>JAFJYJ010000028.1:0-4800000 GCA_019022615.1 Acacia melanoxylon | reverse complement strand
TCTCTCTCATAAACTTGAGGAATCTCTCTATGTCTCTCTCACATATGTGAATAACAATGGCAGGGAAAACATCAAGCAAGTGATAGTGAATGAGGAAGATGACCTGTTCAAAATAGTTAATGGGATGTCCATGTATGAATACACGAAAAAAGATCCAACCTTTGAAACTATTTTCCACAAGGCAATGGCTGATATTGCAAGCATTCACATGAAGGAGATCCTTGAGACATACAAAGGATTTGAAGGAATATCAACACTTGTTGATGTTGCTGGTGGCATTGGCCAAACGCTCAAAATGATTGTCTCTAAGTACCCTTCAATTCAAGCCATTAACTTTGATTTGCCACATGTTGTCCAACATGCCCCATCCTACCCAGGTAATTAAGTTAACTATCATTGGTTATAAATCTATCCCTTGATGCTAATTGCTTCAATCAATTCAATCCTATAAGTTTCGAAACTCTTTCTTAAGGGGTTTAAAGGCATACATCAAATTCGATTGACTGATTGAAGTAACGGAATGAGACTAGATCATAATTCTAAATTCGATTAAGCCACATAACATATACTAAGGAGAAAAGGAGAGTTATTTTCAGAGGTAGGCCGGGAGAAGGAAGTTCTCCGGGGGTTATCATGTGGAAATTGACTATTAAATCATAAAGGGAAAACTGTCTCTATGGACCCATACTTAGCGTTATTCTCATTAGATCCCCTCCCACTGAAAATAACTCTCTTCCTCTCTTGGGTATATTTGTTGTGTTGATTCTGGATAATTGTGATCTAGTCTCGTGTGTGTATTTCAATTAGTCAATCGAGTATGACCCTTTAATTCCCTATGAGCTAACAAGATTTTGCTTGCATTTTAAAGGAATCAAACATGTTGGAGGAAATATGTTTGAAGATATCCCAGAAGGTGATGCTATAATGATGAAGGTGAGTACAAATTTTCTCAATAACTTCACAAATATCCAAAGTTCTTTAAAATGATAAGCTGTATATGTATATATGTTTTGTTGTAGTCTATAATTCATAATTGGGCGGATGACAAATGCATACAAGTTCTGAAAAATTGTCACAAGTCCCTCAAGAAAGGTGGCAAGCTTATTGTTATCAACATAATAATGCCGGAAATACCAAATGCAAGTGTTGGCCATAAATATGCTACGATTCTTGACACCGTCATGTTAATGATGCTAGCTGGTGGGAAGGAAAGAACTGAGAAAGAATTTGAAGCATTAGGCAAAGCAGCTGGATTTTCTTCCTATCGTGTTGCTGCTCGGATTCTCTCTTCTGTTTTGGGGGTCTTTGAGTTTTATAAATAAATTACCAAATGAAGGCAAATCAAGTTGTGCGATTGTGAAGGGAGGAATTAGTGATTATTTTGAATAAAGGATTATATGTGAACTATGTGTCTTTTCATGCATTGTGTTGTCCTGATGTAACGTACAATCAACAACATATCGTTCTAAATTACTACTCCTTTCTCTTTAATATAAGAGAGAGTTGATCTTGGCTCTAAATATAATAGAAGGTTTTATATTTGTCAATACTTTCCTAAATTACTTCTATTGATACTCCCTTAACAATAATCAAAGAGCTAGGAGTGGAAATGAGAGAATTAAGCAAGATGATTATGATGTTTTAGAAAATACATGTCATATTAACTAACTTAAGAAACTTTCTTAATCTAATCAAATTAGGTAAATATATCTTATATTAAGGACCGAAGAAGTGTTACATGTTAATCACAATAAGATATGCTAAAGTAATTTAGGCTAAATAAAGAAATTAAGTAACTTGGTTAATTTGAATAAATGTGACACAATCACCCTAAAATATCTCGTGTAATATTAGATTTTACACACACGCACACACGTATGCATATATATCTATGTATGCATGCACATACGTACGTACATACATACATACGTACAGATAGACACACACACACACACATACATATGCTATATATGTATCTATGTGTGTGTGTGCGCATTTGTATGTAGGTACATACGTACATACGTATGTGTGGGTGTATGTATATATGTATACACACACATATAGACATGTACATGTGCAAATGTGCACATGTACATCTATACAAATGCACATGTACATATCTATATGTCCAAATGTATATGTGCACATGTACACTTGTACATGCGCACATGTCCACATGTACATGGGCATATGCACCTATACAGAGGCACATGTACACCGTGGGGGTGAGTATGGTGCCCAGTTGCTTGATACGCTCGCCGAAGCCCAGGAAAAAATTGTTTAGCCTAGCCTTAAAAGGGTGGCCCAAAAAACAATTTGTGCAGTTTTGGGCCGGGCAGGGAAATCGGGCCGAGCCCGTGGGGTCGAACCTTTTAAGCCCTGGCCCTTTAAGGGCGGGCTTGAAAATTAGAGGAGTTAAATGCAATTGGCCCTATAGGGCCTTAGGCTTAAAAGGGCTGGCTCGAGGATGATGAGCACTATTTATGCCATGTTTTCCCTATATTATATGACTGTATTGGATGGTGAATATGAGCTTAACGGAACTTAATCTAAACAAAAAGGCATTAATTCATTGTACAGGGAACTTAAGGATAATTCCACATACATCCTAAAACATGTGCTAAGAAGAGAATGAATTTTGAGGTTTGTGAGAAAGTCGCATAACAGAGCCGATATTATGCTATAGCATCAGGACAGCTCTCTTGAAGTGCAACACAATGCATCCCTAAAGCTATAGCAGAATAAGTGACGCAATGCTATGCAGCATATGATCTGATCTTTTGTCAAGGTTGTTTCAGGAAATAGTACAGGTAGTTAAACGGGAGAGGAAAACGGTTAGATTGCTGACGTATTGGAATAGAAGATGCGGAGGATCGAGGCTAAGATCTGAAGAATCCTGCAAGATCAGTAGAATCAATCTACCGAGATTTGAAGAAAGATACGACTGGACCTCGACAGATTAGGAAAGGCCCAGTTCACTGGACGTACACCGCAAGTAGACCTGAATATATAAGGAAACAACAGCCAACCCTAGTCGGGGGTCGATAGTCGTCAAAAGAAAAAGACCAATCCCATACGGCTAGACTTGAGAGAAAAGTGAGAGAAGTATGAAGCATGAGAGCTCCAGAGAACCCAGCATCTTTCTAGGCAGTGAGATGGAGTTAAGAAAACGTGGAGTTGTGACGTGACAGGACTTCTTCCATGCCGTCAGAACCTCCATCAAGCTTTTTGTTTTTCTCTTTATTTGATTCTTATCTTTATCATGGGCGATTCTGTTGTGATCTGTTTAGTGGTTCCCTTGTCAGTCATGAATTAAATTTCCTGTGGCTGAGTGAGGATGATTTCCTAAGTTGAATGAACTTAGTTGTTAGTTTTAATCTAATACATTCAGTTTTCTTATCAGTGATTTAATTTCTTGTTGATTAGCGAGAGCTAAGGGCTAGATCAGTGGTCTCGGCTTATTGAGAGGGAATCAGGGTTAGACATATGAGAAACATTGATTGCTAGGCAGGCTTGTGCAAGGCTTGACCTATTATTGTAGGCCTCAGGAATGAGTCTACCGCTCATAACCATAACACTCTGACCTTAATAACAATCTAACTAGAAAATCACCATAGGCATATGGGAGAAGTAAGTTAGGATTGTACTTATCGGACGTAAGAGCTTCGGTAGATTAGAGTGGTGGGTTAACTGAATAACATTGTAAAAGGTGTTATGCTGTAGCATTTGCGAGAGCTGTACAACATCAATGCTATAGCAATGCGTATAGGCAACTGGGGGAGTGTTACGCTCAGGAAGGATTCTAAGCTCAGCTTATGTTTTACTAATATCTTTTCACGACATCGATCAATTAGTTATTTTTGGTTTATTAGCATAACTATAAAAACTCCTAAACCAATCAGATTCTTATTTTCTTGTTAAACACAACTATTTCTACAATTCGGCGTTATCATTCGGCATCTTAGTATCTATGGGACGATACTCTACTTACTCTTTATTACTTGTTCGACTGGTTCACTTGCCATCAAGGAATTCGACCAATAGAGGACCCTTTTAATTGTTTTTCTTTTTAAAATTACCTAGGCTGCCTAGCTAGATTTGAGAGTTGAGAAGTGAGAACCCTAAAAATTCCAATCTCGGTCTCTCTTTCCTTTTTTTTCCCTCGAAAATCTCACTCACACTCACAGACTTGAAGCACAATCAAATGTCTTTGAAATTGATGATAATAGCGAAGAAGATGACAACGATAGTTATCGTACTAATATTTCTTAGTGGTATGCTTCTTATGTTTTATGTGATTTTTTTTTTTTTACAATAATTTGATTTTGATTACGAATTAGTGAATGAGATTATTTGTTAAATGATTCATGTTGTTTGGATATTAATGTTCACAACATTTATTTGATAAATTAGAATTTTAATTGTAGAAATGTACTAATTATAGTATTTAAAAACGAAGGAATAGTAACTTCTGGGCCCTGATGCTCTCGGGCCGAGCATTGAAAAACAAATGTTTTTCTTATCCCGAGCCCAGTAGGGCCGGCCCTGATTCCCAGCTCTAACGTCTCTCCATTAGTGCAAAAAAAAGTTTTAAGACTGCCTCATTTAGACCGGAGTATCGACGCCCCGGTCTTAAAAGTATGACCGGTGACAGTTTTGTAAATATAAAGAACTTCTTGGACCGGATCCTTTATTCATAGGTCTTAAATATGTTATTCAGACCGGTTTTACAAATGTTATTAAAAAATTGAAATATCAATTACTTTATAGAGAAATCTTATACAGCCGGACTTATATTTTCTGCGGTCTAAAATAACAAGGGAAAATTTAAATATAAACGTCGAAAACTTTTAAGACCGCTTATACATAAAAGATGGTCTTAAAGGTTATACTTTTAAGAGCGGACATAAATTGTGGCAAGTACAAAATTTTGAAAAAAATTAAACAAAAAAATTAAACAATTTTAAGATCGGAGTTTAATAAGACCAGTCTTAAATTTAGACTTTTAAGACCAGCCTTTTAATAATTCAGGTCTTAAAATTAAATCTTTTAAGACCAGACTTAAATTGTGGCCGATACAAAATATTGAAAAAAATTTAAACAAAAAGTTTATTACTTTTAAGAACGGAGTTTAATAAGGTCCGGTCTTAAAGGTTAATTTTTAAGATCGTGGTTTTAGTACATTCAGTCTTAAAACTAAAGCACCAAATATATTCTTCTTTGCACAAAACCTTACTTTACGTGCTCTCTCTGAACTCTGAACCCCTGTTCTTGTTGCGAAAACCCTCTTCCTGTTGCATTACCTCTCTTCCTCTTCCTCTCCCACCACCACCACCCTCTGTTACTCTCTCATTTTCTCAGGCATTCCTCTTTTGCACCACCTCTCTCAACCTCTTTTCCTTTCTTGAAAATGAACGGAGAAAACAATTCATGTCATGTTCGTTCAACGCCAATTACTGGCGTGAGTTAGAACGAACCCTCTTCATCTCACAGTGAGCCTCGTAACCGCCTTGCACATCGTGGTAGAAGAGGCACACGAATGAAAGATGTATCCCTAAGTCAGACTTCTGGGTCAAAGCTCGAGATTTAGTTTGATGAAAATTTGGCTCTTTTTGGTCATAATAAAAACACATATACTAGTTTTGTCAGCCATCTAGCACACAGCAAGGTTAGCATCTTGACAGATGAGTGGAAAAATGTCGACGATGCAACATTAAAGAATATTATTTGGGACACTATCCGGCTTACATACATTGTTCTTGATTTCAGAAGTTGAAAGACAAGACATTGTCGTATTGTGCTGATCGCTGGAGGAAGTTTAAGACCTATCTAGCTAACAACTATATTTTTGCCGAGGTTCCAATTGGTGAACCTCGCCCTAATCCTTGGGACCAGTACACATTTCTTGATGAACAAACTTGGCAACAATTTGTTCAGCTGCGGACTACTGAAGCTTTGGTGAGTTTATATTTACTTTTTTTTGCCCTTTTTTGTTTGCTTATTAACCTGTGCGGATATGTGAATGTTATTGTGTTCATCTAATCCTGTTCGTTAAATGGTTTGGTGTGTGAATAGAAGTATACATTTTCATCCTTTGTCTTGCATCAGAGGAGCATGTCTTAGTTCTATGCAATTCTGATATGTAAACCGTGAAAAGGTAAAATACTAAGTAGGTAATTAGGGAAAAAATAATGGCATAAGAGTCAAGCCATTATTATAGTCTTAGTTCTCATTATAGTAGGTAGTGGTTAGACATTGTTGTTAGTTAGTTAGTATGTTAACCGTGTAATGGTTTCAGTGCAAGCTGTTATTGGGCCTTAAGAGATAAATTAAATCAGAAGGCTTTTAATTTGGATTAAATAAATAGATTAGATTAGATCTATTAGATATATTTAATTAATATATTTTTTAATCCAAATTCAAAATTCAAAATTAATGAGGATTAATTTTGAATATAATACGCCTATCAGGTTTAAGAAAACCTACGGGACTTTTAGTCAGACGTATTAGAAAAGCCGCGAGAAACCCTAGAGAGAAAAAAGAGAGACGCGAGAATGCTGAAGGCGCTAACATGCTGCCGTCCGTGTTCGAGTGCTATTCGTGTGGATACCCTTAGAGGAAGGAGATTCGTAGAGTCGACTTCTGTTGATCGAGAAGGTAGCCCATGAGTTCAAATTAGAACGAGATGTATGCTAGTTTTTGTATAGGTATGGTTTCTTAACGAACCTTGATTTAAACGCGGTTGAGCGATCCTCGGATGGGATTCGTAAAAGTTTTCAATTCCGTTGTGTGTACGGATCCCAACAGTAATCTAGTAACATCCATTCCTTTTGAAAGCTTCTCGACATTACTTTTGCTATTACTCAAGTAAGATCTTTCTAGCTCTGCAAGTAATGTCGTTTCACTTATTTTAAAAGAACCATTTTGACATTACTTTCAAAGCTTACTCAAGCAATACTTTCTAGCTCCGCAAGTAATGTCGTTTCACTCATTTTCAAAGAACTATTTCGACATTACTTTCGAAGCCTACTCAAGTAATATTTTTAGTTTCGCAAGTAATTCTGGGAAATCGCTTCTAGAGCTCCTATTTCTTGATCACCATAGATATTACTCAAGTAACATACATTATCACTCAAGTAATTCTTTCTGGTGAGTTTTCTATTTTGAAAATATTCGATATTACTCAAGTAATTTCTTAAATTACCTAAGTAATTTTTCCTTCGAATCCCAACATCGGTATGCTTTTAATCTCTCCTCCAATCATTATGGGTCATCTTTTATCTACTCTTAATCACTCTCAAACTTATTTATATTATATCTAAACATCTTTTTGAGTGGATTTCAGTTGATTAACCTTTGTTTAAAGTGAGATTGGCCGAAAAGAATTTCAACATGTCAAAAGCATTTATTGCACTGAAAAAGTAAAACATACAAACGGAATTAAAACGTGTAGTAGTCGAAGACATTCCTTCGAGGCATACTTATTTCAGCTATTATTCTGAGTCAACCTCTGCACAAGTACAATCAACGACGAAACATTTAATGAAGCAACAAATGATTAAACTCAATGGAAATCATCTGTGCCTAATGAAATTATGAAGAGACACAACGGCTATATTCAAGTTCTTCACAACAAAGATTAATTGAAGATCGCTATAAATGCTCACCACATTCAATTCCGCCAACTACCGAACTATCGAAACTCTGTGAAATCAATTCTACTAAACTACTATTTATTGTTCCATTAACTTCACTTAATATCTTCAGATATTATTCTTGTTCTTCAGTGTTTATCATTTATCTACTCAGTGAGGAGTTAAACACTATTTGATTATTTGATTATGTGTAAATCTTAAGGTTGAGGAACCTTAAGTGTGGGTGTACGATTACAACTATTAAGGGGGAGTGAGTCCTAGTGTGATAGGATCATCTCGAGTACAGAGTGTGTAATTGTAACCGTGATTGGATTAGTGAAACACCCAAAGGTGTTTGGAGACTGGACGTAGGTCAAGAGTTAGACCAAACCAGTATAATCTTTTGTGTTCCTTGTTCTTCTTTCAGTCTCTGTTTTCTGTTCTTGAACGAGAAGCAAATGATTATTTTATAATCACCTATTCACCCCTCTCTAGGTGATATTCCACCTTCACTCTTGTCTAGAGACCAGTGTTCCCTTCACACATTCACCTACACCTATGCAACAGAGCATTAGAGGGAGCTGCATTGTTGGACAGTTAGAGAAACCTTGTGACCTTTATGTGGAGGAGCCTCATAGATGATTAGTTGCAAAAGGGACTGTCTACAACTTGGGATCAACTGTACACCACCAATAAATGGCTAATGATGAAGTCAGAGTGTCAATTGAAGAGGTGGTCATTGATGCATTTGTCCCTCTCCCAACTGGTCAGCTGAAGGTTGTGAGTGATGTCATTGGAACCTTCATCTCGTGGCCAGTGAATCTTGTACATGTCTCTACTCCTCCTAAAACTCCATCCCCTCCTCAAGCTCCAGCCACTGAAGTTGTTGACATAGTTAAGTTAACTGCCTAGGACAAAATTGTCGTTATGGTATCCAAACGACAATTGAAAGATAAATTATGGCCTGTCAATAAAGTAGTAGACCTCCTTGATAAGCAACCGGTTTTCGTTGACGAAGATGACTTAACGTCCCTGCTATTTCCTGGAAAAGAGCTTACTAATGCAATTGTTTTAATGTTTATAAAGTAAGTATCTTCTTCTATGAGTACATAATTTAAATGCATCGTTTAGACACACATACATATATACCAATTCCTTGATGTCATTATTGTAAGTTCATGCATGATGAATTGGAACAACAAGGCAGAAGCAAAGATTTTGGATTCTTGTGCCCAGACTATGCAAGTACAACACCCTTGGAGGAGAGACAATAGTACATATCAACGAGAGTGTGTGAAGTGATCAAAAAGGTGTGCTTGTTTCCATACTACCATAGGTACATATCACAATTCTTGTCTGCAATTCACTTAATTCTACTACATATATCACTGAGTACTTGTTTGCTGTGAATTTTCAGCCACCACTGGCAGTTGGTCCTCATGTGCATGGAGGAGAATATAGTGGTCTTCTTATGCTCTACTCACAGCAGTCTAGGGCCTACATTAAAGCAGACCATGAACGAGTAAGCATGTCATTTTGATTGTCTTGTCTGAAATCTCTGCTGTGAATATTCAGTGACCAATATTGATAAATTTGTGTTTTTGATGATAGCGCAATAAGGACCTTCCAAATCGAGGTAAATAAAAAAGTATGGGTATCAGGCCAGAGATCCTAGATGGATCTGTCCAAAGGTTAGTACATATTTGGACACTGGCACACTACCTTGTGAACTTGGTCAGTAAGCTATATATGCTCTTATATATATATATATATATATATATATATATTTCATGTTCTTTTAGACCCGTCGTTAACCAAAGGGGTCCAACTTATGTGGCTCGTACGTCATGAAACACATATATGATATTATCACGCAAGGAAGGACTAAATTCACTGCAAAGGTAAATGTATTTGATGTTACATATTATGGCTGAATTCAGTTTCTCATTTAATGTTACATATGAAATATGCACGCAAGTTAATTCAGTTTTTGTCTTTGATGTTATAGACGTTTTAATGTGCTGATCCCTTTTCTGATGATGATATTGAGCACATACGCAAAGTGTTTTGTGAATATCTGTATGACCTCTTAAAGTCAGAACAATAATTTATGTCCTGAATTCATTTGTAAATATATGCTATAGCAACAATCATCTTCTGTAAATGAACAATTGTACAATTTGTGTAATTGTCAATAATAAATGTTTATTTTTTCGAAAAATTTCCTTGTGTCCATTTTGGGTTGTTGAATGTATTGGATGGTGGATAAAGCTATTTAGCGCTTGTACCTTGAGGACAAGATGTTGTAAATGAGCAGTATGAGTCTCTGAAAAGTCTTTGCGACTTTTGGGACTAGATAGTTTTTTAAGATCCAATCCTAAAAGTCTTCATTAAATATGAGACTTTTATAAACCTCCGGTCCTAAAAGTCTTCGTTTAAATATGGCGAGACTTTTAGGACCGAATGATTTATAAATCTCCAGTCCTAAAAGTCTTTGTTTAATTTTGAAAAATATGGCGAGACTTTTAGGACCGGATGGTTTATAAAGCTCCGGTCCTAAAAGTCTTCGTTTAATTTTTAAAATATGGCGAGACTTTTAGGACTGTAGTTTTTATAACTTCGGTCTTATAATTATGTCATGTAGAACCATATTGTTTTAAAATCCGGTCTTAAAGGTCTTCGTTTATATATAAATAATGGTGACCCGCTTTTCAGACAATGCATCAGGGTTCAAGACAATCGAGGTTCGCTCATGGTAGGTCCCTCATTGTCATCGTTTTTACCTCTCCGGATATTGAGCAGCATTATCGGTTTCCCTTTTCTTTGTCTTTTTTCTTTTTGTTGGAAAAAAAGGAAGATAATGAAAAGGACACTGAAAATGATCAAATCTGGGCGAGGTAAAACCGACGACAACGACGGTCCAACCTTGAGAAGAATTGTCACTGTATTTGTTTGTATTTGTTCGAATAAGGTAAACAATATTTTTTTATATGGTCTTAATTGTATTCTGCGAATTTTTAAAGTTGATCACACATGAGGACAATGTTTTGTTTGTTTCCTTTTTGTTGGAAAAAAAGGAAGATAATGAAAAGGACAATGATGCAAGATGGGAACTAAAACTTTTATTTATTATAATTTTTATGCTGCTCGGTAAGGGGCAGCACTACTACAGAGAAAATTAAAAAAAAACATAAAACATCTAATCCTCCCCATCGTTGTCGGAGGGCGAGGAGGGGTCAGAGGCGTCCTCTTCAGAAGGATGGTACTCCATGTCATTGGCGTGGAATACCATGTTCAGCTTGTTGTTGACGGTATGAACAAGCTGAAACAATTGGCCTAAGCGTCGGTCGATGTGATCGACGCGGGCCACCATGTGCTCTATCATCTGGTAGAAAGAAGGCTTTGGAGGCAATGAAGGAGGGTGCTGAGGTTGAAGAGGAGGAGGAGGAAAAGGAGGACCTGGTGGAGCAGCCATTACGGTGGAAGCTATGCGGTGGAGGAGGCCGTGGAGGTTGTAGAAGTGATGGAGAAGAATGTGAAGAAACTAAAGTAACAAAGGGTTTAAGTAGAGAACCCATCCTGAAGAATATGAAACACCAAAAACTTTAACGAGGAAACGCATAGTTGGGAAGTTAACCTAGAAGCCAAAGAGACTCTGAATCATTCAATAAACAGAGTGTAATGATACGACTCTGCTATCTAAGTAATTTGAAAAAAATGAATTTTTAATACCGGATATTGTAAAAGATTCGTTCTTAAAAGTAATATTTTTTAAAGAAAAATTCTTACTTTTAAAAAAATTGAATTGAAAAATAATAATTGACTTTTAGTACTAGATACACCATAAAAGGTCGGTTTTAAAAGTAATTGAATTGAACAAATAAATAATAGACTTTTAGGACCGGATATATGATAAAAGGACGGTCTTAAAAGTAATTGAATTGAAAAAAAATAATAATAGACTTTTAGGACCGGTTATATTATAAAAGGTCGATTTTGGATGAATGAGTAACGATAAAAATGCGAAAAATTTAAAACTTAACTTGGTTTTGAAATAAACTTAATCTCTCCGGGATCATTTAATATATACAGTCATCCCAAATTTAAAAATTCAAAATAAATATAAACAAAACAAAAGGAACTCTTCCTCCGAGTTCACCTTCTTCCTGCTTCCGCCCTACAACACCGCTTTCCCCTTCTTCACACTCCCACTACCTGTAACTTTGTTCAAATATGAGATTCAAGAATGAATCTCAGAGTAACATGTTAACCTTTATGCATGGAGTATAAATATATGTAATAAATAAACCACCATAATCAGGAATACCATAAAGCTTACGAAAAGTATAAAACACAGTTCAAAATCCCAGTACTAGGAAATCATGCGTAGAACCTACCCGGTTCAAAATTCCATAGTGCTTGGAAAGACAAGCAGGACCTACCCGATCCTGTACCTATTTCTCTGAGGCCCAACCCAGAACCTAAAGGTCCCGAGTCCCTCTGCACAAAGAAACCACAAAGCAGAACCTACTCGGATCCGAATTCCTTAGCACAAATGTGAATGGCCAACACAAATATACTGTATGCAATCAAATATGTTTATAAAACACATTCCACAAATCATGGCATTTAAACATACACAAGTACACTCACAAACATAGAAGGTTAGAGTCACTACCTGGTGCGTAGTAACCTTAATTTCGCCCAAATAATTTTTCAGGGTGTGTTTGCTTGAGAAATTACCTATAATTTGGGATAACCGGTTATTAATTAATCCATATATATTGAACATGATAAAAATGTCCTTATTATCATGTTTGTTCCCTTTTTAACCTTATTTCATTGGGGTTTAATTTAATAACCCAAACTTGTCAATTTCCAACTCTTAACCTTAAATACTCTGAAACTACAGTCACTTTAATCATTTTTAATTAATTGTATAAAACTAATTTTTGAGTGATTCCAACTCTCACGTGCTCTCTGAATTCTCTAATTTTATGGAAAAATATTTTCAGAAGCCTAAATACACCATGAAAAGCTCGGTTTCCAATTTTGCCCCTATTGTCCAGATTGGTGTCCAACAATTTAACTAATCTTTAAACATCCATGATAAATCGTACATAGCTCCAATAATTACAAATTTTATATCAAATTAAATCTTGATAAATTCTCTTCCAATATGGAAAATTTCAGAATTTCTAAAAATACCAATCATTCCCAGTTTTAAAAACAATAATTGCTCTGTAAGTTTACCAAACCCATCAGTTGACTTTAGAAATTAGTAAATCACTGACCAGAGCTTCAAAAATTACAAAATTTACATTTACTAAATTCTCAGCGAGTGCTCTGTATGCATGTAAAATTTCACTCCATTCTAAGCACATTAACCCAATCAATTCACATGTTTAAATCATCTGCCCAGTTTTGATGTGCAGGACGCAGGGTCATTTTTGAGAATTTATTACTCATTGTCCAGATATCAAAATAATGAAAACAACCCATCCATTTAAATATATGGATGTCTTCTATCCCCTGGAATATTTTCATAATTTTTAAAAAACATTAACCCCTTGAAACCACGCTCACAAGATACTTGGGTTCAGTGGTTCAAAACTGGCACATTTGCCTTTTTCATTGAGCTCATTATTTCATGTGTAAAAACACCTTTACAAATTCACCAAAAATATTTTTCCCACACAAATTTTCATAAGGAAAACGATGATGATCTCAGATTTCCCAGATTCTAATTATTTCTTGGTGTTTACCACGATTTTCTAGATCGAGTTTTAAAGCTCAAATTTCAGAAACTTGAGCTTGTTCTTACCAATAAGCTTGTTCTTGAGCTTGTGGTCTCTTTCACCACACTAATCCTTGCTCAATCCTCAGCCTAGGCTTGAGAAAGTCATATGCATGTGAGTTTTGAACCATTAACATGAACATGCATGTAGGAAAATCCAAGTTACCATGATAAAGTTCAAGTTTTCTTACCTTGAACTTCTTGTGTCTCTTCTTTTTCCTTCAAACCAACCTTGGAGGTGAAATACTAATTGAAGTTGATGATGATAAGTATGGAGCCGTGGAGAAGAGGAGAAGGTAAAGAAAGTGATTGGGGTGTCGAAGATATAAAGTGAAACCGAGAAGGAGGAGTGCCGTTGGAGTATATGATGTGTTTGTATGTGAAGAGGGTAAATGGAGAGGGGCTGTACGTATAGGAAATAGGATGAATGTAAAGGCTGATTCAAATGATTTAAATGTGTGTGTGTGCCACGGCATAAAGAGAAAGAGACAAAAAATGAAAATTTCATTGGATGTTAATGTGTGTGTGTTGCGTGTGTGTTGGTCTTACAAGTTGCCATGTGTTTAAAATTTGCATGGTGTGTGTTGGCTTCATATTATGGTGTCATGTTTCATGTGAGTTACATGCAAGGCGCCATGTGGCGTCTTGGTATATGTGTGTATATGTTGTCTTTTTTTTTTCGTGTTATCTCAGTTTACGTGTTTGAGTTCCAGTGTGGTTGTCTCAGTTTACGTGTTTGGGTTCCAGTGTTGTTGTCTCGGTGTGCGTGATTGGTTCTTGGTGTTGTTGTCTCAGTTTGCGCGCTTGGGTTTTCGGTGTTGTCGTCTCAGTTTTCAGTATTGCTATCTTGGTTTGTGTGTTTGGTTTCCGGTGTCGTTGTCTCGGTTTGCGTGTTTGGTTTTTCGGTGTTGTTTTCTCAGTTTGCGTGTGTGTGGGTTTGAGCCAAGTGTCACGTGATTGGGAAAAGAAGACAAGTGTCTTCTTGCATGAAGTGCCACATGTCAAGCTTTGAGTAAGATCGCGCCACGTGTCAACTCCTTACTTATAATGACGCCTCGTGTCAATTTGCTCTTCCTTTTTATGAGAGGTGTCCTAAAACACTTGCTTAATTACCAATGACTTCTTATTGGGCCATAATGACTAGGCTTTCTCTAAGTGTCCATATTACTTTGCAGTCCTTTTGACTTGGGCCTAATGCCTTGGTCCGATATAAAGCCCGATTGCCCCTTTTCTCTTTACCCTTACTTTTGGGCCGAAAACCTTGGGCCTTCATCAAAGGTCCACTTGGTTGTTCTTCCTCCTTTATTTTGGACTACCGTCCATATACTTAAACCAAATGCCTGACTTGACACATTTTCCCGTGTAGGTGTTTCTATCGATATTTGTATTGAGATTTTTGTTATTGAGATTTGTGTTGTAATTTTTTGTTGGGTTTGAGGTTTATGTTGCGGTTATGTTGTTATTGTCTCGTTTTGCATGTTTGGGTTTTGTTGTGAGTTTTCGTTTGTTGTCGGTTTTTGTTGCACGTTTTTCAAGGAGGTATTGTTTAGGTCATTTTTCAGTGTTTGTTGTCTAATTTCTCCCACATAATCAATATTCAATAATAAGTCATATCACACAGGATATTCAACCTTGGCATATATTATTGAATATTCTCAACCATACAAGGTCAACCAAAGACCAGTACATTACAATATATATATATATATATATATATATATATAAAGGCATTGCCCTCTAATCAATGCAATGGATATTCAAAAGTATATTCTCTCATTTATTTTTTCTTTAGTGTTTATGCTCGATCTGGAAAATATTATGAGGTTAGTGGAAATAGATGTAGAGGGAGGCTAATATACTATTTTCTCTCTCTATTTTGTCTTTAGTGTTTACGCTCTGAAAAATATCATAAGGTTAGTGGAAATAGATGTAGAAGAGAGGCTAACATTTTTATTTTCTCTCTCCCACTTTTACAAATTCGTCTATAATATGCATGACAAAGAAATCAAGAATAAGGGGTTGTATTAAGTGGTGTCAACTATCAACGGTTAGAGATCACCTTCTGTCTAATGGACGGTGGGACTATCACAGATGGTTTGGAGTTTTACCTCAGGATATTACTAATTTCATTTTACAATCGAATCCACCCTCTAATAATTCCCCGGATTGTTTTACCCGGGAGAGCAGCCTAAGGATGGGGGTTTCTCCCGTAAAATCGGCCTACCAATTTCTTTCGACAACGTTGAAGCAAGCGCTAATAACTTCGGGCCCAAGTGTGGAAATGGCAAGTTCTCGAAAAATTAAATACTTTATGTGGCAAGTTGGTCATGAGAGACTTGTCACCAACTCTCTTCGGGCAAGGAGGGGCCTCACCAACGATAATGGTTGCCCTTTTCAATGCAATAGTGAGGAAAATGTGATTCACATAATTCGAGATTGTGAGCGCGCGAAGTTTATGGAAACTTATTTTAAAACCTAACTATTTCTCTCGCTTTTTCTCTGGGCTTGCGGGTTTGGCTCAATCGGAACACCAAGCATAACCCGAGGCAAAGGGAGATTTATGAATTTCTCATGGGCGAGAACCTTTAGCTTGGGATGCTGGATTCTTTGGACTACCGTGATGTAAATTTCTTTTTCGTGGGAATGACCACGTAAACAAGGGAGATGTTACACCGGTGCAGCTATCTACTCATGGAGAATGGAGCGAATCAAAAGCTAAAGCACAAGATTTTCCAACTGGACAAGATAGACGAGGAATCTTGGACACCCCTCTTGAGAATACAAGCCGCATCGATGTGGACGGATCGGTGCTTCAACAACATAAAGCCGCATGTGGGGAGTACTAAGAAATTCTAAAGGGGATTGGTTGATGGGCTTCTATAAACCCCTTGGCCTACTTTCTCGTCATTGAAGCCGAAATTTATGCTATCGGGATAGGGTTGCGATTGGCCTTCAGATGGGATTACAGAGCATCGTCATTTACTCCGACTCTCTTGATGCCGTCAATATCCTTATGAGAGATTGCCTTGCTGATCATCCTTTGAAAGACATTATTGGGGAGACTCGAGACCTTTTGTTCCGAGACTGGACGTGGAGCTTCATCATACTCCAAGAGAAAACATCTCTTGTGCTGATTATATGGCCAAGCAAGGCCACAGTGTTGCCATTGGTGCCGATATGGCCATGATTCCAACTATCCCGAGAGGTTGCCTAGATATGGTTTTGAAGAATCAGAATCCTGCCATTCATAGTTTCCTTCTTGTTGTTGTTTCAGGGGCTAAAGTCTTATAATCTAGCTCCTATTTCTCACTTTCAAGCTTCGGCTTGCCCATTTTATCAAAAAAAAAAACTATCAAGCCATATTATATTGAGAAATTTTTGTGCCAACCTGGTTTCTCACCTCATTTATAGTCTAACTAGTAAAATACAATAACTTATGAGTTGATTTGGAACCTCCTAAAAGGTAGCTAGCACATTAATAAAATTAGGGGCCATACTTACATCTATTATATCAAGTTCTCTAATCACACATCACCACGTGTCCTTTTTTTTTCATTTGGATTTATAGTTAATGTTAATAATTCAAAAATATGATACGTGATCACATATAATTGGAGAGCTTGACGAAATGGATATAAAGAACTTGATGTAAGTATTTTTCTTTAAATTAATAGATTTTACAATATTAACTTTTTCATTACTTGTGAAATCTTAATGAAGGGATTTATTTTTTTAAGAAAAATAAACATGTAAATTCCATGAGCAGCCAACAAGAATTAATATTAGTTGAGTTGTTGTATTTTTAACTGGTTAGACCACAAATGATATAGCAAACCATGTTTAGACAATAATTTCTCTATTATATTTGATGCGCTTCAATTACTTATTTCCATAGTTAAACTTTCATTTCCCACATTATCTTCTTTTTAAATATTTAATATTAGAGAAAATTTTAGTATGGTTAAGTGGCACTGGCGGTATTTATTGAAACTAACAAAAAAAGAAATTGTATTGCTTGATTTAGGGGTTTTTTCTGCTTTATCCAATAATCAATTGAAAAAAATGAAAATAAAAGTTCATCTTACTCCAAACTCCCCACACTCATAATATACAAATAACTGAATTATGTAGATAAAAAATTAGATCAATATTTGTAAACTTAATAAATATGCAAAAAAAAAAATGTAGTTTATTTTCAAAAAAATACCTTTATTTTGGGTAGAGAGAATGAATAAACGAGATGATTAGCAGGAAAACGAGGTGTAAGAGAGATAATTAATGCAATTATATAACATGTAAGTAATCAGAATAAAAATGATAAAAGTTTCTTAAAATTTCAGACATCTTTGAAGTGTATCTTATTCTTATAAATATGATTATCAAAACTGTATTTTATGTATGGGACCCAAGCAATAAGGGAGTATAAATACCGCCACAAGTACAAGACTAAAAACTCAAGTTAAAGCTAGGTTATAAAAGTAATTTTATTCATATCTCACTTGGTTTCAACAGGTTTTACGCTCCATTTACACTATAAATGCCCCCACAAGTACAAGACTTTAAAACTCAAGTTGTGTGAACATTTTGTTTGAAAAACTGCTCTCATGTCATCTTCCATGGAGAATAATGATGAATATGATGTTTCTCTTAATGCTATGTGTCTAGCAAGTGCCCAGCTTTACCCGGCAGTGTTAAATGCTGCAATTGAGCTCAACCTCTTCAAGATCATTGGTGAGGGAAATCCAAAGGGCATGTCACCCTCTGAAATTGCTTCTAAGCTTCCAAATCCACATGCCGCCGGGGACGACATCGCTGGCCGCCTCGATCGATTGTTGTGTTTGCTTGCCACTCATTCTCTTTTGACTTGTTCTTCCAACAAGGTTGATGAAGACGGCAGAATTGAGAGGCTTTATGCTCTATCTCCTACTGGTAAATACATGTTACCTGATGAAGATGGAGTCTCTTATGCTTCAATTTCAAACCTGAGATACCATCCAGCTTATATAAAAGTGAGGTAAATATTCAATGTTTTTATCCATATTTACTCTTTTATAACGTGCATCGTTTCTTTATATGGTCAGGCAATTTTATATCATCATGAGGAAACTCCATGTGAATGGTCTCTCATGCGTATGATTAAAATATAGGTCATAAATAAGTTTTAGTTAAAATACAAATTAACACTATTATTTTAGAATGTCAAGTAATTAGCATGGTTCAAAAAATTGGACTGAATCTGCTAGAAACCGGCAAGCCGGTCACTTGTCTGGTCCGGTAGGATTTTGACTTGGGGGTAACCCGGTATGAATCAATATAAGCCAGAAACAACTCATGTGAGTTGGTTAGGTTACCTGAGGCACTTTTTGCTGCCTTGAAGCTTGAATTCAAGGAAGAAAGTTTCTGGAAAAAGAAGAAGAAAGGAGAGGAAGAAGAGAAGAAAAAAGCAGAGGAGAGCAGATGCAAGCTACTGAGAGAAAATTTCCAAAAGACAATGATTAAAAATGAATCGATGAAGCACTTTTAAGTAAAAACCATGGAAGAAAAAAGAGAAGATGATTTCACAAGAGTAAGATTTGGTGTTTGTTGTTCAAGACTTTACACTGGGGGAAAAAAAAAGAGACGGCAAAAAATGGTGAGCACTCAATCATTTAAATTTAATCCTTTAAATTTTTTATTTTAATAATAAATTTATTTTCTTTAGAAGTGATAGTTATACATATATTAAAATAAAAAATTAAGTTAAACCTGAATCATTCAAAATAAATCTAATGGTATGTGATAAACTCATTTTTACTTATCAAGATGACTGAGTAGAAAATGTCCTAGGAGAAGAGATTGGAACAAAAATGTGTGGCTTGTCTTATTGTCTGACATGACTCCTATATTGCTTGTGGGCAACTTCTTCCTTTTTTATGTTTTTCAAAGCCGGCCTAAGATACATGCGATCTCCTTTTAGGCTCCTCCCAACAAAAATAAAATAAAATATTGCAGATTCTACAACGATGTTTTCTCTCCTTGGAGCCGCCCTAAAATTTTAATGTTTTCGCCTAATACTATTATAATACTCTATTAAATTCCCGAGGATATTTTTACACATTTTAATAAATTATCTTATTTTAATTGTCATTAGTTTATCTCTAAATTGGCCTTGGTCTGACCCACTAACCCTTAAATTACTAACTTGATTAGTTAAGTGTTCGCTTAGGTTTTTAAAGCCTTGGTAATTAGGGAAGAAGTTTTGGATATTAACGATTCAGATATAATTTGAGCAGTTCCAATTTTTTGTTTTTTGTTTTTTACTTTCATGTATTCTAAAATTATTTGGGATGGTTAATCTACAAGTCCTTAGAATTTTAACCGATTTATTCAAGTCCTTGTAGTTTTTTTTCCCCCTCCTTTTACTAGGTCCTTATACCTTTATTTATTTTTAATAAAGTCCTTGTCATTTTTTTCTTTTTATCATATCCTTATAATTTCATCTAATTTTTAATTAGGTCCCTATAGTTTTTTATTCTTTATTATATAAATTATAATAGTATTATACAATATAAATATAATATTACGAAATATAATATTTTTAAAATTATTGTATAAATAATATTATTATATAAATAGTAAGTTATTTTATAATTCTAATTTATATTTATTTTTATCATTATAAAGTTTGAATCATAATGATTAAATTTTAAAAAATATAATATAAATATAATTATTCTAATCACATTATTTATTTATATAATTAAATATATTAATTATTATTTTTAATTATATAATTATTAATTTAAATTTATTATTAATATATGAATTATTATAATGTTATTTTTTATTTAATTTTAAATTAAATTGATAAATAAAAATTTATAGGGGCCAAAATTAAAAATTATATGGAGCTATAAGGACCATATGAAAATAAAAAACTACAGCGATTTAATTAAAAACAAGTGAAAGTGAAAGGACTCAATGAAAAAGTAAAAAATATAGGGATCCAATTAAAAATTGGTTGAAATTTTAAGGATTTTCATTAATTATTTAAAATTATTTTAATGTGTATATAATCTAAAATAAAAATAATAACTTAACTACTCTGTTTTTCAAAACAAATAATTTTTTCCAAAAGAACCAGTTGAATTTAAATTTAAATTCAGACTATTGAAACCGTGTCTTGATAGTGCAGATCTCAATGCATCGATGATCACCATGACGCTTATCACTACAATAAGTATCGAAACTAGTTTTAACTTGTTTCCGATCCGTTATCAACATTATCCCCTAAGAGATTATATATATAGACACCTTATTCACTTCTAACATAAAGTATCCCCATAAAAGATCCAATAATTCTCTCATAAACTTGAGGAATCTCTCTATGTCTCTCTCACATAAGTGAATAACAATGGCAGGGAAAACATCAAGCAAGTGATAGTGAATGAGGAAGATGACCTGTTCAAAATAGTTAATGGGATGTCCATGTATGAATATACGAAAAAAGATCCAACCTTTGAAACTCTTTTCCACAAGGCAATGGCTGATATTTCAAGCATTCACATGAAGGAGATCCTTGAGAAATACAAAGGATTTGAAGGAATATCAACACTTGTTGATGTTGCTGGTGGCATTGGCCAAACGCTCAAAATGATTGTGCCTAAGTACCCTTCAATTCAAGCCATTAACTTTGATTTGCCACATGTTGTCCAACATGCCCCATCCTACCCAGGTAATTAAATTAACTATCATTGGTTTTAAATCTATCCCTTGATGCTAATTGCTTCAATCAATTATATCCTACAAGTTTCGAAACTCTTTCTTCAGGGGTGTAAAGGCATAACTAAAATTCGATTGACTGATTGAAGTAACCGAATGAGACTAGATCATAATTCTGAATTCGATTAAGCAACATCACATATACTAAGGAGAAAAGGAGAGTTCTTTTCAGAGGTAGGGAGAAGGAAGTTCTCCAGGAGTTATCTTATAAATTGACTATTAAATCATGTATCACGTACGCACGTATTTAACTAAAATCATAAAAGGAAAACTGTCTCTATGGACCCATACTTATCCTTATTCTCATCAGATTCCCCCCCCCAAAAAAAAAAAAACACTGAAAAGAACTCTCTTCCCCTCTTGTGTATATTTGTTGTGTTGATTCTTGACAATTGTGATCTAGTCTCGTGTGAGTATTTCAATTACTCAATCGAATATGACCCTTTAATTCCCTATGAGCTAACAAGATTTTCCTTGCATTTTAAAGGAATCAAACATGTTGGAGGAAATATGTTCGAAGATGTCCCAGAAGGTGATGCTATAATGATGAAGGTGAGTACAAATTTTCTCAATAACTTCACAAATATCCAAAGTTCTTTGAAATGATAAGCAGTATATATATATGTATATATGTTTTGTTGTAGTCTGTAATTCATAATTGGGCGGATGACAAATGCATACAAGTTCTGAAAAATTGTCACAAGTCCCTCAAGAAAGGTGGCAAGCTTATTGTTATCAACATAATAATGCCGGAAATACCAAATGCAAGTGTTGGCCATAAATTTGCTACGATTCTTGACACCGTCATGTTTCTGCAAGCTGGTGGGAAGGAAAGAACTGAAAAACAATTTGAAGCATTAGGCAAAGCAGCTGGCTTTTCTTCCTATTGTGTTGCTGCTCGGCTTCTCTCTTCTGTTTTGGGGGTCTTTGAGTTTTATAAATAAATTACCAAATGAAGGCAAATCAAGTTGTGCGATTGTAAAGGGAGGAATTAGTGATTATTTTGAATAAAGGATTATATGTGAAGTGTGTGTCTTTTCTTACATTGTGTTGTCCTGATGTAATGTACAATCAACAACATATCGTTATAAATTACTACTCCTTCTCTCTTTAATATAAGAAGGAAGTTGATCTTGGTTTTAAATAAAAGACAAGGTTTTTATATTTATCAATCTTTTCTTAAATTACCTCTATTGATGCTCGCTTAACAATAATCAAGGAGGAGTGAAAATGAGAGAATTAAGCAAAATGACTATGATGTTTTAAAAAATACATGTCATATTAACTAATTTAATAAACTTTCTTAATTTAATCAAATTAGATAAATATATCTTATATTAAGGACCGAAGAAGTATTACATGTTAATTAACATAAGAGCTACTAAACTAATTTAGGCTAAATAAAGAAATTAAGTAACTTGGTTAATTTGAATAAATGTGACACAATCACCCTAAAATTAATATCCTGTGTAACATTAGATTTTACAAACACGAACACACACATATGCATATATATCTATGTATGCATACACATACGTACATATAGATGCGCGTGCGCACACAACACACACACATACATATGTATTTATGTGTGTGTACATGTGTGCATCTGTAGTACGTACGTACATATTTGTGCATGTATATATGTATGTATGTATACACACACACATGTAGACATGTACATGTGCAAAGTGCACATGTACATCTTCACAGATGCTCATGTACATATCTATATGTCCAAATGTATATGTGCACATGTACACATGTACACTTTCAATTAATTTAAAAAAATAACAATAAAAAAAATTAGATAAAAAAATTAAAAATTAGAAAATAAAAAGTCTTGTATATGTGCACATGTCCACATGTACATGGGCATACGGATATGCAAATGGTGCCATTGTATATGCATATGTCGAAGTTGAAACAAGAAGGATAGTAGTCCACACTGCAACATAAAAGTGCAAGAATAATCTTTGAGAAACAGTGAACTTCTGCAATAGAACATTATATCAGATGATAACTTTCCAATTTCTTTTTCCTTTTTTGCTATCAATATATGAGTTGTGAATTCACAGTTACACTTCTTGTTTAGAAATAAATATAAAATGGAGATACTATTATGCTACTTAAATTTGTTTATCCAAAGATACAAAATCATGTATTATCAAAATTATGCAAAATACAAACTCTTTTAAAATGTACCCAAGGAAGTATATATAGTGACAAACATACAACATGAAAAAATTTAGCAGTTCTCATTGTAATTCAAGGGTTGTCTAATATAACTATTCAATGTGCCTCAGATATGGACACTACACATACTTTGAAGGGTCCATACTTCATAACCTAATATTAGCATGATGGGATAATTGTTCTTCAAGTTTGTTTGGGAGGAGACAGGGTTATTTCATTGATGGTTAAAATTGGAGTGTAGCATGAATCCCCAATCCCTTCACTCCAGTTTACACTCCCGACTAACAAGTTTCTTCAAATATGAGTATTTTGATCATTTAGCTCCCATTTATGTTTTTCCAACTGCTGTTTCGCCCTTTATCATCCAAGTATCATTACCTTTTTATCAATTTCAAGAAAAGTAAAATTGAAAATCTATACACTTGATACATTCATTTTCCCTATGCTATGATTCAAACAAGCTCAAAATAGTATCATGGAAAACACACCTTAGGGGTGAGCATGGTGCCAATTGAAACGATTGCTCGTAATCACGGCCAAAAATATAAAAAAGAAAGAAAGATATGTTGTTCCGTCAAAGTCAGAGAAAAAATTGCTTAGCCTAGCTCTAAAAGAGTGGTCCGAAAAAAAATTGGGTAGTTTTGGGCTCGGTAGAGGGTACTACCCTGGCTGGAAAATTATTTTCATTTATTTTAATTATTTTCATGAATGGAATCTGCACAAGAGAATTCTAGATTTTTTTTATGATTGAAAATCATAGAGGCAATATTATAGGGAAGGCCATTGAACATTGCTTGTTGGATCGGGGGATTGAGAAGGTGTTTACCCTAAGTCCTAACCATGGACAATGCCTCAGCCAATGATTTAGCTTTAGGATAACTTAAGAGGTGATTGAGGAGTTGAATGGGGGCTTAGTTTTTCAAGGTGTTTATCTACAATGCGCACATGTTCTTAATATGGTTGTCAATGAAGGTATGAGAGAAATGAAAGATAGTTTTGAAGCAAACCGAAGCGCTGTTAGATATGTTTGTTCTTCTCCTTCATGGTTTCTAAAATTCAAAACATGGGCAGATGCTAAGAAAATAGACACAAAAAGCCTTGTTTTCCTTGATGTAACCACTCGATGGAATTCAACATACCTGATGTTGGAAGCTGCCATGAAGTTTCAAAAAAGATTTGACCATATGCGTGATGAAGATGTTGATTATATTTCATACTTTAGCTCGAGCTCTAGGAGTGAGCGTGATGCTTCTGGTAGTGTTAAGTGCGATTGAGATGTTTTTGGTTTTGCAAGGTATGATCATGATCCCTCTGGTAGTTCTAGGCATGATCCCTTTTATGGTTTGATTACTAGTGATTGAGATAATGCTTGAGTCTTCATCAAATTCTTGAAGGTCTTTTATGACATTACATTGAAATTTTCAAGTTCCCTTTTTGTAACATCAAATGAATGTTTCCACCAAATTGCTCGTGTTCAGAAAATGTCGCAAAAGAATATAGTGAATACTACTAATAACTTCTTGGGAGAGATGAGCAATATAGCATGCAAGTGAAGTTTGACAAGTATTGGGGTTAAGCAACTATTATGAATCCATTGCTATTTGTGGCTATAATTTTAGATCTTCAATATAAACTAGCCTATGTAAATCATATGTTTGATGTTCTTTACATTGACCTTGAAGTTTGCTCACTTATGAAAGAAAGGGTCAAAAATTGCTTGTATAGGTTATTTGATGTGCAATGTGCAGGTGTTTCCATTGAATCAAGTATTTTCTCCACAAGTGCAACAAGTGCAACTTCATTGCCTTCTTTTGATGACGATGACGATGATGATGATGATAAAGAGGATCCTGGTCATAGGTGGTTAGAATCTATGAAAATTAGAACCTCGATAGATCCTCAAACTAAGTTAGATAGATATATTGCAACTGACTCAAGAGATGAAATCCCTTCTTAGTCCGAGTTTGACATACTGTCCTTGTGGGAAGCTAATTCCAAAAAATGTAAAATTCTCTCCTACATGACACAAGATGTATTGGCTATGCTGATTTCTACAATGGCTTTTGAGTCTGCATTTAGCACAGTATGACGTGTTGTTGATCATTATAAGAGCTCTTTGTCTCCTAAAATGACAAAAGCACTAATTTGTAGCCAAAACTGGCTACCAGCTGGGCAATCTATCTCTTAAATTGTTGACTAGCTTCACGAGTTTGCTAATTTTGAAGAGACAGAAAATGTCATTTAGCTTGCAAGTAAACTCTTATTTTAATGCTCAAGAATTCGTACACACACATTACTTCATAATTTTGTATGTAATTGTTCTTTCATTGTTTTTCCTAGATGCTACATTTGGAGAGGAGGATGTAATGGCTAGTGGTAATGGAAGGGTCATTTTGCAAGTATGAGTTATAGGTAAGTTACAACCTTTAAAATTTACAAGTAGATTTCTTCATTTCTTCTTTACTTTGTGATATATTAAATTATAGTTGCTTTTCATTTTCCTTTTCCAGATGCTGCATCATTTGATCAACTTTGGGGACATTAATGTAAACCACTTGGACTTCACAGCTTTAGTTTACAATCATTTTGTTGCCTTATTTATAAAAGATTATGGATGTTATTTAATTCTTGAATTATGGATATTTGTTAAGACATATTTACAATCTCAAAATGTGTGTAATAAGGCTTCTATTTTAGTTTTGCAATTTTTAGATCACATTCTTACACATATTATTAGTCATCATGCAAAATTATATGAACTGCAACTAGAGGACTTATTTTCAACAAGAGGTCTGCTTCTTGCTCCTCTATTTTCAATATTCTTGCCCTGTATATTTACAGGAAAACGTCACATGTGTTTATTTTGTCCAGGGCTTTATTTCATTTCTTGTAATTCATTGGTTGGTTTCCCTCTTGTTGTCTTATTATTATATGGCGGATTATCCCATTTCCTGAGGTCGAGTTATTGCATTTCTTGTATAGTTGTGAGTTCTAATTTGATAACTTTTAACTGCTCTTGGGTCTCAACTGCTATTTTATAGCCGGCCTAGGTGTTGTCATGTTGCTGAACAAACTTTGGGGGAATTGGCTACCGATTCTTGTGTATTGCTTTGAGTCTGAGACAGGTGCGCATGTACGTATTTTAATCATCGAACATTTCTTACATTGCACGTGTCCACATATACTTTGGGGGAATTGGCTACCGATTCTTTCTAAACTTCTTTTTTATAGGCGTACGTATTCTCCCATTAATGACAGTCATGTTCGATGATTTATTTTAAGTACTAATTAAAAGTGATGAGCAACTCTTCTAATAGAGTTCAAATATTGATTCGTTACTCTGTGAGGGACTATCCCTTTTCATTAGATCCAACCCCCATTAGGCCTAGTAAAAAAAAGAAAAATCGTTGGTAAATAATCTTTTAAAACTCTACCACTAAAAAAAAAAGGATTTTGTAGGGGTTAATTTGTTGTATTTGTAGTGGTTTTACTGCTACTAGTAGATATATGTAGTAGCAATTTTTGAAACTGCTAGTAAACTGTTCTAATTAATTTCATGAAGGGTGTTAAAGTCTAACTATTGATTTCATGGAGGGTGTTAAATGTCCATACTGATTTATGTAAGATGAATCTGAATTCCATATCCGAAATTATATAATAGGGATTACCTGATTTGTTGTAATTAGCATTAATTATATTGAATACTTTACTTTGCCAACTAAATAAAATAATCAGAATGCATCATGATTGCTTGCGATGATCCTCATGCAAAGAATTGAAGCAAACGTGCCATTATTGACTTTTGCTATGTGTTTTTTTTCCTTTTCAACTGACTATATAAAGGGAAAATTCTAAAAAAATACTTTCAAATTAAAATATCAAAATCACAAATCAGTAAATTCCTACTAAAATGATTTGTGAATTGCTAATCAAGTGTAATCAATATCTATCTTATTTTTCTAAAATTTTCAATTAAATCTAAAATGCATTAAAAATAAAAGGTACAAAATTGATTGATAATGAAATAAAAAAGTAACCTAATATTTCATAACTTCATTTATTTCATGATATCTTTTCGGCATATAAATTGTGCTCTTATTCTAGACGCATATAAAAATGTAATTTTCTTGTAGACTATCTGTTAAGCCCATCTTTGTTCAACGCTTAACCACATCCTTTTCCTTCCATTTACGAGTTAAGAGAATTGAATACTAATATTTTCATAAGGTTAATGGAAATAGGTGTATAAGATGGAGGTTAATATATCATCTACAAATTGCAAATAATACTCCTCTAGTTCTATTAATGGGGCAGAGAGAATTTTTTTTGTTCTTAATATATGTCACCTTATCCATAATTTATTGTTCTTTAGACTATAATTTATTAGACTTCCCAATAGAGTGTGTGCAATTAAATAGAACGGAAAAATTGAAAAGTTATTAAATTTTAAGATAAAGTTAATAAGATTTAATGTTTTTTTTTATTCTGGTTAAACATATTGTAAATATCTTGTAAATAAAATAAAACAAGAGGAGTAGCATGGTAGAATTAATTTGCTCTCTCCCACTAGCAACAAATTCGTCAATGCATTCATGACGAAGAAACCAAAATAAGGGGTTGTATTAGGTGTCACTTAGTCAAATTGGCAAGGCGTTTAATTACGTAGCAAATTATAGACTACGATTAAGCTTAAGAAAAATTTAGCAAGGAATATATAGAAGTTGATTTGGTGTCAAGAATTATTATATTTGATGCTCTCCCAAGTCCCACCGTGGTCACTCCCTTTACTTCTTTCTATAGTTTGCCTTTCATTCCCCACATTCTCGTCTTTCTAACTTGATTTAGCTGAGATTGATTAAGATTTAATGTTTCATATTAAGTGGTGGTATTTATTGAAACTAACAAAGAACAGCAATTGGGTTGCTTGATGTAAAATTATACATCTTCATAAGTCATTTTCTACCTTTTTCATTGAAAACGAGAAATATCTTAAACTTATTAATTCATTTAAAAAATTTAAATGAACCTTTAATTTTATCCTTATTAAACAGGGAGCAGAATTGCTAATAAATCCCTATTTGAAAAGTTTTTTACTTGGAAGGACCTAAGTTTATTTGAAGAACCTAGGTCCTTTAGGGCATATATGAATGATAATAAAATTACTAAAATTTTCATATCACCCTACCATACCAAGATGCTCTTGCACTCTCTTCCCTTGCATCACCTCTCTCTCTCTCTCTTTCTCTTTCTCTACAAATCACCGATCACTTGCCATTCACCCTCCTCTCTCACATCAATAGTTGCCTCTCACTCACCATCTTACTTATACCACCTTCTCCTTGCTCATCTTGCTCATGATTAATGTCGGCAAAGACAACGTCCTCCAACAATTGTCATGGCAGCCTCCTTTGGAAACTTCAATAACAGTTTCTAAAGAGAGGACGATGATTACTTTGGCTGTAACATCCCATTTTTAAAAGCAGTATATTTTTTTCATCAGAGTAGAGCATTTGAGTGATTGAGTAACTGATACATATATTTCAAATGTCGTAAGTCTGGCTGTTTACAGTAACGGTACATTGTACCAAGTGTTTACAAAAGTAGATAACAACGGAGGAAAGTCTTTAGCCGGGTCTCTATGCGTGCTGCTTGCCTTTCACCTCGATCCTCGGTCCTCCTGAACCTGACGCTATGATAAGAACTAAGGTTCAATGCCCATTGAACCTCAGGTAACGGTTAACCTCATATTTACATATACAGTATATAAGCACAACAAATGAATCACTCCTAAATGTACCGCTCCCCGAATGCGATGTACCGCTCCCAAATAAAACATGATATCTTGCTCCCAAAATACGGATGTACAGCTCCCGGTGCATGCATATGTTCAGTTATCCTCTAACACCACTATGCATTCAAATAACATACCACCAATATACAACACACATATCACATATACGCATACCATAAATATCAGAGTTAGTGTTACAGTACGCGAACGTACCTTCGTTGACGGAAAACGGTACTTTTGACAGAAAACAGCGGTACGACAGCGGCACAACAGCGGTATGACAACGGTACGTGATTACAAATATCCTATAAGGATAATATTCTATTTATCAAAGTCTAATATCATAACAGGCATTTTAGGTACAAATTACCATTTTGCCCCTGACTCCCCTAATCGGCGGAATTTCGCCAGAGCTTCGCTACTTTGACTCTAATCTTCCAAAATTTTGCCATAACCCTTTCCCCAACATATTTTTCGAAATATATATCATATTTAACCCAAAAACATGATATCTATAATATATTGGAAGATTAAATATCAAAACAACATTCCTACTATAACTACCGAACAAAACACCAAAGCTTAAGACTAGGAACCGAAGAACTTACCCAGGGCTTCGCTACACTTTCTCCGGACTCCTCTTTCTCTCTAAAATCTCTCTAGGTTCGAAATTTTGGTGTGGAAATTGTGAAGAGAGGTGAGGCCTATTTATAGGAAATTCTGAGACACTATTCACACTTTTCATGTCGGATCCCAACCGTTGGATCATGTTCACTTTGCAAGGTTTCTTCTTGGCCATTGATATGCCATAACCGACCTCCTTGGCCCCCAAAGTCAACAAAGTGATGTCATCCATGATGTCACAAGCTTGCTTTATGAGCCGATACCGATAAAGTTCCCTGTTCGGTGTTCTAATCGCGTAATCTTGGAGAATCTCAAAAATCCGTGAAGAACGCCCGAAGTTCTATTCTTCCTCTTTAAAACTACTTAGGTTAACTAAATTTTTGATCCCATTAAGGGTATTCCGTTTGCTGCTGAACATTTTCGGACGTACGCCATGATTCTAAATAACTTCTGATAGCACCAACTTCTGGACAAAAATTCAATGATTTATAATATGTCATGACCTAAGAAACCTAGTTCATGGTTTGTCACAACGGATTTATTTTCCATTGGTTCTCGTTTCTACTATCTGCCCTTTTCCTCTTCCATCCGGTCTCTTAATCACTCCGCCGGTCTCGGAAATGACTTCGAAGATAGCCCACTCCGAGATAAAATTATACTTGTTTATAACAAGTCCAGATGTTACAGACTTAGTTCACCTATTTTGAGATAGGATTTAATTTCTATCGGTTCTCATTTATCCTGTTGGCTCTTTACAAAATATCTCATTTTATATTATTATTTTAATACAAAATATCATTATATTTTACTATTTATTATTTTATTATTTTCTCAACCAAATATCTTCAATATTTCGGCCCCCCTTATTATTTTGTTTATTTATTTATTTTCTTAATTAATTTACTTTATATCTTAATTTAAGTAATTAGCCATTAATTACTTAATTAGTCACTTACTAATTGTTGATAATTTTCTTAATTAGGATAAATCATTATCTCACAACTATTGCACTGACATTGGTATTTTATGTCCTATGTAAAATATTAAAAATCATGGGGTCACTTATGATCCCAAAAATAATATTTATTTTTGCCTCATTATTTTCCAAGGAAAATATTCCCATAAATTCCAAAAATTAGAGACAACATACTTTCTAATTTTTTAATAAATATTTTATTGCCTCTTGGGATTTATCATAATATTTTCAGGCCATTTTTGCCCCATAAATGTATTTTAGGGATTTTTAGCTATTTATCTCTTCTAATTTCCATAGAAATTACCTTAGAAAATAAGATAATTATAACTTATTATTTGAGACCACAAATTCACCTATTTCAAATAGGTATTATTTACTAAAATATGATACTTATCATAAATACGATTTTTAGGGTATTACATTGGCTTTCGATCTAATCTGGAATATTTTAACCATCTTCATTTCTTCTTCTCCTCTGTAACACTATCTCACTACCTTCAATTTGTCATTGTCTATCATTAACCCCTGTTCGACCAACTAATTTGTTTATCTAGATTCCTGGGTTCGATTTCTAGAGGTATGGGTGTAAGTGGCTGGAGAGTTTTAAGGAAAAGAAAACTTGGAAAGCTTATACTCGTAAAAAGGGAAGATGGTTTGCACACAAGGGAATATTATTTTCACAAAGGGAAGATTGTTTGTATTAGGATAATTTTCAATTTTGGCTTAATTTTGGGATACATTGGAAGGCATTTGCACTTGAGAAAGATGGATTGTATACAACAAAAGTTAAGTTGCGCGTAGGGAAGACAAATTGCACGTAGGGAAGATATATTACACATATAGAAAGATTGTTTGCACACCAAGGAAGACAGCTTGTACTAAGAGAAGATCGTTTGACAAAGCATACTTTGCTCATTATGGCATAATTTTGGGACACAAGGGAAGACATTTGCACATGGGGGAAGATAGGTTGCATATAAAGGAAGTTAAGTTGTGCAAAGGGAAGATATATTGCACATACAAAAGATTATTTGCACACAAGGGTTTGCACTAAGATGAATTACTGGTAGGGAATGTTATCATTTGTACATGTAATAATTTGCATATTCTCGCTTAATTTTGTAACTCACAAGAAGATATATTGCACCTAGGCAAGATGAATTAGAAGTAGGGAACTGAAAGGGCAACTAAGTCATTTAATCCACACACACATTCATTCACCCTAAAGGAACAAGATCTTTTAATAAACTCACCATTAGGCAATAAACTTCTCAAACAGGTGATTTCGAAGAAAAAAAATTCCTATTAAATATTTATACCTTTAAAATTAAATAACATATACCAATATTTAATGACAAGACAAAAGGGAAACTAATGATAAAAAATCAAGGGTTAAGGTCTAATTTTGTCTTAAAATTTTTTGTGTAGTAAATGAGCATATCCGAGAGTTTTTTTGGGATCAATTTTACTCCAAAAATATTAAAAAGGAGAAAAGCCGCACTACTCGTTAAAAAACGAATAACCATTAAAAATTTATCTTTGATCATCAACATGTTTTAATAGCCAATGGTTACATTAATTGCTCACTTTTTCATATTTTAGGGGTAAAATTGATCCAACAAAAACTTTGGATACCCACAATTCCTATGCAAAAACTTTTGTGATAAAATTGGATCTGAACCCAAAAATTAAATGTTACCAGAGGGGCCTTTAGCGAATTTAAACTTGTGATAAAATTGAACCTCCACCCAAAAATTAAATGTGATAAAAAAGGGAAAAAAATTCCTTATAAATGTTGCCAAAGTGGTATTTGCAAAAATGAATTTTAGATGAGGTGACGGCTTTTAAAGCTGGGGTTTTAAAAGTAATTTTCTAAATTAATGTTTATCAAAATTATTATTGGGACCTAATTATCATTAAATTAACATTTTAATACCTAAATGTGATTTCTTCAACTTTTGCTCATTCTTAACTCAATATCCCACCCTTGCCATCTTAATTATAGTATCAAGTGGGCCTTATATATTGTTGACATTGATTATTAATTGAAGGATACATATTATTTCCATCTCTTTATACATAATTTATTTCAATCAATGTCTTAATATTCTTTTGTCTCTTAATATGTGTGTGTGTGTATAGTTGAAAGAGAGATGCCACACCCCTTTCGGTACACCGACATTCGTCAGAGATAAATGCACAGCTTAATAAACATACTGGTTCCAACATAGTAATATTGATTACAAAGTCTGGTTACATAACCGCAAACCATAATAAGTTCATAAAAATGTTACAAACTTTTATAACAGTCAAATACACAACATATAAAATAAACAGCTGATCTTGGCTCGGCCCAGCACCATCAATTACCGGTATCCACTGCCTTACCACGTGAGCCACGTCCACTATTGTGTTCCCGTCCTGAACTTTGTGGAATATCTGGGATTCAACCGAATCCCAGTAGTAACGTTAATCACTCATATAAGATGCATGCACAGTACATAGTAGATAACCAGTTGTAATAAATTCAACATTCAAATAAATTCAATATTCAAATTCAAATTGCAGTTCAACCATATTCAAGAACCTACCAGTTCATTCGCACAAATTGGATATTCAAATGGGCATTTACCCTTCTTTTCACAAACACAACAATTCTCTTATCGGACTACCACCCCTAGGCCTCAACCGTGATGGCATCCGGGGTTACCCCACATTCTAGGGCACTACCTCCCGGCCTCAACCGGCGATAAGGTTAAGTATTCACAATTCACATATCACAATGATACATACATGCATATAAAGGCACACAGAGTATGTGAGAGAAAGTTACTACCGAACTCCAATTAGCTAAAAATAATTCTCCTGCTTGAATCACTTGGAAACCAATTCCTAAAATAGTACCATCACAAATATTAATTTCCCTTATTCTATAAGGTACTAAAATTAATTACCACTTTATTCCATTTCTCCAAAAATATTCAAAAGGGTTCTTATCACCATTTAGGATCCTTATGACCCTTAAATGATTAATCATACACTTTTAACTCTTATTGTAACAATTTTCGGACTAACCCCTTTTCTATTCAGAATTTTCACTGAACCTTGAAAATTCATAATTAAATGCACAAAAATCCAATTGATGTGCTTCCGAAACTCAAATGTCCATCAACATGTCTATTTTCATGGAAAAATAGTCCCAGAAGTCCAGGGAATCTGAATCATTCCCAGTTTTAATATTTCCCAATACTGTTCAGATCTCACTTTCAAAAACGTAGGTCATCTTATAAAATTAATTCCTCCATGTACAGAGCTTTAAAAATTACATATTATATATCAAAAGAAAGCTTAAGATGTCTACTCCAAAATCTGGAAAATTTAATAATTTATAGACATCATTTACTCGCTCGAAAATGGTGTACAAGTCAACTGCCTTCCAAAAAGTTAAAACTAGCAGTTTTGGCAACTTGTACAATTTATTCTCTTTGATTCTAAAATCATTTCCAACCTTATTCTCACTCAATTTTTCGTTATAAACTCTTTAGTAACCTTAAAATCTTCAAAATCCTTATAGTTTCACCACTTCTAAATCAATCCAAAATATTACATAAATCATGTAAAGCAACATTTTAAAGCAACATTACAAATTCTAAGACTTTATGAACCCAATTGTCTTCTGACTCATTTTCTAATCCATTTTAGAAATTTGAGCAGTATATCCCCATAGGATTTTATGCTTTCAAAAACTAAAGAAATTGTGCATAAACCATATTTCAAATTATCCATAATATAAAATAACACAAGACAAGTTAAAGCCTTTACTTACTTGTCTTGATCCTTTGGACTTAGCAACTCCTTCTAGCTCTTGCCTTCTAAAACTTCCGAACTTCACTCCCAAAATAATAAAAGGAAGAGTCTCACACTCGTAACTCTGCTTCTCTTCTATTTCTCTTTGTCAACCGAAGTGAATAAATGACAGACGTACACTCACATATTGTTTATCATGAAAGGAGAGGAGGTTTCGTCCGTGAGTGAAAATTCCACGTGAATGAATAAGGAAGCATCCGTGATTACAAAGAGAGAGTAAATGATAAATTGAAAGTGGAAGACAAGTTGTCCTCTTATATGACTCATTCTTCCATCTTTAGCCATTAGAAATATTGTGTCGTCCGTCGGCTATGACAATTAAGAGCATTACAAGGAGTGGGTGGGTATTTGATTACTAACTTACTCACAAAAGAAGAATAATTGAGAACTATGCTTGTCCATGCGTTGAAAGAAAGTGTTATTCCCATGCACCGAAGTCAAAAAGAATAGGTTGATTGCTATCCGATTGAGAAAATGGAAAATGGAAAATGAGTGTAAAGTTGCCTCTCACTTTCTTGCATTCACGGAAGAATGGTTAGTGGAAGGATAATTAATTGATATTGGAAGATAGTGTTGTCAATTATTTAAATAAAAGACAAACACAATATGCAACTTTTGGTCTCAATTGAGTCTACGAGAATGAAGATAAGAAATGTTTGGTAGTGAGGTAGTTATAATATTTATAAGTGGGAGACAATTTGTCCGTGAATGAAAGTAGAAAGAATGATTAATTGAAGTAGGGAATACTTGAGCCATTATTGTGTTGATAATGAATACACCTTGGATGCTAACATAATAATAAACAAATATAGGTGGAGAGTCACGGATGAAGAAATGGAAAATGAATGCACCAAAAGTCATACGTAAAGAAATATTAGGGAAGATATGATATGAGTGCTTTGTCCATATAATTAAAAAGAAAGGTTTAAATGGGATATTACAAGAGAGGCCACACCATCAAGAGAAGAATAAACTAGTGAGTATGAGCAGCACCATGGAGAATAATGAAGAATATGATGTTTCTCTTAATGCTATGTTGCTAGCAAGTGGCCAGTTTTACCCGGCTGTGTTAAATGCTGCCATTGAGCTCAACCTCTTTAAGATCATTGGTGAGGGAAATCCAAAGGGCATGTCACCCTCTGAAATTGCTTCTCAGCTTCAAAACCCACACGCTGGGGCCAACAACACTGTCGGCCGCCTCGATCGATTGCTCCGCTTGCTTGCTTCTCATTCTATTTTGACTTGTTCTTCCAACAAGATTGATGATAATGACGGCAGGACTGAGAGGCTCTATGCTTTATCTCCCACCGGTAAATACTTGTCACCTGATGAAGATGGAGCCTCTTATGCTTCACTCTCAAACTTAACCCACCATCCAGCTTATATAAAAGTTCTGTGAGTATTTAATGTTTTGATCCACATATTTTCTTGTTGAACATTCCTTATTTCCATATATGTTTCTAGGGAAAATGACAGAAAATACCATTTGAATTACAAAACCCCCAAAATGTCTACCAAATTAGCAAAATGACAAATATGTGATTTGGTAGGAATATGAGATTTTGAAGTTTGAATGTTGACAAGTTGACTATAAACAATATACAATAACAACTTGGAGAGCTCAAGTTGTTAATTTCTAAACCTAAGTTGCTAATTTTTATATTCAAGTTGTCAACAATCAAACTTCAAAATCTTATGTTTCTACCAGATTACTTATTTGTCTTTTTACTAATTTAGTAGATATTTTGGGGGTTTTATAATTCAAATAGTATTTTTCTGTCATTTTTCCTTTTTTTATTTTTTTTGGAAGAAAGACATGTGTTTAGTTAAAATAGGTCGCTGATAAGTTTTACCTCCAAATAATTATAGAAGTATATAGTTTCATATGACACTGAAATTTGGATAGTCCAAATCTAATCTTGGCGGTTCAGAGTTATTTTTTAACTTCTATTTCTTTTTTTGTTTAAAAAAATATTTTTAATATGTATAAAATCTAAAATACAAGTAATCGTTTAATTATTTACTTTTGAAAAATATATTTTTAGAAAAAAAAAACTACCAGTTGAAAATTAAAATTTCTATATCGTTGAAACTATATGTGGATGATGCATATCTACCGCAATGATGAGCACCACATACTCATTATTGTGATGAGTACCGAAACTAGCTAGTTTCAAACTGTTTTCTTTATTAACATGTTCCCCTCAGCCCTCAGGGATTATGTAATTTATAAAAATAAAATAAAAGAGACACCTAGTTCACTTCTTACAGAGTCCTCCATATATAGAAGATCCAGTATTCTCTCTCATAAACTTGAGGAAACTAATAATAATAACAATGGCAGAGAAAACGTTAAACAAGTGATAAAGTTAATGGGATGTCCATGTATGAATATACGAAAAAAGATCCAACCTTTGAAACTCTTTTCCACGAGGCAATGGCTGATATTTCAAGCATTCACATGAAGGAGATCCTTGAGATATACAAGAGATTTGAAGGAATATCAACACTTGTTGATGTTGCTGGTGGCATTGGCCAAACGCTCAAAATGATTGTCTCTAAGTACCCTTCAATTCAAGCTAAGCCATTAACTTTGATTTGGCACATGTTGTTCAACATGCCCCACCCTACCCAGGTAATTAAATTAACAAGTTAAAGTGTAAATTTGCCTCTGAAGTTTTTGTGGAGGAGCAATGTTATCTTAAAAGTTTTCCTAGATTCAATTTTAATATTGCACCAGAAGTGTTAAAATGGAGAAATGTTACTCTTTGCCGTTAAAAAATTAACGGCCAACAACAATTTTTTAATGATCAACATTATTTTTTTTAATAGTATAGGGAAACATTGCTACATTTGAAAATTTTTGAAGTAACATTGAACCTGAAAAACTTCCAAGACAACATTGTTTCTTTACGAAAACTTTTGGAGTAAATTTACAACTTAACCCTTAAATTAACTATCCTTGGTTTTAAATCGATCTACCCCTTGATGCTAATTATTTCAATTAAATTGTCTAATTTCCAAAAATACTCATGTGATATTTCTAAAAAGTTTTAAGGCGTACTTCAATTCCGACTGACTGATTGAAGCATCCCCATGAGACCACATCATAGTTATGGGTTATGATTAGGCAACACACCAAATACATCAAAGAGAGGAAGAAAGTCTTTCTGGAAGTTGTTGTGTGTAAATTGAATCCTTCAAACTCTTTATCATCATGTATAACATAATATGGATTTTACTGTTAAATCGTAAAGGGATAAAACTCACTCTATGAACCCATACTTATCCTTATTCAATTCTCAGTAGAACCCCTCCTTCTCTGGAAAGAACTCTGCTCTTCTTCTATGGTGTATTTTCCGTGTTGCTTATCCCGAATCCATAACTATGATCCAGTCTCACGTGAGTACTTCAATTAGTCAATCGGATTTCACCCTTCAATTCCCTATGAGCTAACAAGATTTTTCTTGCATATTTTTAAAGGAATAAAACATGTTGGAGGAAATATGTTTGAAGGTGTCCCAGAAAGTGATGCTATAATGATGAAGGTCAGTATATTTAACCCAATAATAAATTGACATTTATATATAAATTCAAAGTCTTGATATTGATAAGATGTGTGTGTGTGTGTTTGTTGTAGTTTACAACTCATAACTGGGGGGATGAGAAATGCTTACAAGTTCTGAAAAATTGTAATAAGTCCCTGAAGAAAGGTGGCAAGCTGATTATTATTGACGTAATAATGCCGGAAATAATAACAGGAAATAATAATGCAAGTGATGAAGGCCATAAGTTTGCTGCGATTCTTGACACCGTCATGTTAATGCTAGCTGTTGGGAAGGAAAGAACTGAGAAAGAATTTGAAGCATTAGGCAAAGCTGCTGGCTTTTCTTCCTATCGTGTTGCTGCTCGTCTTCTCTCTTCTGTTTTGGGGATCTTTGAGTTTTATAAAAAATAAACCAAAATGAAAGCAAATTAAGTTGTGAGTGTGTATTGTGAAGGGAGGAATAAAATATTTCTGAATAAAGGATTTAAGGATATATATATATATAGCTATGTATGAAGTATGTGTCTTTTTCTTCATGTGTAGTGTTATTATAATGTAACTTACAGTCAACAACATACAGAAGTATTTTGTGTGATTGTGAAGGGAGGAATTAATGAGTTTGGAATAAATAATATATGAAGTGTGTGTCCTTTTCTTCATATACTGTTATTCTTATGCAATTTACAATCAACCACATATAGAATACTATAAGTATTGTTAATTTTGACTCAATGGGACTGAGAAAACATCAGGTTGAGGTGAAATGGGACATGCCATGCTGTGGGTGGATAAATTAAATTTTGATGGTGTGCTGCGTGATGAGAAGGGAATGTGGTTTGGTGGTCATATCAAGGGTCTATTTTTGTTATATGAGGGATTTGGAGGGAACGAGAAGGGAGAGAAAATTTTATGATTTGAATTTAAAAAAATTGAAGAAATGGAGTTACAAAATTTAATGAAAAGAAGATGTGAGATAAAAGAGTTACCGTACTTGACTAATTTGAATATATCAAATAAAGAAAATAAAATTGCTAAAATATCACTCGCGTGCACACAAGGTAAATTAGTTTGGAGAAATATGATAAAGACACGCAAAAGGTAAATTAGTTTGAAGAAATATGATGAACATATAGGATTCAATTGATTGAGATCTTATGTTTTAGACTAAATTCAACCCCCACAAATGAGTTCTTAAATTAAGGATACGAGATGGTATTATTACATTATAGACAAACCTGGAATCCAACTAAACTGAGCAACTCTGATTTTTCATGTGAAACTGGAGTGGTAATATGTAATATACATAATTTCTATGAAAAGCTTAATGATGTCAAATAAAGTCAACAATATAATCTTCTTAACAAAAATTCATAATTTATTCTACCCACGTCTAGAAATTTTGAATTAAGATTCTACAAAAAGTTTGACATATTTGTGTACTTTTAAATACAAAACATTCCCATTCTAAAAGAATTTTGTTTGGTCCTTCAATTAATTAATCTATCAAGTAAATTAAATTTTATTACTAAAGCAATTTAATTTAATTTAATGTATTGTTATGTAGACTTTTCCCTTCCAATTTAATTTGTTTGGGAGTTTGGAAGGAACGGGATGCAAGGAGAATTGTAACATCCCATTTTCAAAAGCAGTATACTTTTTTTTCATTAGAGTAGAGCATCGGAGCGATTGAGTAACTGATACATATATTTCAAATGCCGTAAGTCCGTCATTTGTTTGATGAATCGTACACTCGTACCGGGTGTTTACAAAAGAAGATAACAACATAGGAACATAACAACGTATGTGTCTCCGACCGAATTGTCTCCGTGGCATCCACGTGACCCTATGCGTCTTTGCTTCCCTCTCTCCCTCGGTTCTCGGTCCTCCAGACCCTGAGGCTATATCAAGAGCTGAGGTCCCATGCATACGGACCCCAGGTAACGGTTAACCTCATGTTTACATACACAACATATGGACTACGGACGTTCACAACATTAACAACACATATACACAACTAATGCAGATACATTGCACCCAACATAATCACACATATCGCCCCCAGCAGTGTGGACACAATGCAGACACATCACACATATCGCCCCCAGCAGTGTGGACACATTGCACCCAGCAGTACAGATATATTCTAACATCTATATGCACTCAAGCAACATAACAACTAAACACACACAGTACACCTAGCACATACATGCATATCATAAACATCAGCGTTAGTGTTACAGTACGCGAACGTACCTTCGTTGATGGTAAACGGTACTTTTACGGAAAACGGTACTTTTTGACAAAAAGAAACAAAACGGTACGACGGCGGTACAACAGCGGTCCGATTATCTTAGATATCCTATAAGGATAACATTTATCAACTTCTAGCGATAACGGGCATTTTAGGTACAAATTACCATTTTGCCCCCGAACCCCTAATCGGCGGAATTTCGCGAGCTTCATTGTTTTCGCTCTACCTCTCTAGAATTTTGACAGATCTTTTCCCTCATCATATTTTCGAAACATATATCATATTTACCCCTAAATATGATATCTAGACTATCTTGAAAAATTAAAGATAAATCTAGCATTCCTACTATATCTACCGAAAGAACTACCGAAACTTAAGACTAGGGACCAAAGAACTTACTCCGGCTTGGCAAGAACTTCTGAGAGCTCTTCCGTCTCTCTTAGGCATGGAAATAGGCCAGGCCAGACTAGGCTTTGGCTAAATAGGCCTGAGCCTGTAATAGGGGTAGAAGGCTCGAGCCCGGGCCCGAGCTCCGACGGAGCCTTTTTTAGGCTCAGGCCTGAGCCTTCATAAGGCCTGGTCAAGCCTGAAGCCTTTTTAAAGGCCTACTTACAATGTAGGCCTTTAAAAAGGCCTCATATTGCGGGCCTTATAGGCCATAAATAGGCTTTGTAGATTTTAAACCTATCAAAACTTATATAAATATATCTTTAAATTATAATATAAGAATGAAAAATAATAAATATTATCTTATTTATATTATATAAATATAATTATATTTATTTAATATTTAAACAAAGCCGGACACGAAGGCCTACAGTCGCCTTAACAAAATAGGCCTGGCCTATATACATATTCAGGCCTTTAAATAGGCCTTGGCCTGACCTTTTTAACAAACAGGCCAGGCCTGACCAGGCCCTAAATAGGCCAGGCTGTAGGCCGCCTGATAGGGGCCTGGCCTATTTCCACCCCTAGTCTCTCTAGGCTGCGTTTTTGGGATGGAGAAATGAAGAGGGGAAGGCTTCTATTTATAGAAGAAAGGAGGGACAAGGTGGGAATTTCATCAAATTTCTTCAGATCGGATTTCAACCGTCGGATCGCACTTCGCCACGTGGCTTCATCTTGTCCATACACCTCTTGTGCTGACATCATCCTTCTAGAAGAAGATGATGTCATGCATGCCGACTTACCGATAGCGTTTCTCCGACGGTGTCCGAATCGCGTAATTTTGCCGAATCTCAAAATCCGGAACTAGGTTTTGTAGTTCCATTCTTTCTCTTTAAAACCACTGGGTTTCACTATATTTTTGATCCCATTAAGGGTATTCCGTTATCTCAAGGAAGATTTTCGGACAAATGTTGCTCGGTTACGGAAATAACTTCCCGATAGAACCGCTTCTTGCGTAAAAATCACTGGTTCGTAATATGATCTGATCTAAGTAACCATATCCTTGGTTTGAAAAACACGGTGCGTTTTCTATAAGTCACTTTTAGCACTATCTCGCCTTATCTTAATTATCCTAAGGTACTCCTAATTACGCTGTTGGTTTCAGAAACGACTTTTGAGACCGCTCAATCCGAGAAAGAATTTCACTGGTTCATAAAAGGTTCAGTGGTAAAAGACTAAATTTCTATATCTTGAGGTAGAATTTCATTTCTATCTTCTCATATGTCCCGTTGGCTCTTTACCATATATATTATTATTGTATTCAAAATATCTAGATATTTATTTATTTTTCTTTTATTTTTCTAAGCATAAAATATTTTATTAATATTTTATTAATTATTTAATTATTTATTTAATTATTAATTTCTTTTTCCTTTAAATTAATTATTTACTAATTAGTTTACTTATATCTTAATCTAAACAATTAGCCACTAATTACTTAATTAGCCATTTACTAATTGTTGATAATTTTTATAATTAGGATAAATTATTATCTCACAACTATTTTACTTACATTGGTATTTTATGTCCCTTGTAAAATATTAAAAATCATGGGGCCATAAAGTGCTTTTAATATTATTATATTTATGCTTCTCTATTTTTCAAGGAAATAATCCCAAAAATTCCTAAAATTAGAGACAACATACTTCCCAAGTTTTTGTCAGTATTTGTTGCCATATGATATTTATCATAATATTTTCAGGGTATTACATTTCTCCCCTCGTTAAACAAAATTTCGCCCTCGAAATTTGCTCTATACTATCAAAACTCCGTATTATCTAAGCTTCGGATTTAGACACTCCGAACTTTACTCTATATGTCGGCTACTCCGCTTGATGTTCGAGAATTCACTCAGGTTTGACCGTCAAGATCTTGTCATTTTGTACTTTGATATATAGTATTTCCCGTGGCACCTATATACCCCTTGGCCAATACCGGATATCAAAATGTTTCCATGACTCCCATACACCATGGTAACACAAGATACCTTAAATGTTTCCATGGCGCCCATACACCATGACAACACAAGATACCTCCTACTCAATGACACGATCGCGGTCCGGTTGTAGTAACTAAGAGATACGCATCAAAAACTAAAATTTTCGCGGCAAGTAAGATAACTATTTATCAAACCATAGGGGATTTCTTACTAAACATGTATCTTAACGATTTCTTTTACCCTCTACTCAGGTGTAGTATTCAAACACATGACTTCTCGTCTATTAAAAACAAAGGATTTCTCATCCATTTAAAAAAACACAGGACTTCTCGTCCATTTAAAAACAAAAGATTTCTCATCCATTTAAAAGCACAGGACTTCTCATCCATTTAAAAACACAGGATTTCTCATCCGTTTTAAAACACAGGATTTCTCACCCATTTTAAAACATTTCACGTTTTGCATACTCATATAGTTTAGACGAATGCTAACACCCGAATCATACAAAGTCTGAAGAAGATTCCCTTCTAAGAGAGATAGTACATTGGACCATCTCTGGAGATTCCCATTCCGGATCTCAGACTATTTCCACTTATTTAGCACTATAGCTGACAACTACTATCTGGCTTAACTATTCCAGTGTTCTAGACCTTTCTAATAGTTTACGTTTCCTATATCGAAATTCCCAACTACACCGCTTTTCAAGACAATAGCATTGACAAACATGTCATCACTACTCAAAACTTATATTGTCTCATTTTCAAATTCTGAAAATTTTCCATGGTCTCAGTACGTTTCACACTATACCAAAAAGTAATAGTGCTATAATATTTCCAAACTTTAATCGCGCCAAAACAATTTCGTGAAAGACACATTCATTTCCGGATCGTTTCAAAAACTTTTGCTACCGCACATTTCTCTAAGGGAATAATTCACTTTACAAAATTCTTTAACAATTGTGAGCTCACGCCACCACTTCAACCATTCGGTACAGCGAGCGACTTATCCCAAATCCGGTTTCGCATCAGCAGTACCGTCAAACAATGTGGGAGAACCTCCGCCCCTCCCATAGGAGACCCGGTGTTCACACCGGCACATGAAGTAGCAACCCTGGGGACATACGCCCTCGGCGAAATGTTATGGATTGGGTGCGTTCACTGCTGGTGCGCTTTTCAAAAATCCCAAAAACTCTTTGTTAAAAAAGAACCTTTATCCAAGGCTAGCGATTTCAAACATTCTAAAACATCTGACAAGACCCAGCAAACCGTGTATATCAACAACAGCTTCTGTCCTTCCGGTTAAAAACTTTACCACAACACGCTTGAAAACTCGCTTTCAAACTTTTGGGTTCTCACAAAAACCCCTTTTATAAGACAATATTTTTTCAAAATAACCATCACCGTGGTCTCATTTTCTCTGAAAAAACATTTCTTTTGAAAACTCGCTTTCAAAGATCCACAAGTTCGAAAGATTAATTCCGAAAATTTCAAATACAAATGTGTGTATTGGTGAGTTTAAAAGAAATCCCATATTGAGGGAACTTTATTTTTTAGAAGAAATAAGGTTTTTAGAGATTTGTAAAAATCTCTGATTTCCTCCCCTCTTATTTTTAAAACTTCCAAACAAGGGAAGAGACTATCAAAACCCTTCCTTCTCTTTCCTTTCCCTCCAAAATAAAACTCCCAAAAAGGCCCTAAAAGTTTAATTACCTCATCAAAAGAGTCTCCTACATTAATCTTCCATCATCAACTTTAAATAACATAATTAAAAATTTTGAAATGTTACATCACCCACTTGTAGAAGGGACAAAAGCTTTCATCACTCTACTTAGTGTTCGTTAAGTTGGTTCAAGGGATTTATAGAGAATGCAATGAACCTTAATGATAATTACAGAGAATTTGTTTGGTATGTCATCAAGGAATGATGAAATTAAATTTATATTTTATCTAAAAGAATAAATTAAATGTGAAACAGTCTTTTTAAACTCTACTAATTAATGCCCAAAATAATGGAATATATAAATGTCTAAATGTTAATTCATGGAGGGTCTAAATGTGCGTATGTTGATTTATTTAAGGTGGAATCCGGATTACACATCAAAAATTATGTAATCGAAATTACTTGATTTTTGTAAACTTGTAATCAGAAATAGTTATATTGAATTATTTTACTGTGCCAATTAAATAAGAATTAGTAGAATGCAATTAGGACTGCATATGATCCTTGTGCATAGAATTGAGCCAAACGTGCCGCTATTGACTATTTGTATTTTTTTCGACTGATTATATATTAAATTAATATGCATTAAAAATAAAAAATAAAGTAAAAAAATTGAATAATGAAATAAAGAAAACTAACCTAATATTGCATAACTTCATTTATTACATGATATCTATTTTGACATATGAATTGTATTATTCTAGACGCATCTAAACTTTTAGTAATTTTCATCTAGTCTATATGTTAGCTATAACCTCATTGGTTTATTCTTTTTGCTGGCTTCATTTGTATTTTCTTATGTATTTATTGTATTTTTAAAATATTAAATTAACAGAAACATGAGGAAACATAGAAATTCCGTGGACTATGAAGCAAGCCTTTTTCGCCTCAAGACATGCTTTTCTCATGGGCTAACGAGTCCAACAGAAGAAGAAATGACTAAGAAAAGAAAAAACAAAACATCATGCTCTAAAATATCTATAAAAGAAGAATTTATAAATAATTAAAAGCAACATTTGACTAATTACAATGTGTAGTGAAACTTTAGTGGAACAAAATGACCAAAAGTAGAAAAACTTTAGCGGAATTAAGTATTTTTAGATTATGTTTAATTTATACTTTCTAGTTGCTTTATTTATTTGTAGTTGTTATATTGTCGTTGTAGCCTTGTAGGTTTCTTTTTCTTGTTTTATCTGTAGTTTCTGAATTTGGTTCTATTCCTATAAAAAGAAATATATCTATACTACCTTTGGCACTACTACAAAAGGAACTTTTAACGTTCGTTTTTAAGACCCTAAGATGATTGTTTTCAGGGATAGTGTATGTGAGTGTCGTTGAAAGTTTTAACATAGATGTCTTTTTTTAAACAGTAGTTGGAAGTGTCACTCACAACAATTGTTTTCCAAAAAATAGTTGTTGTAAGTGTCACTTACAATGACTATTTCTGTAAAACAGTCGTTGTAAGTGATCATTACGACGACTATTTTTTGAAAAACAAACGTTGAAAATCTTTTTTTAAAAAATAAAATTTTTATTTTCTATCCACAGCCTTTTTTAATAAACACCTAAAATAGAAAATAAAGAAAACTGGGTAAAAAATCAATTTCTAGAACAAAGAATAAAGAAAACTGAATGACATCATATTACAATGGCTGACATATATACAAAAGTTCTTTAAACATGATTAATAAAAGAATGTGCACAAGTTCACAAGTTAATATAATCAAGTATGTTCACAAGTATTTCTAAAACACTACACTATGTGAAAAAAAAAACATTTTATCGATATCTACATATCTTCTATCTGTTGTAGAAGATGTCGCGCCAAAAGGTCTCGGATCACATTAATGTCTTTCATTGTATATATAGGGTTCCTCATTACCAAAAAATTGCGGGCAAATTGAAGAATAATTTAACATAAATCAATTAATTTAATGAAATAACTAACAATTCACTTACAATAATTAAAATGAAAATCATTTGAGAATGAAGAAATGATCACTTGTTCAAAATTTGAAGTAAGTCCGCTAACAATGACGTAATACCTATTTAGTATAACTTAGTATCCGCATTCAGTTTTCCTTGGTTTTTGAGGGTACTATATATCAAAAGAAAATGGTAAAAATGAATAAAGGCAAATATAAAGTAATTTTAAATTAAAGGACTTGAATTTAAACAATTTACTTTCAACCGGTACCACTTCGTGGTAGCAATTTTAGTTTCACGCCTCCCATTCATTATATAATATATCTTTGGTGCGCTATCATTAAAATGAAAAGAAGAAGATATTAAAACAATGAGTGCATTGTTCGTTTTCAGAAAAGAGAAGTCAAAATGTAGGCCGTGGCATTTTTGTAATTTTATGTTGTGATTATATCACCTTTGGTATTCTTTTTGTCAAAAAGGACACCAAGTATTTAGCTTTTAGCATCCCTTTTATAAAAAGGGACACCAAATGCTGCTTAAAACATTCCCAATGTCATTATGTAACCTCATCTTCCTCTCTTCTCTCTTGCAGCCAAGTCCACTGTGATTCCTCTTCCTCTCTTCTCTCTCACAGTCGAGCTCCACCTCAACCTCTTGCTCACTCTCTCGCTCAGAGCTCCACCGCGACCTCCTCGTCACTCTCTTGCTTAGGGCGCTCCATCGCGCCCTCCTCCTTCCTCTCTTGCTCTATCCGTCCGGGCGTCATCCATGTTACTTGGTTGCTCTGACCTCTTCCTCCCTCTCTCACTCTGACCACCGCACTCCAGTTCGTTGTCGCCATCTCTATCCCTCTTCTTCGATTCTACAAAAGCTTATCTTTATGGAATAGTTATTGTTTAATGGTGGATTATGAGATTTCAAATAAAAAAAGAGTTTGGATTTTTTTGAGATTTTATTGATTCTTAAAATATTATTGTTTGATATTTGATTATGTACTTGAATGTTTGTTATATGAGTTAATATAAATGCCCATAAAGTGTTTGGTAAAATGAGTGATTGAAAAAATATAGGTGTTAGAGTAATTGAGGAACTTGCTTTGCTTACTTGAACCTTCAAGTGTGCTAGATACATTTGATGGACAATGTGTTATACTTTTATTGGTAATAGCTATAAGTTTAAGATATCATAAGAATGAGTGCAAATAAATATGAATTTTAAGATTTTTTAAAAAGGAATTTAGTTTAACCAAGTATATTTGAAATTCTTGATGGTTTTATTCCTGTGTTGGGTTATTTAAAATTGTTGCTAAATGACTTAAGAGAGTTTAGAAGAGTAAAGTAATTTCTTAAAGGTGTAGTTATTGATGGGTTGGGAGAGGGTATAACCAAAAGATGATGGTTTGATTCTTTAAGTTGATTGTTGTGGGTGAATTGATAGTAGTTTCACATTATTGCTTGAATTGTAGTGTAATATGTTTCTAGACGATAATGTACTTTCAAATCGTATATATGAGGTCAAGAAAATCTTGTCTACGATCAGTATGAAGTATAAAAAAGATACATGCTTGCCCCTAATGACTACCTATTTTAATGAAAGGAGTATGAAAGTCTTAGTAAATGTCTGAAGTGTAAAACTTCACGATATAAAGTGAAGAAAGATGGTGGTTGTGATGATGGGACAACTAAAAGGCAACCTTTAAAGGTGTTGTAGTATCTTCTAATAATACTACGGTTTAAGTGTTTGTTTGTGAGTGCAACAAAAGCAAAGAAGTTGAGATGACATTTTGATGAGAGAATATTTGATGAAAAATATCTTCGGCACCTAGCTGACTCTCCACAAAGGAAGAAAATAGATGAAATGTTCCCTCAATTTGGTAGCATGCCTAGAAACCTTTGGCTTGAGCTTTGTACAGATGGAATCAATCTATATGAAACTCTTAGTAGCACACATAGTGTATGGCCAGTTCTCCTGGTGATATACAACTTCCCTCCTTGGTTATGTATAAAATGCAAGTATGTGTTGCTATCTATGATGATTCCTTGACCAAAACAACTGAGGAACGATATTGATGTATACTTGGCGCCTTTGATTGATGACTTGAAGAAGTTGTGGGAGGATGGCGTAGATGTGTTTGAGACATATAAGCAGGAGTCATTTAAGCTACGTGCAATGATTTTCACCGCGATAAACAACTTTCTTTTATACGGAAATTTGTTAGGGTACAACATGAAAGGGCATAAAAACATGTCCGATATGTGAAGCAGACACACACTTTCATCAACTTAAGCATAGAAGGAAAATAGTCTACCTTGGTCACATGAGGTTTCTTCATCGGTTCCACCAGTATCGTAGGTTAAGAAAGGGTTTTAACGACTTACTGGAGTATGAAATGGCTCTAAAGGCATTAACTGAAAAGAAAGTGTTTAGTTGGGTGGAACGTATCCATGTCATCTTCAATAAGAATCAGAGGACTGCGGGTAAGAATAATCTATTGAAGAAGAGGTCAGTTTTCTTTGATCTTCCATATTGACGTAGCCTTGATGTAAGACATAGTATTGATGTGATGCATATGGAGAAAAACGTTTGTGATATCCTTATCGGTAAGAGGGCATACATGGAGCCAACAATGTATACACTGTCAAAAGCTGAGAAAAAAAGTGTGTGTGGGTGTTTGCATGACATTAAGGTGCCATAAGGGTATTCTTCTAATATGAGAAGGTTTGTCTTAATGGACGATTTAAAATTAGTGTGAATGAATTCTCATGATTATCATGTTTTGATGCAACAACTATTACCAGTAGCTATTAGAGGTATTATGAAAGATGAAGTATGAACCACTATAACAAGATTGTGTGTTTTCTTTAATGCTATCTATAACAAAGTCATTGACACTAAAAAGTTGGATGAATTGGAAAATAAGGGTTATATTATTTTTTCCTAACTAGATATGCATTTTCCTCCTACTTTTTTTTTTGATATAATGATGCATTTGATAGTTCATTTGATAAGGGAGGTAAGGCTCTACGGTCCAGTTTATCTAATTTGGATGTACCCTTTCGAGTGATACACAAAGATCTTAGAAGGGTATTCTAATATTCCTTATTGACCTAAAGCCTCAATAGTTGAAAGATGTATAGTTAAAGATTCGTACAAAATCTTGTTTAGGTTTTATATATTCAGTAATTCTATTATAGCTTACTCCACAACATATGCGTCAAAAGGGGGAGAAATAGTTTATATGGATTCTTATATCCTGCAAATATGAAAAATTAAAGAAGAATAATAAGTTGGAACTAAGGACAATCTATGTTGGCTACACAATGGGAAAGACTAAATTGCCTTGTTATTTAGCATCATTTCTTGAAAAGTATGTATTTTAGTTATGTCTATTTAAGATATTTAAGAATTAATTTCCTTGTTATCTAACTTCATTTTAATCTGTATATATTGTTATAGTTATCATTGAAGTTTGTGTGATGTTTCTCCCGTCACGAACGCTCTTTATTGGTTTGATTCCTTGGGTCACATCTCAAACAAAGAAATAAAATCTATCTTCAACACGTAAATTAATTTGTTTGTAAATCATTGATTCTTGACTTAAATAAATTGTTTTAATGTCTGTTGATTTTCATTTTAATGATAGTGCACTCAAGACATATAGACTACTGGGAAGGACACATGAATGTATAAAAGTAGAGCCGAAGTGGTTTTATCTAAGAGTAAGTAGTTTGAATTCAAGTTCTCTCATTGATAGTCGCTATAGATATATCTTAATTCATTTTAACCATTTTCTTTTGATTTATAGTGTCCCCAACAACTAGAGAGAACTGAGTATGAATACTATGCTATACTTTATATGTATAATATCATTCAAAGTGGAGTTACTACGTACAAATTTTGAACATGTGACTGCTTCTTCATTCTCAAATGATAATATGTTTGATGTTGTAATTGAATTGTTAATTAATTAATTCACTTGATTGATTTATCTTAGCTTATTTTTAAATTTGCATATTTTTTATAATGACCACGCCTACTTAGATGAAGACATTAATTTTATCCAAGACCTTTTAGCTAAACATCTTTTTTAAACGCATAGATAAAGTAAAGTTTACTTTGATAAATAGTTTATTTTAGATAGTAGTCGTGTAGACAAGTTTTGGACACTTTGTTGTTATTATTGTATATAGTAGTAGTAGTTAACACTTGGATTAACTATTTCTAGATGTTTCTATACTATTTGTAAGTACATTTTGTTTTATAAAAAACTGCTGGATGATGTTTTTGTACATGGTTTAATTGTTGGGCTTTGAAAAATATAAATCGTTTTTTTTTTTTAAAGAATAAGCCTTTCAACATCCATTGTTTAAAAATAGACACCCTTAAGATTGAGGGAATGAGAGGGAAGGGGAGGGGAGGGGAGAGAAAAAAATGGGGGAGAGGAAAATTTTGAGGCATCCCTCCTTTTATGTTAGGGATGCCAAGACACTATCCCTTTTTATGTTAGGGATGTCATAAGTAGGTAACTTACAACGTCTATTTTAAAAAATGGGATACCATCCAAAAAAAGACATCATAAATTGCCTACTTATAATATTTATTTCTTAACGGACGTTGTACCCAGACTTTAGTACATCCCTAATATAGGCATCCCCTTAAAAAAGACATAGAGAGAGCCTAAAAACAAACATAAAAAATACTTTATGTAGTAGTAACTTATTTGAAATATTAAATCCCTTTCGTTGTTGTTTTAGTATAACTGATCACTTTTTATCATTTAAAATTTAAATGACATTAACGTTTTTCTTGGTTTAAAGACATACAGAATATTAATTTATTCTGAACTGCAAAAGATTCCAGTGTTTAAAATCTTATTACCACTGTGTGTGTGTTAAACTCTAATAGTATTTTATGAGTAATTAATTGTATAACTTATACTTGGACTTCATATAAAACATGAATTGAATGCTAGTTTTTAAAAGACAAAACTTATGTCCATTTTTTTATCATATCTACGATATGTCTAATTCTCCGATCATATCTTCATATATAATTTCTATTATTAATAATAATGATAGGATGGAATTTTGAAATCTTATCCCTATCATTTTTTTGTCATTAAAAAAATCCATCTTCTATGATTTAATTAAAAAATTGGACCTATTAGATACAATTAAATTTATATAAGTTTTTTAAAATATAATCATTAATATATGTATCTATATATGTAAATAAAATGTATATAAAGTTACATTATTTATTAATCATAAACATCACAATTCCAATTTCCTTTGTATCGCATCCTTTTTTCATTGTTTATCGGTTATCACATCACATTACATGAGACAACAACTAAGTCATTGACACGTGTCCTATAACATCTGCTGTCACAAACCATTCACTGTGACAGCACTGTTAGCCTAACACGTCTCCACAATGCTTGAGAAGTGAGGCTTAAGTCTACTCATACACAAGTTGGCCAATAAAAACACCCCTCCTCCCCTAAAACGGCAACTTTTTCCCTTGTAAATCGTTTTTTTTTTTTTTTGCTCAGAACTTGTAAATCGTATTCAGTTAAGTATTTTAGTGAAAACGGGTTCGCTTTCTTCTTTATTCACATGCTTCTTTTATGATAATCTTGCCTTGTAAGCAAGACTAGTCACATAATTAGCAAGTTGCAGGAAATGAGGGTCACACACATCATTACAGAGTTCAACTTTCTTCATTATAAATTGGGTTCTGAGCTCTGATATTTTTCAAAAAATTTCTGTAGAAAAAAGAAATGGCTAAGTTTAATTTTTTGTTCTGCTCTGTGTTATTTCACATTCTTTTGAGCTCTGTTTTAACCCAATCTGCACCAGAAAGTGCTCTTGTCACGCAGATTCCTGGCTTCAATGGCACTATACCTTCCAAGCACTATGCTGGGTACATATTATATCGCTTTCTTCTTTTCTATTCACATTTCTGTTAATTCACTGTTCATTTAATGAATTATTATTTCCCCTTAAATTTTTTTTGGCTTAATTTCATGCTTTACTGTTGGGTTTTCCCCTTAAGAAAATGTGTACTTATAATTCCTTCTTTTGCTTTTATCCATCTCTGCAATTTCTTCTTGTCAGAGTCTCAACTAAAAGATTGTGATTTTTTATTCTTTAAAATTTCTTTGGTGCTTATTTTATTATTTGAATGTGGTTTTCATTAATAAAGAAGACTTGACATGAGTCTCTAGCTTATGGGTACATTAAATTCTTTTTTGTTGTTAATCTCATTTCTGCAGTGTCTAATTAGATTCTCACATTAAAAATTATGGGATTTTTTCTTATTTTCTAATTCTTTTGTGCTTATTTTATGATTTAGAATCTGGGGTTTCTTTGGAGAGAAAAACTTGACTAAGTCTGACTCTCTAGCACTTTTTGCTTTTATTCCCATTTCTGCAATGGCTGTTTTCAAATTCTCTCTTAATTTAAAAAAGACTCGCCTTTATGTCTGATTCTGTGATTCTTGTAATGGAACATTGAAGGTATGTGACAGTGGATGAAAGTCATGGAAAGAACCTGTATTACTATTTTGTTGTATCAGAAAACAAACCTTCTGAAGATCCTGTGGTTCTGTGGCTTAATGGGGGACCAGGCTGCTCTAGCTTTGATGGCTTCGTCTATGAGCATGGTAATCATTCAAATTTCTATTTTATAAATGTTTTTTTTCTATAAAATCTCAAAATTTTATCCTCCTTAAATGATTTAGCATCACCCCTCAAACATTTTCATATCACTCTTGTGTTAAATTAATTTGTGTTTCAGGCCCTTTCAATTTTGAAGCAGCAAAGACTAAGGGAAATCTTCCCACATTGCACCTCAATCCTTACAGTTGGTCAAAGGTATCAAGTTTGAACCTTTTATGATGTTTCAAATTCTGAAAAGAATATATGTTTTTTGGATGAAAGATACCATTTTCGTCTCAGGATTCAATTTCATTCCTTAATTCAATTTTGCATATAAATTAATTTCTTTGCATTACAGGTCTCCAACGTTTTATATTTGGATTCTCCTGCCGGTGTGGGTTTTTCTTACTCCAAGAATGAATCCGATTACAGAACTGGAGACAAAAAAACCGCCTCTGATACGCATACTTTTCTCCTTAAGGTAGTGATGAAAAAAAGATTGCATATTTTCAATATAAATTGTATTAAATCAATAATCCTTCATTAATTTTCTGAGGTTGTTTAATCCAGTGGTTTGAACTTTTCCCTGAGTTCCTGCGCAACCCATTCTTTGTTTCCGGTGAGTCATATGCTGGAATTTATGTCCCTACTCTTGCCTCTGAAATAGTGAAAGGTAATATAGTTTGTCCTTGGAGTGTTCAAATTGTTACAATGTATTTATTTGGATCAGGAATAAGGTGCAGTTTCTGAATGTTTTACAGGAATTGAAGCTGGTGTAAAGCCCGATCTGAATTTCAAGGTCTTTTATCCTTAATTGATCAATATGTTTTTCAAGCCTATGTGGCTGCAATCTGAAGTGGCGATTTATGTGCAGGGTTATATGGTAGGAAATGGTGTTACAGATGAAGTTTTTGATGGCAATGCACTGGTTCCATTTGCTCATGGGATGAGCCTTATCTCAGATGATCTCTATGAGGTAAAAACTGAACCCTCAACTGTAGATGAAAGGCTATTTCATTTTGAGTTATTTTTAAAAAAAAAGTTACTACAAGATCATCAGGCATGAATTGATATTTTGATGAATAGTTTATACTTTATACAGAAGATGACATGGATTACTATGAAGCCTGTATGACTTTTGAGTATCCAGTTGTCATAAAGATGTGTCATCATGTCCTTCAAAATGGTTAGGGTGTAACATATTTCAAGTGTTCTTCTATGGCATGTTTTAAAGACAACTAGATACTAATGGTTGCATTGACAATTTTAACTTTCTTTCTGGTCAATTTTCACGAGTTCATTGATATGGAAATTATATAAATAAATGAAGTTAGTTATCTGTTATTAGCCGTTGGGGGTAGGCAGAGAGATCTTAGACTATAAATAAGTCCCTAGTGCTAATGTAATGGATGACCATTTTGACAGTTAATGAAACCTAAGAGCATTTCTGTTTTCCTCTAGTCTCTGTCTTTCTCTCTGTTTCTAATTCCCCTGTGAATCCCTTCTGTTCCTCTTGCTATCTCTCTATCCTATTCTCTTTCTTTTCATCTTACCATAACATTCATTCTGTGTTTTACTAAGTTAATATAGCTCTCTTGTTTCTTAACATGTTTTATATTTATTATCAAATGGGACATGCCAGGAGGTTACAGCTCAGTGCCATGGGAATTTCTACAAACCATTGGGTCAAGATTGTGCAGACAAGCTTGCAAAAGTTGATGAGGTGATATCTCTAATCATTCTTGTGTTTTTTTTTTAGATTCACTTTTATGTTCAACTTGGTGCATATACTTTAGAAAGTGAAACAAAACTCTTATATGGCTATTATCAGATACTCACTGTTGTTTATTGTGATTCCTCAGGATGTGTCTGGTTTAAACATATATGATATTCTAGAACCATGCTACCATGGCACGAATACAGAGAAGGACATGGCATCGAAGATCAGGTTACCGTCGAGTTTCTTGCAATTGGGCACGACAGAGAGGCCGTTGCCTGTGAGAAAAAGGATGTTTGGCCGTGCTTGGCCACTTAGAGCTCCTGTTAAAGATGGAATTGTACCAACTTGGCCTCAACTTAGCAATTCCAACAGTGTTCCATGCACGGTATGTTGCATTTGCTGACACCCAATGGTGATCTTGTTTTCCACTTAGGTGTTTTTGAGGGGCAAGATTTCAAATTTCATTTTCCAATTTAGTTCATCTCTTTTGTTTAATTTGCATTCAACTTACTTGTTGGCATAGATTTAACAAAATGCTAGTGCAGCCATTGTGATTGTGCTAAGTATTTAGTAGAAAAGTTGCAGAAAGCCTCTGATTTTTTTTTTTTTTTTTATTTAACTATGCAAATTGAACAGCATTGTATTTTTTTGGTTTTACTCTTGCTCGTATCATAGATTCATCATCTGATTTCCCATATTCTCTTTCAGAGTGATGAGGTTGCAACCGCATGGTTGAACGATAAAACAGTTAGGAAAGCTCTTCACACTGCAGATGTGAGATTTTTTTTTCTTCCTCTCTAAGAAGCAGAGATATTGACACATAATATGTAGAATTTAAATATAATTTGAAGTTTAACATCATATCAGAAATGAGTGTTGCACACTTCGAAAAAATTATTATGTGTTCTTGTTTAATGAACAGGAAAGTGTGATGAGTAGGTGGGATCTATGTACAGACAATATTATATACAATCATGATGCTGGAAGCATGATCAATTATCACAAGAACCTTACTTCCAAAGGATATAGAGCACTCATATACAGGTAAGTTTTGAAAATTGAAAACTTTGTCACTGTCATTGAATTTTCTATCTTCATTATGCTAATATTTAATAAAAAAGTGAACAGAGAAATAATTATGAAGAAATAGCACTCATCTTAGATGTGTCACTATGCATATGAATCATGAAGAAACATCCTGCATGCTGATATTCTATATATATATTTTTACTTGGTTAATTTTGCAAGTAAACCAAATTTTCATGTTTTCCTGGTTCTGTCAGTGGTGATCATGACATGTGTGTTCCGTACACTGGAAGTGAAGCATGGACAAGATCACTAGGATACAAAATCGTCAATGAATGGAGGCCTTGGACATCCAACAATCAAGTAGCTGGGTATTTTTCTTGTCATTTCTATTGGGTTCGAGTTATAGTGAAAAGTGACAAGAAATCCCACATCGAATAATAGAATAAGGATGATGGAGTAGATAAATAAAAATTACCCTTATACTTAATTGTCATTAGATTTTGAGTTGAAAATGAAAGATGGTACTATATATATTTGCTTAGAGTAGCCATCATGAGAGCTTGGATCATGATCATAACTTGACTTGTTAACCTAAAATCTTTTAAACCATTAAATCTATTGGTCACAAAGCATAAATGACTTAATTTTTTTTATTGATGATTTGCAGGTACACTCAGGGATATGAAAAGAATCTAACTTTTCTGACCATAAAGGTTTGTTTGCATACATAATGATGTTTTGAAAAACTTGATCTTAAGTTGTGTTTGGGAACCATAATGAGCTTGTTTGGAGAGAGTTTTTGAAAGAAAAGCCCAATGGCATTGGCAGTTAAAGAAAAGGCCACGTAGAAGTGTTTGGGTTGGCTTTTTTGCCATTGGGCTTTAGAAAAAAAAAGCCCATTAAAGCGTGGGCCCCGCCATTTTTGTTTTTTATTGTGTGTATATACACACACATAATGGGGTGTTTGCGCCAAACAAATATAACACTTAGCGTGGGCCCACAAGTAATACTTTTTTTTTTACTTTAATTCTTTTCCTTTTTTTTTTTTTTTTTTTTTTAACAATTTCTATCATTTAATTTTTTTTTTCAAATTAAAATTAAAATTTTTATCTTCAATTATCACAATATATACAACTAATATATATGTAGTATTCAACAAGATTCATGCTCTTTTTAGTCATTTTTCATCCCAACTCACTTTTCAAATAATAAGCCAAACACTCTTATGTTTGAAAAAAAATCACTTCTGCCACCATAATTCAAATACAAATCACATTTACAATTTGCATTTTTTTCTACCGGCTTCTGTAAAAGTCAGATAAAAATAATTCATCACTCCCACTACCAACCCAAAAAGACCCAATATTCATATACTCTATGGATAAGTGTGACTTTCTTTAGCTTTTTGCACCAGCGTTGGCCTGTTTAGTATGTTGGAATAGATTTTGATGGAAATGGAAATGAAGATAGAAATGGAGAAGGATATGAAATATGAGAATGGCAAAACTAGAATTTCAGGGAAATTTTAAGATTCCATGGGTCAGCCCATGGAACCCAATTTTGGCCTGTTTGATTGGAGTGGATTCCCCACGAAACCCATATATAGCATACCAAACGGCCATTTAGTATGGATTTCAATTCCAATTCCATTTCTATTCCTCCATTTCCAATGTACCAAACGGGCCCTTAAATTGGCATTCTTTTAACAATACTTTTGAATATATTAATGCAGGGAGCTGGACACACTGTTCCAGAGTATAAACCAAGAGAGTCATTGGATTTCTACAACCGCTTTTTGAATGGTCTTCCTTTTTGAAAGAAGAAGACAAAGAATAAGAGGAGTGTGTGGTCATACTGCTTGACTTTTTCTTTATACTTGAAATATGATCATATGATATATATCCATGTATTGTATTTGACATTTGCCTCAGTAATTTAATACTTTCATAATATATTTTTTTCCCTAAATTAACAAAAAAAGAAGAAGATGTTATTGTTAGTTCAATTTTATCTATTGCTCCCTCGTTATTCTCAAAAATCATGCCTGCGACTTGTGTTTTTTTTTTTTCATCTTGCCTTCATTTCCCCACTCAAATTTAAAGGACAATATACATAAATAGATATCTCTTTAGCACAAGGACCATATTCAAATGGCCATCTCTTAAGATGTGTTTGTTTTATATTTCTACAACATTTTTCCTGTGAGTAAAGAAGAGATAGTATCGAGGATCTCTAAATTATGAAAAGTCCACATGATAAAGGAAAATGTCAAAAAAAAAAATGTCAACTAATGCTAGCTTAAATTATAAGGTAGGGGTCAAATGAAGAGTGCGCACACATATTATCACACACAAAACAGGTTCGAGCTTGTAACAAGGGAGAGGTTGGTGCCATGTGACTCGTACTCATTTGTGTGTGCGGATAGAGGTTAAAGACCCAAATTCTTCTTTTATATATTTTTTTTTTAAAAAAAATGAAAATGGAGCAACAGCTTGTGGAGGCATAATATGTGGAGATAGAAATTGGATAAAAGGATTCTCTAAATACCTTCATATTCAGGAAGGACTTTTTATGCTCTATCAAAAAACAGATCTTAATGGATTATTAACTAAAAGCTTTGGTTTTTCTCTACCTTTTTTTCTACATATCGCTTATCGCTTGATCGACACTCTTATTAGCCTATTAGGAATATAAAGGACCTTAGTATGCGCAATTGGACTATCACAATTGATTGCGTCTTCAGACAAGGGAATACATCACTACAAAAAGAACAAATTGCCTTTTAAAGTATCAAAGTCGCCACTAAAGGGTTTTCAGCGGTGACAATCTGTCGCCGCACTTACGACTGTCGTTGATCATTTTGACAGTGACATTTCTATGTCGCCGCTGAAAGTAGACAATCATGTTGCAGCTTAAAGTATATTGAAAGACGCCAAAAACGAATGGCACTACTGAAAGTGGGATATAGGCCACGATATTTATCGCTGCAAAAAAAAAAATGAATTAGCAACAACGTCAGTGGCGCCGCTGATTCTTATTTTAGTGACAACTAAGTGGTCACCGTTGAAACATGTATCAGTAACAAGCCAAAAGTTACAATTTTTTTTTGATGTAAATTGTTAAAATTAAAATCTGTACCGTATTGATAAAGATCAAAAGTAATTTTAAAATAATAATATACTAATTAGTAAAGTTACTAACAATTATTCAAAATTAATATCAAGTATTTAAATTTTCTAAACAAGGTCTAAATATTGTTTATTGGAAAGATCAAACATGAAAACTATGAAGAAGGACTAGCTTGTAGGACAACAAGACCGAGAGTAGATGGAGTAGAAGCTTCTAATTGCCCCCTGTTGCATCAAGACAGCTATTTGAGCATGTATTCTCTGCTCCATTTGTTCCATCTTGTGCTCAAATTATGCACACTTTGCTTCCATTTTTGCATGCTTTGCTTCCATTTTTGCACGTTCTTCTGCAAGATTTGCTTCCATCATGCTCTTCTAAATTTTTTTATCAAACTCCTCATGCAATTGGGTATGCACATTCTCCACAGCTGAATTATTATTGGATTGAGATCGATCTCTCTTCCTCAAAGGCTATGCTCCATACCCTTTTCCTCTTACATATCTTGATCTCTCACTAAGAACATCTGTCAATATTTCATCAGAGGTCATTTGAGCATCAGATGAAATGCTTACCATGCAATAATACACCCACATAAATTTTACGAGCAACTCAATTTTGGAAGCTTCGCTCCTTTAGTTCACACTAATCTACACACACATAAAAACATAAGATGAACAACTGTGTTTAGCTTCACTATTTAGAAATGAAAAGGAAAAAAAAAAAAAAACAAAGCAAACCTCAGAAAATTTCTTTAACAGAGTGAATTTCTTTCTTTGTTTCTGGTCTGCGAGGCAGCAAGCAATGACTGAAAGCGATCTGAAGCTAAGAGAGGAGCAACATTGGACTATGGGTGATGGAGAAATCAAACGAATGCTTGGAGAGGAAGAAAGGTAAAGGGAGATTTAGTGCAGAATTTATTTTCACATGTGAGGGAAACAGAAAAATGGCATTGAGGATTTAAAAAAGGGGTGTTGGAACTGCATTTAGGGATTTAGGCTTTACGTATTTTTAAATATAAATAGAATAGCTTTCGCAAAATGTATTAGCTATCCACTAGTTCGGTTGGTGTGGTTGTTTTGTTTGCAGTAACCCATCCTATGTTTGAACCCATACGTTGTGAAAGTTGTTCTTTTCATATAATTTTTAACAATTAGCATCAACAAAAAGCCACTAAAGTGTCAGTGAGCAGAGTCGATCTGAGGATCCACTAATAGTGGACTTAAAATGCCACACCAACTTGCCTAGTGACTCTAATTTATAGGTCTTGATAACAAATAAAATGAATATAAAACATTCATGATAATGTAAATTTTAATTAATTGTAAACATATAGATAAACTTAATTTAATTATATCTTTCTCACATACCTTAATTAATTAGTATTGCCTTCATTTACATTATTTTTCAAAGTTGGCAGAAAAAATTATGTTATTCTTCACTCTCTTTGATACAAAAATTCATTATATATTATTATCAAATCATTTAAGTAGACTACTTATAAAAATAAGTTAACTTACATAAATTTAATTATAATATAATTATATTATCTTAAACACTTAATTGTATTGTATACTCCCTCTCAATTGCATTATCCCTCTCTCCCTCTCACACACTCTATCTCTCACTCCCCCTCTCTTCCTGTCTTAGAAACTATCCCATCTCCTTGCTTGCCCTCTCACCCTCACACTAACATTGTATCTTTAATTCTCCATCTCACATATATACTAGTACAAACATAATTATAATCTCTCTCCAATACACACCATACCACTCTCATCCCCTTCCCTCCCTCTCTCACACACAACACACTATCTCTCAAACTCTCTTTATCTCGCAATAATATTAGGGTTAAGGAGCGTCCAGCACAACAAACTATTAGCTCAGGAGCGTCCAGCACAATTAACTATTAAGTGGACCACCCAGCACAACAAACTTTTAAAAAGGAGTGCCCAGCACAATGCCGTTAAAAAAAAGTTAACGCCGTTAGCAAAAAGTTAACGTCCGTTATCTAAGGAGCGCCCAGCACAACAAACTATTATTCCAAGAGCGCTCAAAGACAAAATTCTAAATTTTACTAAATTAAATAATTTTTTCTCAATTGTCATTATTCAAAACTACTTGTATAAATATCTATGGACAAAAATTACTCATTCTTCAATTTTGTCAAAATTATAATTTGCTAAAATAAACAAAAGTTTTGATTAAAAATATAATTATATGATTTAAATAAAACTCAAAGGTGTTTTATAGTTTATTATATATGTTTAAAAAAAATATGATTTATTTTTATTTTAGAAGAAATTTATGTGAGTTAAAAAATTCATTTAATGTTAATAAAATTTAAAAAATCTAAACAATCTGTTGACAAAATTGAAGAATGAGTAATTTTTATCCATAGATATTTATATAAACAGTTTTGAATAATGACAATTGAGAAAAAATTATTTAATTTAGTAAAAACCCAAGGTGTTTTATAGTTTATTATATATGTTAAACAAAAAAAAATGATTTATTTTTATTTTAGAAGAAATTTATGTGAGTTAAAAAATTCATTTAATGTTAATAAAATTTAAAAAATCTAAAACATTTGTTGACAAAATTGAAAAATGAGTAATTTTTGTCCATAGATATTTATACAAGTAGTTTTGAATAATGACAATTGAGAAAAAAATTATTTAATTTAGTAAAATTTAGAATTTTGTCTTTGGCGCTCTTGGAATAATAGTTTGTTGTCTTTGGGGCTCCTTAGATAACGGACGTTAACTTTTTGCTAATGGCGTTAATTTTTTTTTAACGGTATTGTGTTGGGCGCTCCTTTTTAAAAGTTTGTTATGTTGGGCGGTCCACTTAATAGTTAATTGTGCTGGACGCTCCTGAGCTAATAGTTTGTTGTGCTGGACGCTCCTTAACCCATAATATTATGAGGAATTACTTTATTTGTTCATTACAAATTAAATCAATTAACTTATTTGTTGTATAAATATCATAAGTTTTTTTTAAAAAAAAACTAGAATTTTTTTTTAACACACACAAAACAGGTTCGAGCTTGTAACAAGGGAGAGGTTGGTGCCATGTGACTCATACTCATTTGTGTGTGCGGATAGAGGTTAAAGACCCAAATTCTTCTTATATATATATATTTTAAAAAAAAAAAAAAAAATTGAAAATGGAGCAACAGCTTGTGGAGGCATAATATGTGGAGATAGAAATTGGATAAAAGGATCCTCTAAATACCTTCATATTCATGAAGGACTTTTCATGCTCTATCAAAAAACAGATCTTAATACACTTTGGTTTTTCTCTACCTTTTAATCTACATATCGCTTGAACGACACTCTTATTAGCCTATTAGGAATATAAAGGACCTTATTATGCGCAATTGGACTATCACAATTGATTGCGTCTTCAGACAAGGGAATACATCACTACAAAAAGAACGAATTGCCCTTTGAAGTATCAAAGTCGTCACTAAAGGGTTTTCAGCGGTGACAATTTGTCGCCACAATTACGACTGTTGTTGATCATTTTGACAGCGACATTTCTATGTCGCCGCTAAAAGTAGAGACAATCATGTTGCAACTTAAAGTATATTGAAAGACGCCAAAAACGAATGGCACTACTGAAAGTGGGATATCCCACGATATTTATTGCTGCAAAAAAAATGAATTAGCAACGACGTCAGTGGCGCCGCTGATTCTTATTTTGGTGATGACTAAGTGGTCACCGTTGAAACATGTATCAGTAGCAATATTTGTTGCCGCCAAAAGTTACAATTTTTTTTTTAATGTAAATTGTTAAAATTAAAACATGTACCGTATTGATAAAGATCAAAAGTAATTTTAAAATAATAATATACTAATTAGTAAAGTTACTAACAATTATTCAAAATTAATATCAAGTATTTAAATTTTCTAAACAAGGTCTAAATATTGTTTATTGGAAAGATCAAACATGAAAACTATGAAGAAGGACTAGCTTGTAGGACAACAAGACTGAGAGTAGATGGAGTAGAAGCTTCTAATTGCCCCTGTTGCATCAAGATAGCTATTTGAGCATGTATTCTCTGCTCCATTTGTTCCATCTTGTGCTCAAATTATGCACACTCTGCTTCCATCTTTGCATGCTTTGCTTCCATTTTTGCACGTTCTTCTGCAAGATTTGCTTCCATCTTTGCACGCTCTTCTGAAATTCTTTATCAAACTCCTCATGCAATTGGGTATGCACATTCTCCACAGCTGAATTATTATTGGATTGAGATCGATCTCTCTTCCTCAAAGGCTATGCTCCATACCCTTTTCCTCTTACATATCTTGATCTCTCACCAAGAACATCTGTCAATATTTCATCAGAGGTCATTTGAGCATCAGATGAAATGCAATAATACACCCACATAAATTTTACGAGCAACTCAATTTTGGAAGCTTCGCTCCTTTAGCTCACACTAATCTGAAGAAAGGTGAATTTCTTTAACAGAGTGAATTTCTTTAACAGAGTGAATTTCTTTCTTTGTTTCTGGTCTGCGAGGCAGCAGGCAATGACTGAAAGCGATCTGAAGCTAAGAGAGGAGCAACATTGGACTATGGGTGATGGAGAAATCAAACGAATACTTAGAGAGGAAGAAAGGTGAAGGGAGATTTAGTGCAGAATTTATTTTCGCATGGGAGGGAAACAGAAAAATGGCATTGAGGATTTAAAAAAGGGGTGTTGGAACTGCATTTAGGGATTTAGGCTTTACGTATTTTTAAATATAAATAGAATAGCTTTCGCAAAATGTATTAGCTATCCACTAGTTCGGTTGGTGTGGTTGTTTTGTTTGCAGTAACCCATCCCATGTTTGAACCCATACGTTGTGAAAGTTGTTCTTTTCATATAATTTTTAACAATTAGCATCAACAAAAAGCCACTAAAGTGTCAGTGAGCAGAGTCGATCTGAGGATCCACTAATAGTGGACTTAAAATGCCACACCAACTTGCCTAGTGACTCTAATTTATAGGTCTTGATAACAAATAAAATGAATATAAAACATTCATGATAATGTAAATTTTAATTAATTGTAAACATATAGATAAACTTAATTTAATTATATCTTTCTCACATACCTTAATTAATTAGTATTGCCTTCATTTACATTATTTTTCAAAGTTGGCAGAAAAAATTTTGTTATTCTTCACTCTCTTTGATACAAAAATTCATTATATATTATTATCAAATCATTTAAGTAGACTACTTATAAAAAATAAGTTAACTTACATAAATTTAATTATAATATAATTATATTATCTTAAACACTTAATTGTATTGTATACTCCTTTCAATTGTATTATCCATCTCTCCCTCTCACTTCCCCTCCCTTCGTGTCTTACAAACTATCCCATCTCCCTTGCTTGCCCTCTCACCCTCACACTAACATTGTATCTTTAATTCTTATATACTAGTACAAACATAATTATAATCTCTCTCCAATACACACCATACCACTCTCATCCCCTTCCCTCCCTCTCTCACACACAACACACTATCTCTCAAACTCTCTTTATCTCGCAATAATATTATGAGGAATTACTTTATTTATTCATTACAAATTAAATCAATTAACTTATTTGTTGTATACAGATCATAAGTTTTATTTTATTTTATTTTTAAAAAAAAAAAAAAAAAGCTAAAATTTTAAACTAGACTTTTCGCGACGACACAAAAGCTACCACTAAAACACCCTTTCGGCGGCGACAAATAGTTGCTGCCATTGAAGGTTATACTTTCAGAGGCAACTACAAAATGTCGTCACCGATTGTATTACTTTCAGCAGCGACATTTGTGTTGCTAGCGAAGGGGCGAATTTTCAGCAGTAATACTATTGTTGCCGCTGAAAGCTATACTTTCAACAGCAATATAATAGGTCATCGCCAAATGTCGTCGCTAAAAGTTAGTTTTTTGCAGTGCATGTGAGTGTGGATTGGTTGGCTCATCAAGCTAATTTTAACGCTACTGTCTATAATGTTCCAACTTCAAATTATATTTACTTGTTAGCTGATGTACCTAATTTGCTTTATTTTGCACGATTTCATCTTAACCCTCTGCATTACAAAAAAAAGAAAAAGAAAAAAGAATGATATGCAAATATCACTAAACAATACAAACTAAACGATATTACATGATCTGCTCCAAGTCAGCATGTCTAGCAAAGTAAAATAGTTAATATTAGTATTAAAATTATTTGCTTGACATAACTACATATAATGTTTTTTAGATAGTTCATAAATAGTTTAAGTTAACATTAAAAACATTTGCTCCATGTCTGGCAGAGTAAAATTCTAGGTGTAACAAGAACACAAAAATACCAATTCTAGCTTCTAGGTATATCTCCACTTCTATCAAATTAGTGGAGTTATCAAATCATAGCATTTTGTGGACAACTACTTTGAACTTGATGCTTTATAATATTTGATATTCTTCTCAAAAGTATAAATCTATATCTTCTATAATTCTTTAATACTCGCAGTAACACCATTTAAAATCGTCCCGTGAGAAAATATTTTTGAGAAAATTATGTTTATATTAACACCGTTGGTAAATTTCGTTTAATTTTGACACTAATAAATATCAATATCTATATTTATCACTCTCTTTTTACTATATATCGCTCTCTTTTATAAGTCAATATCAATATTTTATATCCATAAATTATTAGTTTGTCCCCATGATTTAGGAACTTATCATAATAATAATTTAGCTCATAAATCAAGGATTTATCATAATTATAATTCAAACTAAATCTACAAGGAGCTTAATTTCCAACAAATATTGTTAGCCCCATAATTATAGTAATGCTTATATATATTATTGTCGCCAATGTATTCCGTTTAGTGTTCTCCTTTCTTCATTATCATTGCTTGGGTTATCAAGAAGTGGAGACTAAAAAGACGTCACATTTGATGAAAAGTTAGTGGCTACACTTACCTCATCAATTCTTTCTTTTCCTCCTTTTGTTTGATCCTTTGTTCCTTGTAGTATATTAATTTTTTGAATTCAAATTTGTTTTTTTCATATTCCTCCATACGTGACTTTCTTAAGATTAATCTTTAACTGCAGAAATGAGAGCTTAAAACTTTCCCAAAACAATTAGAGTGTTGTATTAGAAGAAAGTTATTGTTAGGTTTAAAGTCAAATGGAGCAACATCAAATACTCATCCAGTAATTTGGGTATTTTGCAATTTTCTAAGGAGGGAGATTTTTTTTTTCCAGAGGTTTATACTCAGAATTAATGGTAAGAAAATGATTTAGTTTATAGTCATGCATATTGTGATTGAGCATTTGATTATATATTGATCTGTTTGATGTTCCATTCATTTCTTGGGTCTTTTTTTTCAGCCCTCTGAAGTAGAAATTCACGCCTCAAGCTTTAGCAGTAAAAGTTCAAAATGAAGATAACCTTTTAATAGTTCAGTTATCAAGATCTTCAACCATTCCTTCAAAAAAGAAAAAGAGAGAAACAATATTCTATTGATTCATAGACAACACTTCCATTGGTTGGTAATAGGGATGTGAGGTGAATTGTCTGATATGTCCACCCTACCTTCAAATGTGTCATTTTAGCATGTGTAGTTTTGAGTCTTCGAATGTGTCATTTTAGCAATCTAGGTTTTGAGTCTATTTTTCTTTTAATTGTATTAAGTGTTTTCACACTATATATTAGGCTATACTCATATAGTGTAATATCTACCTTTTGAACCTTCCTACTTAAGTTTGATTTTATAATTTTTTGTCATTTATTCATCTTTTGGTCAAAATATATACATAGAGCTACCATTAGTTATGTTAGATTTATGAATATTTTTTTTTTAGTTGAAGTTATATTGATTAAAAATTCTAAGTATTTACAATATGTTAATTAAAATAAAATTATGCAAATATTTAATGAAAATTGATTTGAGTCAAATGTGAGGACGCTTGGGACACTATTCTTGACTTGAGAAATAAAAAATTGGATGCTTTATACAAAAGATAGAATCACCAAAATCAACCCAAAAAAAAAGTTATATAAATACGTAAGTTAACTACAATCCAAATATTAAAGTTAGCACTTCAGGAGAAAGAGAGGGGCATAAACTAAGTAATCATCTATAATGGGGGTATACATTTTCTGTATATAATTTAAGTAGATGATCACTCAGGGGGCATGAACTAATATAATTGCTTAATCAAATCTAATATGGAAAAATATAAATAAACGATATAAGAAAATGTCATGAAATAATCATCTATAAATTATAATATTATATGATGATCTCACTATTTCTTAATCAAATCAATATCAATATTTTGCATCAATAATAAAGGAAGGAAATAATCAAATCATTTTCAAATATGATTACTTAATCAATCAATTATAAAGAAATATTTTTATTTTTTTTAAAACGACATTAGGAAATAATCATATGTAATGTGGGAATATCACTAGCTATTTCTAGAGTCGGCAAAACGGGCCGGGCCCATTGGGTCGGCCCATTTTTAAGCCCCCAGCCCTTTAAGGGCCGGGCTTGAAAAATGAATTAGATATTTAAAATTAGCCCTGGAGGGCCGGCCCTGATGGGCCTCGGGCTTAAACAAGCCAGCCTTGGAGGGCCTCAGGCCAGCCCTGCAGGCCCTTTTCACTGTAGTTTTTTCTTTTTTTCCTTTTTAAATTTATTTATTTATATATATATATATATATTGTATTTGTTATAGAGTTATTTATCCATTTAACTACAAATACATAATAACTATACTCTAATTTTATGATTTCATTTATTATTTGTTGCAAATAAAGATTATAGATGTGTTCATGATGCGGGAGAAGAATTTCATGATATTCTTACTCATGATGAGCCAGAGGCTACTACTCAAAGTGAAGAACAATCAAATGTCGTTAAAATCGATGATAGTGACGAAGATGACGACAATAATAGTCATCGTATTAATGTCGCTTAGTGATATGCTTTTTATGTTTTATGTGAGTTATTTGTGAACATAGTTTACTTTTGATTAAGAATTAGTAGTTTGTACTTATTTGTTGGATGATTCGTGTTGTAATTTACTAATTATATTTTTTAAAAAAAGTGAAGGAAAAATAGTTAAAATTTGGAATAGTAATTTACGGGCCTGGGCCATTTCCCCCTAGTGCTCTGGGCGGACTTTGAAAAACATGTGTTTTTCTTACTCGACCTTGGAAGGCCGGCCACGGCCCTTCACGGGCGCCGATTGCCGACTCTAGCTATTTCTAAACCAAACCATCAAATCAATAATTTGTATCAATAATAAATGAAATTCAATAAATAATCAAATCATTTTTAAGTATGATTACTTAATCGATCAATTATTCAATTTTGAAGAAATATACAAATATATATATATATATATATATACAAGGGCGGACCTAGTCATATCCCTTGAATTCTGATTTGAGGTTTTTTTTTTTTTTTTTAATAAAAAAAATATTTAAATATATATATATATAAAAGAAATTAATATAAAGAAAATAAAATTACAACGGGAAAATTAATTCAGGTAATTAGTGCTCACATTTGATAATAAGGAAATTAAAATACATATGTACTTAAACTTATTGAGTGTCTAGTCCTTGGTAATAAGGCAATTATAATGGAATTCCAAAAAATAAGGCTTAGAAGGATAACATTATAATTATTTTTATTGTAATATACTTTTGTTATTAAAATATATATACTGTCTACCCTTCATTGTAATTTATGTAGCTGCATTTCTAACAGCACTTAGCATTACTTATCTAAATGACATGTTCATAAAATAACTTCTTCTTTTATTACATCATTAGTATTCACTTGATTTCATAAATATTTTTTTGATATTCTTTTCTTTTCTTATTTATATATATATTTTTAATGCATTTAAAATTTTTCTTGAAAAAAAAAATTTTGGGGCGCCGCCCCGAACCCCTATTCCCCACCACTATTGCCCACCCTTAACTATTTTTTCTTCGCCCGCCCCTATATATATATATCGTCAATAAATTATATTCCCTCCGGTTTTAAATATAAGACAAAGTTTGTAGTGAAACTATATTTAAGAGTGGAAGTAGTATTTATTAATTTATAGATCCAAATTGAATCCCAGGTATTCATTATGTTTTTTGGCCAAAAAACTATAATTTTAAATTATGATAACTTTGATTTATAGACATAATATTGAATTATGATAACTCTTTGATTTAAGCTAAAAAACCAAACACTGATTTACAAGTAATACATTTGGGACTTTCCGTATAAACTATACGAGTCATTCGAAATAGATTATTATAAAATATTTATATGATTTATTAGGATTATAAATAATTATTGGTTATTGTTCATACAATAATAAAATAAAAAGTCTAACTTAAAGACTAAAATATATAATAAATATTATACTCCCTCCGATCCTAATTATAGGACAACATTTGGGAGTTGATTTTGGTCATAATTATAAGACAACATTCCAATTTTTGTCAATTTCTTCCTAAAATACCCCTATTTTATTCTTTCAAGTATGTTTGATTTTTTTGATTATATGTATGTTGTAATACCCTTGATATTTAAATATCCGGAATTCTATATAAATGAGTATTTTTGATAAGTGAATATGTGGCCTCAAGTGGTATGTTTTAATTTTTCTTATTTTCTAAGGTAATTACTATGAAAATGAGAGAAGAAAAATAGCTAAAAATTCATGGAAAATGTATTTTATAGGTCATAAAATGAACTGAAAGTATTATGATAAATACTATATGACCTCAATTATTGACAAAAACTTAGGAAGTATGTTATCTCAAAATTTTAGGAATTTTTGAGACTATTTCCCCGAAAATATATAGAGCATAAATATAATAATATTAAAAGCACTTTTTGCCCCATGATTTTTAATATTTTACATGGGATATAAAATACCAATGTAAGTCAAATAGTTGTGAGATAATAATTTATCCTAATTGTGAAAATTATCAACAATTAGTAAGTGGCTAATTAAGTAATTAGTGGCTAATTGTTTAGATTAAGATATAAGTAAATTAATTAGTAAATAATTAATTTAAGGGAGAAATTCGAAATTATTAAAAAAAAAAATTTATGCTTAGAAAAATAAATAATAAATATCTAGATATTTTGATTAAAATAATATATATGGTAAAGAGCCAACATGACATTTGAGAATGGATAGAAATAAAATCCTACACCAAAACATAGGGATAAAGCCCGAGTCATCCGGACTTTTTAAAAACCAAAGTGAAATTTTATCCTGGAGTGAAGGCGGTCTCAAGTCATTTCAAACCAAATAAGTCATTAAGATACGGGATAAATAAAGAATAGGGCGAGATAGTAGAAATGAGAACCTATACAAAACGAGATAGTTGTGACAAACCAGGGATAAGGTTTCTTAGACGAACATATTACGAACCAAAATTTACGTCAAAAGCCGACACTTCCGAAGCGATTTCAAGAATCGATGACGTCCGACCGAAAATCTTCAACAGCACAACTAATACCCTTAATGAGATCAAAAATTTAGTTAACCCAAGTGGTTTTAAAGAGAAAGAATGGAACTACAAAACCTAGTTCCCGGATTTTTGAGTTTCGTCAAAATTACGCGATTAGGACACCGGATTGAAACTTTATCGGTACCGGCTCAGATGTCACCATCAGGGTGACATCATTTTGTTGAATATTGGGGAGGGGGAGGTCGGCACACTAGGGGGATGGCCAAGATGGATTATGGTCAAAACCCTAGATCCAACTGGGCCGAAATCGCCGATCAAGTTCGATTTATTTACCGTTCTGCCATCCGTCTCTTCTATAAATATCAAGCTCCTCTTCTTCATTTTTCACACAAAAAATCTGCCCCTTAGAGAGAAGTTAGAGAGAGGAAGAGCCAGAGAAGTGCTAGCCAGGCCCTGGGTAAGTTATTCGGTCCCTGGTCTTAAGCTTTGGTGTTTTATTCAGTAGCTATAGTAGAAATGCTGTTTTTATCTTTAATCTTCCAATATATTATAGATATCATATTTTTGGGTAGATATGATATATATTTCGAAATAAGTGATGGGAAAAGAATTATGGCAAAATTTTGGAAGATTAGAGTCAAAACAGTGAAGCTCTGGCGAAATTCCGCCGATAGGTCCAACTAGGGGCAAAATGGTAATTTTACCTAAAATGCCTGTTATACTGCTAAAAATTGTTGAATATTGTCCTGATAGGATATCTTTGATAATCGGACCGTTTTTCACTCCGCTGTTGTGCCGCCGTCACCCCGCTTTTTTTACCGCCGTCGGACCACTTTTCGTCAAAAACGATGTTTTGCGCCAAAACGTTCCTTGTACCGTAACGAAGGTACGGACATGTATTGTAACCCTAATCTTGTACTACTCATATACATATATGTGATAGATACGTTCATAGACTAAGACTCTGTTAGAGTCATCAATCATACTTACAGTTTACACGGGTTATAGTATTGATAATACCGTATGGGTTTTCCTAGCGCTGAGGACACATGTTGTGATCGTGGCACAGGGTATGTACAGACATGTTGTGGGGCTTTACATATTGCTGTGTGCTTATGTTCTGTCGTTTTGCTGTTCATACATCTGCTATGTGCTTATGTACTGATATGTTGTTGTATTGTTATGAATATATGTTGTCCATATACTGTTTTATTTGAGTATAAGGTTAACCGTTACCTGAGATCCATATGGGAAATGGATCTCACCGTAGCTTCAGGTCGGAGGACCGAGAGTTGGTGATCGGGGCAAGCGAGACGGCGTAGGATTCCGGATGAAGATTTATTTACTTGTTTTCTCGTATTTACTTACGAACCTTGGATGATCGTATCATTACTCTTACACTATGGTTAACATTTTGTTAATGGTTCAGTTACTCAGTTACTCTTCCGCTCCCATGCTCTACTCTGATTGAAAAAAAAATCCGCTTTTAAATTGGGATGTTACATTTTTGGTATCAGAGCATTAGTCCTGGCATTGATCTGACTATGTTTAGTATGAACAGTCTGGGGGTGCCAAATTAAGGCTAGCCTATGTGGATCACCAATCAATCGATCCCTAGCACGGTGAGGCTCCCATGATAGACACTTACTTGGTCTTTCTCTTCGACTAACTAGAGTTAGGTTCAAAAGCCTTTTAAAACTTGGAGTGTTCATTCCGCACGATCTAGCTATGTTACTACAACCAGTTTGGTGCTTAAACTAGAAAGGGTTTTGTGGATCGCCAATCGGTCCACCCTAGCACGGTGAGGCTCCCATGATAAACCCCGCTGGCCAAACTGTTTGAGTAGCGTAGTTAGAAATGTTGCATTTTTTTTTTCAAAAAACAGATGTTTGAAAAGAGTACTGACCTAACCTTGGTGTAATGTGTAGAGATGGACAGTGATGGGAAACGTTTTTCCGAGTACCACGGACGGAGGATATGTGTAGCACGGCGGACCCAACCCGGTGCCATTAGGGTAAAAAGGACCACCGAACCCGAGCCCGAGCCTCCAATTATCCTAACCTCCCGTACGAATATCATTTTGAGCCATGTGGAACATAAATTTCCCTATTGAACATCTGATTAACCCAGAACCTGAATATCACCCTGGGCCAGAATATCCCGACCACTTATATGACCCAGAACCGATAAACCTTTATGACGTCAACTCAATGCCTGGCAGCCCTGTTAGTTCACCACATTCTTCAGTAGGGGATAATTTCGATTACCCTGAAATCCAAAACCTAGACGAGGAAGTAGCTACTACGGAGGATTACCACCACACCCTAGATGATAATATGGCACTAACCCGCTTATTATCATTCTATTATTTATATGCCGAAGATACCGAGGACACTATAATGGATAGGTATCTGACCTTCCTCAGCCGAGTCAAGTCCTACTATGCCCTGAATGACCAATTTCCACCCGAGGACTGGATCCAATCCACCCTGTCTTATTTCCCCCGAACCCGCTACTGGGCTAGGGTGACAAACAAGTTGCTAGGTGAAGGTCCCATCCAGAATGTCGTTGTTTACCTCCGTTACCTGAAGTGCTTGGTGCGTCTGCACATGTAAGGGGAAGAAAAATGTTGAAGAAAGCTGTGAGAAAGTTAGTAGAAGCTAGCTAGTTATAGTTTGTATAAATCTCTCTAGAAACCCTGAGGGATTGTAGAATATTTAAATGAATGGGATTGTAATATATTTGTATGACAGTTTATGACCTGACCAACTACTTGGTCTCTTGTATGACTATGATGTGATATAAATAAATTTTGTTTTATGTGCCTATTGTTGTGATAAAACTAATATTTATATATGTCCTTATTAAGTAAAGGAAAAAGAACATAAAGAATGGCCAATATTCGAGGCGCTGGAGTCCCAAGAGGCCGAGGCCGAGGTCGAGGCCGTGGTAGAGGAAGGGGTAGACAACCCCGGATAGAACTAGTACCAGAACCGGAACCGAATCAACCGTAACATAACGAAATGCAAAAGATGAGGAGAACTTTGCAAGAACAGAGGGCTCTGATTGACAAACTCCTGGCAGAGAGACAGGAAAGACAAAGGCAAATACAAGAAAGGGAAGCTGAAGAAGAAGAAGAAGAAAATGAAGGCAACCAGAGTGAAACCGAGGAAGCCGAGGAGTCCGACGTATCGCGGTCACCTCTTAGACGAGAGAGAGCTGGGCAGACCACACAATACTGGGTCACTCAGTTCTGCAAGCTCAAGCCACCAGCGTTCCGTGGCAAGAAAGAAATGGCTGAAGACTGGCTGATGAGCCTGGAGAAAATTTTCAACGTGATGGAATGTCCGGAGAACCGGAAGGCTCAGCTTGCTATTTACAAGCTTGAGGGTGACGCGGACATATGGTGGAGGAGTGTTGCTACAACGCTACAAAACCGATATTGCCCTATCACCTGGGAGGGATTTTGGGGAAGTTCAATGACCAAGATTTCCTCCGTCAACTCAAGTGATCAAAGAATCTGAGTTCCTTCACATTCAACAAGGGCAGGAGGAACTGTTCGATGACTACTTTGCCCGTTTTACCAATCTGTCATGATATTCGTCATATCTAAGGCGTGAAAATGACGAGAGCTGGAAAGCACATAGGTTGGTGTATGGGCTAAAGTACGAGATCAAGGAAAGGCCGGTTCGCAGCGGCCCCACGACATGACTCAAGCCGTGGAGTCTTGTCGACGATAGAGCGCAATCAAGGAGTTGCGTGGAATCCGGAGTTTCAACAACAACAATGCGGACGGGCGGATTTAACCGTGGAGGTTTTCCGCGAAAAGAAAGGCACCATGGAATAACCCCCGAAGCGGGAACAAAAGGCCAGTCCAGGCCGGGCAACAAAACTATCCTCGATTTACGGGACCCCAATCATTCCCGAAATGCAGGAAGTACCATCCAGGAGTCAACTGTGATGGGAAGCAAATCTGCTTCAAATGCCAAAAGCCTGGGTACTACAGCCGGGATTGCCCGAAGAATACTGCAGGGACAAGACCTCAGAACGTAGGCCGGATCTTTGCGCTAACCGACACTGAAGCCAGGAAATCTCCGGAAATGGTCCAAGATACTATATCTCTTAATGGCAATCTATCGCAGTTGTATGATTCGGGTGCTAGTCATTCGTTCATTTCTTATGATTGTACAAATCGTTTAGGACGCATGCCTCTAGATTACCATATGATTTAGTAGTATCTACACCACTTGGCGTGAAATCCTTAGCTTCAGATGCATGTTTAAACTGCGTGGCGAGTGTGAATAGGCGTGAGTCTAATGTAGACCTTATCCGATTACTACTTCGTGATATCGACGTCATACTCGGTCTAACTTGGCTAACGGCAAATGGCGCAATGATCGACTGTCGTAGCAAAAGTATATCATTTTCTGATTCACCGAGCAGGGATAAGATTGACGTGAGCCTGAATTTTCTCTCTGCTACGGAAGCTGATAGATGCATGAAGCAGGGATACCAAGCTTTCATGATATTTTTCTCAATCAAAGCGGAAGCCGAACCTTCACTCCAGGATATTCCTGTGGTGAATGACTTTCCTGACGTATTTCCAAAGGATCTCACTGAGCTACCACCTACAAGAGAAGTGGAGTTCGCGATTGAATTGATGCCTGGTACAGGGTCAATATCAAAGGCGCCATATCGCATGGCTCCGAATGAGATACAGGAGTTGAAGAAGCAGTTGGAAGAACTTCTAAAAAAGGGGTTCATCCGACCCAGTTTATCACCATGGGGAGCTCCAGTGCTGTTTGTGAAAAAGAAAGATGGAAGTTTCCGACTCGCATCGACTATCGTGAGATAAACAAAGTAACCGTAAAAAAACAAGTATCCACTTCCCCGGATTGATGATCTTTTGGATCAATTATCTGGTTCCACTGTGTTTTCCAAAATTGATCTACGTTTGGGATATCATCAGTTGCGAGTTAAGGATGGTGATGTTCCCAAGACAGCTTTTAGAACCAGGTATGGGCACTACAAATTCCTCGTGATGCCTTTCGGATTGACCAATGCACCTGCGGTATTCATGGATTACATGAACTGTATCTTCCGTCCACACTTAGACCAATTTGTGGTAGTGTTTATTGACGATATCCTCGTCTATTCCAAGAGTAGGGAAGAACATGAGGAGCATCTGCGACTGGTGTTGAACATACTCAGAGAAAGACGACTCTACGCTAAGTTGAGCAAATACGAATTTTGGCTGCCGGAAGTTAGATTTCTGGGCCATGTCATATCTAGCGGCGGAGTTGCAGTTGATCAAGGCAAAGTGGAAGTAGTTCTGGACTGGAAAAGACCAGAAACAGGGACGGAGATCCGTAGCTTCCTAGGTCCGCGGCAGTTATTATCGCAGATTTATACAGATTTCTCACGTCTTGCCTTACCATTGACAAAGCTTACAAGGAAGAACCAACCCTTTGTATGGGAGAAGACGTGAGGAGAGCTTTCGAAAACGAGGAGAGGTTGACTACGGATCGGTGTTGATCATCCCGATCCGAGTGAGACTTATGTGGTCTATAATGATGCCGGTGGGCGGGGATTGTGATGTGTCCCGATGCAGCGAGGCGAGTGGTGGCTTATGCCTCTCGTCGGCCGAAGCCTCACGAGTCGAATTATCCTACACACGATTTAGAGCTTGCGGCTATCGTGTTCGCTTTGAAAATATGGAGGCATTACCTATACGGTGTGGCCAGAACTATACTCGTGACCACAAAAGCCTGAAGTATCTCTTTGATCAAAGGGAACTGAACATGAGGCAACGTCGCTGGATGGAGTTGCTAAAAGATTACAACCTGGAGATCAAGTATCATCTAGGTAAAGCAAACGTTGTTGCAGATGCTCTTAGCCGGAAAAGGGTGCAGGTGGCATACATGATGATACAAGAGCAGAAGTTACTTGAAGATTTCAGAGATATGAATCTATCAAACCAAATTTGCATGGGTCTCAACACCCCAAATAACGCCTATCTTGCAGCTCTCCTTGTGAGTCAAGGGGAGTACGACCTGAGGGATGAAGTCGAGGAAGCTCAGAAGCAAGATGATTGGGCTATCTCCATACTGGAGAAAATCTCTCGGGGTGAAACCCAAGACCATGACCTATCACCTAGTGGTTTGGTCAGGTACAAGAAGCGAATCTACATACCGCCAATTGATGAGTTAAGGCGGAAGTTGCTGGATGAGGCTCACAAGAGTAAGTACACTCTACATCCAGGAATGGTCAAGATGTACCAGAGTTTGAAGTCTAAGATCTGGTGGCTCGGATTGAAGAAAGATGTGAACCAATACGTGGCCAGATGCTTGACTTGTCAAAAGGTGAAAATTGAACACCGGCGACCCCCTGGTCTTCTCCAAGGACTAGAAATGCCGGAATGGAAATGAGAAAACGTAACCATGGATCTAGTGGTGGGATTACCCAAGATCAGGAATCACGATGCGATCTGGGTAATTGTGGACCGATTAACAAAGTCGTCACATTTTATTCCCATCGGTGTCAACTATTCTCCGAACGGTTGGCGGCGATCTACATCAAGGAGATCGTGAGACTCCATGGTGTGCCTAAGAGCATTGTCTATGATCGAGATCCACGATTCACATCCCGTTTTTGGCAAGCTTTGCATGAAGCCCTCGGTACCAAGTTGAGGTTCAGTACGGCGTATCACCCACAGACCGATGGTCAATCAGAACGAACGATACAGACACTCGAGGATATGCTGAGAGCATGTGTATTAGATTACAAAGGAAACTGGGATCAACATCTGTCATTGGCAGAATTTGCCTACAACAACAGCTATCATGCGAGCATACAAATGGCTCCGTTTGAGGCGTTGTATGGGCGAAAGTGTCGATCCACATCGTGTTGGACAGACTGTCCGAGAAACAATTGCTTGGGTCGGACATGATTGAACAAACCTCCGAACAAATCGCGTTAATCAAGAGGAGACTCCTGGCTGCTCAAAGCAGACAAAAGAGCTATGCGACAAAAAGGAGGAGACCACTGGAATTCGATGTCGGCGATCATGTGTTTTTGAGGTTATCTCCAGTAACCGGTGTCGGTAGAACACTTAAGAGACGGAAACTAAGTCCTCGTTACGTAGGACCTTTCGAAATCTTAGCAAAACGTGGACCCGTCGCTTACTAAATATCTTTACCCCCGAACTTGAGCAATCTCCATAACGTCTTCCATGTTTCGCAATTGAAGAAATACCAACCGGACCGTGATCATGTCATGAAATATGAAGATATTGAGGTACGACATGATAATACCTTCGTAGTCGATCCGGAGCAAATTCTCGAACACCAGGAGAAACGGCTTAGGAATAAAACAATTCCGATAGTTAAGGTAGTCTGGAAGGGTTTGTCATCCGAAGAGGCGACTTGGGAAACAATGAGAGACATGAGAGAGAAGTATCCAGAGTTTATGGCCCAGAGTCTAGTCACGATAGATTAAATTTCGAGGGCAAAATTTTGTTTAGGGGGAGAAATGTAATACCGGATATTTAAATATCCTAATTCTATATAAATGAGTATTTTTGATAAGTGAATATGTGGCCTCAAGTGGTATGTTTTAATTTTTCTTATTTTCTAAGGTAATTACTATGAAAATGAGAGAAGAAAAATAGCTAAAAATTCATGGAAAATGTATTTTATAGGTCATAAAATGAACTGAAAGTATTATGATAAATACTATATGACCTCAATTATTGACAAAAACTTAGGAAGTATGTTATCTCAAAATTTTAGGAATTTTTGAGACTATTTCCCTGAAAATATATAGAGCATAAATATAATAATATTAAAAGCACTTTTTGCCCCATGATTTTTAATATTTTACATGGGATATAAAATACCAATGTAAGTCAAATAGTTGTGAGATAATAATTTATCCTAATTGTGAAAATTATCAACAATTAGTAAGTGGCTAATTAAGTAATTAGTGGCTAATTGTTTAGATTAAGATATAAGTAAATTAATTAGTAAATAATTAATTTAAGGGAGAAATTCGAAATTATTAAAAAAAAAAAAATTATGCTTAGAAAAATAAATAATAAATATCTAGATATTTTGATTAAAATAATATATATGGTAAAGAGCCAACAGGACATTTGAGAATGGATAGAAATAAAATCCTACACCAAAACATAGGGATAAAGCCCGAGTCATCCGGACTTTTTATAAACCAAATGAAATTTTATCCGGAGCGAGCGGTCTCGAAGTCATTTAAAAACCAAATAAGTCATTAAGATACAGGATAAATAAAGAATAGGGCAGATAGTAGAAATGAGAACCTATACAAAACGAGATAGTTGTGACAAACCAGGGATAAGGTTTCTTAGGACAGAACATATTATGAACCAGCGAATTTACGCCCGGAAGTTCGACACTTCCTAAGAAGCGATTTAAATGGGTAATGATGACGCCCGTCGAAAATCTTCAACACAACGGAATACCCTTAATGAGATCAAAAATTTAGTTAACCCAAGTGGTTTTAAAGAGAAAGAAGGGAACTACAAAACCTAGTTCCGGATTTTTGAGTTTCGTCAAAATTACGCGATTAGGACACCGGATTGAAACTTTATCGATGCAGAGCTCGGATGTCACCATCAGGGTGACATCATTTTGTTGACTATTGGGGAGGGGGAGGTCGGAACACTAGGGGGATGGCCAAGATGGATTATGGTCAAAACCCTAGATCCAACGGTCAGAAATCAGCCTGACTGAAGTTCGATTTATTTACCGTTCTGCCATCTGTCTCTTCTATAAATACCAAGCTCCTCTTCTTCATTTTTCACACCAAAAATCTGCCCCTTAGAGAGAATTTAGAGAGAGGAAGAGCCAGAGAAGTGCTAGCCAGGCCCTGGTTAAGTTCTTCGGTCCCTGGTCTTAAGCTTCGGTGTTTTATTCAGTAGCTATAGTAGAAATGTTTTTTTTATCTTTAATCTTCCAATATATTATAGATATCATATTTTTGGGTAGATATGATATATATTTCGAAATAAGTGATGGGAAAAGAATTATGGCAAAATTTTGGAAGATTAGAGTCAAACAAATAAGCTCTGCGAAATTCCGCCGATAGGTCCAACTAGGGGCAAAATGGTAATTTTACCTAAAATGCCTGTTATACTGCTAAAAATTGTTGAATATTGTCCTGATAGGATATCTTTGATAATCGGACCATTTTTCACTCCGCCGTTTTGTTGTCTTGCCGCCGTCACCCCGCTTTGTTTTACGCCGTCGGACCACTTTTCAAAAAACGTTGTTTTGCGCCAAAATGTTCCTTGTACCGTAACGAAGGTACGGACGCGTATTGTAACCCTAATCTTGTACTTCTCATATACATATATGTGATAGATACGTTCATAGACTGAGACTCTGTTAGAGTCATCAATCATACTTACAGTTTACACGGGTTATAGTATTGATGATACCGTATGGGTTTTCCTAGCGCTGAGGACACGTGTTGTGATCGTGGCACAGGGTATGTGCAGACATGTTGTGGGGCTTTACATATTTACGTGTGCTTATGTTACGTCGTTTTGCTTTGTTCATACATCCTGCAGTCATGCTTATGTACCGATATGTTCTTTGTATTGTTATGAATATATGTTGTCCATATACTTTGTTTTATTTGAGTATAAGGTTAACAGTTACCGAGATCCATATGGGAAATGGATCTCGGGCAGTAGCTTTAGGGTCGGGAGGACCGAGAGTTGGTGATCGGGGCTAGCGAGACGGCGTAGGATTCCGGATGAAGATTTATTTACTTGTTTTTTCGTATTTACTTACGAACCTTGGATGATCGTATCATTACTCTTACACTATGGTTAACGTTTTGTTAATGGTTCAGTTACTCAGTTACTCTTCCGCTCCCATGCTCTACTCTGATTGAAAAAAAAATCCGCTTTTAAATTGGGATGTTACATATGTAGGTATGTAGACTCTTCCAGTCATTAAAACTTTTAAATTGTTCGATTTTAATTTATTTATCGATCAATTTGCCTATATATATATATATAGATACACACACACATATATATATATATACACACAGCCACACACACACACACACAGATATATATATATATATAGATAGATAGATACACACGTATATAAACACACACACACACACACACACACATATATATATATATATGTCTGTGTGTCTGTCTATGTATATATATGTGTGTATACGTATATGTATATCTGTGTGTGTGTATCTATATGTTTGTCTGTCAATATATATGTGTGTACATACACATATATTGTGTGTGTCTATATATATATATATATATATTTGTGTGTGTGCATTCATATATATATATATATATATATATGTGTGTGTAGATATATGTATGTGTGTGTATCTAGTATAAAGTATACATACATATACATATATATGTATATATAGTAAGCTCATTATTTCAATTAGAAAACGTGTGGAAAGGAAAATTCTAGGTCGGAAAGGTATATAGTAAGGGTTGTTAATTCACTTTTACTTATGTCATTTTAAATTTATAGAAGGGCATTTTAGGAAAATGAGTAAAATTAACTAATTTAACTCCTCTCCTTAATCTCTCCAAAATCGGTTAAATATGTCCTATAATTAGGACCAGAGGGAGTACCTTATAAAGTAATGTTTTGAAACTATAAACGGTCTTTATGTGCTTTTAGAAGCTTCCGAAACTCAAAATGCTACTACCTCCGGTCCTAATTATAAGACACAGTTGACTTTGTTTGAAGAGATTAAGGAAGCTAAATAAGTTATTTAATCATTTTATAGGTTGTGTGTCTTTAGATTATAATTAGTTTATTAGTCAAGCTAAATACTTTGAAAAAAAAAATAAGAATAAAAATACTCGAAAGTAATTTAATTAGCTTCCTTAATTTCTCCAAAAAATCAACTATGTCTTATAATTATGACCCGAGGGAGTATATATGAACATGCATGTGCAACTTACGAAGTAGCAATACTTGTCATAGCCTATATACAGTGAGAAATACAATAAAGAGAAACCATCTCCATCGCCTTTACATCTTGATCAATACTAATCAAACATTCCTTTAGAACATGAAAAATACTGATATATCAAATATTACCTTGCTCAGGTAAACAAAAACAAAAACAAACAAACAAACAAAACAAACAAAAGATTACCTTGTTCGCCAAAATAAAAAGATTACACAGGGTAGAAATCTAGTCTATTATATAATATAAAATATTCTTAAATGTTGATATATAAGGTTTAACTTTTAAAACAACAATGTGATTTGTTACACACAAAAACTATCATTTAATTTGATGAGATTATATTAGGTGTTAGGGTCAAACAAAAACTAGAAATATACTTTATAAAATTAATGGATCAAACTAAACCTTATATAAAATTAAAATATAAAATTTATATTGCCTAATTTTATTTAAAAGTGCTAGATTAATTGAAGTGAAAATTTAACTACTATGTAAAGTAATTATGTTTCTTATCAAAATAATAAGAACACAACCCAGACATAATAAAAATAATTTGGATTCTTATTGTAGTGTATATTTCTTTGGCATCCGTTGTATTATTATTATTATTATTATTATTATTATTAATTGGGCTGGTTAAATTTTATTATTAGCTTGAAAAATGCCCAATATTTAAATTGCAGTAGATCAAAATTTATATATATAAAGTGACAAAAATAATTTGAGAACATAAATCTGTAGTACCAATCTATACTATTCTATCACTCACAATCTAAAACAATATCGCATATGATGATTACGCAGTTCGACAACGGCAACGACAACAGCCAAATTAATTAGATTCTTGTTAAAATTACCTGAAGTTTTATAAGTAACGTGGTTTAGCAATCATTTGATGAGTTCTTCGTTTTCATAATAAAAAATTTAATTAGACGACACGTTTCCATTCCATCAAAGTAACTCATCGACAAGCGAAATGCTCGGTGTTATATAAATTAGCAAACATATAATAATATTGTTCTAATTATATTATTCCATACGCAAACGTTTCTGAATACCATGTTTTGTATTCATTAATTGACGCTGAGCTTTGCATTATTTTGTTTTTGCTGGTAACTTCAAAATCATATTTTCAGTCAAAATACCTTACCGTTTTAGACACTTCTCAAAGACCCCCATTTTAACACTTTTCTCAGCTGTCTTATACATGACATTTTAGGCTTTTCTTTATTATAATTATTTAGTGATCAAATCAGAGCACATGATTCGTTTACAAGTCAGCGTGAATTTTGCGGTATATATATGTCAAGAACACTTGAGGTCATCACATCATCCTTCTTTCTCAAATCATAAAGCAGATTCTCCATTGTCTCTATGGCGTTCAAAATTCTTCCATTGGCTCTTGTTTTGCTTGGAATGTTGGCGTTTCAAGCCTCATCTCGAATTCTTCAAGAAGCTTCAATGCAAGAGAGACATGAGCAGTGGATGATTCAATATGGCAAAGTGTATAAGAATATCCAAGAGAAGGAGAAGCGTTTCAACATATTCAAGCAAAATGTGGAATACATCGAAGGCTTTAATCGTGATGGAACCAAGCCATACAAGTTAGGTTTAAACCTATTTGCAGATCTCACAAATGATGAGTTCACAGCTTCTAGAAACAGATTCAAGGGTCATATGTGCTCCTCAATCCCAAGGACACCCTCTTTCAAATATGAAAATGTGACTGATGTGCCTTCCTCTGTGGATTGGAGACAGCAAGGAGCTGTTACACCCATCAAGAACCAGGGAGAATGTGGTAAGAATTGTTTCATTACTCCTCAATTGATCCAAGTCCTTGAAGTTTTGTTTAACTTTGTCTTACTTTTGATATATTTTAGGATGTTGTTGGGCATTTTCTGCTGTGGCCGCAACAGAAGGAATCTCTAAGTTGAGTACAGGCAAACTAATTTCCTTGTCAGAGCAAGAGCTGGTTGATTGCGACACAGGTGTCGACCAAGGTTGTGAAGGAGGTTTGATGGATGATGCCTTCAAATTCATCATAAAAAACAATGGTATCAACTCAGAAGCCGACTACCCTTACAAGGGTGTTGATGGAACTTGCAATGCCAATGAAGAAGGCAATCATGTAGCTTCCATTAAGGGGTATGAGGATGTTCCTGCCAATAGTGAGCAGGCCCTACAAAAAGCAGTGGTCAACCAGCCAGTTTCAGTGGCCATAGATGCAAGTGGATCTGATTTTCAATTTTATAAAAGTGGCATTTTTACTGGTTCTTGTGGGACTGAGTTGGATCATGGTGTTACTGCCGTTGGTTACGGTGTCAGTGATAAGACCGAATATTGGTTAGTAAAGAACTCATGGGGAACAAAATGGGGTGAAGAAGGATACATTAGGATGCAAAGAAATGTGGACACTCAAGAAGGCCTTTGTGGTATAGCAATGCAAGCTTCTTATCCCACTGCATAATTGTCAAAATTACACACTCTTATATGTTTACTTTTTTCATATCTGCTCTCATTGAATGGTGTGATTGTATATCTAATGCACCATTTAGTAGTTATCAACTATGTTACTTTAAACACATAGCAATGCATATGAGACACGAGCACATTTCAGTTCTATTAGTCATGATTGTGAAGTTTATACTATACTTTATTTTGACTTTCATGTAACGAGTGGTATTCTATATATATCAGTTATGTCTTTGTATATTATAATACAATGAAATTAATGGTTCATTATTACTATGACTTGTTTACATCTCTAGTTTATTTTTTTGAATTGTGAATCTATTAAAACTCATATTGGTTTAAATCTAAGAAAAATTCCCTTTCTCCCAATCCTAGCGCGCAAGAGGATGTCATGTCCATTGATTGTGAATGGATGATATATACCACTTAGGGGAAGATGATTGAGATCAATAATTAAGCAAGAAAGAACATTAGTTGTTAGAATATAGAGAAAGATAGAGGATCTCCTTGTCTCGTATCTTTGCAAGGTATAATGGGTGGAGATAAACTTTGTACTTCGATTGAAGTGAAGTGACCCAATACATAATGAGATTAATCCACTTTAGTGGAAAATTCATGTTTACCATCACAGCTTCCAAGAATTCCCATGAGATCCAGTTAAAAGCCTTTGAAAAATAAATTTTGAGGGATGCCAATTTCTTCCTCCTAGCCTTAGCCTTCGAAGTGTGTATTTGGTGCATTAAATGAGCACTTTGGTGTGGGGAGATAAACACTGGAAAGACTTATGGGCCTCAAATCTTGTTAAGTTGCTTGAGCATGAACTCTGAATTTCAGAAACTGAAAACCATATGAGTAACATCTTCTTGGAGGAAAGGCACAATATGAGTCTCATTGAATGAAACTAGCACAAACAAACACTATTATGGTTTTAAAAATATATATTATTATACAATTAATTTGAAACAAATAAAATGTTATTATATTAATTAGGTAAGATGTAAATTAATTTATATAACCTATAAATAAAAATTATAACGAAATATATTAGGGTAGAATGATAAATATTGCTATCATTCATCCACTCTCATCCTATCTTAAACCAAATAATGATCATTAGAAATCCTCACCTCCGTTCCCCACCAACTTAACCAAATAAGGTAAACCTCTATCATTTTCTTTCATCCTCTCCCCTTACATCCCCTCCGTTCAAACCAAATAAGCCCAAAAAGGTCATACTATGATAAAATATGAGAGAGAGAGAGAGAGAGAGAGAGAGAGAGAGAGAGACATGAAGGGAAAAAGAAAAACAGTTCCCCCCTCTAATTGGGAAAAAAACTATTTTAAAAGACCAATAATGTGATATTTACAACAATACCCTAAAAAAGAAAAACAAAATCCCACCCACCTTTAATTAACCCACCTTTAATTAAAAAAAAAAGATTATTTAAAAGATCAATGATTTGATATTTGCAAAAATACCCTAAAAAAGAAAAATTAATTAACAAAATTTGAAAAAAGAATATTAAATAGCGTATGCACAAAATTGAAATTAAATATTATCACAAAAAATCACATTAAACATGTCTAGCATTAAATATATCTAATTAACAATGCATGGTTAATAGGTTCGTTGATCAACATGGCCGGTGGGATCTGCTAAGGATGTCCAAAAAACCAGGTGGTCCGGTCCGACCCGACCCGGTCTCTGGGGAAAAAAATTGGTCTGGGACCATATAAGGCGGACCAGACCATATTGGTCTGCTCGGGTCAGACCGGACTTCGATCCAGGGGCTAAGACCCCCTGGACTGGTCCGATCTGGCCCGATATATATATTTTTAAAAAAACACAACTTAACCTAACCTCCTATCCTTCTTTACTGTCTTCTTTATGATTCTTCATCACTCATCATCAGTGAGTCTTCTTCTTCGGCTAAAAAAATATCCGGAGTCTTCTTCCCTTTTCAGTCTTCTTCTTCTTCGATCTGGCCCAATAGAATGTTGTTATTTTGTATTTTTGTTCAATGTTGTTGGAGATTCTTATATGTGTATGATTGGATTTAAGATGTTGGCATGTTTGCATGTTTAATTATTGGTCCAAAGAAATGGAAAAAAAAACTAAAAAAATGAAACAGTCTTTGACTCGCTGGACCCGATCCGAGACATCCCATCGGACTGTGCAGTCCAGGCTCGAGCTCGGGCTGGTCCCAGACAAGACCAAACCTCGGGCTAGCTTGTCCAGCCCGAGGTCCCTCCTAGACCAGACCTTGGGTTGACCCCCAACCCGGTTTGGTCTGGTCCATGGACATCCCTAGGATCTGCCATTTTCAAACAGCCTACTTCCCCAGAATGTGTTGGATTAATTAGAGGTATGCTCCCTCCTTTTACTGATGATGGACCATATCGGTCCTTTTGGTTGGTTGGAGACTTAACTGGTGTTAGTGTTAAAAGTTGCTATCTTTATTTAGCCAAATCTAGATTTCAACAATCTAATATAAACGGTGACATATGGATAAAGCTATGGAAGGGGGCATAGAATATAGATCTTTGGTTGGAAATTTTTTCATCAGAGGCTCCCTTCGAGGTCATGGATCCGTGCTTGGTTTGAAAACAATGATTTTTGCCCACTATGTCATTAAGAAGAAGAGACCAGCCTACATGCGTTTAGAGATTGTCATGTTGTTCGTGATTTCTAGTATGAGGTGTTGCCTGTTGATCATTTTCACTCTTTCTTTAGCTACGACTAGACTATTTGGGTAATGGGGAATTGGATGAGTAATGAACTGGCATTAGGCGGATTACTTTGGCATGATGTATTTATCGTCTCTTGCTGATTTCTTTGAAAATGACAAAATGAATTTATTCATAACATGCAAGATGCAAATGTTAAATATAGTCGAGGCCCATTCTTGAGATATTGAGAGAAATAAAAACTTCAAGTGTCGAAGGGGGATTTAATCGCATAGCACAAAACCATTCTAGTGTTCGCTGGTCCTTTCCAGAAGCTCCATTCGTGAAACTAAATTTGGATGGGGCATCAAAAGGTCACAAACAGGTGGTGGCATGTGGAGGTTTATTGCGAGACTACTCTGGTAAGTGGCTTGCAAGCTTTGCTACACGGCTTGGAGGGTGCTCAACACTGTTAGGTGAGCTGTGGGGAGTCTTGAGAGGATTAGAGATGGCATGGTAGGCTGGTTGGAGGCATGTAGTTGTTGAAAGTGACTGTTAATTAATCATTGCATTACTTTCCAAAGAAGGTAGTGCAGCTCGTGAGTCCCATTTGTTGTATCAGATACGAGCAGTCACTCGCAGACCATGGTTTATACGGTACTATCATGTCCTAAGGGAAGGAAATCAGTGTGCGGATTGGTTATCTAACTTTGTATTGTCGTATGTGGAGGCCCTGGATGAAACTCACTTCTTTGATCCCCTGCTGGTCTTTATCGCTTCCTTGGCCTGCGACTTTAACTTCTTTTATGTTCTTTCGTTTGTGTTTTTATCCTTCCTTGTATAAAAAAAAAAAAAAAAATGCTTTCCAAATTTTTATTAATAATTATCTATAAATTATAATGTTAGACGATAATGTCACTATTTCTTAATCAAATCAATATCCATATTTTGCATCAATAATAAAGGAAATTTAAGAAATAATGAAATCATTTTCAAATATGATTACTTGATCAATCAATTATGAAGAAATATTAAAAAAAAAAAAAAAAAAAGGAAATTAGAAAATAATTATATATAATGTGGGATGATTATATCACTATTTCTAAATCAAAATCGTCAAATCAATAATTTGCATCAATAATAAATGAAATTCTTAATCGATCAATTTTGAAAAAATATAAATAAAATTATAAAATAATCATCAATAAATTATATTTATTGATTAATGGATCCAAATTGAATCCTTGGTATTTATTATGTTTTTTCGCAAAAAAAAAAACAATAATTTTAAATTATGATAACTCTTTGATTTATAGACATAATTTTGAATTATGATAACTCCTTGATTTGGGCTAAAAAACCAAACACTGACTTACAAGCAATATATTTGAGACTTTTAGTATAAAAATATACAGGTCATTCAAAATATATTATTATAAAATAGTTACATGATTTATTATGATTACAAATAAATATTGCTGATTGTGCATGCAACAAAAATTTATCCAACCGAAGGACTAAATATATAATAAATATTAGGGAAAATTCCATTTAAATACCAGTTGAATTTGCAAAACCCCCAGAAGTCCTCTGAATTTGTAAAAAGACTCAGAGGTGATTAGGACTTTTCAGGGTTATGCAATTTCAGGCGCAAAAGACCAAACGCCTTGCCTTAACATGTGAGGAGAAGGTTTTGGTTTCTAATCATTCGAGTGCAATTTCGGACCCAGCGCGGGATGATTTACGTAAATACGACCCTCACCAGCCGAAGCCATCGTGCGTCGTCGGGCCGCGTCATGCCGGGAGCACCCACCCGCCGCCGTCGTTCAAGCACAAAGAAGAGGCAAGCTTCGCTCATTGTTCCCTATTTATTAACATCCCTTTATTTGTGAAGTTTGCAATAAATTTATGACGAGCTTCGATGTATGACGAGTTAAATGCTTTCTCCTCCCTTTATGGCAAAGCTTAAATACGCAATAAATGATGAAAACTCAGGTTAAAATTTTAAAAGTGCAAATCATAACCCTAAACCTGCGTTTTTAAGCTTCTCATTAAACTGGGCAATGAGGACAAATCTTCATTAAAGTAAGCTAAGCATCTTGTTAGTGTGTGTTGGTGTGATCTTTTTTCTCTCTCTCTCCTTCCCCACCACTTTTTACTAATGTCTTACTCATTAATTTGAAAGATGTGGAGCTTACAAAAAAGTTGGATGGGAAAACACTAATTTAACTTATTCATGACACATATTTTGGCCAACTCGTGATAGAATTTGAAGTTATTTTCGTCTTACTTGAAATTTGAGTGATTTGAGATTTTAAGATGATCTTTTGTTAATTATGTGAAGAGTGGCAAAGGTAAGATCTTCAGATGTTGGTAAAAGAATAGCAACAATATCTCAATCTTCATTTGGTTGAAAGAGGGTGAGTAAAAGGTAAGGTGATAGTTAAAATAAATGGTGAAGGGTGTGGGGAGGAGTCACAGCTTTTGAGGAATAAAGAAGAATGTATTTCTGCTTTGTACCTTTTTCTGTTGTAGCATTGTGGACTAGTGTTGGCTTGTCTCAATTGTATTTGTCTTCTCTGTAACTTTCTCTGATTTAATGGTAATAAAATGTCCTTTTTGAGCAAAAGGAAGGAAATGGTAATGAGAGAGTTATATTAAAGAAGCAAGAAAAATAGGAGTTGTGTTTATTAATATGTTTATTAGGGCCATAATTAACGAAATTAATTAATATGTTTTGTTTATTTTGTTTTACTTATTAAATTTTGACAGCTTCATTTTGGTTTATTAATTGTGATAAATTAGTATGAACAGAATAATTATGATATATAACATCCATCCAGCTAGCTCATAGCTTGAGGATGCCAACATGTGGGGGAAAAAGTCAAGAGAGTTTAGGTATATATTACTTTTCAGGATATAATAGCTTGGATGTGACTAGCCATTGTTGCTTTACAATTGCACTCTGAAATCAAATATGCAAATACAATTATTCTTCCCTTCTTTATTATATATATGCTGTAACATTGTGATGAATGCTTTGTTGTTTGTTGTAGGGTTTAGGTAGCAAAATGACAAGAAATATGGCGGCAACACCTTCTCCAAAGTCACTAATATGTTTTTTCCATGTTGGGGGGGAGTTCGTAGCCAATGGTGAAGGTGAAGTTAAATATATTGGTGGAAGTGTGAGGGTAAAATCGTTGAAGGAAGGGATGAAACTTGAAGAATTGAGGGTAATGATAGGAGAATGGTTTGGTATAGATGGTGACATTAAATACACTATAAGATTTGATGAGAATATTTTAGTAGACATGGTTGATGATGATGAAATGGAAAATCTGTTTACTTGTAATGAAAGAAGTGCACATGTGTATGTAGGATGTAAAGGTACTCATATTGCAGCAAGGGAGATGGATGATCAAGAAAGGTATGTCCTAGTTAGTTTAGTTAGAACATTAATCTCATATAGGGTTGTTGGTAATATCTTGATAAACGTTGTCATTATCTATGTAGGGCTCATCAATTCGTGGATCTTACAGAGCAAATGACTTACATTGAGGAGCCAATGTCATACGAAGTGAGTGATGATTATGCAAACAAGGAGGGCAGTGGAATACCTCTTTTGAGCCTTCCGTGTGCAAGTCAAAGCGCACCAACACCTATGCCAGAGATGAACTCTACGAAGTGGAAGGACTTGGTCATAGGAGTGAATCAAACATTTGCAAATTCTGATGAGTTCAAGAAGGTGCTGCACAAGTTCAGTATTACCCACAAATTTGAGTACACATATGTGACGAATGCAAGGGACTGTGTGTATGTTAAATGCAAGGTTGAAGATTGTCCATGGAGGATAACTGCAAGGGCAATTGGGAAGACCAATAATTTCTTACGTGTGAGAAGATACACCGAAGACCATGATCATACAACATAAGACAATCTTCAAGTGACACATGCTCGAAGTGCTTCCTTGACAAGTACAATTATTATTGACGAGGTTAGAAATCACACAGACAAGCGTCCGAATGATATAAAGAATAGTTTGGCAAGAGATTACGGTGTGCACTTGACATATAAGCAAGCATATCGGGCAAAGGAGAAGGCCATGGAGGAAATTCACGGTAGACACAAAAATACATGTTGATACCATGGATATGTGATAGGTCAAACAAACGATGACAAGATTGTGGCTGAATGGGTGGCTAGTGGGAGCAACACCTTTGAGCGTGTATTTATTGCGTATGGTTGTTGTATAGAGGGGTTCATTGTTGGTGCCAGACATGTTTTGTATATTGATGGAAGCCACTTAAGTGGACCATATAGGGGGACTCTCCTGTCAGCTTCGGGCTTCGATGCAGACAATGAGTTGTTGCCCCCTTGCTATTGTCCATGGAGAGACAATTCAGGACTAGTCATGGTTCCTCGAAATGGTGAGGAGGACACTTGGAGGGTTACATATTACAATTGTGTCTGACCGACACAATGCAATTATCGCTTCCGTCTGCTGAGTCTTCGGGTCTGAGAGACATGCATACTGCTATAAACACATTAAGGAGAACTTTGGCGCCCAAATGATTAAATTGAATAAAGGAAAGAGGAAGATATGTGGGCAACAAAGGCAAACCGCACTTCAATTACTTGATGCAATTGCATATGCGAGACTTGATTGTGACTTCGATTCTGCGATGGAACAAATGAGGCTTTTCAATAAGGAAGCATTTGAGTGGCTGATACATCATGGTGATATTGACGTATGGGCCATGAGCAAGTTCCCATTTAAACTTTGTGGGATAAAATTACCACAAACCCACCGAGTCCTTCAATGCTTGGATGGTTAAGGAGAGACATCATAATGTTGCCCAGCTTATACATGAGCACCGTGACAAAGTTGCAAAGAAGATGTATGCACCAAGCATGGCAATGAGTAAGTGGAAAAATGGTGTTGGCCCACACATCGAACAACAAGTGATGGAAAATGTGGCACGGTCGAATACATGGATGTTCGGAGATATGGGGGAGGAAGGGTGCAGTCCGTACGGCAAATGTGGGCGCTAAAGGTTGAGTTGAACTTGCGCGAGTGCACATGTAAAGCATGGCAAATGTCGGGTATTCCTTGTCCTCATGCCTCGCTGCAGACCATCAAAGGTGTTCATGGTAATGTGTACAGTTATGTTGATGAATGCCTTACGTTAACAGCCCAAAAAAAAGATATATAGCCGAACCATGATTCCTATTGTCACAATAGACATGCCAAATCCAAATGACATCAGCCTATATGACATAGGAAGTCAAGTGCTCCTGGCACCTCCCAAGACTAGTCGTCCACCTGGAAGGCCAAGAGTAGAAAGGATAGAGTCACAATTTCGCAACAAGAAGATTTATCATTGCAGCTCATGCCACGAAGAAGGACACACTAGAAGAACCTGCAAAAATCCAAACCCAACTTAACTTGCTGATCGGTTGGGGTAAATATTTGACAAGTCATCTTTTGGTATATATGCGATGACTTGGATCCCTTCACATATTTTTGGCTAGAAGGGCTATTATACTTATAGGATCACTAAATATGTAATTGGTGTAAATGGCACAGAATAGGTTCTTCAGTGGGAATGACACGTAAACATTACGTCAATATGGATCGTAATGTTCACTTGTCATTTTACTTTATTTTGTACATGTTGTCATCCTATTAAAACTTTTTGTAATTGTGTACTTATCAACACCAACATGACTATCTATTGGTAGAGACTATGTAATGGTAGTTATGTGAATGTTGTGTCGATTTGTAAAAACACTATCTGTTGTCATATTAGGAATGTTAAATCTCATATCGAAATGGTTATGCTCATATCAGGAATGGTAATTGGAGTTGAAAGGAATGGTAAATGGCGTTTTCGGAATGGTTAAAGTCTTTTTTTTTTTTGGAATCCATCACACACATCAAAGAGTAAAAAATGTCACCTTGGGAAAACAATGGTAATTGGTGTTTATGGAATGGTAATTGGAGTTGAAAGGAATGGTAAATGGCGTTTTCGGAATGGTTAAAGTCTCTTTTTTTTTTGCAATCCACAACATTGGCGGAGTAACAAAATTGCACCCTGTGAGAGTAATGGTAATTGGCGAAGAGGGGAATGGTAAATGGCGAAGAGGTGAATGGTAAATGGCGAAGAGTGGAATGGTTAAATTCCCTTTTTTTTTTTGCATTCCACAACATGCAAGAAAGAGTAACAAAATTGCACCCTGTGAGAGTAATGGTAATTGGCGAAAAGGGGAATGGTAAATGGTGAAGAGGGTAATGGTAAATGGCGAAGAGGGGAATAGTTAAATTCACATTTTTTTTGGCATTCCACAACATGCAAGAAAGAGTAACAAAATTGCACCCTGTGAGAGTAATGGTAAATGGCGAAGAGTGGAATGGTTAAATTCCTTTTTTTTTTTTGCATTCCACAACATTGGCGAAGATTAACAAAATTGCACCCTGTGAGAGTAATGGTAATTGACGAAGAGGGGAATGGTAAATGGTGAAGAGGGTAATGGTAAATGACGAAGAGGGGAATGGTTAAATTCCCAATTTTTTTGCATTCCACAACATGCAAGAAAGAGTAACAAAATTGCACCCTGTGAGAGTAATGGTAATTGGCGAAGAGGGGAATGGTTAAATTCCCATTTTTTTTGCATTCCACAACATGCAAGAAAGAGTAACAAAATTCCATATCTTTCAATCAACTTTACTCTCCTGATTTACAAACATACAAACACATCCAAATTGGTAATGTTTACCTAACTAACAATAGTGTTCAAATACATTGATGATCATGTCTTTCTTGATTTACTCTCCTAATTTACTCTCCTGATTTACAAACATACAGCACATCCTGATTTACAATGATGATCATGTCTTTCTTCTCTTCCTCTTGGTTGCTGGACGAGTCAATAGTCCCAACGCAACATCTATGACCTCATTCAAATCATGGTTGACCGGCCGCATTTACGAGGTGGCACCTATACTTATTCAGCTCATCCTCACCATATTCAAGAATTTCGTTGGGTTTCCAATTTTGCAACCAGATCAAGACATGAACGCCGCAATCTTGCCTACAGAACATAGAAACACACGAATTAACAAATATACATCAACTAATATTTTTTTACTGTTTGTCACAAAATGAATCTCACAAATTAGGTTGTTGTGGAACGGATGGCCAACTAATTTCTGTTCTTCGCATCTTGGCTCTGTCTCTTGGTTTCACAAGTGCAATTATCTCTTCAAAACGATCCCTCTGTAAATAACACACGTGCATTACATTGGTGTTCAAACCACCTAATCGTAACTAGAACAATATAACATGTAACATACAATTTGTTTAATTGTCGTTGCCTGGGGATTTACACATGCAGTTTTCTTCTTTTTACCGGATTCATTATGGCTCATGGCGACGGTTGTCTTCAGTGAATCCAGGACATAAAAATTCTTCGTGCCTGGATCAATGGCAGTGCAAAACCAGTGCCCCTCAACCAATACCGGTCCCATGATCAAATCACAGTCACTGATATTGTAACCTAAATATTTTGGCAATAATTGGTCTTTCCACTGAGACACTATCCATCCCAAGGGCTTTGTGGCCAACAAATGCTGCACCATCAACAAGGAATGATCTCAAATATTTATATGGCAATGGGAAATAAATTATCAAGGTCCATATATGCAGACTTACCATGTGATCAGCACTGAAAATATGTCTCTTCACTTCATGCGACTTATCATATCTCGCATCAATGTTTTACATACGAGAGACATAACCTGCATATGTGAACATTTTAATAAGCAGGGTTCAACATGTTTATTGATACGATGGAATTTCTAGTACCTACCCTGTTACTTAATCTGTTCCTTCGGCCGAGTGTTTGCAACTGACCCCGGGTTATGTCTTCATCGTCTATTCTTATGAGAATCCTATAAAGGAGAAACAATGTCAACAAACATAAACTAGTCCAGACAGAACGACTTTTAATAATGTCTACTCAATGAAATTAACTTTTGGATTACTTACTCATCCCTCTCTTCTTCTGTGCAGGATCCAGAGATAATGTTGAAGAATAATTCCCTCTCTTCTTTTGCCTTCCTAGGCCGCTTTAATGGCTTCTTCAAAGTCCAAGGCGACATATTTTTGGGCTTCTTTGGCCGCTGTGACCTACGTGGTGCATCCTCCTGTTGACTGTGGAAGGGAACAATTGATTGTTCCACTTCGTCATCATCAATCTGATCGTCAATGTTGATTGGGGTTCCGTCTGATGCGTCATCCTCATAACCATCCTCACCATCATCAGGACTATCACCTTCTTGATCACCATCTTCAGGTCCATCACCTTCTTGATCACCATCTTCAGGACCATCATAACCATCCTCACCATCATCAAGACCATCACCTTCTTACTTACCATCATCAGGACCATGTCCTTCTTGCTCCATATCATCATGACCATCACCTTCATCCTCAGAGTCACTGTCTTCTTGCTTCCGCTGCCTTCCAATGTTGTCTTGTGCCTTTCACAGCTCATATTCGACAGCAGCAACAAGCCTTGTGTGGTTATCATTGATTATACCCATCAAAGAGCCATGCAAATCCTTTAAAACCTAAATCAGAAACAGTTTATAACAGGTCATTACTATAATAGCCAATCATCAATTAAACATCACATGAGGAAGCACTTACGGGGTCTAAAGAGGCCACAAAATTCGTTTTCAGAATGTCTTCGTATCCTTCTCTTTACCGGCCTTCACGGTATACAACATCCCTATGTTGCTCTTCTTCTCTTTCTGTAGCATCTCCTTCACCTTCTCTTTTGTCCAGAACTGGATTGGACTCTTTCCTTTGTGATCAACTACCTTTCCCAATGGGAACCGCTCTCCGAGCAATAACTACAACGACAAGGACAAACTTAAACATTTAAATGTTATGTCAAAATAATGTTAACACAAATCACAATCATAACACTTACCAATAACATATACATGCACCCCCCGACATAGGAGTTGCAATTGTTGTTTCGTCTTATCGCGTTCACATATTCAGAGAGCTCTCTTCGGAGGTCGTTGGCAATGTATGTGGCCTAGTCGAAGCGGCCAAACCCTTTCCTCGTCGACGTTAATACCTTCAACAACTGCCAACTGGGAGTCGTGCTTGAAGTTGGAGCGAGAAAAGTCCCCAACATGTGCATCATAAATAACAACTCAAACTGTTGACCCGACTCCCCTGAAGTTATGACGTGAAGTATGTCGTCATACTTCATTTTTCCGTAGTCTTTCCTAAGTTGCTGAAATCCTGGATCTGTGTCAGCCACTATCATTGGTATCTCGTCCCCACTATGTGGCACCCCAAGTAGCTGAGCCACATCTATTGCTTGTATTTCAAGTGTCTTCCCCCTTATTCAAAGTTGATTGGTTGGGGGATCATAAGCTCTCATTATAGGGACCAACATTTCCCTTGGAAGTCTCATACTTTGAATTTCAAGCAACTGTCCAAAACCTAACCGCTGGACCTTTCTTTTTAAAGTTTCGTCGGAGTTCACAAATGCTACAAGCTTTGAAAATTTGTTTAACGAGCATCGTGAGGGAAAAGCCGAGGTGGAGCTACCCTTCTTAGTAGTGGACATTGTGCTACATTGTGAAAACAAGAGAAATTATGCAGAAAAACAATGATACATTAAGACGTTTGACCAGAAAAATTCAGAAGGACTAATAAGCATAGACTCACAAAAAAGTCATGGATAGGACTAAAAACATAAGTGAAGCCACATGAACTTGTGGAAACCAGAAAAATATTACATTTGCAAATTTGGACCACCTTGAAACAACACAATAAAGCACCAATATATGAATCCAAGAACTGAAGTCTGCCGTCACTACTATTGATGACTCATGACTTGATGGAAATGATTTCAACATAATAATATGCACAAGTATAACCATTGAGTTTAATGATTATTTGCAACCCTGATTCAGAAACCCTAGCACACCTTCTTCCCTAATCGGAGGTCTATAGTGAAAGTTATGAATTTTCCAACTTTAGAGAGAAAAACTGAGAAGACTCTATTTTCCACAACTAGACAGTAATCATTTTTGCAAATTATGCAAGGTTATAGTCATAATTTGATATCGTAATCATTTTTCCTTCAAAGTATGCTTATAGAGCTCTAAATAGGAACTAGAATCACCTCATTTAGAGTTTTCTAGACTAAGTTATGATTTTTCCAAGTTTCTTGAAAAATTAAGATGCAAATTTTCTGTTGGGTCCAAAAATGATTATTTCAAATAAAAAGGATAAGTTTTATGATTGGGTCTAGAAGAACATAATATTAATTATGTTATTAAGATTAGAATAAGCAATGACCTATCTTTATATGAATTTCAAAATTATAGTTGGAATATGGGTAAAGGTGCAAACATGCATATATGCTCAAAGCTGAATACATCACAAACTTGCAAATATAAAACGTCCAAGTGCCACAGAGTAACAACAGTGCTCATAACCAAATTCAGACTAAAAGCAGCACAGCACAAAACGCTCAAGAATATTTTAGTATTTTTTGAATGGAGAACAGGAGGCTTGAATATGATTTCGTCAGTATGTATCTGATAGTTAGGGCTATATCCTATAGTATCCCAAAAAAGATGAACAAGATCCCAGGATTGTAAGAATAAGCTCAGACTACAAGGTTATCCACAAAGCAAGTAAATGCTCAACTTGCTATATGCCATCTAACAGTCATTGCTAACTTTGTAAATGCTCAGACTACAAGGTTATCCACAAAGCAAGTAAATGCTCAGACTACAAGGTCATCGTCATTAACAGACCAAAAACGGAACAAATAGGGGGGACGCACGGCGAAAATGAAAGAATGCAATCTACGGTCATTAGGTGAATTCAAAAAACATGCAACACAATCGAAACTGAAGTAAGAGAAAATCCAGACAAAGCCCCAAATTTCGTGCATTCTACAAATAAAAATCGCGACACTATATAAAACGCACCAGGGCAAAACCACAGACGATGAATTAGGGCTCAAAACTAATGAGATGTGGAAGATACCTGACGGTGGTGGCGAGCGCGGCGTGAACGGCGACGGCGGATGTTCGGACGGCAGTGACGCTCACGCTAGGGCAAGAGAGAAATCACCGGTTTGAAAATGAGAATGAAGAACGAATGGTTAATGAGAATGAAGGAGGGCACTGTGGTCATTTCCCTCGAATTTGCAAAACCCACAAAAGTCCTTATCACCTCTGAGTCTTTTTGCAAATTCAGAGGACTTCTGGGGGTTTTGCAGATTCAACTGGTATTTAAATGGAATTTCCCCTAAATATTACATACCATAATGCTTTGAAACCATAAATTGTCCTTATGTACTTTTAGAAGTTTCAGAAGCTCAAAATACTATATATGAACTTGCACATACAACTCACGGGTAACAATACTTGTTATAGCCTATATAGAGTGAGAAATACAATAAAGAGAAGGGAAAAACACTTCTCATGTTGTAGGAGAAGTGTATTCTCATGTCACACACACATGAAATGATGGGACCCATATAATATATATATATATATAGGTCTCACTATTTCATGTGTGTGTAGAAATCTTCTTCTTCTCATGCAACATGAGAAGTTTAAACCCCTAAAGAGAAACCATCTTCATCGCCTTTAAATCTTGATCAATACTAATCAAACATTCCTTTTGAAAATGAAAAATACTGATATATCAAAGATTACCTTGCTCAAGTTAAAAAGGAAAAAACCTTGTTCACGGAAGGAAAAAAAAAAGATCACACAGGGTAGAAATCTAGTTTATTAAATGCTATAAAACATTCTTAAATGTTGACATAAATAGTTTAATTTTTAAAATAACAACGATTTGTTACAACAACAAAAAATCATTTGACGAGATTATATTAGGTGTTATTAGGGTCAATAAAAGACTGAAAATATCGCTTAAAAAAATAATGGATCAAACTAAAACCTTATATAAATTTTAAAGATAAAAAGTATATTGCCTAATTTTATTTAAAAGTACTAGATTAATTGAAGTGAAAATCTAACTACTGTATAAATTAATTTTGTTTCATATTAAAATTATAATACTACAACCAAAACATAATAAAAATAATTTGGATTCTTATTGTAGTGTATATTTCTTTGGCATCCGTTGTATTATTGTTGTTGTTCTTGTTCTTGTTGTTGTTGTTGTTATCAGACAGCCAGGACACTTCGGCTACAAGGCGCACAGGGCCCAAAAACCTAACCCTAAGGTACACTCTATAAATAGGAGGTAAACCCTAAGGTATGACTACTTACTCTCGACTATTTACTATACTGCCGTCACTATACACATACATCATCCCCAGCCCTTTGGCGAAGGCCTATCTATGTACAATGATCAAGCACCCTCATAGGTATCCATCCCATAGATACCTGAGAGAGATAGTCAAATGATCCTATATCAACACACTAGTCCATTGGGCTAAACATCTGCTTTCTACTCCAAAACATTGGCGCCAACCGTGGGGACCATAAACTTTGATCCTTGCGACCAACAATGGTTGAAACAAGAAGCAGTAGTCAGATCCCTCTGCCTAGGAATCCAAATCCAGTGGAGGTGAGCCAGTTGCAGCATAATTAAGAACCACCGACACTTGAAGACATCCCGGATTGCAACGTTGTCAATGATGGTGACGACGAAGCTGACATGGTTTCCTCCCTATCACTCGCGGTGAATCATATGAAGGTGGTGATTCAACAAGTCCAGCAGCAAGACCTTCTTCAAGAAATTCCGGCCTCAAGCCCGGACATCTTCATTTTGCAAACCGCCATAGGCTCGATGTTAAGGCGGATGGAGGAGATGGAGAAGCGCAACAACCTCCAAAGGCAAGAAGATCTCAAAGTAATGTAGTAATTGATGGAGGAGCGATTAAGGCAAGTGGAAACCCCGGCTCGGAAGGAAATCGGGATTATACACACGAGAGAAGAGAAAGGGCGACCCATAATGCTAACATCCTCCTCGTGCAAAACAACCGAGATCTGGGAAGAATAATATTGGGGGTCCTACTCAAGGTCTGAGCTTGGAATGGATCAAACTCGGACTCCAGAAGTTCAAGGTCCTAGTTGCTTACTGAAGACCCAGCATGTCGAAAAGATCCCGGCTGTCGAGGACCATAGCCGGGATACACTTCCTTCCGAAACGAAACATCCCCAGAACATGTAAGAGAAAATACATCGACGGACAAAAAAACAACAGTCCTTTCTCTAACGAAATCGTGAACGCGCCTTATCTAGAAGATTTTGATTTGGCCGATCTGCCAAAATACGATGGAAGTCAGGACCCGACGTCTCATCTCAACAACTTCCAAAATATGATTATGTTTGTGAGGGGGCTTCGAGAGCCCATCATAGCCCGTATTTTTTCCGCAACATTAACAAGAGCAACACTAAAATGGCTCCATACCTTGCCAACAAATTCCATCCAGCGTTTTGAAGATACGGCGGAGAAATTTGAATTGAATTTCGCAACTAGAAAAAAACAACCTAAGTCTCAGTATGCCCTTGACAAGATTAAGCAGCGACCGGGAGAAACACTTCGGGGGTATTTGGATCAATTTAAGGATGTTGCATTGCAGGTGCGTGGTTTGAATGAGAGTGTGTATGTGCATTTACTCATAGTTGGCCTGGACGGATCATCTCGGTTGGCACAGTTATTTTTCAAGGAACCACCCAAGACCCTGATCGAGTTCAAAACTCGGTCAAAGAAGTATCTAGAGATAGAGCAGATGTGGATAGCCAATGCTCCCAGAAAAGATCGGGGAAGGACTCCACCCCCAAAAGTCAAAGAACAGTTCAAAACTTGAAAGCAAGATTTCCAAGGATGAAACCCGGATAACAGATCCCAGGGGGGAAGTTTAAAGCAAAAGCAAGGTATGATAAGTATACTCGCCTTAATGTACCGTGGTCACAAGTTTGGAGAGAGGTAGCATTAACCGAGATGAAAAAAGTCGAACGACCCCGGCTTTCCTATCGTAGAATCGGAGTAGACTAGTCTAAATACTGTGCATTTCATGATGGGTCGGGGCATACTACGGATGAGTGCTATGAACTCTGAGATGCCATTGAAAAGTTTGTTCGAGATGGTAAGTTACGACAATACGTAATAAAAATCCAGAGCAGGAATAGCAAGCGCAAGCAAAGAGGTCGCAGTACAAGCCTGGTCCCGGGACAGAAAAAGAAAGATGATAAGCGGAGAAAACTGGCTATGACGATGATGAATTCCCAGAAGTTGAGTTCGATTGTAATGTGATCAGTAGAGCCATGGGGGAAAGGGAGATACGGCGAGCCAGAGGAGAAAGTATCTAAGAGAGTCCTTTCAGTAAGGGATCGACCAAAGTTTAAAGAAGATCCTAGTAGACCAGAACCCTCTCCACTATGTTTCACTAATGAGGATTTGAAGGATATGGTCCCGGGTCATCAGGATGGTTTGGTAGTTACGGGAACCTTGGTATATTGCCGGGTTAAGAGAATTTTCGTAGATGCCGGAAGCTCCGCGGACATTATCAGCTGGGATGCATTCAAGAGGATGAACCTCGATCAGGAAGACTTAAGGCCATCTAAAACTACCCTCATAGGATTTAACGGAGAACACTCTCGTCCCAAGGGATATATCGACCTCAGGTTGACTCTGGGCAAAAAGCAAGCATTCAAGTTAGAACACGTAAGGTTTATCGTTGCCGACTTCCCTTCCCCATATAACATAACACTAGGAGGCCAACTAGTCACAATTGGGACATGTTGATGTCCACAAAGCACCAAAAGTTGAAAATGGTAAGCAGCAAGAACAAGGTTGTCACTGTCAACAGAGATCAGAAGGAATCTTGGCAATGCTATTTCGAAACAGTCGAGAGAAGGTGAAGGTAGGCCGACATCTCCACCCTAGATTCACGAAGGAGACGGAATGCGGGTAAGGGGAAAAGGGGCAATCAGGCCGACTTGTGAGTATGGTGGAATTAGATATGCGAGAGGAAGCTGAGAATCTACAACTCGAGCCAGAGGGTGAGTTGGAGGACTTAGTGCTGGGGAGTAAGCCCTCGTAAATCCCGAAAATTGGCAAGAAGATAAGTCCAGAACTAAGAGCCCAGCTGATAGAGTTTCTGAAAAAGAACCAAGATGTTTTCTCCTATAAATCATATGAAATACCCAGGATCAATCCAAAATTTTGTTGTCACAAGCTGGCGATACATCCCGGATTAGCACCAATGTCGCAGAAGAAGAGAAAACTTGGACCTAAAAGGTAGAAAGCTTTGGCGGAACATGTCACAGAGTTGTTGGAAGCCGGGTTCATCCGAGAGGTTCAATATACCACTTGGATGTCCAACGTGGTCATGGTGAGAAAGCCAAGCGAAAAATGGAAAGTATGTACGGATTACACGAACCTGAATAAAGTATGTCCCAAAGACTCGTACCCGATGGCCAACACGATCAGCTAGTCGACAACTCATCCGGATTCCAGCTGCTATCTTTCATGGACGCATACTTCGGATACAATCAAATAGAGATGCACCCCGAAGATCAAGAGAAAACGGCCTTTATCACGGAGAAGGCCAACTACTGTTATAATGTGATGTCATTCGGACTGAAAAATGTCAGGGACACGTATCAGAGAATGATTAATATAGTCTTTGAAGACCAGCTCGGCCGAAATGTGGAAGTGTACATCGATGATATGATTGTCAAGTCAACAGATCTGATAAATCATATCCGAGACTTGAAGCAAACCTTCGACAAATTGAGGGCCCACCGAATCCGTTTGACGCGGGGAAGTTCCTAGGTTTTTTGTTGACAAACCGCGGAATCAAAGCTAACCCGGACAAATGCAAAGCTGTGCTGGAAATAAAAGCCCCAAAGAACAAGAAGGAAGTATAGCAGTTAATCGGAAAGCTGGCCGCGTTGACTAGATTCCTGTCGAGATCTGCTGAGAACGCTCTTCCCTTCTTCAAGTTGCTAAAAAGGAAAGCACAAGGAGGCTAGAACTCGAAGTGTGAAGCCGCGTTCGAGAAGATCAAGCACTGTTTGGCAACTCCTCCAATCTTGTCCAAACCTGAGCCCGAGAGAGATTTTATTCCTTTATTTGTTCGTGGGTGAAGAAGCGATCGGTGCGGTATTGGTTAGGGAGACAGAGAATGGCCAAGTACCAATTTACTTTGTAAGTAAGGCCCTGCAGAATGCAGAGCTAAGATATCAAAAATTGGAAAAAGTGGCATTCGCCTTACTCACCACGGTAAGAAGACTTCATCCTTACTTCCAAGGACACCAAATCGTCATTCGAACCAATTAGCCAATTCGACAAGTACTGCATAAACCAAATTTGGCCGGCAGGATAACCAGCTGAGCCTTAGAGCTGTCCGAATTCGGCATCACGTATGAAGCTCGGCATGCAATTAAGGCACAGGCAATAGCCGATTTTGTGATGAAGCTAACCACGGCCTCCAAAGGGTAGAGCAGAGACACCGATATGTGGAAAGTGTATGTGGACGGCTCGTCGAATGCTAAGGGAAGTGGAGCCGGAATAATTATCGAGAGTTCAAAAGGGGTTGCAATTGAGCACTCTCTCCATTTGAACTTCCTGATATCAAACAATCAAGTCGAGTACGAAGCACTGCTAGCCGATTTAACACAGGCAAAGGAGCACGACACCAACAAAGTTAAGGTTTTAATCGACTCTCAGCTCCTAGCAACACAAACCGAAGGGACTTACCAAGCAAAGGGTCCTTTGATGGAAAAGTACTTGAATAAAGCGAAGGAAGTAATATCCGATTTTGAAAAGGTGACTGTCACTCACATCCTGAGGGGAAAAATACAAGAGTCGATATCCTGTCGAAATTGGCAAGTACAAAAAGCCCGGGAAACAACATAACCGTCGTTCGACAAAATCTAGCAGAGCCGAGTTGTGTCATGGCCATCTTGGCCGTCACAGACTAGAAGAAGCCGAATGAAGATTATCTGGAATGAGGAATACTTCCCAATGATTCTATTCAAGCTAAGAAGTTGGTCCAGGATACGGCAATGTATACAATGGTGGAGGACCAGCTGTACCGTAAGGGCTTACACTCTCCGATGTTGAAGTGCTTGAACTCCCACGAGGCGAGTATGTCTTAACAGAGATACACGAAGGAATCAATGGCCATCACATGGGAGCCAAGGCACTAGCCAGGAAATCTCTACAGGCAGGCTATTTCTGGTCGAAGATGGAAGTTGATTCAAAGGATCTCGTTAAGAAGTGCGGTAGTTGCCAGAAACATGCCAGGATAATTTGGCCCCCTCCAACAGAGCTGAAATATATCTCGGCTTCATGGCCCTTTACAAATGGGGCATGGATCTTTTGAGCCCATACAAAGCATCCCCAGGACAATTGCGATGGCTTATTGTCGCTGTCGACTATTTCACAAAGTGAATAAAGGCTGAGCCTTTAACCAAAATTATGTCAGCTCACGTACAAAGATTCTTTGAACGCTGCATTATTTCCGGTTTGGGATCCCAGCCGAGGTGGTGACGGATAACGGAACCCAATTCATTGATAAGGGATTTTGGGAAATGATGTTCGGTTTTCACATCAAGCACCATTTTGCTTCCATTGAGCACCCTCAATCGAACGGTCAAGCTGAAATGGCAAATAAGATAATCGTCGATGGGCTGAGGAAGCGGATGGAGGATGCAAAGTCCAGTTGGGTCGAGCAGCTGTACTATGTTATGTGGGGCTACAGAACCAACATTCAAACGCCAACTCAGGAAACTCCTTTTCAATTGACCTATGGATGCGAGGCAATGATCCCAATCGAGATTGGCTAGCCATCATGTAGAAGGGTGAGGACTCTTTAACAAAGCGAGGAGGCCAATAATGAAGCGTTGGTAGTGGAGTTAGATTTGATCGACGAGGTCAGAGTCACGGCACATTGCCAAGATATGGCTACCAAGCAGCTCATCGCGGCCAAATATAACAAAAACGTGAGACCCTAGTCATTTGACAAAGGTGACTTGGTGTTCCAAAGAGCCGACGTTGGGAACAAGAATGCCAGTGATGGCAAGTTTGCTGCAAACTGAGAAGGTCCTTACCGCATCAGAGAGAAACTCGACAAAGGAGCGTGCGTGTTGGAGACCTTGGAGAAGAAATCGATTAAAATAACGTGGAATGCAGATAATCTGAGAATCTACTACAACTAGATCCAAGTTCCATGATTTTCTTTTAACTAAAACCAGCTGAGCTCGTGCCAATTAGTTTTGAATTTCAGCTTTTATGTTTATTCAATTTCTTTTTTGGAGTTGTGAGATGTAGGCCATTTTGGCCAGCTCATTTGAGATTTTTCGAATAAATGAAGAAACTCTCAGTTGAGAGCCATACCCCAGTCTCCCCGAATGACACCAATTGAAAATACATTAACAAAGGAGCAAACCCAGGGTCATTGAACCCGGTCGCAAGTAGAGCGTGAATTAACGACTAAAACAAGGATTATTGCACCCGGCTTTTCAATCTAGCGAAACCACCATCGTAAGCTTTCACAGCTCTGACGCATCAAAACTCTTTCCGGTGATATCAAGGAGAATCGTCATGCTGACCCTTATCAAGTCGAAATGTTCGGACGACTCTTTGGCAAATCGAGCCCGAACATGTGACAATTTCATTTCATTATAGATTAAACCCCGGTTAACAAAACTAAAACATGACATGGTAGTCTAATTAAAGATCCCCACCTAAACACTACGCCCAGTCTTGACACCGGAAATACATTTTAGCATATTCTGCATAACACATTTCTGACCCTGGCCGGGTCACTTAACAGAACTCCGAACACAAGTGTGAGTTCACGTAATCAAATTCATCATCGCCATGAATGAAACACTTGGTAAACATTTAGATTTGGTCGGAAAGTAAACAAACTTTCATTACTAATTAATTCATTTAAATACAAGAATCAACTAAAATGAAAAGAACTAAACCGGCATACTAGCCTGGTGGAAATCTAGACAAAGTAAAATGGGCATCAATGCCCCAAAACAAACATGGCAGCTAAACAAGTGTTCGGAAAATTTAGCTAGGAAGAACGCTGGTGGACATCTCCTTGCCCCCCTCATCAACCCGACCTTCATCCAGCTGGGACTCCGAAGCCTCACAAGGAGACAACGGGTGCGGGACAAACTGGCCATCGTTGAAATAAGATCAGAAATGGAACCTGGCGAGATTCAGTTCAACATTGGGGTTAAGATGCTGAATTTGCTCCAAAGCATTCTTGAAGGCGTCATCTGCGATCTCCTTCAATACAGCGACCAAGTCCGAAGCTTTTGTTGTTGGCCTCCACCAGAGCGACCGAGATCGTGTCCAGCTCCACTTTAAGCCTATCGCACTCTGTTTGCGCAGCCTTCAATGATTGCACATCATTAGCATAAGTAGTTTGGAGCTGAACAAGCTCCGACTTCGCCCTATCAAGGGCATCCCTCGTCATCTGCAACTCTTCATTTAGTTTTACTGAGAAGGCTTTCGTTGCCTGAAGCTCCTCGGAAGCTTTGTTTCTCTGCTCAAAGGCACCATCTCGATCCACCTTAACCTGCTGCAACTCAGCATTAGCTTCAACATACTAGTGTTTCAAAGTAACGAAAGCTTGAGCCATTCTGGCGGCCCTTAGCCCGTTGTTTTTGATATCTTGAAGCTCGCGCTTCTCGGTGTCCAAAAAAGCAATCGCTTCACAGTAGTTCCTGGGGGGAGAAGGGCGACACTAATCTCCTCAGTGATCCCTTTGTTTCATGAGGTCCCACGTGGAAGCATGAAAGGTGGTGGAGGAGGAAGGGTTTAAGCAGTAGAAGGAGAACCTGGAAGAGCTGGAGCAGAGGGCTGAGTGACTTGCAGGGCAGAAGTCTATGCAACCACCGCCGAGGTAACTTGCGGTGCAGGGACCGAGATTGCTTGGCCGGTCTTCGCTTTCTTGGCAGAAGCAACTTTGGAACTCATGCTGGCCTTTGCCTTCCCGGACTCAGGGGTTGACCTCTTCTTATTCTTTCCCGGAGTCATACCCCCATCTTCCTTGTTTAGAATGTTGAGGTACCGCGACAATCTTCCCATTCTTTGATCTGCAAGTCAGGAAAATAGAAAATCATAAAATGTGAAGATTAAAGATCTCGAAGTAAATAAAAATAAAGCTCACAGCGCGGACAATAAAGAAAGTCGTACTCGCTACCGAGCCAGATTCAGCTCGATACTGGGCCACAAGCAAAGCCGCACCAACCATGCCCTTCTCCTCGACGCGTGAAACCATAGGGTTGGCAGAGCTGACCTCATCACCCTCCAGGTCATCCTATTCGACATAGTAGGCAGTAGAAGACAAATCGTGATGCACACGAGTCCAATACAATGAGAACTTCTATTCCACATCTTTGGACTCGGGGCCGAGAAGAAACCAAGGCTGCACGCCGAGTTTGGCTGTAACCTTAAAGAAGCTAGTCTTGAAATGTTTGAAGGACTCAGAAGCCGGGGTAAAAATTCTCCTATTCACAACACCCCGGATAGAAGTCCATCCCTTCAACTCTGCATCCTCTTTACTGGAACGAGAGGTGTGGGGGTAAAGAAATAAAAGAACATAGGAACGGTGCAGGATATTTCTAAGTTTTGGCATAAACGTTCGAAAGCTATAACGAAACCCCAAATGTTGGGGTGAAGCTGGGAAGGAGCTAAATTTAGGTATTTCAAAATGGCAATTTGAAAGTTGGTAAACAGGAATCGTATATCGAGCCGGGTAATATAGTCCCGGTAGAAGAAAAAGAAGAAGAAATATGGGTCGCATCCCTCTCTCGTGGAACAAATCGGCTCGTCATTACCCGGGGGGCTGAGAGTGTAGGTCTCGGGGTCGCCTATCGAAAGGTTGGAAATATCGGCCGAGGTCATCAACAAGCGAGTCCTTAGCACCTCGTGAGTAATCCATGGGTATTTTTCCGTCAAAACTCGTGGGGGCTTAAAGAGCCTAACTCCCCAGCACCAGATTCCGTAGTATGGGAGGAAGAAGGCGAAGCCATTTATACCTATAACAGAAAGATAAAAATCAAAAATTAGGGCGGCATACCTTAATCATAAGATCGGCTAAGTGAAGAAGATAAAGCGGTTGAACCAGGACGACTCAAACTCCTATAGGCCGGGAGGGGCTCAGGGGCCAAGTTATAACGACACGAGCCTAGAGTGGAATCAGCTAAAGAATCCCGATCGTCCGCGATATGTCGGGAGCTCAAAGCAAGACAATCCTAGCATGGACCGATATAGTCACCCGAGATGGATCCCGGGTCGGTCGAGGGGTATCCTCATAGTAGGCAATGGATGAAGCAGGGATAACTTCGATCGGGTCCTGAATCTCATTAGGGGATAGTAGGCCGGTCTAACCCTCACCCCAAGTTCGGCCTCCACCTCAGTTTCCTGTCCTACGGGACCGAGATCCCCCCATGCTCTCCCCGCCACATTGTCCATGAAGCAAGGCCGCCTGCCTCTCCTCCTCAGTAAGGGGAACACCCCAAAGCCAAAACAAGGTTCGGGGACAAACCGTTCGACGCAACTCCTCCTCCTCTAGAGTTATAGCATCTTAATTCAAAGATGGCAAGGGATCAATCCTATCCATTGTTACCAGAAACCTAGAACTAAGAGTCACAAAAGGTTCGATAAAAAAGAAGGCGGAAAAGGGGATACAACTAGACAACTCTATTGTTTGATTGCGAAAATAGAACGCAAAAATAGATTTATGGTGAAGGTAGCGACACTCAAAGACAAAGGTTTATATTCATACAGATGAACCAAGAAATCGAAGGCTACCCATAGACAAATCCACCCGAAAACCCAGAAACCAACTCTTTAGCATATATGGATAAAGAAGCAAGAACAGAGCAACATAGAATCTGTAAACTTCAAAGTAAAAGTAGAAGAAGCGGAAAGGACTAGCAGAAAATACCTGATTGAACGAAGGTTGGAGGAATTTACGCTGGCCAAATGAGAGGACGACAAGGAGGTAATTTTTCGACAAAGCGAGAGTTTTCGGGAAGAAAGGCAAAATAGCAAATGCAAGAAATGTGGAAAATGGAGGGAAGACGTGAATATAAACATTACGAATCTGAAGAGTCAAAGGTAAACAAGACAATTCACCAAAAAAGCAAAGGTGACGTGCGCGAAATGATGGGTGCATTTAATGCGCACAGTGTGCATTTAATGCGTGTAAATATCGTAGGCGGCTAAGCGTGGCGTTTTCGGCTTTTTGGTAGTCGAGGGCTGCCAGTTGTCCATCAATCATGATGGTACAAGAAGAGGGGACGAGAACCATCTTGGACCTGCACGAGGTCTCCAGGGAATCAGGGATATCCCAGTTCCTTGAGCGCATGAAATCGACCTGGACAATCTCGGACATTACCCGAGAAAGGTGCAAAGGGACCGAGTCCCCGCTCATGCTTGTCCATATTGGGGGGAACTCGGTATTATAGTTTGTGAACTCGGAATTCCGGATGTTGATGCACCAGGAACACGAACAACCATGAGCAGGGATGGAGTCCCAAGCAAGACACCCCGGACGTGTGTCTGGGGGCAAGTTACAACTCGAACGAAGATGAATCCAAAGCACTTTGCAAACTCGGTATGCACTGCGGTAGCCCAGAGACCTGAACTACCGGGATGGGGGCAATTGTTACGGACCTGTATCAGGCCCACTACGGATCGGCCCAACAAGGGGCAATCTGCATCAAAATCCTAACCAACCTACAATCAAGGCTACAATCGGGAATATCTCAATCAGGGGATTTGCCTAGATCAGACAGTTAGGACACTTGGGCTACAAGGCGCACAGGGCCCAAAAACCTAACCCTAAGGTACACTATATAAATAGGAGGTAAACCCTAAGGTATAACTACTTACTCTCAATTATTTACTATATTGTCGTCACTGTGCACACATCACCACTTTTGGCGAAGGCCTATCTACGTACAGTGATCAAGCATCCTCATAGGTATCCATCCCATAGATACATGGGAGAGATAGTCAGACGATTCTATATCAACACACTAGTCCATTGGGCTAGACATTTGCGTTCTACTCCAAAATAATAATAATTATTATTATTATTAATTCTTATTTGGGCTGGTTAAATTTTATATCTAGCTTGAAAAGTGCACAATATTTAAATTGCAGTAGGATCAAAATTTATATATATAAAGTGACTAAAATAATTTGAGAACATAAATCTGTAGTACCAATCTATTCTATTCTATTACTCACAATCTAAAACAATATTGCATATGATGATTAAGCAGTTCGACAACGACAACGACAACAGCCAAATTAATTAGATTCTTGTTAAAATTACCTCAAGTTTTATAAGTAACGTGGTTTAGCAATCATTTGGTGAGTTCTTCGTTTTCATAATAAAAAAATTAATTAGACGACATGTTTCCATTCCATCTAAGTAACTAATCGACAAGCGAAATGTTCGGTGCTATATAAATTAGCGAACATATAATAATATTGTTATAATTATATTATTCCATACGAAAACATTTCTGAATATATACCATGTTTTGTGTTCATTAATTAACGCTAAGCTTTGCATTATTTTGTTTTTGCTGGTAACTTCAAAATCATATTTTCAGTCAAAATACCTTGCCGTTTTAGACACTTCTCAAAGACCCCCATTTTAACACTTTTCTCAGCTGTCTTATACTTGACATTTTAGGCTTTTCTTTATTATAATTACTTAGTGATCAAATCAAAGAACATGATTGGTTTACAAGTCAGCGTGAATTTTGCGGTATATATATGTCAAGAACACTTGAGGTCATCACATCATCCTTCTTTCTCAAATCATAAAGCAGATTCTCCATTGTCTCTATGGCGTTCAAAATTATTCCATTGGCTCTTGTTTTTCTTGGAATGTTGGCGTTTCAAGCCTCATCTCGAATTCTTCAAGAAGCTTCAATGCAAGAGAGACATGAGCAGTGGATGATTCAATATGGCAGAGTGTATAAGAATATCCAAGAGAAGGAGAAGCGTTTCAACATATTCAAGCAAAATGTGGAATACATCGAAGGCTTTAATCGTGATGGAACCAAGCCATACAAGTTAGGTTTAAACCAATTTGCAGATCTCACAAATGATGAGTTCACAGCTTCTAGAAACAGATTCAAGGGTCATATGTGCTCCTCAATCACAAGGACACCCTCTTTCAAATATGAAAATGTGACTGGTGTGCCTTCCTCTGTGGATTGGAGACAGCAAGGAGCTGTTACACCCATCAAGAACCAGGGAGAATGTGGTAAGAATTGTTTCATTAATCCTTAATTGACCCAAGTCCTTGAAGTTTTGTTTAACTTTGTCTTACTTTTGATATATTTTAGGATGTTGCTGGGCATTTTCTGCTGTGGCCGCAACAGAAGGAATCACTAAGTTGAGTACAGGCAAACTAATTTCCTTGTCAGAGCAAGAGCTGGTTGATTGCGACACAGGTGTGGACCAAGGTTGTGAAGGAGGTTTGATGGATGATGCCTTCAAATTCATCATAAAAAACAATGGTATCAACTCAGAAGCCGACTACCCTTACAAGGGTGTTGATGGAACTTGCAATGCCAATGAAGAAGGCAATCATGTAGCTTCCATTAAGGGGTATGAGGATGTTCCTGCCAATAGTGAGAAGGCCCTACAAAAAGCAGTGGTCAACCAGCCAGTTTCAGTGGCCATAGATGCAAGTGGATTTGATTTTCAATTTTATAAAAGTGGCATTTTCACTGGTTCTTGTGGCACTGAGTTGGATCATGGTGTTACTGCCATTGGTTATGGTGTCAGTGATAACACCGAATACTGGTTAGTAAAGAACTCATGGGGAACAGAATGGGGTGAAGAAGGATACATTAGGATGCAAAGAAATGTGGACGCTCAAGAAGGCCTTTGTGGTATAGCAATGCAAGCTTCTTATCCCACTGCATAATTGTCAAAATCACACACTCTTATATGTTTACTTTCTCATATCTGCTCTCATTGAATGGTGTCATTGTATATCTAATGCACCATTTTGGTAGTTATCAACTATGTTACTTTAAACACATAGCAATGCATGAGACACGAGCACATTTCAGTTCTATTAGTTATGATTGTGAAGTTTATACTATACTTTATTTTGACTTTCATGTAACGAGTGGTATTCTAGATATATCAGTTATGTATTTGTATATTATAATACAATGAAATTAATGGTTCATTATTACTATGACTTGTTTACATCTCTAGTTTATTTTTGTGAATTGTGAATCTATTAAAACTCATATTGGTTTAAATCTAAGAAAAATCCCTTTCTCCCAATCCTAGCGCAAGTGGATGTCATGTCCATTGATTGTGAATGGATGATATATATCACTTAGGGGAGATGATTGAGATCAATAATGAAGCAAGAATAACATCAGTAGCTGGTATTGAACTAAAGTGACACAATACATAATGAGATTAATCCACTTTAGTGGAAAATTCATGTTTACCGTGACAGCTTCCAAGAATTCCCATGAGATCCAGTTAAAAGCCTTTGAAAAATAAATTTCGGAGCATTAAATCAGCACTTCGGTGTGGGGAGATAATCAGGGGAAGAATACTGTTAAGCTTCTTGAGCATGAACTCTGAATTTCAGAAACTGAAAACCATATCAGTAACATCCTCTTGGAGGAAAGGCACAATATGAGTCTCATTGAATGAAACAAGCATAAAAAATACTATTATAGTTTTAAAAAAAATATTATTATACAATTAATTTGAAACAAAACATATATTATTGTATTAATTATAAATAAAAAATTTATTATATTAATTAGGTAAGATGTAAATTAATTTATATAACTTATAAATAAAAAATATAACCAAATATATTATGGTAGAATGATAAATTGACATCATTCATCCCCTCTTAAACTAAATAAGGATCATTAAAATCCCTCACCACCTCCCCTACCAACTTAACCAAACAAGCCCAAAAAGGTGATGCCATGATAAAAAAAATGAGAGAGAGAGAGAGAGAGAGAGAGAGAGAGAGAGAGAGAGAGAGAGAGAGAGAGAGAGAGAGAGAGAGAGAGAGAGAGAGAGAGAGAGAGAGAGAGAGAGAGAGAGAGAGAGAGAGAGAGAGAGAGAGAGAGAGAGAGAGATTTGATATTTACAAGATTACCCTAAAAAAGAAAAAGGAAAAAAATCCCATCCACCTTTAATTTAAAAAAAAAAATACTTTAAAATATTAATGATATGATATTTGCAAAAATACCCTAAAAAATAAAAATTAATTAAAAAAATTGAAAATAGAATTTTAAATAGCATATGTACAAAATTCAAATTAAATATTATCACAAAAAATCACATTAATTATGTCTATCATTAAATATATCTAATTAATTATTTTCAAATTTTTATTAATAATACATTAATATGCCCTCCAGGAGAAATCTTTGATCTAATAAAAAAAAACACTAACTATGTTTTATTTTTATTTTAATATTTCTCTTAAAATTATCACATTGAGTGTATATTTATTTATTTGATAAATTTCATGTCATTTTCTATTATTTTATATCTAAACTAATGATTTCAGAACTGGACAGTCGGACCGTCGGCCAGAGTCCTGAACGGCTTGTTTTTGTTTAAGAACCACTTTAGAGATAGGGTTGTGTTGAGCCGGAAAGAACCGTCATTTGAGCCGGAAGCTGGAGCCACATTTGAAAAACCGGACAGCTCATAAGATGAGTTCTAGTCACTGTCAAATTGAAGAAGAAGAAGAAAGAAGGAGGAGGGAGAACCAGAACAAAATCTCAGTGTTTATCTTTATGATTTTTCTTTAATAACACCTGAAATAATGAAGAAAATGGCCACGAAATCAAAAGAGGAAACTAGAATCCCTTGTTGGACATGAGCTACGCCGGAGTTAATAAGCCAAGGGTTGCCGGAAATGAAACCAGAGGATGAAAGAAGATGCAACAATATGAATAGTTAAGTTATGGGTACCCTCTCTCTTAATCAGTTTTACTATTACTCTTACCTATCGTCCTTTTTGAATAAAAATAATTTTTTTTGGCTTTATGTTTACGAGATAATTAAAATCGAGATTTTATGTAAAATCGTAAAAACATAAAAGCATTTGAAAAATTAGTAAAATCGTTTTAATAAAATAATCGTAAAATTACGTAAAATCGATAAATCGAGATTTTAACTACCATATTCACTACTACACACATTCACCAATGCGTTGATACTTGTTAACACGTTCATCAATGTTTGTAAACTTATGGAAAAATTAGAACAAATAAAGTGGAAGAAAATATATGGGAGAATCTTATATAAAGACAGTTGAAATAAGAAAATTTTATATAAAGCTGGTAAACTCGACAAATCTTAAATTGGGTCAATAACCCAATTTAGAATATTTAAATGTTGGTTATTTTCCAATAATAACCCTAATCCATGGTTCAAGGAAAAGAAGAAAAGAAAAACCAGAAGTTGGATGTCGGTCACACTCGTTACCATCATCGCTACCTCTCTCATGTGCCTTGCTGAGCATGAACGACATCATGAGAAGTCGTTACTGTTGTCATCGTGAAAAGTTGCCACTTTCACTGCCGTTAGAAGCACCAGATCCACCTTGACCCTTAGAAGTACCACCACCGCCATCTTGAGCTCCTGATGTGCTACGAGAGGAAACACTGTCCGAATCAGATGCGTTGAGATCAGAAGGCAAGGAAGACTCGTTCACTGAATTTGCATCTGGGGATTTCTGTGCAGCCTTGAATGGTTCAACTTTGCCCAAATCCAAACTCAATCCCCCATCAAAAGACGCCCTTGGACCATCATCCATCATTGATTGTTGCAATGCCCGAACCACTTTTCTGTATCTATTTCCAAGAAGCTTCTTCTTATCACCAGCACAATCCACACTCATTGACAATTGGTTAGACCTTGAATTTGTTTGCCGAGTCCTACCCGGCCATCGATGGTGCTCCAAGGCTTTCGAAAATTAATTTGTTTAGCTATTTTTGGTTTTTTCTTTTCTATAGACTATGGATTGAGGGTATTATTGGAAAATAACCAACATTTAAATATTCTAGATTGGGTCATTGACTCAATTTAAGATTTGTTGAATTTACAAGCCTCATATAGAATTTTCTTATTTCAACCGTCTTTATATGGGATTCTACCAAAATATATTTATTGAAAAGGAAGATAAAAATTATAAATCATCTAGAAAGTTCAAACATCATAATATAAATTTAAATTTACTAAATTGTCTATAACCAAGCCTTCTATATTATCTCTAGTCTTCATAATTAAAATATAACTAAAATTAAAAGTAAAGCAGTCTATTATTCACATATAATATGATCGTTTTTTTTTCTCACCAAATTTCTCACTTATGTAAAATCAATATATTATTTAATTAACTAACGTTTAAACTCATTATTTTTTAAATTTTTATTTTTCAACAAGTTATATATTCATAAAATCAATAGATTATTTAATTAACGAATATATGATCAAGTTGTTGATTTATATTATAAAGAATCAATGTTGATATCTGTTCTGGTGTGGAACACAAATGTCTAGCTTTAGGTTAGCTAGTAAGTCGATATAGGATCTTTTAGTCTTCTCCCAGATATCTACAGGGGAGATATCCAGATAGATAGAAGATCACGACTTTAAACACAAGGGTTTTCACCCAAAGGCGTGGGGTGTGTGTTACGTATGCGATATGTATATATGTTCAGAGAATGTGTGTACCGTGCACCTATTGGATCCTTGCTATTTATAGAGGAAGGGTTCTCTTCATCTGTTGGCCGCTTTGCTCGGCATGTCCTCTCCCCATCATTCATGATGATGGGGATCGTGGGATCCGAGATCATGGGATCATGGGGTCATGGGTCCTGTCCCTGTAGGAGCACGTTGGCGGGCCTTATCTTCCGAGGCCCATTTATCTCGGTCCATAATAGTTGCCCCCAAGCTCGGTCGTTCGGCTTCGATCGGCCGAGTTGATTTTATTGTGGATGAATCTGCACGGAAGATTTTGCTTTTCTACGACCGACTTTCGGAATTGAGTAATCTTCGACCAGTAGCCTATGAATGCCCGACTTTGCACTCGGGTATTAACTTTATACTGCTTGGACGAGTTGCTTCCGCCCCGTCGATCGCCAAGTTGGATTGGGCGCCCTTTCATTTACCCGCGTAGCACGGATAACCTCTATTCCCGACGCCGCGGCCATACGTCCTCAAACGCCGCCTTCGGTTATCGTGCCCATTAATGGCCCCTGTCGTTTCACGTCATTCGACATATCTGTCATGATTGCTTTAGGGTTTACGCCTCGTTATTGTCATGACGGTAGGCGTTTCGGATTCCTTCGCTTGGCTCGCCTATATATAGTTGGCGGACTTGGTCTCATCCTTTACGCACCCATCATCAATTTGAGGAGCTTGAAAGAGAACCCATTTGCGCATCTTCACTCTCTTCGTTTTACTCCAAACGTAGTTCCATCTTCTTCCTTTCGGGTATTTTCTTTGACCTTTCGTTCGTGCTCTTCCATTTGAACTGTATTCCCTTCTCTCCTATAGCATTTCATGATTAAGTGATTTCTCTATTCGTCAGTTTTCTGGGTTTTCTGGGCTTTCTGGGTTTTCTTGGCGTTCTTGGTTTTCGGGGTGTTCTGAATTGAGCGTCTAAAGGTTATTTGCCTGAAACCTCTTGCCGAAAATAAAGATGGATTCCGATCCCGAGATGCTAGACATGTATGGTAGACCCATCCCGGAGGAAGACAGGGAAATTATTAAAAACACCCCTGGTACGGCCAAACAATGGCTATGGTCCCTTCTTCCTACTGAAGAAGAAAGGATGGCAAGATTACTTGGCCCCACCCGGGGGGGTGGCTCTTCTCGGAGAGGTGGATCTCGGGTAGGTGGTTCTTTTCGGGAAGGTGGGAGAATTGGAGACATCCGAGGTTTTGCATCGCCATTTTTGTCTGCCGCAAGTGCGCCAGCTTTGTCTTTGGCAACGTCTTCTTCGATGCCCGTGGTTGATAATCCGTCAACCGTATTCCGAGGTTGCAACCGTTGCGAAAATTGCCGTGATAAGGCGATAGAGCTGGCCCGTTACGGCCGAGATAGAGACGCCGATTTATTAATGGACAGATGTCGCTGTCTCCTCAAACCACAAACGACTTTGGCTGTTGCTTCCCAGATTCCTTCTGTTCCTTTGTTTTACGATACTCGTCTTCACAATCCCGTTATGTCGGGTATACTTCATGATTCCGATTCTACCCTTCGCTTTTTGTTTATTATAGGTATTAGATGTCTTCCCCCTCTCACCCGTCTCATCAATCCGAGACCGGAGAATCCGCTCCCTTCCGGGTCTACTCGGATGGATGACGGCGAAGGAATGTGTCATTAGCAATGCTGTAACCGGAGTACGGAACAAAATGCCTGAAAGAGAGCTTGATCGAATCATCCGGGGTGGCCCGGGGTATAACGTAGTTTTGCCCTCATTGAACGAATCAGTAGCCTCCGGTCGGTTTTCGATAAAGGTGGCCATTTCTTTTATTTTTATCGGGACGTAATTACCCGTCTTGGCCTTCGTTCCCATTTTCCGACTTCCAAATGTGCCTACTCCGCCACTTGCACCTGGCCCCCTCGCAATTACACCCGAATGGTTGGGCTTTTGCCTTGGCGCTTGAGAATTACTGCAAAAAGCATGAACTCAAGTGTTCGGTACATGTGTTTTGTAGCTTCTTTTCACCTTTAGAGACCAATATGACGGTGGAGGAGGAAAAGATGTGGTATGGTTGGACGTCTCTTCGCGCTTGTCACGGACGTAAATTCTTAAAGTCGTTCACTGATTCGTGGAAAGGGTTCAAAACTTCTTTTTTCAAAGTTGTTGCCAAAGTCGGGGAGGTACCTTGGTTTCTACAGAGGAGTCCGTCCGGGGAAATTGAAGAACGCTTTCCTCTGTATTGGGGTGAAAGTCATCATAAGTTTCATTCCAAGGATTTCTTACTCGCCCTTCGCGGCGTTACGATTCCGAGGATGAAGCCATTGTTACTTTAACATCTCTTGCCAAAAAAAAGGGGCCTTTGGTGGACTCGGCCGAGTATATTATTTGTGATAGATCAAAACCCGTTTTGGGTATGATATTTCTCATTGGCTCAAATTTTGTTGTCTTTGCTCGATACGTGATGCGTTTCGTCTTCTTTTTCGGAAGGGCAAATGGGGAAAAGGCCCGAGTATCTTGACGTGACTTGTCGCCGGAACGGTCCATACACCCGCGGGTGGGAAACGAGCACCCTCGAGTGGAGAGCCTAGCGTCCCCTGGGTTTCCAAGAAGTCAAAAATTTCCAAGAAGAAGGCTAATGTCCCATCCTCTTCAGTTCTCGGGCCTTCAGTTCCCGAGTCTGAGACTCAAGGAGGTGTGCCCTCGGGTCAGTTCGGGTCCCGCGTCCGACTTCCCGCTTCATCTCTGCGGGCGGCCGTTTTCCTCCGGCCTTCGCAAAGCTCTGCGTGCTCCCGCAAACTTTTTGACGGGAAGAAGCTTGCCGACTCGAGAAGGAAGAGCTTTGCGGTGCGCCCGTCAATTTAAAAAATGCCGGCCTCTGTGAACTTGCTACCCACCTGAAGGATACGGTCGGCCTTCGTGAGAAAGAGATGGACTTGCTTGAGGAGGAGAAGAAGAAGGCCGAGGAACGATTAGCCCAAGCGCTGGAGGACTTGGAGTTGGCAAAGGTCCAGAAGGAGAGCTTGGATGAGGAGCTCGGACGCACACGTGACAGCCTTAACAAGGCTGAATCCGAGATTACCCGGGAGGCCGCAGATTCACCAAGAGGACTTGAAGGCCCCGAGCCATCATAAGACTACGATTTTAGCCCTAGAGTCCGAGCCGGCTTTGTACAAGGATGCTCTCTCTCGTCTCGATGCCGATGTTGCCAAGGCGAAGAATGGTGTCTCGGATGCTTTTACCAATGCCCTGGAGCAGGTTCAATTTTTGAACCCAACGGTGACGTTGAATCTGGAAGGGGCACACATGAATGCCTATGTTGAAGACGAGAAATTTTTCCCTGCTCTTTCAGCTGTTGGTTCACCTGCTCCCAGCTCCGTGGTGGTTCCGGAGGCCGATGGGGAAGACCAATCTCATGGGGAAGATCCTCCCCCGGCCTGATTGTCTTGCTTTGTAGCTATCGCTTTGCCCGCCTGGGGTTTTGTAATAGACAATCTATTAAATAACATGCTTGCTTTTTTCTTTTTATCCGAATTGACTTTGAATTTCTCTTTGCGCTTACTGCTTTTCTATTCTCGTTCTTAATAGAAGTTGGGATCCGACGTGATCAGCGTCGGGAAACCCTTCTCGATCGATACTCTCCTAGTCTTTTTAGACTCGGGGTATGTTTCTTCTTTGGCGTCCTTGCCGCTATGAAAAATTTCGCGTAATCGGGCTTTGTACCCTGAGTCGCTCATGTCTTACGTTTATACCCGCTGTCTGTTTGGACTCAGGGTGTGTTTTTTCTTTGACGGCCTTGCCGCTATGACAAATTTCGCGTAATCGGGCTTTGTACCCTGAGTCGCTCATGTCTTATGTTTATACCCGCTCGGGTCTGTTGACTCGGGTGTGTTTTTTCTTTGACGGCCTTGCCGCTATGACAAATTTCGCGTAATCGGGCTTTGTACCCTGAGTCGCTCATGTCTTACGTTTATACCCGCTTTGTCTGTTTGGACTCGGGGTGTGTTTTTTCTTTGACGGCCTTGCCGCTATGACAAATTTCGCGTAATCGGGCTTTGTACCCTGAGTCGCTCATGTCTATATTTATATTCACCTTTCCCACCACATGATTTATGAAAGAGTTTCGAACCTCTATTCATACATGTTAGCGTTTTTATGTTCTCTTGCAGATTGCCAAACACGGGCTTCATGACCCTACGTTCTTTATTTCTTCGATCGGAAGTTACATCATATTTGATTCACATGAGAATTTAAATGTACTTGCGACCGGTTTTCCTGAAAATAAAGCTGAGTGAAATTGCTAAAAGCAGAAAACAAACCCAATAGAAACTACTCTCCCCGAGTTTAACTATAGTAGGCTTTAAGTTTGTCCGCGTTCCAGGTTCTTTTGATTGCTTTTCCTGTCAGAGATTCCAGCACATAGGCCCCTTTTCCGAGTTCGTCTAGAATACGGTAAGGCCCTTCCCAATTTGCGGCGAGTTTGCCATCTCGAGCGTTTTTATTGCCGATGTCGCCGCTTCGGAGTACCGGTCGCCCTTTACGAAGGAGCGTGGAATTACCTTCCTATTGTATCTCGAGGCGACGAGTTGCTTGGCGGCTAAATCCCGAAGGTGAGCTGTGGCTCTGACTTCGTCTATGAGGTCCATTTCAATCGCCAACTCTTGATCATTCTTCCCCCGCGCATGGTGTAGCCTTCTCCATGAAGGTTCCCCAACTTCGACTGGGATTATTGCTTTGCATCCGTACGTGAGTCGAAACGGGGTCTCGCCTGTTGAAGTCTGAGAAGTAGTCTGATGTCCCCATAACACCGAATGTAAATGTTCAACCCAACTACTTTCGCATCTTCCATCCGCTTCTTCGATCCATCCACTATGACCTTGTTGGTCGCTTCGGCTGTCCATTGACCGTGGGTGTTCAACCGAGGCAAAATGATGTTTAATCTGAAAGTCGGCTACTAATTTTTGTAAGTTTTTATCCACGAACTGGGTTCCATTGTCGGTCACCAACTCCGCTGGTATTTCGAAACGCGAAATAATGCTTCTCTTGAGGAATTTCTGCACATTTGCCGAGGTGATAGTCGCCAATGGTTCGGCTTCAATCCATTTGGTGAAGTAATCCACCGCAACAATGAGCCATTTCAGTTGTCCTTGTGCCGCCTTGAATGGTCCCAACAGATCCATGCCCCACTTGTAAAACGGCCAAGGGGCTGAGATCTGTGTCAGCTTGGACGGAGGGTCCATATTATTCTCGTGTTTACGCGGCAAGCGTCACATTTCTGGACATGATCCTTGGCATCCCGGGCCATGGTAGACCAATAATATCCAGCTCGTATTGCTTTTCGAGCCAACGCCTTTGCTCCCATGTGTCTTTGTCTCATTTATTCCTTCATGGATTTACGCAAGTACGTCTTGGGCTTCAATTTGGTCGAGACATTTGGCCATCGGGAGTGTAAGCCCCTTCGATATAACTGATCATCCATCATTGAGTAAGCGGCCGTCATTGTTCGATTAGTCTCTTTGATTCCGCCATGTCTTTTGGAACGATCCCCCTTTCTAGATAATCGGCAATTGGCTTTCTCCAATCGCGATTATCGAAATAAGCATGATGCGGCTCGGTTCTAAGAGATTCTGCGTATTACGGTCCGAAGATTACCTGGACTTTTAGTGCTAGCGAGTTTAGACGACATCGGCTCTAACGTTTTCATCCGAGGATGTGCACAATTTCCACTTTATCGAACTCGGCAATGATATCCTTCACTTTTCGCAAGTATTTTTCCAACAACGGGCCTTTGGCTTGGTAGGTTCCTTGTATCTGGGAGGCCACCGGTTGAGAATCATGTTGCTAAATGTACCTGTTGAGCTCCATTCTCCTTAGCCTGTAGTAAGCCTGCGATGAGTGCCTCATATTCGGCATGATTATTTGATGTCGGGAAATCCAGCCGAAGTGATAATTCCATTGCCACTCCTTGGGGGCTCTCCACAATGACTCCCGCGCCACTTCCCTTAACATTTGATGACCCGTCTACAAACACCTTCCACGGCTCATTTGGCGTTTCCTTCATTGGAGTCGACGGGGTTAACTCCATTATGAAATCAGCCAATGCCCGAGATTTGATTGATTGCCTAAGCTTCGTAGGCGATGTCGAACTTGGACAATTGATCGCCCACTTGTCATTCGTCCGGCTAAGTCCGGTTTATGCGGTACTTGGCGAATAGGTTGATTGTCCCGACGACAATAGAGTGCTCGTGAAAGTAATGGCGCGAGTCGCCTTTGCCGCAGCGAGCGTGCAAATGCCATTTTCTCCAATTTCGATATCTCATTTCGAACCTTGTAAAACCCCGCTAACGAAGTACACGGGCTTTTGCCCTCTTCCGGTTCTCGGACGAGAACGGGCAAGACTCGAACGCTTCTTCTCCTACCGATAAATATAGGATCGGTGTTTCTCCGGGTTCGGGTTTGGAAAGTGCGGCGGAGATGCCGGACAAGACTTTATGTTTGCAAATGCCTCCTCACAATCCGAGTTCCATCCTTCATGTGCCTCTTTTTTCAGAAGTTTGAAAAACGGAAGTGACCTTTCACCGACCTAGGCAAAAACCTTGTCAACGCGGCCAATCGACCCGTTAATTGTTGGACTTCTTTTTTGTTGACTTGAGCCTTCATTTCCAACACGCTTTGCATTTTTTAGGATTTGCCTCTATTCCCCCAGGTGGGTCGGTAAAAAACCTAAGAATTTGCCCGATGGTACTCCAAAGGCACATTTGTAGGGTTCAATCTCGATCCGATGCTTTCTCGCTTTTTCAAATGTACGTCCATGAGATCATCGACATGGTTTTTCTCATCCTTCGATTTGACTATCATGTCGTCGATATATACTTCTACATTCTTCCCCATTTGACTAGCAAAGACCTTAGTCATTATTCTTTGATAAGTAGCTCCAAAGATTCTTAAGGCCAAAAGGCATCACGTTGTAGCAGTAATTAGCGTTATTCGTGATGAAGACCGTCTTTTCTTGATCATCGGGATGCATGGCTATCTGATTGTATCCCGAGTATGCGTCCATGAATGATAGGAGTTGAAAACCCGAGGATTTATCCACCAGCTGGTCTATGTTAGGCATTGGAAATGCGTCTTTTGGGCACACCTTATTGAGATCTTTGTAATCCGTACAGACACGCCATTTCCCATTTGGTTTCTTGACCATAACCACGTTGGAGAACCATGTTGTGTATTGTATCTCCCGAATAAACCCGGCTTCGAGTAATTCCTCCACATGTGCTTCCAAGGCCGTAGAGCGGTCGGAGCCTTGCTTTCTCTTCTTTTGCGCCACGGGTGCTGAGCCGGGGAGTGGATGGCCAAACTATGGCGAACTCCGTATCCATGCCCGGGATTTCAGCGGCCTTCCATGCAAATACATCTTTATTTTCCATTAAGAATTTTTCAATGTCTTTGCGGATCTCGGGATCCAACCACTTCCCGACTTTAGTGATTTCTCTGGGGTGTCTCCCAAGACGTAGTCCTCGAGTTCATCATTTGGTTCCGCTCTTTGGATCTTATCCTCCTCCCTCAAATCTAACTCCACAACATGGACCGCCTTGGCTTCTTTCTTTGGTTCGCCTTTCTTTGAATCTTTATTACTTTTGACTGTGTCAAAGTAGCATTGTCGAGAGTCTTTTTGGTCGCCTCTGACGGTAATCACTTGGTTACCCTTGTTGATGAACTTGAGCTTCTGGTGATTTGAAGACACCAACATATTCCAGTCATGAATGGCGGGTCGTCCCAGGATGATATTGTATGTGGAGGGGAAGTCGGCCACTATAAACCGAACCATCTCTGTCTTGAAAGCTTCCTTGGTGCCCAGAGTGAGTTTGAGATCAATGAATCCCTTTGGACGGGTATCTTGACCGTTAAAACCCGTTAACACGGTTTTACAGGGTTTCAGCTCCTCAGAATCAAACCTCGTGCGTTTGAACGCGTCCCAAAGGATAAGATTAACGCGCGCGCCATTATCAAGAAAGATTTTCCTTACTCGGCAATTCACCAACGTCCCCGTGATGACCGGGCCGTCATGATGACCTAGTATTACCTCATCCAGTTCTTCATCCGTGAAACCGAGTGCGGCGGGAGTTTTTGCCGATTCTCCCTTGAACTCGGGACGACTTCTCACGAGGGATCTCTTTCAAATATTTTTTCCTCGACTAATCGAATCTCCCCTCCGCCAAAACCTCCGACTATGACATTACAGTCGTACTTTGACTCGGGAAATTCGTCATCCCGGCCTTGCCCCGGTTTTCTCTGTTCTCTTCTCTTCTTTTCAGGTGCTGGGCTTCTACTTCTACCTTCCCGACGCTTGTTTTGCCGTCCTTGTGTTTGTATAACATAACGGCGTAGTTTTCCTTCTCGAATGAATTTTTCAATGGTGTCCCGCAAGTCCCAGCACATGTCCGTCGTGTGGCCATGCTGATCATGGAACTCGCAATATCGAGATTTATCCAGAGTGGTCTCATTGCGCATTGGCCGTGGTCGTTCTACTTTTTTCATTTCCGTTAAGGAGACTTCCTTCCAAATTTGTGCTTGCGGCATCTTTAACGGGGCATATCGATTGTTTCTTCCTTCAGCCTTGTCTCTTCTTGATTTGCTATCCCTTACATGCGTCCGAGTATCCCGTTGATTCATTCCGAATCGTTGTTTCTCTCTGGGAGACGGGCTTTTTGTTAGTTATGCTTAGTTTTGATGATGTCTTATATTGATGCCATTATCTAGAGCAAAAAGTTTATATCATATACATTGACTAACTACTTTGTGTATTATAGGTTAGTCCAAATTCAATTATAGAGAATAATCAAGAATGGAGTTTGAAGAAAGAAGAACTTGTTAAATATCATGAGAATATCAATATTCAAGTCTCCGTGATCAAATAGAAGTTGGAACGGCTCAATTCAGAGTTAAAACAAGCAAGTTCAAGCTTCTGGATGAATACTGGTTTGTTGGAGGGTATTTATGTAATTTCCGCTCTTGAACATCAATATACAAGTCTCCGTGATCAAACGAAGTTGGAACGACTCAATTCGGAGTTAAAACAAGCAAGTTCAAGCTTCGGATGAATATTGGTTTGTTTGGGGGCATTTATGTAATTTCAGCTATTTCTATCACTCTTTGCCCGAGCATATTGAGTTTCTGAAGGCATGCTCGAGCAACAACAAAGGTCTGCCCGAGCAAGGTGAATTTTCAGCCCAAAATCACCCAAAATCTGCTCTTGCCCGAGCAAGGTTCTTCTTCAACATACTGTTCATTTCGTTTCGGCGACCTCTCAGTAATTCGATGATATCTCTCAAACCAGGAATCGGATTGACATGAAACCAGCGGAATATTAAACTAGACATCCAACACGTACTTTTGAAAAAAATATCAAGTCCAAAGGAGTCAATATGAGAGAGCTATGATTTTCGTAAGTCAGCATAAATATCAACGTCACGGTCCAGACCAACCTTCGGTAATTTGAGTGTATCTCACAATCTACAAATCCAAGTGAGGTGAAATTTGTGCCATTGGAAACTAGACTCAAATACCTTTTCAAAACAATCAAGAACACAGAAAACTAAGATCAATTCAAAGAGTTATGATGTTTTTAAGTTGATAGTCTGTTCTGGATTCTGCAAAAACGCTGGATAAGATCAACCTCCACTCATCTGATGTTAATGGACGAAATAAAACTAGTTTGGAGTTGATTCTTATTGAAATGGAAGATATATTTAAAGAGCTTTCTGAGGTGTATTGATCATGAATGCCCAGCAACGAAAGTATAGGAAAACTTGCCCGAGCATCCTTTGAAAAAGCCGTAGTGTATGACCTTGCCCGAGCAAGGTTATAAGCTTGCTCGAGCAACGACGGGTTCTGAGGAAAGTTGAGATGAAGCACAAGCAACTTGCCCGAGCAACCTCCGAAAACATCCGAAAGTAAGACCTTGCCCGAGCAACATTGAGACAGAAGCAAAACTCAGCAAATCAGAAGAGTTTGCCCGAGTAGGAAAGAAGGCTTGCCCGAGCATATGCTCGAGCAAAGGAAAAATGATGCCCGAGCAACCACTGCCTTTCTACTTGGAATCACTTCTACCTTGAGTTTGCCCGAGCAAACATGAAAGCATGCTCGAGCAACATCAGCAAATCTTCATTTCTCCGCAAGCATGCTTTCTGCCTTGCTCAAGCAACAACGAAACGTTCTCATTTCTTCGCCTATGTCTATGTCTTGCCCGAGCAAGAATTTCACCATGCTCGAGCAACATCGAGCGAGCACTATCAAGCCTTTGTAAAGAAGCATGCCCGAGCATGATTTCACCCATGCTGAGCACATGCCCGAGCAAGCAAATTATCTTGCCCGAGCATCGCAAATCGAAGTGCTTTCGATCGATCCAAGTAAGGCTTGCCCGAGCACACATATGATCTTGCTCGAGTAATGTCGTCTGCTTTTTCAAATCACCGTCCGCCAAGAATCATGAATCATCAAATGAAATTTTATTTCTTCGATTCTTACTTATTGCGATTATCAAATGCTTTTAATCCATTTGCTAATGAGTTTCGATGATTAGATCATGGATTAACAACAAATTGGCATAAAGCAATTTGTGTGTCGAAGCATTAAATGCTACGTCGAAAAACAACGGAGGAAAGCTTCGAGTCTAACGGATAGTTTGAACATTCTCACGAAAAGCTTGAATCTTCTCAACAACTATTAATACAACACTCAAGACGGAGCATTAATGAAGTCAACGATAAACACTTTATGATTAAAGTTGGATTAGAGCTCAACAGGCAAAAAGCAACAAAGCTTCAACGGCTACTTCCAACAAATCCTCAACGGTCGAATGCTCGCAACGGTCGAAACACAAATACCTATAAATTGTGAAGTCTTCAAACCGGAAGAGGTGACGACGATTGATGAATGAGTCGACAAAGCCAACGAAATGATTTTATTACTTCACTGTCGATAGTTCACACTCTCTGTTTCTCAATATTCATATAGTTTATATTAGAGAGTGAGATGAATGATTATGCACTTCAGTGATTAACTTTTATCTACTCAGTGAGGAGTTCTTAAACACCGATTAATTCTTTTAGTTGTAAAAATCTTAAGGTTGTGGAACCTTAAGTGTGGGTGTATCAATTTCAACTTGTAAGGGGGAGTGAGTCCTAGAGTGAGAGAATCATCCTTCGTTACAGAGTCGGTAATTGTATCCTTACTGCGTAGAGGATATCTCGGTGAGAGATTGTAAAGGCTACACAAGTGCCCGACCAAACTTGTGAGGTTGTAAAGGCTTTCTCTTGTGCCCGGTTAAACAAGAAGATAGTGGATTGAAAATCTCAAGTGGAGCTTGGGGACTGGACGTAGGTCAAGGATTGGGCCGAACCAGTATAAATCTCATTTTGCATATTCTCTTCCCTAAACTCTTACATTTCCAGCATATATGTTTGAATGATTGATTACTGTTTTATAAACTAATTCTGTCATTCTAACTACTTTCAGTAAGTTGCGAAAAGATTTTCTAAGTTTTCGAAAGTTTTATCAGACACCCAATTCACCCCCCCTCTTGGGTTCAGCCGGTTCTTCACTTTTCGCCTTACTTCGAGGGGCGTGGGTCATGATATCCATCTGTTCTAGTTCTATGTACTGTTTTGAGCGGTCTCTGAAATCTGACAGAGTTTTGGGTCGACGCTTCATCACGGATTTTTTCAAGCGAGAATCCTTGTCTAAGCCTGAAATGACACAATACAAGTGTACCTCATCCTTTAACCGGGGACATGTAAGGCTACGTCCTTGAAATGCTCCAAATATCTTTGTACTTGTCTCTCCCGGCGACGCTTAACATGGTCGAGTTGAAACTCGGTTTTTGGTTGTTTCCGACTTGTCGCGAAGTTACGCAAGAATTTCTTTTCGAAATCCTTCATGTCCGTGATTGACTTCATAGGTAGAGAGCTAAACCATATTTGAGCCGGACCTCGGAACGTTCCGGCAAATAGTCGGGATCACCGGGCCCGGTAAACCCTTTCACCATTATATCGGTTTTAAAGTGACCGATGTGCAATCATGGATCTTGACTCCGTCATATTTAGGAAAGTCTTTGGTATCCAAGCGCTTTGGATATGGGGCGGCCATTATTTTATCCACGAAAGGACTCTGAATATTGTCATCATAGGCATCTGGCTCAGATGAAGTTGGCGTCGCATCTTTCTTTGAGTGCTTGCGGGCCTATAGTGGTTCCTTTGCTTTTTCACCGATTAACTTCTCTGCCTCTGCCCCATTTCGTCCTTCTTTGCCAATGTTTTCCCGAGAATTTGCTTCCTGATCGTGCTCACTTGGGTTCCCTCCGAGCTGTTTCAGGAAGGCGATTTGTTCCTGCAAAGCTCGTATCTTCCGCGACCGCTCCTCGATGAATTGCTCTTGATCTTCCCGAGCATGGGGTCTTCTCTCGGTTGTGCTGTGAAGTTCCCACCTTCGTGACATGGAAACTTCATCTCCGCCGTGACCGACTACTTTTTACCCGGATCCGAGTATGGTTTCCTTCTGTCCGAACTGTCGCTCGAACATTCGCTTCCACTCTTCATTTCGATCCGATTTTAACTCCTCCCCGAATGCTCGGGCATCCTCCTCACGCAGCAGGCGATTCCGGGTTTCCATTGCCTCCATCCGATTATACATGGAGCCGAGTACGGTTTGCATAATGCGAATGTCGGGGTCTACATTTTGGGACTCTGATGGGTGTTACTGCGGTGGAATCTGCGGATTGATTTGCTGGATGACGACGTTCCCGAGAGCAGGGGAATTTGCCGTATCCGATGTCTCATGCTCAGTTTCTACCATCACATTTTCTGCTTCTGGGTTGGTAAAGCCTTCCTAGCGTGATGTCGGCTCCTGGAGATTTTGCCCCGCTCCTTCTGGCAGTTGGTCCTGCCGAGTTTCTATGTTTTTTATTCTGGTGTTCGCCATGCTTCTGGTTGAACCCGTAGCTTTGCGGTGTGGGATTCGAAATTTATCGTCCCCACGGTCGGCGCCAATGTTCTGGTGTGGAACACAAATGTCTAGCTTTAGGTTAGCTAGTAAGTCGATATAGGATCTTTTAGTCTTCTCCCAGATATCTACGGGGAAGATATCCAGATAGATAGGAGATCACAGCTTTAAACACAAGGGTTTTCACCCAAAGGCGTGGGGTGTGTGTTACTCAGGTCCGCAATATGTATATATGTTCGGAGAATGTGTGTACGTGCACCCGTTGGATCCTTGCTATTTATAGAGGAAGGGTTCTCTTCATCGTTGGCCGCTTTTGCTCGGCAAGATGTCCTCTCCCCATCATTCATGATGATGGGGATCGTGGGATCCGAGATCATAGGATCATGGGGTCATAGGGTCCCGTCCCCGTAGGAGCACGTTGGCGGGCCTTATCTTCCAAGGCCCATTTATCTCGGTCCATAACAATATCAATTAAGATCTTTTTATAAAAATAGAAACAAAACTCATTTCATGTTATAGATTATTGAGATTTTTTTAATTTTATTAACATTAAATGATTTTTTAACCCAAATAAATTTCTTCTAAAATAAAAATAAATGATATAAATTTTTTTGGATCAACAAATATAACAAATTATAAAAGGCCTTGAGCTTTATTAAAATTAAATAATAAATGTTTTTGTTGATTTTAAAAAATTATAATTTTGATAAAAGTAAGGAATGTGTAATTGTTTTTATAAATATCTATGCAATTATGAAAAATAAAAATTGAGTAAAATTTTATTTAATTTTTTAAAAATTTGTATTAGTTTTAAAAATAATACGAATGTAGGAGGGAATGGAAAATATTTTTTAAAGGTATTTTAGTATTTTTAATTTTTATAGTTAGACCTTCTAAAATTTACAATTTTTATGGTTATTCTCAATAAATATATTTTCTTCCAGATCTTTCATTTTAATTTTCTTGTTAACCATAGGGGAAAACTTTTCATTCTGTAAACCAATGGACATCTCTTTTATTCGATGGATAAAACCAATCAACATCTTTTTATCTTGCTTCTAGTGTAGATAAAACCAACCAACGTCTTTTTTATTTTTACTACAAAAAAAAAAAAAAAAACAAGTCTTTTCAATTTTGACCAATTAGCATATATTTTTGGGAAAATTACGTGCAGGTCCCAAGGACCAGAAATAAAAACAATGAGGTTCCTTAAAATCACCAAATTACACAGAAGTCCCTAGAGACTTTTTAGATATTATTTGTATGGAAACAAAATCCGGGTTTTTAAATTTTGTTGTAAATATGGCTTTTCCGGTTGTAAATATGACTTTTTTTCTCGTTGTAAATGGCCGATTTTAAATTTTGTTATAAATATAGCATTTCTTGTTGTAAATCTAGTCTTTTTCTGTTATAAATGACCTCTGTATGTTTAGGGACTTGAGTTTGAAACAAAATCCAAGTGTTGAAATGTTGTTATAAATATGGTACTTTTCGTTGTAAATATGTCTTTTCCGTTGTAAATGGTCGATTTTTAAATTTTGTTGTAAATATAGCACTTTCTATTATAAATATAGCATTTCCGATTGTTAATACAAATAATATCAAAAAAAGTCCCTAGGGGCTTTTGTGTAATTTGGTGATTTCAATGGACCTCATTGTATTTATTTAAATCCTTTGGACTCGCACGCAATTTTCCCTATATTTTTTCCTTATTTTTTTATTTTTATTCTTTATATTTTGTTAGTTGAATTTGGGCTAATGGTTGCCTTGTTAATGTGCTACTTTTAATTATTTCATTAAGTACAAGGTCAAAAAAAAAAGCATTTTATTTGATTAGAACATATGTTGTGATCTTAATAATTTTTCATCAAATTGAACTAATTAATTATAAGGAAAATCACTGTGAGGTCCGAAAGACCATTAAAATTATAAATAAAAAAAAAAAAAAAAAAAAAAAGTCTCATGTCAAATTCCCTTATCAAAAAGGTCCTTAAGGACTGCACTGTGATTAATTCAGAATGTGAAGTTACCGAATTGTCCTTACTAACTTTCACAAGTGCATATGAGAATTTTGACAAGTGTTTATACCTATTTTCACAATTGTATGAGCCTACTTTGATAACTAGATTTTCCTACCTAGAGAAGTTATGAAATTTCACAAGTTAATGTCAAAAATTTCACAAGTACATATGCGAATTTTGACAAATTCTTATGCATATTTTCACAACTGCACGAGCCTACTTTAACAACTAGATTTTCCTACTTTGAGAAGTTATGAAATTTCACAAGTTAATGTTCCAACTTTCACAAATGCATATGTGAATTTTGACAATGTTTTATGCATATTTTCATAACTGCATGAGCCTACTTTAACAAGTGAATATCATATTAAATGCAAATATCATATTACATCAAATATTAAGTTGTGTGAGTAAATGACCATTTGCGGCCTACTCATTTAACTTAATATCGTATCATTTCCAAATATCAAATATAGTTTTATGTCCATGTCTATGTCGTAATTACACCAACTTCTTCATGTAAGAAAATCTATTTGTCAAAGTAGGCTCATGCAGTTGTGAAAATAGACATATGAAGTTGTTAAAATTTGCTTTTGCACTTGTGAAAGTTGGAACATTAACTTGTGAAACTTCATAACTTCTACAGGTAGAAAAATCTAGTTGTCAAAACAGGCCTATGCAGTTGTGAAAATAGACATAAACACTTATCAAAATACGCATATGCACTTGTGAAAGTTGGTAAAGGCAATTCAGTAATTTCACATTTCAAATTAATCATAATGTAGTCTCTAGGGACCTTTTTAATAAGGAAATTTGGTATAGGACTTTTTTAAAAAATCTTTTATGGTCCTTGGGACCTCACAACGATTTTCCCCTAATTATATTTATATCACATGTATATAATATAATGTTTAATTTAATTATCATATCACCAATTCGACCAAACGACCCGACCAATCTAACCATTTGAACCATGATCTGTTAGCCTGTCCAACTCGACATCTAGTTCAGCTTTTTAAACACTGATTTAAACTTGATTTTCAATTAGTAATTCAAATAATTAAGTTTCAGCTTGTCAAACTAACTTTCTTATACAAAAGTCAATCCAAACATAAATTACATTACACTAACTGATTTTTACCTTAATAAGTTTGCAAAAGTAGATTTCTTCCCAACATATTGTAAGAAAATTATTTAAATCAATTATTTGAAACAAAAAAAAGTGTGTGAGTTTTCCCCAAATATTCCTTTTTTTATTTTAATTATTTGTATCGGATACTGCTCGATATGTGAAATGAATAGAGAGAATTTAGGGAAAAAATTAATAAAGGTAAGAGACAAAATAAATTGAGTTTTTATATTAAGAACTAAAGCAAACTCATCTACAAGCTCTTATAATGAGAACCCAATGGAGTATAACAGAGCCCATACATCTTTGGCAATTTTTATTATCATAATATTTTGATTGGGTAGATTTGATGTTTAGCTTGAAATATGGCCAATATTTGAATTGCAGTAGGATCCCAATTTAAACGAGAGATCCTTATAAAATATCTTTTCAACTTCAAAATTCCATGTGATGAATAAGCAAAAAATACAAATAGTATATACAAAATGACAAAAATAATTTAAAAGCATAAAATGTAGAGTACCCATATTTTTTATTTTATTTTATTTTATGTGTTGATAAGCCAAAAATCTAAAACAACGCTTATGATGATTAAGCAGTTTGACAAAACGACAAATGCCAAATTAATTAAACATTCATAATTATTAAAATATGACCTACATATAATTAGTAACGAGGTTTAGCAAGCATTTTAGTTCTTCGTTTACATAAAAGGAAAAAAAAAACAGAGAAAATAATTTAGATGACAACTTTCAATTCCATCCTAATAGCATGTTTTGTATTCATTATGATGTTTTGTGTGTGTGTATATATATATATATCTTTGAATGATGTGTATTGACGCTAGGCTTCGCATTTTGCGATAATTCTTAAAACATTATTTATGTTATAAAACTAAAATATATATGAGATAAAAGAACAAGAGATAAAGGGGGAAAAAATCAAGAGATAAGACAGGAGCATTTCCCATTTATGAATACACTGTAATCCTTTCCTCTCTCTCTCTCTCTCTCATTTCATCGCTGAAACTAGAACCGGGAAACCGGACCAAGCCCATCGGACCGGCCCTTTTAAGACCTGACCCTTCAAAGGCCAGGCTTGAAAATTAGATTAGCCTAATGAAATAAGCCCTGTAAGGCCGCCCCTGTAGAGCCTCGGGCTTAAAAGGGTCGGCCCTGCAGGCCCTTTTAATTTATTATTATTAGTTTTTAGATGTATGAAGGTAATTTACTAATTTATATGTATTTTGTATTTGTTATAGAGTTATTTATCCATTTAAATACAAATACACAAATACATAATAACTATACTCTAATTTTATGATTTGGTTTATTATTTGTTGCAGATAAAGATTATGGATGTGTTCATAATACAGGAAAAGAAATTCATGATATTCTATAGTGGCGAAGATGACGACAATAATAGTCATCTTACTAATGTCGCTTAGTGGTATGATTCTTATGTTTTATGTGAGTCATTTGTGAACGTAGTTTGCTTTTGATTATGAATTAGTAACTGTACTTATTTATTGGATGATTCGTGTTGTTTTGATATTAATGTTAACAACATTTATTTGATAAATTAGAATTTTAATTGTTGTAATTTACTAATTATATTTCTTTGAAAAAAAATAGAGGAAAAATAGTTAAAATTTAGAATCGTAACTTCGGGCCTTGAGGGCCAGCCCTAGCCCTAGTGTTCTCAGGCTGGGCTTTGAAAAACATATGTTTTTCTTATTCCGAACCTTGGAAGGCCAGCCTTGACCCTTCACAAGCCGGCCCTGATTCCCAACTCTAGCTGAAACAGTGTGTGTTGTGTGTGTATGTAATGATGGAAAATGGGTCATTTGGAGTAATCTACATCTAGGTCTAAGATGTAATTTTCCCCGGCCAACTTTTCAACTCTTCACGTGAAGACGGCCAAAGAAATTGAGAAATAATGTGCATGGGTCTCACATAATATAATATAGTATAAAATATATATATATATATATATATATATATATATATATATATATATATATATATACTGGTGATATAATATGGAAGGTTAAGAATCAATGGGCATCTATATAATTAATATATTCATAACATTTTTCTTTAAGTATCCATTATGAATGTGCCTCATTAAAAACTTTTACTAGAAAAAATCTAGTCAAAAAAAAAAAAATCCAGCCAAAGAAAAGAGTACATCGTTCATTGATACACTTTTCAGTTTAAAAACCTTTCTAGGAAAACTCAGTAGGAGAAAACATAGATAAGGAAAAAATGAGTACAGCGTGTATCGACTCCCCCTCTTAATGACATCAGTCTTACTCCCCCTAATGACACAATTACTTCCAATGTCTTCATATTGGTGAAGAAATATATTTTGCCAATAAATTAACAGCAAATGATATATCATGTGTAATTTGCAAGATACATTGATGCTCCAAAAGCACTGTGTTATTGTACTTTTAGATCAAGAAGTTCTTCTTCACCTTCTTTGCTAATTACTTGAGGTCAAAATTGGCTTCTATTTGCCTGCAAAGACCTTAAAATCATTGGTGTACATAATGGATGTGATTTATCCATATAAAATCGTTCTAGGACCTTCTTTTTATAAGCTTCTTCATATACAAATATCCTATTATTTAGGTACTCGATCTGTAATCCATAACAAAATTTTGTTCTTCAAATAATTAATTGTCTTTTGAAGTTCTTCAGGAGTTCCAATAATGTTGATATCATCAACATAAACAACAATTATAACAAATTCACTTCTAGATCTTTTTCATAAAGATGCATGGGCATATTGGGTTATGTAGTTGTGAAAATATGCATAAGAAGTTGTCAAAAGTCGCATATGCACTTGTGAAAGTTGGGACATTATCTTGTAAAATTTCATAACTTCACGAGGAATGAAAATGTAGTTGTCAAAATATGCTCATGCAGTTGTGAAAATAGGCATAAGAAGTTGTCTAAATTTGCATATACACTTATGAAAGTTGAGACATTAACTTATGAAATTTCATAACTTCTCCAAGTAGGACAATCTAATTGCCAAAGTTGGCTCATGTAGTTGTAAAAATAGGTATAAGCCCTTGTCAAAATACACATATGCACTTGTGAAAGTTGGTAAAGGCAATTCGATCACTTTACATTCTAAATTAATTACAATGTTGTCCCTAGAGACCTTTTTTATAGGGAAATTTGGAATGAAACTTTTTTATAATTTTTTATGGTCATTAGGATCTCACAGTGATTTTCCCTTAATTATATTTATATCATATGTATCTAATATAATTTTTAATCTAATTATTATATCCCCGGTTCCACAAAATTGCGCGACCGATCTAATCGTTTGAACCATGACCTGTTAGCCTCTCCGGCTCGACATCCGATCTGACTTTTAAAACACTAATTTTAAACTTGCTTTCAATTAATAATTCAAATAAGTTTGAGTTTGTCAAATTGAATTTTTTTACAAAAATCAGTCCAAACATAAATTACATCACACTATCTAATTTTTACCTTAATAAGTTTGCAAAGGTAGATGCCTTCCCAGCATATTATAAGAAAATTATGTAAATCAGTTTTTTTAAAAAGTGTGTGGGTGTAATACCCGGATAATTATTTATCTGGAATATTATATTTCGATAAATAATACCTATTGAAAATAGGTGAATATGTAGTTTCAAATGATAAGTAATAATTATCTTATTTTCTAAGGTAATTACTATGGAAATTAGGAGAGATAAAGAGCTAAAATGTATTTTTAGGGCATTAAATGGCCTGAAAATATTATGATAAATCCCAAGAGGCAATGAAATATTTATTAAAAATTGGAGAATATGTTGTCTCTAATTTAGGTAATTTTTGGGATTAATTTCCTTGGAAAATATTGAGGCAAGATTTAATATTATTTTGGGGATCATAATTGACCCCATGATTTTTAATATTTTACATGGGATATAAAATACCAATGTAAGTAAAATAATTGTGAGATAATGATTTATCCTAATTAAGAAAATTATCAAAAATTAGTAAGTGGCTAATATGTTAATTAATGGGATAATTAAGGTATAAAGTAAATGAATTAAAAATAATTTAAATAATTATTTTTAATTGGAGAAATTCGAAATTATTAAATAAATAAATAAAAAATATTTTATGCTTAGAAAAATAAATAAAAAATAAAAGAAAAAAATAATAATAAATATCATGATATTTTTGTAAAATTGTATTATTATATAATATAGTGAATAGTAATGGAATAAATAGGAAACGGATCCTATCTAGAGAACCAGGAATAGGAATTCCAAAGTCAAGGTAAAATATTGATCAGTGAGTTTTTACCTTCAAGTGACCTCTTCCGAAGTTAATTCCGAGGCCTGTAGCGCATTTGCCTAATAAGACGAAATAGGGAAAAATGCGAGATATTCACATTTTGGATTTGAAGAAAATAAATTATAAGTCAACATCCGGAGATGAGTTTATAATTATATGGACATATTTGGAATCAGTGAATTATTATCCAGAGATTGATGATTCCGAAAGCGATTTCCGACACCGGACGTATTCGGACACGTTTTTCGAGAAAACTTCAACCTGATCAAGTTGGAACCCCGTAAGGGACCGAAATCTAAGTTAAATTAGATATTATTGATGAGGAAGAGAAGATCTTCAAAGTTATGAATCCAGAATTTTGAGATTTCTCCGAAGAGACGCAAAACGGAGACCGAACAGGGAAAATCACGTCGAACCGCCATAAAGCAAGTTGACTCACCACTCTTGGACCAATGGCTTGCTGCCACATCACTCCCCAATGTCGACTAAGGGCTGCCCATGGTCAAGAATTAACCACCATTTAGCCTTTATTTTACTTGGTTATAAGGTAAGAGAAAATTACAAGATTTGGAATATGGAAATTACCAAAGTGGCACAATTTTTGCCTATATAAAGGCATGAGCACCTTCATCATTTTTCACACCAAAAATCTGCCTCTTAGAGAGAAGTTAGAGAGAGAAGCTGCGGAGAAAGTCTCGAGCAAAGTCTCGGGTAAGTTCTTCGGTCCTTAGTCTTTAGTTTCGGTAGTTCTTTCGGTAGATATAGTAGGAATGCTAGATTTATCTTTAATTTTTCAAGATAGTCTAGATATCATATTTAGGGGTAAATATGATATATATTTCGAAAATATGATGAGGGAAAAGATCTGTCAAAATTCTAGAGAGATAGAGCGAAAACGATGGCTTCAAGCTCGGCGAAATTCCGCCGATTAGGGGTTCGGGGGCAAAATGGTAATTTGTACCTAAAATGTCTGTTATGCTGCTAAAAGTTGTTAAATATTATACTTATAGGATATCTGAGATAATCGTACATTTGTCGAGCCGCATTTGTTGTGCCGCCGTCGTACCGTTTTTTTCCACTGTCGGAAATTTACCGTTTTCCGTAAAAGTACCGTTTTCCGTCAACAAAGGTACGTTCGCGTACTGTAACACTAATGCTGATGTTTATAGTATGCATATATGTGCTATGTGTATTGTATGTGGTAGCTGATAGCTCTCCTGTTTGTATGTACGTTCGCGTCTTTGTAACACTAACTCGATGGTTATTGTATGCATATATGTATTTTCCTCCGTCATGCTTTGTATTTTCTCATTGTGCCTTAACCTTACATCTGATCGTATTGTTATTGCCGTCCATATCCGATTATGTCCAATGTCCGTTGTGCCTTAACCTTACATCCGACGTATTGTTATTGCTTAGTGCATATCCGATCATGTGCATTTCTCCTTGTGCCTTAACCTTACATCCGATTTGTATTGTTATTGCCATATATATACGATTATGTATACCCTACTTTGAACGTAGTAAGTGTCGTCAAAATTCCATGAATATCTGTAGTACTTATATGATGTATGTAAACATGAGGTTAACTTACCAGGGTCCGGTGCATTGGACCTTAGCTCTTAACATAGCGTCGGGTTCGGGAGGACCGAGGACCGAGGAGAAAGGCAAGCGGCCGCATAAAGACCCTAGTGAAGACTTCTTATGTTTTTTGTAGTTACACGACGTTAGACGTCCAAAAACAATGTCCTCGTTATTGTAATCGCCGGACTTACGGCATTTGAAATATATGTATCGATTACTCAATCGCTCCGATGCTCTACTCTGATGAAAAAAAAAATATACTGCTTTTGAAAATGGGATGTTACAGTGGGTTTTCCTAAAATATTCCTTTTTTATTTTAATTATTTGTATTGGATACTACTCGCTTGGTTGGAAACCTCTTGGTATGTGAAATTAATAAAGAGAATTTATAATAAATTTAAGAGAGAAAATAAATTGAATTTTTATATTAAGAACTAAAGTAAACTCATCTACAAGCTCTTATAATGAGAACCCAATGGTGTATAACAGAGCCCATACATCTTTTGCAATTTTTGTTATCATATTATATTTTGATTGGGTAGATTTTATAAGGATCCAAATTTACACGGGAGATCCTTATGAAATATATTTTCAACTTTAAGAATCCCGTGACGAATAAGCAAAAAAGACAAATAGTATATACAAAGTGGCTAAAATAATTGGAAAAATATCAGTGAGTTCCAAAAGAAAAAAGAAAAAATATCAAAAAAAGTCTCAATTCCAAATCTCCTATCCAAAAGGTCCCTAGAGACTTTTTTTATACTAATTATGGAATTATAATATCAAAAAAAGTCTCATTGTCAAAATCGTTTTTTATGTTGTTAAAATGACTTTTCCCCGTTATTAAAATTTCCCTATGAAAATATTGTTGTCAAAATGATTTTTTCTGTTGCCAAAATTTTTCCATTTTACATGTCGGAGGAAAAACTCGAAAAAAAAAATTACAACGAAAAAAAGTCATTTTGATAACATGAAAAACCATTTTGAAAACAATATTTTCATCGGAAAATTTTAACAACAAAAAAGTTATTTTAATAACATGAAATTGACAACGATACTTTTTTTATATTAGAATTACATAATTAATATCAAAAAATAAGGGATTTGGAGTTGGAACTTTTTTGATATTTTTTATCTTCTTTGGAACCTCACTGATATTTTCTCAAAATAATTTAAGAGCATAAAATGTAGAGTACCCATATATATATATATATATATATATATATATATATATTATTATCTGTTGATAAGCCAAAAATCTAAAACAACGCTTATGATGATTAAGCAGTTTAACAAAACCACAACTGCCAAATTAATTAACATTCATAATTATTAAAATATGATCTACATATAATTAGTATGGGTAAAGGAGCAAAAATACACTTGTGCTTTACCATCGGGAGCGCCCAGCACCATATACTTTTTTTGGGAGCAAAAATATACATATGGTTACATTTTATGAACAAAAATCACACCACCGTTAAAATCTAACTTAACGGTACATTTGCAACAGAAAATGCCATATTTACAACAACATTTAAACACCTGGATTTTGAAAATAGAAAGGTCATTTACAAAAAAAAACAAAAACAAAAAAAACAAACTATATTTACAACAGGAAATGTTGTATTTACAACAAAATTTAAAATCTGGTCATATTTGCAACAACATTTAAACACCTAGATTTTGAACATAGTAAGGTAATTTACAACAGAAAAAGACTAGATTTACAACAAGAAGTGTTGTATTTACAACAAAATTTAAAATCTGATCATTTACAACTGATAAAGTCATATTTACAACAGGCTAGATTTTAACGGTGGTGTGACTTTTGCTCCTAAAATGTAACCATATGTGTATTTTTGCTTCCAAAAAAAAACATATGGTGCTGGGCGCTCCCGAGGGTAAAGCACATGTGTATTTTTGCTCCTAAACTCAATTATAGCAAATTCACTTCTAGATCTTTTCATAAAGATACATGGGCATATTTGGTCATGGACTTGTGAAAATATGCATAAGAAGTTGTCAAAAGTCGCATATGCACTTGTGAAAGTTGGGACATAAACTTGTGAAATTTCATAACTTCGCGAGGAATGAAAATGTAGTTGTCTAAATAGGCTCATGCAGTTGTCAAAATAGGCATAAGAAGTTGTCTAAATTGGCATATACACTTGTGAAAGTTGAGACATTAACTTGTAAAATTTCATAACTTCTCCAAGTAGGAAAATCTAGTTGCCAAAGTTGGTTCATGGAGTTGTAAAAGTAGGCATAAGTCCGTGTCAAAATACACATATGCACTTGTGAAAGTTGGTAAGGGCAATTCGATCACTTTACATTCTAAATTAATTACAATGTAGTCCCTAGAGACCTTTTTTATAGGGAAATTTGGAATGAGACTTTTTTATAATTTTTTATGGTCATTAGGATCTCACAGTGATTTTCCCTTAATTATATTTATATCATATGTATCTAATATAATTTTTAATCTAATTATTATATCACTGGTTCGACCAAATTGCCAGACCGATCTAACCATTTGAATCATGACCTGTTAGCCTCTCCGGCTCGACATCCGGTCTGACTTTTAAAACACTAATTTTAAACTTGCTTTCAATTAATAATTCAAATAAGTTTGAGTTTGTCAAATTGAATTTTTTTACAAAAATCAGTCCAAACATAAATTACATTACACTAACTAATTTTTACCTTAATAAGTTTGCAAAGGTAAATGCCTTCCCAGCATATTATAAGAAAATTATGTAAATCAGTTTTTTTAAAAAAGTGTGTGGATTTTCCTAAAATATTCCTTTTTTATTTTAATTATTTGTATTGGATACTACTCGCTTGGTTGGAAACCTCTTGGTATGTGAAATTAATAAAGAGAATTTATAATAAATTTAATAAATTTAAGAGAGAAAATAAATTGAATTTTTATATTAAGAACTAAAGTAAATTCATCTCCAAGCTCTTATAATGAGAACCCAATGGAGTATAACAGAGCCCAAACATCTTTTGCAATTTTTGTTATCATATTATATTTTGATTGGGTAGATTTTATAAGGATCCAAATTTACACGGGAGATCCTTATGAAATATATTTTCAACTTTAAAAATCCCGTGACGAATAAGCAAAAAAGACAAATAGTATATACAAAGTGGCTAAAATAATTGGAAAAATATCAGTGAGTTCCAAAAAAAAAAGAAAAAAATATCAAAAAAGTCTCAATTCCAAATCTCCTATACAAAAGGTCCCTAGAGACTTTTTTTTTTTATATTAATTATGGAATTTCAATATCAAAAAAGTCTTATTGTCAAAATCGTTTTTTATGTTGTTAAGATGACTTTTCCTGTTGTTAAAATTTCCCTATAAAAATATTGTTGTCAAAATGGTTTTTTCTGTTGCCAAAAATTTTCCAAGTTTCTAAAATTTTACATGTTGAAGGAAAAACTCAAAAAAAAAAATTTACAACAGAAAAAAGTCATTTTGACAACATGAAAAAACCATTTTGAAAACAATATTTTCATCGGAAATTTTAACAACATAAAAAAGTTATTTTAACAACATGAAATTGACAACGAAACTTTTTTAATATTAGAATTACGTAATTAATATCAAAAGATAAGGGATTTGGAACCTGGAATTTTCTTTTTAAGAGCATAAAATGATATTTTTTTTATATTATTTATGTTGAAAGCCAAAAATCAAAACAACGCTTATGATATTTTTAACAAACGACAACTCAAAAATAATTTAATTATTAAAATATGATCATAAAATGTAGAGTACCCATATTTTTTTTATATTATATGTTGATAAGCCAAAAAATCTAAAACAACGCTTATGATGATTAAGCAGTTTAACAAAACGACAACTGCCAAATTAATTAACATTCATAATTATTAAAATATGATCTACATATAATTAGTAACGAGGTTTAGCAACCATTTTAGTTCTTCGTTTAAATAAAAGAAAAAAAAAATAGATGACAACTTTCAATTCCATCCTAATAGCATGTTTTGTATTCATTATGATATTTTGTATATATCTCTTTGAATGATGTATCATTGTATTGACGCTAGGCTTCGCATTTTGCAATAATTTTTAAAACATAATTTATATGTTATAAAACTAAAAGAAATATGAGATAAAAGAGAAAGAAATAAAAAAGAGATAAATAAAGAGATAAACGGGAGCAATTCTCATCCATGAATATCACTGTTCTGTAATCCTTTCCTCTTCCTCTTCCTTTCTTCACACTACTTTCTCCATCTCTCTCCTTTCTTTCACACTTGCCCTCTCTTGTGGCGTTTCATCGCTGAAACGGTGTGTGTTGTGTCACGTGTGTATATATAAAGATGGAAAATACGTCGTTTGGAGTAATTTCTTCCATCTGGGTCTAACATGTAATTTATCCCTGCCCAATTTTTCAACGCTTCACGTGAAGGCGGAAGAAAGGCAGAAATAATGTGTATGGTCCAACATCTTTATATATAATATAATATGATATGATATAATGGTAAAAATAAGGAAGCATAAATATGTATTTAGTTTGACAAATAAACTAATATATAATCTAAATATACACAACATATAAAATATTAAGAACTTATTTAGCTTCCTTAATCTCTCCAAAAAAATCAACTATGTCTTATAATTAGGACCAGGGAGTATGATATAACAGTAACATAATATGTAAAGGTTAAGAGTTCATAGACATCCACATCCACATAATTAATATATTTATAACACTTTTCTTTGGATGTTCATTAAAAACTTTAACTAGAAAAAACCCAATGGATAAAAACCTAGCCAAAAAATAGTACATCATTCATTCATTGATATTAAAAAACATTTCTAGGAAAAATCAGTGGGACAAAATCTAAATAAAGGAAAAAGAGTACAGCGTGCATAGACTCTCCCTGTTGATGACATCAGTTTTACTCCCCTGATGACAACATTACTTTCAATGTCTTTATGTTGGTGAAAAAGTATATCTTGCTAATAAATTAACAGCAAATAATATATAATGTGCAATTTGCAAGATAAATTGGTGCTCTAATAGCACTGAATTGTAGTACTTCTGGACTAAGAAGTTCTTCTTCACCTTCTTTGCTAATTACTTGAGGTTGAAATTGGCTTTTATCTGCATGCAAAGACCTTATAGTCATTGGTGTACATAATGAATGTAACTTATCCATATAAAATCGCTCTAGGACCTTTTGTGTATAAGCTTCTTGATATACAAAGATTATATTCTTTAGGTACTCGATCTGTATCCAAAACAAAATTTTGCTCTTCGAACAATTAATTGCCTTTTGAAACTCTTCAAGAATTCTAATGATGTTAATATCATCAATATAAATAACAATTATAGCAAATTCACTTCTAGATCTTTTCATAAAGATGCATGGGCATATTGAGTTTATTTTTGTATCCTTCTTTCAACATATATTCCTTGAGAAGATTATACTACATGCGCCCTGATTGCTTCAAGTCATACAAAGACTTATTTAACTTAATTAAGTATTATGCTCAAGAACTTGAATTTGCTTCTGGCATCATGAGTCCTTTAGGGACTTGTGCTTCTGACACATTAAGTCCTTCGGGGACATAGGCTTCTAGTATCTTTGAATCCTTTGAAGATTCTTATGCAAGATTCATAATTTTATGAGCCATATACATAGGCTATATATAACAATATCTAACAAACACATAATTTTTCTTTCATAAACTGCAAGACTAATAATATATACAAAATTATTGTATCAACTACAAAATCATATATTTCAAAATGGACTATAGGTCTTTAAATATCATAATTTAATCATACTTGCGTCTTTTTCAATTTTTCACTTTTCCTTTTGGCCAATCATCTTTATGTCTATTTCTTATGACATATCTTTATATAATATCCTCATTTGATTACGTGATATCATTTTCAAAATTGTTGTCAACAATTTATCTTTTTGGCTCCATTTTTTCAATTTTGACATTATTATAAGATCTATATTACTCTTCAGGTACATGAACCTCTCTTAAGGTTTTGCAATAAGTTATGTCTCAACACTCTTCTGGTATACATGCCTCCTTAATATGATCATCTTAATTATATGCTCTAATTTATTCATAATATTTATATTTTGCACCGAATAGTTTCTCATACTTTGAACATGTCTCACTTTGTATTTATACTGATTGGAGCATTTTTTAGCAAGAATATGAGATTTACTAAATCTCATTTAGGTCATTAATTCCATCTAGCAATATTTCATGAATGCATAATATGATGAACTTCTGGTTCATACTTCTTCATTCGAGGATATAATAGTAATAATGCATTCTATGTATTCTCTTTTCCAAATTTATTCAATTTCTCCCCCCATGAAAAATTTAAAATATATTAAAAAACAAAAGAATATAAAGGAAAAAACAAGGTTAAGTAAAAAAGCAAGGTCAAGTCAAATAAGAAGACACATATATTTTAATAACAAAAGTATATTACAACAAAAATAATTATAATATCATACTTCTATGCCTTATTTTTTGGAATTCCATCATAATTGCATTATCAATGCTATCAAATACATCTTTTTCAATATAAGGTACTAAACAAATGGCGAAAGTTTGATTCCTAAAGCTATTTGATTTTGTGAAAGGGAAGAAAAAGTTTGATTTTGCGATGTGATTTTGTTTTAAGATTTAACCCAAATAAAATTAGTAATTATTTTTTTTTTAAAAAAAAAAAAAAAAAAAAAAAACTTAAAACTTACACAATATTTATCTCAACTTTATTTCTTTATTCATCTATGTGCATTGTGGTGGATTAATAAACAAATGCCTAAATCATTTGTTTTCAAACATTTTAATTTATAAACAAGGAATTTGTATTTATCTCAACTTTATTTCTTGACCAAAATAAACATTGCACATTCAAACATTTTAATATGGAATTTGTCTAGCTCTTGACCAAAAGACAATTTACTGGGAGAATTCTGTTAGCTTGTATAAATGCTACTATATAAGATCAAATATAGGAACATATATATGACTTGGATGATTAAACAAGTTATGTCAACAATAAATTTGTTTCGATCAGTAAACTTTTAGTTTACTATAACATATGTCACAACCAATTGTAAACTTCTTAATCATAAATTGACATTCATTTTGGGAGATCTATTAGGTTTTATGTGAGAAGTGCATGAGTATAACTCTTCAAAAATTAACTCACACTTATATTCTAAAAATCTCTCCCTCAAGTGTAAGTCATATAAGCATACCTCCTTTATATCTATATTTCAAAGACATATCAGTATATAGTAGGCCAATAACCTATCTTTAACTTTAAAACTCAAGTACTTTGATTTTCACATACAATCATGAATTTCAATCCAATTTGAGCTATCACTTTCAAACCCTTTAATTTTTTATTAAAGGAGATTCATGCGTAATATATATTCTCATCCTCTTTTGAGGACCCATTTTGGTGTGTTGTGGTGGTGCTACAGGCACATCTACTACACACTCAAAAATTTTAATATGGGAAATCTTAAGTTCCTTTAGGTAACCAAATATTAGTTCTTCTAGAGTCTTCAATCAAATTAATACTACTAAACATAGTCTGAACATTAGCCTCTCACATTATCATGTTAGGCAAAATATGCTAATTAGTCCTCAAGACTATTAGCCTTTAGAATTATTACCGTAGAATAATTCTCTGCAAGTTATTGTCTTCAGGACAATACTTTTTCAAGATTACTGAAACCTCTTTGTATCATACAATATTTGAAACATTTGTGGCAATGGATTATTATAAATATTAAGGTCATGAAGGTTTATGTTTCAAATATTGTGAAAGAACTGAGAAATTTTAAAATTTCAAATTAATCTATATTTTCGAAAATCACAATCTTCCACTGCTGAAATTGCTTTTAAGGCTGATTCACTCATAATTCTTATCTTATCAATATGATTTATTTCAATATTTTCCCTTTTATCAATATGTCTTAACGTGCAACAGATATGAGACCAATGATCATTATCACCACAATGAGAACATGGATTTTTAGCATCTTTATTATATCCATTAGTTTTCTTTTTGTGGTTCTTATCAATTATCTTTCTTCTCTTCATTTGAGAATTTGAACCATCACAATTACAACCATGGTCATGACTAAGACTGTAAACATGTTTGCACTTATGTCCACAGCCACAATTAGATTCATTCGTTACTTCATTCACTTTTGAGAATGGAGTCGAGTCTGTTGGATGAAATTCGTGATTTTTGCAACAAAAATTGTTTTGTTTGGCCACCATATAGGGTCAAGAAATTAATTTAACATATTTCTTAAAACTTTTTTTTATAATATTGCTATTGCATGAGTAAATTAAATACACCTATTTATAATGAGCTTTTAGAAGAACAACCATCTTCTGATGGTCATACAATTCCTTTAATTTGTTCTAAAGAACAAAAGAGTCGGTTAATGTCAAATATTTAGTTTTTGAGATTTTCATGAACCACAAATTTAAATTTCACAACATTTAACATAATTTAGAATAATGCAATAAAATGAAATTTATAAAATAAAAAACGCAATATAATAACACAAAAGATAATAATAGGAAATTCATAAAATACGATATTGCAATAAAAATTAAAACTCTCTAGCTTTGGGCCAATTTTGTCTCATGGCTTCAGACCAATTTTGTTCTCATGATGAAAAATTAAATCTATATAACTTCAGTTTATTTATCTTTAAGATAAATAAAAGTTATATATAACTTCTAGTCATATAATAAGATAAAATATAAAAAGTTATATGACTTCTTAATATAAAATGATGTATATATACTATGGATAAAATAATATAAACAGGTGGACCCCACACACAATCAATTATACACTCCTCCCGTGACTTCCTCCTCATTCATCTTTTCTGGTTTTTTATGTGAGGCCAACGACTTCCTCCTCATTCATCTTTTCTGTTTTTTTTGAGGCCGACAAGCATATTTATTTCAACCGGTCGCCGCCATGAATGATAAAAGAGGAGGGAATATTAAAATATATATATATATATATATATATATTGGATATATTCTAGTGGATCCACACCCATTAATATTAATATGATTTTTGATCATATAATTTTAAAATATGAAATCAAAAGTGTATAGCTTCTGACCATATTAAAATATTAATATAAATAATATATAATAAGAACTAGCAAATCAAAATAACATATAAAAACAATAATAATATTCAATCTTAGTCATGGAACCCGATATTTAAAATAATTGGTAAAAATATCTCTTTTATTTTATATGGTGACTTTAATTATCTCAGATAAATAAAATAAATATGTGATTAAAGAAAGTAGATAAAATCATTTAAAAAAACGACTATAGATTCGTTAGAGCTCTCATCCTCATAACCGTAGTATAAAACTAAAAGAAATATGAGAAGAAGAAAAAACAAGAGATAAAGAAGAGAAAAATCAAGAGATAAAACGTGAGCAATTCTCATCCATGAAATATATAATAAAGATGGAAAATACGTCGTTTGGAGTAATTTCCATCTGGGTCTAAGATGTAATTTTCCCCTACCAATTTTTCAACGATTCACGTGCATCCACACAATTAATATATTTCTAACAATTTAGTTATTCTGGTAAGTTTAAAATCATACTTGCAGTTAAAATACCTTACCATTTAAAACATTTCTCACAGACCTCCATTTTTACACTTTTCCCAACTGTCTTGTTCAAAACATTTTTTCAGGCATTCTAAAGAGAAAGGCTATTATTTATTAAATCATGGAACATGATTGGTTTACAAGTCAGTGTAAGTTTTTATTTATAAATACCTCAAGAACATTGGAGATCGTCACAGCATAATCTTTCTTTCTCACGCTTGACAGAGCCATCTGAAGCAGATTCTCCATCGTCACAGTAACATGGCTTTCAAAATTCTTCCATTGGCTCTTGTTTTGCTTGGAATGTTAGCTTTCCAATCCTCATCTCGAATTCTTCAAGAAGCTTCAATGCAAGAAAGGCATGAGCAGTGGATGATTCAATATGGCAGAGTGTATAAGGACCCTCAGGAGGAGGAGAAACGTTTCAACATATTCAAGCAAAACCTGGAGTACATTGAAGGCTTTAACACTGATGGAAACAAGCGTTATAAGCTAGGCATAAACCAATTTGCAGATCTCACAAATGAAGAATTCACAGCTTCTAGAAATAGATTCAAGGGTTATATGTTCTCCTCAATCACAAGGACACCCTCCTTCAAATATGAAAATGTGACTGATGTGCCTTCCTTTGTGGATTGGAGAGAGCAAGGAGCTGTTACGCCCATCAAGAATCAGGGAGGATGTGGTAAGGATTGTTTCATTACTCCTCAATAGAACAGAGTTCTTGAAGTTTTATTTAACTATCTTACTTTTGGTGCTTTGTAGGATGTTGCTGGGCATTTTCTGCCGTGGCAGCAACAGAAGGAATAAATAAGTTGAATACAGGCAAACTAATTTCTTTGTCAGAACAAGAGCTAGTTGATTGTGACTCAGGTGGTGACCAAGGTTGTGAAGGAGGTTCGATGAATGATGCCTTTAAATTCATCATGGAAAATAATGGTATCAACTCAGAAGCCAACTACCCTTACGAGGGCGTTGATGGAACTTGCAATCCCAATGAAGAAGACAGCCATGAAGCTACCATTAACGGGTATGAGGATGTTCCTGCTAATAGTGAGCAAGCCCTACAAAATGCAGTGGCCAACCATCCAGTTTCAGTGGCCATAGAAACAAGTGGATCTGATTTTCAATTTTATCAAAGTGGCATTTTCACTGGTTCTTGTGGCACTGAGTTGGATCATGGTGTTACTGTCGTTGGCTATGGTGTCAGTGACAACACCGAATATTGGTTAGTGAAGAACTCATGGGGAATAGAATGGGGTGAAGAAGGATACATTAGGATGCAAAGAAATGTGGACGCTCAAGAAGGCCTTTGTGGTATAGCAATGCGGGCTTCTTATCCCACCGCATAATGATTCAAATACACACTTGTTTATTTCTGTTCTCAGTATCTACTCTCACTAAATGGTGTTATTGTATATCTATGCTCCATTTAGTAGTTATATCAACTACTTTACTTTTAAAAACATGGCAATGAAAATATGAGACGCATGCACATGTTCAAGTTCTGCAAGTCATGATTGTGAAGACTTGTGAAGTTTACACTACTTTATTTTGAATTTCATTACATATAATGAGTGATGTTCTATATCTATTAATTATAATACAATGAAATTAACGATTCACATTATGAACATAACTTGTTTACATCTCTAGTTTATTACATTGCATGACATGATCAATCCACTTCTGTGAAAAATAATTTCTACCATGACATCCAGTCCAAAAGCCTTTGAAAAAATAAATTTTGAGGGATGCCAATTTCTTCCTCCTAGACCTAGAACTGTTTATTTGGAGCATTAAATCATCCACTAGTAGAATGTTACCAGGAATAAGTCTATTTGGCAGAAAAGCACTTAGGTGTGGGGAGATTATAATCTAGTTAAGAATACCCTTAATCTATTGCAGATTATCTTTGAAATGATTATATAGGAAACATTGCTAAGATCTATGGACCTCAAATCTTTCCTTGTTGGCACAGCAATACCTTTTGGAATCAGCACAATATGGGGTCTTCTTAAGTTGTTTGAGCATGAACTCTGAATTTCAGATACTGGAAACCATATCAGTAACATCCTCTAGGAGCATTGACAGATGTGTATGAAAGAAACTAGCATGAGAACTATCCTTAGGAAGATATTCCGAAGGAGTAGAAGTACTGTCTAAAAAGAGGCTAGCTCCATTATAATATGAGACATATCAAGGCTGCTGAGATCCCTGAGTATATAAGATGTTTTGAGGTGAGTGTTGGCTCAAAAGGGACCAGAAAAGTATGAACATGCCATTTTGTTGCAACGAGCTCGTGCTTCCCCGTGCATTGCACAGTGTGATAGTACTTCACAGGTTACTCAAACATATTTTTCTTCCTAAATGATACAACTTTCTTGTCTTTAAAGAACATAAAAACATCACTACCAATGAATAACTACATATTACAAATGAAATTTCAACAATGATAAACATCAATATCCTCCAATCAATTCAGAATACATATTACAAATGAAATCTCAACAATATTAAACAACAATGTCTTCTAATCGATTAACATTACTAAATATCTCTTTTGTACATATTTGAATCTTAATAATTTTACACATGGGATTCATCAAAAAGTTGGGGTGATTTCATGGATACTAAAGAAAAAGTGAATGAACAAAAATGCAATAGAAAATTTGTTGGAAATTTGCAATCTTAAGACGCCACTTCCTTTGGTTCAAATAAAACTTTAGTTTTGCCTTCATACGTCTTGCATTGCATCCATCCGCCTTGGAATCTTCATCGAGTATCGAGAAGTATAACATCAACTTGCACCAAAAAAATTTTAACATAGCAGCTTCTACTCGAAGAAGGAATAAAAGAATGACAAACACATTATGACTATATGCAACTTTTCAAAATGTAGAATCAAGAAGACAGGGTAATTGCTCAAGAACATGTATAATCTTGTATGAACCTGCAAAGCAATAAGAAGAATGAGAAATTATCCCTGCATTTCCCCACAAACCAAGTGCATATTTGAAAAATCTAATTAAGAAAAATGGCAAAGCAAGTTAATGAACAGTCAGTAGAGAATGAGAAATTTCATAACATGTGAATAGCATATCACGTATAATTTTCTTTGCCAATGGAGAAAATTTAATGCATATAATGAGAAGTATATAAGCAGAAGTAAACATCCCACCAACTTGGACTTCAGTCTTTACCCAGGTGGATCGACCAGTGAGAATCAAACTTAAAATGAATTCAAATCTCTTTCTATTTCTCTCCCATCATTAACAATTAATTTCTACATCGAAACTGAACTAATCTGAGCCTGTAGCTATCTCAAACTAAAGCATAGAAGACTTGCGCAGTTAGCAAAATGAAACACATCGTTTAAATAAAGTAAGCTTTATTCTATTCCCAGAAGTGCAACCTAAAACTAAAAGTGATAAAGCGGAGCCTACAAAAGTGCAATCAAACCTTGCATAATACTTAACAGGGGATAATACTGATTTCAAGTGAGCTAATATATTATTTAATAAAATAAGAAGGATTGCATGCATAATACTGATTTCAAATCTGATTACATGCTTAATATATCATTTCAAACCTCCTATTCTCAAACCAGAAGGATTAGCTCTGAGCTAATATATTATCCCTGCATTTCCCCATAAACCAAATTTCAATTCCAAGTGCTTATTTGAAAAATGTAATTAAGAAAAATCTCATAACGGAAGGACCAACAAAGGTTTTTTCACAAAGGACGAAAATAGAATAAAAAAAAAACTTTTAGAATGAGATAACTGAAGGACCAACAAAGGTTTTTTCACAAAGGACTCACGAAAATATTAGTGAAAGGACCATAAAAATTGAACAATCAAACCTTAAATCATCATGTTGATTCAACATCTACCCAAAAACCAAACAAAAAAGGAGCTACTATCATTCTGACACAGTCAAAAGCAATCCACAATAGATCATGAAAATGAAATTGGTTGGGAGAAGAGAAGAGAAGCACATGCAATGGAAAAGCAATGACAGAATGAGTGAAAGTAGCCTTCTCAAATGAACAGCTGCTGAATGGAAAAGCTGAAACAAGAGATCATCAAGTTTTTTTACTCACATCTCTTATCTCCTTACTATATTTCTACCTTCTCAAACGGACAGCTGCTGGATAACAAAAGCTGCTACATTGCAATTACCTCTTCATGTAACATTTTGCCTTTTGTAAGCTCTTATCACCATTTAAACAATTACTTTTATATATTGATAGCTGGACCAAGAAAAACTTTGTTTCTAAGCCTTGTGCAGTCCATAACCTATTTGCCAGAAACCAAAGTAGCCTGCAGAAATACAAAAAGGAAACTGTCATAACGTGTTCTTTAATTGATCTACCATTCTAAAATGAAAACATAAGGAATGAGAATAAGGGGAGAGGACAGAAATCAAGGGAAGATGGGAGCAAGATTACAAACCTTTCATTTTTTTAATTTATGCCTTTTCCATTCTTTGGGCCCCTCTCTCCATACTTTAGCACACATTTATTTTAAGTATAAATGTGATGAATCCAGTCTACTGTGGATTGCATAAATCAAATAAGTATAACCAAACAAATAAGGGAAAATTAAAATCAAGGACCTAAATGCTAATATTGTTATTAAAAAGGACCTATATACATTTCAGAATGGATCAAGTTCAAAACCAAGTCAAATGTATATCATTTAAGCTAAATCATAATGTATACATTTCACATACTCAGTTCTGTTTCATAACAGTGTGTGAGTGTGTCTATATATATATGTATGTGGGATACTGGTCAACATAGAGCCTACTCTGGATTGCATAAATCAAATAAGTATAACCAAACAAATAAGGGAAAATTATTGTAAAAGGAGATGACATATTTCTTCCATTGCACATACTCAGTTCTGGAAGAGGTAGTGTAGCTATAAGATCTATGAATATTTTTGAACTTGGTGATACAAACTAACTCACCCCTTCAAAAAATCCTTGAACTTGGCAATTCCTAAGTTGTTCTAAACTTAATGAGCATGTTCAGCAGATAGAAAATATCAGGCAATGTTCGGAAACATGTAAAGGTTCTCATGTTCCTCACTAACTGTAATTACCACATAAAGCTTCAGTAATACTAGAATGAATCAAGTGGTAATTAAAATGAGAAAAAAACAGGACTTTGTCTATAACATAACATAACCACAAAAACTTATGGAAAAATGAATCCACGACCTGTGACAAGCCTGGAAGGATAACGTCAACCTGAAACATATTGTGGAGATGATAGAGTAATCACCACTATCAAGAATGTAGAGATTGAGAACTGATTTGTCAGTGCCCTCAACTCCTCCAACCTCCAAGTTATAGTTCCCAAAACCATCAATGATATGTACATCTGAAGGATTGAGTTTAGATAGAGTGTTCTTCATCCCCACAATATGTTTCATCACCCCTTCCCTAGAGAGGGTTCCTTCCTGATCATGGTTTAACAAAACAGCCACCCAAGCAATGTTGGATGCAATTGCTGGACCAAGATATTATCCCCTGTCACACCACAATGAATGATATGTAAGTTGTAAATAAAGAGTTAGCTTAGAAACTTGTTATTAGTTAGTTAGTTGGGGAATTACCTACTGCCTAAGGCTATATATATAGATATTCAATCATATTCAAATCAAACAAACATGTAACTAAAAAAGGGGGGGGGGAATCGTTTCATTTTTACTAAAATACTGTTTCTGATGCTATGTCTCACTAGAAAGTATAAAAGGAAGGAGATTCTTCCCAGAAACCAGAAATAGGATGCGAGTAAGAAGCAGAGCACAAATACACAAGAGGATGACATGAGCAAGATATGCAGTGTTTCTATGAAACTTCAGGTATGTTGCTTAAAAAGAATAGCTACAAAAGCTACATGAGAAATTTATGACGATTTTTTCGGTAAAAAAGCCACCGCCATGAAATCAAAACCCATTGTCTTCTTCCTGGTGCTCTTAATACCAAAACCACTTCTTCTATTCGGAACCATCTTTGTTAGGTGGTGAGTGTTTATGGGCTGTAAATGAACAAAATGATGCTCACATATCCAAAAAAAATAGAAATAGGCCAAAGGTCCAGAGAAATCAAAATATCAAGAAAAATGGAAATATGGCAAAAAGGGTGAGAGCATTTCCCCACCGTCCTCACACTTCAGGGTGCTTCTTCACCGTCACTACATCTAAATATTACCAATCTGTAAATATTACCAGATTCAAAAGCATCAATATAAAATAAAATAAAATAAAAAACACACACACACTTCAAATGCTGGAGAAACCCTTTTTGCCCCAACATATTTTGACCATGACTTCTTCACATTCAGGGAAATGATACCAAAGAGCTTCAAACCTTCTTGGTTTTTTATTATTCCCATGAGAAGTCTGAGAATTGGAAAAAATTCAGGCTATGATCAGAGGCCACAATGCATGAACTGACAACATTATAAGAAGGAAACAATTGGATCCAATCATACTTACAAAATGCTTTGTCAGATTTTTCCAAGACTCTTCCATTGGCTTTTATATAATAAAATACCAATAAATTCCAAAAACCCTTCCAAGCTACTAGAGTATCGCCCCCTTTACATATAATGCATCAGTGTATATATATTTAGTACTAGTGTACTACCTCCGATCCTCAATATAAAAGCTAGCTGAGAAGTAACTGTTGGTCCTAAATATAAGAACGTTATTTTATTTTATCTCTTGTATTTATCATTTTTCTCAAAATTAATTTGCCTAATTTATAAGCTGATATATAATCTAGCGATTCACATAAGGATTTCAAAGATAACATGTAACATATGCTATAATCAAGTAATTTATCTAATTTTCTTGATATCCCAAAATTAGTCAACTAACTCTTATATTTAGAATCAGAGTAAATATAACAACGTGGGCTTAAAGTTTTGAACGCTGCTGAGATAGGAAGTTTTGTTTCAGCTAAATAAAAGAAATCAGGAACATTAGACCAGGCATGCTGCTTTAATCTCTCAACTGACGTGGCCTTCCTTATACCATGACAGTTCCAACACAAAACTTTCATGGATGTGGGGACGCTTATTTTGACAGAAGTGAGAGTTGTGTCAAAGGAGAAAATATCAGCTTTTTTTTTCTTTCTGATAAAAAAAAAAAAAAAAAATAAAAAAAAAAAAAAAATGTTTAGGTGAGTTGGTTACAAGTTTTACCACTAGAACAAATAGATTATACTCACCATCCAAGCCATTGTCGGTGGAAATGGGGCTTGTCGGCCAAAGCGAGGTGATCGGAGATGCGTTTCATCCGAGCAAGATAATCGGCCATAGAAAGGCCATTTTACGAAAGGTGAGATGAATCGGAAACATGGTGATTAGCACACAACATCAAGATGGAGTCCATCTATAGATGAATCATAATACAAGACTTGGAGAGCTGCAGAGGTGAGAGAATGAGCTTCTTCACGGCTGCCGTCCTAAAACGGCAACGCTAATGTTGAAGAAGATGGGTCGCAACATCCCGAGTCATCGTGTTGCGAAAGGCCGTTTTTTTACGAAAATCCGAGGAGCATCCGGATCGACGGAAAACCACTCCTCAAAGCATCCGCGGGACGGGCAGCACCATCAAGGTGCGATTGAAGCCGGTTTACCTTCGATTAAGGGCAAGACGACAGAGGCCCAAACGAGATAGTTGGTCCGATCCAACTTGATTGTAGAGGTTTGGCTACTGGACTGAAATAGGGCATAAGTCTGATGAGGGGTGGGAGTTGCAGGTGGTGAGACGGCGGGATGGGTTGAGGGTGAGGAGGTCGTACCAGTGAAGGATGGGGACGAAGACATCGTGGGTGGGTGGGATTTGGAAACCACAAAAAAAGTGGCTCGGTACCTTATGTGTTAAGATATTATTATATCGTATATAAATACTTGATATATTCTCATTTTGAGATATTATATATCCTACGTTGATATTTGATATTTAATATTGTATTTATATTAGATTCTAGGATTAGTTGAGGTTATGCTTTGCCCATATATAAAGGCTCTTGCTCATTGTTTGTATAAAGGTAAGTATTAAGTATTAAGGGTTCAATAATAATTAGAGGCTCTTGTTTCCTTACTACTCCAATACTTCATATTCTAACATCATATCAGAGCTACTAGTGAAGAAGAAGCCAATGAACAAGAGCTAAAGAGGAAACCAATGAAGAACAAGAACAAGAAGAGTGGAGAGTGGCAGATTTAGTAATTCCCCCATCAAATATTTTGTGATCTCACCTAGAATTTATGATGTTTAAATCATATGAAACCACCTGTGTAGCTCTATTACACAATTGTAAGTCTAAATTACTACAACTTGTACAAGAAATTCGCACCTCCCCACATTTCAAATGAATCAACTTAAAATGTAAGAAAAACAAACAACAAATCAATAGGGAGAGAGAGAGACTTGAACCGCAGCATCGTAACAGCCAATTTTCAAACCCAGCACTGCTTTGGCTCATATCAACCGAACTCAACCTCCAAATCTCAGCCCAAAGTAGATCGGGAATGGAATTTACGGCTGCACCAAAAAAAGGGCAAAAAAAGATGAGATTGTTGAAAAGATGGAAGAGGATCCCAAATCATCGACCCTGAATCTGAAGAACGAAGACGGAAAAGAGAGGTTACCAGCGAAAATGGGGAAGGGAAAGCACAACCTGAGAAGAAGAGTAGACTGAGCGGAGTTATTTTACATGACTTTGTTTCCGCAATATTAAGCTTTAGCAGAAGAAGCCTCATAAATTACAAAAGAACGTCGCGCGCGTGTGGGCATTGGGAAGAATATGTATAATTGTACGGGGTTTGGTCTTATAATAGCTAAATCATATTCGCTATAATACTACTGTTTTTAAGTTATCCTGAGAAGAAAGATAACGAGAAGATCTCCTTCTTGAAAATGGCTTCTCGTTATCCCTCATCTATCTACATGTGTGATTTCATTTAAATGTTAATCTTGACCATTCATTTTATACCCCACGAGGTAAAAATAAAATGGATGGCCAAGATTAATATTTGGTGAAATTAACGATGTAAATAAGGGATGATGAAGGAAAAGCTGAGGAGAGAAACAGACTCATAATTGTATATACCTATAGTATTATACTTTAGTGGAGTTATTATGCATATACATCTGCATAATAAGTCTTCCTCCCAAAAGAAGACTGTTGGTCAATTTGTTCAGAAGTCCCTTCAGGAATTCATTGACAAGTGCTTTGTTTCAAACCCATTTCCAATGATCACATTCGAGAAAGAGGTTTTTGACCAATCAAACCAAGCGAAGCTATAAACAAAGAATTTGTTTTTGAGGTCCTGAACAAGGACATGACAAGTTTAAGCTCAGTCAACTTCTTTATGAGGGATTTTTTTAACTGTGATTGAATAGGCTACTTAGAACTTTGATTACATTTTTATATGTTGGTTTTGACATTCAAGCACTTGTACCATAATTACCTCATCCCCCCGCGGCCTCCAAGACAAGATTAAGTTCATTTACCCTGACAAAATCAATAACCAAAGTGACAACATAAAGGAAGATGTCAAGCAACAACATGCGGGTTCTTGGGGGTTGAATTCATGAGGAGGGCGTCAAACAGAAGAAACACTTGCTTGTTTATGGCTTTCATTCAAGGGTGGCAATATTATTAACTTTGCTTGAATCAGTTTTTATTTATTTTGTAATTGTCTTGATGGTGTAATATATCATTGTACTTAGGAACCACTAGATGCTCAAAAGGATTTGGTACTATGAATTTATGAGTGGGGTTCTAGACATGAGACCATACATGTATGAAACATTCAACCAGTAAGTTATCCATTCATTATCTCTTATAATTTAGTTCATCTTGCATGTTTTTATATATATAATTTTATATTGTTTCTTCTTAGAGTGGTCTGCACTTACCACACTCAAAATGGTCTCGAGGGCAACAAAAACAAGCTAACTCACTGATAGCCACTACATTAAACTATTCCAATGGTTGTATCTAAAGGTATATATATTATCTACCAATGACTATAATATTAAATTGAAGCAATTATATAGTTTATATATATGACTGAGTGTTAAATTTTTCTTCTCATTTCTTTATAGTGCCCAAAGCAATTGGACATGAGCAAGAGTTATGGATAGTTTGTGATATAGTACATGAAGGACATAATCATGCACGGTCTTAAAAATATTGATACAAATAAAGTGCACCAAGTCACCCCTGCTTGGGAGTTTTATGAATCCTGGACAAGTTACAAGGAAGATAAAAGAAAGAAAAACACATTCAAGATTTGGCGAGAAAATAAATAACAGCTGCACTAATTATTTACCTGGATGTCTGGTAATGTCGAAGTACTCCAATATTTATCAATTCTAGTATGCTTGCTTCAAGTATCCAAGTTTGCGAGTCATGGCCACATTAATATAAGTTAGCGTCAGCTCAAAAGGAATACAAGAATGACATTGTTAAGTGAAATTACAAAGACATTTCCCCTTATTTTTTCTTGAGAAAGTAAGGTGAAGGGGATGAATGGAGGGAGGTGAAACAAGCATAACCTTGGGAAATTCAAAAGCCCAAATTTGGTGGTCAAATGCTCTAAATACTCGAGTAACTAACAGTATTCAAAACTCTAGTAAATGGTTTAAAAATCTAGAAAATGTGTGGATTAACTCCCAACCTCTGCTAATGGGCATGAATATTGTTCAAAGTTATTATATAAATAATTGTAAGGGTATTTCAGGCGTTTTATCAGTCAATCTAGCTGTTGATTGGCCTCTAATGTGGTTTTGTTAAGCATTACTTTTGAAACAGGACTGAATGGTATTGTATTTTTAAAATATAACCAGGTCAGTCTATATTTTTAAACTAGATAGGAGGATTATGTATTTTAACTTGAAATTTTAGTTGATTCTGATTATTTGTCCCTTTTCTTGTGCATATTGGCTTGAACAACATGAAAGACGGGTCTATGAAGGAGTGATAGATAACCCTTGTGGTGAATTTTTCATTGCAGAGAACAAATCAACCCAAAAGGTAGTTCAATATGTTTCCGTCATTCACAACAGTTACAGCCTCAAAGATGGAATTCCTAGTTTTCTATCAAATATGGCAGGAACAATCTTAACCACTGGAAAATATCTGAATGTCATGAGAGAATGTGGGCACAATGTACAGGTTTTCTACTTTGACAATTAGGCTTTATATGCAGAATAGATTTCTCTTCTCAATCTTCTTGTCACAGGAGGTTGATTACCAAAGAAGATTTCCTTGTTTTATATCTGGTTGCACTTCTAAATGTAGTTAAGTTCCTTCTCATCAGGTCCCTGCATCAGAAAATTTAAAACTAACAAGCTTTGGTTCAAATCATCATTATCTTGAATGCATTAAGGCTGCTTATAACCTTGCAAGTGGTGAGCTCCTGAATCTCATCAAAGATAAGGTGAGATGGACTTCAAATCTCGTGATAAAATTCTCAACTTGTTTATGAAGTTCTTGCAATGGTCATTTCTGATGGCGAGATATGTATGTTTAGTTTGATCTGTTGGGAAAGCTGCGGTCAATAAAGCACTATCTTCTTCTTGATCACTATGTACAACTTAGAATAGTATAATTTTGAAGATATATAAGAACTTGCTATGCTGGCAAAGCTGATACAGTATAGAGGACAATATTAAACAGTGATTGGAATATTCCCTTCTTTTTCCTAATTGTCTTAGGATAAAATAAAATAAATCTCATTGTCCTTAATAATGTATTCCATCACAGTTATTCAAACATGTTGACTTTGGGTTTGAGTTTGCTGGCAGAGAAAGGTAGGGGAACAAAATATGCTGTAAAAATCAGGGATGCTCTGAATATAATTGAAGACTTTTTAAATTGTAATTTATTACTCCGGTCCTAATTATAGGAACACTTTTGTAGTACTACCTCTGATCCTAATTATAAGAGCTAGTTGACTTTTTTTTTAGAAATTAAGGAAGCTAAATAAGTTACTTAATCATTTCATATGTTGTATTTTCATAGATTATATATTAGTTTACTGGTCAAACTATTTAGTTTGAAGGAAAAAATAAAAATACTCTAAACTAATTTAATTAGCAATCTTTTCAAAAAAGTCAACTAGTTTTATAATTGACTTTACAAATTATACTACAAAAGTGATAATTAGGAGGAAATGAAAATTGGTTCTTAATTGAAATGGAGGAAAAGTTTGTTGATATAGGAGAAATGATAAGCATTCTACTTCTTAATTTACTTGGTCTGCAGGTATACATAAATAAGCACTATACTGTTTTTTTTTTTTTTTTTTCTTTTGGAAAAAACAGACGTATTTAGTAATTCCATAGAAGACTAAGATTGTAACTGTGGGCTTTCCTCTTATTTTTTTCCCCGTTTCATATGACTTAGTCACTTCTGGACCTAGCTTTGCGTACTACAGCAGCTGTAGCAGATCCTTTGCATGAAGACTTGACGTCTGTTGTGGCAAGTAACTCAGTTTGTGAGAAAATATATTTGAATCCTTATCTCTAAGGTGACTTATAGGCATTGGTATGCATTTTTCTTTCAGGAAAAATCTTCTTTGCTTAAAAGGTTGGGTTCAATCAAAGGTCCTGAATTTAGCCATAGTTCTTCTGTTAGAAACGATCTGGAGGAACCAGTTAGCATTACTGGTCTTGAAACATTTTCCCTAAGTTATAAGGTTGTCACCCCCTCAAAGTTTAAGAACAGGTTGCCTTTATATATATATATATATATATATATAGTGTGTGTGTGTGTGTGATAATTTCAAATATGCATACTCAGACTCAATTGAATTGCAAATGGCACTCAGTTATTTAGTTTCTACTTTGCTTGTCTTATATTCAGCTGGGTGCATTTCTAAATATATGATTAAAAATTTTATTTTAGGTAATGGAGCCCAACTGGCATGTCATGTATAGCAGACTTGAGTCAGCCAAGAGCATAGATGAGGTAAATTCTGTGTCCTTGAGAACATAACATCCTCTTGACATTCAGTTGATAATTACATGTACGCCTTTCTCTGTCTGAAACAGGTTATTCAGCATCATGATTTTTTCCTCGATAAATGTTTGAGAGAATGCTTGCGTCTTTTGCCAGAGCTGCTGAAGGATAGTGTGCCTGTTTGGTTTGCAGCATTTTGGTCCATTAGGAGCGTTTTGGTCCATTAGAAAGAGCTGTGAGAAAAAAGCCCAACACAGGTAGTTTGGGTTGGCATTAGGCTTAATGGGCTTTTCTAAAAAATGTCCAAAAACGCCTATTAAGCTTAACTCACCGAATCTCAGCGTTCTTTTGGTGTTAGCTGGCGTTTTTGGAGTTGTCAGCCTTTTCACGTGAAGGCTGTTGGACGTGGGCCCACCACCAATAATCAATACATTTATTTTTAGCAAATGTTCCTCCTAGTTCTGAGCAAAAACGCTCATTCTTTCCCTTTTTTTTTCTTTTCAACAATTTCTATATTTATTCTACCTTTTTTAAAAAAAAAATTAATATATTAAATTTAAATATAAATATATTTTTAAATAATAAATACATTTATTATTCCTTTTTTCAATTTTAAATATAAATATAAATTTTTATCTTTATTTATTACAATATATACAACTAATATTAATATATTTAGTATCTAATAAGACTCATGCCCTTTTTAGTCATTTTTCATCTCAACTCACTTTTCAAATAATAATCCAAACACTCTTCATTTTGAAAAAAACCACTTCTGTAAAAAGCCAAATGGGCAATCCAAACACAAATCACATTTATAACCTGACTTTTTTTCCTACCGAGCTTTTATAAAAATCAGATAGCTTTTAAGTCACCGTTCCTACCGCTAACCCAAACAGGCCCAGTTTCTCATTATTGCCGAGCCTTAAACGATTATGCAATTTACGAAAACTATCATATTTCTTATAATGTTTTTGATGAAAGGATCCTAACACCATATGAGAAAAAGCACACATGTCGTAAATAGGCATGTTTGAAACACAGAATTGTTTTGTTCCAGTCTTGTGCTGGAACTTTTAAATAAGAGCATTAGGAGACCCAATCAAGGACTGAGGAGACGAAAGAGTATGTGAAAGTGGGAAGAGATATTGGATCGCGACTTATTACTCCCTTCAGTCCCTAAGAGCTAGCAAGATGTTAACTTTGATCCTAAATATAACATCTTAGTCCTCTTTGTCTCCTAAATTTACAATTTTTGTCCTAAAACATCCGTATTGATTACATTTGAAGGGGGTTTCTTTTAAGGGATAGTTCTAATGCACATGATTAAAAATAATATTTTAGAGGAACCAATACCTGTTTATTATAAATAACTAACTTAAATATTCCTTAATTTTCAAAAATTAGTTATCTAGCCCTTATATTGAGGACTAGATGTAGTAAAAGAAAAAGACAAGTATACAACAGATATATAAACCACGTGGGACTATGGAATATCCAAACTTAACCCCATGTGGAGAGGTTTGTCTGCAACATGTTCAATTGCAGAAGGTGGAGAGGCTGAAGTCCATGTGCCTGCAGTATGCTGCTGCAACTCAGTGGCTCATTTCATCTTCCATCAAAATGCATAGTCCAGAGGAAGCCATTGATGGTTCAACTGGCTTGGGCAAAGCCCCTCAATTGAAATCAGGAAAATTACCTCTGGCTTTGAAATCTACCACCAGAATGAGGCTGTCACTGAATCAGTTCTGTAAGTCAAGTGATATTCTAATATACATGCATACATGGAACCACCAAATTATTACAGGGAAAATTAAAGTTCATTTTCCTATTTATGGGTTATCTTGGTTTGGCCCTTGTTGTCTTGGGTGTGTCATCCAATATTCTTTGTTCTTTTCTATTACTAATTTATCTTTTGTTTGTTTCACTTCAACTTTTGCTATTGCATTCTGAGACTATTTTTTATTGATATTTGAAAATTAGATTTTGTTAGCCGTATCAGTAGTACCTATAAGATTCTATGAATTTGCTTGAAGATACTTATATCAATATGTATGTATGAAATAGGCTGTTTTTATCATTTCATCATTCGTGGCCATTTTTGCTGACATTTGAACAAAAAAATAGGGAAATTGGTGAAAAGTCTATGTTTAGAAATTGTTATTGGTCAAGATGACCTGACATGTTTCATACACAAAAAGTATTGATACTTTAAAGATCTTCTACACAAGAAGCACTAGTACTTGAATTTAGGTCCTTTTAGTCTATAAAATTTTCAAACAAGAACTTTTCACCTGATTTTCCCTAAAAAGATATCCCTTTCCCTAAAAAATTATCCCATAATGATCAAGTAAAAACATGAAAGCCTTGGGAAAATTGAGTGAAATAAGACAATTTCTCTATTTATAAAGCTACGCTTTCATGCCATTCTTTATTCCTAGCATGACACTTGAGATATATTGCAGCAAATTTGAGAGGGAATTCAATGCGGAACTTCAAAGTCTTGGATCCGTCTTGAGTAGAAGTTCCCAAGCAGAGCCATATCTGACTCATCTTGCACAGTCCATTCTTGGTTTTAGAAGCGAATAGATTTATATCTGGTGCCCTTTCCCTTGTTGGATTGTTCAAATCCATCGCTGAATGCACATTAATACTAACATCCTTAATTTATCAATGGGATTTGGTCAAGTAGAAATACTAGTTTCTCGCAAACTAAAGTTGGAATTCCCGATAGAAAATATGTTCACGTTTAGCGTCCAAGAGTACCTTAAATTGGATTGTCTCTAGTAAGAGGACACTAGTGCTTAGAGGAAAAAAATTCACAATCTTATTCAAAAAATAAATCATCATACCAAATCATCCGGCATAACAATTAAGACCAGAGGAGAGAAATTGCATTAGCTCATTAATACATGAGACTGTTTTTTGAAGGCAGAACAAAAGATACTTCTGGTTTGAATTATGAGATAATGTTTGTAATGCAATTTACACTATAAACTTTGTCCTATAATTAAATGAGGGAGTATTAATTAGTAATTAATGAATTAAATTAGGGAGAATTAGAATAAAGGACGAAAAGAAAACAATATATATTATAAAGGAACTTAAAAAATGTATCAATTAAAAAGGGCCAAATATCTAAATTAAAAAGTAAAAATACTGAAATGCCCTTATCATCTTCAACTTCCACATCTTCTGATTTCTTTCTCTCTTCTGTTCACCAACTCTCACACCATGACCCAGCCATTTTATTGTCAAAGATCTTGACAATGAAATGTAGAATCATATCACAATAATCAACCGAATTCTAACAAATGTTGAACAGAAAATTAAACAATATTCATCAAACTCTTAGGAGCGTTTGATACTGTGAGAAGGCAAGGGAGATTGAAAATTGCAAAAGAGATGAAATCACCGTTGCTAACGACGGGTTAGCTTTTATTACCAAATCACTTGTCCATAGTGGCTTTAATGGCTGAAGTCGAACCATCTCTCCCTTCGATCCGCATCACCTTGTAAAATCAGATCTCTTCTGATGGCCTTCCTTAGCCAAGTCCCAACCTCATAGACTACAGGCCATGAGATTGAGGTGCAGATCTATGTAGCCCAATGCTAAATGGAGCTAGTAATATGCTATTAGATGTGGATCAAAGAGAAGACGCAGGTGGTTTGATAGGGACAATATGGTATTTTAAAATTTATTTTGTTTCAAATTCAATCAATATAGAAAATAGGAAAAATGATAGAAAAATATCACTTGAACTCCAAAATCCTGTTGACAATAATAATAAACAGTAAAGCAATTGACAACTTATTTTGTTATGAAATCACCTATTTGAGATTTTGAAGTCCAAGTGGTATTTTCTTGAAACTTAGAAAATAATTATAACTAACCATGAATCTTACCAATATTATTAGATAATAGAATCTTAATTCTGACATTTTTTTTCAAGGATTACTTTTTTAGCTTATATTTTCCCCACCTCCTAAAGAATTAGATTATTTTTTTAGTGTTGGATATAGTGGATGCAATTTTAGGTCCGTCATCTACATACTGTTGACGTATGATTCATATTGTGAGCATCCCTAAAGTTAAATGTAGCCACTCATAGATTGGATGTTAGGTTATCATTCTTATGCATTTTAATTCTTCTGGATTTCAAATATGAAACATGGTTCTACCCCATCTTAGACTATTAAAAAGAAGATTCTTATTTAATTAACTTGAGTATCACAGAGTTAATTTACAAATATGATAATTGAATTTTATATGAGTGTATCGATATTGTTATTAGGTTTTGGATGAGATGGAAAACAAGTTGAAAGCTAATAATAAAGAAGTAACCAATTAGGTGGAAATCTTAGTGAGAGGGTGAGGATTAATACCTCTAAATTAGATGATTAAAAACATTTGCTGGATGATCATAACTTAACTTGTAAGGACAAAGGAAAATAAATACCTGATAATAATTTCTACTGTAATTGGAATTATCAGCGCTGTAAAATGATCCACTCTTTGGCTGAGTATTTTCAAGCTCAGCAGTCTAGACTTTTTTCTCTGAAAATCATTATTAGGAATTAAAAATAAGAAACACGGGTAGAGGTGCCCAGAAAACTTCAAAAGCAAAGGCTAAACACAGAACAAATGAGAAAATGATGAAACCCAAATAACTCATATTATTTAAGAAAAGAAGGATTTCCTCCCCAAAATAATGACCATATTCCTCCTCCAACAGAGAACCAGGTTCACATGAACTTGGAGTCATTTATCCTGACATCAGGATAATTACTGTGTTTTGCATTGATTGAAACTTATACATGTAAACAAATATTCCACAAGGCTATTCCCACATAATTTGCTTTCATTGAGGGAAATTTAAAGGAACAGAAATTAGGACTGAAAACAATCACACGTTATCTAAAATCTTAACCTAAAACTACAGAGCAAGATAAAACAAATTTTTGTTTTGTTTTTCTTTGTTTTTGACCTGAAGATATAACAAATTTTCACTCTTTAATTTCACTCACTTCGTAAATTAAAGTGCAAATGCTATTAGTCAAAGCATCCATCAAGCAACATTATCAGTGAAAGGTCAATTTCTCACCTGCGATTCTTCAACGCGCTACTGAAAAAGATCCATAACGAAATTTACCTGGTTTTCGTAGTCCAGTAGATCAGTGGAGGGGATTGAACCAGAATCTTAAACTGGAACAAAGCAAAAGTTTAGTGACATAGGAAATCCAATTTCGTAGTGCACAATGTTATATGAAATAAATCGGAGTAGAAAGGAATTCAATGTCAAAATGGTTAGAGATGAATTACCGAGCAAGAGACCATCCATGTCAAAGATGACGTGGGTGATAGATGTTCTGGGCGAGAGGGAGCCGGTAAAATTCAATTTTCTGGCGCCTAATGAAAATCTTTAACACAGGATGTTATCAAAATGAGGTCTTAAAAGTATGCATTTTAGACCGATTCTTTGTATCATCTAGTCTTAAAAGTAATAGACTTTTTTTTTTCTAATATTTAACTTTTTAGACCGGTTCTTTATAACATCCGGTCTTAAATGTTTTAATATATTTATAAAGCGTATTTGATCATACTTTTTTAGGCCAGTTGTTTAGACTTTTAAAATATCTAATGTTAAAAGTAAACTTTTTAGACTAAACTTTTTAAATATATGCTCTTAAAAGTTTTGATATATTTATAAAACTGCCACCGGTCATACTTTTTAGACCGGTTGTTTGGATTTTTTAAACATCCGTTCTTAAAAGTTTTTTATATTTACAAAACTGCCACCAGTCATACTTTTTAGACCGATTGTTAAAGGCTGGTATAAAAAGTTCTTTATATTAACGTAATTGCCACTGTCATACTTTTTAACCTTGATCCACTATAATCTGGTCTAAATAATGCGGTCTAAAAGTCTTTTTTTGTAGCAATGAAGAGTGTCCAACAAGGTTGATATTTAGAGTTTTGGGATGTTTTTCATAGAAATGGCAAGCCAAAGAAGAATTTGAATCTGCATGCAAAATATTCAAGCCAACTATACTATCCCTTATGGATTTATGGTCAATTTGATGATAACAAAGATATAGAAATGGAAGATTTGATGGAAGAAGAAAAGGATTTAGTAAAGAAGATGTACATAGTAGCACTCTGGTGCATACAGCTAAAGCCTACTAATCGTCCTTCAATGAACAAAGTAATAGAGATGTTGGAAGCAAATAATGTTTCAAGTATTGATATGCCTCCAAAGCCCTCTCTATATCCCAATGAGACAATTTTAGTGGATGACATATCCAGCTCTAATGAAACAGCATCCATTGCTTCTATGCATCCTCATAGTAATATTGGTGAGGGAACAAGTAATGGAAATTAACATATTGCAATTGAAAAAAGGAGGTCAAAGATGGTACCTTTTGGAAGTTTTAACTTGTCAGATTTGTATTAGATTGGCTTTATTTTGTTATTGTTTGTGGTTTGGGTTTTGCCTTTATAATTCAGCATCTCGTTTTGTTTATTAGTAATGATGTGTGTTATGTGTAAATTAGGGCTAATAATCTCCTTTCAAGCTCATAATTTACTATGTAATAACAAATATTTTATTTAAAAATTAAAGGTCCCCTACACAGAGTGCAAATTTTTAAATGGAAACTACCGAGGAATTATTTGCATCTTAGCATGGTGTTGAAAGATCCTCTGTTTGAATAGTATAGGTGCTGAATGCAATATGTGCAAGACTTTATATGACTTGGTTTGTCTCTTGAGATTAGAACTTTAGAAGATTTTTTTAGTTCTATTGTATACAATGATTTTGGATAATAAGATCATTCTAATCTAGTTAACAGCAAATTTTAATGGAACTCTTTGAGAGAGAAAAGAAACAGAAATTAAAGGAAGTAGGAAGTGGTCATTTGTTGTTGCAACTTAACCAATAGAAAATTAACTAAAATCAGATTGAACAGTTTGTTAGCCAGAATTAACCTATAAGACAAATGTAATTAAATATCAACTAAATTTTATTTACTTGGTACTTCTTTTCACCTGGCTGTGATCATTGAATTTTGAGTTAATATCATGTCGTTTTATCATTAGGTCATGCAGGCTTGCCAAAGTTTCTAAAAGTAGAATTAGGTAGCGTTATCAGTGAAAAGGATTAAGCAATTTTTTAATAGATTAAATTGACTAATTTAAATTATACATTCAAAATGCTACTATAAACATATCGTTACGACATGATAAATAATGAAAATGAGATGCTATATTATTAAATCACAACCCAAATCAAGATACATAATAAAACAATGTTTCTATCAAATACAAACTAATGAGCTAAACTTTGAAAAAATATATTGGCTTTTGACTAATTTCGACTCCTAATTTAGTTATCGTTTTCCATAATCACTTGCAATCAACCTTAACTTAGACTACCATGAGAATGTGAAGAGACAGTGGATGTTGATCCGCTATAGTCAGAACTGTCATCCATTAAAACCCTTCCATTAGGATATAGAGAAGGTTTTGGAGGCATTTCAAGACTTTAATATCATATGGGTTTCTAACATCTCTATTACTTTATTCATCGATGGGTGATTGGCAGGCTTCAGTTGTATGTACCAAAGTGCTACTAAAAACATTTTCTTTAATTTGCCAAATTCTTTTCCTCCCCTGTTAAATATTCCATTTCTATATCTATCTCTATCAAATTGGTCATAAATCCATAAGAGAAAGTAAGCTTTGCTTAAATCTTCAGCATCTTGATTCAAATTTCTTCTGACTTGTCATTTCTATCAAAAGCATTCCAAAACTATATTGCTTCTACACTTTTTTGTATCTTGGTCATCAAAGAGTAGGCATTGAGATTCATTAAAATAAGTGTTTTTGGTGTATTATATTTGTCCCTTGTGAGCAGTGTTTTTAGATAGAAGCCGGTAAGTGAGCCGTTTTTTGAGAATATGGCTTGGTCGGATAGTATTTACTTATATATAGATGACGAATGACATAATGTTATATAAATTGGTGTTAATTTACAAGATTGGAAAAAATTGTCTTGATAACTTGCGAATTGATGATGACATGTGAAATAATGAGTGGGGTTGTAGACGTTGATTTGATGAGAGCTGAGGTTATACAAAAACATTTATTACATGCTTCCAAATGCTGGCCACAACAACACATTCGGTTATAAAGGCATCAGTTAAACGATGTTTATTTTGATGATGGAAAGCAAATGAACTGCCATCACTCTTCACTCGTTCGTGCTTTCACGTGATGGGCTCTAATTAATCCATTCATTTGCAGTTAGACAGCGGAGATCCACAGAGGCACTTGTTATGAAAAAAGGAAGACACCTCAAACCTCTGCAACCTTCCACCCTGAGGAATTTCACCGCACATCCTATTATAACTCACATTGAACATCTGTAAGAAATCCACCGCCTTCAATCCTTCAGGAAGCTTGCCATATATCATGTTATGATTCAGGTCCAACGATATCAAGCTTGCGGGGAACTCCACCTTGCTGATATCAAACGCCAGCAAATTTCTCGACAAGTCCACCATTTGGGTTGTCTTGTTGTGCCCGAAAAGCATGTAGGCATCACCTTCCAGCCTGTTCCTCTGCAACTCTATTCGCGTCGGATCTTGGTTGGCAAGGGACGCCGGGATTCTACCAGAAAGCTGGTTGTGGGACAGGAAGATGGAAGGGGAGGAGTTGAAGGATCCGAAGGAGTCGGGGATTGGGCCGGTGAGTTTGTTGCGGTCCAAGCGCAGAGAGATGAGATTAGGGAGCTGAGAAAGAGAGCTAGGAATAGAGCCGGTAAGGTTGTTGAAGGAGAGGTCCAAGAATTGAAGGTTTTTGAGCTGGGAGAGGAAGTCGGGTACGGGGCCGGAGACATTGGTCCAGCTGATAGTGAGGTAGGTGAGGGAGGTGAGGTTGGCAATGGCAGGAGGGAGGCGGCCGGTGAGGATGGGGAGTTTATGGAGGATGAGGGTGCGGAGGAAAGAAAGGTTGGCGATAGAAGGAGGGATTTGAAAGGAGAAGTTGGTGAAGGGGCCGGAATATAGAATGGTGAGGGAGATGACACGGTGGGTTTTGCGGTCACACTTAACGGCGTTCCAGTAGCAGCAATCAGTGTCGGGGTTCCAAGAGAGGAGCATGTAAGGGTTGTTGAGGTCCTGCTTGAATTGGAGGAGGTACTTCTTGTCGGCCGGGTTGCACAGCACGGCGAAAGCAGGGGAGATGAGTATGAGAAGGACGCACATACGAAACATGGCCGCCATAGCTTTCAACAGAGATTGATGGGTTGTCACTGAATGATCCGTTTATATGTTATATAAAGACGAGAGATGTTAAGCTTTCTTCTGAGAATTTGGAGGATGTGTGGGCCCCTTCTCTTATTGGTCTTCTTCCACACACTTGCCAAAAATGGCTGGGGAAGCCACCACCCACCAGTGAGCGAAGCAGTTATGGTGTTTATCCTTTGACCATCAACCTAGCTCATTTAAACTAAATGAGATATGGATGGTGCATATTTAATATTTTTTAAATTAAAAAATATTTTTAAAAAAATATTAGTTAAAGATTATTTTTATTTTAGTTTCATCATCTATTAAAAAAATTAAAAAAAAATATCAAATTTAGACGATTCATATCTCATCTATACGGTCAGATGAGCTAGATTTTGATGGCGTCTATCCTAATAGCCATCATAACTGGTTCCCACTAATGAGCTGATGGGATTTGGATGGATATTGTGGAGTGAATTAATTATTTATGTGGCAGCCGCTTATATTGAATTGAATTTAAAGTGTTTGTCAAGGGATTCTGCTTTCCTCCTTTTTCTTTAACTCTTAGTTGTCATCTGTTTTCTTTTAAACGGTAGTTTTGGTGAAAACTACAGCCTGTTTTTTTTTTAAAAAAATTTCATTTACTATCCTAAAATATCTTTTTAAAATCATGAAATATTTTTTAATAACTATCAGTATCTTAAAGAATTTTTACCTAAACATATTTTTTTAAGATTCTAAAAGAAATACCTGAACCAGTTGGTCCCCCAGCCCCACGCCCACCCCACTACGCCCTGCCTGCCTGCCTGATCGAATAATACCTTTTCTTTAAAGTCCATTTCTTTAGGCCCAAAAATCCCACCTCGGGAGACAATCCGAAGGTAGCCTGATTTAATTAATTGATGTGAGTGAGTACCAATTTTACTCTGAAACATTGCCCCACCGGAATCTTGCAGAACAGCCTAACATGTTCGGTCCGGATCCTCTCACAGTTCCCTCTCCCTATCCTCATGGTCCATCTCGAACCGTCCAAATCTTGTCCAACGATCCGCATTTTTTTTTCAAAAATAATAATATATTTTTTAAAAATAATTATAGACGAGGGATGACGCATCTCAATGTCCAAATCCCAGATCGGATCACCGTGAGATCTGGACAGAGACGAGGGGGGATTGTGAGAGGATCCCGTTCCAACATGTTCAAACTAAGTACTTAAAATACAGGGCGGTCAACCCCACCGGATGGCTCTCGTATAGGTTGTTGAGATCGGAGGTAGGTTGGGCAATTGAGATCAATGAAAGTTCAGTCCTTGAGTTGAGAAAGGGATTGTGTTAGCAGGGAGAAGTGATTTATTTTTGATTTATTTTTTAGAGTAAAGATGCAAAAATATATGTGTTTTACCTAAGAAGTAGAAGCGTTCAATACCAAATGTTTTTTTAAGGTATAAAACTACACATAAACTTTCAAAATTGGGGTAAAAATATGCCGTTAAAATGCCTTAACTGACAATTAAGTGCATTATAAAAATACCAAAATGCCCCTCACACCCTCTCCCTCCCAACCTTCACCCTCTGCAACTACCTTCATACAGATAAATCAAAACTCAGCGCACACATCATCCATAAACTCAAATCAAAATGCAAAGAGACAAATCAAACCCAAAACCATCGGTGGAAGAAGACGGGAATCAATCGATGTTTACACAAACTTGTATAATCAAAGCAAAAATAATATCATTTTAAAAGAAATATGAAACAAGAACCCAGAAACTTCAAACATATATATATCAGCATCGAAATCGGAGGAAATCGGAACCAAAGAAATCAAAATCGAAAAAAAAAATTCAGAATCTTGAAACAAGAACCCGGAAACTTCAAACATATATATATCAGCATCAAAATCGGAGGAAATCAGAACCAAAGAAATAAAAGAAATCGAAATAAAAAAAAAAATCAGAATCTTGAAACAAGAACCCAGAAACTTCAAACATATATATATATATATATATATATATATATATATATCAGCATCAAAATTGGAGGAAATCGGAACCAGAGAAATAAAAGAAATCGAAATCGAAAAAAATCAGAATCTTGAAACAAGAACCCAGAAACTTCAAACACATATATATCATAATCGAAATCGGAAGGCACGGGAACCAGAGAAATCAAAGAAATTGAAATCAAAAAAAAAATCAGAATCTTGAACCAGAGAAATTGGAGAAATCAAAATCGAAGTAGAAGTAGATGACATCAGATGTGAAGTTGAAAAAAGTTGAGTGCTTGGATCTAAAGTTGGTGGCGGCAACAAGGCTTGACGGAGAGGGTCGTAGCATCTTAGAAGGAGCTCAGTGTCGCAATCTAAGCACTCCTATGCCGTCCTCCTTCGGCCGTTGTCCGGCACTGAGATCATCGCACCAGAACTGAGATCGTCACGCCAGAAGCAAGTTGATTCCAAGAACTGCGTTTTCTTCCTCAAACACGGTACAAGTCAATTCCAGAGGTCATTGTAAGGGCAACTCAGGAAATTTAAAAAAAAAAAATTAAGCATTTTTATTTTTTAAAATGGCATGGGGCCCACTTAAAGTAACGCCAATTAAAACATTTTAATTGCATGTGTATTTTTGCTCTAATTTTGAAAGTTTATATGTAGTTTTGCACACAAAAAAACATTTGGTGTTGGGTCTTTCAAAAAGTAAAAACACATTACTTTTATACTTTTACCCTATTTTTTATCTGAATTTTATATAAATAAAATATGATAAAAGTCAAATTATATTTGTGATTTGTTTTTGGGTTTACAATGACAAAAATGTTTTTTTTTTCAAAAACGTGTTTGAATTAGTATTTAAAAAGTCAGTTAAAATGAAAAATGATTGTAAAAAAGATAAATCTTATTGAATACTACGTATATTACTATTAGTGGTATATATTAGTGGTATATAATAGGATAATTAATAAGTTTAACTTTGATATGGTGGCTTTTTTAAATTTAAAATATTTTATTAAAAAAAAAAGGATCAGACACCCATCTTTCTTCCCTCATTTTTCAATAAACCACACACAGAATTTCTCTCTCCTCTCACATTTCTCCTTCTCTCATTAATTTTCCTCCCTTTTTCTTTACCCATCACCAATTTCTCCTTCCTCCTCCTTCCTTCCGCCATTTGGTTTGGTCACAAAGGTTCAAGATGGATCCTGCAAAATTAATGGCGCCATTCCCAGAAGAACAACACCAACAATACCTATAGCTTGGAACTGGAGACTGAGCTTCGACCTCTGACCTTTGAGTTGGGAGACTGAGCTTCGATCGCCGAGCTTAAAGGGAAAAGAACTTTGGAGATTTTTGTTACACCTCATGAAGACGCTGAACTGGAAAACTGGAAAGGTTCTCAACTCGAATAGAAATTCAGCTTCTAATTTCTCAAGGAATTTAAAAAAATCATAACTTGGTTTAAAATAGTTCAAATCAAGTGATTCCAGTTCCTAATTAGAGCTATGTAAGTCTATTTTAAAAGGAAAATAATCACCATACTAAATTATGATTGTAATCTCCCAGAATTTCACAGAGACAGTTATCACTCAAATCTAGAAATAGGGTTCACCCAATTTTTCCCGCCTAACTTTTAATATATACATCCAATTAATGTGTTCTTGGATTTATTTTAAAGCTTAAGAGAGGTGTACTATCTCCATATCAAATTTCATAGAAATAAAGAGTCATTTGCTTTGTCAAAACAGCACACGAATATAAACCTCGAATCTGGAAAAACATAATCTTTCGAGTTTTCCTTGTCCAATTTGAAAATTCATAACTTGAGTTCTAAACCTTCTATTAACATGATCTGGGACTCGTTTTAAATCTTAGGAGGTGTACTATCTCATGACTCAATTTCACCGAAAAAAATCAGATTTTAGCTTATGAAATCAATATGCATGTAACCCTCTGTTTTTCTAACATGAAGATAAGTGAAGAAAGGTGACATGCAAGCACAATAATGTCTATATTCTTTGTTCACTAAAGCCAATGAGAGGCTTTAAGAAAAACCAAACAGCTTCATTCTTCTAATATGGTTCTCCATATTCGAAATATACTCCCCCTCAATTCAAAACCCAACATCCAATTGCATTAATCTATTTACAGCACCATAAATTAACCGCGCGTACAAACCTTAATCTTTTTTTTTCACACTAGTTCCTCAACTTTCTCTAACTAGAATAAGATTTCAAATCAAGATGCAAAAAACAATGGTGTAATAGTGCTTAGGAGACTCCAAAAGACACCTCAGATGCAAAAAACAATGGTGTAATAGTGCTTAGGAGACTTACCTCAACTATAAACAATACTTGCATGTGAGATTTGCACGTTGATCTACCTCTACGAAGCCCCTGGTTCCTCTTTATCTCCAAAACTCTCTCACTCTATCACTCTGTGGCCGGATGAGTAAGTGAGAAGGAGATGGTGTGTGGTGTGTGTATATGTGTTGCCTTTTGGGTGTGCTGGCCCAAAATGCAATAGCCAAGTGTGAATTGTGTCTCTGTTTTATGGTGTGCTGGCCGAATATGGGAGTGAGAGAGGTGAAGCAAGTGTGTGTTGTATGTGGCGTGCATGCGCACAGAGAGAGAGAGAGGCCCAGTCACTAAAATACACATTTAACCCTCTTTGACCTCTACAAGACTTTCGTTTGCAATTTGGTCCTTTGCTTATTTAATTACAAACAATTGATAAGTATTAAAAATTAATCTTTAATTTTATATGAGGATTTTTCTTCCTCAATTAGTTTTTCTAGGCCATAGAATATTACCACTAAAATTTCTAAACTAAAAATTATCCCCTTTATAATATTTATAATCCTCTAATTCCAAAATTTAGGATGTTACAATAAACATAGAGATGATGACTTACTTGACTATTAAAGTATTTAATGGTTTTACCTCCCATAAAAAAGCCAAGGATTCAAGACTATATAAACCTAGATTATAAGAGGGATTGAGTTATCTGTGTGCATGCACCGAGAGCGATTGGCTCATCTTGGGCCTGCACCTTTGTCATAAAAGTCCATTTCCTTTCCTCTTACCTTGTCTTTGAGCACAACAATATGGATTGGTTTGGTTGAAATTGACAACAGGGGCGAAAATAGGTTAAGTCAAACTAGGCTTTACCCTTAATAAACTGCGTTTATCTTATAACATGTCGATATAACAGACTTAATAGGCTTTTTAATGAACTTTGGCTTATTTATGAGCCAAAAAAAAATGAACTTTGGCTTAGCCTGTTAAGTGAAATTGGCCTTTTAAAAGGCATAGACTTGCTAGTTGTTACTACCTCCGGTCCTAATTATAAGAGTTAGTTGACTTTTTTTTGGAGAGATTAAAGAAGGCTAAATAAGTTCTTAATCATTTCATATGTTCTGTTTTCTTAAATTATATATTAGTTTATTAGTTAAACTATTTAGTTTGAAGAAAAAAATAAAAATAAAAATACTCTAAACTAATTTAATTAGGCTTCCTTAATTTCTTCAAAAAAGTCAACTAGCTTTCTTATAATTAGGACCAGGGAGGGAGTATTATTTATAAACATGTTAGACCAAATGCAAGATACCACTTTGGTCCTATTTATAAGTCCTTTTTGACCAAATCACACATACCAAAGAATGGTAGTTAGCTCAATGATTATAAGGTGAATTTTTAACTTTACCCTCATTTATAATTGAGTACCTTTCAACTCTTTCTTCTCTCTCCATTTTTATTGGTCAAAATTGTCACAATCTCATTTATTTGGTCAAAAGAGACTTATAAATAAGACTAATTCTTTTGATCAAAAGGGACTTATAAATAGGATCAGAGGGTAGGGCAACAAGCCCGTGTACCCTATTTACACTCTCTCTCCGACGACAATATACTTAGCTGGAGAATTATTACCCATCCACTTTTGTCTGTTGATTAATTACAAAACACCCACATGTCAAATTTATGAATTTATGTTTTCTTGTACTCTCTCCCACCATATTGATGTTTACCTCTCTTCAATGTATATTTGGATGTTTATGTTTGTGTGAGGTAAAGGGTTTGAAACACGCTTTTAAATGTAGTATTTTAACAAAAAAAGGGGCTAGGAATAACATGGTATTTTAAATTTAAATTGAATATTTGATTTTTCTAAATAATTTAAATTTTTACAATACTCTCTAATAAAAATAATTCTCCATATTCATTCTAATTTTACCTAATTTTCATTCTAATTTTCTCTAGATTTAGTGTTTTAAACTTACCTAAAAATTGATTTATAAGAGGATAATTGTAGATTTTAGGCACTAACTTGTATAATAAATAAATATTGCACAAACTGAGAAACACTTATTTTATTCAACATCCAGCGTTAGGCCATCTATAATCAAAGAGTTCGAATAATCTAATATTCCATCTTGATCGTTTGTTCATAAAATCAAGGACACTCATTCTTCATTCAAATTTAAGCACGTAAGAGCATCTTCACTTTTCTTCTAGGTCATTTTTTAGTCCTGAAATGCATACATAGTCACCGTTCATGAGCTCCGTCGATTCTCCTTTGTGAGAATGCCTCCATAATCCTTTTCATTTTCCATCCATCTCCATCGTTCTATTCTTCATGCTTCTCGTCAATGTATTTGGGTGAATGACGAAACTAAAACATGCATGGATCAAATGTTGTTTTCTTCTCTTGATTCTAGCAGGCAATTTTGTCAGCACTGAATTCAATTAATCCACATACTCACCTAATTTTTCTCATGCTGCATTAATTTGTCAACTAAGTGAGAGCAAATGAATATTCAGCTGATGAGATTGGGGTAAGACAAAGCCATGTTTTATATTTGAGGTCCAACAGAATTAAAATGTATAATTATAGTAAACTAACACCTAATCCGTGAGTAGCTGCATTCAACTTTAGGATGCTCACAATATGAATCATGTATCAATAGTATGCAGATGATGGGCTTAAAATTGCATCCACTATATCCAACACTTAAAAATAATTTGATTCCTTTGGAGGTGGGGAAAATGTATGCAAAAAAAAGGTAACACTGAAAAAATAAATGTTGGAATTAAGATTCATTAATGTAATAATATTGGTAAGATTCATGGTTAGTTATAATTATTTTCTATTTTGATTGATTTTGAAACAAAATAAAACGTACATTTAAAAAAATGCCAATTTTTAGACTGGATTACCTGATTTAAAAAGTGGGCATTTTTTTTATTATAAATTAAACAATTTAAGAGCGGTCATTAAAACAATCGATATGAAAAATTAAATTTTAAGACCGATTATAGGTCCAATCATAATAAGGAAAAACTTTTTAAGCTAGACGATACAAGGCTAAACCGAAACTTAGTCTAAAAAGTCATATTAAACCTTTTTAAAAGACCTTTTTTTCTAGGAATGTTTGCACACTCTTTACTATTTCTCTACTTATGGATCTTTGCTCCTTCAACTGGTATGTATCCTTAATTTGAGTAAATTCCTTTTATAAAAGCTAAATTTCTGAATATGGACTTTTAAACTTGCTTGTTTGTGTCCAATAAAATTTATAAACATGGATTTTCACCAATTTTTCGTACATATATAAAATAATTTTATATAAAAAATCATGCTATTCATAAATAGAGAGGTCTCTAGATGTATCCTAAACCCAAAGCTGCAAATATAATTTGTCATGTAGGTGTTGTTTTGCAGGAAAGAGTGAGACAAGCAGTGAGCGCCACAATACGATAACGTGCAGGATGCCGTTAATTGCCTCAAAGAGTGGGAGTCCTAATTATTGTTGCTGTATTTATTCATCCCAACAATAATTTAATTAATTAAGTACTAATCAATATCTTTTGTTCTACCTTCAAAAGACAGTCTCATGTATTAATGAGTTTCTTCATTTCTCTCCTCTGGTCTTAATTGTTATACTGGATGATTCGGCATGATAATTTATTTTTTTAATAAGATTATGGATTTTTTTCCCTTTAAGCACAAGTGTCCTCTTCAAGACGATCCAATTTACAGTATTGTCGAGCACTAAACATGGACATATTTTCCAACAGGAATTCCAACTCTAGTTTGTCATGTTGTGAGAAACTAGTCATTTCCACTTGAGCCAGTCATATTGGTAAATTAGGGATGTTAGTATATAGATGAATGTGGACTAAAAAGGTTGGTGTATTTTGGTTTTCATGGTTCGATTGGCTAGATTGGGTCAAATTGATTACATATTAGTTAAATAAAAATTTAATTAAGATACTTATATGCCTATATTATATATACGAGAAATAAATATATAATAAGTCTAATTCTCAACATAATAAGACCTGAGTAAATAAAGTTTTCAAGGAAATAAAACATGAATATCACGGCTGTTACGGACCCCAATCAGGCCCAAATACCGAGCTGGCCCGTTAAGGAATAGACCCTATCACGAGATCCTCCTATATCGATGGGAAATCCCATTATTACTCATAATATCCGTTATATCTAAATCCATATCTTGGATATGATATAACGGCCATAGATCACGATAGATCTGAGATACCGGACCGAAGGTACTCTCTATAAATACAGGGGTCGACCCTTAAGGTGCACACGTTCTAAACCTTGAACTATTTACATTCAGTTACACTGTACACACACAGCACCCCCTTCGACGAGAGCCTAACCTGTGTATAGTGATCCCACACTCTCCGGAATATCTACCTCATAGATATTCGGGCGGAGTCTACTGATCCAATATCAAAGCACTAGCCTTACAGGCTAGACATCTGTGTTCTACACCAGGACATTGGCGCCGACCGTGGGGACGTTAAATTTCGATCCCCGTGACCAACGATGGCTAACACCGGAAACGGCGGTCGGAACCCTCGGCTGAAATCCACCACAGGTTGAGGCGAGTCAACAACAACAAACGCAGGACCCGCCGATGCCCAAGGATGTCCCGGAAGACAATGCCGCGAATGAGGGGAACGACGTGTCCTACACGGCCTCCTCCCATGCAGTGACGACCAAACCTTGGGGCGCGACGGCGCAAGAAGTCCCAGCCTCGAGTCCAGACTTTATTCTTCTACGGAAAACCCAGGACTCAATGCTGAGGCAAATGGAAAATATTGAGAAGCGCACCAACCTCCAACGTCAGGAGGATTTTAGGGTGATGCAGCAGATGATGGAGGATCGCTGCAATTAGCTGGCGGCGATGATACAAAGATGTAACCGGGAGGATGGATGAGCTAGAAAAGAAAACACGGTCAGTGGGTAGCCGAGGTCCACGCAATAAGAAACCGGTACAACTTTTCCGCAGACGAATTCGGTGCGGCCTCGAATCCGAAAGCCAATTTCCTCTCAGAAGAAAACGCATGCCGAGGATTCCCCGGATGAAGATGAAGACCGAGGTCGTGAGAAACCACCTCGGCGGGAGACTTCCCCAAAAATGTATAAAATGAGATACGTGGTAGGCCGCAACAGCAGTGCTTTCTCGAACAAAATAGCAAACAAACCTTATCCGGAGGATTTCGACTTGGCAGACCTGCCAAAATATGCCGGAACACAAGATCCGAGGTCCCACCTGGACACATTCGAGTTACTCATGTTCGTACGACAAATTGGAGGGCCAGTCATTAACCGACTCTTTGCCGCCACCCTAACCGGACCAGCCCAGAAATGGCTAATTTTGCTGCCAACCAATTCAATTCACAGTTTCGAAGACCTCGGAACCAAGTTTGAGTTAAACTTTGCAACAAGTAAGAAGCAGCCCAAGTCCCAGTTCGCCCTTAGCAAGATTAAGCAACGGCGCGGTGAAACACTCCAAAAGTACTTGGACAGATTCAAAGAGGTGGCATTGCAGGTACCATCTCTCCCGGAGAGCGTACACTACATTGTCTTATAGATGGATTGGATCCATCATCCTGGTTGGCGAATTCCATCTTCAAAAATAAAGTTTATACCCTCACGGAATTCAACACGCGAGCAGTACTTAGATGTGGAACAGATGGAGTTAGCTAACGCGGCCGGGAACGACTGGGGCAAGGATACACCTCCACGGGGAAAAAGGCCACCTGAAAGAGAAGATTCCAACAGGCAAAACCGAGACAACAGGCCCAGGGGGGAAAGAGTTGAAGCGAAGGCGAAGTATGACAGATACACCCCCTGAATGTGGCACGTTCTCAAATTTGGAAGGAGGTATCGCTGACCGAGATGAAGAGGGTAGAAAAACCTCGACCCCTCCGGTATCGAACTACCATGGATCAATCCAAATTCTGTGCGTTTCACGACGGACCGGGCCATACTACGGACCAATGCTTCGAACTCCGAGACGTGATCGAAAAATTCGTACGAGAAGGAAGATTGCGCCAGTATGTGATCAAAACACAGGGGCGGAAAAATAACAAAAGAAACTGTGGGGGCTGGAGTCCTAGCCCGGCACAGGATCGAAAAAAGGACGAAAAGCGGCAAAAACCGCATAGTGATGACGAGGATTTTCCAGAGGCCGAGTTCAATTGCAGCGTCATCAGCGGAGCTCTCAACGGCGGAGGAGACACGGCAAGTCAGCGCAGGAAGTATTTGAGGGAGATCCTCTCCGTCAGGAACATCCCCAAGTTCAAAGAAGATAATAGCAAGCTGACGCCTACACCATTAGCCTTTACTAACGAGGATATGAAAGACATAGTTCCAGGCCATGAGGATGGTTTGGTCATCACCAGAACCCTGATGAACTGCCGGGTAAAAATGATTTTCGTGGATGCAGGCAGCTCGACGGATATCATAAGCTGGGATGCTTTCAAAAGGATGAAACTGGATACAGAGGATCTGAAACCGTGCAAAACCACCCTTATCGGGTTTAATAGCGAGCACTCACCTCCCAAAGGGTATGTAGACCTTAGGTTAACACTAGGAACCAAAGAAGGGTTCAAGTCAGAACGGGTAAGATTCATCGTGGCCAACTTCCCGTCTCCATATAATATCATACTAGGCAAGCCGACCATCCATAAGTGGGATATGTTAGTATCCACAAAGCATCAGAAGTTGAAAATGGCGAACAACAGAAACAAGGTTGTCACGGTCGCTGGAAACCAAAAAGAATCTCGACAGTGCTATTTCGAGACAATCCGAGAAGGTGAAGGCAGTCAGTCGTCCCCACCTCGGATGTAAAAAGGCGAGAGAAATGCAGGCGCGGCGGGAAGAATACAGGCAGGACGGCCCGTAGGCATGGTCGAACTCGACCTAAGAGAAAAGCCCGAGGTCCCCCGCCCAGAGCCAAAAGGCGAACTCGAAGACTTCATACTAGGAACCGAGGCCTCCCAGATCACCAAGATTGGTGGAACCCTAAGTCCAGAGCTGAAAGACCGACTGAAGAACTTCTTAAGGAAGAACCGAGATATATTCGCTTGGACGTCGGCAGAAATTCCTGGGATAGACCCCAGGTTTTGTTGCCACAGGCTCGCGATCCGGCCGGATCGATCTGCCGGTTGCCGAAGAAGAAGAGAAACAAGGGTCGAACGGGCAAGTAGCCCCAGGAACAACACGTTGACGAACTGTTGGACGCCAGATTCATCAGGGAAATACAATACACCACATGGTTATCAAACGTGGTCATGGTCATGAAACCAAGCGGTAAATGGAGGGTGTATACGAACTACAAGGACTTGAACAAAGCATGCCCTAAGGATTCGTATCCAATGCCCAACATCGACCAACTGGTAGACAACTCGGCCGGGTACCAGTTATTATCCTTCATGGATGCTTATTTCGGGTACAACCAAATCGCGATGCATCCAGAAGACCAAGAGAAGACGGCTTTCATAACCAAAAGAGCTAACTATTGCTACAACGTGATGCCCTTTGGGTTGAAGAATGCCGGGGCTACCTACCAGAGAATGATGAACCGAGTTTTTGAAGACCAGCTCGGGCGAAACGTAGAAGCTTACATCGACGACATGATCGTCAAGTCAATGAACCCCGAAGACCATATCCGGGACTTGGAACAAACCTTTGAGAAACTGCGGGCGTACCAAATTCGCCTGAATCCAGCCAAATGCGCGTTCGGAGTACCAGCAGGGAAGTTCTTAGGGTTTTTGTTAACAAGCCGGGGAATTGAGGCCAACCCGGACAAATGTAGGGCGGTCTTAGACATGAAAGCCCCTCAGAACAAGAAAGAAGTGCAACAGTTGACGGGAAGGCTGGCGGCATTAACTAGGTTCTTACCGAGATCGGCAGAAAGAGCCCTTCCTTTCTTCAAACTCCTGAAAAAGGAGGCGCAAGGAGGATGGAACCCGGAGTGTGAGTCGGCATTCAACAAGATTAAGTAATGTCTGGTGACCCCGCCAGTATATTCAAAACCTGAACCAGGAGAGGTACTTTTCCTCTACTTATCGGTAGGGGAGGAAGCTGTAAGCGCGGTTCTGGTTCGGGAGACCGAGGCCGGCCAAGAACCAATCTACTTCATAAGTAAAGCGTTGCAGAGCTCGGAACTGAGGTATCAGAAATTAGAGAAAGTGGCTTTCGCCCTGCTTACGGCGGCAAGAAGACTGCGCCAGTACTTTCAGGGATTCCAGATCGTCGTTCGAACTAGTCAACCGATCCGACAGGTGTTACACAGACCAGATTTGGCTGGCTGGATGATCAGTTGGGCAATAGAGCTATCTGAGTTCGACATCACATATGAGGCCTGAGACGCGATCAAATCGCAAGCACTGGCGGATTTTGTAAGGGAACTAACCCCGGCCTATGAAGAGGACACAGCCGGACTCAGGGTATGGAAGGTGTACGTTGATGGATCATCAAACGCCAAGGGAAGTGGAGCTGGGATCATAATCGAAAACCCAGAAGGGGTCGTGATCGAACACTCACTTCACCTCAACTTCCCAACCTCAAATAACCAGGCAGAATATGAAGCGATGTTGGTTGGATTACAGCAGGCAAAGGAACATGGAGCACAGAGAGTAAAGGTCCTAACAGACTCACAGTTAGTAGCCGCGCAGATTGGGGGTACCTATCAAGCAAAAGGACCCTTGCTAGCCAAGTACCTGAATAAGGCAAGGGAAATAATTTCCGACTTTGAAGAAGTAACGGTCACGCACATCCCGCGCGAGGAGAATGTTAGGGCCGACATTCTATCCAAGCTCGCTAGCACGAAGGGGCCGGGGAACCATAGGACCGTGGTGCAACAAAATTTGGCGGAACCAAGCTGCGTAGTGACTATTTCCGCAACCACAGATTAGAGAAAGCCAATTGAAGACTATTTAGAAAGGGGAATTATCCCTACAGACACGACCGAGATGAAAAAGCTGGTTCGAGAAGCCGCCATGTACACCATGGTGGACGATCAATTATATCGAAGAGGACTTCACTCTCCTATGATGAGGTGCTTAGGCTCGGCCGAGGTGAAATACGTTCTGGCATAAATACATGAAGGGATCAACGGCCAGCATATGGGAGGAAAAGCTCTAGCCAGGAAGGCTTTATGAGCAGGTTACTACTGGTTGACCATGGTGGCAGATTCCATGGAGTTTGTGAAACGATATGACAGTTGCCAGAAGCACGCCAAGATCAGTTGGCTCCCTCCAGTAGAGCTGAAGAGTATTTCGCCGCATGACCTTTCTACAAATGGGCGATGGATCTTTTGGGACCATTCAAAGCAGCCCCCGGACAACTTCGCTGGCTGGTGGTCGCGGTCGATTACTTTACTAAGTGGATAGAAGCCGAGCCTTAGACGATAATCACCTCGGCACGCATTCAACGATTCTTCCGGCATAGCATCGTATCGCGATTCGGAGTACCCGCTGAGATAGTCACGGATAACGGGACCCAGTTTATCGACAAACGGTTCCAGGAGATGATCGCGGACCTCGACATCGAGCAGCATTTCGCTTCCATGGAGCATCCCCAGTCCAACGGGCAGGCCGAAGCTGCAAACAAGATAATTGTCGAGGGCTTTAAGAAGCGGATGCAAGAGGCCACTCTAGTTAGGTTGAACAACTCTACAGTGTACTCTGGGGTTATAGGACCAACGTCCAAACCTCAACTCAGGAGACCCCTTTCAAGCTGACGTATGGATGCGAGGCAATGATCCCGGTCGAGATAGGCCAACCCTCTTGGAGGAGATTGAAAACTCTCCGAGATGGGGAGTCGATGAATACTGAGGCACTGATGACAAAATTGGACTTTGTGGACGAGGTCAGGGTTACGACACACTGCCGAGACATGGCCATGAAGCAGCTAATCGCCGCTAAATACAACCGAAAGGTGAGACCCCAGTCTTTCGATAGGGGTGACCTAGTGCTCAGAAGGGCGGACGTCAACAACAAGAACGCCAGGGATAGTAAGTTGGCGGCAAATTGGGAAGGCCCTTACCGGGTCAAAGAAAAGCTCGAAAAAGGCGCCTACGTCCTGGAAACCCTGGCTAGGAAACCAATCAAAAGGACCTGGAGCGCCGACAAGCTGAAGGTCTACTATAGCTAGACCTAGCCACTGTGCGCGTATATGCTGGATATACTATGTCCGAGTTTCTTTATTTTGCTTATTTCCAGCTTAATTTTATTTTCATACTTACGCAATTTCCTTATTTAAAGTTGTTAGCTCTCTAGAGCGGATTATTTCGTGAATTAATGAAGAACTCCTCTGCGGAGATTTAGTTTGTGGACTATCGAAACGTCTTATCATACACCAACCTGGGCAAAAAGAATGACACCAGGGCCCACGAGCCCGGGTTCTTGATTACGCAAGGTGTGGTTGAAAAAACGACACCAGGGCTTGCAAGCCCGGGTTTTTAATTACGCAAGGCCACTATGATTGAACCATATTTTTATATGATTTTTTATAATTAAATTGGGATTCTTAATGCAATTTGTCATAGTTATTGAGCTTAAAATGTGTTTCTTGTGTTAAATTGAGATTAAAAGTAAATAATTAAATTAGGATTAAAATGGGCAAAATTGTCAAATAAATTGTAGTTACTCTTAATCATCGATTTTTCTGAGAATATTTGATGTTAGATTAATTATTTTGGATTGTAGATCCTGAAAAGATTAGATCAAATTTGAAAATAAAAGTTTGAACTCAAATTGCAAAATATTTCAGTTTAGTCCCCCTCTGAAAACGTTTAAACTTTGCAAATTGGTCCTGGTCAAAACTCGCGTTTTGACCGGGAACCAATTCCTTAGGTCGAGATTTTGCAATTGACCCGTGAGTGGGAGATAGAAAAGAGGATTCGACAAATTAAATACACAGGGGTTGCACCGCGAACAGGGATCACGCATTCGAACCCTCAGATACACACCTTCGACCTTCCTTCATCCTTCAGCTCCCCTCGCCGGCGGCTTCCTCATCGATCGTGGTCGCCGGCGAGCATCCTCCCTCACACCACCGTGAAGATGCGAGCCTGGAGTTGTACATTTGACCTTGGACCTGTCACCTTCACGCATTCACAGATCGACCTTCTTCTTCTTTCCTCTCGGACCTACCCTCTCGCCGGCACCATCTTCCACCACCGTCGTCGGCGAGACGCTGTTAATGGAGGAGGAGGGAAGGAACAGAGACGCGACAAACCAGAAAAGGACCCACCTTCGACCTTCAGCCATTTATCTTCTCTAACTCTCAACCTTACCAACAACCTCGATCCACCACCATTTTCACCGCCATTCATCTCGTTCACACCATACCTTCTGTCACTGTGCTCTATTTGTTTTTACTCCACCGTTACTCACTGATTTCACACAAGCTTCTTCGTCAATCACCAATTCCTCTGCCTCACCAATTTCTCTTCCTCACCAACACCACAAATGCATCCTTTCCTCCTTCAATTTCCATGGCAGCCGAGTTGGAGTTGGTGACAGTGCTGAGTTTAATGTGTGGCTAATTCTCCAACTCTTGGGGATGGATTAAGTGGCTGGAGTTTCTAAAGCTTCAATTAGGGGAGTTTATTTTGTTCAATTTATTTTCTCTAATTACATTTTAATTTCCTAGTAGAAAATTGTTTTGTAATGTTGAGACTTAGTTTACCCGGTTGAATAACTTTGTGGATTGAACCTATGTGATTGGATTGGATTTTTGTAGCTTGTTGGATTTATATATATGTGTATTTTCCTTATTAATTCGATGATATTGTGCTTTCTACGTGGTATTGTTAGATAGTATGATTGAATTGGATTAATTGAGTGGCGTGGTATCGCATTCATATCAAGAGGAACCAAGTTGTATTAATCTAATCCTAATTACACACTAAGTGGTTTTAAAAAATATCTCAAGAGGTAGTAGTTAGCTACGGTAGTAGGAGCTACTATTAATTGGGAATATTGGACTCAAGTAGTATCTTGGGATTTTTCATCTAGACTTAGTGAAAATTTACTCCTATATTTAATTGAACTATGATAGTCACTATTCCATTTCCAAGAGCAATCATTCTTACATTTCATACTCCATTCCATTTTATTTAAAATACCAAAAACAATAGTTTAGCATTTAATTAAATTTCCTTCCTATTTAGTTTATTAATTTGAAAATCCAAAATCAATTTCCCCCTTGTTTTAATTGCATTTGCATGACATTTAGATTACTTAGGATTCAATAAAAGGCTCCTCGAGAGAGAGAACGATCATAGGGTTGACTATACGCAATCCTTGGTTTATTTTTGATTGTGGACCCCAAGGCTAAAGACAAAAAGGCCCTCAATCACACTAATATAAGCCTTTGCAAAAGTCTGATGCATCAAAGTACTTGCTCCTCGATAAGAAGATGAATTGTCAGCTCGACCCTGATCAGGCCAAAATGTGTAGGCTCGTGCTTTTTTCACCACGGCTGAACATGTGACAATTTGCCCTTATCCTGGATATTATCCCGGACGACGGATCCGGAACCCAGTAGGGAGGTTGAATGAAAACCCCTACCTTGATACCCGGTCTTAGCTACTGGAAGAGTATAAAAGAATTCTACATACATAAGACCCTGGCCCGGTCAAAGAATCCCCAGCGCGGGTTGGAGGATTCGTAACGAGATGGTTAGCATGTCTAAATTGCTCAATCAAAAGAAAATTAACGATAAACAAGATAATTTTTAAACCAGCTGAACCAAAACGGCGATACTCAATACAAAGTCAACAGGGCATCAACGCCCAAAATCAAAGTTAAATAAAGAGAAGTGCAAAAAGATAAGTCAAACAGCAGGAATCGACGGGTTGGAAGGATCACCGACAGGAACGTTGGCCGAGGTATGCTCCTCACCGTCACCAGCCCGATCTCCACCATCAAGGTATGACACCGATGTGATCTCAGGAGACGAGGGAGGTGGGATGAGCTTGCCTCCTAGAATGTACGCCCGATGGTGAAACCCGACAAGGTTCAAATTGGCGTCAGGATTCAAATGCTGGATTTGCGCCAGGGCCATGTCAAAAGTGTCCTTGGCGGTCTCCTTCACAGTGTCAGAGCAGTCGATATAGGCTCTTTGAGCATTAGCAAGGGCCGCCTTGGTCTCGCCCAACTCCTTAGCCAGATCCCCACGCTGGGACTGCACCACCCGGAGGGCGTCAATATCCTCCGCATGGGCCGCCTGCATCCTGACCAGCTCTTGATTTGCCTGGTCTAAAGCCTCCCGGGTCATCAGAAGCTCCTCCGACAGCTTGCTTTTCTCAGCCTCGGCCACTTGCTGAGCCTTCTCGGCCTTCTTCTTAGCCTCCACAGCATCGTTCATCTCCCCCTTCACCCGAGTTAAGGTCAGGCAGGCATCCACATGATTTTTCCTGAGAATCTCAAAAGCCTGCACTACCCCGGCGGATTTCAGAGTAGCCTTCTGGATTTCCATAGCTTGGTGATATCTACATCGGAGAACGGGACGCTGTTTGTATAGCGCCGAGGAGGGAGAAGAGCTACCGCCAGTTCCTCGGTCCTCCCCTTGCTCCATGTATGACCGCGCGGGAGTTTTGGCAATGGCGGCGGAGGGGGCAGAGTCGAGGAGGAGGGCGCAGGAGCGTCGATGACTGTGTGGGCGGGACTAGCAGAGGGCAAGATGATAGGGGCATCGGGGAAGTCGCCGGAGACACCTTTGCCTTCTTGGCCACCTTCTTCGAGGACTCTGCTCCAGCTTTGGACTTCCAAGGCTCAGGAGCAGATCTTTTCCTCGAATTGACCGTACACTGCCCGCCGGAATCGGGATTCACGTGGGACAGATATCACGGCAAGCCATCCATAGTTTGTGCTGCATGACAAAAAAGAAGACCAGTTAGCACTAACAAAGTCAAATGAAATAAATTCTATATACAAAAAAGGATCAACACGGCACTGTAAAGTATACGCGGAGCCTGATGGAGCTCGGCTGGATGCCCCGAGAGAATAGAGGCAACAGTTTTCACTCCATTTTCATATACATATGACACTAGTTGAGAAACATGGCCGACGTCTTCGGGGGAGAGGTCGTCGAGGTCGACTTGATAGTTTGTGGAGTGCTTGTTGTGGTGTTCCTTGGTCCAGTATAATGGGAACCTCCACTCCACAGTCTTGGACTCAAGCCCGTGAAGGAACAGGGCTGCTGCCTGGGTTTGGCAACCACCTTAAAAAAGCCGTTCTTGAAGTGTTTAAAGGACTCGGAGAAAGCGTTAAAAAGCTTCCTACCGGGGACCCCCCGAATAGAGGTCAAACCCTTTAATTCAGAAGACTCCTGGCCAGAGCGTGTCGTGAAGGGGAAAAAGAAGTAAAAAAAAATACGGTGGCTGTACATGGGATGGGCTCCACAAAAGAATTGCAAAGCTTCTCAAAAGCAAGCATGAAACCCCACCCGTTAGGATGGAGCTATGAAGGAGCTAGGCGGAGGTAATTAAGAACATATATTTGGAACTCGGTAAATGGGAAGCGAATACCGAGCCGGGTGACGTAATCCTGGTAAAAGAAAAAGAATGAGGTATCGGTTCCTTCACGAACGAAACATATCGGCTCCTCATCGGAAGGCGGACGTAGGAGGCAGTTAGCAGTGTCGCCCAAATCGAGTCTATTAACGTTGGCCTGAGACATTAGTGAATGTGTCGTTAAGACTCCATGAGTAACCCACAGATACTTTCGGAGTAGAACTTGAGGGGGACTCCTAGAGGCTGACTCCCCAATGATAGAGGGCGTCCGATCGGATGATGATGGTGACCCCATTTATACCTAAAACAATAATAAAACTAAAATCGGAATCCCATCATTGTACCTGAAGCGTGCAAGTTATGGCGAGGAGGTAAATTGACAGGACCGGGACGAATCGAATTCCTAGTGACAGGGCTAGGAGCGGAGGAGGACCTATGTCGGCAAGAGCCTAGAGTAGCGTCCGCCAGGGAATCCTGGCCACTCGCGATATAGTATGAGCTAGAAGCGAGGCAATCCCAACATGGGCTGAGGTATCCCTCAGGAAGGGATTCCGGGCTTGCGCGCGGAGGGGGCTCGAAATAGCTGAGTGGTTGGATCGGGATGGCTTCGGGGACACCTCGGCTCCCGGCGCTCGGAGATTCTGGGATTGGGCGATCACTTGGGATCCCAGCAGTGGCAGAGCGAGACCCCCTCTGTGCTTCCCCTACTCGACCCACCATGAAGTAGGGTGTCCAACCTTTACGCCTCGGGCGGGGGAACCCAATATCCGATGGGCCGCTTTAGGATAACGGGCACGTAACAACTCTTCCTCTTCTGGGGTTAGTGCTTGTTTCGAAGAGGACGAAGGGTTAATTCTATCCATCAAGTCCAAAGGGTGGAACCTAGAATAGGCAGAAAAGAGTCAATGAGGAGCAGAAGATGCCAAAACAAATGAAACTAGACAGGGAACATGCCTACGAAAATGGGGGTATGCATCTAGTGGAAGGAACCCAGAATCCTATGATTACCCCGGAACGCCTACTAAAACTCACCCAGAAAAATTGGAAATCTACGTAGCAGAAAAAGGCATGATGTGCAAAACCGCCACAATTTAGAAATAGTAACAGGGAAGTGAGAAGAAGAAGGCATACCTGAATAAGAAGGATGTTCGTCGATTGGAGAAGCGGCGAAAAGCAAAAATCGCAGAAACGCTGTTGGAGCAGGAAAAAACTAGAGTCGTAAGAGGCAAGGAAAGAAGGCCAGATGAAAAGTGAAGTGAGAATAACAGAGGGAAATACGAAATGACACTAAAGCGACAGAGGTAGAAGGGACAATTCACCATACCCATAGGGATGATGTACGACGCCTTGATAGGGGCATTAAATGCGCACGAAAACCGATGACGGCTAGGCCGGGCGGTTGCATTCCCGAAACCAATCCGGGGAGCGGGTGTCAAGAAGCGATGATGGCGAATGCAGAAAGACGCGGCCCCGAAATACAACAAACATAGCTGGTGACACCTCGGACCTTAGAGTACCACGGCGTTTAGCCTGGACCCGGGAGACGTGACCATAGGATCATCTAGCACCCCGATACCAGCCCGGACCTTTGAGACTAGACCTCGGGTCATTGAATCGGATGGGGCCCTCGCGGAAATAACCCGGTCTGATGGCAGGATACATCCCGATAGCTCAAAAGCTTGAACTACGGGTGGGGGCAATCACATTACGGACCCCAATCAGGCCCAAATACCGAGCTGGCCCGTTAAGGAATAGACCCTATCACGGGATCCTCCTATATCGATGGGAAATCCCATTATTACTCATAATATCCGTTATATTTGAATCCATATCTTGGATATGATATAACGGCCATAGATCACGATAGATCCGAAATACCGGACCGAAGCTACTCTCTATAAATACAGGGGTTGACCCTTAAGGTGCACACGTTCTAAACCTTGAACTATTTACATTCAGTTACACTGTACACACACAGCACCCCCTTCGGCGAGAGCCTAACCTGTGTACAGTGATCCCACACTCTCCGGAATATCTACCTTATAGATATTCGAGCGGAGTCTACTGATCCAATATCAAAGCACTAACCTTCCAAGCTAGACATCCGTGTTCTACACCAGAACAATGGCCTTTTTCAAAGGATCAAATATTGTTTATTTTCATGTTTTTTTTTTAAAAAAAAATCAATATTTTCCAGAACTCGTCCAATATTCTAAAAGCCATTTCAGTTCAACTCAAGCTGCCAGCGAGCCTGGCTTAAGGATATGGCGAAAAATGTGCATTCAGCGATGGATTTGAGCTATCCAAATTTCTTTATTTATTTCGTAATGCAAATAATTCCTTTTCATGTTAGTAATTATTAAAAGGGTTTAATGTTTCTGCTTTTACTGCAGAATTTTTTTTTGTCACACTCACATAAAAGTGAGTTGGTCTATTGTATAGAGAAGAGAGAGAAAATATTACTAGACCTATTCATTTTTATGTGAGTCTGACAGAAAAAATATTTTTGCAGCAAAAGTAGAAAAATTAAACCCTTATTAAAATTAGGGTTAAGGGGCAAAAATACACATGTACTTTTTTCGGAGAAGCACCCAACACCAAGTGGTTTTTTTAGGTGCATAAGTGATTACATGGTTACAAATAAGGTGCAAAAATACCGTTTGATTATCAAGTTTGACTTTTTTTGCTGACTGGATGATGACGTAGCTTTCAAGGTGCAAAAATGGACGCTGACATGGCTTTCAAGGTGTAAAAATACATATGTGGTTTGACCAAAAGAATGCTCAACACCAAGTGCTTTTTTTAGGTGTAGAAATACCGTTTGACCGTTAGTTTGACTTGTTTTATCTTTTTAGTAATAATCAGTATCTTAAAGTATTTTTTACAACCAGTCAGTACTATAAAATATTTTTTCAAGATCCTAAAATAATATTTCGAGATCATGAAGTATTTATTTTAGTACCAGTCACTACCCTTTATCTTTTTAATACCTATCGGTATCTTGAAGTATTTTTTAAATACCAAATCGGTCTGCGAAATATTTTTTCAAGATCATAAAATAATTTTTAAAGATCATGAAGTATTTTTTTTAGTACCATTCAGCATCTTGAAGTATTTTTATAGTGTCAGTCAGCATCTTGAGATACTTTTTCAAGATTCTATATTTCAAGGTACTGACTGGTATTATTTTTCCACAAAATAAAAGTTAAACTTATTGGTTAAACGATAATTTTGCATCTATAAAAGGCACTTGGTGTTGAGCGCGCTTCTTTTAGACAAACCATATATATATTTTTGCACTTTAAAAGCCATGTCATCATCCAGTTTGTAAAAAAAGTCAAACTTAACGGTCAAACGGTATTTTTATATCAAATTTGTAACCACGTAGTTACTTTTGGACTTAAAAGAAGCACTTGGTGTTAGGTGTTCTTCCAAAAAAAGCACATATATATTTTTACCCCTTCACCCCTTAAAATTAAACATTTGTGATTGTTTGGATATCAATTATAGAAAATGAAGTTGTGCAAACTCAGATTAAAAAGTTTAGTTTAACCAAAGCGGGCTACTGGTATTGAAAACTTGGGCTTTGATAAGCAAAAGCCGTTTTTTTTTTATATACATAAAAAGGTTTTGGAGGGTTCGACATCGGTCCCACCAAAGTTTAACAAAAGTAGTCTAACAAACATTCAATGGAAACAAGATTTGGGCCTCCAAAAACATGAAGCTAAAATTATTCTGTTTTAATAATTACTCCCTTTGTACCAAATTTTTCTTTTTTTTTTTAAAAAAAAAACATATTTACTTCCTCCTATCCTACATAAGGCCTATTCACCTAATTTGATTAAATTAAAGAAGTTAGTTAAGTTAGTATAATTTTTTTTTTTAAAAAAAACGTCCTAACCATTTTTCTTAATCTCCTCAATATTTCTCTTATTTTATTATTATTGAGGGAATATTAATAAGAGTACACAGTGGTGGAACAACACATTGGCCAGCTGGGGCCTTGGCTCCAACGGACTATAGCTAACCTTCTAAAATTTGTTAGTATATATATGTATTTATTATATTTTATTTTATTTTGCCCAATAATTTGGCCTCAGCTAATTTTTATCTTCTTTATAATTACATTCTTTTTGTTAGCATTTTTCCCTTCCTTTCCATGGTCTTTTGCTTTTGTAACATCCCAAGTTTGTTATAGTAATTAAGTGCTATTAGAATGTGATTTATTAAGTAAAAGTAGGTTTAGAGAAGGTTTAGAAGTATAAAATTAAGAGTTTGTTTATATTATAAAAGATAAATGAATTTAAAAATGATATGTGTGTGTACAATAATATAAAGTGGGGCCGCACATTTTTATAAATCCTCCAGTGACTTCTTTCCCATTTTTTTCCTTTGTCTCTTTTGTCTAGTAAAGGGAAAAAATATATATGTATATAAAATAATAAATTGGTGGGGCCCACACCCTTTAATATATTCTCACCTCCATTTTTCTTCATTTTCCTGACCACACTCTTTAATATACTCTCACCTCAACTTTTCTTCATTTTCCTGTAGTCTACTTCGTCTTCTTCCTCTCATTGGTCCGACTTTTTCTTTTTCAGAGCTTAGACAAACTTTAAGAATCGATAAAGTACTTAAAATCATTTCTTTTCATTAAATTCCTTTTATAAAATTTATTCTATGTGATTTTATCTTTCTAACAATATTACTTTTATACTTAATAGGGAATATTTTATTGTTAGGATTTTTAACAAATACAGTAAATAGATCTTACATTTAACATTAAGATCAACTTTCAAATTAGATCCTGTATTGTACTGAAGGGAGTATTATATAGGGAAGATTTGAACTCTAATCATTGTAAAGACCTTGCCCTACTTTTATCATTTGAACTAGTTTCACATTACTAAAACATCTTTAGCCGTGTCCATCATCCTTGTCCTCAAGGTTAGGAGAATAGAAGAAGCTCTGAATTACATAAACATGATCACTTTTTAAAAAAAATAAAAAATAAAAATTAGATGGACATATACTGACAGCCTAAGGTTATAAGCACGAACATATCTATGACCTCTTGCATATCCTTGCCATTAAATCTATAAGGCCATTGGCAAAATTGATCACTTTTAAAGTATATATAGTAAATGTTGCGGTTCAAGGCCGACGCAAAATTACTAGGTAGACACAAACATACCAAGAAAACACAATACTGCTATTTCCATTCCTGATCAACAGGTATGAGACAAGCAGTATCAATAATAAAAAAACCTGGACCCAAAAAAGATTAAGAAAGAAACAATCCAACAAGGGAAAGGGCACCAGATATAAATGTATTCGCTTCTAACACCAAGAATGGACTGTGCAAGATGAGTCAGATATGGCTCTGCTTAGGAACTTCTACTCAAAACGGATCCAAGACTTTGAAGTTCCGCATTGAATTCACTCTCAAATTTGCTGCAATATATCTTCAGTGTCATGCTAGGAAAAAAGAATTGCATGAAAGGCTAGTTTTATAATTAGAGAAATTGTCTTCTTTCATTCAATTTTCTCAAGGTTTTCATGTTTCTACTAGATCATTATGGGATAATTTTTCAGGGAGAGGGATATTTTTTTTGGGAAAATCGGGTGAAAAGTTTATATTTGAAAATTTTATAGACTAAAAGGACCTAAATTTGAGTACTAGTATTTGTAATGTAGACGATCCTTTAGAGTACGAATACTTTCTGTGTATAAAAACATGTCAGGTCTTTTTGACCAATTTTCCCTATTATTTTTGTTCAAATGTTAGCAAAAATGGTCACGAATGATGAAATGATAAAAACAATCTATTTCATACATATACATGTAAATATCTTCAAACAAATTCATAAAATCCTACAGGTACTACTGATACGGATGACAAATCCAATTTTCAAATATCAATAATGCAATAGCAAAAGTTGAAGTGAAACAAACAAAAGATACAGATAAATTAGTAATGGAAAAGAACAAAGAATATATATGACACGCCCAAGACAACAAGGGCCAAACCACGTTAACCCATAAGTAGGAAAATGAACTTTAATTTTCCCGGTAACAATTTGCTGGTTCCATGTATGTGTATTAGAATATCATTTGACTTACAGAATTGATTCAGTGATAGCCGCATTTCTTGGGGTTAAGTTTGGATATTCCATATTCCCACGTTGTTTATATATATATATATATATATATATATATATATATATATGTTGTATACTTGTCTATTTTTTTATTACCTTCAGTCCTTAATATAAGGGCTAGATAACTAATCTGTGAAAATTAAGGAATACTTAAGTTAGTTATTTATAATAAACGAGTGTTTGTTCTTGTAAAATACTCTTTTTAATCATGTGCATTGGAATTTGAAACTATCCGTTGATAGAAACCCCTTTAGATGTAATCAATAGGGATGTTTTGGGACAAAAATTGTAAATTGTTATGGACTCATATATTGGGCCAGTCAGTTACCCGGCCCAATAAGAGGGCTTGCAGTAAAACACTCATTTAACCAGGTAAATGGTTCACCACTACTCTATCGTGTCTGTTATGCAGGACCGTACAGGTAGTGGAGCAGGTGTCTGCAGAACGTGTGAGGCACATAATGGCTGATGGATAGATGCATTTGCATGAGAGTGAAACCCTAGGTAATCCCTATAAATAGAAGATTACCCACCAGGTGCACGACACATTCTCTATTCCATTGTTTATCATTCAGTCACACAGTGCACACACCCACCCTCAGGCGAATCGCCATCTCCGTGTAGCACCATGGTCTGAGTTCTCTCGTTGATATCTCCTTCATAGATATCACCGAGTTGAAGCCTTCGTCTTGGTGTTTAACTCTTAAGCATCTTAGAAAGGCCTATTGATCCTATATTGATACCCCTAGCTCGTTAAAGCTAGACATCTGTGTTCTATACCAGAACATTGGCGCCGACCGTGGGGATCCATAAACTTCGATTCCAAGACCATATTAAAACACTAAAGACCACTGAGGATGGCCGCAAGCACTAGGAGCCGTAGTCAAGCAATCCAGCAGGATCAACTTCTGGAAGAGCCTCAAAAGCTTTTACGTCAAGATCACATGATTCAATATTCTGATTCAGTTATCCCGGATCCTAACCACGTTACCGAGATGACGGAAGACGAAACAGAGGATACGACGCATTCTCCTCACCCGAGCTTGGTTGCTCAGCAGCAACAGCGTAGGGTTCAGAATAATAACCTTCCTCCCCTGCTCATGAGTTCCAAATCGAGCACCCCGATACCAGAGTATTGCATAAGACGGTGGATTCATTACTCCAGCGAATGGAGAATATGGAAACTCGTCAGCGGCTTCAAAGAGAAGAAGATGTCCGACTTATCCAACAAGACTTGGATCGCCGAAATGCCATCTGGCAGCAAGAAGAGTTGAAGCGTATGAGATTAGCGGGGGAAGAGCACAGAGGACTGAAGGGGAAGCAGGCCGAGAATGCAGGACGAGGTGGTGCTGGCACAAGTCGGGTTATGATCGCGACGTCGGCACGCACTAACGAAGAGGAGCCTATTGAGAATCACGGGGAGGACGAATTAGTTGGTCATAACCGAGGAAAGATCACTGAGGAGGAACGCCAGGAAATTTTGTTACTGAGAGAATGCATAAGGATATTAGAAAATCCTACTCAGCATACCACCCAAGATGCTGGCAAGCCCAGTCGGGCTAGTGATATGATGGCCACTGAAATGAATGAAGACACTCACCGCATATCCCGTGCTAAGGGAAAGCAGCCGATAGAGAACTCGGATTTGAACAAACATGAGGCTACACCCCCGTCTTTCAGCATGCCCAAGTCGGTGGCGGAAGGACATTGTGGAGACGGTTTGTTAAATCAGTTTTCTAAGGAAATTATGGCGGCCACTTATCCTAAGGGCTTAGATTTCCGGGAGTTACCAAAGTACAATGGTAGTCAGGACCCACCGAATCACCTAAATAACTTCAAAATGGAGATTGGGGTTAAAGGGATTGTTGGACACGTGATTCCACGGCTATTCGCAGGAACCCTTCAAGGAGCTGCTCAGACGTGGTTCCATTCTTTGCCATTGCAGTCTATTCACGATATGAAGACCATGGAGTATAAGTTTTTGCTTAATTTTGCAACAAGCAGAAAGCAGCCAAAAACTGAATTCCAGATGGATCAAGTCAAACAATCGCCTAATGAAACGTTGCAAAAATATTTGGATCGTTTCAAGGACACCGCCCTCCAAGTCCCTGGCTTAAAGGAAGACGTGCACCTACATTGTGTAATAGCCGGTCTCAGTAGCACATCTCGGCTGAAGAAATCAGTGATGAAGAATCGTCCCCAAACATTGGCCGACTTTACAGATTGGTCAAACACGTACTTAGAGCTTGAACAAATGGAGATGATGAGCCAGATACCCAGGGAGAGAGGAAGAAGCCCACCTCCTAAGGCCAAAGACCAGCAATACACCGGTCATAAACCGGAGTCCCGCGGAAATGGCCGGGAAGCCAGACCAAAGGGAGATAGGTCAGAAGGAAGGTTCGACAGATATACCCCGCTGAAAGTGTCTCAAGCACAGATTTGGAAGGAGGTATCGACCACCGAAATGAAGACGGTTGAGCGACCCCGACCACTACGTAGAGAGGCTAACCTCGACAAAACCCGGTACTGTGAATTTCATGATCAGCACGGCCATACAACAGAAAGTTGCTGGGATTTGAGGGACGCTGTAGAGAAATTTGTGCGCAAGGGGAAGCTCCGTCGGTTCGTCATTCAGACGCAGGGGCGACAGAATAATAAACGCCAGGGGGGAGGAGCAAGAGTCCACCCTCAGAGAAGAAAAGGCGAGAGCAAAGAAAGAAAGTGGCCGAAAGTGATGATGAGTTTCCAGATTCAAAGTACAATTGCAACGTGATTAGTGGAGGCTTTGGGGGAGGGTGAGATTCGGTTATTCAGCGGAAGAAGTATTTGAGGGAGGTCCTCTCAATCGGGGATCACCTAGAGTTCAAGAGAGACGCTGCAAAACCTGAACCCCCAGTACTGAGTTTTACCAGAAAAGACTTGGAGGACGTCCCGCCAGGTCATTATGACGGTTTGGTCATCACGAGAACGGTAGTCAATTGCTGTGTTAAGAAAATCTTGGTTGATAATGGAAGTGCGGTGGACATTATCTTGTGGGATGCTTACAAACATATGCGTTTTGACCCGGAAGATTTGAAGCCGTGTAAAATGACATTAACCGGGTTCAATGGCCAGGATACATGTCCTAAAGGTTACATTGACTTAAAGTTGACTTTGGGAACGAAGGAGGCTTTTAAGTCGGAGCGCGTTCGATTTATAGTCGCCAACTTTCCCTCCCAGTACAACATCATCTTGGGACGCCCTACTATTCATGATTGGGATATGTTGGTATCCTCGAAGCACCAAAAGTTGAAATTGATCAACAGGAGGAATTAGATCGTAACGGTCCGTGGTGACCAGAAAGATTCTCGGCAGTGTTACTTTGATACGGTCAAAGGAAGAAAAGTCGGATCATCATCCCAGAAAGAAAAGAACAAGACAGCCAGGAGGAGGATAAAACAAGGTCTGTCAATCTCGTCGAGTTGGATTTACAAGAGGAGGAAAAAATGCAGAAGATTGAACCAAGCGGCGAGTTAGATGACCTTGTTCTAGGAACCGAGCCGAGACAGGTCACTAAGATCGGTAAAATGATGAATCCCGAGTTCCGGGAAGAACTTGAGGAATGCTTGAAAAGCAATAAAGACATTTTCACTTGGAGATCGTCCGAGATCCCAGGGGTGGACCCCACCGTGTGTTGTCACAAGTTGGCTATTTTGCCAGGGGCAACCCCGGTAGCTCAAAAAAAAGAAAACTCGGTGGAGATAGACGAAAGGCCTTGGCTGCGCATGTTGAAGAATTGTTGGAAGCCGGATTTATTCGTGAAGTGCAATACACTACTTGGCTATCAAATGTAGTAATGGTAAAAAATCCCAATGGCAAATGGCGGGTGTGTACTAACTATAAGGACTTAAACAAAGTGTGTCCTAAGGACTCCTTCCCCATGCCAAATATAGATCAACTGGTTGATAACTCATCAGGCTTCAAGTTACTCTCTTTCATGGATGCATATTCTGGTTATAATCATATCGCTATGCATCCAGAGGATCAGGAGAAAACTGCGTTCATCACAGACAAGGCTAATTACTGTTACAATGTCATGCCTTTTGGGTTGAAGAATGCAGGGGCCACATATCAAAGGATGATGAATCGAGTATTCGAAGACCAGATGGAGAAGAACGTGGAGGTTTATATAGATGATATGATCGTTAAATCTTTATCTATAGAAAATCATATTCAGGACTTGCAGCAGACGTTTGACAAGTTAAGAGAATATCAGATTCGGCTCAACCCGGCTAAGTGTGCTTTCGGTGTTCCGGCGGGAAAGTTTTTAGGCTTTTTGCTTACACATAGAGGGATCGAGGTTAATCCGGATAAATATCAAGCTGTGTTAGATATACAAGCACCAAGAAACAAGAAGGAAGTCCAACAGTTGACGGGAAGGCTGGCAGCACTAACCCGATTCTTACCGAGGTTCGCAGAAAACTCACTTCCTTTCTTTAAATTGTTGAAAAAGGAAACCTCGGGAGAATGAAATTCAGAATGCGAAACGGCTTTTACCAAGGTCAAGCAATGTCTATCAACCCCGCCAGTCCTATCCAGGCCTGAGTCAGGGGAAGACTTAATCTTGTATTTAGCTGTGGGAAATGAGGCAGTTAGCGCGGCTTTGGTCAGAGAAGGGAAGGATGGCCAAAGGCCAGTGTATTTCGTAAGCCGGGCTCTGCAGGGCTCCGAACTAAAATACCAGAAATTGGAAAAAATGGCTTTTGCTTTGCTTATGGCAGCAAGACGGTTGCGACCATACTTCCAGAGCCATACAATCGTGGTCCGAACCAGCCAGCCAATACGTCAGATCCTTCATAAGCCGGATCTCGCCGGACGAATGATTAGTTGGGCTATTGAGCTATCTGAATTCAACATTATTTATGAAGCTCGGCACGCAATCAAGTCGCAGGCACTGGCGGACTTCGTGATGGAGTTAACACCAGTCCAAGACCGAAGTAGCGAGACTGCTAATACTTGGAAACTGTTTGTTGACGGGTCATCTAATGTACGGGGAAGCGGAGCTGGGATCATCATTGAAAGCCCAAAAGGAGTATCATTGGAGCACTCCCTCCGTTTCAACTTTGGCACTTCTAATAACCAGGCTGAGTACGAGGCTCTGATTGCAGGATTACTGCAAGCCAAAGAAAGTGGGGCTAAGAACGTACATGTTTCTACGGACTCCCAGTTGGTTGCGTCCCAAATCGAAGGCACATACCAGGCTAAAGGACCTCTAATGATTAAATACTTGGGGAAGGTTAAACAGCTTATGGCCGAGTTTGACAAAGTAACCGTGGTCCATATTCCATGAGGCGATAATGTAAGGGCTGACATTTTGTCAAAATTGGCAAGCACGAAGAGTCCTGGGAATCACTGCACAATTTTCCAGTAGAATCTGCTAGAGCCTAGTTGCGTCATGGTCATTTCAGAGGCAAGTGATTGGAGGAAGCCAATTGCCGATTATCTGGAAAGGGGAATTCTTCCTGTAGATGCTGCAGATAAGAAGAAGCTGGTGACAACCGCGGCTTCATACGCAATGGTAGGGGATGAGTTGTATCGAAAAGGCTTTCACTCTCCCTTGATGAAGTGCCTCGATTCAACTAAGGCTGAATACTTGTTGTCAGAAATTCACGAAGGAATTAATGGTCACCACATGGGAGCCAAGGCCCTAGCTCGAAAAGCCGTACGCGCCGGATACTTTTGGCCCACAATGGCAGATGACGCAAAAGAACATGTGCAAAGATGTGACAACTGTCAGAAACACGGTCATATCTTACGAACACCTCCCTCTCATCTAACATCTATCTCGGCTCCATGGCCTTTCTACAAGTGGGGCATGGATTTGCTGGGACCATTTAAGAGGGCGCCCGAACAGTTACGATGGTTGATAGTGGCTGTGGACTACTTCACAAAATGGATAGAGGTAGAGCCGTTATCAACAATCACTTTGGCCAGGGTGCAGAAATTTCTTCACCGAAATATTATATCTCGGTTTGGTATCCCCGCTGAAATTGTTACGGATAATGGAACCCAGTTTATTGATAAGGGTTTCCGAGGGATGGTAGCGGACTTCCACATTGAGCAACACTTTGCTTCTGTTGAACACCCACAATCTAATGGGCAAGCTGAGGCGGCCAACAAAGTTATCGTAGAGGGGCTTAAAAAGAGGATGGAGGAAGCTGAATCAAGCTGGGTAGAGCATTTATATCCGGTCTTGTGAGGGCATCGTACTACCATCCAGTCAGCAACACACGAGACCCCGTTCAGACTGACTTACGGCTGTGAGGTAATGATCCCGGTCGAAATTGGAGAACCCTCATGGAGGAGAATTAAGGCTCTACATAAGGAGGAAGAGAATAGTAGGGCAATTGCAGTAGAGTTAGATCTGATAGATGAAGTCAGGGTAACGGCACACTGCTGAGAGTTGGCCGCCAAACAGCTAATTGCGAATCGATATAACAAGAGGGTCAGATCCCGGATTTTCAATAAAGATGATCTCGTCCTTCGGCGAGCGGATATAGGAAACAAGAACGCTGGTCAAGGAAAGCTCGCGGCAAATTGGGAAGGTCCTTATCGGGTAACAGAGAACCTGGGCAAAGGTGCTTACAAGCTGGAGACTTTGAAGAAAAAGGCCGTAAAACGGACATGGAATGCGGACAAGCTTAAGGCATACTATAGCTAAGAATCAAGTTCCGCCAAGAGATGATAAGGGATTTGAGCTATGTAAAGTTTTTATTGTAGGTGATTCCCATGGGAAATTTTGTACCCATGGTATTTATACTTATTAAAACTAATGAATTTTGGGTCCAGAAACCCATTTTTAGAATACTCAAAGTTCACATCACGGGTATCAGTAAACATGTAGGAATCCGAGGTATTATAACCCGGTTCTGAAGACCATGTTCCAATTAAAACATGTAGGAGTCCGAGGTATTCTAACCCGGTTCCGAAGACCATGTTCCAATTAAAACGTGTAGGAGTCCGAGGTATTCTAACCCGGTTCCGAAGACCATGTTCCAATTAAAACGTGTAGGAGTCCGAGGTATTCTAACCCGGTTCCGAAGACCATGTTCCAATTAAAACGTGTAGGAGTTCGAGGTATTCTAACCCGGTTCCGAATACCATATTCCAATTAAAACATGTAGGAGTCCAAGGTATTATAACCTGGTTCCGAAGACCATGTTCCAATTAAAACATGTAGGAGTCCGAGGTATTCTAACCCGGTTCCGAAGACCATGTTCCCAATTAAACGTGTAGGAGTTCGAGGTATTCTAACCTGGTTCCGAAGACCATGTTCCAAATTCAACATGTAGGAATGTGAGGTATTTAAACCCGATTCTAAAAAACATGTTTGCATCAAAGCATGAATGAATTCATGGTCAAATAACCAGTTTTCTAACAACATGCTTATTTTAAGAAATGTGAGTGAATTTATGGTGTTCTCACCAATTTAAGGAAATAATGTTCAAGATAAGCGTGAGTGAATTCATGGTGGAGGCACCAGTTTTTAAATTCATACAATGATTAAGAAGCGCGGTTGCAAACACTGACGTTAAGTAGAAATTTGGTCGGGCTAACGAAAGTGCATTAAAGTAAAGCGGTTGTAATTGATGAAAAGTCATACAAAGAGATTTACAAAAATTCAAGCCGGGTTATGACCACGGCAATAAAAGGAAGTCCTAAACAATAAAGGATTCTGAAACAATGTGCTGCTAAGGTTGAGCTCAAGCTTAGGAAGAAGGGGGTGGAACTTGTTCTTCTTCCTCTTCATCCTCATTCACGCCAGGAGGAATCAACTGTCCTTTCTTGCCAACATAGGATAGGAAATTCAATTCGGACATGTTGAGAGCAGTGCCGGGGTTAAGAGCGCGAATTTGCGCCACAGAGTTGTTAAAAGACTCTACGGCCGCATCAGCATATTCAGTGAGTTCCGATTTGGCCTAACCAAGATCACCTTCCTTTGTCGCGAGCTCACTTTCCTTTGCCGCAAGCAGAACTTTATAGTGGTCTGCGTCAGATTGCGCCTTATCCACTGCTATCATGTCATTGGAGTGAAGATCCTCCAAACTTCGGATATCTAGCTCGGCCCTGGCCAATTTCTCCTTCGCCTTAGAAAAGTCGGTCCTAGAGGCCGTCAGCTCTTCTTTCATGGTCTCTTCCTTAACTTTGAAGGACTGTAGTTCCTCTTGTTGTTTGTCCTTAATGGCCTGTAGGGACTGGAAATCCTTTTGCAATTGGGCGTGAATTGCCGCTAGGGCGTTCAGATCAGCAGAGGCTCGATCCCTATCCTCGGCGACTTTAGTCACCTCGGTGTTTTGCTTCAGTAGTGAATTCTCCTTCTTCAGTTTAAAGAGTTTCACGTTGGCCACAACATATTTCACCTTGAGAGCATAAGGACGGATTAAGGAGACGGCTCGGTAGCCCTGCAATTCTATCTCGGCTAGCTTCTTCCTAGCTGCTTCAGTCAGTCTGGTGGCGTCGTGAAAATAGGAAGGAGGGCGTAGTATATCCAATACTTCTTGTGTCAGCCCTTTCTCCCAAAGGACGCCTTCGGGAAGATTGTGTACCGTAATTTGGCCCATTGACGAAGTAGGGGCTTTAATACCCTGGATAATTATTTATCTGGAATATTATATTTTAATAAATAAAATCTATTGGAAATAGGTGAATATGTGGTTTCAAATAATAAGTAATAATGATCTTATTTCCTAAGGTAATTTCAATTGAAATTAGGGTGAATAAAGAGCTAAAAATCCCTAAATGCAATTGTGGGTCATAAAATGCCCTGAAAAATATTATGATAAATCCTAAGAGGCAATGAAATATTTATTAAAAATTGGAGAATATGTTGTCTCTAATTTAGGTAATTTTTGGGATTAATTTCCTTGGAAAATATTGAGGCAAGATTTAATATTATTTTGGGATCATAATTGACCCCATGATTTTTAATATTTTACATGGAGTATGAAATAACAATGTCAGTAAAATAGTTGTGAGATAATAATTAATCTCAATTAAGAAAATTATCAACAATTAGTAAGTGATTAATTAAGTAATTAATGGCTAATTGTTTAAGCTTGAATAAGAGAATATTCAAGGTAAATTATGTAAAACCCTTTAATTAAATGTTTATGGCTAAGATTAGCATAAAGTATACTTTCTAATTAATTAGAAAAGATTAAGAAAAATGTATGAGATTTAGTACATGAAAACCCTAAATCCTAAAAGATTGCTAATCATAGGATTAAGGCCCTAATTAAGCTTTCTAATTAAATTAAAATATATTACTAAAGTAATTAAAAAATAAATAAAAAGAAAATAAGAAGGGAGGGGCGAAAATTGAGTGTGAAAAGGGTTGTGGTTTTTGTAAAATAATATCATGATATTTAGTAATTAAATAATAATATAAATGGGATATTATGTAGAAAGACCAGTTGGCTAAATGAGAACCGATAGAAATTAAATCCTATCTCAAAATAGGTGAACTAAGTATCTAACATCAGGACTTATTATAAACAAGTATAATTTTATCCGGAGTGGGTTTCTCAAAGTCATTTCCGAAACCAGCGAATGATTAAGAGACCGGATGAGAGAGGAAAAGGGCAGATAGTAGAAATGAGAACCAATGGAAAATAAATCTGTTGTGGAAAACCATGAACTAGGTTTCTAAGGTCAGGACTTATTATGAACCAGTGAATTTTTACCCAGAAGTTGGTGCTACCGGAAATCATTTCCGTAACCGGCGTTTTATCCGAAAATGTTCAGCAGACTACGGAATACCCTTAATGGGATCAAAAATTTAGTTAAACCAGGTAATTTGAAAGAGGAAGACTAGACCTTCAGAGCTGTGCATCTGTATTTTTAAGATCCGCTGAGATTACGCGATAAGAACACCGAACATGGAACTTTATCGGTACAGTCACATAAAGCAAGAGGATGACATCATGCATGACATCATTTTGTTGAATTTGAGAGCCAAGGAGGTCGGCTAGGAGAGATCAAGGGCCAAGAAAGTGCCATGCAATAAACCCTAGATCCGACGGTCGAAATCCGATCTGAAAAAGTGTGAATAGTAACTTAGAATTTCCTATAAATAGCCCTTCCATTCATTTGCAAAATCCACACCAAATCCTCTTGCTTATTTTCGAAATAGAGAGAGGTTAGAGAGAAGGAAGAGCTCTGAGAAAGTTGTAGCAAAGCCCTGGGTAAGTTCTTCGGTCCCTAGTCTTAAGCTTTAGTAGTTCTTTCGATAGTTATAGTAGAAATGCTAGTTAGATCTTTAAATTGCCAAGTTAGTTTAGATATCATGTTTTAGGGGTAAATATGATGTTTATTTCAAAAACATATTGGCAAAAGAGATATGGAAAATTTTTGGAAGGTTAGAGCCAAAGTAGCGAAGCTCTGGCGAAATTTCGCCGATTAGTCAAACTAGGGGCAAAATGGTAATTTTTACCTAAAATGCCTGTTATGATGCTAAATATTAATAAATGCGATATTATCCTTATAGGATATCTTTGATCACGTACCGCTGTCGTACCGCTGTCAAACGTACCGTTTTCCATCAGAAGTACCGTTTTCCGACAGACGTACCGTTTACCGTCAACGAAGGTACGTTCGCGTACTGTAACACTAACTCTGATGTTTATTATATGCGTATATGTGCTATGTGTATTGTATGCATATGTGAAGTAATTGATAGCTCTGTGGAATGCTCATTGTACTGTTATTATGCTTGCTAGGTGTCGGGATACGTTGGCTAAGTGCGAAACGTATGCTAAGTGCAACATATCTGCCAGGGGGCTTATATGATGTTGGGATATGCTTGTTAGTATGCTCATATACTGTCTAAGTGGTGTATATAAATATGAGGTTAACCGTTACCTGAGATCCAAATGTGAATTGGATCTCAGCTGTAGCTTCAGGGTCGGGAGGACCAAGGATTGAAGATAGGGGCAAGCAGGCCGCACAGAGACCCGGCCGAAGACTTCCTTCTATTGTTATTTACATTTTGAAAACTCTCGGTTATTGTACCGTTTCTGTAAACAGCCAGACTTACGTCATTTTGAATATATGTATCAGTTACTCTTACGCTCCAATGCTCTACTCTGGTGAAAATATATATATATATACTGCTTTTGAAAAATGGGATGTTACAAGGGCCGAGATCATGTGCACCGGGGAAGATCCAGAGGGAGTCGGTGAGGTGTGTGTGGCCGGAATTGTGGAGGGCTCTATGCTTCGAGCAGCTTCCTCTGTAGCAGTCTTTTTGCCTTTGGATTTTTTGCTTCTTGGGTCTTTACTCCCTTCGGCATCCTTCGGCGCGGAGCGCTTTCGAGAGGCGTTTTTCAGCGGACAGATCCTGGGGGTTGGCTCCCGAATTGATTGGATCCTCATCGGCATTCCCAGAACAGTTCTTGAATACATTCATGAACCCGGGCCTTCCCATAGCTCGGCCTGTGAAATAACATAAGGATATCAGTATGATAAAATTCGTACGAAGAGAAAATTAATGTATATATGAGCAATGTCCTACTCGTTGACGAACGTCGCCTAACTAAGGGTGTGATTATATACTCAGCCGGATCCATGGGATCCTCTAGAGAGCCTGCAAGTTTCACGAGTTCCACTAAGGATTTTTCCTTATCATCAGAAAAGCTTTTAGCCTGAGGAATATAGTCTTCGGGCTTAAGAGTATGATGATGTATAGACCAATATAGGGGAAACCTTTCTTCAGTTTCCCCAGTGTCGGTCCTTCGCACAAACCAAGGTGCCTGGCCGGGACGGGCTTCAATCTTTATAAAGGCCAATTTGAAGTTTTTCCACGATTCACGAAAAGGCTTGAAGAGTTTCTGATCGCGGATGCTTCGAAGAGTCGTCCAGCCAAACCATTTCGTTGAAGCTGTAGTTTGGACATTGGTTTCTAACGGAGAGAAGAAAGACATTAAAGTGGGAACACTACAGAAGACGTCCAAATTCCTACATAAGCTCTCAAAGGCAACAGCAAATGCCCAGCCATTGGGATGGAGTTGTTGTTGGGATCCGTACACGCAGCGGAGGTTAAAAATTTTACGAATCCCAAGAAGAGGATCGTTCAACTGCGTTTAAATCAAGGTTAAAGATTCTGAATCATACCTTATACGAAATTCTCGGCTAGCGTTTCTTTCGATCTGAACACGTGGGCTACCTTCTCCGATCAACGGGAGCAGACTCCGTGAATCTCCTCCCTCTACTGGTATCCACACGAACAGCTTCGAACCCGATTGCGGCAACGTGCTAGCGCCTTCAAAAACTCGCGTCTCTCTATTTCCTCTAAGGTTTCTCGCGGCTTTCTAATTCGTCAGTCATTCTAATATGACTAGATCAATATCTATTTATAGGGTTTCTAAAACCCTAATAAGCCATATTAAAATATTCAAAATTAATCCAATCAATTTTGAAATTCGAATTTCAATTAAAATAATATATTAATTAAATCTATCAAAATAGATCCAATTTCATATATTTATTTAATCCGAATTATAAGCCTACATATTTAATTTATCTTTATAAATTAAATATGAGATACTATATTTCAATTTAATTAAATCTGATATACCATATCTTTATTCGAAAATTAAATCTGAGATACAATATCTCAATTTATTATAGTCATTTAATTTATCAAATAAATTAAATACTATATATAATAATATTATTATCTATAAATAATATTATTATTATTTTAATTTAATAATATATATATATATATATATATTCACCCTAGATTAAATGCAATATTCATTAAATCTCATACATATATGAGATTCAATTAATCTGGACACTTTTGCTCGTGTTCGGCTATTCTTGTGTGCGACCCTGCAGGCCCACATGAGATTGGCAGTGGGCTAATACCGTACCAGCCCACAAGTCGCAAGCGGCCTCTAGCAAGACATTGCGACTACCCAATTCATGTGGGGATCGATAATACGATACAACCTATCGTACAACCATGTCACATCCCTTTTGTCACGCGATAATTTGGTCAAGGATGATGCATGGATAATGTCAACTTCCTTTTCTTGACCATTACTTTCGATTCTCGAGTAGTCTAATATTTGAAATGGAAACTCCTTTCCATCACGGTATGGCCATACATTTCTTAGACTCACTCATCGAGGGGCCCAAAGATTATCTCTCTACAAATGTGAGGGACAAATTCCATCTTGACCATTCACATTCCTCCACGTGAAAACCACTGGTCCCGATCCTAGCCTTTATCATCACCCGGTCAAAGGTGACTTTTGACTAGGTCAAAGACCAGCGACTCTTCATGTAGGAATTCATGATGATCTCAGGTCATAGGGCGTTGTGACGCGGTTATACATGAGATAAGCTTATGACTAAACCCATGTAGCTTTCTCATAGTGGGTCGGTCCAGCACCTTGTACTCTTACAAGTGCCCATGACTTTGATTCGTATCTCCATACCTCATCAAAGTCATGCTGGTCTTATTTCATCTTCGATCCCGCGTAGATGACCGACCAGGGACATTTAGGATAATCTATAAGATATATCCAAGGATCAGCTATCACTATAAACATGCAAATTGAAATGATAACTTAAAAGAGAATATTTTAATAAACATAAATGTCTAAAGTACAATGACTTGCCCTAGGGCATAATTTCCAACAGTTGTGAGGGAGAAAGATGCAAATGATTAAATAGTTGGATTTGGAAGTCGGTGAAGGGAAATTTCACACCCAGGAGAGTGATAACATCCCGGTAAAGGAAAAAGAAGTGCGGATCTTTTTCCTGTGGGCGGCAGGAATCTACTGATTCGCATTTCAGAGGCAGTCGGAGGGTGTATCCCTCTCCGTCCCCAATCCCGAGTTGGAGAAGATCATTTTTGGTTAGGGAGTTCTTTATTTCACTAACGCAACTGCTCACGGTTGGAGTTAACTCAGAAGGAACTTGGGAAGAGGCAGAAGCGCTGGACTCATCAGTCAGGGATTGGCCGGGTTGGTTTGATGAAGCCATGTATACCTAAAAATAAAATAAGAAGGTAAGGACCAGAGAATAATATATACCTGGGGTAGTGGAACTATCTAGGTGGCAGGAAAAAGACATTTGACCGGGGTACTCAGAGCCGGGATAGGCCGGGGTATGTAAAGGAATAATGTTGCATCAGCATTTGTCTAGCAGTAAGTCGGCATCCTGATCTCATCCTATCCGAGCTAGTTCAATACTTTTATGACAACACTCGTCACAGGGTGTGGGACCCGGAGTTGGTAATCCTGGGTTAGGAAGATTTTTCTTTAGGATGGGACTTGGCACTACGGCAGGAGCTGAAGGTGGAACGATGGATGACTCAAGAGGCGAAAGTGTTGTTTCGCCATTGGAAGACAATTCCCAGAATGAAACCTTCTTGGGTCTTGGAAGGCTCCTCGGTTTTCTATAAAACCTTGGTAAAGCGGGGCCGTAGTCTATACCTAAGGGAATGTCGTTGGGCTGAGTCCCTGGTTGTCTGGGGGGTGAAGAATCTTTGGGTTTGAAGACATGCGGAAAGGTACGGGCCATTCTGGACACCTAGAAAAGGGAACAGAAGCTAAGAACCCACCCAGCAAAACCCAGAAACACAGAAAAACCAGAAACATACCAGAAACCTACAAATGTAGTGCAAGAGATATGCAAGGGCAAACAAGCAAGAGAGCGAGTGGTAATACCTGTTGAACAGGGAAAATACGGAAAGATTGTCGAACGAAGGCGATAACTTGGGCGCAAAGCAAGTTCCTCTAAGACAGAAGGTATGGTCAGAAGCGTAAAGTAAGACTGCCAACTTTTAGGGAGAAATATATATAGACGTGGTGAATTCGAAAGGTCAGGGGTCGCGACGTCATTACATCCCACTAACGGAGTTAGAAACCCTAAGATAAATGACGTTTCAAATGAAACGACGTGAGCATTAAATGCGCACAGGCATCGAAGTCGCAGGAATGACCACTCGGCATAGGCGACGGTGGAACGTCATGATGCGTTAAGGCACGTGGCAAACACGTGGCTGACATATGGTTGACTTATGAAGCTTCATCAAAGACCATTCAAATTTTTAAACCCAACCCGGGTTGGGAGGCATTTTGTTTTAACTCAACCCGGATTGGAAGGCAATTTGTTTTAACTTAACCCGGATTGAAGGGCGGTTCGTTTTAACTCAATCCAGATTGAAGGGCAATTTGTTTGAACTCAACCCGGATTGGAGGGCAGCGTGTTTAAACCTAACCCGGATTGGGGGGCAGTTTGTTTCAACTCAACCCAGATTGGAAGGCAATTTGTTTAAACCTAACCCGGATTGGAGGGCAGTTTGTTTTGAATCAACCCGGATTGGAGGGCAATTTGTTTTAACTCGGATTGGAGGTCGCACAGATTAGATTTTAAACTGGTGATAGGCCAAAGCTAAGAGAAACATCCGAAGTTCAAATACAAGGAATTAGTAAGGCACAAATTGAGCAATGAAATGCCAGCAAAGGCAACAAATGATTTTCCATTAGTAATGAATGGTTTACATAACGTTCTTACAGGAAAATAAACTAAGGAAAATACAAAGTTAAAATACAACCGAGTCCGGTTTGACTATTTCCTAGGCGGATCTTTTTAAGTTATCACAGAGTCTGGGCGCCCAAATCCATCAGCAGCAAGCGGATGATTCATATGTAGAACTCTCTGCTGCCGAATGAACTCCCAGATGCGTAGTGGTGCAAATCCCTATCGGATACGGTGGACCTATTGATAGGAGTAGACTTCAGGCCAGCGAACCATCGTATAAAGATCTCTGAGTCAGAGATCCTTAGGATAAAGATCTTCACTAAGGCCCAACGGAACTTGATTGAGATTCCAGATTGAAACTTTGCCAGGCTGGTGAAGACTGTCAAATATATTTGGACTCCCAGAAGCTCGTTGGGGGATGTGGATGAAGACTGGCAAATATATTTGAAGATGGCCGATGATAACGGGTACCGGCGGCCTTCTGATCAGCGCATGTTTTTTCTTCCTCACTTTTCGTCTACTCATTCTGAACAAGGGGTTAGAGCCTGATCTCCAATTCATGGTACTAAAATTTCGAAACCAAAGAGAGCAGTATAAGAAATAGAAGTGTCAAAGGTGCGGATGGAGCGAACAAAAGGAAGAAACAAGTATATATATGGGCATCCTGATATTGGAAACGCCAAGAGATAATTAATGTCTCTTCAATGCTGATATGGGAATAGCAGAGATAAATAATGTCTTTTCAACCCTGATATGGGGAACGTCGAAGGTCAACAATAGTTTTCCAAATCAGATACTGAAAGGACTGGGAGATAATGCTTTTGCAAATGAAAAGGCAAGTATCACAATTAATTAGTTCTCGTCTAACGAAAAAGTGCAATGATGGTTGGATGGGAAAAAGTGTGAGTATTGAAGGCGCACGAAACCCAAGAAAGATTACTGAGAGAAGGCGGCGGGTGCATATCCCAAGAAGAATAGATGAACAGTTGCCATTACTTTTACAAAATCATACATGCGCATATGACCAACTTTTTATTAAAACCCAGATTGGGGGCAACATGTGGCAGGAATCGTAACCCCGGTTATGGATAAGTTTGGAAATTAGCGACATCAATCTCGGTTGTCATAAAAAGTAACTTACCAAAGCCGACCTATCATTTAAGGCAAACGGGGAGTCGTTAAAGTAATATGGAGCTCATAGACGGTTATGACCGAAGTCATAGCAACGGTTGGACCAAAGATTACTAGACGACGGTCGATAAAGTGATGGGAGCTCATAGCCGGTTATGGCTGAGTTCATAATAACGGTTTTGACCAAAGATCACTTGTCGATGCAAACTCCGGTCGCTATGAAAATTGAGTAAGTGCCCATTAAAAATGAGCCCGTCCTTTGTGACAGAGAGCGATAGAGCAGGGCGAGCAAGGAAAGAGTCCCGGAGGATTCTTTTAAAACTTGAGCTCGGGAAAACGAAGACTGGGTTAGTGAGTACGCTAATCTCGGCACGTCAGAAACCTGCCATACCGAGCTTGGGGGCAACTGTTATGGACTCATATATTGGGCCAGTCAGTTACCCGGCCCAATAAGAGGGCTTGCAGTAAAACACCCATTTAACCAGGTAAATGGTTCACCACTACTCCATCGTGTCTATTATGCAGGACCGTACAGGTAGTGGAGCAGGTGTCTGCAGAACGTGGGAGGCGCATAATGGCTGATGGATAGATGCATTTTCATGGGAGTGAAACCCTAGGTAATCCCTATAAATAGGAGATTACCCACCAAGTGCACGACACATTCTCTATTCCATTGTTTATCATTCAGTCACACAGTGCACACACCCACCCTCAGGCGAATTGCCATCTCCGTGTAGCACCGTGGTCTGAGTTCTCTCGTTGATATCTCCTTCATAGATATAACCGAGTTGAAGCCTTCTTCTTGGTGTTTAACTCTTAAGCATCTTAGAAAGGCCTATTGATCCTATATTAATACCCCTATCTCGTTAAAGCTAGACATCTGTGTTCTATACCAGAACATAAATGTAGAAGATAAAGTGAACGGAGATCTTATATTTATATTTAGGATTAAAGTTAACATCTTGTCTAGCCAAGGGAGTAATAATTCGCGATCCAATATCTCTTCCCACTTTCACATACTCTTTCGTCTCCCCAGTCCTTGGCTCTCCTAATGCTCTTATTTAAAAGTTCCAGCACAAGCTATAAGAAGCGACTGGTTTTCTTCACACTTCAAGCCCAAAGAACTTTTGTATGAAGCAACGTGTTAAAGATCATAACAAAACTATTTGCAAGCTTTTACTTGGCATGCATCTTTTATTTTTAGTTGAAAAGGTTTTTGACAGCACAATTTTATATTTTCTGTTGTTGCATGGCAGTTGTTGAATCCTTGAATCGGAAAACATCCAGCAATTTTTTCATTTCCTAATTCTAATATTAAATATATTTAAAGTTTTCATTAATAAATTGTAGGATTCAATTTATCCTGCTTCATTGCAATTTTCAAAATTGGCGTTTCGTTTGTCCATGTCAGGGCATAATCAGGTCCTGTTAATATCTGGCACTGGGTGATGGCATTGAATCCCTATTTTCTCATTTCTTTTTGAAAAACAACCAATTCTGGGCTATGTTTAGGAATGCTGCATATGTCTTTTAGTCTTGTAATAAGAAACTAAACTTGTGTTAGGACAATTGTTCAGATGATCTTAAGTAGGAACGTCAATCAAGTTTGTGATCATCAAACTCGAAACTGCAAATCAATATAACAAGAATAGTAAAATTGATGTATAGAAATTAAATAGTACTGCAGAGTGGCCTACATCTTCATGCATGTTGACTTCCTCTGGAGCATTATGTAAATGTTATCTAATTTTAATAGATGTGAAATTCAAACAATCCCCAACTAATGCTACAGATGATCAATTTTTTCCAGGATTATCAGGCCATGTAGCACAGCTTGAGCACCAGTTTCATCTTGGGAAACTTTCCCTTCAAGGATTGTGGTTCTACTGCCAGGTTTGTGTTTGAGAGAAGTGAATGCAAGTATTTTTCACATCCTGGCTAATGTTATTTGGAATTGTTGCAGCCCATGATGGGGTCTATTCATGCGCTATCTATTGTAATACAGAAGGCTTCAGTTAACAACTTTTCAGGTTCTGCGGTTCTTAATTTATTGCAGAGCCAGGTAAAATTCATCTGTAGGTTGCCGTACTTTCTCATGGAATCAAACAGAAACTCCTATTGGTTACCCTTTTCTGTTTATGTTCAAGAAACATTTGTTTAGTTATATCGCTCAGTTAATTAAATATTCCTCCATCATGACTTTTATTGTGTATTGGCAAAGGCTATGGCTGGAGACAACGCAATCAGGTTGAAAAAAATGACACAATGCACCAGTAACGCTTACTTGAGCATATTAGAAAGGTAGCCCTGACTGTGCCTTCCTATATGAGATTCCTTGACCAGAAATGTTGAATTTCTTCCCCTCTATATTACATATTAATTCTGATTAAGTATTACTGCTCCACTTAAATCAATATTGTTAGATGATTTTTAACCACTTTTATGGATCATATATTCAAGTACCTTTATCTGTTGGTCAACCTATCAAATAATCTTACAGTGAATGAAATTAATATTAGATTGTGATACTGTGGATGTTTTCGTTTTCTGCATCTCACTTTAGCTGGCATCTTTCCTATATGGGCATCCCTGTTAAGGGTACCCTTAAGTCTTCTTAGATGTCTAAACATTTCAACAAGAGTTCTTTCTTCTCCATTGCGTCTGCTTTAGATATGAAGGTTCTTTTTGGTCAAACTTTTCTTAATTTGTCTTTTCTTTCCTTGTTGCTAAATTCTCCAATTCAAGAGGCCATTGGAGATGGTTTTATGTATTAGAAAAAGAGGTACTAGTATAGACTGTGAATTCTATTTGTTGGACAAGGCTGAGGAAAAGAGGTGTTAGTATAGACTCTGTATTGTGATTGTTGGACAAGGCTGAGTATTGAGATTTGGCAAATACAGATTTGGGTTCTATTGTTGAAGTTGCTAATGTAAATTTCTCTCCCCATGGGATTCAAACATGAATTCATTGCAATAGTACAGCTACAGCTAAATGTTCCACCATTCTTTTCAATAATGAGTTTAACCTTCAGTGGCAAGTGCAAGAAATCCAACAAATAAGGATTAAGGACATCTGCACAATTAATTAAAGGTATACCAAGGCACCCTTCTTGGAAGTTTTATGAATCCAAGATAAAAGAAAGAAAAACACATTCAAGATTTGGCTAGAAAATAAATAACAGCCGCACTAATTATTTACCTGGATGTCTGGCAATGTCGAAGTACTCCAATATTTATCAATTCTAGTATGCTTGCTTCAAATATCCAAGTTCGCGAGTCATGGCTACATTATCAAAAGTTAGCATCAGCTCAAAAGGAAGAATAACATTGTTAAGTGAAATTACAAAATATATATACAAATGATATTTAGCCCTTATATTATGGACTGGAGGTATTTAAAAAAAGACAAGGATACAACATATATATACAAATGATATTCTAATACATACATACATGGAACCAGCAAATTATTACAGGGAAAACTAAAGTTCATTTTCCTATTTATGGGATAACTTGGTTTGGCCCTTGTTGTCTTGGGTGCGTCATCCAATATTCTTTGTTCTTTTCCATTACTAATTTTTCTTTATCTTTTGTTTCTTTCACTTCAACTTTTGCTATTGCATTCTGAGGCTATTTTTTATTGATATTTGAAAATTGATTTTGTCAGCCGTATCAGTAGTACCTATAGGATTCTATGAATTTGTTTGAAGATATTTATATGTATGTATGGAATAAACTGTTTTTGTCATTTCATCATTCGTGACCATTTTTGCTGACATTTGAACCCAAAAAAAAAAAAAAAAAGGAAAAATCGGTGAAAAATCCATGTTTAGAAATTTTTATTGGTCAAAATGACTTGACATGTTCTTATACACAGAAAGTACTGGTGTTCTAAAGGATCTTCTACACAACAAGCATTAGTACTTGAATTTAAGTCCTTTTAGTCTGTAAAATTTTCAAACAGGAATTTTTCACCCGATTTTCCCTACAAAATTATCCCATAATGATCAAGTAGAAACAGGAAAGCCTTGGGAAAATAGAATGAAAGAAGACAATTTCTCTATTTATACTAGCCTTTCATGCAATTCTTTTTTCCTAGCATGACACTTCAGATATATTGCAGCAAATTTGAGAGGGAATTCAATGCGGAACTTCAAAGTCTTGGATCAATTTTGAGTAGAAGTTCCCAAGCAGAGCCATATCTGACTCATCTTGCACAGTCCATTCTTGGTGTTATAAGCGAATAGATTTATATCTGGTGCCCTTCACTTGTTGGATTGTTGTAATCCTTCTTAATCTTTTTTGGGTGAAGGTTTTTGTATTATTGATGCTACTTGTCTCATACCTGTTGATTGTATCATTTTTCAGGAATGTAAATAGCTTTATTGTGTTTTCTTGGCATGTTTGTGTCTACCTAGTTATTTTGCTTCGGCCTTCAACCGCAACATTTACGTACTATAATTTAAAAGTGATCATTTTTGCCAATGGCCCTATAGATTAATGGCAAAAATTCCTCCTTGTAGGCGAGAGGTCAGGTCGCAGATATGATCACGCTTATAACCTCAAGCTGTTAGTATATGTCTATCTAATTCAAAATACTAGTGATCTTTTTTTTTTTTTTTTTTGATGTTTCTGTAATTCAGAGCTTCTTCTATTATCCTAACCTTTCAAAAAGCCCACTATATTTTCAGATCATTTGAAGCCATGTTTTATTTCCTTGAAAATTTTATTTACTCAGGTATTATTATGTTGATAATTAGGCTTATTATAGATTTATTTCTCGTGTATATAACATTTGGCATATTTATTTTAAATTTTTATTTAACTAATATGTAATCAATTCAACCCCAATCTAACCAATCGAGCAATGAAAACCAAAATACACAAACCCTTTTAGTCCATATTCATCTATATACTAATATCCCTAATTTACCAACAAGATTAGGTCAAATGGAAATGACTCGTTTCTCACATGACAAACTAAAGTTGGAATTCATGTTGGAACCCACGTTTAGTATTTGACAATGCTTTAAATTAGATTGTCTCCGGTAGGTAGGCATAAAAATAAGTTAAGTCAAATTAGGCTTTGGTTAAATAAGCTTGAGCCACTAATGGGGGCAAAAGTGCGCTGCGAAAATGTAAACTTTTTCTTAGGCTCAGACCTGAGTCTTTATAAGGCCTGGTTGAACCTGAAGCCTATTTAAAGGAAAAGACCCATATTGCAGGCCTTAAAGGCTATAAATAGACTTTGTACACTTTGAAATTAGAATATAAGAATTAAAAATAAATAAATATTGTGTTATTTATATGATATAAATATAATTACATCTATTTAATATGTAAACAAGTCGACCAAGACTTACAAACCGGCCTTAACAAAATAGGCGCTGACCTATTTACACATTTAGACCTTTTAAATAAGCCTTGACCTGGCCCTTTTAACAAACAAGCTAGGTCAAACCAGGCCTTAAATAATAAGTAAAAATTTGTAAAAATTTCCTTTTGATAGGGCCTGGCCTATTTCCACCCCTACCGGTAAGAGGACACTTGTGCTTAGAGGAAAAAAAAATCCATAATCTTGTTAAAAAATTTATTATCACACCGAATCATCCAGTATAACAATTAAGACCAGAGAGAAATTGCATTAATGAGACTGTTTTTTGAAGGCAGAACAAAAGATATTGATTAGTAATTAATTAATAAAATTATTATTGGGATGAATAAATGCAGCAACAATAATTAGGACTCATCCTTGAGGCACCGGCATCCTGCACGTTATCGTATTGTGGCGCTCACTGCTTATCTCTCACTCCTTCCTGCAAAACAACACCCACTTTACAAATATTTGCAGCTTTGGGTTTAGGATCCATCTAGAGACCTCGCTATTTATGAATAGCATGATTTTTTTATATATAAAAATATTACACACACACGAAAAATTGGTGAAAATCCATGTTTAAAAATTTTATTGCACCCAAGCAAGTTTAAAAGTCCATATTCAGAAATTTAGCTTATATAAAAGGAATTTACTCAAATTAAGACTACATACCAGTTGAATGAGCAAAGATCGATAAATAGAGAAATAATAAAGAATGTGCAACCATTATTAGAAAAAAGGTCTTTTAGACTGATTGAAATTGATTTTTTAGACCGGGTTTAGGTCTAGTCTTATATCGACCAACTTAAAAAGTCTGTCCTTATTATGGCTGAACCTACGATCTGTCTTAAAAGTTACTTTTTCATATTGTTGTTTTAATGACCGCTCTTAAAAAGTTTCAATTTGGTAAAAAAAAATGACCACTTTTTAAACCAGATAATTTCATACCCGGTCTAAAAAGTTGGATTATTTTTTTTCCAAAAAAGTTAATTGGATTTTGTTTCAAATTCAATCAATATAGAAAATAATTATAACTAACCATGAATTTTACCAATATTATTAGATAATTAAATCTTAATTCCGACATTTGTTTTTTCAATGTTTAGTTTCTTTTCCTTGCATTTTCCCCACCTCCAAAGGAATCATATTATTTTTTAATGTTGGATATAGTGGATGCAATTTTAGGCCCGTCATCTGCATATTGTTAACGCATGATTCATATTGTGAGCATCCTTAAAGTTGAATGTAGCTTACTCATAGATTGGGTGCTAAATTACCATACTTGTGCATTTTGATTCTTCTTGACCTCAAATATAAAAGATGACTCTACTCTACTCCAGTCTCATGTGATAAAGTAGAAAATTCTTATTTAATGAACCCGAGTATCATAGAGTTAATTTACAAATATGATAATTGGATTTTATATGAGTGAATTTGATATCATGATTAGGTTTTGGATGAGATAGAAAAAAGGGAAAATTACACTCAGGTCCCAAGGAAGGGAATTAATCGCAATAAAGTCCCTTGAAATCATGAAATTACACAGAAGTCCCAAGGGACCTGGTTGTAATTATTTGTGAATGTAAAATTACCATTTTGCCCTTCCCTCTCTCCTGTCTCTCTCCTCTCTCCCTTTTTCCTCTCTCTTTTCAAAAGTTGTTGTTAATATATGCATTTTATGTTGTTAATTTAAGCATTTGTTGTTGTAAATAGCTTCTGGAAGTGAGAGATGAAAAATCTAGGTTTTCAAAAGTTGTTGTTAATATATGCATTTTATGTTGTTAATTTAAGCTTTTGTTGTTGTAAATAGCTTCGGAAGTGAAAAAATACAGGTTTTCAAAAGTTGTTGTTAATATATGCATTTTATGTTGTTAATATAGAAGAGCAAACTGGTAATTTTACATTCACAAATAATTACACAAAAATCCCTTGGACTTCGTGTAATTTCATGATTTCAAGGGACTTTATTGTGATTAATTCCCTTCCTTGGGACCTGAGTGTAATTTTCCCTAGAAAAAAAGCTGAAAGCCAATATTAAAGAAGTAACCGACTATGTGGAAATCCTTGTGACGGGGTAAGGGTTAATAATAGAGTTAATTTACAAATATGATAATTGAATTTTATATGAGTGAATTTGATATCATGATTAGGTTTTGGATGAGATGGAAAACAAGCTAAAAGCCAATACTAAAGAAGTAACTGACTAGGTGCAAATCCTAGTGACGGGGTAAGGATTAATAACTCTAACTTGAAGGATGAAAAACGTTAATTGGATGATCATAACTTGTAAGGAGAAATTTGTTGGACTGGATGGATAATCCAATGAAACGAATTTTTCCTTACAAGCATAGATCACCCAGCTTACATTTTTCATTGTCTAATTTAAACGTCTTAATCTTCAAACTACCACTAATAACTCGGGCCATCTAGTTGGGTAGCTCCTTATTATTAGCCTTCACTTTGATTTCCCTCTCAACTAAGACCTCATCACACAAGCATATTCAACTATACAAAATAGAATTCTCAAGTTTGTATATCAATTATGTTAGACTCAGCTTCATTATATAAGATATCCCACATTTATCTCCTAAAACTGAGGTTGGCTAAAGCCATGTTCTACTTGAAGTTTCACAAAAGTAAAAATGTCAAAGATTAGTAAACTTAGCACCCAATCCAAGGGTTGCTACATTCTACTATAAGGATGGCCCGCGATATGAACCACACATCGACACCTCCCACACGTCAAGGTTAAAATTACAGGTGACACTCCCACCTAACACTCAACAATGATCTAAGCCCTTTCAAGAAGGGGCATCCAAACAAAAGAAACTTGAAAAACAAAAAAACAAAGGTATGACAAACAAGATTCAATTAATATACATGTACGCAAACTTTTATCTATGAAATTCATGAAAGATTTGCAAAACTTGCAATTATGGGAATGATAAAATAAAATATCATTGTCATAATTACAAGTTTCGTAATCCCAACCATAATGAATTTCATAGACAAAAATCGCATGCAACAACTACAACAACCACGGAGAATGAAGGCAACAAGCACAACAAGAATATCATATTTATACTTGTGGAAGAAAGGCATTTTTTTCATTTTTTTTTCAAGTCTTAAAGGAATGGTTTTCCTATATATGCAACCTCCAACTGTATCCATCCCCTGTTTTCAATTACACTGAGTTACATATTATATCAGATTATATAATGCTCTTCACTTGTCTTTTTACAACTCAAAGGAATATATAATGAACACAATAAGAGGAATATATAATGAACACAATAATATGGATTATAAGAAAAGTAGAAAAACACAACTGCTAGTTATAAAAAAGCCACTCAACTTTGCACTCTTTATAGCCTATATACTATGTATGCATTTGTTGTTTTCATTCCATTGCACGTCGAACATTGTGATATATGTGGTGGTGTTAGTTGGCCATAATTAATTGTTGTGAATGTGACCCAACACAAATCTTATACATGTATTGTACATAACAAAATTACTGCATATGTAATCACTACTACAAAAATCGTGATATATGACAGTTATTAATTGTCATACATTATGGTTCCAAACCGTCATATACGCGAGCACTATAAAAATTTCTCACCAATACATTACAGTTCCGAACAATTATTTATTCTTGACCTATTATAATGATTATAATATAACATCTTTTATGTATTGAGGCTTGGTGAAGCCCTAATATGCCTATTGTTGATAATAATCAGGCACACGTAAACAACCGTCATAATATATAGTAATGCTTACATCATATATAACGGTTCCGCTTTAACAACCGTTATATACAGTTGACATAAATAACAGTTGTTAGCTAACAACCGTGATTTATTGAAACTAAATTTTTTAAAAAAATAAATTGAGGGGGGGGGATTGCTTTCGATATCCCCCTACATGTACATTTGTACAAAACGAATCACAATATATATTTACATTTATTCATATACAGACCAATATAACAAATCAGAATATATTTACAGTCATTTATGTACATGTATACACTATTAAAACCAAAACTTTCAAATAAACAAATCATCAATATCCAGAAATTTACAGTCATTCTATATGTATTTACTCTTCGACTGATGTTATGCAGATGCCGCCAACTCTTCAGCCACTTATTCCATTTGTGAGTTGCTAAACATCGTGCATGATTCATTAAAACACTGCGCGCAAAAGGAAACAGTAGATTGAAGTTAGATTTTGTAATATATAGCTAATTGAATGTGTATATGAACGAATTGAGCATATAATATACCTTACTAGTATCAATATTTTTAGGACTGTGCGTAATTATGTCCTTCATGTACTGCATCACGCAGTACCCACAATCATTGCTCATGTTCGGTTTCTTTGGACACTATAAAGAAATGAAAAGAAAAATTTGTCAATCAATCATGTATATAAACTATATTTGTACTTCAATTTAATATTATAGTCATTAGTGAATAATATATATACCTTCGATTACGATCATTAGAATAGTTTATTGTAGTGGTCATCAGTGAGCTGGCTTTTGTTGCACTCGAAAACCATTTTGAGTGTGGTAAGTGTAGATCGCTCTGAGAAGATACAATATAAAATTATATATATATATATATATATATATAGAAACATGCAAGATGAACTGAATTATAAGAGATGATGAATGAATAACTTACTGGTTAAATGTCTCATGCATATATAGTCTCATGTTTGGATCCCTACTCATAAAGTCATAATACCAAATCCTTTTGAGCATTGAATTTACAAGTATGAGCATCCAGTGGTTCCTAAATATAATAATAGATCACACCACCAGGACAATTACAAAATAAATAAAAACTAATTCAAGAAGAGTTAATGATGTTTCCACCCTTGAATGATAGGCACAAAAAAGTAAGTGTCACTTCTATTTGGTGTAATATCCCAAATTTTGGACCCTGAGAATTGAGAATAAGCCTAAAAGTGGGTAGACGACTAAGCCCGGTTCGGGAAGAGTCCCAAGAATGACGAGAAATAGGAAGCCTATCAGGGACTAAGTAACTTGGCTATGCAGGTCAGTGGACCTAATGTGTATAAACCGTGGAATTAAAGTGCCAATGGAAAATGGGCGAAGAAGACCCATACGGTACAAATTCGGTTGGAAAAGATGCCCCTAACTATGTCCTTAGGTATAGGACAATTAGTTGAGGGAAAATATGCCGGTATAAGTAAGTATACAACATTTTCAGGACAGTCAGGGATGCCCTGCGCTTTTGAAGATCAGGAGTCAGTGTAATCACTGCTGGAGGACACATGTCACTGCAGGATTGAAAAGTAAAAAGTAAGTAATGATTGCAGGGGTAGAAAAGTCAATTCCTTACCCCATAAGGATCCATTTTCGTCCACATGGAGAGAGAGAAGGAAAATCAGACGATTTTATCCATACTCAGGCCCAAACACAAAATACGGGTCCCACAGGATGTTAACCGATAGAAACGGGACCGATAGGGACCAGTTAGGGTTTTCTTTTGGACTGAATGAGACAAGTGTGGGGCCATATTGGGAATTTAAGATGGTGCCACATATGAATGTCCATTCGGGGAAAATATCGAAAAGTTGAAGAAAAGTTCAAAGGGAAGCACCATGTTGACCAGCGGGACCCACATGGACCGGTAGAAGGAGATTGGGCCGGATAAAGTGAAAAAGACAGTGGTAAAGTGGGAGGGCAGACTTGGTGGGCCCAAAGAGGCGCAACCTAGCCCCCATAATGATTAAAAACGTGGCTTGAAGAAGAAGAAAGAGAAAATCAGTGTAAAAGTCAAACCGTGGGTCCCACATTCAGAGAAAAGGGGAAAATGGGAATAAATGGGTAAAAAGTAATTGGACCAGGTTTGTGGGCCCAAAATGGCGTGCCATATGTCGTTTTGGACAGGTCCAAGAACTTGGGGAAAAGTCAAAAATAATTAGAAAGTTCTGGGCCACAAATGCAATTTACGAAAGTTTCGGGCCAAAACTCATAATTTGCCCCAAAAGCGTATAAGGATCTGCACGTTTTTGGAGGGGGCAGCGCCACTTGTCATCTGCCTAGACACCTCTGGAATTCTCTGGAAAAACTTGGAGAAGAAGTCAAAAAGTCAGATACAACTGGACAGAAATTAACCACAGTTATTATGGAACTGATCAGCTACCTTTATTATTATAAAATACACATACTCTCTCTCTCTCCTAAACCAAGGGAGCACGAAATTTTTCAGAGAAAGAGAGAGAGGAGGCAGCCAAGAAATCCATAGCCAAAGCAAGGTTCAAGCCATAAGGATCATCAACCGAACCTCCGAATCGGGTAAACACCGAAAACCCGCATCTTTGGAACTTAAATCTTTGATTTTCGTTCATTTGGTTGTGGCTTGGTATTGAGGTCTGCTTTTGGAGTTTTTGATGGTCCCAAAGTGTTTAAAACGTGATTTTTTATGAGGTTAAGCTATGGTTTAAGTTCCCGAACTCAAAAACACCGAAGAACACCAAGAACAAGCTTATTTGTTGATTCTGGAATTTCTGGCAGCGAACCTTCTACTGAGCTTTAAAAATATTAAATGAACTTGGTTTAATCTGATATTTTACAGGGAGAAATTAGACATATTAAGGTTCACCATGATGTATAATTTTATGTTATTTGGAGTTTTCTACTAAGATATAAAAATTGTTAAAATTGGCTCAGAAGCAGCAGGCCGAATCTGGACCAGAGAGTGGAAAATTGGCTACAAGCCAAAATACGTGTCCTTTTGGTTTCTGGAATTATTTTTCATGAAACTTAGACATCCTAATGGTTCAGATGGAGCTGGTTTCATGAGAATATGATTTGTTTGGAATTTATTAAAAATCCCTGAAGTTGGGCCAGAAACACTGAATTTCTGGGAAATTGATGAAGGGCTCGGTTTTGAGTTAAAATGCAAGGGTATTTTTGGAATTACTAAAAATAAGGTATTTTGATGTTATTTAGGTCAAGGGCATATTTGGAAAAGTGACCAGGCACAATAAAGTATTAAATACGGTACACACCCCACAGGTAGTAACCGCCTTACTCAAATATCTTTATGTGTGTATTGTATGTTTGTATTTGCCATGTGTGTTTTTGTATATTTCTTTGCCAAATATGCATACAGAGTTATGTGGTTCCTAGCGCTGAGGATGATTGGTCCGAGGCTAGCCTTGATTGGCGGCTGTACAGGTCGATAGGTCCGGGGCTGTCCTGAGGCGGCTTTACGGGTCCTGACTCCGGTAAGTCCGAGGCTTGCCTTGGTAAGGCAGCCTGACGGCACGTAGTAGTCGGTGATGTTTGTGTGTTTCTGTCTGCATATGTGGTATGTATTTGGCATGTTATCTGTATTTTGATCTGGCCTGGTAACATACATACTCCTTACACATTTTGTATTTGAGTACTGATGGTTACTCTGGGGGCCATTATTGGACTCCAGTCACTTCTATAGTTACAGGGGGAACGTGCCTGCAGTGAAGAACTTTATTGGAAGGTAAGAGCTTATTGGTGCAGATTGAAGGATAGGGAATGCCCTATTATGTTTTGTATCTATGTTGGATGACTGTAATTATTTATGGTATTTTATGTTGGATAACTGTACCCTTAACCCTTCGGGGACTTTTACTATCTGTTTATTTTACTTTTACCAGTACAGTAGATAGTCCAAACCGATTAAATGCTCTGTTGCGCTAACTTTGATGCATGTTAAGTGGACATAATAATGCAGGAAAGGTAAAAAAAAGGTATGAAAATTAATAAAAGGAATCCCTCTAACCCGCCACCTGAAAGGGCGAGGCCGGTAGGGGTGTAACATTTGGCGCCCTCCTCATGAATTCAACCCCCCAAAAACATCGTGTGTTGTTGTTTGCCATCTTCCTTCATGTCGTCACCTTGGCTATTGATTCTGTCAGAGCGGATGAACTTGATCTTGTCTTGGAGGCCGTAAGGGATGAGGTAATTATGGTACATGTGCCTGAAATGTCAAAACCAACATATAAAAATGTAATCAAAGTTCTAAGCAGCTACCTGTATAGTCATAGTTGAATAAATACCTCATAAAGAAGGTGGCAGAGCTTGAACTTGTCATGTTCTTGTTTAGGACCTCAGAAACAAGCTCTTCACTTATAGTTTCCACTTGGTTTAGTTGTTTAAAGACCTCTTTCTCAAATGTGGTCATTGGAAATAGGTCTAAAGCAAAGCACTTGTAAGAAAACTCCTGGAAGGACTTCCAAGCAGATTGACCAACAGTCTTATTCTATGAGGAAGACTTCTTCCTGGATAGATCATTGGGGGTGGGATTATGCCTCTTCTTGGACTGATTGGGGGTCTTTGAAGTGGGGAGCTTGGACTTATTAATCAGGGGCTTGGACTGATTACGAAGTTTGGCTTGGGTGGGCACCTTCTTTTGAGCAGCCAACTTTTTTGAGTAAAAGGCTTCCATACTCTAAGTAGACGACCAAGTGATGAGTACTATTTATGTCATGTTTTTCCTATACTGTGTGACTGTTTTGTGAGTTGAATATGAGCCTAAAAGTATGTTATCTGAGCAATTGTGGGAAATATAAGATACATATCATAAGTTACGATGAATGCATAAATTCTTGTACATGTGCATAAGAAGAAGGAAAGCTTAAGAGTTTATTATGAACGCACATAGCATTACCAATACGATGCTATAGCATCAAATCAATCACATCAAGCTACAATACAATACAACTCATACGCTATAGCAGAGTAAAGGAAGCAATGTTGTGCGCCGTATGCTCTAACTTTTCCTCAAGGCTTTTTCAGGAATTAAGTGCAGGTTGACGGACGTTAGTTCATGATAAGATTGTCAACAGATTGGAATAGAAGATGCGGAGGATCGAAGATTTAGATTTGGAGAATCCCGCAGAATCAGCAGAAGCAATCTATTGAATTTGGAAAGTTAAATCAGTTGGACCTGACAGATTTGGAAAGGCCCAGAAGACTGAACTTACACCGCAAGTAAACCTGACTATAAAAGGAAAAGATGGTTAACCCAAAAGGCGGTTGAGTCGTGGAGAGCCATAGAACATTCTTATTCGGCCAAGTTCGAAAGAAGAGGGAGAGAAGCACTTAGCACAAGAACTCCAGGAGAACCCAATTCCTCCTTGCAATAAGACAGAGACAAGAAGACGTGGAGTTGTCAAGTGACAGGCCTCTCCTACGTCGTCGAAACCTCTGCCAAGCTTTCTGTTTTTCTTTTCTTAATTCTAGTCAATCTTTTGTCATGGGTTATTCTGTTGTGGTCTGTTTAGTGCCTCATCAGTCATGAACTAAACCTCCTATGGCTGAGTGAGGATGAATTCTTGAGTGTAGAATGAACCTAGTTTGCTAGTACTTAACTTTATAAATTCAGTTTGTTTATCAGTATTCTTAATTTCTATCGGTTAGCGGAAGCTAATGGCTAGATCAGTGGCTTCAGCTTACTAGAAGGGAGTCGAGGTTGACCTATCATTGTAGGCTTCAGGCATGGGTCTACCGCTCATAACCTTAACACCTTAATTTAAAAGATAATCTTAATTAGAAAATCGCCATAGGCATATGGGAGAAGTATAGTTTAGGTTGTACGTATAGGATGAGGAAGCTTCTGTATAGCTTAGTGGTGGGTTAACTGGATAATGTTGTGAAAGGCAGCTATGCTGTCGCATTGCAAAAGCTGTGCAACATAACTGCTATAGCAATGTGTTAAGGCAACTGGGGGATTAATGCACTTGGGATGATATATGATGCTCAGCCTATCTCTTACTAATATCTTCTTACAACTACGATCCTTTGTTATTTTCTGTCTTATTAATTATAAACACAAAAATCCCAACTCAATCATATTTATTTTACCTTCTTTACACAACTATTTGCGTGAATCTGTGTCATTATCGGTATCTCAGTCTCTGTGGGACGATACTCTACTTACTCTTTATTACTTGTTCGACTGGTTCACTTGCCAATAAGGAAATCAACCAACAAGTTTTTGGTACCGTTGCCGGGGACTGCAGATACCTTTAGTGATTACGTGCTTAAAACGCTAATTAGTTGTGTTTTGTACAATAAAGCTCACCCCTTCTCTATTCTTGATTTCTAGATACATTATGTAGTGCATGCGTAACTCACCTTCAGTTAACCTTAAGCCTTACAATCATGAGATTGAACGCACCGACAAGCAAATGCGCAGGAAGCAGAAGTGAAGAAGTCACCTATTCGACCCCGCAGCCATGGCGGATATGCAGGTTAATCATGACCAGGAACGAAGGGAATAACATGCAATAAACAGAGATGATCAGGGTCCACCACCACCAAATCCGGACCTGAACAAGGCTATTATGGAGTTTGGGATCCCTGATTTAACCAAGCTAAATTCGGCTATCACACCCCCAACCTTCAATGTAAGGCACTTTGAGATTAAAAGTGTCATGATCCAGATGCTGAATGCAGCCGAGCAATTTGGAGGACTCCCTTTTGAAGACCCTCATCTGCACCTCAAGTCTTTTATGGAGGTATGTGACTCATTTGCCATTCTGAGAGTCATGACCGACGCTTTTCGAATTAAATTATTCCAATTTTCTCTTCGGGATAAAGCTTGGACGTGGCTCAATAACCTACTTGCCGATTCAATCACCTCCTGGAATGATCTGGGGAGTAAGTTCTTGCTTAAATTCTTCCCACCAACAAAGAATGCTCAACTCAGAGGAGATATCATCAGTTTCCAACAAAAATCGGGTGAATCAACATATGAAGCATGGGACAGATTTAAAGACCTTCTCAGGAGATGCCCACAACATGGATTGTGTGAGTGGGTTCAGTTAGAAACATTTTACAGAGGGCTTGACGGGAAAACACGTTCAATCGTAGATGCCTCCTCAGGCAGCTCTATTCTGATGAAGTCCTATGACGAGGCGCATGAATTGCTATAATGAATGGCCTTGAACAGCCACCAATGGCAGGCAGACATGACAACTCCCTCCAGACCTGTTGCCAGCATACATGAATTAGATGCTATGACTGCTCTCACAAACAAGGTGTCATCTCTTGCCAACATAGTGAAAGGACTGACCCTTCCTCCAAGCAACACATCAATGCATCCATCCCAGGTTGCTTGTGTATACTATGGCGGGGATCACCCCTATTCTCAGTGCCCTACCAACCCCGAATCAGTCCACTATGTTAACAACTTTAACAGGGGCAGTAACATGAAAAACCTTACTCTAATACACACAACCCAAGATGGAGGCATCACCCAAATTTTTCATGGAGCACCCAAGGTCAACAACCAGCAGGGCAATCATCTGGCCCATCATACTCAACCAGGCCATCAAACCCACCATGGTTTACCCAGCAAGCAAGGCAGTAGGGCAATGATTCAGACCTGTAAACGTCTATGACGAACCTGCTAAAGGAGTTTATGGCAAAGAACGACGCTATCATCCAAAGTCAACAAGTAACCCTTCGAAACCTTGAGAATAAAGTCGGACAGCTAGTAACTACCCTCAACAACAAACCTTCCGGATCTTTGCCGAGTGACACTGAAGTCCCCAGAAACCAAGGAAAGGAGCAAGTCAAGTTAATAGAACTCAAAAGTGGTAAGAGTCTAGAGCCCATGAGGGTGACCAAAAGGCCCATTGAAGATGTTGATTCGGAATTTGGTCAAACAAAGAAAGGAAATGAGAGTACCAAACGAGTCCTAGAAGAAGAACAGCAGCATCCAAAGTCACTGCTAATAGAACAGAGTATCGATGCTACAACATCCCCTCATTTTGTCATAATAGATGACCGTGTACCAAACTCAAAACGAGATGCTACAGCATTGTCATCACAGCAGAACCTTGATCCAGGACCATCACGGGTGATAAAGCAGCCCCCTCTTTTCCCACAAAGACTACAAAAGCATAGCCAAGAGAAGCAATTTCGGAAGTTCCTCAATATGCTACGGCAACTGCATATCAACATCCCTCTGGTGGAAGCCTTATAATAGATGCCTAGCTATGTGAAATTCATAAAGGACACCCTGTCCAAGAAAAGGAAACTAGAAGAATTCGAAACAATGGCACTAACCTAAGATTGCAGCGCCTTACTGACGAATCGGATACCTCCAAAACTAAAGGATCCTGGCAGCTTTACAATTCCCTGTGTTATTGGACCTCAATACACAGGTAAAGCACTGTGACCTTGGAGCCAGCATCAATCTAATGCCCATGTCTGTATTCAGAAGACTGGCAGTGGGGGAAGCAAGACCCACAACAATAACACTACAGTTAGCTGATCGTTCCATCGTCCTACCTGAAGGCAAAATTGAGGACGTCTTGGTAAAAGTAGATAAATTCATCTTTCCAATGGATTTCATCATTCTTGACTTCGAAGCAAATCGCAAAGTCCCAATTATTTTGGGAAGACCCTTCATGGCAACTGGGAGAACGCTGATTGATGTGGAAAAAGGAGAACTCACTATGCGAGTCAACGATGACCATGTAACCTTCTCAATTTTGAAGACAGTACAGTTCATAGACCCAGCTAGGGAATGCTTACTACCCTAGAACGATAGACACGAGAGCAAAGAAGCAGGAAGTATCCTCACATTACCTTAAAACTAATATGCCGTAGCATGGTCAAGCTGAAGACCGTAAACCAAGCGCTACTGGGAGACAGCCCAGCTTACCGATTATTTTCCTTTTTTCCAAGGTTTACAAGCCACGCAGGAGATGAGGCAAGCATGATCACTGCTATAGCATCATAACGAGCATTGCGACTAAAGCAAATCTACGCACTGGGTTCAGCCTACAGTCACGCCACCCAAGTACGTCCTCGTCTATAAGAGTTATATAAAAAGTTATTTGCGAGCCACCACTTCCAGGCCTAACATACGTCGCGTCCCGCCGCTTATTACTTGAGCCTCACAACGTTTCATTTTCAAACCTTCAAAACAACTCCCCCCGCTATTGCCTTTTCATCTTACCCACACCCGTTCACTGACCTTGTACCCTATCCCCAGTCTTTTTCCTCTCCCTACTTCCCGCACCATGCCAAAGGTCAAGCAAGTGGCGCGGCGAGGCGGTGCCCCCACCGGTTTACGCCCGCCATTTCCCGGCTCCTCCCTCACCACCACCTGTTCTTGTTTCCCCCGTCGAGGTTTCTTCTGCTTCTGAATCCTCTACCTTGTCCGGCCCCACTGACTCGTCCGACAAATCCTATATCCTCACCAACGCCTCCCTCTACTGGCACCCGAACACGAACACAAACTCCATGGACAAATTCCTCAACCACCTTGGCCGGCTACACTTGGAGCTGAAGACCCTCCGCCGCGACTCACACGTGTACCTCGCAGCCCGCCGTGGTTCTCCAACGGCCATCTCCCTCTCTCGGTCCCACTCGGAGATTCCTATCGTCAATGCCTTGAATGGGACTTCCTCCGACGAGGACACGGCCACCAGCACTCGTGACCCGGCTGTCCCTCCTGCCCCCTAATTCTTGTTTTGTTTTCCTCTTATGTTTTTATTCTTACACTTGTTATATGCCCCTGCCTTGAGCTTTTGCTTCAGGGCCCTTTTGTGAATGATCTATATTACTGCATGGGCTTACAATTTTTGCTTACCCTTTCCACCCCCATTCCCGTCGATATTTTATGTTGTGTTGCTGCAATAAGGGCATTGCATCATTCAAGTGTGGGGGTGATTTAATCGGTGCTTGCAAAAATCGATACTTAAACTATGCTCAAACCACCCCTAAAATTAGCTTTTGCACACACTGAATTTTTTTTTACAATGCATGATAGAGCACGAACACAGATCAGTAGTAGTAGGATGAGTATCTATATGACTAAGCATAATGTGATTGCTTGAAAAAAACTGAACCGTTAGGCTTGGGAAATTGACAGTACTAGATAAGCCCAATGTGGGGTAAAGTGACGGTAAGAAAGAATAGAGAGAAAACCCATGATGGAAGGATTTATTTGAGCCTAATTTTTTCTATTCTAGTGTGTATGTCAGCTAACCCATGTATGATCTTTAATTTGTCTTAATTCTCTGATAAACTGTTTGGCATCTAAGTAAATAATGTGTAGGATAAAGGCATTTATATCGTACCCCTCATTCTCATACACAAACCATGAATCATCACTATCCATATTGTTACCTCGTTGACCCTTGTAGACTATACTATAGTAGAACCAATTAGACAGGTGAGTATGAAGAAAACTAAGAAGAAATGCTATGGCAGTATGCCTCCACTAAAAATGCTGCGGAAAAGTTGTTTGTTGTCTGGTGTTAGAGAGAGAGAGAGAGAGAGAAGGAAGAAAAGAATAAAGAGTAGCAAAGCAATACAAGGGTTCAAGTGAGGCAGCAGGCTAAAATAAACACAGCTTGGAATCTGTCTAAACACCCTGCTATAGCAATGACCATTTTCTTTCATCTCCACGCATATATGACCATCCACACATTACAACCCAAGAAGCCCTTTTGACGTATGAAAACTCAGATGCTAAAAAGTAATCTTAGAACTTTGACAAGGCTATAGAACTTCTAAGTTAGCGTGACAGGAGAGAAAGCAAAATCCCTAGGGTAAGAGAGCGTAAACACTAAACCTGAGAGCCTCTTGACGCTTCCTCATCTAAGCAATATCTTGCATCACTAGCTGCTAGTACTAGGAAGTGGGATTGCCTGCATGGGGACGTTAACTAAGGGCAATGGTGAAGGCATAGTTACATAGATAGGAGTGCTACTGCTATGAGTTAACGTTCCGCTTTATTATTATTTTGCCCAGGAGTGCAAAAAGCTAAGTGTGGGGGTATTTGATGAATACTATTTATGCCATGTTTTCCCTATACTGTGTGACTATTTTGTAAGTTGAATATGAGCTTAAAAGCATGTTATCCGAGCAATTGTGTCATAATTCACGCATATAGGGAATAATAGGATACATCTCATAAGTTACAATGAATGCATAAATATCTTGTACATGTGCATAAGAAGAAGGAAAGCTTAAGAGTTTATTATGAATGCACATAGCAATGCCGATACAATGCTATAGCATCGGGTTAGCCATATCAAACTGCAAGAGAATGCAACTCATACGCTTTGGCAGAGTAAAGGAAGCAATGTTGTGCGTCGTATGCTCTAACTTTTCCTCGAGGCTTTCTTAGGAATTAAGTGCAGGTTGACAGACATTAGTTCACAATTAGACTGTCAACGGATTGGAATGGAAGATGTAAAGGATCAAAGATTTAGATTTAGAGAATCCCGCAGAATCAACAGAAGCAATCTATTGAATTTGAAAGTTAAATCAGTTGGACCTGACAGATTAGGAAAGGCCCAGAACACTGAACTTACACCGCAAGTAAACCTGACTATAAAAGGAAAAGATGGTTAACCCTAAAGGCGGTCGAGTCGTGGAGAGCCATAGAACATTCTTATTCGGCCAAGCTCAAAAGAAGAGGGAGAGAAGCCCTTAGCACGAGAACTTCAGGAGAACCCAATTCCTTCCTTGCAATAAGACAGAGACTAGAAGACATGGAGTTGTCAAGTGACGCCTCTCCTACGTCGTCGAAACCTTTGCCGAGCTTTCTGTTTTTCTTTTCTTAATTCTAGTTAATCTTTTGTCATGGGTTATTCTATTGTGGTCTGTTTAGTGATTCCCTCATCAGTCATGAACTAAACCTCCTATGGTTGAGCGAGGATGAATTTTTGAATGTAGAATGAACCCAGTTTGCTAGTACTTAACTTTATAAATTCAGTTTGTTTATCAGTATTCTTAATTTCTGTTTGTTAGCGGAAGCTAAGGGCTAGATCAGTGGCCTCGACTTACTGGAAGGGAGTCAAGGTTAGACATCTAATAAGCAATGTTTGCTGGGCAAGCTGGTGCTAGGCTTGACCTATCATTGTAAGCTTTAAACATAGATCTATCGCTCATAACCTTAACACCTTAATTTGAAAAGATAATCTTAACTAGAAAATCGCCATAGGCATATGGGAGAAGTATAGTTTAGGTTGTACGTATAGGACGCGGAAGCTTCTGTATAACTTAGTGATGGGTTAACTGGATAACGTTGTGAAAGGCGGCTATGGTGTCACATTGCGAAAGCTGTGCAGCATAATTGCTATAGCAATGCGTTAAGGCAACTAGAGGATTAATGCACTTGGGATGAAATCTGATGCTCAACCTATCTTTTACTGATATCTTCTTACAACTACAATCATTTGTTATTTTCTGTCTTATTAATTATAAACAAAAAAAATCTCAATTCAATCATATTTATTTTACCTTCTTTACACAACCGTTTGCATGAATCTGTGTCATCATCGGTATCTTAGTCTCTATGAGACGATACTCTACTTACTCTTTATTACTTGTTCAACTGGTTCAATTGCCAATAAGGAAATCGACCAACACCAAGCCACACAACGAAGCTGTCTCATAGCCCCTCCTACTGTATCTATGTCTCTGATAAGCATAGGGGGCAGATAGCTGGGGTCGATGTTGGTGTTGATTTGTACCTTCACATGCTCATGAGGGATAAACTAGTTATAAAATGTGTTATCATCTGGCAGTTGAACATGTGGCATGTTGCAATTGTATGGTGTCTAGGGCTATTGGCAAAACACTCAACATCTGGAAAACCCTTAAGCAGTTCATGGGGGAAATATGCAGCTATACCTCTAGTACTTGGGCTGCCGTTTCCCCTTTCGCTTCATAGAACTCTCCTTCATCAACTCTTATATGAGAAACCGTATTTGTTCCTTCATTTTATCACACTTTTTTCTAGAGCTTTTCATATTTTTTGTCCTTGTTATTTCTTTAAGGTTCTCGCTAACCATAATATTTTGTCTTGGTCAATCTAAAGCTAGCACCCATAAGAAGCCCAAGATGGTTAGACCCCAAAGTCTTAGCCAATACATTCTCATCTACAGAATCGCCAACTCCCTGTGTTGTAATTTCCTGGGAGATGGCTTTCTGAGCATTTAACAATAATATTAATATTGATAGTTAGTTGAAGAGATTACTTCCATGAATCGGTGACTAATATTAATACTTACCATTTAATCAAAGATCGTCATAAGAGTCATCTTTATTTTACCTTTCCACCTACCAAAGTTCATGACGGGGAGGTTTACGATATTTTTTTTAAAAAAAAAAAAAAACATGAAAATAAGCAATATTTGACCCTTTCAAAAAGGCCACTATGTTTTCAGATCATTTGAAGCCATGTTTTATTTCCTTGAAAGCTTTATTTACTCATGTCTTATTATGTTGAGAATTAGGCTTATTATAGATTTATTTCTTGTATATACAATATAGGCATATAATTATTCTAATTAAAAATTTTATTTAACTAATATGTAATCAATTTGACCCATTCTAACCAATTGAATCATGAAAACCAAAATACACTATCCTTTTAGTCCACATTCATCTAAATACTAACATCCCTAACTTACCAAAAGGATTGGGTCAAATGGAAATGACTAGTTTCTCACAACATGACAAACTAAAGTTGGAATTCCCGCTAGCAAATGTGCCCACATTTAGTACCCAACTGTGCTTTGTAAATTGGATTGTCTCTAGTCAAAGGAAGTTTGTTCTTAGAGAAAAAAAAATCCATAATCTTATTAAAAAAATAAATTATCATACCGAATCATCTAGTATAACAATTAAGAAGAGAGGAGAGAAATTGCATTAACTCATTAATACATTAGATTTTTTTTTGAAGGCATAACAAAAGATATTGATTAGTATTTAATGAATCAAATTATTGTCGAACTAATTGGGGGTCTTGGAAGTGGGGCACTTGGACTTATCAGTGGGGGGCTTAGACTAATTAAGGAGCTTGGACTTGGTGGACACCTTCTTATAAGCGGCTGACTTCTTTTTAGTGTGGGGCTTCCATACTCTAAGTAGAGGACAAGGCCACGCAACAAAACTGCTCGTACCTCTCCCACTGTATATGTGCCTTTGGTGGGCACAGAGAGGCGATAGCTAAAGTCAAGATATTATATCCAAGATTTTATGAGACAAATGGAAACTATCAGAAGGATACACCATTTCAATGTGGTACATCTTGTTCAGTTTTGTGTGGAAGGAACAAAACGTGCTCTTATCTATGAATTTATGTCCCATGGATCTTTGGAGAAATATATTTTTTTCTAAAAAGGAAAACACATCCTTGAGTTATCGACAAGTATATGAGATATCATTAGGAGTGGCTCATGGGATTGTTTTACCTTCATCATGGATGTGAGATGCAAACATTGCATTTTGATATCAAACCTCATAACATTCTTCTTGATGGAAACTTCACTCCAAAAAATTTAGATTTTGGACCGACACGTTTATATGCAATTGATGGTAATATTTCCAATTTGAGTTGTTCTACAAGAATATTGGAAGAGTGTCCAATGAGGTTGATGATTATAGTCTTGGGATGCTTTTTGATGGAAATAACAAGTCAAAGAAGGAATTTGAATCTGCATGCAAAACATTCAAACCAACTATACTATCCCTTATAGATTTATGACCAATAAAAAAACTAGAAATTAAAGGAGGTAGAAGTGGTCATTTGTTGTTGCAACTTAACCAATAGACCATTAACTAAAATCGGATTGAACAGTTCGTTAGCCAAATAATCATTCAAAATAAGCCTAATGTAATTAAATATTAATGAAATCTTATTTACTTTTTAACTTCTTTTGACCTAGTTGTAGTCACTGAATTTTGAGTTAATATCATGTAGTTTTATCATTGGGTAATGCAGGATTGCCAAAGTTAGTTTTTGAGAGTAACATTAAGTAGTATTATCTCAATGAAAAGGATTAAGCAATATGTTAATAGATTAAATTGACTAATTTATAATTTAAATTATACAAACAAAGTGCTACATACTAAACATATTGTTATGACATGATAAATAATGAAAATAAGATGCTACATTATTAAAACACAAACCAGATCAGGATACATAATAAAACAATGTTGCTATCAAATACAAATGGATGAGCCAAACTTTAAAAAAATACACTGGCTTTTGACTAATTTCAACTGCTAATTTAATTATTATTTCCCATAATCACTTGCAACCTAACTTAAACTTCCATGAGAATGTGAAGAGATAGTGGATGTTGATCCGCTAGAGTCAGAAGTTTCATCCATTACAACCCTTTCATTAGGATATAGAGAAGGTTTTGGAGGCATTTCAAGACTTTCAATATCATGGGCTTCTAACATCTCTATTACTTTATTCATCGAGGGGCGATCGGCAGGCTTCAATTGTATACACCAAAGTGCTACTATAAACATTTTCTTTGCCAAATTCTTTTCCTCGCTTGTTAAATCTTCCATTTCTATATCTTTCTCTTCATCAAATTGGTCATAAATCCATAAGGGAAAGTAAGCTTGGCTTAAATCTTCTGCATCTTGATTCAAATTCCTTCTTCGACTTGCCATTTCCATCAAAAGCATTCCAAAACTATAAACATCAGCCTTATAAGACATTCCTCCAATATTCTTGTAGAATAACTCAGGAGCCATGTACCCTATTGTCCCTCTTGCAGCAGTCAAAGTGATAATACTATCATCAATAGAATATAACCTTGCTAGTCCAAAATCTGAAATCTTTGGAATGAATTCATTATCAAGAAGAATGTTATGAGGCTTGATATCAAAATGCAATATTTGCATATCACAACCATGATGAAGATAAGCAATCCCATGAGCTATTCCAAGAGATATCTCATATATTTTCTGATAACTCAATTGGACATTTGCTTTGGAAAATATAACTTTATCCAAAGATCCATTTGACATGAATTCATAAACAAGAGCACGTTTTGTTCCTTCTATACAAAACCCAACAAGGTGTACCACGTTGAAATGATGTATCCTACCAATAGTTGCCACTTCATTGATAAAATCTTGAACATTAGTTTTGGATTCACCCAACATTTTGATAGCAACCTCAGGACCACTCCTTAGCTTCCCTTTATATACAGTGCCAAAACCTCCTTGACCCAATTTATTCTTAAAACCCTCACTCATTGTTTTCAACTCTTTGTAGGAGTATCTTATTGGAATAAGGTTGTGAAGTCTTATGAAATCTTCGATGTTTTCATACATTGATAAGTGTCTTCTACGAAATGTATAAATCAACAATGTAGATAGGAATATTGTACCCAAAAAATATCTGACTATGATGTATGGCACAACACCTCCTCCAGTGATTATTCCTAATCTGATTGCAGCTTTTGAAAGACTGAAATCATAGTCTTCATGGTGAGGGTCTATATCAATTCCCACTACTTGGCTTAGTCCTGGACAAATATGTATATTCCCAACAAAAAAAGGGTCATGGAATTGGTTTTGTGACAAGAATATGATTATTACTTGGATAACAATAATGAAACTATATGAAAATAAATTTTCAATCAATCTTAAGTATTGATTAAACAAATATTTAATTATGATATCATCACGTCGATCTTTAAAGTATAAGAAATAATTCTCTTAAACTTTAAAATGTACGTGACAAGATATGAGTGAACACTGGATATACTATTTCGAGACATGCACCAAAAAATGTGAAAAGATAATAATTGAACACTGAATATACAGTTCTCATTCTGGTCTTAAATATAAAAGTAAAAAAAGAGATTAATTTTGGTTATAAATATAAAACTTCAATATACTTTGTCTCATAAATTTATAATTTTCTTCAAAATATCTCAATTACTTGCACATATGAAGGGTATTTCCATCAATTAATTAAGGATATTTCAACACATGATTAAAGAAGATAGTTTAGAGAAACCGATACACATTTCTTACAAATAATTAACATAAATGATTTTTTTAATATATGTAAATTAGTTATCTAACTATTATATTAAAAACCTGAGTCTAGGCAATAACTCTTTAATCACCTATATCTTTACAAAGTTACATATTTTATTAGTCCATTCAACGCAAGATATCACCCCATAATAATAATAACCTACTAAAGATGTTGAACATACTGATAAATGCTCTTTGATTCATTTTGTCCAAAATGTATATGATTCTTGGAATTCAGATTATTGGAGGACAAAATTGACATGGCATGGACACCTAAAAATCTAGATTAAACCTAGAACAAGGGTATTTAATTACATATTTAGCATAAAAAATATTTATTTAAAAAATAAGAAAATATATGTTAATTGTTTAATATATTTCACTTTAATCACATTGTTTTTCTTTTCAAACTTTCAATATATGTTATACTTTTATTTTTATTTATTTTTATTTTTATTCCATTGAAAGAAAGAATCGTCATCATGAACTTGAAAGTTAAAGAAAAATACGCCACAAATTATAGGTTAAAAGATAAATTAAAATAAAATTATCAAGAAAATAAATCAAAATTAAATATCAATTAAATAATAAAATATGAATAATATAAGAAACCAGGAACATAAATCATATGGAAACTTACCCTTTTCAATTCCGTAGAGATAATCTGAAAAAGGAGAAATGACGAAAAAAGTCAAACAACAAGGTAGGATTGTAGGAATAGATTAAAATTAATAAAGTAGACTAATATTAATACTAGCTCTTGTACTTATTATAAAGCATCAACTAACAATTCTCACAAACCAGTAAAAACAGTTATAATCAATAAAATTATCTTACAATTTAAGTAACTTCCAATATTACCTATACTAATCGCATTAAACTTTAATATCATATTAATTATTACTCTCACCCACTACCCTTATTAATTAGGGGCATATATGAAAAAATAGTTAATGCTCCTTAGGAAACAAGTAAGTGCCTTATAAAAAGGATCAAATACACTTATTAATTGGCACCTTATAATAAGAATCAAAAGAAGAATAGTATGGAATAGAGTTGTCCAAAAAAACCCGAGGTCTGGTTGGTCCGGTCTGACCCAGCCCGGTCTAAGGTAAAAAAAAAAATATTGGTCCAAAACAATTTGACCAGACCGGACCAAACTGCTCGGGTTGGACTAGACTTCGGTCCAAGGGCTTAGACCCCCGGATCGGTCCATCGATCCGATGTCCTTTTTTTTTGTAAATCACCACTACATTAAGCTCGCCACCTAGCCCGACATCCTAATGTGTTTTTTAATTTATAGGAATCATTTTTCACTACATCACTTTTTATTACTTTGGTCCGGAAACCAATAAAAAAAAAAAAAAAAAACCCTCAGTCTCGGCCCGATACCATCCGACCGTTGGTCCTGAACGAGGACTGACCTTGATTGACCTCTAATTCAGTCTAGCCGGGTCCTTGAACGTTTCTAGTATAGCATTATCTCGATATATTAACCCCGGATCATGACCAAATAAAGTGGAATCATATTACCTTCTGCCAAAACGCGCAGTTTTGTTAACTTATCTGCATGACACAAAAATAAAACATTACATTAATTCAAAACACGCGGGAGGAACATAGGGATGATTAAGGTACACTTCCGGCCAAAACAAAAAAGCAGATTAAAGGTACACTCTGGACCGAACAAATTAATTTATAAAAAAATGATAAATATAAATATTTTAATATAATTTATTTAGTTTCTTTAATCACTCCAAACAAATTAATTAACTCTTATATTAAGAACTGTAAGTAATATTAAAATAAGTTTAGTTTGACTAAATCCAAATGCTAAAAAATAAAAGTTGAGACATTTAATATATCTTAAATTGACTAACTTTTCTAAATTTGAATGAGTATTAAAAAAACGATGTTATATATTTTCTCTCACCTACATTTTTAATTAGGGTAAAATTAGAAAGCTCAGCCATTAATAACTTTCATGATAGACTTATATTTTAGGGGGAAATAGGAAAAATGATATTAATGTCGTAAGTAAAAAAAATAATATAAAAAAGTTTCAGTGAAAAATCAATCATTAACAAGTTAAGGAGCTACTATTAGCAAGTTGAAACTTTTATGATAATTTTTATCTTAGTTGTAAGTTGTAACCTTAATCAAAAAAAAAAAAAAAACTGATTTTGGCCCAAGAAAATGTTAAATATAAATTTGAAGCAGAAAGGAGAAAGGAAGGTGAGTAGGTGACTTACTGCAAATGCCATCATGCTTAGTTATTCCCATGGGACTTCGACAGGCCAGAAAAGCCGGAGCGCATTGGAGATTGAGAGTTTCACGGTTCAAAGAGCAGAAACTGGAATATGGACAACTATGACCAACACAAGCTCGTTTCCACCACAAAACCTCGAATCCATTGGAAAGCACTCTGTGAATATCGGCGTATGATGATGACTTGTTTCCACCACTACCTACCTGTGAATCCCAATCTAACGAAATGGTGGCCACCGATTTCACACGACACTGACGTTTTAGCTCCTTAACCAATAAGTCTCCGGCTACAGCATAAACATAACCTCCTCCTTCTCCTTTGGATCCCCAATTCACGCATGGAGATGTATCCAGGAACTCTGCGTCGTCCCTCACTGGATCGCTGCAGTTCAGGTACGCAACGTGCTTGAACGAAACTTCTAATCCTCTCCCCCTCAGATTTGCGCCGTAGGGATTATTGCTGTCGTATTCCATGTTTAAGGAGGTAAGTTTCGGTGAAATTGGATTGGGATAAGGAATAGCGAGGGAGGGAGGAACAATTTCCCGCCTGAATTCCAGGATCTACAACTCGGATTGTGTAGTTGTTGTAGTTTATTGCAAGTACTCTGTATATTCCGTTGTACAAATGAACAAGAGTGTCGTTGTTTTCGCAGGCTAGCTCGTATTTGGGGTCGCCACAGTTGGGTGGGTCATCTCGTAATCGGAATGGATACGAGATGTTTGTGATAATGCCGCACCGAGACGGAGCACAGGTTTTGTTCTGCTCTTGTGAATTTGTGACGCCAAGCGTTAGAAGCAGAGTGAAAAACACCAAATACCAACACTTTAAGCCTTTATCTTTCATCGTTGAGAATGATGTGCAGCTGCTACACCTCTGGATTATGATCCTCCTCATTCAATCAGCTACTTTTCTTAGCTCTATCATTTTCTTAAAATTTTTGTTTAATATATATATTGACGACTAAATTTTCTTTGACTTTTCTTACTGCTGCAGGCCGCCTAATTTGAATTTTTCTGTGACTACTAACCTGTCTTTAATTTCTGTCTGATTAGTGACTATTGACCTGTCTTTGCATCGATGAGATTTGAGAATGACGTGCAGCCGCTGAATTAGGAGCCTCCATACTTTTCTTCCAGGTCCACGCGGATAGTTTGTATTTTTTACCCCAAAGTTGACGTGAAATTTCCGTTTGACTGATGACTTTTCTTTACTTCCCTCTTCGCCAAATTTATTCTTGTCAGACTGATGATTTTTCTTTGCATCTTCCTTGGTAGGATACGTAAGTGGCACCAGAACAGACAATATAGGAAAGCAAACTCCTTCAAAATTCCATTCCCCCTCCCCTGCTTTAGTTTTTAACGAGATATGCGACTACCGAACACTTAGGAATCTGTATCCAAGTTTTTGAGAAAACAAATATCTTTTGTTACCATGATTTGGCATCACAGATTTTTGTTGTTGGTGCTGCTTCTAAAACTAGCTAATGGTCAGAACCAGCAGGTGCCTGATGATGAAATTGTTCCATTCCATCTCTATAACAATGGGACGATGGTTGAGTTCTCTTCTATTCCTGCTCTCAATGGAATCAGATTCGAGGTCAATAACATGTTCAATGAATCCGACTTCTTACACATGTCCTTACGTGATCCAAAACATTGTCTTCCCAGACTCTTTCTTCAACATAGTCTCTACAATTCATCCATTTATCCTCTAGAGTTTGTTGGCTGGAGTGAAAATGTTACTTTCTTTGATTGTTCTTCAGCTGGGTCGAGACACCTGAGAAATATAAACAACCTACAGGATATGTTCGTCTGCCCAGTTTGTGTTGTTTCCTCTGAAGATAGTATCTTCATGTGGGACGTAGCTTCCTGCACCATGATTTTTCAGGTAGTTTCGCCAATAGAAGCATTTCAGCTTCAGGACTTGGACTTAGAACTAAGATGGCACTGGCCGCAGCCAAAATCTGAAGCTGAAAAGCACAAAACTAGTTTGGTTCCCGCAATTGTTATACCAGGTACTGGAGACACCCATTGATTTTGCTCTCCCTCTATTTTTTAAAAAAGTTTAATTTGGTTTTGGGATGTTTCACTGATTGAAATTGGATGTTCAATTGATTATGTGCTCCTGTAATTCCAGGGTCAATTACGCTGGTGTTGCTTTTCATTGTAAGCTTTTACATATATCGCTACTTAAAGAAGAAGGGAGAAGATCAAGAAAGATTGGAAAAGTTTATGGAAGATTACAAGGCAATGAAGCCTACTAGATTCTCTTATGCTGATCTCAAAAGAATTACAAATTATTTCAAGGATAAAATAGGCGAAGGAGCTCATGGAACTGTCTTTAAAGGTAAGTTATCTTCTGAAATTCAAGTGGCTGTAAAAGTACTCAATAATTCAGATAACGATGGGCAAGACTTCATTAATGAAATGGGAACTATGGGCAAAATTCATCACATCAATATTGTTCGTTTGCTGGGCTTTTGTGCTGATGGTTTTCACCGTGCTCTTGTTTATGACTTTTTTCCTAACGGTTCACTTCAAAAGTTCATGTCTTCCCCTGACAACAAAGAAAATTTCCTTGGATGGCTAAAGTTACAACAATTAGCCCTTGGCATTGCCAGAGGGATTGACTACCTTCACCAAGGTTGTGATTATAGAATTCTTCACTTTGACATCAATCCTCATAATGTGTTATTAGATCACAATTTCATTCCTAAAATTTCTGATTTTGGTCTTGCCAAATTGTGTTCTAAGAATCAGAGTACAGTGTCGATGACGGCAGCCAGAGGAACTTTAGGTTATATTGCACCTGAAGTTTTCTCTCGAAACTTTGGGAAAGTATCATATAAATCAGATATTTACAGTTATGGAATGTTGTTGTTAGAGATGGTTGGGGGAAGAAAAAATGTTGACACAAATCGAGAAACTTTTCAAGTCTTATACCCAGGTTGGATCCATAATTTGCTTGAAGGAAGAGACACAAATGTTTATATAGAGGATGATGATGATAATAGAATTGCTGAGAAACTAGCAATTGTGGGACTTTGGTGTATTCAATGGCATCCAATAAGCCGGCCATCCATGAAAATGGTGATACAGATGCTAGAAGGAGAAGTAGATAAATTAGAGCTGCCTCCTACTCCATTCGATAATGCTACTTCAATCAATTCAAGTGCTATTATTCCTACAAGACATTTGAACTCAGAGTTGGAAGTGATTCCTGAGTCAGAATAAACACAAACACCTGCTGGTGGTTTGCAAAACACACTATTGACAACATTTTGTAAGATTCTTTTTCTTGGGCAACAATTTTTTAGATCTGTAATGCTAGTGTTCATATTTATTACATAAATGAATCCTTTCAATACCTATGTACCAAATAGTTTATGTTTTCTATTTAGTATGATGATTTTGAACATAGCATTGTCAAATTATTGTGTTGAGTTATAGTATACAAAATTCTTGTTCATGGAAAGATTCAGAAAATCTACCTGCACCTTATTCTACTCTTACCATCTGATTATCCTCCTGTGGATTTAATTTTTTTGATATCGAAATTTTAAATCTAATATATATTATGACATTCTTTGCTTCACAATAAAACAGGGTGTCTAAATATTTTTTAGCGACATTTTTTAAACAAGGTGTCTTAATATTGTTTGAGTTTGCAGTTGCCTTTTTCATTCCTTAAAATGTCTTTCTTCAAATGTGTGACTAACCTGCGCTATGAAGCCATAAAATAAGAAAAGTACTATTAAGTGTTTATTTCCTGAAGCTCAGGTACTTTCTTATATGCATAACATGTATGATAAAAATACAAATCTAATAAGAATGATACTCTCTCTCTCTCTCTCTCTATATATATATATATATATGTGGACATCCATCTCACCATGGAAAAAAAAAAAATCAAGCACAGAAAGATGATGCTTTCGTATTCCATGTCTCTCTCTCTCTCTATATATATATATATATGGACATCCATCTCACCATGAAAAAAAAAAAATCAAGCACAGAAAGATGATGCTTTCGTATTCCATGTTTAAGAGTATGGGTGGAAATAGGTCAGGCGGCTTATTAAGATCCTATGGTCTTGTTTGTTAAGGGCTTGGTCAGGCCGAACTTGTTAGTATAAAAAGGACAGGTTAAGAGTTATTTAAAGACATGTTTTCGTCAACAGGCCAAGCCTAGACTTACTAAGAAGTCTATTAGGCCTGTTAGGCCGACCTGAGCTTGTTAATTATTCTATGTTAATAAAAAAAAACAGTTAATTACTCAATCCGAAAAAAAAAATGTAATTGTATTAAAAAAAAAAAATCTTAACGAGCTTGATCTTAACAAGTCTCCTTAACAAATCATATCTTAACAAGCCTGATTTTCGCTGATATTCAATTTTTGATCTTAACTGACCTTCTTAACAAGCTAGGCCTTTGTACAGTTTAGGCTGAAAACAAGTTTGTAACAAGTCACAATTCAGGTTCAAGCTACTTTAATTCAAAACATGTAATACCCTAAAAATCGTATTTATGATAAGTATCATATTTCGGTAAATAATACCTATTGAAAATAGGTGAATATGTAGTTTCAAATAATAAGTAATAATTATCTTATTTTCTAAGGTAATTACTATGGGAATTAGGAGAGATAAAGAGTTAAAATCCTTGAAAAATGTATTTTATAAAGAGAAAATGACCAAAACATTATGATAAATCCCATATGATCCAAATATTGACAAAAACTTGGGAAGTGTGTTATCTCTAAATTTAGGAATTTTTGGGATTATTTCCTTGGAAAATAATAGAGCATAAATATAATATTATTAAAAGCACTTTTTGGCCCCATGATTTTTAATATTTTACATGGGACATAAAATACCAATGTCGGTCGATTAAAAAGTTGTGAGATAATAATTAATCCTAATTATGAAAATTATCAACAATTAGTAAGTGGCTAATTAAGTAATTAGTGGCTAATTGTTTAGATTAAGACATAAGTAAATTAATTAGTAAATAATTAATTTAAGGGAGAAATTCGAAATTAATAATTAAATAAATAATAAAATATTAATAAAATATTTTATGCTTAGAAAAATAAATAAAAAATATCTAGATATTTTGAATAAAATAATAATATATATGGTAAAAAGCCAACAAGGACATTTGAGAATGGATAGAAATAAAATCCTACACCAAAATATAGGGATATAGTCTAAGTCATCCGGACTTTTTATAAACCAATGAAATTCTACCTCGGAGTGGACTATCTCCGAATTCATTTCGAAACCAACTGGTCATTAAGATACGGATAAATGAGAAATATGGCGAGATAGCGAAATAAGACCTATAGAAAACGAAATAGTTGTGACAAACCGGGGATAAGGTTTCTTAGGTCGAACATATTACTTAACCAAATAATTTACGTCGTGAGCCGACACTTCCTAAGTGATTTCCGTAATCAGTTGGTGTCTGTCCTAAAATGTTCAAAGTAACGGAATGCCCTTAATGGGATCATAAATTTCATTAACCCGGATATTCCTACGAGAGGAAGAATGGAACTTCAAAACGTTGCTTTCAGATTTTTGAGTTTCATCAAGATTACGCGATTAGGACACCGATCAGGGAACTTTATCGGTAAGTCAGCAAGATGACATCATCTTCTTCTAGAAGGGATGATGTCATCTAACACATGGAGGGCCAAGATGGAGCCACGTGGCGAAGTGCGATCCGACGGTTGAAATCCGATCTGAAAACAATTGAAGTAATTCCCACTAAAACTTTTCCTATAAATAGGAGCTCTCCTCTTCATTCTTCTTCACCCCAAATTCGAAAACTAGAGAGAAGTTAGAGAGAAGGAAGAGCCGGAAAAAAATACGCGGAGCCTGGGTAAGTTTTTCGGTCCTTAGTCTTAAGTTTCGAGGTTCTTTCAGTAGAGATAGTAGGAATGCTAGAATTGTCTTTAAATTTCCCAGATAGTCTAGATATCATATTTAGGGGTAAATATGATATATATTTCGAAAATATGATGAGGGAAAAGATCTGTCGAAATTCTAGAGAGATAGAGCGAAAACGGGCAAGCTCGGTGAAATTCCGCCGATTAGGGGCAAAATGGTAATTTGTACCTAAAATGCCCGTTATCTTGCTAGAAGTTGATAAATGTTATCCTTATAGGATATCTCGAGATAATCAAACCGCTTTGTTATGCGGCCTTCGTACATTGTTTCCCGTCAAAAATTACCGTTTTACGTAAAACGCATCAGTAGTCGACAACGAAGGTACGTTCGCATCTTAACACTAACTCGGTGGTTATTGTATGGATATATATGATTGTTGTATTCACACTATGGTGGTAGCATACGTGGATATGTTACACCCGTTGCTATGTCACATACGTGGTTATGTTACATACGTTATTATTATTGCTGTATCATACGTGGTTATCATCTTACATACGTGGCTATGTATTTCTAATCATACATCTGTTGTGGATTGTTGTATTGATTGCTTTGTATGTCGTGTATATATATTTCATATTTAAGCATGAGGTTAATCATTCACGAGGTTCAATGTGCATTGAACCTCGGTTCTTATCATAAGCGTCGGAGTTCGGGAGAGCCGAGAACCGAGGAGAAAGGGAGCGGGCCGCACGAGACCCGTGAAAGACTTTCTTCTCGTTGTTATTCATTTTGAAAACTCTCGATCCATCGTATCGCTTCAGAATCAGCCAAACTTACGGCAATTTGAATAAATGTATCAGTTACTCAATCGCTCCGATGCTCTACTCTGATGACATATGAAAAAAAAAAATATACTGCTTTTGAAAATGGGATGTTACAAAACATGTCTGACATGTTAAGGGTGAAGTTTGGCCCCGCTTGTTTCCCTATTTAAGAGGTAAGTTTTGGTGAAATTGGATTGGGACAAGGAACGGGAGGGAGGAACCATTTCCCGCCTGAATTCCAGGATCTACGACTCGGATTGTGTAGTTGTTGTAGTTAATTGCAAGTACTCTGTAAGTTCCGTTGTACAAATGAACAAGAGTGTTCGTTGTTCTCGCAGGCTAGCTCATATGTTGGATGAGACGAAATGGATATGAGATGTTTGTGATAATGCCGCTCAGGTTTTGTTCTGCTCTTGCGAATTCATAACCACATGCGTTAGAAGCAGAGTGAACAACACCAAATACCAACACTTTAAGCCTCTCTCTCTCCCATCGTAGAGAATTCACCTCTGGATTATGATCATCCTCGTTCAATCAGTTACTTTTCTTCGCGTTATCATTTTCTTAAAATATAGCTTGTGTTGCTTTTCAGTGCATGCTTTTACATATATCGCTATTCCAAGAAGGGGGCAAAGATCAAGAAAGATTGGAAAAGTTTATTTTAGTTTAATGATGTAAATATATTATTGGGAAATCTAAAAAAAAAATCTCTTAAATTTCAAAATCTTAAATAAGTGATTTCCCAACAAAATGAATTGTCAATAATTTTACTGTTATTTTTAATCTCATTATTATTCAACAGGATTTTGAAGTTCAAATAGTATTTTTTTGTCATTTTTCCTATCTTATATTGAAAAATTAAAACTTAATTATGATTTATCAGCTACATATTCATCACTTGAGTTAACAATAAAAAATATACTTTATAAAGTTAAATGACTAAAAGTGTACCTTCTGTAGAATTTAAAGGACTAAAAGTATATTTTAACCAAATATTTAAGACTAGATGTACAGAAACAGCAGTCTTTAATACGATGTTTAAACCAGATCAGTCTACAAAGAATTTAAATTGTTAAATTTTTATAATATTTAATACTTATCGAGACCGCATTAACTTATAACCAATCTAGAAAAATATTATTTAAACTGCGTGGAAGCGCATCCGGTATTAAGTTGTATCAATATTTACAAAAATGTTACCGGTCATAATTTTTAAAACACCTCAGCCTTTAGAGTTCTAGATGTAGCTGTCTTATAAGTCTTTTTTCTATTAGTAAAAGTTGATCTATTGTTGATGCTATCCTAAAAATTTGATCGGAATAATTTTGTTCGAAGTTGGAAATATGACAAGTCCCTAGCAGAAGCCTATGGCCTAATCTACATAAAGTCTAGCTTAACTTATTTAGTAAATAGGTACTGAGATTTAGGCTCATTATCAGCCCTATTTAGATAAATAAGTCAAACGTATTTTCATAAGGCCTAGCCTATAAGCGTACAAGTTTAGCCTAGTTAACTTTTTCTAATTTATGCCATTATACAAGTATATATAATACAATCTAAATAATTTTATAAATTTACCAACTCAGTCTTAATCCTAAATTTTACATCACATCTTTATTCATACACTCAAATCTTGCATTCTCATCATCAATCATTCACTCATACCTTCTTCTCTTCAATTGCTCGAGATGACAATGTTATCTCACTACCTCTCCCCTGATTTGCGTCGTCCACTAAAGCATAATAATTGTTGAGTTTATTTTAGTGCCAAATGAAATATTATTATCTTAGTAGGAGGAGTTTGTCCCCATTTATGTGGTAAAAGTAAAAGATAAAATCTAGTGTTACATGTTCCTTGTTATGCTTGGTCGATTTCAGAAAATGTATCATTAGTCAACAGATGATTAGTTTTTCTTATTTCTACTTGCTTGGACAACTATTATCAATAGGCATTTTTTTTATTTTCCTTACTAAGCCCTTATATTACGATGAGAATGAATGTTAGACTTTTAAAACATAATGAAGGATTTAAATAGGCTTAAAGGGTTTATATATAAATTTGGAAACGTAGGCTTTAAAAACCTATATTTTAAGTATGAAAACATAATACCACAAAGAGGGGGTGAATTTGGTGATTTAAAAATCTTTTCGATTTCCCCTGAAACTTACTCACTAAAACAGAGCTTAACAAAGAGTGAGAGAGATGAAGATTAACACAAGAGATTTATACTAGTTCAGTTTCAACTCTTGAACTACGTCCAGTCCCCAGACTCTCTAGGATTTTCACTATCACTTCAACTGATTACACACTCTGTACTCGAAAGTAATCCTCTTTCTAGGATTTACTCCCCCTTATAAGTTGTTATCAAATATCTCAATCTTAAAGTCTCAATACTTTGAGATTCTTACAAAGATATAGATTCAGAAATAAACTCTCTAAAAGAGAAGATAGATAAACACTGAAGATTATAAATATCCGAAGATATTACACAAGTGAATGAAATAGTATATGCGTATTGATCGTTTTTGTGTTTGTGTTTTCGGTGGTTAGAATGAATTGAATGCTTCAACTTATATTTGGTGAAGACAATTAATGACTGTTGGAAGCCTTCAATGCACCATTGAGAGTAATCAATATAGTCGTTAGGCTTGAAACTCGTTCATTACTCACGATGCTTGATTCGTTCAAAGATCAACGACATTCTTCGTTGACATTCCTTAAGTTCTTCCCGTTGGATGATATAGCGTTCAAATAAAGAAAGAAACTATAAATGCCTTTGGAATGTTCAGAAAGTGATTGTCCATATTCATGCTTCATTTTCTGGGAACGCATTTAATGTAGCTGACGTAATCAATGCTTTATGATTAATCTGCATTTAATCATTCATTTGATCATCTGAAATTCATTAACAAACTGAGTAAACATAATCAGGAACAATAATGAGTGATGATATGAAGTAAGCAAATCATACTTAAAGATTTAAGATTTACAGACATGGTGATTGCAAAACAGAGATAGCTTTAGCTCGAGTTAAATTAAACCAAGCTCGAGCAGATGACTCGAGTTAAGCATTCTAAGCTCGAGTTACAAGTTCATCTTCTTTGAAAATAAGTTTGAAGTTTAAATGAAGATGTCTTTGTATGACTAAGGCTCGAGTTTAAAACATTTAGCTCAAGTGCATGACTCGAATTAATCATAGTATGCTCGAGTCAAGTTCTTCTTTCACAAATGAACTTTGAGATAGCATTTTGAAAATGATTTGAAATCACGTCAGCTCGATTCATTAAGTGATGGCTCGAGTTAACAAAAATCATTTGAAAAAGAGTTTCAAATCTATGCTCGAGTTAAGCTTCACTGGCTCGAGTCAGCATCTTGTATTTTGAAAAATAAATATAAGTTCACAAGATTTAGCTCGAGGTAAAGAGTGTAAGCTCGAGGCAACAAAGTTGCATAACATATTTCACAAGGCTGATGACTCGAGGCAACAATGACTGGCTCGAGTTAATCGAAGTTCAAACATTTTTTACTAAGCTTCTAAAGGACTTGACTTGAGTTTTACAACCTGAAACTCAAGTTAATTTGATAGCAATTTAACAGTAAGTTACTGATTCAAGTTTGATCAAGTTAAAACATTTTGAGCTTGAATCATTAATCACATTTTGTTTACAATTGTCAATTATCATCAAAATACATAAAAAACTAATAAAGTAGACTTTAAAAGCCTATATTTTAAGTAGGGTTTTAAATAAGCTTCAAATCTTATCATGCTTTTTGAAAGCCCAGGCCTAGGCCTAAAAAAAGCCTACATACAGACTTAAGCCCAAAGCCCCAAACTTAGACTTTAAATCTCTATTGTAGGCTCCTGTCTATTTGGTTAAGGCCTAACCTAACATAACCCATTTCCACCCCTACTTAAAAATATGGTAAATTGAAGAGGTTGACACACACATATATATGTATGTATCTATATGTGTGTGTGTGTGTATTATAGATGTATGTACACATATATATGTACCTACACACACATACATACATATATTCATGCTTTAATTATATTATATTTATACATTCTCTTTTAAAATCATTTAAAAATTTATTTGTGATTATTTGATTGTGTCATACCATACCTTACTATACAGATGAGTTGAGCTTTATTAGGATTAGAAAAGGTAAAAATTCTTGAAAAAATCCCCAAAAGGACTTCCAAAATTTTAAAATATCAAATCAACACTTTTTCACTAAAATAAGTTGCGAATTTCTTATCATGTATAATCGATCCCTTATCAATTGTAGGAAATAAACTTGATTTGGAATTTTGGAAGCCTTTTTCTAGGATTTTCCCATATTTCTTTATAATTCTTCGCATCTTGCATTTTCCACATATACTATTCACTTGACCATTTCAACTTTTTTCCTCAATTTTTATTTGGTTTTTTAAGGGGGACTGCAATTGAGATGCTCTTTGACTCAATTTAAACTTCCGAATCTCCTTTACACAAGAAAAAATTATTAACTGAAATTAGGGTTCATTTAACATTCTAGAATATCTTGAACCTAAACCTAATCAAGAAAATTAAACAATTACTACATATTCATTATTTATCTATTCAATTTAACGTTTATTCTAATTTTTAGTCAATACTCAGGGAAAAAATCATAATTGAATCTGAAAAAAAAAAATACAATTGTAATTGACTTAAACCTTTATCCCCCCCCCAAAAAAAAAAAAACACTGGTCGAGCTAATAACCAATTAATTCAGTTCGAGGGAATGTAAACTCAAAATGGAGGGAACCTCGCTACCTCGAATTAGTTATCGTGGCTATATACCCATGGCTTAGACAAAAGACCACTAATTAAGCTAGAACAACCTCAAGTTGATCTAACTACTTGGTGGTCTAAATTTCCTCTTACACATGATAAACATTCTCATTAAAGATAGGGTTTATTAGCACTATAAAATCTCAAAATTGAGTCTGACCAGATTTTTTTCACAGTACAGAATTTTACCTTTGAATGAGATACAAAACTTTTTCATTGTACTAATTATCCAAAACATCCTTAATAGTCACACATTTTACTTCTAAGTTCAACTAACTCGACCTTTCTTATACTCAACTCCATGACAAAATAAGATCACACAGACTAATAACCTTATCATGCACAAGCATTTGTTCCAGTCTTGACATTTATACATAACAAAACAATCAATTAAATATTCATTCCCACTAATCAAGTCATGCTCAAGGATCTAATATTTCTCAATTCCACAATCAATTATTATAATTTTGGGTTTATGTTTATTAATCAATACTTATGATGATTAATTTTTTTTATGCCATTGTTGTGGTATCGAAGATATAAAAAGAAGTTTGTTGGATCATTGGTAAGAAAGGTAAACTAAACATTATAAAGTCTTTTAAAAAAGAGTAGAGGAAGAACAAAAACAACGTTGAATGGAATCATTGAACAAGATTTTTTTATTAAAAATCTATTTAAATATTTATTTGTTGATAGAGTCATAGACCACACATTAAAGCCATTTGATCCATGTAACCAATCCCACTTAGTGTAATTACATGTTCCAACGACTCTTAATCAATTTTATTGTATCTAATCCATTGATCAACACCAGACATATAATTGTGATGAAAATATTTCAAAGTAACAGAAAGAGATGAAAAACTCAGCCACAAAAAAATGCAAATATTTATATCTTCAACCAAAAAAAAAAGGAAACAAATCCACTATTCACATAAAAAGCTTGAAGGAACAAAATTTACTTGGCAATCATTAAATTACCTAGTGTTATGTCCAACAATAAAAAGGGGTAGGATCATATATTATTATATTTATATATATAAACCATAACATCAAAAGCTTTAAAAAAAATGGAAGAAGACAAAAAAAAAAAAAGAAAAAAAGGGGTATTCACTCAAGGCATATTTACATGTTGGGATTGTCCTCTAAGGAAGAATCAGAGGCAGAGTCATCCAAAGTTGAATTTGAGACAGTCTCCATTTGACTCCCACTATCACTGTCTGAAGTAGCTGTTGTCCTCTCTTCATTTGGGTGTTTCAAGATCCAATACATTATACTTGCTGTTAGTGTAAGGATCATCTTTTGGTTCACCTAAAAATTTGTACCGCCATTTTAAGGTTTAGAAGAAAGCACAAGGTAAACAATAATTTAAAAGTAACCAAAAACTACAAATTAAGCTCGACAATACTTAAATCTGAACTGATAATACCAAATAGTTGCATTTATTTCTTTCTCTTTTTTTAGTTCTTTCTTTTTTCCTTTTTTTTTTACCAAAAAAAAAAATCTTTCTTTTTTAAAAGTGAAGGTGTAAATTTACCTATGAAGTATTCTCACATGCATATCTGACAATATGAAGTTTCCATGGGTGCAACAGTACACATGAACGTCCTTAAATGAAGCAAAGTGTTGTTTCCATTAAGTCTTAATATTTTACTCCCCCTCTAATAAACGGTTAATGTTTCAAGATTTAACAGAGATGGCACTTCAGCTCCATTTGGGAACGTTCAAATGAGCGGCCTTTTTCATGGGAAAAGTCTCCCTATACATTTCATATGGAGCATTCAAATTTTTTGAAAATATTTTTAATAATAATTAAAAAATTATACATTGATATGATGTCAAGCAAGAAATAGATAAGCAAATAGTGATAAAGTCCACAATACCTCAGTGATGTCTTCAGGAAGCAAGAATATGGAACATCCAAGCTTTCTAGCAATGCTGATAATATAAGAGGCATTCATCTTTTTCTCCTCATCTGCATAAATAAAATATATTTTGAGGGTGAAGCCCTAGAAATTCATAAGCCAAAAGTAAAATACTGTTAGACCCCATTGTCATTCATTCAGTCAAATGTCTTGTACGATGAGCTCTCCCTCAAATTCAATGGCATCAGAATCATCTTTAAGGTCGAAAGATTCAACATTGTACCACACTTGAAGTCAAAAATTCCCAAAAAACAGCCTTATATAGTTCTATGTTTTGTGGATGAACCCTTTTAATTGTTTTTTTTTTTTTTTTTTTGAATTAGAGGGACAAGTACTAACAGCCTGAGGTTACAAGTAAGATCAAACCCGCAACCTCCCACTTACAATGCTTTTATGCCACTAGATTACAAGGTCATTATCTAAGTGATTCTAGTTCATATCTCATGCACTATTTTCTTCCTTATTTCTCTTATCAATATATCAAATCATCATATATGATTTATGATTAAGAAACAAATTGAGAATATAGAAGACAACATACCAGTTACTCCTTTTGTTATGAGGCCCCAATTTACAGCTCTGGGCTGCACAGAACTAAGAAGCTCGAGGAAAAAAATTCCATCAGACAAGCTTTTATCCTGAAATTTGATGTTAAACAATCAATGAAATGAAAAATGCAACATAAGGATATGCCTGAATTGAGAATTGTTCTGAACATAAATTGTAATATTATCATGTCATATGAATCCAAACTTTTTGACAGAAACTTTCTTCCTTTGTCTTGTCAGAAATAATATAAATTTTTCCAAGAAACAAGTTCTCCAAGCATAACGAAATAATAGTATTATACAATAATGTAAATAAACACACGATTAAATGCCCTCACCATACGTGTTCTTGAATTTTATTAAGCAACAAAGTCTTCATCAAAAAGCAAATGGATAGCCCGAAAATTAAGGTGTAATCTATAAGCTTACTTCTTCAAATATTCAACGTCCTCTTTCTCTTGGCTAAAATTTGTGTCCATTCGGTAACAAAAAGGCAACAACTACATTGTGGGTTTGTTAAAAAGAATAGTACAATATATCTGTAATTGTAATTGTATTATATTATTATGAGGCCATGACTAGTAATTCAAAAACTATTATGTGCTAAGATATATTAAAGGTGTATAATGTAAATTTTGTGAGAACGGGCTATCAGATAAACTGTTTGTCATGTAAAATTACAAAACTATAACTCCTCTTCTTTATTCAGTAGTTATTCATAAACAAGAAAAAGGCCATAAATAGGACTAAAGTAGAATGGGATTTATAAGTCCTAATGAGTAGTATTATAGACTGCTCAAGCAGGTACTTAAAAGTATAGGTTGTTCTCTCACCTCAACAATTTGTTTTTAAGGGAAAATTCCTCACCTCACTTACTCCTAATTTTTGGTATTAGAGCTAGTATTTGGTAGCTAAAACAACCTAAAAAAAAAAAACTACCTATAGAAGGTGCTGACCAGCAAAAGACTGAGTGAAATGTGGTAGAGTTCAGACACTAGGTCATCAAGTAGACCGAGGATTTCCCCCGACACGTGTGCATCAGCCACACATACCATATATCACTAGGGGGAAAACCACTGTGTGATAAGTTAAAAATTGGTGTACTTAATCATGAACTGAGTCAAGTGAGTAGCTTCTTAAAATACGATAATTAGATAAGTGTTTGATTGATTTTTATACCTTAAAGCTATACATGCGGCTCTGGCTTCCTGAGCTTCTGACTTTGTTATTGGCCCATTCCAAAATATCAGCATCAGTTATTTCCTTCCCATGAGAGTGAGATCTCAAGTTCTTTAGGAGTTGTAGGATGTTGTATCTCATCAATTGCCACAAATAAGCTGAACAAAATCATTTCCATCTCATTTACACACTATGCATAAAACCTTTATCTTATAACATTGTTACTCTCATGTTCTTGCCAGTTTTTTTTTTTTTTTTTTTTTTTTTTTCCATTTGCACATTTATTGAGTTGAAATAATATGATTTAGCAGCATATAAAATGTAGAGAACAACATACCCAATATCAGTTTTTTATTTCCCTGCACAATGTCATTTCCTGCAACATTTACCAGAGAGAACCTAAGTTGTTTCCCAATTTTCACAACTTGGTTGCAGTTCTCCACTTTCTTAAATGGCATCTTAATCGGAGGCTTATTAGCGATCTTCCAATTGACAATCCCAGGTGACACCTTGTCAAGAGTCTCCAGTAGTACCCACCTGTAAGTCACCAGCAACTCAACAATTTGAAGATAAAAATACAAAAATAATACCTCCGGTATTATAACTAACACATATTTGTTACAAATAACTAACTTAACTAGCTTCCTTAATATCCACAAATCAGTTATCATCTAGCTCTTTTTACAGAAATGGTGAAAATGCAGGATACTTACCCATTTCTGACATCCTCAAAAACATTGTTGACATATGTTGAATTGCCAAGACTATTAATCCAAAGGCGAAACGCCCTCTCTTCTCTAGAGTCTTGGGTGTCATCTGGCAATGTGTCGAGGAAAGATGCTTGCTTTGATTGGGTTGAAAGTCCATTCCTATAAGAGAAAAACTGAGTAAGATTGTATATATTTCTCTCAAGCATTAAAAACTTAAAAAAAATGAATAAATAAATGCAAGGAACATTTCACCATTACAAAACTTCAAAGATAATGACTTTACAATAAAAGGAAAAACAGAATCATTAACTAAGCAACAAGATGAATTGTAATGCTATTTTGTTCCAATGTTGCCTGGTTGACAACCTTATCAACCACTGAATGTTCAGTGAGCACATGAAATTCCAAATGTGATTAATAAAGGCATTGAAAGTTACAGTATCTTCCAAATTCCCAAATTACGCCTCACTTATTCTCCTCTGAGTGACTCAAAAAGAGATAAATATAAATTTTTAATAGCGTTTAAGAGAAAGCCAATTCTCTCACCTGAGCTGGAAAATATGTGCAACAAAAGCAAGATTAAGATTTGGGGACCCTTCCACTATATCTCTCGCAGTTAAGTATCGCTTACAACCCATCTTATCGGCATGTTCAAGGACTAATTTTGCTCTTTCAAATGGATTTTTGACTTCCAATGTGGATGGATTGGTGTACTCAGGTGCAAGAACATTTAGAAGATGAGCATAAGCCTCAGCATCCTGCAGGCTCAGAACCATATATACTAAATCATCAGCTCCAGGCACAGAAATTCATAAAAAATTAAAAATAAAAAGCTTTTCTTATAATCATTACTTCACAAATTCATAAAATGGTCGGATTATAGAATTTCGTGCAGCGACTCTTTACCATTTACCCACTTTTTCAACTTGTAAAGGAAGAGAAGAAAAGTAGATAACTTCAACAAGATAAGCCAATCTATTAGGTAAGTTACTTATTTTTCATCTACCATCATGTGTCAAGATGCGAAATTCCTACACTACACAGTCATATATTAATTGAAATGTTATCAAGTTAACTGACAATCCAAATAAGCAAGTTCAAATTACTTTTGAATTATCATGCAAAGTTTGAATATTGTTGGTTAAAATAACTAAGTTGTTCTACTTGTAGACATACCAGGAATATATAGGACACCATATGAACATATGTGAATCTTTATAAGAACTCTCAGTTACCTTTACATCAGAGGAGAAGTTGGTGACTATCTTCCTATACCCAGATTTTTTCAAATGATAATTCATCCACCTTAACAAGATCTTTTCAGGCGGTAGACTCATCAATTCTTCCATGTCCTGTTAGTTAAAAAAATATATGATATCAATAGATAAATATATAATGATTTATTAAAAATAAGCTTGCATGTGAGGTAATTACCTTACTATCCCCAATCAACTCCACCAGTTGAGGAGTTTTCCTTAGGTTCAGGTCAGCCAATAATTGAATCTAATTTCACACAACCATTAGGAATGCGAAAGGTTAGCCTCAATCAACTAAGCTTACTTTGGTCAAGATGCTAGAATGCAGTATAACAGATAAAATATTCCTTAGTCACTGCTAAGATGAGGCAAAAAATATTAAATATCGGCATGCCCGTTAAATTTTACCTTGATAATCTGTGAGATCAATCCGAGCACAAGATGACGCTGAAATAAAAAAATACAGAATTATTTCTACAGAGAAATAGAACAGGGAAAAATCAGATATGGATGAACAAAAATGCAAAGCAGGATCGTTTAGTGAAGAACTGCAGAACTTGTGAGTCACCTTCATAACATCCCAGTTTTAATTGTGTAACTCTTACAAATAAGCACAAAAAATAACCAAAATTACAGTACATATCAGTGATTATGGCACCTTTTTTTTATGTGAAAACTCAAAAGGCTTTTGGATACATACCCTTCCTTCAATAAAGTCCTGAGTCCCAATATTGACCACTGTGCATCCAATTGCTTTAGCAGAGTTTAGGCAAAGCGTGTGGTTTTCATTCCTTTCCCATGGATTAAGTATTCTCTTTTTATTGATCGCGCGTTCATCGATTGTACCCGGAACTGCCACATTGATAAGCTTACTGCAAAGAGCAGGTACATTCCATTTTCAAAAGACTGTACTGATCTAAAGAAATAAGGAAGAATACATGAAGAAATTTATATATATTACCAGAGAAGAACACCATCTTTTGCAATCTCAAATAGATCATTAGTTGAAGGATCAATAGGTAGGTATTTCTTGAGGAAGCTATCTTCTCCAAGATAGTTATTTATATGTGCAACATATGATGCCTTCTCTGACTCACTTATGGTGTGGAGCAAGTTGGTGGTAGCAGCCTTTAGGAATGCAGATGAATTCTTTGCACTATTTCCTGTCCTTGAACTTGCAAAAGTTTGGAGCTTTAAGTAAACCTGTAACATTATGGCACCCTCAATTGTCAGTAAACTGCAATTTAAATAATAATCCAAAATACAATATCAGAATTAAAGGTATATATAGCTTTCAGGCAAAGTCCTATCAAATCGGCTTAAGCTATTTTGATAGGAAAACAAACCTAATACATATCCAATCACTAAAATCTAATAAGGTTAACGTATGATGCAACCAATTCAGAGTACAAAAGATCTTATGCCAGAATTTCAAGATCCTCTTGCAATGTATAAAGATGAGCATTATTCCTAATGGGAGGCTTTGAAACTAATAGCCTACTGTTTTATGGTTCAAAATGTTGTCATATTTACAATTTACAATTCAAATCAAAATAATAGTTTATTGCTTTGGAATCTTCAGAGAAGTTCCACTGGCTCTATCATCAGTCACAATAACAGGATGAGAGAATCTAAGAGAAAAACAAAAAGTCATGAATCTTGTAGATAGAATTTCCAGAAAACAAGAATCCAAATTAAACACCAAATCTGAGATGACAAAACAAACCTTGAGAAACAATTCAAAATCGACCTCATCTTCTGTGTTCTGATACAAATCCTGGATGAAAGAGGCTCTTTCTTCCTCACTCAGATTTTCTCCCACAACCTTCAACCTCGACATCTTGGAGGCCAAGTCACCAATCATAAGCTTCCCACTCTCCCTCCTCATGCCCATGAACTACAGAAACCAATAACCATCAATCAGTGGTCTCAGTATCACCCAGAAACCCAATTGCATGAAGCTCAGAAAAACAATCAAAATAATGATGATGATGATCCAAAGTTCCAAACTCTATGGAGAGAAAGTAGTAAAGCATGTTTTAGTTTCTAAAAAAAATAAGATTCCAAAGTTAGCATTCCAACACTTTCTTACAAACCAAACAGAGGATGAGAACCAGAATTGGATTCGGAACATGATAAACAAAATACACAGAGGATCCGAAACTGGGTTCGATTTCTTCTTAGAATGTTCTGGAATTAAATGCACGAGACTGATACTGAATCAAGAAAAAGTAGGAAGAGACATGCAATGAATCGATGGTGATGACAGAAAGAAAAAGAGATTATAGGAAGGGAGATGATGAAACTTACGTGGGATTTCAAGCTTCTAAGTTCGACTTGAGTGAACTGATTTTGAAGCCATGGATCTGAAACAAGTATTCCCCAGTGACCAGACATGTTCTGCAACTTCAAATGAAACAGAGATGGAAGTTGCAGAATGAGATAAGAGAAGAGAGGAAAGAAAAAAGGCCTGTCTTTGTGAATATCAGATTTCTTCTTTATCTAACACTCCCTTCCCTTTGGTTTCGTCTATAAAAAGTAGAAGTGTTAGGAAGGAATGAATCGGAGTGCGAAGGAAGAAGGAAGAAGGAGGACCCCAACATCATGGGACGGTGTAGAGCTGTCAGAGCTCAAAGTTGTTCTGTGAGGAGAGAGAAGGAGAGAGAAACAATTCGAATTATTACAAAAATGTCCCTATTCTCATGTCCTATGTTTCTCACGAAAGATTATTAACGTTGTTATTATTATGGTTGGAGAATTGGTTCCCGCAATAAAAATGCAGGGCACTCCCATTCATTATTCATTATTTATGTTAATTTAGATAGAGAGCATATTTGTTGTGAATTATAAAAGAAGTCAAGTGTGAAATGGGGTGTAAGTTAAAAAAATTTAAACTCTTTTGATGATAAAAAATTAAACTAATATTCTTCAGAAATTGTAAACTAAATGAATCTTTATGGTTCTTACATTTTATATTAACACACTTTATAATTTATGTTTGTAACTCATTATATTAAGTCAATTTATTAATATATTTTTTGAAAAATTTAATCATTTGGCCCCTCTATAATTTTGAATGAGTCAAAACTCTATCAATACAAATTACTTTGTATATAATTTTAAGGGCAATAGAACTTTGAAATTATAAAATTTTAAATAATTTATTTTAAAAAAAATGAATTGTTAATTGATTATCAAATTTCGTTATTCATTTATCAATTTTTGATAATAAACATGATTTGGAATTTACAATTTCAAAGTTTTTTTTTTCTGTTTTTTTCCCCCAATTTTAACCAGATAAAACTCAATCTTTAAACTTTGACATAGTGTAACTTGTTTCCTATAATAATTTTAGCTATTTTTAAATGCAGGTTCCAACATAATAAACTGATATTTTAAATGGCTAAAATTATAGGGATTGGATTATGGATATTGAGTAAAGTGACTAAGTTACAGTTTAAATATTGAGTTATAACTAAATCAAAACCATAGTCAACGAGGTCATGTTTGTTTTTCTTTTCTATTTTTTTTTTTAAAAAAAAATTTATAAAATTGTTTTTAAAAGAAGTTTGAAAAAAATTATAGTTGGATATACTTGTTTTTTTAAAAAAAAAAAATTGTTTTTGGAGTAACATAGTGATGATAGCCGTCGTTAATAGTTAAAGCTAGGAATCAGGATCGGCCCAACTCAACAAGGCCGGTCCTTGAAGGGCCAGGGCCGTCCCTTTTGGGCCAGGGATAAGAAAAACATTTGTTTTTTAAGGCCCAGCCAGAGAGCGTGCGGGCCGGTGTGCCCCGAAGCTATTTTTCTAAATTTTAACTTTTTTCTTTCTTTTTCTCAAAGAAATATAATAAATAAATTAAAACAATTAAAGTTCTAATTTATCAAATAAATGATATCAACGTTAAAATCTAAACAACATGTATCATGTAACAAACAAACACAGTTACTAATTAATAATCAATAAAGCACTGATGGTCAGATGATGTGAATCCATGATGCACTGATGCGTGACTGTGTGTGCGTGAAGCCGAGACAATGAGCTAAGGCGAGAGGCTTGAAGTGAATGACATAAATGAGTGAGACTGTGAGAGTGAGAGAGTACTGAGGCAACAAGGCAGGCGAGTAGCTTCCATCACGGTCAAATTCGGTCAACGAGCCAAGCGGACAACTACCAACTTGACAAGTTAAAGAAAACAAAAATAACGGGCCTAACAAGGCCCGCCCTTTTAAACCATCGGCCTTATAGGGTTGGCTCTTTTAGGCTCAACTTCATTTGGAGGCTCTATTTTATAAACCGGCCATTCAAGGGCTACAGCTTAAACGGGCCGGCTTGACAGGCTCAACCCGATTTTCCAACTCTACCAATGGTGATGTGGGGGTAGTTGTCGTTGATGGTGACGTGGTAATGGTTAACACCAATGGTATAGTGTTGATAGTAGATAAGTAGCGGCCTCAAAAATAAGAAAACATCTAAAAGCTGTTTCAATTTTTAATTTTTTTTTAAAAAAAATATGTTTTTTATTTTGAAAGAGAACTTATTGAAAACGGTTATTCAAACAAATTTTATAATTTTCTAGTTTAAAAAAAAGCTAAAAAATTACTTTAAAAAAGCAAAATCAAACCGTCCCTAAATAACTAACTTTTCTTTTCTTTTCTTTTTTTTGTACAACTATATGAGATATGTTATTACGGATCAAACCCAAGCATTGTATTAATTGATGCATGGTTGCTTCTTTTACATCTTTTGTCATATTTCATCTAGGAAAAAGAACCCATGCCCCATCATACTTGAAAGGTCAAACTCACAACATATTACTTAAACCAAGATTAAACGAGGAGTTTAGTGTCCACTAATAATATATTTAACATAGTTATTCTTTCGACTAAGTTTCTTTTACTTAATCAAACTACTATTAATAATATATTTAATATATTAATAAAATAAAAAATACTTAGACCAAGTTTCTTTATCTATTTTGTCAAATTCTCCAATTACATATGGCGATGTGTTCTATTTTTTTATTCATGTGCCTTTATAGTTTAATAATAATATTTCCAAAATATGATATATGATTATGTATTATTGGAGAACTTGACATAATGGATATAATTAAGTATAATTTCAAAAATAATCAATCATTAATAATTTTTAGTTCCAAAGATGGGGCCTTCTTGTTGGCATTTTTTATTAGATAAACTTTAGAGGTAAATGTCATTTTTAAGACATAGCCTCATCCCCGCTCAAAGTGTTTTTTAAGTCAAGTTATTTCACTTTCTAAGTGCCGTTTTACTTTGACTACATCTTCAAACTAGCACATCAAATCAAATTTAATATATAAAAAATGAAGGAAATGTTACATGGAGTTCAATTAACACAAAAACTTTTTATCATTTACAGATATCTTTATTTACTATCAAATAATGCAGCACATATGAAAAGCCTTAGAGATGATTGAATTGATAAATTAAACTTTAAATTCAGAAATCTGCACCATGTCAGGAAAAAAAAGGGTTTAAATCTTCTTCTTTTTTTCTTTTTTGGGTAAAAGACTCTTCAAAACCAAGGTTTTGAAATCTGGACCAGTCGCTAGACCGGTCGGGGTACTAGGTTAAAGGTCAGTGGGTTAAACTGGAGTCAAACGGTGGCAAAACCGATGAAAAATAGATGATTTTAGAATTATTAGTATGAAATTATAATAATAATAAAAAAAAAATTAACGTTTAAAAAAACTAATTAACCGGTTTGACCCGATTCAACTTTGGATCGAAACACTCAAAACTAATACTACCTCCGATCCTAATTATAAGACATAGTTGACTTTGTTTGGAGAGATTAAGGAAGCTAAATAAGTTACTTAATCATTTCATATGTTGTGTATCTTTAGATTATATATTATTTTATTAGTCAAAGTAATTACTTTGAAGAAAAAAATAAAAATAAAAATACACTAAAGTAATTTAATTAGTTCAAAACTAATAGTCTTTTATAAAGGAGAGAGTAGGTATCTATGGCATAATGGCAGTGCCAGCGATTCACTGTAATCCACTTTAGTTTAAAATATAAGGAGACTATTTAATTGTATTTATTTGATTTGAAAAATACTGTTTAATGTATACTATTTACTTAACTAAAATTTCAAACAACTTGATAATTTGATCCTTGCACTATCATGTTTACTCAATTTTTATTTTTAAAGTATTAAAGTAAATGGTACATTAGTATTTCTAAAATTTAGAATGTCATACTTGTTATTTACTTGATTCAAAGTTTAATGCGAAATAGAGTTATTTTTAAATTCAAAACTAAACAAAACAATCTTTGAGAAGCAAACTTTCTATTATAACACTTTTAGCATATATAAAGTAATTCTCTAAAAGTCCCTTTGCTTTAGCTTTTTTTACCGAAAAATTTACTTTTTTTTGGAAAAAAGTTATGAAAATTTTTGGAATGTTCAATTAAATTTTTTAAAATAATAAAAACCTTTATGAAAATCAAATTTCTGATTATTATTATTATTTAATTAACACATTTTTTTTATATAAGCAAGCATCTAGACCTTGGGGAATCAAAAATATTTTTAATTAGTGCATACTGAAAGTTACAATAAAAAATCTCTAACCATATATAAATTTGATGTGAGGTGTATAAAAATTGGAAAAGAAAATATTTTTATTTTAAAGAATAAAGCGAGTATTGTAAATAAGAAATGTTAGTGAACAGTATGGATGAGATGCTTGACGTATAAAATTACCAAAAACAACATCAGACTTTGCAAATACTTTAATTATTATGTTACAGTTTTAATTAAATAAATTAAATATATAAAATAACATACTTTGTACTTACCCTAACTAGGCCGGTGAAATTCGAACAAGGGAAAGGTATGTCTCACCTTTTGTGAGCCTAGTTTTACATATTTAGGGTATACATTTGGTAATACCAATAAATAAAAAGGCAATGAGACAAACTGAATTACATAAATGAAAATGTTAATTGAAATTGGTTAAATATAATAAATATATAGAAAAAAACAACATATTTTTAAAATGTCTTTATTTATGGAGTAAGGGAAAGAAAATTTGAACAATCAATACACTGAAAACATACCAATAATTAATGGGAATAAAAATGAAAAATGACATTAAATTTTTTAGATTGATATAAATATAATATTTGTGTGAATGTCTGTGTATCTTTGTTATCTAATATTATCTCCAGTACTTTCTAATTATTTTTATTTACATTAAATCCGTTGAAGATATATATAGATTTTATTGAGATTGTAAACATATAGAAGCGGTTTCTCTTCTCAGCTTTTCTCTCCTCATCCCTCATCATCTCTCACTCATACCATTGATTTCACCGAATGTTAATCTTGGCCATCTATTTCATTTTTACCTCATGAGGTTTTTTTACCTCGCGAGGTATAAAATGAATGGCCAAGATTAACATTTAAATAAAATTGGGTGTACATGAGGGATGAGGAGAGAAATGATAAGAAGACAAACCGGACTCATAAACCTATGCCTATAAATAACATGCATGTATTATGTACTTGAAACACTTTGAATAGTGAATAGGAATTACTTTATATCCTCTTCCTCTCATATTCTCTCTTATCTTTCTCTTTGTTTATAACACGTTATCAACACAAGATTCTATCATTTGAGGTATTTTTTTTTTTTTTTTCTTTGTGAGATGCAGAATTTTATTTATCAAGATGAGACTTTTTCATTGTTTTGGATGAAAAATCAATAAATAGCAACAGGAGTAATCTAAAAGATTCAATTTTGCAAGTCTCCTCATATATCCGACAGCTTTGTATGCGGTTACAAAGAATAGTCGGAAGTGTAGTTTGCATGGATTGAAAGAATCCCAAAAGAGAAATGGGTGTCGTGGAGTTATGATGATGATGGATGAAGATATGATCATATAGCGACCAATTTGTCCGAAATCAATCAATAAGGTTTTAGAAGCCGAGGAGCAAGGAACATTGGGTCCCATAACCATGATCAGAAGCATTTTCAAGTGTTATATTAGAAATGGCAAAAGAATGGTGGTGACTTAAATATAGGAGTTTGATGTGGCTCGTTACTTGTTGATGATCAAATATTGGGTGGAAATACCCGAAAAGAGGGCCCAAATCCACATATATTTAAACAATCGCCAGTTTTCTCAATCTGTTAAATATGCCGATCGAGTGAACTAAAGCATTATCTTCAAGTGTTATAATAGATGGATGTGGTCTCGACCTAGCTCGATCAATTAGAATGCACAAGCGATTTTCGGACATAACGTAAGTTAATGTCTCTGATGCGCTTTAACTTCATTGTTTGCTTTCCTATGGGAGATGTAGTAAACATTCAGCGAAAGAAATTCAACAACCGTGGCTTATAGTTCCTTGATTTTTAGATGCAAATTTTCACATTTTATGAGATAATACATAATACAATTCATTAACAAACCATTAATAGTAAAACACGAATTCATGATAATACTAATACGATAATCGTACAAACCATTAACGATGCAAAAACACAAGATTCATGAAAATCCCTTTACCGCTACATCCGGCAATTAAATAGAACTTGTCAGCAACTACTACACTATCGCCTAGGAGGTATGGCATGTGGGCGATCTCGTCGATGCGTCAACATTGAGGTTCTCGCATGTGTCAAAGGATTGCGTAAAATTGATATCATCGCATTCAAAAATCGTTTGCATGTGTTCATGTAAGGTCAACCTCGTCCACCGTATCCAGGATGGGGACGAAAAGCGACAAAACCGTATCGACCAGGAATTCCATATTGAGGTGGTATCCATACGGCAGTACCGCAGTGGTTTGTGTTGAATATCGAAGCTGATAACTACGAAGCCTCCCGTACATATACCCGGGAGTCTCGGTGGGAACCACGGGCGCGGGAGTATAGGTAATGTACGGCCGTACACATGTGCGTGGACCCGGGCGGGGTATCTCGCTGTTGAAATCCGTCTCGTACGTGGTCATCGTTGGCCCGGAGTCCGAATCCTCCGCACCTTTCGGTGCTGCGGCTAAGAGACCAATCTACAAATTTTGATTTAGCTGTTGGGATGCAAATTGTGGAGAATTCATCCGCGAATCCACTCGACACCGTCAATCTACACTGAAATAGTCGTTTTCGCGTCATTTCACGTCTCGATCGTATAAGCTAAGGAATACCGTAAATGCGTTAGATGTTTGAACAAAAACGTCAAAGATATCTCAATCCTCTTCTACAGTTTCAAAGAATCAAAGATATTACGTTGGTTGGGCTTTAAACTTTCGGCGGAAATTCTTTCATCAAAATGTCTCTGAACACGGTATGATATTCTATGAAATAGGCCGCACAAGAAATTGATTTCTTGCAAAAAGGTAAATTGCTGACTTGAAAATTTAGAATGGTGAGTTACAATGTGTTTATTAATGAACTAAATATTTTAACAAAAAATAATATATTTATATCTCAATCAATATACAAATTATATTATTCAAAATAGCGTATATTCATTCTGAATCTATATGTGGAGTATATATGTTTTCATATAATTATGGACTACTCCTCCTACTATGTGTATAGTGATGTATTCCCTTTAATCTATATATATTTTATTTTAAACACAATTGAAACTTTTATGATTTATCTTGAAGATTTATCATGAATTTGATGCTGGTGTGGTCTGATTTTCTTTATGTTTCCTAGGTTTAAGAAATTTTACCCTTTTCCTGTTATGAAGATTATGAAAGATTTGCTTCATGTGATGAAAATATATATTTATTATGTTCCGATGTAACTCTGATATAGCTTTTATTCTTTAAAAATTCCCTCCCTATTTTCTTATTTATTCTATGAAGAATAATTTGAGACGTTATATAGAATTAAAATATACTCTATCTTACAGATATAGTTACTTTTAGTTTGACCATAAGCTATATAATTTATATTTTCTATCTCCATTGGTGCAAAAAAGGGTTTTAAGACCGGACAAAAGAGGCATCGTAAGACCGGACCCGTGACCGGTCTTGTTCTAACCAGTATTAAAAGTCCACATTTAAGACCGGACACGAACCGGTCTTAAAGAAACTCTTTTAGACCGGACATTTAAAACATTAGGTCTTAAAAGTCGTACTAAATAAAGTTGAAATATTTTTTGTTCGATCCTAAAACTCAACTTTTAAGATCGGACAAAAACTCATATGCTCTTAAAATATCAAAATTTTAAGACCGGACAAAATAAATTCGGTCTGAAAAATAGCGGCTTCTAAAACCTGACAACTAATTATACGTGGTCTTAAAAGACTGACTTTCAAGACTGGATTGTAAATACATCCGGTCTTAAAAATTGAGTTTTTAGACCGGACGTATAAATACACCGGTCTTAAAATACCAACTTTTAAGACCGGCTTAATATCAAATATGTACACATGACCTTTAAGACCAGACATATAAATACATCTGGTCTTAACAGTTGAACATAAGACTGGCGTATTTATTTTTGGTCTAAATTTTTCTGAATTTTTTCCATGTTCTGTTCTTCCTGATCATATATATATACACAAATTCACCACCCAATCCAGCACATAAAAGTCGATACTTTAAACTACAAGCTATGAACAATTATGAATAAATTGAATTGAGAAAAAGAATACAAATATTATTCACCATGAGTTATGTGGCTTCTTAATTAATGATTATACTATGACTACAACACCTAAATTAATTTATACAATATAATAAGATAATTTACTTACAAATACAATAAGTTACAAATACAACATATATACATGCCCAATATAATATTCATCATGCCTTCATCTGATTCCCACCCAACAACGTAACATCCTCTTTTATAACATGTCCCATTTGGATCGGATCCTACCACAAAAATAAAACAAGAACAAACTTCATAATCAGTGACATTGTTTAAGAACATATAGAAGGAAAATAATATAGTTAAAATCTTAAAGTTTTCAAAGAATTCTGCATATGAATATTACCTTATGAATTAACTTTTTTATAAAATGATATCCTCTCATATCCCTTCTTGATGATCATTTCTTATGCCACGTTCATTATCCGCTTCATCTTCTTCGTTCATGTCCGGTAGACCCCTTGAAAAAGGAGTACTCTCAGGAAGACTATAATTTGAATGACATTCCTCATCAATATCAATGACCCTTTTTTTTGGAGAGCCTCAAACCACATTTTATTTTCTTGATCGGTGATATATAACACTTGTTTCGCTTGGTCTGCCATAATAAAAGGTTCATCTCCAAAACTTCTACCATTGACATCGACTAATGTAAATCCTATCCGATCGATCTGAACACCATTATTGACATTAACCCACTTGCATTTGAAAATGGGAAATCTAATTTTAACATAGTCCACCTCTCAAATCTCTTCAATAATCCCATAATATGGCATGACTGCCAATAAAAGCCTCTTGTCTTTCGAATTGGAGAAGTGCATAGATTCAGCCTCTAACATAACACCACTGTTCTGGACTGTGCTCCTATCATCTAGGGACTTCATGTAAAATGTATAACCATTGATCACATACGAATTCTAACTTATTACATCAACCTCAGGACCACGTGCTAACCATTTGATTGTATCAGAAACACATTCCTCTCCCTCAACCTTTTGTTCGAACCAGTTTGCAAAAATTTTGTTATGCTCCCTAATCAACCTTTGTTCAGTCATTCGATGAATACAATAACATTCACATATCCGCACAGGTTAATAAGCAAACAAAAGGGCAAACAAAACTAAATATAAACTCACCAGAGCTTCAAGAGTGGTCCGCAGCTGAACAAATTGTTGCCAAGTTTGTTCATCAATAAATGTGTTCTTGTCCCAAGGATTTTCTTCAGGCTGAACCTCGGCAAAAATATATTTGTTAGCTAGAAAGGTCTTAAACTTTCTCCACCGATCAACACAATAAGACAATGTCTTGTCTTTCAACTTCTGACAGTCAGGGACAATGTACGTAAGGCGGATAGTGTCCCAAATATGATCCTTTATTGTGCCAAAGTCCACATTTTTCCACTCATCTATCAAGATGTTAACCTTGCTACGTGCTAGATAGCCAACAAAACTAGTATATTTGCATTTATTGGGACCGAAAGGTTCCAACTTTTCATCAAACTGAATCTCGAGCCTTGACCCAGAAGTCCGACTTAGGATTACATCCATCATTCGTGTGCCTCTTTTACCACGGCGTGCAGGGCGGTTACGAGGCTCATTGTGAGATGAAGAGGGTTCATTCTGACTCACACCAGTCACAGCAGTAATTGGCGTTCCTGGAACACGAATAGAATCGTTTTCATCGTTCATTTTCTAGACAGGAAGAAAGGAATGTCTGAGCAAATGAGAGAGTAACAGAGGCTAATGGTACGTGGGCGAGGAAAAGAGGTAATGCAATAGGAAGGGTTTCACAACGTGAACAGAGGTTCTTCAATGAGAGTAACAAAAGCTTTCGCGCAAAGAAATGTATATTTGTCGCTTCATTTTTAAGACCGGATAAACAAAGAGATGGTCTTAATATTTAACATTCAAGACCGGTCATATTAATGTCCGGTGTTAAAAGTAATTAATTTTTTATCCACACTCTTTTTCTATATTTTGTACCGGCTGAATTTTATGTCCGGTCTTAAAAGAATAATTTTTAAGACCGGCTTTTAAATATGTTCGGTCTTAAAACTTTATATTTAAATTTTTCCTTATTATTTTGGACCGCAAAAAAGATTAGTCAGGTTGTATGAGATTTCTCCATAAAGTAATTGATATTTGAATTTTTTTAATAACATTTTTAAGACCGGTTTGTTTTTTAACGGGTCTAAATAATATATTTAAGACCTATGAAAAAATGATCCGGTATAAGAAGTTCTTTATATTTACAAAACTGCCACCGGTCATACCTTTAAGACCGGGGCGTCGATAGTCCGGTCTAAATGAGGCGGTCTTAAAACTCTTTTTTTGCACTAGTGCTTATGGCCAAAAACCTTATACTTTAATTTCATATTTTTAAATTATATGATCAGAAGTCATACAACTTTTGTTTTCTATCTTATTAAATGACCAAAAGTCATACAATTTTGATTTTTTTTTATCTTATTAAATGGCTCAAAGCCATATAACTTTTACTTTCTGTCTTATTATATGGTCAAAAGCCATATAACTTTTATTTTCTCATTATATAGCCTGAAGTCATAAAAATTTAATTTTATCTTAAGATTCATTGACAATATTGTTATTGCCAATGTTTCACCTAAGAGGAGAATGAATGGGGTGATATTAAAATTTAAAACAAAAGTAGTCAATAATTAAACTAAGGAACTAGAGTTAGAAGAATATCACCGAAGTGTGCACATATACTAGTTTGGCCTTAATTAACTTTCTAACCTACGTCTAATCCTTATAGCATCTCTAAGATTTTTATTATTCTTCCAAGACTCCATGGGTTCTTGACACCACTGTACAAGAGAAATCCTCAACATGACTCAGTCCATCCGTGTGTCTAGAAGGCTACATAATGTTTATTTTTTAATAAAGTAATTTACTTTATTATGATATTTATATGCTCTTGCTATTTTAGCTATTTAACATGTTTTCTATAGTGAATGGACTCTTGCAATAGTAATATTGGAGCATAAAATCGAATGGTATGTGATCTTTTTGTTCTCATATTCCCCTCAAATTTTCTTTGATTCACTTTATCATATATCATTGTAATATGATTTCTATGTAATTTGCTTTTAACCCTTATGAATTTCGAGATATAACAATATATAGTAGTTTTTAAGAATTGTGTGACATATCCTTGAGAACTTTACATAACAAAAATGAAATATTATTAATATAGTTTCTGAAGCACTAATAACATTAAATTGATTTAGTTCTTGAAGAACTAATATAGAAATATGAAAAATATGTTTGTATGACTCACACTTGAGGAGAAGATTGTTAAAATACAAATGTGAGTCATGTTGAATGAATATTTCAATTATGTCATATCTATTTCATTTTTAATTATGGTTTCCTTTATTTTTCATGTCTTTTTGAATATAAAATGAGTCTTATTGATATAAATCCTGAAGATTTATGTCTCAACGACTTATACCATACTCAAAAATTAAATATAATTTTCCTCTTTAGTAATCAGAGAATTCAATGTTCAAATTATGTCCAGAAGTATAAATTTGATCAAAAGCTCTGGGAGAGCTAATATATTGTTTCCTAAGGAAAATATGTTGTTGCATATCAGAAGTTTTCCAATGTAACCTATAAGTTTATCAATACAAGCCAGAAGTTTGTCAATATAAACCAGAAGTTTACTGATGAATTTAATAATTAGCATGACCAGTTAGGCCATCTCAGTTTAATCATGATGCGGAAAATAATTGAGGATTCATGTAATCATACCCTGAAACTTAAATAAATATTACAATCCCATGATTTCTAATGTGATGCATGTTCTGTTAGTTCCCTATGTGTTTTGATGATAACTGACAATTGTAAATGCAAATTAAAATGTGTTTTGGTAAGTTGAGAAACTTGTTGTCAAGTGAATACTCGAGTATTGGTTTCAATACTCAAGTATTGAGTTGACGAGAATGGCTCACTTGTCACAAAGATGAGCAATACTCAAGTATTCTCATGAATACTCAAGTATTGAGGTTACAGAGAGCATTCCAAGTTTTTCACAATGAGTCAATACTTAAGTATTGGTTTGAATACTCGAGTATTGACCATACAGAGTCTTTCTCACTAAAAGACAAAATTTCCAATACTCAAGTATCCATTTGGATACTCAAGTATTGGTTATACAGAGAAGTCATCAAAGTATTCAAACATGTGAATACTCAAGTATTGGTTTGAATACTCGAGTATTGGACAAACATAAAGTTTTCAAACTTTACACATGTTTATGAATACTCAAGTATTGAGATGAAAACTCAAGTATTGAATTTGCAGAGACTTCGCAAAGTTTTTGAAAACATTTCAATACTTGAGTATTGAGTTGATTACTCGAGTATTGGCTATACAGAAAGGTTTGCTATTTCCAAGTGATTTGAATACTCAAGTATTAAAGTGAATACTCAAGTATTGACTTGGAAAAGATTTTACAAAGTTTTTCAAACAAATTGAATACAATTGAGTTGAATACTCGAGTATTGGGCATACAGAGAGCTTGGCTCTTTTTCAAATGTTTTGAAAACTCAAGTATTGATTTGAATACTCAAGTATTCGGTTTTGGACTTAAACTTATTTTCACATAAAAAGTTCAAAACTCGAGTATTGGTTTGAATACTCGAGTATTGACCTTATTCAAAGACATGGTTCAAAGCTCAAAACTTGAAGTTCTTCTCTCGGAAGAGGAATACTCGAGTATTGACATGAATACTCAAGTATTCACATTAGTGCACAAGACATACTCAAGTATTGAAGAACATACTCAAGTATTGGTCGCAAGTTTTAAAAATCAAGTTTAACGAATTTGTGAAAACTTCTTTATTTAATCCTAATACTTGTCATTATTATTCTCTGATATTCCCAGCTTTGTTTAACCACTTTGTTAGTGAGTTTCAGCTTTTTTAGAGGAGATTAAATGAAGATTTAAAGCAAAAGCAAAAAGCATGTCAGAACATTAAATGCTAAACCCAGAAAGTTGCATACTTTTGAGTAATCCCTCTGCACACGCTTACAAAAGATTAATGTCTACCTACCACATCCAAAGAGCTGCTATTCCAACGGATTAATATTCAAGAAGTCAACTCGATCTTCTCGTAAACTGGATTAAGTGAAGAGTAGAGAGAAAAACTCCAAAATGCCTCCAACAACTAGATTAATGCACCAACGGTCATAATGGAGCTTGCAACAGATCTTTAATGCTCTCTTAGTATAAATAAAGTAGCATTCAATTTCTCTCAACAACCAAGACTACAAAAAACGAAAATCATTCAAGTTTCCAACTACTCTTGAGTTTTTCTGTGTAAAGTATCTGTTGATACATTAAGCTTTAGTGTTCATTCTTATCCACTCTTAGAGAGTTTATTACTTGAAAATCAGTTATTGTAAAGAATCACAAGTCAAGGGGACTTGATGATTGGGTTCATTGATTACAACTTGTAAGGGGGAGTAAGTTCTAGTGAGAGAATTACTCTTGAGTACAGAGTGTGTAATCTTTTGATATAGTGGAAATCCTAGTGTGGCTGGGGACTGGACGTAGGTCAGTGGTTGGACCGAACCAGTATAAATCTTTGTGTCTTGCTCTTCTACTTTTTATTTTACAAAAACAGAGCAAGTTTCAAAAAGATTTTTAAACATACCCAATTCACCCCCCCCCTCTTGGGTATTTTGCTTCATTTTCATGTTCCAAGGGAAAGTTGATTATTTGGCCCTCACCAACAAAATAGAAAGTGAGTCTCTCACATTTCTAAAACACATACAGGGAGATATTTGTGGGCCAATACACCCATCATGGGGACCATTTAGTTACCATATAGTTTTAATTGATGCATCAATTAAATAGTCACATATTTGCCTATTATCTTCTCACAATCTGAAGTTTGTGAGATCGCTTACTCATTTGATTAGATTAAGAGAGTGTTACCCTGATTATCCTATCAAGAAGATGCATCTTGATAATGTTGATAAATTTATTTCGCAAGCTTTTAATGAATACTGTAAATCCATTGGAATTGATGTTGAACATCATGTAACTCATGTTCATACACAAAATGAACTTGTAGAATCATTGGTTAAGGTTGTAATTAATTGCATGACCTTTACTTATGAGATCTAATCTCCCAATTTCCGTTTGGGGCCATACCATGTTGCATAATGTTAATTTACATTAGGTCAACATTTATCTTAAGGTTTCCCACTTACAAATTGTTTTTGGTTAGGAAGGTAATATTTCAAATCTTAGAATTTTTTGGTGTGAAGTACATATGCTAGTAGCACCACCACAAAGCATCAAAATGGCTCTTTAAATAAGGATGAGAATATATATTATGTATGAATTTTCTTTGATAATAAAATATTTAGAACCATTTATATGAAATTTATTTACGGCATGATTTGCCAATTGTCATTTTGATGAATTACTTTTCCCAACATTAAGGGGAGAAAACAAGTAGTTAGGTAAAGAAATTAGATGAAATGAATTATCATTGACTCAATTTGATCATCACACAAAACAATGTGAACTAAAAGTTCAAAAGATCATTTATTTACAGAATTTAGCTAATCAAGTGCTAGAAGCATTTACTAACCCAAAGAAAGTGACAAAGTCACATGTCCCTGTAACATCCCATTTTCAAAAGCAGTATAATTTTTTTTTCCATCAGAGTAGAGCATCGGAGCGATTGAGTAACTGATACTTATATTCAAAATGCCGTAAGTCTGGCTGATTTACAGAAGCGGTACATTGACCGAGAGTTTTCAAAATGAATAACAACATAAGAGAGTCTTGATCGGGACTCGTACGGCCCGCTCGCCCTTCTCCTCGGTCCTCGCTTCTTCTTCGAACTCCGACGCTATGATAAGAGCGAGATCCAATTGCAATTTGGATCTCGGGTAACGATTAACCTCATGCTTAAATACGACTACGTATACACGATAGCAGCAATCAATACAACATTCCACAACAAATGTATGATTAAAAACACATAACCACGTATACACGATAATAACCACGTATGTAACATAACCTTGTATGATACAACATTAATAACCTCGTATGTGACATAACCTCGTATGTAACATACCGTGTATATAGCATAACCTCGTACACTACTACACAAAAATCATATAATAAACATTAGAGCTAGTGTTACAGTACGCGAACGTACCTTTTTGGCGGTACAACAGAACTTTTACGAAAAAACGTGAAATTCGACAGCGGGAAAAACAATAGTATGACGGCGGCACAACAAATGCGGCTCGATTAGCTCGAGATATCCTATAAGGACAACGTTTATCAACATTTGGCATCATAACAGGCCATTTGGGCGAAAATTACTATTTTGCCCCTAGTACCCCTATTTGGCGGAATTTCGCCAGAACTTCGTTACTTTGACCTTATTCCATTTCAAAGTTATTCCCACTATGTTTTTACCTCGTTAGGCATCTTTCAATGCAATGAGGCTTAAAAACAAGTATAGGAATAAATTCTGAAACTTCCTAGATCAAAACAACAGTTCTACTATAACTACCGAAAGAACTACGGAAACTAAAAACTAAGGACATAAGAACTTACTCGGAGCAAGGCAGAATTTTTCCAGAGCTTCTCTCTCTAGAACCTATCTCTAGATTTCGGATTTTGGGATGGAAATGAAGAGCAAGAGAGCTTGCTATTTATAGAGAAAAATAGGGACAAGGTGGGAATTTCCACAAAAGTCTTCAGATCGGATTCCGGCCGTTGGATCGCATTTTTTAGGACAAAGAAATCTTGGCCATCCATGGTCAAAACCGACCTCTTGGTCCCCCAAAAGTCAAAGGATGAGTTGTTATCTTGCTTTATGGCCTCCGACCCGATAAAGTTACCCGATCGGTGTCCGTTTCGAGCGATTTTGCAGAAACTCAAAAATGCGAGCGTGTAACTTTGAAGGTCTTTTCATCCTCTTTCATATTATCAAATTGGATCCTCTTTTTGATCATATCCAGGTATTCTCCGGTGCGTCGGAAGATATTCGGACAAACGTGTCCGGTTACGGAAATCGCTTCCGATAGAACCAACTTCTAGACAACAATTCGCGAGTCGTAAAACGTCCAGGTTGTTGCCTAACTTAATCCCGTGTTTGAAAACACGCAATTGTTTCTATAGGTTCTCACTTTGCCTATCCGACTCTAATCTATCCGATCGCCTTTCCGTCTTATTAGGAATTAGGGTTTTCGGTTGCGGAAACAACGCCTGTAAATTCTTTCTTCGTGTAAAATTTCACTTGTTCTTAATTTGATCGATCGAAAAGACTTTTACCTCAGTTTTACCTGTGTAATTTATTTCTCACTTTTCCCCTCGGCTTTGTCTATATCTTTGACTCACCGCATTATATTATTATTTTATTCTAATTATCATTTTAATTATTTAAACAATTCTTTTTAATTAAAAATAACCATAATTTCGGCCCCCTCTTTTAAAAATTCAGATTTATTTATTTTTCTATAATTGTTTCCATTTTTTACAAATATAATATTTTTTACCAAAATTCTCGTTTTACCCCTGCCTTCGTTAAGGCTTAATCAGGCCTAAATTCTTCGTTTAGTGATCTTTTTAGGATTAGATTTCTTCATACATTTATCTTTACTAATTTACAGTATATTGTTATCTTACCAACTTCCATACTGATATTGTCATTTTATATCCTATGTAAAATGTTAAAAATGTTTACCCCATCTGGTTACTTTATGGTTCTGAAATGCTTTTTAAACTTTTCTTCATGTTATTCCCTCGAAATAATTTATTAAATTCTCATAATTAGGGATAACACTTCCATATTTTTCTCATAATTTTTCATGATCTTTCGCATTTATCATAATATTTTTAGACTGTTTTTATCACCATTATATCATTTTTAGTCATTACGTTCATCGATTTTCCCGTAACTTTTTTGACAATTTACTCTATAATTATAACAATTTTATATAACAGTTTTAAACTCATGATTTTGCTTTATCAAAATATTCGTTAATTTCCTTTATCTCAAAACTTCCGGATTTACTAAAATCGGGTATTACATCCCAATTGATAATGATCCTATCAGAATTGATGTCCCTGAAAGACAGGCTATTGTGAGTGAATCTAAAGCACATCTGAAACAGGGAAGGCCCATCGGTTCCAAAGATAAAAATACTCGAAAGAAAAAAGGAGCTAATAATATATATAGTCAAGTAGAGGATAATCAAGAAGAGTTAGTAGCTCCAAAAAAGTCATCTCCTGAAGAGTTATTAGCAAAAGTCATCTCCTAAAGAGTTATTAGCTTCAGAAAAGTCATATCCTAAAGAGTTATTATCTATAGAAGAGATATCTCCATAAGAGAAAGGCGTAGTCTCATAAGAGACTAAGGTACTTGAAATATGTGAAAATAATGGGATCTAAATAAATTATGTTAAGAATGGAATTTGATGGGACCGAAATAAAGTCGATTGACAATATCTTTGTTTATAATATAGTATTTGATATCATGAATGATAATGAGGATCATGAGTCAAAATTCATAAGCAAGTGCTGGAAGCACAAGTCCCTGAAGGACTGAAGGTACCAAAAGCACAAGTCCTTAAAGAACTCAAGTACTAGAAGCACAAGTCCCCGAAGGACTCAAAGTGCAAGAAGCATAATCCCCTGAAAGACTTAAAGTGCCAAAAGCACAAGTCCCTGAAGGACTCAAGATGTCAAAAGCATCAAATGCAAGTTCTTGAAAACAATATTCAATTAAATTAAATAAGTCCATGTATGGCTTGAAGCAATCAAGGCATATGTGGTATAATCAAAAGCACAAGTCCCTAAAAGACTCAAAGATGTCAAAAGCATCAAATGCAAGTTCTTGAAAACAATATTCAATTAAATTAAATAAGTCCATGTATGGCTTGAAGCAATCAAGGCATATGTGGTATAATCAACTCAGAGAATATTTGTTGAAATAAGGATACAAAAAATGATCCAATATGTCCATGTATCTTTATGAAAAAATTTGGAAGTGAGTTTGCTATAATTGCTATTTTTGTTGATAATATCAACATCATTGCAACTCCTGAAAAACTTCAAAAAGCAATTAATTGTTTAAAGAAAGAATTTGAAATAAAGGGCTTGGGAAGAACAAAATTTTGTCTTTAGTTATAGATTGAGTACATGAAAAGAGATCTTTGTATATCAAGAAGCCTACATAAGGAAGGTTTTTAAGCGGTTTTATGTGGATAAGTCACATCCATTATATACCACAATGGTTGTAAGGTCTTTCAAATAGATAAGGATATGTTTAGACCTCGAATAATTAGAAAAGAAGATGATGAAGAACTAATTGGTTCATAAGTACCATATCTGAGTTCTATTGGAGCACTAATGTATCTTGCTAATGACACAAAGCTTGATATATCATTTACTATTAACTTATTAGCAAGATATAGTAATTCACCAATACGAAGATATTAGAATGGATTAAAGCACATTCTTCATTACCTCAATGGCACTATGGACTTGGGGTTGTTCTACTCACCACAACATCTAACCAATTAAGATCAACAATACATCACATACAAGCCACTTGTGGTTTATCTTTGTGAAAATTGTCCTAACAGTCATATATGAGGATAATGTTGCATGTATTGTCCAACAAAAGGAATGGTACATAAAGAGAGATAGAACGAACCATATTTCACTAAAATACTTCTTCACTCATGACCTTCAAAGAAGAGTGAAATAAATATCTAGTAGATCTGTTCTAGTGAAAATCTAGCAAATTTATTCACCAACTCTCTTCGAAATGCAATCTTTTAAAAGCTTGTCCATGACATCGGTCTTTGTAGACTCAAAGATCTCTACCGGCGTCATCAAGATAGAGAATTGATACACGATGTATTCTTTCTCCCTTATCTAAGTTTTGTTCCACTGGTTTTTACTATAAAGATTTTTAATGAGGTAGAACTAAATATTGTATCAATGAATGATAGACTTTTTTCTTTGGCTAGGTTTTTGTTCCTGAGTTTTTCTAGTTAAAGTGTTTTAATGAAATACATTCATACATAATGGACATTCAAGGGAAGTGTTATGAATATAATATTTGTGTGGATGTCGATATATCTTTGTTATCTAATATTGTCTCTAGTACCTTACAATTATCTTTATTCTCATTAAATCGGTTAAAGATAGATATAAATCCTATTGAGAGTGTAAACCTATGCCTATAAATAGCATGCATGTATCTCAAAACACCTTGAATAGTGAATAAGACTATCTTTCTCTTTATTTATAACACTGACAGGTTATTATTGTTGTATACTGTAATTACGAACATGTCATCCCTGAAAATTCTTGTATATATAGAACCATTGATGTTAAATAAATGATAGAACTATTTTTATTTTTATTTTTCTTATTAACTCTCTTTTTTCCCCTGTATATTAACTATCGATTTTTGATATAGAGATATAATATGAGCATAGATTCTTCTCGTTATTTCTCAACCTCATATTCATTTCTTGTTTTTTTTTGTTGCCCATCCGGTATCCAGAGATTCGCCCTGACTAATCTAAATCCGACCTGGGTCGCGCACCAAACTATGATGGGTGAGTCTCCCAACAGGGTTTTTCTACATTCATAAGGCTCGAACTCGAGACCTTGCTCAACCTCATATTCTTTATTGCACCTAAGTTAATCTAATGAAATTTATAACTAGATATCCCTAATAAATCCATTAAAAACACAATATTAATTAATTGTGAATAGAATCATGGTTGTCAAACTCGTGAGTTTAAGCAAACTCGTAATTGTAAGGTAAACTTGTATCGTAAACTTGTAAGAGTTTACTTTTACCATTAAATATACATTATAGTGTATAATTAAATAATTAAAATATAAAAAAACAACAACAATTGATTTAAATATTTTTAAATCCAAATAATTGAAATTAAATCAATCAACATTCATAATTTATCATATTTAACAAAGACGTTTCAATAAAATTTATATTTAAAGCCAATGAGCATTATCAAATCAAAGAAGTTAGCACGAGTTTAAGGACGAGTTAACATGATTGTGTAAGATGGAAACATAAAAATGGTAAACTCGGTATATAAACTTGTGAGTTTAACTGAGTTTACAACAATCACGAGTTTACCAGTGACTCAACTTGATTTTGTAAAATAGAAATATAAAAATGCTAAACTCAGATAGTCAACTCATGAATTTGACGACAATAAATATGATATTTTATTTTATGAGAATAAATTGTTTCATATTTAATGTCAACATGGTATTATCAAGTAAACATAGATGTAAAACTTGACGATAAACTATAGAGACGAAAGTATACAAAAGTTGTATGTTTCAACTTTTAATAGTATTTCTCCATGTATTTTACAAAATAAAAAACGATTCATCAAACAGCATAATTTTATATTTAAATAAGCCTTTTTTTATTTTTTTTCATTTTAACATGAATATTGATCTATATTTTTAAGATAATAATATGACATTAATGTTGTGAAAGATAATATGATAAAAAGATTTTGACTTTTGGTTGAAGAAATAGGAAAGAAAAGCCTGCGGAAAGTTAAACGACAACTTTCTTCAATACAGCATGAGCTAATGATATTAATTAATTATTTAATTAAGAATTAATGATGCAAAAAAGCGTGTCGGCTAGTAAATAATGTTATAAGAAAAGGACAAATTAGCCAATTCATATATAACTGAATTTTTTTTTTTTTTGATCAAAATGAATGCTATTAATTAAAAGGAATTACAAGGGGAATTAAATCCCAACATATCATGTTCAAACACAGGTCTAGCTATTTCTGACAACTATCCAAAAAACTAGTAGATACCAAGCCTTCCTTAGCTAAGGAGTTGACCAACTTGTTACTGATCTCTTTGAATGAAGCACCACTTGAGTCTCCAATTTTTTCTCATGAATTCGTGAATCTTCCACATAATCATATTCCCACTAACGGAACTTCGTTATCCCGGAGCATTTCTATCAGCGATTTAGCATCGATTCTACAATAACACTTCTACACCCCAATTCCCAAGCCAACTCCAAACCCTTCACCACTGCCCACCCTTCCGCATCAAAGGCCTCACACATCCCAATAGAATGAGTGAAACCAGCTACCCAATTGGCCTCATGATCTCTTAATACCCCACCACAACCTGCTCTTTTAGACAATCTAGAAACAGCCCCATCCACGTTCAACTTAATCCAGCCTCTTTCCGGAGGTTCCCAAACCCTCTCAGAAGCAAATACGACAAAAGAAAGACCATCTAAGTCCTGCACTTGCACAAAGCTCGACCAACAGTTCCAAATAATCACAGCAGGATTAACAGGTTTGACAAAATTCTCCTGAAACACAAAAAAGTTCCTCCAATTCCACAGTTTCCATATAGTAACACCCCACAATAAACTCCAATTCCCATCTTTCAAAGTCCCCAGATCCTTCGACAAATTAAACATGGCCCAATTTTTTAAGGACATAGAGAAAAAGGTAGGAATGAAAGCGGACTCAACTAACCTCAGCCACAAGTCTTTAGCAAATTTGCAATCCCTCAAAATATGTAGAGTGTCTTCTGTATCATTATTACACCAAGGACATAACGATGACATAGTAGACCATTTACTCCGCCATAGATTAGTTGGTAATCTGTTACTAAAAGCAATCCACATAAATACACGTATCCTCTCCGCACCTCTCCATTTCCATATCAGCTTATATAAAGAAACAGAAGTTGCATCGTCAATACCTTCCACCATATTATATGCACTCTTAACAGAGAAGGTACCTGCTGAATTGATTACTTGATTAGGCCCTTCTCCTATATTGTGAGAGGCCCGCCAAAGATAAAGAATGCGTGTATATTCAAAAAAGGGCCTGAATCCGAACTTAAACGGTCATTTTTTCTGACATGTCCCTTTTGCTTCCCAATTTTCACCATATTTATTTATATATAATTTTGGGAGAATTATAGAAAAATCACTCTCGAATATATGAATCCCCAATCAGAATCCTAAAATAGTTTAATTACTGTGAAGTTTCTGGATAGGATTAACTTTTTTTTTATGAAATTACCTAAATGGCTTTAGTTTTAAAAAAAACGAAAACAATTTATCGAGTAATGAATTTTAATTTATTAAAAGATGACAACAACTAGAATATTGACAACTAATTTCCTGATGGCAATTAGGACAAACCAAACGGGAAAAAAAAAACTGAATTCAAGACTAGCCTATAAAAAACTTCATTGGAATCAAGTAAATTCAGGAGTTTGTTTTGATGTTCTCATAAGGTGAGTTGTATTAGTTATATAAATGATAAATAGTGATATTATCAATAGTCACTCGGTCATATCAGAGTTAAAACGGAGCTAGCCCGAGACCAAATAAGTAAAAAAAATGAAAATTTTAAGGTTATTAATATGAAATTCTGAAAAATCAAATAAAAATCAAATAAATTTTTTTAAATAAAAAATATGGAACCAGTTAAATCGATTATATGGACGGGCTGGACCGGTTACGTGACCTGCTCACCAATTTCCGGCTTGAACCGGTTAGTCCGGTATGATTTTAATAACCTTGAAATTAAGATAACATAGAGTTACAAAAAGGGGTGCATTATTCATGACATATCCATAAATTAACTTTTCATATCCATTATTTCCCACTTTCCTTTTCATAAGGAATAAATATCTACTATCATAATAGTAAGAAAAGCAGGTAAATTCAATTATAAGCTATAAATACGGAATAGGTAGAAGTGTAGAACTTTTTTTCAATAATACCCTTACCTAGAGAAATTGACTAAGTTGGCTTATTTATTAATGAGATTATATCTCTTCTCTTAAATAAAGGCATAATTTTATATATATATATATATATATATATATATATATATATATAAAAATGCTTTAGACAAAAAGCTAATTGATTTTTTTTCTTAATCTGAAGAATTGAAAATTTCTTACAAATAAGAATTTTAGGGTGTATTACATTCTATTTATAATTCATAAGCTTCTAATTTTAATCATATAATGAAATACTCCTCTAATTCTATTTCTAGGACAGCATAAGAGAGTTTTTCTTATTAATATAAGTCTCCTAAAAGATTTCATTATTATATGAATGTATAATTTTACCCTTAATTTATTGTTTGTATACTATTTCTTGAGAAGTGTATATGTTACATAAGGATAAAGTTGAAAATTATTAGTTCCATAAAAATATGTTGGACAAAGTCAATGAAATTTAAGATTTTTTTAAAGGGTTTAAACTTCTCATGTTACATGAGAAAAAGATAATTCCTACACATACATAAAATGGTGAAACCCACATATATATGTATGTGGGTCCCACCATTTTATGTGTGTGTAACATGAGAATACACTTCTCCTACAACATGATAAGTGTTTTTCCCTTTTTTTTTAATTATAGTAAAATATGTTATAAGTGTCTTAAATAACATTGATTATAAGTAAAGACATGTTTGAGTTAGCGTTAGAGAAGCACATTCACATATAACTTCTTTCACATATTTACTTTATATACCATACATAACATCATAAGAGTAACCGCCAACTCAAATATTCACTAGTCAGTTGTTATGATTTGGGTGAAAACATGAAATGTCGAGGGGACAAATTTATGTTTGACCAATGAATTGAAAAGGTGTAATAATGAGGGGTGGACTGGGGTGGTTAAATTCAATAATGACGATTATTATTATCTTTTTAAAATTGGTGCGTCACGTCCTTAATTTATTTGATTAATCACAAACGAATGACCTCTTACCCCTCTAAAGCACAAACTGTAAAAGGGAAAATAACACTATGGTCCCAAAAAAAAATATAAAATATCAAAAAAGTCACAACTAAAAATCACATATCAAAAAAGCCCCTATAAACTTTTTTGATATTATTTGTATTAACAACAGGAAATTCTATATTCACAACAAAATTTAAAAATCTGGTCATTCACAACAGAAAAAGCTATATTCACAACAGAAAGTGTTATATTCACAATAAAATTTAAAACATGTTATTCACAATAGAAAAAGTTATATTCACAACAGGAAGTGTTATATTCACAACAAAATTTAAACACATGGATATTATTTTAATACAAATAATATCAAAAAAAGTCCCTATGTGATTTTTAGTTGGGACTTTTTTGATATTTTATATGTTCTTTGAAACTTAAGTGTTATTTTCCCAAAATATTACACATAATAAAGGCATCTCAATGCATTCAAAGCTATTTGACAAGTGACAACATCCATGACCTTTCTCATCACCTTTTTGAACCCCACACACACGCTGATTATATCGTCATTCAAGATTTCAAGTCGTATAGTTAATGTTGGAGGGGCTCATCTTTAAAGAGTAAAAGTAAACTAGATCATGAAAAAAGTTGTGCAAAGTGTCTTTAAGGTATGTGCATAATGTTTTTAAAGTGTGTGTACCATTTTCTTTTAGGTTTAATTTGCTCTCACTTATACTTATCTTATAGGATGTAAGATAGACCGATGGACAATTTTTTGTAGGATGCAACAAAGACTATTGAGTGTGAATTATACTTCCAATATTCAAGTAAGATAACAATGACTTTTACAAAATGATAATTTAATTTTTATCTTTGTGTGTATTGAAGGATAAAGACAATGAGTTTAATCTCTTCTTATTGTGTGATTTATGATATATTATAATGACTGATAGAGCTGGGTATTTATAGACCACAAAGTGATATTTTACAGTGGTATCTCTTGAAGCAACAGACATTCAATTAAAAGTCATAACAATTTGTTATATTAATAATCTCTGATTCATGAACAGACATATGAAGAGTTATACATTTATATTATGTAAAATTTTCTCATAAACACAATACAACTTTTCAATAAATGGTGGCTGCCACATCTCTGACTATAACATAAGATTGAACAGGTGTCTCTAGAAACTGAACAAATATAACCTTAGTGACTTTTAATGAGACAATTATTCATATAAATTGCTTAATATGACTTTACAAAAAAAAACATATGTCCATTTTTTTAAAATATTCCAACAGTGAATTCACCATGTAAGTTCTTGGATAAGGAAATCTGATTTTCTTTAATAAAGTTCTTTTTGATGGTTAGAAGTTTCTTTGATTATATTGGGAGTTCAAAATTTATAAATTGAAAAATTGAAAGAATTAGAAAAAAGTCTTCCCTTGAAAATTTATTTATAGAAAACATCAATACCCGGCAAATTTTATATTATAGAGTATTGGTACTCTAACTTATTAGGTGATTCACTAATAAAATTTTCAATTGGAGACTTTTTTCCAATTTTCCCAGAATTATTTTGTATTAAATCCAACCATATATTCTATAATACTCATTCCTATTCTTAATATAAGATACTCTTACTATTACTGACTCTTTGCAAAATGTCTCACATATAATCCCTCGATTCCCTATAATAGGGCATTTTTAGAAAGTGTTTTTGGTCTTATTTTTTTCCTTTTTTTTTAAGGAGAAAGTGTTTTAGGTCTTTTTTTTATAAGGCATTCAATTATAGTTTCAAGGATTATTAAATATTTTTTTATATCCTCTTATTTAATAAGTGAGATGGGGTATAAATTAATATGTTGTTACAGTTAAGTGTAATTAATTATTGAAAAGAGTGATATTGAAAATCAATTAAATTTTAGACAAATTTAATATTTTAAACTATTTTTACTGATATACATGTGAACTAGTTAGAAATAATTGTTATTGGGAATCTAAATCAAAGGGAGTAATAAGGGCAAAAGGGAGTACATGGATTAAAAAGAAGCATAAAATATTCTCCTAATTTATATGAAACCTTAATCATTACACATCTATATAAAACCTAAAAAACTTAAGCAATTGGCCTTAGTCACAAATTGTAAGTAATATGAGATTCTTAAACCCGAACCAACCACTAAATCAGTTGGGGTACTAGGTTAAAAGTCAGTGGGTCATATCGAGCTAACTTGAGGCCAAATTAGTGAGAAATTGAAGATTTCGGGTTATTAATATGAAATTTTAAAGAAAATTAAAAAAATTGATTTAAAAAAAATATTGCATCAAGTTGATACAGGGCTGGACCAGTTTACCGACCGGTTCCTAGTTCAAATTTAAAACCTAGTACTCCCTCAGGTTCTAATTATAAGACATAGTTGACTTTTTTGGAGAGATTAAGGAAGCTAATTAAATTATTTTAGAGTGTTTTTATTTTTATTTTTTTCTTCAAAGTAGTTAGTTTGACTAATAAACTAATATATAATCTAAGGAAACACAACATATGAAATGAATAAATAACATATTTAACTTCCTTAATCTTTTCAAACAAAGTCAACTATGTCTTATAATTAGAAATGTAGTATAATATATAGAACACATGTTTTAGTTTATATTTTTATATATTATTCATATAGTTATAATAAATTGTATGATCTAATTATCTTGAAGAAACTTTATGGTGAAAACTCAAAAAGTCATAGGAGAGTTAATAGTGAAAGAATCTTTGTGCCGTCCGGATCCACATTATGTGCTTGTCCCTTATGTCTTGTTATGTCTTGTCCGCTCTAATTAGAGGGACAAGCACATTTTATTTTATTTTTTAAATTTTTTTTATATCTTTTATTTAGTTAGATTAAAATTATATGTTGCTTTCTCGAATTTTTTTTTGCACCCGTTATCTCAAATTAATTAGTTTTTAGGATCTATATGACAAATATTTATGTATGCGTATCTATGTATTTGAGATACTTGATGCGAAATTTTAATTTGAAAAAATTAATTAATTTGATCGAAAAAAATTTTAATCTAAATAAATAAAAGATATAAAAAAATTTAAAAAAATAAAATAAAATGTGCTTTCCCTCTAATTAGAGGAATGACCTATGTCCCCTAGAATGTACCACTAATGGTGAAAGAAACATAAGAACCAAACAAGAGGGCAAAGTTGAGAAGCACAAATCCATATAAAAGGGACAATGCACGTGGGCTATTCAACTTTATCTAAAATGGGTTTTAGCTATCCTATTCCTGTCATAAGATATATGATTAAAGCTCAAAAGCAAACATGCCCTTACCCCATTTCACTAAAATACCCAAACGACATCAATCTGGTAGTCGGTTTGGTGTATGTAGGGTTTGCCTGCCTCCCCCAACCCCCCTTTTGTTTATATATAATTTATTTTATTGTCGTTGTCTTCAGCTCATGACTCAATACGACATTGCGCATACGACAACTTTATTTTTGTGATGCACCTTGCCGTCTTTTATTCAATCAATTGCTCAAAGTGATTCCTTCTTCACTTTTGTGTATATGGCAATTTGGATTTGAGTTTGCTTCTATTATTCTCACCAACCTACTTTTTATTGTTACACATTGGTGATTCAATTATTGATCAATTATTAGAAACAAGGGTTAAGGTGAGTGTCTTACATAAATAAGTTTTGAAAATAATAAAAATATCAATAAATAATTTAAAATGGTGTAGATTCACCAAAGCCATTAAATTTCATCAAATGCCTGTTAAATTCACCACTAAGGCCAATTTAAAGTATCCAAGTATTTTTGTGGTTGGCAATACATGATCGACTTCTCACAGCAGCTAGAAGAGCATGTACCCTAGGTGGTGCGCCTACTTGTAGTAGGTGTGTGGTGGAGGAGTCGAGGACTTTGAACATGCATTGAGAAGCTGTCCTAAATCTCGTTGGATATGGTTGGCCCTCAAGGTGTTAAAGGTATGTCCACAATTTTTTACAGGACACATAAATTTTGGTTTTTAAATAATCTGCAAACTGGAGAGGAATGAAATATTATATTTTTGGTGTGTAGCTGGATGATTTGGGGATGGAGGAACAGATTATTATTTGAAGTAGGTTTTAATATGCCTGAACGTCCTGAGCTTGTTATCTAGAATTATGTTAGAGATTGTGTTACCTCGTCAAAAAGATTTGATGACTTTGGGTTATTAAAGAAACTAATGGAAATTAAATGGAATTTCCAGAAAGAGGGGTGGATGAAACTAAGTTTTGATGGTACTGCTAGAGGATGTGCAGGCTTGGCAAGTTGTAAAGGAGTGATGGTAGCTGGATTTGTGGTTTCGATAGGAAGTTAGGACGTTGTAAGGCTTTAGCTGCTGAGATATGGGGGTTTGTACAAGGTCTTAGATTGGCACAGGGTTTGGGCTTCAACAAGATTATTGGGGAAAGGAGACTCAACTATGGCTTTACACATGATTCAGGATGCTTGGATCCAAGGAAGGGCTAGAGACAGAACATTGAATGCATGGCGACGAGACAATAACAATTAGCTACAAATTTACTTCTCGTATTTTGCATGAAAACAATGTTGTTGCAGATTGATTAGCCAAATATAATTTTATTTGTAATGAAGATTTTACCCACGTCTAAATCCTGGTTAATGTTAGTGAAGTAATGGGCGATTGAGCCCCAATTTTTACCCAAAAAAAAGGTAAAATAGAACGGACATTTGATAAAATTTAACGTCTTTGATTAATCTACATCATTTTAAATTGTTTATTGGTATTTTTGTCTATTTCTAATACCAGATGCTCCTCAGTAAATATTTTATTGGTTAAATTGCACTTTAACCCTAGAAACAATATGAAGTATGTATGCAGTTCATGGTCCGAATAGAAAATCCCTTTTTATATCAATTGTGATATAAACCAAGGTAGAAAGGAGACTTTCTATGCCGGTTGCACGTGACAACTAATGTGGATAGTGAAGATATAATCTATTTTTTTTTATCCTTTTCTCCTTTAAGTTTACATGAGGGTACTTTTGGTCCCTTAACTTTATAAAGTAAACTTTTAGTCCTATAATTCTAACACCGTTAATTTTGCTAACGGAAAATTCAAACTCAAGTGATAATAATGTAATTTTAAATGATGATTGTTTAATTAAATACTATTAAACTTAAATTAAAAATATGGTAAATTGAAAAATATATAAAATTTGTGTAATTAAATGTTATTAATCATCACTTGAGTTAAGCCATCAATATTAACAATCAATGTAGAAAGTCTTGTATTTTGACTATTTTCCTTTTCTCCATCAATTGGCAACAATCAATGTAGAAAGTCTTGTATTTTGACTATTTTCCACATTGCCTATATCTGCTCCGATTGAAGAACTCAAGTAAAAGAACTTTGGATGATAAAAAAAAAAAAAAAATTAAAATTGTGAAATTTCAAATCAGATATTTTTTATAAAATGAGTTCTATTTTTTTATATCAAGTCTTGTCACTACTTTTAAAATTTTTAGTGACAAACTTGATTTAAAATTTTGTAATTTTAAAATACTTTTTTTTTTTGTCATTCTCTCTTTAATCTATGCTAAAGGCCTTTTTTTTTTCAACTAGTGTCATGTTACATTTTTTTTTTTCACTAGTGTCATGCTACAAATTATTAAAACTCACAAAATACACTTGGATACTGACTAGGTATCAAATAAAAGGGCCATATACTCACTAATAATAATAATAATATGGTTGAGCAAGAGATACTCTAATTTTATTTATGGTGCACATAGTATCCTAATTTTATTTATAGTGCATTTAATACCCTAAATTATAAATAAGATTAGAGTATTGGATTTAACTGAAAAATAACATCAAGTAGTGTTGTATACAACATGAAAAATAACATCAGAATGCTAAATGCACTATAAAATGAATATGATGGAAATAACATCAATGTGTGGATGCTACTTTACCCAATACTATGAAATGCATGTAATTCTAGGAAATATTTTTTGAAATAATCAAATTTTTATGCAAATATATTTGAAACATCGTTAATCATTTTATTATTTAAAAAAAAATTAATAATCCTCTCAAAGTCAATATTTGGATACATTTAATCCATCAATATATAAATAGTTGATAATAAATTAATAGTGTTAACATATAGACATATGCATAGAATTATGATTAATTAATACTAAAATAATGTTAATAAGAAAATATTTATGTGGGCCTTGTTATTAACAGTACTAAAGCAGGCGTGGCTCAAAACCCCAGTGGGTGTTTGTTGGTTGATAATTAAATAGTGAATTGATTTTTGCTTTATGGAAAAGGCAATAAAAAATAATAATGCCAAATAGTTTTTAATATGTTATAAATAATTGAAGAAATAGTAGAACTACTATAAGTCTTTGCTGTTATTGCTTATGCTACTCACAACACTCTGAATCATTACTTAGGTCCACTGCTCCATCCCTCATTCTGCAACTATGTACCAAAAAGTTTCACAAAATTTAAATATTTTATACAAAAAGAGAGCCACATTTAAAAATAAATAAATAAAAGTACACTAATAAAAATTGATTTAATTGGCAATACATGATTTGGATCTTACAAGAGTGAATGCAAATTTCTCTGTTGATGTTAAGTTCTCATTATAGGAGATCATGATGTTAAGTTCTCAAATTATAGGAAGATCATGATGCATGTTTGGGGGGTCCCGAGTTTTCCTTGCGGGTAGGGCTAAGCATTGGGTTTTGTAGGGTATGCTCGATTCCAACGAAAAATCGTCCTGCCTAGTCTAAAAATAAGCAGCCCAGGAAAAATTAGGCACAATCAAGCAAGACATTTTTGCGGGCAGGGCTAAAGCATATATATTATTATATTATTATATGTGATATAAATATTTTTTTATCTAATAGTTTATATACTTATATTATATATTTACTAATACTCTAATAAATCCATTGGTCATTAGTTTGTAAGTAAAATTTAATTAATATATTTACTAATATGATATTATATAACAATTACTTATATTATACTATATTTTATATTTACTAATACTCTATACTTACATTAATGTTTTATATAATAGTTTATATACTTATATTACTAAGAACCTACAATTACTTGTTACTTATACATGTAATCATATGCTTTCTTTTTTGCTTTCTTGTAGGCAATTCCATATGTTTCATCATTTTTGACAATTTGGGGCCTTGATACAATTACTTGGAGTTTTAGATGACTACAAGGTTTTAATTACAATTTTTTGATGTCTTGCATTTAATGGATTATAGATGTTATTAATTATTCATGTATGAGTATTTGACTATTTGTTATTACCTCCAGGTCCCTAATTATAAGAGCATTTTTGTAGTGCAAATTGCACTATAAAAGTGCTCCTATAATTAGGACCGGAGGGAGTAAGACATATGGTAGTATTTTTAATTTTAAGACTCAAGTTGTAGACTTATTTTAGAATATTCCAAAGTGTAGAATTATGTATTACATTTGTAGTTTACAATATTGTTTATAAGGTATGATTAAAGTTGTTTTTTTCCACATAGGGTGTGGCAGGGTATTACCATTTGGGCAAGGAAGCCCACCCTACCCAGCCCATTATTGCCCTGCCCAAAAATATTAGGGCTTCTATCGGGTAGGGCCAGGCCGGACACCAGGATGCATTTTACTGCCTAATGATTCTTAGGATAGGGCATCAGGCAAGGGTCTCACCCTACTCAGCCCTGCCCATGCACAACCCTAATATTTTGTATAAGACTCTTTAGAAAAATTAATAAACTATTTATGACCCATTTTCAAAATTACCATTTTTATCATTACTCTTATCCAATGATTAAAGGACTGGACTGGACCGGACATCAACCTGTTTGGGAACACAATATCGTGGCTTCAACGTGCGATTGTAAGCGAGTTCGAGCCTTGTGAATGCGAAAAAAGCCCCGTTGGAAGACTCACCCACCAAAGTCATGTGCGTGACCTCGGTCGGATTCGGATTAGTCGGGGTGAAGCTTCTGGATCTGAGATGAACAACAAAAAAAAGAGTGCGATTGTAAGAGAAAAATCATGATGAAGGAAATTGGAGCATTTGGGTTCACAATAAGACTAATGGGCTTTTGCATCAAAAGCCACAATGAAATAAAAGCTAGAATTGGAGCTTTTAGATGCACAGTGGAGTGAGAAAACGAAACTTTATAAGAAAAGATAAAATTATCCCAATAAGCTCAATCATTTGATATTTATAAATGCATCCAAAAGGTAAAAAATTAAACAATAAATTTGAGGGAAAATTAGGGAAAACTCTCTTATTAAAAATTTAATTGGTATAAATGACTTGATAATTTTTTATACACGTAAAATACCAGTACTCAGCAAATTTATGTCATTTTTCAGTAATTTTTCACCTAAACTTACTTTTTAAATAATCTTTCTAAGAAAATTCAACTGTATTTTATATTAAGAATCAAAGTAATATATCCTTTTAATCATTTTTTATTAAATTATATCATTGATTGATCACCAGTCTAACTAGTTGAACCATAAAAATGTAAACCGCTGATATTTCTAGTTAGACATTGGATCCGACTTTTAAAAATTGCTCTTATCATCATCTATCTTATCTCAAATCAGCTGAGGACAAATTTTTTTAAAAAAAATATATAAATATTTTTTACAATAATAAAAATGTGTAGAGGACATGACAGTTTGTATAAATATTTTAATTTACTTCTTTTCTTTCAATATATTTTTGTCTCCTGTCTTTATTTATTTTTCTATCTTAAGGATATATTTTTTTATGGATTTTTAACCTTAGAATACTCGAATACATATAATTTCATACGTATCAAAATGGGACCTTGACACTGATATATCAACTAGTTTAAAGTATTCTAAAGAATGAAAATGCATATGAAACGTACAAGTGTGAACAACATTCACTTGATTTTTTATTTATTTATTTTGTCTTCTATTTTAGAGATACATGATAATAAAATTATTTATATTTTTAGACTTGAAAATACTCAAATACAAATAATTTGCTTTATATATAGAGTATCAGAATGGGACCTTGATACACATGGGTTTTGTACAATTTGCAAACTGGACAGAGAATGGTTCATCATTGCTTGCTGATTTTGGGTGGCATCAAACTCTGATTTGGTTTCATCTTTTTTATCATTAAAGATCTCCAGATTTGTTCTTCACGTTCTTCTCTCTCTTTTTTGTCATGTGGTTTTCATTATTCTTTCATCTACTTGTTTAATTAACTCAAAATATTGTTTTATTAGCATCACTTCCTTTTATGATTTTTTTTTCCTATCGAAATTCAATAATTAAATAGTCTCATTCTAGAAAGATAAGATTCATAATAAATATATACGAAAAATAATTGGAAGGCAGTTCAGAAATTTAGTACTCTCTGAAAAAAATGGGCATAGGAATATCAAAAAGAACACTTTTGTGGAATTATTGAATTATTAAATAGTTTCATTATCATACTAAAAAGATAAGATTCATCGTAAAAGAAAAAGTTATTATGACAGCTATTGAAGAGAAAATGGCGAAAAATAGTTTGGTGTGGTTGGAATATGAACAAAAAATGTCATTTGGAGTGATGGTAAAAGCGATGGATAAAACGATATAGTGTTATTTTACAAGGGGTAAAGAAAAACCGAAGTGTTAATAAAATTATTGAATAAGACATTTTGATTAATAGAGCACATGTGACTGAGGCTCACATAATAGAATAAGGTTTATTGTAGCAATTGGTATCTAGAAGTGTTTTTTGAAAAATATTTTGGTGAAAAATATTGTGACACCTATTGAACGGAAAATGGTGAAAAATAGTTTGGTGTGGTTTGAATATGTACAAAATATGTCAATTTGAAGTGCTGGTAAAAACAATGGATCAAATGATTTAAGTGTTCTTTTAAAAGGAGTAGAAGAAAACTAAAGTATCAATAAAGTTATTGAATTAGACCTTTTGATAAATAATTTAATCAAAAAGTTAGTTGTTAATAGAGCATAACATGTGGTTGAAGCACACTAGATGGAATAAGGCTTGTTGTAACAATTGGTATTTAGAAGTGTTTTTTTTTTTTTTTTTTTGGATATATTTTGCCCAAAAAATTAAAAATATGGAACAAAGTGCCCTAAACATTAAAAAATCAATATTGATTGTTAACATTTTTAACAAATTTGAGTAACATTGCCCTTTGTTTAACACTTTTGGTGCGAAATAAATCTTAAAAAACTTTCAAAGACAACTCTTACGTAAAAACTAATATTCACAGCTCCTACAGAAAAACTTAATAGAATATATTTGCACATTAAGCCTTTTTTGAATTAACAACTAAAGGTTCGGAATAAAAATTTGTGGCATATCAAATTTCCAATTTTTTGGGGTCCTTCCAAAGCCTCCTTTAAATTCCATGGACTTTTCATTCCTCAGATAAATTTGGGCCGGGAAGCAAATCACTATAGCCCAACCTATTACAAAAAAAAAAAGACCATACGGATGCCTCAAAATTGTTAGGCTTTTACTAGTTTTCAAAGCATTTTATTAGGACAACAATCAACAATAAAAGTTTTAAAAAAAACACTTATGTTGGAAAGTACAATTATGAATCCTGAGCTGAATACCAAATGATAATGTTTTAAAAAAATAATGCAAATTCAAAATTACAAATGCTACACACAGTAATTTAAAATTTATATGTAGCAATTTAATAAAACAATATGATACACAAATGAGATAAATTTTTTTTAAAACAAGACAATTTAATAAAACAAAGTAAAATGATACACAAATTGAGATAAACCCAACATAAGGAGGTCCAATACAAACCCACAAGAACACAACACAACCACCACAAGAATGTTAAATAAGGTTATATATGATAAAAAATCATGATAGAAAATAAAATTTAGTGCTTCTCTGACCATTAATATAAGACATATTTATCTAATTAGAGTATATTAGAAAAGTTAAATAAATTATTTAATTATACCATGTGACATGATCTATCTAAAATATTTCTGTGTAATATTAGATTATGTATCAATTTATAAGCTAGACAAATTATTTTGAAGAAAAATAAAAAAAATAAAAAAAATGAGAAAAATCTTACAAATTCAGGATCAAAATTTACTTCTAAACTAATATGAGTCGCACTTAGATATGGGGAAATTTTTTTTTAAAAAAAAAAAAAGAGAGAGAGAAAAAGAGAGAGAGAATGTAGAGACCAGAAATTTTTAATGTCAACCATCTATAATCTTTTGCAAGAGAATTTACAGCACTATCTTCAATAAAATCCTAAATGTCTATTCTATGTATAATGCTACATTCTATATTGAATCTAACACTGGTCTATTGGCAGCATGAGGCTCAGAAATTGGAGACAAAATCATCCCACCAAAAAAATGCGAGGGTACTTAGCTAAATGCTATCTCCTGAAGCACTTGGAGTGTCTTCTGATGAACCTGAAGAAGCAACAGAAAGGCACAAATAAATAAATCATTTCATAATTCTACAGTACTTTTGCAACACTATTATTGTGTAGTTCAGAAATTTTTTAGCAGCAACAATTAGTTCAAGGTGCCAAACCTTCCATTGCAAATTCCAGAAATTATTATGCAGAAGTTTTAAATCAAGTGACAAAGAAACTGATAACGCTTCAAGTTCTCTAGTCTAAACAGTTGGTTTAAGTATAAACTGTCTATTACTGGTTAAAGAAGTTTAGTTAAAGGCTAACAAATGAGATTAATTGAGAAAAAGGAAGAAGACGACGATGAATGATAGTAAGGGTGGCCCAGTGTACAAGGCTCCCACCAGGTGGGGTCTGGGGAGGGATAGATGTCACAGCCTTACCCCCACAAATAGAGAGGCTGTTTCTAATATTCGAACCTGTGACCTTCAGGTTATATGGAAGCAACCTTACTATTTAACAAACAATTGAAAGCAGAAACTTAGCACAATAAGTGATCCTTTCTATTTAGCTAACACAACAGTAGCATCAGCAACATGCCTTATCCCACTAGGTGGTTTGGCTACATGGATAGCACGATGTCATTGTATTTTTATCAACAACCAAATCTTAAAATATATTTTTAACTAAAATAACTCATCTAGTAACTTCATTGAGTGTTATCTTCAATCTTCCCCTATCCCTTTTCAAAGAATTTCATGTTGTCTAATATACTCTTTCTCATGGCTCCTTTTTCTACTTGGCTAATAAACTAACAGAAAATTATACTGATCTTGCAAGCAGGAATCTTTAAGAATGTGATAGGAATAAAGCAATTTACCCATTCTAGATGCTGTGCAGTGATGCCAGAGTCAGTTCCAGCATATATTCCACTCAAGACCTAGCATGGCATCACAACAATGCAAGAAATTCAGATTACAAATACATGAAAACAAGAAAAGACCATTTAAAATTGACATGTATAGGAGTTAGATGATCAAGGTTAATTTACTTTGTCGATCCTCAATTTTCATTTTTCAATTTTTAATCAGGCCTTATAGTCTAAAACTTCGTAATTAGATCACTACAGTTTAGATATAACAGTGTGGGAATATTGAGTATTTATTGTAAATATTATCTATTTATTAGTAGTTATTAGCTAATTAGTAATTATTAGTATTTATTAGCTTTTATTAGTCTTTACTATTATGTCCCTCTCTTTCGTATATAAATAGGCAATTGTATCACAACATTTTATGCAATGAGAATATATTTTCTCTCATAAATTATCCACATGGTATCAGAGTTATAGGATCAAGCTTCTATGATCCAATTTGATACACATGAGAGCCACAGTATCTATGATCCAATTTGAGGGGGAGTGTGGAATATTATATATTTATTGTAAATATTCTCTATTTACTTGTAGTTATTAGCTAATTAGTAATCATTAGTATTTATTAGCTTTCTTTAGTCTTTACTATTATATCCCTCTCTTTTGTATATAAATAAGTGATTGTATCACAACATTTTATGCAATGATAATATATCTTCTCTCACAAATTGTTCACAAATAGACAACATAATTGACCCAAAAAACGAACTTAAATTGCATTAGACCACATCGAACACTTTTAAATTTCAAGTGTTAAGATGTCATACAGCTAGCCACACAACAACAACAAGCAGCCTTATTCTACTAAGTGGGGTCGGCTACATGAATCACATGGCTAGCCACAACCACAACATTGAAACTTAAAAGAATACTAGTATTAGGTTCAATGGTAGAGACTGAACAAGAAAAATTAAAGGGAAAATGACAAATCGGTCCCAAGGACCATAAAAAATTACAAAAAAGTTCCAACAGAAATTCACATATCATTTTGATATTATTTCTATTAACAACAAGAAGTGTTATATTTACAATGAAAGTCTATATTTACAACAAAATTTAAAAACCTAGCCATTCACAACAGAAAAAAAAAAAACTATATTCACAACAAGAAGTGTCATATTCACAACAAAATTTAAACACCTGGATTTTGTTTCAAACTCAAGTCCCTAAGCATACAGAGGTCATTTACAACAGAAAAATGTTATATTCACAACAAAATTTTAAACCTGGCCATTCACAACAGAAAAAGTCATATTCACAACAAGAAGTGCTATATTTACAACAAAATTTAAAAACCTAGATTTTGTTTCAATACAAATAATATCAATGTGAATTTCTGTTCGGACTTTTTTGTAATTTTTTATGGTCCTTGGGACTGACTGTCATTTTCCCAAAATTAAAACAATGAAACAGGCCCAATCACAATTTCAAAATTTAACCACTTAGCCTAGATGACATCACATGCCACTCGACAGTTTCGGTTTCACACAATAGTTTATTTTTAGTCCTTTTGAATGAAAAATGCATATTCAGAGTGCCAAGATGGCACATGGTTAGGTCTCAATTGAATTAAACAGAAGCAGCAAAAGAAGGTTCAATGATAGGACTAAATTTAAAAATTAAAACTATATAATAGACCCAATTACCAAATTGAAAACCACTTAACCGAGACGACATCACATGCCACTCAACAGATTGGATTTCACTCAATGGTCTTCTTTCAGTCCTTTTATTTGGGTGAAATACTTTCGGTCCTTTTGCAGGCATGGAAAATGTGTTTGGAATTCCAAGATGGCATATGGTAATAGTATTCTACAGAAGCAAAAGAAGGTTCACTAGAAAGGACTAACTCAGAACTATATAAGAGACCCACTGGCCACTTACAAGATTTAAACTAAAAGGACCAACTTGAAATTGAAAATTTAGTCAATTCTGGAGACCAAAAAAACAATTTAACCAAACGATTTTAGGCTATCAAGGAGACTTTTTGATGTAGCATTACCTTAGAGACAGTCTCAAGAAACATGCCCGGGCGTACTGGAAGCGGTTTTCGTCCTGTCACACTTGTCTGGACATCGCAATAAGTAAAACACAAGTCATAAAAATGGTGTCAAAATAAAACAAATAGAATCTATACACAAGGCCTCCCTGATTAATTGATAAATGCACAGTTTCAATTTAACCCACCCTTCCAGCAATTCCAATTGAAGCCTTTTGCCCAGCACCTTCGTCCTCGTCAACGTTGTCCGCACCCTCATCTTTTCCTAGCATTACATTTCTTATCATATCCAGCACAGTTTTCCCAGGTTTTATAGCCACCAATTTGGTTAAGAAATTCACCTGCATCAACAATAATTGTAAAGATCATAAGAATATTATAATATTAATAAAGCAAGCATTTAGATATCTGCATTACTTCATATGAAATAGAGGTTTCCAAGTCCTTTCACTAAACATACCATAAGTTCAGATGATACAGAGCTAGATATTATTAAGCAATATTTCTTGCTGGCAACAAAATATATATTGTCTAATATTTCACTCAAAGTTAGAACCAAACTGAGATTGAAATATGAAATTAGCATACCTCAGACTGAGGAAGAGTGTACAAACCCCGGTTATTTCTTTCATCCAAAATCCCACCTCCCATCATATCTCGGGCTTCTTCTCTAATCAAAACAAGCCTTGCAAGTAGTTTTCGATCAGGTACAACGGGTCGAGTTTCCATTGTCTGCATATATTGTGTAGCACAAGACAATTACCCAGACAAAGTCAATAATCCATGTGGCTGCTTGGGACAACACATAGAGAAACATGTCGTTCAATTGAAATATACAAAAAACAAAAAAATCTATGCAACTATTGCAATGATTGAAGCTAAATAAGTACTCTTGTTAGAAGACCAAGCATTTGTAGGTGTTTCCCCTTTTTATGACACATTGCTTTCAAGCTGAGTACAGTGAGAAACACATGAAAATACTAGATGACACGTGAGAAGAATTCCATATGATCATGATAGGACCTGCAAATAAGCTAGACAGATTCTGGAAATAAAATGCCAAGTGTCCTCTTTACTAATGGAAAATGAGAGAATACAGCCCTAATGCTTCCTTCTAACAGAAAGCTTCATGGAATTCAGAAACACAGCAATGAAACAGAAAAATAAACCTCACAGCCTAATTTTGAGAGACCAGGCACCTCTCCTATTCCCTCACTATAACGCACTCCCCCTTTCCCTGACATGTCAGAACAATCGTTAGGCAGCTCCACTATCTGGTTTCCCATTCTGCCCTAGCTGTCCTGGTGCTTTCTGACCTGGATCGGGCTTTTCTCTAGCTGCCCTCCTTCTATAAACTTGGCCCCGATATTTCTTAGGCCCATTAGATCATTTCAAGCACAAAACACAACCATGCCCAAATAGACACCAGTCTGATTAACCTGGTTTGTAACATGCGATTTAAGCATAAGAGTGAACTTATTTATTTCCCATTTTCCTTCCATTTTATGTGATTGTGATCAGATCGGGTGCTCTATTATGCATTTATTTTTCTTTTTTCATTGTATTTTATTTGCTGCACGATTTGGTTCTTAAGTATGGACTGTCAACAGGTTATTTCCCTTTTCAGGCTCTAGTTTCACCACTTAGGGTGTGTTTGGTTGAGGGGATGGGATGGGAGGGGAGGGAAGGGAAGGGAAGGGGGTTTAAACTTAGAGACTAATAATTAAGTTTTTCTAGGCCTCCCCCCATCCCATCCCATCCCCCCAAACCAAACACACCCTTAGTGATGACTTGATTTCAGGGGAAAAGTGGAAGACTGACAGATCTGTTGTAGTTTGATTCCCTACATAATTTCATCTTTCATCAAGAACAAAATAAGAAAACTCCAAGTCATTGGACAAAAAACAAAAGTCATTATTTTACGAAATTCTTCAAGATCTTCAAGTGTTCAAAGACTTCAAGCTTAACCCAGTTGATAATAGAAAGTATGAAGTTTCTAATATATATATACCTCTAATAAGTCATCAGCTTGATTAGCTATGTCATTTAGATTTGCCTTTGGAATATGAATCTTAGTGTCATTCTCGCCTTTAAATACACCACCACCAGCTGCAACTCGTCGCAGTAATTCATATCTGCTTTCTTTTTCGGGAGTTCTACAGAGAAGACCAATCACTTGAACCTAGAAAATAGAAAACATGCACATAATATACACCATAAGGATGGATTCATCCCTTCAATCAGAAATCAATCAGATAATGGCCCAAAGGAGTCTCCTTACATGTGGGGGACATTTCTTTGTTAAATGAGATAACACTGTCTCCTTGATCACTTCCAACAATGTCTTACGCTGAAAAATAGAAAAAGAAACAATATCTATTGTTAATATCCAAACACGTAGGTACTTTGTCATCTCTCTAACAAATGAATGTGAAATCAAGAAAGAGTAGCATCAATTGAAATTATAGATCAGATGAAAGTAAGAGAACCATAAAAAATCACTCGAAGGGACGAGGGAAAGCATGAAGTTTTGAATTTCAACTCTAAATTCTTTCTGGATGAAAGGATAAATTATAGTGTGCATGTATGGTTTAAATATGTTTCAACCACTGATAATCCATATGAACTGAGAAGCCAGTGAGCACAGAGAAAAGTAAGATGAATTATACCGTTATGCCTAAGGCATTCATGCCTAGTATACTTTTTCCAAGTCATAGCCTCAATTAAATGATAAGCATAATTAGGTAAAAGTCCAGCTCCGTAATTTAGATAGTTTACTGCTAATGAAGAATTGAAATCTAGATGCATGTATGATCATTGTTAGTGTAGTAATCCTTGTTTTGAAGCTAACAACATATAATACTTCTTGTTGGAAAGATCCATCAATCTTTTAGGAAATATTTTACTTAAGTCTCAAATCACAAAATTTAAAAACATAATAAAAATGTTGATGGGAATTAAGTTGATTTTACATCGCAAATGACTTCAGATGAATTGCATCTCCAATTTCACACTATAATTTGTTTCTGATGTACACACACCAAAAGTAGTAAGCCGTAGAAATTAAGCATCAATAATTATTATTTTTCTTATCAATCAAAAATATCATGAGAACTTCCACATAGTCAACTTTATCACCAGAAATTCCATGCTTCAACAGAAGGAAACATATTATCTGAATTGACAGACACTCTTTTAAAGATATTACAACCAAATCTTTTCTTAATTATTTTGTGATCTTTGACAAGCTTCCATGTGAAACCAACTTGGCAAGCTTGCTTGACAACCAACAAGAATGGAATTGGAAAAATTCGGTGTAAAAATGATACCTTATCATCTTGGTCATTCTCAGCAAGTTGGATCATGTAATCTAAAGCCATCATGAAATTTGATTCCATCTCATCAACTCTCTTTCCAATAACTCCCTGTGCAGCCAACTCCACTGCCACTTTCTCAGAAGCTTCATCCATGTTCATGTCTTCCAGCTGGACTTAAAACAGATATAACAAGTGACAAGGTTTCATAAGTAACATTACACATTAGGATTTCACAAACAACATGCAGACTATATGAAGAATTACGCAGACATGGTCAAGAAGACAATTTGCAAAATACAAATAAGCATGTTATGAACTGAAATTAATCACGTCAGTTATCTTACCTAGGAAGTGCACATGGATAGCATGCATAGATTCAAAGTTCTGACTAGTAAAAACATTAGATTGTTAAGGAAATAGTAATATTAGTAGTAATATAGGTGATTTTCTTGTCAATTGACAATAATTCAATATCATAATCAGTGTCATTTGTTTCACTCTCCAGACACTTTTCAAATTATTGATCCATACAGCTGCAACTTCTGTTTTTGTATTAATAAGCTTTTTATCCCAATGAAATAGAAGGGGATGTATCAATTCAATTGCCCATTGTTAATTCTAGGGTTTCTTTGTTTTTTTTATAACAATTCTAGGGTTTGTTTGAATTTGAAGGTTACAACAGAATTCATCAGAGAAATGTTTCAAATAAAAATTATTTGTGTTTGGATGTATGGAAAGTGGAAACATAATGACTTCAAACAATAATTTAAACTTCCAATTATTCACAAAGCTATATTACATGATCAAATGAAAGGGTGAACTCCAGGATATAATCAACACAAGAGAATTGATGCCTTAAAACAAAAAGATAATTTTTTTACTTACATCACAACATGTCTTCAGTAACTATCTCAAATCAATACATAGAATCTTTATTACCAGTACCCTATTCTTAACCTAAACATATATTTTTCATCACTTCTGTTGTCCACATCATTATTGCATTTGTAATCTCCATCAATTCACCTAGTCCAAAATTATGAATCCCCACCTCAGAGACATTCACCTATACTCTTTGCACGTGCCCAAACCATCTTAGGCATATCTTTAATTCTCATATAACCCCCTCAACTAAAATTAGTTTCATTGTCAATGAAGTAGAAAGGAAAGCTTTTCACCTTCACTCACATTCAAATGCTGATAAATAATATTGAGTCCAAAAATTTGTATAATCTAACAATCACTGAAAGGAAAGATTTTCACCTCCATTCACATTCTAGCTACAACATTTAGCTGGAAGTTACAACAATCACTCACTTACATCCAGTTAAGATCATAGGCCTAATATGATACCATTGATGACCCACAGAAGATCACCAAAATCCCCAAAGGGTACAGGAAACGATTATAAGCTCAGAAAGACATCACAATATTACCCTGAAAACACCAACATGATTAAACACACGTTTTTGAGATACATATCAGTTTTCCAAATTAGAATGAACAAGATATAAAGAATCCACCCAAGAACTACTCATTCGCATGTAGCCTAACATAAGAGGCTAGATGAGCCCCCCAAAAAAAAAAGTTCCTTTTTTCCATCAGTTGAGAAGAACCCTATTAAATGGAGGAGGCAAAAACTTACAAGGGTAATCATTTCCTGGAGAACAGAGATGACCTGTTCTCCTCCGTTGAGGAGAGCTTCACGTTGAGAAGAATCCAATTGTTGGTTCCTTTGTTGTTGGGGTCTTCCATTTCTGTCTTGTACATCTAATTCCTCTTCTGGGTAGCCGCCACCCACTTCATAATTTGTCCTTGACACAAAACACGTTTTCCTCTTTGGTTGCTTCAACTGCAACCGTTGAAAGTGGCATGACTGAGAGGAAGCTGCGGCTGGAAAATACTGAGGGAACACATTAGAAGACACCCATGAGCAAGCAGGGGGGATGAGTAATGTGCCCTGGAACATCCCGTTGTCGTCTTCAATTCATAACTACTGGGAAAGGATAAGAATAATATGCAGGGAAAAAGAAGGGGAAACTGGAAAGAGAGAGAAAAGAAGAAAATGAAAAAGAAATCACAAAACGAAAATGAAAAATTAAAATTGGATGATTTCGCCGTCCATGGGAATCGAACCACAACCACATGGGGTAAGGCCACTCGCTTCACCGGCTCAGGTAAGACAGCTAGACGACAAAATGGAGACATCATTTTTTGATAGCAAACAAGACTTTCTCCCTGTGCAAACGGATAAGTTTATTTGAACATGGTTGAAATTAACCAAAATATGCTACTATGTGTTTATTTAACAAATTCAAAACAACATCATAATATATCAAATGAAGGTTTTTGAAAAACCTCTCTGTAAACAACATTTGTTGTAATACAACTGGATTTGTTGGATTCATCCAAAATAAGTAATCTCAATCCGTTAAAAGACTTAACCCTAGATAAAGTAACGTATAGTTCTTGTGTGAAAAAACCTGACAGGAAGGTAAACACCTACCTTAGACGTTGATTGACCGACTTTTGTTTATCGTCATTGCAAACGATATTATGATGGGAAATTGCCTCCTTGTCATATTAAAAGGCAATTTAGATTCAAATGGATACATATCCATTCTGTGTATCAAAATCTCTTCCCCAACACTTATGTCATTCAAAGCCGTATGTCACGGTCTTAGACAAAATCACCCAAAATCGTGTCGGCCTTAGCTTGATCGCTCCCTTGATCTTGGCTAAGTCGGTAGAACCTCCCAAAGTAAGAAAAGTACAAAGACAAAGAGAACTTTTAGAGAGAGAAGGCTCACGGAATACAAAATGACTTGGATTGCTTTGATGGTTACAAATGAGGGTGGCACCTCCTATTTATAAGCATCCACCTCCTCAACGAATCGAACGCTAAGATCGATTACATCCAACGGTGGAGAATAGTTCTCGTAACCTTCCCTAGATATCTACATCTTTCATGAGAGTTCTAGATATTTCTATACAATTCTATATCTATGTACAAGTATCTACAATAATCTGAAGTTCTCTAGAAACCTCCTTTAGAGTGTCTTGTGCACAAAATATCTTGCGTTCCCTGCGATCCGTGACACTCTCCCCCACCTAATCCGGTGACGTCCTCGTCAACGACTTGTCTTTGTACGGTGTAGGTGGTCTTTGAATTGCCAAAGATCCTCCTGAGGTTCCCATGTGGCTTCGCTCTCTGGCAACTCTTTCCATTTGATTAAGTATTGGGTACTTGGTGGTACCCCTCGTCGCCGCACCACTCGATCGCTAGCGCCTCCTCTATCTCTCGATCGAATGACTTGGTCATGGTCGGAGGTGCTCTCGTGAGATGGCTCGATCGGGATCATCCTTGTCTTCATGGAACGACTTGAGCATACTAACGTGGAAGACGGGATGAATCTTCAAGTTTGGGGTAAGTCCGACTTGTAGGAAACCTTTCCTACCTTCCCCACGATCTTGTAAGGACCTTCATACTTGCGGATGAGGCCCTTGTGCACCTTTCGGAACACTTTGAATTGTTGAGGAAGAAGCTTCACCATTACCATGTCTCCTACTTGGTATTCGGAAGCGCGCCTCTTCCTATCTGCAAACTTTTTCATCCGCTTGGCCGCCTTGACAAGAAAGGATCTCGTTACCTCGGCTTGTTCCTGCCAAGATTTGGCCATGTGATAGGCTCTGGACTCTTGCCCTTGTAGGTGGTGGCAAGGGCATGGGGAGTGAGTGGTTGTTGTCCCATCACCACTTCAAAGGGACTCTTTCCGTTGCCTCACTCTTCTGTAAGTTATAGGAAAATTGAGCCACATCAAGGAGCTTGGCCCAATCCTTTTGGTTCGCACTCACAAAGTGCCGCAAGTAGCATTCCAACAAAGAATTCACTCTTTCTGTTTGTTCGTCGGTCTGCGGGTGAAAACTTGTGGAAAAGTGTAACTCAGTGCCCAGGAGCTTGAACAACTCAGTCCATAGCTTGCCAGTGAAACGGGGGTCTCTGTCATTGATGATTGTCTTAGGTAGACCCCAATACTTTACCACGTTCTTGAAGAATAGCCTAGCCGCTTCTTCTGCTGTACAATCCGTAGGTGCGGCTATGAAAGTTGCATACTTTGAGAATCGGTCTACCACCACCATGATAGAGCCGCACCCTTCAGACTCCGGTAATCTTTGAGATGAAGTCCATGGAAACACTTTCCCATGGTTGCCCTGGTATAGGGAGGGGCTCCAACAATCCTGCAGGTTGTTGGTTTACTATCTTGTCTTGTTGGCATACAAGACAAGTCTTCACATAGAGTTCCACTTCGTCCCTCATCTGCGACCAGTAATAAGATGCTTCCAATAAAGCAAGTGTGCGTCTTTGTCCCGGATGACCGGCCCACTTGGAGTCATGACACTCCTTAATGAGCTCTCTACGCAGATTCTCCCATTTGGGAACAAAGACTCGCCTCCCAATAGTATAGAGAAGGCCATCCTCTAACCAAAACCTCTTGGTTTTTCCTTCCTTGGCCATCTCTACTAATTGTCGAGCAATGGGATCATGGGCCATACCTTCAATGATTTTTGTGATCAAGTCGCCCTTGGCTTGACTCATCGATGCCAACTCCACTTTTCGGCTCAATGCATCCGCCACTACATTAGCCGGGCCGGGTTTGTATTCCATCACATAGTCAAACTTGGCTAGAAAGTCTTGCCAACGGGCTTGCTTGGGCGTTAACTTCTTCTGAGTTTGAAAATAACGAGTAGCCACATTATCGGTCTTGATCACAAACCTGGATCCCTGTAAATAATGCCTTCAAGTGCGCAAGCAATGCACCACCGCTGTCATCTCCTTCTCTTGGATTGTATAACGCCGCTCGGCATCATTGAGCTTGCGGCTCTCAAATGCTATTGGATGCCTCTCTTGCATTAGCACCCCTCCAATAGCAAAGTCAGAAGCATCTGTGTGAACTTCAAAAGTTTTGGAGAAGTCCGAGAGACCAAGTACAGGTTCCTCCATCACTGCTATCTTCAAGTCTTCAAAGGCACCATGGCACTCCTCAGTCCATTCCCATGACTTGTTTTTCTTCAACAAGTTTGTCAAAGGTGCTGCCCGAGCAGAGTAGCCCTTGATGAACCGCCTGTAATAATTCACCAACCCAAGGAAAGATCGTAACTCGGATACTCTGGTGGGTGGCTCCCATTCCTCAATAGCACGAATCTTCTCCTTGTCCATCATAAGGGTCCCATGGCGAATTATGTGTCCAAGGAAGTGCACCTCTTCCTTGGTAAAAGAACATTTCTCCTTCTTGACATATAACTCGTTCTCGCGCGAGTCGAAACACGGCCCGTAAGTGTTCTACATGGGCCTCCAAGGTGTCAGTGTAAATTACTATGTCATCCAAGTAGACCACCACGAACCGATCAAGGAAAGGATGAAAGATCTCATTCATCAATGTGCAAAATGTCACCGGTGCGTTGGTTAGACCGAAAGGCATCACCAACCACTCAAAGGACCCGTACCTTGTCACACAACCGGTCTTGGGTTCATCTCTTTCAGCAATACGAATTTGATGGGACCTCGACCTCAAGTCTAACTTGGAGAAGTACATCGCCTCATCCAACCTATCAAACAAATCTACTATTAAAGGAATAGGATACTTGTTCTTAATAGTTACCTTATTCGGGGCCCGATAGTCGATGCGAGTCGTAATGATCCATCATGCTTGCGTTGAAACAAGGCGGTGCCCCATAAGGTGCTTTGGAAGGCCGTATATGCCCGACGTCGAGCAACCCTTTCAGTTGTCTCCTTAGCTCTTCCAACTCAAGCGGTGCCATGCGATAAGGTGCCATGGCAGGTGGACGTGCTCCCGGTTCCAACTCAATCTTATGATCCACCTCCCGTCTAGGTGGCAACTTCTTAGGAAGTTCCGGCGGCATTATGTCCTCGTTCTCCTTAAGGACGTTACGAATGATAGGGGAAGACTTCCACTATCTTCTTCATTAGAACTCACCTCCTTTAAAGCTGCAAGGTAGGTGACTTCCCTTCTTAAGTCCCTTTTCCACTGCATGGGCGACAAATGAGCAACCCGATCGTTGCTTGTTGCAGGTATTGTGCAAGCGACCCCCTTTTCCGGAATACACACAGAGTCATAACATGGCATGAGGAAGGCTTTTGTACTGCGCCGTTGAAGCTCATGTTTAGCCCAGTTTTGAAGACCGTCAATGAAGTAGAACAATGTTTCTTCACCGGTCAAGTTGGGGATTTGCAATATGAGGGTAGTGAAGTCTCGTACATAGTTGGCAATCGTGGTCTTGTGTTTAAGTTCCCTTAACTTTTTCCGAGCCTCATAGACCACATTCTCAGGGTAGAACTGCTTCTTTAACTCTTTCTTAAAATCTTCCCATGTTGTAATAGTGCAAAGGCCCTTTTCCATATCTGCATGCTTCCTACGCCACCATAACATAGCATTATCGGTAAGGAATAAGGAAGCAGTGCGTACCTTGTCCGTGTCATTGGCCAAATTCATGCTCTCAGCATAGCGCTCCATTTGCCATAAGAAGTTCTCGACCTCCTTGGCATCACGAACACCCTTGAATTCTTTTGGCTTAGGGAGGTCCAGGCCTCACCTCCTTGCTCCACCGGTCCCGCTACCAACGGAGTCCCGGCTTGACTCTCTAAAGAAGCCTTAAGAGAGTTAAGGCGATCTACGCATGGCCGTAATGGCATCCATCACCTTAGCCTCAAGTCTCCTCATAGACTCGGCTCGTTCCTCCTTGACATTGAGGTGCGAATCAAGATCCGACCTCACATTGTCTAGTTGCTCTAGGGTGTGACTTTCAAGAGTAGCAAAGTCATTTTCCACTTTGTCCACCCTAGTCACCACCTCTTGTAAAGCCTCCTCAAAAGCCTCCACCTTTACCGTCAAGGTGGCAACATCCGCGGCTTGCGAGACTTACTTGTGCCCCGAATCTTCTTTGGTTGGTGAGGAGGTTGAGTCTCCCTACCTCTCTCTTCACCAGTCATCACAATGTCCTCAGTTGTGCCCGACATCCTTGCCTATACAATGGCTCCCAAGAACCACGCTCAAAACTTCGAACCAGGCTCTGATACCACGTTGTCACGGTCTTAGACAAAATCACTCAAAACCGTGCCGGCCTTAGCTTGATCGCTCCCTTGATCTTAGCTAAGTCGTAACCCTCACAAGTAGGCAAAGAGCACAAAGACAAAGAGAACTTTTAGAGAGAAAGTGAACACTTAGAGAGAGAAGCTCTGGAATACAAAATGACTTGGATTGCTTTCGATGGTTACAAATGAGGGTGGCACCTCCTATTTATAGGCATCCACCTCCTCAACGAACGGCTAAAATCGATTACATCCAACGGTGGAGAATAGTTCTCCAGAACCTTCCCTAGATATCTACATCTTTCATGAGAGTTCTAGATATTTCTATACAATTCTATATCTATGTACAAGTATCTACAATAATCTGGAGTTCTCTAGAAACCTCCTTTGGAGTGTCTTGTGCACAAAATATCTTGTGTTCCCTGCGATCCGTGACACGTAGCCCCTATGACATTTTTTCCAAGTTTTGTCACTTGTAGCCTTGACCATTGCACAACCTTGCTGCTTGATCAATATTCCTTATTAACATCATTGGCACACATACTTTCAAGACCAATTTATGATAAGGTATCACTAAGCATTTAATTGCATTTAGATATTCTGTTTCGTACAAATCCTGTAAACTTTTGTTTGCCTTATCTGTACGACTTATAGAGTTATAACTAAATTACTCCACGGGATCACCTGACAACAAAGAACAAATGAATTCATTCAATTTGTCGACATTCTCAGATATAGGAGTAAGAATGGTCCTATTATTGAAGTAATCTTGGTCGACAATACGTTCTACTAAATTTGGGTAGGTAGATTCAACGATGCGTCTAATTGGATCACAATCATCATGTAGTAACAACTCTGACGGAATTGATATGTCATCAATACCATGATGTGGTAATCCAATTTCTCCGTCTCCTACTTGTAGCAACCATTTTGAAAACATTTTGATCTTCTCTTGTTCAACTGGATTGCTTGAAGATTGTAGCCTCATATTCTTGGTTAAGCAAAGTAATTACATGATGTGGTAATCCAATTTCTACGTCTCCTAAGCATTTAATTGCATTTAGATATTCTGTGTCATACAAATCCTTTAAACTTCTGTGTGCCTGATTTGTATGACTTATATAGTCCAAACTAAAATACTCCACCAGATCACTTGGCAACAAAGAACAAATGTATTCATTTAATGTGTCAACATTTTTAGTTAAAGGAGTTAGAATGGTATTGTTATTGAGGTAATCTACGTCAACAACATGTTCTACTAAATTTGGGTAGGTAGATTGAACGATGGACCTAATTGGATCACAATCATCATATAGCAACAATTCGGAGGGTATTGAAATGTCTGCAATACTATCATATGGTAATCCAATGTCTCCATCTCCAACTTGTAGCAACCATTCCGAAAATGTTTTAATTTTTAATTTTAGATGAAAAAAGGAATTTTTAATTTATTATTAATAATTACTTTATTTAATTTTGCAAATCACAATTTCCAATATACACCCATTTGCTTCTCAAGAATCTTTCACTTCCCATACCTTTCCTCTACCTATCATTTGTCTTAACATTATGTAAATATTGATGGTGTATATTGGAAGTTGTTATTATATAATGGCCATTATGATTTGGAATAGTATATAAAGGATAATTAAGACAACATTTTAATAAGTGATTAAATTACTGGTAGGAGGAACGAATCAAACACAACTTGATTTGTAAACTTCAAGTTGTTATTCGTTGCTTCATCCCAATATTCGTCGTCGTCCTTATGCTGATTGAAAATATATTTGTTTATAAATTACTGCATATATATAAAAAGATGTGAGTTGTAATATAATATACGTAGTACAATAAAAGAATTGCAAGTTGGCAATAAGGGAGAGCATACCGTCATCCATGTTCTGTTTTTTTAAAGCCCTTTAAGGTAGGATCAAGAAAATATCAAAAAAGTCCTATAGAAAATTCTGATGTAAAAAAAGACTCATTGACAACTTGTTCAATAGATGATTAATAACTCTATCTCATGATTTAACAACTCTTTAGGACTTTTTTGACATCAGATTATTTTGTAGGGTTTTTTTTTAACATTTTCTTAATCCCTTAGGACCTTAAGGTTGTGTTTGGTTTGAGGCGAAGGGTTTAAACTTAAAGATTAATAATTAAATTTTCCTAGGTCTTCCATCCCCCACCCTGCTATCCCCTTCCCTCAAACCAAAATTCTAGGAAGGGATACCCCCTTTTTGTTTTCCCATGAAACAAACCCCACCAAAACCCTCTTATCCACAATTATTAATTAATTAACACAAATAATTAATTGTGTAATTTATTCTCTCTCTCAATTTTTGGAATAATTTATCCACAATTATTAATATTTTCTATTAAATTTGGGTAGGTTGATTCAACGATGCATATAATTGGATCACAATCATCATGTAGCAACAACTCGATAGAATCGATATGTCGCAATACCATGATGTGGTAATCCAATTTCTCCGTCTCCTACTTGTAGCAATCATTTTGAAAACATTTTGATCTTCTCTTGTTCAACTGGATTTCTTGAAGACTGTAGCCTCATATTCTTGGTTAAGCAAAGTAATCTGCATTCATTTCAAAGATGAGAAGAATTAATAGCTGCATCTACGATATCAGCTCGATTGCTTTTAGGTATAACAGGAAGGATTAGCCTGAAATCACCACTCATATCTTAGGTATGTATTAAATTACATGTTCAAACCATTTTGGGTCAAGGTAACGTGTTTATTTTATCCATATGTTGCACGGAACAAAGTTTTCTTGTTGGAAAAATGTCCACAACTTATATTAGAAGACACATACTTTCTTTCCATACCACTTAAAAAGACAAAATACATATTCGACTACAAAAGGTTCTGAAACACTTCCCTGTAGGCGACATTTATACTCCTATTTGTACACTTATTATGCTAATCTAATATAAGTAATTTCAATCTATTGGAACTTTTAACCATTGATAGTGCAACATATAATTATCCATGAGAGCAAAACAAGGCTTGGAAGGTATACGCAAACATTGGTCATGAATTGTCCTTGGCTTTTGTTGATTGTCAGTGCAAATGAGTGTCTCCTTGTCGTGTTGTAAAGTAGTTTAGATTAGGAAATGTTCATGCCCATATGGTGAATCAAAATCTCTTCACCAAAACTTATGTTATTGAACGCCTTTTACCTTTATGACATTTTTTCCTAGATGTGTTATTTGCTAACCATGTCCCATTGCATACGGTAAATTATATTTTCCTAAAAATAATTTTTACAAAAACAAAATAATTTTAATATATATGTTCAAAATTTTCAAAATATTATAAAATTTAAAATTTTTATCATATTCATTGAAACTTATTTATTTAGTATTCTTTTAAATGACCAAAAACATATTTCTTTCATTTTCTTTTGACACGACACCATGATTGGTTCACCAAATGTTATTAATAATTTAAATTAGAGACATTATATAACTTATAAAATTTTTAATTTTTAATTTTTTAAATTCATTTTTTTCACTAACATTCATAAACATGTTTATTTAAGTATGCATCTATTAAAAGATTTAATCACATTTTTTATTAATTTTTATATGTTTGTATTAATTAAATTAATTAAGTATTTATCTCAATGTGAAAAAAATTAAAAGATAACTATTTGCAAAAGTAAAAAGTAAATTAAGAAAAGGAGAAAAAGAACTCTTAAATTACTTAGACTATTTTAGCTAAAGTTAGGGAATTAGTAATGATGAAGGGTAAATTAATAAATAAAATTTATTTAAAAAAATAAAAATCCTAAATGGAGTTAATGATTTAGACTTTTTTAAAATAAAAATGGCGCCTGTAATTAATACAAAACGCAGAGGAAGTTAGAATATTTAATTTTACTCTTTGAATTACTATCAAGTACCGTAGAGTGCATAAGCATGTCAATGACACGGGTTATGATCATAATTTTCCTTTATCAATTTCAGTGGTTTTTAACAAAAGAAAAAATTCACTTATTTATGCTTTTAATTTCCTCAGTTTTCGCTCGTTTTAAGTTTTCTTTAAAAACTCTGGCCATATGTAATTTATATCAGCATGTACTCTTCGTATTAATAAATATCATCTCATCTTTTTAAAAAACAAAAAAACAAATCAATTAATAGTGGGGACCAAACACGTGTAATGAGACTCCTCATACAATTGTCCATGCTGTGAATAAAGTAGCAGACTCTAGAATGCCATGACAGCCAATGCAAGCCAAGGACTAAAAGCATTATGTCTCCCTTTTCAAAACTGCTTCTTTTGTCAATAATAAAAGTCATTGGATCAAATATTAAGATTATTTTTAAAACCAGCTATCATAAATGGAGGTTGCAACCCCGGCAGAAGGAAATAAGGCAGAGCGGAAAAAGAGAGTTAAACACTGATATGTGTGTGTGTGTTTGTTGGTTGATGAAGAAGGAATTACGTACTGCGATGACCTTGATGCAAAAACAATACAAATGCTTACTGCTACGACCTTAGCTTAATGCAGTAAATCCTTAGGATGAGGATGCTGACACAATATTAACCAATGAATGGATGACTCTGTGAACTATTCACAATGAACACGAGCTTGCTCACGATTTTCACTGGAAATTACTATCTGTTCAACCAATCTACACGACGCCCTCAATAGACATGTTACCTTGACCCAAAAACCTGTGTTGATTAAATAAGTTTCTTTTCCCTTCGGCCGCCTCGTGGCTACTATATACAAAATGTATTAATTACAAAGTAATAGTATAAAATGATTGTCATCGTACAGTAAAAAAAAAGCCTATTTAGGAAACTTATTAGAGCTACTTAGTATAACACGCTTGTCAAAAATTGTACCTGCATCATGTTTGGAAGTTGATCCTACAAAGTGCAATTTTTATTTTTTTTAAAAAAAAGTTTAGTAATTGACTTATACAACAATTTGTAATTAATATTAAATTGAACACAAATTTGAAATTCAACCTCTATATTTGAATACTGAAACTTTCCACCAAGTGAGTATCAGCACAAAACTGAGTAACGCTAATGCTACTTGTCATATGTTTAATGTTGTGGCTCTTAAGCCTAAGCTTGAGAATAACAACCTTCCCTGCAACTTCATCAAGCTTTTCTGCAACGGTAGAGTTTCTACTGTCCTATAAAATAATGAAAGACAAATATATATTCAAAATATTGCATTGGTAATGAGTGTAAACATTTAAACTAAATCACAAATGTGCAATAACCTTATGCATATCTTCTTTGATCTGAAATCGTTTGATCCTTCTGACAATAGCCATTACGTGTAATGTATGTTGTAGAATTAGCTGGAAATATCCTCTACATAAGAATGTAAGCCGCATTTTCTTCGGATCCTGCCTGCTGCAATTTTAATAGAGATTCCCTCATTGTATCACCATAGATATTGTTTCCTGTAATTTAATTACAGCTCATTTAGTAGTTTTCACTCCATCTTATTATATTTTTTCCCAACAAAACAGGTGGAAAAGGTGAGGTATAATGAAGGTAATGTACGACCTTCTCCTTCTCTTTGGGGTTTCATTACAAACAATTCTGGACTTTCAATTGCTTTTCTAACAATGTCAGAATCATCCAAACTCCACAGTCCTGCAAAGCATGTGCGCAGTTTGGCAATGTCATCTTTATTTTCAAGGAACCTGTTTACAGTTTAACTCAGATTTAGGAAGAGATATCTATGTCAGAAACAAACTCTATACCAACAGCTTCGCAAGATACCTCTCAAGAACGTTGGCTTTCGCAAGTTCCTGTTGAACTTTCTTGGTTCCAACCAAATGATAAGATATTCATGGGCATTTGACAGCAGAAGACAGTTCCATCATTAGCCTAGCTCTCCATTCCTAAATTTTGAGCAAGATGTATCAAACAGTGATAATCATATTTTGAGTTCACCACAAACAACAATCATTTTCTAGATGAAAGAATTGTCTACATTATAGAATAATGCAACTGTAACTGAAATATACTATTATTCTAGAGTAGATGACAAATAAATACTAGCATAATAAAAAGTATGACATCATGAAGATAAAATTATGGCAATTCATATTACATTATTACTCAAGTCCCAAAAATGCAGAAAAAATTTCTGAGGATAATGTCACGCAGCAACTGTCTAGCCAATCACCCAGGAATTTTACAAGTGAAAAACAACATTTGGAGAGTCCACATAGTATGTTATAATTGAGATATCCTGACAAAATGCTCAACTCAGGAAACAAAATTTATATTGATATATTTATCTAAATCTGATTAAATTTAGAATTAGTTTGTATCTCCAGGGTCGGCATAGGATGCAGGATGGCTCCAGTATATAAACTGGCTTTCATTGCACGGGCAAGTACTAAGTGCCTATCTTTTTTTTTTTCCACATGCGATTTACCACTCTGGGTCACAGAAATCCTGGTTGTTCTGGTTCTACTAGCACACATGTTAATCAAATATTGACTGATAAGTTGATAGTTTCACCACTCAACACCAGATAGTTAATAATACTCCTGCAAACTAAGTCACATTGGGTTCAGCAGGCTACATTTCCAAAAGCACATAAGGATGGTAATAAAAGCTATTTCTACAAGCAAAAAGCACAATTATAATTAGCAGCAGAGCACTGCAGTCAAATTGCTGACCGATTCTGAAGGATAATCAACTGGTGTATACCCAGCCCTGAAGTAAATGACTGCAATTGGTTGTCCATCCCTGCCAAGACCATGACATGATATATTTTCAAGTCAGGAACAACAGTTGATGAGTCATGTATCTAGACTTTGTAGTGAACCTTATATCTACAAAAATGAATTTCAATTAAGACCACATCAGTAATATATACAAGCTATCTTGATGTAACTTCTGAACAACATAAGAAGCATACTTGGGAAGAGTCATTAACACATCTTTATCACACTTCATACATCTAAGACTACCATTGGTACTAAGGCTTCTTATCACACGGACATGCATGATATGCCCAGCCATAAAGTGAGTGTTTCAACTGTTTGAATGGTTACTTTCGTAACCTCATCACACTCCTAAAATAGGAAATTTTAAAAATTTGGTTGTAGTAAAAAAGAAAAAACCTGAACACGTATCATTGAAAAAAATTAAAGCATAACATCTAATGATAGTTGAGTAATAATATAATTAAATAAAGTGATTACTTGCTCTAGCTTAGCAATCTGAGACAATGGAATCCTTGTTTGAAAATTCAGAAGAGATTCACTTGAGTATGTAGGATGATCTGCAGAGTAAATAGTTGACTGCCAAATTGAATTCTACAAACTTGAATATGTCCAACAGCTCCTTCTTTGCTGTCTCATGCTCTTCTCCTTTTGAAAGCCACATTCTCCTCCATGTCTCATACACCTGCATGCATTCCCATAAATCCAAACCCTTTCTATTCACAGATCAAAAGAGATATAAAGATGAAATACATAGATTTCTTCTTCAAGTGTGAAAGATTTTGGTACTGATATGAACATTAAGTACAGTAAGTAGAGGAATCCAAGGAAATGAGCTCAAAGAATCTAGAATCGACCTTTTTGTCAATGAAACCAACCCAGAATCTGGCTTGAGCTCGCTCGTATGGATCTGACGGCAAAAGCGGAGATTTGTCCTTCCACACCTCGTCGATCACTGCACAATAATGGCGGATTCGCAGACGGGTTTGCCATTGTGGATGAGAACTGGGACTTTCTTGTGAATGGGATTCATTTGCAGAAGCAGATGACAATGAAATAACTTTCGACTTTGACATATGAAATAGCAAAATTGAATTCTACAAGTTTGTTTGATGTGATAAATTTGAGTTTTTCAACTGTTACCCGATGGAGACCTTCAAATTGTATAAATAGAGTGAAAAATGTTTAACCAAAAGTCAGAATAGAGAACAGTGAAGTAAATGGCATTCACTATGTACTGTTACCGAATAAATCCACCAATATATGCTTCCATATAGAAAGAGTTTTACTACTGATATCCACAATCACGCATGGGAAATATATAAGACTCCTTGGAACTCGACCTGAAATAAATAGTAATTCATCGGAAGTCGTAGTGAATTAAATGGGTATAAAACTGTTTTGAAAACTTAGCCCAATAGGATAAGCATCAGATTTGAATTTTCCTTCACCGTAAGTAAAACACTATTACTGGGAATTAATAGACATGGGAAAGTGGTTGATTGATCATTTTGAGACTAGGTTCTAAATTCATACAATAATTCAAAAAAAATATTTGAAATCTTCATTTAAACACTAATCATCATCATTAATGAATCTTCTTCTAAATCTTAAAAAAAAAATTGATTCATTAGTTTTTGTTATCCATCACATTTATAATTGATCAGATGAATTAAAATTCATACAATAATTGAAAAAAATATTTGAAATCTTCCTTCATCAAAATGCACTAAAAAAAAAATTGATTCATTAGGGTCAAAATTAAAGAAGACTCCTTCACAAAGCACTGGGGTCAAAACCATCCAATCCTCCTAATAACCAGAAAAATCAATTGACATCTCAAAATGTTGTCTCATTCAAAGAAATCATGTGTATTAAACTAGAAAACTGAGCTTAAAAATAGTTGATGAAAATGGTTCTTTAAAGAATAGAGGAAGAGATGAAGAAGAAAGCTGTAGATGATACAACACTTTTCTTTAATTTGTCCCCCACCTATTCCAATCTTTGTATGTAAATTGGGTTGACAGCAAATTTTCTTCAAAATACAATAAAGATTCTTAGGTATGATTTGCACACTTAAAACTCAAGCTGAAACAATAATAAATTTTGCAAAGTGATAATTTGACTTTATCTTTAATACATTCAAAGACAAAAATAATAAGATTTGATGTTGTTTTGAAGTAGCATCTCTTGAAGTAATATACTTCTTCAATTAAAAAGATATACCCACATTTCATCCAAAAAAAATGTTATAACAATATGCTAATTCATGAACCAATATAATTTCAATAATAATCAATGGTTATTTAAAATAAATTTTTATAAAGAGTGACATCCTTCTAATATGTAGGGTTTTCTTAAAATAATACAAACATCTTTGACTATAATCTTCGATAAGTGTCTTTAGGAATTAAATAGATATGAGCTTAGTAACTTTTTTTAAAAAAATTCTTGTTATGGGCTAGTGTATTAAGAGACAATATCTTCTTGTCTTCCTCCTCATTTTCTTCCCAGTATCTCTTTTTTTCTCTTAGATCAAAAAATAAATGGTTCAGATACAATAATTTATAAAACTATTATTACAATACTTTATAATTTTTTTTAAATGTAGTCATGAACGGGAAAAACACTTGTCAGAAGAACTTTTACCAAATATTCTTCCCAATTAAAGCACATGGGATAAATTTTACTAGAATAAGGCAATTAGTGGCATTGTAACAAATGACACCGTGATAAGACTAGTGCGTTGGGTTAGATGACGCTACTGATTGAGTGGTGTCACATTGCTTAATGCCATTATCCAATGGCGTCAAGCAATATGACGCCACTCAATGAGTGGCATCAAGCCATGTGTTGGCCAATAAAGTATATTAGGTAAAACTTATAATAATATTTTCATAAAATATTAAATCTAAATCATACATCTTCTAAGAGTGGATACATTATTGTAAGAAAAAAGGGATAAAGGGAGAAAGAGGATCGGAAAAGATTATTCAAACCATAGTAGAGAGTAGTAAGTCAAGTGATGAGCTATAGGAAAAGTCCTCATAACAAACTTTGCATAAAAAATTGTATATAAATATATAAGTTTAATTATGTGGTTTTCTCTTGAAAAATATTCCCTTGGACTCTAAAATAGCTTATAATTTTGGAAGAATTACTATAAATTCTTAAATAAGGGATTTAAGTACCAAAAAGTCCCAATAATAAGTGAAATATTGTCATTTTTTTACATTGAAACTTGTGTCATTGTATATACTTGTCAATCTTTTTCGTGATTAAATCTCTTCTTTAGAACCTCATAGCAATTCTCCTTATATTTTTTGGGATATGTCTAGTCTTTTTTTACAAGTTACTCTTTATATTTGTCTAAAAATTAATTCACTTTTTCATTTTTACCCATAGTTATTTATATGGTTTTTTATCCTCATCATTTTTTATACTCATTCTCCTTTATCTTTTTTATCTTTAAACATCATTTATCTTAATTCTCATCACCTCCACAGATATATTTGGGGGAAAACCAAAATATAAAGTCACTCAATGAAAATATGGAAGAGGTAATGCCACCTAAAAATTTGAAATTTGAAATTTACCTTAGACCAAATAGATTTATTTTTCTTATAATAAACTATTTTGGAAATATTTTATTTTATAAATTTGTTCTATGTGGAATAAATACTCCCACACTGATATTCATATTTGAAAATATTTTATAAATTTGTTCATATTCATATTTGAAAATATTTTAGGTTCATTTTAATATTTCAAAATATTTTGTAATCATATTCTTATTATCTCTCCTTATTTCTAAATATTTTTATTTTATATATTTGTTTCATTTTCCACGTTTTAAATTTAAGATTTTGAAATATTTTATTTATTGATAAAGTATATAATATACGGATGTTGCGACTATCTTGTCTCTCCTCTTTTCTTTTTTAGGGTGTGCATGGTAACGCTCAAGAGTTTTTTTCCAATTTCTGTTCACCAAAAAAAATTGGATAGGAATTATGTTTGGTAAATCCTATTTATTTTTCTGTCCCAGGATCGACCGGTTTTTTTTTGTGTGCTGGGAATAGAAAAAGAAGCAGAAAATTTCTCCCATTCTAGAGAACTCATTTTTTCGTGCCTCTTGATCCGTCATTCTCTGCCTTCTCGTGAATCATTCTTCCCCACTGATTTCTTCATCCTCGTCCTCAGCCTTCTCCTTCGTCCATCGAATCTGCTTCTTCTGTTAAACCCTCGACCGTTCCGTTCAAGAACCCTAATCTTGAAATCTCTCAAGATCTTCGTCCGCAGGAGAACCAGAAGAAAACTAAGCCGCTGCAACAACAACCTTCTAAACATGCTTTGTTTTATAATCGCTACTCCGAAGCTCTGTCTCTCGAAAGGCTTGGGCATGGCAAAATCGCGCGCCTCTCTTTGCTCCCGTCAATGTGATCAACTATAGGGTTTCTATTCGCACTATCTGGTATAACTGATTTGTGAGTTCTGTTTAACTTCCTTTGCTTCCACCTTTTGATGTGTAATCTAGGGTTTACAACATTCTTTCTTTTAGCCTGTTAATATTTATCCCGGTTGAAACTGTTGTACTATATTTGTAGTGTTGCATTCCCTTTCACTTTAAATTTTAAGGTTTTATCCATGTAGGATGCAATTTCGGTTTCAAGAGTATATCTTGGATTTCTGATGGCTGGGTTATTGTATTTATTTTTGTATCTTTTGTTCTCAAGAATTTAAATATTTGATTATTGAGGCAACGATAAACCCCCTTGTACCATTTGAACGTGTTCCGGATGGATGACTGTTAAATTTGGATATGGTCTTTGATCTTGGTTTTTATTCTTCTTTAGTTCTTATCTGGGAACTATCTATATATGCATATGCTTTTGATAGTTGGGATATAGTGTCTCTTGGATATATGTAGCCTTGATCCAAGTGTGAAGTCACTTTATATGCTAAAGTTTCCCAAAGGTTATTCAACTTATATTGATGGAAGAAGATTTATTTGGTCACTCACACCACTTGACCATATGATTACATCTTTAGGGTTTCATCTATGTTCCCACCTTGCTTGTCTAGATGATTAGACATTAGGTAGTAGGTTAGGCAATAGGCACTCTCCTATGTGCTTTAGTTCTCTGTATCTCAGTAAGAGTACATTTTCTGAAGTACTAATATGAGATACAATTTTTCTGCAGTAATGTCATGTGATCAGGGCGAGAAGATGTTTCCAAGTTCATTCCAAGTAGCTGGTGTAAATATGTTTCAAATGGAATTTGATCCCTCTACAAGAGCGATATTGGATATTTTACACATTAAACAATCTATTTGGGAATTTTTTCGGAGTGGAGGTTATTTCAATATAATCTGAGATAGCAGCATAAACCACTGGCTAGTTCTCAAACTGGAAAGGATGTTTCTCCTTATGTAATAAAGTTTTAACAGTAGTGCCAAATGTGCATCAAGAACAGCCATTGAAGAAACCTATGCAATAGACTTTGTAGACAGATCAATCCTCTTTTGAGTGGTCAATTATTGAGTGTTACGATTGGGGAAGCTTTTTGCAATCTATGAGTACAAGTGTTGTAAAGATATTGTACAGTTTACATTATGTATAGTTTTTTTTGTTTCATGTTCCATGGAGAATGCGAATATAGATTTGGAAGATTATTGGGAAGTTTGGAAGTGCTAGATTCTTTTGTTTGTTTGTTCGAATATTCAAAGCACCTTTGTTGCCTTGCTGTTAAAAAACACATTGAAATGATTTCTGAGAACTTGGATCGACATGCTTCTCTGAAATATTGAACCTATTAGAGGTGAAAGAACCTATATTTTAATATTTGTTGTAAAAAAAAAAATTTACACAATAAAACATCATATTTTTTAGATTTTTTTTTTTAAAAATGAAATGTTGGCATTTTGGTTAAAATTTATTATTTTATACCGTTGATGATATTTGTAAAAAAAAATAATAATAAAGAAAAATATTTGTATTGTATTAGGTAATTCTAATTATAAAAATAAAAATAAAATGTGTTAATAAGTGTAATTCTAATCCTCGAATAAAAAAAATGTGTTAACAAACGTAATTCGATTCTGGAGTAAAAATAAAATGAGTTATCAAACGTAATTCGATTTTCGAACTCTTCCTGCGCATAGAATCGAAAAAAATTGTTTCTCTCAAAAATAAGATCTTAAAGAACAAAATGGTTGTACGCACACCCTTAAACCATCGTGAAAGACATATGAATGGTTTATATTTGATTTAAAATAATTATTAAAATGTTAACAATCACAAGGCCACGTTTGGATGACCGTGACAATTTTGGATCTGGCTAGCATTGCCATCCAATACTTAAAACTGCACCGTTTTGGTGCAATTTTAATTGAACTTTGCATTTTTTTAAAGAAAAAAATATTTTTAAGGTATAGATAGATACTAAAAAAAAATTTCAGGCTACTAACCAGTACTGAAAAATTACTTCATGATCTTGAAAAATTATTTTAGGATTTTCAAAAAGTATCCTGAAGTATATTTTTAGTCTGCAAATCAATACCCTAGAATATTTTTTTAGTACCATTCAAGATCTCGAAATATTTTTTCAAGATCCTAAAATAATTTTTCAAGATCATGAAGTTTTTTTTAATGTCGATCAAGATCCTCGAAGTATATTTTGACTTTTGAGTACCAAAAAAATAATTTTTTGAGATCATGAAATATTTTTTTCAAGACTCGATCAAGATCCCGAAATATATTTTTAATACGAGTCAAGACCACGAAACTATTTTTTGAAGATCCTAAAATAATTTTTTAAGATCATGAAGTAATTTTTTAAGTCTTTACACATTCTTAGCGCGAAGTATTTTTTTAGTTTTACTGTCGATCTCGAAAAAATATATATATATATATATAAAAAAAAACAAAAAGCAAAGTTCACTTAAAACTGCGCCAAAAACGGTGCAATTTTAAGTATTGGATGTTTTGACAATTTTCTCGAGGTTTATCTATTTTGTTAGCCTCACAGTTTTTGACATACATTCCTCATGTAGTCGTGCATAGGAGTGGAAAATGCAGCTAGATGACCTTTGTCGGGGGCACAATGGCTGCCGTTCGTAGCCTAGTCGATTTGGCTCGTTAGTAAAAAGGTCGATAAACCTATTTAAAGATCTATTTTGATTAACATGCAAGGCCTAAGCTTATTAAGAAATTTATTAGGCCTGTCATGTTGGCTTGGGTCTATTAATTAGTCTTTGCTAACAAAAAAAAAAAAAAAAAAAAAAAAAAGCTAGTTACTCAATTTGAAAAAAAAGATAATTATCTATTTTAAAAAAAGTAATTATTCTATATATATATATATATATATATAAAAAGGTAATTGTATTAGAAAAAATATCTACCCTAGGTTTTTCTTGTCCCTCATTCCTCAACGCAGATAGTCACACCCTTCTTTGAAACCTAAAACCTAGCACCGCGTGCTCTCAACTCCTCCGTTCGTGATCGCCATCCCTCTTCTTGGCTTTACTTCGGCTTTCATTCTCCGTTTGTGTTTGCCGTTCATGCTCGCCTTCTCGTTTGCCATTGGTGTAATATTTTAGTGTCCTTGGCTAGGCTTAGATACAAAACAGACATTAAGGCAAAAGTTTAATATATTTCCATCTCTAATCGTGCATTTTAAAACATTCTCTAAAATATTTTAAATTTATTTATTTGGCAAAATATATTAAATTTTAATATTTTAAAAATCAATATCAATATTTTTTCTTTGATAATAACTAAATATCTTTTACTCAATAACCGCATTTGATTTTACCCTTTTTCACATGTTTATTCTTAAATATATTTAGTTAGTTTAATAGCCGCCTTCTCATTTAAACTTATATATTAGACCTAATCTGGAAGAACAAAGAAGCTAATGATTTATATTACTTCAAAAATATTAATATTTTGATACTTTCTAATCCGTTTTAGTGTTCAATAATATTTATAATACAAAGACTGTATTTTATATTAACAAAATATAATAAAAACAAAATTATAAACACAAATAAATTGCATCTCCACTGATAATGAGCTTGTTTGGGAGAGCTTATGTGAGGATCTTATAGTGCTTATCAAACGGGCTTATGAATTTTTTTCTCAAAATTTTTGTTTAGATGAAAAGAGTTGGCAACCGAGCTGCTTGAATCTGAGCTTATTTTTTAATGCTTCAAACTCCTAAATAATAAGCTTTTATTTAAAAAGTTCAGGTGCGTGCGTGGCTCTTATGTAATATTTATTTGATTAAATTATGTATTTTAGTATTGTCAAATTTTGTAATTTAACATTCTTTATATTTTTTATAATTTTGATTTTTTTTTTTCTTCTTCTTATAATTATCTCAAAAGCGACTTATCCATATGTCATTTCAAACAAATTTGTACTCAATCAGATTTTTCCATAAACTACTTATACAACTATCCATCATAACATAAATCACTTTTCACAATTAAACTTTTTCATAAATCCGATTATCCCAAACAAGCCAATGCATGTCAAAATTCAAAGTATTGCCATTTGAGTATTTGACCGTGTCTAAAATATGAATATCACATTGTCTCCACGTCAGGTCACTATAAAATGCGTCTGAGCGCTCCATATTTGTTTGCATTCACCCATTCACGCCAGTCCAGCCCACCGGCGGAAACCCTTCTCCGAATCAAACTTTGTTCTCAGATCCGGTGGCTCCCTCCTTCTGAATTTGAATCTGCCTCTCCCTCTTTCGCTGATCTCCATTACGCGCTTTCGTCTTGGTAAATCCTCTCTCTCCCCCAACCCTGCTTCATGTCCGAAAATTCTTAGGTCTGTTTTTAATTCGGATTCCGATTCTTGTGCCCCTTTCCGATATCGCTTCGTGCTGATTTCCATGCTGAGAGGCGGAGGCGACATCAGATTTCCGATCTCGCTTCGTGCTTGTTGACCAATCCGATACGCGAATTGCCGTATCGGACGCGCGTCCGATACGTTAAAAATAATAATAATACAATTCCGCAGTATCGGTGCTTCATAGCTCCTGATCACCTCTGCTAATTCGAGTACTTAAACGCAGCTGGTTTTTCTTGAAATTCCCTCTTTAAACAACCACATAGAACAGGAAAGAAAAAGGAATAATCTGAGATTAATGGATTTTATCTTTGTTTCTTGAAATGAGTTAGCTTGGTTCTAATGGCATTCTCCTCGCTCGCCCAGTTTTACTCGTCGCCTAGTCTCTTGCTCCTCCTTTATATGTCCAGTGAAATTTTTTCTTTAATTTATAGCCGTTGGCTTTATACTATTGTGCTTATTATGGAAGGCCCCATAATCTCTGTGCTGCATATCTTGAGCCATCTATCTGTGTAATAAAACGCCTATTCCAGATATTGAATTTTTTGTTGGATTGGAGGTCGCGTTTGACGTTTGAATATTTGAGGCTTGACAATCTATTTGAACTTTTAATTATTTGATTCGTGCACCAACTCGTGTCCTAGCACGAATATTTCTACTTGATTTTTCCTAGTGGCAGTGTTTCAGGTCCACATGCATCAACCCATTTTCTTAAATTTCTGATACTTTGTTGCAAGGGACTTTGATCTTTAATTAGATTTCTGGTTCATGTATGTTTAAATAAATATTAAATGTAGGCGTGGTTAGTGCTTATGTCATTGTTGGTGTCGGTAGAAATGCTTATTACAAGTTTGGCCAAATCCTTCTCAAGTTTGTCACCATTATTTAATTTGAGTTTGGTGCGTGGGTGGGAATTTTCTATGTTGTTTCTCTTTTCCTAGTATCTTAGTTTTATTTACTGTTCCATTCTCTATCTCTTTTCTTTTTTATATTACTTCATTCTATGAAGCAACAATTTTGCTGTAAATTCTTGATTTGGTCATCATATTAAATCGTTCACCCAAGTGAGAATGTGTTGAGTAAATTGCAGTCTGAGTGTCTAGTTTGTTGATTCTACAAGTTTAATATTGTCTTTCACTCTTTTTGACTTTACTTTCTAGAGTTAGATTTTAGTAAATGTGGATAGCAGGTTTGCTGTTGTTGTTGCATCAGGTTCGCTACAAAATTTTCCGCACACTTTGGTCAATTTATCCCTCAAATTCTCAGCTTTGTATGGAGAAGATGGGTACTGATGATCTTAGTTTGGAAGAATTTTTCGAAGAGAAGAAGTGCGTCAGGAACCCTTTTGTCCCCGTTGGTATTATCCTTGGTCCTCATTTTCCCCGCGCTCTGTATTTCCTTGTTTCATAATTGTGCTCGGTTCATGTCTTTTTATAATTTTCAGTGGCATATTGTATGTCTTTTGACTGATTTCGTTATCCAGTTTTTTTTTTTTTTTTTTTGGGGGGGGGTTAAACATTGGGAAAAATCCTCTAAATGAATGGGAAATCTGGAATTGCAAGTACGGAATTTAGATTTGGATTGAGGGAGAAAAATTTTAGGGTTCGGGGAGCTGGATTCACCCGGAGACATCTCATTTACATATGAACCCTATAATCTTCTCGTCTAAGTGTGAATCCATCGATCCGACATTTGGACCTGCAACCCCTCAAAAAGTTTGTATTCTTTTCATGTTTTTCTATGATATTGACTCCTGACTTTGCATGGAGTTTTGCTACACAGGCCCACCGCTCCTCATTTGAGTATGAGCTAGTCACTGTAATTATGGACGGGTGTGATGTCTCATTGTTACACCCGGGCAGTATTAGCTTTTCTTTCTCCATGGAGGCACTAAACGTGAGAGCAAAAAACCATTACCATTACCATTACCATTACCGTTAGTTTTGATACCCTGTGTTGATGTCCGATTTGGGGAGGGATGTGATTTGGGGAGAATGTCTTCTTGGATCTATGAATTGGGAGTGGGAGCAAAGGGAACTGGAAATGTTACTGTGGAGTTAATGCGGCACAAAAAAGTACCTTGCCATTTGGGTTTGACTTGTGAGATCATACGTATGTATAAAGCAACTAAAATCTGAATCTGACTTTCATCTGCTTTGCTAACTGATTATGTTTCCATGTTTAAGTAATAATCACCCCCTTCTGTTCATGGTCCTGAATCTGCTCGTATCCTGAGGATGCCAAATCTTGTGCTTGAAACTTCTAACCATATATGTAGTCAATCAGTACACTAGGTTGTTGTCTGTTGAACATTGGACACTAATTAATTTAGCAAATAGATCATAATTCTATGTGGAAATGGTTTGCGCTATGTCAATCTCTGAAGATTGAGATGTGATGAAATTATGGTGTATTAAACGAGTTCTGATGGAGGGCTCTCTTTCTGATTGATGCCATCTTCCGTCCTGCATACGTTGGGTAATCTCAACTTTAGATTGTTGTCTCGAATGAGATGGTTCTTAATGACTTTTCTTGAATGAGTATTTCAGTTCTCAATTTTATTTGGTATTTCTATTTGGCTTCATTTTAATTTGTTTTATGTATCAAAGCCAACTGTTTAGCTTACAGATGTTTTACAATAGAAGTTAAAAAAGGATTAAATTGAGATAATGGATTATCACTTATTACTGCTGGTGTATGAATTTTAGGTGCATTTATTACTGCTGGTGTGCTCACAGCTGGCTTAATCAGTTTCAGACAAGGCAATTCTCACTTGGGTCAGAAGTTAATGAGGGCTCGTGTGGTTGTCCAAGGTGCTACAGTAGCTCTTATGGTTGGCACTGCATACTATTATGGAGAAAATCCATGGCAGTCGAGTTAAACTCTGAATTGTTCCCCTCCTACTGACTTTGTTGTCGTGTAATGTTGAACTTTGGTCATTGAAGGACCAAAATCCTTATTAACTTGTCTTGAAACTTTCTTGACTTTACATTCGCATACGCAGTTGAATTCTTATCAGTGTACTTTGATATATAATTCATTCAATAATACAGCTTTCTTTACATACTGGTGCCCTCTATGGATGGAAGCATGAGGGGATTGGAAATTATCTGTGGACTGATGTGTGTTGCTTTTGTGAGTCATGTGTATTAGAATTAAAATTAGGAATAGAGTGATGGTAGCGTAGATGGGGTGTGGCTTGAAGCCTCATAGCTATGATTCGAAATATCCGCTTGGATTTTAGTGGTATAGCAGTTTTGGGTGCTTGCTGCACTTGTTTTAGTAGTGGTTTGTTAAAATATTGCTGGTGGTGGTTACAAGCCTCAGCCATAATTCGAAATATACACACATGTGTATATTGTTTTATGTGCATATAATAATCCTGAGGAATGAGGATGTTGGCTTGCTTCTTATTAGCTGACCTATCCTTTTTGTTTGCTGGGCCACGAAGCAAATATCACTTAAAATATCAAAGAAAAAGGATTGAGATTTATCATTCATTTTACTATCACAATTCAAACAAGATTGTTCAAATATTTTTTGCTCGTTGGTTGTAGTGACTCTATCATTTTAGGGTTTGAAGTTAGTATATCAGTGAAGAAGGAAGGGGATAAAGTGACCATGAAATTAGGTGTGATGTTTCATTTTGTGTGTTGTGGTGTTTCATGGTTCAGAACGTACGACTAGTAATGAGGTTGTGATTCATGTCCTTGGATTCATTCGTGTGTATAATGTTCTGATGCTCTAGTTCCAGTAGGTTTTCAAGATACAGCGTGGCGTTTTCTTGTACTACTCTTTCATCTTCTTTGTAATAAAGACCTATATAAATACAAAACAATAAGTTTCAGTCCAAAGCTTTGATACCAGTTTGCAACCAAGTAACTTCCTATATAAATCATTTCTTCCACCTGTACGTATCATTGATTAAAAACAGTATGGAAATCTGTTGGCAGAAAAACAATTATAGCAAAATAAAGAGTCATCTCTCAATGTTTTGTGCTCTTTCTATATCGTCTCTGCCCTTTTTTGGTCTTACTAAAGTTTTCTCCATTTATAATTAATATAGAGGTTGGTAATAGGCCTTGGTACAACTTCCTTTAACAAAAAGAAAAATTAATTAATTAATGTTTAAATTTCGTAAAACATTTTATAAATATAATCTAGCAATCACAATGTTTGGTAAGCTAAGTGCCGGTTTGGAGGACGGATCTTGACATAAATATTTGGGGGCTAAATATATATTCATTAAGTAATTAAAAAATTTTATGAACAATTTTTTTTGTTTTGGAGGGGCATAATCTTAGGATAAATATTTATCAGTGCAAAAAAATATTAAATTTTACATTATATTAAATTTTGGAAGAAGTTTTTTTGGGGGCATTGTAACAAAGAATCTTCGTCTCTGTGTTTTCTTTTTAGCTTATTTTTTTTTTTAATAAGTAAAAGTAAGGCTAAACAGGTTTTTAAAAAAACTCCTATAATAAAAAGAGTTTATTTTATCATGAAGAAATAAGCTCAGTTAAAAAAGTTTTTTTTCTTTAAGAGCTTACCCTACAGTCGCAATCTCGACCAGTACGGCGCAATCTCGACCAGCCTCTGTGAGCCTTCATCGTCCATCATCTCTCGCTCGCCTTCCACCCCTCGTCTGTGTCTCCTGCCCTGGCTCTTTCAGCACCGTCATTCTCAGGTTTGTTTCCCTTCTCCCCCTTCTCAGTTGAACTTAGTTACTCGCCGCCAGCCCTCCAACTTAGTTACACACGAGATTATGAACTATAATAGGCACGAAAATCCATTTACCTTTTGTTGATGAATTTGTTGTGATCAATTTTGTGCATTTTTTGAGCTCCATGGTACTAGCTACTTGTTGATTTCTAGTTAAAGTCAAAGGCTAAGGTTATTTGCCCTGGATGTGGAAGGATTTGTGTGCGCGCAACTGTACAACTCTGTTCATTAGTTATGGTATCAATTCGCAAATCTTAATTACTTCACTCCCATCCCATCCCACTATTGATTTACAGATTTTCCCCCTTTTTAAATCGTTCAGGGAACCTACAATAATTCTGGGGATATTATTGTTCAATGCCATTTTCCCCCTTTCTGATGCTTTGGTGTATAACATTTCCGCATGCCCTTTCTTGTTTCTTTTTCAGTCCTTGAATCTCCAGGTCCTTAAAGAATGAAATGAGTCCATGCTGCTGCCATTAATCTGTTATCACCCTTTTGTTCTTTTGTTCTAAATGCTGATAATGTGTTTCATAATCTTCTTGCATGATTAGACACTCTTTTTTTACCTTTGCGTCTTCAGCTTCCTTAATCATGCAATATATGAATGCTGCTGTAGTATATGCCTTGGTGTGAATTCCAATCTATCTACATGTTACATTTTTGTTTGTGTTACATCCTTTGGCCTAGCTGCAACTAAACTGCTAAATTTCTGTCTGCATACCCCTTTTGAAATTGGAATGTAATTTGGAATTAGTTAGCTTTAACTTGAGAATAGGTTGAACACTCACAACATAAAAGTGCATTACTTCATAAGGCAGAGTTACATTATATAGACTTTAGAGAACCTATATAAGGCTCCTTAGATATACCTATAACAGATATGACTCTAAGAGGGTTGTACTAAGGCTCCCAAGCTTATAGGTTCTAATAGGGTACTAATAGGGTTGCTGATAGGTTGGGGTTGTTGATAGGCTGGTTTCTAACACTCCCCCTCAAGCTGGAGAATATATGTCAATCATTCCCAGCTTGCCTCGAAAGCCTTCAAACTTCATTCTGCCCAGTGGTTTAGTCAAGATATCTGCAATTTGGTCTACAGATCTTATGTGAGACAGAGTTATAATACCGGCATCAATCTTTTCTTTAATAAAGTGTCGATCTATCTCAACATGTTTTGTTCTATCATGATATACCGGGTTCTTGACCATCTCAATGCGGCTTTGTTGTCACACCGAGTTGTATTGATCCCTCATATGGAATTCCCAACTCCTTCGGAAACCTTATGATCCAAATTCCTTCACATACTCCTTTGTTGACAAACTCGCGATTCCGCCTCTGCACTACTTGTTGACACCACGATTGCTTCTTGCTTCGCCATGTAACTAGATTTCCCCAAACATATGTACAAGACCACGATGTTGACCTCCTAGTCTCTCTATCTCTTGCATGATCTGCATCGGATAGATTTCAATGTTTACGGAAGTATTTTTCTTAAAGAATATTCCTCTTCCAGGATTAAGCTTCAAATAGCTCAAAATTCTCGTAGACAAACTGACCTCCATATGTTCTTCTTGTGGCCGATGCATAAACCGACTTACTATCCCAACTGCATAACTAATATCAGGACGTGTATGAGTTAGATATATCAATTTTCCCACAAGTCTTCTGTATCTTTCTGAATTAGTTGGAACCCCTTTTGGCTTGATCTCTAAGTGACATCCCTCTTCCATTGGTGTCCTCTCTGGTTGGGTACCCAACATTCCTGTCTCATGTAACAAGTCTAGTGTATACTTTCGTTGAGATACATTGATACCCTTCTTGGTTCTTGCCACTTCCATGCCTAAGAAATACCGCATTTGTCCAAGATCTTTTACTTGAAATTCAGCTGATAAGTTCTGTTTTAGTTGGGCAATGGATTCTTCATCGTTTCCGTAATGACTATGTCGTCCACATAGACAATCAATATGGTGACTTTGCCATTAACACGTTTGATGAACAACGTGTCATCTGCTCATCCCTGAGTGTACCCAAGTCCTTTTACTGCTTTGGCGAATCTACCAAACCAAGCCCTAGGAGATTGTTTAAGACCGTACAATGCCTTGTTGAGTTTACATACAGAATTGTTGGGAGCTAAAACTCCATCTGGGATCTCCATGTATACTTCCTCCTCTAGGTTTCCATTCAAAAATGCATTCTTCACATCTAGTTGATGTAATGACCAATCCAAGTTCGCTACAATTGATAGCGGATTTGGATGGTATTGAACTTGGCTCTTTGGAGCAAATGTTTCCGATAGTCAATCCCATATGTCCGGGTATATCCTTTTGCAACAAGTCTTGCCTTGTATTTGTTGATACTACCATCTGGATTGATTTTTGGAGTGAAAATCCACCTGTATCCTACTAGTTTCTTCCCTTTAGGAAGAGTCGTGATCTCCCATGTTCTATTTTCCTTGAGTGCCCTTAATTCTTCTTCTCGCACTTGTTTCCAATTTGGATCCGTCATAGCTTGTTGAAATGTGTTTGGAATTTTTATCTCGCGCACTATTTACAACAAAGCTTTGCATTTTGGCGACAAATTACCATATGAGACAAATCGTTGAATTGGGTGTTGAGTACACGATCTTACCCCTTTTCTCAATGCAATGGGCCAACCCAGTTCTTCAGGATTTAATTCCGAATTGGAGTCATGGTTGTTCCTTTGAATGGGAGAGATGGTTCCACCAGTTTCCGGTTCAGTTTGAGATTGTGAATCGGTCTCTGCCTCTTGTCGTGGTTCGTACTCACCCTTGAATTGATCTCAACATGTGTTTCCAGTTCATTAGGTTCGGGTTGAGTTGGAGTACACTCGGACTCATGATTGGGGGGCGATGGGAGGAGGAGAGTCCATAGTCTCTATAAGAATAGGTGGTAGTGATAATGATGTGTCAGGTAAACTACAGCTTTTCGAATGAGATGTTTCCATGGTTAGCCATTCAATGTTAGAATTCTCCCCCTGAATGGGTAACCTGGGATAATAGGCTTCATATTCTAAGAAGACGGTATCCCGGGAGACAATAAGTTTCTTGGAAGATGGACAATAGCACTTGTACCCTTTTTGAGTAGAGGAATAGCCAAGAAATATACACTTGTCAGCTCTAGCACCAAATTTGTTGCCATCCTTTTTGTGAATAAAGACAACACGACCAAATACCTTGAGAGGTAATGAATTGATGAGAGGACAATTAGGAAAGAGTTCAAGGAGGGTTTGAATTGGAGTGTTGTAGTTGAGAACTTTAGAAGGCATGCGGTTAATGAGACAAGTTATTGTGAGGATGGCATCACCCCAAAAGATGATAGGAACATTTCGCTCCATTAGGAAGGCACGTGTGACTTCCAATAGGTGACGGTTTTTTCTCTCAGCTACTCCATTCTTTTGGGGGGTGTAAGGACAGGAAGTTTGGTGATGAATTCCTTGGTGATCAAGAAACTCTTGAAAGGCCTTGCTCATGTATTCTTTGGCATTATCACTTCGTAGTACCTTAATGGAATTGTTGAATTGAGTTCGCACAAAGGTATAGAAGTTTTGAAATACTTTGGCTACTTCAGATTTGTCTTTCATTAAATAAACCCATGTGGTTCTGGTGTGATCATCAATGAAGGTAACAAACCACCTGGCATGGGTGAGGGTACTGATTCGGGCAGGACCCCAAATATCACTATGAATTAGTGTGAATGGTGAGGAAGGACGATAAGGTTGTTTGGGATATGAAGATCGGGTTTGTTTTGCAAATTGGCAAGTTTCACAGTGAAAAGGAACTGAATGTTTATTGAATAAATTAGGAAACACATGCTTCATATAATCCAAACTAGGGTGGCCTGACCGACAGTGCCACAAAAATACATCATTATTTTGAGAATCTGAGCTACTCAAAGCTCGTCTTGCCTGCCATGCGCTTTATTTTTTGAGCCTTCAAGGTAGAACAATCCATCCCATTCTCTAGAAGTCCCAATCGTCCGCCTCGATTTTAAATCCCGAAAAATACATAAACCGTTATCGAAAATCACTCGACATATTTGTCCTCGAGTTAACTTGCTCACGAGATATCAAATTACAAGTGAGTTCGGTACAAACAAAACATTATGTATTGCCAACTCGATCGATAATGTGACCGTGCCAATTCCCTCAACCCTTGTGAATACACCGTTAGCTACTTTTACTTTGAGGTGTTCATGACAAGATTTAAGGTTGGTGAATAAAGTTTTGTTACCAAATCATATGATCTCGTAGCGCTGAGTCGACAATCCGGTATTGTCACTAGTCATCACAAAGATTGAGAACTATAATAGAATTACCCGATTGTACCCGATTCACACCGGTGGTAGAGTTTGACTTAATCTGCATGTCGAGCATCTTGCGGAGCATCTGTAATTCTTCTTGACTTAAGCGGTCGTCGTTCTCAAATTTTGCTTCAGCTGTGGTCAGATGACTTTGAGTGTTTGATTTTCCACTGGAAGGTTTTCCATGGAGTTTCCAAAGACTCCTCTCTATTATGACCCTTCTTCTTGCTGTGGTTGCACCATTTGTTGGGCTTTTGTTGCACGTGTGGTCCCTGGATTACAAGAGCTGAGTTTTCGACTTGACTTGGGCCACTCTGGTTCAGAAGTTTCCTACTTTCCTCGAATTGCACAATGTTAACAACATCAAAAAGTTGTGGGAGTGGCTTCATCCCCATGATTCTACCCCTTACTTCTTCGAAAGTGTCGTTTAGACCTAAGAGGAAGTCGTGGATCCTTCCTTCTTCAACGATCCTTTTATACAATTGTGCATCGTCGAGGTTTTTCCAGGGATGAACTTCAAACAAATCCTGTTGTTGCCACAATTTTAGTAAAGCATTATAGTATTCAGTTACCAACATGTTACCTTGTCTCAAATCTCAAAGTTGTCGCTTTAGGTGAATCAAGGCAGCGGTATTCTCGAATGAAGAGTAGGTTTTCCGAGCGGCATCCCAGATTTCTTTTGCAGTGTGGGCAAGCAGATAGCCCTCGCTGATTTCTAAAGTCATCGAATTGCACAACCAAGTCATAACTTGGTTGTTTTCAAAGAAACCATGTATCAAAATTAGGGTCATCGGGGTTGGTGGAGGAGCTGCCCCATTTATATATTTCTCTTTTCTCTTCCCACGAATATACCTTAGCACACTTTGTGACCACTGGAGATAGTTTCTGCCATTAAGCTTATGGTTAATAACCATAGCTTGATTTTCTGAAAATTTTGGTGGCATTTCCGTGGTTCTGTTTGAGTGCTTTGGTAGTGGAGGAAGAAGATGAAGAGTTGTGAGTTTGTGAACTTGTACCGGACATGAATGCGGAAGGAATTGTGTCCTTTGCCTTTGCAGGAATTGATCCGAACTGAGGAGGAAATGGAGAGGAGTCCATTTTTCTGAACTGCTTCTGGAGATCACTGTTCACCGCCGACGATTACTGTTCACTGCCGCCGATCACTGTTCACCGCCGCCGCTTCTTGCGAATCCGCCGATCGGCACGTGCTGATGCTGTCTGTGGTGGTGGTGTCGTCAAACGCGCTCTCCTTCAGGCAGAATGAAGATGTCAGATCTGTTCTGTTTTCTCTCTCTCTCTCTCTCGTGTTTCGCTCTCTCTCTGCAGTTTCGACTTCTGGCCAGTCAGAGAAGGTCGACAGACTTGATGAGTGGTGAAATGCGGAAGTTGGTGGAGTTTCAACACTGGGTCCTTTGATTTTCGACGTTCGGACCTCCGACGCTGTGGTTAATCACCATGGCTGGACATGGATTTTTCCGACGTGCTCTGTGCCTTCGAACAGAAGGCCACCAAGCTCTGATGCCATGAGAATAGGTTGAACACTCACAACATAAACGTGCATTACTTCATAAGGCAGAGTTACATTATATAGACTTTAGAGAACCTATATAAGGCTCCTTAGATATACCTATAACAGATATGACTCTAAGAGGGTTGTACTAAGGCTCCCAAGCTTATAGGTTCTAATAGGGTACTAATAGGGTTGCTGATAGGTTGGGGTTGTTGATAGGCTGGTTTCTAACATAACTAAAAATCTGAAAGGACCCTATTTGATTGTAAGACCTATCCAAGGAAACTTGGGAAGACACAAACAACACAAGCAAAAGGGAAAGAAGCTTTTAAGGTTGCAGAGCATACTTTAATGTTTTCCAACTATTTTAGGATACATAGCTGTTCTTTAGAGTAGCTTTTTGGGTACTGTGAAAGGTGTTTTTTGACTATATTAGCTGTTGAGAGGATTGGGGAAGGGAGGCATATTTTTGTATGAGAGTTGTGGGAGAGGAGGACGGGTTCTGTGCTGTGTAACAGACCTGGAACTATCTTGGCTGTGGGAGTGTTTTGCTCTCTACAGATTGCTGTTATTCATTAAATACAGCTTGTGTCTTTGATTCAGTCAGTAAACTCAATGCTTATTTGTGAGTCCCTAACAAAATCCAATTCATGTAAATGGATTATGTATGCAAAGCATATAATATTGTCCATTTCCTTACGGTCAAACTTTCAGGAGAATACACAATTTTAGTTACATATACATCTAGTATATGCATGAGTAAATGCTTCAACTTTGGTCTATATTTGTCCGTTAGTTCATTACTTTATTTCAGATGGATCTGAATCCTAATGACCTTATTGTATCTGGTTTATCTTAGTTCATGCCCTAAAATGCCACTATATCCTATTCCAATATGGGACTGATATTTGCAAAAGGCAATGCAAATCTTGTGGATAATTATTAAGTATTGGGATTACTATGAAGTTGTTTGTAGTTGGTAGAAGGTAGATGATAGATGTTGTTTAACTTGATTGTAGTGGATTATGCAAAGGAAGTTATGCCAGAATTACATGTTGTAACTAGGACCGTGAAGAGTAGAATATTAATAGGTCATATATATAACTTATCATAGTTTTAAACCTGACCACTGAATCATGTGTCAATAATCATAGTCATTATATAGCTCTTTTATATTATTTCTGATTCTGCTGATTGGAATTATTGATGATCATAGTCATATAGAGTAGTGTAATTGGAAGGTTTTCATAACACCTATACATGTATCCATTATTTTTATGCTCCACTAGCATATAGCAGTCAAAAAGGTCTAAGGTGTACCATTATCATGATATATACTGATATACATATGGCCTGCCATTAATTATTAGTTATCTATTAATTCATTGCCGAAGTTAGCCTCTTCTCCCAAGCATAAAAGAAATAAAAAAATAAATCATCTGGTATAGTAAATGATAATAGCAAGCATATATTTATGTATGTAGTGTTAACGAATATGTATGGGGCTTTCATCAATTGTATAGAGAGGAGGCATTATTCTCCACACAGATCTGCCGTATTTAGCATTAGAAAACATCAATAAAGTTACATTGTTGCAAGATCATCTTTTTGCTATTAGTTCTATATATTTCATTATGCTTATTAGAGATTCCTTTATGAAGGACCAATGATAGATTTTTATCATCGTTAATTTTAGTGGCAAAGGATACACTTGAGGAGCCGTAGCCGTGATAGATTTTTAAGCTTTGTGCTGGTATGATGATCTTCTTCCTCGTTCCTTGTGAATATATTTATAGTTTAAATGTTATTTTATAATATACCTTTTATGATAATTTTTATTAGAAAAAGTATTTATGACAAAATTTTTGCCAAACATCTTATTTTTAATTTAAGCTTTTAAGTTAAAAAAATTATGTAATAATCAAACAGGTTTTAGCTTTTTTAAAAAAACTCTTTTTTTTTTTAGCTTTAGCTTAAAAGTAGTTTTTAGCTTAAAAATAAGAGGATCCAAATAGGCTCTTAGTATATTGATTTCAATCGAATTGTGAGCTTCAAACACTATTCTCTTTTTTTCTTAGCATTGTGTAGGCCTGAAAATAATTTGCGTGCAAGCTAAATAAATTAAATTAGAGATTTTTTCAGATAAGAAATATTTTTCGGGGACAATAAAACCTAATTTACCTACTAAGGGTAAAAGAATATACTCCCTTTGATTTTAATATAAGATCTATTTACCTAATCTGATTAAATTAAAGAAGTCAGTTAATATGACATGTATTTTCTAAAACAATCTAGTCATTTTTCTTAATTTTCTCATTATTTTTTCTCCTTGATTATTGTTGAGGGAGCATCAATAGGAGTAAATTAGAAAAACATAGATAAATATGAAAAATAGATATTATATTTAGGACTAAGATCAATTCCCAAATATGTCCTATATTAAATATTGGAAGGAGTATTTCTTTTGGCTCCCTCATATTTGAAATTTAACTTTACGATAAACCCATTTAAACTCTTACATTTATGTAGATAGCTCCCTTGTTATTAGTTTTTTCTGCACATAACCTAAATTTTAAAGGGGTTATATGCATATAACTTAAAATTTGTGGAGGTTATAGGTACACAAAAATAAAATTTAATGTATAATTGATAGTTAATGGTTATCTACACAAACTTAAAATTTTACTTTGGTTTCTTATTAAGTTTTAAATGTTAATAGAAGTATTTATATATAATTCAAAATTATTGTGTAATTTAATTATTTAGTCATATTATTCTAAGAAATGATTTGACTTCATAGCCATTTTCACAAGTTTTGAGATGCTTTAATTTGGTGTGTTATAGGTTTGGCTTTTTGTTTAATTGATCATATGTACGTACGTTCTTGCTCCTGCATTTGTTATTAGTAGGTTTTGACATTAATGCATGGGTTTGGTATTATAATGAACATTTTCATATGTGCACAATAATGCATCTAAACCTATATAAGATGCTTTTAATTTGAGGTGTTTAAGAGCTGGATATTATGTTGGCTTGATATTATTTTTTACATTGAATTTATGATTTGATTTTTTGATTCCTCAAACCAGGGACGGAGCTTGAGATAAATATTTTGGGGGGGGCCAATGTATACTCATTAACTAATTAAAAAGAAAAATAATTTGAAGGGGTCCAAATGTATAAAAAAAATCTAATTTTATTAAATTTTTGGGACAATTTTTTTTTTTGGGGCCTTGTATAAATATTTGGGGGACCAAATGTATACTCATTAACTAATTAAAAAGGAAAAATATTTTGGGGGGGTCAAATGTATAACTTTGTGGAACAAATGTATAAATTTTTGGGACAACTTTTTTTTCTTCTTTTTTTTTTTTTTTTTTTTTGGGGGGGGGGGATGGCCCCCCTGTATATGAGAAGTTCTGTCCCTGCCTCAAACCAACTTATTGTTTATAAAAGGGTTGAGCAGCAAATCCGTCCCGAAAGTATACGCCAATGAGCAATGTTGCCTTGGAAGTTTTTTTGGTCTCAATATTGCCCCGGAAGTCTGAAAATATAGCAATGTTGCCCTTTCCCATTAAAAAGTTGAAAGTCAATGTTAGTTTTTAAACGAAAAAGGGGAACATTGCTACGTTTTTAGACTTCTGGGGCGACATTGAACTTAGAAAAACTTTCAAGGTAATATTGCTTCTAGGCGTATACTTCTAAGGCGGATTTGCTACTTAACCCTTTATAAAATAATAGTTGGCATTATTGACTTTGTAGTTGTTATTATTAGTAATAACCAAAGTTGTTAATTAAAGTAGAGGCCCAAACCATGTGCTATTTACCTTCCCTAAAAAAACTAAAGGAAAATGGACCGGGTCATAGGAACACTGACCCGGATCATGACCTGATGTTCTTAAAACCCTAGCTCCCCAAATACTTGGGGTTTAGGGGCAGAGGCCTTTGGCGTGGCTTGTTTAAAAATAGGTCCATCTTTCTTGTGGCCGAGGGAGCAGAGTGATCCGCGTCGTCCTGCCACTGTGAAGCCCTTGAGCAAATCAGATCGTCATCTTTGCCTCCTGTTGGTGTTTTCGATTCAATTTTCTCTTCTTTTTTCCTTGTCTTGTTCTGTTTTCAAGAGTTTATATGATGATTTGTGTATGATTCTCCATTCTGATTCTCTATCTTTATATCGCAAGTGTTTTGATTTCCCAGAGTTATATTTTTCATTCTGATATTAATGAATATAATAGAAGTGGGTTCATCTTCTTTGCTGAGTCAGTAAGTTTTCTAATACTCAGGTTCTTTATGATATAATTTGACTTTAACATTGTTTTTAATCAGATATTCTCATTTAGCATATCCATCCACCTACGTAATAATGTGATGTTGAGATTGGTTTTCCACTTCATTTAGTTTTACATCTTTGTTTTTCTGGCTGATCATGCACTTACAGATTCCTTTATCTAACGGGGAATGAGTAAAATTATGGTTTGTTATGATGTTCTTGAGGCTTATGTCCTGTTATTACTGTGTCAAAGTTCATAAATAAACTTCACATTATTTGGTGGCTACTCAAAGATATGGAGGCAAAGATTTGTTTTTTTATTGCAGTATGCTTTTTTTTTGTAGTTCTTGTAGTTAAAGCATTAAAAAAAGTTTCAGATAAGTTTTCATCTTTTTTTTTTTTTTTTTCAAACTATGGTTTTTCTGAACATTTATCTAATCAACTTTTGCTTGCTCTTTCTTTGGCCTCAGTATCAGGTTGCTGAAGGTTGGAGCTAGAAATTGCTATCTAATGGATGGAACCACATTGCTTTAAGGCTCATAGAAGCTTTATTGATCCTATGGGCTTTATCAATTTCAATGGCTAACAGATTTATCTCTCTGGGTGGCATTTAAAGAATATCAGGTAACTTCTACACATTTTTTTTGTTTATTGTTTTCTTTCTTTGGGCATTAAAGATTATCATTCTTTTAATTTGCATTTGTGCTAGGCCTGAACCTAAACTCATTCAAATGATTGCTAAGGATATTTTGAGCAAATTGAATAACAAGTCATCATTTTATTTCGAAGGATTAGTTGTGGTTGGTCATCAGATTTAAAAAATTGAAGAGTTACTAAGTGAAGCTCATGCTGTGGGGATTTGGGGTATGGGTGGTATAGGCAAGACTACTCTTGCTAGTGCTGTGTTTGACAAGTTGAAAGAAGAGTTTGAAGCTTTCTCATTTTTTGAAAATGTAAGAGTACAACTAGAAAAAACCGGATTGGTTGAATTACAGGAAAAATGCCTAAAAAGTTGTTAAAAGATGAAGATATGAATGCTTATAATTTAAGATCAACTTTTGTGAAGAATAGTCTTTAGCATAAAAAAATTCTTCTAGTATTTGATGATGTTGACAATTCTATAGCAATTAAAGATTTAATCAAAGGATGTGGTTGGTTTGGAGAAGGAAGTAGAATTATTATCACATCAATAGATATGCAAATGCCTAACAATACCTTTGTTTTAACACCATATCATATTCAGCAAAAAAAGAGTTATCTTATCTTATGCTCTACATCTCTTAAGTTTGAACGCTTTTAACCAAAATAAGTCATGTAAATGTTATTTGGAGTTATTACAAAAAGCAGTAGATAATTGAAATCCAGTCAGCTACCCCCAGTTTATTTTCTTCTGCACGCTTTTCCTGTATCATAATCAATGGGTTCGATGTTCTTCTAATTAGAATTACTCTATTTGAATGTCGCTTCTACTTCAGGAAAGGAAAAAATTGGATCTTTTGTTGCTCACTGGTTTATGTTCAGATCATGAATTCTTAAACCGATGTTAACCTTCTATGGCTTATTTATTCTGCATATGACAGTTTAGACTCAGGAGATCTGAAAAAGGGGTCAAATAGATAAAAAAAAATGGCGGCTTCATGCTCTCTCACCTTCTCATCCAAAACAACAAAAACCCTTTCAATGTATCGATTCGTTAATCCCAAAAGCAGGCTATCCAACATTGATTGTGGATTCAACTACATTACCAAGCCGTCCATTCTACGCGCGTTCATTCCCTTGGGCAAACCCAAAGCCCGTCGCCAAAGCACAATTCGATGCCTATTCACAGGCATCGTTGAAGAAATGGGCACAATCAAGCAGCTAGGTGACGCCGAACACGGTGGATTCGACATGAAGATAGGGGCAAAAACCGTTCTTGAAGGTGTAAATCTTGGGGACAGCATCGCCGTCAACGGTACCTGTCTTACGGTGACCAATTTCGATCACAAAGCGTCCGATTTTATGGTTGGGTTGGCCCCTGAAACGCTTAGGAAAACTTCTTTGATCGAATTGGAAGCTGGATCGCTCGTCAATTTGGAAAGGGCAGTGACTCCCACTAGCAGAATGGGTGGGCATTTTGTTCAGGGACATGTGGATGGAACAGGGGAGATTGTTTCAATGGATCCAGAGGGAGATTCGTTGTGGGTTAAAGTGAAGGCAGCCAAGGATCTGCTGAAATATATCGTACCTAAAGGTTTTATTGCTGTGGATGGGACTAGTTTAACCGTGGTAGATGTGTTTGATGAAGAAGAGTGTTTCAATTTCATGCTGGTAGCTTACACTCAGCAGAAGATAGTGATTCCTTTGAAGAAAGTTGGACAGAAGGTAAATTTGGAGGTGGATATTCTTGGCAAATATGTGGAGAGACTTCTTAGCAGTGGCTTCGTTGACTCCATAAAAAATCCCTGATAAGCTGACAGCTGCTGAATTATTACTCTGTAGACATGTTCTTCCAATGATCTATGAGTATGTCACAATACCTTGTGGTTTTATTTCTTATTTTTATCAGGGAGAAGGAACACCCGTAGAATATCGTCTCAACTGTAACTAGTCTTAGGGTGGCTATTTGAACTTGCTTTGCATCAAATTGTAGTAACTTGTGCCTTTATTTGAACTTGATTGGTGTCAAATTGCGGTAACGTGCATTTTTCTGTAGTTATGGAATTTAAGGCTATGAATAAAGGGGTGATTTTCTTGAGCTGATGAAGTATTTATATATTCATATCTGTTTGTGCATCTGGCAAGTTTGTAAGATTCATTGACCCCAGGATGAGTGATATGGCTATACAAGCCTTGGTGGTAAATTGTGAATCAAGGAGCTTCATACGAGTTTTCTTATGTTTGTTAGGGGAGCTCCTAAAATTGATAAAATCTCAATTACAGCCTAACACTAACTGCTTGAATTAATTAGTTTTTAGTCGGTTTTTTATATGCCTTACTTTATGATGTATTGCCATGGCTATTGAAGCCAGGAGGGGAAATTCAATTAGATTCGAAGATTCTATTTGGTCTTCTGAAGATATATTGAAGTCTTTGATCACTGACATTTGGACCTGATGAATCTGATTTCATTGTCAATTTTGCTCAGTTTAATGTAGTGGATTGGGTCACTTTTCCTCTTTGGAAAGCAAATGATTAGGACCCATGCTGTACCTTTCGTATTACACTATCAATTATGGGATTTTAATGTAGAATGTAATTTATCTAGAGGGTAGTTGCAATTATTTTCCTTGCATAACTTTTTTGGCTTTTATATAAATATTCATATCGATTTCTCCGTGCTTCATACCTACAAGTCACTCCTGTAACCCATTGTAGGTCTAGTCTTGTGTCATTTTTAATGCATGTATAAGGTAACTGGGCAAAATTGAGTAGCAATGGCTGAGAACTGGGAAGAACTAAACATTATCAAAGCATTTTTCAGTTTCAACTTTCACGCGAACACAACCATCCCACGCACAGTTAGAATCATAAACTCGAGCGGCACGGGTGGATTAATAACACCTTCAATCTTATTTCTCCTTTTTTTACATTTGTCTTTCTATCTTTGTTACTAATTAATTCAATGGAGATAGATTATGTTAAAATTCATACTTCCACAATAAAGGTTAGAGATAGATGTTTTCTGATTTAATTATAAAGAATTATGTGGTCTCTGATAATCCAAAAGACTTGTTATTCCTAAGAATAGCTATTTATTTCTAATTTTATGATGTAATTAATTTTCATTCATGGCAGATAACCACTAGATCTGAATCATATCAAGTAAGTGGTGCTTCAACACCTGCACATCTCAAGAACTTTGCTTGGAAATGGAGAAGATCTTAGTCCTCTTGTTAGGCACGGTTTCAAAATGGAAGCATCATTCTTATGATCCTTCAGGAGCTTTCTTAAACTTATCCCATCAAGCAAAATGTGATTGAAGCGATAATGATGTCAAAGTATTGTATTCAAGTGGTGGAGCTTCGTGTTAACTGTCAAGTGTAACTTTTAAAGATGCTGCTTATGATGTAACTCAATGCCTAATTTGAAAATGACCTTTTTGTGATTGGAGTGGCCTTCTTTGTAACTTGTTTGACAAGTTAGTGTACAATGGCGTTTTTGTATAGTTCATGGGTATTGATAATGATATAATTGTATTTGTTAATGGCAACTTGATTCAATATAAGGCTACAACTTCAATGCTCACTTCCATTCTGCAGAATTATGTCATCTGTCTATGAGTATATACGAGTATTGATTTCGTAGAGGTGCGTATTCTTATTCACAGCTTTTGGCATTACTTTACTGGTGTTGATCAAAATAAGTATTTTTTTAACCCCAAAAAAAAAATAAAATGTTAAAATGACTTGTCATTGTTAACACCATCACTTGTCAATGCATTCTCCTTCACTTGTCAACAATTTCATTTTAAATTTACATATTCTTCTCACAAATAAGGTTAGATACTTCTTCTTTTTTCTTTTTTTTTTTTCTTTTTTTTTTTAAATTTTATAATTTCATATAATATGGACATAATATTTTGATAAAAAAAACTAGAGCTAGTTACAAAATAAATCTATACAATGAATCACTAATATCAAGTAAATTAAGTTATAAAATACATTTCACGAATGCATCCTAAAAAACCTAGTTACAATCGAACTTGTTTGTCTATTTTATTCTCTTCCTTTGACAAGTCTATCGATAGCCAATGACAAAGCTTGGGGTGTCCATTGACAAGTCAATGTTCATGTGTTGACATGTGAAACAGCTGACAGTGACAACTCTTATGTTTGCCCAAATAATTTCATGTGACACATTGTCCAAATAATATATCCACATAATTAATAATAAATTACAATTAAAAGGTAGTTAGTCTATAAATATGTCTATACATAATATAAATATATATTAAGAATCACATGAGAATACACTGACAAGCGCTTGGGCGTCCATTGACAAGTTCATTAGTTTAAGCTATCCACTTGTTATTATAACTTTTTGAGTCATTGGTATTTCATAGTTATTCTTTTGAAACAAAAATCCACTTAGTTATTATAATCCACATTTTTTAATCAAACAAAATTTTGGTATTTCATAGTTATTCTTTTTTTTTTTTCATTAGCATATTTATTACCTATCCACTTTTTTTCAAAAATGCAAATTAAAAAAATTTAAAATAATATTTTTATAAAACATTTAATCCCCGTCAGTTGATCTCAATCCAACGATCGGTGATTGGGAAGTAGATAGAAAAAGTTTGAACTGGTTCCAAAACCGTTTTATATCAAAATAAAAAAAATCAAATCCCCAGCACCAGGCAAGCCCAAAGCCCATGCACTCCATATAGCAGGGGGGAAAATGTAATTTTGTACGGTTACCCAAAAAAAAAAAAACAAAAACAAAAAATGTATCTGTAGGAAAAAGGTCATTCTCTTTCAACTTCCCCCTTGCGAGCCACTGATTCATCAACGAGTGATTTTGCTAGAGCAGCAACGGTATTACCGATTTCAAGAAAATGTCGTTGGCCGGAAGCCAAGTTCCAGAAATTATTCCCGAGAGCCGCAACAATCCAATCCAACCCAGTTGCTGCTATATATTCCCCTATTCTTCTTTCTCAATGATATTTGTTCTCATTTCTTCGCATTCGATCCCTAATCAGAATTTCAGAGTTCTCATTTCTTCGCATTCGATCCTCAATCAGAATTTCAGAAGGAAAACGTCGAACTTCAAAAGCTTCTTGGCTTTCCTTTCTCCCGGATATTTTGATCTAGGTTTACTTCTTAACTTTCTTCTTGCGTTCTTGCGCCAATTAAAGCTTTGCAATAAACAATGAATGAACATCTTCAGAGTTATCAGCTAGTCCCCTGCCCCTTCTTTTAATTTAATGGAATTCTATTGAGATTATGGAGTAACCTTTTGATTTTGAACCTTTAATTCTATTAAAGACTAAGACGAACAAAATTATGTGTTTACCAATTTGTACGTTTGGCTGAGCGAGAAGGTTTTTTAATGTTCTTGTAGCAGGTTTAAAGAACTGATTTACTCAAATCAGATCAATGTTGTGGAGGCGAAGAAAAGAAATGGATATAACTAATTTGTAAGTGAATTGTTTTATTTTGAGTTGTTAGATATGTACCTGTAATCTTAAATTTAGCCTTACTGACCATTTTTTTTTTTATAATTGGTAAAATTGGCTGAATATCAATTTGCTTGTCCTGTGATGTTGAAGAATTGATGGCATGTTTGGTAAGCTAGAATCATAATGTGTCGTCACAGAAAAGAAATGCAAGATTTATTGAACATCAAGAAGTGAAGACAACTTATGTAAGTAGTAATATGCAGAAAAATGATCAAATATCTTGTAAGCGTTTACAAATGCTGGAAATATAGGTAACATAGTCAGTTCCGTTTCACATGTCTCGTTAATTAACTGTATATATTTTCCTTTTTCCCAGGCTGATGAAGGATTTTAAAGTGATCAGAGAAGATAGGCTTGATATGTTTGAAGTGGTGTTTCATGGTCCAGAAAGGAGTACTGTCCACATTCTATCTCTCTAACTTGGCTTAATAATATATGGATTGGCTCAATTATAATACCTCTATCACATCCTCATATTGGTTTTGGCAGGCCCTTACGAAGCTGGAGTCTGGTGAATTCGTGTTGACATTCCACCTGAATATCCAATCGAACCCCCCAAATTGTTTTTTGTGAACCCCATATTTCACCCAAATATTGATTTCGTGTGAGCACCCATTTTGATGTTAACCGATGCTTTCCCTTTTTCTAAGAGGGAAATGAAATCGTTTTGGAATGTGGAATAACAGCTATATGCTTTGTCTGCAGAAGTGGTTTGATATGCTCGGATTGTCTTTACTGGGATCGTATTGACCCAGGCTGGAGTCCAATAGACGGTAACTGCTAATTTTAGGATCTTTATATCAAAAGTTTCAAGTATTTTTGCCTTTGATGATTATTACTTACGGGTTTCATGCTTTAGTGTATAAAATGCATAAATGACCATACATCTTTTGTTTTACATTTTTCCAGATCTTGTAGTAATCTTTCAATACTGTATTCCACGACTCTTGTGTAATCTAAATCCTATATGTCCTGCAAATCATGATGCGGCAGAGTTGCTTACACATGATGAAGGGGAGTATAAACAACTAGTTAGAGGTGAGGAAACTGTAATTTTACGGGTTCATTGTTTTCCAACAGCAAAAACATACTTCAATTCCTTGAACAAACTAACTGAATAGCTGATGATCTCAATCACTGTTGGGGAAGTAAACGTGAAATATTATTTCTCTTTGAGACAGAATTTTGTGAAATGTTTGCAAATGTGGAAGGCATGCTATCTGAAAACTCGTCAGGCGATAAAGAGAGTGGAAGTGAGGAGTCTACCAGTGAAGAAGGAAGCGGATAAATTCACCATGAAAGTCCTTGAAAAAGCATTCGGTGGTTTCAGCTTTAAACCCTACAACTGTCCATATATAGAAAGCACTAGTAATGAGTTTCTGATTCATGTCTTGGATTCATTCATTTTTGTGTGTGTATTCTGATGCACTGGTTCCAGTAGGTTTTCATTTTTCAAGATACAGTGTTGGTTTTCCTGTACTATTCTTTCAACTTCTTTGTGGTTATTTCATAGGATAACTGCAAAACAATAAGGTTCCCTTCACAGCTTTGACAATTGTTAGCGGCAAGTAACTTCATACGAATCACTTCTTCCACCTTGGTTTTGTGTGTTTGATTGATTTACAACAATGAGTCTTGTGGGAGAAAAGCAATGATAGCAAAAGAAAGACTCATTGTGAATCTCTCTGTTTTGCTCATTCTATTGTCTCTGTCTCTTTTTTAGTTTTACCTAAATTTATAATTCATAAAATTCATGTATAATCGTTTTGACTTTTAACTAGTTGAGAGTTTAACACCATACCAGGATATGCAAAATTATTACCAAAGTTTTCTCCATATAGAATGGTATAGAGAGGTAGGTAAGATTCCCCTGAAACGGACTATAATGCTTCCTTTCGACTTCCTTTAACAAAAAGAAAAATATTAATTAATCACTATTTAAATTTAATAAAACATTTTATAAATATAATTTTTGAGATATGAAAAGAACCTGAGGGAGTGATTAAATATGAATTTTTTTCACATATGCGTAATCTAATACTTTAAAATATTAATATCTTATTCTATTTTTTCCTTATTAGTTGGGTTGTATTTTTAAGGATAAATGTGTAATTTCATTTAACAACAAACTTTTTTGACAAGGGCACCATAAAGAGAATGAGAACTTTTGTAGTCTCAACTAAATCCACGACATTAACTATATTTTGGGATTGTTCTTGGAAATCTTGGCAAAGAACATTTATTATTCCCATGATTTCTCTCATCAAGTGCAGGATCAATATGAACTCAAATGAAGTCAAAATATTATAAGCAGCATCAGCATCCCCTCTTTGAGAATAAGTTGATCCATCAACAATAATATTTTGAAGAACAGAACAAGTTGCTGCAAACATATTTATCATACTACACATTGAGTAAAAATGAGAACTCCAACGAGTATCTCCAGCTTGTTTCAAAGTACCAATTTGATTTTCCCCTTTACCAGTTTCAAGTTCACCAATCTCAAGCAAATGTGCAATTTCATTTAACTTGGCAGCTTGTAACTCATCATATTATTTACTTGATGAACATATAATTTTAACAGTGAAAGTTAAATTTGAGAAAAATTGATGGACAAGAATAACTTCTCTAGAAGCAGTAACCAATACAAGTTGTAATTGATAAGCATAACAATGCACATAGTATGCATAAGGGCAATCATTGAGAAATAATGCTTGAAAACCATTCCATTCCCCTCTCATATTACTAGCCCTATCATAACCTTAACCACGAATGTTAGAGATATCAAGATTATGCTTAGAAAATACAGCACACAATTCTTTTTTAAGAGTTAATGCCATAGTGTCTTTAACATGTATAAGATCAAAAAATCTTTCTTGTATGCAACCACTTTCATCAACAAACATTAAAACAAGTGCCATTTGCTCCCTTTTTGATTCATCACGTGCTTCATCAACAATTATGCAAAACTTAGAATCTCCAATTTGTTGACGAATGTGGTTATGAACTTTGCTTGAGAGGATATACAAGATTTCCTTTTGAATTATAGGTGAAGTATACTTGGAATTGTATGATGCATTTTCCAACACAACTTTTGCAACCTCATCATTGTATGATGCTAACAACTTTACAATCTTAAGAAAGTTACCCTTGTTTTTTGATTCCGAAGTTTCATCATGACCTCTAAAAGCGCATCCTTGCAATGTCAACCAACGTACTGTATCAATAGAAGCCTTAAGACGTAGTCAGTTATTTAAAATTTTATTTGAAATTTGTACATTAAAGACATTTTGAATATGCCCATGTTGATTCAGCAAATCTTCACAAGCCTTCATTGCTTTGTTATGTGGTGAGCAAGAATCTTCTCCTATATGATTGAGAAAAGCACAATTTTTTCCACTAAGGACTTTTTTCCACTTTTGAAATCCTTTAACAGTAAAAACATCTGCTCCAGAACGTCCAATTGGTTTAGTAAAAAGAAAACATGGTAAGCAATAAGCAGCATTTGTAGTAGGAGAATACTCTAACCAAGAAGGAAATATACCAAACCAAGAATATTGAAATCTTCTTGGATGATTCTTTCCTATAAGAGGATAACTTTGAAGTTTACACTGGTATGTACCACATTTTAAATAAGCCCTTCAAACTTCTTCTCTTTGATTCACATGATGTTGCCATATTTGAGGGCGTTTACCCGGATCACGCTCTAAGGAACTCATATCAAATTCATTGGAAATAACCTTAGGAATTTTAGAAGGTTGTTCCTCACAAGTCTTTTCAACCGGTAAAGATGTAGAAACTATGTTACCTTCCTCTATATGATCACTAGCTTTCCTCTTGAAAAATGAATCAATTGTTTTATTCTTCATCATTGAGTTATTCTTAGATTTTATCATTTTCCAAATAACCTATAAACAATTTAATCAATAACTATTATCATACTAAATATAAATATAGAAAAAAAAAATCATGGATTCTTGAATTTTGGCCCCTAAGGTAGCAGTGCTAATCAGAAAGAGTTGTCTAATCAGGGTTCAAAATTCTAATAAAAAAGAATGAAAAGAAAGAAGGAAATAAAGAAAGAAACAAGAAAATAATCAACGAGATTTACCAATTGGCGATTAGGAAACTTCAAGACCACCAGACAAAGTATATATGGAGTTGAATCAGAGCAAAGAAATAAGATGAGAATTCTTATGTGTCGTGCGTCGTCAAATAGTTTCCCTCTTCCATTCAGTTTCGTAAGTTCCGTAATCGCCAATCCCAAATTGCCGCCGTTCAATTTCGTAAGTTTCGTGTGTCTCCCTATATAATATAAATAGTCTGCTTGCCTTCCAATCCAATCTCAATTAAATCTTTTATCTTCTATCTATCCAATCTCAATCCAATCCAATCTCAATCAATGAGATTTCTTCTGCTTTCCTTTCTATTTAATTGGAGTAGGGTCCACATCTTCTCATGAGTCATATATATATATATATATTAAAAAAATTGGAGGGGGGCCAAAACAAAAAAAAAAAAAAATAAAATTGAAATTTTTTGGGGGGCCACTGGCCTCAACAGTCATCTACCATTGTGACTAATTAAGTTGTTAATACGAGCTAAATGTGAAAACGATGTAAGGTAGGTTGCTCTGTTTTTGGGCATGGAAACAGAGTGAGGTCTGTTTGTTAGTGGGAATGATTGAATGTGAAAACGATGAAATGATATAGTTGTTAACGCACACTGATGTTGTTGTTAACGCACACTGATATAGTTGTTAACGTTGTACTAATATAGTTTTTAATGTTGTACTGATATAGTTGTTAATGTTCACTGATCTAGTTGTAACAAAAAAAACTGATAAAGTTGTTAACGTAGATTGATATTGTTGTTACCAGTGACTGATGTAGTTGTTACAAGTGACTGATTTAGTTGTCATAAGTCTCTGATGTAGTTGTTATAAGTCAATGACATTATAACACCCATTGATGTTTGTAAGTATTTAAATATTGTAGGACCTGTCAATTCTTCTGCTTTTCTCATTCCATTCACAGAGATCATAAAATAATGACAAATTTGCTCTTGTCATTGAATTAACATTGTCAAATTAGTATCATCAGAAAATTTACAAAAGAACAAATGTTGAAGGTCATTCTTATAAATACAAATGCAAGTGTACAGAACAAGTGATCAACTACAATGTGTCCTAACAAGTATGATGCCTAATGTCTTATCTTCTGCTTGTGGGACTTCTTAATGAAAGACAACACTTTTTATCAATGGATGTTGTGAAGATGGGTGACCAGCCACCAAAAGAAGCCGATCTTGATTTCACGAATTTCCTTCATGGAGTAGAAAGGCATTGTGTATCCTTCCTCACCTTGATCTAAACCATCCCACATCTGTAACCAGGAAAGCACATGAACCCCACAAGAGTCCTAGAAATAAAATAGATACCAAGGTTCTATTCAATTCAGCCATCAAACTTCTAATGTCTGATCAAATAAACACCAACTAAGAAACTTACTTGTCTTGTTGGACATGGACTTTAGCCCATGTAACTCCCTTAGGAATTTTGTCCTCCTGCTCTAACAACTGTGGCTTTACTGTTCGGAGTATATCCATGAAGCATTTTCGCTGAAATGAAAGTTCAAACAGTTAGGTGAGAAATATGTTTACAAGTTTCCCAATAATTCAATATGAGTGCCAATATGTAAAATCAAGAGACTTTATTATTTGTTCAATTTTGAAGAAAACTTCCAAAATTTTGTTCACAATCAGACATGTATATCCTTGTGAAAAATGACAACAAGCAATAGTTGGCTCAACTTGAAAAGCTTGACAACTGTCAACAATGTGCAATAACATTTTTGTAAAATGCAAAAATTCAACAATTTGATGTTTTCAAGTAATGCACAATTAAGGAGCATTGACAACAACAAAATACAGTTCTCAAATTCAGCAACAAGTGACCAACAACTTCAGAATTTTACTTTCTAAGCTTCTGTAATAACAATGGTTATGGCAACAATGAATTCCAACCTCCAAAACCACATTCTCGACACTGCAATGACAGCATATGACATGGACCATGTCATTCAAAATTCAGGTCAACACAAGATTGTAACTCTCCTAGAATTTTTAAGCAAAGTCAAATCGTTTTGCAGTTAAACCAAAATTGAAATTTAGACCTCTTCTGTTAAACTGAGATGAAATCGTTTTCATAAGTTCTGTATTGTCTGTGGACCACCTTTAAAGAATGGGAAGCCTGAGTGCTGATCCCAACAATCAAAGAAATTAAAGGAAAATCCAGCATCAATTAGTATTTCTAGATTTTATCCTCTCATGCCCAACATGAAAAGATATGGTAAAAGACATGCAAAGGTAAAATGCACACTTAAAAATCAAGATTATAAAATTTAGTACAGGTGAAATTTTGGAATCATTCATTAACTAAATGAGGTGGCTTGCAACTACAGCAAGATTCAAAACAAGAATCATTTGCAAGCGAAGGGGGTAAACAAAACTTCTCTCTCTAAATCTTCTCTACCTAAAGAGATGCAAGGTAACCTTTATCTACTTCATTGTCATGGAAGACTGTAGTCTCTCGGTATGGTTTATAAATCAGTTTTTCTAACTAAGAATAAACCAAAATACATCGGAGAGTGCAGAAATGCTGCCTAGATGTTGTCATTAACATTAGACATGAGCATCCAATTGTCAAAAATATCACTCTCTACTAAGCATAAAGGATATCCATCACTAACTCTATTTAAAATCAAAAGGGTTAAGGTGTAGATTGACCAACGAATTATTACTCTAGGAGCACCTAGCACAAAAAAACTTTTAAGTTGACTAAAAATACCAAAAAACTTTTTAAAATGTAAATTCAGTACGACGCCATTAGAAAAAAACCAACGTCCGTTAAAATGTCAACTTTTTAAGGGTTAAAGTGCGGATAGGCACGTTAAAAAACTTACCACCCTTACTCAAAATAAAATCTACTCATTGCATTTGTGATGTTTTTATTTCATTCACTTTTCTTAACCCCAATGCACATGGTTAGGGATCCGGACAAGGATTTGCAACAGTCGGATTTTAGGTGAATTGCACATGGACATTTTTGTGTTGGACGCTCTTGAAATAAAACTTTTTTATACTGGGCACTCCTGGAGTAAAAGTTCGTTGGCCAATCTGCACTTTAACCCTTAAGAAGTTGACATATTAACGGACTTGGTTTTTTTTTTTAACGGCGTTGTGCTGACTTTACATTAAAAGTTTTTTTATATTTTTTGTCCACTTAAAAAAAATTTGTGCTGGGCACTCATGGAATAATAGTTCATTGGCCAATCTTTACCTTAACCCAAAATAAAATATTGAATAAATGTGTAAAATAAACAAAAACTACAGAGGATTTAGCCTCTCAGTACTCAGCCTGAAATATATATATACACACACACACACACACACTAGTTCATTGAACTGGAGTTATATAATTTAAAATGGAGGTAGGTATGATACAATAATAGCGTGGTTGTAGAAAAAAAGGTGAAAGAAAAGAATAGAAGAGAAACTGGAATTATCCTGAATAATTCAAGAGTTCGAAACACACTAAAGTTAGACTGATGATTACCCCTATTTATAAGTTGTGGGTAATACAAATCCGAGTAAAATATCGAATTCAAATCCAATCCTAACATCGCATAATATCTAATCCGAATTAGATACTCTAGCCTTTTACGTTATAATAAAATGTATAAACTACACTAAAGGCTTATTTATAAATTACATATCACAACTTGGGGTAGCATGAATCAGGATTGGCTGAAAGACCAAAAAATTAGACTATAGTTAAGTGCTCGGTAGTCTTATGATGAAAATTCGGAATTAGTATTACAAATCTCAACAAGGCATTAAATAGAACAGCAGGAAGCTATCAACCATCTTACCTGCAACATTTCAACTAGAAGAATAATGCGCTCAACATGTTTTCGAAGAGTAAGGAAGCCTTGAATGCATAAAAATCAGGACACCAAGGGCAATGCATCAAGACAAATTTAGCTGACAATAGCATGGTTCAACAATTTCAGGTGAGAGCACACACACACACAAAGAACTCACTTGAAATAATCAAAGAACTGGCAACGGAGACGAGACATAAAAAAATATATGACCTAACACAATCACATCATCAATGTCAATGTATGGAGAGCAGCTATCAGATCAAATCAAATAAACATTAAAAAAAAAAACTCAAATTTACCTCAAGAAGCTCTCGGGTTAATTTGAAAGGAGCACTTTCAAAGTTAATCCCTAAAATGTATCCTACCTTTCTTTACGGACGATTGCCACAACGGCAACACTTTCAACTTCAGAAGGTCGACGGTAGCTGACAGTTTCACTTTTCTCACACGAGCGCAAACGGCGTCGGAGACGAGAGTGAGAGTTGAGGAGCCAAGAGCAAAGAGACGAGAGTTTTGATTTTCAAATTGCCCTCCACTCCTTTTCCCCCGTTAGTGGTCCGTTTTTTTTTTGTCATTTCACTTTACAATTGCATATCAAAAAAGGCCCTAGGACCTTTTGTGACATATGAAATTCGTTTGGGCCTTCTTTAACATTTTCTTGCTTAATTGGACCCTCATGAGGATTTACCCAAAAATATTAGTGCTCTAATTCAAATCCTTCTGGATAACCACTTGTCCTTGGGTTCAACTGACAAAGGGGTCGAACTTTCTCACCTAAAAGGAGGGGGTTCGATCCTAGAGTTAATCAAGGTATTGTGGGAGGCATCCTAGGGGTCTACGAAGCAGTGGAAACGCTGGGAAGAGGTGGACACATGTGTATTCTCTAACCTAAGATACGCTGGATCGAAAACCAAGTCTTTCGCCGATCAGAAAGGAAATTTCAACCCCTTTCCTAAAAATTCTGTATATATATATATAAAAAAAAATCCTTCTGGATAGTTGGTAGAAAATTTTTTAAACATGTATTTTTACAAGTTTTTTCAAATGTTAATAGAAATTAGTTATAAATAAATATTAATGATTAATTCATGTATTGCTTTCCAACGTTCACCAATGTCAGACCGTACGAGACGGCTTTTCGGAATGGCAATTCTTCGTAAATTAAACTAAAAGCTGGGGGCAATTCTGTTTACAACAACACGCATTTTTGACGATTGGGATTTTAACAGTGAATCATGCTCCGTTAATTTTCACTATCCCGGTTTTGTCCCAACACGCCCAAAGGCGATTCCTCTTCTCCGCCTTCTATATATACACCCTCCCAAAACTCTCTTCACGCCATTTCCATTTCTTCTTCTCCTCCTTCATCTCTTTCTCTCTCCTAGGGTTAGGGTTTTTGCGAAGCTTTGTTCGTACGTTTTACTCTCTGATTCTTCAATGGCGCAACAGGAGGTTCAGAATGGTGGAGCTGAGAAGGTTGCTGCTGTGGTGTCTTTCACCGCAGTGAAGCCGCAGATACTGGTGGAGTCGCCGAAGGCAAACGACGCTGTTCAGTTCTACAAGGCTGCCTTTGGTGCCGAGGAGGTTGGCCGTACAACTCATCCCAAACGCAAGGCCGAGCAAGAGCTCCCTCTCATCCTCTCTGCGGAGCTGAAGCTCGCCGGCTTCACCTTCCTCGTCTCTGACCTCTCCGCCGAGGATTCTGCTACTCCGTGAGTCGTTGCCTCTCTATTTCTGTTTATTGTTCTTTATTTTCTTGTCTGGAGCATATCTGCTTACGTTTTCTTTTCTCGCATCTCTGATCCTCGTGTCATGTGCTGCTCTGCCCTGAGATCTTTTTTCCTCCGTATATGTTAAAAGCATTTTGAGTAGTTTTGTTTCTTTAGAATCGCTCACCGAACAAATATACTTGCAATCGGCGTTTCGTGCTGTTTCTGCTTTGGTCTAAATTTTCGTACCATTAAAGACTTTCGTCCTTGCGAAAATAATTAATAATGCGTAACTGATGTTGTTTTGTCTTTTGATTAGTTGTTAGCCATTGTATCGTCCTTATCGTTCCATATTTCGTATGTCCTGCTTTTCGATTCACTTTGAAATTTGTCCTGGACTCTCTCAAATGATTGTTAGCTGTATCTTAATAGTGGTTATGCCATGTTCTATGTAATGGTTGCGATTTTCCTAGCATGTATACCGAATAATGTGATTGCTTGTGTTGTTTCTGTTTCGATCTGCACGATCTCACGCTTTTTAACTACTATGCTGGAAAATCTGATGCGCATACACGGTTAATATTGTCGTTTTGTTATCAAATCTCTTGATATCAGTTTTTCGCTATAATCAGATATGACTTTTCGTGGTCTATTGACTTGGATTTTTCGGCGATTTGGTTGGATGTTTTCTAGTGATTTGTTCTCTTTCACAATTTTTTTCTTCGTTTCTGACTTGGAAGTTGAAACGTGCCACACTGCCACTCACTCACTGCTAAACAAAATTATTTTGTCTTGTTTTACTTTTTCATGTTTTTAAAATTTGTCTTCATTAAATAATTCCAGGGTGAAGAATGCTGGAAGCGGCGTCGTTCTGTGCCTGGAGACGGAGGACGTAGAAGCTGCCATTAATAAGGCTGTGGCTGCTGGAGCGGTTGCAGAAGGCGAGATCGTGTCTGGGGAGGTCGCGTGCTGCGGGGAGCGCGTGGGGAAGGTTAAGGACCCGTTTGGGTTTGTGTGGGCCATCTGCGCTCCAGCAAAGGAGTGCGCTCTCCCAGAAATTGAAGGAAATTGTGCTTGAGATGAGAGAAGCTGCTGGACACTATCTTAACTGTTTATGAATTCTGATCTGAGTCCGTTTCTAAGCCGTTAGGATTAGCCGTTAGGACCGCCCTCTTGGTCGTAGTATTAATATTAATATTTTGATTAGTCTTTGGACTAATGAACGTCAAGGATTATGGACTTTTTGAATACTCTTAACTGACACCTGGCAGTTAATGACGAAGACTGAATTTTCTAGTTCTAATGGATTAGACTTGGTTTATCAATATATTATATCCCGCGATCCTGTTTTTGTTTTTTGACTGTTTGATTAACACGTGGTCATTTTGCAAGGCTATTACGGTCATTTTACGTTGTTGGCATGGATAAGAATTAACAGTAAGCGGTTAGAACTTGGAAGCATGCTTTGGTATTATTAATTTATTATACTGTCTTCTGATGGGTGCGCTTTTTAACTATTGTATTATTATAATTGTTGTTTTGGTTGTTGTAATAATACAAGGCAAGAGGGAGGGATGGTATTTGGGTACGGTCCACCAGCATCGACTATTAGAATTTGACACGTGGTCATGCTTAGGCATATTGTACGAGTCAGCTTGGATTTTATAGAAATTTTAGGAACATGGGAAGAGATGGTCCCCTCCAGGAGTGGGATTATGGTATGTGGCAGGTTGTGGTGAGGGAAGTGAAAGGGAATGGAATCCTCGTGATTGAACTGTTGAATTGAGTGAATGCCTCGCGATTTTTGAATTGTGTTATAATTTAAAATGTTCAAATGTCAGATGCGTTGGGATATAAAGACAAATCATATGGCATTATTATTTTAGTTTATCTCTAATGCCTCGTTTTGTTTGATTTCAACTTCTTTAAGAATCATACTCCCTCTAATCTTAAATAAGACAAATTTGTTGTTTTTTTTTAGTTAAGGAAACTGAATAAGTAATTTAATCATATCATATTTTATATCCTTAGATTATATATATCAGTTTATTAATCAATTTAATTAGTTTAGAGAAAAAAATAAAAATACTCTAAAATAATTTAATTAGTTTCTTTAATCTCAAAAAAAAAAAAAATTGGCTATTTAAAGATCAGAGAAAGTACCAAATAAGCAGTGATTTTTTCCCTCGTCGTACTCAAAATCAAGGTTGATGTTGGCACACACAAAAAAGTTGTTAAACCCCTTTTTTTAACGAGCTGATACGTATACGTATTTATTATGTGGTGAACTATTATGAATGATTTTCGTTCAGTCATCAGGCCAACATTAATATCTACATCATGTACGACTTATTGAATTCAAAATAAATAAATGCAAAATACTTCCTTTTTTGGCCAACACAATACTCTCTTTGGTCTCTTTTTTTTTTCTCATCCGGTATCTAAAGTTTCGCCCTGACTAATCTGAATCCGACATGGATCGCGCACCTGGCTATAGTGGGTGAGTCTCCCAATGCTTTTCGCATTCACAAGGCTCGAACTCAAACTCATTGCAAGAACACAAGCCCACTTACCACTAAGGCGCTAACCCCTTGTTGGTTACTTTTCTTTGGTCTTTATAATAAGGGAAAATCCCCTTTAGGGCCCAAGTTAGCAAAAAATTGTCAAAAAAGACTCAAGAAAAAATCACATGTCAAAAAAGGTTCAAAGGCCTTTTCTGGTATTATTTCATAAACGTTAACAACTATATCAGTAGAACATTAACAACTAAATCAGTAGATGTTAAAAACAATATCCTAACAACTAAATAAGTATCTATTAACAACAATCAGTACCCGTGAACAATTATATCGGTACATGTTAACAACTAACGTTTTATGAAATAATATCGAGAAAGGCTATGGGGCCTTTTTTGACATGTGACTTTTTGTTGGGTTTTTTTTTTTGACAATTTTTTGGTTATTTGGGCCCTGAGGTGGATTTTTCTTATTATAAAGACCAAAGCTTGTTAAGAGTTTAACTTATTAACTTTATGTGAAAATAAAAATATTTTTAAATTAATTTTTTTTTTTGCATAATAAATTTACCTATATTTAATATAAATTTACCTATGTATCCAAAAAAAAAAATCATGAGTTACACTAAAAAAATAATGGAAATTGCAATTAATGAGATTTTAAATGAGCAATATTGAAAAAATGTAATTAATGACTTAAAAGTTAGATAGATATGGGTTTTGTTTGGGATAGCTGTGCAGCTGCCCAAAAACCCATCAAAAAGTGAAATAAGTTCAGGGAGGGAAAAAACTAATCTGGACCATTTTGGATAGCTTCAAGGGTTGAAAGACTTCTTTAAAAAGGCTACTTCTGATAGAAGTAACTTTTTACAGTTTTTGGAGAAAAATGTTAGGAATATAGGATCCAATAACTAATATACTATTAAATATAAATTTGTATACATTCTAATTTATCTATTCGAATTTTTAGATTTAAAGTGAGCTAAGATTTTAGATTTTTATTCAAATCAATATTGATTTCACAGTAAAAATACTTCTAATTTTTTTTTATAAATTATCAAAAGGTTTGACATTATTGTTGGGAAAAAAAGGTGATGCATCCAATGTTACATGGTTTAGGGGTGGATCAACTAGACCGGTGGATGAACTGAGTTCAAATTGCACCTTCTTAAAAAAATAAGATGGTTGTTCGGATATTTGGTAATAAGATCTAGAAAAATCACTAGATATTGGATAGCCTGAAATGTTATGAGTAAAAAAAGGTTTGATGTTATTAGCAAAATCTGAACTTATAAATGTATTAGAAATGGGCCAATTAGCCTGATTACAATGGTAATCAGGGCACCACAAAGACTTAAATCTACCAATGTGTGATATGTGGACTTGTTTAACATTCAAAAGTAGTAATTTATGAAAATAAACTAATAGTGGCGTATAGTTATCCAGTCAAATTCTATAATTAAAAATATTAATAGTAAATACCCTTTCTTGGTCCCCGAAAAAAAACGTGATCCCCATTTTGATCCCTTACAAAAAAAATGTCTTTTTTAATCCATAAAAAGGACGAATAAGGATCGATTTGTTGACGTTTTGATTCTCTCACAAATTTCTAAAAGGTCATTTTTAATCCATAAAAATGAAGAATAAGAGTCGATTTTTTTGTAAGGGACCAAAATGGGGTCCGTGTTTTTTTTGTAACCGAAAAAGGGTATTTACTCAAATATTATATTATATTTAGATGTAGAAGTAAACATTTACAGATACATAAATATCAGTAATATTTAAAATTGCTGAATAATTAATTATTGGTATTTTCTTTTACATTGCCTTCTGTGGCATTGCTGAATAATTAATTAAAGTGAAAGTATATGATAGCATTGCCATTCTCGTTTTTTAATATCCATTTTCAGCCATCTTCAACTCCTTAAACCTCACTTGTTTGGCATTTTTATTTATCTCAAAAAACGATGCCTAACTTGGCGACTAAATACCTAATTTTGTTTTCCTAAAAAAATGTATAGTTTGGACTAGATGTGCAAAAAAAAAATCCTCATATATAATCATTATTATATATCTACACAAGAAAAAAACCACACACACTTTTTTCGAATGAAAGGATTCTATTGATAAACAGAAAAGATATACAAATGCAAAAGAAGACATGGAGATTTACAAGAGATTAAACTTAGAAAAGCACCGCTGAGTATGACCAACAGTGGCCTTAACCTGAGCTGAAAATCCATCTAAAGAAAAAACTCCATCAGCAAAAATAGTCTTGTTACGAGACTCCCAAAATTTCCAACAAGTAATGCAAACCCCAATCTTCCAAGAAGAATCCAAAGTTTGGGATTGGATGATCAAAGATAGCCAATTCTGAATACTTAATCTGAAGAAATCATGGGACATGTCCGAGGGAAGAATTTTCCTCTAGATCGAGGAGGCATGGCCGCAACCTTTGAAAACGTGGTCCAGGTTTTCGCAGTTGTGATTGCAGATAGAACATGATCGATTAGATGACATGTTTCTTCGGAACCGTTCCTCATTGGTCAACAATTTCCCTTTAAGAAGAAGCCAAGTGAAGGTTCTTACCCTTTGAGCCATTGGAAGTTTCCACAGCTTGGTCCAAATGGGATCTTGCTCATCCCAATTCAAAGATTCAATGGCTTGATAGGTCGACTTGGTTGAGAATTCCCCATGATTGCCTAAACTCCAAGAGCATGAGGACATCGGTGGCCCTCTGTGGGGAACAATGGTGGAAATCTCCTTCAACACATCGGGAGGAAGAAGGTCTTTAAATAACCGCCAATTCCATGACCCATCCTCCAAAACAAAGTCCAAGATAGGCTTTGAGAGATCCAGGGATGTTATGGGGGAGAATGAAATATGTTTTAATGGCCCATAACTACCAACCCAGAAATCATCCCAGAATTTAATTTTGCCATCATTTCCAGGATTCCATTTGATGAAGAGAGAAGTATCTTCCCAGGATTTAATCAAATTCCTCCAAAAGTAAGACATGCGCGCCCTATGGGGCGTTTTCTTGAGATCCGTTACTGAATATTTTTGCTTCAATACTCTAACCCAAAGAGATTCAGGTTGGGAATGAATTTTGAAGATCAATTTCATCATTATAAGCGCTTTATTTTGAGATTCGAGCTTGAGAAGACCACACCCCCCAAGCTTGGTAGGTTGGCATAATTCCTTCCATTTAACTAAATGGACACCACGGTGATCATCAGAATACCCCCAAATAAATTTCTTGATGGATTTCTCTATTTTCTCACAACAGGATACATGAAGGATAGAGCTTTGCATCATATAGAGGGGTAAGGCCGATAGAACGGATTTAGCAAGGGTGATGCGACCAGCTAAGGAAAGAGATTTGCTTTTCCAGCCTGCTAACTTCGAGTGAAGACTATCAAGAATATACTGAAAGGTAGAGGATGTTACTCTTCCATTAATCAGAGGAACTCCCAAGTACTTACCCAAGGAGTCATATTTCTGAAAACCAAGATCATCGCAGATTCTTTTGCAGGCCGGAGAGTCCATATTCCTAGAGAAATAAACTTTGGACTTGGGCTGGCTCACCAGTGACCGGATGATCGACAAAAGTCATGCAAGGTTTCTTTAATTAAGCTAACTTGCTAGGAAGTAGCCTTACCAAAAAGGATCAGATCATCAGCGAAAAAAAGATGGGAAAGAGGAACCCCTCACTGGCCTAATTTGATGGTCTGCCATTCGCCAGAGTTAACCTTGGATACAATCAACTGGGAGAGACGCTCCATACACAAGACAAAAAGGTAGGGAGAAAGGGGGTCTCCTTGTCTCACACCTCTTTCAGGAAAGAAAGGGCTGGTGAGGCTCCCATTCCAAAGCACTTCCAAAGAGGTGGAAGAAATATAGTTCATAATAAGCCTGGCGAGATTACAGGGGATGCCAGCGTCCTTGAGCGTATCGGCAACGAAGTCCCAACGAAGTCTATCAAAAGCTTTCTGCAAGTCAATCTTAATTGCCATCCAGCCAAATTTTCCCTTTTTACCTCTCATAGAGTGGAACACTTCCTGGGCAATAATGATGTTGTCAATGATACTCCTGCCCTGAACAAAGCTAGATTGGTAGTGGCCTATTAAATCAGGCATCACTGATTTCAATCGATTGGCAACAGTCTTGGATACAATCTTGTATAACACAGAACATAGACTAATCGGTCTAAATTCACTAATAAGCGTAGGTCGGTTAACTTTAAGAATTAAGGCCAACAAGGTATGATTTAACTGAGGCTCAAGAGAATTACCAGACCACAGGCGAAGCACGTAATCAAAAATGCTTTGGCCAACCGAGGACCATTGAGATTGATAGAATAGAGCATGAATACCATCCTTGCCCGGCGATTTGAGGGGTTTCATATCAAAAAGAGACTGCCTCACCTCCTCAAAGGTCACCAATCCCTCCAAGAATAAATTCTGATGATGAGCGAGCGAAGGAAAGGCTCCCCTGTGGGGAAACGGAGTGGCAGCAAGATCCTCAAGGGTGTAGAGCTCCAAGAAAAATTGACGAGCATAGGAAGATAGAAGCTCTTCGTCCTTTAACCAAGACCCATCCGAAAGTTTAAGCTGGGAAATATAATTCCTATTCCTGCGCATCAGAGTTTTCAAATGGTAGTAGCTTGTGTTCCTATCCCCTAAGCACACCCAATCAGAAGAGGATTTTTGGAGCCACAATAATTCCTCCTGGAAACAGACCTCTTCAAGATCTTCTCTAAGGGAAATTTCTAAGTCGAAGAGGAAATCAAAGCAAGAGTCAGGATGAAGCTCGATCTTAGACTAGATACCATTAATCCGACGAAATAATCTCCTTTTCCGCTTCCCAATTTCGCCGAAAAAGAGGCATTCCATTGCTGAATTTCCACCTTAAAAGTATCGATACAGGCCAATAAATCATCACCTGAGTGCCAAATGCGCTGGACAATACCCTAGATATCGGGATGAGAGATCCACGGCGCAATGAACCGGAACTGAGAAGAAGAAGTGTTGGCTCTCTGAATTGGGTTCAAGGAAATGGAGATGGGCCGATGATCCGATAGCATCTTAGGGAGGTGATTGACGAGACAAGCAGGAAATCTGTGGAGCCAAGATGGGTTGCAAATGGCCCGATCCAACCTCATAAAGAGAGACCCCCACCTCCATGTGAATTTTGGGCCTTGGGAGCCCAAATCAACAAGCCCATTAGAGTGAATGAAATCCTTGAAGAGGCCACATCCCTGGCCTCCAGAAATCAAGCCCCCACGCCGCTCACTACAATGGAGAATGGCGTTAAAATCTCTTGCCAACATCCAAGGAGAAGAGATGCCATCCGCAAGGATATCAAGATCATGCCAGAGAGTCTTTCGAAATTGCTTCTACGGACTTCCATAGACTGCAGTGAAGAAGAACTTAACATTTTGGCTAGAGTAGGAAACCTCCATGTGGACGAATTGAACTTGATTCACCAAAATATTAATGTGCACTTTAGAGGACCAAAGAATCCAAATGCCTCCCGAGAAACCAAAAGCTTCAACCCTGTGAGAATTTTGGAACCCAAGCTTCTTAATAACTGAATCAGCCTTGGCACCAGAAATCCTAGGTTCCAATAACACAAAAACATCAGCTTTATAATTAGCAGCAAAAGATTTAAAAATGGAAGGGAATTTTTTTTGAAAGCTCCCCGACAATTCCAAGCTATTATAGACATAAATAAAATAATTAAAGGGGTAAATTGGGAGGAGGATCAACTCCCACTTCCTGCAATGCACCAACAGAAGGTTCCAGTTCCTTCTGAATGCCCCGAGCAAGCTCCTTCAGGGCCTTAACCGATGGCCCAGCTCCTTCAGATTTAGGCTTCAATCCCAAATTGTGGACCAGGACCACACACACTTTATATCAACTATAGACATTTCTTTGACCAAAAAAAAAAAAAAAACTATAGACATTTTGGCAAATTGCAAGTATGGACTATGGAGTTTGTTTTTGGGCCTGAATTCTGCTTATTGTGTACATTGCTGTGCACATTTTGAGCAAAGTATTTGGACTGTTTCGGATCTCATGATCTTCACACTTCATCCCAATTCAGCTTTCTCTATGTTTGGTTTGAGGGGAGGGGAGGGAAAAAAATCTTTTGGGAGGATATGGACCATTTTTCCATTAATAAGAAGAATATTTTTTTTTTTTTGAGAGTATATTTTATGAATATATTAAAAATTATCTATAGGCATTTTGTAAAGATGAGAAAAAAAAATTATCTCTTAACTTTTCCTTCCACTCCTCTTCCCTCAAACCAAACATATTAGGGTTGGGGTACCGAAAAGTTAAAAAAAGGGAAAAAAAAAATCCTTATAATAATATTCTCAATTCTCAATTCTCAATTAATCTCAAGATTATCAAAAGAAAATTATCTTACTAGTCTACATCTTCAATTAAAAGAAACTCAACGTGTAAAAAAATTGATGGCTAAATATGAAATTCTTAGTCATCATTTGGAGAAAGAAACACTACCATTTTAGATAAAAATTGAAAAGAAAATAATTACGAGAATGCTCCATAATCAGATGAAAAATCAAGTTTCGAGTTGAAACGAAATGCACACAAGGCCGACCACGATTCAGCATATACCACCAACTTAACTACTACTTCTGGTTCTAAATATAAGATACAATTAACTTTTTTTAGAAATTAAGGATGTTAAAATATATTACTTATCATATATATTATATATCATTTAATATGTCAAACTAATTAATTTGGAGGAAAAATGATATATATATATATATAACAACCGCATCTCCATTTTAATATTCAAATAATATAATCATAATATTATAATATCAAACCCCGTGAGTTGCATTGAGATATATTGCCTTCATTCCTCCTCAAGTTGGCGTATGTACCCAACTTGCTAAAAAGCTTGTGAAATCTGTCAGCATCGAGTGCCTTTGTAAAGATGTCAGTGACTTTATGCTTCGTCTAGATCTTTAATAGAGAGATATCCTAAGATTGGACTCGTTCATGAACAAAATATAAATTCATTTCAACATGCTTAGTCCTCTAATGAGAAACCGAGTTCTTGACAATATGAATGACATCTTGATTATCACAATATAGTGGAGTTGAACACTGTTGAGTCGCCCTAAGGTCATGAAGAAGCCATCGCAACCATATGGCTTTTTTTTTTTTTAACTATACTAGCTATTGCTCGATATTCAGATTTTGCTGAAGAAAGGGAAACCACATGTTGCCTTTTGCTACGCCATGAGATGTGAGAACCACCTAAGCTAATAAAATAACCAATGCAAGAACGCCAAGTTTCATAGCAGCATCCCCAATCTACATAATAATATGCTTTCAAGTCAAGAGAGCCTGTACTTGGTAAGAAGATACCTTGTCCCACTGTAGGCTTAAGGTATCGAAGGACACGTTCCGCTGCACACATGTAGGGGATCTGAGGATTAGCTACAAGTTGATTAAGAACATTTACAGCTAATGGAGAGTATCATAACAACCGTATCTACATGTAAATATTCAAATAATATTATAATATCAAATCTCATGATATGCTCCAAGATATATTGCCTTCACCTTGATTATTATTGAAAAAATATCAATAGAGGTAAATTAAGAAAAGATGAAAAAATATAAAAATTATGTCATCAACATCTTAAATATGTCTTATATTATGAACATGAAGAGTATAAAGCAAAATGCATTGTGGCTTCACGAGTTGAGCTTTTGGGAAGGAGTGGATATGACAAATCAGCCGGTAGGAATATTATTAGGGAAGGAAGGTAAGCAAGAATATTGCAAATGAGAGCTAAAATCGGTCAATAGGTGAATGATATCACTTTTTAATTAAAATAATAATAATTAAATGTCACATTTATTGCATCTTTTAATTGAATGACTTTCCTATAAATCTAAACTCGTTCAAACACCGAACAATTTCTAGTTTAGTGTTTTGGTAAACACTTCTCACTATGTAGCATTTCAATTTTTTTTTTTTACTATTTATCATATATTGATAAAATAAAAAAGAGGCTCTCATAAATTGCATTGATATTAAACATGTTTAAAAATAAAAACTTCTCTCACTAAACTTTAAAGAAAACATCTTCAAAGAAAAAGGAAAAGGCACAAATAGGTCCATGTTGCTTCTTTTGAAATAGTATCTTATAGTATTAAATTTGGACAAATAAATCGGGCTTTTATATGCTATTAAAGCGAAATTTATTTATTTTTAAAAAAAACAAAGAATTAATTTATTATTATGAAAATGTTGCAAAGCAAAGGACATTTAGAAGGAGAAAAAAATTATTCAACAAATATCTTGTACTAAAGATCATGAAAAATGTTCTCACAAAGATCCAAGGGAGAATTTTATACTATTTTAAATATAGGAGTATAACTTTAAAATACACTAATAATAATATTAACACTAACGATTTAATGTCTTCCTTTGCCTTATGGGACGATTAAATCCCAAAAAAAAAAAAAGTTTAATATAAAAGCGAGTAAAAGAGTTTTCTTAGGTTTTACAAATAAAGTTTGGGTTAAATATCATTGCCATGGAAGTTTAGCATAAAAAGTACTGTTTACCTGGAATTTTTTATTTATTTCATTTTTACCCCAGACGTTAACAAAACAAAGCAAATATGCCCTATAATTTTTTTTTAGGAACAAATTTAACTCTGAAGTTTTTTTTATGAGCAATTTTGTCCCTTTATAAAAAGTTTATAAAGAAAAACGACAATTCAATGATCAATATTAACAAATGGATAAGTTTGCTATGTTTTTAAACTTTGAGGCAAAAATGAGACAAAAAAGACTTCTGATTTACTAGTGCTCCTCACACTAAACTTTCATGACGAAAATAGTATTTAACCCAATAAAACTTCTATCCATCATCTCCAAAAAAATTATTATTATTTTCCTAAATTCTTCCCATTGATTGCGAGAATATGATATATATATATATATATATAGTGTATTATTCAATGCAAATTAATAAAAAAGACATCTTAGAAAAACTAAATCTTTTTTTATAAATAACTAATTTAACGAATTTTTTAACTCCTACAAATTAATTAATTAGCTGTTACATTTACAATTGAAGCGGGAGTATAGCAAGTGACAGGATCTCACTAATGAATTTCCCTTAAAACTTGTTAGAAATGTTTGGGTTAATAAGATTCAAAGAATATTTCATCCCAAAATGATTTTAATTTTAAAATTAATTTACAAAAAGATGAACAAATTTTTTCAATATTCTGACATGCATGATGCTTTAATGTGCACCAACTCTTATGATACTCCTCATGACCATTAAATTCTTCTATGCTTTAAATGTAAATTTAGAAAAATAATTGTCTCAAAATTCCATTCACTAAATGGAGAAAGTTGAGTCAAAAAAATAAAAGTAACACCACAAAGATAAACGTTTCACTTTCTTTCACTTCTCTTTACACTGCTTTTCACACATTACAAATCACACTCCTAACCCCATAAATTACTCAAATTCTGAAGCAACCCCTAAATAAAAGAAGAATTAAAAAAGTGGTCTAAATTAATAATATGGGGCTAATTGATATAATTCAAGATCTCTCATTCTTAAATGAGTGTAACATTATGATCCTCAAAATCATCATCATCTGTGACTGTTTTGTCCTCTGTTTTCTGCTTTATGTACAATCCCATTAATGGCTTCTCAGATGCTGCATGTGAAGTTTCAGGCAATGCAAGTTGGCAGCAAACAACTGGAAAAGAAACTCAGCCCTCTCTTCTGCCCCACATTATTAAAAAAAAGTATAATAATCAGACTCAATAATAAATAAATATATGGAGGAAAAGAGAAATATACATCTTGGCCCCATTAATTTTGAGATATTTTCAATTTAGTCCTCTATAAATCAATGTAAATTTTAGTCTTCCCCTATGTTGAATGACCATATATTAACACTTAGCTATGTTGAGATTTCAATGACTGAATTCTGCCTTTAGCTATCTAAACTTTGAACTCCAAGTCATTTAAAAAATGTATCTTTCATGAACTTGGAAACAATTCATCTCAAACTTATAATAGTTGAGAAAAAAGAATTAAACCAAAGAAATAACATGTGGATGACCAAATAGGAAGTTTGAATGATAACATTCTAAGAATTAAAAGTTGAATGTAAGTTTTAACAATTCTTTGGACTTTTTTTATATCAGAATTTTCTATGAGACTTTTTTGACATTTTATTGGTCTTTGGGACCTTTTAAGGGATTTTCCCTTAAATATAATAGTATATCAATCCACACTATTTCCTAAATTTATAATTTTTACACCAAAATATCTCTCTTAATTATGCATATTAAGGGGGTATCCATTAAGGAGTAGTTCTCTCGACCAAAAAAACAATTAAGGGGTAGTTCCAATAAACATAATTAAATAAGATAATTTAGAAAAATCAACACACATTTATTACAAATAACCAACTCTACTAAGTTTCTTATTATTTACTATAAATTAATTATATAGCTGATATATATGGAAGATGTGGGTTGTTTGTTACCTTTGTAGTATGTTTATGGTAAAGCAATTCAGGAGAGATTCTGTACAAGTCTTCATCCACAGGCTTTGGTGTTGACCTTTGCATTGTGATGTGATGATCTCTTCCACCATTGTTAGGGTTTCTTGATCCTTCAAACTCACTCACCCATTTCTGCTTTTCTTCTTCTTTTTCTCCTTTCTCACGTACCTTTGTCTGCAATCACACACAAAAACATTCAGTTCCACAACATATACATATCTGCTTTACTTGCTAAAGTTGACTTTCATGTCACATGCCTACACATCATACACTCACTCACACTCGTAGCTTTTTTGGTTTTTTACCACTTGTTGGGGCCTTCTTTACCACTTTGGTATCATCCCAAAAGATTCAAGAGATTAAAATTTTCCTATATTTAAAAGTATGGATTACATCTTGAGAAACAAAAACAAAAAAATGGAATCAAACTTTAAATAAAGATAATTTTTGAAAAAAATAATAATATTATAATTAATATCTCCCTTGATTACTTATAACAAAAATCACAATATCACAAACAAAGTATAAAAAAAGTCAAAGTATGAAAAAAGTTTAGGTGAGTCGAGCATTGAGTCCAGATCGCCCATTAACAAGATGACACCGACATATGAGCTTTGAATCCACAATTTTATAATTCCGAACTAAACTCTTTATCAGGTACTCTTCTAGTCCTAAATATAAATAAAACATGTTATGTTTGTTTGTGAGTTAATGATGATCCTAAATAAAAAAAAAACATATTTTTGATAGTTTTTAAATGTTTTTTTTATCTACCCTATTGATTAATCCTCCCTCAATAACAATTAAAAAGAAGAGAGAATGGGAAAATAAAGGAAAATGTCTATAGTACTATAGAAAATATGAACTTAATCCACTTTTTTATTATAATAAAATTAGAAAAATATATTTTATATTAAATCTATCTTGCAGATGGAGTATTATGAAATGTGTGTTTCAAATAGCCTTTGGTCCCATTATGACTTTATGGGATTGAATGAAGTCAATGAATGAGAGGTCCCACGCACCTAAATATGAGACCTACCCTCATCAAAAGAAGTTACTCCTACAAACCCAACCTATCACGGACTTCCCCTATTATATACACATGCAACCTCTTTTGCACCTTTTTAGGTCCTCAATTCTTTAACAACAAATTCAAAAAGACTGAACCTTTATCATGATTCAACTCAACCAACACCAACCCACAAAAGAAGGGGAAAAATCAGAGAAAATTAGGTAAAAAGTAAAAACCCCTCATGAAAAATTAATTGATATGAAGGCAGAATAGCAGTATTTTGTGCATATAAAATTTTTAAAGAGTGAATTCGAAACTACCAGTCGTGTTGTTTTCTCAGGGCTCACGCAAGATTACAAGGGCGTTGATACTTATGTCCCTTCTTGTTCTAATGCATAGAAGAGATTAAAATAATGGAGGGAATTAGAGAGAGAGAGGTGGGACCTTTTTTTTGCGAGGAACGACGATCATGGCAGGAGTGACGACGTCGTTCTGGTACAAGTCACCGGCGACATAGAGATCACGGTGGTCCTGATCAGAAGAGTGATCAGAGAAGGTGCAGCGGAAGAAACCAGGTTGCGTTGCAGACTCAAAGCACTGAGTGAAGGGAAGGTTATCGTTCCAGTCCCAGCTTCCAAACGCCGGCACATGGCTCCTCCTGTAGTAGTACTCCTACATATACATATATATAACCACATAATTCTGTTATAAACAGCCAAGAAATTTCAACAAGAGGAAGAGGAAGATGAAGACAGGGCTCTAATTAATTTGGTTACCTCCATGGATGAAGATGCAGCTAGGAGAGAGAGATGTGTATTATGTTTGAAGTGAAATATGAGTGTGAGGTTGAAGCGTGGGGGTTTAAAAAGGAAGGGGGGGAGAGAGAGAGAGAGAGAGAAGAGGAAAGCAGAAAAGCAAGATGGAGGGAGGGACAAGGTGGTAAGGCCTGAGAGACTTAAAGGAGATACCTGCAACTGTACAGAATGAGTGAAAATGGCAAAACATGACCTGCTTTGCCGTTCATTTATTACTGTGTGGATCTTGTACTCACTGAATAATTATCAGGGGGGAAATTAAAAGATGATGTTGTGTGGTAAAATGAGAAAAGAAGAAAAAGAAAACATAGAGTTAATGGGGGTGTGGGGTAGTTGGCTCGATGGCTCGATGCCACACGCGTACGAAAGATAACATTGTGCTTTGTGCGCTCTGCATGCTTCTCTCTCTCTCTCTCTCTCTCTCTCTCTCTCTCTCTCTCTCTCTTACTTTCATTCATTTCGGTCAACAACCCACGCCTCTACGCATTCCTAGGCGTTGAGGTTTACCATTTTTCATTCACTTTTACCATTTACCGTACTACCAAATGAAAATACATTCTACAAAATTAATACTATTACCTTTAGTCTCAATTATAAGACCTGATTGACTTTTTTTTGAGAGATTAAAGAAGTTAAATAAGTTACTTAATCATTTCATATGTTGTGTTTTCTTAGATTATATATTAGTTTATTAATCAAATTATTTAGTTTGAAGAAAAAAAATACTCTAAACTAATTTAATTAGCTTCCTTAATCTCTCCAAAAAAATCAACTAGATCTTATAATTAGGACCGGGAGGAGTAGTTTGTTTGCAATAATGGTAGTAAAAATGATTTTTTTAACAATATGATTTTTATAAATTTAAGATAGGGTAAAAGTAAAATTATGTAATATAATTTATATTTGAATTGGTAGTAACATAAGTGGGGTTTTTTTTTTATAAACTAAAATTTTGAATTGGTAGTAACATAAGTGGGGTTTTTTTTACATAATTCAAAAAAATAAAAATGCTAAAATTTTGTTTGGATTGACTTTCATTATCATTCTCTCATTATCCCTCATAATCTTTAAATCACATCCATTCATCTAATTAATACAATACAATACTACTTTTACTTTTCTTTTTTCTCAATCAACATAATTATAAGATATTGAAAATTAAAATCAAAATCAAAAACAAAGTGAAAAATGTTAGATCATTGAAGAATTTGGTAATTTTATTTTCAAAAAAAAAAAAAAAACGCATTTAAAATACATAATTCAATATAGTTAATGAATAAAAATGCATGTAAATTAGAGACAACGGAGAAGAGATGTTCAGTTCAAGATGCACGGTGAGAGAGACGGACCAAAAACTCACAACCACAACAATACGAGTTGGGTTTCTTTTATCATCATTCTCTTAATCATTTTATAATCTTTAAATCACATACATCTATCCAATCAATAGAATACAATACTATTCAATATTCAAAATCAATTTGCAATTCATTCAGCAGGAGTAGCAACAGCAGAGTAGGAGTAGCAGCAGCATGAATAGTAGCAACAATAGTGATAGTGATAGTGGTGGTAGTTGTGAGAGTAGTAACACCACTGAATCACCATGCTATAATATTATTTTTAATAACAAAATGACACCAAACAAGAGCAGAGACAATGAGACAAATGCTTCAAATATTCCACATATTCATTGTGCCTTCTGCCACATGCTCAAAAAGCTGTTTACTTGGCCTCTCCTTCAAACTCTACTTGATCTTACATTCTTACATACAGAATAAATATGGTATATTTATATGAAAACCCAACCTCTCTCGGTGATTTTTGTATTTGGTGAAGTATAATAGAACATTAAGTATGAAAATTAAACAGTGTGTGATTTGAATTTTTTTTTTTAAAAAAAAAAATCCTACACAGAGAAATGTACTTCTCATTGATATGAATTCATATTCAAGCCTAAATTATATATAATTTCCCGAACTTTATGCAATATGTAAATAACCTCTATAAATTTTAAAACTTTATAATAAATTTAATTGAATTTGTATATTTATATAGATAACTCACATACTATTAGTTTTATTCTTATATAAATAGCTTAAAATTTGAGGGGTCATTTGAATATAAAAATAAACTTTAAAGGGGTATAAAATTGATAATTTGAGATTATATTAGCATGGTTTTAAAATTTTATAGGGGTTATTATTAAGTTTCAAAAACAAAAAATATTTGTATGTATATTCTAAGGGAAATACACTTTTATATTGTAGGAGAAGTGTATCCTCATGTCATAGATACAAAAAGATATAGGTTTCACCATTTCTGTACTTGAATTTTTTTTATATAAAAAAGATATGGGTCCCACCATTTCATGTGTGTGCAGGAATCTTCTTCTTCTCATGCAATATGAGAAATGTAAACCCCATATTCTAAATTTAGAAAAGTTTTATGTAAATTAGCCTTCACAAAAAAGCATGCATTCCTTGATTTTTATATCATAGTCTATTACATTATCTAAACTCAGATCAATAAATATACCAATCCTTTTTCCAATTTTTTTTTTTAAAAATGCATCACTTTCACCTTTCCAAATAAGTTTTTTTTTTTTTTTTCAAAATAGTATATTATGTTTTCTTTTTTGCCATCCTAGTATATTATGTTAACAAAGAAAGAAGCCTGGACAGAGACATTTTGAAAGAGAACAATAGGAAACAAGAGTAGGTATCATCCTTTTTTCTCTTTGGTTGCTCAGAATTCAGATGTATATTCCTCATCATCCTCAGCTTTATGCTTTTGTTTGCTTAGGTATTTTTATTTCAAAAGGCTTGAAATGCGAAAAAAAAAAAAAAAAAGTTAAAGGAAAAGGAATTGCCATTGTCTATAAAGCATGTAATAGTCTTTTCTTTGCTTTGCTTTTCCTTTCTTTCTCTTTCAATCTATTAATAAAAGGAAACTTTATATTTTGTTTCCTTTTAATTTTCGTTATTGAAAAATGTATGATTATTTTAGCCTCACAAGTTTGAATTTAATCTAGAAAAGTTATGTTTTTTAAATTTATTTAATTTTAAGTTTATTCTTCCAAGTTTTTTTTTTTTTTTTTTTATCAAGTACCTTTTTCAAGTAACAAACCATTAGAAGCTCTCCGAACTTGATTGTGAAATGAAAGTGGGTATTCCGGTCATTTTACACATTTTTGTAATTACTTTTAAGTCCCTTAAAACTATTACTCCTCCTATTCCCAATTATAAGTGGTTGTTTTTTTGGAAAGGTTAAAGAAGCCTTTAGAGTATTTTTATTTTTATTTTTTTCTTCAAACTATTTAGTTTGTAAAAAAAACTAATATTTAATCTAATAATATACAACATATAAATGATTAAATAACTATTTATTTGTTATGTAGATAGGAAAATACAAGAGATGAAGAGAGAAATTTGAGAGAAAGAGGAAGCAATATCTTATCTTATCCATTTAGATACTTACCATGTGTATTACAAACCATTTGTTTATAGGCCTCCAACCTTAACTAAGAATTACATGGCATCAATAACAAAATGAATTATCATAAATGTATAATTTGTAACCTTTGAGTTATGAGAATAAAAACTCCTAAAGACTATTTATTTGAGAGGTTATAGAGTAGGATATGAAGAGCCAAAAGTTGAGAGTTCATTCCACATCATCTAAGTATTTTTACAACACTCCCTCTTAGATATCCGTGAACAAATATTATACCTCATTAAAACCTTATTAGGAAAAGCTCAGATGGGCAAAAACCTAGTCAATGGAAAAAAGTACATAATACAACTGAAGCTGCCTCGTTAAAAACCTTATCAGGAAAACTCTATAAGACAAAACCTTGATTAAGGAAAATAGTACAACATGATATCTACTCCCTTGATGATAACATCACTTTTAATGCGTTTTCGAGCATATCTTTATTGTAGTCGTCAAATTATTAATGATGCATTGTCACAAAATGTTCTGGTAAAATGTATTCCTCTAACATATCCTTTACATATGTTAAAATATCAATATATTCTAGCTTTATTTCATTCATTGTGGAAATACAATAGAGGAAAATTATTCTGAAAATCATCAAAATATATCTTATACCCACATGTTCAACTTGTTCTGAATAAAATGATATCATATAATATATTCATAGGACTATCACACCAAATCTCATTTTCATTATCCACTGTGTATCTGCAAGAACTAATTTTTTTTTCTAATAGAAACATAATAAATACAATATTAGCATGATACATAAATTTTCTTATAAAGTATAACGTATCTTCTATACCATTAAATTCAATATATTAATAAATACAATATTAGCATGATACATAAATATTATCATAAAATATAAGGTACTTATGAACCATTAAATTCAATATATTTTTGCAAGCAAAAACGCCATAGCAAAAATATGTGATTCTGAAATCATTGAGGCATTCAATAATTCGATCGACAAGCCAAGTAAACTGTAAAATTACTCATTTTTTACTATATTTTTCAATGAATTATATAAGCTCATATTATTTTCAAACTCACATAAAATTTTCTATATAGAATGTTTTTTTTATATATATGCTTTTGTCATTTTAGATTCATCAATGATTCTCATGTAAATTTCACTATTTAATGAGCCATATGTATAGATTGTATATAACAACATACATATAATTTAATTTTCATATGCTTTTAATAGTAATATATGCAAAATTTTTGTATCCATCACAAAATAATATGCTTCATCGTGGTCTTCATTAGTATTGCGAAAATATTTATTTTCACTTAAATATTTATATATGTCATATTTCAGCTGGGATTGCATGTCCATAATTTCCACATATCGAAATAATGTAATCTTATTTTCATTGCGTCTTTTTTCCTTCTACTTTTTCTTTTGGTCAATCACCATTCTATTTACTTGCAAAATAGACTTATGCATAAGATCCTCACTTAATCACGATGAAATTATTATCAAGAGCGTTGTCGACAACTTAACCTTTTCGGTTCCATATTTTTTATGATATAATTCATTGAGATTTCTTTCTTGCTTTTAGATACTTGAACCTCTTTTGAGATTTTTTGCAATTAGTTATGTCTTATCCTCTTTTGGAGTACCAACCTCTTTAATCATCATCTTAATTATTTGCTTCTTTCTCTTTTTTCACTTGGAACCGACTATTTTCTTATGCTTCGGGTATGTCTCACTTTTATTTATGTTGATTAGAGCATTTTCAGCTAGAATACAAGATTTAGTAATTCTCATTTAGATTAGTAATTGAAATTAAAATTTTGTTCCTATAAGTATTGATCTTACTATTTATGGAGGCTTCAATGAATAAATTATATAATCTGGAAACTGTGCACTTAACATAATAATTTATTTAAACATTCCTGCAAACTTTAAGTTTCAAACTAATAGTAATTTCACATGTAACCATTGTTAGTTCTCTATGTGTTTTGATGATAACTAACAATAAAATGTGATTAATGGTTTAAGTGCGATCAAACTTAAACCAGTAACTTGTTGTTAAATTGACTCGATTTTAGGTTGTAAAACTCGAGTCAATACAAGACGGAGAGTACTAAAAAATGTTTGAACTTTGATTAACTCGAGCCAGTCATGATTAACTCGAGTCATAAGCTCCTGTGAAATATTTTAAAATATGATGTTGCCTCGAGCTTTTGAAAATTGACTCAAGTCGTATTTTGTGAATTTAAACTTATTTTCAAAATACATAAGTCTCTGACTTGAGCCTATAGTTCTTGACTTGAGCATAGAATTTGAAACTTATTTCCAAATGAACTTAGTTAACTCGAGTCATCACTTAATGACTCGAGTTGACACGATTTCATATCACTTTCAAAATGTTATCTCAAAGTTCATTTGTGAAAGAAGAACTGGACTCAAGCATACTATGAGTGACTCGAGTCATACACTTGAGCTAAATGTTTTAAACTCAAGCCTAAATTATACAGAGACCTCTTCATTCAAACTTCAAACTTGTTTTTTCAAAGATGATGAACTTGTGACTTGAGCTTAGAATGCTTAACTTGAGTCAGCTGCTCCAGTTTGGTTGAATTTAACTCTAGCAAAAGCTATTTATGTTTTACAATCACCATGTCCATACGTAAATCTTAAGTCTTTAAGTATGACTTACTTACTTCATATCATCACTCATTATTGTTCCTAACTATGTTTAGTCAGTTTGTTAATGAGTTTCAAATGATTAGATGAATAATTAACTGCAGATTAATAAAAAAGCATTGATTACGTTAGTTCCATTAAATGTTGGTTCAGAGAACGAAACACAAATTTGGACAATTAAACTTTGAACATTCTGAAGGCATTTATGGTTTCTTTTCTTAAATGAATGCCAGATCATCCAACGGAAAGAAAACAAAAAATATCAACGAATGTCGGCGATCATTGAATGAATCAAGCGACGAAAGTAACGAATGCGTTTCAAGTCTAATGGCTATATTGATCACTCTCAACGGTGCATTGAAGGCTTCCAATGGTCATTAATTGCCTTCACCAAATATAAACTGAAGCATTCATTTCATTCCACCTACCAAAAAACACAAACACTCAAATGATCAATACACATTTACTGTTTCATTCATTTGTATAATATCTTCGGATACATAAATCTTCAGTGTTTATCAATCTGTTCTTTTAGAAAGTTTATATCTGAATTAATATCTTTGTAAGAATTTTAAAGTATTGAGACTTTAAGATTGAATTATTTGATTACAACTTGTAAGGGAGAGTGAATCCTAGTGAAAAGATTACTTTGAATACAGAGTTTGTAATCATTTGAAGTGATAGTGAAAATCTTAGAGAGTCTGGGGACTGGATGTAGATCAAGAGTTAAGACCGAACCAATATAAATCTCTTGTGTCCATTTTTCTCCTACTCTCTTTGTTACACTCTGTTTCTGTGTGTGAATTCCAAAGGAAATCGAAGAGATTTTTAAATTACCTAATTCACCTTCTTTTGGTGATATTCTGTCTTTCAACCATCTTATAGGTGTATCTATCTAATTTATTAAACACTTATGAAGTTCACATGTTATTTCAATAGACCCATATGTTTCATTTTACAATATGATGATGAGGATCAAATCAAAATGCATAACATCAGAAAATAAACAATATAGAGCGTAGTAAAGGTATAAGGAATTAAAATTGCACGTGATAATTGGGTAAAGGGAAGCTAATAGGGGGAATCATTATATACCCTAAGAACATAGGGAGTATTAATTTATAAGAAGCTTATACCTTAAATCTTCGGAGTAAACTAATGCTAATAACGTATTATGAAAATAGAAAAATACAAGAGATGAAATGATAGAGATAAAGAGAGAAATTGGAGAGAAAGGGAGAATAATATATTATTCATTTAGATATTTACATTGCGTATTACAAAGCCTCTATTTATAATAGGGAGAAATTGAAGGTCGACCTGTTTACTCACAGGCTAGGGTTGGCCTACAGGCTTATTCAAGACCCTTTTCAAAATAAATAAATAAATCATTTTCTTAAAGAAATTAAATTAAAACAATAAATTTTTTAATTTTAGACGAATATTTTTAAAGTATTAAATGTTTTATCTTTTTTATTAAATAGAATAAGTGACCATTGCCATAAAGCAAAATTTTTCATATGATAGAGATTCTACTTTGTCATTTTTCAATGTGTGTCATTGGTTTTTTTTTTTTTTTTTTAAATATAGTTTGTATGATATTCGGATCTCTTAAAATATAATTAAAAAAGTGTTCTCTTGTTTACCTTACATCAATAAGAAAAATGATTTTGTCAATATTTCATAAGGAAAAATTTCTTTGTAGAAATATAACAAACCAAATGAAAGATTCTTAAAAATTGAGTAATTTTTTAAAATCAATTAAAAGGCTTTTAACTAATTATAATGTCTTCAACAAGCTTCTTTTAGCTTTTTAATAAGAATACAATCAATTGTTTCTTTTAAAAACGTTTAAATAACAACACTATATGATTGAAAAACATTTCCAATTTTAAAAAATCATTCGCCTTAAAGAAAAATTCAACTCATAGTCATTTCATAAAAATTAAAAAAATTTGGGGGGCTTAAATGGTTTGGCCCACAACCCTACAGGGGCCCTGTTTAAGCCCACGCCCTTTAGGGCTAACTCTTTTAGGCCTCACTCTTTTTGAAGGATCTAAATCATAAGCCCTGTCCTTGACTTAAATAGGATTAAATGGGCTAACCCATTGAGCTTGGCCCGAATTCCCAATATGCTATTTATAAACCTCCGAACTCAACTAAGAGTTACATAAGATAAATAACAAAATGAATTCTCATAAGTGTACAATATGTAAACTTTGATTTATGGGAATAAAAACTCCTAAAGACTATTCATTAGAGAGGTTATAGGGTAGGATATAAAAAGCCAAAAATTAGGAGTTTATAGACATCCATATTACTAGTATTTTTACAACAACAACAATATTATTATTATTATTATTTTTATTTTGAGAGACTGTCAAAAAGACTAGGTGTGGGCACCTCTCCCAACCAAGATTCGAACTTTAACTTGCCACGTTGTGCGAAAACTTCCAACCAAGATTCAACCTTAACTATCACTAATTTAATTCAACTATTTATTCTTTTTTGGTATGAACTCAGAGTATCCCCAAGTCACTTTGACTTAGGCTAATCTCTATTGGGCCGAGAGCATTAAGTTTAAAGCCCTATCAATAAATGTACTTTTCGATTCAAATTTGTATTCTCCTTTTTATAGATGAGACCGCTTACCATATCAACTACATTTTGTTGTGGGTTGTTTTAATTCAACTATTTAGATACTCTTATGATTGAGAATTTTTAAGGGAGATATTAGCATAGCTTTAGCCCAACATGGCCCAAAAGTGGCGATTAGCCTCTTGATGTCAATTTTTTTCCCTCGAGAGGTAGTTATTGGGTAAACACTACCATTTGGATTGGCGATTTGCCAATTTGGGTCAACTATGTTAATGAGACATATTTGGGCCCAAAACCCAAGGGAGGTTGACTTGAATACATAGTTTATGTTTTTTTTTTTATAACCTCAAAACTTGAATACAGAGTACAAAGTTTTCATCTTCAATCTTATAACCTAGTGGGATACGAGAGCTTCCTTCCAAATTGAGGTCACATGTTTGATTCAGTTTGTAACTTTAGTCTGTGTGTGTTTGTCCCTTTACTTTAAAACATAGTTAGAATGGTGATGTGAACATTGAAAGAATAATTTTCTTTATTAGAATATGATTAAGATAAATACATTGTTGTCGGGTATTCTCTAATTTTGTTGAACAAATAAACAAAATATTAAAAAGATGTTCTAATTGTTTCATTTTTTCCGATCAAATTTTAACTTTTTTTTTTTCAGACACATAACCGAAAACACATTTTTAAACATGTTTTTTTTTTTTTTTTTGGTTTTATGTAAAAGAACTGTTTTTAAAACAGGAAAAACTAAATATTCAAGTAAACTTTTGTTCCTTTGAAAATATTAACAACTATTCTGAAGCCAATTGGACCTAACGAATTCGATTTGAAAACAGAAATACATTATGTCCATAAATTTATGTTAAAAAAAGTAAAAGAGAATTTCTAAATTAAATTATTTGTTTAGTTTTTGTAGGATAGTAGGACAAGAACTATCTAGGGAACCATACCACCTCACACGACGATGCGGATCGCCTGCCCGATATATCCAAACACCACTACACGCCCACACGTATACATCCACACCCCGCAAGCCCTATGGATAGTATTTTTTTTTTTTTTTTTTTGGAATAATAGCAAGAGTGAATTACTACCTCCTGTCCTAGTGGTGGAGTATTTAATTGGGAGGGGGTGTCTCCATTATTCTTTTTATCCATTTTCTCTCCATTTACTTATTTTTTATTATTGGGTCAACTTTTAATGGTTAAGATTTAACATTTTATAATAATATTAAATACAAAAAAAAAAAATAAACTATTAAAATTATATTTAGATACTCCAACTCTATAAACTTTTATTAAAATATTTTATAATTGTTTTAATTTTTATATCTTACACTTTTGATTTTTTTGTTGTTGAAATTTTCAGGTAAAATTTCAATAGTTTAAATTTATTACTATATTTTTTGTTAGTTAAGATTATAATATATTATTATAAAATATTAAATCCCAATTATTGGAAGTTGATCCAATGGATGGTGGTGGAAAAAGTAAATGGAGAGGAAATGAAGGAAATAAAACAATATAGGAAATGAAGGAAAAAATGAAAATTTTCATCTAAATCCCAAATAAGAGAAAATACAATAAAATAGTCTATTGAAATCTTAAATTTACAGTGAAGTCTTGTGGGATATTTTTGTAATATATTTTAAATGTGAAAAGTCCGAAATATCCCTATGATTAAATAGAGATAGGGAATGGATGGTTGTGTATTTATTAAGAGTATTTTGGACTTTTCACATTTAGAATATATTGTAAAAATATCCTACGGGACTTCATTGAAAATTGAGATTTTAAGAGACCTTTTCAATAGTATTTTTTCTTGTTTGGGACTTAATTGCAATTTTCTATAAAAAAAATAAAGACACCCTCTCTCCTGTATTTATTATAATTTTGAATTTATATACCATAAAATTCTTTTTTTTTTTGAGGGAAAATGACAGATTTTTTTTTTTTTGAAATTGAAAAAAATCTTAAATTAGGTATTTTTCATAAAATGAGTTATAAATCGCTTATCAAATCTAGTTATTACTTTATCAATGTTAGTTAATATACCTGGTTTATGATTTTTCAATTTTAAAGTTCTTTTTTTTTTTTCCTTATTTTCCCTTTATTTTTCATAATTGTGGATGTTACACCTTCTATTTTGATCTTCTAGCTCCAAACTACGTAGCGATACACTGGGCCAATGACTGCGTGACACGTAGCCACTACGCCTACCCAATAACGCTTTCCAGTTTCCAGGTGTTAACTTTCAAGACCCTGCATGCATGAACGGGGAACCCATTCACAATATCTCTCACTCTCTCTACACACTCATTTCCGTAGCATCCAAGATCGGTAACTTGCTAACATCTTTCTTTCCTTTTGCTGAGAGATTCTTCGAAGTTTGAATTCGAATTAATTAATTTTAACTCATTTCTTTATACGGATTTCAAATTATAGTTCTGTTCACTTTTTCTTGATTTTTTTTCCTCCATTGCAGACAATATCGCATCGAAATTTGATTGGTTTTCGTCTTCGAAAAATGGAGGCAAAAGTGCAGATCTCCGATCATGTCAAGATCGCTCCTCCACGGTGTGATGTTGTTTCTTTTTCCTTTTGATTTTTGTTTCTACGCAATGCTTAGCTAGTTCTAGAGTATTCCCAATCTCGGAATGTCTTGAACGTGTTTGGTATATTTCTTCGCTGAAATCACGTTCGTTTTGGTGCATCTTTCGCAATCTTTAAATTAATAATGGCGTTTCTGCGATGAACAATGCAATGTTCTGAGGTCCAAATCAATGTTTGCGACTTATAGACAAGATACCTATCGTAGAACAAAATGGTTGTAATTCTTATTTTAAACTAGATCGATCTTGGAAGTTCAATTTCAGTACCACTGGTTTGGAAATTAAACCTAAGTCCTTGAACTGATTAGATAATATTGACCCTATTATATATGTCTAACTATGCGTGCTACATTCAAATTCTTCCTGAGATATGTCAACAAACTATAGGAAACATACTACGGAGTACAGTTCGCGTCTTTCATGCGTGTAAGTGTTTGCCATGTTTCAAACGTCCAGTTATGAAAAGTGTACCTGTGGAGTTTGGTGGAGAGTGATTGTAGTAAGATTTAGCAGTATTTTTCAGTATGCAACAACAATGAATTGTCAGGATATATATATAGTTTGAGTCACTCTTTCTTCTATGTTGCCCGTTGAGTATCTGGAAAAGAGAATTGTGGTGGGTAAATAATAAACTGACACTTGTATTAGACCCAAATTGCTTTGATTAGCTAATATGACCCTATTTTATATCTAAGGATGCGTGCAAATTAAATCATTCTGCTGTTTTGGGTTTATAACTCTGCAAGGGTGATTTTCTAAAATATCCAAGTTCTTCCTGAGATATGTCAACAATGAGAGGTACTTTGATGGGTATAACTGGTTGCCATGTTTCAAATGTTCAGTGATGAAAGGTTTCTCTGTAGAACTCTGAGATTAAGTGTACTAGGGTTTAACTGAATTTTTCAGTATACAAAAGCAATGAATTGTCAGGATACACACACACACACACACACACATATAGAGTCTATGTTGCCTGATGGGTATCTGGAAAAGAGAAGTGTGGTGGGTAAATAATAAACTGGCACATTTTTTGGACTGAAATTGCTTTAATTTCACAGGCTTATTTAGAGCATGTTATTTGTTTCCTGTTGTGATTTTTAGGGCGACTAAAATGAAAACTCAGCGTAATCAAGGAGGAGATGAATTGCTGAAGGCAGTACTGACAACGAGGACTAGAAAGGTGAGTACAATAGAAAGCACAACTTCAACTTCTACTGAATCTAAGAAGACTTGCATTTCTACTCAGAATCTGCAGACTCAAAAAAGAGGGAAACTACTTAAGGTGCCGACAAAGAAGACGACTGATGAGAAAGCAAATATAAGTGAAAGCAAAAGCAAACGGAAGGATGCACCTAAGAAGATGTGCACTTGTTCTCCAACCACCCATGGAGGTTCCTTTAGGTGTCACCTCCACCGCATTGTTGCAGACAGGAATTCAATCAGTGAAAAGAAGAGCAAACTGACCAGTTGCCATTCACGTCGATGTCCACACGTGGTAGAATTCAAGCCTCAGTTGTCCCGGTTTGGTAGGGCTGGTTCTACTGAACCAGTAAATAACTCATAATGGCTTGAGCCAACCATCAGTAATGGGCTCTTCTTAAATTGAGCTTACTTGCACCAGACTCTTGTTTCTTGGTCTTAAGGGAGAAATAAAGCAGTAGTTGCTCATGTATAGCTGTATAGGTTCTGCATTCAATTTCACGATTTCTGTATTAGATAGTTTAGTCTGAATTGATGGACCAAGTGAAAATAGCCACGGCTAGGCTGAATCTTTCCTTGAAAAACCCTTGCTTTTTAGAAAGGTTAAGGAAAAATTATATAGCAAAAGTAGCTCTAAGGATCTTTTCTTCTTTCTTTCTTTTTTTTTTTTTTTTTTGGGTTCATTGGTCAACGGTTCCTTCAATTACTGTATTTCCAAAGGTATGCCATTGGACTATCATCTGCAATTTTGTTGTGTAGACACATTGAGACTTCAAAACATTATAGAATATGAAATCTGTAATTGCATATAATAGCATAGAGTTTTTGATTCAACCCTATTTTAGAAAGGTTAGATATGGTCAGATTTAGTAGAAAGCAGTTCATTTATGGTTGGATCTTGGTGTCTGGATTCTTCTGCAGACAAATATCTTTGTACAACTAATGCAGTGAAGTTTCTTACAATGTCTAGTGAATGGGCAGAACATGAAGATAATGCCCCTACTAGACCGTATCCATATTCTCCCATATCCAAGTAAGTAATTGTTTTTAAACTTAACATTAGAGAAATATCCATATCCAAGTACTTTAAAGTTAATTAGGAAATAAAGATTGTGATAAAATTCTCCCAAGTACTTCAACCACCTAAGTTTGTTGTTACTAACACTTAAACGTATTGTTGATGTCAGATTTACCACTCACTTCAAGAATTTACCATGAAAGTCTAGAGAGAGTCTTCAAATCAATCAATGAAAAGGGAATAGTGGAGGTGCTTAAGATGGACAAGTGAACAGATCCTCTACTGTTTCACTCATTAATTGGAATAATGAATTTTTTTTTTCTTGTTTTGAATTGTTCAAAATTTATTTTTTTCCCTTTTCATTTAAGTTAATTTTCACTAATTAATTGGAGATGGAGAATGGTGGAGAATGCATGGTGACCGACAGTGTTAGTTGGTTGATATCAACAGTGAAATGAGAAAGTGAGTGGAAGATTTTATGGAAGATTGGAGAAAGAAGAAACTAGACTTCCCGTTTCTTGGGTATTTGAATTAGCTTTTGAATAATAACTTTTACGATTTATAATGTAAGTATGTGAGAGGAGTTTGTCTCAACTATGAAGCCATGGTTTCAAAGCTACAAAACACGGGAGGACTATCAATTTTGATGGAAGTGATTTCCATGGAGAACTAGATTCACACATGACAAACAAGCAAAATCTAAGAATTCAGTTCCAATATTCCACTTCCACTTCTATGGGCTCAATTCACTAATACCAAACGGGGCATAAATCAATTATCTGCTACACCGGGTTGATTAATTAGGTAACAAACACAAAAATAATGGCTTAAATGAAACGAGGTGATAAAGTGATATGTATGAATATAAGTGTGAAAGGGACAGTCAAAAGGGATAGAAAATGTGGGAGTAGAGTCCAAATGCAAAGAAACAGAGTAAGTTTGACAGAAATGAATGATGTATGGGACCTCACCTTCTGCTCTGTGCTCTGTTCATAAAATGGTTTTGCCATTATCTGCAAATGGCTTCAATTGTTACTGATTAGTCCCCCCATGTGATCCCCTTTGTCACTTTTTGCCTAATTGTTTGGGACCACTCTCCCCCCTAACCTCTGCAAAACTCTCATTTTTTATATGTCGTGTTTAATTTCTCTTAGGACCCATTTGGTACAAAGAATTGGTGGGGAGGGAAAGGAAAGGAAAAGAAGATTTGAAAGATGATGGAAGATAAACTTGTTTGGTAGGAAGAAAATGAAGAGGTGTTAGTTGGTAAAGAATTATGAAATGTCTATTTTACCCTCAAAAGAAATTAATTCAAAAAAAAAAGATTTTTTTTTTTGCTAAAATATATTTTAAAAAAATATATTCTTGTTAAGTTCGAACTCGTGAAACAAAAATTCTCCAAATTTGAACTTTCCCGCCAAGTTTGAATTTCGGGAAATCATGTCAATTTGAACTTTCTTGGGAAGATTGCATAGCCTTTCCTTCCATTTTCGGATGGAAAACATCTTCCTTCAAATAAGGGAAGATGAAGATCTTCACCTTTTGGAAGATCTTGTTACTTTCTCCTACTAAACACCCAAAATCCATGGGAAGATTGGGATCTTCCCTTTCATTCTCTAATCTTCTTTCTACCAAACGGGTCCTTAGTCTGAAACTACGTGGCTTTGAATAAGTGAAAGATTTTTTTTTTTTTTTTTTTCCAGTTACATTTGAAAGAACGGAATTTAAAGAAATTTAGTGTGAGATTATTTCCATTAATTGTGTTAATAAGAAAATGACCCTTAACTTTGTCATGTCATGTGTAATATCAATATAAATAGTTATACAATATAAAAGCAAAATGAATGGACTCCGGTATTTTATTGTTATTTTATTATGTAATATATATATATTTGAATTTAGTGTTTTAATAAAAATTAAATTGATTATTTGAAAATAATAAATGATAAAACTTATAAAGTGATCTCTTTGTTATCATGACGTATGATGAAAAAATGGATCAAAGAAATAAGGGTTAAGGTGCGAAAATGTATACGCGATTTTCTCTCGAGGAAAATTGAAGAAATCTTTTTTTTAGGTCAAAAATGACTATGTGGTTACAAATTAGGTGCAAAAATAAGCGTTTGACCGTTAAGTTTGACTTTTGACCGTTAAGTTTGACTTTTTTTCTTGATAGACGATAACGCCAAGCATTTCAAAGGTGCAAAAAAATAATTTTATAATCTTAAAACAATATTTCGTATTGACCTAAGTACTAAAAGGATACCTTGCAAAAAATATTTCAGTCTTGATTTGTACTAAAAAGTATTTTTAGGATACTTGATTGGTACAAAAAAAATTCATAATTTTGAAAAATTATTTTAGGATCTTGAAAAAATATTTTAGGTATTGACTACACTAAAAGAATATCAAAAAAATAGTTGAAACGCCACGTCATCGTCCAAATAAGAAAAAGGCAAACTTAACGGTCAAAGTCAAACTTAATCTGACAAACGCTATTTTTGCACCTAATTTGAACCACATAGTACTTTTGCACCTAAAAAAATATTTGCTACTCAAGGGCGCTCCTGAGATAAGATATGCTCATTTTTGCACCTTAACCCAAGAAATAAATCCCGTAAGAGTATTTTAATCTGGAAAGTTCTAAGCTTAAAAAAAGAAACATTTACTTTTTCTATATATATACCATTTAAAAAAAAATCAAAAAAAAAATCCAAATATCAAATTAAAGGTGTCTGTAATTATTTGAAAACTCTCATATACTTTTAATGGTCTTTAATATATGACATATTTAAAAAGTTGATACTGATTTTAAATATAAGATATAATTTTTAAATTTGTCAATCTTTTCCGATATATCCTTTGATGCTTCTCTCAACAATAATCAAGGAGGAAAGGGAATGATGAAATTAACAAAAATAATCGAGTGTTTTAAAAAATATATGTTATATTAACTAATTAAACTAATTTCCTTAATCAAATCAAATTAAATACATATATCTTATATTGAGGATTGGAGGAATACACTGTAAATAATTGTGAAAACATAGATCTCTTTTTAAAGTATCTGCATACTAAATCAGTAAATCTTCTCTTTTTCTTTTTCATACAACTACTTGATGTATATTTACTAAGTCAAGTTCAAGTATTATCATATTGAATTGAATATAACTCTCAAAATATGAAATTTTTTATTTATAAAGTTTGAAATTTTAATTTTACCTAAGGAGAATCAAGTTCCTTTTTTTCAACTCAACCAATGTTACTATTTATATAATAATTTTTTGGGTTAAGGTACAAATTTACTTCAAAAGTTTTCACATATGAACATTGTTACCTTAAAAGTTTTTTTAGGATCAATATTATCGTAAAAGTATTAAAATGGTGCAATATTTCCTTTTCCGTTAAAAAAGTTAATGGTTAACGTTAATTTTTTAACAATATTGAACAACATTGTTACGTTTTAAAACTTTTGGGGTGATTTGAAAAACTTCTAAGCGAATATTGTTTCAAATAAATCTTCCCCTGGACATTTAAATGCTCCCTAAAGATGGAGTTCATGATACCTTGAAAAGTAGCAGGGGCATTGGTGTGGCCAAAAGGCATTACTAACCATTCATAATGTCCGGAATGGGTTCAAAATGTGGTTTTGAATGAGTCACCAGACACCATGCGAATCTGATGATAACCCGCCCTAAGATCCAACTTAACCCTAATTTTTTAAATAAAAAAATTCTCTTAATGTAAAATATTGATATAATTGAAGGAGTCGTTTTCTTGAAAAAAACAAATAAATCCACTTCCCACGTCACCAAAAGGTTTTTTTTTAACAGTTGATGAGATCATGCGTGTATGAATTTGAATAAGACATGGAAAAGATGTGGCGAAAAATAATAAAAATGAAATTTCATACATAATATATCACTTTAGAAATGTCAATATATTTCAATCGAAGAAAAAAAAGAAATGTCAATATATATCTCTGATATATTTCTAACCACACTTGTCATTTTTACTTTCATATGTGTGTCTAATTAACCAAAAGAACACTATCAATAAGATAACCAACACTTGTTCTTTGAACATTAATCAAACTTAACCTAACCGATCACATTAACACCACCAACAATAACAAGTCTTATTTATAAAAAATACATGGATTGTACAGCGCCATTAGACTCTACTAACAACTGATTGTCTTAAAAAAATTATTAACTAAAAGGTCTTTTACCAATTAATCACACCAAATATGCAAACATCTCACAGCTTAATTAGCTCTCAAAAATACAGAAACTACTGCGAACAACAATGGCAGCAACATTATTAGGACCCAAAACTGCTAAAGCAAATAAAAATAATAAAAAGAGTCCAACTATCAAAAAAAGAAAGAAAAAACAAATTCAAACCCTTCAAAGTTACAAGTTACTTGCATCAAATAAAGATGTAAAAGAAGAGATAAAGGAAGTCTCATACAGAGTCTTACTCTTTTATATATCTGACTTTCTCTTCACAGATATATGACTGGAGAGCATCATGGAATTGGATTTGATTAATTAAATGGAAAAATCACTGAGGTCCTAAGAAAAGAACTTAATTCCCAGAAAGTCCTAAGTTTCAGTGCACGAAATGCCAACAGGTCCATACTATTCACTTTTTTTATGGGACTTTCTAGTGATTACATTCATTCCTTAGGACTTTATAGTGATTTTTCCGAATTCCAAAGCAAAGTATGATGATGATGAGTCATCTATGACAGATACATCTGTAGTGGTATGGGCTATTGAGAGGATCATTGCCTTCAACAGGCACTTGCTTTGCTATGCACTTATGCTTACATCCTCTGCATTCATTATATGTACATGTTGGTAATGTGGATCCTATCATCTTTCTCCCACTTATCTTCATCATCCTTGCCTGAGACACTCACAGATATAATAATTCACAATACTCGAATCAGCTTTTAATTTCTTTCTGAATAGCCGAACACACAGAGCACTTCAATCCAATATTAATGTCTATGTACCTCCAAACTTTGCTGTTCTTGGTTCTTGGTTTGATCAGAGGATTGAGACACCCATCCTTCTTCTGTTTCTATTCCTGCAACTATTCACAGTGTCAAGATTCAGATTCTTTTGGTAATTATGAGGGAAACCCTGAAAAAGTAGTGTGATAAAGAAAAGCTAGCTAGAGCTGATATGTATATTGAAGCTTTTCAATGGTGTGAAAAACTGAAACTATATTCAATACAGATATAACAGATGAGAAAAAAGAAGAAGCAGAATATGCAGATGTAAAGAAAATGCACTACTAGTTATTATGGAAAGCTAGGTACTGAAATTTGAAGAAAACCCAGAAAAGTTAATTAAAAGATTAAGGGACATATGTAGAAGCTTCCCAATGATGAAAACACTGAAACTAGCTGATAGGATAACAGATAAAGAAGAAGAAGAAGAGAGTGACCTTGAAGGAGTTGAACTGAAAAGAGTAAGGTGATGAAGAAGAGAAAAAACAGTGGTTTATTGGTGGTAGCCATTCTTGCTTTCTGAATTGCCAATTACTTTGAAATGACCATTCATGCTGTGTATTATATGTATTTAACTGATAAACATGTGAAGTATGTAGAAAGATCGGGTGAGAGAGAGAGAGAGGATTTTTTTTTTTTGTGTGTGTTTTTAAAATGGCAATTAATGAGCATGAGAAATACACAGCCAACTTCTGCCGTGAGGAATTATCTGGAGGAGCTGGCCAACAAATCTTGCAATCAAGATTCTTTTGTAATTAGACAAACAATTCAATATCATAATTTTTTTAGGAAAAGAAAAAGATACGCACAAAATCGTCGGGGGTTTTTTTTTTTTTTTTTTTTTTTTTTTTTTTTTTTTTTTTTTTTTTTTTTTTTTTAAAAATTACAACAGTATGAGCAAAAAAAATAATTCAAAATCTTTACAAATAAGTTAGTAAAAAAAATGAAATTATCTAGATGGAAATAAAACATACAACTATTATATTTCTCAATAAAAAAAACCATTAATATTACTCTATATTATCCGTAAGTTATAAATAATTTGTCTCATTTTCCTGCACAAAATCTAGTGATACTAAATTGTTAAAAAAACTAGTCAATTTTGAAGCATAATCAGATGCATTCTACTTAGTCTTCAAAATTTGACAATAAAACCTGAACTTGTATACATTTGTTTCTTCATATAAATTCCATATATTAATTTGAGAATTCAGTTATCTATACATACTCCTTTAATTCTATTTATAAGGCACATATAACATATTTCACAAATGAAAAACCTTAAGTTTCATTAACTCTGCTATAAAATTTAACAACTTTTCAATTTTACCTCTATCTAATTGGCATTATACCCTATGAAAATAATGTCAATAAAATAATGAATGAATGACAAAAATGTACTTTCATATGAAAAATTTATTGAGGTGCCTTATAGGGAAAATCCTGAGAATGAATTTTAAAAATGCTAAAAGACAAAAATGTGTTTTAAATATTCATAGTAGCAGAGAGATGTGAGGGCCTGATTTGTCCTTTATAAAATTAAATTAAAATGACATAAATGTCCCTACGATCCACCTCTCAATTTCAACCAGCATTCTCTAGGAGGCTTATTTGAATCAAGCCCCCAAGATTCTCTTCAATATCTATGTTTATGCTGACCCCGATTCTCCTATGATCCTCTGTGAAATATTTTTCTTTTCATTTATTGCTGGCTTGTTGATGATGACTGGGTGTTGAGCGAGCAAATGTCTGCAGGCCCTTCTGTAAATCAGGGTTGCCATCTACTAAAGAACACCTTTTTGTCTTTCACTCACCTTCTTTATGCTTCTCATGGGGTATTGAGCCCCCTCCCTTTTTTTGGTTTCTTATGTTGAGATTAGTGTATAATGTCTATTATTAGGTTCATGATTGTTTGGTTTGTCTTTCTGTGGATTGTGTAATTGGGTTGTGTGTGTTGGGTCAATGTCTGTGTGGTTGTTAGTGTCTAGTTTATAAATATAGAACCCAGTTGTAATATATTTTTCTGTTGATTCAATAAGAGAATATTGTTCAGCTCATATGACTCAGACCATTCTATTTGACAAGGTATCAGAGCTTTAGGCTACGAGTTCAAGTAACTGCCTCAAGCCTAAACTTTAAAGGCCCAAAAAGAAAGAGACAACCAAACAAGTAGATTGTCATCACAAGATCTGGGAACTAGAAACAAGCGGATCTTCAAGAAACTGAAAACCTGAGTTCATCGGCGATTCAAGAATGAAGCCACACCTCAAGAAACGGGCACCTATCGGATCTCCACCCAAATTTCTTCCCACAGAGTGAGTCGGATCCCTAACACACGAAATTCTTCATGAAAATTGAAGATGATCAGTTCGATTTTTTTCACCTTCGCAATCCCAAAACCCATATCATTGACACCATTCACCATAGCCAACCTTACTCATTCTTTATGCTTGTAAGTTCTCCTTCACGTTTCAGTTTTACTCACGCTTCTATTTTCTCTAATCAACCATGGTAGAAAAAAAGGACGAGCTCACCGGAGATTCCCTTCCATTTACTCATCCTCTTTACCTTTACCCTTCAAATACACAAGGATCGACCCTTATACCACAAGTGCATACTGGGTGTGAGAACTACACCATATGGAGCCTATCAATGAGAATCGCGCTCAAAGGAAAACAGAAATTGGGACTTACCAACGAGTTATGCAACAAGGACACACAAGATATTCGACTCCGTGATCAATGGGAACGGTGCAATGCCGTCATTCTCTCTTGATTACTGCATTCACTTTCTAAAGACTTGGCTAACAAAGTAATTTTTAATCAAGAAGCTCACCTTGTTTGACTCGATCTGCAAGAGCATTTTGACAAGGTAACATGATCTCAAATTTTTAGTCTTCATAGTGAACTCAACTCCATGCGGCATGGGACTCTCATGGTTTTATAGTACTCCAAGATGAAAGAACTCTGGGAAGAAGAATATGTTCTATTGCCAATTCCCTCATGTAAGTGTCATGTTTCTCAAGTCTATTCACACCGTTTACAACAACAAAAATTGTTGCAATTCTTGCTAGGACTCAATGACACTTACATTGTACCTAAGAGTCAAATTCTATTGATAAGCCCTTACCGACTGTAAATCAAGCATTTAATATGATCATAGAGGATGAGGCTCAACGTAACCTCAGTAACAGTGTAAGAACACACCCACTTAAAGGAGTTGTGATGGTTGCTCATGGAAGATGGCGTGGCAAAGGAAGAGGAAGAAATACTCCTCTACCAAAGTGCTCCTACTATAATAAGAAGGATATGTCAAAGAAAATTGCTGGCATTTCGTAAGATTCCCTATTGATTTTAAGGGGAACAAACCAAATATGTTTCAAGCAGTGAATCCCAATCAACCTGATAAAGAGGGAGTTGCGCACAATGATGACATGATTGCTCTAACATTTACCCATGAACAATACGACAAGCTCATGAAATTCCTTAAAAAGGACATTGAGCCGAGTTCAAATATGCATGCATTAATCGATAAAGGGTTAAATTTCTTTCATTACCTTTACCACATGTTAATTGGGTAATAAATTCTGGTACGACTACTCACTTGGTTGGAGATTTATCTTTGTTAAATTCATATTAGAAATATACAGGGCCAATTAAAATTCCTAATGTTGATAGAGTGTGGTTACTCATGTAGGACATGTTAATTTTTCTATTGATTTTGAGTTACATAATGTTTTATATGCACCAAAGTTGCAGTTTAATTTGATATCTGTCTCAAGGTTACAAATGATGCAAATTGTATGGTTACTTTCTTCCCAAACCACTCTATTTTGCAGGGCCTTAAAACAGGGAAAATTACTAGTAGATTAATTGAGGTCTATATATTTTGCAAAAAGAACTAAAGCTTGATATACATCTTGTAAACTTGGTTGATAGAGGAATTTATGGTTAGAATGAACTCGTAGATATCTGAACCTCACAGAATAGGTTGAATCATGCCCCATTGTCAATTTTAAAGCATCTCAATTTTGTAAAAGATAAAGGTTTTGATATGAATAAATGTGAAGTTTACATTCAATCTAAGCAAACAAAACTCCCATTTTCCTCAAGCTATATTAAATCTGTTCATTGTTTTGAGTTGCTTCATATGGATGTATAGGGTCTAAATAGGACACTTACACGCCAAGGTCATCAATTCTTTCTTACAATTGTTGATGACTACTAAAGAGCAACTTGGGTATTTCTAACGAGACATAAATATGAAACTACTGGATACATAAAGAACTTTGTTGTCTATGTTCTTAATCAGTTTGCTTTTCATGTTAAACGAGTGCGTAGTAATAATGGAATTGAGTTTGTAAACAATAATGTACAATCATATTTTCTTGAAAAATGTATTATACATGAAACATCTTGCCCATATAACAAAATGGAACTATGGAGAAAAAGCATAGGACCCTCATGCAAGTTTTTAGGAGCCTTATGCTTCAATCTCACATACCCATTTAGTTCTGGGGGAGTGTGTCAAAAGGGCAGCATACCTAATTAAGTGAGTGGCCTCTAGGATCTTTGGCTTTCAAACTCCCTATGAAAGGGTGTACAAGAAACTGTTAGTGTCAATGTTTCACCCAAAAGGGGGTGAATTGGGTGATATTAAAAATTTAAAACGAAAATGACAATCTATTAATTTAAACATAAAGAGTTAGAAGGATATCACTGAAGTGTGCACAAGTTTTTTATACTGGTTTAGTCTTAATTTAATGACCTACATCCAGTTCCCAAAGCGTCTATGAGATTTTCACTATCGTTCCAAGGTTACACAGGTTCTTGGTACTTCAGTACAAAGTAATCCACACCAGGACTCACCCCTCTTACTAGTCGTAATCTAACAACCACACTCAAGGTTCCACTACTTTAAGATTTTACTGAAATAAATATATTTTTTTCGAATAACTCTCTCACATAGTAGATATATAATCACTTATGAACAAATATCAGAAGATATTATAACACAAGAGTATGAGCAGTAATTGATCATGTGCTTGGTTAGTTGGCTTCGTATTGAATGCTCACGTATTTATAGTTTAACATCATTAATAACTGTTGTGAAGGTTCAAGCTTGCCGTTAAGTGTGTTCAAATTATTTGTTAGACTGATGAAGCTTTCAGTTAGACATAAATTGGAGTCATTTGAAGAATTCGAGGTTCGGTCGTTTTCGCTTCCTTGCAAATGTATCTCCACACGACATCCCTTTGGTCTGCTTTGAGATTGCTTAAGGTTTGGTCACTTTCATCTTCATCGTAAAAAGTGCTTCAGATGATATTCATTTGACCTACTTTGAGATCGCTTCTGTGTGCTCTTTTTTCTGTCATCGGATTTAATGCTCTGATACATAAACTTGATTATGTAATTCTGCACATAATCCATGATTCAAATCTTCTAAAACTCATAAACAAATATGTTTAATAGCATTGAAAAGTAGTATGAGTATTAATCAAGTGTAAACAAATGTTAATCAGTAAATTTGAATTCTCCAAGACGAAGGTTTAGTATAGGAAGAGCAAAAACTTGAGTGTAGTTCTAGGTAAACTCGAGTGCTACACTTGAGTGTGAATATTGTCACACTCGAGTCCTGATGGATTCATTGTTTGGTAGAAGACTGTTGAAAATAGATTCCTGTTAAAAAATTTGAATTTCTACCAAGCACTCGAGTGCCACATATGCACACTCGAGTGTCACAGAGTGAAACTTCAAGTGCACTCTTAAAAAAAAGGTGCACTCTTGAATCATCAACAAGTGTCATGCACTGACCTTGTGAGTGTTTACCTTGCATTTGAGTGTTGAAATTCACAGTCAAGTGTCCATCAATATTTTTAGAGTTAAAGTGAGTGTTAAGCATTATTTATGAAAATGTTAACTAGCACTCGAGTGTCCAATTGTGCAATCGGGTGTTAAACATAACACTTTCATAAATCAAGCAAGTGTCAGGCAAAACTTCCTATTAGTGTTGGCTAGCACTCGAGTGTTCAACACAAAACTTTCTCAAGTGATGCGAGTATCAGCCACAACTCTGCGAGTGTAAGGCCCACCCTCAAGTGTTATCTTAAGCACTCGAGTGTTCATATCAGAACACTTCAAACTCTTTCTAATTCAAGATTTAATTTAAATGACGGATGTCCACTCAAGTGACTTGAATCATCAAGTCATCTTTCTTTTTCAAGTTTGTTATCATCAAAACATAAACCGAGAACTAACATTAACAACCTGATTATAATTGTCTACAAATTTGTTGTTGTTTAACATATGCTACTGATTTGACTAATTGTGATAAATTTTAGTCCGTGCCATTCCTTGTGTGTTTCTTAGTTACTCGAGTTATCAAAAGGGGTATTCTCTTCTTAACTTGTGCACTAAGAGCATTTTGATTAGTAGACATGTTGTTTTTATTGAGGAGGCGTTCCATTTTCTTGATAATGTGCCTGCTGATCATATGAATGAAAATGCATAATTTTGCAAAATACTTTTTATTTGATAATGATTTACCTTTAGATCATGTGAGTATGTAGCCTATTGTCCCTCGTTCGACAAGAGAAAATGTTGACAATAAGATTGAGCATGAAAAATGGTATTCCTGACTCTAAAAGTACACATATTCAACGAGGTTCACAAACATTGGCTGTTGGCCGTGAAAGGATAGCAAGGGAGCATAGACCTCTCATATGGGCGACGTACTATGTTTGTGGACTTGTTGTTTCCGAGGCAAGATTACACAGAGAGAAAAGTAAATGTTTATATCCCATTGGGAAACAAGTGTCTTATAGTCATATTTCTAGTTCACACATGTGTTTCTTGTGTAATATAGATTCGGTTGTTGAGCCTACTTATTATGAAGCAATGAAAGATGAAAAATGGGTTCAAGTGATTAATATGGAAATTGTAGCCTTGGAGTGCAACAAAACGTAAGGCATTGTCCATCTCCCAAGAAGGAGAAGGCCTATTGGTTGCAAATGGGTATGTAAGGTTAAGTATAAATCTAATGGCATTATTGATAAGTATAAAGCTCGTCTAGTTGTTAAATGCTTTACTTAAAGAGAAGGGATCGATGATCACTATCAGTGCCAACGTTTCATCCAAGAGGGGGTGAATTGAGTGATATTTAAAAAGGTTAAATCTTTTCGTTGAGTGTTCAAACTATCCATTAGAGTGATGAAGTTTTTTGTTAGGGGCAGATTGAGTCGTTGGAAGAATTCGAGGTTCAGTCGTTTTCGCTTCGTTGCAACGTATCTTCACACGACATCCCTATGGTTTGCTCTGGGATTACTTAAGGATGGGCTGCTTTCATCTTCATCGCAATAGGCACTTCAGATGATATTCAGTTGACTTACTCTGAGATCGCTTCTGCGTGCTCTATTTTCTGTAATCGTATTTAATGCTCTGACACAATATTTTGCTTTTCAGCTTTTGAACCTAATCCATGGATTTAAACATCTAAAACTCATTAAAAAAATATGCTTAGTAGCATATAGAAGTAGTAAGAGTATAAATCAAGTGTAATCATATGTTAATCAGTAAATTTGAAATCTCGGAGACGATGGTTTAGTTTAACAAGAACTGTAATGACCCATAAAAAAAACTTTTAATTTTCGAGGACGAAACTTATTGTAAGGAGGGTAGAATGTAATACCCCCGAGATAATAATAATAATAACAACAACAACAACAATATAGTAATAATAAAAATTTAGAATTTAATAATGTTGGTATTGTTTTATAATTTATTAATTGGAAATAGTTAAAGAGCCTAGCCCATAGCTAAACCCTAATTTTAAATTATAAACTGAGGTCTAGCCGCCTAACCCTAGCGAACGCTCAATACTTCTCTTCTCCGCTACTGCATCCTCTTTTCGTACTCTGCGCCAATTATTCTTCTAGAAGGTTAACAAAACGGAGACCAGGTAATCTTAATCCCTAGGTTAATAGAAATCCATTGCTATATGGCATAATTCTTTTTAAATCCCCAAAACTGTCGTCTCATTCTTTCTCGTGATTTCCATTCGGTTCTATAAATCTTGCGTTTTCCTTCCTCTGTAAGAAAATTGTTTTCTTCATATGATATGATTCTGGATTTCGACTAGCCTTAGTTATTGATTATGTGCGTTTTGCTTTGGATGTTTCAGTCTTTGGTAATTGAATACATATATTTCTTTTTCTCGTTTTAGGTGAGTAACTTTTTGCAAAAGTCACATACCATTGAACATAAGATACCTGTACGTTTTGCTTTTGGTGTTTTGGCCTTTGGTAATTGAATACATATATATTTCTTTTCTCGTTTTGCGTGAGTAGCTTTTTGCAAAATCACCTACGTACCATTGTATATAAGATACCTGTGCGTAATTGCTTCGGGTCTTCAGTTTTGATTATTGAAACACACACACACACACACACACACATATATATATATATATATATATGTATGTATGTATGTATGTATGTATGTATATGTAAACACACACACAATATATATATATATAATTTAATCGTGGGAAGATAGCTTTGGGATGGTACCTCCTAAAGTGATGAACACAACCTTTAGGCTTTATGGCTTCGATATATATCATATAATGTGAACAGAGATTATCCGTTCTTCCCAAAGTGGCATCTGGCAGGGTTTCCTGGGACACTAGTAGCAACTTTGAGAAGAGGTGTGTGCTGTTGGAAGAAATGTTTTATGGCCAATTTGATTAATTGTGACTGGCGGGGTTTCTCAGGTCACAGGGTAGACTGGCAGGGTTTTCCGGGTCTACCATGGTTCTCTTCCCACTAATTAAATTTAATAAAGAATAATCAAATTGACATGTTTTTTCTATTGGATATATATATGAATGATAATTTTATTATTATGTAAATATTTTATTTTCTCTATATTATCTTTATTTTGATTAGGATTACCAGCTTTGCTGACTTTTGTTTTTGTGTTTGTGTCACTACAATGATCCTTCGGGGAGCAGAATTTCAGTGAGCAGGTTCTGCAGGTTGGGGCTAGTAATGAGAAGTGAGGAAGAACATTAAATGATTTTAGCTAGTTTTTATTTTTTTATTTTCTTTGTTTTGAATAAAACACATTTATTTAAGTTCGGATTTATGTTAATGTAATAAGTTAGCCTTGCACTTGTCCCAATACAAGTGCGGCGGTAACACTTCCCAAACTTGGTTATTTTGAATTTCAATAATGATTCATAAATATTATTACAATTTTATGTTATTATAATTGTTAGAAATTTGGGGGTGTTACAAAACAAACACTCGAGTATTGTTCCAGATATACTTGAATGCTACACTTGAGTGGACTTGATGTCACACTCGAGTACTGATGAATTCTGTCTCTGGTAGAAGACTGTTGAAAAATAGGATACTCGAGTGATTTGAGACACACACTCCAGTGCAAGTTAAAATGGTTTCAACTTCTACCAGACACTCGAGTGTCACAAAGCCACACTCGAGTGCTTCATCGAGTGTCACATTAAGTCACTCGAGTGCACCTCATAAAAGAGACATCACTCTTGATTCATTAGTGAGTGTCTTGCACTAAACTTTGCAAGTGTTTACCTTTTACTTGAGTGTTGATGTTTACACTCGAGTGTCTATCACAATACTTCTAGGGTTGAAGCGAGTGTCATGTTGAATTCCTGTGAGTGTTAGCCAGCACTCGAGTGTCCAACATAATACTTTCACAAATCAAACGAGTGTCAGGCAAAAACTCTGCGAGTGTTTAACCAGCACTCAAGTGTCCATCACAACACTTCCAGAAATGAAGCGAGTGTTATGCAAAATCTTTATGAGTGTCATGTACAATACTCTGCAACACTCAGTGTTCTCTTAAGCACTCAAATGTTCATCTCAGAACACTTTATAATACTTTCCAGATTGAAGTTTTAGTTCAGACAAATGTTGTTCACTTTAGTAAGTTGAAACATTCGAGTGACTTGAATCATCAATTCCTCTTTCTTTTCCAAGTTTGTTATGATCAAAATCACAAGACTTTCTCACATGTGGTAAAAATGGTTACAATTAGAATTATATTGAAATTAGTTGTTACATATAGTTGGAATTTATTTCAAATGGATGTGGATAATACATTTTTGTAGGAAGATTTGAACGAGGAAGTGTACATGACCCTTCCCTAAGGTTTTGAAAGCCAAGGGGGGTGGGGGGAATGGTGTGTAAACTTAATAAGTCACTTTATAGTCTTACACAAGCCTCCAGACAATGGAATGATAAATTGTGTGCTGCACTGGTTTGTGGTGGTTTTAAACATATCAAGCATAATTATTCTTTATTCTTTAAGAGATTTGGTGTTGGCATTGTGCTATTTCTAGTGTATGTAGATGATATGATAATTACTGGTAGTTCAGAAACACGAGTTCAAGAAGTAAAAGACTTGTTGCATAGCAACTTCAAAATCAAGGATTTGGGAATAATGAAATATTTCCTTGGTATTGAAGTAGCTTGGTCAGCAAAAGGTATAGTGCTTTCACAACGAAAATATATTTTGGATTTACTTGTAGAGATTAGCATGAGTGGTTGCAAACCACTATCAATACCCATGGCCACTACACTCAAACTATCAGCGTATGAAGAAAGGAGGCACAAAAAGGAGGATCTGTTTAATAATCCAGAAAGATATCAAAGACTAGTGGGTAAGTTAATCTATTTAACTGCTACTAGACATGATATTTCGTTCTCTGGGCAGGTGTTGAGTTAGTTTATACACCATCCTATGAAGTGTCACATGATGGCAACTTTTAACGTGTTGCAGTACCTAAAGCAGAGCCCTAGAGTATGAGTGCTCAGTCGGGAAGGCACCATTACTTTAGACTGCTTCAATGATGCTGACTGAGGAGCGTGTGAAACGAAAAGAAGATCGGTTACAAGATATCTTCTAAAGCTTGGTGGTTCACTTGTAGTATGGAAGACTAAGAAGCAACACACGTTTCGAAGCCTTCAGCTGAAGTGGAGTGCCAGGCGTTGGGTTCTGCAATAGCAGAAGTTGTGGGGGCGGCTATGAAGATGAAATATCACCTAAGAAGGGGTGAATTGGGTAATTAAAAATAATTTTGCAACTAGGCCTGAGAAACAAACTAACAAAAAGGATATAGAGTAAAAATGGACACAAGAGTTTATACTGGTTTGGTCCAATCTCTTGACCTACGTCCAGTCCCCAGAGAACCTCTGAGATTTCCACTATTACTTTCATGATTACACACTCTGTTTTTCGAAGTAATCCTCTCACTAAGATTCACTTCCCCTTACAAGTTGTAATAGCTACACCCACACTCAAGGTCCTTCTACCTTGAGATTTTACAAACAATCAATCAAAGAAATAACTCTCTTATAGAGTGAATTTATAATTACTTAAGTACAAAGAATATCTAAAGATATATGCTAAGTCTAATTGAGCGAGCAATAAATGAATATTAGCATTAGTAGTTTCGGTAGTTTCTCCGAATTGAATGTTCTTTCTTATATAGTTGATCGCCATTAAATGACTGTTGATGAAGCTTCAAATTAGCCGTTAAGAGACTCGCATTGTTCCATTAGATACAGAAGGTTTCCGTTAGACACAAATCATCGTCATTGAAGATTTAAGGATATGTCGCTGTCGGATCGTTGTCAATAATCTTCATACGACATACCTTTGGTCAGTAGTTGACTAAGGAGGTTTCGCTATCGCTTTCGCCAGAATGGGTGTCTGCAGCAATGATCATTTGACCTGCTTTGAATTCTATTCTGTGTGCATGCTTTGTTTTCTGCAACGTAATTAATGTTCTGACACGTTCATTGCTATTTGACAATTTGCGCAAAATCCATTTTTTAACAATCTAAAACTCACTTAGTAAAATGATTAATAACATTGCAGATAATAGTGAGTAGTATTCAAACGAAATCATATGTTAATCATATATATTTGAATTTACGAACATGAAAAAAATGAAGTGAATGAAGTCTCTGTGATAGGCTTGCTCGAGTAAAACATATATGTGCTCGAGCAATATTTAAATAAGTTCACATGAGAAAGTTTATAAACAAGCTTACAAGAGTAGACATTTACCTCTGCTCGAGTACCATGCTCGAGCAGGTACTTCAGTGTGCTTGAGTAACCTTTATCAAGAACAAAGGATGAGATGTCAAGACATATGTGCTCGAGTAGTTAATTAACCCTGCTCAAGTATCATGCTCTAGTAAGGATTCTGTTTGCTCGAGTAAACTCTGCAAAGAATAGTTCATTAGTTAAACATAGAAACTGTGCTCGAGTGTAAAATTAATGTGCTCGAGTAAAGCTCTCAGCTTTCTCGAGTAAGCATTCGGAAATAAAAGGTTATGTTCATAAATCATTCATGCTCGAGCAGATGAGAAGCTTTGGTCGAGTATGCTGCTCGAGCATAGCATATCCTTGCTCAAACATGCAGAGCTGCAGGAAAGATTAGTAAGCTTGCTCGAGTAGGCCAAAACGTTGTGCTCGAGTATAGTGCCGGAGCAATCATACCTATGCTCGAGTAAGGGAAAGTTTGCTCAAGTATAAGAAAAACGTGCTCGAGTATGAATTGTCAAAATAGCTGAGTAACGAGATTGAGAAACCTTGCTCAAGTAAGTTATCATGTGCTCGAGTAAGCTTATGACTTTGGCACTTCACTGATTCAAAACCTTATTCATTTATTCATTTACAAGTTTTATTATCATCAAAACATATAAATCAAGAGCTAACAAGTTGGGCTACTCAAAGAAATTGGTTATGAACACTTGACCTTGTCAATGTGTATTGTGATAATAAAGTTGCCTTGTACATAACTTCTAATCCAGTTTTTCATGAGAGAACAAAGCATATTGAGATATACCTTCATTTTGTTCGAGAAAGTCTTTTAGAGAAGGTGATTTCTTTGCATCATATTCGACCTTATAGTCAAGTGGCAAATATATTGACTAAGGCAGTAGTAAGGAGATACATGATATGATGCTTAGCAAGTTAGGAGCTATAGATTTGTTTAGCCCCCAACTTTAAGGGTGATGTTGAGATTAGTGTAAGAATAGTGTATAATGTCTATTATTATGTTTAGGATTGTTTGGTTTTTATTTTTGTGGATTGTGTAATTGAGCTGCATGTGTTGGGCCAATGTCGGTGTGATTGTTAGTGTCTAGTCTATAAATACAAAACTCAGTTGTAGTATATTTTTCAATTGATTCAATAAGAGAATATTGTTCAGTTAATATGACTCAGGCGAATATAGTTAACACCTTGTCTTGCAGTTATTGTCATTTAAGGTATTATCTAGTTTGTTTTGCGAAACCCATTAGTATTTTCCTTCAAAAAGTGATGGGAATTGATTTAGCTTTTGGTGATACATTATTGCAATTGCTGAGAATGGGAATTTTTTTTGTGAGAGCTGAATAAGGAAATGTTCAGTTTTTGTTGGAAAATTTCGGGATTGCAGCTTGTTCAACAAATATACTAGCTCTCTGTTTGATTTTTGTTTTGCTTTCCTTGGTTTTGTTGTCAGTGTTTAGAAATGACGAATCAACTCTGTTTTCTTCTAGCTATCAGGGTTTAGAAACTATGACTTGTAAACTCGACTAAGAAATTTGAGGTTGAAGGAAGAGGAAAGGAAGTTCATTAAGAAGGCTGGATTTTATTTCTCGATGGTAGTGATCTACATGAGCTGTTTAGAATTACGCATTCGATTTTGTGTTCATGAAGTCAAAATCCTATCCTGAAAGGGTCTTACTGTGTTGTGTAAGTCGTGTTGTAAATGCTTGATTGAATTAACGGTAAAAATTACTTTTTTAATGTGATTTGCGATATACGATGTGAGTTTGTGAGATAAATTTTATCTCGATTTAGGTGAACATGCTTTTTCAACTCTAACTGAGACAAGTGAATGATAAATCTATTACGGATTGTGAGTAATACTTTGGATAGTAGCGATGGGTTGCTTTTAAAAAAAAAAAAAACAAAGGAAATGTCATTTTCTTTTAACTTCAAAAAGACAAATTCGGTACTAACACTTTTTTGATATTATAAATATTTTAAACATCTTTTTGTTTTTTTTTCTATTTTTGAAGTTCTTTATCTGTCTTTTTTCTTATTAAATATATTGATTATGGATTTATTATGAGAAAATTCCATTTAAATACCAAATGAATTTGCAAAACCTCCAGAAGTCCTCCGAATTTGTAAAAAGATTGAGAGGTGATAAGGACTTTTGAGGGTTATGCAATTTCGTGGGAAAAGACCAAACTGCCCTTCCTCCTCCTCTGCCCTTCCTCTCTCTGAATCCGAACCAGGACCAGATTCATTCTCCACCGTCATTACGCCGAAGTGAAGCGCATGCCACCGTCTACCTCCGCCGTCGACGCCAACGCCGCACCGCTACCTGGACGTCGCACCGGCATTGGTGAAAAAGAAAAAAAAAAACTAAAACACGACAGCAAATTTTTTTATCGGTCGATCCGGAAGAAATTGGAAGAAGAAGACGTGAAGGAAGGAAGGAAGAAGAAAAGGAAGGAGAAGGAAGAATGCTTTCGAGGCATTCTGCGAGAATGCCTCGAAGGCATTTTGAGAATGCCTTTGGGCATTCTCTCTGAGAATGCCTGGGCATTCTCAAGAATGCCTTTGGGCATTCGCTTTGGGCATTCTCAGTTATGGGCGATGGTTTACTTGTAAATGCCGATGGTTGTTTTGTAAATGGCGATGAAGTTTATGTTTTGTAATTGAGGCAAGAATGGAAAAGGCAAGAAATAAGTTGTAAATGGCGATGGTTTACTTGTAAATGGCGATGGTTTACTTGTAAATGCCGATGGTTGTTTTGTAAATGGCGATGAAGTTTATGTTTTGTAATTGAGGCAAGAATGGAAAAGGCAAGAAATAAGTTGTAAATGGCAATGGTTTACTTGTAAATGCTGATGGTTGTTTTGTAAATGGCGATGAAGTTTATGTTTTGTAATTGAGGCAAGAATGAAAAAGGCAAGAAATAAGTTGTAAATGGCGATGGTTTACTTGTAAATGCCGATGGTTGTTTTGTAAATGGCGATGAAGTTTATGTTTTGTAATTGAGGCAAGAATGGAAAAGGCAAGAAATAAGTTGTAAATGGCAATACAAAATTTGATTTGTTATAAATCATCATGTTTTTGTTCACTTTACATAGAGGACCACATACATACAGATTGGCCCAAGTATCACATACATACATGCCATTTACAACTTATTTCTTGCCTTTTCCATTCTTGCCTCAATTACAAAACATAAACTTCATCGCCATTTACAAAACAACCATCGGCATTTACAAGTAAACCATCGCCATTTACAACTTATTTCTTGCCTTTTCCATTCTTGCCTCAATTACAAAACATAAACTTCATTTACAAAACAACCATCCATTTACAAAACAACCATCGCCATTTACAAGTAAACCATCGCCATTTACAACTTATTTCTTGCCTTTTCCATTCTTGCCTCAATTACAAAACATAAACTTCATCGCCATTTACAAAACAATCATCGGCATTTACAAGTAAACCATCGCCATTTACAACTTATTTCTTGCCTCAATTACAAAACATAAACTTCATCGCCATTTACAAAACAACCATTGGGATTTACAAGTAAACCATCGCCATTTACAACTTATTTCTTGCCTTTTCCATTCTTGCCTCAATTACAAAACATAAACTTCATCGCCATTTACAAAACAACCATCGGCATTTACAAGTAAATCATCGCCATTTACAAGTAAACTATCGTCATTTACAACTTATTTCTTGCCTTTTCCATTCTTACCTCAATTACAAAACATAAACTTCATCGCCATTTACAAAACAATCATCGGCATTTACAAGTAAACCATCGCCATTTACAACTTATTTCTTGCCTTTTCCATTCTTGCCTCAATTACAAAACATAAACTTCATCGCCACTTACAAAACAACCATCGGCATTTACAAGTAAACCATCGCCCATAATTGAGAATGCCCAGAGGCATTCTCAGAGAGAATGCCCAAAGGCATTCTCAGAATGCCCAAAGGCATTCTCAGAATGCCTCGAAAGCATTCTTTCTTCTCCTTCCTTTTCTTCTTCCTTCCTTCTTCTTCTTCCAATTTTTTCCGGATCAACCGATAAAAAAATTTGCTGTCGTGTTTTAGTTTTTTTTTTTCTTTTTCACCAATGACGGTGCGACGTCCAGGTAGCGGTGCGGCGTTGGCGTCGACGGCGGAGGTAGACGGCGGCGTGCGCTTCGCTTCGGCGTAATGACGGTGGAGAATGAATCTGGTCCTGGTTCGGATTCAGAGAGTGGAAGGGCAGAGGAGGAGGAAGGGCAGTTTGGTCTTTTCCCACGAAATTGCATAACCCTCAAAAGTCCTTATCACCTCTCAATCTTTTTACAAATTCGGAGGACTTCTGGGGGTTTTGTAAATTCATTTGGTATTTAAATTGAATTTTCCCATTTATTATCTATTTAATTAATTAAAAAGTCCATCCGTATAAAGTAAAAAAGCATCAGCGCATATGAGAGATATGACATATTAAATTGATGGAGTGAATGAATGTGGAGAGAATCATTTGGACTTTGAGTTCTTTACAAAGTACAGTACTATTGAATCATGAATGGCCTAATCAACAGTAAATTAGGACTGTGGTATCATGAATGCTCGGAAAAAGAATTCATATTTTAATTATTATTATTTTTATCATCAATCATTATTTTTTTATACGTTCACAAATAAAAGCTTACTTCTTTTAAAATTAAAAAAGATACTCTATTAAAAACAAAGTATATGGAACTTCTGAAGACGCTCACAAACTTGCCTTCTTGTAACCTCATAAAATGAGCTCCAATTAATTTTCAATCAAATGTCCTCATATTTGAGTCATTATTTTGAATTAGTTGGATATACTCTCTTTTCGGTCCTAAATATAAGATATAGTTAAATTTTTTTAGGGAGATTAAAGAAGTTAAACAAATTACTTAATTATACCATATGTTGTGTATTCTTATATTATATATTAGTTTTAAGTTAGGCAAAATAATTCAGAAAAAAAATGACAGATATAAACATTTTAAAGAAATATAATTAACTTTTTAATATCTCCAAAAAAGATAACTATGTTTTATATTTAGAGATGGAGGAAAGGAGTACTACATTAATTGTCAATACCACTAAGTCTAGAAAGCGTTAAACTTTCTAGTTAAACTTTCTAGTTCGGTGCGACAATTCCATTTCGGTTATCGTCACAATCGATTTGGAAGACGAACATGTTTAGAAAGTCTATTAATATTTATGAAAATGTCACTAGTCACAACTTTTAAACCTTATCCTGTACAACCGGTTTCCAGAGGCTGATTTAGTTAACATATTTTGTATTAGTGCTTGTTTGAGAACAAGAGAAAGTTCTTTCTTAAGTACTTTTCCACAAATCAAAACAAAACTCTTTCACATAGTTAGTTCGTAAGTCGTAAGAACAGTTCTAAAGAGCTAAATCAAACAGAGACTTAGTGATATGATGGAAGAGTATTCGTTGATTGAGAAAAACAAGAGACTCCATACTATTATGAAGATACAATCAAATTGGCTCTTAGAACTGCACAAGATCTGAATAATTTCATTCCAATAATAAACTTCCTCACATACATTATGCTTTCATGAAACTTGAAAATAATCACACACACACACAACACAAAATATCAAGGGTTAAAAGATCACAACTTTATACATGTAAGAAAAATACAAGGCTGCTGCTACTTCATATCTTTCTGTCTGCAACAAATGGAAAAGTTTTGAGCTGAGAGTATTCACATTATCATCCAACTGTGGAACTTTACCCCCAAAAACACAATCAGTTCACGATTTTGCCATGGCTTCTTTGGAAAGGGATAACATCTCTGACATTGGTAAGGCCTGTAATGAAGAGAATCAAAAGGTCAAACCTAAGAGTGAAGCCGGAGTTCTTGACTGTTCCGTGTTGTCGAAGGTCGAGGTACCACTCATACTTCTCTCTCGGCAGGCCCAACTCCTTAATTCTGCCATTAAATGGAAGTACAAAAAGTTGCTTAAACCATATTTCACCAAGAGAAAGCATGCATCACATGAAAATACATATCAGGAAGAATGTGAAATACAGAAATTTGACACTCGACTAATGGCCTAATAGTCTAGTAGTATGAGGCTCTATCTAAGTGGGAGGTTGTGGGTTTCTGTCACTTTAACTCCAAAAAGAAATAAAAAATTGACACTTGAATGAGAGAGATAGTACCTCGAGATTATCACATCAAGACGCTCCTCATTTTGGCCACCTGAAACTATAACTCCAACCTGCAAATATGTCTCATGATTGTAAACATTTTTGTTATTGAAAAAAAGAACGAAGAGAAGAACAACTTAGACTAGAATCATTATCAGAATCCTTCAAACAAAACCTTACAGCAATCCACGAACAGATTATGTTAACACTCGATGTTTCATCATACCTTAGGGGCAACTAGATCAAATGCAGCCACTGTTCTCATATCATCATTCACACGAACAAAAAATGGCTTAGCTTCTTTTGGATAATTGTAGATGATTACAGGCCTTTTGAATATGTTATCAGCCAAATAGCTGCCATTGAAGAGAATGGTCAGTAGCTAAATCGGTGAAGGAGACAACCCTACTTCTGACAGATAAGAAAAACCAAAGCATATCATGAGAATGGATATACCTCAGATGTTCTGTAGTAAGGGAAACACCCCACTGGATGTTTGTTTCAAATTTCTTGTCTGTGACCTGGAAGAGCAAGTGCATGACAAGAATAAGTCTAATATATCTCAAGAAGGGAAAGAGATGAAACAAATAAAATAAAAAGGGAGTGAAGACTATGAACATGTTATAATCATGGAGCACGTGATAATGTACCTTCATCAAAATATCAATCACTTCCTTGTAGGACACGATGTCAGAGGGGCCTGATACGGTCTGCTGAAGACGAGTGATGCAGGCATTGTCGATTCTTTTGGCAACAAACTTCATATCTTCAGAGCACTTTTCCCAAACCCACTTGCATAGGTATTTGAATAAGTCAATAGCACAATGCACGGAATCCTGCAAAAAATTAAAAAAATGTTGACAGAAAGGCCTTCCAATTCCAGCTACAGTATAGAGAAAGAATGATATATGAAAAGTGAAGACAAATTCTGACTTGAAGATTCCATATTATGTGGTAGGTCCCTAAAAGGGTAGGAACTACTAATAATTTGGAAGTTAGTGGTAGAAACTTTATCTGATCAACGTAATTCTTGATTGTTATATTTGAGGACCTTATAATAATTAATGTTAATATACAATGACTCAAAATTAAGCAAATAACTCGAATCAAAGAAGAGGAAAAACAAATTCTGATTGAAAAACAAGGGAACTGATGATATTTTTCATGACATAACAAAAGTAAAGGACATGACATGTCTATAGCGATGTTTAAAGATAAATTTCACAAAAAATGAAACAACCATAGGTGGATGTCATTGTTTCACATCTGGCTCAATGGAAATATGTAGGCATAGGTCCATATCCCAACACCACAGTTTGGAAGTTAGTGGTAGAAACTTTATCTGATCAACGTAATTCTTGATTGTTATATTTGAGGACCTTATAATAATTAATGTTAATATACAATGACTCAAAATTAAGCAAATAACTCGAATCAAAGAAGAGGAAAAACAAATTCTGATTGAAAAACAGGGGAACTGATGATATTTTTCATGACATAACAAAAGTAAAGGACATGACATGTCTATAGCGATGTTTAAAGATAAATTTCACACAAAAATGAAACAACCATAGGTGGATGTCATTGTTTCACATCTGGCTCAATGGAAATATGTAGGCATAGGTCCATATCCCAACACCACAGTTTTCCTTGCATAATCAATTTAATGAAAGATAACCGATTAATTTTATAACTTCTGCATACTAATATTTCCCAAAGTTGAATATTGGCAGCATAATTTTTCTTTCTATAACATTTTGCCAAAGGTTGCCAGGCACAATTACTAATTTTTAGTATATGCTATTTACAAGCTAATTTTTTCAGAGCCAGTCAAACGTACAAGTTAAGGACAACGGTAAAATTTGAATTCATCCTGCTTAATAATTGTACTGTTGTAGTGATCCTCAGTTCAAAAACTGAGGATCACCATTGTCAAAAATCACACTTTGCCAATTTTATCTTGAAAACGAAAGCATTGATTCAGAAAACCAAAACACCTTAAGCCAGTTCCTACTTTATTCTCCTCCATCCAAATTACCATAATAAAATCTTACAGAAACCAAATATCATTAATTCTGCTAGAACAGAGCCCCGATTAAATGGAAAACCCTCAGTATTAACTTAGCATTATGTGTATTTGGATTTTAGAAAGCGTATAAAAAATATGTCACGTAATAATGCAAAGTCAAACAATGAAAGGATACCTCTAGCTGAGCAAAAGCCATTTCTGCCTCGACCATCCACATTTCTGCAGCTTGTTTTGAAGAATCTGTTTTATCTGCTTGAAATCTAGGTCCAAATGAATAGACATTTCCAAGAGCACAAGCATAGGTCTCCAAATGAAAGCCACCAGAAGCAGTTAAATATGTCTGGCAAGAGAAAAATCCATCAGAAGAATCTACTTGAGGAGCCTTAAATGAGGATGCTGATTTTGTCTTTCCTCTTGCTTCCAACTGTGATGCCAGTTCAATTGTTTTCTTCAAATCCTGAATTGCAGCAGCCAATGCTTCCCTATTGCTATCACTACGTTTCAAGATTTCCATTATGTTGCTTTTCTCTCTTACAGCTGCCGTCACTGTTTCAAGGTCAACGCCTTCAATCTCATTTATGGTTTTTAGCTTATCCTCATCTGCTTTCTGCTCCAGGGACGTAACCAAGAACATTTTGCCCAATCCTTCATAGTCTGATGTGGTTATAATTGGTACTTGCACATCAAAGAATGCATTATGTTCAAAAAATAAGTGGGTAGCAAAAGAGAGGGCACTACGAATTCGCATGACAGATGCCACCTGATATGATGAACACATCATTTGAGTATAAATGAAATTTATATTTCTTCCATAATATACTTCTCATGATAGAGGTATAAATCATAATACATGATAAGACTACAACTACAAGCATGTTATTACATCGCAGACTAGCTCTGCTATTAAGAAACATGAATGATGGAGTTTAAGCAGGATCCATTTCAAAACCCTACTCTTAAAATAACAGATATAGGAGGTGAGGAAAAAAAAATTATTAAAGCTCAAAAGTATAAATACAGGCAGGACGTATTTGGCCTAGCTAGTCAAAACTAGATTTATTTCTACACAGTAAGATTATTTTTAAAAAAAAAAAAACATATAGCAAATTCTATAGAACACCAGATGTGGCTGGATACTATATATACATAGAAAGTTCAACTGGAACAAAATTCTCCAGACCACCTAGTCATGAAATAGTTATCATCTCTCATAAATATGCAATACATTGTATATCCATAGCTTATAAAGAAAAAATGAAATGAAAATAATATTTAATTCTCTTTGTCAGAAAATCCAACATGTTGGCTGGTAAGCAGGAAGAATTCAAGAAAAAAAAATCATATTCAAATTTACCGTGGTCGTTCGAGGCCGAAAATGGGGGAAGTCCCTTAACATATCCAATGGTAATCGCTTCTGTGAAAGTGGATACTTGCCAGGATCTACTGTACCAATGTGGAGAATTCTGTCAGCTTCAAGCTCAATAACCTGCTTTCCATTTGCTGATGGTTTCTTTAATACACCTTCCACTAATATACAGGTTCCTGTAGGCAGTAGCTTGCTTGGTGACGCCAGTGATGAATCAACAACCACCTAAAACATTTCACATACCAATGAGAATCATGACAGCCTAAATCACATACAGATCCAATGCTTGTTTGCTTGTTCTAAAATTCTCAGTTTATTTGCTTGTTCTTACAAGTCTGGATTAGTATATATGATTAAATAACCAGTACCAGTTGGTGGTCAGATCCTCATGTATGTAGAATCAGGTTCAGGGAAATATCTCCAAAAGATTCCTATTTAAAATGGGTTTCACCTATGGCAATTCTTAAAATACCATATAGTTCTTCTTTCAAAGAATTAGTTCTAGTCCAAAGAAGAAAAATGAATATTTGACTATCAGGTATCATCTATTTTTTGCAATTGACATGAAAAATTTATGCCTATAATCAGGTTTTTTTGGTTTAACTTGCAATGCAAGCACCTATCTAGATTGACCCTAAAATAATAATTGACAGACTACTTAATTAAACAATTGCGCATGACTGTACATACATGAGAGAAGGACATTTGCAGAAACCTACAAAATCTTTCAAGACTCCAACAAACATAACAGAATCAGTTGCACTTTCATTTAAATTCCATCCACCGAGCACGCAACTAAGCATTTTACTTAAGGATGTAACTTGTTCTCTGTAAAAAAAACAAAATCTATCTCTCCTTGTTGGTGGCCGAAATGACTTTTTGTAAAATTAGCCTCAAAATTTGCAGAGAGCTTAGCATTTTACTTATTTTTGCAAGGGAAAAACCGAGAGCTAAATCATCAAAGACTTTATTCTCAATCATCAAACTGTGCATATATACTCATAAATGTAGAAATCTATGCACCTTAAGACTGGCAACGCCCGAACCATCCCCGACCATCAGATACACAGTGGAAGGCTGGGGAGGCGTGGGTGTAGGAGTCACAGGATCGTCTTTCTTGCGAGGAGCATACCCAGTCCTGCCAAAAACCTCCAAAATTGATCGAATCAAAGGAATCTTAGACTGAATAATCTCAACGCAGGTCATATCTTTGGTGTTGCTCGGATCAACCTTTTTATCGCTCTGATGTAACGGAGGCGCTATCGGGGAAGACTTCTTCTCCGACTTAGAAGATTTCACCCACCCACCGATCACAACCCTCTGGCCGATCAATTCAGGCCTTTCATCGGCGCGTTCCGTTATGGTTTTCAGAAGAACGCGATTGGAGTACTTGAAAGGCGTGAGTGGAGTAATTGCTGCTGAAGGGGAAGGAACCCTAGGGTCTTCTTGGGAGGCCATTTGTGGGGGATGAGACTTTCAGAGAAAAGATTCGGTGAAAGGAATGGAGATTGAGGCATGGCAATGGGGGAAGATATAATGGAAGAAGAAGAAGAAGAAGGATGCTTTGCTTTGAGAAGGGAATCTGTGGAGAAGAAGGAAAAGGATCGTTTTGGAGTTCTGGTTTCGCCTACAGATGGAGGAGGTGAAGGGTTTGGTATTCTTGAAGATTGGGTAATAGGTAGTGCTTGGAGCTCCATTTCTATAGTTTTGCTTGTGTGAAATCATACAGTTCCAGAACGTTGGTGATGAAGTTTTCTCTTCCGTGGCGCCAAACTAAGGTCCGTTTGTTACATAAAAGATTTAAGGTGGGAAAGAAAGGGAAAAAGAAGATTAAGAAGGAACTTTAAAAAGTTGAACTATTTGGTAGATATGGAAAGTAGGATGGAAGATGATAATTTTAAAAAATTAAAATTAAAATATAAAACTTAAAATTCCAAAAATACCCTTCACATAAAAAAAAAAAAAAAGCCCTCCTTCATCCCACGTCCCTACGACTGCCGTAAAAAAAAAAAAAGTCAGATCCAGGCGAGTTCCGACCGGTGGTGGTCGTCGCCAGCGACGAAGAGAGTCGAAGGTGAGAGGAAGAAGGTGAAGTCGGAGACGGTGAGAAAAGAAGAAGAAGAAAGGACCTAATGAGAATTTCTTTCACAATCTTCCTAAGATTTCATCTTTCATCCAATATGTGAGGAAGATTAAGGAAGGAATCTTCCCATGGATGAAGGAAGATGATCTTCTCATTGGAAGATGAATTCCGTGTAACAAACACCTAAAACCAAGGAAGATTGGAATCTTCCTTTCCCTTCTCTAATCTTCTTCCTAACAAACATGGCCTAAGGAAACCTAAACTTAGAAGATTGGAACTTTCAGATGGTATTTGTTTTGATGAGGATAATTATTAGGGAGCATCAAACAAAAATATCTAAAATGTGCGAAATTTATATTAGCATCAAACAAAAATTATTATTTAGAAAAAGCACTAATTAAAAATTTTAAATTTCAATTAGATTTAAACGGTTTAGATCTCATATGAACAATAAATAAGAAGCCCTTGATTAGAATTATTTGAAATTAATAGTGATCTTTAGATGAATGATTACTTCATTTTAATATATGAAACAACAACTAGTATTTTAAAATGTTAGGCTTGGGTTTTAAGTGTTAATGGTAAGTTGGTAACCTGAAGATTATGACTAGCTACTTCATTTTTAAAAATAAAATGCTTGAAAAATTAAGTTTGGGTTTTAAGTGTTATGATTAGGAGATCATAATTACTTCACGTCCAAGAAAAATAACAAGTAGTGTACTTAGAAACCCAAGAAATAATAATTTTAATTGTAAATCTCATACAAGAAATTTCAACTAAAAACCAAACACATAAAGGGTAGGGTTAATTAAATGTTCAAAAATAATCCGATGTTATGAAATAATCCACTTAAAGAATAAACACATTGGCTAACTTGTTTGGACATAAAGCTAATGGAGATGTCCAATTCTGTATGAAAGCATCTTGAATTGCTCTGTTATGCCTTATAAACTACTCCATTTGTCCTTATTATAAGGTCACAATTATAGCAAAATTTTGGATTTTTGGTCCAATTTTATAAGAAGCAGTTTTAACTTTTTTCAATTTTTTCCTATAATACCCCTATTTATATTTCTCAATAATAATTAAAACAATAATAATTTAATAATACACCTATATATTTTATAAGGTAAATAATATTTACAACTCATTAATGTCATATATACCTAAATTATAATTTTTTTATATAATTTTTTTTTTAAAAAAAGTAGCATTAATGCATTCTTTAATAATTATAATTTTGAGATGACATAATTGGAATAAAAAACAAAAGTGCACGTACACACAATGAATTAAAATTAGCGTGACAAGACAATAATAATAATAATAATAATAATAAAAGGCATGGATAAACACAAATATGAATATTTAATTTATATATATATATATATATCTTAAAGAGATAAACACATGAATATGTTCATGTTCGGTTGATAATGGTCGTATAGTGCGGGACCCAAAGCCCAATTCAAAGTCATTAAACTTTATTACTCCAAAACTGAGTAATTAATTCATGAGTCATGAGTCATGAGTCATGAAATATATATACATATATATACAGAGGACTATAAAAAAATGTCAAAAACTGGTTGTCTGTTACTTGTTGCAGCTTATCTTCTTTAGTACTAAAGAATTGAAAAGCCTATACATGAGAGTTTCCTCTTATTGAAAAGCCCATACATTGAGTAAGGGTATTTTAGGAAAATATACATAATTAACTAATTTAACTTCCTTCCTTAATCCCTCCAAATTCTGGTAAATAGCTCCTATAATTAGGACCATGGGAGTATAAAGGCTCATCAACTAAATTTATTTTATGCTTTTTTATAAGGTAATGGGAAAGATTAATTATTCTTTTCCATGTATGCTCCTAATAAATAAGAATGGGGTGAGAGTAATAATTAATATGATATTAGAGTTTAGTGTAATTAGCGATAATATTAGAAGTTACTTAAATTGTAATTTTATTGACTTTTTTTTTATTGGTTTGTGAGAATTGTTAGTTGGTGCCTTATAATAAGACCCAGAGAGAGTATTAAGTAAGTGTTTGTTTGGATTAGTAGTAAAAAAGCTTTTTCAATGTGATTTACCGTGTATTAAGTAAATATATAAGATGAGTTTTATCTCAACTAACGTAAACGTGCTCCTACGAACTCAAACATGCCCTAAGTCATTTTCTTAGCAATTTTTTTTTTTTTTTTTTTTTTGTATGGGCCCAAGTTAAAATAACGGAACAATCCTCTTTCTGTGTATACAAAAAAAGATGGCAAATGGGAGATTCCGAAGACCATCTACTTCTCAGCACCAAGGTTGGAAGCCTGTTATTAAAGGCTATCCAAAGGAACACACGAATTCGTTTAGAACCATTCCAATTCAATTTTTTTTTTTTTTTTTTTTTTAATAAATGGTGTTGAATCTATGCTGAGGTGGTTTCTCCAGCATAAAATTACCATGTGGGGTTTCTTTCCACACCATAACATCATCTCCGACAGCTTCCATAGGTGGCAATATTGCTATCAAACGCTGAATAATGTCATCAGGGACCACAACTGCTAATCTAGTAAAATCCCAAGTTCCATATAATCCCCAATCCGCCACAGAACTAAATTCTTCATCAGCAGTTAAAGGCCTTAAACAACAATCTTTAATTAGTTTATCCTTACATAACCAGTGGTCATGAAAAAACAGAACCGACCTTCCATTCCTGCATTTCCACCATGTACCTGATTCAATAAATTCCTTCTGATTGCATACAAACTTCCACAAGCTAGAGTCGTTTCGTAACATTAAGTAGAGTCGAATCATTGTGCAACATATATTTATTTTGTAGCACCTAAGCCCAAATCCCCTTGGCACCAGACACAAGAGACCAAGCCATTTTTCATCCCAAATGCCTTGTTAACCGATACTAACTTCTTAAGACCCAACCTCCCATGTTGTTTAGGCAAAGCTATGCGATCCCATCCTAAGGAATGGTATCCTTTCTTTCTATCTGTTGTTCCCCAAATAAAATTCCGCTGTAGCTTCTCTATCTCTTTGCAAATATTCATTGGGAGTTGTCATACTTGCATTGGATAGATTGGGACTTTACTAATAACAGATTTGGCTAAGGTAATTCTCCCTGTTGTAGACAAGCTATCCACCTTCCAATTTGCCAGCTTCTCTCTCACCCTATCCATCACATATTGGAAAGTATCTTTGCTCTTCTTTTGTCTAACCAGTGGGAAACCCAAATATTTCACAATATCACAAGTTACCTTCATTCTTGAAATGTCTTTAATTCTTCCTTTCAACCAGGCTGGAACTTTTGGAGAGAAGAAGATCAAGGACTTACTGAAATTGAATTTTTCCCCTGAAGCTAGACAGAACTTATTTAAAGCCTAGGTCATACATTCAACCTGCTCCTCAGACGCTTCTCCAAAAAGAAGGATATCATCTGCAAACATTAAATGCGATATAGCTGGACCATTCGATGTTAACAAAACAGGTTTCCAACTATTGCTTGCCACAACATCACAAATGATATGTGATAACTTATCCATACACATGACAAAAAGAAATGGGGAAAGTGGATCTCCTTGGCGAAGCCCTCTACTAGGATTAAAAAAAAAAATGTTTTGGCACCATTCCATAGAACATTAAGAGAAGGACTTGAGATGCAATTCATGACTAGAGAAATGAACTTGTCATCGAAGCCCATTTCTATCAGTACAGTTGTAACACCCCCAAATTCTAACAATTATCATAGTATAAAATTTAAATGATTTTATAAATGAATACTGAAAATTCGAAATAAACAACTTTGGGGAGTGTTACCGCCGCACTTGTACTGGGACAAGTGCAAGACTACTTATTACAATAATGAAAATCCAAACTCAAATAAATGTAATTTTAAAAAAGAAATAAATAAAACTAGCTAGAGGCCTTGAATGCCCTTCCTCACTTCTCACTGCTAGCCCCAACCCTTGGCACCTGTTTCACTGAAATTCTGCTCCCCCCGAAGGATCATCGCAGCCCATAAACACAAACATCGAATTCTTGGTAATCCTAATAAAACAAAGCAATATAGAGAAAACAAAATATTTACCTAATAAAATATCTTCCATATATATAAATATACATACATCCAAGAAAACAATTTTATTATTCTTTATTCAATTCAATTAGTGGGAAGAGAACCATGGTAGACCCGGAAACCTGCCAGTCTACCCTGTGACTCGGAATCCTGCCAGTCACAAATCGTCAAGTTGGCCATAAAATATATCTTCCTAGTGTGCACACATCTTCCCAAAGTTGCTACTAGTGTCCCTAAAACCCGCGACACCACTTTAGGAAGAACAGATACTATCGGTTCACATCAAAAAAATTATATCGGAGGCATAAAGCCTAATTGTTTTCATCACTTTGGGAGGTACCATCCCAAAGCTATCCTCCCACGGTTAAGTTATTTAAAATACACACATAATAAACTCCTAAATTATTTCTATTATTTAATTATCTTTTATATATTTTTATATTATTTTAATTAAATATAGGATATAAAGATATTTAGATATAAAATCTATTCATATTCTATTTTATTATGTAGGAGATATTATATAAAGAAGGAAAAAAAAAAGAAATCAATTAATATAGTATAGCAAAGGCGCATAGCTAGTATCTAGGTTAATATAGTTTTTAGTATATTGTATTATCTATTATATATTACAATTAATGCAAAGAAGGCATGGACCCCACGAAGCAATGGCATTCAACACGAAAAGAAACCGGAGACGCACAGGGAAATTCAATCCCAGTAATTGTATTCATATACAATTCAAGCACGAAGGCCGAGGTGAGACAATTGTTTTCAATCACAAGAAAAAAAATGCACAGGGACATACATATATATAATTGAAGCACGTAGTCTAAGGCGATGCAATTGAATTCAATTTATAAGGAAAGAATACACAGGTGTATATATATATACAATTGAAGCATGCAATCCAAGGCCAAGCAATTGTGTTCAATTGATAAAGAAGGAATCCGACAAATTGATCACAAATCATATTGTTCTACCCTGTCAAAATTTATATAAAACTAACCTAAGACTTATAGGGATTAAGATTACTTGGTCTCCGTTTTGCTAACCTCCTAGAAGAATAATTGACGAGAGTACAGAACGAGGATGTAGTAGCGGAGAAAAAAAATAGCGGCGAAGAAAAGTATCGAGTGTTTTCTAGGTTTGAGCGGCTAAACCTAGGTTTATAATTAAAATTTAGGGTTTTAGCTATGGGCTGGGCCCTTTAATTATTCTCAATTAATAAATTAACAATACAAACATTATTAATTTCTATATTTTACTATATTATTATTATTATTATTATTATTATTATTAATTATTATTATTTCTATTATTAATCGGGTATTACAACAGTTTGGATAAAATCCCATTGCACTATATCGAATGCCTTTTCGAGATTGATCTTCATTTCCATCAGACCTCGTTTCCCTTTTGCCTTCTTCATCTTGTGAAGAATCTCTTGCCCAATTACAATATTGTCCTGTATGTGTCTTCCAGGAATAAAGCTGGCCTGAAATGGAGAGATCAAAGTATCCATAATCCCTCTTAGTCGACGAGAAATGACCTTGATAATGCACTTATACTGGACTGTACACAAAGATATCGGTCTAAAGTGCTCCATTTTCTGTGGTTGATTCCTATTTGGAATTAGAGAAAGGAGAGTTCTATTAGCACTAGAAATATCAATTATTCCTTCGAAGGCATCAAAGACAAATTGACAGAGAGTAGGACCCACAATCTCCCAATTCTGTTTGAAAAAAATAGGTTGGAAACCGTCAATACCTGGAGCTTTATAAGAACCCATTGATTTAAGGATCTCATGAACTTCCAAAACAGAAGGTGTCGTTGCCAATTTATCCAACACTTGATTATCAATAATTGGAAATTTACTGATAGTGTCTAAAGTGGTACCCACATGGTTCATTCCATCATTATCGACTTGGAATAGCTGCTTGTAGAATTCAACCACGAGGTTCCTGATTTCATCTTCATCTGTAAGCCAAGCACCAGAATCATTCTGAAAAGTTAAGACTCTATTGCTTCTTCTCCTTATACTTGTCTTGAGGTGGTAATACCTAGTGTTCTTGTCGCCCTTCGAGATCCACTCTATTCTTGCTTTTTGAAACCATTTAAGTTCTTCCATATTCATAATTTCTTCTAATTGTAAATGAAGCTGCTCCTCAAGAGCAGCCAAAAATCTAGAGAAAGGGTATGCAGGTGATCTCTGTATTCCCCTAATCTCGCTAGAATTTCTCTTTTCTTTCTTTCTACCAAGCCAAAGGTATTTTTATTCCACGCTGGAATTTCCTGTCTAAGATTATCCAAGTTAGAATTCAACTCCAAATCGGTATGCCAGGTTTTGGTAAGAAAACTCTTAAAATCTTCATGCTCCATCCACATTGCCTCAAACCTGAAAGGCGATGTCCTCTAGCAACTGGAAAAATCCCCAGCTTTAGAAGCAGTGGGTTGTGGTCTGAGAATTTCACTCTGGGAAGAACTTTGGCAGCACAATTGGACAGAGTATAGGGGAAGAATTGGTTAACCAGTACCCTGTCTAACCTCTCAAACAACCTTGAGCAACCAACAAGCTGAGGACCCCTCCATGTAAACTTAGGACCAGAGGCCCCAGATCATTTAAGCCGCACTCGTGAACTTTGCTCTGGAACCATCTACACCTTTCAGAGTTACCTCGTCGGCTACCAACTCTTTTGGACAAGGACATTATATCGTTAAAATCTCCACAAACAGCCCACGGAAGAGTGATTCCTCTGGAGAGAATCTTCAATTTCTCCCATAGGATAGTCCGAAAGTTGGAGTGAGGAAAAGCATAAATAAAAGTTAAAAGGAATTCAGGGTTACCTGGAATTGAGCATCAAAGATGAAGAAAATGACGATCTTCCTCCACAACCGAGATCGAAATAGCTCTGCTATCCCAGAAAGCCACGATTCCTCCTGACAGCCTGACACTCGACACACGTTTCATTTCATTGAAGCCAAGTCGTAACAAATGGCGGAGACGGGAAGCATCGGAACAATGAGTGTCTGCCAAAATCAGTAAGATGGGCTTGGAACCATCTTTAATAGCTTTGAGATTATTATAAAGGCCCTTACCACAAGAGCCTCTACTATTCCAGTAGATTATGTGATCCATAAAAGACTCAACTTAAATAAAGGACAAGCTCGATGGCCCAATTACAAAGGGGTCTTAGGGACCATAGATAAATCTATGTCTCCAACAGGATCCTTCCAATCTTCCTCACTTTGAAAAGAGCCCACGTCCGGACATTCTTCCCCAATACCAGGCCAATATTATCAAGATGACGTTGGCTTGGATCCACAAGAATAGAGCTTGTCAATTGGGCATTCTTAACATTACCAGAAGGCCCAATAATTTCATCCCTACCCGATTTCCCAAGTTCCGTCTCCATAACGCAGTCAGTATCCACGTCTTCCTCCCCTGTCGTTATCATCAAAATCTCACCCTTTTTATCCTCGTTCCCTTCCCTCGCTCGTTTCTCCACACGCCTGTCACCTTGCTGTACGAATGCCGTTACTGCTCCCTCCACTATCTTCGCGATCACCTCTTCTCTACTACGTTGCCCATTTGTGGTTCTTCCTAAAATTTTCTCTCTCCCCAGAGAATTCTTGCGTTGCACTTGCTGACCTATCGGCTTCCACACAGATGTCACCTTAGCTTGGTTAATCACATTTTGCACACCATGATTATCTTCATTGATCTCTTCCACCTCAGCCAATACCTCAAACCTTGACCCCACCTTCGGATTAACCTGATTCTCGGCAATCTTCTCCTTCGTCTTCCTTGGGCGTCTAGCCTTCTGAACTACCTTCCATTTTCCAGGTATATCAGAAGCTTCCTGTTCTTCTCCATCCTTCTTAGCCTCTCCCTCCCTCCCATGTTCTTCCTCCGCAACATATTTATTTTGTGGGCAAGTCTCAAATCTATGCCCATAAACTCCACAACTAGTGCAAAGTAAGTGTAATCCTTCATATTCAAGATAAAAAGCTTCATTCTCAATAAGGAATCCCTGCATCATTTGCTTAATCAATTCAACCAATACAAAAATTCTGGAAAAGTGTTCTCTAAGTTGGTAAGAGGTATTCATATCAACTTTTAGAGTCTTCCCTATACGATTCCCTATCTTCGTGAGAGCCTCCTCATCATAGTATTGAAGCTATGGTATACTTCGACCTTCTTCTCTTCCTCTATTCAGGATTGGATTTCATTCAATCTTATTGAGGAGGTTGGCGCAATTGATGACCAGATGTGGAATCTTATCTGAGGAGTTACTTGCTGGTTTTTATGGTGTTGGAGAAATAAGTGTCTTTGATCAGGACTTTCAGAAGCCTAGTAGTCCGATATTGATTATTAGGAAATCATGGAAATCTTTTTGTATGGCCTCTGCATCTATTGCTAGTGACAAGAGTAGTATTGATACTAGCATGCTCAACCGGTCTCCTCCTCCTTCCGGTTGGAGCAAAATGAATGTGGACGGATCTATGGTTCCCAATTGTGGTAAAGTCGGGTTTGTAGTGGGGTCTTACGAGATTGCTATGGCAGATGGCTTTTGGGTTTCACTCATAATCTGGGGATTTGTGGGATCTACGAGGCGGAGGAATGGGCAATCTTAATGGGGCTGAAACTAGCTTGGGATGAAGGTCATAGATGCCTAATTATGGAATCTAATTCGAAAATGGCTGTTGAGAATATTATGCAGCCAAGACCAACCCAAAATGACACGATGGTATCTTTACAAATCTCTGAAATGTTGTCCTAGAATTGGGATGTCAAAATAGTATACATCTCCAGAGCTCAAAACATATTGGCTGACCATTTGGCTAAAGAAGGGCTTAGAGTTTCTTCTATCTCACGTGATTGTCCATCTAGCTTATGGACTGTGTTTACACATGAGTGTTTGGGACTTGATCCCCTCCCTTCTTTTTCTAATATATAAAGGCTGAATGCCTCTCTTTTATCAAAAAAGAAAAAAAAGATGACAAATATGCTTTCCACAATGATCCTAGGAATCTAGGAGACAAGGAAGTGGTGGATAGATTATTTTTATTTTTTGGTTGCCTGCAATAAGGAATGGTTCATGTACTATGAATGGCCCAAGGGAAAATCAATGTCATTACAAAGTCTTCATTTTCATTAGCCATCCCCTAGAATTGTTAGAAAAATGAAAAGAAATAAATGTGATTAAAATTTAAAAGTGACATTCATTTCTTTAGATAAACATATCATCTCATTTTTCTCTTTCTCATTTTCTTCTCAATATTTCATCTTCATTATTGGATTAAAAAATGGATGGTTCATTTTAATATTTTATAAAATTATTAGATAAATAAATTTGAACAGTTAAAATAATTTGATGTGTACATATCATAATTATCATAATTGCAGTATAGAAAAATAGAAAACTTTTAATTCATAAAATAATTTAATAATAAATTTTTATTGAATTCTTTTCATTTAACCTACTTTCTACGGCTGATTTTTTTTTTTTTTTTTTTGGCTGGTACGTAGTACTTTCTATTGTTGAATTGACACATGTATATATTAGACAAATAGAGCATATAAGTCTAATAAATAATTTTCTATATTTTAACTTCATTTTCTTCGTCTCCTTTTCAAGTTATCATGATATGATAAAAAAAATTAATTGAGGAATCATAAATTCTCTTAAGTTAGTATGAAGCATAAAGTAAAAAAAAAAGTGCGAGGAAGAAAGAGTGCGTGCATGCATATGAAACAAAGAACTAAAGTGTGAATTTGTTGAGTTGACATTTTTTTTAAATGAGATTAACGATACTTTTTTTTTTTAATTGAGACTAGTGATGTTAAAATTAGGCGATTGAAAATACACTTTATAAGTTCAAAGGACTAAACTAAGTGAATTTAGAGAATCAAATACATACTTTAACACTTTTTTTTTTTTGGGAGAGAGTCAAATGTATTCCATGAAAAATGATAATTAATACTCATTCCGATCTTAAATATAGAATAGAATTTATAGTACAAATTACATTATAAACTCTGTCTTATATTTAAGACCAGCTGCTTCGAAATGAAGTGAGAAAGAAAGTCACTTATATTGGATAGATGCAATTGGTGAAGTGAATTTTTGAACCCTTTGATGACAATAATAACTTCTTTAACAATCTTTTATCTCTAATTCATTTTAGAAACATTTTGCAAATTTTTTATTTTTATAAATTTTTTATTTCATGTTTATTTTTTTGATAACATAAAATGCTAAGGGCTTCTTGGTGTGGGCTGTTGGAGATATACTACTACTATCAATTAGTGATTTATGAGGCCATAAAGATGTTTAAATTCATACTGCCGTTAGGCCATCAACTAATTAATCCTATAAATGCATGTACTTTTATTTTTATTCCCATTGCAATTATCAATGATACCAATTAATTTATTTTTCTTGAAAAAAAATGATAATAATCAAATTCTTTATTTAGGGCGTGGCAGCACGTTGCGACCCTTTTACATGTTGCCCATCTACCCAATAAAACTGATCGCATAGAAGAATATAATTTTCCCTAATTTGAATGGGATGCATTTTTTTAACAAATTTTTTCCTTATATATAAATCTAACCTGGAAAAAAAATGAAGTTGGAGACACATAGACATGTTAGATAAGCATATTTAGTCAACTAACATGCAAACGTAATTTGGATAACAACTAGGGTAAAATTGCTACGATTTGAAAACATTTAGGGCACATTGCTTAAGAGTGAAAACTTTCAGGGCAAATTTACACTTAAACTTAAAAACAAAAATAAGGTAGATGTCATATGGATTGTCAGCTCAACATATATTATTTCATGAATTTACCTTAAAAGTTTTCACTCTTAATCAATGTTGACATAAAAGTTTCCAAATCGTACCAATATATTTCACCCTAGTTGTTATCCAAATTACATTTGTTAGTTGGCCAAATATGCGTATCTAGCATGTCTATGTGTCTCCAACTTCATTTTTTTCCAGTTTAGATTTATATATAAGGAAAAAATTTGTTAAAAAATGCATCCCATTTAAATTAGGGAAAATTATAATACATGACCTAAGAAAAATAATACTTATTAAAATAACCATAAAAATAGTAATTCTTTTGAAAGACCATAAATTAAAACATTAAAATAGATAGACTAAATTGCCCTTAGGAAGATTATTGCTTTATTACACCTAATTTCCTGTTCTTCTGCTTTCGGCAAAGGCGATTCCCGGTCAGAGCTTAAAGTGTGATGGCTTTGAATGCTGTTAGTCAAACAGGCTTCTCTGGTTCATTTGCTACTAAGTATGGTGAGTTTATTTTTTATTTTTCTTGAGAAACTCTCTAAAGACTAAGTGAATTTCACAGTTAAAAAACTTTGTTTTACTGATGGCTTTTGCGTTTTTTTTTTTTTTTGGGTGTTGCAGAAGCATTAATGACAAGGAGAAATGCTCTACTCATGCAGCAGCAAAGACTAAGTGCGCTAGAGCAGAGGAGGCAGTGAATCACAACCTGCGCTTACCATAGGACTGGATATACTAATCCAAGCAAGAAGATTCAAATTTCTCCAAGAAAACTAGGGTTATAAAGTAGGGAATATGGATGAAGATGAAGATATTTAAGAATGTTGTGGGTAGGTTTTAGATGTAATAAAGCAATATCTATTTTTTTGGGATAAGATTGCAAGTTGTAGGAAGTGGCTTTGGGTTGCGTATAGTGAAGAAGAATTATTAGGAGCTTAGGTTTTTTTTTTTTGGTTGTAATAAGCTAAAGCTTGTGCCATCCATCTTCTTCCTCCCAGCACTTATGGGGCGATGGAATGAAGGAAGAAGGAAGAAGCAAGGTGAGAAGGAGAAAGTGTGAAGTTAAGGTAGTTGTGTAAGAGATTTGGAACTTGTAAAAATCACTCCACTTCAGTTAGAGAGAATATAGAAAATCTGATTAAGGGCAATTTAGTCTTTATATTTTAATATTTTAATTTCTGGTCCTTCAAAATAATTACCATTTTTATGGTCATTCCTAATAAATATTATTTTTCTTATATCCTTTATTATAATTTTCCCATCAAATTATTAGAAAACAATCAAAGAGGTGAAAGCATGTTACGAGATGAATGGAAAATCAAAGAAATACCTATTTATCTCAATGTCGTTGGGTTATGGCGACGAGGGTTACCGGTGGTTTTATTCTTAATAATCTTGCTCAGTGTGTCTTGAATTTGGTAATTTGATTTTTTTCCATTACTTCTTGGCAAATGTGAGTTTCTTCTCCATCTACAACATTTCTCCTTCAATGTTATTCACATTGTCGAAGATATTTAGTTAACTAGTGATCAAACTTAACATTTATGATGGTCAAGGTGGCATTTTTGCAATTTGGAAACTTTCGGAGCAATATTTGAGCCTTTTTTTTTTTTTTTGCAGACAACATTGCTCTTTAGTAAAACTTTTAGAGTAAATTTACATTTTAATAAAAATGATGTGAATTATATGTGGACTTGTCATATCAACATATTCGATCAACTAACAGTCAAACTTAATGTAGATAACGGCCAAGGCAAAACTGCTACGATTTGAGAACTCTCAGGGTTACATTGCTCCTGATAAACTTTTGGTGCATCATTGCTCTTTTTTAACAACTTTGGGGAGAAAATTGAATTTTAACCCTAAATTATAAAAAGTTAAGCATTCCAATTTAAAACCATTCAAAAAAAAAAAATTGACATACTCCCTACAGTTCACAATATAAGGCACTTTTAAAAGAAAGAATATAAATCACATTCAATTTAATTAATGCTTTTTTTCCTGTTTTGTCTCAGTGATTAATATTCACTTTTCAACGTTGCCTACCATTATACCCCTCTCTAAAATAACTTTTCCAATGCAATCAAACACATTTCTCAAGAAGGGCAAAAGTGAAAAAAAAAATACATTTTAGGACATATCAAGTGAATTAACTTTCATTTTTTGTTTCCCGTAATATAATTGAAGTGCTCTATATTGTGGACTAGAGGGAGTATTGTAATCCAAATTTTAGACTCTTGTAAGAAAGCACACGAGGAGGTTATTTTTAGGGTTAATATGCAAAAATACTGTAACATTCCATTTGAAAACGGCGGATTTTTTTTTTTTTTAACGTTTCCAAAAATTTCAAGCAAAGTAATCAGAGTAGAGCATTGGAGCGAGTAAGTAATTTACATTACATTCAAAATATGGACCATAGTGTAAATGTATCGGATTACATAGTATCCGAAATTCTCAAAAGTTAAAGAAACTAAAGAAAACGATAGATAATGTAGACACGTCTTGGCCTACTCCACCGCCGCCTCGTTCACCAAACATCGGTCCTCCGCACTGATGCTACAGCTGAGATCCATTCCACATATGGATCTCGTGTAACGGTTAACATTATGCTCAAATAAAACAAGATATCGTGCAACGTGATATTCATTTCAATACAAAGATATCATCACAAAAGCAAACAGCAGATGTATGATCAATAACATGGACGAACATAAGCACAAAGCGGATGTAAAGTCTCTCTCGACTAGTTCTGCACATATCCAAGGTGCCACGCCACTAACGTGTCCTCGCGCTAGGAATAACTCAAACGGCATTACCAATACTATAATTTGTGGGTAAAGTCGTAAGTATCTCCGACGATTCTCAACAGAACCTCAGTCTATGAACGTATCTATAACGCAAAAGTATATAAGCAGCATAGAGTTAGGGTTACAGTACGCGTCCGTACCTTAGTTGCAGATATCCGGCTCTTCCGGCTAAAAACGGTACTTTTGACGGCCGTACGTAAAACAGCGAAACAACGGCTCAACGGCAAAACAAATGAACGATGAAATTTCGAAAGCGGTTCGACGTCGAAGTATTCTAATCAGAATAATAACATACTTATGAATATTTGGCAGCATAACATGCATTTTAGGTGAAAAAGACCATTTTGCCCCTACTACCCCTATTTGGCGGAATTTCGCCAGAACTTCGTTACTTTGACCTTATTCCATTTCAAAATTATCCCCACTATGTTTTTACCTCGTCGACATCTTTCAATGCAATGAGGCTTAAAAACAAGTATAGGAATATATTCTGAAACTTCCTAGATCAAAACAACAGTTCTACTATAACTACCGAAAGAACTACGGAAACTAAAAGCTAAGGACAGAAGAACTTACTCGGGGCTAGGCAGAATTTTTGCAGAGCTTCTCACTCTAAGTTTCGGCCAAGGAAGAGAGAAGAATGGTGTGAAGAATGAGAGGAGGGGTGCTTGCTATTTATAGAGAAAATTCAGGACGTATCGGGAATTTTCTGCTTTGTTTCTGGACCGTTGGATCTAGGGTTTTGTAAGATGGAATCTTGACCATTCAAGGTCTTGGTCGACATCTAAGGCCCAAAAAGTCAAATAATGAGTTGTCATCCAATGATGACTCTTGCTTTATGGCCTCCGCCCGATAAAGCTACCCGACGGTGTCCGTTTCGGGCGATTTCGCGAAAACTCAAAAATCCGGGCATGTAACTTTGAAGGTCTTTTCATCCTCTTTCATATTATCTATTTGGATCCTCTTTTTGATCATATCCAGGTATTCTCCAAGGCGTCGGAAGATATTCGGACAAACGCGTCCCGATTCTTTAAATCGCTTAGATAGAACCAACTTCCGACAATAATTCGTTGAATCGTAAAACGTCCGCTTGTTGCCTTACTTAATCCCGTGTTTGAAAATACGAAATTGTTTCTATAGGTTCTCACTTTGCCTATCTGACTTTACTTTATCTGATCGAAATTTCCGTCTTATTAGGAATTAGGGTTTTCTTTGGTTGGGAATTAACGTCTGGTAAATTTTTTCTTCGTGTAAAAATTTACTTGTTCTTAATCTGATCACTCGAAAAGACTTTTACCTCTGGTTTACCTGTATAATTTATTTCTAACTTTTCCCCTGGCCCCGCTTATGTTCGACTCACCGCATTATATTATTATTTTATTCTAATTATCATTTTAATTATTTAAACAATTCATTTTAATTAAAAATACCAATAATTTCGGCCTCTTCATTTTAAAATTCAGTTTTAATTATTTTTTCATAATTTTTTCCATTTTTAAAAAATATAATATTTTTTACCAAAAATTCATGTTTTACCCTTGCCTTTGTTAAGGCTTAATCGCACCTAAATTCTTCGTTTAGTGATCTTTTTAGGATTAGGTTTCTTCATACATTTATCTTTACTAATTTTTCTTAATATTTTTATCATAATTAGTAAGTATATTTAATGCTAATTACCAGCCTAAATCTCTTAATTAAGGATTTTACCACAAATTTAACTTTCTATATTTCTCTTGTTTTATCAATCAATTAGCTAGTAATTATCTAATCATTATCTTACCAATGGTTGATAATTTTATAATTTACAGTATATTATTATCTTACAAACTTTATACTTGCACCGTCATTTTATATCCTATGTAAAATATTAAAAATGTTTACATCATAAAGTTACTTTATGATTACGTAATGCTTTTTAAACATTTCTTCATGTTATTTCCTCTGAAATAATTTATTAAATTCTTATAATTAAAGATAATACTCCCATAATTTTCTCATAATTTTTCATGATCTTTCAAATATTTATCATAATGTTTTTAGACCGCTTCTATCACCATTATAGCATTTTTAGTCATTCTGTTCATCTTATTTTTCTGTAACTTTTTCGACAATTTACTCGACAATTATAAAAATTTTCTATAATAATTTTAACTCATGAATTTGCTTCATCAAAATATTCATTAATTTCTCTTATCTCAAGAATTCCAAATTTGCTAAAATCCGGGTATTACAAATACCAATGAGTTTTTTCCTAAAGTGTAAAAATACCTATATAATTTTTGGATACGCAAAAGTACCTATGGGTGTTTAAAAGTGGAGTAAAAATATCAAAACCGTTAACTTTGGTTGTGTTGACCTTAAGAGAGAGAACATTTGACTAAAAATGCTGACAAAGAAAGAAATTTTTTTAAAAAAAAAAATCCACATAGACATTAGCCTCACCATAAGAGAGAAAACTACATTCATCGCAACCTAAAACTTTGCAAACCCAAAAAAAATAAACCATGGAGAGGAGAAATATCAAGCAAAAGCAATCACCCAAAAGTCTGAAACCCATTAAAACAACAATGGAGGTTTAAACATTAAAACCATTTTGGCATCAAAAGTCGAAGCAATCAAGATTATTCAAGGCTGTGAATCAAGAAATAAACTCAAGCACCTGAGCTTTAAATGGAATTCGTAATGGTGAAGCATAAAAGTAACAAGGCAAACAAGGCAATCTAAAAACCCAAGAAAAAATTGGGCTACAATAATTCCTAGTAGTGAAGCAAAGGAATCACGAAGAAGCTGAGAGTTCTGTTATTTCATGGAAGAAAGAAATCAAAATTTTGTGATCTGGTTGTGTACCTCTCTTCAAAATCACATATAAATTGTTTCATTGAAGCCTCTAAATCACACACTTCACTTATTAACTAACCCCTAAAATACATATTGCTGGCTTTGACCAACCAAAAAAAAAAAAAATATTGCTGGCTTGCAATCTTTCTCACGGTCGTGCTCGTACTCATTGCCGCTAGATCTTTCGTTCAAGGTGTCCTTGGTGATGCTTCGACCATCATAGTTGTCCCTCCTCCTTTGTCGTCAGATGGCTTGCATAGGCATTTTGAATCATTCCTTCTAAATCATTTGTACCCAATAGACCATTTCAGCAGAATATAAGGGTGTGTTTGGTTTGAGAGGAGGGATGAGTGGGAAATTTATCCTCTCCCCTCATCTAGTTTAAAATTTTTGAAAGGGAGGGGAGTCAAAATCTTAAACCACCCTCCCCTCCCCTCCCCTCGTAATCCAAACAAAGAATCTTTTCCCCCTTCCCTTTCCTCTAACAACCAAACGAAGCAACATACCTTCCCTCACTCCCCTCTCATTCATCCCATCTCATCCCAAATCTCATGGAATGTGGTAGGGGGCAATGAACTCAAATCAGCCGAGGGAGGAATAGAGGAAGGAGACGAGGTGTGGTGGGGATGCCACGTTGGATGGAGGCTAGGAACAAGGTTGAAGAGAAGGAGTGTGATATTGCGGCTGAGGGGAGGGAAGGGGCGAGATAGGAGGACCCGTCTTTGGTCCTTTTCTGCTCCTATTTGCATCCCTCTTTTGTGCCAAAACGGCGATGTTTTGGCGCAAGGGAGGGCAGTTGTGCCCTTGTTTTTTTTAAAAATATTTTAGGGGACTGGTACTAAAAAGATACTACAAGATACTGAACGGTATTGAAAAATTATTTTAGGATCAAGAAAAAATATTTTATGGTACTGACTGGTACTAAAAAGATCATTGAGGATACTAACTGGTACTAAATAAAATACTTCATGGTTTAAAAAAATTATTTTAGGATCTTGAAAAAATATTTCTAGATCTTGACTCCAGATCTTGAAAAAATATTTCATGATCTTGACAAATTATTTTAGGATATTGAAAAAATATTTCAGGGTACTGATTGATACTAAAAGGATACTTGAAATATTGAAAAAAACTTCATGATCTTGAAAAATTATTTTAGGATCTTGAAAAAATATTTCACTAAGATTAACCGGTAATAAAAATATACTTCGGGATATTTTTAATATAAATATTTTAAAAAATTAATTAATTTTATAAAAATCTCCAAAAAAAGTTAATTAAGTTTTATATTTAGAACCAAAGTACTACCTTAATTGTACCAATAAGTCCAAAAAGTGTTACACATTCTAGTTGGGTGTGACAATTCTAGTTCGGTTATTGTCACAATTGGTTTGGAAGAGGAACATGTTTAGAAAGTCTAACAATATTTATGAAAATGTCACTAGTCATACTTTCTAAATTTTATCCTCTATAACCGGATCACAGAGGCTGATTTAATTAACATATTTTGTATTAGTGCTTGTTTGAGAACAAGAAAAAATGCTATTCTAAACATTTTTCCACAAGTCAAAACAAAACTCTTTCATATACTTGGTCCGTAAATTGTAAGAACACTTCTAAAAAGCTTAAACAAACGTACACTCAGTGATAAAAGAGTATTCACTCATTGTAAAAAACAAGAGACTCCATACTATTATGACGATACAATCAAATTGGCTCTTAGAACTGCACAAGATCTGAATAATTTCATTCCAATAATAAACTTCCTCACATACATTATGCTTTCATGAAACTTGAAAATAATCACACACACACACAACACACAAAATATCAAGGGCTAAAAGATCACAACTTTATACATGTTAGAAAAATACAAGGCTGCTACTTCATATCTTTCTGTCTGCAACAAATGGAGAAATTTTGAGCTGAGAGTATTCACAATATCATCCAACTGTGGAACTTTACCCCCAAAACACAATCAGTTCATGATCTTGCCATGGCTTCTGTGGAAAGGGATAACATCTCTGACATCGGTAAGGCCTGTTATGAAGAGAATCAAAAGGTCAAACCTAAGAGTGAAGCCGGAGTTCTTGACTGTTCCATGTCGTCGAAGGTCGAGGTACCACTCATACTTCTCTCTCGGCAGGCCCGACTCCTCAATTCTGCCATGAAATGAAAGTACAAAAAGATGCTTAAACCATATTTTACCCAAAGAAAGCATGCATCACATGAAAATACATATCAGGAAGAATGTGAAACACAGAAATTTGACACTCGACTAATGGCCTAATAGTCTAGTAGTACGATGCTCCATCTAAGTGGGAGGTTGTGGGTTCATTCCCATTCACAACCTTAGCTTGTTAGTGTCTGTCACTTTAATTACAAAAAAAAAAAAAAAAAAAAAAAAATTGTCACTGGAATGAGAGAGATAGTACCTTGACATTATCACATCAAGACGCTCCTCATTTTCGCCACCTGAAACTATAACTCCAACCTGCAAATATGTCTCATGATTGTAAACATTTTTGTTATTGAAAAAAAGAACGGAGAGAAGAACAACTTAGACTAGAATCATTATCAGAATCCTTCAAACAAAACCTTACAGCAATCCACGAACAGATTATGTCAACACTCAATGTTTCATCATACCTTAGGGGCAACTAAATCAAATGCAGCCACTGTTCTCATATCATCATTCACACGAACAAAAAATGGCTTAGCTTCTTTTGGATAATCGCAGATGATTACAGGCCCTTTGAATATGTTATCAGCCAAATAGCTGCCATTGAAGAGATTGGTCAGTAGCTAAATCGGTGAAGGAGACAACTCTACTTCTGACAGATCAGAAAAACCAAAGCATATCATGAGAATATCCATACCTCAGATGTTCTGTAGTAAGGGAAACACCCCACTGGATGTTTGTCTCAAATTTCTTGTCTGTGACCTAGGAGAGCAAGTGCATGACAAGAATAGGTCTAATATATCTCAAGAAGGGAAAGAGATGAAACAAATAAAATAAAAAGGGAGTGAAGACTATGAACATGCTATAATCATGGAGCACGTGAGAATGTACCTTCATCAAAATATCAATCACTTCCTTGTAGGACATGATGTCAGGGGGGCCTGATACGGTCTGCTGAAGACCAGTCATGCGGGCACTGTCGATTCTTTTGGAAACAAAGTTCATATCTTCAGAGCAGTTTTCCCAAACCCACTTGCATAGGTATTTGAATAAGTCAATAGCACAATCCACGGAATCCTGCAAAAAATGTTGACAGAAAGGCCTTCCAATTCCAGCTACAGTATAGAGAAGGAATTACATATGAAAAGTGAAGACAAATTCTGACTTGAATATTCCATATTATGTGGTAGGTCCCTCCCTAGAAGCGTCGGAACTACTAATAATTTGGAAGTTAGTGGTAGAAACTTCATCTGATAAACGCAATTCTTGATTGTTATATTTGAGGACCTTATAATAATTAATGTTAATATACAATGACTCAAAATTAAGCAAATGCCTCGAATCAAAGAAGAGGAAAAACAAATTCTGATTGAAAAACAGGGGAACTGATGCTATTTTTCATGACATAACAACGGTAAAGTACATGACATGTCTATAGCGATGTTTAAAGATAAATTTCACACAAAAATGGAACAACCATAGGTGGATGTCATTGTTTCACATCTAGCTCAATGGAAATATGCAGGCATAGGTCCATATCCCAACACCACAGTTTTCCTTGCATAATCAATTTAATGAAAGATAACTGATTAATTTTATAACTTCTGTATACTAATATTTCCCAAAGTTGAATATCGGCAGCATAATTTTTCTTTCTAAAGCATTTTGCCAAAGGTTGCTAGGCACAATTACTAATTTTTAGTATATGCTTTTTACAAGCTAATTTTTTCGGAGCCAGTCAAACATATAAGTTAAGGACAACAGCAAAATTTAAATTCATCCTGCTTATAATTGAACTGTTGTAGTGATCCTCAGTTCACAAACTGAGAGACATATCACCATTGTCAAAAAACACACTTTGCCCCATTTAATCTTGAAAACTAAAGCATTGATTCAGAAAACAAAAAGACCTTAAGCCAGTTCCTACTTTATTCTCCTCCATCCAATATACCATAATAAAATCTTACAGAAACCAAACATCATTAATTCTGCTAGAACAGACTACAGAGCCCCAATTAAATGGAAAACACTCAGTATTAACTTAGCATTATGTGTAATTGGATTTTAGAAAGCGTATAAAAAATATGTCACGTAATAATGCAAAGTCAAACAATGAAAGGATACCACTAGCTGAGCAAACGCCATTTCTGCCTCGACCATCCACATTTCTGCAGCTTGTTTTGAAGAATCTGTTTTATCTGCTTGAAATCTAGGTCCAAATGAATAGACATTTCCAAGAGCACAAGCATTGGTCTCCAAATGTAAGCCACCAGAAGAAGTTAAATATGTCTGGCAAGAGAAAAATCCATCAGAAGAATCTACTTGGAGAGCCTTAAATAAGGATGCTGATTTTGTCTTTCCTCTTGCTTCCAACTGTGATGCCAGTTCATTTGGTTTCTTCAAATCCTGAATTGCAGCAGCCAGTGCTTCCCTATTGCTATCACTTTGTTTCAAGTTTTCCACTATGTTGCTTTTCTCTCTTACAGCTGCCCTCACTGTTTCAAGGTTAACGCCTTCAATCTCATTTATGGTTTTTAGCTTATCCTCATCTGCTCTCTGCTCCAGGGAGGTGACCAAGAACATTTTGCCCAATCCTTCATAGTCTGATGTGGTTATAATTGGTACTTGCACATCCAAGAATGCATTATGTTTAAAAAATAAGTGGGTAGCAAAAGAGAGGGCACTACGAATTCACATGACAGATGCCACCTGATACATGATGAACACATCATTTGAGTATAAATGAAATTCATATTTCTTCCATAATATACTTCTCATGATAGAGATATAAATCATAATAAATGATAAGACTACAACTACAAGCATGTTATTACTTCGCAGACTAGCTCTCAAAATAATAATAATAAATCATAATTGCACATCAAACATGAATGATGGAGTATAAGCATAATCCATTTCAAAACCCTACTCTTAAAATAACAGATATAGGAGGTGAGGAAAAAAATTAATTATTAAAGCTCAAAAGTATAAATACAGGCAGGATTTATTTGGCCTAGCTGGATCAAAACTAGATTTATTTCTACACAGTAAGATTATTTTTTTTTAAAAAAACATATAGCAAATTCAATAGAACACCAGATGTGGCTGAATACTATATATACATAGAAAGTTCAACTGGAACAAAATTCTCCAGACCACCTAGTCATGAAATAGTTATCATCTGTCATAAATATGCAATACATTGTATATCCATAGCTTATAAAGAAAAAATGAAATGATAATAATATGTAATTCTCTTTGTCAGAAAATCCAACATGTTGGCTGGTAAGCAGGAAGAATTCAAGAAAAAAAAAAAATCATATTCAAATTTACCGTGGTCACTCGAGGCCGAAAATGGGAGAAGTCCCTTAACATATCCAATGGTAATCGCTTCTGTGATAATGGATACTTGTCAGGATCTACTGTACCAATGTGGAGAATTTTGTCAGCTTCAAGCTCAATAACCTGCTTTCCCTTTGCTGATGGTTTCTTTAATACACCTTCCACTAATATACAGGTTCCTGTAGGTAGTAGCTTGCTTGGTGACGCCAGTGATGAATCAACAACCACCTAAAACATTTCACGTACCAATGAGAATCATGACAACCTAAATCACATACAGATCCAATGCTTGTTTGCTTGTTCTAAAATTCTCATTTTATTTGCTTGTTCTTACAAAGCTGGATTAGTATATATGATTAAATAACCAGTACCAGTTGGCGGTCAGATCCTCATGTATGTAGAATCAGGTTCATGTAAATATCTCCAAAAGATTCCTATTTAAAATGGGTTTCACCTAAGGCAATTCGTAAAATACCAATAGTTCTTCTTTCAAAGAATTAGTTCTAGTCCAAAGAAGAAAAATCCATATTTTGACTATCAGGTATCAACTATTTTTTGCAATTGACGTGAAAAATTTATGCCTCTAATCAGGTTTTTTTTGGTTTAACTTGCAATGCAAGCACCTATCTAGATTGACCCTAAAATAATAATTGACAGACTACTTAATTAAACAATTGCGCATGACTATACATGCATGAGAGAAGGACATTTGCAGAAACCTACAAAATCTTTCAAGACTCCAACAAACATAACAGAATCAGTTGCACTTTCATTTAAATTCAATCCACCGAGTACGCAACTAAGCATTTCACTTAAGGATGTTACTTGTTCCCTGTAAAAAAAATTAAAAATAAAAAACTATCTTTTATTGTTGGTGGCCGAAAAGACTTTTTATATAAATTAACCTCAAAATTTGCAGAGAGCTTAGTATTTTACATATTGTCGCAAGGAAAACACCGAGACCTAAATCATCAAACACTTTATTCTCAATGATCAAACTGGGCATATATACTCATAAATGTAGAAATCTATGCACCTGAAGACTGGCAAGGCCCGAGCCATCCCCGACCATCAGATACACATTGGAAGGCTGGGGAGGCGTGGGTGTAGGAGTCACAGGATCGTCTTTCTTGCGAGGAGCATACCCAGTCCTGCCAAAAACCTCCATAATTGATCGAATCAAAGGAATCTTAGACTGATGTAACAAAGGCGCTGTGGGGGAAGACTTCTCCTCCTCCTTAGAAGATTTCACCCACCCACCGATCACAACCCTCTGGCCGATCAATTCAGGCCTTTCATCGGCGCGTTCCATTATGGTTTTCAGAAGAACGCGATTGGAGTACTTGAAAGGCGTGAGTGGAGTAATTGCTGCTGAAGGGGAAGGAACCTAGGGTCTTCTTGGGAGGCCATTTGTCGGGGATGATACTTTCAGAGAAGAGATTCGGTGAAAGGAATAGAGATTGAGGCATGGCAATGGAAGAAGAAGAAGAAGAAGACGGATGCTTTGCTTTGAGAAGGGAATCTGTGGAGAAGAAGAAAAAGGATTGTTTTGGAGTTCTGGTTTCGGCTACAGATGAAGGAGGAGAAGGGTTTGGTATTCTTGATGATTGGGTAATAGTTAGAGCTTGGAGCTCCATTTCTATAGTTTTGCTTGTGTGAAATCATACAGTTGCATATCGTTGATGATGAAGTTGTCTCTTCCATGGCGCCAAACTAAGGAAACCTACCGTTAGAAGATTGAAACTTTCAAATGGTACTATTTGTCTTGATAAGGATAACTATTAGGGAGCAGCAAACAAAAATGTGCGAAAGAAGAATCTCCCTTCACTAAGGCTTCTAAACGTCGAGGAGGCTATGCTTTGAAGAAGCTAGCCCAACGACTCAACCAATCTCGCTTAAGTCGGCCGACTCCAAGAGGGCGCAGCGCAACTTTAGAGCTCTTAAGCAACAAATTCGAAGGGCGAAGGGGGGAGAGATTGTGGGAAGAAGTGTTATTGATCCAGGGAATGGCGAAATTGATTTTCCCCCAAGCTGGTTGCAACCAAACGCTGATGAAAGCTATGAAAAATGTGATCTTGGTGATAACGCTGATTATCACGCCGGTGGCCGGGTGAATCCTGCCACCGGTGCACAATGCATATCCTAACTTGGAACTGTCAGGGCCTTGGGGCTGCCTTGACAGGTGAGGATCTTGAGGGAAGATTGCTTCTGGTAAAGCCCCAATTTGTGCTTCGGGTCATGATATGGTGATTTTTGATTCGGTTTGCCTCTCTCTCGCTTTCTTATGTAAAGGCCAAGTTCTTTGGACTTGTATGATTAAATTTATATTAGTACTACTAAATTGCATAATTCCTGTTTTCCTTGTGTTTTGACTAATAATTCTTATAAATCAATAAAAATAATTAAAGCTATTAAATTTTTTCTAAAGTTTAAATAATTTCTAATATTATCCCTACTAATTACACTAAACTGTAATATTATATTAGTTACTACTATGACTCACTACCCTTATTAATTAAGGGTATACATAAAAAAAAATTCAATGTTCTTTGGAAACAATAAAATACCTTATAAAAAGGATCAAATATAATTGTTGATTGGTACCTTAAAAATAAAGACTATAAGAGTATGTTTTTAGATTTTTTTTTTTTTTTGCATTAATTGTGAAAGGGCCCATAAAATAAAAATTTTACAGTAGAACTTAGGACCCAACACATTTTTTACAGACTTAACTATCATCTTCCCTTTCTAATGTCCTTCACTATTCATCTTAACATTTAAATTGAAATGGAAGCAGTTGGGATCTAATATTCTATAAAAATATTTTTTATTTCAATTTTAAATTATCATGAATAAAATTTAGCCAGATTTTGAATTTATTTGTTTATTGTCTTAGATAATTTTGTATTTTATTAGTATTTTTATGAAACATTATATCTCAACCGCTCAAATTTCAATATAAAAATTAAAAGAGATAGTTAAGGGAAAGGGGGGAATGGTAGCCAAGTCCATTTTTTTACTCAACATTTTGATTGTACTCATCACCAATATAGATGGTATAGATTAATTTTGGATGATTCAGAATTAATTTAACTTTTATAATTAAAATAAAATTTTATTTTAATGTATGTAAAATTTTAAATAAAATTAATCTTATAATAGTTATTTCTAAAAAATCAATTTATTATTTAGAAAGATCATTGATTAAAAACTTTAAATTTGAACCTTTTGAATTAGATTTGAACGGTTTAGATCTCATATGAATAATGAATAAGAACCCCTTGAAAAGAATTATTTGAAATTAATATTGATCTTGAGATGAATGATTACTTCATTTTAATAAATAACAATTTTAATTATATGAACTCAACAAGTATTTTAAAATGTTAGGCTTTGGGTTTTAAGTGTTAATGGTAAGTTGGTAACCTGAAGATCATGACTAGCTACTTCATTTTAAAAAATAAAATACTTGAAAAATTAAGTTTGGGTTTTAGGTGTTATGATTTGGAGATCAATAATTACTTCACATATAAGAAAAATAACAATAAGTGGACTTAGAGACCCAAGAAATAATAATTTTAATTGCAAATCTCAGATAAGAAATTTCAACTAAAAAACAAACACATAATGTGGTAAGGGTTGATTAAATGTTCAAAAATAATATGATGTTATGAAATAATCCAGTTAAAGAATAAACACATTGGCTAACTTGTTTGGGCATAAAGATAATGGAGATGTCCCATTTTGTATGAAAGCATCTTGGCTTGCTCTGTTATACCCGGTAAAGTATTAAGTAAGTGCTTGTTTGGATTAACGGTAGAAATTGTTTTTTCAATGTGATTTATAGTGTATGAGGTAAGTATGTGTGATGAATTTTATCTCAACTTGTGTGAACGTGTTTAAGCTAACTCAAACATGCCCTAAGTCATTTTAGCAAATCTTTTGTATGGCCCCAAGTTAAAATAAGGGAACAATCCTCCTCTTTTGTGTATACAAAAAAGATGGCAAATATTCTTTCCACAGAGATCCTAGGAATCTAGGAGACAAGGAAGTGGTGGATAGATAAGGAGTGGTTCTTTTTTTTTTTTGCCTGCAGGAAGGAATGGTCCAAGCACTATGAATAGCCCAAGTGAAGTCAATGTCATTACAAAGGACCTGGCCTTGGTCCGCTAAATATAGTGTCCGTTGCCATGCTTTTTATTGAAACTTCGTTGTTTCGGTGTAAAAACAGTGACTGGTGCCTTTTTTCTAAAATATATATATATATATATATATATATATATTTTTTTTTCAAGATCTTGATTAGTATTAAAAGATACGCTCGATCAGGATCTTGATTGATCTTTGGAAAAATCTTTGATCTTGAAAAATCATTTTTTGGATCTTGAAAAAATATTTCGCAAGATCGAAAGAATACTTCATGATCTTGAAAAAATAGCCAAAGTATATTTTTTGGACCATTCAGTTCAATGAAATATTTTTTTCAAGATCCTAAAATAATTTTTCAAGATCATAAAGTATTTTTTTAAGATCAAATCAATACCCTGAAATATTTTTTTCAAGATCCTAAAATAATTTTTTAAGATCATAAAATATTTTTTCAAGATCTGCGAAATATTTTTTCAAGATCCTAAAATATTTTTTCTATATTATTAAGTATTGTTTGATCTTATCAAGATCTTAAAGATCTTTTTAAGATTAATCAAGATCTTAAAATGTCAACAACAACAAAAAGCACCAAGTCACTGTTTTTACGCAGCAACGGCGTAGTTTCAGCAAAAATGATGGCAACGCATGCTATATGCAGCACACCAAAGCCAGGTCCCAGTACAAAGTCTTCAATTTCATTACCCATCCCCTAGAATTGGTAGAAAAATGAAAATAATTAAATGTGAGTAAAATTTAAAAGTGACATTCATTTCTTTAGATAAAGATATCATATCATATTTCTCTTTCTCATTTTCTTCTCAATATTTCATCTTCATTATTATTGGATTAAAAAATGGATGGTTCATTTTAATATTTTATAAAATTATTGGATAAATAAATTTAAACATTTAAAGTTTGATATGTACTTATCATAATTATCATAATTGCAGTATAGAAAAATAGAAAACTTTTAGCAAAAATTACATTTAAATACCATTTGAATTTGTAAAACCCCAAATATCTGTTAAATTTGTTAAATGACTTAAAGGTAGCAAGGACCATATTGAGATTTTCAAATTTGAGTGAATTTACCCTTTTCCCCTTAGTTTTTAAATAAATTTAAAAAAAAAATGACCCACGCCAGAGGGTCACTGCGGCTGGCCGCCGGAGGACTGACCGCCAGCGGCTTGAGATCCGATGATGGTTTTTTTTTTTTGGGGGTTGAATCTTTTGTTTTTTTGTTTTTTTTTTTTTAAAAAGATTCATTGAAAGTAAGGAAGGTGGGGTTCGAACCCCTCACCCCACCTTCATGGGGCCACGTGTGTTTGATAAAAAAAAAAAAGTGCAATTATAACAAATCTTTCAATAGAAATTACGAATTCTTCAATGGAATTTATGAGTTCAGTAATGAGATTTACAAGAGTATTTGTTGATGGAAAAAATGTTAAAAAGAATATATATATTAAACGAGTTGGGCCACTTGGCCCCATGAAAGTGGGGTGAGGGGTTCGAACCCCACTTTCCTCACTTTCAATAAATTCTTTCTTTTTTTTTTTTTTTTTTTTTAAAAAAAAGATTCAACCTCACCCCCACCAAAAAAATCATCGCCGGATCTCAAGCCGCTGGTGGCCCTCGGCGAGGTCATTTTTCTTTTTCTTTTTAAATTTATTTAAAAACTAAGGGTAAATTCACCCGAATTTGAAAATCCGAATATGGTCATTGATACCTTTAAGTCTTTTAATAAATTTAACAGACATTTGGAGGTTTTAAAATTCAAATGGTATTTAAATGTAATTTTTCCAAACTTTTAATTTATAAAATATTTTAATAATAATTTTTTATTGACTTCTTTTCATTTAACCTACTTTCTATCATTGATTTTTTTTTTTTTTTGGCTGGTACTTTCTATTGTTGAATTGACACATCTATATATTATTAGACAAGTAGAGCATATAAGTCTAATAAATACTTTTCTATATTTTAACTTCATTTTCTTTGTCTCCTTCTTTTCAAGTTATCATAATAGGATAAAAAAATTTAATTGAGGAATCATAATATTTTCTTTAGTTAGTATATCTCAAGTGAGAGGAAGAATAAAGTCAAAAAAAAAAAAAAAAAAAAAAAGTGTGAGGAAGAAAGAGTGCGTGCATGCATATAAAACAAAATACTAAAGGGTGAATTTGTTGAGTTAACATTTTTTATTAAATGAGATTAACTATACTTTTTTTTTTTAATTGAGACTAATGATGTTAAAATTAAGTGACTGAAAATACATTTTATAAGTTCAAAGGAATAGGTGAATTTAGAGAATCAAATGCATACTCTAACACTTTATATATATATATATATATATATATATATATATATATATATATATATATATAGAAAGTCAAATATATTCCATGAAAGATGATAATTAATACTTCCTCCAGTCCAATTATAATACCTAGTTGACTTTTTTAGAGAGATTAAGGAAGCTAATTAAATTACTAATTAGTTTGACTAATAAACTAATATATAATTTAAAGAATACAAAACATATGAAACGATGAAGTAACTTATTTAGTTCCTTTAATCTCTTCAAAAAAAAAATCAACTATATCTTATAATTAAGATCAGAGGTAGTACATAGTAACTCTTTGCCTCACATATCTATGGTGATAGTGATGCAAGAGTTAAGAAACTAACAGATGCTGCATTTAACTGTTCAATTAAAAAGACATGCTAAAAAATGAAATGAGAAAATATATTGTGATAGATGCAATTGGTGAAGTGAATTTTTGAACCCTTGACCTTGACCAAAGGAATAGCTTCTTTAACACTCTTTTATCTCTAATTCATTTCAGAAACATTTTGCAAATTTTTTATTTTTATAAATCATGTTAATTTTTTGATAACGTAAAATGCTAAAGCCTTATTGGTGTGGGCTGTTGGGGATGAAGTACTACTATCAATAAGTGATTTATGAGGCCATAAAGATGTTTAAATTCATACTGCCGTTAGGCCATCAACTAATAATCCTATAAATGCATGTACATTTATTTTTTGTCCCATTTGAATTATCAATATTAATATTATCAATGATACCAATTATTTATTTAGGGCGTAGCAGCACGTTGCCACCCTTTTACATGTTGCCCATCTACCCATTTAAACTGATCGCATCGAAGAATATAATCTACAACTACTAATTCCATGTATCTATTAATTAATTGTTATCAAATAATAATATATGTTAAGTTGACAGTCCACGTGACATCTACTTCATTTTTTGTTTTTAGGTTTATGTGCAAATTTGCTTCGAAAGTTTTCATTTAGAAGCAATGTTACCCTGAAAGTTTCCAAATTGTAGCAATTTCATCCTAGTTGTCATCCAAATTATGTTTGCACGTTAGTTGGCTAAATATCTTATCTGGCATGTTTATGCATCTCCAACTTCATTTTTTCTAAGTTAGATTCATATATAAGGAAAAATTTGTTAAAAAATGCATCCCCTTCAAATTATTAGAAAACAAACAAAGAGGTGAAAGCATGTTACGAGATCAATAGAAAATCAAAGAAATACCTATTTATCTCAATGTTGTTGGGTTATGGCAACAAGGGTTACCAGTGGTTTTATTCTCAGTAATCTTACTCAATGTGTCTTGAATTTGGTAATTGTTTTTTTTTTCATTACTTCTTAGCGAATGTGAGTTTCTTCTCCATCTACGGCTTCTCATTCAATGTCGTTCACATTGTGAGCTCAACATATTTAGTCAACTAATTATTAAACTTAACATTTATGATGGTCAAGGTGACATTGCCACAATTTGGAAACTTTCTGGGAAATATTTGAACCAATTTTTTTTTTTTTTTTGCAGACAACATTGTTCTTTAGTAAGATTTTGAGAACAAATTTACACCTTAATAAAAATGACATGTGGACTTGTCATATCAACATATTCAGTCAATTAATGGTCAAACTTAATGTAGATAACGGTCAAGACAAAACTACTATGATTTGGGAACTTTTATGGGGGTTACATTGCTCCTTATAAACTTGTGGTGCATCATTGCTCTTTTTTTTAACAATTTCCCGGTTAAAATTAGATTTTAACCCTAAATTATGAAAAGTCAAGCATTCCAATTTCAAACCATTCAGAGAAATAAAATAAAAAAATTGACATACTCCTTGCGGTCCACAATAAAGGGCACTTTTAGAAGAAAAAATGTAAGTCACTTTCAATTTAATTAATGTTCTTTTTTCTGTTTTGTCTCTGTGATTAATATTCACTTTTTAACTTTGCTTACCATTATACCTCTCTCTAAAATAACATTCCCAATGCAATCAAACATATTTCTCAAGAAGGGTAAAAGTGAAAAATAATAATTACATTTTAGGACATATCAAGTGACTTAACTAGAGCAAGAAAATCGGGCCGAGCCCGTCGAGCCGGCCTGTTTAAGCCCTGGCCCTGTAGGGCTCAGGCTTGAAAAATAGGGCAGAAATTTGAAATTGGCCCTGCAAGGCCTCTAAGACTTAATCAAAAACTCGTAGCTTTTTAAAAAAAATTAATTACTTAAACTTCCGCTTAATGAATGTGTTTATTTGTAATTACTTTGATTTTTTTAGTCTATAACCCTTTTTTATGTTTATTATCATTCTGTATTAAAACACATAATTAGTTATTATAAATTTTAAAGAATGGATGTTTTCATATTAAATAAACACATACTTTGGTATTACAATATTATATAAGTAACAAATTATAAATATATTTTATGTAAAATAAGTATAATTATTTTTACCTATTAGTAAAATCATGCATGAACCGAAGGAATCTGCAGACACACACAAAATTACAAGAGGGAAAGGCATTTTGTCGTGTGCATATATAAAGCAATTCCTTTGTTTAATATTTTTAGAAAAAACATATTTTTTGTGTTTATTTGTTTTTTATTACGAATTAATGAATGTATTTATTTGTTGAATGATTTATATTGTTTAGATATTAATGTTGATAACATTTATTTGATAGATTAGAACTTTAATGATTGCAATTTACTAATTATATTTCTTTGAAAAAAATTGAAGGAAAAATAATTAAAATTTGGAATAGTAATTTTCAGGTCATGTAGGGCCGGCCCTAGCCCTGGTACTGTCGGGCCAGATTTTGAAAAATAGATGTTTTCCTTACCCTAAGCCCTGTAGGGCCAGCCTTGTTAGGCCTTGGCCTTGTCGGGCCGGGCCGGCCCTGATTCCCAGCTCTACACTTAACTATCATTTTTTGTTTCCCGTGATATAATTGAAGAGATATTGTGGATGAGGGAGTATTTATTATTTTTAACTAATTTCTTAAACCTTGTAATCTAATTTTTAGACTCTTGTAAGAAAGCACAAGAGGAGTTTATTTTTAGGGTTAATATGCAAAAATACCTATGGGTTTTTTCCAAAAGTGTAAAAATACCTATATACTTTTTGGATATACAAAAGTACCTATGAGTGTTCAAAAGTGGAGTAAAAATATCAAAACTGTTAACTCTGGTTGTGTTGACCATAAGAGAGATAACATTTGACTAAAATTGCTGACAAGGAAAGAAATAAAATAATAATAATCCACATAGACATTAGCCTCACCACAAGAGAGAAAACTACGTGGCAAACCCAAAAAATAAACCATGGAGAGGAGATATATCAAGCAAAAGCAATCACCCAAAAGTCTGAAACCCATTAAAACAACAATGTAGGTTTAAACATTAAAACCATTTTGGCATCAAAAGTTGAAGCAATCAAGATTTTTCAAGGTTGTGAATCAAGAAATGAACTCAAGCACCTAAGTTTTTAATGTAATTCTTAATGGTGAACCATAAAAGTAACAAGGCAATAAAAAACCCAAGAAAAAACTGGGCTACAATAATTCCTAGCAGTGAAGCAAAAGAATCAAGAAGAAGCTAAGAGTTATGCTATTTCATGGAAGAAAGAGATCAAAATTTTGCGATCTAGTTGTGTACCTTTCTTCAAAATCACATATAAGGTGTTTGATTGAAGCCTCTTGTTCTGTATAAGAACACAGATGTCTAGCCCTAATGGACTACTATGTTTATATTGGATCGGTTCACCTTGTCCTACATATCCATGGATTGAATACCTATGAGAATAGCATTGTACACAACTAGGTTCCGGAGTAGACCTTTTTTGCTGGCTCCCATGTTCAAAGTCTCGGGGCCTTTCAAGCTGTCAAAGAAAGAGGGTTGTTTCCCCATTCTTGGATCTACAGGAGAAAAAGACAACGGTTAGTTATTCATATAACAGAAGCTGAGAAACATGCAATGGGACACAATAAAAAAGAATGCTCGTACTCGCCACAGGTTGTTTCATGGCCTGGGGTGTTGGAATGTAATTTGCTGAGCTCACAGGGCCTTGCTCTTTAATGAAATGTTCTATAAAGGATACGGCTCTCATATGTTAGTGTTTGGATTCTCTCTCTACTCTCGTTACCCTGGGGTTTGCAAAGTAATGCCTCTTGTTTTTCTTCCTCGGTACGGGGAATCCCCCAAAACCAATACCGTGCTTCGGAAGAAAGTCTTTGAAGAAACTCATGATCATCTTCTGAAATTGCTTTACCATAAATCGCAGAAGGTTTATCCATGAATTCTCTAGAAAAAGAACAAGATTCAAAGGTTATTGGGATGACTCAGTTCAACTGTTTCAACCTCTTAGGTTCATAGAGGAATTCACTAAGAAATCATCATAGCCTCCCAATGCAAGCGTGTTTGGTTGAAAAGGGGGGAGAAAGGGATTAGAATGACACTAGAAGTTCTAAATCCAGAAGAAACCCAAAAGAAACTACTCAGAAAACCCAAAAACCCTAAATGCCTACCTAGAAAATTAGAAAATGAGTTTCGGCAAGTACAGTTGAAGAAGGAAGAAACAATAGGCAAAGTAAAGCGGAAGCAAAAGAAGAGAAGGAAGCAGTGAGAATACCTAACCTTAGAAAGGTTGAAGGAGACTAAATGTTACAGAGAATTCGAAAAGTCAGGGGCAATGAAGACAATTCCCACTAAAAAGCATATTTCCCCCAAAAAAAGTTTAATGATGACTAATACGAAATGACGTGGGCATTAAATGCACACGAATATCAGAGATGGCAGAAGCAGCCACTACGCGTGATATCAGGATTCTAAAATAATTTTTCAATATCATAAAGTATTTTTCTGTATCATTTAGTGTCTCGAAGTATGTTTTTAGAACCAATCAATATCTTATTTTTTTTATAAAAAAAAAGGGCACAGCTTCCCTCCTTTGTGCCAAAACGGTGTCGTTTTGGTACAAAGGAGGGGAGCGGAAGAGAGCAAGAAAAAGACCAAAGGCTAGCTCGAGATGGGACTGGGGAGAAAGGGTCACAGGGTAGGTTTTTTTCCCCCCTTTTTCAAATATTAAAAATTTGTATTTGTGGATTTTTTTTTTCCTTCGAGTCAATGGCTTTCACTCTAACGATAACCACATTAATGGTTTTGGTATTTTTGTTCCGCGTTTGAACATTTATGAATACTTTTATACCTTAAAAAAAACATATAGAGACTTTTGTTATGAAACTAAGTAAAATATAAGAGAGATTAAGATGAAGAAGATGAAAAAATGCAAGAGAGAAATGTAGAGTAAGGAGAGAGTGATTCTTCTTTCTATTTTCTCTTCCACTTTTGATACATGCCTACTATATATATATATAGGCAATAAACCCTTAACTTACATTACAAGAGTTACATACAAAAGAATAAATTTACATAATGGTATAACATGAAGTTTTGTAAGTTATTTACATTAATCATATCACTACAAAAAAACAGACCATTAGTAGCGCACCATTAGTAGCGGTTATAAACAACCGCCACAAAATCACTATGAAACGTGTTTTTGTTGCGGTTTTTTAATGAACCGCAACAAATTAGCAAATGAATCATAAAGATGACGTTCTCTGAGACATTTGTAGCGGTTCCTATAGTGTAAACCGCTACCAATTTTGGCGCCAGCTTGGCGCGAATCTCTGTGGCGAAACCTTTGTTGCGGTTTCTTAGTAAAACCGCTACAAATTTGGCGCCAGTGATTAGCGTGTAATGGCGCGAACTTAGTCGCAGTAATTCTGTAGCGGTTATATGAAAGAAACCGCAACAGAAAGGCGAAACGACATCTTTTTGTAGCGGTTGTGTTGAAGCGAAGCTGAAACCGCATCATATAGTATGATTTTGTAGCGGTTTTTAGTACGACCGCTACAAAAAGTGACGCTATAAATAGTTAATCTGTCCGTACACCTGATTATAGATTTTCAGAAATTACCACATCTGCATTGTCGCTGAATGAACATTCTCGGCTGAGTAGTCGAAGGCATGCGAGATATCTCAGCAGATCTCTTATGTCGAGAGTGTTCCTTCAGTGACAATCCACATTTGGGATTTATCTCTGACGTGAGACTTCCTCTTCTGAAGATAGTCTAACGTGCACCGAAGATTGATTTTCATTATAGCCACCATTCTCTCTCGTAAAATATCTCTCGATCAAAATGAGTCGAAATGAGTGTTTCCGAGAGAGTTTGGTGGCTATACTTGAATGCGAATCTTCACGGACATGTAAGACTATTTTCAGTAAACTCATTATTATTAATTTATTAAACTCGAGTGTTTTGAGAAAATCGATGAAAATAATTAAAATAATTGAAAGTTCTTTTATTTTAATTATTTTCACCAAACTAATTGGTTGGACTCCTAAACCAATTAGTTTGGAATTTTTTTTGTCAAAAAAGTATTGTTGTAGTGGTTATATGATATAACCGCTACAGAATCACAACGGTCTATATTTTTGTAGCGGTTGTAAGACCGCTACTGATGTTCACCAAGAACGAGGCAAGTTTGTTGCGGTTGTCAGCGAAAAACCGCTACAGAATCGCAAAGGTCTCTTTTGTTGTAGCGGTTGTAAGACCGCTACAGATGTTCACCAAGAATGAGGCAAGTTTGTTGCGGTTGTTAGCTAAAACCGCTACGTAATCGCAACGGTCTCACAATTTGTAGCGGTTGTGAGACCGCTACGATATTCACCAAGAACGAGGCAACTTTGTTGCGGTTGTCAAAAAAAAAAAACTACGTAATCGCAAAGGTCTTACAATTTGTAGCGGTTTGGATGTCGGTTTTATGAAACCGCTACAAATTGTAGCGGTTTTTTAACTGTTCGTCCCATCTTCATTTTCCCCCCCGCAAAGGTTTTGATTTTTCACCTTTTAACCTTTCAACTTGTACCTTTCGACGTGATGACTGATAAGGGAAAAGGAAAAGATGTTGAACGAGGGAAAAGGCCTATAAGGGGCGGTAATAGTAGAGGGGGCCGTACGAGAGGGCGTGGACTTGTAAATATCCCCCCCCGCCCCTAATGTGGCGGGGAGGAGTTTGATGCCCTCTTTAAAGATGAAGAAATCCCAATCATAGAGACCGTAGGGGAGATAAAGACCCAAGTCTCGTCCTTCGCGACATAGACGAAAATCCGGAGATCCATATTGAGATTCCCTTGAGCGAGGCGGAGCGGTTTCTCGATGAGGAGAACCCGGCGGGACCGGGGAACCCCGACCGTCGTCTTCGCGTTCCACCGATTTTTGGTGGATGTCGAAGGTAAATATAATTAGTTTTCGAGTCAATAAATTAAATTTAAATTTCTTACGTGTAATCTTAATTTATTTAAACGCAATTGCACAATGTGTTTATAATTGTGCGAGATAAACATGGGAACATCGCGGGAGGACGGTGGATGTTGCCACGGTCACTCAGACAGACGAGTTCCGCGTCATAGTCCCCTGGAACTCGGACACGGACCAGCCGATCGGAAATGGTGGTCATTTGATGAACCGATTCCTGTCAGAATATGGCGGAAATTGGGCATGGTTCCCGATCTATATCCACGATTGGAGAAATATTCCCTCGGAAAACAAGAACAAAGCGTTTAGTGACGTGGTGCAGGTAACTTATGTTGTGTAACTAAATTCAAATATTAATAGTAACAAATTAGGGTTTAATTATTTATTTATTTATTTATTACTTAATTACTAACTACATAACTACATTATGTAACAGAAAAAATTTAAATTGCGAGAGCCACAAAAGAGGTACGTACTGATGAAACTGGGGCAAGGGTGGAAGAGTCGGAGGCTTCGTCTCTACACCCAGCAGAATGGAGATTCGACTATGACTCTGCAGCAGCTGATGGAGAACGTCCCAGACGGCGTGGATCCAAATCACTGGGCAGCTTATGTCCAATATCGAAGGAGTGCAGATGCACAGGTAGGTTGTTTAATTAATCATAGTTTACGTTTTATCTAAATATGAGTTAATTTATTGTTTAACATTTCTTTAAATTAATTTTGTTTGAGTGTAGTTTAAAAATATATATATAGATGGAATTAATTTATTGTTTACATTTTGGTTTAAATTATTTAATAGTTTAACTTAATTTATAGTTTAAACCTATAATTAATTTCAATAAACATTTTGTTTGCTCTTCCTTGCAGCCCCGTCACATAGGAACACCGAAGTCGGTCACATCGCAAGTCCATCACACGGCAGAACCAAGACGTTTGCCGTGACCTACAAAGGTGGTATTTTCAAAGATCAATTAATTTTAGTTTTAAATGACGAATGTTTTATTTTTGAAATAATAAAGTTTATATTCTTTTACCTCTGTCAGGAAGAGAAGGCTCGGGAGGAGAACCGTGAGATGGACTATGGGCAGTTGTTCACACACACTCATAGACACCGTGATGGGACGCCGACTTTTGATGCTGCAGAGGACATCATAGTAAGTTACAAAAACAAATTATTTATATAGTTAATGTTGTATATTTAAATTGAATTAAATTGTTTGATTAATGTTTTCCGAAATCTTTGCGTCGAGTCCGGATTGAGCGAGCCAGCCGAGTTGCGAGTGTCGCAACCCCGAGTCACAGTGTGTGGATCCTACAGCCCCTTTGAAAGCCGCCGTGGGCCCAAAAGAGCATCCCGGCCGCGTGAAGGGTATGGGGTTAGGCGCCAGGCCTAGCATGGTATACGGCAAGGCCTCCAGCTCTTATGTCGGCACCTCTGGCTCGAGAAGGCCACCACCGGAGGAGGTTGATGTCATCATTGCCGCGAAGGTTGCTGCGCAGGTTGCCGAGCAGATGGCCGCGCAAGATGCCAAGAACAAACGCATGCAAGAGAGGTACAACTGTTGGGCTGCGAGTCAGAGGGAGATTGTGAGTGCTATGGCCGGTGCCTTGAGTGAGTTGATGCCCGACGACGGTTTCCATCTCCCGAGCCTCCCCTCTCGTTCTTGTACGAGGATTCCCCCCGTCTCCGCCTCCGCCTCCCCCTCCGTCTGTTGAAGATGAGCACGAGATTACCTCTGGTCGTGCCACAGGACTTGATCATCAGGCTCCTGATAGTTAGTTTTTATTTTGAACCATTGGATCTTTTTTTTTTAATCTTATTGTGGCGGGTTGACATTTTTTTTTGTTACATATTTGTTATCTTTGACTATGGTATGTTTTTAATATATTCGAGGACTATTTTAATACTTATATTTCATTTATATTAGGTTAATAATGTTATGTACAAATGTAAAATTTATTATAGCTAATCGAAGTAGGAGTTGTAAAATAATTAACTTTGTAGCGGTTATAACGAAAAACCGCCACAAAGTTTTCGAATTCGCTCATTTGTAGCGGTTAGTGAATCGTTTCCCAAACCGCAACTACTTTTTTTGAAATTTGTGGCGATTTATGTAGCGGTTTTAAACCGCTACAAAACTCTGGCGGGATTTTCAATTCGAATTCGCGCATTTGTAGCGGTTAGTTTATCGTTTACAGAACCGCAACTAATTGTTTTTTTCAATTTGTGGCGGTTTGGGTAGCGGTTTTAAACCGCTACAAATTGTTTCCATATTGCATTTAACCATCAGGTGCTTTTATGAAGGTAATTAAACATTCTCTCTACATTTATATTGTGTATCCTAGCTTTGTTTACTACGTATGGATAAGTCATGGATCAAGCTACCGCGCGTCTCCCGTATATTTAGCGGGGTTGAAAAATTTCTTAGATTTCGCCTTCTCTCACGCTAGCATTAATGGCAAGATTGTGTGTCCTTGTTGTAGATGCAAGTTCAAGAAGTGGCAAACGCGAGAAGGCGCTATGGAACATCTTCTTATCAAACCTTTCCCAGAAGGATATACATTCTGGCAAGTTCATGGTGGAGAACATTGTATGAGATATGAGGCTCACCTTCCTCAAACCTCACAAGTAGCAAATCAAGTACTTGAACATGATCCGGTTAATGAAGTTGTTCACGATGCTTTCGGTGTTCAAGACGACAACTTCACCGCAGTTCGGGGTCCGAACCAGCTTTTCTTCAGGAATGATGCAGCTCGGGAATTTTTCGCCCTAATGGATGAGAGTGATCATCCTTTGTATCAAGGTTGTCAGAAATACTCAAAATTATCTTTTCTGATCAAACTGTACCATATCAAGTGCTTGTATGGGGTCACTAATAAGGCAATGTCGATGTTGCTTTGGAATTACTACGAGATGCTTTCCCGACGCGGACATTCCCACAACCTTCTATGAGGCCAAGAAGATCATCAACAGATTAGGCCTGAACTACGAAAAAATCGATGCATGTCCCAACGACTGTATGCTTTATTGGGGAGAGGATGCTCGGAGGGAGACTTGTAAGAAGTGTCATACTTCGAGGTTCGGATAGTTCGGAAGGAAAGAAGCGAAGAAGAAACCCGCAAAGATTTTAAGGTAGTTTCCTTTGAAACCTCGCTTACAAAGACCGTTTATGTCGTCTAAGACAACCGAGCATATGAGGTGGCATGAAGCCGACAAGAACGAAGATGGTAGACTCGCACATCCACGGATGCTTTGAAGCACAAAGCGTTCGACTCGGACTTTCCGATTTTGCGGCGGACCCTAGGAATGTTCGTCTTGCTTTGGCGGCCGACGGTTTTAATCCTTTTGAGAATCTTAGCACAAGCTATAGTATATGGCCGCTTGTTTTGATACCTTACAACTTGCCGCCTTGGATGTGTATGAAACAGCTCCTTCATTATGTCCATGATCATTCCGGGCAAAAAGGCACCCGGAAATGACATCGATGTGTATCTCCAACTGCTTATCAAGGAGTTGGCGGAGTTGTGGAATGTTGGCGTCGAGACGTATGACGCGCACGACAAGACACTGTTCAACTTGCGTGCGGCATTAATGTGGACTATCAGTGACTTCCCTGGACTGGGAACATTATCGGGTGGAATGTTCATACCGGCCTTGCGTGTCCGGCGTGCAATTTTGACGCTGACTCAGTGCGCCTTCCCCACAATCGCAAGTGGTGCTTCATGGGTCATCGGCGGTTTCTCGATGGTACGCACAGGTTTAGGTTGCAACGCAATCGTTTCAATGGGCAACAAGAGAAAAGAGGACCTCCTAGGCATTTAGCCGGTGCGAGAAATCATAGAGCAGCTTGTGGATGTTGAAGTTGAGTATGGGAAAAAGACGATCCAAAGCAAAGGCCGGACAAAGACTACCGGGGCTTCGGTTCTCGCGCCCAAAGAATGGCGGAAGGTAAGCGTCTTCTTCACTCTTCCGTATTGGAAAGATAATTTGCTCCGACACGTCTGGATGTCATGCACATTGAAAAGAATGTGTGCGACAATGTGTTGTACACGATTCTAAACGAACCAGGCAAGTCAAAAGATCATCTTCAAGCGAGGAAAGATTTACGGGACATGGGGGTTCGTGGAGACGCGTGGCCGGATGAGCATGACAGATTTCAACCGGCAAAATTCACACTGACAAAACCGAATAAGGAAATCTTCCTCGCAACGTTGAAGAAGATAAAAGTTCCTGACGGGTATTCAAGCAACATTTCACGATGTGTTGACGTGCAAGCTCGAAAGGTTACTGGCCTGAAGAGTCATGACTCACATATGCTTATGCAACGCTTACTTCCGCCCATCAAAAATACGCCGCCACCGGATGTGTCGATCGTTTTGGTGGAGCTTTGTACTTTCTTTCGGAAGTTGTGTTCCAAGGTTTTGATCGTGGAGGAGCTCGACCGAACCGCAAAAAATCATTCTTACGCTGTGTCATTTGGAGATTATCTTTCCTCCGTCATTTTTCACGATCATGATTCACACGATAGTACACCTTGTTCATGAAACAAAGCTTGCTGGCCCGGTTCACTACCGATGGATGTATCCTATTGAGAGGTACTCATTTAAAATTATTTACTTTAGCATTACTCCCTAGTCCCACGTCTAACCATTGATGTATCGAAATTTTCCCTTAATTACTTTATAGGTTTCTTGAGAAACTGAAGTCTTACGTGAGGAATAAGGCGTGGCCAGAAGGTTCAATAGCAGAAGGCTATATTGGGGATGAGGTCTTGTATTTTTGTTCCAGGTACTTTGATGACATTGAGACGTCATTCAACCGACCGCCTCGTGTTGACGATTGTCCTGAGCCAGAGCCATCAGGAACAGAGTTGTTAGTCCCTCATGTTGGTAAACTAGTTAGCGGAAGTGAGAACTTCAAACTCACAGCACTTGAGAAGATTCAAGCACATAGACATGTCTTGATCAATTGCACTAAAGTTGAACCGTACCTTCAGTAAGGATTCCACACAGATATACACACACACACATACACATATATGTTATCCTAAATATTTCCTTTCAGTTTATACTAACATTTAATGCTCGTCATCGCACGGTTAATTGCAGGGAATTCAGGAGTTATGTGAAGCGTCAGCTGAGGATCCGTACGCGAGACATCATCCGAAATTGATAGAAAGGTCCACGAGAGAATTCGCCGGTTGGTTCGGGAGGAGAATAATGAATGACCACAACCCGCACTCACCAGAATTTAGAGCTCTCGCACTCGGCCCGCTTGACCACGCCCAAAGATTTACGGCATACAATGTCAATGGTTTCAAGTTTTGCACCGTTTCACGAGATCGTGGATTGCGACCCAAAACTCGGGTGTATATGGCACGTTTGGGACGAGGAGTTATGCGAGCGGTAGTGAGCGACGGAACATGCGGTTCGGTGACGTCCCATATTATGGAAAGTTGCTTGATGTGGTGAGGATAACTTACCAAGGCATTTTTCCCGTGACGCTGTTCAAGTGTTCGTGGGCGAATACAACAACGCCCGGGGACTCACGACGACGACTTAGGCATCACATCGGTGAATTTCTCCCGGCCTATTCACACTGGTCTGTCTGAAGATGACGAGCCGTATATTCTTGCCTCCGAGGCCCAATAGGTTTATTATGTCACCGATGAGAGGCACGTGGATTGGAATATGGTGGTTCACTTAAAGCCTCGAGACCTTTACGATATGGGCGATGGTGATAATGTCGCCTACGATTGTGAGCCGTTTCAGCCAGCCAGTTTTGAAAACTTCTTCCCAAACGGCGATGACAATTTACCTATAGTTCGGTATGTTTTTAAATATACGTTTTATGAAATAATAACATTTAACCAAAGTTTTATTTGTGTTTAAACATATTCAACTCACAGGTAACATTTTATCCAAACTTTCTTTGTAGGGATGGTGACGAAGAATGAGAGAACGCAGTTATGTCATATATAGTTAATCTGTAATCTTTTTTTTTTTTAAAAAAAAAGACAATAATTTTTGTAGCGGTTATGTAACCGCTACAAAACCTAAAATATTGCTACAAGTTAGAACCGCTACACAATACGTGTCACAAACCGCTACAAATTAATTCCGCTACAAAAAAATGGCAAATAAACCGCTACAAAATGATTCGCACCTATCGTAATAAATACCCCCACCCAACCCCATTTAATTTGCTTCACTCCTACTTACCTTGTCTCTCGCATTTACTCACGTTTTACGGAATAGCTTAAGTGTTTGAAGGGGTAAGTGTTGTTGAACCACATCAAATCTAATGCTTATTTTCTACCATATAGTCATACTAACTTTTGTTATTTTGCAGATGAATTTCGTATTTTTTGACACTTTCTTTCGATTTTCTATTCGATTCACATTCACACACATTTTTTATACAAGTAATTATATTTTATTTAACACATTCTTTCTACCACATTCTCATTCCCATTCTCATTCTTTTCTATTATATATTAACCTTATATAATGAAATATGATATTTTAATATAAGTTATTTTTATCTAAAATATTAATTATTATTGCCTAAACAATATTTAACTAATTCAATTACTTAATTTTTTTTTTTAATTTCATTGGTTTGTAGCGGTTAATGAACCGCTACAAATAATGGAAATAAAGCATACGGAAAAAAAATGAGGGAATATTTTGTGGCGGTTTTTAACCGCTACAAATTTCAAAAAGAAATTGCCGACAAAAATTTCCCCAAAAAGGCGGGAGTTATTTGTAGCGGTTACAAACCGCTACAAATATTTGCCGCAAACTTTTTCCCAAAATTACGCGGAATATTTGTCGCGGTCATATAACCGCTACAAAATATTTTCAAATTATTGGCGCTACTTTTGAATATTTTTAGTTGCGGTTTAATAACCGCTACAAATGTGATCGTTCTCAATTTGTAGCGGTTCTCGTAAACCGACACTAATGTTCCAACAAGGTGGATGTCGGTGTCAAATAGTTGCGGTCATTTGTAAATCCGCTACGAGATATAGTAGCGGTCTTGGTGGATGTAGTAGCGGTTTTTTTTTTTAACGGCTACAAATGGTTTTGCCACGATTGATTTTGTGGCGGTTTTAACCTAACCGCTACGAATGTCATCAATGTGAAAAACCGCTACAAATATGTCATTTTAACCGCTACTAATCGTGTGTTTTTTTGTAGTGTATAAAACTCTCACTAAGCCATTCATGTCATAGGTTATATGGCTTTAAGTGTAGAATTCCAAAAGACTCATCTTGAAAGGTTATGGACATTTACACCAATATTGGAATATTTATAACAACTTTTACATTTTTTTTTTAAAAAAAAAACTAGTTATTTTTGCAATTTAGCCCTTATTTTTATATTTATATTTTCCTAAAAGTTGATGAAAAGAAGTCAATGCTTTGGACCGAAAAGTCGGTCAAATGGACCCCAGATTATCATATTAAAATGGGTTCAATCCACAAAAGAAATCCCGCCAATCACGCGACGTGCCTGAAGCAAAACGCCCTACCGCCCTTTCTTCACTCAGATCACACATTCCCACCCCACACCCCACTACCATTCTCCTCTCGTCTGAGCCCCATTTATACCTTTTGCTGAATCCCACCCTCGTGAAGCTCACAAATCTCGAAAATTTTGCAGCAATGGAGGACAACGAGGAGGTGGCTGAGGAGTATCTCTTCAAGGTTGTTCTAATTGGCGACTCTGCTGTTGGCAAGTCCAATTTGCTCTCTCGCTTTGCTTGCAACGAGTTCGATAGCAATTCTAAGGCTACGATTGGGGTTGAGTTTCAGACCCAAGCTGTGGAAATTGATGGCAAAGAAGTCAAGGCTCAGATCTGGGACACTGCTGGCCAAGAGCGATTCAGGGCTGTCACTTCTGCTTACTATAGAGGTGCTGTTGGGGCTCTCATTGTTTACGATATCAGTCGGAGAACCACTTTTGATAGCATCAAGAGGTGGCTCGAGGAGCTTTCGCGTATGTTTATTCTAACACTCGTGCTCTTAATTTCTGTTTGCTTTTTTCATCTTTATCTGATAATGACGTCAACATGATAAGATTAAGTATGCATTGTGTGAATGTGACTTGAACTATCATGATGTGTCTAACATAAGTTTCTTAAATGCTATACTGTGTTTTCTTTTTGGTTATTCATAGATCTGTTTCCTTTCTCTGAATAGTTTTTGAAAGGGAAAGCTGGCTTGCCTTCTTCCTCTCCCTATCTTTTCATATCTTCTTTTTTTATTGAATCTGGTTCCAGGGGTTTACTAGGAAAGTTATAAACGATTTAAAATAATAGTCGGCTGTATTAAATGAATTCTTAAGAAAATATAAATAATAATGCAAAACGAATGAACATCAATAATCTTAATCGTTTGTTGTAAAGCGTTTTTAAGGTCTATAACTGTTGATCAACTTAAATGTATGTGTGTGTAATTGCGTATTGCATTGTTCATTTGTTTGGTTGAAGAATTTAGAAAGATCAAGCAAGTCATTCTCAATATATGAAAGCTATCTTGTAAACCGGATAGAGCTTCTAATCCCAATTAATTAGGATTGTTGAGAACTGTTATGTACATTAAGTAGCATCTCTTCTCATCATGCATTTGGCGTTTTGCTAAATGTTGCTTCAGTTTACTAGTATGTTACTGTTGCTCTTTGCTCTTAATTTTTGTATGCTTTCATTGCCTTCTTGTTTTGGATTGCCTTCAAAAGGAAAGTAGCCCTGCCCTTTTCCTCTCTTTTGCTTTCGCGATGATTAATTCATATGTAAGTAAAGTTAAATCAGAGTTGAGTTTTCTTCTTTATCCAATGTCTCTGCAATTAAATGTAGCAGGGTTTTTGTTACTTAAATTAGCTGGCACTTGCTTAGCTGTTGGTTATTTCTTTCTTTGTTGGCACAGAATATATACGAAGGTGAGTCTATGATAAACTAGGGTGTTTTTTATGGGGATATTATACCCAAATAACTATTTATGATCTGGCAAGAAATTTTATAATCGGAATCAACTGTGCAAGTTAACTGATGATAAAAAAATATCTTAAAATTGTAATTTGGAAAATTATTCAAACTGGTAAAATGTCAGAGATGCTATTAATGATGGACCAACTATATGCATTATGGAATATGAGCTTATTTGGTGGCATTTATAAGGTTTATTAATTAATGTTATAGATGATTGGAGTTTGTATGAATGGCATTTTGCCTATGTTCAGTGGTAGATATGCAATTAATTGAGATGAACTACCTTCTTTGATGATGTTTAATAGAGTGCAATTTCTTAAGCCCATTTGGTATAAAATGAAAAATAGATTCCGTTTCCAATGCAAAGAAAATGAAATAGCAATGTTTGTTATGCCACTCTGGTCATTATTCAGCAGTGACTTTTTTAAATTTTCCTTTTTCTACACATGGAAATGAGTGTCATTTTTGGTTCCACTCCCTCTCTATACGTACTAGCATTTGATATACCAAAGGATCCCTATCTAGGAATTAAACACAATCAGTTTTGCTTAATCTGCCTTTCTAAGTAGAGAATAAGCATACCCAAGAATTTCTTTGCTGATAAAAAACCTGTGATTTGCAGAATCATTATTTAATAGGGATAAGTATCATTTTAGTCCTTGAAGTTTTGAGCATTGGGCACTCGAAAGTTATTTTTAGAGCAAAATTGCCCTGAAAGTTACAAAAACGAAGCAATTTTGCCTCGGAAACCTGGAAGTTTTTTTTAAGAGCAACTTTGTCCCTGAAAGTTTACAAATTGGAGCAACAATTTAACGGTCAAAATTAACGGAAGGGCAAGATTGCTATGTTTTTTAACTTCCGGGGTAATTTTACTTTCAAAAAAACTTTCAGGTGCCCAGCGTTCCTGAGTCAAAACTTCTTAAGCAAAAATGATACTTATCCCGAATTTAATATGCTTGTGATGATGAAACATCTGTCAGGACACTGCTCTTAATCCCCCCTCCCGGTTAACTAGATTTCATTTTAAGACTTGTATGGTTTGCCTTGCCCTGTCATATTTGATGTGACTTGAAATGTTATGTAGCTACTTACTCTTCCTTTAATGAATTATTTCCGTTGAATATTACAAGTTTCTGACTCTTGCATGAACGACCCTGCAGTTCATTGTGATACCACAGTGGCAAGAATGTTGGTGGGGAATAAGTGTGACCTTGAGAATATCAGAGAGGTTAGTGTAGAGGATGGCAAAAGCCTTGCAGAAGCAGAGGGCTTGTTCTTCATGGAGACATCTGCACTTGATTCTACCAATGTTCAAACAGCTTTCGAGATTGTTATCCGGGAAATCTACAACAACATCAGCCGAAAAGTGTTGAACTCCGATTCCTACAAGGCAGAACTGTCCGTGAATCGAGTGAACCTGGCTAACAGTGCAGGATCAAAGCAAGGCCGGCTGAATTTTTCATGCTGTTCTTCATGAGCTTTGTTCCCATGCACTTGGTTTTGCTACTCCCATGGATATCTTGAGTGTAGCCTTCCTTTTCTTTTCCTTGATAGTATGAAATCTTATCATCCTCTGTTGTGCCCCAAAAAAACAAAGGAGGTCAATATTTTTTCCTTAAAAGCTCATATATTGCAGAGCATGCTGTGTTGAGCAGCATGTTATTCATTGTCAATTTGCTAGACCTTTTTCCTTAATTTTTAAGGCCCTTGATCCTTATGTGAATGAGAAGGTAAAGAAAGGAGTTTACTCTTTCATATATCCATATGGCCAAAGTCTGTTTGGATGAGTTTCATATGATTTCTCTCTCCTACTCTTACTTTCCATCCATTTCATGGATGAGATCAGTGTTGTTAAAACGTAGAGTCTACGTAGAAACGGTAAGGGTGAGCAAAAACGTAAAATTGAAAAACATAAACGAAACGTAAGAGTTTACTACGTACTATAAAAAAATAAAAAAATAAAAAAAATCTAACATATATAAAACAAAAACACAACAATACATTAAAATCATCACAAATTTAAGTCCAAACACTCAAGAAAATAATTAAGTTTATAATTTAATGTAATTTTTCATAATTAAATTGGGATTCTTAATGCATTCTCTTGGAAAGCATAGTTATGCCCCAAAAGTATTTCAAACTTTTCAGTTTAGTCCCTCCTCAAAACTTTGAATTCTTGCACTTTAGTCCCTTGGTCAAAACACACGTTTTGACCAAGGGATTAATTAGGTTTTCTTCATCGTCATTCAAGAGGACCTGTGAGAGTGCGATAGACCCGAAGACCACAGACACAGCATCGCGAGGTGAGAGGCAGGGGCGACCTTCGATCCTTCCTTCCTTCCTCCACATTCCTCTAAGTCGCCGACGGCCTCCACCCTCACCACCATCGCCGCTGCGACCTGAAACAGAGGGGCGAGAACTGCAGCCAGCCAGCCACGAGATACCCTTCACCAACACCCACCACCGGACTGAACGCCAGAAACGGACGTTTCAACTGATTTTACCGAGCTGGAACGGCAGCCGTTTCAATGCCAAAACCGTTTTGACTCGTTTTCCGGCAGAAAAACGTAGAAACGGACATTTCTACGTTCCTACACCACGTTTTCACAACATTGGATGGGATGATAAGATGTAATATCCTATAAAATTGATTTTTTTTTTCATTTTCTTTATAATACATATTTAAATTGTTCAAATTAAATGCATACTTGTTTAAGGGAAGAAAGTGATTTTTTTTTTTTTTTAAAAAAAAAAAAAAACAGAACAAATGTGACTTTGATATGCCAAATATGTAGGAATCATCGCTTGCTAAACATTATTTTAATTATTTACTTAAATTTGACTTTTTTAAAATAATTACTTACTTAAAAAGTTAATTTAAGTGGTTTATCAAAATAAGCTGAATACAATTTTTTGAAGTTAATTTAAATTATGGTTGTTTCATGTTTAGCTTGTCAAAATCCCCCCGGGGGGTGTTCAACTTAAGTAAACAGAGGTTAAATCTTAAATTACACTATAAACTTTATTCTATTTAAAAACGGATAGAGTATTTCAGATTGATTTATTTATTTTATAATGTAATGTGTAAATAATATTTTTATAAAATATTAAAGATGGGTAGTTTAAATATAAGAAAATAGTTTAAATGAGGAGTGCTTATTTCTAAATTTAATTTTTGATGACAAACTTCGTGGTTAAGGGCTTAAGGCTAAATGAGGAAGAAAGTCAAATTCAGATGAGCTTAGCTTTTATTTCAAACCAGGTATATCTCCCCATCCGTTGCACGAAGGGTGTTGCTAGAGGTGAGACATACCAAAACTTTACTTGAACGTGTAAAAACAAAATTTAGTAGGAATCTCTATTAATTTGGAAAATTATGAATTTATTCTTCAAAAATCCGATTGGTTGCTTATGAAGTTAATTACTATATCATTCTTGAAAAACAAAAGAAAATTTAAGTTTAAAGTTATTAATATCTAATTATCATGAAAAGATGAAATAAGAGTTATTGTCATATAAGTATCCCAGTTAATATACTAATTGATAATTATTATCATTAATGAAAGTCAAAAGCCAATTTATTTTGAAATATTTTTAATATCTCAATCAATATCCTAATTGTAATTATTGTGATATTATATTTCCGACAATATATAAATTATAATGCATCTGAAAAATAATGAATTTCGTTTTTTCAAGTCAATTTGGCTGCTCATGGGGGTTGTTTATTATTCTCATTCATGAAAATCAGAGAACAATTTATTTTTAAAATTGACTATTATAGTTTGGAGTATTTTTAATTTATCTAATTAATATATAGACAAACGCACATATTATACTGAATTTACTACATCCTATCCTAATTACTCCTTTTAGTCTTAAATATAAGACATATTTAGGGAGTTGATATTGGTTCTAAATATAAGACAGTTTTTATATTTGTCAATGTTTTCCTAATTTACCCTTATTGATACTCCTTCAATAATAATTAAGGAGGATTAAGAAAGATGACTAGAGCATTTTAAAAAATACATGTCATATTAACTAACTAAACTAATTTCTTTAATCTAATCAAATTAGGTAAATATGTCTTACATTAAAGACCAAAGGGGACAACTATGGGGGATGTTTCAAATTACATTTTGGATTAGAAAATTGAAACAACACACATGAATTTGAGTGTTAGCAAATCATATTATCAAAAGTTGAGTTGTAACTCTAATGTCTCATTGAATCATTTAGCAGTCGAATTCTTCTAACTCTAATGTCCCACACACCCTTTAGCCCGTGAATACAGATGTTATATATAATTGAGTTGTAGGTAAAAGAAATTTGGAATCAATTCCATGAATATTTTTGAAGAAGGACAAAAAACATAATCATTATTTCAAAATCAAATCATTATCATTAAAACATAATTTTGATTATTTATTTATGGGGATGTAATTAATACTATTGATGGAGACATGATTTTCGCAGCCTATATTTCCTTTTTGAGAAAATTATGAAATAAAGGAAATAAGGGAATTTAAGAATGATCAAATCATTTCCAAGTATGATTGATTGAGAAATTAAGTAGTTTAGGTTGAGCTATTCACGTATGTAAATATACGTTGTTTTTATTGCCTTCAAATATCCCTTCCGTGATTATGATTTTTGATTTTTGATTTGATATGTAATTTCATTTTATATTTTATTTATTACCTATCTTTCAAAATCGGAGTCTATGTGTAAAATTCTAGAACATGATTTTTTTCCCCTTGAATTAATTAATAATATCATATTAACTGCTAACCAAATCCCAACATTAGTTCTTCAAAAATGGATTAGAGATCACAACAGTCATGAAAAATGGAGCTTTTCGGTTGTTTTTGGGAAATGCATATTAATTGATTATGACTTATGATTCATGATTTAATGTCTATTTTTAATTTAAGTTTATTTTATTACATTATCTTTAAAATGGAAACAATATCCCAATTAAAGTGGAATAGCTTGGAAAGGAAATGCGTAATTGTAGTCCACAGTTATTATTGAGGAGGTCAAACTTTTTGGTATAAAAAGAAATTGTCTAAACCACAATAATAAAAATTGGGAATTAAATGGGAATAATATCTCAAAATTTCGAATAACTTGAAAATGAAATGTGTAATTGTAGCCCGCAGTTATTATTAAAGAGGTAAAAATTTCTGAAGTAAAGAGAAATTGTCTATGTTAGGGAATATTTTTTTTTTCAAAAAAGGAAATTATTTTAAGGGGTATTAACTGAATGATTGTTAATGTAACTACGCATGAACTAATTTAATGATGTTATTGTCAAACCCGTTTTGTAGTGACACAGGTTTTGAAGTGAAAAAGTGGTAGTAATATTGGTAGTGACAATATCTTATCTCTTACAAGATTTCTAGTTTAAAGTTGATTAATTGTGTATTTTAAATTTAAATTTATTTTATTACCATATCTTCAAAATGGGGACGATATCCCAATTAATTCAAATAGCTTGAAAAGGAAATGCGTAATTGTAGTTCACAATCATTATTGAAGAGGTCAAACTTTTTGGAATAAAGGAAAAGTGTCTAAACTACAATAATAAAAATTGGGAATTAAATGGAAATAATATCCCAATAATTTCAAATAACTTGAAAATGAAATGTGCAATTTCAGCTTGTAGTTATTATTGGAGAGGTCGAAATTTCTGAAGTAAAGATAAATTATCTATGTTAGGGAATAATTTTTATTTGTTCTTCAAAAAAGGAAATTACTTTAACGGGTATTAGCTAAATGATTGTTAATGTAACTACGCATGAACTAATTTAATGATGTTATTGTCAAACCCGTTTTGTAGTGACACAGTTTTGAAGTGAAAAAGTGGTAGTAATATTGGTAGTGATAATATCTTATCTCTTACAAGATTTCTAGTTTAAAGTTGATTAATTGTGTATTTTAAATTTAAATTTATTTTATTACCATATCTTCAAAATGGGGACGATATCCCAATTAATTCAAATAGCTTGAAAAGGAAATGCGTAATTGTAGTTCACAATCATTATTGAAGAGGTCAAACTTTTTGGAATAAAGGAAAAGTGTCTAAACTACAATAATAAAAATTGGGAATTAAATGGAAATAATATCCCAATAATTTCAAATAACTTGAAAATGAAATGTGCAATTTCAGCTTGTAGTTATTATTGGAGAGGTCGAAATTTCTGAAGTAAAGATAAATTATCTATGTTAGGGAATAATTTTTATTTGTTCTTCAAAAAAGGAAATTACTTTAACGGGTATTAGCTAAATGATTGTTAATGTAACTACCCATGTTATTAAAACCGGATCAGCCAGTTTGACCATAAAACCGTTGAATTGGTCCAGTCCGACCGGTTTAACAGGTTCAATATTTATTTAAAATTTCTTGATTTTAAAAATTCATATCTAATTCTATATATTTTCAAAAGTTATAAATTAAGATTCTATGAAAAGCTTGGGATCTCTACTTTCTAATGCAAAAGGAATCACTCAAAAATATTATCATTTGATCCTCAAAAATTATCAAATTCCAAAAATATTCTAAAAAATATTATCGTTCAAGTTCACTTTCTCATTGGTCTAGCCTCAGGTAATCTCTGGTTTGACTTTGATCTAACCCTTGACCCACTATCAGACCGATTCAGTGGCCGGTCCGAGTTTAATAACCTTGGTAATTACACATGAACTAATTTAATGATATGATTATTTGGCTTGTTTTGTAGTGAAACAGGTTCTGAAGGCAGGTATCATAAAATTTCTAGCATAAAGTTGATTGATTGATATATATTGAGCTTTTAGGTCCTTTTTTTTTTTTTTTTATAAATCTTACACATCTAAATCAATTGAATAGTTATCAACATTTGTTAGTTCTAATGGAATGGAATGAGCTTTGGCCGCGGGTCTTGAATTCGACTCCATAAAAATGGATAAAAAGCTTTTGGCAAAGTTACCTTCAATTGGGACTAAGAAATCAACTAAACAATCATGATTCATTTTAAATGATTAAATTTTTAATATTGAAAAAAAATATTTGTAGACCCTCGTGTTTGGTTTATATTACATAGTGTGCGTGTTTATAATCAAAAAATTCATTAAATATAGGGTTAAGGTCTGTACACACGTATTTTTACCGTAAGAAAAACCAAGAATGTCTTTTTTTTAGGTGCGAAAGTGATATATTCTAAAAAGTGGAGCAAAATTACCATTGACCGTTAGTTGACCGTTATCTGATGTTGACGTGGCAGTGAGATCTGACTTCTCCTTTAAAATACTGCCACCTGTTGCTCCTTCCCACTCTTCCATTATCAACTTCTTCTTCTTCCCTTCTTTCTCGCCACAATATCTCTTTGCTTCACACCATCTTCACGTACAGAGACCAGTTCGGTGACTCGGCAGACCATCTTCACCCAGCGTCAACGAGATCATTCTGATGAACAATGCCTTCAGTTCGTGCTTGCCGTCCGAGATTGGGAGGCTGAAGAGCTGGAGAGAGCACCGCGATATTGACAGATATAGAGAGCGCCGTGAGTTGAATCTGAGAAAAAGCAGAGAGCTTGAGAGGTGAAGGGAAGGAGACGGAGCACCACCACCGTCGACGATCCCACCGGAGAAACTAAATAAATGCTACTATATATGCTAGGTTTATGTGTTCTGTGGATATAAAAAAACGGGAGTTCTTTGGTAATGATTTACTGATGTGATGCTCCAGTAAAATTAATCTGATCTGTCAAAATCCTTCTCGCGGTTAACTAACATTGGTGGCTGTATTAAGTAATCCTATAAAAATGCAAAGATGGCGCCTTGTGTATCAATTTGTTGATGGATATTGTTTTACTCTGTTAGGGCTGGGATGATCCTTACGTCCCTCGCACACATGAAGGTCTTCTAAAGTAGAAATACCCTGAAATGAATTCAGTTGATTTCCTCTTGAGGTGGTATTATTAGTAGCTTTAGTCTAGGGATTGATTCAGTTCCATTTATAACCTAAACACAAAAATATTTGTCGAATGTTCACAGTTGGGAGTAGGTGGTTGTTGCCTGCTATTTCTTCATGAATGTGGAAAGAAAAAGTTGATGGATGGGAATAAGGTTTTCTTTAAAAGTGGAGACTTGAAATCCCCCATGCTATCTATAATAATAATCATCACCATTATTATGACTGCTGCTAATATTATTATTGTTTTCATTTTCAGATGTATCAGATATATCTTTTTATTAAGGGAAAATCATTGAATGAGATAAATGAGATCATATGCCTTCCCTTGTATGCGGACAGAATAGCAAGGGATATAAAGGCTTACCAACAGATGGTCTCTGCAAGGCAAAGATGAGGTTGAAGCAGTGAAGAAGATAACCAATGAAGCTAAACATGTCTCTTTCTCTGCCCCAAGTGCCTCAGGAGAGAGGTAGAGTGGCTCTTAGTTTTTGGGGACTGGTATATAATACACACTCACACAAGAGATTTTTCTCTAGATTCTGTGACGTACTCTGTATATTAGTTTTGTTTTGGTCTATTTGATTCATTTTCGGCGTTCCATCATATCCCTTATACAAGTGTCTAGCATCAGCTCTATTGAAGTGTATGAGTTCTGGAGCATTTTGCAAGATTTGCAATCATTTAACCATGATCTGTGATTGTAGTCACATCCAGCAAAAAGGAAATAAGTGCCAGAAATTGATCGTTGAGACGGGATCGGAAAGAGTGAATGTACATTCTCCACTGTTATTGAATTATTACTCACGAAAGCGTTGCGTGTTTAATGGAGAATGGAAGAGAGGGAAGAAGGAACACGTGGAAGTACGTTTAATGGAGAAATCAGATCGAGCTGGTCTCTTTGGTCTGCCTCTCGGGTCTGTCTCTGGAGGAAGAAGAAGGTGACTAAAATGAAAATTTTAAAAGTTTATAACGGGACTAAATTGAATTTTTTTGAAATGTATTTGGGGCTGAACTGTAATTCATAAAGCATTAACATCCACGTCATCATTTTCAGTACAAAAAAAGTCAACTAACGGTCAATGTGTAATTTTGCTCCACTTTTGTAACCACATACCACTTTTGCACCTAAAAAAAACACTTCTTCGGGCGCTATCCGACCAAAGATAATGCGTATGTGTATTTTCTTGCACCTTAACCCTTAAATATATTATATTTATTTTTAACAACTTAATACCACATTATTGGATGGTCCAAAATATTTCCTTTTCCTCTCCCTATGTCATCCTATGTTAATGACCTGTGATCTTAACAGTACATACTTCGCTAAAGTGTAGTACTTCATTATTATTTTTTTGGGGTTTGACGTTAGAATTAGTATAAAGTCCAACTTCATTTTTGCAAATCAATGGTTGAAATAATATAAAGGGTTAAGTAGTGTCCAGCACAACAAACTATTAGCTCAGGAGCGTCCAACACAATTAACTATTAAGTGGACCGCCCAGCACAACAAACTTTTAAAAAGGAGCGCCCAGCACAATAAACTTTTAAAAATGAGCGTCCAACACAATGCCGTTAAAAAAAAGTTAACGCCGTTAGCAAAAAGTTAACGTCCGTTATCTAAAGAGCGCCCAGCACAACAAACTATTATTCCAAACGTCCGTTACCTTGTGCCCATCATTGTGCTGGGCGCTCCTTTTTAAAAGTTTGTTGTGCTGGGCGGTCCACTTAATAGTTAATTGTGCTGGACGCTCCTGAGCTAATAGTTTATTGTGCTGGACGCTCCTTAACCCTAATATAAACCATAGAGTTTAGGCGTGGTGATTTTATCCCATCCAATAGAATGGAAACCACGAGAACCTTGACTAATTCCCCATATGAAATTCCTCTGCAATCTCTCCACTTCATGGCATATAGAAACTAGCATTTTAGAGATCTGCATTGGATAAACAGGTATGGAACTCAACACAAATTTAGCTAAAGTGATTCGACCAGCCAAAGAAAGAAAGGCTATTTAGCTTTCCAGAAGCAAGTTTCTTCTTCACTGTATCAATAATATAGTGTTATGTCTCTGTGGGTTTTCTCCCTCTGGTGATAAAAAATACCCCAAGTATCTCCCTGTAGCATGCACCCTTTGAGAGAGAAAAAAATGACGACTTGTTCTTGTTGATTTTCTTCCCTCATGCTAAACAAAAGCCATTAAGACAAGCCATCATGCACTCGGCTTGCTGCTCAGTTGCAGCTCCAAAGAGAAGAAGATCATTGGCATGGAATATAGAAGGGCCATTTCTATTAATTACAATCTATAATAACATGAGAAAAGCGATCCATACACAAGAAACAATAGGGGGAGATAGATCCCCTTGATGGAGGCCTCTTTGTGGTAAATATCAATTTGGCTACCTTTCTAAAACACATTATATGAAACAGATTAGACACAAGCAATAACCAAACTTGTGAATTTAGACTCAAAGCCCACATCAACTATGACTTGTTGGGGAAAATCCCACTTAATCTGATCATAGGCTCTCTCTAAGTAATTGGATTAGCTTTTGAAAAATAGCTTCAAAAGAAAAAGTGAAAAAAGTAATTTTAGATAATAGATCTTGGAGAATAGCTTTTGATTTTATTTTATTTTTTAAAAAGCTTGTGGAAAACCATGGTTTTTCAATCAAAACCATGGTTTGACAGAATTTGACAATATTTGGATAACTTAACATGGATTTGGAGAAAAAAGTGTTTCTGCCTTTTCTTTCAAGTGTTTGGATAATTTATTTATAAACCATAGTTTTCAATTAAAACCATGGTTTGATAGAATTTGACGGTGTTTGGATAACTTAACCCAAGTTATGGATTTGGAGAAAAAAGTGCTTTTGCCTTTTTTTCAAGTGTTTGGATGACTTATTTATAAACCATGGTTTTAACTCCAAAAGTGTTTTTTTTTTAATTGTTATCCATACACACACTAGTAAGTCTATCTTCAAGACCTTCCACCCATTCTTACCCCTGGACTTCATAATGTGCATGATTTCCTGTCATACTATGATATTATCTTGAATATGCCTACGCTGTATTGGAAAGGAGACACTAATTCATCTATAACGCTCCTCAATCTATTCACGGTCACTTCAATTATGCATTTATAATGCCCTGTACATAGCGAGATTGGTATAACATGGCCACCAAACCTTGGATCTGTATCAAGAAATGCGGTAATTTATGCTCCAAACCATACCAAAAGAATGTGAGTGCCTTTCTAGATTTCCTAAAGAAAATAACCAAAATACCACTGCCAATTGGTTTAAGTGATTCAACATTTCTTTTTGATACTTTTCAACATTTCTTTTGATTACGTATAAGTCTCAATTTCCAATCCTTGTGTATGCAGAAAATTGGCAAGGCCCAATCTAGCTTCCAAAAAAAAAAAAACAATTAAAAAATCAATGGCTCAAGGGAGGGAAAAGCACCAAAATAAGATTTTTTTTGCAAAAAATATACCTGATTAAAGCAAATTAGAAATATTTTACCAAAGTAATGCAGTTAGTGGCGTCGCCTGACACGACGCCACTAGTGACGTAAAGGGGGTTTACGGCACTAATACTTTTGTGTAAGTGGCGTAAGGGATGCTCACGCCACTCAATTATTGAGTGGCGTGACTCAATCTCTGAGTGGCGTATGCTTCCTTAAAAATAATAATAATAATAATAATATATGATAAAAAAAAGTGGAATAATTTAAAGCTCTACTTCATTTAATTTGGAGTCAAAAGAAAGAAAGCATGAAGCTGAAATAACTCACTAAGGACGCCATTTAAAAGATTACGCGGTACAATTTGGTTATAATAACAGATCCCAAAACAGGGGGATCTATATATTTGTTATATAGATCCCAAAATCAATACAGTTGTTATACAAATATTTGGTGTATAACAAATATATAGATCCCTCTGTATTGGGATCTGTTGTTATAACCAAATCAGACGCATAATCTTTTAAAAAGCGTTTTAGTGAGTTATTTCAACTCCACGCTTTTTTTTTTTACTCCAAATTAAATGTAAGTAGAAATTTAAATTATTCCTTTTTTTTATCATTTATTATTATTATTATTATATTTAATTATTTATTTTTTTTAAGGAAGCATACGCCACTTAGAGATTGAGTGGCGTATGCATCCCTCGGCGTGAGCATCCCTTACGCCACTGACACAAAAATGTGCCAGTGGCGTAAACCCTTTTTATGCCACTAGTGGTGTAAGCATTACATTGGTAAAATGTTTCTAATCTGCTTTAATCAGTATATTTTTGGCAAAAAAATCTTATTTTGGTGCTTTTCCCCTCAAGGGATTGTGGGAAGCTTCAGGTACACTTGAGGGATCTCAATATTAAAGGCTTATCCACAAGGCTTCACATACTCTGTTTCTTGAAGGTTGCAATGAGTCTGTCAATACTCTGTAGCTCCCATTCTCAAACAAGAGGCAAAGAAGGAAGTTTGAGAAATACATATTATACTTAAATGAGCTCAAATTTCTTCATTAGATTAAACTATGAAAAACATAATCTAGTTTAAATAATAAGAGAAGCTTTGAAGGTCTTTGATTGGATAGCAGAGTTTGCTCTCCAAACTCCAGCTGGAAATTGGCTTGCATGATTTTGATTCTCCTCTTTCAGGATGTGGTCCACTTTTGGACACAGAACTTGGACAAAATTTACTCCTGCCTTTTTTATAAGGGCTTCTATATAAAGGAGAAACTATATGCTATTATGTGAGCAAAAAAAATTCTTACCCTCATTAAATATCTATCTTACATGTAACATCCAAGAAAAGAATGAAATTCTAATAACACAAGCATCTGCACATAACCTATACAGCCTAATTTCTATTGTGCGACACTACAAGCACAGTGTCAATTATAGAGAGGAAAGGGGTTGAAAATTGAATCCTCTACAATCATATAAAATCATACATTCAAGAAGCAAGTGACATCAAAAGAATGTGACTGACTCATTCTCTTTCATCTCTATCTCTCTGAATATATATATATATATATATTTGTCACTTTATATGTGTAGAGGACTTTAATTGGTCCTTACGGTTTCCTCAACGCAGATGCTGCCCCCATTACAAGGGCCATGACAATGCCGATACCAGCACCAATTGACGCACCCACTGCTGCGGAATTCTTTGAATTTGCCTTAGCTCTAGCACCTTTACTTGCATCCATCGACATTGGATGTTCTCGTGCCAACTCCATCATTAGTCTATCTCTAGCAAGTTCCTGTAATAAAAGCATTAACAATGATATTACTATCATCCATGTTTGTTGTAAAATTTGTTCTATCAAATGAACAAGTAAACCAATTCGCTTATTGAAAACCCTTCACAGCTAGCTCTTCCCGGAGTTGGCAACTATCAGTCCTGATACTGATTAATAGGCACCCAAGAGGGATGGGGAAACCTCTTAGAAAGCTAGCTATTGACATAGGAGAACCAATCCACTTGAATACCCCATAAAGCATCACATATTACTAAACGTGAAAGTGAAACAAGATGTTACATATCACCTTGGTTTACATAAGAAAGCAATAAATTTCATACCCCTGATTTGATTTTATATCTCACCCAACTGATTTTAATGATTTGCAGATTCTATCCTTGAAAAGAGCAACTATAATCTTTTGGCAAAATTACAAAAAAAAACTTAAACCTCAATTTGACTGCATTAAATCATTGGATTGTAAACTACTTAATGACTGACCAGTTTTTACAACTTCTGTTTTCATGTCCTTCCCTACTTTTCGTTTCAGATACAGGGGAAAAAAAAAAAGAAAAAAGAAAAAGAAAAAGAAAGATTTCATGTACATGTAAAAAAAAGAAATGATTAATTGAGAACAAAGGAGATTTGATACCATGGCAAAAGATTCTCACCTGAAATGAAGCCTCTTCATGATTACGTAGTACACTGTGGATTCGCTGACAGAGAGAGTTAACACCTTCAACAGGAAAAACAATCTCCTTTCTCAGGAAAGGCCTCCTAACGACATTGATAGGAGCAAATATAAGCTTATAAACACCAATTCTTCTATTCACTTTTTCATTGCTCAAATTCTGTGACAATGAAGCCTGAGAAACACTAGCCATAACATATGGACAGGAATTTAAAACTTCAGTTGTGCTCGGAGATGCTTGGTATGCCTTTAAAACTGCTTCAATTGCAGCCTTTTGGTGGTGTGCACTAACAGAGAATTTGTTCGTTATTGCTAGAACCCAAGGAATCCCAAGAGATTTAGCCTCATCCAAAAACAGGGACAGGACAGGCTTTTGTTCAGGCACATTGGAAGTATTATATCGAGGTATGGTATGGGACAGATTATGAACAAGAACAATCAAATCTGTCTTCCAACTTAGATCACGGATTCCCAGCCAGAGTTCATCCTTAAAGCGAGAACTTTCTTTATCCAGCTCCTGCAAAGCAATGAGATTACACACGTGAAAGGGTATTGCCATGCACACACAAAGAAACCAGTGGAGAAGATGAAAGAAAAGTTTATCCATAGTGTCTTTGCAACTCATCTCTTTATTGACAATGAAGTTGTACACATATAACTTAGGCACTTAAATATAACCAACAGCAGAATATGCACATCATACCAGACATGCATCAGAATCTGTTTGCTTTACTATAACTGTTGCTAGCAGATAAAAAAGAGAGAAAAAAAAAATTGTTCTGAGAAAGAAAGGAGAGCAAGAACATGTCAGGAGGAAAGTTTTGGGGAAATCAATCAATGTTTTAGAAAGTTTAAGCTTCTAAATCAGGAGTGTTATAGGGTTAGTAGTTTATTAGCATATAGGAGTTTTAGAGTTTATCATTGTCCAATTGTCTTGAAGTTATTCCTTAGAATATTTAGAACATAGGATATTGTATGTTTGTTGGTGGAGATTTGGACTCTAGGAAAAGCAAGAAACAAAATGTGGTTGCATGGTCTAGCACAAAGGTTAAAATCATGCCATGTCTTTAGCAAAACATCTGAACCTATTTGGCTAAAGCCACATCTTTTGGAGTTGAAGTTCAGAAGTATTGCACTGCACTTGTCCCTTTTTGCATATTTCACCCTCTATATAAATAGACTTGGGCAGGAGGGAATAACAAAACTTAATTTCATTCAGATATATTTTTATCCAGCATCTATCGCTGCTGGTCATAACATGGATATCTTTTCTCCTTAAAAAATTTATCAGCAGCGATTTCCCTACAGCATCCTACGTTTTAGAAAGTTCTGAATCAAATTAGGTGTCAATTCACCAGTTTCCCAGTTGAATTGGTTAGTTCAGTCCAATTTTCATGACATTGGAAACTGACATTAGTAAATCCTAAATAAAATGAACAGATCAAGAAAGAAAAAGGGGGAGACCTGCATATTTATTCCAACGGAGTCACAGTAGTACAAGCCATCCGCAATACCTTCTTGTACATCAACTTCTGGAATAAGAACCTCATTGGTAGTAGTATTTACTTCACCTTTGTTCAAGATTGCCTTCAAAAGTGTAGTTTTGCCAGAACCCTGCACTCAACTAATGCAAGTCAAGAGATGCATGGTGAAATGTATTAAATACATCAAAGATCCTAGAAAAAAAATTATTTATACCTCTAGGCCAACTAACCGGACCCTACGAGTTCTGACATGAACCTCTTTGGAGACAGTAGTAAAATCACTGGTGCAGAATATTGAAAAATTATTCAAACTCTCAGGACGGATTGATTTCTCCTTCTCAATAGTCCCTGAAGTATGCTCTCCAACAAGACAGTCTGCAGCTGAATTTATGGATGGAAAAACAGGCATCAATGGGTCTAGCACTGTTAGATGCTTTGGTGGGCTTCGTAATGGGGGGCCAACTAATACTCTCATCTTCTGTGAGTCAGGTTGGTTTCCATGATTTGAAGAATATTTTGGAGGAGAAGGAAAGGATTCAACTGTAGTTGAACACCTATTTAAGAAGAAAAAAATACGAATAACTCTATGTTCACATAACTTATTTTCTATGAAGAAATGAAAAACAGTAACTCAAGAAAAGGCAGCATTTTATATGCCTCAACTACCCAGTTCTAGACCATTTACATGAAAATGCATATATAGAATATGACATGATATAGTAATAACTACATAACAAAATAACAGAATGGGTAGTTATATGTGAGAGGTAGTTAGAAGCATTATTGTCTATAAATAGATATTAAGTGCCCATAAGTAACTCAGCTTATGATGTGACTTGGATTAGTTCATTGCCTTGTTTCTCTCTCTAGTCTCCTCTCTTCCTCTCAGCCTCTCTTTCTCTCCATCTTCCCTTCCCTCTCTTCTATTCACTTTCTCTCTCCTGTCCTAATTAAAATCATACCACAGAAAGACCTACCTAGTAAAGCATCCAAAATATGTAGTCCATTATATTAAATGTGACTGGGTGACAAATATTTGACTAATGTTCCCCTCTATTTTTATGGCCCTATAAATTAAAGGGCACAAGAACAACTGCGTCTCTGACCTCAAATTCTCATATGCCACGGCCAAGGCATCAAATTTTCTGTTCCAAGAGGACAATTTTAAGCCACTCCATTCCAATTTTATCCATCTTAAGAGCTAGTTATCGTACTCCTCTAGTTTTTCTCATATATCTCTTGTTTTTGGTGAATTACAAGACCTAGATGTTTTTTATATCTAAATGTTTGCTATCAAAATTCATTCATTGCAACCAGAATGTCTAAGTCGTTACTCCACCCAGTTCCTCTACCTCCCACAAAAAAACAAAATATCTGAGTAGCGAAACTTGCCAAAATTCAATAAATAAAATTGCTTATTACAGGGAAATGGCAGTACCAGATACCATTCACTTGAGCATAGACAAGTGAACATAGATGCAACCCAAAACCAGTAATGTCAATTTTCAGAGGCTCTCCATTCTTTAAACCAGGCACACCATTCCATCCAAGAGGAACAATAGAAGTTGCAGTATGAATAGCTGGAGACTCCACTATATGGCCAAGTTCAACAGTCCCAGCAATTGCAAGGCCAAGCCATTGCTGTAAATGAGGAAGCTGCTGCCACTGCTCAACTCCTAAGAAAGCTGATGCATTGTCACTCATGCACAAGTCATAGATTCTGCAACCAAGAAAAAAAGGGGGGGGGGGTGAGGGGCAATAACGGTTACCAATTCTGAAATTGAAAAAGTAATGGCGCAAAAGTGCTCTATCAGAAGCTATAAAAACAAAAAGCCTAGAAATTCAAGCATCAAGCGTGTCTTAGTAAATCTATCCAATAGAAAAATATCCATTGTGTGGGAAATAATTAGCTTTTATGAAATTGTAAGGGGATAGTTTATGGTTATAGAGAAAAAATTTAGTCAAACATGGCTTAGACATTTCATTTAAGACTTTCAACTATGAAAGGGCATATAAGAGAGCGTGCACATAAATGTAGTTTCTCCAGTCTCCCAGATTTTAAACAGTGGGACACTAAAAAATCCTGCCTGAATTTGAATCTTAAATAACAAATCTTCCAAGCAGTTAATCTTTTAAATAAAAGATACCATGGGTTCCTGATAATTTAGGAATATAAATTCCATGCATAGAGTTTGTCCAATAAAAACCTTGCCCCACAAATAAAAGCCAAAATTTCCAAAATCTAGAAACACATCAAAGACAATGATCTGCTGTACCTCTTCCTTTACACACATCAAGATGGGTTCCATCCAATATGCACAGACAATTGATAACAATTCAGGATGGTAAATAAGCATAACTTATCTTTTATATAGCTAAAATTATTAATATTGACAATTACAATAATTACCTTTGAAATCGAGACCGGTACGACTTCATTGAATGTGATTGAAATCTTTCCTTCAATTCCGCAATAACAGATCCAACCTGAAAATGTCTTTGCCAGAAGAAAGCAAACAAAATGAGAGAACTTACTCCATCATTCATGAACACGACGTTGGAATCCTTAACAATTTTAGATGCTTTAGGACCTGAAGACATGAAAAAGTAAACTATACAAAAGATGGATAAGCAAGGAAGCTCATACCGATGTTAGCTTTGAGTACTCTGCACCTGATAGTGTCTCTACTGCGGAGTTTCCCAATAAATAGAGCTGTTGTACATGAAAAAAAGGTTCAGATGGATGCATCATTCCATAAAAAGGAAATAACAGCACGGTTAGCAAAAAAAAAAAAAAAAAAAAAACTAAAGACTGCACATAAATTGGAAGGAAAAAGTGTACAGGTTATACCGAATATTATACCTGCCCAAATGGCACATATGAAGGCAGCGATGGCACTCTGCGCCATGCCCCTTTATCTCTAGTGATAGTATCAGTCTTGCTCTCTGTTTTCCCATTTGCTGTTGCCTCCAATGCATGTTTATCAGTGTTGGGAAGTGGCTTGAGTGATATACTATCAGAACCCTCTTGTATTTCAAGAGACTGTGGTTCAACCAACTCCTCCTCGATTGAGGTAGAGGGAAGAGAATCAGGCACCAAAGTTGTTTCCATAGAACTAGCTTGGCTTTCTCGGTGTTTACTCAATTGTCTTCTCAATCCTTCCAACGGAACTAGCCTAGAGAGTCTCCAGAAGGATCTCTGCACAGGACCCATCCCCAAAACCAGCCGCTCTCTCCCATTCTCTTTATCCTTTTCAACCCCTTGCTCATTTGATTTTAACAAGCCATTGATTTCACCTTCACGAGGCACCGACTGAGGCTGAGCATTATAATGATGGAAATAAGCTGGAGACAAAATACGGGGAACCAGATCCTCCGGGATGCAGTAACTCTTGAAATAATGCTGCCAGCCTTTTTGATTAACGTAACTAGAAAAAGAGGGGTTGATATATTCGTAAATTACAGTCTATAATTTATAAGTGGTTCAAGACTAAAGAAAGGAGTGGAACTTAAAAAATTAAGAAGACTGGGGGAAGGGCAAAGACAAGAAAAACGTACTCCTTCAGAGCAGCATTTCCAACAGGAGGCTGAGAAAATGTTATACATTTGATAGAGACCTTCTCATTCTCCTTTGAAGGAGATGTAGCAGCAATCACCCTCAAAATGGCAAGGGTGGCTAATACAGCTACCTATGCAGAAACAAGGAACTGAGTGTAAGAAAACTTCTTAAATATACATGAAGCATTGTTTTTAAAAAAGGTCAGTGAAAAAACATACAGCTCCACCAAGTGAATGGCCACACAAAACAAGTTTGCGTTTTTTCTTCTGTGCAAGCCTATACAATTCCAAAGCAGGTATTCCTTTGGCACGAGCCAAAAAACCCTAAGAAATAATACCAGAGGCAATTATTAGAAACAAGAGACCCCACACGTGTACATATCCATATGATCAAGAATCTAGAATTTAGGATTCCAGCGGCCATGCATATTACTGAAATTTCTCTATCCATATCACATAATAACTTACTTCATTGATTGAAAAATAATGCATCTAATGAGATAATTAGAAGGTTAACAAATAAAGAAATCCATGATGATTGAACTACAAACTAATCAACGCTGAAAACAAAAATCAGTAAACAAATGAAAGCATTCACAATAGAAAAGAGTCATGTTTACCCGATGAGCAGCGGGTAAGGATTTACTCCTCAACTGTTTAGACCTTGATTCTAGGGGCCACAGAGTCTCCACTTTACCATTTTGGCTTCCACCCTGGTCAAGTGCAGTTGCTGAATGGCCTTCAGGATCCTCAACAGCATCCTCATGAAAGATTGCACCTTGAAGTATATTTGCATCAGCAATAACATCCCTTTCAAGAAAGAGATTAATAAACGTAATATTCTTGAATATATTCCTGAAGTTATAATGCCTTAGGAGGATGACATAAAGAATTGTCTAAAAAAGTACTTACTTGTACTGCTTTGTTCCTATAAAGGAAGCAAATAAGGTATCCCCGGCCTCTGCCAACAAATACCTGTTACCACATAATCAATCAAGTCGCTATTTGTAAAATTTACAGATTATAGATATCAAGTTTCAAACATGAATAATATTCAATAATCAATAGTTAAACACCATAAAGCACTGATAAAACATGCAAGCACATGTACTACTTAGTAGGAAAATCCAATCAACTATATTGCAAACAAAATGAATGCTATTACATAAACATTTCTCTTAAAAATTATGAGCTCTCACAGATTTCACATCTTAGAATGTACAATGTACAGGTTAAATCATCTGAATCAAAGACTAATGTAAAATGATAACAATATAAGGTCTCCGGATATCAATATTAAAAGTTGCATACTCACAGGTGCAATTAATAACGCACAACAGAGAATTCAGAAACAATAAATAAAAAACACAATTTGACAAAATAAAAAAAAAAATTAAGAATGGCAAACCTATGAGGAACATGATCTGATGAAGGTTGTACCCGCTCCAAAGAAACAACTTGTCCACCAAAATCAGCCTTGAATTTATTTACAGCTCGAATCAATTCAGTAGTAGGTCTCTATGATAGAAGGAAGAGAAAGCCTTTAAGTACTAGTAATTCACAGATCATAGTTAATTAAGAGATATTCAGGAAATGTACAAATAAACCCTCATTAAGGCTCCAAAGTGGTCATAAGCGTTTATAAGAAGGGAATATGTGATTCAAGCAATTCCTAGGTCTTATGTAAGTAATCAATATCATTGAATCTATGTTCGGAGGAATTGGAAGCAACAGAATCAAAAGAAATGTTAATGCTTGCTAATAAGTTCCAAAATCTAGGTCAAGGAATGGAATTGGAAGGTAATTATTTCCATCCCTTATGACCTATCACCAAAATTTGTCACCCATGATTTACAATTCATATGACTCGTATACAAACACTTCATCAATGGCTAAGCTCAATCTCATTTAAGGGGCTCTGATATAACACTCCGCAATTTGACAAAGTTATCCTTACAAACAAACTTCCAATTCAGCTTCCCCGCCATTGATGTTGTTTAATAAACAAACACCCAGTCTGCAGTTTCGTTTTCACCACTTCTTTATAAGTCAAGCAAAAGATTATATTCTCAAGTGACGTTTTTAACATTAAATTCCTTGAAATAAAAAAACTTATAATTCTCCCAGTGGTGAATACCAGTCCAAATCGCAAAATACCTTGTAAACACACTCAGAGAGAACCATGCAACAAAGAATTTCCTGCAACTCGGAGACTGACTCGGCCTTGATAGCGAGGCAGAGATCCTGAAGCTGCTTCCTCCTTCGCTCGTACTCCTCCTGAATCTTCTTCTTCTGCTCCCGCTCGTTGGTCCAGGGCCACTTCATCCACCATTGCAGTGGGCCCCAAGAGACCTTCAATAGCTTGGCTCGCTGATCTCTGATCCACGGTTCGACTCGGTTCTGGATGAACTCCATGTAAATGGACGTTGAGGATCGGAATCTCCAGAACCTGATTGAATTATTAAACTGAATTCAAGAATTAGAACGAAGACTTTCTGCTTTTGTTTAATCTCTCTTCTAATGCAACCAGAGAAACGGCATCCTCCCTATACGCGGAGGAATATCCAGCCCTGTAGGAGACTCACCATCAGCCTCTCACTTCCTCACGCCAATTTTCTTGGCACTTTGCTTGCTTTCACGTAATTCTAATTTTTGTCAGAAAATTGTTGAAGAATCTTCGCAAAATTTATCATAATTTTTTTAATTTCTTTTAGAAATTAAATACAACATTCCAGCTGGCGGGAGGAGTGGCTTTTGCATCTGATGGACTTATCTTGATGGACTTTTTTTGATGTGATTTGTGTTTGGGATAGCAGTAGCAGAAGTGGCTTTTGTTTGTGATGGAAACTTATTTGGCATAACTTTTAAAAAGATATATGGGATTGAAAATGACTGAAAAGGGTATGAATCAAATTCACACACACACATATGTGTTGTATAAAATGTGATAATTTGGGATAAAAAAATTAAAAATAAATATAAATTTGTTAAATAAAATAGTAAAATTACCATTAAAAAAATTACAACACAATGAAGTGCTTAAATAAACCTAGTCCCTACAAGTTCATTTCTGATTTGATCACGAAGATTATTCATTCGTATTGATGAGGATGCTTCATCAAATGGATCATCACTATCAAGTGGATCATCATTATCATGAGCTGGTGCTAGGGTCTTATTTATGCATATGTGATTGATTGAGTTACCGTTTAAGAAACATATTTACGTAAATTAAGGTAAAACTCATTTCACATATTTATATCGTTTATCGTAAATCACGTTGGAAAAATAATTTCTATCACTAATCCAAACAAACACTACCCTCCTTGAATATTACTTGCCCCTAAAATATAAACACTCATATGTTGTTGTTTCTCACCGAGGGAAAACTATACATAAATGGTATAGACTTTTCAAATAATAAGCTAAAAATAGTCTACTTCATTAATATTGGTTGGGGTAATTGATTATCTTTCATAGAATTGGAGTGACATTTATTTGGTAGTTTTCTTTTTGGCCAACTTGATAGTTATTATTATTATATTGTACTTAGCGTGGTTTGAATATATATATATATATATATATATATATAGTAATGTGTCCAAAAATTTCTCTTTGCTCTCCCCCTTATTAATATTAATCCGGATTTATATTACAAAAATTAGACTAAATTTTTATAAACAGGATGGTATTGTGGGCGAGGGGGATGGATGGTCATTTAACAGATGGGCCCACATGTAAAATTGATGGAGAAGTATTTGATGGGGTTAGAAACTAGGAATTGTGGCTTCAAAGAAAAAACCCTATCATAGTATGAAGTCCATTAAAAAAAAATCAATCTCAAACACTTAATTTTTTTTCAATGGACTTATTATCTCATCTAATGGGTTCCCAAACAGGCCCTATATGTTTATGAAAGTCCACATTACATTATGTACACATATTATGTGGTTATGAAGTGCCTGTACCTCTAATAGAGGCATGTCTATATTTTTTTTATCTTTTTATATATTATATTTATTTAGATTTAAATTATATACTTTTTTTTGACATTTTTTTGTACTCAGTATCTCAAATTAATTAGTTTTCAGTTTTGTATTCGAAATATTTGTTTGTAATACCAGTATCATGAAAATTAATTAATTTGAGATACTGAGTGCAAAAAACATATCGAAAGCCGCATATAATTTTAATCTAAATAAATACAATATATAAAAAAAAAAAAAAAAAAAAAAAAAATCATACCTCTAATACGTATAAGCATAATGTGGACTCTGTTTGTAGGCTAATTCGCCAACCCGTTTTCTCTTTTTCATTTTTTTAAAAGAAATATGATGAAATTTCTTTTTCCTTTTTTTTTCATAAACATAAATCGTAAAAATATATTACAAAATCATAAAGTAGTCATTAAACATCAAATTCAAAGTAACATTCAACACAATCAAATCCAATTAGCCAATATTAAACCGGAAAATCATTTTCAGGGTCCTTTTTGGAGGAAAAATCTCTAAAAAAGGCCCTCATAATTCTGAAATCCCAAAAAAGACATTTTTCTGGGATTTTCAGAATCTCCATGAATTGTTAACGAGTTGTTAACGAGGCTGATATAGTTGTTAAATGAGCTGATTTAGTTGTATGGGGCAGTCAGCGATTTTTCAGGATACGGGACGAATGTATTGTAGAACTCAAGTGAATATCTCGGCCTCTCTCCAACCTTCAGAAGGTGGAGTCGAGTCCCACAATCTCCACGTCTCTGATCATAGTTTACTTCTCTGTTTCTCACCGTAGGATCAGCTGATTACTATTCGGTTTAATATTAAAACAATTCTCTGAACTCTGTCTCAGCTCGTGGGTGGCCTTTCAAAAGACCTTGCAAAAGCTTTAGCCGAGATACCAATGAGTTCGAGAGGATGTTCAAAATTTACGCCGAGCTTTTCATTGGACTTTATGGCCACATCAATGATGCCCAGAGAAATGAAGTTCGGTTGGCTCCCAGTCACGGTGATCCCAACGTTGCAGAAAACGCAACCTAGAGCTTCCAACACGCAGCTTGGAGGCCTTTGCCGAGATAGACAGATTTTGTAATAAAACAATCCCGGACTTCAAATGAGTATCCCGTCCAACCGACATTGGATCCTAAGGCCTTTGCCGAGATAAACAGATCTTGCGATAAAACAATCCCGGACTTCAAATGAGTATCACGGCCAACCGACATTGGATCCTAAGGAACCTCGTCTTTGGATCCCGGCTTTGAAGATAATTCTACTCATCAAAGAGCAACTTGCCAACCCAGACCTTGCTAAAATATCTCGGCCTACCGGCATTGTATCCTGCATGTGATGACAACCATCTCGTATTCTTTCCCGACTTCAATGTCGGCAAGGTCAATCGAGTAAGGTGCAAACGATAGGAAGGCCGCCATTGAAGTAATCAAGAGTCGGGATGTGCTTAGCGTCAGGACGACTTCTAATGATGATTCTTTCCCAATTCTCTTTGGAACTCTCTTCTAAAATGAAAACTCCAAGGTCAAGGTCAGATTCAAGGATTTCACTCTCAATGCGTTTTCCGATAGAAGCATCTGTGATTTGTGAAGTTGAGGTCCCAGTAACCCGTGTGGAGAACGATAATTATTCTGAAGGAATTTGAGGGCTCTTTTCCCCTCTATTTGTAGATACACTACCGATACTCTCAATTTGTGATTTGTGTATTCAGTTTTCCTTTTCCGAAGACTTGAATTGCTCCTTTCTTGGGAGATTGCTACTTCTTGTACAGACCATGATTGGTCGCAGGAATCGAAATTTACCGGGTGACGTTATCTCAGTATTAACCCTCTTCCGAGATTGACATCTTGACACCTCAACATCTCATCCTTGTCGTGAACGACACGATGCAAACCCAAAAAATATTCAAGTCATCTCGACCTTCACACATGCAACCCGGATGGAGTTATTAAAAGCCATTCCATTTCCCTTTCTTATTTCTTAATGTTCTGCTGTTGAGAATGTCGAGCTTCATTTGCCGAGATAATAATCAATGATGATGATTTCTTCATGTAGAACCCATCTCGTCCAGGGTGTGTCTATTGCGTGGACCCCAGTTTTGTATTTACCTTTATCCGTGTAAATTTTCCTTTACACCCCGGCCATGACGAAGCACCCCAGCCATGCAGAAGCACCCCGGCCTTGTAGAACCCATCTCGTCTTGGGTGTGTCTATTGCGTGGACCCCGGTTTTGTATTTACCTCTATCCATGTAAATTTTCCTTTACACCCCGGCCATGACGAAGCACCCCGGCCTTGTATTCATCTCGGTTGCTTTGTGGTTCTGTTCTCGGTTTGCCTTGACATCATGACACCACAGAGAACTTTTCGTATTTATCTCGGTATGATGAAGCACCCCGGCTTTGTATCAATAGCTGGACGTACCTTGGATGGCTTCACACTCGCAACTCGGAGGGAATTAACGATAGTCGTAGCCTCCTTCTCACAACTCGGATGGAGTTAATAATGACACCATCCCTTTGCATGTAGCCGAGACTCCTTTGCAATTCCAAACTTACCACGGCCAGCAGCGGAAATTATCCTCGCCTGGAATCTGAAGATGTAGCAATCAAGGGAACTCAGGGGTTTCTGGGCATGAGTGGTGGCAATTCTTGGAGAACAGAACCACTGAGCCTTTGCCTTTCTCTGTGATACCATTTTAATGCCATTCTCTTCCCCTGTGAGTAAAACTAGAGCAACCCATACAATCTGGAAAAACCCTAGGAAAATCCTGCAGAACCGTGGAGCATCGTCACAGGAATATCCAACCTCACTGGGCTTCTTCAAATAAATATTTGCTTTCCACACGATTCGTTGGCAGTTGAAAATTGAAATTATTGACCTTCTTCGGTCATGGGAATCAGAAATTTACCGATTCCCCACGGTTGGCGCCAATGTTCTGTCATAAGAACACAGATGTCTAGCCCTAGGTAGACTAGTATGTTGATATAGGATCAAATAGCTCCCTCTAAGATATCCATGGATAGGATACCTTTGAGAATAGAAGATCACTGTACACACAGATATGAAGGCTTTCGCCTAAGAGGGGTGGGGTGTGTGCACAGTATAGGCAGTATTGTAAATGAGATAGAGCTTCGAGTCTGTGTACCTTTAGGGTTTACCATCTATTTATAGTGGATACCTTAGGGTTAGGGTTTGGACTGTTGGGCCTCTTATGCCTCCAAGCCCAAACGTTGTGCCATAAGACCTGTGCAATATTGGTTGCCTCTTGTTGGGCTACACCTTGAGTAGGCCTAATATTTTATTCCATAACAGGTGTCCTATAATTAGGACCAAAACCAAGTTCCAAATGTTGTCCTATAATTAGGACCGGAGAGAGTACTACTTTTTGTCCTAATTATAAAATCAGGTTGTTGTTTTTTAAGAGATTAAGGAAATTAAATAAGTTACTTAATCATATCATATATTGTGTAATTTTAGATTATATATCAAACTAATTAGTTTAAAGAATAAAATAAAAATACTCTAAAGTAATTTAATTGACTTCCTTAATTTCTCAAAAAAAAATCAACTTCGTCTTGTTAAAACCAGAGGGAGTAAAACTGATTTGATAACACATGGTTCTTCGTCCGCTGATATAACTTGCCAGTTGCCACTAACTACGAACAAACAATAATGACATCATCAAAGAAATCGAATAGCTTTGGTGCTGCTTCTTTCTAAATGTGAGCTTACTTTACAAAAAAAACTCATACTCTCATTCAAGATTAATGTATCAAATAGACTTCAGTATTTGCGAAAAGAACAAATTCAGAAATACCTGGGAAGGAAGGAAAGCAAAGCAAAAGAAGGGAGAGTGTTTGGTCTGGTTTTTCAAAATTTCAGAAATAATAATAACAATAATACAGGCTAGCCCACCAGCTCGGGGGCTAGTCCGTCACTGGTTTAGACCAAAAAGACTTGCATCAAAACAGACCCAGTGTTTTATGGGTTGGGCGGATTCGGCATACGGGTTCAACCTGTATTACTGGCTCTATTGCTTTAGTTATTTTTATAAGTCTAGCTTACTTAATTCTCCCATACGAAAGAAAAGTTAGTTAAAGAATTAAATATATCATACATTGATAAAATTTTAGTTGGATCATTAAATATATCATAAAATGATAAATATTTTCAATTTTACCCTTATAAAATAAGTGGATATAAAAAATATGTTATACATTGTTCTTCAGATTTTTATTTTTTTCTCTGCATTTAACTGGTACAAAATTGTAGTGATGTTATTAATAACTTTATAAGTGAATTTATCGTAAGGACCAAAAAAAATTTAAATTTGGACTAATAAAAACAATCAGACTATTATAGTGCATTGTGCGCAACATATCTTTAATTAGTATAAAATCAAAACATTTGCACAAAATTAAAGAAAAGTTACACCGTGTTCAAAAAATTGTGCCGGCTGAGAGTGAGTTTCATCCCTTCAAGGCTTCAACGACTTTATATTTTTATTTTTGAGTAATAAATCTTGTAATAAAGGAAGATTTTAAGTTTTTTTTTCAGTCTTAAAATAATATTAAATATTTTTTTTGGTAACTATATAATATTAAAATTTTCAAAATTCAAAGTCATACTCATATATAATTAAAATATTGGATATGAAATTGAATTCTATTGACCCATTGATTAAATTCGCTTATCTATGTAAGCGGTTCGAAATTATGTCCCAAGAACAAATTATTGTACTTTAAACGTTAATGTTATTTAAAGTATTCTCCATTTAGTTATCATTTCATTTGCATGTTTATAGTGATAATTGTATCTTTGAATATATCTTATAGATTATCCTAAATGTCCCTGGTCGGTTATCTACGCGAGAGCGAAGATGAAATAATACCAGTATAACTTTGATGAGGTATGGAGATACGAATCAAAAGTTATAGACACTTGTAAGAGTACAAGGTGCTAGACCGACCCACTATGAAAAAGCTGCATGGATTAAGTCATAAGTTTTTCTCATATATAACCACATCATAATACCCTTTGACTTGAGATCATCATGGATTCCTACATGAGAGTCGCTGATCTTTGACCTAGTCAAAAGTCGTCTTTGACCGGGTGATGATAAAGGCTTCGATCGGGATCAGTGGTTTTCATGCAGAAGAATGTGAATGGTCAAGATGGAATTTGTCACTCACATTTGTAAAGAGATAATACTAGGTCCCTCGATGAGTGAGTCTGAAAATGTATGGTCATACTACGATGGAAATGAGTTTCATTTCAATTGTTAGACTACTCAAGAATTGAGAAAATAATGGTCAAGAACAGGAGGTTGACATTATCCATGCCTCATCTTTGACCAAATTATCGCGTGACAAAAGAGACGTGACATGGTTGTATGATAGGTAGTATCGTATCATCGATCCTCATATGACTTAGGTAGTCGCAATGTCTTGCTAGAGGTCGCTTGCAACTTGTGGGCTGGTACAGTATTGGTCCGCTGCCAATCTCATGTGGGCATGCAGGGTCACACACAAGAATAGCCCAACACGAGCAATTATGTCCAGATTCATTGAATCTTAGATATGTCTAAGATTTAATAAATGCAACGTTTAATCTAGGAAGGATATATATATATATATATATATTAATTCAAAATTAAATAATACTCCCTCCGGTCCTTATTATAAGGCACCAACTATTCATTTCTCGCGGACCAAGGAATGGAAGTTAAGTCATTAATGATGTCCAAAAGTAATAAATGTTTCCAACTTTACCCATACTTTAATGATGTACAGGTTTAAATGAGTTAGTTAAAAATGAGGGTATAATGGAAAAATAATAATAAATGAGTTAGTTAAAGTAAGTTGGTGCCTTATAATAAGGACCAAAAAATGTTAGTGGTTGGTGCCTTATAATAGGATCAGAGGGAGTAATATTCTTCAATTTTATGGATAAAATAAGCCCTTACTCAGTGCAGCTGTATCGTATCCGGTAACATCATGGGTAAGGGCTTATTTTAGATGTTCATCTCTGTCCTGGATTGTAGATAACAATCTAAGTGAAAGCTTCAATGCCTGGATAGATCACTTTAAGTATTTACCCATAATTAGGATGATAGATGGGATCAGAGTTAAGCTTATGACAAAGTGGGCTAACACTGAAAAAAATGTGTCAAGGGCTCCCTTGTATTTATTTTGTAAAGGGATGCCATTATTGTATTTTGGTTGTAAAGGACTGCTATTATTGTATTTTGGTTGTAAATGGCTGTCATGACTTTATTTTGGTTGTAAAGGGCTGCCATGACTTTACTTTGGTTGTTATATTGGCCACTTTAGGTGCCATGTTGTATTGGCCATTTTGGTTGTATTTCCTTTAGGCTTGGTGATGAATGTTTAGTTAATGGTAATTAATATTTATCTTGCAATCAGCTTCCTTACATCCATTAATTTATGTTTCTTCTTGTCTGGCAATTGTTGGCATGCTGGCTATTGTTGTCATGTTGTATTAGCCACTTTATTGCAATGTTGTATTGGCAATGATGAATATTTTGATGCCATGTTGTGAATATTTAGGTGCCATCTTGCAATCAACTAGCTTCCTTACATCTGCCAGTAATGAATATTTAGGTGCCATGTTGTATTGGCCACATTCTTGCAATTAGCTTCATTTTTTTCCATTTCCGACTTTATTCATTTTGGTTGTATTGGGACTTTATATACCCAATTTGCAGCTAGTTTCCTTTTTTGGTCATTAATTTTCATATTATTAACAGCACCACGGTTCCTATTTTCTTATACTTGACAGCATACAAAGTGTCCAAACATTATTGAAAGTGAAAAATAGCCATACACAATACTTCATTCATATACCTTCCTACTTTTTTGTTCATTACATCAGAAACAGTTGCCATGAAAATTGCTCTTACTTTACAGCTTACAAAATTGGCTTGCACAAAGTAATTTAGTTCACATACAAATTGCACATATGCAAACTAAACAAGCAACTTACATTCCACAGACGGCTACAACTAATAGACTTACATTGCACATTACAAATGGACTTTAATAGACCTTCAAAACCATTTAAGTCAAAATGTAAACAACAATGAACACCCAAGTCAAAATCAATCCACAAATTCTAAGTCCCAATCTACCATCAATCTTCCTCAATCTGCTATCAACCTTATCCATAACCAAATACATGTAAGTTTTGCATCAACATTTCTATCTACTTGGTTATCAACTCCTCTCCCTTGCATTACATTGTCATCATACAATCTATCAACATGGCCAAGAAGCTCATTTATCACCTCAGTCGACCTCTTACCCATTTGACCATCTTGCCATTGGAAGAACCTATAGCCATTGCCCTACACATTACTCTACATCAGCAATCACCATTAACAATATACAATGAATTAACTTCCAACAATTAAATAAACACTAACTTACTTGCTGATAGTTTCGACAGCCAAAGAATCTTCTCCTTAGGTTTTGTTCCATCCATGAAGTGCACAAAGGAGCCAGGATTCCACAGTAACAGATCCTCGTTGGTCCTTCATATTGCAACTCTCGTGATCCTTGTCTTAACCGCACAACCCTCCGCCTACTTTTATTAATAGAACTTGCCGTCGAATCACCCATTTCTTCTCTTCTCTATAAGACCACCTCTGGTTCGGATGATTGCCGTCAAAACCTCCGATCAAACCAAACCCTTTTTCTTCCTAATTGAACAAAATGACCTAGCCAGCATATTTTAACGTGGCAAATGACAACCAATTTGTCAAACGTTGAAGCTTCCGTGGCATTAATATCCACCAAAAAAACTAGTACCAAAAAAGTATTTCCAACGTGGCAAACGTTTGTTCGGCCTTCCGTCAATTTTGGGCAAATTTGCTACCTTTTTTATACTTTCGGGGCAAATTTGGTACCAAAAAAACTTCCGGGTGCTAAGTGCCCTCTTATTAATACTTTCGTGGCAAATTAGATATTTAACCCATAAACTTATTATAGGAACTAGAGTGATAAAATTTTATGAAATAGTCTGATTTAGGTACATAATAAATTTCATTGGTGAGAGTTACTTGATAAATTTTTAAATTAGGCTCTAATGGTCAATTTAGTCAAAGTTGGAGGTGGAAAGTTGTGTTTATTGCTTAATGGTCTCTATTGGTCTATATTCATGAAACTCTTTTTCAGTTTATGGCTGATGAGTTATGTAATAGTATTTGATAGAAAAATTTATATTTGTATGATTTCTAATTTATATGCATTTTTATTTATTAAATATATTTAATTATGTATTTTAGCATTGCCAAATTTCACAAGTTAACTTTTTTCACCTTTTTATAATTTTAATTTCAATTTTTCTCTTATAATTATCACAATATATATACATATAATACACACACACACACACACACACATATATATATATATATTATTTAATAAGATTCACATCATTTTCAGTCATTTTTAATCTAAACTTGCTTTTCAAAATAATCATCTAAACAAGTTTCAATTTTAAAAAAATCATTTATCTTTAATATTTAAACATAAATCACATTATACAATATGACTTTTACACACTTTTTGGCAACTAACCTGATTTAAGATTTTACAATTCAAAGTTCTTTTTATGTCATTTTCCTAAAAAAAAATAATAAGAGTAAATATAATAATATATTAAATATATTTCGTATAAATTTATATGCAAGTTTGTGTGTGTTTTTTTTTAAAAAAAATTGCAATTATTTGTTAACTAAAAATTTATATTCAATTCGGATAATAATATGATAAATATGATAATTAAAATATTTTATTGTGGGGTTTTTATTTATTTATTCTCTAAAGAATTACAATTTAGGTCAATTAAAAACTAGATATGGGTTTATGGGCCTCACTTGGGCCCTTATAATAAGATTGGGTTTTATAAATGATATTTCCAATTTTGTGGGGTTGTGTAATGAACCCAAGTCAAACAATCAAAGGCCTCAAAATCTAGAAGAAGAGGTCAGTTTGTAACAAATCAAAAAAAAAAAAAAAAAAAAAAAAGTTTGAATTTATGCCTTCAATAGGAAAATATCTGTAGGGAATGAAAAAAGAGTGATTCAATTAGTATTATTACTATTAGAACTCATGACTCATAATTATCATGATATATAAATAAATCAAATTAATTAATGAAAGCATTTATTATCTTCATAAAAGTATCACTTTTTTAGCCGGCTCCTAAAAATTTTGCTTTATATTCATATAGTTGCGTCCAATTTCATTTCTCATGCCTTTTAGAGAAAACAAGTTATTTCTCACACAAAAACTAAGGACCACAAGCCAAACAAACAAGGGATAATATGCTTGCAGGTGCGTTTATTAGAGTATGTATATATTTTAAATTTATAAAATTGTACAATTTATTAAAAAACTTCTGTTAAAATTTATAAATTATCAAAATATTTTTTAGCAAAGTCAAATTTTTACTTGTCTAATTATCTATCTTTAAAATACATTCAATTCATCTTTAAAAATATAAAAGATATTTATCTAATTTCAATCAAATTCAAAAAAAGTTTATATAATTTTTGCATTAAAAAATTTAAAGACAAAAACATCTTTATATTTTAGTAAAATTAAAGTAGGTCACATGCTTTACAAAAAGCCTAAAGTATGATTGTATTTTGTTAGAATTTTCATTTTATGTTAGAATTTCTGGTAAAGTTAATTAAAGTCACATACTTTGCAAAAAGGTATAAAGTATGATTAAAAATGGGATGACTAAAACAGTTTTGGTAGGAAATTTTAGTTAAATTAAAAAAATATATATCTAATTTTTTTTTGCCAGATTTTTTTTTATTAAAAAAATTAGTTTAAATAAGAATATAAAAATCAAAAGTAAGATAATAATAGTGAGATATTAGGGCCCATGTGTATTTGGTTTCCATATAATCATCATTGCGTCACTATGACGTGGCACAAATTGACCTATTTGTTGCAAAAGATTTCATCCGCCCACCCCATATGATGATGAAAGGTTGTGAAAGCTACAGAATATGAAATTAATGATTATTAAATTACTATATTACTTAGATTTCATTTAATAATTATGTCTGCGTGACTTCTCAGTTCATAGTTGTGAATTAGGAGTGTTCAATTGTTCAAAAAAAAAAAGGACTGTTCAATAATTTTTATTACAAAATAATATAAAAGATAGTCATCCGGCCCTAATTATAGAACACATTTTAGAGTTATCTTGGTCCAATTATATGATCAAGTTTTATGTTTTTTCAATTTCTTCCTAAAATACCCATATTGATACTTTCTCAATAATAATTAAACATAATAATAATAATAATTTAATAATGTATCTATATATTTGATAAAATAAATAATGCTTGCAACTCATTAATGCCACATACACATCTATTATACTGTTTTTTTAATAAAATAATTTTAAGGAATTTTTGTCATATTTTTATCATATCACCCCTACTAATACTTCCTCTACAAGGTAATTAATTTAACCACACACTTATATTCTAACAAGTGAGAGATTATACTTTCTTTTTCATTTTTAAATAAAATAATTTTAATATTTCTTTAAAAATATTTTTCTGTAACTATCTGTCTAAAATGATTGCTTTTTTCCCCCTAAAATAACCTAATAAAATATTAATTTCATAATCTTTGTTCCATGGCGAAAAAATAACCTTGCATTTGTATTAAGCAAGGTATATTTGAATAATGCCGTTGAGACACGATGTAAATTTGAATGAATTAATAAATGTTTAATTAAGTATATTTGTCTCATTCTCTCCTTGTTTTGTTTCTTTCTTATGAAATATAGCGCCAGTAACGAGCCTCTCTTCTGGGTTTTGTATCATGGAGTGGAGAGGAATACTTACATCCTCCAGAGTGTCACTTATCTGTATGGCATGCGCGGGCGCTACCTATTAAACAAAACTTTCCATGATGTCGTTTTTAATTTTAAGTAAGGGTATTTTAAGACAATATATATAATTAAATAATTTAACTTCTCTCTTTAATTTCTTCAAATTCTGATAAATATGTCTTATAATTAAGACTGAAGGAAGTAGTATTCAATTTTTAAATTAATTTTCCCTTAAACTCCTTGGCACTTTCCCTTAAACTCCATGCAATTCACAAGCCCACCAAAATCTTTTTTTTTTTTTTTTTTTTTTTTTTTGCAAAAAAAATCAATTGATCGCTTTTTATAGTTTCACGTGATTTTTAATTAAGTTTCTATGTTTTTTTTATTGAGTCATTACCATTACCTTAATTATAGGTATAAGTTCCTCCGAGACTATAAAGTTCTTATTATTTAAAGTAGCTAAGCATGCATATATTCTGTTACTCTCTTGTGTTTTAAATATAATATCTTTTTTAGATAGATTAAAGAAGTTTAATTAAATTATTTTAAAATATTTTTATTTTTATTTTTTCTACAAATTATTTTGCCTAACTTATATCTTGATATATAATCTAAAGATCTGTGACAACATATAATATGATTAAGTAACTTATTTAGCTTTCTTAATCCTTCTAAAAATTTCAATATGTCTTATATTTAGAACCAGATTGAGTATAAAGTTTTTATTAAATTTTTTTGATAAGTAGTTTTTTCTCAAAATATTTTTTGATAACTTAACAAACACAATATAAATATTTTTTCTGATTTTTTTTTTCTCAAAATATTTTTATTTGTACCTACCATTCAAAAGATTGAACGGCATGCCATGTGGAGTTGTGGAGAATAAAGCAAATCAATCATTAAATCAAAAGGAAAAACAATTCCATGCATATTCCTACTTTGATCCTTAAAGTCCCTCCAAAATATTTAAAAGTAGAATACAAATTAAAAGCAAATTGTGTGTGACTTTTACTTTTGATTAAAGTTTTTTTAAGTGGGGTGTGATATATGAGAGAAATGAGTTTAATATATAAAATTGGTAAAAGTATAAATTATCAGAGTAATTATAGACTTAGTTTTGAGTTAAGTTTTTCTTGTTGGCCAGAAGTCTTGAGTTAAGTATTAAGCTTATATATTGTTTCAAGGTTAAAATAAAACAGCTTATATATTGGATAAGACCTCAACTTTAATAACAAGCCATTCATAATAGTTAGTAATTTCCTATCACAAGATTATGAGAAGTGAAATTTTTTGTTATATTAATTAATTATATTTGGAGACGGATTAAAGAAGCAATGTATAAATAATTCTCAAATCCTAAATGTAGGACCTAGTTTGAGAGTGAATTTTAGTCTAAAGTGTAAGACATTTTTTCATTTTATCTCTTATATTTATAATTTTTCTCTAAACTAATTTGCCTAATTTATAAACTGATATATGATCTAATGTTATAAAAAAGTATTTTAGAGAGATCATATTTACAATTGTTATAATTAAGAATTTTATTCAGTTTACTTAATATTTCCAAATTTAATAAATGTGTCTTACATTTAAGACCATATGAGCAAATTAGGAAGAAGATCTTCTCCTAATCTTTTTTCTCATTTTCTCTCATCTGACTATCTCTGGGCCATTGATTGAGAAAATAAGAAAAATTAAAGTAGTATTGTATTGATTGAACGAACATGATTTAAAGATTATGAAAGATGATGAGAAAATAATGATGAGAGAAACCCAACCCGTAGATTAACTAAAAATTAAAATTTTATCATTGTTTAGCTAGCGTATCGATGTTCTCCAATTAGATATAATCATATTCGAGATACTGCCTAGTATTAAATATGAGTAATTCTACCAACAAGCGCCACCAAAATTTAAGAGAAGTTAGATAAAGGATGTTGACACTTACAATCAATATAACTAAGGTGCATTCACCTTGCCCAATAAGGGCATGGTGAATTGCCCACCACCAAGGGCAAATCAACATATAAATATAAATATAGGTGCATTCACCTCTAGCACACTTGGAAAATGGAAACTAAGTAATGCTTCATAAAAGACTAACAATTATATTGATGATTAATATGTTGAAAGTTCACCAATTGTTTTTGAATAAATTAATTCCATTTATTAAAAATCAATAAACTAATCCAATTAATTAATCCCCTTATCCATAATATAAGACACCTAGAAATTAATGTTTGTCGTCAAAGACTTGTAGCCTAGTAGCGTAAAAATTCTCTTCTAAATGGGAGGTCATGAGATCGATCCGCTTACTTATTCCAAGAAAAAAGAAGCTAATATTTGTCCTTTTTAAATAAAACACTTTAATGGTTTCAATAGGCAACACACACACATATATACATATATATTTTCATATATATCCATATATAATAAGAGTAGAGAGAGAGAGTCAAAATTAATATTTTAGCATATTTAATAATGATAATATTTGAAATTACCTAAATTTTGTTCCTTCAACAAATCAACACGTTCATGCATTATATGTAATGAAATCTGGTTTCTTCAAGAAATTTCCTGAGACAATGAAGAAGTAGTTGACAAATGGGATTAGGAAAGTGCGGTGTGGCTTGTTCATTTGACAAACAATGGACCATTTAACTAATTAAAGTAACAGACATTATTATTATAAACAAAGTTTTATTAGCGTTTGGTCAAACTTCAACATCATGAGATCTTTATACTAATATTTATGGTGCACGTCCCCATCATTCTAATTTTTTTAAGCTTTGCTGATTAGTTATTTCAATTCCAACGCGTAGATCAAGGGCAAAGCACACTCACAAATCTCACAAAAATTATTTATAATTAAAATAATATTAATATGTAAGCTAAGCATCAATAATTGACTGGTTTTACTAAGGTCAAGTCAATGACTTCATTTTGATGAGACAACGTTCCAGAAACTCCTCTGGATTTTGTATCGTTGTTGTTATCTTCTTGTATTATGTGTAAAATGAAACTTCAGAAAATAATACTATTAACTTTACACAGCAAATAATATTTTCCCTTAATTCTGGCAAAAACAATTTAAAAAAATTAATGTACACACACACACAAAATAAATCTTTGATGTTTTACTCAAACACATTAACAAGTTCATATAAAAAATTGACAAGTTTATATAAAAAATTGGTAACTTTTGTTTTTTAAGTAAAAAATTCACTTACTCTCTTAAGAAATTCACAAGTTCATATAAGAAATTCACAAGTTCAAATAAGAAATTTACAATTTTCGTTGTTTTAAGTAAAAAATTCACTTAATCTCTCAATTCATTTATAAGTTTAGATAAGGAATTCCCAACTTTTTTTTTTTTAAAAAAAAAAAGCCTAGACCCTAAAAGCAAAGGTATTTCAACGAATTAAGCCAAGGCAAAATTCTGATTTTATTTGATTCTCTAAAATATTCAAAAAAAAATCATCAAAACATTTGTTTTAAAAGAGAAATCAGGTGATTTTTTTTTTCCCAAAAAAGGGGCACGAACTATGAAAACAACTAAGTCACAGCGTTCTTCGTTCTTCATTCTAATTTTGTGTGGATATATTTTTCGGAATTTATCTTGTATGTATTGTCCAAAATTTATTTGATATGTGAAGACAACAAATAGAAGAAATCCAACTATCTATGTGTGTGGTCTATGTGTGTGGTAAAGAAAACAAATGGATTAATGGTAGGTTTTTACTTTAAACAAATATATATTGAATAATCCTATATATTTGAAGGCCTTTTTATATAGGAAAATATAACGATTATGTTGTTTATATTTGGGAATTGAGATGACTTAGTATCGTGGGGAAAGTTGTGGATGATAGATGACGCCAAAAATCAAGTTAGAACGCAGGCATCGAATTTGTAGTTTTTATATAAACTTGTGAATTCTTTATCTAAATTTGTAAATAACTTGAGAGAGTAAGTGAATTTTTCCCTTAAGGAATGAAAGTTTTGAATTCATTATCTAAAATTATGAATGACATGAGGGAGTAAGTGAATTTTTTACTTAAAAAATGAAAGTTATGAATTTCTTATCTAAACTTATTAATGGGCTTGAATTAAAGATTAAAATATATATTTTTGTTTACTAATATTTTCTCTCTTTCTCTTTACAATTAAACCCACTCAATTTTATGTGAATATAGAGAAAAAGATTTTGTATAGTAAAAACAAAAACATTAAACCCTTTATTTATTTAACAAAAAGGTTCATTAGTTTTAGATTTCACATCATGTAGTGACAACACATGATACGATTAGATCATGGTTTAGATTTCCCATGTTCTTTTTACAGGTAACTAATTTTAAAAAAATTACTCATCCAATAAAATAATATACACACACAACAAACACACTAAACTGATTTCCTTTACCATTTTTTATATATATTATTCAAGATATTTCCATATTGTTAATGATAATAACTAAGTATTTAGCATATAGTATATACTTCCTACTTCCTATTCGTAAATATAAGTTAATACCTTATGTCTTCGTGCTAAAAATTAGATCTTATATTAAGAAAGATAACATAATTTTATGATGGAGCCAATCCATTTTATGAGTTACAATTTATACTCATCAAAATTTAATTCAATTGTTCTAGCAAAAAATTAATTTTATATTTTTATTTTTATTCTCAATTAATTGATGTATTTTTCACTCCTTTTCCCATTCTTTTTATTATTTAATCTCTTTTCCCATTCATTATCTCTCACTCATAATCTCCATAAAGGTATATTTAAAAAATGGTTAAGGTGCTAAAATAATCTTTAACTTTTATCAAAAGTGTAATGATAACTATAAACTATTTTTTCAAGAAAATTAACCCTAAACTTTCAAAATTAGGGTTAAATCATTAAACCCAACTAACTTCCATCTATCACAATGGGAAAAATTAATCTTTTGGTCCTTAAAGTTTTGACTCATTTATAACTCAGTCCCTAAACTTTTGACTCGCTTTAACTCAATCCTTGATGTTTATTAGTCATCCTATGTGACAAAAAAAAAGTTCAAATACTGTTAAAAATTGCTTAAGTTGATTTTAAATAAATTAAAAAAAAATATAAAACAATGTCCCTCTCCCTACCAACTCACATCCCCTTCTGCATTTATTTTAAAATAAACCTTGTTGGGTATTTGTGGCGTCCATGATAGATCCTTCTAAAGCTCTTTCAAGCATAAGGTGAGATCGATTTTCTTATATTAAAGGGCCTTTAAAATTATGAGCACCATATAAAGAATCTATAGTTCCATTTATTATTAAAAGAAGAGATTGTGTGCCAGATATATTGTGAAGTGGTGTGCTTCGACTTCTTTTAATCTCATCCTCTTCAAAGAGTTATTCATCATTTATCATTCAAAAGTTAAGAAATCTCTTTTTTCACAATAGCTTTTTCTTGCATACTTGGATGCTTTATCAGAGTTAAAAGCATAATAAGTGACTTCAAATTATTATCCAATGAGTCGTTCGCTGCCCTCTAGTGCTTCAGAAAGATATATTGCACTACAAACTTTGTCTTATATTTAGGATCGAAGGTAGTATCATGGATGCCGCATATACCCAACGAGGTTTCTAGAAACTAAGGGCAGAGGGAGATGCAAATTGGTGGGGACAGAGACATTGTTTTTTTTTTGTTCATGTAAAATCGACCATTTTTTTTAACAACATTATATCATTTTTTTTGTTACATAAGATGACTCAAAAACATTAGAGACTGAATTGCAAGCCTTCTAAAAGTTTAGAGACTTAATCAAAATTTTAAGGGCCAAAAGATTAAATTTTCCCATTATAATAAATGGAAGTTAGTTGGTTTAACAGTTTTTGGTCAAAGTTTATGATTACTTTTATTCTGAAAAATAGTTTAAGGTTATTGTAGCACCTTAACCTTTAAAAAATTACATTTCTTACATATTTATTGTCGTTAACTAATTTTCACGTAATTAAGCTATAAGTGGCTTATATGATTATTAATGTACAATTATAAAACTTATTTTAAATTAAATTAAGGGTTAAGGTGCAAAAATACACATGTGCTTTTGTCAGAAGAGCGTCCAGTAGCAAGTGCTTTTTTTAGGTGCAAAAGTAGTATGTGGTTATAAAAGTGGAGCAAAAGTCACATATCTTAGTTAAAGTGGATGACGTTGGCCGTGAAATGAGACAGTTTGACTAAATATGGTGATGTGTTCAATGGTGGGGTCACGGTGGTGTCCATGTCAGCAAAGTTTGGGTTGATCATGTACCCGAGAAAGACCCTCTGAAATTTCCAACCTCCCTCCTACTCTTTCTTCTTCCTCCTTCCTTCATCTTCCTCATCATTTCTTTTCGCTTCCTTCCTTCATCTTCCTCATCATTTCTTTTCGCTTCTCTGTTCAACCTCCCCAGAAAAATCACCCATCCTCCTTTTAATCCCAAAAAACGCAAGCTAGTTATATGTCAGTTTATACCATTTTCTCCACAAACAAACTAGCTCCACACTTGGTTTCTCCTTGAAGCCAAGCTTCTAATCATAAAACAGGGAAGAGAGGACCCAACAAATACCATACCTTTTCTTCAAGCCTTTTTTTATCTCTCGCTTCCCATAAACTCTCCATCTTCTTCATCACGAAGCAATCGACACTGTCGACGGCAGTGGATCTAGAATCGATGGAGGTAAACGAGATTGGGTACTTGTTAGGGTTGGGACACTCATCGGTGGAGGAGGCGATCATGTACTCGAGATATCGTCGACAAGGAAGTTGACTCTGGCGGACGATGGTATTCAGGGGATTCAACAGCTTTACGGATCAAATCCTAATTACAATGGCCGTAAAGCTTTAATGGAAGTTGATGACAAAATTGACCGCAACAACACCGTGTTATGTAAGCCAAGGTTTAATTTATTGTGAAATTAAACATGGTGTTTGCAGCTCTAAATTATAGATAGTAACAAAGAAATTCCAAGGAAACATAGGTAAACAATGTAATTAAATTTATTAGAAAGAATAATAAAAGTTACGGTGATTCTGGAATTGGGACTGTGATCCTTGTTGATGGTGGAAGAGAAAGCATCCATGTCAATCACAAAGCTATCAGATTTCTCAGGTGTGTATTGAAATGCGTCTATGTGATGTGAAACAAAGATTGTTTTGGTGGCTCTGTTTTGTTCTGATTTGGCGGCACTGCGTGAAGAAGACGAAGCACTTGACTCCTGAAAAAGCATCTGTGAGTGGAAATTGTGAGGAGTAGACGTAGAATGATCCAGAAATTCGTGGCGATGAAGGAAATCAAGGAAAGACTGAGAAAATGGACACCCTTTGGAATTTCCGCCATTTTTGTCTCTTTCAAAAAAGAAGAAGCCAAAGTCGGAAGTGATGAATAGATCGAAGGAACAAATTTTGCTGATATGGACACCATTATGGACCCCACCATTGAACACATCACCATATTTAGTCAAACCGCCTAATTTCACGGTCGTCATCCACTTTAACGGCGTATGTGACTTTTCTCCACTTTTATAACCACATACGCTTTTTTATGCAAAAAAAAAGATACTTCTTGCCATTCCTCATAAAAGACATGTGTATTTTTTTGACCTTAACCCTTAAATTAATATTATGACTCTTCAAATCAAAATAAAAAACGATATTGAGATAACTTTTTGATAATATACTTTTAAGAACAAAAATACGAATATAATTTTATAGAGAGTGGAGTAAGGAAGAGGCAAGCATGATGAATCCAGGAATATTTTGTGGTCCAGGTTCTTCTACAAGAGATGTAGAGGAAGAAGCAATAATAATTAGCTTCGGAAATGAGTAATATTGCTTTCAAAGTCGGCAAAACATTGAATTTGCCCATACTCCCCACTTGATTTCCAAGTTTTGGAACCTTTCAATGAAGCCGATAAGCACTGCATGTACTAAGAAAAATTGTGAGAGACTTCTTTGTGGTCTCTAATTTCTTTCCACTTTTGGACAAGGAGTCGTATTCTACTTTTATAAAATGTATTCAAGACAAAAAACATATTTATGGGTTTTTAATTTTATATAAGATTTTATTTTATTTTAAATTTTATCAAGTTTATTTTTAGTCAACTAATCTGAACACTGTTAACTAATTTTATAAACAAAAAATGTTGCGATTGAAAATTTTAAATGTTTACAAAATATTATCAAATGCAGATATATTAAGTTTAATTGTCATAAAAATTATCATTTGAGATTAATAGTGTTATAGATAAATGAAATGAAAAACACTTTATAAAATTAAATGATCATATTAAAATTTTGTTTAAAGTTATAGGATCAAATGTGCACTATTGCATATATTTAATTATAATTTGATTATATATTTTTAAAACTTAATTATGTTTTTAGAAAGTGATATAAGTTTGGGGATTTGGAAGTTAGTCAAGTTGCTCACTACAGTTTCAGTATCTTCTACGCCTTTCAAGTTTCATCACTTTTTGTGATATTTCAACTCATACGAGAGCCCCTTTTGAAGGATTGCTCTCCAATTCATTCTGTTGGAGCAAGGATTCAACCAATCCTTCAATCTTTAGTTGTTGAACCTGGTGTGGAGCTCGACTACAATTCTGTACATGACTCTTCCATCTTCAAGCTCGTTGTTGTTTGTTTTATTGTTGGTTTCTTTTTAACCTGTATGGTATCTTTGACCTATGATCTATCTAGCAATTCTTGGGTTAGTCCCCTGAAGCACTCGTAGATATAGATCTTTTTTTTTATATATACAGAAATTTTAAGAAAGGGGTTGGGTTCACCTACAATCCAAAGACAGGGCAAAATCTCCCTTTCTTCTAGGTGATATCAATGGTGGGGTTTGAGCCCATCTATTACCCTCAGTATTTATCTGACCTTTAGGAGGTAGGATCATCCAACGCTTTTTAATAACTCAGGATCAAACCCCTCCCTTTGGTGAAAGTATCCGATGTCAGTTGAACCCAAAGACGAGGGTCGTAGATATAGATCTTTTATGTAACTTGTTTGATCTTTTTTTAATAAATTATATTTTAATTAAAAAAAGTTAGTTATTTCTAAGACTCATTTATTCCCTGTGCGCGCATTTCTTATATATTAATTTTTTTAAAAAAAATAAATAAATAATCTGATATTTAGTGGTGTACTGATTCGAATTGGAATAAACTCAAGTTCATCTGTGCACCTTATCTCAAAATCGTAACAGCAGGGTGAATTGTAGAGGAATCAAACCCAACAATGGAACGGTCACCAAAAGAAAAATCAACCAAAAAAGACAACGAAACAGTGCAAACAGAATGTAGTAGAATCTATACATATGTACTAAATAAGAATAACTGTTCAAACAAACCAAGCAAGTTACAAAAACACGAGCTATATGTAGCAAATATAAGTAGACATGTAACATCTCAATACTACAAAATCAGAAGCTGACATGGCAGGGCCGCCAATTGTTGTGAACCGGACGGGACTGGTTAGATCACGTGGCGAGGGGCTGGTGGCGGGTTTGTCCATTGTTGTAAGCATCAAAGGGCTTTGTGGAGTTGCTGCTAGTCTTTCTCCTCAGAACAATAATCCAAGTGATCACTTCTAAGAACAAGGCAATTCCTCCAAGTGCAGCAATCACAGCAATGTAGGTTGTCTTCCATTTCTGTTCAGGTCTTAGGATGTCGAATCCTTTGAATATGTTGATGATTCCGATGATGATCACGGTGTATCCTATGCTGTGGTGATAGATGTTCCAGTAATATCTGTACTTATGATCTTTCTTTGGTCGTATGAACAATGCAAAAATCTGGAAATCCAAACACGCAATAATTCGTCAGGCTGAATGACACAGATACACACAATTCAACTGTTACATTACATCCTTTGATATTATTAGCATATTACTATGTTCCATATCAATCCATGGTTACTTCAACGTAACAAGTCAGAAAGTCACTAAAAGAACTTCACAAATTGTTCTGTTCAAGCACTAAGATTCAAACTTTTTCCCAAGTGACAAGTCACACAAAAACCTGGTTGAACTTGTACTAATAAGAGCTAGTTAAGTTAGTTATTTGTAACAAATGTGTGTTATTTTCCCTAAAAAATCCTTTTTAATCATGTGCATTAGCTCCTTGATAGAAGTTCAGGTTTTAAATGTAGAACAAAGTAAAACCACTATCTAGCTTTTATATCTAGGACTAGAGGGAGAATTTTTTTTTCCGTAAAACTATGCAGTATCCAATATTCTCATACCAGTCTGAATTTGATTCATGCCAGATCTCAAAGAGGGAACAGAGTTCTTGGAACATAGTTTTTTTTTTTTTTTCATTCACAAGAATCAACTCGAGATGGTACTTGTCGATAATCTAGCACTAAAGATATAGGTAACTGAGGATCTACCTGTAATGTGGCGAGACAGAAGGCGGCGATGCCTATGTTGCGATGGCCGGAATATTGAACGGACTTGGATTCGCTTCCGAGCTTAAGACCGGTGGCCCAGCCGGCAACTCCGATGGCATAAGCAGAAACCTGGCAGAAAGCATGAACATAGAACCAAGCTGGATCTGCAGATGGGAAGGTTCTTAGATACCTTGCAATGATCGCTCCAAGGGGAAACAAAATGCCCCAGCTCACAGCATTTAGTACTCCATGAATCTGCAGGTATTTATTCAGAAAAAATAAATAAATTAAATCATTAATTTTTGGTGAAATATCATTAATTCATAATACATGTGTATCCACTTCAAAGTAAAAAATCATTGAGTGAAAATCAGAAAAATGAATTTTAAATCCCAATAATAGATAACTATTTGATCCTGGAAGTAGAGAAGATCTTACCTCTTAATATCCTGAGTTTTTCATCATTTTAGATTGTTGGTGATCATTATTACAGATTTAAAAAGAAAAAATAAAGTGGCAATCTTAAAATCTCAATCGCCTAGTTATCAGAGGAAGGAGACCAAGACAAAGTCAAAGGTAATGTTAAAATTCCAATCAGCAAGTTTCACTGAGATTAAAATATTTTTCCTTTGATTTTCAAACGTAACTCAAAAGAATTTCGTTATTTTTCGCTAAGAACAGCCATTTCTCTCTCCTTCTAAGTTCAGAGATCCAAAATCAAATCCCAGTGAATCAGACCTCACTACTAAAAATAAACATCAATAAATTAATCAAATCAGAAAATTAGAAACATCCTTTTCATCAAATTAAACAATAATACAGTAATAAAAATTAATTGTTAATTAAAAGACTGAAACTCACATTCTTCTTCTTTGTAGTTGAGTCCACACCACCACTACTGGTAATCTGGCCTCCACTCAAACTCAGAGTACCTTTTGAGTTCATATTCGCCGTCGCAAAATCATGCTTATTCGGCACACCGTTGGTGACGGAGGGCCCCACCTGCCACACCTGGTTCAAACTATCCTTATTTTCCGGTACCTTAATCTTCGCGAAGATCATCATAAGCCCACCGGATTCCTCTGCCTTTGTGTCCCAAACATCGAACGACAGCTTCCCAGGTACTATAGATCCGTAGGAGCTGATGTCGTAGGTCTTCACGGTCATCGCGCCGCTGTTCTTGAACGCGATCAGAGCTTGAGCTCCGACCATGCCGGCGCCGGTGGGGTTGATCGCCCACGAGACCCAGCCATTGGAACTCGCCGGAGCGGCGAAGAAAGCAACCGCGAGAGAGGAATTGGAGGAATTGTAGGTCCAATGAAGGTATGAAGAGAGGACAGGGAGATCTGTACAATTTGTGTATAGTTCGTTGCTTTTGAATTTCTGCGACGTGCAGGTGAGTGAAGCGACAGGTGTGACTAACATCATCGTCGCCGTCGAACACAACGAGAGGATGACAAAGAAGGAAGGCGAGAATGGCGGAGACGCCATTGCCGGTGGCGGTGGCCGGAGTGAAGGTGCGTTCCGATTGGCAGGTTCTAGTGAGAGAGAGTGCGAGGACCGAAATGGACGTGGGGAGAGAGAGAATGGAAGAGACAACTTTTGAACAGAGCACAAGACAACTGTGAGTTTAAGGACCAGAAGGAATGATTGGGTGCGGCAGGTATCTGAAGGGATAATGGTCTTGTTGGGAATAGGAAGATGACACGTGGATGAGTTTATGTGATGCGGAATTTTTGGACTTCATTGTCGTTTTATGAGGATTGAACAATGAAACGGTCGATATCATTAATACAATTTAGTGTACTATAGATTCATAGAATATGAAAAATCCAGAAGGTCATATATGGCATAAAATCTATCAGTATATTATATAAAATGATCAAGAATTAAATTGATCTAGTTAACGTCTTTCAAAAATTATGTGTTATGATCAATCTTATAAAACTTAGTAACAAAATTTATAATTTCTATTGTCAAAATTTTCTTTAAAAAACATACTACCATTTTGAAAAAAATACAACAATACAATTTAGTAATGTTGCATAATCATTTTCTTAAAATACTCCCTTTGTATCTAAACTAAACGCAGGAGACAACATCATTGTTGTAAACTTCGCTGAATTAACTTCTCTACGAGTTTAACGTATTTTACATTTCTTTTTATTAAATCGAAATCATTTCATTTTGATAAATTAGCCAACATTAAACTTTGTTAAATTCAAGAGTTTACATACCAAGTTTAACATTTTTATGTTTATAGCTAACAAAATCTTGTTAACTCACTATTAAACTGATGTTAACTTTTTTGATTTTGTCATCCTCAGCAACTTTGTATATGAATTTTATAGAAATTTATTTGTTAAATATAATAAATTATGAATGTTGATAGATTTAATTTCAATTATTTGAATTTAAAATATATTTAAATCAAATTATTGTTATTTTTATTTTAATTATTTAGTTGTACACCATTAAAACCTATTTAATGATATAAGTAAACTCTTATAAGTTTACGATTTGAGTTTACGTCATTGTCACGAGTTTGCTTAAACTTATGAGTTTGACAACTTTAGGTGACAATTGTATAAGCATCCAAGGGGATGTTTATATTTACCTGATTTTTTTGTTAATACACTACTATTGTGAAAAACTACAACAGGTAAAATTTAGCCACGTTGTATAATAATTTTCTTCAAATCCTCCCTTGGTATCTAAATTCAGGAAGATGATACTTTTATAATATTTTGATTATATTTTATTATCAGAATCTCATCTTCACCCTCACCCACAGATTAAAAAATAAACAGTTCAGATTTAAAATTTTCTAAAACTATTTTTTTAAAAAAAAAAAAAATTGTTTGTATTGCATTTATGAATTGTGTGTATGATATTTTAATAGTTTAGATTTATTTAAATAAAAAATTTATAAAATATGAAATTTGAACCACCTATTTTTCTAATATGAGGGTGTAGATGAGTTTATAAAAATGAGATAAAAGATTATGAGAAAACTTAAACCTAAATACAAGAGACAGCTGTAAAAGCACACAAACGAAAGAGTTTTTATTTACCGGAGTTTTTTATTTTATTATTATTTTGGTTAACATACTACTATCATGAAAAACTACGACAATTACAATTTAGTAATGTTGTGTAATAATTTTCTTAAAATCCTCCCTTCGCATCTAAACGTAGGAGACAACTATAAAAACACGTAAACGGAAGAGTTTATATTTACCGGGATTTTTTTGGTTCTTTTCAAATTTTTCCCATTTGATCAAGGATTTTCTCTTTCAATACTAAGTATTTTCGCCTCTCTTAATAAGTACATTTTTACCACTTCAATCAACAATTTATTTTTATTTTTTTAATTTTCAAGTTATTAAATATGTATTTTAATTAATTCACATGTATGAATACAAATAGTTAAAAATCTTGAATTTGTCATAAAATTCAAAACTTTAATGTTGTCTTAATTCCGATATTGTCAAACTTGAGGTAAATAAATTCGTAAGCGAAGATACTTTTATTATTAAATATGTATTTATAGCATCAACAAACAGTTAGTTGAGGTAGTAAGCCAAAGAACAAAAGTTCTACTTTTGGGAAGTACATTTGTTGGAAGATGTGAGAATCATTTTCCCTGTAAGACTCGATCTAATAAGAAAAAAAGGTATTTATAGTGTATAATTAAATCATTAAAATATTAAAAAGACAACAATTTGATTTAAATATATTTTAAATCAAAATAATGAAAATTAAATACATCAATCATTCTTAATTTATCATACTTAGCAAAGAAATTTATATTAAATTCATATATAAGCTCATTGAGTATAATCAAATAAAAAAAGTTAATACAAGTATAATAGTTATTTAACGTAATTTTATAAATTAAAAACGTAAAAACGGTAAACTCATTATGTAAACTCACTAGTTTATCCGAATTTACAACTTGCACAAGTTTACTAGCAACTCAACATGATTTTGCAAAATAGAAACATAAAAACAGTGACCTTAAAGAGTCAACTTGTGAGTTTAATAACAATGCTGAAGAGTCTGTTTGGTTCAACGGTGGGGAGGGTAAGGGAAGGGATGAGAGGGATTTTAATAAAGGGAGGGAAAGAGAGAGATTTTAATATTACATTGTTTAGATTGATAAGAGGGGAGGGGATTGTAGGAATTTTAATATTACTTTGTTTAATTCAAAAAGGGAGGGGAGGGAAAATATTTTTATATAGACAACTTTTCTCATGTATTTTATTTTCATACTTCTATTGAAGTTTAATAAAATTAAATTTTAAACAACATTTAATACACAAAAATATAATTGTATAATTATTAAAATTGCGTAAATTCAATTATAATAGCTAATATATGCAATAATTATAGTTATACACCTAACATACACAAACATATATAAAATAATTATTATAAATATTATTTTGATAAAGAAATTATTAATACTATAATTATAAAATAAAGACACACAATAAGAAAAATTGTAATGAGCTAGTGCTTTTTTTTTTTTTTTTTTTGCTCGAGAATGAGCTAGTGCTTTAATGTAGACACACAATCATTATGTACTCGCACAAGTATACCTTAAAGTTTTATAGTGAACAAACTGCTGCTGTGGATGAAGTAAAACTTATTTTTTATTAGAATCAAAGGCTATAGATAGTTAAGTTAAGGAAGAAGACCAATAACTTCTTAGGAGGGAAAGCGTATTATTGATATTAATAATAAAAAAGAATATGAATAATGGAATATTATTCTAAAAATATTTTAAATAATTATAATTCATAATTATACCAATCAGTTATTTCTTTCGAGAATGTAAGAAGTTATTGTTTATACGCTTTCCCTCAATATGTTCTACTTTTTAAAAGTATAAAAAGCCTTGTTCTCACTTTTTTTTTTTTTTTTAAAAAAAAAAGTCATATTACCTTTTTCTTGGCCCTGTTGTTAGTTATACTTACCCAATGATCAATGTTTTGGAAGACACCAACGAAGGTTGGCATAAATGGTAAGTGACTTGTGTCGCTTGCTGGAAAATTCACCTACCATAGTCAGGTGCGCGATCCGGGTTAGATCCGGATTAGTCAGGACAAAGCTTTGAATACCAGATGAAAAAAAAAAAAAAAAAGTTTTGGAAGACAATACTTGATAAAGTGGAAAAGGCAACAGTCACGAGCAACGCATTTTTTTTTCAGAACAAACCAACAATGTATGAACTATGAAGTGCGTGATTCCACAGTCAAATTCAAAAGGACAAATCAACTTTTGGGGATTGGCTTCTTTACTTTTCTTTATCCTCCTATTAGCCTTATCTTCCCTTCATATCACTATGGATTTTAATTTTAACTATTAAAATTATTATTATTTTATATAAAAATATATAAATAAATTTAAACTTTTAAAAGTTGATCTATGTATTCACAATTGAATTAAAAAGATAAAAATTTACAAAATACTTTAATAATAGTATATCGTTGTGACTTGTTTAAAACAAACTTTAATAGTTTAAACTTATGTACACATTTTCATATAATATTATAATAATAGTTTTAAAAAATATTAAACTTAAACAGTTGAAATTATAATAAATAGTGATGAGAAGAGAAAAGACTAAGTTAACCCAACAAGGGTAGTTGTATTACCCACTAAGGGCAATCAACATAGAAAAGTAAGGTAGATAAGATGAGGGAAGCCAATTCCAAATTTTAGGATGCAAGGAGAGCAACCACAAAAGACACTTTTCCATACGTGTGCATTTATAACACTTAATACATAACAGTTATAGCTAATAAACGTCATGTGTGTCGAGGCGAAGGTCGTGTAAGAATATATAACGCTTAAAAATAACGGTTAATTATGTGCTCCGTCACGTATTTCTAGGCGAAATTTACGAAATCACAAAAATAATAGCTGTAGTTAATAACCGTCATTTATTTAATGACAAAAGTGACGGTTCTTTCAAAACAACCGTCATGTAACACTTATAAATGATTCGGCTTCCAACATTTTATGTCAGTGAAGACAAAACATAACGGTCTTCAGAAACAACTGCCATGTAACACTTTTCATAGGTCATAACCCTTCGTAACATCCATTAGACATCTATTTAAACTCACATATTCCTTGTGATTCTTACTACTTTTTTATTTTTTATTTTTAATTTTATTGGCCTCATCCTTCTCTCCATAATCTTAACATCCTAGGGAACTCCTCTGCCGCCACCTGTAATACCCGGATTTTAGCAAATCTGGAATTCTTGAGATAAGAGAAATTAATGAATATTTTGATGAAACAAATTCATGAGTTTAAAACTATTATAGAAAATTGTTATAATTGTCGAGTAAATTGTCAAAAAAGTTACGAAAAATCGGATGAACAGAATGACTAAAAATGCAATAATGGTGATAAAAACAGGTCTAAAAACATTATGATAAATACGAAAGATCATGAAAGATTATGAGAAAATTATGGGAGTATTATCTTTAATTATAAGAATTTAATAAATTATTTCAGAGGAAATAACATGAAGAAGTGTTTAAAAAGCATTCCAAAACCATAAAGTATCTTTATGGTGTAAACACTTTTAATATTTTACATAGGATAAAAAATGACAATGTCGGATAAAGTTTGTAAGATAATAATATACTTGTAAATTATAAAATTATCAACCATTGGTAAGAAAATGATTAGATAATTACTAGCTAATTGATTCGATTAAAACAAGAGAAATATAGAAAGTTTAGTTTATAGTAAAATCCTTAATTAAGAGATTAAGGTCAGGTAATTAGCATAAAATATACTTACTAATTATGATAAAAAGGATTAAGGAAAAAATTAGTAAAAATAAATGTATAAAGAAACCTAATCCTAAAAAGATCACTAAACGAAGAATTTAGGCGATTAAGCCTTAACGAAGCGAGGGGTAAAACAGAATTTTTGGTAAAAAAATATTATATTTTTTAAAAATGGAAAAAATTATGAAAAAATAATTAAAACTGAATTTTAAAATGAAGGGACCGAAATTCTTGGTATTTTTAATTAAAATAAATTGTTTAAATAATTAAAATGATAATTAGAATAAAATAATAATATAATGCGGTGAATCGAACATAGGCGACCAGGGGAAAAGTTAGAAATAAATCATACACCAAGGTATAGGGATTTAGTTTAAGTCATCGGACTTTTTATAAATCGGTGAAATTCTACCTCGGAATGACATGTCTCCGGGATAGTTAAAACCAACGGGGTATTTAAGACACCTAGGGTAGGAGAGAGAAAATGCGAGATAGAGGATTTAGAGTTAATACTGAAACAAGTAGTTGCCGTGAATTAGGTACCTTGTGACTTAGGTCGATCATATTACAAACCGGTGGATTTTTGCCTAGACGTTGACGCTTAAATTCAATTCCGTAACAGAGGCGTCGACCTAAAATCTTCAAAGAGATAACGGAATGCTCTTAATGGGATTAAGAATTTAGGCAACCCAGATATTATGATTAAGGAAGTTTAAACCTTCGAAACACCGTTGTCGGAATTTTGAGTTTCGACAAGATTACGCGAATCGGGTGCCGTCGGGGAGACGATCGGGGAGTCGGCTAGGGTGACATCATCAATGATGATGTCACAAGGGGGGAGATGTCGACCAAGTCATCCAAGGGCCAAGGGAGTGCCACGTGGCAAAGTGCGATCCAACGGCCGAAATCCGATCTAGAAACAAATTTGGAAATTCCCACCTTGTCCCTATTTTCCCCTATAAATAGCAAGCTCTCTTGCTCTTCATTTCCATCCCAAAATCCGAAACCTAGAGAGGTTCTAGAGAGAGAAGCTCGGAAAAATTCTGAGCAAAAGTCCGAGTAAGTTTTTCTCGTCCTTAGCTTTTAGTTTCCGTAGTTCTTTCGGTAGTTATAGTAGAACCGTTGTTTTGATCTAGGAAGTTTCGTAATATATTCCTATACTTGTTTTTAAGCCTCATTGCATTGAAAGATGTCTGATGAGGTAAAAACCTAGTGGGGATAATTTTGAAATGGAATAAGGTCAAAGTAACGAAGTTTTGGCGAAATTCCGCCAAATAGGGGTAGTAGGGGCAAACTGGTATTTTTCACCTAAAATGCCTGTTATGCTACCAAATATTCATAAGTGTGTTATTATTATGATTAGAATACTTCTAACGTCGAACCGCTGTCGAAATTCCATCGTTCCGCTGTTGAGCCGCTGTTTCGCTGTTTTACGTACGGCCGTCAAAAAAGTACCGTTTTTAGCCTAAGAGCCGGATATCGCAACTAAGGTACGGATGCGTCTTGTAACCCTAACTCTATGCTGCTTATATAATTTTGCGTTATAGATACGTTCATAGACGAGGTTCGTTGAGAATCGTCGGAGATACTTACGACTTTACCCACGGATTATAGTATTGGTAATGCCGTTTGAGTTATTCCTAGCGCGAGGACACGTTAGTGGCGTGGCAAATCGGATATGTGCGAAACTAGTCGAGAGAGACTTTACATACCGCTTTGTGCCTATGTTCTGTCCATGTTTTGATCATACATCTGCTTTGTTTGCTTTTGTGATGATATCTTTGTATTGAAATGAATATCTCGTTGTACGTATCTTGTTTTATTTGAGCATAAGGTTAACCGTTACTCCGAGATCCATATGTGGAATGGATCTCGGTAGCATCGGGGTCTAGAGGACCGATGTTTGGCGATCGAGGCAAGCACTGGAGTAGGCCAAGACGTGTCTACATTATTTATCGTTTTCTTTAGTTTCTTTAACTTTTGAGAATTCTCGGATGACCGTAATCCGATACATTTACACTATGGTCCATATTTTGAATGTAATGTAAATTACTTACTTGCTCCAATGCTCTACTCTGATTACTCTGCTTGAAATACTTGGAAACATTTAAAAAAAAAAATCTTCCGCCGTTTTCAAATGGGATGTTACACTGCCACCCACTCCTTCACCACTGCCACCTCCTCCTCCTCCTTTGCCTTCTCCTGAAATGGAGGCTCCAATGCAACTGTTAGCAGGCCTTAACTACCACACAAGACATCTCATGACATATGCCAACAGGTTGAATAAGAAGTTGAACCTCATATTTTATTAAAATGAGTTGAATATGACTTACAATATGTAACATCTCAAATTTTGGGACTAGAAGTTTAGAAATAAAATTGAGATAAGCAGTCTACTAAACTAGTGGAGTTCAAAAATCTTAAGCTTATCATGAAGAAAAGCTTAAGATAATTGTTAAAAATTTATTTTGGACCTTGAAAAATTAGAAAAAAAATAATAATGAAATATTATTTTGAGGATCTAGAAATATTATGAAGGGATTAATTATGAAAAATTTGGCCTAAATAGTTTTAAAGCCATTATTTGGAATTTATGGCCTATTTTCCCGAAAATATAAGGAAAAATAGTTAGAGAATAAATATTGCCAAATAAATTTCAGAGACAATATTTTATGGTCTAGAAAAGCTAATTGAGGAAGAAAAATCCTTATATGGGATTAAGGATTAATTTCTAATATAATGTTTGCAATTAAATGAGCAAAGAACCAAGTTGCAAATAAAAGCCTTGTAGGGGTCAAAAAGGCTTAAATGGGTTGTTTTGTGAGTGGGCCCCACAACAACCCTCACACCCCTCTCTTAAACACTAGACACATAAACACACATACCCTCCTTCTCGGTTGTGCGGACTGATCCTTGATCTTCAACTTCCATCTCACACTTCACTTCTAATATATTTAAACTCCCTATTTTCATACATTTTCTTCACCCTCTTTCTCTGTTCTCCTCATTATCATGGTCAAGCGACACACTGAAGAAATGTAGGAGAATCGTCCTCCCCAACCTTTGACTCCTTCTCTTCCTCGTGCTACTTCTCAACATGCACCTTCGACTCCTCGTACTCCTCCTTCCCAACATGCGCCTTCTTTGCCTGCTTCTCTTCCTCCTCCTTCCCAACCTACTCCTCTTCCGCCTACTTCCCTTTCCCCCTCCCCAACCTCTACCTTTGCCTGCTTCCCTTCCTCCTCCCACCAAACCTTTACCCCTCCTTCCCAACCAGCTCCTCTAACTTGCTCCTCTTCCTCCGCCTCCAACCCGTGGCCAAATCTGCTATCACTTCTTCATCGCTCGTCCTTGTGTTTGCTAATGATTCAGATCACTCCTCTAAGGATGATGGGTAGGTTTTATTTATTTCAATTTTTAGTTTTGTATATAAAAATATATTAATGTAATGTCTCAAACATATATATATATATATATATATATATATATATATATATATATATATAACATACCTTACGGTTGTTATTAAAGAACTGTGATAAATCAAAATCATCGTTATAAAGGTAAAACTATAATTAGCGGTTCTTACCAATTAAGCATTATGTAAGACCTTAAACATTGTATATTTGTTAACAATATACCACATGGTTACTTGAATATAACTGTTATAAAAGTAAAACAGTTAACAGTGTTAGAACCGGTTGGCATCCAAAGGGGGAGTGAATTGGGTATAAAATAAAAGTTTAATAACTTTTTTAAAAAATTCACATCTTAATGAAAGCAATAAGTTAGAAAGTAATGAATTATAAATTCATAGTCAGTTATTCAAACCATTTATGTTGGAAACATAAAAGCTTAGGGAAGAGAAGATGCAAACTGCGATTTATCCTGGTCTGGTCCAATCCAAGATAACCTACATCTACTATCTCCCTCAAGTTTAACCGGATACTTGATAACCACTACAATTCCATAAGTTTGATTTGGGCACTTGTGAAGCCTTTACAATTCTTCGTACTAAGATAAGAACTCTCCCTCACACATTGTAAGGATACAATTTGTTTCTCACTCAAGATTCACTAATCTTGGGTAACTCGCACAAAGATAGAATGATTACAACGAAAGCATACTTTGAAGTAGATAATGATTAACACTGAAGTTCAAGGTGGGAGTATGATTACAGAGCTTTGGTCGGGTAAGATTCAGAGTATTAGCATATTGACATTGTAGGAATAGGCTCTCATCTACGTTTATCTTAAATGCCTCTCTTTTTATAGTCGATGAAGAGCATTTGACCGTTGAGTACATTCTTCTTGTTGAGTATCTTAGAATATGACCGTTGGATGTCTGTTAGAAGTAGTCGTTGAAGCTTTTGACATAAAGTTGTTTTTTTGGTCATTAAGCTCTAATCCAAGTTTAATCATATTTAATCCTAATATAAACTTGATTAGTAATGATTAGAGGAAACATAATCAAGATTTAAATGAGTTTGCAAGAATATCGAAAAATCTGAGACAATGATTAAAAAATCTATCAATAATATCACTCCAAGTGATTATGGATCACTTGAGTGATTTTCAGATCACTTGCAAGTTCTCTTCAAGTGATCATGGATGGCTCAAGTGATTTCACAAATAACTGCGAGTGATCATGCTTCACTCGAGTGATTTTCAGATCACTTGCAAGTGCCCTACAAGTTATCATGGATCACTCAAGTGATTTCCCAAGTCACTGCGAGTGATCATGCATCACTCAAGTGATTCTCACATCACTCAAATTTTACTTACGAGTGACTTGTTGAAATTCTAGAAGTGAAGCTTCATTACTCGAGTGCATCCATTATCACTCAAGTGCCCTTTTGAACATAGATAGTTTAGCACAAAGGTCAAATTCCAGTGGGCATAACTTTTCAAATATAGCTCCATATTTGGAAAACAACATATCTCTATAACTATATTAAAGTATTATTTCCAATTTAAAAAGAATCAACTCCAAATTCATTGTATTCTAAATTTTTTGATCAAATTGATAGCAGCTAGTTTGGAGCAGCAACTTATCAGGATTGTGAAATTACGAAATTCATATCTCTTCTAAATGTTCTTTTTTGAGTTTGATTTTGATGTCTTTGAAACTCATACCGAGTCTAGTTTTATATGCAACAAGTTTCAATTATAAACTCATTGTCTTCTATGTTATGATACGAAGACTGACAGCTGTTCTAGAGCATAATGAGAACATCAAATGTCTCAAGCGTCAACTTTTGAGATCCATATCTCTTTTATATGAGTGTCTTTAAGCTTGATCTCAACTTCTCTGAAACTAAATTTGAGTTCATTTTCATATAAAATAAGTTTCACCTAAATTGGATGTGTATTTGGTGAAATACATCCAAATTACTGAACTAGTTTTGAAATGACGAGAGAAATTTCAGTGTCAACTTTTGAATCTCATATCTCTTTCATTTGAACTCCATTGAGCTTGATCTTGGTGTTTGTGTGTTTAATTGGGAGTCTAGTTTTATATGAAACAAGTTTAACTTCAATATTATTTGTGGTTTCATAGATATGACCAAATTACCAAACCTCTATCATATTGAACAAAAACAGAGCAAAACAGAGTATGTTGAAACTTGATAATCACTAGAGTAATGCTTTTATAACTCGAGTGAAACCATGTATAACTCGAGTGCAGCTTGATAATCACTTGAATGATGCCTCTATAACTCGAGCAATAGTAATGAGTCACTTGAGTGAAGATGAAATATCTTCGGTGGGGTATTTTAACTTCGAATTAAGCCATTCGAATTTCCATTTGATCAATAGACTTCCAATATTAAATCTAAGAACTTGAATTTTGATATTCTTATTATATTTTTGCAAGTTCTTCTTTCTTTAAACTCTTCTCTTCTTATTGATTATTCTCCGGAATCTTTTGATAATTTCTTGCATTCTTGACTAATCTCTTCAATCTCTTTCTTCTTCTTCCTCCTCTTGATCAATTCAATTCAATAACTTCTTTCTTTTCTTTATTCCTTGTCTCCATAGTTGATAACTTTATTCTTCAATATCTTCTTTCTTTCCTTGGCCAATCAATATTAAATATAGTAGTTATTCAATGTAGGAGATAAATATATTATGCAAACTTTTTGTTCTTAATATTTTGAATCTATATTTAACATCATCAAAACAATCATATCTAACAAATGATTCTTACCAACTAACCGTTATGTAAGACTTTAAATCTATAACGAGGGTTTGTTTGTAAAACATCCAATTAGTTCTTACCAACTAAATCCCTTAGTATTTATTATGTTTTTTTTTTGGGCAAAAAACCATAGTTTTGAATTATGATAACTCTATGATTTATAGACATAATTTTGAATTATGATAACTCCTTGATTTAGGCCAAAAAACCAAACACTGATTCACAGGAAATGTATTTGGGACTTTCAATATAGACATATACGGATCATTCAAAATAGATGATTATGAAATAATTACAGGATTTATTATGATTACAAATAAATAGTGCTTATTGTACATATAATAAAAATTGTTTAATCATAAAGACTAAGTTATATAATAAATATTATATTACATACCTCATAAAGTAATGCTTTACAACAAAAAATTGTCCTTATGTACTCGCAGAAGCTTTGAAAGCTCAAAATGTTATATATGGACTTTCTCATTCAACGAATGAGTTAGCAATATTTGTTATATATAAAAAAATCTATAGATTTATAAATAAAAAATAATTTATTACAAATAACCCTCTTTTAAGGAAAAATTTAAGGAACAAAATTGTACGCCTATAAGGAAGGATCTCATCATGGAAGATTTTTTTTTTTTTATTTTTTAAAGTAAAAATTAGATTTTTGTGTATCTTTTAATTAAAAATGTTGGAAATTAGTCATTAATTACTGAATCCCTTTATTATGACATTTCATCATATCCCTTGATTATAGCTTAGTAAGTTTAGGTAAGATTATGACTTTTCTTTTGATTGATTGTACTATTCTCTTTATTGCCTCATTGATTAGTGTTCTTCTTGGGACCTATATATAGCTTAGCAATGTACTCATATGAATATATCAATAAGAGAATTTATTCTTCATCTTTAACTCAAACATGGTATTAGAGCATGAGAGTCCGACTTGGACTAATAAAGAGAGAGAAAAATAGTGAGAGAGAGAGAGAGAGAGAGAGGCAGCACTGCGATCTTTATTTTACCTTATAGGAGGGCGAGTGAGCTTACACCACCCATTTAGCCGTGATTAGAACCCTCTGACCAGCCGGTTCCCAAAGTTTGACGGTGAACAGAGCTGCGCATAAGCCACACGTGCTGCTTCAATTCATGTGCATGAACCCACATGTTGTTGCCAGTTTCACTTGCCGACGAAGATTTTCGCCGGAAAATGAGCCCTTGTGATTTCCCTCCTCTTTTCGGGGTTGCTTTTCAAATTCCAACGATTATCCGGGGTCATTCCTACGACACTCAAGTTGGATACTACTACTTCAACACGAGGCAGCACCACCTCTTCCTCTTCATCCTTTATACTTCATTCATCTACTATTGTTGTGCATACTAAAACCATAGAAATGGCTTTATAACTCACATCCTTTACAGAAAATCAAGGGATGCTTATTAATCATAAACTTCATAGGAAGAATTACCTCCAGTGGTCCCAGAGTATGCTGAGGTATTTACGTGGCTAGAGAAAAACTAGAGTAATGCTTATTAATCAATTCTGATACCTGGTTCACTAAAAATAACCAAGTAGTGGGTCGGTTGTGTAACTCGATGACTTTGAATATCAGTTATGGCTATCCGCTTGCCCACTTGACAAAGGAAATATGAGATACAACTAGGAAAACCTACTCCTTACTTGATAACACCGTTGCCTTGATCCACCTGAAGAGATAACTTTGTGATTTAAGACAAGGAAACATGTTAGTGACTGAATATTATAATCCTTTGCTAAAATCGTGGAAACAACAATACTTGTTTGAGGTTTATCCATGGAAAAACATCGAGGATACTCAATTGTATAAGAGGATTGTTTTAGAAGGAAGGATACAAGATTTTCTTCTAGGCCTGAATGACTCTTTCAAAGAGATAAAGGGACAGAATCATGAACACCTCAAAGTGAAAGTAGCTAATGGTGTATTCACAAGGGTGGAGGGAATTGACACGATCACATTATCTGATCAATTGGAAATACATAATGTTCTATTTGTGCTTGCATTCACTTGTAATCTGATTTTTGTGAGCAAGTTAACAAGAGGTCGAATATGCCGAGTGATTTTTGATGATGACCTTTGTGTTTTTCATAATTTAAAATCGAGGAGGACAATTGGGATGGACTGTTCTACCTTGAAGGATCAAACTCGAAGAATAAAGATGCATGAAAGGCAAGAAAGGCACTGGTTAGCTCCAATTCTCAAAATAATGATGTACTTTTGTGGCATTGTTAGTCAAGCCACCCTAGGTTTAATTATATGAAGCACATGTTTCCAAATTTATTCAATAAAAATTTTGTTCCTTTTCATTGTGAAACTTGCCAAGTTGCAAAACAAACCATATCTTCATATCCCAAACAACCCTATACACCTTCCTCACCGTTCACACTAATTCATAGTGCCCACCGATATTAGATGGTATGTTACTTTCATAGATGATCACACAAGAACCAAATGAGCTTATTTAATGAAAGAAAAATATAAAGTAGACAAAGTATTTCAAAGCTTCTATAACTTTGTGCGAACCCAATTCAACACTTCCATTAAGGTACTATTAAGTAATAATGCCAAGGAATACATGAGCAAAGCCTTTAAAGATTTTCTTGATGAACAACAAATTCATCACCGAACTTCTTGTCCTTACACCCCTCAACCAAATGGAGTGTCTATAAATGACAGAATATCACCAAGAAGAGGGTGGATTGGGGATTTAAAAAATCTTTTCGATAAACCCAGAACTTCATGTACAAAATAGAGAAAGAGAGAGGAGGAAAGATGAACACAGGAGATTTATACTGGTTTGGTCTTAACTCTTGACCTACATCGAGTCCTCTGACTCTTTGGGAGTTTCACTATCACTTCAATCAGTTAGACACTCTGTACTCAAAAGTTATCCTCTTACTAGGATACACTCCCCCTTACAAGTTGTAATCTGATAACCCAATCTCAAAGTCCCAATACTTTGAGATTCTTACAAAGGTCTATAATCAATAATGATCTCTTTAAAAGAGTAGATGAATAAACACTGAAATTTAGAGTATCCGAAGATACTATACAAATGAGTAGAAACAGTAAATGCTTATATCATGTTGAGCGTTTGAGTTTCTGATATTCTTGGTTGTTGAACAAATTGAATGCTTCCACTTATATATGAAGATAGCATCTAATGACCGTTTGAAGACTTAATGAAGCCCGTTGGAAATAATAAATAGTCGTTAGAGACCATTTGCTTCAGTCACCTGATTCAACTAGGTACCTAGGGGCAGATCGAGAAAATTTATGAAGGGTGGGCACCAGTGATAGGGGATTCAGGGGCAGCGCCCCTGAATTTTTTTCTTAAGGAAAGTTTTAAATGTACTAAAAAACAAAAGAATTTAAACAAGAAAAAAAAAAGAATATAAAAAAATATTCCTAAATCAAGTGAATAATGATTATGTAATAAGAGAGGCAGTTATTTTACAAACTTGTCATTTAGAAAAGCAAGGCTAAGTGCTATTAGAAATGCAGCTACATAAATTAAAATGAAGGGTGGACATTTAATAAGTTCAAATACATATATTTTAATAACAAAAGTATATTACAATAAAAATAATTACAATGTCATCCTTCTAGGCCTTATTTTTTGAAATTCCATCATAATTGCCTTATTATCAATGCTATCAAATACATCTTTTTCAATATAAGGTACTAAACAATTATTCAACCATTCATCCCCCATCCGATTACGAACTGCAGTCTTGATGTATTAAAGGTAGACACTTAATTTAAGGGCGGGCATCATTCAAACATGTATTAATTTTTTTAAAAAAATCCAAAATTCCCCAATTCAAGGGTGGAAACTTGCCCCCTAGTCTTATACTTGGATCCGCCTATGCATGTAGCCATAGATTCTTTGTTGACTTTCCTTAAGATTAATCCGCTGGATGATCTGGCGTTCAAAAGAGGAAAGAAAACATTATTCCTTAGGATTCCTTAGGAGTATTTAATGCATCATCACTTGATGGTCAATCTTTAGTTTAACTTTGTTCCATTAAACATAGTTACTGAGTTTAGGAACATACTAGAAGATTTTGTGATTATGGACATGGAGACTTCTTAACAAGGATACATTGCACTCGAGTTAATTCTAGAAAACTGGAGTGCATGACTCGAGTTTAGCATTCTAGGCTCGAGTCACTGGATCATCTTCTTTGAAAATGAGTTTGAAGTTTAAATGAAGATGTCTCTGTATGACTTAGGCTCGAGGTTAAAATGTTTGACTCAAGTGCATGACTTGAGTCAATTAGAATTCACTCGAGTCAAGTTTTGTTTTCGAAATGAAGTTCGAGATAACATTTTGAAAAACATTTTGAGATCGTGTTCACTCGAGTCATTAAGTGACTAACTCGAGTCAACTGATATATTTGAAAATATGTTCTAAAAGTTAAACTCGAGTTAAAGATCATAGGCTCGAGTCAAGGACTTATGTTCTGAAAATTAGTTTAAGTCCATAAAACATGACTTGAGTCAAGATGTACAGTCTCGAGTTACTTTAAGTTTAAAATACTTTGATATCTCTCAGCCTTGCATTAGCTCGCTCGAGTCAAGTTAACTTTACAAATGTTTTGAAAGTTCTCTGCCTTGCACTGACTTGAGTTTTATAACTCCAAACTCGAGTCACTTTTGACAGTAAGTTGTTGTTTTAAGTGTGACTAATTCAAAAGCATTTTGACTTAAAACATGAACTTCATTTTGTTTACATTTGTCAGTTATCATCAAAACACATAAAGAACTAATATTCTCCCCCTTTTTGATGATGACAACACTTGTAAACTATTTTCAGATTTTCAAAAGAATTTGAGCATTAAAAGAATAAAATAAGCAGACATATATCATATTGTGTAAAAGGTCATATCATTGAATTCAAACAGTTAATTATATCAGAGTTTAGGCATAAAATGAACTACAATTGTATATATTGAACAAATGACAGCAAAATACAACTATAAAATGAAGTACAATCTGAAATGCTCAACTACTTCTCTTCACTCTCTTCTCCCCCTTTGGCATCACTTAAAATGGGAAGAGAGGAGGTAGCAGGTTGTGGAGCTACCAGAACCTCAGGCTGAGTATCAACCAGAGGTGTAGGTGGAGGAGAGTGGTGAGAGGTGGGTAAGTCAAGATGAGTGAAAGATTCAGAGGAATTCTTATCAAACAAGTCAGTAGTATTTCTAGAAGGGGAAATCTTAACTGTGGAAGTTTGAGAGGGAGGAACAATGATAGTTGCTGGTGTAGGAGTAACAACTGAAGTAGTGGTAATGATTGGTGTAGTGAAAGTGAAAGTGGGAGATGAAGAAATAGGTGAAAAAGGGATGATAGGAGGAGGTTCTGATTTGGGTAAAGAAGAATGAACGCTAAAACTAGGGTCAGCATGAGATAAAGAGGTACCAAGACTAGGACCAACACAAGTTGAGGACTGATTCTTTAGTATGTTGTCCATCTTATCACTGAGACTCATCATCAAAACCTGAAGATTAGCGATGCTAGAAGCTTGATCCTCAAAGTGACCACCAAGATTTTCAACATTCTTAGTCATCTCATCCTGAGCATCCACTAAAGTATGTTGTCCCTTAGTCACCTCAGCTATCAGTCTACCCACTTCAGCTTCAATCCTATCTGTCAGGTCTGAGATTTCCTTGTCAACAATCTCCTTAATATGAGCTTGTAAACCAGAAGAAGAAGAAGCAGCTGGAGTTGGAGCAGATTGAGCTTTATTTTCTCTGAATTGAGTTGCTCTAGATCTTGAAGGAGCCTTTGACTGGCCTGATCCTTCCTCAAATGAAATCCTCATCAAATTAAGATGATGTTGACCATACATATAGGGCTTCACTGGCTGCTTATTCATGGCTAAATACCAAATTTTCTCATGGAAAAGAATGAGGGAAACAATATTAGGAAAGGGGATGGTAGAAATCTTTTTGGAGGAAAATCTAAACTTCGCCATTTCTTGAAAAATCCAGTGCCCTATATTGTGAGGCACCTGATCAATGATAAAGGCAAAAATGGGGTAATCCCTTTTTGCAAAATGTGTAAATTTTTTCCCTTTTTGCATGAGATTTTTGGTATAGATGTATCAGATAGCTCTATACATAGGGGCATGACAACATGGGCAAAAGATAAAGTATCTAATGGCCCATCAGGTACATTCTCATTAGGTCTTAGAATTTGAAATATTTCCCCATTATTATAATTCAACATAGCAACAGGTGAAGGATTGGATATTTGAAGCAAAGAGTTGAAATATGCTGCAGTTAAAACTATCTTTTCACCTCTAATATGAGTGACTATTCTTTCCTCTAATAGATTACCTTTGCTATCCAAATGATTAGCTAAGGTCATATTAAAATAGAAAGCCTTGACTATGACAGGACTATAAGAGGCAAGAATAGAAAGAAGATTTTCAAATTGCTTAAGCCAAGAAGAAAGATCAAGGTTGCAATCTTCATTGAGCTTAGCAAGATCAACATAAACTGTAGGGAAAAAGCTTCTATTTGAATAATGTTCCCTAAACAGTTTAGCATTAGAATGTTCAAAGAGAATGGGTTTGTAGTAAAAATCATTGGGAGGTTTTGAATGATTGTAGATAGCTTGAAGATCAAGAGTATCAGTGAATACCTTGGAGCTAAATTGCTCCCGAGGATGAGAAGTTGAAGGAGCAGAAGGACACCCTCTGGACTAACTAGAAGGAACCGTATTCTTCTTCTTCTTCTTAGACTTAGGAATCTTAGGAGTTGGTTCCTTGTCCTTTTGTTTCACAGCTTTAGGGTCAATGGGTTTCTTCTTTGGAATCTCAGGAGGCTCTTGTAAGACTACCTTCTTCGATTTTCCCCTGGGAGAAGGTTCTTCAAATTCTACTTTCAGCCTGAAGCGTTTAGGAGTTTGCTTCTCTCCCCTAGGTCTTTTCAGTGGAGGAGAAGATGAAGAAACAGTCACTTCATAGTCGGAATCACCATCCAAAGTCTTGGTAGATCTCTTGGGAGGCATTTTTGAAGAAAAGGCTCAAGTTAGGGCAAGAAAAAGTGAGAGGTTTTCAAAGACTTTAAGGTTCAAACTCGAGAGAAGTAGAAAGTAAAGAGCAACGATCGAGTTTCAGTATATATAGAAAGCTCTTAACTCAAATATCCACTTAGTGACTCGAGTTACCTGCTTGAGTGACTAAGAATAGGCTCGAGTTAACATTAAAATGTACTAACTTGGACTTCAAGTGTGCATATGCAAACACTTGAGAAATTCCGTTGACTTGAGTGTACCACTTCTTGGTTGTTCTCTGTCTTGACTTGACTCGAGGTTACTATTGCTTGGCTCGAGTTTGGGTTTATCTTCAGAAACTTGGTTTCTCTCTGTTTGAGCTTCATTCGAGTTTACCATGCGTAGGCTCGAGTTAAGTTGTCTCCAAAAATTTAAGTTGCTCTCTGATTCTTGTTGACTCGAGTTTGAGGATGTAAAACTCGAGTTTGCACCTTTTGACAACAAACTTCAACAACTTTATCAGTTTAGCCAATGTCTTGCAAAAACAATAACTAAACACTCCGAAGCTTAAGTTAGTATCTATTGATCATCAAAAATATAACTAACATTAAGTATAGATTACTTACAACTCATTAGGATTTACCATTCTCAATTCTCTTCTAATGAATGTAAATTTCTCCTTAGCTAATGGCTTTGTGAAAATATCAGCAAGTTGGAGCTGAGTGGGAATAAACATCACTTTGACATCCTTCTTTTGAACATGGTCTCTGATGAAGTGATGTCTAACATCAATATGCTTGGTTTTTGTATGTTGAACATGATTCTTCGCCAAGCTGATTGTGCTAGTGTTGTCACACAGAATTGGTATCTGCTTGAGATGGATTCTCAAATCTTGAAGTTGTTGCTTGAGCCATAAAACTTGAGCACAACAACTTGATACAATAATGTATTCAGCTTTGGTTGATGATAGTGAGACCATTGTTTGCTTCTTGCTAAACCCAGACACTAGTGAACCACCAAGAAATTCATATTGGCTACTTGTGCTCTTCTGGTCAGTCTTATATCTAGCATGGTTCGAATCCAAATACACCACAAGATATTCCGCTTGTCCTTTGGGAAACCATAACCCAAGACTTTCTGTGTCTGCAAAATATCTGAAGATCCCCTTCACATGTTCAGCATGAGACTCCTTGGAAGTAGATTGGAATCTTGCACACATTCCACACTGAATTGAATGTCAGGATGACTTGCAGTCAGATAGAGTAATGATCCAATCATTCCTCTATATCTTGTAATATTGAAGTCCTTTCCCTTCTCATCAGCATCCAATGTAGCAGTTGAACTTATTGGAGTTTAGCTCCATTGCATTCGTCTAAGCCATATTTCTTCAGAAGATCTCTGAGATATTCGGTCTGAGATATGAAGATTCCATTTTTCTTTTGCTTGATTTGCAGACCAAGGAAGTAGTTTAACTTTCCCATCATTGACATCTCAAACTCTCCCTGCATTGACTTAGAAAATCCTTCACACAAAGCATCATTAGTAGCACCAAATATAATATCATCCACATATATTTGAACAATTAAGAAATCATTCCTCTTGTTGCATTTTATAAAGAGAGTTGTATCTACTTTGCCTCTAACAAATCGTTGATCAAGAAGGAACTTGCTTAAGACCACACAAGGCTTTCTTTAACCCAAAGACATGATCAGGATGATGATTATCCTCAAATCTAGGAGGTTGTTCAACAGAAACTTCCTCTTGGATAAAACCATTTAAAAATGCAGATTTTACATCCATTTGATAAAGATTGAATCGCTTAATGCAAGAAAAGGCTAGAAGAACTCTTATGGCTTCCAATCTTGCCACTGAAGCATAAGTTTCTTCATAATCAATTCCTTCTTCTTGATTATAGCCTTTTGCAACCAATCTTGCCTTATTATGGACAATGATTGCATATTCATCTCATTTGTTCTTGAATACCCATTTAGTGCCAATGATTGAATGATCTTTAGGCCTAGGTACCAAGTCTCAAACTTGATTTCTTTCAAACTGAAGTAACTCCTCTTGTATTGCTATAACCCAATCATCGTCTGAAGGGCTTCATCAATCTTAGAGGGTTCAATCTCTGAAATGAAAGTAGAGAAAGTAACTTCATTCAAAGTACTTTTTCTGGTTTTCACTCCTTGATTTACATCTGAAAGAAGGAATATCACCAAGAGGGGGGGTGAATTGGGGATATAATTTTTTTTTGCAAGAATCCTCTGTTTAACCGAATGTAAAACAGAGTAGGGATAAGTGAGATTGAACACAATGGATTTATCCTGGTTCGGTCTAAATCCTTGACCTACGTCCAGTCCCCAGACTCTCCGGGATTTTCACTAACTTCAACTGATTACACACTCTATAACTCTCGAAGCAATTCTCTCTCTAGAACTTGCTCCCCCTTACAAGTTGTAATCAAGTATCCCAATCTCAAAGTCCCAATACTTTGAGATTCTTACAAGAAATATAATCAATGAGAAACTCTCTAAAAGAGTAGAATAATAATCACTGAAGCTTAATATATCCGAAGATAATCTCTCTGTATGTCGAAACAGTAAATGCTCTTAATTGCTAATTGAATGCACAGCGTTTTTCGGTAGTTGGTGTCTTGAATGCTTCTTCTATTTATAAGTTGACAGCATTGATGACCGTTGAGAGGGATTAATGAGCCGTTGTGAGTAATCATTATGTCCGTTGCAAAACACTTGCTATGTTTCCTCGTACGCTTCGACATTTCGACATTCGTCCGTTTATTCTTCGTTGACATTCCTTATTCAAATTGTCCGTTGAGACACATTTTGAATTTTACATAAGGTATGGCCGGAATGCTTTTTGCTTGCTCAGAAGGTTTCTTGCCAAAATGGTGAATGTCTCTACTTTGCATTTAATGCTTCTGACAAACCAAAGTGCTTTATTCTAATCAGCTGGTAATTTGTGCCTTGATGATATGAAACTCACTAATACACTGGTTAAAAGCATTTGGTAAACTTAATAAACAATAATCATAAGTAATAAGATAAATGTTATCATCAGAGAATTTACGCAGACGAAGCTTGAGCACAGGGATGACATTGCTCGGGCAAGATTATTGGTTTGCTCGGGCAAGCTCTTTGTATCATAGTGTAGAAACACTCTCTACTCGCTAGTGCTCGGGCAAGCATTTTCGTTGCTTGCAGATGATGCTCGAGCATGGTGATATCTATGCTCGGCAAGCTCTTCAAAGAACTGGAAGTATTGTCTTCTAGACGACGTTGCTCGAGCAAGACTTCCTTCTTGCTCGGGCAAGGTTCAGGCATAGTCAAATTTAAGAGGACATTCAAGGTTGCTCGGGCAAGCTTTTGTCCTTGCTCGAGCATGTGCTCGAGCATGCTAGTTTTCATGCTCGGGCAAGATATTCAGAGTAGAGAGAAAATGCTTTCAAGGTCGATTGTTGCTCGAGCAAGCTTCCATTCTTGCTCAGGCAAACTCAAGGCAGAGACGAGTCCAAGTATAGCATCAGAGGTTGCTTGGGCACCCTTTTTCTTATGCTCGGGTAGGTGCTCGGGCAAACCATTTTCCTGTGCTCAGGCAAAGACTATGGTAATTGGATCCTCGCTTCTGTTCCATTCTTGCTCGGGCACACCAAGTACCTTGCTCGGGCAAGGTGTTGCTTTCAGGTGTTTCTAGAGGTTGCTCGGGCATATGGCTAGTGCTTCCCCTTCCTTCAACATCCGATGATGCTCGAGCAAGCTCATAACCTTGCTCGGGCAAGGTATACTCTCTAGCCTTTTGCAAGAGATGCTCGGGCAGGTGTTTGTGCTTTCCTTATTTCTTCAGTGAGTCCATCGTTGCTCGAGCGAGCTTGTTACCTTGCTCGGGCAAGGTCATGCTTTCGCCTATTTTCTGGGAGTGCTCGGGCATGATCCTCTATGCTTTCCTTCTTCTTTTCACTGAATCCCGATATTGCTCGAGCAAGCTTACCATCTTGCTCGGGCAAGGTTATTTTGAAATCAAAAATACTTAATTCAATACTTTGAAATTGTGATCATCAAAATCCAGGAATTAACATTCTCCCCCTTTTTGATGATGACAATTCTTTGGAAATGGATTTTAACTTTTGTTGAATTAAGTATTGTGAATGGTTTGAGTTAATAAAAATCATAACAAGTAAGATAGCGACTCAAAAATACTTTATATTGATTGAATTCAAAATAAGCACAAACAGAGTCTGTAACCACAAACAAAAGCAGTAACACAAACAAGAGCAAAAGCCTAAACAAAAGCCTAAACAACTACTCTCCCCCTTTGTCATCGACAAAAAGGGGTCCACCATCGCCAGACTCATCAGAAGTAGAAGGGAGAGGTACAGTGGATGGATCAATAGTAGGCGGAGGAACAATAGCTGGAGGAAGAGGAGTTGCTGAGGGAATCTCAGGAGCAGGACATGGAGGCTCCTCTGAAGCGAATGTCATGGAAGGGGTGGGAAATGGGGGAGGGACAAACGATGTACCAAAATGGGTACCAAGACTTGTCATGAAGGCACCTAGAACATCTTCAAAGTACTGTTGCCGAGCAACCACAGACTGAATTGATTGCTTGATCTCTTGTTGTTGATCATAGAGAATTGAAAAGCCTTTGTTTGTTGACTCTTCGAATTCAGCCTTGAAGTCTTGCAAGTTTGTAATTAGAATGGTCTATTAATTGAAATTTCACTTTTTGATTTAAAAGATGATTTGGTTTGTTTACCTTTTTTGACAAGTATCACAAATCATGTTATTTTTAAAATGAAGTTTTGATAAACCAATAACCAAATCCTTTTTCAACAACTTGTCAAGTTGGAACATATTGACATGAACTAATCGCTTGTGCTATAGCCAACTCTCATCTAGGTTACCAATAAAACAATTTTCAGAAATAGAGCTATTGCTAGGAGGGTTAAGGGTATAATAGTTACCTTCTCTATGAGTCATGGTGTCCAATGATATATCATCCTTGCTCACAATCAAGCATTTCTCAGAATCGAAGATAACCAAGTTACCTTTATCTGTGCTTTGTTTCACACTGAGGAGGTTGTGGCATAGACATTCCACAAGGTAGACGTCTTTTATTTGTGGTCCATCGTTGCTTCCAACTTCACCAATTCTAGCAATCCTTCTGGATTGATTTCCACCAAAAGTCACCTTGCCACCATCCTTAGGCTTGATTGTAGCATACTTGGATTGATTTCCCGTCATGTGTCTAGAGTATCCACTATCAATATACCACTTGTTGGATTTCGATGCTCTTAGACAAACCTGTAAGACACAAAGGATCAAGTCTTAGGTACCCATCTTTTCTTGGGTCCTTTTGGGTTAGTTTGTGTCCTAGGAACCTTATAAGATCCTTTGGGCACCCATTTATAGTTACCTACAAGCTTACTCTTTCTTTCCTTTTTATGAAAACATGAATAATTATTATGGTCTTTACGATTGCAATAATTACAATGGGCAAAAGGATTAGAAGAATAAATTGTTTTTCGAAAATAATTCAAATAATTCTTTTCTCCAAATTTCTCCTTACCTTTCTTTTTATCAAAATCAGGTTTGTAACCAATTCCTGATTTGTCATTTGTAAACGTTTGCTGTTACAAGATCACATTGAGTATTTCACTGCCTTGAGTGAACTTCTCAAGTGTTCTAGTAAGATAAGCATTTCTTTTCTCTAAAACACAACAATTCTCACAAACTTTTTCACAATTCTTTTTAGGAACATTTTCACTAGCAGAAATTGGAGAAGAGACATTTAGAACTTGTTCTTCAAGAGATTTTATTTTCCTTTTTGAAGCAAGAAGTTCTTTTGCCAATTTTTGAAATTTAGAGTGAAGGGAATTATATTCGAAAAATAATTCATCATAAGTAGGATCGAATTTGTTACCTCTTCATTTTTAGATTCTTCTTCTTGAGCCACAAGACAAATGTTGGCTCTTTCTTTTTCATCAGATGAGCTATCTCCTCATAGAGTTGAGACATAAGCCTTCTTCTTGAACTTATTGAATCTTTTTTTTTCTTTCTCTTTGTTCTTCAGCTGGGGACAGTCAGACTTGATGTGGTTAGGCTTCTCACATCCGTAGCATATAATTGGCTTCTTCGGCTCATTGCTGGAGCTACCTTTGTGAAACTTCCGGAATCCTTGATCCTTCTTGTAGAATATCTTGAACCTTCAAACCTTCGAACCATCATCCCACCTTTTCATCATCATCATCATCTGATTCCTTGTCTTCCTTGAAAGGTTTAAGGGCAATTCCCTTATGCTTACTACTAATTTCATCAAGTCCTTTTATGAACTCGAGTTTACCTTCATATTCTGATAAGCTACCAAAGAGAGCTACCACTGATCCCATTGACTCTCCACGAGCCTCTTTAATCGTAGTGATTTTAGCTTCCCATTCCTTGCTAAGGATGTTTAGAGTTTTCCTCACATGGACAGGTTGATCATATTCTTTTCTCAATGCAGCAAGTTGGTTGATCAGATGAGTGAATTTGAGCTGGAATTCGCTAATGGATCCATCAGACTTCATATAAAGTAAATCGTATTCAGTCATCAAGGTGTTTACTTGATTCTCCTTGATTCCAGTTGTCCCCTCATGAGCAATCTCAAGAACATCCCTTATTTGTTTTGCAGATGATAATGTGCAGATACAAAAAATACTCCTTCTAACTTAGAGCACTTTGAAGTATGAGAATAGCTTTGCTGTTGAGATTGACTTGTCTTCTGTCATTCTCATCGTATTCTTTTTCTAGCTTGGGAGTTCTAACACCATCTTCTATTGTAGCTGGAGCATAGTCTCCTCTCTCGAACACTCTCCATAAGCTATACTCAGTAGCCATAATAAAGACTCTGAATTTGGCTTTCCAGAAAGAATAATGTTCGCCATTGAAACCAGGGGGTCTGTTGATAGAAGCATCATCTGGTAGTATTCCGTCCATATTAATCCTTCTTGAGATGTTAAGCTCTTTTAAGAAGACCTTTCTCTGATACCAAATGTAAATGACAGAATATCACCAAGACAGGGGTGAATTGGAGATTTAAAAAATCTTTTCGATAAACCCAGAACTTCACGCACAAAACAGAGACAAACAGAGAGAGAGAGAGAGAGAGAAGGAAAGATGAACATAGAAGATTTATACTAGTTCAGTCTTAACTCTTGACTTGCATCCAGTCCCTAGACTCTCTAGGACTTTCACTATCACTTCACTCAGTTACACACTCTGTACTCAAAAGTTATCCTCTCATTAGGATACACTCCCCTTTACAAGTTGTAATGTGATAACCCAATCTCAAAGTCCTAATACTTTGAGATTCTTACAAAGATTTATAATCAATAATGATATCTCTAAAAGAGTAGATGAATAAACACTGAATTTTAGAGTATCCGAAGATACTATACATATGAGTAGAAATAGTAAATGCTTATATCACGTTGAGCGTTTGAGTTTATGATATTCTTGGTTGTTGAACAAATTGAATGCTTTAACTTATATATGAAGATAGCATTTAATGACCATTTGAAGACTTAATGAAACTAATGGAAATAATAAATAGCCGTTAGAGACCATTTGCTTCAGTCGCTTGATTCAACCAGGTGCTCAGATATTCTTTGTTGACTCTCCTTAAGATTAATCCGTTGGATGATCTGACATTCAAAAGAGGAAAAAAAAACATTAATGCCTTAGGAATGTGCAGAGAAAGACTTGCAAAATCCGTGCTTGGTTTTCTGAACCCAACATTTAATGCTTTTGACATTATCACTTACTTTATGGTCAATCTTCAGTTTAACATTCGTTGGATAATCTGAAATTCACTAAAAAATTGATTAAACATAGTTAGGAACAATAATGAGTGATGATACAAAGTATATAGATCATACTAGAAGATTTCGCGATTATGGACATGTAGACTTCATAACAAGGATGCCTGCAATCTGGTAGTACCTTTCTTAAAGAAGAATTCTCTTCCAAGATTAAGTTTCAGATAGCTCAAAATTATGTATATAGCCTCCATGTGCTCTTCCTGTAGCTGATGCATAAACTAACTTACTATTCAAACGGCATAGCTAATATCAGGATGTGTGTGGGTTAAGTATATAATTTCCCACAAGTCTTTTGTATCTTTTTGAGTTAACTGAAAAACTTTGTGGTTTGATCTCTAAGTGGCATACCTCTTACATTGGTGTCCCCTCTGGTTGGGCACCCAACATTCCTGTCTCATGTAACAGGTCTAGGGTATACTTTCGTTGAGATATGTTGATTCCCTTTTTGGTTCTTGCCACTTCCATGCTTAGAAAATACCTCATTTGTCCAAGGTCTTTCACCTAGAATTCAGTTGACAAGTCCTGTTTTAGTTGAGTAATGGATTCTTCATCGTTTCTTGTAATGACTATGTCATAAACATAGACAATCAAGATGGTGACTTTGCCATTAACACATTTGATTAACAACGTGTCATGAGGCAAGCTGGGAATGATTGACATATACTCCCCAGCTTGAGGGGAAGTGTTGGAAATCAGTCATTAATTATTGAATCCCTTGATTATGGTATTTCATCATATCCCTTGATCATAGCTTAGTTAGTTTAGGCAAGATTCTGGTTTTCTTTTGATTGATTGAAATCCTCTCTTTATTGCCTCAATGATGAGTGTTCTTCTTGGATCCTATATATAGCTTAGCAATGTTCTCATATAAACATATCAATAAGAGGGTTTATTCTTCATCTTTAACTCAAACAAAAAGAGAACATAAAATATATATTTTTATCATAAATATGAAGTAAAGATATATATTATATATACACGGCAAAGAATATAAAGTTGGAAGATTTTTTTTAAATAAAAAATATGAGGAAGAAGAAAAAAATTGAGTTTATTTTCTCAATATAGTTTATTTTTATCAAACAAAAAACTAATAATGGATATGATGATAGAGTTTTAAAATTCATATAAGAGTATTATTTTATTGGAGCTCTTTAAAATTGTAAATTAGGACCTCAAACTTTTGACCTAAGTAGTGCTCTTGTTTTATAGCTATAGGCCCCATATATAACTTATAGGGAGAGAACACGATTCACAATTGTCTCTACAGGTTTCATGTATAACCTACAGAAGGAGAACATGATTCACAACTTGTCTCATCCTCAGAATCATGTTAGCCTAGAGAGCTAAAGGTCACCATCAATCCAAGTCAGCTCTTTCAGGGTCCACCCACAGATGTTAGTGGGAGGAGCTATGCTTGTACTATGTACTTGAACTTGTTGTTTGGCCTGATCACCTTACTGTCATACCATCAATGACAAAAAAGGTATAATGTCTTATCACAGACACAAAAATATGCATTAGATAGAGTTTCTCTGCTTTTGCTTTGCTTGTTGGATTTTACTATATAATATAACAGAAACTTACATATCGAGTATAGCTATACAATTTGGGATGGATCAAGACATTTCCATCTTTGTGGATAGGCTTAATGGAACTCCCTACCATAAAGGGCTCAAGGGGTATGCAATTTCGAGCAAGACTTAATAGAGAAGGAGAAGTTATATCTATAGAACGCCATGTGCAACCTAATGAGAAAGGGCATATGACATACTATAGATCTTACCTCTCCTTCTCTATCAACTCTTCTTGAGGCTACATACCCCTTGAGCCCTTTATGACAGGGAGTTCCATTGATCCTAGCCACAAAGCTAGGAATGTCTTGATCCATTCCAAATTGCACTCGATGTTTGTGAGCTTCTGTAATATACAAATTTGTGTACAATTTCATTTTGTATGTATGCAGGGAGATTTTGAAAGGAGAATCCCCATTTTTTTTTTTAAAAAAAAAAATGCCTCAAAACTTAACGGTTCTTACATAAAAATCATTATATATTTATGCATTATATATGATGGTTGTTTCATTAAACTTGTTAGCATTTATATCAAATAAATAACGGTTGTGATATAATGATCGTTACATATACTACACTTTATGTAACGGTTTTTCTGAAAGCATTGTTATGTATGTTATAGAGTTTATAACAGTTGTTTACTTGAGACCTTTATTTATTCTGCCAGCATTACAATATATATATAACGGTTGCTTACGTGAACCCGTTTTATTGTCATGACAACATTACATACATTATGGCCTCACCATGTCTCAATAAATACCAGTTGTTATCCTATAAACCTTTATAGTAGATTCAAAATACATCATGGTTCAGAACCATAATATATTTTCACCAAGAAAATATGGAACTTCCATATATGATGGTTTGGAATAATGATGTATGACAGTTAATAACTGTCACATATGATAATTTCTGTAGTAGTGAGAATTATAGATAAAAAACGTATAGATTTATAAACAAATAAAAAAAATATTACAAATAACCCTCTTTTAAGTTTTTTCAACCAACTATCCTCTTTTAAGGAAAAATTTAAGATAAAAATTGTACGCCTTCAAGGAAGGATCTCATCATGGAAGAACAATTTTCATTTTTAAAGAGAACAATTTATTTTTGTGTATTTTTTAATTAAAAAGAGAACAGAAAATATTTTCTTATATCATAAATATAAAAGAGAAGATATATATTATATATACGTGGCAAAGAATATAAAGTTGGAAGAAAATATTTTAAAGAAAAAAAATGAGGAAGATGAAAAAAAAAATTGAGTTGTTTTTCTCAGTATAGTTTATTTTTATCAAATAAAAAGCTAATAGTGGATATGATAACAGAGATTTAAAATTCATATTAGAGTATTATTTTATTGGAGCTTTTTTAAAACTGTACGTTAGGACAACAACAAAAGTTTTGAATTCTCAAAACCTCAAACTTTTAACAACCACACCAACTTTGTCCCTCTCATCATTTATTAGTGATAATAATAATGATAGCAACTTTGTTACTTTTAGAAGGCAATTACAACTTTATTTGTAATTACTCGTTTGTAAAATGCATGAACACATTATAACTCTGACAAACAAGATAATGAAATGGTCTAACATATTACTTTGGAAAAGTGGACGTGTGTGCGTGACAGTTCAATCATTTCATGTTTGTTAAGCATTTAATTCGATTACTTTTCCACTTATAATAATCAATGTCTTAACATATTGATTTCTATCATGAGCTTCAAACACCATTTTTTTTTCCCTCTTGGCATTGTGTATGCCTGAAAATAATTTGCGTGCAAGTTAAATAAATTAGGTTAGAGATTTTTTCGGACTATAAATATTTTCCGCTGTCAATAAAACCTAATTTCCCTACTCAGGGTAAAAGAATATACTCCATTTGATTTTAATATAAGATCTATTTATCTAATCTGATTAAATTAAGGAAATTGGTTAATATGTATTTTCTAAAATGGCATAGCCATTTTCCTTAATTTTCTCATTGATTATTGTCTCTCCCTTAGAATCATGTTAGCTTAGAAAGCTAAAGGTCGTCATCGATCCAAGTTAGTTTTTCTAGTGTCCACCATAAATACTAGTGGGAGGAGTTGTGCTTATGTTGTGTTCTTAAACTACTAGTTTGGCATGACCACCTTATTGTCATACCATCTATGACAAAAAAGGTACATTGTTGCCTTATCTCTCTCTCTCAGAGAGAGATATATATATATATGTATATATAAATATATATATATACACACGCGCATTAGATAGAATTTTTTCTTTCGGTTTGCTTGTTAAATTTTACTATATAATTGAACAAAAACTCACAAATTGAGTATAACCATGCAATTTGTCATGGATCAAGATATTTCTGGCTTTTGTGGCTAGGCTCAATGACTCTCCCTACCATAAAGGGCTCAAGGGGTGTGCAGCTTCGAGCAAGATTTGATAGAGAAAGAGAGATTATATCTATAGAACGCCATATGTAACCTAACGAGAAGGGGCAGATGGCGTACTATAGATCTAACTCTTTCTTCTCTATCAACTCTTCTCTAGGTTGTATACCCCTTGAGCTCTTTAGGGTAGGGAGTTCGATTGAGCCTAACCACAAAGCCATGAATGTTTTGATCCATTCCAAATTACACTTGATGTTTGTGAGCTTTTGTAATATACAAATTTGTGTGCAATTTCATTTTGTATGTATGATAGGGGATTTTGAAAGGAGAATCCCCATTTTTTTGAAAAAAAAAAAATTTGCCTCAAAACTTAACAGTTCTTACATAAAAATCATTATATATTTATGCATTATATATGATGGTTGTTTCATTAAACCCGTTAGCATTTATATCAAATAAATAACAACTGTGATATAACGACCGTTACGTATGCTAAACTTTATATAACAGTTTTTCTGAAAGCACCGGTATATATGTTACAGAGTTTATAATGGTTGTTAATTTACTTGAGATTGTTATTTATTTGCCAGCATTATGGTATATATAACGGTCGTTTACATGAACCCGTTTTTATTGTCGTGACAACATATTATGCACATCATGGTCTCACCACATCTCAACATATAACAGTTGTTATAATAGATTCATAACACATCACGGTTTGGAACGGTAATGTACCTTCACCAAAAAAATATAGCGCCCGCATATATGAAGGATGTATGGTAGTTAATAATAATTTACGTAGTAGGGAGAATTATATATAAAAAAGTTTAGATTTATAAATAAAATAATAATATATTACAAATAACCCTATTTTAAGGGGGAGAAAAATGTATGCCTTTAAGGAAAGATTTCATCATGGAAGAAAAGTTTTCATTTCTTAAAGAGAAAATTAGATTTTTGTGTATTTTTTTAATTAAAAAGAGAACAGAAAATATTTTTTATATCATAAATATAAATATAATATAAATAATATATATATATATATATATATTATGTATATATATAAAGATATAAATGTATACGTTGGAAAGATATAAAGTTTTTTAAAGAAAAAATAGGGAAAATTTCTTTCAGGTCACAAGGGATCAAGAAAATATCAAAAAAGTCCTAAGGGAAATTCAGATGTCAGAAAAGTCCTTAAGAGTTTTTAATCCCACGAGATGGAGTTATTAATCCCACAAATAAGAGTTGTTAATCCCACGAAATTAGTTGTTAATGAGACTTTTCTCATATCTGAATTTCCCTTGGGACTTTTTTGACATTTTCTTGGTTTTCTCTTAGGACTTGAAATGAATTTTCCCAAACAATATGAGAAAGATGTAAAAAGAAAATTGAGCAGTGTTTCTCAGTATAGTTTATTTTTATCAAAAAAAGAAAAGAAAATAATGGATACATAACAGAGTTTTAAAATTCATATTAGAATATTATTTTATTGGAGCTCTTTTAAAACTGTACGTTAGGACAACAACAAAAGTTTTGAATTCTCGAAACCTCAAACTTTAACAACTACACCAATTTTTGTCCCTCTCATCATTCATTAGTGATAATAATAACAATAGAAACTTTGTAACTTTTAGAAGGCAATAACAACTTTATTTGCAATAACGTGTTTATAAAATACATGAACACATTATAACTCGTACAAACACGATAATGAAATGGCCCATATATTACTTTGTGTGTGTGTGTGTGTGACAGTTCAAGCATTTCATAATAATTAAGCATTTAATTCGATTGCTTTTCCACTTATAATAATCAATGGCTTAATTCATTGATTTCTATCAAATTGTGAGGTTCAAACACTATATCTCTTTTTTTTTTCTTTTTTTTTTCCTTGGCGTCGTGTATATGCCTGAAAATAATCTGCGTGCAAGCCTGGGCAAACCAAAGAATTTTGATGACGGAGGCGAAAATAAAAAAAAAATACTATATCCTAAATAAAAGTATTTGAAATACAATATAGACCTAATATATAAAAAATTTAAAGAAATCTATTACATAAATTAAGATCACTTCATTTGACTCTTACTCTACTTGTTTTCATATTGTTAAACTTATCTATAATTGAATCCGTGCTAAAACTAAAAAATAAAAAATAAAAAATCAATGTATGTAATCAAAGAATCATCAAGAAATTAATTTTTCATTCTATTTCGAAGCTTGTTCTTGATTATCTTCATAGCAGAGAAAGATCTTTCAGTAGTTACTGTAGAAACTTGAAGAGTGACACAAGTTTAATCACTCTATTAATAAGAAGGTAATCAATTATATTGTAGCACAAAAGATATTGGGAAAATTCCAAATAAATACCTTCTGAATTTGTAAAACCCCCAGAAGTCTGTTAAATTTGTAAAAAGACTGAGAAGTACCAATGACCTATGAGGGATATGCAAATTCGGGTGAAATTACCCTTTTGCCCTTACTTTTAAATAAAAAATAAAAAATAAAAAAACCCTCCGGCCAGCCGATTGTTATGTATGCGGTGGCCGGCGGTGGTGGTGGGCCGGCGGTGGGGGGGAGGGTTTTTTTTTTGATTTATTTAAAAGTAAGGGCAAAAGGGTAATTTCACCCGATTTGTATATCCCTCATAGGTCCTTGGTACCTCTCAGTCTTTTTACAAATTCAACAGGCTTCTGGGGGTTTTACAAATTCAGAAGGTATTTATTTAGAATTTTCCCAAAGATATTTACCTATAAAATTTTTTAGTAGAAAAATCTCTTTGTTTATTTCGAGCATGACTTCTTTTTCCAATATATTTTACACTCATATTTGAATGTCAATGTCATATTTTATGCAAAATTCTTGAACATAAACCAAGAAAGCATCACTGTCTCTCTTAATTTATGAAGTAACTTTTTTGTAGTTGAAACCAGATGTAAAACATTTGAAATATCTTGAATAGTGTTGAAGATTCCTTGTTTCAAAGTCTTAGAACTTGTATCTTCAACATGTACAAGACCAAAAACCTTTCATGTATATCGATGTATCTCAAAACAATAATCATATGCTCTTTTTTAGATACATCACTAGCTTTATCAACAATAAGACAAAACTTGGCATTGGAAATACATGACGATAGGGTGCTGTATATATGGATATGTAAAGTGTATACATGACATGCTAAACATAATATTCAGTTCTAAATATAAGACTCAATTGGTTTTTTTTGGAAGATTAATGAAGCTATTTAAAATATTTATATTTATTGTTTTTTCTCCAAACTAATTTTTCTGAATAATTTAATCATACACAATATATTATTAACTAAGCAATTGATTTAACTTCCTTAATCTCTTTAAAAAATTAATTAGGTGTATATATATAGAGGCATAATAGAGAGTACATAGAGACTTCCAAATGTGCATCCATAACGTGGCTGGACCCTCATTTACAACTAAACACACACACACACACATATAATTCTTTAAAAAAAAAATAGGGGGGGGGGGGAGGCCACCCCTAGCCCCCATTGGGTCTGCTCTTAGTGCAAGCTAAATAAATTAAATTAGAGATTTTTTCTAACTATAAATATTTTCCGCAAACAATAAAACCTAATTTCCCTACTAAGGGTAAAAGAATATCTCCCTTTGATTTTAAAATAAGATCTATTTACCTAATCTAATTAAATTAAAGGATTTAATTAATATGACATGTATTTTCTAAGACAGCTTGATCATTTTCTTTACTTTCCTCATTCTTTTTCCTTCTTGATTATTGTTGAGAGAACATTAATAGAAGTAAATTGAAAAAAGATAGACAAATATGAAAAATAGATATTATATTTAGGACTAAATCAACCCACAAATATGTCATATATTCAATATCGGAAGGAGTATTTCTTTTGGCTCCCCCATATTTGAAATTAAACTTTACAATAAAACCCTTTAAACTTGAGTCCACATTAGGTGTCCGATAATTAAGTACCCCTTATGTGCTTATAACTCTATTATATGTCATATATTGTATTTATTAATATTTAAATTATATGTTGCTTTCTGAATTTTTTGCACCAAGTATTTTAAATTAATTAGTTTTTAGTTTACTGGTGTTACAGACATATATTTTTTAATGCAGGACTGAAAATTAATTAATTTGAGATATTGGGTGAAAAAAAAAATTCGAAAGCAGCATATAATTTAAAACTAAATAAATACAATATATATATATATATAAAAAATATGTTCTTCCCTCTAATAGAGGTATGAGCACATAAGGGGCACCTAATTATTGGGCACCTAATGTGGACTCCTTTAAACTCTGACATTTATGTAGACAGCTCCCTTTTTATTAGTTTTGTCTGAACATAACCTAAATTTCAAAGGTATTATATGCATATAACTTACAATTTGTGGAGGTTATTGTACACAAAAATAAAATTTAATGTATATAATTGATCGTTAATGGTTATCTACATAAATTTAAAATTTTACTGTGGTTTCTTATTAAGTTTTAAATGTTAAGAGAAGCATTTATATATAATTCAAAATTATTTTGTGTAATTGAATTATTAAGTCATATGATTCTAAGAAATGATTTGACTCCATAGCCATTTTCACAAGTTTTGAGATGCTTTAATTTGGTGTGTTAGGTTTGGCATTCTGTTTAATAGATCATAGGGAAAATTACACATAGGTCCCAAGGAACAGAGATATTTACATTTAGGTCCCTTTAAATGACAAAATTACACAAAAGTCCCTTGGGACTTCTGTGTAATTATTTCAGAGCGTAAAATTACTTTGCTGCCCATAGTGCATAAAAAAGGAAACAATCAAAGCAAACATTTCAGAAGCGATTAACAACAGGAAAAACATAAATTAACAACAGAAAATGTATGTATTAACAACAACTTTTGAAAACCCTAAATTTGTCTTCTCTCACTTCCAGAAGCGATTAACAACAGAAAATACATAAATTAACAACGAGAAAATGTATGTATTAACAACAACTTTTGAAAACCCCGAATTTGTCTTCTCTCACTTCCGTAAGCGATTAACAACGGGAAAAGCATAAATTAACAACATAAAATGCATGTATTAACAACAACTTTTAAAAACCCCGAATTTGTCTTCTCTCACTTCCAGAAGCGATTAACAACAGAAAATGTATGTAATAACAACATAAAATGCATATATTAACAACAACTTTTGAAAACCTGGATTTTTTCACCTATCACTTCCAGAGGCTATTTACAACAACAAATGCATGTAATAACAACAGAAAATGCATATATTTACAACAATTTTTCAAAACCTGGATTTTTTCGCCTATCACTTCCAGAGACTATTTACAACAACAAATGCATGTAATAACAACAGACAATGCATATATTTACAACAACTTTTACATACTTTTGCAGATTCCCCAACCTCTATTTACAACAACAAATACTCTCTTTTCTCATCTGCAACTCATGGATGAGAGAGAGGCCATGGATTCGAGAGTCAATTGGGACGATCTTCCACCGGAACTCGGCCCAGATCGGAAAATCTCTTCACCACCACGTTGACCTTCTCGGATTTCGCAGGCGTACGCAAGCGATCCTCAAGAGAGCGAGTAAGGTGAGAGAGGAGAAGGAAGAAGGAGACGAGGGTGGATGGGAAGGTTGGAAACCGATGGTTGAAGGAGGAGGTTCGCGCGTTCCGGATCGGTCCAAGTCTTGGTTCTCACCACCGGTGAGAGTGATGGTGGCTGACGGTGGAGGTGAAGGGAAGCTCGTCGGTGGTAGTGGTGGAGGAGGAAACCGCCGGTGAGTAGGAGCTGAAACGCAAGAAGGAAAGATTGAAGGTCCAGAGATGAGAGAGAGAGAGGAGAAGGAAGAAGTAGAAGGGCAATAAGGTCTTTTACTCATATGAAATAATTACATAGAAGTCCCTAGGGACTTCTGTGTAATTTTGTCATTTGAAGGGACTTAAATGTAAATATCTATGTTCCTTGGGACCTGTGTGTAATTTTCCCTAGATCATATGTACGTACGTCCTTGCTCCTGCATTTGTTAGTAGGTTTTGACATTAATGCATGCGTGGCATTATAATGAACATTTTCATATATGCACAATAATGCATCTAAACCTATAAAAGATGCTTTTAATTTGAGGTGGTTAAGAGCTGGATATTTTGTTGGCTTGATATTATTTTTTACATTGAATTTATCATTTGAGTTTTTGATTCCTCAAACCAACTAATTGTTTATAAAATAATAGTTGGCATTATTTTTTTGGAATTGGCAAGCAACGATTGTAGATGCAAGGATCGAATCCTAGACCAGAGCTTCTTAAGTCTGGTTACCACTGCACTACTAAGATGCTGGCATTATTGAATTTTTAGTTGTTATTACCCCATTTATCTTTTTTTTAAGGGTTAAGTACCATTTTTGCCCCTGAGGTACTCGCCCATGACCAATTTTGCCCCTTAAGTTTTTGAAGGAGCAATGTTGCCCCTAAAGTATCAAAACAGAGCAATGTTGCCCCTCCGTTAGAAACCCTAACGGTCAACGTTAGAAACCCTAACGGAGGGGCAACATTGCTCCATTTTGATACTTCAGGGGCAACATTGCTCCGCCGAAACGTAGCAATGTTGCCCCTGAAGTATCAAAACGGAGCAATGTTGCTCCTCCGTTAGGGTTTCTAACGGTCAACTAACGGTCGACTAACGTTGACCGTTAGAAACCCTAACTGAGGGGCAACATTGCTCCGTTTTGATCTTTTGGCAACATTCTTTCCTTCGAAAACTTAAGGGCAAAATTGGTCCTTTAAGCACGTCTTCGAGGACAAAATTGGTACTTAACCCTTTTTTTTAAATTGAATTTATTAAAATTTGTTTTTCCCTCCTCGCTTGTTTCCCTCGTGCCAAATAGGTAGTTTTATTTCACATTATGCCCAATATGGTAACTATAAAAAATTTAAATGTTAAAAAAGGACCTAAGATCTCCAATGTAATTAGTTCAACTTATGACTATTTAAGTGCAAGGTTGTCAAATTCTGGGCCAGCCTATGAACTTATTAAGATAGTGGGTTAGCTCGGAGTTAACCCAGAATCAGATCTGTGTAGAATAAAAAATTAGAAAATAATTTAAATTCCCATCATAATATCATCAATTCAAAACTTTGAATTACTAACAAAGTAATCATATCCTTATCCAACATTTGTTACAATTTATTTGAAACACTGACATTATAGTACCAAATTATCAATTGAGTATCGACCATCTAATGACACACTGATCAATAAATATTCTTCCTAGCAAATTATCAAAACAAATAGATGATAATAAAATTTTCCTACCTACAATTTTTTTAATCATTAAGCTAATAGTTAGTAACACAAAAATTATTATTAGCTCCGGCTAATATTGTTGCCTACCCCATAATTTTTTTTAATATTTTAAAAAAAGACAACTGGGTTAACCCAGCAATTCAACCGATTGAGACCAGGTTTCACAAAATCCTGAGTTAGGACCTATCCGAATTGATTTAATAGATGGTTCGTCTTCGAGCTGACTTAACCGGGCAGTTTGAATTTGATAACCTTATTTGATTATTTGAGTTGTCCTCACATGCTATTCTCCCACTTTTCTATGTCTCCACTCACCATCAATAAATGAAGTGTAAAACATCATTTTTTGGGCCACATGACATATGAGGTCCACTAATGTGTTCCGAAAGCAAAATATATCAACAAAAGGCCCATGGTAGAGACAAGTCCCATGATGGACTACGGGTAAAACATCATACCCGTTTATTTTTTGACACCCCGTACCCGTTTATTTTACAGGGCGAGACACGGGTTACCCCTAGGACAGCCCCGTCCACCGGTGGCTCACCCCTAGTCCCATCCATTGGAACAATCACTCTCCTTTCACGCCTGGCTTCTCTCTCATGTGGTTCTGGTTTGTTGCCTCTCCCTTACTCCAAGTTATCTCATTTTGCGCGCAACGCAAAATCTCCTCAATCTCTAGGCAAACCATAAAAACCTGACATTTATTAATTTTTTAAAAAGAATAAATATTTTTTAAATATATTACAACCCTTTCTCTGATCACATGGGTGAGTGTGGGAGGGAAGTGGAGGACTTTTTGTTTTTTTTTTTGTTTTTGTTTTTAAACCAGTAAGAGGAAAGTGGAGAATGACTGGATCCATCATTAAAAGAGATTTTGTGTTGCGCGCAAAAAAATGTCGCTTGAAGTAAGGGAGAGGCAATGCACCAGAACCGAATGGGAGAGAAGCCAGGCGCCTGACAATTCACCTTTTTTTTCCCCCCCAAATGAATGGCAAGTTAAATTTTTTTTTGGTTAGGTACAGATAATTTTATAATAACGCCATAACGGAAACAATTTTGTTTGAGGTACTACTATTAAGCACTAAATATGAGCATATCTTCTAATGAAGAAATTGAAACATTGATTCACTACGTTATGAGGGACTAACCACTTCAATTAGACTAAACTCATTGATTTGACAAAAACTTGAGATTATAAAATTGACAAAAGTATGTAAGAAAAGGTATAAGCCTATAACAGATTTGCCCAGTGCCACTTGTAAATATTGTATCCAAGGTGGGGCTTCTATAGAATCACAACATCTTTAATAGGCGTCTTTTGCTGAAAAATTAATATTGAATGTTTTCACGTGGTGCATAGCTAATTCGAAAATTCCAAACAGAATATATGCTTATGGGCTGCTCAATATTCAAAAGTATTTCCCATGTAGTGTCTTAAAGTAATTTGTAATGCGTCCAACATTCTAAAATATGTTCTCATGTACGTCTAATATTTTGAAGTATTTTTTTATGAAAGATCAAGATCCTAAAATATTTTGAGGCACAATTTCACCCTTAAAATCTTTATTTTTGAAACAAAAATTTGCCCATGATTTTTTTTTTTTTAAGGAAAAATTTAGACCTCATTATGTAATCTCAAAAAGTCTTTTATTGAAACCATATTGCTTGCATAATTGAAGACCAGATATGTGTTTTCATCCTTTGTTGCCCTCTCTTTTGACAATCAATAGCGATCGTATATAAACTTGTTGAAAGAAATAAAATAGTATAATCAAGCTATATTTTTTTTATACAATTGGATTTCTTAGCTGATTGTTTGGGAGGGGCTTTTGAGAGGGGAAGTTGAGATTTTTTATCCTTTTTTTTTTTCTTTTGAAGTGTTTTGGTGTAATTTCTTTTGGGCTATAAGCCTCACAATTTACCTAAAAAATTTAGACTTGGGTACATTATAAAGCTCAATAACAAAAAAAAAAAAAGTTTTTTGCACCCCCATAGTTTGAATTAAAAATATGAAAATTAGAATTATGGACATTATCATTAAAAATCAAGATTTGTTTCCCATTTCATGAATTGGGTTGAAAAATATATAATTTTTTTTTTAAATTTATATTCACAATAATAAACTAAAAAATAGTAATTTTCAGAAATTAAATACTTTTATGTCTTATTATTGTTTGAGTTGCGAAAATCTTTCTTATTCCCCAAAACAAATGGAGCAGATATGATAATTAACCCGAATAGAGTAAATGGCAATCCAACTTAAAGTAGAGGCCCAAACCATGTGCTATTTACCTTCCTTAAAAAATACAGGAAAATGGACCAGGTCATTGGAACACCGACCCGGATCATGACCCATTGGTATATATGACGTTCTTAAAACCCTAGCTTCCCAAATACTTGGGGTTTTGAGGCAGAAGCCTTTGGCGTGGCTCGTTCAAAAAAAAGATCCATCTTTCTTGTGGCCGAGGGAGCAGAGTGATCCGCGACGTCCTGCAACCGTGAAGCCGTCGAACAAATCAGATCGTCTTCTTTGCCTCCCGATGGTGTTTTCAATTTACTTTTTCTCTTCTTTTTTCCTTGTCTTGTTCTGTTTTCAAGAGTTTATAGGATGATTCGTGTATGATACTCCATTCAGATTCTCTATCTTTATTTAGTAAGTTTTTTTGATTTCCCAGAGTTACATTTTTCATTCAGATATTAATGTATAATAGAAGTAGGTTCATCTTCTTTGCTGAGTCAGTAACTTTTCTGATACTCAGGTTCCTTATGATATAATTTGACTTTAACATTGGTTTTGATCAGATATTCTTATTTAGCTTATCTATCCACCTACGTAATAATTGCAATGTTGAGACTGGTTTTTCGCTTCATTTAGTTTTACATCTTTGTTTTTCTGGCTGATCATGCACTTACAGATTCCTTTATGTAATGTGACTACATGAACGGGGAATGAGTTAAATTATGTTTTGTTATGATGTTGGCTTATGTCTGTTATTACTATGTCATAGTTCATAAATGAAGTTCACATTATTTGGTGGCTACTCAAAAATATGGAGGCAAAAAAACAAAATAGTATTGCAGTGTGCTGTTTTTGTAGTTCTTGTTTCATAAGTTAGATCATTAAAAATAATTCAGATAAGTTTACATATTTTCTTTGTTTCAAACTATGGTTTTTCAGAACAATTATCTAATCGACTTTTTCTTGCTCTTTCTTTGGCCTCAGTTTCAGGTTGCTGAAGGTTGGAGCTAGAAATTGCTATCAAATGGATGGAACCACATTGCTTTAAGGCTCATAGAAGCTTTATTGATCCTATTGGCTTTATCATTTTCAATGGCTAACAGATTTATCTCTCTGGGTGGCATTTAAAGAATATCAGGTAGCTTCTACACATTTGTTTTTTAATTGTTTTCTTTCTTTGGGCATTAAAGATTATCATTCTTTTAATTTGCATTTGTGCTAGGCCTGAACCTAAACTCATTCAAATGATTGGTAAGGATATTTTGAGCAAATTGAATAACAAGTCATCATTTTATTTTGAAGGATTAGTTGTGGTTGGTCATCAAATTTTAAAAAATTGAAGAGTTACTAAGTGAAGCTCATTTTGGGGCTTGGGTCGTATAGGCAAGACTACTCTGACTAGTTCTTGCTAGTGCTGTGTTTGACAAGTTGAAAGAAGAGTTTTAAGCTTTCTCATTTGTTGAAAATGTAAGAGTACAACTAAAAAAAAACTGGATTGGTTGAATTATAGGAAAAATGCCTAAAAAAGTTGTTAAAAGATGAAGATATGAATGCTTATAATTTAAAGATCAACTTTTGTAAAGAATAGTCTTTAGCGTAAAAAAATTCTTCTAGTATTTGATGATGTCGACAATTCTATAGCAATTAAAGATTTAATCAAAAGATGTGGTGGGTTTGGAGAATGAAGTAGAATTATTATCACATCAATAGATATGCAAGTGCTTAACAATACCTTTCTTTTAATCACATCATTTTCAGCAAAAAAGAGTTCCCTTATCTTATGCTCTACATCTCTTAAGTTTGAACACCTTTAACCAAAATGAGTCATGTAAATGTTATTTGGAGTTATTACAAAAAGCAGTAGATAATCGAAATCCATTAGCGAGTACGATTTGTAAATCGTACTAGTTGTGGATTATTGTAAATAGTACTAGTAAGTTGATTTCCTTTACAGGGATGTAATAACTCCAAATAGTCTTTAAATGACTCAAATTTCTTAAAAGCATTCAAACTTAATAGATGTACAACATGAGAGAATTCTCTTTCCTGAATATGATATGTTGTTGAAGCAGAGGTATTGTTAAGCACTTGCATGTCTTTTGATGTGATAATAATTCTACTTCCTTCTCCAAACCAACCTTCTACTTTGATTAAATCTTTAATTGCTATAGAATTATCAATATCAACGAGTACTAGAAGAATTTTTTTACGCTGAAGCCTCTTCACAAAAAGTTGATATTAAATTGTAAGCGTTCATACATTTTTCCTATAATACACCTAAACCAATCATTTCTTGTTGTAATCTTACATTTTCAACAAATGAGAAAGCTTCAAATTGTTCCTTCAACTTGTCAAACATCGCACTAGCAAGAGTGGTCTTGCTTATGCCACCCATACCCCAAATCTCCACAAGACGAGCTTTACTTATTAATTCTTGAATTTTTTTCAATATGATGATTAATTCCAATTAATCCTTCCAAATGAAAGGGTGACTTGTTATTCAATTTGTTTCAAATATTATTGATAATCACTTTAGTAAGTTGCGATCCAGGACCTAGCACAAATACAAAGTGAAAGAATCATGTTTAAGGCCTAAAGGAAGAAACCAATAAGTGAAAAATGTGTAGAAGCTACCTGAAGCCTCTTCATAGAAGTGAGCTTGGTTAGTAGTATAGAGCCTTTCTTGGAAATCTAAATTATGGGTCTGTGGAGAACAAAGAAACATTGGGTGTCTTGGCATTCTTTAGTGATATGCCAAAGTCCATGGTCTTCAATGATTTGGCCAAGTTTTCTTCTTCAGACTGGAAGGGGTGAAAACCACTGGAGCATGGTTTATAGGTGGAAATCTTTGTTGTTAACGTCATGGAGGTAGTGGTAAATAAGAAGAGGCTCAAGAACTATGCAGTAGGTGTACAAGGCTGACCGGGATCAAAGATACCATTTCATTTCTTTAGAGATAGCACCTTTAATGAGAGGAACAGTCAGGTAAAGGTTGTCCATGTTGAAAAGTTCAATAGCTGGTGAGCTATGAAGGGAGTTGACAAGGAGGTGGAGCCAATAGAACAAATTACTTTTGTGGACTTGTTTGTGATTTTCTGATTTGAAACCTAGTGGGAATTCATGATTTTTATTGATAGAATTGGACATAGTTGGAAGGTTTACGGTGTTCAAGCCTAGGATACTGAGTGGTTTGGAAGGGGTAAGGAGTTGGATCTTCTATGGTCTAGCAATTTTCTAATTTTTAGACTAGGGTCATCGTTGTCAACAAGATCATCTCCTTGTGTGTCATTTGATGCTCCCCTTTTAGGCTGGATGGAGTAAGAACCTTGTTTGTACTCATTATATAAAGAAATCAAGACTTCTTTATTATGCATCCCCAAATATTTGCCAACAACATGTGTATGCATCTTACATAGAGCAAATTGCACCCAATCTAGCTTATATTTGGAACAGTGGCAATATAAAAAAGTTTATTGATCTTAGTAGGATCTCCCCAATACTTGTCGTATTTGTCCTTTATTATACTTGTCACATTGGCTAACTCCATCAAATCACTTTTTGTCCACTCATCCAAGAAACAATAAACTATGTAAATTTCATGGAAGAAGTTAATGGATGTAACATATAAAGAACCAGAAATTCACAAGGTCAAATCATAAAAATGACTCAACACCATAGTCATCATCCTAACATTCTTCCAATCTTCTGTTTTAGGCACCCTATCTTAAAGATAAAAAATGAAAGTATGGATTCCCTCGTACCTCTTAAAGGCTAGCTCAAATTTTTGAGTAGTTTCTAACATCAAATAGGTAGAATTTCTCTTTGTAGGGACATCTAAGCATAATATTTGCTTGCTCTAAATTTTCTCATCAACACAATTCTCTTGAAACTTTCTCATTCTAACTGGTGACTGTCTAATAAAGTGAACAACAACTTTCTTAACTGGTTGTCTTACTTCTTTGAGCCCTTCACTAGCAATCATATTATGTGTGCCACACATCTCATATGCAAATACTGACATTTCATACACCTTACAATTTTTCCTTTCAAATATTCAATTGAAACATCATTAGAGCTATCATTGTTTACAGTAATTGTGATCACCTTTTCAATACCGCACTCAAGCAAACACTTCTCCATTTCAATTCCAATGTCCCTCTTCTTGTGACTAGACATATGAATAAAATTCAAAACTCTCTTATTCATTGACCATGTATCATCTATAAAGTGAGTAGTAATATACATGACATCAATTCTTTGAATTGATGTCCAATTGTTAGTAGTAAGACAAATCCTTTGTTTTTTTTGTGGTCCAAATAATATTTAAATGTCATTTTTTTCATCAATATGAAAGCTAAAACAGTCATGTCCTACTATCCATCTTAATGGAATTTTAAAGTTGGGTTGGGCAAACAACATAAGATTCTTAAACCCAACCCCCTCTACAAACTTGCTAATTCATTAATGATTGTCATGGGCGCCAAGGTTTTCTTACTACTATCTTGGTTAAATTTCCAATTCACAAGATCTAATTTATCATCTTCAGCATTGAACTTTAAATGAGATGATTTAAGTTTTTCAGGAGGGCCCTCTACTTGGAAACATTTATAATATGATTATTTAGTGCATTTGTTTTGTTAGATTTTGGATTATAAGCAAGATCCTTTAGTAGTTACACATACCTCCTATCTCTGTAGCATCATTTGGTGAAGTGGTCCTACACTTTTGATCTTTTCTTCATAGCACTAAATAATTTTGAAACTCCGAAATTATGGCGGACCAAACCGCTTTGCTCAAGCAACTGTTAGGGATGGTGCAAGTCAGAGCGATAAGCCTTCACCAGTTGTCACTGAAAAAGGAAAGCTATGAAGAAAATATCAAAAATGTGGGACCACTTCACCAAATTTATGAATGATGTTGGTAAGATAAGAGGTACGTGCAATTATTGTGGAAAGGATCTTGCTCGTGATCCAAAATCTAATGGAACCACCGTTCTAAATAATCATATTATTAATGTTTGTAAGTAGGGGCCCCCTCCTGAAGAACTTAAACAATCTCATTTAAAGTTTATTGCTGAACATGATAAATTAGGTCTTGAGAATTGGAAATTGGACCAAGATGGTCTTAGGAAAGCCTTGGCGTCTATGCTAATGATTGATGAATTACCTTTTAAGTTTGTTGAGGGGGTTAGGTTTAAGAATTTTATGTTGTTTGCTCAGCCTAGATTTAAAATTCCATCAAGATGGACAATAAGGCGCGATTGGTTTAGCTTTTATATTAAGGAAAAAATGACATCTAAAGATTATTTGGACCACAAAAAACAAAGGGTTTGTCTTACTACTTACACTTGGACATCAATTCAAAGAATTAATTACATGTGTATTACTCCTCACTTTATAAATGACGATGATCAATGAAAAAATTGTTTTGAATTTCATTCTTATGTCTAGTCACAAGGAGAAGGACAATGGAATTGAAATTGAGAAGTGTTTGTTTGAGTGGGGTATTGAAAGGGTGCTCACAATTATTGTAGACAATGCTTGCTTTATGATATTTCAATTGAATATTTGGAAGGAAAAATTGTATGGTGGGGGCATTCAGTTATGAAATTTCAGTATTTGCAAATGAGATGTGTGACACACATAATCAATTTGATTGTCAGTAAAGGGCTAAAAGAAGTAGGACAACCAGTTAAGAAAGTTAGAGAGGTTGTTTGTTGTAATTGGCAGTCACCAATTAGAACGAGAAAGTTTGAAGAGAGTTGTGTTGATGAAAAAATTTAGAGCAAGCAAATATTATGCTTAGATGTCCCTACAAAGAGGAATTCTACCTATTTGATGTTAGAGACTGCTCAAAAATTTGAGCCAGCCTTTAAGAGGTATGAGGGGATCCATACTTTCATTTTGATCTTTAAGATGGGGTGCCTAAGAAAGAAGATTGGAAGAATGTTAGGATGATGACTATGATGTTGAGTCATTTTTATAATTTGACTTTGCGAATTTCTGTTCTTTATATGTTACATCCATTAAGTTCTTCCATGAAATTTACATGGTTTATTGTTTCTTGGATGAGTGGACAAAAAGTGATTTGATAGAGTTAGCTAATGTGGCAAGCATAATGAAGGAGAAATAATATGACAAGTATTGGGGAGATCCTATGAAGATCAATAAATTTTATATTGCCACCGTTCCCGATATAAGCTAGATTGGATGCAATTTGTTTTATGTAAGATGCATACACATGCTGTTAGCAAACATTTAGGGGTGCATATTAAAGAAGTCTTGATTTCTCTATATAATGAGTACAAACAAGTTCTTTCTCCATCAACACAGCCTGAAAGAGGAGCATTAAATGACACACAAGGAGATCTTCTTGATGATGATGACCTAGTCTAAAGTTAGAAAATTGCTTGATATTCAGGAGCAATTATTCATGGATGAGCATCTTGGTGGAAGGACTGGTAAAACAGAAGTGAATAGATATTTAAGTGAAGAAATTGAGACCAGAAAAGATAATTTTGATATATTAAGTTAGTGAATATTCCTAGATTTCTTATTCTTTCTCAAATAGCAAGAGATGTGTTGACTATTCCAATTTCTAGGAATCTTCTTTATTGACTCTAAGACGGATCGACTCTTCATGATCGCCTACTATGTATAGATTCCCGAGTAAAGTAGAAGTCATCCAAACCCAGCCAATCTTGTGAACGAATAATCCTTATAGGGGATTGTGAGTCTTTTCGGCATGTTCATCTATACTCATGTATTCAAGGTACAACAAAGGGTACACTGTTCTCCCCATTTTTAGGTAGATAGAGTTGTATAGTCAATGTATACCCCTAAGACATAGTGTTTAATGACATCTTTAAATCTTGGATGATCCACATTACTAAATGGTGAGAGACATTACAAATCCAACGAGGCTATATACAATAAATTCTTATGGAGTCTCTTGGTGGGTCAATTCAGTGCTATCAAATCTCTAATAGATCCACCCATGACATCAGCTAAGACATCACTATGTCTGCATTTCATGAGATCCCTACCTTTTATCTCTATACAAGTAGATGATATCGTACTAGTCTTATTGAGATAACCAATGTCTTTTCTTGGTGATTCAAGACTAGGAATATATTTCAGGCAATAGACATGTAGTGTCCTTAAGTCCTTATGATCATGATCCTTATCATAGATCCTCGAGTGAACACATGTTCTATTCCTAGGGTCTTTATCTTTAAACGCATATTAATCGTAAAATATAGGTGAGACATAAATATGATAATAGTAAAGTATGCTCAAATATATAAATCATGAAACACTAAATAATACAAGGTGTTCATATGATAAAACAGATTATTTATAGGACACCTATATACTAACAACTTGGTTTTCAAAGTGATTTGCATCAATTTTTTTTTTTAAAAAAACAACCAAATATCTTGATTTTCCTTTGTTTTTGCATATTTGCATATAAATAGCATATATTTGCATTTACTTTGGGTTGGTCTATTGCTGATTTCTTGCATTAATTCCTAAATTAAGAGACTTGGTTGCTGAATTTGTGGTTGTTTGCTTTAAATTGTGGTTGTCTTGTTGTGAATATCATGCATCATTGCTTTTGCACCCATTTGAGAAAATGAACTATTTCTCCAAGTTATTCTTGATGGATTTTGAAAGATTTTTAGTGCAAAGACAAGTTTTGAAGTTGGTTCATACTTGATACTTTGGAATCTCTAAGTGTATAGATTATACATTGATGTATTGCATTTTTGTGTGCATGCCCAGAGGCAAGAAACATTACTACAAGAAATGGATTTTACTTTCCTAAAAAATGTTTGTTTTTCAAAAAGGAAAGTAAAAAATAAAGATGGTAGTATTTTTGTAGTTATGTATGGGAATATATATTGAGCGTCACATTAACAAAAAGGGATGCCAAAAGATGATTTATCTCAAAATTGGGATGCCAAAAGCCCTACGTTTAGCGTCTCAATTTGAAAAGGGACGCTGATGAGCACAAATTATACTATGTTTTCCCTGTATTTCATGACCGAATTGTATGGTGAATGAAAGCTTAAATTGCAAACAATCCAAGCAAAAAGACATATATTCATGATATAGGGAACTGAAGGATGGAAACCATTTACATCCTGAACATGTGCTAAGAAGAAGCAAATTACATTGTTTTTAAAGAATGTATAGAAAAGCTGATACGATGCTATAGCATTTTGATTGCAACTCGAAAAGCAATAAAAAACATCACGAAAGCTATAGCAAAGTAAAGAACGCAATGCTATGCGGCATATTTTCTGACATTTTTATCTAGCTGATTTCAGGAATAGAAATAAAATATCGAGATCAACAGGTAGATTGCTGACATAATGAAATAGAAGATGCACATGATCAAAACGGAAAGATTTGAAGAATCCCGCAGGATCCGTAGAATCAATCTACAAACAGAAGATGCGATAGATCTCGACAGATTTGGAAAGCTCAGCTAGCTTAACTTGCGTCATACAAAAGTCTGAATATAAAAGGAAACAACAAGACAACCCTAGAAGAGAGTCGCACAGAGCCAACACAAGATTTCACATTCGGCCGACTCAAAAGAAGAGTGAGAGACTTCACTAGCACGAGAATTCTAGGATAACCAGTATCCTTCCTCGCAGTAAGATGGAGGGAAGAAGACGTGGAGTGGTGACGTGACAGGACTTCGTCCACGCCATCGGAACACCGTCAAGCTTTCTATTTTCATTTGTTTTAGTAGTTAGATCATGGGTCATTCTGTTACTATCTGTTTTGTGTTTCCCTCGTCAGTCATGAACTAACTTTCTGATGGCTGAACAATGATGAATTCTTAAGCGTGTATGAACCCAGTTGCAAGTTCTTAATTTAATAGATTCAGTTTGTTTATCAGTGAATTAATTACTAGTCGATTAGAGGAATCTAAGGGCTAGACTTGTGGTCTCGGCTTATTAGCAAAGAGTCGAGGTTAGATCTCTGAGAAACAATGTTTGCTAGGCAACCGGTGCAAGGCTTGACCTATTTATTGTAGGCTTCAGGAATGGGTCTACTTCTCATAACCAGTACACCCTGAGTATAATGCAGATAAAAACTAGAAAGTTGCCATAGGAATATGGAAGGAGTATAGTTAATATCATATGTATCGAACGCAGAAGCTTCGATAGATCATAGCGGTGGATTAATCGAATAGCTTTGTAGTTAGTAGCTATGATGTAGCAATTGCGGAAGCTGTGCAGTATAGATGCTATAGCAATGGGTAGAGCAACTGGGGGATTTATGCACTTAAGGAGGAGTCCGAGTTCAGCCTAACTTCTTATTGATATCTTCTTAAATTTACTTTGTTTACTTTTTTTATTAGCGTAATCATCAAAAACCTCTCAAACCAATTATATTTACTTTCTGATTGCAACTATCATAGCAATTGAGCGTCACTCTTCAGTATCTCAGTCTCTGTGGGACGATACTCTAATTTCACTTTATTACTTGTTCGACAGGTTCACTTGCCATCAAGGAAATCGACCAACAGACGCCAAAAGCCATCCCGTTAAACCTTCCCTTTCCCTCACTACCTTCGCCCATTAATGTACTCCTCACTCCTCACTTCCAACTGGACATGATTGTGAAGTTAAGGTTCTTATTTCACAAACAATCAAAGAGATTAGCACCATTCATGAAGTCGTACACGAGGGAGATGTGGTCGCCTGATATGCAAGCATTGATGGAACTTGGAGTAGAAGAGGAGGAGGAATAACGGTTGGGAGGTTCAAGATCGGTGCTACTGTACCTGAATGTGTATGATCTTACTCCCATTAATGGTTACATATTCTGGTTCAACGTCGGTGTGTACGATTCCAACGTTCAAGGTTAGTCTTGGAGCTCAAATCTCTTTCAGTTTGAATTTGAAATCTCATATTTGTAATTTCTCAAGACATTTGGATTTGCACTTTTTCGTTCTAATTCAATGCATTTACTCCTAATCCCAACAAATTATAATAAATGCATTTTAAAGCTCAATAATTATGATAAAATCCCCTAATAAAATATGTAAATGTATAACAAAATACGGACTTGTTGATTTCGTACTTTTTTGATTGTCTTAAGATGTTTTTATGTATTTTGTGTCTTTATGCCTTGTGCAGTGCTACTACATAGTTCTCAAATCATATTTATAAGTCACTTACAACATGTTTCACATAGATCAAAATAAATAAATAATAAGCTTCATTAAATTTGCCTTAAGAGTACATACCCCTTCTGGTCCCTGACAAAAAATGAAATCCCCATTTTGGTTCCTTAAAAAAAAAATGCCCTTTTTAGTCTATAAAAAGAACGAATAAGGATCGATTGGTTGACATTTTGATCCCTCACAAATTTCCAAAAGGTAATTTTTAGTCCATAAAAAGGACGAATAAAGTTTGATTTTTTTGTAAGAGACCAAAATGGGGTCCGTGTTTTTGTCAGGGACCAGAAAGGGTATTTACTCTTGCCTTAAAATTCTACAACTTTCTAACTTTACTTCTATTTAATAAATAATACAACCCATGAGAACGAAGTCGGTACATAATAAATGAAGGATAAAACTATATATTTATATGAAAAAAATTCTCTCTTTAGCTTATGAATTGGTCTAAAAATATTATTATCTCTTTACCTTATTTATAAGACCAAAAAGTAATTAATCATAATCAACATTATTGACCCTTTGGCCTCATAATAATCTTCCTTCCGCGTTCCCTCCATTGCTTTAAAACAAATGGAGCGCTAATGTTCCGTATTGACGATGAAACAAGATTGAGAAAGAAGAATTGAATAGGTCATCAACAAATTCAAGACTTTGGGCCCCATTTTTTAATTCATCAATATTATTTGAAATAGCCCAAACTCTAGTTTATTAAATTGATTGATATATAGTTATGGTTATGATTTCATCATCAAATTTGCTTGAGTTTATTTTGAAGTTAATCTCACTCCCCCAATTTTGACCACAAAAGGAAAAATATCATTCCCCAGAATTTTAATTATTTCGCAAGCCATATCACAGTTCCCATTTATCATATTATTGTTTCAAGACATGTAATATATATTGCACAAATTTATGAAGTACGGAGATTGGAGGAAAATATTGTTTATGATCTGAAATCGACAATTGATTCAGGGGATAAAAGGAAGAAGAACCCTCTCATCATCTACTATTTTTATTGTAGTATTAATTGCTTTACATAATTACGAAGGTTTTGGGAAGGAAAAAATATTGATGTTCTTATATTTTTCGGACACCTTCTCTTATTAGTAGTTACGTACTATCAAGGTTGTCAAATTTGAGAGTTTAAGTAAACTCGTGATAATGACATGAACTTGAATCGTAACTCCTAAAAGGTACCATCCATTCTTAACCTTGCCAAAACCGTCATGGCCAAATCATGTATAGGACATAACCTTTTCTTTCCTAACATCCAGGAAGTTGCAAAGAGATTTCCGAACTACCTTCATTATTAAATAGGTATTAATAGTGTATAATAAATAATTAAAATATAAAAAATGACAACAATATGATTTAAATATATTTTAAATCCAAATGATTGAAATTAAATCCATTAATATTCAAAATTTATCATATTTAATAAAGCATTTTTATAAAACTCATATAAAACCGCTGAAAGTGATCAAATAAAAAAAACTTAACACGAGTTTAAAGAAGAGTTAACACAATTTTGTAGGTTAGAAAAGTAAAAACAGTAAACTCGTGAATTTAACCGAGTTTACAATAGTTATGAGTTTATCAATGACTCGACTCGATTTGGTAAATTATAAACGTAAAAACAGTAAACTTAAAAAGTTAACTCAGAGTTTGATAATAATGGCTACTATTATGAGCAAAAATAATAATAATGGCTACTATAGTATCTATGTCTCCTTGCGTGTAGAATAATATATGAAAGAGACATTATCTACCTTGGATTAAAGCACTGGCTTGCATTTAGCCTTACATCGTTGGCAGTTAGCACCGCATATTATCGCCGTCCTTCGTAACTGACCGACAGCAAAGTTATATTCCTCTTCAGTCAAACTAGCGTGTGTGTTCCTTTTTTCATGGTACTGAATGATACTAAAATAATATTTTAAGATATTGATTGATCTTAAAAAAAAAAAAAATAACAATCAAACTGTATTTTTACACCTAACAAAAAAATACTTAGTGTTGGACGCTCTTTTTGCCCAAACAATATATATATTTTTGTACCTTGAAAGCAGCCATGTCATCATTCATTTTTACCCCTTGAAAAGTCACATCATTATCTATTTTTATACCTTAAAAACCACCATGTCATCGTTCAAGTCATCCTAATTTTTTTATAAATAACTTTCTAAATTTCATATTTTAACTAGAAAATTCCAAAAGCTCGGTCAAAAAGTAGTCGTCGCGGGGGTTGGGGAAGAGGGAAGGAGCATGGAAGGAAGCATGTGAGCCCCTTTTTGTACGATTTTTTCCCTTTCACTATAAGGAAAATTAGGAAACATTTATTATATGTGAAGACCAACTACCCAACCAGCTCGCTTCTCAAAAACCAATTTCCTATTAAGTCATTAATTACCATTTACAAAACCCAATTTTGTTAATATTCTATTTTTCAAAATTGTAGGTTTAAATGAGTTAGTTAAAAATGAAAGCGTAATAAAAAATAGTAATAAATGAGTTAGTTAAAGTAAGTTGGTAGCTTATAATAAGGATAAAAAAATGTTAGTAGTTTCTTATAATTTATTTTTATGATTTGTATGAATATAAGTCCACATTCTGCCAAAACACACATAATAAATTTGCGCAACAAAAAAACACACGTGATAATGGAGCCCACCTACTTTGAAAAAAATTCAATTGATTGAACGTAACTCCTGACAGCCCCACATACATTAACTTTTTTTTTTTTTTTCCCACACTTGACGTGTCCCTTACGGCGGGCTACGGCTTTATAACATCAACCTCTATCCTATCATTTTTATAAATTAGTTAACGGTCTAAAATTCAAACGGTAATATTTGTGGATTAATTATTAATACACACATATTTGTAATTTAGAGAAATATTATATTGTTTATTTTTCCATATTCAGAGAATACTCGGAGTCTTTACGCCAAGCTGACTTTACTGTGGTGATACAAGTTGAAGTCATGTATGGAAGAAAATGGGCTCTTTGCTTTAATTTGCATGGAAAGTTGAATGAGGATGAGAAATTAGTGGTGAAAAGCCCCCACCGTAACGTTCATGCATGTCTTTCTTTTTTTTGCTTTGCTTTGGGGCCTTAAATAGAAAAATTGGGGAAAAGCCCCCTATTAAAATTTTTATTGGTGAAAATGAGAAGAACCTGATAAATTTAATGCATGTAGATTACCAGTAAGATTATGCAAATGAATATGTTAAAAAGGATTCAGGTAATGATACTCCCTCCGGTCCTTAATATAAAATATATTTAAAGAGTTGATGTTGGTACTAAATGTAAGATATATTTTTCATATTTATCAATATTTTCTTATTTTACCCTCATTGATACTCCCTTAATAATAATTAAGGGGAAGAGGTAATGATGAAATTAAAAAGAATAACTAGGGTGTTTTAGAAATTAATACATACTCCTTCTAGTCCACAATATAGAGAGTTTTTAGAGAATAGCTTGGTACAAAATAATTAATACTTATTTTCTAATTTTGTTCATATAATTAACACTCAGTTCCAATTTTGCTCACTCATTAAATTTTCAACCAATGAAATTCAACCTGTATTCATAAAAAAAATAAGGTAAGGAATTATATTGAAAAAAATGCCTTATTGCAATGACCAACGGTACTGAAACTTAATGGGAAAATTACGTGCAGGTCTCAAGGACCAGAAATAATTACAAAAAAGTTTCTTGAAATCACCAAATTACACAGAAATCTCAAGAGACTTTTTTGATATTATTTTGTTGTAAATATGGCTTTTCCTGTTGTAAATATGATTTTTTCTGTTGTAAATGGCTATTTTAAATTTTGTTGTAAATATAGCACTACCTGTTGTAAATCTAGCTTTTTTCTATTGTAAATGACCTCTTTACGTTCAAAATCCAGGTGTTTAAATGTTGTCATAAATATGACATTTTTTGTTGTAAATATGATTTTTTCTATTGTAAATGATTAGGTGTTTAAATGTTGTTGTAAATATGGTACTTTCTGTTATAAATATGACATTTCACTTGTTAATAAAAATAATATCGAGAAAAGTCTTTTGAGGCTTACGTGTGTAATTTGGTGATTTCAAAGGACTTTTTTGTAATTACTTTTGGTCCTTGGGACTTGCAAGTAATTTTCCCAAACTTAATTGGTTATGGATCCAAATGCAACCTATTTTCAGTCGATCTGATTCTATGTGCTACATATAGTTAATTATGGGCAAAACATGAGACATTTGCACTAGCTGAAGATATATGTGCACAGTTAAAGAAGAGTTGCATCACTTGAACATAAATAAGTTACCCACTCAAGCAAGAACTTGGATCCTTATGCGCTTTGGGTAATAAATTTTTAATGTGGGACCTTTTTTCAGCAATTTTTCCTTAGTCTGGTTCTGACAAGTCAAAGTCGTGTTTATGGGTCTTAATGCAACATAAGCATACACATACAGCGGTTGTAAGTCTTATATTTTGATATGTAACTATTTAATTTTGTCATTGCAATTTATTTTGGAGTATTTCTTTCTACTTGATTTACGTGGATGATTAAGGTTTTACTGAATGCATGAGACTTAGACGATCCAATAAATATAATAATTTTAATAAAATTAAAAGAAATTAAGCGTGATTCATATTTTATACTTGGATGATCTTGGTCCAAGCTAGGCCGTCATGAACCTTCTCATAATATGTACGGCCGGTATGAATAAAAATTTCAACCAAATAATGAATTTAACTTCAAGTTATTCATCTATTGAATTATTAATATTTATCACATTGACGCCAATAATTTTACTACCTAAAATAAAATCATCTCAAAAACTTGGTGATCGTTACTTGTTTATAAATAATGATCCCATGGATCATTCACTCCACAAGACATACCTCTTCCCTAGCTATTCTTACTATCCATCATCATCATCATCATGTACAGCCCTAAGATTTGTGTCTTTTGGCTTGTTGGTGTTTTATGCTTCTTTTGTTGTGAAGGATACTCCAATATGAAGATCAGTTGCATTGAAACAGATAAGCAAGCTCTTCTCAAGTTAAAACAAGGTTTCATTACGGATGCGTCCGGCATGTTGTCCAACTGGAAAATTGAAATTGATTGCTGTCAGTGGAGTGGAGTATCATGCAGTAATTTGACAGGTCATGTTACCAAGCTCGATCTTCAATTTTATGCTGTTTCTGGTAATATAGATTCCTCATTATGTGATTTGCAGCATCTTACTTACTTGAATCTTGATTCAAACAATTTCAAAGGGAGCAAAATTCCAGAATGCATTGGTTCACTTGGTCAACTACGAGAGTTACATATTGTTGGTAGTTCAATTGGAGGCAATATTCCTCTTGGACTGCAAAATCTATCCAATTTGCAAACTCTTCGCCTTGACAGTAATAATTTGATTGTGAATGATCTTGAGTGGATTTCTCACCTTTCTTCTTTGACATATCTTAACCTATCAAGCAATAATCTAAGTCAAGCTATTGATTGGCCATCATCATTATCCAAAGCTCCTGCTCTATCTTAAATTTACTTGGACCAATGCGCTCTTATGTCTCATGTCAATCCAGCATCTTTTGTCCACACTAACTCTTCCACTACCCTCAAAGTCCTTTCTCTTACACTCAATTATTTAGAATCTTCAATCCTACCCTGGTTATATAACATTAGCAAGGTCTTAATAGATCTTGATCTCTCTTATAACACTTTGGATTATATTCCTCCAAATGCTCTGAATATAAATTCCCTTGAAGTTTTGAATCTTGAATCAAATACTTTGCAACTTATTAGTCCCAAAGCTTTTTCAAATATGAACTCTCTTGAATCTTTATTTCTTTCTGGCAATTCTTTGAGACATATTCCTTCAGATGCTTTTTCAAATATGAACTCTCTTGAATCTTTAGATCTTTCTGGCAATTCTTTGAGACATATTCCTTCAGATGCTTTCACAAATACCACTTCTCTTGAATTTCTTCATCTTTCATACAATAAACTCGAGAGTAGCATGCAAAAATCCATCCTAAATTTGTGCCAATTGAAAACCTTAGAGTTGTACAACAACAAATTTTTAGATCAATTAAGTGATTGGATACCACAGTTGGGGTGTGCTCAAAATAGTATAGAGGAATTGGGTTTATCATGCAATCCTTTTGCTAGTGGACCATTTCCCGATTTTTCAAGGTTTTCCAAACTGGTGTTTCTAGGTATTCAGAACACTAGTCTTCATGGGTCAATTCCACAATCATTTGGGCACTTACCTTACCTTTCCAAATTGTATTTGAACGATAACAATTTAACAGGGCCATTGCCGGTGTTTGCTGGACTTGTATCGTTGAAGTCCTTAGATCTCTCAAACAATAGGTTGAATGGGAATATTCATCCAAGTGCTTTTGGCCAAGTTCCAAACCTTCTTGTGTTGATGCTTTCTTCAAATAGGTTGAATTGTGTTATTAATGAAACACATCTATCAAATCTCTCTAAGTTGGAATTTTAGATGTGTCAAAAATTTAATTTTTTCAACTTCAGTTCGAATTGGGTGCCATCTTTTCAATTGCTATCCTTTTCAGCATCATCGTGCAATTTCGGTCCCCACTTTCCAAGGTGGTTGAAATATCAAAGGGCGCTTCAGGATGTTGGACATTTCAAATGCATCAATTTTAGATTCAATTCCTCAATGGCTTTGGCTAAATTCTTTCGAATACTTGAATATTTCCCATAACAAACTTTATGGGGAGTTGCCAAAATCATTCTTGACAATTGAAGATTATATTTGGGACTTGACTTTCAACAATTTGTCTGGTCCCCTACCACATTTTCCTCCGAATGCAACAGCATTGCTTCTCTCGAATAATATGTTTTCAGGCAACATATCTTCCATTTGTGAAACTTTTCAAGGCGGGTTATATTATCTTGACATTTCAAGCAATTTTTTGTCTGGAAAACTTCCTGATTGTTGGGAGCAACTTCCATCCTTGAGTGTTCTAAGATTACAAAACAATCATTTCTATGGGGCAATACCGAATTCAGTTGGTACTTTGTACAATCTTCAAAGTATCCATCTGAATAACAATAACCTCTCTGGAAATTTGCCATCTTTGATGAATTCTTCGAACTTGTTGTTCATTGATTTTGGACAGAATAATTTGAATGGAACATTGCCATCATGGATAGGGAGATACTTTCACAATTTGATTGGTTTACGTTTGAAAGCAAATAATCTTCAAGGAAGCATTCCTACAAATTTATGTAATTTGCAAGATCTTCAAATCTTAGATCTGTCAATAAATAATATAACAGGAAATATACCTCATTGCTTTGGTAATTTGAGCGCGATGTCAAATATGACAGCTAGGAGCCTAGCAATTTCTTACCTTTTTGATGGAAACTACATCAGTCAATTATCATTCATGGACACAGCAACGTTGTCATGGAAAGGAGAAGATGTTGAGTACAGTAAGATTCTTGGACTCCTGAAAACCATTGATCTCTCTTGCAATTACTTAACAGGAGAAATCCCAAGTGCCATAGCTACACTTGTGGCATTGGCTTCCCTGAATCTGTCTAGAAATAATTTGAAAGGATCCATTCCTTTCAACATGGGTCAAATGGAAAGATTGGAATCACTTGATTTGTCGAGGAACTCTCTTTCTGGTGAAATTCCAATCAGCTTCTCAAATTTGAGTTTTCTCAGTGTCTTGAACTTGTCCTTCAACAATTTATCAGGAAAGATTCCAACTGCCACCCAACTTCAAACCTTTAATGCTTCCAGTTATATGGGAAATCAGGAGCTTTGTGGCCCACCACTCACAAAAGGATGTCTTCAAACCTTTAATGCTTCCAGTTATATGGGAAATCAGGGGCTTTGTGGCCCACCACTCACAGAAGGATGTTTGAATCCTAATCCACATAACATTGATGCAGGTGGAGATGATAATCTCATAAGCTTTGGGTTTTATGTGAGCATGGCTCTTGGCTTCATTGTTGGCTTCTGGGGAGTTTGTGGGACTCTAATTCTCAATAATTCATGGAATCGTTCCTTTTTTCACTTCTTTGAATACATGAATGACTGGATTTATGTTGAAGTTGCTCTTTTGAAGACAAAGATAAAGAGAAGATTCAAAGGTTAACAGGTAAACAATTTTATTATATAATTGTGATACCCTGATCAGATAATAAGATTATTCATTCGCCGGAGTATTATTGTTGTGCATTGCAATAAGAATGTATGGTCAATCTTGAGGAGCTATTTATAATGATAAGTTCAAAGTTTTTATATATCTTTATTCAAAAAAAAATTTCTCAAAGCTACATTCGTTTCTCTCAATCTCACAATTAATGCAACGTAACCCTCCTATCTAGCTAGTTGAAGAGAATACGCATTGTCATAAATTAGTGAATAGTTGTTAGTATGTGACACATGTTATTTCTATATAGGCCTACATATTCAAGAATATATGATGACTTTGGTTGATTATGTAGGTTGGAGAAAGTTGCAGAAATTTTCCTCTTGGTGAGGTTTCTTCAATTGGGATGGTGAATGAACAAGACTTGATCTGCTCTTCAACTTTCTTGTTTTTAGTTATTTTCTTTTCCTTTATGTTTCGGTGTAAAATGAAAGTTTGGTCACTATCCAACTGTCTGTATGCTCCCTATATTATAATATATTAAAGTTCCCCATTGACTAATTGACGTATGACTTGAATCAGTTATGTAAAAATGTCTTCCATTTTATAAAACTGAAAATATGTTTCACAAAACTAAAAAAAGAACTGCACCTACTTTTTATAGATTTCACCTTACTCCTTAAATAAATTTCTAGTACTTTTGGTAAATAAATTTTCGAATGGGTGATGAGGGCCCAAACCATGTGCTATTTACCTTGCCTAAAAAATAAAGGAAAATGGACCGAGTCAATGGAACACCGACCCGGATCGTGACCTGATGTTCTTAAAACCCTAGCTCCCCAAATACTTGGGTTTAGGAGCAAAGGCCTTTGGCGTTGCTCGTTTAAAAGTAGGTCCATCTTTCTTGTGGCTGAGGGAGCAGAGTGATCCGCGACGTCTTGCAATCGTGAAGCCCTCGAACAAATCAGATCATCGACTTTGCCTCCCGTTGGTGTTTTCGATTCATTTTTCTCTTCTTTTTTCCTTGTCTTGTTCTGTTTTCAAGAGTTTATGTGATGATTCGTGTATGATACTCCATGCTGATTCTCTATCTTTATATCACAAGTGTTTTGATTTCCCAGAGTTACATTTTTCATTCAGATATTAATGAATATAATAGAAGTAGGTTCATCTTCTTTGCTGAGTCAGTAACTTTTCTTATACTCAGGTTCTTTATGATATAATTTGACTTTAACATTGTTTTTTATCAGATATTCTCATTTAGCTTATCTATCCACCTACGTAATAATGTAATGTTGAGACTGGTTTTTCGGTTCATTTAGTTTTACATCTTTGTTTTTCTGGCTAATCATGCACTTACAGATTCCTTCATGTAATGTGACTACATGAACAGTGGATGAATAAAATTATGGTTTGTTATCATGTACTTGATACCTGTTGGCTTATGTCCTGTTATTACTGTTTCAAATTTCATTAGTAAAATTCACATTATTTGGTGGCTACTAAAAAATATGGAGGCAAAAAAAAAAAAAATTATTGCAGTGTGGGATCATCTCCACCCTCCTACTACCATTCCGGCCACATCAAAGACAGCTTAACCGAGGATACACAGCCCTTAATTACTCTCCTAACATGCTCATCCATCCCAATTTCCGTTAAGACTTTCTCAATGTACAACCAACTCATTCGATCATAAACTTTTTCAAAATCAATCTTGATAACCATAAACCCCTTATTCCCTTGTAGTCTATTCATAGTATGAACTACTTCTTTAGCAATAATAATGTTATTGTATATACTTCTTCTAGGAATAAAACTCGTTTGATAATTAGAAATCAAATGATCCAAAAATGGTTTTAGCCTATTTACAATCAATTTTGCTAACCCTTTATAGATGACATTGCACAACGCAATATGTCTAAAATGACTAACCTATTCAGGCTTATCTACATTCGAAAAGTTTCATTGATCTCTCCAATTCTATCTGGATGCCTCCATAAAGCTTTAATGAAATTTGTGACCGACGAGCCTGCAACTTCCCAATTTTGATGATAAAACATAGCGGGAAACCCATCTGCACTGGGAGCTATATATCCTCCTATTTTAAAGAAAGCATTCCTCACTTCACAATCACTAATCTCTCTTCCAATACTCTTCCAACTTTCCCCATCCACTAACCCCCAGGATTGCCCCGTAGAAAACCAGCCCCTTTGGTTAATATTTTCACTGAACGATTTCTATAAAATCCCAGAAACATGCTGACAATTTCTTTCTCTTCCTCAATCCATACCCCCCTATTATTCTTTAGCATAGCAACTTTATTTCTTCTCCTCCTAATCAAGGTCTTGGAGTGATAATATTTTGTGTTCCGGTCTCCATCTTCTAACAAACGCCCCCTCAATTTTTGAAACCAAAACTTTTCCTCCTGCCTTAAGGTTTGAAGTAACTCTTCCTCCAACTCCACTTCCAAACTCACAAGATAAGGATTCCTACTACTTACAAGACTTTTTTGAATCTCATTTAGACGGTTGTACAGTCTTCTCTTCCGGCCCTCTAGCTTCCCAAAAACTTCCTCATCCTACCTTATCAAGTCTAGCTGTAACGCTGCTAGCTCTGTATGAGCTTCCCCATTACACCGCCAGTTATATTTTGGTACTTTGATTTTTCTCTTGCAAACACATAATGCAACCAGCATCACTTATGGGAAACTAGGAAGAACTTTAATTTTCTTTTGCTTTACACCACATCGCGCAAGTTCGTGAAACTTTGTTGATGAGTTTGTCTTATTTTTTTCGCATACAAACTGGCAAGCCTGGGCTTGAAGAATTAAAACAAATACAACCATCTAAATAGTGAGGAGATTTCCCTCAGACTCCTGATCCTTGTCGAGCAAAAATATGGCTCTACAGCTAGACGACACTTCATTGATTAGATAATATCCTCAGCCCCTGTCTGTGCAATGTGCACCTTGTGCAAGTATATCAACACAACCCATAATTTTTTTATTTTTGTGGCAAAGTTTTGACATCATTACCCAACTAAGACGTGATTTAGTCGGTGGCTCTTAGCAAGTTTAGTGCTTGGTTTTTTTTCTTTTTTCCCATTTCACCATGTATATAAGAAACTCAATGTGAGTGAATCTATCACATACCCAACGGGGGGGAAAAAAAAGATTCAGCCAGAAAAAATTATCACCAACAACAAAAATTATAGCATTTCTTACGTAGACCCAACAAACAACTTCAAAGATTTGGCACAATGGAACCAAAACCTCAATCTTAATCTCAAGCCTTAACTCCATCGACAATGACTCTGTCTTCCGCAAGTGTTATCCCATAGATGTGCTTATATCTTCCCGTCCATCAATACCATCATCCATAAAAGAAAAGGGAATTATCATAATCAGGAATTATTAGCGACTTTCTTCACCTCTGAAGAGCAATCTTGGTGATGGGTGACGTCTTCCACCTTGGAGACGGAGTTCACAGAGAAAGCTTGAAAACCATCGACTAGCTTTAGATCTTGTGTGTTGCCAAAGTTGAAGGACGTGCAGGTAAATGAGGAATGGAAGTAGAGGTGACGTCGCTAGATTCGGATAAGCGTGTGCGTTGTTGAAGAGAAGACACTTGATTAGTTGCTTTTTTTTCCTTTTTAGAAGATTTATCTTTATTTTAAAATATAAACATATAAAGAATTAACATATAAGGTTGCTTTGTCAGCATTTAATTACACAGTCATCACTTAAAATTATTGAGTTAGTATTTTCCGTTAAGCCAGCTTAACGGTGTTAACATTAAGAGACTAAACGTGTATTTTACAAACTTAAGAGACTAAGGGCTCGTTTGGATGGGTTTTTAAAAAAAAATTCTTTTTTTGTAGTGCTTTTTTTTTTTAAGCTCTAAATTGGAGCTTTTAAAAAAAAGTAGCAGATTTTGGTTTTTTTTTTTGACTTTTACTTTTTTAAAACTATCATCTAAACACATAAATAAATTAAATAACATTTTTTTTGCATTAAAAAAGTGTGTTTTTATCAAAAAAAAACTTATCCAAACGGGTCCTAAATTGATACTTAAAGCAAACATAAAAAGATTTCCCCAGACTCATCAAATGTATACTTTAAGATATTTTTAATTTAGGGCATAAAAATATTATTTATAATCAAACTTTATTATACATTTAATAAAGTTTAGAAAAAAAATCATTTATAACATAAGGCTAAACTTATTTATATGAAAATAATTTCCCTCCCCTCCCTTGCCTTCTTAATTCAAACTAATATTAAAATTCTTTATATCTCATCCTTTTCCCACCCCTCCATCAAAATTAAAGCCGGGAATCAGAGCCGACCCGGCCTTATTGGGCTAGCTCGTGAAGGGCAAGGGTCTAACCGGACCGGCCCTCCAAAGCTGTAGAATAAAAACATCTCGTTTTTTAAAAGTCCCACTGAAAGACTAATGCTGCAAACGAGGCTAGAAAGTTACTATTCCAAATTTTAAATATTTTTCCTCCGTTTTTTTCCAAAGAAATATAATTAGTAAATTACGACAATTAAATTTTTAATTTATCAAATAAATGTTGTCACCATTAATATCAAAACAACACGAATCATCTAAGAAATAAGCACACTCATTAATTCATAATCAAAAGCAAACTATGTTCACAAATAACTCACATAAAACATAAGAAAACCACTAAACGATATTAAGACGATGACTATTAGTAAATATCATCTTCGCCATTATCATCAATTTCAATGACATTTGATCTTGTCCTTGCTTTGAGTAGGTTTTAGTTCATGAGTAAGAATATCATTAATTTCTTCTCCCATATCATAAACACATCCATAATCTTTATCTCAACAAATAATAAACCAAATCATAAAATTTGAATATAGTTATTATATATTTGTGTATTTGTACTTAAATAGATAAATAACGTTATAACAAATATAAAATACATATAAATTAGTAAATTACCATCATATGTAAATCCATGATCTAAAAAATAATAATAATAAATTAAAAGGCAAATCAATAGTGATAATATTTACGTTATAAAGTAAGCCACTTGAGCCCTCAAAGTTTGACCTTTACGGATCCTTTTAAGCTTGAGGCTCTACATAACTTATTTTATTAAACTCCTCTAATTATTAACCTCAAACTTTAAAGGCCAGGACATAAAAAAATCGGAATGATAGCCTTGACCAATTTCACTACTCTAATTGAAATCCCTCACATGCCTCCGTTACACCAAAGTGACCCTGAGAGACGTTGGGGCGCCTTAACCCAATAATTCATCCCATTGCGACCTTAACCCCAATAATTTATACCTTTGCGACGAATTGGATATGTTTGCCCTACCCTCGGTCATCCCGCGTTACACTTACATCCCACTAACGCCTCAACATCATTTGACGTCGCACTGCTTCAGCAGCCAGCGCCCGCGAACGGCTATGCCACAATCACTAACACCAGCAGAACACTGGCGACCGTGCTAGCTGTCGGCGATTTGGACTTTGTTCTGAGCACAACTATTAGTACACACCTTCTCCCCCCTCTTGAGTCTCGGTTTTTGAAATATTAAATAAGAATTGGTTAATGGCGATGTTCTGGTGAATGAGATTTGCATAATTGTTGCTCGGTGTCCTGAGTAATAAAGGACAGATTGTGAATGCATAGGTGGATGAATCCTGTGAGTCTGTTCAATTGCCAGCTTTGATTTACGTGGTTCCAGAAACTGTATGTCCTAGGACTGAAGTCCTCATTTCGATGTGCTAATTGGCATTCAATCTATTAAACGACCTTTTCGAAGTAGCTAAATTTAGAGATATTAATTCAAAGCACGTGTAATAGATGCGTTTGTGAAACTTAAAAATTAAGGAACTTTGAGTTGCAGTTTGGTGGAAAATGTATAGTTTTTACATGCTGAGACGTAAGAATACTCTTTTAAATTTAATTTTGTTAGGCGCGGTCGCTCCCTATGTTGTCCCAGATAGGCCCGATATGCAGAACCACTATAGGTGGGCATTTGAACCGATTTTGATCATAGCTGAAAAAGAGAATACACATTTTGATTTAAGGTTATGAAACTTTTCCCCCTTTCTTTACAAGAGCTTGCAAGAGGAGTCAGGAGAGTCAAATATTGTGTGACTAGCAAAATAGTTCCAGTTGCATCAGGTCCATAAAAACCAAATTGTTGAGTTTGTTGAACTCATTTAATGGTAAGAAACTTTAGTGAAGCAAATGAACTTTTCATAGTTTAGTCAAGGAGTTTGAAATGAATCACTTTTTGTATTGATTATCTTTCCCTTAAATCCCATAGCCTTACATAGTTGAAGACCAAAACCCCCAGGAAGGGCCAAATGCTTCACTTGTAAATTTGAGCCATGGAGACTTGTGACAAGCCTGTGTAGACTAGCTTGCTCTGATAGTTCTAATGCAAAACATGCATTACATGTTTTTCCATTTGAAAGTTGGACTAGATGGTCAGTTGCGTTCATTGCAACAGCCCATAATTGGTAATTCTGCATTGTAACCTGACAACTGAGTTCTTCATTGTACTTATAATAAAGAAAAATGCTCCTTTTTCTATACTGCTACTCAGAAAATAAGCATTCAGGCTGGCTTTTATGTTCCTAAACCTAGATGAGAAAATTGATGGGAAATTTTCCCTATTTTTCGACCAATGCATGCATCCAGAAGAAACAGATCAACAATATTAATCTGAAAAGTAAAGTACTAGTGAACATAAATCCTATATAGAAGAACCCTATGTATCTACATCATGGTTAGAAGAGACTTAGCTTCAAATGTTTGAATCTTAAGCCATATAATGCAGACCTATGGTGGTATTTGTTTTGACTGTGTCTTAGTGTGGTTCAGTATTTTGCTTGAGTCATTTCTGATCATTGAAAACAGTGTGTTTGATGGGTGTTAGGATTTTATAGCTGTTAGATTATTGCAATTCATTGTAACCTTATTGTACATTTGGCTCCACTGAAACTGAGGCTTCAATTATCCATATTTGTAGTTGATGAATGATAAAAGATTAATGGCAATGGCAAGGTTTGTGCGTCCTAAGAATGATGGTGAATTCAGTCCAAACCTCTATGTTGCAAACTGTGGCCCAGTTGTGGGACTTTCTCATGATGCTATTGCATCCGTGTTCTGTGAATTTGGGGATGTTAAGGGAGTTTATGCAGCAGATGAGAGTGGTACTCGTGTAATCGTATCTTTTTTGGAAGAGAGTTCTGCCCAAGCTGCCTTAAAGGCATTAGATGGAGTTCCATGTTCCAAACTTGGAGGCCGATCTTTACATATTCGTTATTCAATGCTTCAGCCAATTTCACAGGTACTGGATCTTCTCAAGCAATATGGCAAATAATTATTTTGACTTTTGTGTTCTAGTTGATTGATGGAATCATATTGCTATATTGGACCTGCTTTCTCTCCTTTTCTTTTCCCATTCGCTCTCATCATTTTCCTCAAAACTACGTAGCTTTAGGGGTAAACAAAGCAAGGGTAGCACTTTTTTCAAAAAATAAAAAAATAAAACATCCGTCACCCTGAAAAATTTATTTTTAGTACTCTCAGCGCCTTAAAAAATTATTTAGTGGCACCCAGTATCTAGCACTAAGCACTCTGAAGTTTTTTTCAATACATACTGGGTATAGTAAAAAAATATTTTGGGATACTGAGTTTACTAAAAATTAATTTAAGATACTAAATGCTGCTGAAAAAAAAAATATTTCAGTATATTATATGCCTCATTTTTCCAAAAAAAAAAAAAAAGTGCTCCCTTGCTTTGTTTACGCCCCCAAAACTACGTAGTTTGAGGAAAAGAATAGGAGCAGACGGGAAAAGAAAATGAGAGAAGGTCCTGCTATATTTCATGTAAATTTACGCCCCCAAAACTACGTAGTTTGAGGAAAAGGATGGGAACAGATGGGAAAAGAAAATGAGAGATGCCAGGTCCTGCTATATTTCATGTAAATTCTTCACCTGAAAAGCATTAGGGATACAAGGGGATTAGGAAAAATCTTGAGTTGTTCCTTCAAAAACCATGTGCTTGTTCACTGACTTCCATTTCTAAGAAAAAATGTAGAGTTGATTATTACTTGGCTATTATCCGAATGTATAAGAAATTCTAGTATACTGATTTATCAGTTCTATAAGTCGATTTTCAAGCATGATGTACAACTTGTAACGATGAAAAAAATAATCAAATCCTTTTGGTGGAAGAAGACTTTGCTCTTCTTATATACTCAGTTGTACCTTCTCTTTTTCCAATTGCATATATTAGTCACAACTATTTCTTAAAACTCGAATGATTCTCACTCAATTTAGATCCAACGATTACAGTTTTCATTTCTTCTTATCAGAACCAATTGCCCTTGGATTTTTCAACCAAACTAGAGCAGTGTCTATTTTTCCAATCATGCTGACTTGGATACTGATTGGTATTTCTCTAGGCTTCCTGCTATGTTGAGTTACTTCAATGTCTTAAGAAATTTGAATAAAGTATATTGTTTAGGTCATAAAGGCTGACTGGCTGAGCATATCATCTTCCAGCTGTGTTGTCGTCATTGTCCTTTTTACCTCAAGTAGTATTGTGGTTATTTTCCACTTGCATGACTTTGTCAGCTTAGTTAATATGAAGTGATCGAGGGTCAATTTTTCTTCAGCTATTCTGTAGCAAAGATATCAAACACAAACTTTCATTCCAATTTGATTTATATCTTGAATATCACATATTTTCATAAGCAAAATAACCCAAGTGGCATGGGAGTATGTGGAGAAGTATGTAATGCTGGAGTTAATTTGTTTATAACTTATGCAACAGGCTTGTTATTTCAACAGAATGTTTCAAGACAGGTTTCTAATGTCCTTGATTTCTTATTTTTCAATTAATTATATTCCATATTTTTTTCTGGTTTCCTTTACTTTATCTTAATTTGATGTCCTGAAGAGCTTTGGAAAGCATTTCCTTCGATTCCCTTCTAAACCCCTCTTTCCCCCATCTCCCAAGCAGGCCCAAAGACTGACCCTTGGCTAGAATTAATATTCAGTTACATTGCTGCATTGAGGTTTATATGAAAAGGCATCACTTCAGTTGTAATTATATGTTCTGTCTATTAAGCATATTTTGTTATTTGAAAAAAATTAGTTATCTGTAAGTTGATTGCTTAAATTGAAAAAGTTGTGAGTAAATGGTGAATTACTTGTGTGAGGAGATGATTGCTCTTTTAATGTTGATTATTGCAATGGGTTTCTTCATTATCCATGTTTGTTGATAAGCTTGCGTGTCTGTTTGGAGTCAGGTAAGTAACTTGGTTCCTGTGTCTATCACAGCCTCAGATCTTAGCATTCCTGGCCTTTACCTTGTGCTTGACTTCATTAGTGCTAAAGAAGAGAAGGTTAGCAGTTTTTGCCTTATACAGCTTTAATATAGTTTTTCTTTGCATATTTGTAATTTTCTTTCACTCTTAATTGTTTATTTCTGATTTAATTCTCAAATGGTGAGTATGGTCCTTTTCCATCTTCCCAGGCATTGCTACAAGAAGTTGACTGCCGCCCCTGGAATCATCTTTCAAAACGAAGGGTTCAACACTATGGTTATGAGTTTTGTTATGATGTAAGTTTATAACCTGATAGGACATTGTTTGTAATCATGATGCACCATTACATTTCTTTCACCAAAATTGGTGCATCATATATGCTTAGAATATATCAATGAGCATTTTGCTTAAAATATTCTCATCCCCTCAAGCCCAAATGAACACCATCAAAATCTCATTTTGGCTTCTTTAATGCTAAAATCATTCCTTTGTTAGCTTGGCCACACTTATAATCCATAGGATTCAATTTTATGAAATTAAGCCAACATTTTGCACATGGTTTGCAATTCTTCATTAACGATTTTAGACTCTCAGGCTTCTTTACCTACATTGCTCTTCTTCTTTTGTGTGTGTGTGTGTTTATTCAGCCATTACACTGTCCATAATAAGATGCCATCTGTAAACCGTTGCTACAAGTGTTAAAATATTTAAACATGTTCTCAATCATTTATCAAATGCAAAGCAATATCTTTCTCCTATTTATACTGATTTCCATGATCAAACACAGTATTATATTGGTGTTATTGTCCTTTTGTGTATTTATTTTTCTAAATTTCTATGGCATTATGCTTTTCATTAAGTCATTGTTATTACCCCTAAATTATTACAGTACAATCTGATCTCTTCCAAGTCAGATAACTGATTCTTTTGCTCAATTGTTGAGTAATGTGAGAATAATATTGCTTGCTTTAGGCTTTACTTTCCGCTTTTATTTGACTGTGCAGACAAGGAATGTTAATACAAAGCACTGCCTGGGTGAACTTCCATCATTTGTTTTTCCAATAATTGAAAGAATCTCATTATTCCCAACTCTCAGGAATGCCGCAAATGTAGTTTTGGACCAACTTACGGTATGCTAAGTACTGCTGATCTTGATGAGATTTTACTAATTATTACAAGTATTGTATTATCATTAGGTTTCTTTGTATGTTAATATTGTTTACTTATGTCTGGTGTATTGAGAGTCAATATTATGTTACAGGTAAATGAGTACCCCCCTGGTGTGGGTTTGTCCCCTCATATAGACACCCATTCTGCATTTGAAGATTTAATTTTCAGCCTTTCACTAGCCGGGCCATGTATAATGGAGTTCAGGAGATATGCAAATGGTGATTGTCTTCCTCGAGTTGCTTCAGGTACTGTCACAAAAGTGGAAAGTCCAGACGATGATCAAAATTTTATTAGGAAGGCTATCTATCTTCCCCCTCGATCTATGCTACTGATGTCTGGAGAAGCACGATATGCATGGCACCACTACATTCCCCACCACAAGGTTTAATAATGTCATTTTCTGGATTAATCATGACAACTTTCTTCTTTTATTAGCATAAAACTTTGAAGATTGATCAGAAGCACCCCACTCTTCGTTTCCTAATATACATTTAGGTGTGCGTTCATATAATTTTGTCTATCAATAATTCCATGATGGTTTCAACTCTCGCAGATTGACAAGGTGAATGAGAGAGTTATCAGAAGGGCTTCGAGAAGGGTATCTTTTACTCTTCGAAAGGTTTGTGGATCTCCTTTTTCAGTTTCTTGTCTTCCTGAGAGCTACTTGTTCTCCTTTTAAAGAATCTAAGCAATCATAAGCACCAGGAAAAATAGAGGATATTTATTGGTAAACTGCTTGCCACCAGTTGCCGTTGATCCTGTCTTCTGAATCACCTAAAGAGGTTATTTCGATTGCTGCCTCTTTTGCTCGTCATTTAGTCCTTTCTAAGTGATGCCCCTTCAATCAATAGCCTTGTAGCCTTATAGTATGAGGCTCCCTGCAAAAGGGAGGTCGTAGGTTTAATTCTACTTGTAACCTTAGGCTATTTTTACCTGTTCCTTTAATTCCAAAAAAAAAGTGACTTTCCCACTTACCAAGAACAAAGAGGTTGCCAACTCGATTGCCGGTACCTTACAAGAAAAAAGTGACTTTCCCTTTTTTTCCCTCCTTTATTTTGGTCAATATTGATTGGTTGGCCCACACTAATTTTTCTGAACTATGTTCCTCAAAACCGACTAATTATTTGTTGCTTAATACAAGACTAAAACTAAGCATGGTTCCTTCTCAAGAATTATCCAATATAATATGGAGAATCATGTATATGCCCACGGTTAATGTCTTACTATGGTATTGTCACTTGTTCCTATCATAAAGAGGTTTGGACTTTGGAACTGTGTTAGAGATGCAATGTTGATGCCTATAAACTGTTGCTAGTGATAAATTAATGTTATTCTCGGATTCAACTTTTCTGGTTAAAAGTGTGCATTTGAAACCTTTGAACCAGGTCAGGACAGGTGCTTGCAATTGCGAATTTCCTCAGTGTTGCGACTCTCTAAGATAGTAAGGTTGGCTTTCACCATGTTTGACCAGGAATTGACAAAGCGGGCATCTTTTTTTGTGGGGCCAGAAGGTGCATAACCTGAACTATGATCTGCATTTGTTGCTTATTGGTACTATTTATAAATCTAATACCATATCATGTAGTTGATTAAGCTTTGTTTACTTGTCTGCACTGATCTGATGATATACATTGAATTCTACATAATGGCTTTTTATGGCCTTCATCCAGGTAATCATCCTCTTGATGGATTTTGTTCGTCGCGCGTATCAGATAGACAGATAGACTGCAACACTGAGAAGATTGAAGATTATGACGCTTTTTTTTATGCATCAGCTGTTTATTTTGTTATTTTTTACGATTTAAGTAGACTTTGTTTTTTTAGAGCCCAAGTCTAGCCTCACCTTGACACAGCTTCATTTTAGGTTCTTTCAGCTGAGTTACTCAATTGTATTAACCAATAATTATAGTTTAGCGTATAGGGTCTCATCTCATCGTGGGGGAGAGAGTGAATTACTCCTTATATAGTTATACCAAGCTTCTTTTGTTCTTTTCAGTGAATGAGGTGAAGTATTGTTATAAAGTTAAACATCAGGATATTAATTTTAGGAGAAAATTATAATAACGGATCTAAGAAAAATAATATTTAATTAGAAGGATCATAAAAATGGTAATTATTTTGAAGGATAAAAAACTAATTAAAATAGAAAGACTAAATTGTTTGTGTTATCTCTAAATCCTTTTACGACCATAACACTGTCACTACAACTTCAATCGTTTCACTTTTACAAAGCATTTTCAAAGCATATATCCTACGACGCTAGCTGTTTAAACCACCAATGATGCCCTTGTTGTTTACATTGCCTCCATCACCACAAAGCTCAATTTGAACCTGGATATACAAAAACAAAACGTTGTCTCCATGACCATATATTATAGACTCTATTATTGTTGAACCAATTTCCTGATGGATAAATTCTAAAAGCAATAAATATTAAATAAGTTTCAAAATAAAAAAGCAAGTATCAAATGAAATCTCTAATTAACCAAAAACTAATAATTATGAGATAGTTATCATAGAACAGTGGTAGTGGGTGAGTAAAGTAAACTCAAGAGATAAGTCACTAAACCATAGATATTAAGCAATCTCCAAATGTCATTTTCTTATTGTCATACTATCAAAATTAACCACAATAACACACATGAATTGAAATTATAGAATAAGAGAGGAACACATAATGCTTATTGCTCTTTTCTTATTAAGCAGAAACAATATATTGAGTTATTGACGGTGGGAAACAATAACAAACATAAAAATATGTCTGTAGGAGTTTAGAAGAGAGACGGAAAAAAAAATTAAGATCATCAACTATTGGGAGACAAGTTTGGTGAAGTTGAATGTTATTGGGAGGTGAGGATAGGATATAGTTTTGCATAATTTTCAAGTGAAACCACTAATTCGATTTTTCAGTTCGGTTACTTCGGTTTTTGCTTCGCTTTTTTTCCATGTATATTTGGTGTTCTGTTCGGTTCGTGTTTGGGAAAAAAAATTGGTTATAACCGAACAACCGGAATAACATGGAATTGATGAGTGTATGTATGTTTTATCTATATGTATAATGGCCAAAGTTCAATACTAATTATCTTTCTTTAAAAAAATATGGGTTAAGTACAAATCCTTCAAGATATCGTCGGGAAGCGATGTTCAAAAGTTTTTCAAGTTGAATGTCGCATCGGAAGTCTAAAAAACGTAATAACGTTAATATTTTCCGTTAAAAAACTAATGTTATTTGATAAGTTTTTAATGGAAAGGAGCAACATATCTACGTTTTTAAATTTCATAGGCGAATATTGAGACAAAAAAACTTTCGGCAAGAACATAAACTGCTTGGACGATGCTTCAGAGCGGATCTTTCTTAACCCTAAAAATATGTCCAGTAGCCCAAGTCCAAAGTTAAACTCAACCGAAGTGTGTTTGGAATGAGGGAAAGGAAGGGATCGAGAAATAGGAGAGAAATTTTTTATTTGTTTTGACTAAATTTCCCATGGAAGTTTTTAAATATTCCACAACTATACCCTCAACAAAAAGGCATTCTTCTTCTCATTAATACGGTAAAAGTCCTCATTCCCTCTCTTCCCCTCAAACAACACACTAGCCGCAACCGTGCTCTTGCCTGCCACTCAGCATAGCAGTCGACGCCTCAGTCTCTCATTCTCACCAGAGTCACCTCTCAAACTCTGGAAGGTCGAACTCGAAGTACACACTGCATCTCGAACTCTATGGGTCGACGACACTCTCTCACCTCTTAATCGCTCTCTTGAAGCCAAAGTTATGCACGCATCCACTCTTCCATCTCCACATCATCGCCTACTCGCCTTTGCCCTCTGACCTTTGTTTCCCAATGTCGCTTCAATGGATCTCTGCTCTCTTTTTTTCTGAGAAGGGGCTAAAATTGCTCAGCTTTATTATATCATGCTCTATTAGTTTTTCTTATTTGCATTAACTCAACTCTAGCTCCCCTTTTCAATTTCATTATTTATTCCATCTTAGGCTTGGATACCATAGATAATATAATTCTTTGTTTCATCGATGGTTAGTTTAAATTGATATATTTGATTCTTTAGATTGTGCAACGTTAAGGGGCATTTTTGAAGCATTTTCAGTATCGTTACAACACTTGACCCTCAACACTTTCGGTTAATTCGGTTAAGTGAAGCATTTTGTTTCAATGTTACTTCCATTTCCAACCATATGCTTCAATGTAATTTTTCTCTTCTCAAGAACTTTCAACCTTCCGGAGTAGCTTGAACTTCAGTTTGCTAAAGTTCTTGATTTTATTAGGACATAACTTGTTTAAGTTTATGGCACATTTGTTATCTCAATTTTCCTTAAATTACAATAACAAATAGTATTATTAACGCATAGTGTACCTCTGAAGGTTCTTTATTAGTACCACCTCTAGTGAATCTTAAAATACAATGATCTCATGTTTTAAATCCTCAAAAGAAACTTCATAGTACTTCAAATTTCACAAGAGGAAGGTACATGATGCAAAGGCTCATCTCCACCTCCAAGTTACAATTTAACAGGCGACAATACCTCCAGAGGTCATTATGCAACAGCTCAATCTTCTAAGAACATTGCAACTAAAGTGTGACGGCTTCTCAATTTCTTGTAAAGGTTAATTCTGTTATGGATATATTAAATTACGTGGATGTCTATTGATTCTTGACTTTTCACGTTCTGTCACAATTCATGAAAATCATTTTGGTATCTTATATATATATATATATATGTGTGTGTGTAAAATTTGTGTGTATGTTGGGCTATAAATAGCCAAACACTCAACACACAGGTACCGTCATATTTCCGAAGAGAGTGAGGAGAGGTGAGAAAAAGCATTGTAACAAGTAGTTAATGAGGATTGCTCCCAGATTTTTCTTTTGATTTTCTCTTCTCTTATATCTTGCTCTTTTATCTCATATTTGTTTTAGTTTTATAACACATTATCGCACGAGAGAAATAATGAAGAATGAATCTCATTGGCATCAATCCTAAAGATTTGTGTCTCATTGATAGCGCAACAAACCATACCATACTAAAAAATGATAAATATTTTTCTTCCTTGGTAATGCAAGAAGCCAAAGTTCAAACTATATTTGGTAGTATAAATTTGATTGAAGGCTTCGAAAGAGCTAATATTTTGTTACCTGAATGAACAAAATTATGTATTGGTAATGCATTTTATTCTATCAAATCTAAGAGAAACTTAGAGTTTCAAAGATATCCGTAGAAATGGATATCATATAGAAACAACAACTAAAAATAATCAGGAATGTCTTGCTATCACAAATATAGTTTCTGGTAGAAAATGCATATTAGAAAGTTTTCCCGCTTTTTCTTCTGGTTTGTATTATACATTTGTAAGCGCAATTAAAACACATGCTATTGTAAACCAGAAGTTTACCAATACAAACCAGAAGTTTTCCAATGTAAGCCAGAAGTTTACTAATGAATTTAATGTTTGGCATGACCGGTTAGGCCATCCAAAGTCAACCATAATGCGACAAATAATTGAGAATTCATGTGGACATACCCTGAAGCGTAAACAAATACCACAATCCCATTATTTCTCATGTGTTGCATGTTCCAAGGGAAAGTTTATTATTCGACCCTCACCAAGCAAAGTAGAAAGTGATATCTCACATTTCTAGAACGGATACAGTACAAAGACATATTTGTGGGCCAATACATCCACCATGCAGACTATTTAGATACTATATGGTTTTAATTGACGCATCAACCAAATGGTCACATGTTTGCTTATTATCTTCTCGCAACCTGGCGTTTGCAAGATTACTACCTCGATTGATTAGATTAAGAGCACATTACCCTGATTATCCTATCAAGAAAATACGTCTTGATAATGCCGGTGAATTTACTTCACAAGCTTTTAATGAATATTGTATGTCACTTGGAATTGATGTTGAACATCCTATAGCTCATGTTCATACACAAAATGGACTTACAAAATCACTGATTAAATGATTGCAACTTATTGCAAGACCTTTGCTTATGAGATCTAATCTCCTAATTTCTGCTTGGGGCCGTGCCATTTTGCATGCGGCAATGTTAATTCGCATTAGGCCAACAAGTTACCTAAAAGTTTTCCTCTTACAAATGGTTTTTGGTGAAGAACCTAATATTTCCCACATAAGGATTTTTGGATGTGCAGTATATGTGCCAATAGCACCACCACAACGCACCAAAATGGGTTCTCAAAGAAGGATGAGAATATATGTTGGGTATGAATCTCCTTCGATCATAAAATATCTAGAATCATCTACAGGAGATTTATTTATGGCACGATTTGCCGATTGTCATTTTGATGAATCAATTTTCCCAACATTAGGGGGAAAAATTAAGTAGTTAGGTAAAGATAATAGCTAGAATGAATTATCATTGGCTCATTTTGATCCTCGTACAAAACAATGTGAACTGGAAGTTCAAAAGATAATTCATTTACAGAATTTAGTTAATCAAATGCCATAAGTATTTACTAACCCGAAGAAAGTGACAAAGTCACATGTCCCAACTGCTAATGTTCCTATCAGGATTGAAGTCCCTGAAAGACAACCTATTAGAAATGAATTTAAAGCACATCTAAAGCATGGTAGGCCCATCGGTTCCAAAGATGAAAACCCTTGAAAGAGAAAAGGAGCTAAAAATATAAATGGTCAAGTTGAGGATAATCAAGAAAAGTTAGTAGCTCTAGAAGAGCCATCTCCTATAGAGTTATTATCTCCAGAAGAGAATATTGTAGTGCCAAAAGAGACCCAGGTGCCTAACATATGCGAAAATAATGAGATCTCAATAAATTATGTTATGAATGGTATCCGATGGGATCGAAATGAAGTCAGTGTTGACGACACCTTTGCTTATCATGTAGCATATGATGTAATGGATGATAATGAGGATCATGAGCCAAAATCCATTAGCAAGTGCCAACAACAAAAGGATTGGTCCCTATGGAAAGATGTCATTAGTGCAGAATTAAAATCATTGGCAAAACGGAAAGTATTTAGACCTGTAGTCCATACACCTGAAGATGTAAAGCCAGTTTGATACAAATGGATCTTTGTACGAAAAAGAAATGAAAAGGGTGAAGTTATAATATATATATATATAAAGACCTGGCATTGATTTTGAAGAAACGTATTCACCAGTAGTGGATGTAACTAATTTTCATTATTTGATTAGCCTAGCAGTAAAAGAAGGACTTGATTTACGCCTAATGGATGTCGTGACTGCCTATTTGTATGGCTCACTAGACAATGATATTTATATGAAAGTCCCTGAATGACTAAAGATGCCAAAAGCATTTGACTCAAGTTCTCAAGAACATGACTCAATTAAGTTAAATAAGTCTCTGTATGGCTTGAAGCAATCAGGACGCTTGTAGCATAATCGTCTCAAGGAATATCTGTTGAAAGAAGGGTACAAAAATGACTCATATGCCCATGCATATTTATGAAAAGATCTAGAAGTGAATTTGCTATCATTTTTGTTTATGTTGATGATATCAACATCATTGGAACTCTTGAAGAGCTTCAAAAGACAGTTAATTGTTTGAAGAAAGAATTTGAAATGAAGGACTTGGGAAGAACAAAATTATGTCTTGGATTACAGATCGAGTACCTAAAAATGAGATATTTGTATATCAAAAAGCTTATATAAAGAAGGTCCTAGAGCAATTTTATATGGATAAGTCACATCCATTATGTACTCCAATGATTGTAAGATCTTTACAAGTGGATAAAGATCCATTCCGACTTCGCTAATTAGTGACGAAGGTGAAGAAGAACTACTTGGTCCAGAAGTACCATACCTCGGAGCTATTGGAGCACTAATGTATCTTGCTAATCACACACGGCCTGATATATCATTTGTTGTTAATTTATTAGCAAGATATAGTTTTTCACCAACACGAAGGCATAGAATGGAATAAAACACATTCTTCGTTACCTCAGAGGCACTATGGACATGGGCTTATACTACTCACATGTATTCAAACATGAACTGGTTGGTTATGTAGATGTTGGATTTTTGTCAGATCCACATGATGGTAAATCACAAATAGGCTATCTATTTATACGTGAAGGTGCAGCTATTTCATGGCGATCTATGAAATAGACTATATCAGCCACATCATCTAACCATGCAGAAATTCTAGCAATGCATGAAACAAGTCGAGAATGTGGATGGTTGAAGTCAGTAATACATCACATTCAAACAACTTGTCATTTATCTTCAGGTAAAATGGTCCCAACAGTTCTATATGAGGATAATACTGCATATATTGCCCAACTTAAAGAAGATTATATCAAAGGTGATAGAACGAAGCATATTTCACTAAAATTCTTCTTCACTCGTGACCTTAAAAAAGATGGTGAAATAAATATCCAACAAATCAATTCAAGTGAAAATCTAGAAGATTTATTCACCAAGTCACTTCCAAGTACAATATTTGAAAAGCTTGTCCATGGCATCGGTCTTCAAAAACACAAAGATCTCAACTGATATTGTTAAGAGGGGGAGTCGATACACGCTGTACTCTTTTTCTCTTGTCTAATTTTTATGCCATTGGGTTTTCCTATAAATGTTTTTAATGAGACAACACTTAATAGTATATCAATGAATGGTGTATTCTTTTCTTTAGCTAGGTTTTTGTCCCACTAGGTTTTTTCTAGTTAAAATTTTTAATGACGCGCATTCATAGTAGACATCCAAAGGGAAGTGTTATGAATATATTAAAGGGTAAAGGGGCAAAAATACACATGAGCTTTCCCTTGAGGAGCGTCCAACACCATATGCTTTTTTTGGGTGCAAAAATACACATGAGCTTGTAAAACCAGAGCAAAAATCCCATCACAGTTAAGTACCTGAACGTCTGTTAAGTGGCATTATAAAAATACCAAAATGCCCCTAACCAACACCATCTCCCTCCCAACCTTCATCTCTGCAACTCTTCCATTAAAATAAAATAAAATTATATCTTGTTCTTCTTTCCCAAATCAGCAGATTACGAACCAGTTCCGACAGTGAATGTTCTAAGTTCCGACACTCTTATATTTCACTCATCCAAGAGCAATAGCTCTCAACCACAGAGCAATTTCACTTCAGGGCTAAATTCGACAATAATATGACAAGAAATCCGAATTTGCGATATGCCAAAACGAGTGCAATTAAAATCCTAATTACCACCGAATTTAAGAGCTTCCCCATCCCGATGACCCGGGACCTCTGAAACAATCGAAAAAGAAATCCAGAATTTGCCATATGCCAAAAAATGAAAACATTACACTATATTAAAAAAAAAAACGGATGGTCCAGACGATGAGGCCGACGACGGAGAGGAGAAGAGAGAGGAAGGCGAAGGGAAGACCGAGAAGGAAACCAAAGGCCTGCAATCGCTTCAAGTCTTGAAACCTCCAAAGTTTCGATGAAGTCGCTTGTCGTCGATTAAGAAAAAGGATCTTCGACTCCGTTCTAGACAAGCTCGCCGCATTCGCTTCCGATCAAAGGAGTCAAAGGTGGAGGTGACGAATCTATGCCGGAGATTTTGGAAGTGAAGGTGGATCCAAAGGAGTCCTGAGGATTCAGATCTGAAAAGAAAAAAGGGAATTTGAAAACAAAGTATGAGCCGGGAAGGAGACGGGACGGAGACAGGAAGGTTTGGGCGTTCAGTTGGAAAGAAAGAGGGAAGGACAGCTTGGGAATAACAAAAAGTTTGATATTTTTATTTTTTTTAAGTCGCATGGGGTCCACCTGAAAACTAATGTCTGTTAAAGTAATCTAACGGCATGGGTATTTTTATACCCATTTTGAGAGTTCATGTGTATTTTTTGCACCCAAAAAAAGCATATGGTGTTGAACGCTTCTCAGGTTAAAGCTCATGTGTATTTTTGCCCCTTTACCCTATATTAAATTATGTGAATGTCCATTAACTCTTGACTTTTCACGTTCTGTCACAATTCATAAAAATCATTTCGGTATATATATATATATATATATATAGGCATGTAGGTGGCACACTAGGCGGCAAAGATGTGCCACCCACTAACCCAATTTGAAAGCAATTTGTTCCTGCAAGCATTAAATGAGGTGTGTGTATGTTGGGCTATAAATAGCCACACACTCAACACACATGTACCTTCACATTTTCGAAGAGAGTGAGGAGAGGTGAGAAAAAGCTTTATAACAAAAAGTTAATCAGAATTACTCCCAGATTTCTCTTCTCTTATATCTTGTTCTTTTATCCCATATTTCTTAGTTTTATATTAAATTCAATGTATATATTCATTGCTAAATCAATGTAAGGAGGTCATTAATGAACATGTGACCAAATCCATAACGGGTGAAAAAATCTCTACCTCCACCAGACACCAAGTACCTCAATACAATCATTCGAAAAGATTTACCACCAAGTTTCAAAATTTTCAAGCCTTTATAAAAGATGACAACAAATAAAAATAAAAACTTGATTGCTTTGGCAACACCAAAATCACTCGTCCTCTTGGCTACGCAACCTAGCTGTTTGGTTGGTAATAGAGGGCTTTTAAATTGGCGGCTTATTGGACGCAGGCGTTTCCTTTCTAACCCTACAAGGCTCAGACTTAAAAAATATGCCAGAAATTTAAAATTAGCCCTCTCTACAGTTTGGCCTGGCCATCAGGCCTTGAGAACTTCCGAGCCGACCCTGCAGGGCCTCGGGCCAACCCGTTAGGCCCGTTTAACTATAGCTTTTTTTTTTAAAAAAAAAAAAATATTACTTAGATTTTCACTTAATGAATGTGTTTATTTGTAATTACTTAGATTATTTTAATTTAAACTATAACCCTTTTTTTATGTTCATTATTATTCGTATTAAAACACATAATTAGTTATTATAAATTTTAAAGAATGGATGTTTTCATATTAAATAAACACATACTTTGGTATTAGAATATTATATAAGTAGTAAATTATAAATATATTGTGTAAAATAAGTATAATTATTTTTACCCTGTCAAAAAAATCATATATGAACCGAAGGAATTTGCGTAGACACAAAATTAAAAGAGGAAAGACATTTTGTCGTTGGCTTTCATAAATCAATTCTTTTTTTAAATATTTTTTTTTAAAAAAGGAAAAAATATATTCTTTGTGTTTATTTGTTTTTTATTATGAATTAATGAACGTGTTTATTTATTGAATGATTTATATTGTTTAGTTGATAACGTTTATTTGATAGATTAGACTTTAATGGTTGCAATTTACTAATTATATTTCTTTGAAAAAAATCTAAGGAAAAATAGTTAAAATTTGGAATAGTAATTTTCGGGTTACGTAGGGTCGGCCACGGCGCAGTCTATCGGTAGAAACTTTTGAAAAAATAGATGTTTTCCTTACCCTGCGCCCTTTAGGCTGGCCCCCTGACCCCGTAGGCCAGGCGCTTGATGAATGGGGACCCCGATTCCCAAACTCTAGACTTGGTAACAACAACATCCAACTGTGCAGCCCGCTCAACAATCTCCTTTCGCTTCCGGGTCGATACATTGTGTGCTATCTCATCACAGTAAGTCCTGAAATTTCGTCATAACAAATAATAAATACAGAAAAATCTCAAGTGAAGATGAAACAGAGATCAAATGCACACCAAAGGAAGTTTAGTTTACCTGTTGTGCATCATCAAGAGTTCGAGCTCCTTCACATTGTTCACAACAAATTTCTTAAATCTATTAGGGAGATAGTGACGGGTCTTCTTGTCAGAACCATAACCAATATTTGGCATCAAGGCACATCCTTTGAACTTTCTCCGTACACGGGAATCAATACCCTTCGGCCTTCGCCAGCTGGGCTGCACAGCACAATAAAAAGTAATATAGCCTAATTAATGATGACCCAAAGAGCAAAGGAAGATAAAAAGGAAGTACAATAGCTACAATGGGTCTCAATGAACAAGGAGCAAGTAATGCTTGCTTCAGCTCTATCTAAGCCAATATGTTATCAAAGTAAAAAAACCAAAAATTTAACACTATATATATATATATTTTCATTTCAATAATTCAATAATAGAGGTTGTCTCCAGCTGCTTGAATTGCTTTTGACTGACTTGGTTCAACTTCTCTAGCAAGCAAACTACAAAATACTACAATGATTCGTAATTGAAACTAATCATTATGATTTGCACATGGGTCACACTAGACTTGGTCACAACGACCGTGTTTGCTAGTTTATAACAGAAAGTAGAATATGTTTTACAGCAAGATGCTGCCTTCATTGAATCTTAAGGGGGAAAATGTAAATACAATTGAATGATATCAGGATGATTAAGATAAAGCTGATGTCTATTTATTTTATTTACTTCAAATTATATTAATTCTAAGGCCTTTAAAACATTCTTGATGCAGTTTGTCCTATGAACTAACTATGCTTTCTAATGATAAGAAAGCAGGAAACAAGTTCAATTCAGGGATGGCTGGTTTCAGTAGCCATTTGGTTACATTAATTAAGTTTATTTATGAACTTTGACACAGTAATAACAGGACATGAGCCAACAGGTATCAAGTACATCATAACAAACCATAATTTTACTCTTTCTCGGTTCATGTAGTATATTACAGAAAGGAATCTGCAAGTGCATGATCAGCCAGAAAAACAAAGATGTAAAACTAAATGAAGCGAAAAACCAGTCTCAACATTACATTATTACGCAGGTGGATAGATAAGCTAAATGAGAATATCCGATCAAAAACAATGTTAAAGTCAAGTTATATATATAGCTGAAATACACGCAAAATATATAATATACTCAGAAATATTTTCGTGGTCCCATCTTCAACAAATTCAGACTGTTCATACTTCACACCCATACTTGTAGCTAGAGATAAATTAAGTACAGTACACAAGAAGATTAAATTTAGATAAACTAACCCACAAGGAGCTTGTGAAAACACATACCTTGACAGAAATTTTCCTGTCACTCTGGGGCCTCTTGAACTTTTTGACACGCTTCTTCACAATTTTCTTGCTTAACAACGGAACCGCCATTTTGTCTCACACGGATCTAAAAGAGAAACCATAAATTATCTTCATCAACTCAATATATTCAACATAATGAATATGAAAAAGAACATAAAACTAAAATGCAAGCAGTTATCCCATGCAAGATGCCCTGAAACCATCTATTGACACATGAACGGCGCAAGTAAAATGATGTAATGAGGAACTTGGCTCACCACAAAAGAAAAGGACAACACAGCTAAAAAGGTAAAACAGAGCTCGCAAGTAGCAATTCAATAAAACAATACACATAAACCTGAACTCAATTACTCCAAATCACATCGGCCAGTTGTCTCGTTTAACATTTCAGTAAAAGATAAAAACAATATCAGCAGAACAAATACAACTACAAACAAATTCCACTTCAACATCTCGTATGGAATTTAACCAACTGGTTTTAACCTTTTCAAAGCAATTTTCATTTTCTAGGTAATTTTCACATGTCTTGAATTTAGATGAATAGATAGAATCGTTGACGAAAGTGGAATGCAAACAAAGAACAGAAATAAACGTGAAGATTCAAGGAAAAGATTGAGAAGTACGATTCAAACCTGCTTCCACAACAGCTCGGTGATCGGAAAACCCAGGTATCTTGGGAGCTAGGGTTTTAAGAACATCATATATACAAACGGGTCATGATCCGGGTCGGTGTTCCAATGACCCGGTTCATTTTCCTTTATTCTTTTTTCAGGAAGATAAATAGCACATGGTTTGGGCCTCTACTTTAAGTTGGACTGTCATTTACTCTATTCGGGTTAACCTATCCCATATATATATATATATTTGAGTCCTTTTAAGAGAGGCAATATCCTCATTCTGTTATAAAGTGCTTCCATATGTTTTCTGACGTAAGAACTAAATGCTGGCTCCTAGAAAACATGTAAAGCTGTTTCAAAATATATTACAGGTATCTATCTACTCCATGGAGTGGTGACACCTTAACCTACGTAACATAAAATTAGTTCTCTAACTATAAATACTATGCACGTGTTAATGTCCTTGTCAACTTGCAAATTCACACTATGAAGGCTAGTTAACGATCTAAGCCATATAGAGGTCAACCAAAGGCTTGTAGAAGAAAATAATCACAATTAAAAATTCTCAGATTCTCAAATCTGAAAGTCCCTGTTCATCATCAGATCCTTCCTTTCCAGGGGTCTTCTCACCACTGCAAAACTGGCAAGAAATCCTTTGAGGTTTCACACGCAAGACCTTGTCGATCCTTTCTTCTATCCAAGCAAGTCTTCTCTCAAAGCTTAATATGCCAATATGCATAATCCGAAGATCAACTTGTGCAGCCCTAGCACAAGCCTGAAGTATAATGTAATAATCAGCATGAGCTGCATAAGCATAGGCACCTCTGTCCTTCTTTCTCACGTAGTGAACATAATCAAATCTTTTGGGCTTCACCCTCGGGGGTATGTAACAGAATTTGTTCTCCTCCATGTCCAATTTCAGCTTTCTGATGGCGTCATTATCACAAGTCTCTGCTGAGGTTTCCTCGTCACTTTCTGATTCATTAGAGTCTGGTGAACTCTCATGGGAATCATCATCATCATGTGTTTTGTGACCTAAACATTCTGTTCTCTGTTTTTTCGCCTTGGGTGTTCTGCTAATACACGTCACACTCATCGGCTTATTTTGCTTCAAAGATAGATCAGATTGATCTACTGGTTCAGCTGGTTCATCATCCTGAAATCAACCATGAAAATTTGGTGAGTCAGGAAAGTGGCATTCTTTATACTGCTGTCCACACAGGAAGTACACATCCACATCACCGTGATAGGCAATAAAAACCAAAGATTCAAAGGACTGGGTTACAAAATTTAGTTTTATTGACATCTAAACTAAATATACTTATCAGAATGAGTGGACAAGGGAACTTAAAAAATCAACGCAAGTAGAATATATCAGAAAATGTAAGGAAATGGTCATTAATTGTAAGCACAAAACTAAGTTTTGACAACAATGTTACCATTTCACTAGCATGACAATTATTAAGACAGTTAGGTTCTTGATTATTGAGCAAGAAAGAAAAATATTGAGTTTTGAAGATGCTGGGGTAGGGAGACAACCCACTCCATTGTCCAGAAGTTCAATTAAAACCGCCCCACCCATGAAGGTCCCAACAGTAAAAGTTCATGTACGCAACTACTCTAGGGAGGAAAATGAACATTACTTAGATATAAATAATTGCAAGAGCAACCTTGATATTTCTATCAACACCATGTATATCACACAAGTCATTTACAAAAATAGAGTCAAATGTCATTTGCCAGTAAACTGTCAAATAAAATTCATCAAAATAAGAAGCCTTTCTTGAACATCTGTGACATTTAATCTACAAAGAACATTCTCCTCTTTGAAGTAAAGAGGAAATCTATTAGGTTCTTGTAATGGAAAATCCAGTGAACATTCAAGAAAATTCCTGAAATTTTTCTTTGCCCCAATATTGCTAAACATGGGCCTCTGTATTCAAGTTTAACAACTCATTTAGGCTTTTATTTTACCTTCTCATTCTGATAAAAATTCCATGAGAATTCTATCATCTTTTCTTCTTCATGATTCTCAAACGATGGCTCTAATCCAGCAAAGACAACATCCTTACAATATTGGAGATATGTTGACAAGTCCTTTGAATACCCTGTCTCCATATGCTGAAAGTTAGTGAGATTTTCCAATAACACTACCACAAAATAAAAAATTAAAACAAAAGGAAACTTAAGAAACAAAGTATTAGAATAACATTATAAAAATAAAATAGAAACTTTACCATATTTGTCAGCAACCCCATCATATAATGTATGAAGGTGGTGGAGAAGCCTTGCAGCATCCCATTCTGGTTGCTGGGGTCGTACTGGGAATTTGTCAGAATGTTCACTATCATCATGGAAAGCAAAGTTGGTGTCCATTCCACCATTTCCATTTCCTTTGGAGCCACTTGCAGATTTGACTGAGGCAGCACCATTAGGAGACAAACTCCTTTCCCATTCTCCAAAACCATTTATGTTATACAACATTCTTATAGCTACCATCAGAATTGACATAACACATACACGAGTAGGAAGCCTCAATTCATTTGTGGATAACCATAAACCTGGGGGCATTGACCATTCATAAATCTTAATTGCATCAGGAAGAATCTTATCAGCTGGAAGACTCAAGTCTTGAAGATAACGCAAAGCTATTGCATAGAAGTTAACAGGAGGTAAATCCAGGCCAATAGAATCAGCAACGGATGCTGCCAATGACTCTAGCTTTTGCAAAGACACAGCTCGTGAAGGCCTGAACATAACCATTGAACTTATAGGACATGCTTTTGTAGGTCTCGCCATTCGCTTTTCAACTTCACGAAATGCAGAAAAATATGGAAGTCTCCCTTCAACGGTCCACTTCAGCATGTCTGTAGGCAAGACTGCTTCCTTGGCAACATGACAAGCAAGGAATGTAATAGCTACAGTACAAGCTAATGGAATACTCTTCCTTAAAGACCTATACCATATCATTACAGCACGCTCTCCATAGATATTGTGAGGTTCTGCACTGTATTTAGCACGGGGCTTGTGATCAGCAGGTTCTTCTGAAACCAAGTAAGAAATAGACTCGCTGAGATACAAGTTATGCGTCATGAAAAATAAGGTCAAGCAACTTAAAATAAATGAAAATCTATTTAAATAATTGATACAAATGTTTAGACATAGACAACTAGCACAGAAATATAGGGCTCAACTTTCAACTAACCAATGAGATGATAAATTTGATAAGAAGGATTCAGATATCACAGAGCATATTTTCTTGTTACTCTCAGATTAGAATCCTCTCATTTCATCCATTCCTCAAAGTTTCATGTGAACTTGACATTGCAATATCTTAAAAGGCTGAGAAACAATGGGACCACTTGTGTTATGAAAGGTGACTTTACATAGTGTCTTTCTTTATCTAAAATTAAGATTTAAGAAATTTAGGGCATCTAAATCTCAGTCAGGAATCAAGAGTCAATCATATGGGTTAATTTTTCAAAATGCAGTAACGCTGCAAATGTCATGTCATCAATAAGCTAGAAAATAACTATCGAATAACACATTTGACCAAATACTAAACCAAAAAATATGGATAAATACTATTATGAAAAGGGATTGTAATCATGCAACCAAATTAACTAGCCACTCAAGTGTGATACTGGTACTTGAAAAAATTGGCCAGGAAACTCTAACTCATTTTACCTTCTTTCTGCATCTCAGACTCGTGAATTACTTCATCAGCCCACTCATCATTGAAAACACCAGTCCCAGAGACATACCTCAACCAAATTGGCCCAACAATCCCGCATATCAAAGGGTTCACCTTGAACTCCTTCACCAATGTTTCACACTGAAGCTCAATCATAATCTGCAACCCCATCACATATCGCATCCTTATCTCATTGTAATAATCGGCAAAACTCAAAACTTTCACAGCATTTGGACCCCCAGCATTTTCTGGAACCGAGGGACCAGCCTCATTAAATTGGAAACCATAATCTGAATCTCCTTCTAACTTAAGAACACCCTCAGAACAATTTTCTTGATGTTGAGGAGCTTCTCCTTCCAACCCCAGAGCCTTCATAAACTGGGACCGAGAACCATAGATGGAGTCTAGCTGAGAAATAGGTTCAACCTTGATCACATGAGAACATTGGCGGCGGTGACTAGCTAAGTAGATGCCGCCGCTGGCATCTCCTCCCATGTCGACAAAGTCTTCATCGGCCACACCAGTGTCAATTATGTCGTCAGCCTGAGATCCGCATCTAAGGCAGTAGAAGAAGCCATCAGAACCGTCGGCAAGACCCACATTGCCACAGGTATGGCAGGTCCAAGCGTGGCTATTATCCATTCTCGATAATGGAAGGTGAAAGCGGTGGCAAAAATGTTATCGGAGAAAGAGGAGGGCCAATGCCCTACAAGCTTTCATATTTAACTATAAAAAAGTAATATTTAAATAAAAAAGGCATTAATTGAATTCTCATCACAAGTAAATGAAAAGGCATGACTATTGATCAACAGCATTATAACAAAAAAATGAGATAAATGAGCTGCCCAACATGGAATGCAAGAAATAATAGGTTTTATTGTCTCACACTAATCACATTTTGCTTCTCTTTTCAAATGACTTGATTCAATTAGACCAATGGAAATTGTGGTAACTGGTAATCACAAGTTTTGACAGTCTGTGAGCTTTTGGATATTCATGAGGACAGTGAACTTGTCACAAACAAGTTGAAAGAACAGAAATTGCACAATACTCAACAACGAAGCTCAATTACAATTATTTGCTTTGATGAAATCAGCCCACACTCGAATCAACTATTATAACCTATTACATAAACAATCCTTGAATCCTAGGACCAAAAAAAAAAAAAGCTTTGAACAGAAAAATAAATAAATAAATAAAAAGCTGAAGAACACAAGAATCAATCAAAGCTGAGATAACGAACTCAGACACTCACCTGACAAAAGGACTGAATCTGCAAAATGCAAATCAAAGCTTAATAGAACGAACTCAGAGACAATGAGAGCTCCCTCTCAAGAGAACGAGCAGAAAATACAAACCCAACCTACATAAAAGATGCGATTTTTTTAATAAAAGCATAGAACAAAATGCCAAACTGAGAACGAAAATTTTGAAAACAAGAAATAGGGAAAAAAAAAAAGCAGTGGATTTCAAATGCATGGTTACCAGAAATCATACAAGTTAATATCGAAGAGATTGGGGGAAAGAAAACAGACTTCAAAAAGCAGAAAGCGCGTACATGAGCGAGAGAGGAACGGAGACGGGAGAGGGAAGGAGAAAGGACGACAGAGGAAAATAACGCACCTAAGTGGGATGACCGCGCTGGGAAGGACGGACAGTCAAGAAACTACGGCATACGAGAGGCGCCGAGCAGGGGCCGAGACCAGCTGGGCGCGGCTGCGAGCGACCGGAGTGCCTGTGTTTGGTTACACAGAGGGGTTAGATGGTCTTCATTAAAGTTAGGATAACGGAGTTTATGAGTTTTTCGTTTTTCTTTTTTCTTTTTTGTGGGTCAAAATGAGGGTTATGAGCTTGGTTGAAGAGAGGGGGAGGTTTGGTTTAGGGTTTAGGCTTGGCTGAAGAAGACCCGGAGGGATGTTTGGTTTCTTGTTTGATTTAGAAAGGTAGGCGAGGGGAGCTAATTATAATCTTATAATAGATTATAAGGAGGGAAATTTTTTTTGTAAGCTAAAAAGTTTATTTTTAAGTTAAAAATAGCCCAACCATTTCTTAAAAAAAAAAAAACTTTTTAAAAAAAAAAAAAGTTGTTTGATGGTTATATAAATTTTTTAGCTTAAAATTTACTTAAAATCTCAAATTAAAAATAAGTTGTTTGGCAAAATTTTTGTTATAAGCACTTTTTACACATGCCCTTGTATAATCTGCTGCCAAATTACAAGTTCTAGAAACAAAATGTAAAGAAAACAATTGATGGTTTTGAAACAATAAGCGCAGATCCATAACAAGTCTTTCAGCTTGCAAGTCTGGACATTAAGAGTGATTTTTAACAGCATTAACTACAGATAGGCAATCAGATTCAAATGCCACTTGTCCCAGGTCCCCCCCTATCCTTCATTTTAAAAGTAGCATCATGAAGTGCTTGTGCTTCAGCATGGAAAGTCGAAGAGGCCATACAAGGTTTGCAAAACAAGTTCACAATCTTCCCATCAAAATCACGCATGAAATATTTTGTGCCTCCTTTATCAGAACCTGCATTATAAGCACCATCAGAATTGACTTTAAAAGGGTCAGGTCCAGGAGAGACCCAATGAAGAGATGATTCAGATTGATGACTACATGACTCCTTTTCCTTGAAAAAATTCCTTGCTGTCCAGAAATCATTGACACTATTCACAGCAGCATTAATAAGCCAGATAAGATCAGGTGCTTGGAAATCAATAATTTCTTCGCACCTTGCTTTCCAAATAAACCAGCACAAATAACCAACAAAGGATTGAGCCAATTCATCCTGTTTGAGCCTATCTAAAATTTGGAGCAACCAATCTTCAAAACTGGAAATATTGCATTCAAGCACTTTTATGCAAAGAGGGGAAGCAAACCATACATATTTAACCCAATCATTAACAGACAATGTTATACTGTTTCAGGGTGGGAATCACAATGGGCACAATGGGGTATAACACCACAACGTCTCTTCCAGAGAGCTTTTGTTAGTATAGCTTTAGAACAAGCTTTCCAGAGAAAATACTTGATCTTCGACTGTACTTTCAACGACCAAAACATTGACCAGAGGTGTTTGTCTAAAAGTGTAGAAGTACTAGGCCCTTTTCCTATCTTTAATTAATTTTGCTGCAACCAATGATATCCATATTTTACTGAGTAATTTCCCCCAGGATTCCTAATCCATACTAAATTGTCAATACAACAGAGGCGAGGCAAATTTATTTCTTTAATGGCAGCTACAAGATGATCAGGTAGATCAATATTGTTAAACATCCAGTTGCCATTTTCGACTAATGTAGAGATAGTAAGGTTTCTCAGTTCTTACAGGCACTTGCATCTCTGGGAAGAAAAATCTGGTAAAGATGGGACCCAAGGATCTTCCCATACATTTACCAACTGTCTATCCCCTATCTGCCATAAGGTATTTCCTTACAACACTTTCCTTCCTTCTAAAAGACTAGTCCATGCCCAAGAAGCTATAGAGCCTTTTCCAGCCTTCCAAAAAGAGGAGTCAGGGAAATATATTCCTTTTAACATTTTAACCCAGAATTCATTAGGTTCACAGTTAGAATACGCCAACACTGCTTACCTAGAAGAGCTAGATTGAAATTCTGGAATTATTTAAAGCCCATCCCCCCCATCTTGCTTTGTTTTACACGAATGACTCCAAGCTTTCCAATGAATTTTTCGATTTGACTCATCCCCCACCCCACCAAAAACAGGAGATAATATTATTTAACTCTAAGCACGTCTTTTTGGATAAAGAAAACAAGACATGGGGTATAGGAATAGCATCAGCAACGGATTTAATCAAAACTTCCCTTCCCATGCAAATAAATATTTAATGGTATCTCTCCATAAATCACTTGTAACTTTTGATCCTATGGATGGTCAAGACCCTATAACTCTTTACAATGTATTTGTTAATAATTGTGAGTCCACACATGCAAATAAATATTCTGCGGTTTCTGTTCAGTGTTTACTATTCATGAGTAGCAGATTTCATTTAACTGCTTTCTTCTCATACATTTACATTTAATTGAGCAACATAATATATCAAACTTTGGTATCCAGAGCACCAAGCTTAAGCAGGTAAACAAATTTTACACGCCATTCATTCATTATTGTGTGAAAACAAAAATCAGTATAAAATGAAAATAACTCGAATTGAGCAGCCATTCTAACTTGTAAAAATCGCATTCTTTGACACCTATTTAAAAGCATTTTCCCATATTACAGAAAATGATTTACTGTACCAGCATTCAGCACGAGAATCATCAAATTTCAATGAGGCCATGTAGGGATAAAAGAGATATTCTTCAACCAGCTAGTTTCAGCATATTTGGAAACAACGATTATTGCGCACATGTCTAGATAGTCCTCCCAATCAAAAGTAAAGGTAAAAAAGTCATCTTACAGGTAAGAAAAGTTCAGGCGATAAAAGCGCTTAACAATATAGTAACAAATTATATTCCACCCCGTTAGAAGATAATTGGGTTAAGCAAGATATACACACCTAATTCTAGAAATCGATCAATTTCTGAAAGGGTGAGCAGCAGCAAATTCAATCAGGAAGTGGTTTGTGAAGGATGAAGAGATGCAGAACAGAAAGACACGCGAACAGGAAAAACCGAAAAACAAGAAGAAGAAGAAGAAAAAATACAGAGTTCACCGACCTCTAGCAATGTATCGTTTCCAAAGACAACGCTCGTTGGGGAGAATCTCGATGAAACTCTTGTACCTCAGTCGTACACCCAAAGCGAGCCGAAGACGAGTGAGAGAATAAGATAAGAGCTTTTGTTTTGTTTTGTTTTTTTTTTTAAAAAAAAAAACTCCTTTAAAAGAGCTTTTACTTTCTTTCTTTCTTTATAAAAAAAAAGCTCTTGGCTTTTATAAAAACTTGTTTAGATTAACTTCTGTTTATAAGGAGAAGATAAGTTAAAAATAAAAGGATCCAAACAGACCCTATATCATTTTCTCTTTATATATATATTTTTCTTCTTCTTTCATAATTTGTTTATCAAAATTATAATTTTTTAATTTAATAATAGAATTCTAACTCAGCCATTATAAAAAGCAGAAGTTTACCGAATTCCACCAAATAAAAAATAAAAAACACTTTCATCCACCAAATTCAAATAACCTACTTGAATTGGAAACCATAGTCATGTAGAAGAAAACGTGTTGCTCCAATTTTTTTACATTCTAAGATATCCCTTAAGAGAAAAAAAAAAAAAAAAAAAAAAAAATTACCTTTGCATTTTGACCGGATTCTTTCTTAAAAATTCCTATGAAACTAGGGCCACGTACATCATGGGTAATCAAAATATCAACATTAACGCAAATGTTGTCCCCTGGGCTCAACGTACATCCTTATCAAAAATTCAAAGTCTAATACTCTATCCAGTTTTAAATATAGGATAAAAAGTTTGTAGTGCAAATTGCACTACAAATTTTGTCCTATATTTAGGACCGGAGATAGTAGATAATTACATATTTTGCATATCAACTTACATCATTATAAAAAATCAATACGCAATAGGACACATCATTACATAAAATCAAAAGTTTCCATATATGGTTAGAAAACTACACAAGTCCTATGCTCAATTGGGAAGATGTTGTAACATCAAATGTCTCCAAAAGGTTAGCAAACCAAATTGCTAACATCAAAAGTCTCCAAATGGTTAGCAAACTAAATTGCTAAGTCTTTCACAACATCCATGAACAAGTCTTTGCGGGAAAGAAGGGGACATTCAACAAATGTCCTTAGTAGGCCAACTCCATCTAACACGCCAAGTCAACATGCATCCAATGAGAATCGAAATGGCTCTCGCTGTCGCTGGAACTAAAACCTTGCTGGTTCCTCCGTCTACGGAGGAGGAGGACTTACTTATGAGAAGCTCCAAGAAGATGAAAAATGATATTCCTACTCCAGAGTCTACGATAGTGGAACAAAGGGCCTAAGCTCGGGAATTCGCTTTTCCAAGCTCTCTAAAGGTACTACGTCTTTTGCCGACAAGCTTAAAGGAATCTCTAAAGAAACAGAGGAGGTTCCCGGGGTAATATTGAAGAAGCAACCGATGCACTGTCAGATGATTCTTTGTCTGATGATGAAGAAGGTTACCTTTGCAAGATAACTGAAGACCGCCTACGGAACTTTCCAACCTTTACGTTCTCCAAGAAGATGAAAAAGAAAATGTATAAGGCATGGAGCAATGCGTTATTGTTAAGTTATTGGGGAGGTCTATCGGATACAAAGCGCTCGAGTCCGAGTTCGCTTTTATGGGCTAAAAAGGGAGTTACAAAGCTCATCAACATTGGCCATGGTTATTACGTGGTTAAATTCACAAACGAGATGATCGTAACAACGCTCTTACGGGGGGCCTTGGATGATCTATGACCACTACTTAACCGTAAGACCACGGGAACCGATGTTTAATTCAAATCTTTGCAAAGATAGACAAGGTTGCCGCCCTCAGGAGGGCCGCCTAATTTTTCTTGAATATTATTATAAGGATGCTTTAGCATTCATAGGTGATAGAATAGGAGAGACGGTAAAGGTGGATATTAATACGTCATGCCAACTTCGTGGTCACTATGCGAGGTTTTGTGTTTTAGTGGATTTGACGAAGCAACTTATGGCCGGGTTCTCGGTGGATGGGCAAGAGTACTTTGTCGAGTATGAAGGGTTGCATTTGCTTTGCTCTAACCGTGGTTTCTTTGGTCATCGACATGAACAATGTCCCCACAAAAAAACCAATCCCGAACCATCCGAAGCATCTCCTCACGTGTTCGAGAGTGCCAAAAAAGTTGTTCACAAGGAGCAAACCAAAGGAGTTGTGGACTGGAGATTGCCGGAGAGTAGTTCAAAAGCCACGTCGTCCTCGTCGAATAAAGAGAAACAGGTGAACAATCCAAGCAAGATGGGGTGGTTCACGTTTTGCGCTTTTAGTCGAAAGGGAGGTCATTGATCGGCAACAAAAAAAGAACAGAGGTTGGCGAGGTGTTTGAGCACCGGGACAACTCCGCACCAAGATTGCATTCCAAGGCCACTACTAAGGTATGGAAAGCCCCTATGGAAAAATCGAGAAATAAGTGTCGGGAAAGTAATGCGCTAGTGGGAGGGACAACGGCTTTGGAGAAAAAGAAGAATGAACCAATAAGGAATAAACGGGTGGATAAACGTGCACGTGTTCCAAACGAGATTATTCCAATTGGAGATGGAGAAATATTGAGAATAACCATGGGGGAGCCACTTAATGAGTCGATATGGAGTGTGTTGTGGAAGGCCAACCAATAGGCCCATCGATCCAAAAACAAGGTCTTTTGACCCCGGCCCTCAAACCGCGATGGATCCCGAGACAGGTTGGCCGGGAAATTTTTATGGATGTGTCCCGGGAACTTGATCCGCCGGGCCGGTAGCTGGGCTTCTTGGGAAATTTTGGGCCCAAGAAGATGATTATTTAGATCCTGGCGATGAGATTGTGAAGGAAACGCCTATGGTTACGCATGGGTGTTTTAGTGGGCCGCAAGCCCATTAACTTTGTGTGAAGTGGAATTTTAATTCTCGCTTTTTAATGTCAAATATTATTTATTGGAATGTTCGTGGTGCCAACGCGGAAGAAAATTAGTACAAAGCACCTAAGACTAGTCTCGTAAGCACGACTCTCCTTCTATGATTGTGATTTCGGAGACCAAGTGTGTGGATGATGCTCGTTTTAGAAGCTTGAAATCGTTGGGTTTCGACAGCTTCGTCTTTGTACCCAGCGTGGGACGCTCCGGTGGGATTGCCGCCTTCTGGAAATCCGACCTTATTGACGCCGTGCTCTGTAGGAAGGATCGTCAGTTTCTTCACTTTCGGTGTTATTTTAAGGGTGGTAATCCTTTCTTCGTAACTGCTATTTACTCGATCCCTGATGGGTCACAGAAGAAGCTTCTTTGGTTAGCCTTAGAGGAGTTCTCGTCATCAATATCCATCCCTTGGGTTATTCTTGGCGACTTCAACGATATCTCCTCGGCGTCGGAAAAAGTGGTGGTAGGGGAACTCGATGTTCGGATTCGCCTATTTACGGATCGTCTTATGAGATGCCGCCTGTCGGATCTTGGATTCTGCGGTCCAAGATTCACTTGGAAGGGTCCACGTTTGTTGGGGGGCCGACGGATTTTCGAGAGACTCGATCGAGCTGTGGCGAACGAAGGTTTTCTCTCGTCTTTTGTGAATTGCATCCTCAAGGTAATGCCTAGAACTCCTTTCTCGGACCATAATCCTATTTGCCTTAAATTCATGTCTGAGGTGGGTCGGGGTAGGGAGCGTCCTTTCCGCTTTGAAGCCTTCGGCTTAAGCATGCTCACTATCGGATTTTCCGGAGGGGCCTGGGATTCGATGGTGATCTTATTAGGACGTTGAGTAATGTGAGGAATTTGTTGGGTCCATGGAATGAAAAGTTTTTGGCTTGGTTGAACGCCAAAAGGATTCTATTCTGAGAAGACTCCGTGGGATTCAGTGTTCTCCGGATTATCCCCATTCCCAATTTTTATGCTCTCTGGAGGCTGATTTACATGATGAATTGGATAGACTTCTTGATATTGAAGAGATCAAGTGGTTCCGTGTCAAGGTCGATTGGATTACCATGGGTGACAGAACACAAGATATTATCACTTGAAGACCAAAATGCGTCGGCGGAGAAATGAGATTTCTATGCTTAAGAATGATAATGGTGTTTGGGTGCGGGATGAAGATGAACTCAAACGTTTAGTTGTTGATCATTTTAAGAATATTTATTGCTCCCCGATCGGGGCCTTTCGATGAGGGTTACGACTTCCGTGTTTCCATGTATTGATCGAAATGAGTTATCTCGCTTTAGTTAATCTGCCGAGCGATGATGAGGTTAAGAATGCTCTTTTTTCTATGGGTTGCTTCAAGGCTCCGGGAGTGGATGGGTTTCCTCCTGTGTTCTACAAATCTCATTGGGGGACAAGTGGGTGCGACGTTGTGTGGTTTTGTGAGACAAGTGTTTCAAGGCCAAATCTCTCTCGTGGAGGCTAACGAAACCCTTATCTCCTTAATTCCTAAGAGGGACACAATTGAAATGGTAAGTCACTTTAGACCTATCTCTTTATGTACGGTTCATTATAAGTGTGTTTCCAAGGTAATTGCATTTAGACTCGTAGGCATTATGGATAAGTTGATATCCCCGTTTCAAGCTAGCTTTATTAAAGGTAGGCATATCCAAGACAATATTATTGTGGGGCGGAGCTTCTTCATATTATGAGCAAGAATAGAAGTAGGCGGGGCTTAATGGCTATGAAGATTGATCTTGAGAAAGCTTATGATAGAATTAGTGGAGTTTCTTAAAGCGTGTGCTTTTGGAAATTGGGCTTGATATTCCTTTTGTGGATCCGATTATCAATTGCGTCTCTTCGCATCATATAATGTTTTGTGGAATGGATCTCAAACGAGTTCTTTTCTCCTTGTAGAGGGCTTAGACAGGGGGATCCCATTTCTCCTCTTTTGTTTGTGCTGTGTATGGATAAGCTCTCCCACGTGATCTGTGATGCGGTTGCTGATGGTAGATGGAAGCCTATTTCTGTCTCTACCGGGGGGCTACAGGTGTCACACCTTATGTTTGCTGATGATTTACTTTTGTTTGGTGTTGCTACGGAGTCCCAAATAGAGTGTATGTTGGAATGTTTGCAGGATTTCATGCTTGCCTCGGGCGGTCGTGTTAATAAGAGTAAATCCTCAATTTTTTTCTCTCCGAAAGTCTCTGGACATATTAGGTCTCGGATTAAGGCTTTATCCCAGATGCAAATTTCTAATGAGATCGGGAGATACCTTGGAGTCCCCCTCACCGTGAATAGGAGGAAAAGGGAGGACTTCCGCATATGTTATTGATCGGGTGAGATCCAAACTTAGTGTGTGGAAGGCCGCTTGCCTATCTATGGTCGGGAGGATTACTTTGGCAAAATCGGTGATTAGTACCATCCCTTTGTATCCAATGCAAGTGGTAAGGTTACCTTCTAGCATTTGTCTTGAAATTGAAAAGATACAAAGAAACTTCATATGGGGCCATAATGATAGTTCTAGGAACTATCATCCTATTGCTTGGGATCGAATTACGAGACCAAAGGAGTTTGGAGGTTTAGGATTCAGGAAACTGTGTTCTGTTAACCAAGCTTGTAGCGTGAAATTAGCTTGGAAGCTTCTGATTGGTTCCAAAGGCTTGTGGGCGGAGATTCTTTTCCAGAGATATATGAGAAGGGAGGATGGTAACTTACGAGTTGTAAGGTCGGAGATTCTTGCATTTGGAAGTTTATTTGTTCTCAGAGGGAGGTTGTAGAACAAGGGATTAAGTGGACGATTAGGAGTGGCACAGTGGCTAGCTTCTTTAATGATTGTTGGGTGGGAGAGGGTATTAGACTAAAAGATTTTAGTCTAAGACCCTTGTTGGAGGAGGAGGATAATTCATTTGTTGGAGATTGGGTGTCGGATGGTATGTGGAATATGGAAACCCTCGCTGGAATTGTCAATGCAGCTGGTTTGAGACGTGTTAGTGCAGTCTTACCTCCAAGATCTAACTCCGGCAATGATGTTATGAGTTGGGGTGAGACTACTGATGGGAATTTTACTCTCAGGAGTGCCTATTTCTTGATTGAGCCTAACCCCGCTTTCCTAAGGGATAGTCTTTTCAAAGCTATATGGCGGTGGAGAGGAGTTGAAAGGATTAGAGTTTTCATGTGGAGGGCTGCCTTGAATAAACTTCCAACAAACTTGTGGAGAAGTTCATGGTCTTCTAGTTCTGAGCTTTGTAGATTTTGTAATGCAGGGGTGGAGGATATTCTTCATATTTTTAGAGACTGTTTATATGCTAAAAATATGTGGCTTGCTCTCCTTGATAACAGGTATGTCAATGATTTTTTTGCTGCTAGGTGTCGTGACTGGCTGTTTATGAACCTTAAGAAATCACTGGGTACTAGTGTTAGGGATTCTTGGCCCCTTGTGTTTGGGGTTGCTGTCTGGAAACTTTGGGAATGGAGAAATTGTTGCATTTTTAATGTTTCTTTTGTGAAACCCGTAAATCCCGCTTTTTGTGATTCTAAGGATTTGGAGCAGGTTTTGTTTTAGAACCGTGTAATGGGGGCTCTATGGAGAGATCTCTATTGTCTCATAGTGTTAGGTGGGAGAGGCCACCGCTTGGTTGGTGGAAGATAAATGTTGATGGGGCTATGGTGCTTGCGTCGGCTAAGGCGGGTTGTGGGGGCTAGTTCGTGATGGTCTTTGGTAAGTGGTATGTTGGTTTCTCCAAGTCCATTGGGAACTGTCAATCGAATGTGGTCAAGAATGGGCAATTTTGGAAGGTCTTCACTTGCTTGGGATCTTGGCTTGCTTTTGTTCTTTTAGAATCGGATGCCCGGGAGTTTTGAACTTAATTGCAGATTTTAATAACTCTTCTCGTTAGTTTGATTATTTTAAGAATAAGAGATTTATTAAATAGGAATTGGCAAGTCCGCTTTAGAGTAATTCATCGTGATGCTAATTGTATGGCAGATGCTTTAGCTAAAATTGGAATCTCTAGGACATCCATCCTAAGAGAATGCCCGTCTTATTTGCGGTCTTGTATTGACCAAGAGTGTTTGGGATTAATTTCCCCTTTGTGTAATTTCTCATTCCTGTAATTTAGGCCTCGGCCTTCTCCTTTTATTATCAAAAAAAAAAAAAAAAACATGCATCCAATTCATACTACACCACTTGAGACATCAAATACTACTTCAAATTATAGGAACACTTTCGTAGTGCAATTTGCACTACGAAAGTGTTCCTATAATTAGGACCGGAGGGAGTAGCTTATAATTAAAAATTCTAAGCCTATGAAAATCAGATAAAACAAATAGAGCATCAGAACTTGTCAATATATAGAATACCAACTTAAAGCAATTATTTTCTATTAAAACTCAAAAGCAAACATGAATTATTGTAAAGCTTTCTGAATGAATAGCTACAGTCATGGGCATACACACATCAAACTCATTGAAACTTCTGAATTTCCTCAAGAGTCGCAAATGTAGTTATAAAGTTCTCAGACAACAATGCTTTCCTTCTAGGGAGACCATAGAAACCAGGATGAGGAAAGTCGAGATTAAAAGGCGTATATATGGTACTACCTCCTGTCCTAAATATAGGACAAGATTTATAGTGCAATTTGTACTACAAACCTTTTCTTATATTTACGATCGGAAGAATACAAAGTTTTCATAAATCTCTCAAAACAAAAAGTTTATAGTACTTACATATCAAAGATTGGGATGTTCAGAACAGAAGTTACAGTGACAGCAATCATCTTCTTTTCTTAGATTTTCATTTATAAAAATAAGTCAAAGATAATAAAATACGAGTATTATATTACTATTTTACAAATTTTTTGCTCAGTTGGTCTCCCAAACTGAAAAACTATTAAAGCGTTGCAGCAGATTAATAATGTTCCCTTTCTACTCTTTTTTTTAGTTTAATGCACACCAATTATTATCTACCGTCAAGCATATGCTTCCTTCCTGTACTCAGACAACTAGATTGCATAATTGGTTTGCCTTGACCTTTTTAAGAACAAAGAATCCTGAACCAGCTCTATATTATCCTCTAATGAACAAGACACAGAAAATAGCAAAATTCTTCATCCAATTAGCATAACATTTGGATGAATCAAGAGGTTGCGAAGCAAGAAGCACATGCTAATAAAACAGATTCAAAGTTCTTTTCTTTCTATAAAAACCGCTAAATATTCAGCCCAGAGAAATACTAAAAATCAAAGGAATAAACAAAACTCTATTTTGTTGTGGCAGCCATGGAAGTTTCAGTTCAAACAAGGTAGAAGAAGAAAATAGGAAATTTTGGGAGTCACAAGAAACAAGGTGGAAGAACAAGAATGAAAGGTTTTTCAATTTCAAGATAGAAGAATGAAAATAGGAACTGTGGTTTTTAAATTTTTTCCCACCCCTCACCTCCCCTCCTTCATACCAAACGGGATTTTTAATTTCTAACCCCCTAACTTAACCTCAAAATAAACCCCCCCCCCCCCCCCCCCAAAAAAAAAAAAAAAAAAAAAAAAAAAAAAAAAAAAAAAGCCTGAAAGTAAAACTAAAACCTATAAATGTGCTTTTGATCTATTATATTTTAAATTCTTCTTCTTAATAGCCTAATACTCTGATCCAACTATGCATGCACCAGATAGTTAAATTTTGGATCTTGAATAAATAAATTAGCCCGCTATATCTATTATTATACAAATTAAAATTAGGGGGAAAGATAGAAAAAGAACTTTAAAATTGTAAAATTTCAAATCAGAAAATGAGTTTTGTCATTCCCTTATTAACTCTTGGTAACAAACATAATTTGAGATTTTGCAATTTTAAAGTTTCTTTCTTTCTTTTTCCCTTAAAACAAGACTTCGGACCCGTGTGTTGCACAGAGTATTGAGTTCTGTTCTGTTTTAAATATGAATAACAAAGGCGCAGATTTAATAACCAAATTGTTTTATTAATTAATCGGTAAATTGAGCACTGAAAAATACACAAATGAAAGTAATAAAATATTGACTTCATTGAAATATGAAATTCAAACCACAACAATGACAAAGTCAAACAAAGTTTCCCCTTACCTTTCTTTGCACGGATGGGTTAACATTGTAAATGCGGTAAAATGAACAACACATGCAACAATGTGTTTACTAAACCAGTTCATAACAACATCTCATTATTTCAAAGAAAGGTTTTGCAAGACTTCTCTATACACAACGTTAGTTGTAATGCTATTACATTCATTGGACTCATGCAATATAAGTAATCTCAACCTATTGAAACTCTTGACCCTAGATAGTGCAACGCATAATTCCCCATGTGAAAAGATCGAGCTTGGAAGGTAGAGACCTACATTGGTTATAGATTGACTTTGGATTTTATTTATTGTCATTGCAAATGAGATTATGATGAGAGATTGCCTCCTGGTAATATTGAAAGACAGTTTAGATTTAGATGAGTTCATGTCCATTATGTGTATCAAAATCTCTTCGCCAACGCTTATGTCATTCAACGCCTTTGCCTTAATGACATTCTTGCCAAGTTGTGTTATTTGTAGCCTTGTACCATTGCACAACCCTGCTGCCTGATTAATATTCTTTATTAACATAACTGGTACACCTACTTTCAATACCAATTTGTGATGAGGTATCCCTAAGCATTTAATTGCATTTAGATATTCTGAAAATGTTTTAATTTTCGCTTGTTCAATTGGATCGCTCGAAGACTTCAACCTCATATTCTTGGTTAGTCGAAGTAATTTGCATTCATTCCAGAGCCGAGAAGCATTGATAGTTGTATCTACGATCTCAGCTCGACCACTTTTCAGTATAACCGGTATGATTGGCCTAAAATCACCACCCATGATGACACATTTTGGCCCAAATATGGAATTGCACTTCATGAAATCCTTCAACGTTCGATCAAAATCCTCGATACAATGTCTCTTAACCATTGGCGCTTCATCCCAAATAATGAGGTTATTTATTAAGTTTGTCGTTGGTGAATTATGAGTAAATGAACATATAGAATCTTCATTAACGTTGATAGGAATATAGAACCTTGAATGCGCAGTTCTACCCAATGGTAGTAGAGTTGCTGCTATCCTACGAGATGCTACATTAAGGATGATTTCACCGTTTGCTCTTACAGAAGCTGTCAATGCATTCCATAAGAACGTTTTATATGTTTCACCAAATCCATGCACAACGAAGAAACCCCCTGTTTTTGAAGAAACTGCACCTATTATCTCATCAAATATTTCATACGAGTGCAATACCATCATGTGGTAACCCAATGTCCCCATCTCCTACATGTAGAAACCATTTTGAAAATGTTTTAATTTTCTCTTGATCGACTGGATCAATCGAAGACTTCATCGTCATATTCTTGGTTGGTCGAAGTAATCTACATTCATTTCAAAGATGAGAAGTGTTGATAGTTGCATCTACAGTTTCGTATCTTAACTTGCTGTTGAGATCCTTGTGTTCTTTCTTTCTTATATTTATTTATTTATTGTTTATTTATCCTAAGGTTCTTTGTCCCAAGGTCCAGACTCCACCTTTTACTTTCTTTCTCTTTAATCCATTCTTCTTGAAGTGTCAGGTCTTGGGAAGTCTTTTCTTTAAAATATTTTTTATTCAATAGTCAAACCTTTCTCTCCCACTAATGCTTTGCGACCGGGCATACATATTTTTATTGATTTATTCTTTTATGGACCCCCCCCCTTTTATTCACCTGTACACGTATGAGCATATATGTGTGTATATATGGCATCTCATATACCCTTTGCCTTTAAATGAATGTAGCTCCAGACTTCTTAAAACCATTTCTCTATATGTTTTTTTTTAACCATTTGTACAACTCTACCTAAACCCATTTTATGTGTATATACACAGATAATGTTTCCTTAAATTTTCTTTCTTCTTCTCAGCATAACAAACCTGTAATCAGCCAAACACACACATACATATAAAGCTATTGACTTTTGAATCCTTTACTTTATAATATATATGTGTGTGTAGGGGTGCAGAGGGTGAGAGCTTGTGTGTGTGTGTGTGTATATTTATAGGGATGTAGAGGGTAGTTTTAAGTATTTAGAGTTTCTTGAAAGAAACTTTAGAATAGTTTGGAGAAATATATTAATAGATATTCATGTTATGACTTTGTAGACTCTCGTATGACAACAGCACAATTGTGACTTTGTCTGATCACCCGACATTACATTCAGTTAATAAAAAAAGCGTGAAAAGAGATCATAAAAAAATTATCAAGTAGCAACAGATTTTTATAGAAGGATAAGTCAACCAAGCGATGAAACTAAGTATTAGTCACAATTTTCTATTCATTGTGATGTGTTCTATTATACAAATCCATTACATTTTGAGAATTAATTATATTATTCGTGATTGAATATATCTATCATGATGTTTGCATTTGTGATGGGTTGGAGTAAGGAGGGATTTGTATGTTCAGATATTTTACCATGTGGTATCTCATCACTCGGTGCACAGTGTATAACACTTTTCAGGGCCCCTTCTTCAATGTCTTCCAGGGCTGGGATTTTATTGGAGTTGTGAGATATAACACCTCCTTAGTTGTGTTCTTTAAGGAGGGGAGTCATAGTCCAGACTTAAGTTATACAACTTTGGCCAGGTGAATCTTAAGAACTAGTGAGTTTAGGATAATCCAGTCAAATGGATGAGTTTCTGTTGGACTATGTGTTAGCTTAAGACTCCAGTCAGCGAGCGGTATAAGGATGGATGGTGATAAAAGGGAAATTGCATCTTGCATATTGCATAATAACTGTATAGTACATACTGCCATGAAAATACATATTGGCATAATGACGATTAAATTTGTAATTTTTTTGTATGAGGAATTATGGTACATACAAATATATACGTATCAGCTCCTTTTTATCATATGTGGTTTTCTTATGTATGGTAGAAAAATAAAAGTACATGGTCATGGAAAGTACGGCATAAAAGAAACACAATCAAATTAGATTTACTAATCAAAATATCTCTACATCTTGAGAGAGAGAGGTTTAACATACATACATACATACATACATACATACATACATACATACATACATACATATATTGACAAACAACCCCATATGTTGCACGGAGTTAGATTTTCTATGATTGCCTTAATCAATGCAATGTCATTTTGAATTGATTCATTTTATATTGAGTTCTTGAAATATCTCTCTGTAGACTACATTGGTTATCTAATTTGTACATTTAAATATTTATTTTGTCAAATAATACTAATAAATAAAAATGTTTATATATATAAAATGAAGAGTTGTCAACATACAAATTTAAGATTAACTAAAACCATGCATCTTCTTAGGGGATTGAATATAGATTGAGATTTATATCTTTTCTTATTTTTATAAAAGACCTTTAAAATCTCCCCAAAAAAGTCCATTATTGACCTTTACTATATTAATTCATTTTAATCAAGTTCAATCTCAATTCATACCCATACTAATCTAAATCGATACATTGATCAAGGAATAATAAATACAATCATTTTAATTCGGTAGAATAATCCTTTAAACCTCGTAATTTTTGGTGATCCAAGGGATTTAGAGGATTATGATTAGAATAATCCTCTAAATCTCAATTCATCCCCTAATTATATTGATTAGACCAAATCAATTCTTTTACATTGAAATTCAAATTTTAAATCTCCTAATCAATTCAATACCATTATCAATATAATAATTTGATATCATTATCTATATAATAATGATAATAAATCAATCATCTATAAAAAAAATATTAATAATAAGTATAATTATAACCCTCTTATTGTCACAAAAATAATAATCATCTAAATTCCATAAATGATAATACTTTGAATTCATGGATAACGATTATGAACACTTTGTAATTTCCTTTTTTTTTTTTTACAATTTTTTTTAATTCCCCATATTACATAAGATCATTAAATTAGAATAAAAGGAATTTGAAATTTGAAATCACCACCCAACTAAACCAATCGAAATCCCCACCTAATTAAATCAACATTGGCTAATTCACTGCCCAGTTTTTTATCCGCACACCGCCCAATTAAATTGACCAATGATGTTTTGGCAAATCTTGACTCCACGCCTGAAAATAAATGTGAACATAGGGAGAGGGATGGAAACGTGGAAGATTATACAATGTTAAATGATGTAGTTCATGCAACAGAGATTAAACCAATGCCATGGTAAGTTTCCGTAGCTAAATGTCTCCTCATTTTCTCAACACTTTAATTATTTTTTAAAATAACTAATGTGTCAGCAATGAAAAAAGAAGGAATCGAAGACCAATTAGCAGCCACAACAGGTAGGAGGATTAATTGGCCTAACTACTTTTGGATACACCAATCCATTCTTATAAAAATTTAGAAATTTCTCAAAAACTTTTAAAACACACAATCAAATATCAAGAAAACAATTTAATGTTGATTCTATGGGAGGTCACCGCTCAAGTAGGAATTAGTTAGATAAATAATTTATCGGTTCATCAAATCCAATCACATAGAAGTTGTTAATGATTTAAAGGATAAATTATCGTTTCTGATTAATATATTTTTTTGAAAATAATGAAAACAACCCTTTTTAAATATTTAAGTATTAATTTGAAACTAATACTCGTCACCAAAATGAAAGTATAAACTAAGTAAGAAATAATTGAAAAAAAACTCATCGAAGCATTCAAGAGAATAAATACATTTAAATTAGAAATATATTAGATGGAAATCATGTTGGGAAAAAAAATTAAAACACAATATTCTCTTGTACAGTTAAGATATGAAATTAAAACAATTAGTATTTACAATATATCATTGCAATAATACGTCATTGAATAAATAATAATTTTTTCAAAAAAACAAATATAACTTGATATTACCAATCTTTGAAGGACAATTAAAATTACACTTTTATTGCAACAGATTTATTGTTAAATCTGGTGGGAGGTTAGCGCTTAAATAAGGTATTTTGTACTAAAAAATCTGAAATATGACCATATTAATTAGTTTATTTAATTTTTTACATCACATGTTTCCATATATATCATAATGAGTCTTTACTTCCTAAAAATCTCTCACTTACTATGTCTTTCGTCTACTTATCCTCCATATTTAGGTTTCAAATTCAAATTTTATATTAATCTAACTTTCCATTTTTTTTTTATTTTGATCATTATTTCAATTCAGTCTAATCTTGTAATCCCGTCAGTATCATGAGAATCACATATATAAGATATGGAATAAAAAATATAGAATCGAAAAAGTTTAATTCACAAAATAATCACGCATATTATAGATATTTAGATAGAAAATGTTTCATCAATTTTTGTACATATAAAAAAAACAACGGATAAGTTTTTTCATTAGATTTCCTCCCAACAAAGCATAGTCAACATTTAGTTAAGCATGCCATTATAATAGGGATTAGATTTTGCATTTACTTTCAATTTTTAAAACAAAAACAAATGAATCTCAAACATAATTATAATTTAAATAATTTTTTTATTTGTGCACGATAAATGAAGATAAAAATAATAAATTATATTCTATTGAAATCAAATTCAAATTTTTAAATCTCCTAATCGATTAAAATCGTTACCAATATAAATAATAATAATAACAATAATAAATAATAATCAATCATCAATAAACAAAAAATATTAATAATAAGTATAATTATAATTTACACAAAAATTATAACCTCTCCTTGATATATGAGATTTAGTCAAAATAAAAATAAATTTATAAATAGGAGATGGTGAATAAGAAAACGGATTTTGTAAATAATCAATTGTACCAAAAATAATTTAATATTATATTGGTTTATATGCTAGACACAGTCACACACAGCCCATAGTCTAGTGTGGCAGAGAGAAATCTCACTGATGAGTGAGAAAACCGATAAACCTTAAAAATTGTAAATTACAATGGCAACTATTGTCGATGCCTTCATCTTGGTAGCCACTTTTTCAAGATTTTCTCTTTCTACTCCCTCCCAGCCTCCTCCTTTTTTTCTTTGTCAGAGATTGTCAATTAATTGATTAAAGCCTTAATGCCTGAATATTGTGCTTAAACAAAGACATGATATAATTAATAGGGATAGGATATTGTCATTACCAATTTTATGTCACTACCACTTTTCTACCATTAAATCAGAATCTTGTTAGGAGAGAGAAATAATAAAGGTGGATGAGATTCTGATCTAACGGTGAAAAAGTGGTAGTGACTTGGTAGTGACATAAAATTGGTAGTGACAATATCTCATCCCTATTTAATATATTATATTATATTATATAAAAAATGGAAGGTGGGGATGAAAAAGAAAGCATAGAATAATAAAATATAATAAAGATCGGACTAAGAATTGAGTATTGCTCTCTGCTCTGAACCCGAATACAGTGCTAAGCTTTGACAAAAAAAACAGTGCTAAGCCGCACCATCTACACCGTCTCTGTTCTTTCTGCTACCCTCGAGGTAGACGTTGCGATCATCTTCCCCGTCGTACACGCCAGTGTGTTCAGGCGCGATTTGCTCTTCTCATTTTCCAGCTCTGATGACTGGGCTGGTTGCAAGATCTGAGTCTTTGTTTCAGTAGTTCGGCCCCTTGTAGAAGGATTTGGCTGATTGGGTTGGTGCGACACACTTGTGGTGCCCATTCAAATTTTTGCAGAAATCGATTTGGGCTGTGACGCTTTCAGATAGGAAAAATGATCTTCATCAGCTTCGATCCGAACAGGTTAGTAGGTTTTGTCTCCATTTAAAGTTGTGCCAATCTTAAGTTCTTCATGGAAGAGATCAATGTTCAAAAAGTGCCAATATCGAAAAGTAAGGACCAACCATTGTGCCTAACAAAGCCCAACACTCTTCCCATCTCGTTGCATCTTCGTCTAAAACTGGGCTTTTTCAGAAATAAATATTGAAATTTTGCCAAAGGAAGAAGGAAAGCGGATAACGTTTGAGCATGTAAGAGCCTCTGTGAATCTGAAAAGTGAGAAAGAAAGAAGGAAAGAATGTATAACAGTTTAAAGAAGCAGAAATTATTACTGAAAACTTCCCAAAAATAAATATTACTAATCAAGATCCAAGGAGGAGGAGTCAATATTGTTCACGAATTGAGCAGATGAGAGAAGAGGAAAACCTGAGATGCCATCCAAACATGTAGAGGAGAGTCCGGTGGGGTTATGATGATGATAATGTGTTATCATCATCTTCAAGGGATCTACAACGCACCATCACCGAGCCTGGCAGCTTTTCCGAACAATGAAATTTAATATGGAATGTGCCTTTATATAATAAAAATTTATGAGAATTAGGGTTTATATGTGTTCAGGGCAATGCAGACGGAAATTCAAACTACCCAATAACATTGGGAAAGATATTGACTCCGCCTAAGATTAAATGCGTACATGGGGAAGGTTGCAATCGTGGGAAGTTAAACAATGCTATTTAATGCTCTTCATTCACCTTTCATTTGACCAATGGCATTGTTGGTCTTTGCAGCTAAAAACATGGGAACTGTGCGTTTATTAAATGTTCTTCCGTGGAATGAGTTTTTTTTTATAGCAAAATTACACATGGTGGTACCATGTATGACATGGCATCTAATGACCAATTGCTTAAAATGAAATTGCCATATAGGTGTACAGGTGGACCAATAATTGAAAGGCTAGGAGGTTTAGAGGGATATATTGATTATGGATCAATTGATTCACAATTTACCACATAACATTTAACAACTTTTTGAGCAAAACAAGATAATATTTAATAACCAACGGGGGTTGGCACAAGTGGTAAGTGGCTTGTGTCGCTTAAGCAAGGTCTCGAGTAGCAATGTAGAAAGAGGAACATTTTTCTTTATCATAAGTAAAATAAAGAACTCAATTCTGAGGTTACAATGCAGAATAACCAATTATGGGCTGTTGCAATGAACCCAACTGACCATCTAGTCATGCATAAGAACTATCGGAGAAAGCTAGTCTATACAGGCTTGTCACAAGTTTCCAAGGCTCAAATTTACAAGTGAAGCCTTTGGCCCTTTCTGGGTTTTTGGTCTTCAACTATGTAAGGCTAAGGGATTTAAGGGAAAGACAATCAATACAAAAAGTGATTTGTTTCAAACTCCTTGACCAAACTATGAAAAGTTCATTTGCTTCACTAAAGTTTCTTACCATTAAATGAATTCAACAAACTCAACAATTTGGATTTTATGGACCTGATGCAACATGGAACTATTTTGCTAGTCACACACTATTTGACTCTCCTGACTCCTCTTGCAAGCTCTTGTAAAGAGGGGGAAAATTTTCATAACCTCAAATCAAAATATGTATTCTCTATTTCAGCTACGACCAAATGCCCACCTATAGTGGTTCTGCATATCGGGCCTATCTGGGACAACATAGGGAGTGACCGCGCCAAACAAAATAAAATATAAAAGTGTATTCTTACGTCTCAGCATGTATAAACGATACTTTTTCGACCTAACTGCAACTTAAAGTTCCTTAATTTTTAAGTTTCACAAACGCATCTATGACATGTGATTTGAATTAATATCTCTAAATTTAGCTACTTCGAAAAGGTTGTTAATTAGCACGTCGAAATGAGGACTTCAGTCCTAGGACATGCAGTTTCTGGAACCACGTAAATCTAGCTGGCAATTGAACAGACTCACAGGATTCATCCACCTATGCATTCACAATCTGTCCTTTATTACTCAGGACACCAAGCAACAATTATGCAAATCTCATTCACCAGAACATCGCTATCAACCAATTCTTTTTTAATATTTCATATACAGAGACTCAACAGGGGGAGAAGGTGTGTACTAATAGTTGTGCTCAGAACAAAGTCCAAATCGCCGATCAGCTAGCACGATGGCGCTGCAGATGCAGGTGGCCAGTGTTCCGCTGGTGTAGTGCTTGTGTTAGTGATTGTGCCGTAGCCGTTCGCGGGTCTGGCCGCTGAAGCTAAGCGACGTCAATGATGTTGAGGCATTAATGGGATGTAAGGGGGATGACCGAGGGTAAGGCAAACATATACAATTCGTCGCAAAGTGGTTTTTTTTTTTTTTCATGTGCTCCAATATCTGAAGCATCTTGGGGGTGATCAAGCTTTCCGTTAAATGCATCCAGTCATCTAGTATCCCAATTTTACTATTAAAGTATTAACTGTGGTACTTAATATAAGATCTTTCGTAATGCAATTTGCACCATAAATGAAATGTTATATTAAGTACCAGGGTAGTATTATTTTTTTAAGGAGAAAATTTACTAATATAGTATTATTATTTTTTTAGGAATAATTTTAACCTCGTCATTAACTTCTAAAATGTCCCTTAAGTGAAGATGCATCAGCACTCTATGACTCTGTTTGGTACGAGGCACTGAGGGTAGGGATTGAGATTGGGTCAAGGACTGGGCCAATTATATTGTTTGGTATGATGGACCAAGGATAACCTGAGATTGAGAGTACCACGAAAGTGGGTTTGCTGCAAAGCCATCTCCCCCTAGTATTGTGTTTTCAATTATGGGATTGCTAATTTAAAAGACAAAATATCCCTGATTATAATACTTTTCCATAAAAATACCCTCTATCGCTTTTAACTTAAATCAATATCACTCTACATCTAGCCTTCCATCATCGTCTTTCATGGGTTCTTCTTGTTAATTCTCGGTTTATGTTTTGATGAACAAACTTGAAAAAGAAAGAGGACTTGTTGATTCAAGTCACTTGAGTGTATGTTTCAAAACCTTCGAGTGAACAACATTTGTTTGAACTAAAACTTGAATCATGAAACTTTGCAAAGTGATCTGAGATGATCATTTGAGTGTTGGGATCAACACTCGAGTGATAAGCTCAGAGCACTCGAGTGCATAAGTAAACACTTGAGTGTTGGTTAACACTTGCAAGTATTTTTGCAAGACACTCGCTTTATTTATGGAAGTATTGTGATGGATACTTGAGTACATTAGTAAACACTCGAGTGCTGGCTAACACTTGCAAAGATTTTGCATGACACTCACTTCATTTCTGGAAATATTGTGATGGATACTCTAGTGTGAACTCTAACACTTGAGTGAAAGGTAAACACGTGCAAAGTTCGGTACATTACACTCGTTGATGAATCAAGAGTACTATCTTATAAGGTGCACTCGAATGAGACAACAAGTTCACTTGAGTGAGCATGCTGACACTTGACTGTCACAAGTCAACTTTTAGTAGCACACAAAGTATCTGGTAGAAGTTGAAACTATTTTAACTAACACTCGAGTGTGTGTTTCAAAACACTCGAGTGTCCTATTCTTCAACAATCTTTTACCAGAGGCAGATTTCATCAGCACTAGAGTGTGACATCAAGTCCACTCGAGTGCATATGGAACTAGTGACTATTCTTGGTGAACTAAACCATCGTCTTCGAGATTTAAAATTCACTGATTAATATATATTTACACTTGATTACTACTCATACTACTTCTCAATGGTACTAAACATATTTGTTTATGAGTTTCAGATGTTTTAAATCATGGATTATCTTCAAAATCTCAAAAGCAAAATGATGTGTCAAAGCATTAAATACGATGTCAGAAAACAAAACACGGAAGCAATCTTAGAGCAGGTCAAATGAATATCGTCTAAAGCGCCTATGGCAGTGAAGATGAAAGTGACCCAACCTTAAGCAATCCCTTAGCAGACCAAAGGGATGTCATGTGAAGATACGTTGCAGGAAAGCAAAAACAACCAAGCCTTGAATTCTTCCAACACTCTAATATGTCTCTAACGGAAAGCTTGAACACTCACAACGGATAAGTTCGAACGCTCACAACGGTCATTAATGGTGTTCAATTATAATTAGCTGAGCATTCATTATGGAGCAACCAACCAAGCACGATAATCATATTGCTAATTTATTTCTCATAAATTCCTGTGTTATAATATCTTTTTGATATTATTTGTTCATTAGTGATTATATATCTACTATGTGAGAGAGTTATTCAAACGATTTGTTTTTTTGTAAAATCTCAAGGTAGTGGGACATTGAGTGTAGTTGTTGGATTACAACCTGTAAGGGGAAGTGAGTCTTGGTGAGGATTACTCTATCTTGAGATGCCAAGAACCCGTGGAATAAAATCTTAGAGATGCTCTGGGGACTGGACGTAGGTAAGAAAATTAAGGTAGAACCAGTATAATCCGTTGTGCACACTTCAACATTATTCTTCTAACTCTTCCTTTTCGATTTGATTATCTATTAACTTTGGTTTAAATTTTTAATATCACCAAATTCACCCCCTCTTGGGTGAAACGTTGGCACTAACATTTGGTATCAGAGCTAAATCTTGTCATTTGTAGGATTAACGTCCTGAGAAAGATCCATGGAAGGAATTTTACCTGATGGTGCTTCTATCAATAGACCTCCTGACGTCAATGGAGAACATTATTCATTCTGGAAGGTAAAGTTCAGAGTCTTCGTAATGGCCACTGAATACGGCTTGTGGCAAGTAATCAAAAATGAAGATTACATTGGACAAAAGAAGGTCGAGGAACGTTTAGTTCTAAAAACTGTTGCAGAATTCAATGAAAACAATAAAAAGATGATACTTTGAATAGCAAAGTCATTTTAAGGGTGCTTTTTTTTTTTTTTTTTTTTTTTAGGTTAAAATGGCCAAAAAAACATTACAGCCACAACAAACAAAAAAGACAAAAAGCGAACTTTTCAGTTTTCTCCAAAGGAAATCAAAAATCAAATTTTCGCTTTTCGGCTAGGGACACGATCACTTGCTCTGCTATGCTTTGCTCCCACCATGCCGCCTAGCTTTAGGTGCTCAGTTGAGTCCTAATCAGTCATAGGTTAAAGGTTGAAGCTTTTGGGTCTTCTTCACCTCTCGTCGCCTTTCATCGCTGGTCTAGAGGCGTCTTCGCCGTTCATCGTGGGTAAACTGTGCGATGAAGCTTTGGGTCTTCAAGCTCAACCTTTGTAGCATTTTCCTTTGATTTTTTGGTTTGCTTTCTGGATTCCTTAATCTCTATTTGTAGTTTATGCTTTCATTTGGTTTATGTATTTCAGTTTTCGTTCGTCGTGGCTTGCTATTGCTCTGTTTCATGCAGTTTAAGCAGAGGTTCGATCAAAATTTCTTCTATATGAACTTTCTCTTTAAGCAGAGGTTATGTTTCATAACAGCACTGGTTGTGTTTGAAATCATATAACAACGCTAGTTGTTAAAAAGTAACGAAGCCGCCTTAAATATGCAGTAATCTTAGTATCATTCGTAGTCAGAAATCATATAACAGCGCTGGTTGTGGCTAGTTGATGTTTCTAACCTCCTCTATTTGGCAGGGCATAAAATCATTTGTTGTCTCCTAAACCCAAGGATATGTTAACTGTTGCTTATTCATGGATTCATGATTATTGTTTCTATATAACACGAGAAATTTATTTATTTATCTCTTGTTGTTTGCTCGGTATGACCTTGATTGATTGTGCTCTTTAATTCATTTTTCTTAAAAATGGTTGTGGCTTGCTATTTGTCTATTTTTTGACGTTTGGATGTTATTGTTTTGTTCTTCATTGTAGCTTTGATTATTAATCATACTATTGCTTCTTGCTTGGTGTCTATCGTGATGCTTTTGGATTGGTGTCTATTGTTGAGTGGGTGTTTTTTTTGTTTTCTTTGTGGTTTGTTAATGGAGGCCACAAATGGAGGAACTAATAATACTTCCACCCCTAATCCTGAGTCTAGCAATCCTCTAATAATAGTAAACCCCAACCGTAGGCATGAGGGAGTGTAAAAAAAATAGATACTGCTCGAGAATATGTTTTTGTAAAGAAAGAGGGGAAGGTAAACGTGTTTACATGTCTTTTATGTGCTTCAAGTTACGGGAGAGGTGAGATAAATAGGTTGAAGCAATATTTGGCTAGTGTGAGTGGTCAAGTAAGTTCTTGTAAAAAAGTCTCACATAATATGCGAGCTATAATGAAACAATCTTTGGTTGAAGATTCAAAGAAAAAACTTGTTGGTAATAATAATGTAAATGAAGCTAGAGAAGTTGAAGTTAGAGAAATTGAGGAACCAATTGTTTCAAAGAAAAAAGTCTCACATTATTTTGCATCTAGGACAACTCCTAGTGCCCAACCAAGCATCAAGAGTGCATGGACAAGTTAAGATGCACAATATAATGCAAAAATGGTTTTTGCTCATTGGGCTTATGTGAATTGTATTCCATTTAATGCAATGACTTGTCCCTTATTTCAAAAATCTATTGATGGTGCTACTGCAATTGATTCTGGGTTTAAGGTCCCTAGTTTTCATGAGTATAGGGTTAGCTTATTGACAGATTGTAAAAAAGAATGTCAACTACTAATTGATAGCCATTGAGCTAAATGGAAGGAAAATGGTTGCACACTCATGGCTGATGGTTGGGCTGCTACTAGACAATGAACTCTGATTAATTTATTTGTCTATTTAGTACATGACATGGCATTTGTGAAATCAGTTTATGCTTTGGATTTAGTTAAAGATGCCAACACTTTATTCTTACTGTTTAGAGAAGTTATTGAGTGGATAGGTCCTACAAATATAGTCCATGTGGTGACTAATAATGCTACTAACTATGTAGTATGTGGTAGATTGATCAAAAATAAATATAAAACAATTTATTGGTCACCTTGTGCAGCTCACAGTTTGAATCTTATTTTGAAAGACATTGCATCCATCCCTAATATGTCAGACCTTGCAAATAATACATCTAGAATCATTGTGTTTGCATATAACCATTTGGTCTTCTTGTCATGGTTAAGGAAAAGAACGAGTTGGAAAGAAATTGTTCGTTCTAGTGCAACAAGATTTTCTACCACATTCATCACCTTTCGTAGCATAAATTCACACAAATATGACTTACAAGCTTTGGTTGTTGATCAACATTTCGTGCACCACAAATTAGCAAGCACTGCAGCTGGGAAAACTTTTAGTGCAATCATTTTAGGTCATTGGTTTTGGAGTGATTGCTTTGAAGTTGTGAGACTTATGTCTCCCTTGATAAGATTGTTGAGGATTGTTGATTTGGATGAAAAACCTTCAATGCCTTATGTCTATGAAGACATTCAGAGAGCAAAAAATGTAATCAATGACATGTTTCAGAAGAAGAAGGAATTATAAAAGCCCTACACGAATATTATTCAAAGTTACTGGGATAAGCATTTGAAAAATGAACTTCATGAAACGGCATAATGTTGAATCCTGCATTCTTGTATGGTCCTGACTTTATTAGAAAGCATAGATTAATGGATGTTGTGGTCAATTTGTTTGAGGGAAACTCACCTGAAAATGCTGATCATTCTGTTACAATGATGCAACAAATTGCTATCTTCTGGGAACATAAAGGATCCTTTGACAAGGTTTCATGTGAAAAAACAGCCCCAAAACTAGTCCATCGTAAGTATATCAAATTTCATTTTCTTAAAAGCACATATTATGATTATTAATACATACTAAATGTCTTTTATTCTATTTTATATATGAGTGGTGACTGTACTACGAGGGTTCAATATCGGAATTTAAACAAAATGCTATATGTATTCTTAGCCAAACTTCTTCTGGCCGTGAAAGAAATTGGAGCATATTTGAACGTATCCACAGTAAGAGAAGAAACAGATTGGAGCTCCAGAGGCTTGATGATTTAGTTTTCACAAATTACAAAATGAGGTTAAAGTTTAGGTAATCTTAAAAGTCATGACTTTTGAATAGTTGTTTTATAGTTTAAATGAATATAGTAATACACATTTCATTAATGTTTATCTTCTATTATGTTGACATTATAGGAATCAATTGAAAAAGAAGAAAAAGAAATATGATCCCATTGATTATGAATCAATTGATAAACTAGACTTTTGGGTGCTTGAAGAAGATCCAGCTCCCAAATTTGATAATGTACAATCAACATATCTTGAACTTAAACAAATGGTGAGGGATTTTGAATCTTTTTAACTATCTCTCCTATAATTTAAAATTATATTCGTACACACAAGAATATAACTATGTTTTTTACATAACTATTAATAATTCTATTCATTTCATATATAAATGATGATGATGTTGCTGAGGCTCCATCTTTAAATGATGATCATGTTGCTCCTAGTTCTTTTACTTTTCCTCCTATAGCTCCACCTTCTGATGTTTCAATATTTAGGGAGTTGAATGATGTTAATGATGATTATCAAGATGATGATTATTAGTTTAGTGAGATGTAGGTGGGAATATGTTTATCATATAGGTGGGAATTTTTTGTTATCATATACCTGTTTTTTGACATTTTGTTACGATGAATATTTTGTGATTACTGATTACTAATTCATGTATCATTGGCTAATATATGATATTGTGATATCAATTTGTAAAGAAAATTGTAAACAATATTTGATAAGTATATGATTATTTGGCTAGTGCTTTAAGGTATTGAAATGATATATAGTATTTGGAATTATGGATTGTGCGATAAAAAATTAAGTTATTTTTTAATATTTTATTCTTCATCAGTCTAGTTCCGGGTTGACTTTGGTTTGAATTGATCTTTAACCTAATCCCCCACTAGTTCAATAACTGATCGGGGTTGGGGTTTGATAACATTGGTAAAACCGGTTCCTCATTTGTAAATAGAACCAGAGTTTTATTTTTGTTCAAAACGTACTTATATTAATATTTATATCAAAAGGTACATCAAAATATAACAATTACACTTAAAGAAAATAAACCAGAACAAGACTACAAACAAATAAAGCAGCCCAAACCAAATGAAATCCATTCATGAATCAAGTTCGACAAGAAAAATCTCCATCAAAATGCTCTTACTATATTTACTCCCTTGAGTATGTGGATCGAATTCTTTTGGTTTTTTCTCCCTAGATAAAAATTCTTTTGGAGCATGATGGTCATTGGTCCATGATAGCCCAAGTTTGCTGCTACGTCAAACCCAGTCTCACCTGTACTGGGTTCAATGTGGATAAGCCGGAAACGATCTTAACCTCCAAGTTGTAACTAACAATCATAAAAAATTTCATAGAAAGATCGAAGCTTGTGTGCTCAGTTCAAATTCAAAATCGAAACCCTTCCTACGCAACACATGGCGAAGCATACTCCTTCACCTTCTCCCGTGAAATATTTCTCTTGAAGGCCATCGATGGAGGCAAGGAGACTCGCCATTTTGTGTTCCCATCTTCGCCCCATCGGGTTCAGTCCCGATCATAGTTCGTCTCTGCGTTTGCGGGTTTCGGGTTCACTTTGTACTTCTTCTTCCTCCTCCTCTTCCGATCGGGGAAATCGATTGCGTGATACGCAGAAAGAGAAGTGGCAGGATGTTTGCATTTTCTGTAAGATTATCCGTGGCGAATCACACGCTTTCAAGGTATGATTTTGGTTTCTGGATTTTTTCCCCTTCTTATTCTTATAGGTCTCGCGCGTCTTGTTTTGGTAATTAGAGCCAATACGTGATTATTTGTTTGGTGGCTGAGAAAATTGTGATAATTTTGATATCTTGTGGGCAAACTGGAATTGTAGTTGCTCTAATTTAGCATTAAATTGCATTTATAGAATAACATTTCCAAAATATGCATATGCATATTGCGCAAGTCGTGTTTAATGTGTTTACCAACTTGGTAAATCTTGTGAGGGTTGTGTTTATTTTTTGCCAACTGTTTGGGACATTCTGCTGCTGCTTTAAGTGCTAGTAAACCTAGTACCCAACTTCTTAGGATACTGGAAACAACCTCCCTCTCTCTCAATAATAGGCAAACAGTCATTGATATGGCAAACTGAAAAGCAGGCCTGCGTGGTTGCTTAAATATTATAAGGGAGACAATATTATGTCTACGAGATAGTGACAAGACAACGTGCTTATGAAATCATAGAGACTGTAAATTTCTTAAAAGCAAAGATGGTATAACTTATTCATTACATTTCTTACTTTCAAGTGGCTAAGATTTAATATTCACTCTAAGGCTGTGTTTGGTTGGATGGTTTAGGGGAGGGAGGGAAGGGGAGGAGAGATAAAATTTTGACCAAATTGCCCATAGAAAATCTTCAAAATTACATAGCTTTTTGCATCGTTTTCCGCACATTAACTTTGGAAGCATGTCATATCATAGTCATATGTGAATTTTCACACTAGGGATTGACACCTGGCCTCCCTCCCTCACCCCAACCAAACACAGCCTAAAAGTGTCAATGCTATTGGCTTGAGAATTCATGGGCTTTTCGTTGCCCGCATCTTATAATACTTTGAGATTAAATTTACAAATTTACAAATTTTCAATTGTGTTATGAAAGTTGAAATGTTCTAATTCAAGTAAAAAATTTTACTTTTTACTTTTTAGAGCATTGTAAATTTGTTGCCATTGTTGAGATGTAGAAATTGACATTGTGGACAATGCTCTGTGAACTTTTTCCATACTAAAAATATACTTTGCTGTCTTTACTGATGGCTGTGGGCATTCTGACAAATTTTCTCCTAATGTTTATTGAAATTGACAGCTATATGAAGATGACTTTTGCATATGTATATTGGACACAAATCCGCTGAGTCATGGGTAACGTATCATATATCTTAGTTGCAAGTACAAATGAACATATTGTGAAGCATGGGATGGCAGAAATTTCATGAACATTTTGACCACCACCATCGATACTTAAGAAATTTATAAGTTTCTTATGGAGATGTTAGGTAGATCTGTCTGATTCAGTAACTTAGGAATGACCAAGAAAAGATGAGGTATGGTGGACCAGTTTAGGTTATACAGAGAGAAACAATCTGATGGAAGTAATTGTGTGCATTTTTGTGTTGGAGTGAGAGAGCAAAAAAGTTCAGGCCTTTTTGAAATTTCATCACTTTATCAGAAGCTGAAACATGACATGGTAACGAATAGAAAATTATGCCTACAGGTTTAAAATTTTAAAACTATTTATTTATTTATTTGATTGTTGGACATGGCATTGTTTGAGTATCAACATCTCATTTCCAATCTTTTTGCTTTCAGGCACTCTCTCATAATCCCCAAATCTCATTTTCCTTCATTAGATGCTACTCCTCCATCAGTAAGTAATTTTTTTTTTTTTTTTTTTTTTTTTTTTTTTCCTTTTTGCCAACCAGTAAGTAATTTCAATAGGTCTGAAGTTCTAATATATTTGTTGACTGTTTTTATCAATAGTTTGTATATGCTTTTAAGGTGATGGTAAATCTTTTCCCAGTGCTAGATGATGATGGCATTAACAAAATAATAAGGAAATTTTACCATGTTGATTCCTTGACACTTTAAAGGCCAAATGATATTACATGTGTTAGTGTATGTACCCAAGCATGGAAAAAGACTTGTGATACTTAAGTATCAACGCCCCCCTTGGGTCTCTAATTGTTCCTGGGTTCAGAACTTTGTGGTAAAAATAATTTGCATTAGTGAGAGAAGGTTTGAAATTGAAAATGTTATATCACTGTTTCTCATTCCGTAAATGGTTGGACATGAGAAAAAGGACCTAAATAGGACAACAGACAGTAAATGTCTAGATGAATAAAACAATAACAATAATAGTAGCCAGCTCAAATAAAAGAATAAATCATCAATTCAAGAGCTTAGCCAGCCAGTAGTACACGCCCTTGATCATGCCCTTAACATATATGCAACTTGCTGACTTTCTTTCCATGAGTTGCCCCTCAACATTCTTCAGCTACCCTCCTTACTCCCCAGCCTCATTATCTATTCATTCTGACACAGCACCTACAACTACAAGTCTTAAATCTGCTTCATATGAGAAGCTCCCTCAACTATTGTTGGTTGCCATTACTAGAGTTGCATATCAAAGCAAGCATTGATGCATAATTCTCTTAACACTTTCAAAGTCTTCAATGTGAAACTCTCAGACCTTTTCCTCTTCACAAGTTGCAATATCACATGTTGCACCAATGTCTTTGACTGCACCATCCATGGTCACCAAAGTGGAACACAATGCTAACAACTGTATAACTGAAAATAGTACCTTGTTACATTGGAATCTAGTAAATTAATGGAAATCTCTTGAATATAATCAAACAAAGCAGAAATCAAATTGCTAGAATTTTGTTGGATTTCATGTTTTACTTTTGTGGAAGCCAGTGTCAGGATTTAAGGTGGGCGACACTTTTGACCTGATAACACTTTGAGAACATTGGAGCCATTTGGTGAACGATTCACCAAAAATGATTCCTCATCGGCTTAACCTCTATTCTAATACTATAAACTAACAAAACCACCAGTACCCTTTATTTTGGTTTTACTATTTTGTTTATCTTTTAAGACCCTCCTATATTTTAGGTAACTGTTGACACTTTTGAAACTCTGAACTTTCAAACCTCTTAAGTGGATCCTCCGGCCGTTAATTTTGTTATAGTACCCTATTTTATTTGGTGGATCTTATTTTGGACCTTTTGCTTCCTTTTAATGCACCCCAACACTGGCCTGAAGATTTGGACTGATTAAAGAGCCCATTCTTTTATAATTTTGTATGTTGTTGAAATATACTGCCAACTCTTGTGACAAAAAAAAGAAGAAAAAATCTCTGGTGATCTGGAGCCAGGTTATGAAAATTTTGTGCGCCTTATAGAATTGAAAATTTCAGTTCTTGCACAAATTAATATAACAAAATGGTCAAAATCGCCCAATTCCTAGTTCAAAATTAACAACAATTTTTGGCTATTTTTTGAGTCTGAGTATTAATAATTCTTGTCCTATCATTGTTGCAATTTCTTCAAGTTTGTAGAGTCCACTGAGTCAGATCCTGGGTAAAGTGCTTGAAAAGGATGTGTAAAACGTTTGTTGCATAAAAAAATTATTCCATTTTAGTTACCAGATTGACTTATGGTGCAGGTTGTAGCTGCAATGTGTTCAAAAGTGCCATTCCTTAGCAATGCCATAAAAAAAGCTACTGGCTGTGGTATGCGCTTAAAATTCTTTTATTCTCATCGACTTTATTTATTTATTTGCCCATTCTATGAGGCCTTAATTTCTTCGCTTCAGTTGAGCCTAATAATTTCACTGGTTAAGTATTTGACAGGCCATGCCAAATACAAATATTATCCGCTTTTGCTTTGGATTTGAAAATACTACACTTTGATATTATTTCCAATCTGGACTAGCTGTCCTGCTATTGAAAAATGAATCATTTCATCATCAGATATATTATGTTTTGACATTTTCCTGAAACTTAGAAGAAATCACTAAACAGATTATTTTTTGCATGATTAAGAAGCTGGCCTGTGACTGAGAGTCTATTTCTGCATGATTTGGAATTCTGCAGATTCATTCAACTTGTTGGTTAACAATGGAAGAGCTGCCGGGCAAGTTATATTTCATGTGAGATGTTTTATCTAGGAATCAGACATTACAATTTGTATGCAAATTCAGTTTGATCAAATTTTAGTTTTGATCCTTGTAGTTTCTAATCATTGGTTTTGGTTTCAATAGTTCCATAACCATTTGAGTTTAACGACTTATCCCTATACTTATAACAAGTTTTGGTTTATACTTAGATCAAGTCCTTATAAAACTACAAGGACCAAAATTAAAATCCGATCAAACTGTAAGGATCGACAATGATATTAACCCTTTAAAAATTGTTTAACATGGCTAATTCTATTATTGAACATGTGGATTTTCAGACTCATATCCATATAATCCCTCGCAAAGCACGCGATTGCTTGTGGACGTCTGAGGTAATAATAATTCCTTTTGATATGTCGAATTAAAAACCATGTGTTAAATCTTTTTGTTTTCAGAGTTTGCAGAGGCGTCCCCTGAACTTAGATGGAGAAGCATCTCAGCTAGTTGCTCGGGTCCAAGAACAGTTGTTGCCATCAGAAGAAATTTGTAATGATAGCAAAAGTCAAGATTTTTGTCCAAGCAAAGATTAGTCGGACCACTGAGCTGTGTTGTAACTAGTAACTTACAATTTGTCTGCATATTTGATTATTTGTACAGTCAATCATATTATATATATATATAAATAGTTTTGAGGAGGGGAATCTTTAAAGTTTATTATCATATGCTACCAATGGTTGGATTGAAAATTTGTGCTTTAGTTGACAAAAAGAAGAAAAAACAAAGAAAATTTGTGTTTTCCTCTAAAGGCAAATAGATTGCCAATCCGTTTAGCTTACTTTTAATGATATTGAATTGAAATTTGTATTGTTTGTGACTTTTATATAGTTCTACATTATATAATAATATTGGTTGATCGTAAAATTAATGTATTGCTTTCAAATAACAAAATGAACTACTAAATATCATGTTGCATCTAGAGGTAAATGCAACGTCTCATTAATTTTCGAAGGTGCAAGTGACTTTGACATTTTTTTTTTTTAAAAAAAAAAAAAGGCACATTGCAGGATTAAGCTAAACGAATGATCTTTGTTAAGGGGCTTGCTTCTTACTCTTAAATGGAATTTATCATTTCCATTTTAGTGTAGATACGATTAATTTATATATTAAAATGAATTTAAGAAATAAAGTGTAATTTCTCCAACTTAGTACTTGCGAATAAAATAAAACAATGCCTCTTATCGTCTTTAATATAAGACATGTTAATCTTAAATATAAGCTATTTTTATATTTATCAATCTTTTTCTAATTTACTCCTCTTGATGCTCCCTTAACAATAACTAAAGAAGAGAATGAGGGAATTTAAAAAGTATCAATAACAAGTGAGTAACATATATCGATTACTTACTTATTACTCCTCCGATTCTTAATACTCTCTCCGGTCCTAATTATAGGACAACATTCTAATTTTTGTCAATTTCTTCCTAAAATACCCCTATTGATACTTTCTCAATAATAATTAAACACAACAATAATTTAATAAGCACCTATATATTCCATAAAGTAAGTAATGCTTGCAAGTCATTAATGTCACATACACCTTAATTCTATTATTTTTTTTAATAAAATAATTGAGCAATTTTTTCATATTTTTCTCATACACCCCTAATACTTCCTCCACAATATTAATTTAATAACACGTTTATATTCTATTAAGTGAAAGATTTAACTTTTTTTTTTTTTTTACTCAAATTCTCTATTGAACATTGAAGAACCGTAAGGTTAATTTAATCGAGTCGGGCAATATTTATTATTTTACATGCATTACTAAATTTGAGATAAATCACTGTATATACTTTTTTTTAAAAAATATGTAAACTGTATATACTAATTACATTTACATAGATTTCACAATCATGTATGGACATTTACTTTAACACGGCAAGTGGGCCCGAAATGATAAGGGAAGTTTTAGAGTTCTCTCCAATTATTCTCGGTTCAGTTTGGATCACACAATAGAAGTAAGTCAGGAAAGGGTTAAGTGGAAATTGTTTTTCAAGAAAGGGTTAATTTAATTTATATGGAGGCATTTTAGAAAAATGAGTAAAATTAACTAATTTAACTCCTATTATTAATCCTTCCAAAATCGGTAAAATATGTCCTATAATTAGGACCGGAGATAGTATAAGACAATTAACTCTTTTTGGAAAAATTAAAGTTAAATAAATTATTTTAAAGTATTGATATTTATCTTTTTTATAATCCCTCTATCCCTATATATAAGAGTTTTCAACCAAATCGTGAGATTGTAAAAAACAGTTAAAAGTAGTTAAATATAATAATCATGTAGGATTTTTTTTTTTTCATAAATACCCCTATTTATGAATGAATGAGAGACAAAGAGAGAGTAATAATAAGAAAATGATGGAAGAGAATATAGGGACGGAGGGAGTACTAAACTAATTTGTTTGACTTATGAATTGATATATAATCAAATGATACATAACATATGTTGTGATTAACTTACTTATTTAGCTTCTTTAATCTCTCTAAAAAAAATCAACAATGTCTTATATATTAATTACCGGAGGAGTACATCAAAACTAATTATTACTTTTAGTATTTTTCTGTGATTACATTTCTTTCTTAGAAAGGTGACTTTAACAAATAAAAAGTCACAAATTATATTTGAAATAATATTTTAAGGCAGGACGCATGAGTTGTATTATTTCCTTCTTCCATATTGCAAATAACTGAATATGGAAAGAAAAAGATTATCATAGATACAATACAAGAGATGAGATGAATTACAAATTCATATTTTGTACATTCTCTCTCAATTTACCCCACAGATTCTAAGTATAGGAGTTAGATAACTATTTGGTAGATACTAAAAAAATTTGTTTAGTCTGTCTTCTTCTTCTTCTTCTTTTTTTTTTTTTTTTTTTTTTTTAAAAGATGCATGGTGGTTCCCCTAGGGTAATTTTCAATAATTTGCGTTGGAAACTACTCCATCGATGAAAAACCCACTTAATATATAGAATCAATAAAGAGGGTTTAGGAAACAAATTCTAAAATTTAATCTACAAAATAGATTAAAATCTTACATTTAGAATCAAAAGAAACCTATCTACTAAATTTTATATTTAGAACGGGAAGGAGTATAATTTTATAAACATAAAAGGCTCAATTAAGGCTGCCTCCTTGTATTAGGGATGATCTGTTTTATTGAAGAGAATTGTTGGATGGAAATTTTAGCATTAGGTTAGCATATGAAATGGTGTTCTAGAAGGGGGTGCAATCTAGTGGACCGTTTTGGCAATGTTGGTGTTGGCTAATCTCGGCAAGAGCAAGATATTTCATGTGGCAAGTAAGTGTTTTATGAGAGATTTCTCACTCACTCACTCAGAACAAAACATGGTCTCAGTGATCATATTGAGTGTCCCTTTGAGTGTCATTGTGAGGAATCAGTGCTTCACATATTGAGAGATTGCGAGATAACAAACAATGTGTAGTTATCCTTAATTGACCCTATGATTTTTTCTGTGGTGATTTGCAGGTGTGGCTGAAATGGAATATTAAACATGATATCTAACCAACAAGCAGCTTGTGGGGCCTTGTTCGTGATAGCTCAGGCTACTGGACAGTGGGGTTTCAACAGAAATTGGATTACCATTCGGATTTTACCGACACTCCACAGATTTTGATGATGAACTGTAGTAGTTGCCACTCGTTGATTATCTTTAATTTTTTTCTAACTGAGATCTTGAGATACGCCACTCGCATAGAAAAGTAATGTGTTGTGTTGACTATTTGACCAAAATGGCTCACACGGCGAACAATGAGCTGAGTCTACTCCGAGTGCCTCCAGCTCTTTGTTCGGATGCATTGCACACAGTTTAAGAAATAAAACACATTATTCATCTCATAAAAAAAAAAAAAAAAAAAAACACATTATTACCTCAAAAGTATATATAAATATTGGTTGAGTCGCAGGATAGGTATAGATACCACAGAAGTCAGAATATTATACATGGAATCTTACACAACACAGAATATTCATAACTTCCGGGGGATAATTGGAATAGTATTTTTATTCAAATTTCTTGATGAGCGACAGGTCATTCAACATTTTCTCAATTGCATCATCATCATGAGACCGTCCTCTTGTCTGCAGGTAAAAAAGAATGAAAAAGCATTAAGCAACAAGCAAAGATCTACTAGCTGAACTTCTATGGTAGACTCATGTTTTAGAAACAGACAACTTCAATTAACCAGCAACCAAATGAACTAGATGTCAGCTTCGAACCGAGTATGACGTGTGTGGCTTACTATATACTCCTCTGATCCTTAATATAAGGACTACTTAACTAATTAACGAATGTGACATGATCTTTCTGAAATACTTCTGTATTACATTAGATTATATATAAATTAGAAGGAATGGTAAATTAGTTTGGAGAAAAATGATAAATATTAGACATAAAATGGATGGATCAAGGTTTTATATTTAAAATTAAGACTAACCCCTTGACAAGATCATATAATTAGGACCGGAAGAGTAGGATTTTACGATACTTAGAAGTGAGAAAAACTGAGGATTCACCAATCCCGATCCGGCTATAATTGAAAGCAGAATTTGTGAATAAGCCTACTGGTGAGTAATTCCAGATAGAGCATAATTCATTTTTACAAAATCTGATGATAGACTGGACAAGTATTATTTACTTAATCATGGGAAAAAATACATAACTAAGGTTCATGTGGCCACTGGTAAAACCATATTACTTAAGCAAGAATAACTCTGAGGCAAAAAAGTAGAAGCAGAAAGAGGGTTGGGAAGCAAATGATAGTTACCTTAATAGAGGGCACCATTGCAATAGCTTCCTCAACTGTTTCAGGACAAAGATTTCCAAGGACACACAGCTGCATGAAAGCATCAAAACATTTAAAATTTCTCTAATTTTAATATGAGAATTTTCTTTGTGAGCAGAGTCCGTGAAGGGAAAGGACTAATTACCTCAAACTCAGCCAACTGATATCTACTCAGAATTCTGAATGTCAGTTAAGATCGCAATTGAGATGAAAGTTTAAATGAAATTTCATGGTTTTCTTTTTATAAATAAAAGACTTGTGTAGATTAATAATTCTCTAATTGACACATACTAGAACGCCATAGTCATTGAACTCAAGGTAAAAATATTGGACTTCTTGGAGTTTATTGCAGATGACAGATGAAAACATCATTTGAAGATGAAAACCTCAGATTCAAGCAAGAAAACAGAATAGTCCAACAGGATATGAATGAAAATAAATTAGTATGGTGAAACAGATAGTTATGGACCCTAAAATATTTTGATCAAAGGTACATGTATCACACAGAACGGAACCGTAAGTCAGATTCAGCATAGTTTTCAAGGATACTCTCGTACTTGTCTGACAGCATCAGGATTTTTATAGCGGCTGAAGCGCTTCACATACTGCAACGATTTCTCAAATACCCTGAGAAAAACAGAAAAAAAAGTTAACCATATAATGTGCCTAAAAGCTTTCCAGTCAGAAACTGTCACTCCCTCTTAATGTCAATTGTTACTATTGGCAAAATGGCATGCTGAAGATACACAAGTCAGAAGACATGGTATGCAGAACTACAATAATTTACGTTTAAGGGTGGCTTGGATGCCCTTTTCTAGTGAATCATTTAGTTCAATCAGTGGATGAGAAAATATTTTGGGGGAATTGGATGCAGGCCAAGCTACATATAGCCTTTCACTGGATGCAGGCCAAGCTACATATAGCCCTCTTAAGAAGCCTATGCCTGACCTTTAAGTTAAACTAACACAGTAAACTTGATGTAGGTATACTCACTGAGAAACTTGATTCATTGGATCTTCAGAAGTCTGCTGAAGCTGCTCATACTTGTGCTCAAGAATTAATGCAACTTCACAGTTCATCAAGCACTTTGCCTTCAAAAATTCTGACAAATATGAAATGTGACACTATTAAGGATATACCATTGTAAAAACACTTCATTCAATTGAAAAAAGATATATCAGAATTATATATCATATTCCCTCCCGTCCTTAATATAATACATATTTGAGGAGTTGATTTTGGTCCTAAATATAAGACATAATTATCATATTTGTCAACCTTTTCCTAATTTACCCCTATTGATGCTCCCTCAACAATAATCAAGGAGGAGAGAATTAAGAAAGATGACAATGGTGGTTTAGAAAATATATGTTATATTGACTAACTTTCTTAATTTAATCAAATTAGGTAAATATGTTAAGGACAAGAGCAGTACAATACAGCTTTAAAAAATCAAGATAAGAATTTCAGCAATTTTTTAAATGCCATGCAAGATGAAACCTGTGCCATAGGTTGCTTCCACGTCAGCGACTCATAATAATAATAAGAATTTTAATCGCGCGGGGCCCAAACAAAAAGATTCAACCTTCAATTCGAAGGTTAGATACAACAATCTGACAGAGAAATCAGCGCCAAAATCATGGAGATCCTCCAAGATTCTCTCGGCTGAAGAGGAAGCAGAACATCGCGCAAAGAACCTTTGCCTCTATTGCCATGAAAGGTTCTCTAAAGAGCATTAATGCCCTCAGCAACATAAATTGCGGCTTCAATATATGGAGCTGATTGAAGAGCCTGAGGGTACCGTCCCGATACATCTGATATTGCAGAACAAGATTGCAACTTGGATGATCATGACCCGCCAATATCTCTTCATGCCATTAACGGCCTTGATACTGTTGAGTCTATGCGCTTACAGGGGAGTACAGGCAAATGGCTAATTCAAATTCTTATTGATAATGGAGGAACAAATGACTTTCTTGATTGTCATCTGGCTGTGAAATTAAGTTGGCGTGACACAGAATCACCTTCTTAGGTTTAGGTGGCAGGGGGAGTTTATGGTGTATCGCATGGTTTTAGGTGGAAGATGCAAGGCATGGAGTTCCAGTGCGATTTTTGAATCATAAAGCTACATATTTTTGATATGGTGTTGGGACTTACTTGGTTGAAATCTATTAAGAGTGCTTTCTAGGACTATGAGCATCTTTCAATGCAATTTTGGTATAAGGGTCGATTGTGTAAGCTTCAAGCAAAGCCTGCCGCTTCCTTTCAGGTGGTTCCTTCCACAAGAATTGGCTTTGACCGACTCTCTGAACAGCAAATATTTTTGGTCCAGTTGCTGCGACTATTGAGGGATACACAGCAGTGTTGCACCACCTCTGAATTATCAGAATTTTCAGTGTAATCAGAATTATTAGAGTTATCTGAGGGGGTCCCACCTGAAATTCAGAACACCTTAGATAGGTTTGAGGCAGTTTTTGGGGAGCCTAAAGGGCTGCCACCCTTGAGGCCAGGCCATAATCATCCTATTATCCTACATGAAGGCACCAACCCAATAAACCTTAAGCCATATAGATATTCTGCTGCACAGAAGGATGTTATAAAGAAGCAAGTGTCTGAATTGCTACAAACGGGAGTTATTCAAAAGAGTTCTTTTGCCTTTTTGGCACCCATTGTTTTGGTGAAGGATGGAACATGGCGAATGTGCATTGACTTTCACGAATTAAAAAAGAAGACTGTTAAAAATCAGCATCATATTCCCTTGGTAGAAGATTTACTTGAAGAATTGCATGCTGCCAGGTGGTTTACAAAGCTGGATCTTTGTGCCGGCTATCATCAGATTCAGATGGAGCCGGGAGATTGCTACAAAACGGCATTCAAAACACAGTCAGGTCATTTTGAGTGGCTGGGAATGCCGTTTAGGTTAACAAACACACCAGCCACCTTTAAGGCAGCCAAGAACGAAATCTTTAGACCTCTTTTAACAAAATTCGTTATTGTTTTCTTTCTTTGATGATATTCTGATCTATAGTTCTACCATTGTAGATCATGCTTGGCACCAAGAGGAAGTATTGGGAATTTTGCAAGACAACCACTACTTCATTAAGAGGAGCAAGTGCACATTTGCTGCCAAGAGTGTTGAGTACCTTGGTCACATTATTAGTGGCAAGGTAGCTAGGTACCTTGGTCACACTTGCACAAGCTTTTCTAGATCAAGTTTACAAGTTGCATGGTGCTCTGGTGGAGATTGTGAGTGATCAAGATCCTCTCTTCCTTAGCAACTTTTGGAAAGAGTTTCTTAAGGAATTGAATGTGCAGCAAAGTCTCTCCTCCGTTTACCATCCCCAAAGTGATGGTCAAACCAAGGTACTTAATAGGAGTTTGGAATCCCATTTGCATTGCATGTGTTGGGAAGCTATTAGAGAGTGGAGTCAATGGTTATCTTTGGTGGAGTGGTGGTATAACACCAATTTCCACACTTCAACCAAAGCAACACCACATGAGCTTTTGTATGGTCAAAAGCCTTCGGTTTATGTTCCCTATGTACCTAGATCAGCCATAGTTGAGGCAGTGGATTGAAGTTTTCAAGCAAGAGAGAAGATGATTACGGTTTTGAAGCATCATTTGCATAGGTCAGCAAACAGTATGAAGCAAAATGCTGATTTGAAGAGGTCCTATAGAGAATCTGAGGTGGGACAATGGGTGTTTATCAAGCTGCAACCTTATAGGAAAATTACAGCAGCTACAACGAGCAACCAGAAGTTGGCTCCCAGGTTTTATGGTCCATATAGGATGCGGGAAAAGGTAGGGCCAGTAGCTTATAAGCTGGACTTACCCCAAGACAAGGATACACTCTACTTTCCATGTCTCTTTGTTAAGATTGTGCCCGGATCTGAGTGTTAAGTAGTGGCAACCTCCCATTGATCAGCCAACAGTCCCTAGTTCATTGTATCCAGAGAAGATACTGTGAGTTGGAAGGAAGAAGCGTCACATAATCACTGAAGTGTTAGTCTAGAGGCAAGGGTATCCGGAAGAAGAAGCTACTTGGATCACATTGTTCAACTTGAAGAAACAGTTTCTTGAGTTTCAAGAGCCAAACTCTTGAGGACAATGGTTTTTTTTGGGATGTTATGGAATATAGATGTATGTAAATAGGGACTTAAATGTGAAATTAGGGATTTGGGAGTTAGTTAAATGTGACCGTTAGGTGTCTGGATGAAAAGGCAGTTAGAGGTCACTTAAGTGGGGAGGTACCCTTATAAATACCACCACTTATCCTATTGTAAGAACTACTGTCCAGATTTGAATCTAAGTGTGAATTCAAGAGGATTATTCAGAATTCCTCTCTTCTCTTCTTCTCTCTATACTCTGTCACTCTCTCTAGTCTATCTTTTCTCTCATTTTCACCTAAATACTATAAGATCGTGCCTTGTTGAAGGCAGCACCTTTCATGATGTGAGAGGGGCTATACCTATTTGGCACCTTGCATCAGCATGGTCGGCATGAGCCCAGCTTCTTTGACTACATTGTCCCACTCTCATCTTTGTATCCTATAATTTTCCATTCTTTAATACCTAGTTTTCACTGTTTTGCTTCTTCACTTCCTTACCTGGCATGGCAACCTGATGCATCAGAAACAAACCTTGCTTTGCCCAGCATTTTGGGCGTGCTTTTAACAACATTAATTTGAATAGATAGAGGCCATTTGTTATAAAACCAAGCATCAGAGTTATGCAAATAAAAGTTAGATTTAATCCCTTTGAGAACAATATATTTAGATAGAATATAAAAGTTAGATGGGTTATTCTTTTTCTAGTTTTTAATCAGAATAAAGACAGAAAAAGTCTTCAATGATTGCTATGATTATGATGTGCAAGGATTAAATTTCCAAGGAACTGAAAATGAGCAAAAAATACTCAATCCTGCAGGTTTGAACCAACACAATTAGGGATGGACAATTCATCAACATTATAATTTTTTCTCACTAAAAATGTGCTGTGTCAAACAACCAATGTCTAGATAACAACAGGGGCATGAAGAACCACTACTTTAGTCAAAGCAAGCAGTCAGATCAAGCAATTTGTTTAAGTTATGGAAAATGAATGCAAGAGAAAACATGATTACCATCACCAATTTTGAGCTCCGCGGCATTTTCCTCCTCTTCCCCAGACATATTCAACCAAATGAAAACCTTTAAACATGGACAAAGACAAGACATAATAAATACTTAAGAAAAGTAGTAACAAATTCCACTTATAGATAGAGTCAATTTCATAAAAGAAGATCAACAAGGATATAATTAGGCAATTATAGATAGAAGAATCAGATCCCTAAATTCAAGCAACAGAAATGATCCTGCAAATATTGAGAAGAATATCATGGACCTAAACTAATTGCCAACTGAAGCAGAAACATATGTAACGAAGGTCAGATGAAACTCGAAATGAAACAAGTGCTCAATTAACATAAGTTACAATGTTTCAAAACCCTATTCAATAGCCACTCAACTGAAGGCAATCAAGTGCCACTGTAGTCCAAAAATTTGTATCAGAAAAATTCTTAAATCAAAATCATTAGAATTAAAATTCAAAACCAAACTGTCCACTCAACATACAAAGAAAAGGAATTTAAGTACAACCCCATTAAAGGAATGATAAAAGTTGGACCTTCAAAATGTTTACAAACTAAAATAGGACATCAAACTATCACATTCCTTATGAAACTACGGGCAATGATATACGCCCACAAGAAAACAGAAAGCCCTACCTCGAATTTTCACAAGGTTTCAATTTTCCCAACAACACAAATCGTCCCAAGTACAAGCCTAAATTAGAAAATCTATAGAAAGAAATGAAAGAACTAAGCAATATATGACACCTCTATTTGAAAGCCAGGAGGGTTTTACAACTTTGAGATCAGTACAGGAAAAACCAATAACAAACTGGATGCACCTTGTTATACTGACACAGAGACTATGATGGAGAAAGGGACACCAAATGAACTTCGAGGGAAGAGCAACGAAGCTCCAAGAGAGTCTTCGATAACAATTGGGAGAGGAAAGAGAGACTTAGACTAGAGAGACCCCTCTCGCCTGCCGGGACGAAACGGGAAGGACTCTTCCTTTGAAACGGTGTAATCCCTCCAAAATCGGGAGTTAATTTTTGTAATAAGTTATTTAATTATATTATATTATATATCAATTTATAACTTGTTTGAAGAAAAAAATAATAATATAAATATTTTAAAGTACGAAGTAGCTTCCTTAACCTGTTTGTATTCTCTTATTTTTAAGTTAAAAATTTTTTCAGCTTTTAAAAAGAAAAAAATATATATTAATTTTTTAGCTTAAAAGTTCAAATTAAAAATAAGTTGTTTGGCAAAAATGTTGTCATAAGCACTTTTTATAATTTTAAAAATTATCATAAAAGGTATATTATAAAATAATCTTTAAACTATCAATATATTCACAAAATAAAAATACTATGAGAATAGATTTGCCAAAAGTGGAGCACATTCAAGAAATCATTAGTAGTCTTACGTACAAATTGTCAACCAGTATTCCATTCACTTGAAATCACCTATTTCTATTTTTCATTAATGTTGATGCTATTTAATTTCGAACTCTATCCATACCATTATCGGCTATTCTTCTTTAACTATGGATACTCATTTCTTCATCAATGTTACATTCTTTTTTAGAGCAGTATTTGATTCTGCTTGAGAGCACTGTTAAGGAAAGCATACACAAATGAAAATCTTTCAAAGTCTGATCACAATAGCGCTATTAAGGATCTTTGTTCAATATGAATATGAATTTCTAAACCTGACTAGGTTTTAATCCCAAACAACAATTACTTGACCCATGCCAGTAAAGTCAACCCAGCTTTATGCAGATAGGATGCTCATTTGTTTCAACTTTCAACACCAACTCTCAAGAAAATTATAAAAGTATTTACTACATATAAAAAGATTCACCAGCATAGATAGATTAGTCAACAAAACAAGTCATATCATAGCATTTGAATCGCCACAGGAAATCAGATGGCATTGCAAAATCAGACAACCAGAGAAACTAAAGAATTTTCATTCCATAAGAAACTGGGTGAGGTTGCGTCATTATGTACCTCGCCTTATGCATCTTATCAAGATCAAAGTTCTAAAATTCATGTTCCAGAATAATGATTATGAATAGAAACCTAATAGCCATACTTACAAAAACAATGCAGAGTACAGTTGCAATAAGCATCTATCTCTCATCACTCATATTAATGATAAACTCTTCATGCCTAACAAAGCAGATTGAAAAACTTAGGCGATATCAGGAACATAAGTAAACATTGTTAAAGCAATCACATGATAACACAGTGTTAATATAATAAGTAAACATTGATAGTATGAACAAGCACTCCAATTCTTGTGACTGATTTCTTAAGCACGTAAACGTCGTAGTTTCATTCAGAAGAGGAGAGAGGAAATTTCAAAAATTGGAAAAAAATCTATGGCATCTGAGAAGAGAGGAAACAGCAAACATCTGAGAAGTAAAGTTGCGTCTTTGCATAACATAAACAGCATGTATTCAGAAGAGAAGAGAGGAAATTTCAAAAAATGGAAGTGGTGATACCGATCGGAAGAGTTGCGTCCTAGGGTTCGCTTGCCCCCTTTGTAGTTTAAGCGAAGCTCTCTCCCTCTCCGGCCTAGTACTGTCGCAAAGTAGACCACGGAACAGAGGAATGGCAAAGCGGACGACACGATGGCCGAATACCAGCTACGGTTCTCTTTAAGGCTATGCATGGTTTGAGGGAAGGGGAGGGGAGGGAAGAGGAGGGGAGAGAAAAAAAAAGGAGAGGAGGAAATTTTTTTTTAAAGTCGAGTGTAGTGGGGTCCCAGTTTTCCTCTCCTCTCCTTTTTTTTTCTCTCTCCCTCCCTCCCATTCCCTTCCCTTCCTCAAACCAATAAAAAAAAAAACTTTATAAAAAAAAAGAAAGATATAAAATAAGCGCTCTCGTGAGTTTTTTTATTTGAGCTTTTTTCTGTAAAATAAATTCTTATAATTATAAGAGTTTTTATAAAATCATGTTTGAACTAACTTCTACTTATAAGGAGAAGATAAACTGAAAATAAGCTAGGCTCACTTAATCTTTTTTAAAAAATCAACAAAAGTCTTATATTTAAGATAAGAAATAGCAAAAAGGATGATTGTAAATAATAATTAAGGAAAAAAAAGGAAATGAGTGGGGAGGGATGTCTCCATTTGCCCCCTTTCCATTTCCTTTATATTTAGTCTTTTTGTTATTACTTAAATTTTTATTTTTAAATTTTTTTTTCTACTTATAAGATAAGTATAAAGCAAAATAAACGGGACTTTTTTTTTCTTATAAGCTCTTTTTTTTTTAAAAAAAAAAAAACGCTTAATCTCTTGATCAAACACTATCGCCGCCACCACTACCACCGCCTCCACTACCACCCTATTATAATATACCTTTTATGATAATTTTTATTAAAAAAATGTTTATGACAAAAAATTTGTTAAACAACTTGTTTTTAATTTTAGTTTTTTTTTCAAAAGCTTTTTTTTTTTTTTTTTTAAAAGTAGTTTTTAAAAGTAGGCTTTTTAAAAAAATAATAAATCTAAAGGGTTCTTAGTTTTCCCACCATAGGATTAACATTTTTTAAGATATAGCATTTTAAAATAAAATGTTATTATCTTAAATATATATATAGAAATGTAAACCATTAAAATTTAACCTGAAAATTTTCAGAAGTGTGGGAGATAAAAACTAAAAAAATCATAAGACATTTTAATAAAGTCGACTGATTTCTAGTAATATTATTATAAAATGATATAAATCTAAGAATGATATAATTTAAATTTTTTTATTTGTATTATTGTATTTAATATTATTATAAAATGTTAAATCTGGACCATTTCTTCCACAATTATAACATTTATATTTTATTGTTCTCTTGTTAAAATTTATTTTCTTTTTTTCCTTTCTTAAAATATTTTCTAGGCTTATATTTTTTATAAAATATTTCTTTAGGATATTTTTTAAACTTATATTTAGTTTTACCTTTCCTTCTTCTTTTTATTTTCTTCTGGTTTACATCCTCATATATGAGAGGTGTCTCTAGTTCTCCATATTTTAATATCATTTTATTGGTTTTATAATACTTTATATTTCTCCACCCTTATTTACATTTATCTAATAAATATTCTCTTAGAAAATCTTCTCTTATTGCCACGGTATCAATAAATGGTATTAAATCATTTATTTGTCCAAAACCTTTATTATAATCTTCTATTATAGTTTCAGATATCAATCTTGGCAGTTTTTTATAAAATAATTCCATATAAAATCTTTGTGATTCAAAAGTTTGTAATTTTGCTTCATAATAATATTTTATATATATTCACAAATATACTAGTTCAAATATTTAGGATCAAGAGAACATAATTCTATCTATGCAATTTTGTAATAGCTTTCTCTATTTTTGTTGTTTCATTTGCTTCTACACTTCTTCCTATAAATTCATTTCTTAATAATTGTTCATGTTGTCTCATTAATAACACATAAAATTATTTCCTTTTTTGATATGGTTCTATTATTGTTCTTACTTGTTCTTTGAATTCATGTGTTTTACTCTTCCACCAATTTTGTACATTTCCTATAAAACTTGCTTCTACTAACATATGGGCTATGTTAGTCTCAATATTTCTTCCTATTAATGCTATATTAATTAGGATTTTACCCATTCTTCTAATATTTTTCATTGCCTAAATTATAGTCTAAATCTAACCATATTTCTGAATTTGGTATTTGTCTAGTTTCATTTTGTTCCATAGTTGTTGACATGAATATTGAATTACTAGATGTTTTAAATGTTGTTTCAAATGATATATCAAGTGATCTTAATGGTTCTTTGTGATATAAATTATTTACTTATGCTTCTTCTTCTCTACTTATTCCATTAATTATTAGTTATGTACTTGCCGAAGCATCATTTATATTATATTCTTGACTATTTATACTTGGAACATTAAAACTTTGTTGATTATTTGTTTCTTATCCTTGTTGCATATTTATTTGTGCTTTTAAATTTCCTATAGTTGTGATATATGCAAATTCTCTTTGTATTTCTTTTAAATTCTCTTTTTTATTCTTGTCCCATAATTTCTTCTATTTCATCTTCATTCAATTCTTCTAATGCATTCATCATAGTCATGGAGGTTTGATTTTGATTTTGTTCTTTTTCCACTAATGGTTTTTGTATTATGAATAAATAATTAGTTTTTGATCATATGACATACCATTTATAATATTTTATCATTTTCTTTTTGAGTTACATCTTTTGTTTCTTTTTCTTGGGAAATTATTTGTCCAATCTTTTCAAATCTATGTTTTGTATTTCTTCAAATATAGTCTATAAATTTTTATTAATAACTTCTTGTCCTTTATTAATCTCTTATGTTATAATTCTAGTTTGTCTCATAGTCTCGTCTAATGTTTGAGATCTTGTTGTTTAGTTATTTCGTTTTCTTGTTTTAATATTTTCATCATGTTTATTTGTAGGTGATTTTGAATTTGTTCTATCTTTAGGGTTTTCATAATTTGTTTAATATTTCCCTTTCTAAGTTAATTCATTTGTAATATTTCTTATTTTTGTCTTTATATCATTTTTTTTTTCGTTCTATTGGTTTTGCTAATTCTAACAACATTTCTAGTCTATATTTGAGTTATTCTTTTATTATAGTTAATTTTGCATCTTCAAGTAGTTTTTCTATTATATCTTCTGATGCATTCACTTTTAATAAATCTTCAATATTCATGTTTATATAGCACCTTAATTACTTCATTAAATACATATTTGTCCAATTTACTTGATTATAAGTACTATCTCCATCTCCTCCTAAGATAAATGGAGAAAACATACATGTATTTTCTTCATTTATAGGCATATATGAACTTTCTCTAAGTTTATTACATTATATACCATATATTTTTGGTTCTATTGTTTTTATTGCATCCATTGTTAAAGTTTTATAGTACTTATAGATATTTAACTTCAATAATATAAGCTGAATAACAAATGTAAATTTGAACACTAACAAAATAGACTAATAAAATGTTGAAATTCACTACCAAAAGAGACGATTGCAAATATAAGAAATTTGTCTATTAACTTAGGATCAATTTTTCATATAATCTTTTCTCCTTGGGCTCTGATATCATAACGGAGTCAGACTGGCTATATGAACATATAGACGTAGTAGACCAGTGGTTGACCAATAATGATATGGGTGATAGAAGGATCTTTGTTGTCTTTCATACGGAGATAAGACACTGTACAGAGCTTTCTTATATGATATTGAGGATTAATTTCTAACATTTATTTAATTAAGAAAAAGACCAAGTTGCAAACAAAATATTAGTAAAAGGGGCAAAGTGGTCTTTTTACCACCCTCTCAACACCCAACCTCCCCTTTTTATTCACTTATTCCCATGGTTTAGGAACCCGGACCGGACCGGCCGGTTCGGACCGGGAACCGGCGAACTGACGATGAAGCCGGTCCGAGTTAGGCTAAAACCGGGTTGACTCGGTGACCCCGGGTCAACTCGGCCAACTCGGCATGAACCGGCCGAGTTGAGGAGTCACCGAGTCAATCAAAAGGAAAAAAAACGACTGGGAAGCAGAGATGGAGAAGAACACAAAGATCTGAAAAAAGAGAAAATAAAACGATGGAGAAGCAGAGATGAGAAGAACACAAAGATCTGAAAAAAAGAGTGGGATTCTCAGTCAGTAAACAGAGATCGACGGAGGCTATGGATAATGAAGTTCTTGTCGGCAAGGATGCGAGCGTCGACGGCAAATCATCTCCACCTTCTCCATTGTCATCAAACTAGTCTCCAACCCACTCCAACAGAAACGGCGGTGTTCGTCGGTGTTTGAACTCGTCTCCAACCCACTCCAACAAAAGGTGTTCGTTGACTCAGTACACGACCGGCCAAGAAGATGACCCGTGAACCTGGTGGAGAAAATCAGAAAAATGAAAAATCTATGCGCTAGTTTGATCTGATAAATAAAGTCCTCCCTCTCTCTCCAACTCGCTTTCACTGTGTGGAGTGTAAATAAACTAATAAAAAGAAAAATATGATCACATTTTGTCAAACCCAAACCGTCTGTGTGATCTCTTCTTTTTAAAAAAATTAATATAAAACTACACATTCTCCAATATGACACATCCTCCCATGTTTCTATAAACTTTTTTATTATTAAAATATACATATTTTTTCCAGCTTCTCTGCCATGGCAGGCTTTTACGCGTTTGGGTCTCCTGACTTGGTGCTGGAGAGATTAATTACAAGGGATAAGATAAGACGTAGTTTACTATATGGATGCTTTTTGTGTGTGTATATATATTTATATATTTTAATTATATTATATTTTTAATTAATACCGGTTTGACTCCGGTCTGACCCACTGACCCTTAACCCAGTACTCCCACCGGTTCAATGACCGGTCCGGTTTTCAGAACCTTGCTTATTCCTCTCTCACTTGACGCACACACCCTTCCACTAAAACCATTTCAGATCCCCTAGGTCCTCATTTCGGTTTTGAAAACAAAAGGAAAAGAGCGAGAGAGAGCTCGGTGAAGGAAAGAAGTGGAAGAAGGAGAGGAATTTCTTACATGAAAAGCTCAATCTTGATTAAGGTGAACCTCCTAATCCCTCTTTAATCTCCATTTCGGTAGTTTGGTGATGTTCTTGGGGTTAATTTGTTGCTGAAAGTTGAGTGTTGCTGGGAGGAAGTTTCTGTCACTATGAAAGGTAGAGTGTTGCAATTGCATGTCAATTTTGAGGTATGATTTGAGGTTCTTTAGTTCTGCAATTTATGCACTGAAACAGAGCATGCAATATGGGTTTAAAGGTGTCAAATTTCTGTAATTTTAGCCATGATTTTGAGGTTACATGTCTTCTTTTTCCTCTTATCTTCTTGACCGAAAAACAAAGTGTAACATGCATGCAATTTGGATGAAAGAGCAATTAGGTAGAAAAGACTATATGAGATTATTAGGTATTTCAAAATACATCTCTTTTTATAAAAAAAAAATTAATAAGATGATGTTAGGTTTTAACTGACGGCAATATTCTTGTTTTTTTTTTTCCTTTTTGCCATCAACGGCAATCTTTCCATATTTAATCAGTAATATGATCAAGATGTCAATACAAACTCAACGCCTTCCTTTTCCTCTGATGCACATCACGGGGCTTTCTCGGGCAAGCTCGTCTTTCCACAATTACAATAAATCACCTGTAAGTCCTTTGAGATTTGATATTAATGTGATGATTTCATTGGACTTGATGGTAATAATTTGTCTTCCTTGGAACCTTAGTATAATTTCCCCTTTTAATTTTAGAAGAGGTATTTTGAAATACCTACAACTACAAACTATTAAATTAAGAGAGCAAATAAGTTGAGACCATCATTCCGGCCCACTGTTGAAGCCTGAAGCTGGTTATAAGTTGATGTCTTGAGTATTTCTAAATATTAAGTAAGCGATTTAAGGTATTAGAGTAAGCTTAGAAAGCTCAAATGATCGTTAAGCATGTTTGGAAATATTATATTGGTAAGTAATGAAAGACAGCTTAAATCCTGAAACCATGATAACTGCAGGTTCCATTTGGTTATTGAGTGAGGAAAGTGATTTTTGAACCTGTCCCTCTTGTTAAGAGGCGTTATGTTTATAAATACTCAAAGGATAGAAAGAAAGCAGGACAAAATGAATTGTCTTGTCCAAAGGATAAAATGCCTCCTTTGGTCACTGTGTATTATATAGCCAAAAGGGAATAACAGAATATTTGTACAAAAGAATCCTAGCCATACACTTGTACTATGACAGCTAGCATATCTAGAAATAATACTAATCCCTATTTACAATTACTAATTCTAACATTCCCCCTCAAACGAGAGGGTGTGACACATACACCGAGTTTGCTTCTAAAATAAGAAAATTGAGAAAAAGATAAAGCTTTAGTAAAACAATCAGCTACTTGGAGAGAAGAAGGCACATATCTGACGCCTATGGACCCAGATAAAACTTGATCCCTGATGAAATGTACATCTATTTCAATGTGTTTGCTTCTAGCGTGATGTACAGGATTTGAAGCAAGAGCTTGAGCACTTAGATTGTCGCACCAAATAATTGAGGGTGTCGAACAAACAGTCCCAACTCTGACATTAGTGAGCTAAGCCATTTAATCTCTGATGCTCCATTAGATAAGGAACGATATTCGATTCGGAGCTGGATCGGGAGATAACTTTTTGTTTCTTGGAACACCAAGACATAAGAGTTCCACCTAAATATACACAATAACCACCCATAGATTTTCTATCATCAACATCTGTAGCCCAATCAAGATCAGTGAATGCCATTAAGCGAAAGGATCTTACTGGCTTGATATGTAAACCATGGTGACATGTACCCTTTAAATATCTCAAAATTCTCTTGACCCCTTGAATATGTACTTCAGTAGGATTAGACAGAAATTGACTAAGTTTGTTTACAGAAAAGGCTATGTCAGGTCTGGAAGTTGTTAGATACTGTAATGACCCAATTGCTCTTCTGTATAAAGAAGGGTCCTTTAAGGGTGTACCATCTGTAGCAGAAAATTGTCTGCCAGTGACCATGGAAGTAGGTACAGGGGCACAATCAAGCATATTAAACTTCTTCAACAGATCTAGAGTGTATTTGGTATGGTTAATATAGATACCGAGATTATCTCTATGAATTTCCAGACTCAAAAAATAATATAGAGAACCAAGATCTTTGAGAGAAAAGGCATTATTCAGTTGAGCAATAAAACGCTGAACAGAAGTGGAATCATTCCCAGTTATAAGTATATCATCAACATAAATAAGAATGAATACCAGAAGATGCTTGGTTCTGAGAAAGAATAGTGAAATGTCACTCCAGGCATTTTGAAATCCCCAGCTAAGCAATGTAGTCCGGAGTCGATCAAACCAAGCCCGAGGAGCTTGTTTAAGCCCATAAATAGCCTTTGTGAGTTTACATATGAAACCAGGTTGTTTAGAATCTCGAAAGCCATGTGGTTGACTCATAAAGACGTCTTCTTTTAAATACCCATTTAGAAAAGCGTTGTTGACGTCTAACTGTCTAATTTGCCAGCGAAACGTCACAGCTAAAGTGAGTATGAGGCGAATGGTGGTTGGCTTCACAACCGGGCTAAAAGTTTCACCATAATCAATCCATGCTGATTGTTGAAAACCCTTTGCTACAAGCCGAGCTTTGTGTTTCAAGATGGAGCCATCAGATTTAAACCTGGTCTTAAAAACCCATTTGCAATCAACTAGCTTTTGACCTTTATGCGGCACCAGTACCCATGTATGGTTCTGGCAAAGAGCTTTATACTCTGCTTTCATAGCTGCAAACCAGTGAGGAGACGCTAACGCTTCTGGTAAGGAATGAGGTTCAACGGCAAGAGCAAGGAGGTCTGCAGTCCGTTTCATCCTCGCCAAGTAGTCGGTCATAGAGAGACCGTTCTTGCGTGTGTTGTGCAGCTCAGAGCGATAAACCATGATTCGATATTTTGACACTGCTGAGGTAAGAGCACGAGCTTCAGTCCAAAGCTCAAGTGCAATTCGACAATGGAGGAGCTGCGTTCCGACGTCGAGCGTCATAGTGTTCCGAAGCCAGCCCATGAGCATCCGGTCGACTGAGTACCATTCTTCAAAGTCGGGATTAAGAACCACCGTGTTGGAGTTGGGTAGAACCGTAGTGAAAGACGGCACTGAGAAATCAGAACCGATATGGGTTTGCAATCGATTTCCCTCAATCAAAGGTAAGACAACAGATTCTCATACTAAATAGTTTGTGCGATCCAACTTGATCGACGAAGTTTGGCTAGAGGACTGAAAAAGAGCATAGTGTTTAGGGCCGCCGGTGAGGGTAAGGGTGTCAGGACAAGTTGGAGAGGATACAGCGCCGTTAGCAGAGGTAGCCATCGCAGCGGAAAGGGGAAATAGGTTAAAAGGAAATGGAAAGAGAAAGAAAAATAAAATATTCCTTGGCTCTGATACCAAGAAAGAAAGCAGGACAAAATGAATTGTATTGTCCAAAGGATAAAATGCCTTCTCTGGTCACTGTGTATTATATAGCCAAAAGGGAATAACAAAATATCTATACAAAAGAATCCTAGCCATACACATGTACTATGACAACTAGCATATCTAGAAATAATACTAATCCCTATTTACAATTACTAATTCTAACAAGGACTAATTAAATAGATGCATTATGAGGTTGCTACAGTTTGGACTAATTTTTGATAATCTAAAAAAAATGGCAAAACATATTGAGAGGCCGTGTGAAGTTTGTGTAAGGGCTAAAGTATGATTAGTGTACCTATATATGAATAAGATAGGCACATGTGAAGGGTGTGTGTGGTATGTGATAGATCTACGTGCTAGTAAAGCTGAAAGTTGGAAGTTATTTTATTGCCTGATGCCTTGAAGTGTTTGAATTCTTTATGATGCTTAATCGATGACAGAAAATGCTATTTGGGTAACTAAGATAGTATTTCAAAGCTGGAAAATAGCTTCCAATCTCAATATGAAGTGCTGTCCAAGAATTTGGCAAAGAGGAAGTGTGTGTGTGTGTGTGTGTTTTTTTTTTTTTTTTTTAATTTCTGAGTGAAATGAGATTTTCTTTTTCTCACACTTTGTTGTATGAGGTAAAAACACACACACACACATATATATATGTATGTATGTATAAACATATACCTACGCATGGCTGAAGAGGGAAGAACTGGGTTTGGAAGTTAGGAATTTAATTCAAGCTTACTGATATTGCCTCTAAATGTTTAGCCATTTATTTGGATGGTTAATAATGAAAAAACCACTATTTTTTTTTAAAAAAAATCAAGAATGAGGTGTAGGCATCCTAAGTTGATAAATTACACATATAAGATGCTTAAATGCTCCATAGTTGTGAATTGAGGAAATAGAGTGACTTTATCAATTATTTTTTATACCCCTATTTAGCCAGCCCTATTTAAGCATGAAGGAGTTAACTTTTGTTTAGTTTGATGCTTCCAATGAGTTTAGAAGGAGCTTTTGTGTAGGATAATGCCCCTAGTATAAGTTTGGAACCATTATTATTGAAAATGGAATGTTCTAAATTGGAGCACTGATTTTTATGTAAGGTAAAACTTGGACAAACGACCTCTTTTGCCCTTGACATTTGGCTCAGCATTCAGTATAGATCTTAAGCTTTCAATAAGTCCTAGATCACAATAATTGGATGAGCACATTGAAAACTATGAATTTTCAAACACTACAAAAAAATAACTTTCAGCGACCACATTTAGCGGTGACTTTTAATGTTGCCGCTGAAAGTATTGACTTTTAGCGGTGACATATGTTGTTGTCGCTAAAAGTCATACCTTCAGTTGCCACCGATTGTAACACTTTCAACGGTGACAATTTCTTGCCGTAGCTCAAAGTTATAGTTATCAGCGGCGACTCTCATGTGTCGCCGCCGAAAATGTGTTTCATCGGCAACTTAGTGTCGTCGCCGAAAGTCTTATTTTTTATTTTTCAATTTTTTTTTTAACTTTTGATATTTATACAATAAATATGTTTATTGATGTAATTTTTTATGAATAAATAATTTAATGCTTCGGATTATTGTGAGATAAAGAGAGTTTGAGAGATAATGTGTTGTACATGAGAGAGAGAGAGAGAGAGAGAGAGAGGGAGTGGGAAAAGAGTGGTATGATGTTGTTAACTCTCAGAAATTGATAATGTTCCAGCACATTTTCTTTTCCTTTTAACCATTTTTGAAATTCAAATGTACATAAAAAGAAGTTTATAATAGAAAATGTACATGTCATCATGCAAAAAGTCAAAGAATTGCTTGTTTTACCTTTATGTTTATTGGTAAAATAGAGATATATTTACTAACCTTGCATTATCACAGTAAGGTTGTTGCTTAAAGTTGATTTTCATTAATTGTATCAAGAGATTATATATTTTAATGAAAGGAGAAACTTGATTTTGATTTGAGAAAGCTTTGTCAAGTGCTTTTGAACCTTAGACTAACACATATATTCATTGAAATACTATTGGAGAGGAAATTGATCTAGTTTTATTAAATACAAATGAGAGAAATAATCCTAGGCTCCATTTAATCATTGAATTCAAAAAATCATTTGCATTTATCACTTTCTAGTCATAAAAGTAGTGTTTCGAAATTCTCTCTCCATATCAAAATTTGTCATGGCTCAACTTTCATTTGTTAATCAAATCCTCGTGGAAACGATCTCTACTAATAACTTTATTACTTGGCGTGACTCTGCACTTGCGATAGTGAACATGTGTGTATTTGAGAGAGATGATAATTATGTTTATATTGGTATATATATGTATGTGTGAGAGATGGAGAATTAAAGATACAACGTATGCGTGAGGGAGTTCAAGCATGAGAGAGGGGATAGTTTATAAGATAGAGAGAGGGGAAGTGAGATATGGAGCGTGTGCAAGGGAGAGTGGGATAATACAATTGAGAGGAGTATACAATACAATTAACTGTTTGGGATGAAAAATTATATAATTATTAAATTTATGTACGTATACTTGTTTTTTATAAGTAGTATACTTAAATGAAATGATAATATTATATAATGAATGTTTGCAATAGAGAGTGAAAAGTAATATAAAGTTTCTTCCAACTATGAAAAATAGTATATTTGATCCAGGCAATAGTAATTATTAAGGTATGTGAGAAAGATATAATTAAATTAAGTTTATTTATATATTTTGTAATTAATTAAAATTTATATGTTTTATAGTTTTATTATTAGTTTTCAAAATAGCTTCACTGAGTTGCGATTTAAGAGTCATGATTTTAGCTTGTTAACAGTGAGGACTTTGATAAGCTGCCAAGTGCTCTGATTGCCCAGTTGCCCTAGCTGCGAGTCGCGAGCTCTGCCTCTCCAGACTCCAGAGCTCGATCATCAATCACTTCCAGTTCCAGGCGCTGCTTGTCTCTCTTAATATCTTCACTCTCTGTAACACCTCACATTCAATACTACCCATTATGAATACTAATAAGCAGTATATCAGAATATCATCAGAGTGAAGCGTTTAGAGTGAGTAAGTTGGGATAAGTGAGTGAGTAACTGATAAGTGGCTACAAACTTAAACTCTTTGTGGTGTATCTAGTCGGCACTTTAGAGGTTTAATTATCCAAATATTCAAGTATTAAACCATAATACAGTACAAAATAAAAATTTCGATTGAGTCTTCACACGTGATGTTTACTCTTGTCACCGGCTCCCGATCCTTCAGATCCTGAAGCTAGGGTAAATGCTGAGATTCAATACCCATTGAATCTCAGGTAATAGTTAACCTCATGCTCAAGTATAAACAATATATGTATGACTGATATTCATTACATTTCAACATTAACCATACATAGCAAACAACAAATGTAATGTTAACAACACAACAATATATAGCACACAACACATGTAATGTTATCTACGTTTGCACTAACTAGTGCCACGACAGCTCCTCGTGTCCTCAGCGCTAGGAAAACAACCCAACGCTGTTATCAAGACTATAACCCGCATAAAGCTGAATGTATATAAACAATGACCTAAGACTGAGTCTTAGCCACAGTGCATGACCCAAGACCTAGTATTTTCCATGACCCTATGAATCATCTATCACATATAAGCATACAAGACAACATAAGAGTTAGAGTTACAGTACGCGTCTGTACCTTAGTCCGTGTAGCTAGTGGTACGTTTGTCCGTTCGGTACGATTCCTGATTTTCCCTGATGTCCTATGATAGTATCGCCGCATTATTTTCTTTATAAACAATATCCTAAGAGATATTTTAGCCACAATTGACCTTTTTACCCCTAGTGGATTTGATATTCCAATTATACCCTTACATTTCCTTAAAAACGCAATTTCAGCATTTCTGCCCAGATTTTTTGGTAACTTTGAAAAATCATAATTAATTCTACAAAAATCAAAATGAGGTTCCGTAAAATTCCTCACAATTCTTGACATGTCTATTTATGAGGAAAAATAACGGCTTCAACTCGAAATAGCTGAGACAATACCAGTTCAATTATTTCCAACCACTGTTCAGATTTATCTTCCAAAATGTGACCCAACTTCAAGAATTTTTATCTCCTTCTACAGAACTCAAAACACTACACATTTGGTATATTTAGAAAGATCTGGATGTCTAATTTAACCATGAAAAATTTCATGATTTAAGAACTTCATTCGGTACATAAAATATTAGCTTCAATGTAGCTGACTCTAGAAAGCTTCAAACCGAAAATTTACCAATGTTTGCTATTTTTAGCTTCCAAAAATTATGTTCCCCCATATTCTCCATCAAATTTTCGTTTTAAACCCATTTTCAATCTAAAAAACAAGATAACGAAATCACCTTTAAATATTCAAGATTAAATAATAAATTTACCATGAATCTAAAGACCGAAGCTAAAGAACTTACCTTGAACTTCTCTTCTACTTCTTCCGGCTTCACCACACTCACTCTCACTTCACTATACTCAGCTTATTGGAATTGATTTGGTGTGAAGAATGAAGAGGCAAGCCCTCCTATTTATAGGCACAATTCATGACTTGTGGGCCCCACGTGTGCAATTACCAAACTACCCTTTTCCTCAACTTCTTCAACAAGTTTTCTTCTTTCTCTTTCTTCCCTTCTCCAAACTGTCCTCCCCCTCACTCCTTATCCTCTTCCACAAATCTTATTCTCTTCCACAAATCCTATCTTAACCAACAAGTTGGCTTAGTAAAGATCAAATTACTATTGATGATCTTTTCCCAATTTTGCATGTGCTTTCCATGATGACAAATCATGGATATTTATTGTAAATCCTACCTAAATCTTATCCCAATCCTTTTTCCCATGTGCCATGCGTCCCTATGATAGTTGTTATTGTACGCGAACTCTGCCAATGGAAGATGTCGATCCCAATTCCCTTTAAAATCCAATACACACGCTCTCAGCATATCTTCTAGCGTCTGTATTGTCCTTTCAGATTGACCATCGGTTGAGGGTGGTAAGCCGTACTGAATTTCAGCTTTGTACCCAGCGCTTCATGCAACGCTTGCCAAAATCAGGATGTGAATCGTGGATCCCGGTCAGAGACGATGCTTTTAGGTACACCATGGAGTCTCACGATTTCTTTGATATAAATCTCCGCCAACCGTTCTGGAGAATAGTTGACACTGATGGGGATAAAATGTGACGACTTAGTTAATCGGTCAACAATTACCCAGATCGCATCGTGATTCTTGATCTTGGGTAGACCCACCACCAGATCCATGGTAACACTCTCCCATTTCCATTCCGGAATTTCTAGTCCTTGAAGAGGACCAGCGGGTCACTGATGTTCAATCTTCACTTTTTGGCAAGGCAAGCATCTGGCCACATACTGGGTTACATCTTTCTTCAACCCGGGCCACCAGAGTTCAGATTTTAAATTCTGGTACATCTTAACCATTCCTGGATGTAGAGTATACTTACTCTTGTGAGCCTCATCTAGTACCTTCCGCCTTAATTCATCGACCGACGGTATGTAAATCCGCTTCTTGTACCTGACCAACCCACTAAGTGATAGGTCATGGTCTTGAGTCTCGCCCTGAGAGATCATCTCCCGTATTGCAATAGCCGATTCATCTTGCCTCTGAGCTTCCTCGATTTCATCTCTCAGATCATATTCTCCTTGACTAACCAGAAGACTTGCAAGATAAGCTTCACTGGGCGTATTAAGGGCCCATTTGGATGAGCTTTTTAAAAAGTGCTTTTTTTTAAGTGCTTTTCTTTTAAGCTCCAAATTGTAGCTTTTAGAAAAAGCAGCATTTTGACTTTTTTTTGTGACTTTTGTTTTTTTTAAAAAAAAAAGACCATCTAAACACATAAATTAATAAAGCAAGTATTATTTTTTTTGCATTAAAAAAGTGCTTTTTTTTTTATCCAAAAGCTCATCCAAATGGGCCCTAAGACTCCTGCAAACCTGATTTGATAGGTTTAAATCTCTGAAGTCCTTAAGCAATCTCTGCTCTTGAATTATAATGTATGCCACCTACACCGACTTCTTGCTTAGAGCATCTGCAACGACACCTGTAATAGGTATTGAATCTCAGCATTTACCCTAGCTTCAGGATCTGGAGGATCGAGAGCCGGTGACAGGGGTAAGCAGCACGTATGAGGACTCAGACAGAGTTTTTATTTTGGACAGTATTATGTATAATTTTTTAATATTCAGATAATTGTACCACTAATGTGCCAACCGGATACATTGCTAAGAATTTAAGTTTATAGCTACTTATCAGTTACTCATCCGATCTACCCAACTTACTCGCTCTAATGCGCTACTCTGATGATATTCTTATTTACTGGTTATCAATTACTCATCCGATCAACCCAACTTACTGCTTAAACTAAGAAAGGTTAGTTTATGTGGTTCAATCAATAAGTCGCCGTGAAAGACGGGGAGACTTCCACTAGAACACCGATTTGGCCAATTTGTTTGATTAACTAAGTTATGCTTCAAGCCATAAGTTTGGATTATAGTGGTTACAGAATCCGAGTGCTAATATAACCTTGGTTGTATGATACAGTAAAAGATGGACAAAGAAGGACCCCCCGTATAAACTTGGACAGATGAGGCGCACTGCACGAAGGTCAGTAATTAGTAGGACTTAGGCTCAACCCTAAGCCAATCTACCCTCCCGAACCTGTATAACTTTGAGCCAATATACTTTCCTGACCCTGTACACCATTTTGCACCTATAAATGATTATGAACCCGAGTATCATCCCGGACCAGAGTGTCCCTACGAGCACATTTATGACCCAGAACCTATTTATGTTGAACCCCTGAATATAGTACCCCCAGCGCAAGAACCATAGGATCCCGATGGATCGAATCATTCATCGGTAGGAGATAACTTCGACTATCCCCAGATTCAAGACCTTGATAATGAAGCCGATGCTAAATCTGTATACCTACAATACGTTTGAGACGATAACAGAGTGTTGATAGAAGCGTTGCAATTAGACTTTATACAGGCATGACTAGACTCAGAGACTATTCAGGAGAAGTATCTTCTTTATCAAACCAAGTCAAGGGATTTTATGAGATGAATTCACATTTTCAACTTCCTTACCCTCCCAGAGACTGGATTAGATCCACCTTATACCATTTCCCCAGAAGTCGCTTTTGGATTGAAAAGATAAATGAATTGTTGGACGGCGGACCAATAGCCCATTTCCACCCAGTTCTGCAATGTCTCAAAAAGCTGGTGAATAACCATATGTAGACGAGAAGTGAGATTAGCATCAGTGAAAGAAAGCCGCAGAAATAGTAGTAGAAGTTGTAATATAGTAGAATGACTAATTGTAGTTTTTTATGCTAGTGTGTACTATCACTTCTCTAAAAACCCCGAGGAGATGTATAATACCAAGAAAGGGTCTGTAACATATAAACTAGGTTGATGAAGGTGTTAGGACGTATCTATTACTGTAACATATTAACTATACGATGAATATATATATATATATATGTTTGCAGTATGTGCTAATAACTACTTCTTTATGATATCTGCATCTGTTGTTCTTAATAAATAAGGAAATTGAGAAATGGCAAATATAAGAGGAGCCAGATTTCCTAGAGGTAGAGGTCGAGGTAGGGGAAGAGGCAAACAACCTCGAATGGTCGAGTAGATTGTCAATCCTGGGGAATGGATACTTGTTCTTGACGGTCACCTTGTTCAACTCTCGGTAGTCGATACAAAGTCATAAGCTCCCGTCTTTCTTCTTCACGAACAACACTGGAGCTCCCCATGGTGACACACTGGGTCGGATAAACCCTTTCTCCAGCAGTTCCTAAATTTGCTTCTTCAACTCTTGCATCTCGTTAGGTGCCATACGATACGGCGCTTTTGATATTGATCCTATTCCAGGCATCAATTCAATGGCGAATTCAACTTCCCTTTCTGGAGGTAACTCAGTGAGATCCTCTAGAAACACATTAGAGAATTCATTCACGACTGAGATGTCTTCGAGTGAAGGTTCGAATTCTGCCTTGATTGAGAAGAAAACCATATACCCTTGGCATCCATGCTCCATGCATCTTTCAGCTTCCGCAGCAGTGAGAAAATTTAGACTCACATCGTTCTTGCCACTTCTTTGTAAGTGTGGAAACAATATCTCCTTATTACTGCAATCGATCATTGCATTGTTCGCCGTCAGCCAATTAAGACCGAGAATGACATCAATGTCATATAGCGATAATCGGATAAGATCTACATTGGACTCTTGCCCATCAACACTCACAATACAATTTAAGCATGCATCAGAAGCTAAAGATTTCACGCCAAGTGGGGTAGCTACTATCAAGTCATAGGGTAATCTATAGGCATGCATTCCTAAACATTCTGCACAATTATATGAAATAAACGAATGACTGTACCTGAATCATACAACGCCTGAAGTAGATTCCCCTTGAGAGAGATAATACCTTGGACCATTTCTGGAGATCTTCTGGCCTCTTCATTGGTCAATTTGAAAACTCGGCTTGGGTTCTGTGGCCTTCTCTCCGTAGCCTTCTGAGGACACTCAAGGCTATAGTGCCCTGGCTTCTAACAATGGAAGCATACTTGTCTCCCCTCACAATTAGCACCATAATGGTGTTTCCCGCATTTTGTACATGGTTGGGATTCCGGCATTCTTGAATAGCTCTGCTGCTCATACTGAGATGGCTTTTTGCTTTCACCTCGGGAGTTATTCCAAGGTGCCTTCCTTTTTTCTGAGGAATTCCTGCGGCTAAATCCGCCACGATTTGTACTGCTGTTGTTATAATTTCTGGATTCGCGGAGTTCTTTTAGGTTTCGTTCAATCAATCGGCATGATTCCACCGCTTGATTTAACTCCTGAAACTATTGAGATATAAGCCTTTCCCTTATCTCATACTTTAGCCCATGTATCATTACATTTGCCTTCTAGGTTTCATCATCGTTACGCTTTAAATATGATGAATACCGTGATAGACTGGTAAATCGGGCAAAGTAGTCATCGAATGACTCCTCATGACCTTGTCGGATGTGAAGGAATTAGGACTCCTTGATCACTTGTATTGAGGGAGGAAAGTATTACTCGTTGAATTTCTCCAGAAACTTTTCCCAAGTAACGGGAACATAACGTGCACGTAACGTCACCGCAATGCTTCTCCACCACCTGTCCGCATCTCCTTCCAGCTTATAGATTGCAAGTTGAGCTTTTCGATTCTGTGGGAAATTTGGCTCCTCTTATATTTTCCATTTCTCAATTTCCTTATTAAGAACAACAGATGCAGATATCAGAGAGAAGTAGTTATTAGCACATACTGCAAACATATATATATTCATCGTATAGTTAATATGTTACAGTAATAGATATGTCCTAACACCTTCATCAACCTAGTTTATATGTTACAGACCCTTTCTTGGTATTATACATCTCCTCAGGGTTTTTAGAGAAGTGATAGTACACACTAGCATAACAAACTACAATTAGTCATTCTACTATAATACAACTTCTACTACTATTTCTGCGGCTTTCTTTCACTGATGCTAATCTCACTTCTCGTCTACATATGGTTGTTCACCAGCTTTTTGAGATATTGCAGAACTGGGTGGAAATGGGCTATTGGTCCGCCGTCCAACAATTCATTTATCTTTTCAATCCAAAAGCGACTTCTGGGGAAATGGTATAAGGTGGATCTAATCCAGTCTCCGGGAGGGTAAGGAAGTTGAAAATGTGAATTCATTTCATAAAATCCCTTGACTTGGTTTAGATAAAGAAGATACTTCTCCTGAATAGTCTCTGAGTCTAGTCCTACCTGTATAAAGTCTAACTACAACGCTTCTATCAACACTTTGTTATCGTCTAAAATGTATTGTAGGTATACGGATTCAGCATCTTCATTATCAAGGTCTTGAATCTGGGGATAGTCGAAGTTATCTCCTACCGATTAATGATTCGATCCATCAGGATCCTCTGGTTCTTGCGCTGGGGGTACTATATTCAGGGGTTCAGCATAAATAGGTTTTGGGTCATATATGTGCTCGTAGGGATACTCTGGTCTGGGATGATACTCGATTCAGGATCATTTATAGGTGCAAAATGGTGTACAGGGTCAAGAAAGTATATTGGCTCAAAGTTGAGTTCAGGAGCAGGGTATATCGGATCAGGTTGGTGTATGGGTTCCCAATTATACTCAGGTGCAGGGTATACCAGATCAAGTTAGTATACAGGTTTGGGAGGGTAGATTGTCTCAGGGTTGAGCCTAAGTCCTACTAATTCAGGAATTACTGACCTTCATGCAGTGCACCTCATCCGTCCATAATGGTTTATACGAGAGGGTCCTTCTCTGTCCATCTTTTACTATATCATACAACCAAGGTTATATTAGTACTCGGATTCTGTAACCACTATAATCCAAACTTATGGCTTGAAGCCTAACTTAGTTAATCAAACAAATTGGCCAGATCGATGTTCTAGTAGAAGTCTCCCCGTCTTTCACGGCAACTTATTGACTGAACCACATAGACTAACCTTTCTTAGTTTAAGCACCAATTGGTTTAAAGTAACCTTATTAGATTTGTGCCAGAATCCTTGCTCTGATACCAAAAATGTAACAACCCACATTCAATACTACCCATTATGAATACTAATAAGCAGTATATTAGAATATCATCAGAGTGGAGCGTTTAGAGCGAGTAAGTTGGGATAAGTGAGTGAGTAACTGATAAGTGGCTACAAACTTAAACTCTTTGCAATGTATCTAATCGGCACCTTAGAGGTACAATTGTCCAAATATTCAAGTATTAAGCAATAATACAGTACAAAATAAAAATTCTGGTTGAGTCTTCACACGTGCTGCTTACCCTTGTCATCGGCTCCTGATCCTCCAGATCCTGAAGCTAGGGTAAATGCTGAGATTTAATACACATTGAATCTCAGGTAACAGTTAACCTTATGCTCAAGCATAAACAATATATGTATGACAGATATTCATTACATTTCAGCATTAATCATACATAGCACACAACAAATGTAATGTTAACAACACAACAATACATAGCACACAACACATGTAATGTTATCCACGTTTGCACTAATCAGTGCCACGACAGCTCCTCGTGTCCTCAGCGTTAGGAAAACGACCCTACGGCGTTATCAAGACTATAACCCGCATAAAGCTGAATGTATATAAACATTGACCTAAGATCGAGTCTTAGCCACAGTGTATGACCCAAGACCTAGTCTTGTCCATGACCCTATGAATCATCTGATGAGCTTGCTTTTGTCGATAAAGCAACAAATTAAATTAGGTCCTAATTAATTATGCAGTTTAGGGTCAACCTAGGTCATTTTCCCAAGGAGCAATCTGTGGGTTTTTCTTTAAGTTGAATTCAGGTCATGAAAAAAGCAATGAAATGAAACTAAACTAACTAAATGCAAGATGAAAATGACTCTAAAACCTATATGATGGAACTAATCTAGATGCAAATGCAATTCCAGGGGGATTTTGTGAAAAGAGAATTAAAATCCTAAGTAAAGAAATTAACTAATAACTAAGAAAATCAATTAAGAAAAGATAAGATGGTTTACTTCAGATACGGAGAAAGGAACAACTCTGGATTTACATGGAGTTAACTTGGCCCAAATTAATTAATTAGACCAAATGGAGATTAATGAAATATAGGAAATAATGAATTTAATTGCCTAATTGAAACATGGGAAACCCTCAAGTTCAATAACACTTATTCCACCAGAAAACTCATAGTGAAATAAGCGGTGGCTAATTAAACTCATTAAAAACTAATCACATTTAATTTCAAAATAATTTTAGAAATATTGTTTACAATTATCCAATTGAACAACTAGACAATTTATCAACCCAATTAAACCATTAAAATGATAAACCAAATTGTCAATTAAATTAATAACAAAAACTCAATTAATAATTCAATTGACAATCCAAAGGTTGTAAACAAAACTCTAGCAATTGTCTCAAACATAAAAACTTCAACTTATCAATCCAATCCAAAAGAAATATATTTACAATCTAAAACTAGATTGTTCTCAATTAACACAACTTGAAACTCTTTAAAACTAAACAACCTCAAGTTTGAATTAAAAAGATAAAAAGAACAACACTCCCTTGTGATCTTCAAGTGTAAGTTCCTAAGCCTTAGCTTCCTCCATGCTCCTCCCAAGTTTCTTCCTAAAGAGCTTAACCTTCCATGGATTTATTTCCTCCTCCAAACTCCAAATAGTACGTCACAGCCAGTTAACTAATGAATGGAGAATTCAATTGATGCATAGTAAAGAGTCGTGGGTCCCGTGAGTTGAAGAAAGGAAACCAATGGATATTATAAAGCAATGGGTATGATGATGGAAGGTAATGACTCCACTGCAGCGTCTTTCCCTCAGCAGTTGCGTCTTTCCCTCAGCGTCAATCCTATGGGGCCCTCTACTTCTTTTACCCCACAGCCTACCTCTTCTGCTTTAATAAGGCCACTCTGTTCTATTTGCTCTCTAGCCACTCATGCTACTGACTCTTGTCCTTACCTGAATGACGGACCTGAATCTTGCAATGCAATATATCCTTCTAGACCTGTGACTCAAGGTGCCAAAAAATATGATCCTTACTCCAATACATATAATCCTGGATGGCGTGACCATCCTAATCTTCGATATGGAAATGGCCAACCCCAGCAAGCACACTTTAATCAAAGTGGAAATTCTAATGGCAAAATGTTTCAACAAGTTCGACAATCAATGCCAGTGCAAGATGAAGGTTCAAAGTGGGATGCTAAGATGAAAATCATAATGAAGCAACAACAACAAATTGAAACTCTTCAAACACAGATTGGTCCATTGTCTAATGTACAAGGTAATGAACAGAGTCAAGGTTCAGGAAGGTTTCCATCTCAAGTGGTAACTAATCCAAACGCTGGAACTCAGCGGAATCCTAATATAGGAGGAGTTAATGCTATATCTCTCCGACGTGGAAAGATAATCCCCTCTGCAGACCCTGTTACCATCAATACTTCAAAAGACAAGGAAGTTGTTGATGACTCTCCTTCTGCTTCCACATCACAAGATCAGTCCACCCTATCAAAAACACATGTGGTACCAAATGAAGAACAAGAAAAGGAGGATGAAGGAAAGCAAGTGATCAAGCAGGCCCTTCCTTTTCCTATTGTGGTGGCTAAGGCTAAAAAGAAAAAGAAGGAAGCTGAGATGTTCAATGAAATCTATGATATATTCAAGAAGGTGGTGATTAATGTTGCACTAGTTGACTTAGTCACACAAGTGCCTAAATATGCAAAATTCTTGAAGGAATTGTGTACTACAAAGAGAAAGTCTAAGCATGAAGGCAAGGTTGACTTAGGGGCAGTTGTCTCCTATTTTTATCAAATGCTAATGAAGTGCAAAGATCCTGGTAGTTTTCTTATACCTTGCATTGTTGCTGATGTTGAATTCTCCGAGGCCTTAACAGACTTGGGAGCCGCTATTAATGTTATGCCAAAATCAGTCTTTGATCAACTCAAGGGTATAGAGCTTAAGCCCACAAATCTTGTTGCATCCCTTGCTGATAGACGTTGCATAGTCCCAGAAGGCGTCCTGAAGGACATCTTGGTTAAGGTAAAAGATTTCATATTCCCTGCAGACTTCTATGTTCTTGATATGGATGATGGCCGGTTTAGGCAAAAAGGACATTCATCTTTAATCTTAGGTAGACCCTTCCTTAAAACTGCTAGAGCTATGATAGATATGCATGCTGGTAGCCTTACTCTAGAATTTGCTGGTGAAACTATTAAATTTAATGTGCTTGAATCTATGAGATACCTCTCTGATGATTGTGCGGAGATAGATGTTAATGTTATTGATGCTATTACATATGATTCTGTTGTAAATATTAAAGAGAGTATGCTTAGTAGATCCTATGATATTGCTGGTTTAGATGATACTATCTCTTGCGCATGTGCTAAAATTGGTAATTGTGATACATGTGTTGACCTTGATGATGCTGATATTGATATTTTCACTGATGCTATTGAGATTATGAGACATTCTAGACATGATGCTTCTGTACTTATTTGTAGCATTAGTGATTCTAGTGATCATGTATCCGATACTTCTCTTGATTCTGATAGACTTTCTCAGTTACTTAGTGTGATTGATGCCATGGATAAAACTGATTTATCTTCACTATCTGATTCTAAGTTATTGATTAGCATTGATCATGTTTCTGATGGGGAGATCTATGATTCTAATTCTATCTCTGACATGAGTGCTACTGATGGCACTATTGATGTTGATTGTGATGTGTCTGTTGATTCTTCTGCTCTTGCAGTTTCTACTAATACTCCCTAAGGTGGGAAACTTTGCTCTTCTGTCTGTGAGTCTATTATGCAGGTTTCTAGTTTGACTAATGTTGAATTGAAGCTGCTCATACCTTCAATTCAACAAGCTCCATCTTTAGAGTTAAAGCCACTTCCTGACTCATTGAAGTATGCCTATTTGGGGAAGGACGAGACACTTCCTGTGATTGTAGCTAGTGACATAGCTATTGAAGAGGAGACTCGCCTGCTAGAGGTATTTAGGCGACGAATGAAAGCTATTGGATGGACTCTTGCTGATATCCCTGGAATCAGTCCAAATGTGTGCACGCACCGGATCCTGCTAGAAGATGGTGCCAAATCTGTACAACAGCCACAGCGACGACTCAACCCATTGATCCTTGACGTGGTAAAGAAAGAGGTCTCTAAACTTCTTTCTGCAGGTATAATCTACCCTATTTCTGACAGCCGTTGGGTAAGTCCAGTTCAAGTAGTTTCTAAGAAAACTGGTATTACTGTTGTTCATAATGATAAAGGTGAGCTAGTCCCGACTAGAGTTCAAAATAGTTGGAGGGTATGTATTGATTATAGAAGATTGAATTTAGTGACTAGAAAGGATCATTACCCCCTTCCTTTCATAGATCAAATGTTAGAAAGACAGGCTGGTAAATCACATTATTGCTTTTTGGACGGTTTTTCTAGTTATTTCCAAATTTCTATTGCCCCTGAGGACCAAGATAAAACCACATTCACATGTCCATTTGGAACCTTCGCATATAGACGCATGCCATTTGGTTTATGTAATGCACCATGTACTTTTCAACGTTGCATGGTTTCCATATTCTCTGATTTTCTTGAGCATTGCATGGAAGTGTTCATGGATGATTTCACTGTTTACGGTGATTCTTTTGATGCATGCTTAGCTAGTTTGGACATGGTTTTGGAAAGATGCATTCAATATAATCTTGTGTTGAATTTTGAAAAATGTCATTTCATGGTTAAGAAAGGAATTGTTTTGGGCCATGTTGTTTCACATGAGGTATTGAGGTTGATAAAGCTAAGGTTGATATTATTTCCTCTCTTCCATATCCTTCATGTGTGAAAGATGTACGTTCCTTTCTTGGGCATGTTGGATTTTATAGAAGATTCATCCAGGAGTTTAGTAAGACGGCATTGCAATTGTCTCGTTTATTGTAGAAAAATGTGGGTTTTGTTTTTGATGATGCTTCCAGGTATGCATGGGATGAGTTAAAGAAGAGACCCACTACACCCCCCATCATTCAGCCACCTAATTGGAGCCTTCCATTTGAACTCTTGTGTGATGCTTCTGACTATGCATTAGGTGCCGTTCTTGGCCAGAGAGTAGAGAAGAGACAACATATCATAGCCTTTGCATCTAGGACTTTAGATGCTGCTTAGGCTAACTACACTACCACAGAGAAAGAGTTATTTGCAATCGTCTTCGGGTTAGAGAAATTTCGATCCTATATCCTTCACACGAAGGTGACTGTGTTTACCGATCACTTAGCTATCAAGTACTTATTTAAGAAACCGGACTCCAAACCCTGTCTCATTAGGTGGGTGCTTTTGATAAAAGAGTTTGATGTGGAGATTCGTGATAAGAGTGGTACAGAGAACATGGTAGCTGATCATTTAAGTAGAATTGAAACACCTACAGTAACATCTTTACCTTTAGATGACTTTCCTGATCAAAGGCTCTGTGAGGTAGTGGTCTCCATCCCTTGGTATGCTGATATTGCTAATTATCTAGTTGCATCTGTTTTGCTTGATGACATGAATAAACATCAATTGAATAAGTTTAAGAGAGATGTTAAATTCTATATATGGGATGATCCCTACTTGTGGCACATTTGTAGTGATCAAATTATTAGGCGATGCATTCCTGATGTTGAATTTGAGTCTGTCTTGACTTTTTGCCATACTCTTGCATATGGGGGACATTTTAGTGCCAAGCGTACTGCTAGGAAAGTTTTGGAAAGTGGATTGTTTTGGCCAAGTCTATTTCGTGATACCCATGAATTTTGTAAGTGTTCTAGGTGCCAATTTGTGGGTAATATTTCTAGGAAGCATGAGATGCCCCAACAACCCTTCTTATTCGGTGAAGTCTTTGATGTTTGGGGAATTGATTTCATGGGACCTTTTCCCACTTCATTTTGTTATTTGTATATCCTGCTGGCTGTGGATTATGTGTCAAAGTGGGTTGAGGCAATCCCCACTCGTACTAATGACTCTTCTATAGTGGTTTCCTTTGTTCGCTCTCACATTCTTTGCAGATTTGGCATTCCTAGAGCCATCATTAGCGATCAAGGAACTCATTTTTGTAATCGGAGTTTGCAGAGCTTGCTTGGTAAGTATGGGATAATGCATAAGGTGGCCACTCCAGACCACCCTCAGACGAATGGTCAGGCAGAACTCTCTAATAGAGAAATCAAGCTCATTTTAGAAAAGACAGTGCAACCTAACCAGAAAGATTAGAGTAAACGGCTCGATGATGCACTTTGGGCATGTCGCACAACATATAAAAGTCCCATTGACATGTCTCCATACAGGATTGTCTATGGCAAAGCATGCCATTTGCCAGTAAAGGTGGAGCACAAGGCATACTGAGCAATTAAAAGGTGCAACCTAGATCTTGCTAGTGCCGGTATTGAAAGGAAGTTGCAATTGCAAGAGCTTGAAGAATTAAGAAGATAAGCTTATGAGAATGCTAGAATTTATAAGGAAAGAACTAAAGCAGCCCATGACAAACTTATTATGAAGAGAGACTTTCAAGTAGGCCAAAAAGTTCTACTCTATGTTTTCCGCTTGAAACTCATGCTTGGAAAGCTCCGCTCTCGATGGGAGGGGCCTTTCATTGTCACTGATGTTTTCCCCTATGGAGCTGTGAAGATCAAAAGGGAGCCAAATGTAAAATGCTTCATTGTTAATGGACACTGCTTGAAGCCGTTCTTTGACGGATTCTCTACTCGGACAGTGGAGGTTGTTGTACTGCGTGACACCACGTAGACCTCAGTTGTATTCCTTCCTTCACTCTTTTATTTTGCTTTGTCATATTACTCACTGTCATATTATTGAGTTGTGTAGTGTTACGTATTACTTAACTTTGTGATCTATTATGACTGTTTTGCATTGAGGACCATGCAATGTTTAAGTGTGGGGGAAGGATCAACTGTTTTGAATGTGAAAATTGCGAGTTTTAAGTAACTTTAGTATGATGCATTCTGGATTTGAAAAGTGATTGATCAGGTTTTGAGTTGGTGAACCTAGTGGTAATGAATTTGACTTTGGTGAATTTAGGCTAGTAATCATATTCCTAGTGAAATTTTGAGCTTAATACATTTTTTTTTAGTGTGTACCCCTATCTCTTTACTTGATCTAGAATTTGACTTAAATCTTATTTGAGGCTGCATTTTATGCATGTGTATTCATAAAAATGATAAAGGCATTCGTTTCATTTTAGCCAGATAAGCCAAAAGCCTACCTTTTACATACACATATCCTTTGTTTAGCCCTTTTGAGCCTATATATATATATATATATATATATATATATATATATATATATATATATATATATTCCCATTTTGACTACACCCACACCAAAAAAAAAAAAAAAAAAATTCTCTACCCTTTTGAATGTCTTGAGAATTGAAGAGCATTGCATTATCTCTTTTTGATGGAAGAACATGCATAAAGTTAGGAATTGAGTCATTGTGAAAAATATGGTAGGTTATCTTGAAAAAGAAATAAAAATGGAAAAATGAAGGGAAAAAAAAAAGAAAAAGAAAAAAAGGAAAAAAAATGAGAAAAAAGAAAAAGAATGATGACCCAGTTCAGATTTAGTTTGGTTTCTTGCATCTTATATTCTCTATTGTATCATTCTCTTCATCTTTTAAAATATTCAACTTTGTTTTACCAAACACCATACCGTTTGTTTCTTAACATTAGCCACATTACAACCTAATAAAAGTCCTTTGGATTTATACATGCACTTGTTTTATTAGTGGTGGAGAATTTAGATTCTTGTCAAGCTTATGGAAAGAGTGCTGGATAGGGATGAACTTGAGTGTAAACAGGGGCGGAGCCAGGAATTAAAATCAGGGGGCAAAAATTACAGAATGAAACCCAGTGAAGTTAGCATTTGAAATTAGAGGGAGAAAATTACAAAATTGGACCCAAAATTTTTAGAAATTATGATTTAGCCTCATAAAAATTTCAATGTTTTCAGTTTAGTCCCTTCATGAGACTTTCTAATAGGGACTAGAGTGAAAAATTAAAAGTTTTATGAGGCTAAAGCATAATTTCTGAAAACATTGGGTCCAATTCTGTAATTTTAGGGGGCGGGGGCCACCCCTAGCCCCCCTGATTCCGCCCATGAGTGTAAACACAGACCTATACACTTTTGAGTGAAGAGTGACATACACATTATTCTTGGTGAGAGATTTCTAGCTTAGATTCCCCTTTGTCAAGTAAATTGCCATGATGTTTGCTTTCTTAATTCATGAGAAGATCATTTGGATATAATAGGTGTTGAAATGTTTTTGTTTACCTATTGCTTGTGATTGGAACATTCATTTTTGAAGCTTTAGTTTAGTTTTGTTCTTGTTTTTGTTTTTGTTTTTTTCGTTTATTCTCTCTTGGTCTTGATTTGTTTTGCCCGGGAGTGTAAATGATAAGTGTGGGGGAGTTGATAAATGCCAATTTTCATATATTTTATCATACCTTATTCATTTAAGGATTATTTTAGGCTAATTTGGAATTATTAGATAATATTTGGATTGTTAGCTAATTTTAGGAAATAATATAAATCTGAATTAATTACGAGATTATTGGGCTTAAAATTATTAATATTTTGATCGTTATCTTATGATCTTGTGATTAAATAATATTTTTTAAGATTTTTTTATATATGATAGATTACGATTTTATCATATTAGAAGATTTTATCGTGCGGAATTTTTCAGGGAAGCTAAAAGGAAATCTAATGGTGAAATTATATTGGGCTTCTTAAATTTTGATGGGATCAAGTTGTTACCCAAAAATCTCTCTTTTTCTCTCTATTAATTATCCTAGCTGCATACTGAGAGGGACTAAAGAGACCGAGCTGCACACATAAACACGGAGCAGAGACACAGCCGCAGATGAACGGGATAATATTTCTCCAATTCCATTACCTTCACGTACTCACCGACCCACGGATTGGAGATTTGACATTCATTCAATTATTATTCCTCTAGTGGATGCGCATTGACCGAGGCATGTGGATTTATTAATTCCTCTCATTCTTTCCTGATGGCTGTGATGGCTTGTTTGAAGTACGAAGGAGATAATAAATTGATGGAAACTTAAACTCTTTTAGGAGGCAATTTGGGAGGAGTATGGAGGAATCTAAAGCCTAGGAGCTTACATTTGAAGACCACAATGTAATGTTTTTCCTTTTATCAATTTGTTTGAAGACTTTGAAATTATTTAGTTTTAGATAATTTTGGGTTGTTTCCTTGAGAACAATCTAGTTTTAGATTGTAAACATATTATTTAATTTGGATTAAATTGATAATTTGGATTTGAATTGTGCTAAGATATTTGTTGGGATTTTCGCTTGCAAACCATTTGATTGTCAATTATATTAATAATTGAGTTTTCATTATTGATTTAATTGTCAATTTAGGTTTATCCTCTTGGTTGTTTAATTAGGCTGGTTAATTGTCTAGTTGTTTGAAGAGTAAATACCCTTTTGGGTCCATGGAAAAAAAAAAAAAAGACCCCAGGGACTAAAATGAGACCTTTTTATGGACTAAAAAAGGCTTTTTGGAAATTTGCGAGGGATCAAAATGTTCACAAATCGACCCTTATTCATCCTTTTCAGGAACTAAAATGACATTTCTTTGTGTGAGGGACCAAAATGGGGTCCGTGTTTTTTCCAGGGACCCAAAAGGGTATTTACTCTTGTTTGAATAAGCAATTGTGAACATAATTCCCAAAACTATCTTGGAACTATTTTAACTGGTTTTAATGGGTTTAATTAACTAGCGCTAATTCCATTATGAATTTTCTAGTGGATTAGGTGTTATTGAACTTGAGGGTTTCTCATGCTTTAATTAGTTAATTAAATTCATTAATTCCAATTTTTCTTCACTAATCTTCCTTTGGTCTAATTAATTAATTTGGGCTAAGAAAGTTAACTCCATGTGAATCCTAAGTTGTCCCCTTCATCATCATAATTGAATTAAATCTTTGTTATTTGATTTGATTTCAATCAATATTCTTCTTAGGATTTTATTTATTCTCTCATATCAAAACCTCCCAAAATTGCATTCAAATTCATATAGATTAGTCTCATTTTCATATAGGTCTTAGAGTCAATTTGCATCTTGCATTTAGTTAGTTATTTGCATCTAGGTAGTAGTGCCTTGCATTTTAGTCTGGCTGGTAGGACAGCAAGATTGGGAGTAGATGAAGTAGGAGCTGCTAATTGCCCATATTGCATCAAGTTAGCTAGTTGAGCATGTATTTTCTGCTCCATTTGTTCAATCTTGTGCTCAAATTGTGCACGCTTTACTTCTATCTTTGGACATTCTTCTGCACGCTTTGCTTTTATCTTTGCACGTTCTTCTGTAAGATGTGCTTCCATCTTTGCATGCTCTGTTTCTATCTTTACACGTTCTTCTGCAAGATTTGCTTCCATCTTTTTATGCTCCTCCTGAATTTTTTTTATCAAACTCCTTATGCAATTGGGCACGCACATTCTCCACTGCTGATACACTTTTCTGTGGTGACACAAATGTCGCCGCTGATACAATTTTCTGCGTTGACACAATTGTCACCACTGATACATGTTTCAGCGAAGACAAAATTGTCACCACTAAAACAATTTTATGCGGTAACACCTATACCCCACTTTCAGTGGCGACATTCGTTTTAGCACCTTCCAATGTACTTTCAGCGGCGACAAAATGTCGCCGCCAAAAGTAACAGTCGTATTTGCGGCATTAGATTGTTGTTGATGAAAACCCTTAAGTGGTGACATTTATACTTGTCACCGTTGAAAGTCAACATTGTGTTTTACTAAATGGGCAGCAAATGTTCACGTTGGAATTTTGGACTTATGTCCATGTGTTGATGCTTAATGTTAGTTTGCCTTTGTAAAGGATCGAAAGAGCTTTAAATAGATATTCAAACCAATTGATTTTGAGTTTTCTAGCTAGATTGGCTATGATTTTCCAAATTTCATTGAAAAGTTAAGGGTAGATAGATTGTGTTTAAAGTTGGGATTCTACAAAGAGATAGCTAAGTTATAAATTGTAAATGGTATAAGTATTAGTATACCCTTACTTATACATATAGGATAGGATTTGATATACGACCAAATCCACCAAGGAATTATCGATGGAAGAAGTAGGTAGAAGGTAAATTGGCAGAAAGCACAAGAGGTAGTAATATCTATTTTCCTCTCATGTGATTGTGTATTGATTGCTGCAAGTCTATTGGCGCCATTATGCTCATTGTGCATGAGAACATGTAAGTTGCCTGGCTTTTTTACCAAAATAAGGTTCAAAAAAAAAAAAAATTACCAGATTAAAGCAGATTGAAAACATTTTACCAAAGTAATGCAGTTAGTAGCGCATGACAGACTCATAGAATTAGAGGCGCAAAAGAGGTTCACGCCACTAACACATACTGACAAAATTTGTGTCAGTGGCGTGAAAAACATCCACGCCACTGTGGGGTGGATAACATCCACGCCACAGTGGCGTGGATATATTGGAAATCAAACCCACTTTAAGTGGGTCTGATTCCATATTTAAAAAAAAAAATTAAATATAATATTAATATTAAATATAAAAATATTAATATTAATATAATACTAAATGATAAAAAAAATGGAATAATTTAAAAAAGCTCCACTTCATTTAATTTGAAGTCAAAAGAAAGAAAGCATGGAGCTGAAATAACTCATTAAGAACGCCATTTAAAAAATACGTGGTACAATTTGGTTATAACAACAGATCTCAATACAGGGGGATCAATCTATTTGTTATACATCTACAATTTGGTTATAACAACAGTATTGATTTTGGGATCTGTATAAAAAAGTGTACCGCGTAAAAGTGTTTCTGGGATTTGTATAACTTATTAGAAACACTTTTACGCGGTACACTTTTTTATACAGATCCCAAAATCAATACTGTTGTTATAACCAAATTGTAGGTGTATAACAAATATGTTGATCCCCTGTATTGGGATCTGTTGTTATAACCAAATTGTACCGTGTATTTTTTAAAGGGCATTCTTAATGAGTTATTTCACCCATGCTTTCTTTCTTTTGACTTCAAATTAAATGAAGTAGAGTTTTTTAAATTATTCCACTTTTTTTTTATCATTTATTATTATATTAATATTAATTTTTTATATTAAATATTAATATTATATTTAATTTTAATTTAATTTTAATATTTTTTTAAATATGGAATCGAGACCCACTTAAAGTGGGTCTGATTTCCAATATATCCACGCTCCACGCCACAGTGGCGTCGATGGCGTGGATAACATCCACGCCACCAGGGGCGTGGATGTTTTTCACGCCATTGACACAAATTTTGTCAGTATGTGTCAGTGGCGTGAACTTCTTTTGCGCCTCTAATTCCGTGAGTCTGCCATGCGCCACTAACTGCATTACTTTGGTAAAATGTTTTCAATCTGCTTTAATTTGGTAAATATTTTTTTTTTGAACCTTATTTTGGTAAAAAAAGCCAAGTTGCCTTGTATAAGACTATTTTCATTGACAATGTCCGCTAGTTATTTACTCATTTAATTATGAATGGGTACCAGTTAGTAATTGACTAAGTTATCTATATGATGTATGGGCATCATTGATGATATAGTTGTTGTAAGGTGTTGTTCTCTTTGCACGCTTAGTTGTGATCATGCATGATTAACTTGAAGAAATTTGTTACTACTGAGATTTCCCCAAATCTCAACCCTTCCTTCCATGACATACAGCCAGGGCAAGAGATTGATAGGAATGAGAGGGAAGTCACAGTATATAAGGGCGAGAGATTGATAGGAAAATGCCGAGCTAGGTGACTCTGGCTTGTGACCTAAGTAGGGGTACTAAGGTGATGCTTGGATAGGTAGGCTATATAGGACCATACCTACGAAAGAACAAGGACCATAGTATAAGGACTGCGAACAAGGAGGACCTAATCACAAATTACCATAGTGCCAAGGACTACGAACAACGATCATGCTATACCCAGGGGCAGATCTAGAAAATTTATGAAGGGTGGGAATCAGTGGTGGGGGATTCGGGGTTGCCCCAAATTTTTTTAAATGAAAGTTTTAAATGTATTAAAAAAACAAAAGAATATAAACAAGAAAAGAAAAAATATCAAAAAAATATTCAAATATTGATGATGTAATAAAAGAGACAGTTATTTTACAAACCTGTCATTTATAAAAGTAAGGATAAGTGTTCTTAGAAACGCAGCTACATAAATTACAATGAAGGGTGGACACTCAATAAGTTCAAGTACATATATTTTAATAACAAAAGTATATTATAATAAAAATAATTATAATGTCATTCTTCTAGCCTTTATTTTTTGGAATTCCATCATAATTGTCTTATTATCAATGCTATCAAATACATCTTTTTCAATATAAGGTACTAAATAATCATTCAACCATTCATCCCCTATCCGATTACGAAGTGCAGTCTTGATGTATTTTATAGCTAAAATTGCTCTTTCCACAGATACAGTTGTTACAGGCAAAATTAATGCTAACTTTACAAGTAAATAAACCAAAGGATACACAATATATTTTTTCTTTTCAACCATCTTCTTAGAAAAAGTGGTTTTCGGATTTTAGCCTTTTTTTATTAAAAGAAAAATGTTTATATTGATTATTTTAAGGGTGGGCACTTGCCCCTAGTCATATACCTGTGTCTGCCCCCTGATGCTACCAAGGACTGTGAACAAAAAGGACCTAGTGCAAAAACAAGGACCATGCCTGCTTGGACCATCATCTTTTTATTGGGTAAATTGGAAATTTTATTAGTTAGAAGATCGTCAGATTATGAACAACAATGTAGGCTTATTATATACAATTATTAGTGCTTAATTTTGAACAAGGTGGAACTAGTGACTACTTTAAACCAAGGTTATTAAAATCGGACCGGTCATTAAACCGGTCGGAGTATTGTGTTAAGGGTCAGTGAGTTAGACCGGAGCTAAACTAGTGAGAAAGTAAAAATTTTAGGGTTATTAATATAAAATTAGAAAGAAAATAAACCTAGGCTGAAATATTAATATTAATTTAATCTATTTTAAATTTTACTTTTTGATTTCAGATTTCTTTTTAGTAACCATTTTGTCATTTCCAAGACACTCTGAGCATTTCAAAGTCTGCTCCTACTACCCCTATGGTCTATACCTATATAATGAGACTTGATGGAATTCACTCATAAAAAGTAAAAACTGACCAAAATAATAAAATAACTACAAGCCTAAATAAGACTCCATCGTATCCCTCTCTTTGAAAAACTTTCACCCGTTCGTCTTTCACTCTCTTATTCTCTTCATCATTTTTCTGTCTCCTTCTCTCTTTCTTCAACGCCATTGCCACTCGCCCCCGCTTCCGGTGCACTTCTCCGTCATGTCCAACGCCCTCATGCGCCCTTTCACAACATCGTCGATGTACATGAAGTCATGTGCAATCTTCAAGCAAAAACCAGTGATGGTGCGTGCTGGTGACTGTCGTTCTCCTCTTTCGATTTTAACTCTTCTCACCAGAGTCCGGCTCTATTTTCACTGGATCTGGTGTTCTCATCGGATGCACTGTTTCTCTCCATCCCTCTCTCTTTCTCTTTTTCTTTCTGTAAACTTGTTCACACTTCAATGGACGTTTTTGAAAAAAAAAAAAAAACAACAACAACAACAACACTGACCCCGGTTTCTATGATAGACCGGACAGGTTTTCCGGCTGGTTCACCGGTTTCCGGTCTGAACTGGCCGGTCCGGTCCGGGTTTAATAACCCTCTTTAAACTCATCAAGTAGAATTTGTTACCAAGTCATACACATATGAATGACCCTCTCATGCATGGCCTAAAATGTTATCATACAATTCGTGAGATATTATAATAGTGTTCTACAATTTCTTACCTCAATTAATATCCCAACACATGCATACACCAGTTTGAATTTTTATTAAACCAATAAAAATTTATTATTTTTAATTTATATTTATTTAATCTTTGTTATAATATTATAAATATGAGATCAAGGAACGCTAAATTATTGTTTTTATCGACGATGTCTAATAATTTATATGTGTATTAGTTTTAGAACATATAATTCAAAACTTTGGGTAGAATGATGTCTCTGATCTTTACTTATCTTTTAGAATTGAATAATTAATAGTTGTTATGAAAAACATTAATTCGCTGTTTAAAAATTTAACTACTCAAATTTAATGATGCTCATTCCGCTTATAATCATAACATGATTGTCCCTTACTTCTTTCGGTCCTAACTAAATAATTAATTTGTAGAAATTAAGAAAATTAGTTAAACCTTGAAATTGGGTCTTACATTGGAAATATATATATAAAAAAAAAAAACTAAACCTTTTTACAAGCTCCTATCTTTTGCACATATAACAAATTATTTTTATGGTCCCCGATCCAAAACTTGGTGCTTTTTTTTTTTTTTTTTTTATTATTATTATTATTATTATTATTATTATTATTATTATTATTTTACTATTAACAAAATTGAAAGGCATTTTCAAATAGCTCCAGAATATTAGTGGTTCCCATAGCAAAGTGAGGCTGGCCTTTTTTTCATTGTTAAGGGCATTTAATAATTACTTTAGTAAGCCATCAATACTTAGATTGGAAATTAAGGTCTGAATGTAAACTTGTTTGTTTTAAGTAGAGTGATTTTCATTTTCATGGTGGAAAATACCTACAATAATTCAAACTAGATAAACAAGAGGTAGTAACTACGTTAAAGCCCACTCGGCAATTTTACCCGCCCGTCTTGCCTAGTCAGTAATGCACATAAGTATCAACGAGGAGTGAAACATTTGGTTAAGGTGTCGGCCTTCATCATAAAAGGAGTAGGTTCGATACCTACTGGTCAATGTGAGGGCCTAGTTGGTGGGCGATATGTAAGTATCTCTGCAAGCTCTCTTTGAACCTGGAGGCGTGCCCTGACCCTGGTGGGTTACTGGTGTCTACCCCACCTAAATTTTTTTATATGAAAAAAAAAAAACTTTAACAGAGTTACTGTTTAGCTCTGGATCTAGGTGCTTATGAAAAATGGTGGGACCAATGTTTCAAACCGATTAAATTTAAAGAACACAAAAACAACGATTTGAAATTGTATGGACCAAAACGGTGGTATTAACCCTTTTCATAATCACCTTTTTTATGGAAATTATGCAAAGATAAGGAAGGATAGACGGTGGAGGTAGGGTTTTTATGGAAGAATTATGCTGAAGGAACTTTGGGCATTTTTGGGTAGAGCCACTTGTCGGGCACGGTATGTTGCCTTGCCAATTTTGCCCATCCCAGAGAATTTATATACTTTTATTTTAAAAATGTAATATATATGTATAAATAGTAATATATAATATTTGTGAGTGTCATATATTTCATTATAGTCTTTTTGTTGCCTTGCTTTTTTATGGATTATAGATTATTGGATGTTATTTGTTTCATGTTCAAGTAAGTAAGGATATTGTGTTAAGACCTATAATAATCGAATTATTATGTGGACTACTAGTATGTATATTTATTCTTTTTGAATATTCTAAGTTGTGGAATTATGGAATATAATTGATGTTTTAAATATTGTTCATCAAGTCTGAATTGGAATTTCTTCAAATATGATTTTATAAGCATAAATTATAACAAGACTTTAGACCCGTGCGATGCACGGATATTTTAAGACTTAAATGGTTTAAACTTAATACATATAATATCATGTAAATATCAAACAATTTCCATACATCATATTATCACATCATTTGCATTTAGGGTTAAGGAGCAAAATCGCCAATGAACTATTAGGCCATAAGCATCTGGCACAATAAAGTTTTAAGGGTACCAATAATACCAACAAACAATTGAAATTGTAAAAAAATCACAATACCGTCCATTGCTCCAGTAACTCCGTTTATGACCTTTTTTTTTCCTTCTTCTTTTTTCTGATCAATGTCGATGGCAAGATGCAGTCTCCAACAACAAATCTGAAATTCATCATCAAACTACCCATCCTCTGCCACTGCTTCCATCACCCCTTCAGAACTCCACGATTGATTTGGAATGGAAGTCTACGATGGAATAGAGTTTTGCTCGCATGGACGAGGAAGTACGAACTGGAGCCGAGCAACCGAGCTCCACTTGCGGTGCGAGCTTCGGACCCTCACCGCGACGCCGTCGGATCTACCGCAGTTGTTGCCGTCGTAACACGGACAAGATCATCGTCTCCAACCGTGGCGACTCCCGAGCCGTTCTGCCGCCGGCGGTCGCCGTCCCTCTTTCGTCGATCACAAGGTGGTTTTCAATTTCTCCGAGAAACAAGTGGAAATAGAAGTTAGGTTAATCATTGGATTCTTCTTCGATATCCAAGGTGGGTTTCGTCCTGGCACGCGCAAATCTTTAGGTTTAATTGTTTCTTGTTTTCGTGCATCAAGCTTTCTTCAAATCGCGCGGGCTAACTTCGTTGATTTCCATTTTTGCAGCCTGACTGACCTGACGAGTTGCTCCGAGTTCAAGCCGCCGGAGGACGGGTCATTTATTGGGACGGTCCTAGGGTTCTCAGAGTTTTGGCGATGTCCAGAGCCATAGGCAAGCGAGTTTACTCTCTACCACATTCACAAGCGTAACTCTTTGAATTTCCGATTCACTAAATGCTCGTGCGCAGGCGACAATTACGAACAATGTGAGCGTGGTGGTGGTGGATTTGAGGAGAGAGAAATTGAAACCTAACTCCGACGAGGGGAACAACAATAATTAGAACAAAAATCGAAAATGGAGGATGAGAACTCAATTATGAAGTTACTCTAGCAGCTGCATCTTGCCATCGACATCATCGACATTGATCAGAAAAAAGAAGGAAAAAAAAAGTCATAAACGGAGTTATTGGAGCAATGGATGGTATTGTGATTTTTTTACAATTTCAATTGTTTGTTGGTATTATTGGTAACCTTAAAACTTTATTGTGCCAGATGTTCCTGGCCTAATAGTTCGTTGGCAATTTTGCTCCTTAACCCTTTGCATTTTACAATGATGTTCCTAAAATTTACTTGTCAGACATCCCAAAAAGGGTCAGAAATAATTGTCATTTGTCTAAAGATGTTCCTAAAATTTATTGTCAGACATCCAAAAAAAAAAACAGGAAAAGGAAAGTCGAAATAATTATCCAAACACTAATGATTTTCCCGTATAAAGCATAAGTAAGTGATTGCAAATATTAGTATCAAGCATCCATCAGTAAAAAAACATCATTCTTTAAAATTTTAAAAATCCAACCGGGATTGTCAAACTGTCTTGAAGAAACAGGGAAATATAAATGTAATACCCTGAAAATATTATGATAAATATCATATGGCAACAAATACTTGACAAAAACTTAGGAAGTATGTTGTCTCTAATTTTAGGAATTTTTGGGATTATTTCCTTGAAAAATAGAGAATCATAAATATAATAATATTAAAAGCACTTTATGGCCCCAAATATTTTTAATATTTTACATGGGATATAAAATACCAATGTAAGTCAAATAGTTGTGAGATAATAATTAATCCTAATTATGAAAATTATCAACAATTAGTAAATGGCTAATTAAGTAATTAGTGGCTAATTGTTTAGATTAAGATATAAGTAAATTAATTAGTAAATAATTAATTTAAAGGAGAAATTCGAAATTAATAATTAAATAAATAATAAAATATTAATAAAATATTTTATGCTTAGAAAAATAAATAAAAAATAAAAAGAAAAATAAATAAATATCTAGATATTTTGAATAAAATAATAATATAATCGGTAAAGAGCCAACGGGAGATATGAGAACATATAGAAATGAAATTCTACCTCAAGATATAGAAATTTAGTCTTTTACCACTGGACCTTTTATGAACCAAAGGTGAAATTCTATCTCGGATTGAGCGGTCTCGAAGTCGTTTAAAAACCAACGGCGTAATTAGGAGTACCGATAATTAAGATAAGGCGAGATAGTGCTAAAAGTAACTTATAGAAAACGCACCGTGTTTTTCAAACCAGGGATATGGTTACTTAGATCAGATCATATTGCGAACCAGTGATTTTTTGCCAAGAAGCTGGTTCTATAGGAAGTGATTTCCGTAACCGTTGGTGTCTGTCCGAAAATCTTCGGCAGATAACGGAATACCCTTAATGGGATCAAAAATATAATGAAACCCAGTAGTTTTAAAGAGAAAGAATGGAACTACAAAACCTAGTTCCCGGATTTTTGAGATTCGTCAAGATTACGCGATTCGGACATTGATCAGGGAACTTTATCGATAAGTCAGCAAAGATGACATCATCCTCTTCTAGAAGGATGACATAAGCGGGACATGTGGAAGGTCAAGATGGTGCCACATGGCGAAGTGCGATCCGACGGTTGAAATCCGATCTGAAAACAATTGAAGAAATTCCCACCTTGTCCTTCCTTTCTTCTATAAATAGCAAGCCCTTCTCTTCTCATTTCTTCATCCCAAAAACGCAGCCTAGAGAGGTTTTAGAGAGAGAAGCTATGGAGAAAGTCTGAGCAAAGTCGGGGTAAGTTTTTCGGTCTCTAGTCTTAAGTTTCAGTAGTTCTTTTAGTAGAGATAGTAGGAATGCTAGAATTGTCTTTAAATTTGCCAGATAGTCTAGATATCATATTTAGGGGTAAATATGATATATATTTCGAAAATATGATGAGGGAAAAGATCTGTCGAAATTCGGAGAGATAGAGCGAAAACAATGCTACGCGAAATTTCGCCGATTAGGGGTTCAGGGGCAAAATGGTAATTTGTACCTAAAATGCCCGTTATGATACTAGATATTGATAAATATTATCATTATAGGATATCTGACTTAATCGTGCCGCTGTTGTACCGCCGTTATACCGCTGTTTCACCCGCTGTCGAAAATTTCTGTTTTTCCGTAAAAGTACCGTTTACCATCAACAAAGGTACGTTCGCGTACTGTAACACTAACTCTGATGTTTATTGTATGCGTATATGTGCTATGTGTATTGTATGCTGTTGAGATAGTTGATAGCTCTGTGATATGATCATTGTACTGTTATTATGCTTGTTGGGTATCAGGATGCGAAATGCTAAGTGCGAAATGCTAGGTGCGAGATGATTGCTAAGTGCGAAACGTATGCTAAGTGCGACATATCTGCCAGGGGGCTTATATGATGTTGGGGTATGCTTGTTGGTATGCTTATATACTGTATATGTAAATATGAGGTTAACCGTTACCTGGGGTCCGTATGCATTGGACCTCAGCTCTTAATATAGCGTCAGGTTCAGGAGGACCGAGGATCGAGGAGAGAGGGAAGCAGCACGCATAGGGTCACGTGGACGCCACGGAGACAATTCTGGTCGGAGACACATCTGTTGTTATGTTCCTCTGTTGTTATCTTCTTTTGTAAACACCCGGTACAGTGTACCGTTACTGTAAACAGCCAGACTTACGGCATTTGAAATATATGTATCAGTTACTCAATCGCTCCGATGCTCTACTCTGATGAAAAAAAAGTATACTACTTTTGAAAATGGGATGTTACAATAAACAACTTAGGGGGCACAGGAAAATCATTCCTAACTAAAATTGAAAAGGAAAAAAGCTAAAACAACAGATTTCTTCATTCCGATCGTCTAATCACGGTCTGTAAGTTCCATGAGGTTAAGTTTTGTCAGAGTCATCGTCTTCATTGAGCTCAGCTTTAGCCAGTAGATTGAGACGGACGGGGAAATCAACTATGGCATCATGATTGTAATTGAAGATAGCTTGGGATAAATCACAATGACTCTAAAAAAACAATTTCTCCATCTACAAATGATGTGACAAAGATATTTTTAAATAGTATAACACAAAATGTTGAATTAGATCATATAAAAGAAAACATAAGACTAACCACTAAGCCTTCTCATATTCAACCATAGTAGGGCAACAACAACGTCATCTTTGTCCAACAACTTGGAGTAATTGATAGAGGCTCAGAAAGCAGGTGTTCCTCTGAAACAACAGTGGAAAGGGTTCCTGCTAACATAACATGATAGGGTAGTTAGTAGTACAACTTAAAGAATAAACACATACATGATATTATAAACGGTAAAAAACCTTTCATCCATGATCTCAAAAGTCATCTGGTAAAGGGTCTCGCCGTCTATGACAACATCGCTCAGAGGATAAACAGAAGTCACTAGTCCGACCACATCTGACAAAGGAAAATCATGATTACATATAAATTATCATCATTAAAATATGACTGTTTAACATAATGGTAGGAAAAATATGATAATAATACATTCGAATAGGAAAATGTGACAATTCATAATAATATCACTTACTTATCAGTGTGGTCTGACAGATTGGTGTAGCAGCTAATGGAAGTAGGGGCTGGAAAATGGTCTTTGGTGTTTTAATAATATCACTTACATACTCAATCTGAGTAAATGGTTCTATAATAATTTTGAGATCTGGATTTATAATATTCCGTCCACGCTCTACAGAATTTTTTTTCAGAAGGAAACAGAAACCTGGAACAAAAACACCACATAGCCTTCTCATCATATCACGCCGACGCATGATAGCAAGAGCAATGTAACCCTTAGATAGTTGATAAAATAGTTAGATGAAAAAAATATAATATGAGACAACATAGCATTACATAACTGAACCACTTTCAGGATAACACGATAAAGAACCTCAGATTCAGCAAGCACAACATTAAACGTAATTTAACTGTGAGTCTTCGTTGGGGGAATGTCCCAGAAATTTTCCACGACTTTAACACATATGCTCTGATTGTTTCGTATGCAATTCAGTTGGATGAAGCAAATTACTCTCGATGATGACATATCCCTCTGAGAAGAAGATATGCGGTGATATATTTGGAGTTTCTCAACTGAATTGACAAAACGATGATATACACGACTTAAATAGTAACATCCTGCTTACATTAATCGACGGAAACATGCATTGGCCTTTGTTGCTCCATTAATGACAATTACCGATTAATCAGTATTTCAATGTCAATACTGCATTGGGAATACAATAAACATTGGAAACAACATATCAACAGGTTAATTCAAACCAATTTAAAGCGTTTGGGTGATAATATATAAGCGGTCCTGTAACACCCCAATTTTCTAAAGCGTTTTTAGATATTTTAATCAGAGTAGAGCATCGGAAAAATTTAAAAGAGTGAGTATCTGATAAACATTCACTGTATGTTGGTGTATCTGGTTGCTTACACAGCAGTACAATTATCCGAATATGTAATAATACGGTAATACAAGTCCAAAAAGAAATTCTCTGGCCGGGACTCTAAGCGTGCTGCTTGCCCTTATCTTTGGAGCTCAATTCTCCTGACCCTGAAGCTATTTTAAAAGCTAAGGTCCAAATGCACATCGGACCTCAGGTAATGGTTAATCTCATACTTATGTAAACAATATATGTATGACATCACATCATTAATCAACACATAGATACATAGCAGATGTAAGATTAATATATCAACAATACACATCACATGTAAAGTTATCTATATAATTCACATGCATAGTTGTCTATGCTAACAATACACATCACATGTAAAGTTATCTATAAAATTCACATGTATAGTCGTCTATCACATAAAAGTATACAATAAGCATCAGAGTTAGTGTTACAGTACGCGAACGTACCTTCGTTGATGACTACGGTACGTTTGACGATCGGTATGCGATTACAGATATCCTGTAAGGGTAATATCGCATTGATTAATTCATAAATAATATTCCAATCCATATCCTAGTCACAAATGACCATTTTACCCCTAGTGTATTTATTTTACAATTATTTCCCTTTAATTTCGTAGAAAAACGCTGTTAAACAGCATAAGGGCTGATTTTTCGCCTAACTTTGAAAAATCATAACTAATTCCTCAGAACTCGAAACGAGAATCCGTAAAATTCCTCAGAATCCTTAGGATGTCTACTTTTAGGAAAAATTATTGGTCTTTGCCCAGATTTCATAATAAATTCCCAGTTTTCGCAACAACATGTTCTGCCCAGAAATTTGCAGTATTTTTAGCCTAACTTCGATCATTTTTATCTCCTAGCACAAAACTCAAAACGACATGCTATAGGTATATTTGGAAAGCTCTATATGTCTACTCTCACCATAAAGTTTCTCAGAATTTTGGCATAGCATTTTCAATATAAGATACCAGCGTTTTTGAAAAAGCTTTCGGGAGTCGCTAACCGACAAAATTCTGCCAGAACTTCGTTACTTTGACCAAAATCTTCCAAAAATTTTGCTATAACTTCTTCATCATCATTTTTTCGAAATAAAGACAATGGTAACCATAAAAACATGTAAATAACACTATAATTGGAAGATTATAAATCAAAACAACATTTAAGCTATAAAACTCAAAGCTAAGGCATAAGAACTTACCTAGAACTTTGCTCCTCCTTGCTTCTTGCTTCAAGAACCCTCTCTAATCACTCAAGAACTTCTAAAATCAGAACACTCTTAGGCTGATTTTGGTGTGAGGATTAGTGAAGGCTAATGCCTCTATTTATAGTAATTCCAAGATGCATCTAATTGGTGGATTCCAAAAATTTATTGAATCAAGTTTTATCTCTCATTCTCATCTTCAAAACCGACTTCACTCTCTCATACCTCTCTTCTTCTTTCTTCCAACCCCAAATCCTAATTTAGTTAGGTGTAAGTTGGTGTTTTTCTTGAGGATTCATTTATACTTTTGGAATCACAATTTTATGATTTGATTTATGGTATTTGTAAACTTCATTTTCATAATAGTATGAATTTCAAAATTTTACCAAAATCACTTTGGAAACCACTATGTTCAAGCTTGAATTTTGCTTATTCATAATATCTACTTATATTTGTTACTTAGTTCATGGATTTCAAGATACAATTTATTTTCTATTAGTTCTCATTTACTTATGTCTTGAATTTATCCTAATGGTTTATATCTTACCATTAATTAATTAACCTTTATTTACCTTAATTACACAAGCCTACGTCATCAACTACCACAAAGTCTTCTTTCATTTAATTGTGATTATGACATGTTTAAGACTAATATCTAGATATTAGTTTTGGCTCTTGCTTCTTCCTTTTCATCCACAAATCCGATTCCTCCCCTCTCTCTCTCTTTATGAATTCTTATCCTCTTCCATTATATTGCCTCAAAAGTATTTGTTGTACACTTTTACTTTATTGATTTTTTGTGATTTAGTTAGACATGTGTTTTTAATTAATTGTTAAGCAATTGATTTCCTCTTTCTCAAGATATGTTAACCGTGACATGCCCTCTTTATATTGCCTCATGCATTTGTGTTTTAATAATTATTAAATCATCTAGAAGAAATCATTTCATTGGTTAATTTAATTTCACATGGATTAAGCTTTATTAAATTAATTATAAAGCCCTTAGATTAGCTTTATTAAATTTAATCCAAGCCCTTAATTTTGGGTTGGAAAAATCTAGACACTAATTAGTGATTTAGGATTAAGGATTAATACAATTTCTTAACCCTTTTAATTAGTATTTTTAGCCACCTTAATTAATTAAAGGAAAATTAATTAATCTTTGGTTAAATATTGCTAATATAGTGTTTTAGGGGTTATTAGGCTTAATTTCCAAAATTTGATAGGTTTCTAAATTAATCTTGATGATTAAAAATTCCTTATATGCTAATCTTAGCCTTTACATATCCTTTGGATATTAATTAAGTTGATATATTCCTAATTATGACATTTTAAAATTAATTATTAATTAATTTCGAAAATTATAATAATTATCTCAATTATTGCAAATTTAATTGCCCAATAATTGTTGCTAATTTTCTCTAATTGATTTAGGCATCTCTTGATGATTTTTGATTGCTTTTGCAATATAGTTAAGATTATATTTGATTATGATAATCTTAAGATATTTTATGACCCCAAATGAGATTTAGAAAATCAAATATATGATCCCCTTTATTCTAGGAAGAAATTGCCTAATAAAACAAACTTTAATAGAAAGTTTTGAGACCATATATTCACATTTGTATTTTTAGTATTTATTTACTAAAATTCAATATTTATTTTAGGGTATATTATGATCCCTAATTGAAATCTCAAGATTCACACTTGATCCTTTTAAATCTCAAGGAGAAATTGCTCATAAATTTATAATAATCAAATTACAAAATTAGAGAGAATATACTCTCCTTGAAGTATTTATCAAAATATATCATTTATGTTAATTAGGGTTTTTAGAGTATTATAGGTCCAATAGCTGATTGAGTAAAACCTATATTGCATAGAAAACAGATCAATTTCGTTGGAACAATAAGGCGATAATAAATGAATAACTATGAAAGGTCTCAACATCACCCAAAGGAATTAATTATTATGCTGACGTTAAACTTCAATATATTGAAATAGATGATAACAAATACCTTGGACCACATAATCCATGCCATCTAAGCACGGTGATGTTGAATAACCAATTGGGGTATTATACATGGACCAATAGCTAATGAGCTACAACATTTAGTAGTTTATATTGATGATGTCAACACTTCGGCTATGAAGCATGCCCTGCCTAGGCCAGCCTACCCTTACTCAGCCCAAAATTACTTGAGCTTTTCACTAGCAGGGCAGAGCGACATGCTGCAAAATGTAGCCCTTTCATTCTTTTGACTAGGCATCGGGCAAGATCCATGTCGTACCTTATCCTACCCTTGCCCACCCCTAATAAGGATATTAAATTAAAAATTGAAGGAATTACCGAGCAAATAAATTTGACCTCTCCTTATACTTCATCGAACACCAACTTTACCACACCTGAGTTATTTCGTTATGGTACATTATGAGTACTTACAAAAAATTTGTTTTTCTTACTATATAATAATCCCTTTAATTTTATCACTTGATCATATAATTTTGCCTTAAGTCTTAAAAGTTTTTGACATGGTTCTACTTGTAATTTAAATGAAGGCATCATGATAAAGGAAAGTGGCATTAGAGTAGGGGATGCTTGGATTGAGTTCAAGTGTTGCATCATGTATGCCAAGATCTAACTTTGTTATTTGTACAAATGTAGTCTCCCTAGAGTAGCAATATATCGGCATATAGAAACATAGAATGTCCAATTTTATTTTATTTTAATTTGAATAGTAGTAAATAATATTGAAACAATTCACTGTTTAGTGCCAGAGCATTTGAGCAATGTAAATCGAACTTGAATTGTTAAATAGGTATTTGTGCTTAATTCTTATCAGTGTGGGGCTTAATTTATTCTTCATATAAGATAAGTTCTCAAGGTTTTCAAAGAAATGAGAGGATATTTCCTTCCTCGGGTACTCATGTCCATTATCCTCCCTGCACTTGACTTCTTCTGTAATTGTTTTTTTGGCCGTTTTCTTTTGTATTGCCATTAGGTCTAGTGGGTATCTTTAAAGTGACAATGCATAGCTAAGGCAAAAGTCGGGTAAAAGCTAGATTGTGTAAACTTTTGCAATCGTAAAAGTCAAATTGTGTAAACTATTGCAACTAACTTTTGCAGACTTAAAATTGGATAGAAGTTTAATTGTATAATGTAATTTATATTTGGATTGATTTTGTGAAAATGTCAATTTGAGAAACTGCAACTTGTTTAGATGATTAATGAAAAATCAAGTTTATATGTAAAATGACTAAACATGATATAAATTTTACAATCTCTAATCCTTAATGTAAGAATTTGATAACTAATTAATTTGGATAGTTAAATAAATTAGTTATGTTAGTTATTTGTAATAAATATATGATTGCTTGCCTAAAATATGATTTTTCATCATGGCTACCTTTAGATATAAACCTTTTAATGTGTACAATCAACAGAATACTTTGAAAAAAAAAAATTGAAAAATAAATAGATTGAAGTCTTTTATTTAGGATCAAATTCATCCTCCAAGTAGTTCTTAAATTAATGATTGGGTGTAGTATTAAATAATACATATTTATATTATATGTATATAAATCAAAAAATTCATAGTACTCGTACTCTTGTGCAAAAAAATTGCAGAGCATTGATACTCAAAATGTATAAAAATTTATGAGTTAAGTAGTAAATATGTCCCAGAAATATACGTCCAAGAGCAATGTTACCATGAAAGTTTTTTGAATCTCAATGTCACCCTGGAAATTTAAAACCGTAGCAATGTTGCTATTTTTCATTAAAAAGTTAATAGTCAACATTAATTTTTTAGTGGTCAACGTCAGTTTTTTAACATAAAAGATAGGGTTAAATACCAATTTTGCCATGGAAGTTTTGATAAGGGGCACTCAAAGACCTAAGTTTTTTTTTGGTATCATTTTTGCCTTGGAAGTTTACAAACATATTGATCTTGCCGATCGGTTGATTTTGACCGTTGGATCATTGTTCTCTTTGTAAACTTCCATGGCAAATTTGCTCCTAAAAAAAACTTCCAGGACAAATTTGCTCCTAAAAAACACTTCTGGGGCATATTTGCTCCCTTTTGTAAACTTCCGGGGCAAAATGATACAAAAAATACTTCCGGATGCTAGGTGCTCCTTACCAATATTTCCGTGACAAAAATGGTATTTAACCCTAAAAGATAACATTGCTACATTTTAGACTTTCGAGGTGACATTGAACCTAAAAAAACTTTCAGGACAACATTGCTCTTAAGAGTATATTTCTGATGTAGATTTGCTACTTAACCCAAAATTTATCAAACATTACTCACCAATTAAATCTTTAATGGGACTTTTCCACAATTTTCTCTAAAATTTATTATTTACTTTTTTATACTTTTATAAACATAAAATTATCGGTCTATTGGATTCATTTTATTTTTCTTATTTGAAGTAAGGTAGGACCACAAGCTATTTCTTCTCTCTTCATGTGTGTGTTTGGATCCACGATTGGATGTACTTAATCTATTGAAATGTGTTTTTAAGTGAGTTTAGGAAAATTTGATATGTTCGAATCAGCTTTTAGCCCATTTAGCTTAGCCAAAAGTTGTTTAATATCTTAAGCTAGGATAGGGGTGCTTTATAGGTCAACTACTTAGGCTTATTAGTACTGTTAGGGTATTTAATGCTAATTTAAACTTTTTATTTATTTATTAATCTTGATTTGCCCAAGCCTGGTCTCTCTTTTCTCAGATTTTTTAATTTTATTAACATTATATGAATTTTTTAGCCTACATACATTTCTTCTAAAACAAAAATAAGTCATACAAACTTTCTCGGTACTTAACATATATGATAAATTATAAAAGACCTTAACTTTTATTAAAACTATATAATTCCATTTTTAATTAATTTTTTTGTTTATTTTTAAAAATTAAAGAATGCGTAAATTTTTTTCATAGATTTATATTTAAGTTGTGAAAATTGAGAAAACCATTGTTTAATTTAATGAAATTTAGAATTTTGTATTAGTTTTAAAAATATAATGGGGAAGAGAATATAAGAGGGAATGAAGAAGATTTTGTTAGGAGCATTTTAGTACTTTTAATTTTATATTTTTATATTTAGTCCTTCTAAATAATTACGATTTTATAATCCTTCTCTATAAATATTTTTTTAGGTTCTTCATTCTAATTTTCCCTAATAATTTTTACGAAAACAACCAATATAAAAAAATTATGATAATTTACATTAATTTTCTTATCAACGTTACATTCCATCATGGGCTAGTCTTGGGTGGCGGGAATATGGGGCTACTCTCAACACCAGGATGTCAGCTGTGTGTTCGCTTACTGTTAGGGCCCGTTTGGTATAAAGAATTGGTGGGGAGGGAAATGAACTTAGAAGAGGAAAATGAACTTAAAGGAAGGGAAAAGAAGATTTGAAAGATGAGGGAAGATGACTTGAGTTGTTTGGTAGGAAGAAAATGAAGGGGTAGTAGTTGGTAAAGAATTATGAAATGTCTATTTTACCCTTAAAAGAAATTAATTCAAAATAAAAAAAAAAAAAAAAAATATTTTATTAAAATATTTTATTAATGCACCAAATGCGTTTTGAATCACAAAAAAATGTGAATAGTGGCGAAAACTCCCACCAATTTGGTGGATCTCAAGTTCCCTCATATGAGGAAGAGTGGTGGGCCCCGAAACTTAGGTTCATTCACCAAATCTCCAAATTCCTCATTCCCTCTCCAAATTCCTTGAACCAAACGAGCCCTTATAGTTTCAGGTTTCTGTTATGTAAGCTTTCCGTTTCGGCTGTTGTTATGTTTGCATTTTCTGGGCTTCTCTTGTTTTTTCAGTTAACAGAGGAGGCCCAGTAACTAATATGTAATTGTAAAATTGTAATGTCCAATACTCCCTTCATTCCTTATTACAAGTTTTAAATAATCGATTTATGTGAATAAAAAAAAACAGTTAGAATTATTTAAAAGCAATAAATACAGTTAACAAGGACTAAAGTTGAAAAACCGGAATAAATATTTATACCAATTTAAAATGAAGCTTATATATTAGGACAAATTATTTACAAATTTGAAGCTTATAATAAACTTATTCAAGTTTCCTTTTGATCAAAAAATATATAATGGAGGCTTCTATATTTAGTATTGTACAATGCTACGAACAAAATTGTCTCGAGAAAATGTGACACACTCGCACACAATCATAATCAAGCTTGAAGGGCATTTTGATCGATGATAATGTAGATCTTGATGGCTCCTTCATGGACATATGAAGTGCAAAAAACAAAAGTAGATTTAGGGGCTAAGTGAAAAGGTGGCTCTTGATAAAGTTGGGAATCAGGATTGGCTTTTTTAAGTTCGGGCTAAGAAAAATGTTTCAAGGCCTGATCCAAGAGGGTTAACCCTTTTAAGCCCTTGGCCTTACAGGGGCTGGCCTTATAGGGCTAACTTCAACCAATTTACAAGTCCAGCCCTTGAAGGGCCAGGCTGTAAAAGGGCTGGTCTACAGGCTCAGTCAGGTTTCCCAGCTCTAGCTCTTTGTATATACACAGACGTAAGAATAAAATTAAATGAAATATTTATAATTTATTTTGGAAAAAAATTATCTCTCTTTTTTTTCCCTCCAGAATTGTCTTTATCTCTTTTACTGTTACCTTAATTAAATTAATGAATTTTCCACCCCCTCTCTCTTTCCAATAAATTATATCAATCAATAGAGTAATTTTGTTTTGATTACAAAGAAAAGTTTTGACAAGTTTTCAAAATATTTTAATTTTGACTATTTTTTAAATATCATAGGAATGATTAAATGAGCTAGCGTCTGAAACTCTCTCTCGTTTTCAACCCTCTCCCTTGAGAGAGGAAGACGATCAACTGAAGCGTAGCACAAAAAAGATAAAAAAAAACAACGTGAAGGAGAATGGAAATAACGTTATTCCTGGTTTGTGGCCTAAGCTTGGCCATTCGGTTCCACATTTTACTGAGGGTGGTCCTTCTTTTGCAGAAAAACTTAAAGGCAAAATAGGGGCTGATGATAGTTCCGATGAAGAAGATGCTCTGGGAAAAAAGGATTTATCTGACGACGATATGTCTGATGAAGAAAATGGTTTGGAGGATAATGCTCCTATTTGCCAGATAGAGGAAGATCATCAGAAAATTTCCCGACGTTTAAGTTTTCAGATAGTGTTAAGAAGCGTTTTACAGAGCATGGAGGAAAGTAGTAATAGTCAAGCTCCTGGATAAGACCATTGGGTATAAAGCCTTACTCTCTAGATTGTAGTTGTTATGGGCAAAGCGTGGTGTAGTTTCGCTTATCAACATTGGCAAAGGTTACTATGTTGCTAAATTCACTAACAGAGAGGATTACAATAACGCTCTTACAGGAGGTCCGTGGATGATTTATGATCATTATCTCATTGTTCGTCCTTGGGAGCCTAATTTTATTCCGGGAAGAGACAAGATTGACAAGGTGGCTGTGTGGGTTAGAGTTCCAAATCTTTCTTTGAAATATTATGACCGAGAGGCCCTCACTAATATTGGTAATTGCATCGGAGATACCATTAAGGTTGATATGAACACGTTGTACCAGCTCCGAGGACAGGTTGCTCGTATTTGTGTGTTGGTGGACCTAGGCAAGCAGCTGATGTCTGGTTTTAGATTGGATGGGGAAGATTATTTTCTGGAGTATGAGGGTCTTCATCTTCTCTATTTCAATTGTGGCATCTATGGGCATTCCGGTGAGTCCTGTCCTAGCAGACGCAAAGCAACAAGTGATTCTGAGGAGAACCCTATTGAGCTTCCTAAGGAGGATGTAGGACAAAATTCCCATTCCCAGGAAGATAGATCAGCCGATCATCGGGAACAATGAAGGACAGTCAAGAAGGTTCGTCGGCCGCGTAAAAAAAAAAAAGGCAAGAGGGACCACAAAATATTGTAGTACAAGGTTCTCAGTATAGTGTCCTGGCAGAAGAAGTGGAGGCGCGGCAATCTGTACCTGAAGTGGTGGGCGCCCAAGTAGCCTCGGCTCAAGTACATCAGCCAAAGAGTACTAATAAGGTACGGTCACAGAAACGGTCGGGAAAATGTGAGAATGGAAAACGGGTGGAGAAAGTGAAGAAGAATGAGACAAAAGATTTGGAATTAATTGCGATAAGAAAGAGGGCAAAAAAGAGGTCCAGAGACAAAACGAGTGCTAATGGTGGTGTCCTATTGTTAACGTATCCAATTGGTGACCAACGAGAGAGAGATCTGGAAGTTGTTATCCCTAAGCTGGCCACTGTCTTAGAGCCCATTCCTGATCCTTATGGACAGATTAGTGATGGGATAATCACGGGCCAGTCTTTGGAGGCCCAAATGATCGAAGCTTCCCATGATCCAGGTGACGAGTTGGGCCCTGTCTTGAACACAGATTTTGAGGCTTCTACACTTAGCCCACCTAGAGAAAATGATTTATTTGTTGATGGTGCAGAGATTTCCCTCGTGCCTGAAACCCCGTTGACTCAATGAGCTTTGTTTTAGGCTTGTTTTTTTTTTTAAAAAAAAAAAAATCTTTTAATGATTAGTATATATTATTGGAATGTTAGAGGGGTTGGTAGTTCAAAGCTCCTCAGAAATATTAAATCAATCTGTTCTGGGCCCAAGCCCAGTATGTTTATTTTTGCTGAAACAAAGACAAATAAGGAAGTTCCTTTTAGTCCTCTTCTCGCCTGGGGCTTTGATTCCTCTGTTATCGTTCCAAGTGAGGGACGTTCCGGAGGCATAGCAGTCTTGTGGCGGAAGTCTGATTTGACGGCAAAAGTTCTCGCCGTAGACTGTCAGTTTGTTCATTTGGAATGTGATATTCTGGGTAAGCCTCGCTTTTTATTGACCACTGTGTATTCCATATCTCACTCAAACTTCAGAGAGCTTCTTTGGTCCACTTTGTTTAATTACTCTGTGTCAACCTCGATGCCATGGGTTGTATACAGTGATTTTAATGGTATTCTTTCAACTCAAGAACAAACTGGAGATGCAAGTTGTAGTTTGCGTAGAGTCAACTGGTTTAATGACAGAGTTAGAGGGTGTAGACTCTCTGATTTGGGATCTCAGGGGCCTCATTTCACCTGGAAGGGTCCACTTCTCCATGGGTGTAAACGCCTGTATGAAAGATTAGACAGGGCTCTAGGAAATAGTCTCTTCCTTGGACTAATGGACAATTGCATTGTTAAGGTATTACCTTGCACTCTCTTCTCTAACCATAACCCCTTGGTGCTTTCCTTTTTGATGTCACAGGGGATTTATAGACAAAAACACTTTAAATTTGAAGCAATGTGGTTGTTTCATGATGCTTTTGATGATTTCCTCGTTAATTGTTGGAGGAATGATGGCTACCTGTTGGATCATTAGCAGAGGTTAAAAATGCGCTGGTTGGGTGGAATAGGGAAGTATTTGGCCTTGTGGAAAAGGAAAAAAGAATAATTCTTGCTCGATTGGCTTGAATTCAGAAATCCCCCAGGTATCCTCATTCCAATTTATTGTGTATCCTGGAGAAGGATTTGCAACGTGAGCTTGATCAACTCCTGAAATTAGAAGAAATCAAATGGTTTCAGAAAGCAAGAACAGATTGGATTACTAAAGGTGATAGGAACACTAGATACTATCATCTTAAGTCTTCCTTAAGGAGAAGAAGGAACCATATCTCGATGCTAAAAGATAGCTCTGGAGCATGGATAGAGGATGAAGCAAGTTTGAAAAATATGGTGGTTGATTTCTTCAAAAGTTTATTTGAGGTGGAAGACACTGGGTTTGAAAGATGTGATACTGTTAACTTGTTTCCTTCTCTAGAGTCTAATGCCCTTGAGGGCCTATCTAAATTCCCAACTGAGGAGGAGATCAAGAGGGCACTTTTTTCAATCGGTCCATATAAGGCTCCCAGTTTTGATGGATTTCCTCCCATCTTTTTTCAGTCTAAGTGGAATGTGGTAGGGAGGAACCTTTGTTGTTTTGTGCAGAATGTTTTCTCTAGTCAGCAGAAATTAGAGGATCATAACAAAACGCTCATTTCTTTAATTCCAAAAAGAGATGCTCCAGAGGAAGTTAGTCACTTCAGACTAATTTCTCTTTGTTCAGTTCATTATAAGATTGTTACAAAGGTTATTACGGGTAGATTGAGACTTTTGATGGATTCCTTAATTTCTCCTTTTCAATCGGCCTTCATTAAGGGGCGTCAGATTCATGACAATATTATGGTTGGGCAAGAATTGATGCATTTAATGAAGAAAGCAAGGGGGAGGAAAGGTTTGATGGCTTTGAAGATTGATCTAGAAAAGGCCTATGACAGAATCCGTTGGAGTTTTGTGAAACAGGTTTTAGAAGAAGCTGGTATGGATTCTAAATTCATTAATTTGATTATGGAGTGTGTTACAATTGTTTCTTATAATATCCTATGGAATGGAGAACAAGCTGATTATTTTCGTGCAAAACGAGAGCTGAGGCAGGGGGTCCTATTTCCCCTCTATTATATGTTCTCTGTATGGACAAATTGTCTCACATTATTTGTGATGAGGTTGAGAAGGGTCATTGGAAACCGATCTTGATTTCTAAAGAGGGGCCGGCTATTTCTCATCTCATGTTTGCAGATGATATCCTCTTGTTTGGGGAAGCTTCGGATAAGTAGATGAGTTGCATGATGGAATGCTTAGATAAATTTTGTAATGCATCAGGCGGAAAAATCAGTAGACAGAAATCATCGGTCTTTTTCTCGCCAAAGGTTCAAATACATGTGAGATAGAATTTAGCGTCTAAGGCGGGGATGCATGTTTCTTCAGCTATTGGTAGATACCTGGGTTTTCCCCTTACTAGAAAGAGGAAACCTAAAGAAACATTTCAGTATATTGTGGATCGTGTAAGATCAAAGCTCTCTACTTGGAAGGAGAAGTGTTTGTCTAGAGCTGGGAGAATTACCCTTGCTAAGTCGGTAATTAGTGCTTTGCCCCTGTATCCCATGCAAGCAGCTTTCATTCCCAGCTCCATATGCAAAGAAGTGGAAAGGATCCGAGGAAGTTTGTGTGGGGTCACAGCGACTCCACTTATGGATATCACCCGATAGGATGGTCTCAAGTTCTCCTTACAAAAAACCAGGGGGGACTCGGTTTTAAGAGGCTTACCTCTTTAAATAAAGCCTGTGGTGCCAAAACCACATGGAAGCTACTTTCAGGTGCTAAAGGTTTGTGCATGGATGTCCTAACAAATAAATATCTGTTGCGATCTGAAACAGATCTTTTTGAGACGAGGAAGGGGGATTCTCCCCTTTGGAAATTCGTTGCAGGACATAAAGATTTGGTTCTGCATGGAATGTTAGGAACGGGCTGACTTTTAGATTTTTTTTTTCTGACCGATGGCTCACAAAAGATAAACCCCTTCAGGAGGCGTGTACTCGGGCTTTAACGGTTGAAGAATCAAATTGTGCCGTTGTAGATTGGGTATCAAATGGTGAATGGGACTATGTAAACTTGTCTCAGATTTTACCAGGTAATATTTTAGCTTCATCGTTGTCGGTCCATCCCCTTTTACTGGAGGCAGGACATGATGCTTTATCATGGAAGGAGACAAGTAATAGGCTCTTTTCAGTGCGTAGTGCTTACAACTTGCTGGAAGGGACTGATCAGATCAGTGAGAACAACTTCTTTAAGTGCATGTGGAAATGGCAGGGAGTTGAAAGAATTAGAATTTTTATGTGGATTGCATTTAATGATAGTCTGCCTACTAACTCCTGGCGTAGTCGGTGGTCATCTTGCTCTTCCTTATGTGATCATTGTAGAGCTGGGTGTGAGGACGCTTTACATATTATCAGAGATTGTGAGTATGCTAGGAAGTTATGGACTGAATTAGTGGACCCGAGATACCTTAATGATTTTTTCACTTGGCCTTTGGTGTTCTGGGGAAAAAAGAACCTTCAGGAAAATCTAGGTAAGCAACATACGTGTTGGGCAAAAATCTAGGGTGTCGCTATTTGGAAGCTCTGGCTCTGGAGGAATGAGTCGATTTTGGATGAAGATTTTGTTAGGCCAAATAGTCCAGCGGAGGTAATATTACAATCTTGGAAAAGCTTTGCAATTATTCAAGAGGATCAGAGTATTCTATCAAGGGCCATGTGATTCCGTCTATATGGAGGCCTCCGATCTGGGGAAGGGCGAAGCTTAACGTTGACGAGGCTGTTGTGCGACTATCTGGAAGGGCTGGCTGTGGTGGTGTGCTTAGAGACCACTCAGGCGAATGGTTAGCCGGTTTCTCTCATTCCTTGGGTTTGTGTCGGAAAACTGAAGCAGAGGAATGGGCTATCTTGAAGGGATTGACTATTGCTTGGGATATGGGATTGAGAGATATAGCAGTGGAATCTGATGCTAAGGAGCTTATTGAGCTGCTGATTAACGAGCCCCAATTTCGTACTTCCCTTACGGCAAGGACGGAGCTTCCTTGATACATGCCCCCCCCCCCAAAAAAAAAAAAAATATTTTGTCCTAAATATTTAATGGAAATTGGGTTTTTCTATATATTTGGCCTAAAAATTTATACATTTGGCCCCCCAAATATTTTTTTAAAAAAATTAGTTAATGAGTATATATTTGGCCCCCCCAAATATTTATCCCAAGCTCCGTCCCTGCCTTACGGCATGGAAGATTCAGGAGCTTTGTAGAAGAGACTGGACTGTAAGGTTGCAATCCATTCCCAGAGATTAGCCCATTTTGCTTTTTGGGATACGTGCCCTAATTTTGTAAGGTCCATGGTCTTATAGGATAGGTTAGGATTTATTTCCCGTGTAATTCTCCTTTTACTGCCTTACTAGTGCGTTTCATTTGTATTAAAAAAAAAAAAATGTTTTACAAGTGGCGAAAACATTAACAACTGGGATTTTTTTTTTAAAAAAAAATATGGCTCTTTTTTAACCACTTTAAAGGGCCTAAGCATAAAACCAAGAATAATAAAGCGTTTGTTCTAGTATAAAATGTATATGTAAGATCTTAATATAATTTTTTCCTCAAATCTATAATTTTTTACTTAAACTCTTTTTATTGATTGTATATATTATAATATATAATAGGTCTTCCATCAAGAAGTAGATTCTAAGGAAAATTATTAGAATGAGTACTTTAGAGATACTAACTTACAACGTTTTTACAAATAACTGAAATCATATCACTTGTTTACTTAATATCTATAAATTAATAATTTAACTTCTATGATAATTCATCAAAGGATAAGAAATTTGTCTACCAAATGTTAAATGCTTGAATTCTTTTCTTAAACTAGTTTGATCAATTGTATATATATAACAGGGGCTTGGACTTTCATTTTTTTTTTAAATTTATTTATTTGATCAAGACTATAACGTCTTTTAAAAATAGTTTTTACCACTCACAATAAATGTAATTGTAAGAATTTGTATTTATATTTTTATTCTTACCGTATGAGTTCGCATTCGTTTTGTTTGCACATACATTGTTGTCAAAAAACTAGTGTAACAACGTAAAAACTTACGGTTTTACGTTTTAATTAAGGTCATACATGCTGAAACGCAAGTAAAAACTATCATGAGTAGAAACTAGTAGAAACTCCACTCAAACACGTAAAAACTTACGTTTTTACTTTAATAATAATAAAAAAAGGATGAATATTTTTTGTTTGGCCCGAAAAAAGAATGAAAAATTGAAAACCCTATTTCCATTGTGCATTTTGGACTTGGGATATTGGAGAGTGGAGACTAAATAGTTATATAGTTTTTAACTTATTTCTATAGTTATAAACGTAAGATTTTAAAGTAAGTTTTTTTAACATGAGTTGTTTTTATGTTTTATATAGTTATATGACTTATATCTTTTAAATATGAAGTTGTTCATTGAATTTTGAGTAGTGATTTATGATTTTTTTTTTCTGTATATATTTATAATTTTGAGCTCTGATCTTAAGTAGTAGAAATTAAAGTAGAAACTTTACTTTTCGTATCGTTTCTACAATTCATGTTTCTATCATCCCCTCTATATCCATATACAAATTCGATTGGGAAAATGCATTTAAGGGCCCTTTTTGGAGAAAAAAAAAATCCTAAAAAAGGCCCTAAGATTCTGAAAATCCCAGAAAGGACCCTTGGGCCCTTTCTGGGATTTTCAGAATCTGCATGAGTTGTTAATGTGGCTGATATAGTTGTTAACTGGGGTTGATATTGTTGTTAATGTGACGGATTTAGTTGTTAAAATATTGTTGTTAATGCGACTGATTTAGTTGTTAAGGGGTATTGATTTTGTTGTTAATGTGGCTGATTTAGTTGTCAACGGAAATTCTGAAAGGGACATTTATGAGATTTTCAGAATTTTAGGGCCCTTTTTGGGATTTTTTCACCAAAAAGGGCCCCCATATGGATTTCCCCAATTCAATTTTGACAAGATTATGCACATTGACCTATACTTTATTCATTAGGACAATCCAGTTCTGTCAGATGACTCACAGCTCGCTTGCATGATGGCATATAGGAGGGGATTTTTACCAAAATAGTAATTTTTTTAAAAAAATAATTACCGGATTGAAGCACATTAAAAAATATTTTCCAAACTAATGCTGACGCTATTGATGGCGCATGGAGGGGTAGCGTGACTAGGCTTGGCGCATGGAGATCTCACGCGACCAGTGGCGTGTGGCAGGTTCACGTTGCTGGTGGCGTGAAAATTATTCACGCCTCCCATGTGGCGTGAATAACGACAAAAAATAAATAAATTAATATTAAATATAAAAAAATTAAAATTAAAATAATAATAATAATAATAAATGATAAAAAAAAGTGGAATAATTTAAAAAGCTCCACTTCATTTAATTTGAAGTCAAAAGAAAGAAAGCATGAAGCTGAAATAACTCATTAAGAACGCCTTTTAAAAGATTTCACGGTACAATTTGGTTATAACAACAGATCCCAATACAAGGGGATCTGTATATTTGTTATACACCTACAATTTGGTTATAACAACAGTATTGATTTTGGGATCTGTATAAAATAGTGTACCGCATAAAAATGTTTCTAATAAGTTATACAAATATCAGAAACACTTGTTATTGGACTTGATTTCTTTATCCTTTATTAGAAGGTAAATTCTTGGACTTTGAAGAATCTCTAATGTGTAGATCATGTACTATGAAAACAATAGGGAAGCTTCTATAATGGACTTGTTATTGGGTTAAATATTGTTGCCATGGCAAAAGTATTAGAGTCTGCTTTATATATATATATATATATATATGTGGATCAATGGTTAGTAATATAGTATTGGTGAACTTGTTGGGACAATTTAATTTTCATTTGTATGTGACTGAATTATTCAACGTAAAACCCCCCCCCCCCAAATAACTATAATTTGATCTTTCAACAATTTTGTAATTAAATTTGATTTTAATAATATTCCAGAAGCTTGTTAAATTTTAATGCACATTGAGTGATTGATAATTATTCATGCTTAAGGCATTTCCAAGTTACAGAAGTGGTTTGGAGTTCTTTGATATTATTATGAATATTGAATAAATCACAAAGTTTTCTTTGTATATTTTTTTTGGAGAGTATTACTATTAATTATTTGGAAATTATACTTTGGATTCTTAACATAAAATATACTTTGTAGTTCAATTTCTTTGTTAAAGTAGGTTTTATCTTAAGGACCTGAAGAAATATGCGTACACACACGAGGACAAATTTCTACAAACTGACCTACTCATCATGTGGGCATATAAACAAGATTTGAGGGGGTATGGTTTATGATTAGGATTGTGGGTAGTGAAGATTTCAAAGTTTAGGGGTTTCATTATTAAGTTTTAAAGATTAAAGGAATTATATATTAGGGAAAAAAAAATTAAAGTTTCATTTTTAAGTTTTAAAGATTAAGGGAGTTATTTGTACATAGGGGAAGTTTTGTGTAATTTAATCAACTCTTAATAATTTACACTCTAAAGATATTGTTTGTTTTAACTTTCTAAGATATTGTTCATACTTCCAAAAGTTGCAAAATTTCTTTCAAACGTATGAATACAAAATTAGGAATAAATAGTTCAAAATTTTGAATCTTATATATTATTATAAATAACGGACTTTCAAATTGTAAAGATAAAATATTAATTTATAAATTTAGCTATAATTAAATAGTAGTTCCTGAAGAAATCGATAAAATTTCTAAATGAAAAGTTTAAGAAAAAGCATAATATATAACTTTAGACAATAAGTGATAATTTATTTTTATTGTATTTCACATATATTTGTATTCATATGAAAAACAAAATTAAAACCTAAGGGATGTGATTGATAATTTTAATTTTAAAAAATACACAATAACTTATTTATATGGTGGACACAATTTTCAATTTTAAAAATGGTAACTAGGCATTGATATATAAATGTAGGAGTTAAAAATATATTAAATTATGACTAAGTCAAAAGGGATGGATTTATTCAAATCAAAGTAAAAAGAGAAAAAGTGAACAAATATGGAAATGTTGAGATCCACTGGTCAAGGAGATATACAGTTAGTTATGACCTATTCATTCTTGCTCAACAAGCGGAACAAATTTATTATGCATCATACCCCACATCCCACCAAGGGTGGATGGGAGTTATCAAAACCAAAGCACGAAATATTATACCTAAATCGTAAGAGTTAGAAATAAATGACGAGATGACTGAACTATTCCAAGCTGATGTGGAACATGTACTTTCCTAAATATTGTCGAGGAAAATCTACCAAGCAATCTCTTTGATTCCGCTGTGGAGTTAGAGTTAATTCCTATCCATATTGACAATGAGGAATCAGACGATGAGGAACAAGAGATTGACTCTAATAGTGAATCTGAATTCGACGACTATGAGACGTCGGAGGAAGGTGTGCAGGCAAAGGTCGAAGAACAGGAATCATCCGATTGATTTGAGTTAGTTTTATTTTTCTTATGACAATTTGTTATACTAGATACTATGTTACTTTGTCATTGTGATTTTAAGTAAATTTCTTATATTTATATATATATATTTTGACATAATGTTTATAAGTGTTCAGAGATGGAGCATCCAGAAGAGTGTTCAGGTAGTGGACGTAGTAGTGGTCGCGCCCGGCCCCGTCCTATCAGAGGGGGTAGGGCGACATCATCTACCCCCTCTGTAGGCAGAGGGCTTGGCTCTTCCCTAGAGCTGCCGCCACCTTATTTTTCATCTTCACCGTCTACTACCAACTTTGTTATGGGTGGTAGAGGTGTGCCTGTCTCTCCAATTGATCCACAGCAAAGGGCAGAGCAGGTTGAGTTTACGATTTCTGACTGATTTACATATATTTTATTTTCTTTAAGCATCTATGTTCTAACATTTTCAATACTTCTTCCTTCAGCACACTGCGTCGTCTTAGAGCCACGTCGGGGAAGAAGGTAGTTCCTCCGATACACCAATATGGGGCACAAGAGATCCTGAGATAGGGAAGCTTTGGATCCGTCCTGTCGGCGGCACCGAGTAAGTTATGTAAAGTTACTAGTAATATTATGATTTTTTACCTTTAGTTTGTATGTTAATATTTGCAACATTTTCTTTGTTTTTAGGTTTCAGCCTTATAAGACAGTGACAAATTTCATAGGGGATAAAATGTTTCGTAATTTCAATCAGCCTTGGGCCAAATGGACTGAGATTCCTCAGGTTGATCGGGATGATTGGTTCAATGAGTTTTTGGTAAGTTATGTGATTTATGGTTATTAATTTCTTCTCATCAAAATGCAAACTGATTAATTACTTTTATACTTTAGAGCACTAATTGTTTATTATTGATTTTCAGAGAGAGTTTAGCTGGTTGCCTGATCATAAGGAAAATTTAAGAAAAGCTTACAACTTCAGGGGAAGCAAGTGGTTGTCTGATAGATTTTATAAATTGAGACATGAAATGGGAAAGAAAAATTGGATTCAACCTGATGTCGCAGAACAATTATTTCAAAGATGGGCCACCAACGAGAAATTTATAAAGCAAAGTGAACAAAATAAATCAAATAGGGCCCATATGGATGGACCGTTATATACTGGCGGTTGCATCCCAATTAGAGAGCATCGATGAAAAATTGTAAGTATACGTTATTTTCTATTTCAACTTTCAATATTTTATACTTTGAAGTAATTAATTGACGATTATCATTTGTGTTTGCAGACAGAGTCTGGGGAAGTTCTTGCGAAATTGATTCCTTGGGCCACCTTTGAGTGGACCCATTCTCAGGAGATTGAAGGTAGTGGGAAGCGTTGGATTAACGCCAAGTCCCAAAAATGCATGGTGAGATATTAATTAGATTTATTATTTGTTTCAAACAGTACCATTTATTTTATTTTACATGTCAACAATTGTGATGTATCTTTGTGCTTGTGGGAGACTTATCAGCAGTTGACGCAGGAGAGAGACTCGCAGATTGAGAATGACCCGACGTCCTATTATTTCGATAACGAGAGTCTCTTCATTCAGGCTGCAGGTGGATTCGATAAGAAGGGGAGAGTCTTTGGGATGTGTGTCTCTGCCAGCGAGTTGAAGTCGTCTTCGAAGCGCTCATCTAGCAGTGTTAGAGGTGTTTCTGCAGGTAGATGTAATACTTTTGCTACCAATTGCAAACCATTATTCCCTTGTCCATTTAAATGAACTATAAAAAATAAACTGATTTCGTAATGTTGGTTTTGCAGATGATAAGAGGGTAAAGGCATTAGAACAGACGATGAGGGAGCAGGGAGCAATGATTGATGAGATGCAGGCACTTATTCAGTCCATATTGAAGGACAAGGGTACAGGGTTGCCTCCTGTAACACCCCATTTTTGAAAAGCGGAATAATGTATTTTTATCAAAGTAGAGCATCGGAGCAAATAAGTGAGTAATTGATAAGTATAAGAAATGTTAACCGTGGTGTATCTGGCTGGTTATAATAACGGTACATTTATCCCATAATTCAAAAATTAGCAATATACATCCTAAAATACAACTAAATCTCCAGCCGGTCCTTATGCGTGCTGCTTACCCTTGTCTTCGGTCCTCGGTCCTCCAGACCCTGAAGCTATGGTAAGAGCTGAGGTCCAATGCCCATCGGACCTCAGGTAATGGTTAACCTCATGCTCAAGTAAACATTACATGTATGACATATATTCAAGAAATTACAGCAATAACCAACACATAAGCACACAACAGATGTAAGGTTAACATATCAACAGTACATAGCACATGTAAAGTCACCCATGTCTGCACTAACCAGTGCCACGTGGATCCCTCGTGTTCTCAGCGCTAGGAAAACTCAACGGCATTATCAAGACTATAACCCATATAAAGCTGAATGTATAAGTAGTGATTTAAGACAGAATCTTAGTCATGGTGCATGTCCAAGACCAGGTCTTGTCCATGACCCTATGAAATCATCTATCACATATAAGTATATAATAAGCATCAGAGTTAATGTTACAGTACGTGTCCGTACCTTAGTCCGTGTGGATTGCGGTACGTCTGTCGGTTCGGTACGACCCCTGATTTTTCTCGGATATCCTATAATAGTATTACCGCATTATTCTCTTATAAATAACATCCCAAGAGATACTCTAGCCACTACTGAACTTTTTACCCCTGGTGGATTTATTATTCCAATTATATCCCTTTATTTTCCAAAAAAACGCTGATTTCAGCATTTCGGGTAGAATTTTCGCTAACTTTGAAAAATCATAACTAATTCCAAAAAAATCGAAACAAGGATCCGTAAAATTCCTCGGAATCCTTTGGATGTATATTTTTTAGGAAAAAATACTTGTTTTACCCAGAATGTTTGAATAATTCCCAGTTTTCGTGTTTCCAACCTCTGCCCAGAATTTTCCAGAAAAACGTAGCCTAACTTTAGGAATTTTTATCTCCTTGCACAAAACTCAAAATAACACATACTGGGTATATTTGGAAATCTCTTTATGTCTAATGTAACCATGAAAAATATCAGATTTTAATAACTTTATATTCAACATAAGATCATGGCCTCTATAAAACTGACTCCAGGAACTCCTAACCGAAAAATTTTCGCCAGAACTTTGCTACTTTGATCTTCAACTTCCAAAAATTTTGATCCAACATATTTCCCATCAAATTTTAGAAATAAATCTATTTTTAACCATAAAAACATGAAAATAAAATTGCTCTTGGAGATTTAAGATCAAAGCATAAACTAACTATGATGAATTCAAAAACTAAACTCAAGAACTTACTTGAACATTGCTTCAACTTCCTCAAGCTTCTCCACACTCACTCTCTACTCACTATATTCAAATCTTGTTGCTTGTTTTGGTGTGAAGATTATGAGAGGCAAGCCCTCTCTATTTATAGGGAAAAATTGAGGACACAAATGGAAATTAATTGTGACCCAATCCCACCTTAACCCTTGGATTAAAATGCACTTTTTGAAAGTTAATCCCCACCCTCACAAAGCTTGGTCAACATGCTCCATCCAATCAACCCTTTATTTTATTTTTGTTTTAATTAGTTAATTGACAAAAGCCACCCATGTGCTTCTTATTAAATAATACATTAAATCAAAATATTCTTCATTATGTATGTGCCGACATGCCTCACACACTCAGCCATTTCATTGTGTTTTTAATTATCTAATGTTGACTTTAGGGGATGTTAGTTTAATCCTAATTAGCCTCCTTAATGTAGTGGTTAATGTGTTATTAGGTACAATTACTATGGTATGATTGGTTCTTTTAGCTAATTATGCTCATTAGTAATTCATTTTATGCTAATATTGAATCCTTATTGGTCCTTGATTTTTAATCAAGTTAGAATTTCCCTAATTGATGCTTTTTAGTTGCCATTAAACTAATTATACAAATTTATACAATTATCTTAATTAGTGTAAATTTAATTTCCCACTAATTGTTGTTAATTTCCTTTATTTGGTTTAGGTATTTCCATAACATTTTATGGCTCTATGGTTAAATATAAACTATGTTGTAATATGAAAATTATAAGGTATTTTCTGATCCCTAAATGAACATTAGAAAATTGAACTTTGATTTATTAAGTTTCAAGGAAAAATTGCCCAAAAATTATAATAAATAAATTACACAATTTAGAGACAACATACTCTCCTATTTTTAATATGTATTATTTATCACAATGTTATATTTAAAAGTTTTCGGGTATTACACCTCCTGGTGGTGATGATCATACTGGTGATGATGATGACCGAATCCTTCGTTTAGACTTTTTTTTAAAAAAAATTATTTTTGTCGCAACATTGTAATTTGTAATATTTTGTTTTTGCTATGTAAATTCTTATGATTGTTACAATTCCTTTTTATGATATACAAATCTTTTTATTTTCTAATTTTTAATATTTTGTTAATTAGTTTTTTTCCGATTATTTATATATTTTTTAAAATAAATTGGAATTTGCGAGGGAAAATAATTTTCCTCGCAAATCCTGAAATTTTGCGAGGGGAACATTTTCCCTTGCAAATTTTATTCCCCTCACAAAATGTGAAATTTGCGAGGAATATATTCCCCTCGCAAATTTTGAAACTTGCGAGGGAAAATAATCCCCACGCAAAATTTCAGGATTTGCGAGGGAAATTATTTTCCCTCACAAAATACTAGAATTTGCGAGGAAACTTTCATCCCTCGCAATTCATAATTTTGCAAGGGAAAATGACATTTTTCCGTCGCAAAATTGGTTTGTGAGGGCAATTTTTGCGACGGACATTTTTCCGCTGCAAATTTTGTCGCAAATCAATTTTGTAACGGAAAATGCTTGTTTTGCAACGGAAAAGTTCCGCCGCAAAAAATGGTTTTTTTTTTTTTTTTTCTAATAGTGTGAATCAATCTTTATTAATAATACTAGACCAACTAAAAGTGTGTCATTTTCTAGTATAATCAATTAAAAAGTGTTAGACATGGGTTATGAATAAGAAGTCCGTCGGTTTGCCACCGCCAGTCGCGTCAGTTCGCCGACGGGACTCTATCTGATCATTTCATCATTTATAAATAGATGTGTGTGTGGCAGAAAAATTAGTCTCGTTTTTCTAACACCACGCTCTCATACATATAGTTTAATGCATTTTGTTATAAGTTACATCCGTGCGATTCTGAAAGCAGGCTCGTTGTGTTCGTTTGAGCTTCTGATTGAGAGTGTCATCATTCTGAAGACAAAAAATCCGCTCTATCCTAAAAGGCAATTGGTTAGAAACTTTCGGCATCTGTATTGAAAAAGCAAAATTGTCTTAAGATTCTATATTGAAAGTATTCTCACCAACTAAAAGTATATAGAAAGAGAGTAAATTATATTGGTCATCATCACGTGTCACTTTTTTGCCCACCACATCCTGTCTGCTTTCATGATGTGTCAACGTTTTTATTTTCTTTGCTTGTGACAAGACTCCCTTTTATTCCTCATTTTTACTGAGAAAATTGGGGAAATGACTTGTTCAACAACTTATATCATTTTTTTTAAAAAAAAATATTTACATAATTTAGCTTACAGGACCTTTATTAACAAAATTAACAGCAAACAATATACCATACCAAATTATTCATTCTTAACAAATAAAAATCCAGGTTGACTATTTATTCTTGGGACTCTCAAACCAATTTTTACCGCTCTCAGCAACCCATAAATTCAATTTTCTGCATGAGGCAACCCAGATTTTTTTTCTTTTTTCTTTTTGGGTGCTACAGCCGTAATTGATTTTGCTTCAAGCAACCGTTCTCTTGATCTGTGCAGGGATATCTGTTAACTTTATATAGGCACTTTAAAGTTCAAAGGGAAATTTTCGGGAATAAAGGGAGCGCATTATTCTATACAGTGGATACTTAATTATCAAGTATTACTTTTAAAGTGTTACTTTATTCTATTCCAGTATTCCTAATGGTGAACAAGATTACAAGATTGTTAATAGTGTGTCATTTTTCATGTTTAGCGGTGAAATATTAATTCATATTTTATAAAATCAATATGTAAAAACAATTTTGTCTCATAAACATTAAATAGCAGGGCTTATTCTATACGAGACCACCTCTTAGTACAATCAGTCAAAAAGTTTGTAGAACGAGCATCATGCGTCAATTTTTACCCACTACATCTTATCTTTTTCCATGACGTGTCAGTTTTCATTTTCTTAAGATAGACTCCATTTTATTCCTTAGTTTTTATAGAGGAAATTGGGAGAAGAACCTATTTAACGGCTATTAGTATATACTAGTTCACCCTTAATGCATTAAGGCCTAAGCCTATGCAAATTGAGCTATTGTATAAATATACAGAAATATGGGTTAAAGAGAAGTTCCTTTATTGTTCAACAGTTATATTTATTCTCATCTAACCATAAGGGTTACATGTATTTTCTATGTGTCTCTACAAATACTATATAAAGGATATGAGATTAAGAGAATAAAGAGTATGAATAATAACACACATAATAACACTTTCCTTAGTTTTTATAGAGGAAATTGGGAGAAGAACCTGTTTAACAGCTATTAGTATATACATGTATTTCTCATCTAAAAAAATTGTCTTGTTTTTTGAGTCATTTTTTTTTCCACATGACTACGCAATTTTATTTTTCTTTTGGCTTCCGCTGCATAATTTTTCATGTCGCATTAAGGATTTTAAACTTTTTGAGTTGTGGTTATTTTCTTGTGACATATAAAAAAACCTTAGTTTTCATGGAACCCCGAAATTAAAAATGAAGGCACTGAATTCATAGTGCATATACATTGTTCTCTGTCTCTACGATTGAATATGTGATTATGAGAGATGCATGATTTGCTTTTCATATAGGATCATATTTATTTACATGTCTGCAGGTGCAAACATGAGTGAGACAATATTTTTATTAATTCAAAGCAACATGTTCTTCAGGCCAATGACTTAACGAGCCTGTATGGGTTTCATCTATGTTTTGTCAGACAAACATGGTTGTCCATATATTTTTCTGTCCTCTGATGGTGATATGAGATGTGATCCCAGTTTAAAGTTTTCCTCCCTGTTAGGTTTCTCGAACAGTTGTTTTGCTTTTAATATTTTCTGCGATATTGATATAAAAATTATTGGAAGACAGAAAGCATGATTTGCTTTTGATTCCAAAAACGCTATGAAAAAGATCTCTATATAAGAATAGACAATTGTTACGGTAAGATTTGTTACACTTTTTTTTTTTTTTTTTTTTTTTTTTTTTTTTTTTTTTTTTTGGGGGGGGGATTGGGTGAGGGGGAAACATGTTTTTTAGGCCGTGAAATAAATGTCATGATGGGGGATCTGATTCTCTCAGAATCTATCCTCTCAATATCCGTACATCATATCGTCCAAAAATTAATCTAAACGTCCAGAGAGGGATATCTCATCTTACCAACAACATTTGTCAATTTCTTCAACTTATTAACATCTTCCTTCGTAAATAAAAAATTACACAAAAAACTCAAAAGATAGGAGAAAAAATAAATTACTAGCAGCATAAGACTCATTATAAGCAATACTCCAATAATCTAAGCGTCTAGAGAGAGACACTTCATCTTACCAACAACATTTGTCAATTTCTTCGACTTATTAACATCTTCCTTCGTAAATAAAAAAATTAGATAAAAAACTTAAAAAAATAGGAGAAATAATAAATTACGAGCGGCATAAGACTCATTATAAGCAACACTCCAATAAAAATATGAAACAATTATTGACTTACACTAAATGAGGTATTCGTGAGGTTAGTCAAATTAGGTTCCTCTAAAGAAAAAAAATAAATCACAGCCATAATGCTATTTAGATACTTTTAAGTTGAAATCCTTCACTTTCAGCCTCATCACCTACTTCTTCCTAACACAGTCAGCCAACTTCTCAGGAAACGAAGATGAAGTTCCCCCTGAAGAATTGGAATGCAATATTACAAAATTAAAAATAATTAATCAACCTGGAAAGAGAGATGAATAGAAAAATCAAAACTCATTAATAACAATCTTCAAATAAAAATAAAAACCTGACCCTATAAGCCATTAAAAACTCCATAGCAAAAATCAAATTAGTGGAGATAAAAAAATTACAATGAAAAACACATACTAAGAGAAAATCAAAGGCAAAAAGGGAAGCTGAGCGTCCTGAGGCAGAAATCAAATGCAAAGAATAAAGACAATGTCCCTAGACGTGCTATCACAAAAGTTTCGAGAAGGTCTCACCTCGTTGAGACACTAAGAAGATAGAGAGATCTCGATAGGCCAATGGGCCAATCAGTTGATAATCATGTTCTCTCACCATCGAGCATGATGACTCCACCTTGCCACTGGGATCACTATGAAAAAGGGCGACGAATGAATATGAGGTTTGATTGGGATGGTTTGCTAGAGAATCAATATGAGAGATTGAGGAAAATGATGATGAGGAGAAGGCGACGGGAAAAGAATCAGAGATGATGAGGAGGGATAAATATCTTATCGGTATTACCATATTTAGAGGATTATCTTACCATATTCAAAGGATTTTATCTATTATTAACACTAATTTGTTGATTATTGATAATTAATTATTGACCTGATTCAAAGGATTGTGTTTATTATTGATTCATTGATTTAAGTAAATCAGTAAATTTACATCTTTCTAGATACACTGCACATAGATTAGAAGAAGTCACAAGTCACAAACTCAAAAGGCCATCCACATAATGCAAGAAAGGATTATTAGGATGATGATTAGATGCTTAAGTGGAGCAATTAAATCAACGGTAGGAGATTTACATAAGTATATATAGATAGATAGATGATATTTAATATTGTAATAAATTTTATGAAAACAATAAAAAAAATTATGATAATTTACACTAATTTTATTATCAACGTTTCATTCCATCATGGGCTAGTCTGGGGTGGCTGGAATATGTAAATACTCTCAACACCAGGATGTCAGCTGTGTGTTCGCTTACTTTTATAACTAGTTTCAGATTTCTTTTTCTTTTTTTTTGGTAGAAAAAAGTTTCAGGTTTCTGTTATGTAAGCTTTCGGTTTCGGCTGTTGTTATGTTTGCATTTGCTGGGCTTCTCTTGTTTTTATAGTTAACAGAGGAGGCCCAGTGGCTAATATGTAATTGTAAAATTGTAATGTCTAATACCCCATTTATTTTTTATTATAAGTTTTAAATAATCGATTAATATTAATATAAAAACAGCTAAAATTATTTAAAAGCAATAAATACAGTCAACAAGGATTAAATTTGAAAAAACGTAATAAATATTTATACCAACTTAAAATGAAGCTTATATGTTGGGACAAATTTATTTACAAATTTAAAACTTATAATAAGGTTATTAAAGTTTCCTTTTGATCAAAAAATGGAGGCTTCTATATTTAGTATCGTACAATGCCGCGAACAAAATTGTCTCGAGAAAAGGTGGCACACTCGCACACAATCATATTTAAGCTTGAAGGGCATTTTGATCGATGATAATGTAGATCTTGTCATGTGGACATATGAAACGCAAAAGACGAAAGTAGATTCAAGGGCTAAGTGAAAAGATGGCTCTTAGAGCTGGGAATCAGGGTCAGCTCTTGAAGAGCCATGGCATAAAAGGTCCAGCCCTTTTAGGTCTAGGGTAAGAAAAACGTCTATTTTTTAAGGTCCGACTTGAGAGCATGCGGGCTAGGGCCGCAAGACATTTTTATGAATTAAAAAAAAAATTCTTGTGTTTTTTTTTTCAGAAATATAATTTGTAAAATACAACAATAAAGGTTCTAATTTATTAAATAAATATTGTAACATTAATGTCTACACAACACATTTAATGCAATAAACAAATGCAATCACTAATTTATATGTGAATCCATACATCCAATTGCTAGTACAAATGAGAGTTTGAATATTATATGGAAGAATAAAACTTCTATATTTTGTTAGAACACGTGAACCAATACGGTAATGATCCTTCGAAAGCCAGTCAGAACAGTCTGTCGGCCTTGGCTTTGAAATGTGAGTCGTGATACTGATTCGTGAGTGATTGAGAGAGTGAAATTGAGAGTTAAGACATTGATAGAGAGTGATAGGAGAGTCCACTACTACAAAAATTTGATATTACTACCCTAAAAAACGTCCTTATTTAAAAATAGGTAGTAAAAAATGAAGTCAGTGGCATTCTTGTAAATATATGAAAAGAAAATTAGCCTTCAGCAACCTGAAAAATAATTTAGGACTTGTAAAATTATTTTTTGGCATTCTAACATTATTTAAAGACCTTTTAAGTAGTTTCGCGCGAGAATTTTATGTCTGGCGCCATGAAAAACATCTAGAAAAAGTCATTAAGGTGACCTGAATCACAATTCAGGTCGCCAATATTCTGATAAAGTTTTTGTTTGGCGCCATGAGATTTTTTTTGGAATAAAATTGATTTGTTTGGCGCCGTGGGTGGGTTTTTTTTTTAAAAAAAAAAAAAAAACTGGCGACCTGAATTTACTTTCAGGTCGCCCATGTTTCAAAAATTGGCGACCTAAAAGTATTATCAGGTCGCCAATAGTTTTGTAAAATTAAAATTGGCGACCTGATTAAAAATCAGGTCGCCAATTTTCCACAATTGGCGACCTGATTTTTAAATCAGGTTGCCAATATTCATTTTTAAACCTAAATCAGTATCAAATCCATGCACACTCCTGAGTTGAAATTAAACCCTTAGTCATTTCCCTCTCGCGGCTGCCCTGTCATTTCCCTTTTCGCAGGCGTCTCCCACCTCCACTGCGCCGCGCAAATCGACTGTGTGCTTCCGGCCAACTCCACTCCACTAAAACCACTTCAGCTCCCCCTAGGTCCTCATTTCGGTTCTGAAAACAACAGAAAAAGAGATACAAAGACAGAGAGAGGTCGTGAGGAGGAGATTCACGGAGAAGAAGTTCGAGCTTGAAGGAGGCACCTTTTGGACATGCAAACATGATTTTGGACTAAGGTAAGCTTCAAAACCATCATTCTACCTAATTTAATGATTATAAACGGTCTAGGCCATGTACAACAGTGAGCATATTCATAAAGTGAGACTGATTGTAGAGTATTAGTTTTTGTCTTTCAAAACTTCTGTTCTAAAGAATGTGGGTGACTGTACAGGATTGGCCATAGGAGTTCTAAATCTTGCTATTGTTTTTCCACAGGTAATTTAATTTGGTTATTGTCATATGTTGTCTGTTAGTCTCTGCTTTTCTAGCGGACCAAATGCTTCTGAAGTAGCATTAGTATCTTGTTTTTAACTTGTCTTCCGTGAGCTTTATTGGGTGTATCCTATTGTGTTTCTGTCAAGATGCTGACTATTTATAAATCGATCTTTTGTCCTGTTGTATGCCATTAATAACTTTTCCTTGCTGGAGAATGGAGCTCATACCAAACATGTTTGTGTAGATGAACTATTTTGAATATATATAAAAAATAGAAACCAAATATTGGGGTAGGAGTAGGAAAAGAAAATTGGGGTTTAATCATCTAAATTACATGTTCTCATCAAACGCTTATCTGATTGATTCCAATTTATTTTTCTGTTGCTAGTATATATCCGAGAATCTCTCCACTGGAGAATTCTAATGTTTTGTCCCACGCAAAGAATCTTAATTCCTGCCCCTGATTCTTGTCCTTGCATTTTATTTAATAATCCAAATAATGGTAGTTGTGTTTAATTGTTTATTGCTGCTTTTGTCTGAATCTAGCAGTTTGTTTTGTCCTCATTCTTTCCAATAGATAAAGCCATTATTTATTTATACAATAGTATTAAATAGCATGTCCTCGTATTATTTGTGATTCCATTACAAATTCAGGTGCCATTGGGTGGCATATTATTTGTCCTCATTCTTTCCAATAGATAAAGCCATTAAATTATGGAAATGCATATGGAAACTTCGTCTCCTAAAGCCTAGCCAGTTTTTGATTTGGAATTTCATATGGTTTGCTTTCTAAATTATCTTTCATATATCTTGTAACTACCTAACTCTGTTTTAACTTGGCCTCCTTGCTTTTTATTATAAAGTTTTCAACATCCTATGTATCAAAGGTTGCTCCACACATTCTATAGACAAATTTTCTTCTTTATGGTTTGTGTGTGTTATGGAGAGTGAAGCTCCGTAAGCTATGTCATATCTGTTGATTCATTATAAGCTATGTCAAATTCTCTTTATGCTTCTGTAAGCTTATGTTCTATAAGCTATAGAACTAAGACTTGAGATTCTTGGTTCTATAAGTATATGTTTATAAGTCATCCATTCAAACCATTTATGAGTAGATGATAATGGATGTTTTAATTATGAAAGGCATAAGGGATGTGGATTATCTCATGTTTTGAGCCAGTCACGCCTAGATTTTAGGGTATGATATATGATTGTTAATATTATAATATAGAACCATTTTTGTTTGTGGCTTTTACTACCTCTTGAACTTCAACATTGATCCCGTCATTTATGACTTGAAATTCAAATAAGATTCCTTGTTTGTGTGAATCATTTGAAATATGTTCAATATGCATGTGGAGTGTAGCAACTACCAACAAACATTTTTGGTTCCCTTCCAACTTTTAGGCTTTCAAAATCCTTTTTAGGGCTTATGGTGCATTCAACTTTGGAAGGAGTGATTTATATTCTGGGAGTGGAACTTGTGTGTGAATAGTATCTCACTGTAAGTTTTATTTGAATTATTTCATTTTCACATTGATATTGAAATAAGTAAAGAACAAGTATCTTATTTAATATTGTTTGCTCTTTTTGAGTTTTCTATAGAAATTTTTCTTGCACTTTGAATTTAAGTAATATGTGAAGTATTTGATAATAGTGATTCATGCATGGACATATAAACCCTTTTCTCAAATAGCCCTCATCCGACACCCACTCTTATAATTTTTCGGTATTTCCTTCGCTTCTCTCGTTGAACCCTATCGACTCGGTCCCCTTGCTCGATTAACGCCGAACTCATGGGTAATTAATGACTTCTTCAAGTGCAAATATCATATTGAATAACTTTGATAAATTTAGTTGGCAGAAAAGAGATTTGATGTGTTTAATTTCAATTAGAATGAGTTCATTGCTTTTTGCATTTAACTTTATGATGAGCTCATGAATAACTTGATTTTTTGTTTGTTTTACTTTTCAGGTCTTGCTCTCGATTTGCTCCCTCTTGACGGATAGTCATCTTTGTCTTTTTTGACTACCTACGGAGAAATCTTGGTCAAAGTTTTGAAGCAAACGGTTGCGCTCCCAAATTAGGTCAGTTGCTTTCATTTTATGCACACACACATATATTGTCGTTATTGGTTTAAGTGTTTTTAATCCAAATCCGTGAATTTTTTTTTTTGGTCTATCCTTTATTATTAGCCATATGAACTACGTGAACTTGATTAAACAAGTGATGGCTTCATGGTTTACCATTTCCATTACCATTGAAGTATATCTTAGTAGGAATAATTCCAATGTTTTGTTAGTTGAAGAAATTGTTGGATTTAATAGTTGATATTGTTCTGAATTGCTTTAGTTAGTAAGTTTTGTTGAATTAAGCTGAAATTGGTTGTTATTGGAATTTTGGGATGTCTTACTTTTAAGGGGACATGCTGCCGAAATTTTCTTAAAAGAAAGCATGTCGTTCTTGAAATTGTTATGAACTTGACTGTTGTTGGAAATGTCGTAGGTGGTAATAAAATGGGTCATAGTTGGATGAATGCGTTGAGAACTAGTGAAGAATATGAGAATGGGGTGGAAGAGTTTATTGAATTTGCTAGAAGAAATGTGGCTACAAAAAATGGGATGTATTATTGTCCATGTGTTAATTGTTTAAATGGGAGTCGAAGGGTTATTGATGATATAAGGGATCACCTACTTTGTGATGGAATACACCTTCGATACACAACGTGGATATGGCATGGTGAGGAAGTAAGTACCGGTGCGTCCCACGAAAATGAAGTTGAGGTAGATGATGATGATGGAATGGAGAAAATGATTAATGATGTTGAGGCGAGAATCTTTTGCACAATCAGGTGAATATGAAAGCATGCGGAGTGATGCGAGACACCTTTGTTCCCTGGGTGTACTAAGTATACACGGTTGATCGCGACCTTACATTTGGTCAACTTAAAGGCAACTTGTGGGTGGACCGATAGCGCTTTCACGTCGCCGCTTGAATTGTTGTGTGATATGTTGCCGATGATAATGTACTTCCAAATCGTATGTATGAGGCCAAGAAAAATCTTGTCTACGATGGGTATAGAGTATAAAAAGATACACAGTTGCCCTAATGACTGCATATTGTACAGAAACGAGTACGAAGGCCTTAGTAATTGTCCGAAGTGTAAAACTTCACGATACAAAGTGAAGAAAGTTATTGTTTCTGGAGAGCAGACAACAAAAAGGCAACCTTTGAAGGCATTGTGGTATCTTCCAATAATTCCATGGTTTAAGCATCTGTTTACTAGTGAAGCAACATCGAAGAAGTTGAGATGGCATTCTGATGAGAGAATATCTGATGGAAAATTTCTTCGGCACCCGGCTGACTCTCTGCAATGGAAGAAAATAGATGAAATGTTCCCTCAATTTGGCAGTGAGCCAAGAAACCTTTGGCTGGGGCTTTATACAGATGGCTTCAATCCGTATCGAACTCTTAGCAGCACCCATAGTGCATGGCCGGTTCTCCTTGTAATATACAACTTACCTCCCTGGCTATGTATGAAACGCGAGTATGTGATGCTTTCTATGATGATTTCTAGACCAAAACAACCCGGAACAATATCGATGTGTACTTGGCGCCTTTGGTTGAGGATTTGAAGAAGTTGTGGGAGGAAGGCGTAGATGTGTTTGATGCATATAAGAAGGAGCACTTCAAGTTGCGTGCAATGATTTTTACCACGATAAAGGACTTTCCTGCATACGGAAATTTGTCAGGGTACAGTGTGAAGGGGCATAAAGCATGTCCAATATGTGAAGCAGACACAAACTTCCATCAACTAAAGCACGGGAAAAAAACGGTCTACCTCGGTCACAGGAGGTTTCTTCAACGGTTCCACCCATATCGTAAGTTAAGAAAGCGTTTTAACGGCTTACCGGAGCATAGAACGGCTCCAAAGGCATTAACCGGAGAGGAAGTTTATAGTCGGGTGAAAGATATCAATGTCATATTGGGTAAGCAGCAAAGGATTGCGGGTGAGAAGAATATATGGAAGAAGCGATCAATTTTCTTTGATCTTCCATATTGGCGTAGTCTTGATGTGATGTATGTGGAGAAAAACGTTTGCGATAGCCTTATCAATACTCTTTTGCACATACCAGGGAAGACTAAGGATGGAATTAATGCGAGACTAGACCTGGTTGATATGGGAATAAGAGAACGGTTACATCCACGAGTAATGGAAGATGGTAAGAGGGCATACATGGAGCCAAAGAACTCATACACTATCAAAAGCGGAGAAGAAAAGTTTGTGTGGGTGTCTATATGACATTAAGGTGCCACAAGGATATTCTTCTAATTTGAGAAGGTGTGTTTCAATGGACGATTTGAAGTTAGTGGGAATGAAGTCCCATGATTATCATGTGTTGATGCAACAACTATTACCAATAGCTATTAGAGGCATTATGAAAGATGAAGTGCGATCCACTATAACAAGATTGAGTATTTTCTTTAATGATATCTGTAACAAAGTTATTGACATTGAAAAGTTGGATGAATTGGAAAATGAGGGTTATATTATTTTTTTCCCAACTTGAGATGCATTTTCCTCCCGCTTTTTTTGATATCATGGTGCACCTGATAGTGCACTTGGTAAGGGAGCTAAGGCTCTGCGGTCCAGTTTACCTAAGGTGGATGTACCCTTTCGAGCGATACATGAAGATCTTAAAAGGGTATTCAAAAAATCCTTATCGGCCGGAAGCCTCAATAGTTGAGAGATATGTAGTTGAAGAGGCTATGGAGTTACGCAAAGATTATCTATCGGGCGGCCGACGATACAATCTCGGCATGACGAGGGATAAGCGAGGAACTCGAGGCATCAAACCGAAGAATATGCCTCGTGAAGCCGTGTTGCGGCACACTTGTACATCTTGTATAATATGGAAGAAGTTCAACCATACATTGATAAACACAAAAAGAGTTTGAAGGATATGAATCCAAGGAAGAATGACATGTAGATAGCTAATGAGCAAAAGAAGACATTCATAAAGTGGTTCCAGGAGACGGTATTGCACGAGACCGGTGTGTCGGATACAATCGAGTGGTTAGCCTGGGGGTCTTCTTTTCAGGTCATCACTTAGTGCGGTCATGATATAAACGGATATTCGTTCTACACAAAACACCAAGATGACAGAAGTTCTGTGCAAAATAGTGGGGTGATGGTTGAAGCTGAATCCATGCACTTTTCGAGTTCGAAAGACAAGAACCTGGTGTTAGCATTAATGGCCTATTATGGAGTCATTGAAGAAATATGAGAGATAAGCTACAGCAAGTTCAAAGTTGCTTTATTGAAATGTAAGTGGGTTAGCAATAATGCTTTGTTGTAATAGATCCTAAATTTGGATTTGTCTCGCTTGATCTTCAAAGACTTGGTCATAGAGACGAGCCATTCATTTTAGCAAGTCGGGCGAAACAAGTGTTTTATGTAACAAACCACCGCAAATAAAAAAATGTCCATCGTACTTCAAAGTAAAAAACATAAGTATGGTGAAGAATCCTTGAACCTTGACGATACACTCCCTTTCACAACAAATCCACCTACAACACGTGAAGTAGAATTGGATGATGATGAAGAATATCTTTGCAAAGAAAGGATCATTGTGAAGGAATATGGGAAACCATGTAAAGTAAGATCTTCAGTTATGAAATATTACCATGTTCTTTTTGTGGTCGTTTAACATGTTGGTTCATTTTATTAATTTGTTTATTATGTAATAACCTATCTAACATTATTGATTTGTCTTTGATGAACAGGAATATATCCAGCTCTGACGAGTCATCGGGTGATAAGGTTGATGTACCCGTCGTGAGAAAGGCTAGAGGTAGCACACACATGGGTGCGCTAATTGCTCGTCGTGACAGTCAGAAAAAGAGGCTGCATGTGGAGTTCGATGCCAATATGAACCCGATTGGTAGAGAGGAAGACAGTTTCATTAGCTATTTAGGCTATCTGGCTCGAAGCAAAGTTCGTATTGTTTACTCTAGTTGGAAGATGGTTCCTGATAAAATGAAGGAGTTGATTTGGGCACAAATTCTGGTATCTCACTTTCGATATATATGCATTTGTATCTTTAGTCTTATTGCTTGATTTCTTTCATATCTTATCTTTTACCTTGCAGCAAACGTTCGATGTCCCCAACAATAAGGCAATGAACAAGCATTGGATGGGTGAAGTTCGTCTTTGTTGGAAAGACTTTAAGAACAAGCTGACAAAAAAGTATATTAGAGGGTCAAAGAGGAACGAGGATCCCTGTCAGACCTATGATTTCATTTCTCCAGAGGACTGGAGGGAGTTTGTGGCGTCACGGCATAATCCTGAATTTATTGTACAATTTCTGTCATATCCTATCTTTTATTTGAATCTACTTGACATTGTAGGCTCAGTTTTATTTGTTTTCGTGTCACAGGAAAAAAATCAAGTCAATAGAGAGAGGCAGGCGAAAAATAAATATCCGCACTGCATGTCTAGAGGTGGCTACAGAAAGCTTGAACGGAAGATGATGGAGGAAGAGTTACAGCGAATGAAGGAAGCTTCCCAATCCGATCCTTCCACTGCTATCCAGGCCCTTGCGTCCTCCTCGTCACAAGAAATGGAAAGCTGCGAGAATGAAGGGTGACAAATACATCAATGAAGATGTTGCTGAGGTTGCCTCAAAGATTGTAAGTAGTTAAATTAGAAGTATTAAATAGCCTCGCTTGTTTCATACTATAAGAGTTTAGTTATTATTTATGAAAAATCTTATGGTACAGATGAACTTGAGCAAACAGAGCGCCAAGGCTCATTCACGCCAGTACACGGAGGACATTTTGTCGACGGCTATTGGGAAGCCGGATTACCTTGATGCTGTTCGAGGGGAGACGAGGGGAGTTAGTGTCGCAAAATATTTCGGCCGGCGTTCACGTTTGCATGACAGAGAGAGCCATGCGGAGCTTGAAGCCAGAATTCGAGCGTCCCTCATAAATGAGGTTATGGCACAACTACTGGGTGAAATGAAGGCTATGGTACAATAGAATACAAATACGGCATTGACAACCCACGAAGCCCCGACCGTCCCCAGTAGCAAGGACAATTTTCACCCTTCAGATGTACCTATTGGCGAACCTTCTCCCCCTCCAGATGTACATATTGGCGAGCCTTCTCACACTCCATAGGGAGGTATACCTTGCACTCTATATTTGGATGACCCACGCCGGCGTATTGTTGCCGATGGTCTTGTTTACCCAAAACAAGACAAACACCACAACAAGCAAATTCCAGAAGACCAACGTCGGGTGACTGTGAGTAGTGTGCGAGAGGGGGAAGAAGAGACATCTATCCCGATTGATGATGAGGAGGTTACCACACTAGGCGCTGCCATCACATGGTTCATCCTCTGGCCGCATCATCTTATTGAGATGGGGACGGCACCTCCAATGGTAGGAAATACATTACTGATTGATGATGAGTAGGTTCCCAATTGATTTACATTGCTAACCCACTCATAATATGTTTTTTATGTTTTCATAGCATGAAGAAGCTGCGAGCTTATTTCCCTACTTAGAACAGCTGCGAGAGTTGTCCAAGGACATAGACTTTATAAGCTTGCAGATGCCTCCGGGCATTGTCGGTGTAGAAAAGACATATCCGATAACAAATGACAAGAAAGATTTGAAAGAGTTTATGCATATGGATTGTTTAGATATACAGTTTCTTCAAGTTGCAATCCTGTAAGTTTTTTTAACCCTTTAATTATGTCATTTCTCTTTTTTTTGTTTAATATATTCAATAACATTTATCATTTTATTTCATTTCATAGTGTCTGCCGTGAAATATGCGCCAACACAAAGCGAGCGGATTCGTATGGATACTTATGTCTTGGATGCACGGCTTCGGCTCGCAATAAGTTACCCAGAAGGTCAATTTATGTTGGTTTAACAATGGGCGACGGAGGCAAGTCTTGTTATCTAGCGCCAATACATGAAAGGTGCGTACTTTTGTTTTGTCAATATAAGATTTTTGTGAATAAATTACTTTCTTATCTTAATTTAATATTAATACGTATATGTTGTAGTGGTCATTGGACCCTGTGTGTTGTTTGTCCCATCAAGAACTCCTGTTATTGGTTTAATTCAGTAGATGGCAATCCAAACGAGGATATCAAAACCATGTTTTCCGAGTAAGTAAATTTTTGTCTAAATCATCGAATCTTCTTTTAAATGAATGGTTTAACATGTCTGTTAATTTCCATTTTAATGATAGGGGCCTCAAGACGTATAGACAGCTTGTTGGAGCAAAAGAGCAGGGTGGACCGAAGTGGTTTAAACCGAAGGTAAGTAGTTTCAATTCAAGTTATTTCATTGACACAGTGGCTTTCGATGTGCCTTTATTCGTTTTAACAATTTGCTTTTGATTTATAGTGCCATCAACAACCAGGGAGCACCGAGTGCGGGTACTACGTTATGAGTTGGATGCAATCCATCGTTAGCGCGGACGTATTCAAGGTTTTCAAAGTGTACGTAATCGATCTCGATCCTCAAATGATGATATTTTTGTAGTTGTACTTGAGTTGTTAATTATGTCATTCACTTCATTGGTTTATCTTATACCTTGTTTTCTAATTTACATTTTTGGGGACTCATGGATCCGTACTCGCGGGATGAGATCGATTCGGTTCGGGACAAGTTGGCTAGACATCTTCTTCAACACATAGGCTAGTTAGTAGTGAGCATGATTAGTATGTTATTGTGTTAGTGATTCTTTGCTAGCTACCGTTGTTCGTTTGTATCTGTTTGGTGTTATTGTGGGTATCTGTTCAAAATCTGCGACAATTGTGATCAACTTTCTTGGAACTATGAACCTTCTTGTGTTGCTTGGTGGGTTTCTGCCTTATGCAAAACTTGGTAGATGTCTTATTGTTGCTATCTCATTGTTAGTTTGTCTTTGCAAGTTTGGTGTTATTGTGGGTATATTACTGATTCAGCTGATGCAAAACTTGGTAGATAACTCATTGTTGCTATCTCATATAGTTTGTGTCTTTTCAAGTTTGGTGTTATTGTGTTTGGTCATTTATAGTCTTAAAAGTGGATTTATTATGCTTATACTTTTCTTTCAGAGGTATTGTGTGAACTAGTGGACCAACTCTCCGGTTTTGAATCCATGATTTTGTATTGCTTTGTAGAATATTAGGGCGTAGTACTTGCTTTTAGTTTGATTCGTATGTAATTAGGATTCATATATATAGCGTTTGTCCTTTCTTCTTTTTTCGTGCAAAATTAAAATATGTAGTATAATTTAAAAAAAAAAAAAAACTCAACAAAAGCGTCCTGATTAAGTAATCAGGACGCTTTTGTTCATTTTTTAGCCTTATAAGGTGACTTGATTAAAATTAAGGTCGCCTTATTATTTAATAAGGCGACCTGATTGTAAATCCAAGTCGCCTTATTAAATAATAAGGCGACCTGAATTACGATTCAGGTCGCCTTATAAGGGCCCTGATTTACAATTCAGGTACCTTATAAGGCGACCTGAATCGTAATTCAGGTCACCTTATTAAGGCGACCTGAAATATGAATTAGGTCGCCTTATGAATTACGATTCAGGTCGCCTTATAAGGTACCTGAATTGTAAATTCAGGGCCCTTATAAGGGACCTGATTTAAAATTGAGGTCGCCTTATTATTTAATAAGGCGACTTGGATTTACAATCAGGTCGCCTTAATGATTCGTATTTCAGGCCGCCTTAACGATTCAGGTCGCCTTATTAAGGCGACCTGAAATATGAATCAGGTCGCCAAAAGCCACGAGAACCACTACCCCCACCGAGACGTCCCTCAGTAAAGGGACGTTAATTGGGTCTTATTTAGGTCGTTTTTTAGCGTTTTTGTAGTAGTGGTCAGAGAGTGCGAGGAAAATAGTGATTGAATTTTTAGGGTTTCTTCACCTCAAACACTCTTAGTCTCAATCACCTGGTTAAGTCAAGTTAACGGAAAAAGAAAATTTAAAGGGCCTAATAGGTCGGCCCGTAGCCCTGCAGGGCAAACCCTGCAAGTCTAACTTCATTTAGAAGCTCTAATGGGCCGGCTCGACGAGTTTAGCCTGATTTTCCAGCTCTAGCTCTTGGTATATACACAGATGCAAGAATAAAATTAAATGAAATATTTATAATTTATTTTGAAAATTAAAATTAAATGTATCTAGCTCTTTTACTGTTACCTTAATTAAATTAATGAATTTTCCATTCCCTCTCTTTTCCAATAAATTATATCAATCAATAGAGTAATTTTGTATTTTATCAAAACAAAGTAATTTTGAAAAGTTTTCAAAATATTTTATTTTTAACTATTTTTTAAATATCATAGGAATGATTAACAAAGTTTTACAAGTGGCAAAAAAATTAACAACTAGGATTTTTTAAAAAAAAAAAAAAAATATGGCTCCTTTTTTAACCATTTTAAAAGGCCTAAGCATAAAACCAAGAATAACAAAGCGTTTGTTCTAGTTTGAAATGTAAGATCTTAATATAATTTATTCCTCAAATCTATAATTTTTTACTTAAACTCTTTTTATTAATTGTATATATTATAATATTAATAGGTCTTCCAGTAGTTTCTAAGGAAAATTATTAGAATGAGTACTTTAGAGATACTAACTTACAGCATTTTTACAAATAACTGACATCATATCACTTGTTTACTTAATATCTATAAATTAATAATTTAACTTCTATAATAATTCATCAAAGGATAATAAATTTGTCTCCCAAATGTTAAATACTTGAATTCTTTTCTTAAGCCATTTTTATCAATTGTATATATATATAACAGGGACTTGTACTTTCATATGTTTTTATCAATCTCTATTTTTTTTTATTTGATTAAGATTATAACATCTTTTAAACTTTAAAAGATAAATAGTTTTTACATCTCTCTCAACAAATGTAATGTTTAGAATTTTTATTTTTATTTTTCTTCTCGCGTTCCTTTTGTTTGCATATAGGACTAAACTTTTTTTTTTTTTTGCTCAACATATAGGACTAAACTTTATTCATTAGAACAATCCAATCCAATAGTTCTGTCTGATGAGTCACAGCTTGCTTTCATGATTAACGTACGGAGGCTAGGTTGATCTTCTATTGCTAAGACAGACTTTGGTTCTCTCCACGTACTTTATCTTTTTTTTAAAAAAATAAAAAATAAAAAAATTATAAGCTTTTATATATATATATATATATAAATAAAATTATAAGCTTTGATAAAACAGATTCCACGAACCTTGCTTTGTTGGTGGTGACTTGGGAAAGTTCAAACCTCAAGGCTGTGTTGCAGTGTTGGGGTGGAGGTGGGAGAGGGAGGAGAAGTGGGTATTTTTAGTATGAAAAATCAGATATAATCTTGATATGACGTATTTCTAAAATTAATGTGTGAAAAACAATGCAAAAAATTATATAATTTTTTAAAAAATTTATGGGTAATTTAGAAAAAAAATTTCCTCCACTCCCTCCCCTTATCTTCAAACTAAACATACTCCAAAGTTTCAATGAGAGAAATTAAGAGAGCGTAGGGACAATTGAGGAGTCCATAAAAAAGATAACTGATACTTCAAGTTCATATAACGATGGCGAAGAAATAAATTATGTAAGTTTTTGGCAGGTTAAATGAAAATATACAATTGTTTTTATTTTAAATATAAGATATATTTATCTATTTTTTAAATATTAAAAAAATTAAATTAATTAATTAATTATAGCATATATGACATGGGCTTACTTAAATATCACTGTGTAATATTAGATTATATATATAGACTTATAAATAATATGAATTAATTTAAAGAAAAATGATAAATATAAGTATATAAATTGGATCTTCTTTATTGGGGGGAGAGAGTATATAGACATGTGGTGTGGTCAAACATGAAATGTACATACATAAGCTGAATAATTTAAGCAATCGAAAAAATTTAAACCAGGCAAATGATTAAGATACAACGTAACACGCATGAACAAGAAAGAAACATCAAATCAGGAAAACATAAACAAATGACCATAACGAGAGAAATGAAGTACTACTATATCCCTGACCAAAAAAAAAAAAAAGTACTACTATATCAAACTCAAACACAGTCATATTTAATCTTGAAGGGCGTTGATCGATGATAATGTATATCTTGATGGCTCCTTCTTTCATGGACATATGCAACGCGCAAAAGGCGAATCCAGATAAACCAGATTCTGGGGCTAAGTAAAAAGAGGGCTCTTGGTATAATCACAGCCTGCAGACCAGGTGCTCTCATAAGTTGAACGCCACAACATCGTAATATGAATATAATCCCCCAACGAATTGGTTTCAGAAGAACCCAACAACATCGTAATATGAATATATTTCCCCAACGAATTGGTTTCAGAAGAACCCAACAACATCGTAATATGAACTTGACTACCCAACCAATCGCTTTGACAGGAACCCAAAAACATTGTAATATGAATAGGATCGCTTGACCAATCACACTCAGAATTATGTGAAAGCAATTCCCTGTGCTTTCAGACCAATTCATGTTTTAAGTACTCTCGAACCAGTTTTTACGGCTCTCAGCAACCATATTCATCTTTCTGCTTGAAGCAACCCGATTCGTTTTGCTCTTCAGGCAACCTCTTCTTGATCTGTCCAAGGAAAACTAATTTCAGAGCCCCAATAAACAATTCCATCAATATACTCACAAAAGTTAGGTGAAATACAATGTAATCTTACTGTGGATGTCTGTCAAAAAACTTGATAGGCACTTCACAGTTTGAAGAGAAATTAGCTCCCGGAAATAAAGGGAGCGCACTATCCTGTCCAGTCACAGTGGATAGTGGATACTTTCTTTTAAGGTTTTATTTTATTCACCGTGGTTTTAATTGTATTCAAAACTATTCTATTCCTTATGGTGATCATTATTAAATATCATGGTTGTTGTTAATGGACTATTTTTTTTATAAAAAATACTTCACGTGAGTTATATCCTGTTGGCTTATTAGGATCAGGGTATTCTTCTGCAATTAAAGAATCCTTATAAATATACTTATAGATCATTGACCTTAAATTTTTTCACGAACTCACAACTTTATTAATTATGATGTAACCCAATATTAAATAAACCAGCTTATTGACAATAGAAAAGTGTCATTTCCTAGCATAACCAATTTAAAAGTATGTAGAAAGAGAGTAAATTGGTCATCATCACGTGGCACTTTTTTTGCCCACCACATCATGTTTGCTTTCATGATGTGTCAATGTTTTTATTTTCTTTGCTTGTGACAGATTCCCTTTTACTCCTCATTTTTACCGAGAAAATTGGGGAAATGATATTTTTAAAAATGGCCTTCTTATATATATATATATATATATAAAAGATTTACATAATTTAGCTTACAAGATCTTATAAACAAAATTAATAGTAGGGCAGAGCAATAGGCAGGTTGGATAGCCCGAAGCCAAACCCATAGCCTACACATTGAACTTTAAATGAGTATGGACTAGCCCATACCTGTATTTTAACTCATTTAAACTTGTATAAATGGGTTAACACATAAATGGGTAGGCTCACTGGGTTTTAGGTTACCTATTTACATTTGAAATGTTTATTTTTTGGGGAAAAAAAATCATAAACATTAAACATTCATCTAAATTTATCATTCTAAATTGTGAAATTTAAATCTTCAAAGTTTAATAATCACAATTCACATAAATTTAGATAAGTACAATCATAACATAAATTTATCTGGGATATGGAGTCAATGAATGCCTTTAACTTATGCCAGAATGCAAAATAAGATAGGTAATTAATAAAAAAAACACTAAATGGACGGGTATGGGTAGCACGTAGGTGTGCCCATAGCCCACCTATTTAAGTCTTAAATAGACAGGTTCTAGCCCGCTCCATTATGAGTCTTTTTTAGTGGGTTCAAAATCACCCAATTACATTAGATTATAAACGGGCTAATGGATTATGGGTTCCGTACTCAGCCCTAATTAACAGCAAACAACATACCATACCAAATTATTCATTCTTAACAAATAAAAATCCAGGTTGACTATTTATTCTTGAGACTCTCAAACCAATTTTTACCGCTCTCAGCAACCCATAAATTCAATTTTCTGCTTGAGGCAACCCAGATTCTTTTTTTTTTTTGCTACAACCGTAATTGATTTTGCTATTTAACTTTTTGGGTTGTGGTTATTTTCTTGTGACATATCATAAAACCTTAGTTTTCATGGGACCCCGAAATTAAAAATGAAGGCACTGAATTCATCATAGTGCATATACATTGTTCTCGGTCTCTACGATTGAATATGTGATTATGAGAGATGCATGATTTGCTTTTCATATAGGATCATATTTATTTACATGTCTGCTGGTGCAAACATGAGTGAGACAATATTTTTATTAATTCAAAGCAACATGTTCTTCAGGCCAATGACTTAACGAACCTGTATGGGTTTCATCTATGTTTTGTCAGACAAACATGAGCTGTCCATATAATGTTTCTTTCCTCTGATGAATTTTTCTCCCTGTTAAGTTTCTCGAACAGTTGTTTTGCTATCTAGCTCTTTGACTGTTACCTTATTTAAATTAATGAATTTTCCATTAAATTTTTTCTCCCTGTTAAGTTTCTCGAACAGTTGTTTTGCTTTAAATGTAGGGTTAAGGAGCGTCCAGCACAACAAATTATTTGGCTTTCGGTGAAATCGTCAAAGACAATTAACTATTAAGTGGACATTTCTTGCCCAAAGACAACAAACTTTTAAAAAGGAGCGCCAAGACAACGCCGTTAGCAAAAAGTTAACGTCCAGTTATCTATCTAGGAGCGAAATAAAAGACAACAAACTATTATTCCAAGAAATAAGCTAAAGACAAAATTCTAAATTTTACTAAATTAAATAATTTTTTTTTCAATTGTCATTATTCAAAACTACTTGTATAAATATCTATGGACAAAAATTACTCATTTTTCAATTTTGTCAAAATTATAATTTGCTAAAATAAACAAAAGTTTTGATTAAAAATATAATTATATGATTTAAATAAAACTTAAGGTGTTTTATAGTTTATTATATATGTTAAAAAAATATATGATTTATTTTTATTTTACAAGAAATTTATGTGAGTTAAAAAAATCCATTCAATGTTAATAAAATTTAAAAAATCTAAAACATTTGTTGACAAAATTGAAGAATGAGTACTTTTTGTCCATAGATATTTATATTTATACAAGTAGTTTTGAATAATGACAATTGAGAAAAAAATTATTTAATTTAGTAAAAACTCAAGGTATTTTATAGTTTATTATATATGTTAAACAAAAAAAATATATGATTTATTTTTATTTTAGAAGAAATTTATGTGAGTTAAAAAATTCATTTAATGTTAATAAAATTTAAAAAATCTAAAAAATTTGTTGACAAAATTGAAAAATGAGTAATTTTTGTCCATAGATATTTATATAAGTATTTTTTAATAATGACATTTGAGAAAAAAATTATTTAATTTAGTAAAATTTAGAATTTTGTCTTTGACGCTCTTGGAATAATAGTTTGTTGTCTTTGGCGCTCCTTAGATAACTGACGTTAACTTTTTGCTAACGGCGTTAACTTTTTTTAATCTGGCGTTGTCTTTGGGCGCTCCTTTTTAAAAGTTTGTTTTTTTTAGCGGTCTACTTAATAGTTAATTGTCTTTGACGCTTTCTGAGCCGAATAGTTTGTTCTGCTGGACGCTTCTTAACCCTTAAATGTATCTAGCTGTTTGACTGTTCCCTTATTTAAATTAATCAATTTTCCATCCCCTCTCTCTTTCAAATAAATCATATCAATCAATAGAGTAATTTTGTATTTTATCAAAACAAAGAGTAATTTTGAAAAGTTTTCAAAATATTTTATTTTTAACTATTTTTTAAATATCGTAGGATCGATTAACAAAGTTTTACAAGTGGGAAAAAAAAAACAACTGGGATTTTTTTTTTAAGTGGCTCCTTTTTTAACCATTTTAAAGGGACTAAGCATAAAGATAAATACTTTTCACTTCTCTCAACAAATATAATTCTTAAAATTTGTATTTATATTTTTCTTCTCACAGCGTGAGGTTGCGTTCCTTTTGTTTGCATATAAGACTAATCTTATAGGCTTTTTCACCCTTTTGGCATTAATTAATTAATTAATAACTAAAATGCTCCTGTGTAAAACTATATTATCTTTTTGCCCTTGTTTAGTCGATTACAACCCGATATGTATTTGACTAAACAATGACAAATTATTTTTTATGTTTTCGTATGATGTAATCGACTAAACTAAAATACTTAGTCGATTACACCACGCCATGTTTGTTTTTTTTTAAATCCCATTTGGGGCAAATTATTTGAATTTACTGTTCTTTTTTTTTAAAAAAAAAAAAGTTTTTATCTTCAAAATGCATTTGAATTTATTGTTTTTCACTTTAATATTTTAAATTATTTTGTAACAACTTTCCTTTTATCTCTCCCTATATCTGCTCTCTTTTTTTATCAATCTTTTAATTATGTCTTTGTTTTATCTTCTACCTTTTGAATTATATATATATATATATTGAAACTAGCCATCATTGTCCCTCTTTATATATGAACTATTTTTTGAATAAATAAATTTTGACGTCTCCCCTAATTGATTTCAAATATTAAATGCATCCTCTTAATATTTAATAAATATTTAATTTAATGTTTTAATATTTTGTAAATCACTCAGATCTTTAAGGGAATAATCGAAATATTCAATTAAGTATTTATTAAATATTAAAGTAAGGCGGTTTTAATTTAATGTTTAAATATTTACTAAATTAAAAAATATTTAGTAAATATTTAATTTAATGTTTCAATTATTCCCTTAGAGATCTAAATAAAAAATAAATAAAAAGCAAGACAGTTATGAAATATTTTGTAAATTAATAATGAAGGAGGCTGCTACAATGTATTTAATTTAATATTTCAATTATTTCCTTAAAGATCTAAGTAATTTACTAAATATTAAAACATTAAATTAAATATTTATTAAATATTAAGAAGATGCGTTTAATATTTGAAATCAATTAGGAGAGACGTCAAAATGTATTTATTAAAAAAATAGTTCATATATAAAGAGAGAGAATGATGATTAGCTTCAAAAAAAATATGTAATTCAAAAGGTAGGGAATAAAACAAAGACATAATTAAAATATTGACAAAAAAAGATACCAGATATATAGGGAGAGATAAAAGGAAAGTTGTTACAAAATATTTTAAAATATTAAAGTGAAAAACAATAAATTCAAATGATTTACCCTAAATGGAGTTTTAAAAAAACAAATCTGGGCGTGGTTTAATCGATCAAGATTTTAGCTTAATCGATTACATCATGAAAAATATAAAAAGAAAAATTGGCATTGTTTAGTCGACTACATATCGGATTGTAATCGACTAAACATGAGTAGAAAGGTGATATAGTTTCATATAGGGACATTTTGGTTATTAATTAATTAATTAAGAGCAAAAGGGTCAAAAAGTCAATCTTGTATTCATTATAACATTCCAATAGTTCTGTCTGATGAGTCGGAACCAGTTTTCCTACCTATCTTGGGATAGGTAGGGAGAGCTTTTCTAAATCTGGGATCTAACTTAAATTTAATCTGACGGTTTTTTTTTTTTTTTTTAACTATCATTTTTTAAATGAAAAAAATATTTTAAAAAAATATGTTAGTTGAAAAATTATTTTTATTTTAGATTCTTTACCCATTAAAAAATTATTTTAAAAAAATAAAAATTAATAAAACTTAAATATGAACCGTTTAAATCTCATATAGACGGTGAAGATGGGAAGAGCGCGCTCCACCTATAACTGATTCCCTGATGAGTCACAGCTCGCTTGCATGATGGCATATTGGAGTAATCTTTATTTATTAGAAGAATTCAATAATTCTGTCTGATGAGTCAGCTTGCTTTCATGATTAAGGTACGGAGGCTAGATTGATGGGAGGGCACTATCACTAATGGGGGCACTATTGTATGACGTGTCGATCTTCTATTGCTACTATAGACTACGGTTCTCTCCTCCTATTTTATCTTTTTTTTTTAAAAAAATAAAATAAAATTATATGCTTTGATCAAACAGATTCCACAAACCTCGCTTTCTTGGTGACGAAGGAAAGTTCAAACTTCAAAGTTTCAATGAGAGAAATTACGAGAGCGCAGGGACAACTGAGGAGTCCGTAAAAAAGATAACTGATACTCCAAGTTCATATATGATGGCGAAAAAAAGAGAGTAAGTTTTCGACAGACTAAATGAAAATATATGATTCTTTTATAATTCTAAAATATTTAAAAAATTAAATGAATTAGTTAATTATAGTATATATGACATGAGCTTACTTAAATATTACTGTATGATATTAGATTATATATATATCGACTTATAAATAATATGTATTAGTTTGAAGAAAAATAATAAATATAATATATAAATTAGGTCTTATATGTTGGAGGGAGAGAGTTATATGGATATATGATCAAACATGAAATGCACATATAAGCTGAATAATTTAAGCAACCGAAAAATTTAAACCAGGCAAATAATTAAGATACAACACGCATGAACAAGAAAGAAACATCAGGAAAACATAAACAAATGACCATAACGAGAGAAATTAAGTACTACTATACCAAACTCAAACACAGTCGTATCGTATATATTTAAGCTTGAAGGGCGTTGATCGATGATAATGTATATCTTGATGGCTTCTTCTTTCATGGACATAATCAACCCAAAAGGCGATCCTGAGTAAAATAAATACCGCGGCTTCGATCTTTCTTAATATAATCATCACATAGTAAATCAACAAAACCTAAAGTGATTTCTCTTTCACCTTCAAGTTTATCTATCACAGTACCAGCGTCAATATGATCTCCCCCAGACAAAACCCAGATACACCAGATTCTGGGGCCAATTAGTAAAAAGAGGGCTGTTGGTATAGTCACAGCCAGACCAGGTGCTCTCATAAGTTGAACGTCACAAAATTTTAAGATGAATATAATTCCCCAACGAATTGGTTGCAGAAGAACCCAACAACATCGTAATATGAACTTGACTGCCAAACCAATCGCTTTGACAAGAACCCAAGAACATAGTAATATGAATAGGATCGCTTGACCAATCACACTCAGAATTTTGTTAAAGCAAAACCAACCACATCGACACGCACAGATGACAGCAACAACAAGAAGAAGAACCATACCTGCTCCAACAATGAATTTCCAAGCTTCATCACTCATTCCATTCTCTTTCATTTCTTCAAACCAATTCTTAACGCTCTCAAACCAATCCATATTTTCAATGCTCTCGAACCAATTCCCTGTGCTTTCAGACCAATTCATGTTTTTAGTACTCTCGAACCAGTTTTTACCGCTCTCAGCAACCCAATTCATCTTCCTGCTTGAAGCAACCCAATTCATTTTGCTCTTCAGGCAACGTACGCTCTTCTTGATCTGTCCAAGGAAAATTAATTTCAGTGCCCCAGTGAGTAAACAATTTCATCAATAAACTCACAAAAGTTAGGTGAATACAATGTAATCTTACTGGGATGTCGGTCAAAAAACTTTATAGGCACTTCAAAGTTTGAAGAGAAATTAGCTCCCGAAAATAAAAGGGACCGCATTATCCTATACAGTCATAGTGGATAGTGGATACTTTCTTTTAGGGTTTTATTTTATTCACCGTGGTTTTAATTTTATTCAAAACTATTCTATTCCTTATGGTGATCATTATTAAATATCATGATTGTTGTTAATGGACTAAATTTTTTTATAAAAAATACTTCAGGTGAGTTACGTCCTGTTGACTTATTGGCTTATTAGGATCAGGGTATTTTTCCACATTTAATTAAAGAACACTTACAAATATGGGAAAAACACTTCTCATATTGTAGGAAGAGTGTATTCTCATGTTACATACATATGAAATGGTAAGACCCATATATATATATAATTAACAATATATATATGTGAGTCCCACCATTTCACAAAGTGATAAGTATCTTCCTCTTCTCTCATTAAACACGGAGAAGTTTAAACACATATAAATATACTTATAAATCACTGACCTTAAGTTGCCATACAAATAAGATTTAAACTTACAACCTTATATTTATATTTATGATATAGTCGATTACTAACTGAATCAACCTTTATTAATAATACTAGACCAACTAAAATTGGGTCATTTCCTAGTATAATAATCAATATGTAGAAAGAGAGTAAATTGGTCATCATCACGTGTCACTTTTTTGCCCACCACATCCTGTCTGCTTTCATGATGTGTCAATGTTTTTATTTTCTTTGCCTGTGACAGACTCCCTTTTATTCCTCATTTTTACTGAGAAAATTTGAGAAATGACTTGTTCAACAACTTATTTTAAAAAAAAAAAAAGGCTTTTTTTTTTTAAAGAAAAAGATTCACGTAATTTAGCTTACAGGATCTTTTTTTTTTTTCTAACAAAATTAACAGCAAACAACGTACCATACCAAATTATTCATTCTTAATAAATAAAAATCCAGGTTGACTATTTATTCTTGGGACTCTTAAACAAATTTTTACCACTCTCAGCAACCCATAAATTCAATTTTCTACTTGAGGCAACCCAGATTCTCAATTTATTTTATTTTATTATCATTATTATTATTTTGCTACAACCGTAATTGATTTTGCTCCTTCAAGTAACCGTTCTCTTGATTTGTGCAGGGATATCTGTCAACTTTATAGGCACTTTAAAGTTCAAAGGGAAATTTTCGGGAATAAAGGGAGCGCATTATTCTTTTTAATAAAAAAAAAAAAAGGGAGCGCATTATTCTATACAGTGGATACTTAATTATTAAGTATTACTTTTAAAGTGTTACTTTATTCTATTCCTAATGGTGAACAAGATACAAGATTGTTAATAGTGTGTCATTTTTCATGTTTAGCGGTGAAATATTAATTCATATTTTATAAAATAAATATGTAAAAACAATTTTGTCTCTTAAACATTAAATAGCACAGCTTATTCTATATGAGACCGCCTTTTAGTACAATCAGTCAAAAAGTTTGTAGAACGAGCATCATGCGTCAATTTTTGCCCACCATATCTTATCTATTTCCATGACGTGCCAATTTTCATTTTCTTAAGATAGACTCCATTTTATTCCTTAGTTTTTATTGAGAAAATTGGGAGAACAACCTGTTTAACAGCTATTAGTATATACTAGTTCACCCTTAATGCATTAAGGCCCAAGCCTATGCAAATTGAGTTATTGTATAAATACGAAAAAATATGAGCCAAAGAGAAGTTCATTTATGGTTAAAAATTATATTTATTCTTATCTAAGCATACGTTGAAGGGTTACATGTATTTCAATGTGTCTCTACAAATACTATATAAAGGATATGAGATTAAGAGAATGAAGAGTATGAATAATAACACACGTAATAACACTCTCCTCCCTCTAAAAGGGTTTTCTTATATGAATGTTATATTTTTTTTTTCCTTCTTCTCTTTGGTGTATTTTCTTTGTAACATGATCGGGGTCCGCATCGGTGATCCGGTTTCATGTTTGTACTTCATGAGTCGGTCCGATCCTAGATACACATTAAATTCTTATATGGTATAAGAACCCTGATTTTCCTGTGATGCACGTCTAAAAAAATTGTCTTGTTTTTTGAGTCAATATTTGTTTTTCACATGACTACGCAATAATTATATTTATCTTTTTGCTTCCGCTGCATAATTTTTCATGCCGCATAAGGATTTTTAACTTTCTGGGTTGTGGTTATTTTCTTGTGACATATCATAAAACCTTAGTTTTCATGGAACCCCGAAATAAAAATGAAGACACTGAATTCATAGTGCATATACATTGATCTCTGTCTCTACGATTGAATATGTGATTATGAGAGATGCATGATTTGCTTTTCATATAGGATCATACTTATTTACATGTCTGCTGGTGCAAACACGAGTGAGACAATATTTTTTTTAATTCAAAGCAGCATGTTCTTTAGGCCAATGACTTAACGAACCTATATGGGTTTCATCTATGTTTTGTCAGACAAACATGCTTGTCCATATATTGTTTCTTTCCTCTAATGGTGATATGAGATGTGATCCCAGTTTAAAGTTTTTCTCCCTGTTAATTAAGTTTCTCGAACAGTTGTTTTGCTTTTAATATTTTCTGCGATATTGATATAAAAATTATTGGAAGACAGAAAGCATGATTTGCTTTTGATTCCAAAAACGCTAGGAAAAAGATCTCTATATAAGAATAAACAATTGTTACGGTAGGACTTGTTACGATTTCTTTTTTGGGATTGGGTCAGGGGAAAACATGTTTTTTAGGCCATGAAGTTAATGTCATAAATTTTTTTTTTTTTTTGGGGGGGGATCCGGATTCTCTCAGAATCCATCCCTCAGGATCCGCGCAAAACTTGATCCAAGTGTTTAGAGAGAGAAATCTCATTTATTTCAAACTACCGCATGCGATAAAAACTATCGTATTTGGTAAAGATGAAAATTTAAAAAGTAGATGAAGTGTCTCTCTCTGAACGCTTAGATCAATTTTTTAACGGTCAGGATGTATGAATATTGAGGGATATTAAAGGGAGGGATTATGAGAGAATTCGGTGCCGCATGATGGGTAGGGCATGAGGATTACTTGTTAATGTTAAGAAAGGACTGGAATAAGGATTTTGGAAGTATGTCAGATAGATTGAAGGATGTGTTATGTAGACTAGATTCTTGCAAAAACAAGCTTATAAGGAGGAGTTGGAAGGAGTTTCCTAAATCTTGTATTGTAGGTGTTTTAAAAGAAAATTTAAGAATTTGGAAAATGTCAATTAGAGTCAGAATTAATATTTTTCAGGACTAGTGAAAACTATAAAAAAGGACCCAAAACGTTTGAAAAATGCAGAATCAATGTTAATGAGAATTAGAGACAATTACATAGAAGGTCCCAGAGTTTTTGAAAAGTACATTTTAGCCCTACAAACATTTTACAATTTGTAGTTTAATCCCTACACAAACTTTTGAGTTAATGTAGTTTAGTCCCTCGTCAAAACTTGTGTTTTGACAAGGGCTAGGGCATCTTCTTCTAAGAGCTCTCGATAGTTTTGGAAAAAAGAGAACAGAGTGAAGCTCAGATAGCACCATCAAACTAAAGAGTGAGAACGGAGAACTTGAAAACCACTTAACCTTCCCTCTCATCATTTCTCCTCCACTTTGCTTTATCATCTCCACCACCTTCTTCCTTAATTCCGGCAAGGAGTTGTAGAGAGAGCAACGTTGTGGAGAGCTTTTGGAGACAGGAGAGCTTCAGGCGGTAAAGACGATTGGAGATCACACCATCACCTCCTTTCTTCATCCTCACCAGCATCTACTCCCCCATCGATGAGATTTTCCTTTGTTCTTCTCCACCGACGAAGGCTTCAGTTCTTTGATTTTCTGTCGAAGCTCTCTCTCTCTCTCTCTCTCTCTACCATTGTGTCTCTGTCTTCTCCTTCCCTCAACCACCATCAACCTCCTCCCCTTCAAGAGAGCTTCGCCGACGACTAGTCACCCTAGAATAAAGATGTGATATTCCAAATCGGATATTCATACTTTTCCGGTGAATTTCTTGCTTTTCATTGCAAATTCTGAGTTTCAGTTTGTTCAATTGATGTTTGAAGACATGAGAGGCTAATCTTGTTGCTACTTGGTGATGGAGATTTGCGGCTAGAGCATTTGTGCTTCAATAGGGGAGTTCTTTAGTTCAATCTTATACGTAAACTATGTATTTGATTTCCTTATTTAGGTTTATCATTATTTAGTTGAGACTTGGATTGTAGTTATGTTTTTCATGTGGATTGATCATTGTAGTTGAAATTGGATTTTGTAGTGTGAAGATTATGTGTGAATTTCTTTATGGTTGCAATGAGATTATATTAATTAGCATGTTATTATCTGGTTAATGTGGTTGATTTGAGCGTCTGAGGGACTGTTTAGCACACAAAATTAAAAAGATCCATATTGCATCATCATTCTAATTTCAATTGCACATTAAGAGGTTTTAAACAATATCTTAAGAAGTTGTAGTTAGCTATGTTTATAGAAGCTACTATTAATTGAGAATATTGGACTCAAGTGTATCTTATGGTTTTTCGTTAGACTTAATGTATGAAGTCTTAACTCCCATAACCTTTTTAAGCAAGAATAGCCAATTTCTTCATTACCAAGAGCATTCATTATATAACTCTTTTCAATCCAAAGCATTCTTTCATTGTTTTCAAAAAGTACCAAAAAGAGTATAAATAGTTTTATTTACATGTGTTTCAATTTAGAAAAAACCATTTTCAAAGCCCCTTTCTAACCATGTTTTTAACACTTAGTTTAACCAAGGGAAATCAAAATGAAAGGGTTCTTCATTAGAGAACAATCCTGAGTGGTTCACACTATATTGCATTTTAATTCGTGGTAAAATTTATGATTTGACCCCAAGACGACTAAGATTGTGTCAAATCAGCAGAAGGATTATGCAGCAAATAAAGGAAGCATGGAGTAAGGAGGAATTATATTGGTGGCAACGCTCAAGGATAAAATGGTTAAACCAACGAGACAAGAACAGAAGGTTTTTCCATAATAGTGCAATTCAAAAGGCCAAAGAATGAGATCCTATGTTTGAAGGGTGAAGATGGCTTGTGGATTTAAGACAGAAGGAATATTGACAAATGCTTCCGTGAATTTTACCATGATTGATTCATTCTTACTAGAACTAGATCGTTATATCAAGCTCTACTCTATGTGAATCTTGTGATTAATGAAGAGGATAATGTACTATTGATGAAAGTTTACAAAACAAGAAATTAATAAGGTTGTCTTCCGGTTAGTGCAAATAAGTCACTGAGGCTGTCTTCCCTTTGGTTTTACATTGAGGACAATTAAAGATTAAGGCCCCGTTTGTTACGGAGAAGATTTAAGGAGAGAAAGGAACTTAAAGGAGGGAAAAGAATGGAAAGGAAGATTAAGAGGGAACTTTAAAAAGTTGAACTGTTTGGTAGATATGGAAAGTGGGATGGAAGATGATAATTTTACAAAATAAAAATAAAAATAAAAAACTTGAAATTCCCAAAATACCCTTTACATTAGAAAAAAATCCCTCCTTCTTCATCCCACATCCCCACGACAGCAAAAAAAAAAAAATCAGATTCAGGCGAGTTCCGACCGGTGGTGGTCGTCCGCGGATTCTGACGGTGAAGGAGAAAGTCTTCACCGGCGACGAAGAGAGCCGAAGGTGAGAGGAAGAAGGTGATCAAGTCAGAGATGGTGAGAAAAGAGGAAGAAGAAAGGGACCTAATGGGAATTTGCTCACAATCTTCCGGGAAGATTTCATCTTCCATCCAATATGTGAGGGAAGATTAAGGAAGGAATCTTCTCATGGGTGAAGGAAGATGGTGTCTCACTGGAAGATGAATTCTGTGTAACAAACACCCAAAACCGAGGGAAGATTGGAATCTTCCCTTCCCTTCTCCAATCTTCTTCCTAACAAATAGGCCCTAAGTGTGGGAAAGGGATTGCTCTAGTTTCAATGTTTTGGTTCATGAAATCTGAGTAAATTTGAAATTTTTTGAACTTTTGAGCCTGACCTGTATATAAGCCTGGCCTGTAGCTTGTTAAGGAGACTTGTGTTTTTTAAAATCTTGTTTTCTCTCACTAAATATATCTTCGAAAAAGATATGTGACTTGGTAATTTAAAAATCAACTTAAAAATCAATTTTCAGCATAAACCAATTATACAACTTGGTTCTTTGATTGAAGTAATATTCTATTGTTTTGCAGTTAATACTTTAGAGTAATCCATAATAACTCCAACAAGCATTGTGTGGTACATACCCATCATGTAGATAAAGGAAAAATACAATAACAAAATTGGATCTCAGAATAAGATTGTTTCAAAAGTTATATAGAGGATGTCCAACCTGGTGTTTGTGATGAAAAACAGATCCATCACTTTTCCATCAGGTGTTGTAGACACCTTCACTTTCTTGATGATAAGCTCTTGCTCATAAAGAACCTCGATAACATCTATGGGCATCATAAAGACATTTCATTATTTTGCCCTGCATACTAAATTCCAAAAAACCACATCACAAATTGATTTGGTCTGATGAAAAGCAAATATCTTCTCATTGAGAAATCTACAGTATGGGTGGCTACAATTAAGTGGAGCGTGTGCTCATGGATAATGCAAAACAGAGCTTTAAAATCAGAATGAATCTTGACAGAGGCATCAAACTATTGTTTTAAGATCACCTTCTTTTTTGGCATGATTTTCACAACAATCTAGCATATATCTTTACGATCCATTTCCAGATGGATTTCAGAAAAGAAGAACAAATTGGTGATAGAAAAAGGGGGAAAAGCTAGAAATAGTTTAGCACACAGAAGAAGCCTTGGGCTCACTAAAAATTGTCAAGACTCAACCATCAAATTACAAACATATAAATAAAGATAAAAACTTACATGTAAAAGGCCTTTATGATCTTCGCAACAACATTTCAAAAGGAAAATATCAGGTGGCTTGGGAGGTTGCAAGTCCAAGCGGTAATAAGAGAATCCGGATGCCGAAGAACAAGACGGGCACACCTCAATTAGCCTCTTCTTTAATAAACTCCACCTCATCTTGGGTTTCCCAATCACCCAAAAAACTATGTAAAACCATTTTCCATATGTTGATACGTCTTGAATATGGGAAAAGAAAAACAGAGAAGACAACCAAAGATTAAAATTAGTCTCAAATTTGACAATTTTAACTCAAATTTGAGATAGATGAGTTTGACATTGCTAATTAAATAACTATATATCTTCTAGAGTTGGTAATGCCAAACCCTAACCAGGAGAAGCGACAAACCAGGAGGCTGAAACTGAGAGTGAGATCGACGACCTGAGAGCCTGAGATGTGAGACGGTGAGAGATTGAGAGTGACGAGCAAGAGCGATTGAGAGTGAGATCGACGAGATTGAGAGTGATGCCGACGAGGAGGAGAGCGACGCCGACGAGGAGGAGAGCGACGCCGACGAGGAGGAGAGACCGAGAGACGAAAGTTTAGGGTTGCGTCTGAGCGTGAATTAGGAATTTGTGAATGACTGAGCTCGCTGAGAACAAAAGTTTAGGTTTTTTCAAACAAGGGTATATGTGTCACACTTTTATTGGGAGTAAAGGAAGAAATTACAATTTTATCCTCATAACAGGTCGGCCTGATAGGCCTAAAAGGCTTATGATCAGTCCTGGGCCTAGCCTATTATGGAAAATAGGCCTTGAAAAAGCGCTTGATTTTTGCGCTTTTTACGCAGAAGCTTTGATTTGGCTTAAAACAGTTAGCCATTGCGCCCCTAAATTTTTTTCCACCCCTAGTCACCAGTCTAGGGACGAATATAGTTAGATGTTTGACTTTGTCTTTACGACAGTCCTTAACCAAACATATAATCATCAATATACACTTAAAAGGAATAGCAGATTAAGTCATTCACTGTATACCCTCTCACAAAACACTATTGTTAACAATAGTGTCAGCTCAACAGTTCAGCTCTATTTTGGGCTTCGTGTAGAGCTGAATAAGTGTTGAAGATGATGTGTTCAGCACATTGGTTTTCAAATTCAAATTTCAAATTTTAACATATTCAAAAAACTACACTCTTTTCACCTGACACACAAAATTCATTATACCCGCTTGCCGCCTTTTTTCTTTCCATTTCAAATTTCAAATTTACCAATCTTCACCTTCCATAAATAACACCCCTCCAACCAGCAAATTTCCTGAAACAAATAAATCTTCCCTTTCCATTTTTTCAATTCAAATTTCAATATTCCAATATATAATCACCCATAACATGAAGAGTTTTGCGTTTTAACACAGTGCAAGGGGCTGTTATAGTTTTGGGTGGTAGCTAATGGAGGAGGACAATCAAGACAGTCATCACAAGCAAGAGTCATGGGTTCTGTAGAAGCTTAGTTGCACTGTTTACAGTGTATAGCTCAACCGCTCTCTGCTCCAGCTATTCTGTGCATTTCATCTTGCCGCCTATACATTTCTTCTCAGTCTGAACGAATTCAAAGTTCTTATATGGGTGCTTCTTTACCTTCTACCGCTCTCAACATTTGTCTTCAATTTCAAAACGATCATGAAGCAACTTCTGTATATCTACTTCCACATACACCACTGCTTGTACTAACATGCTTCCATTGTGGCTTTAACAGTACGACGTGATGCCCATTGCAGGAAGACCACCTATAATAAGCCTCCAGGTCGCGACGCCGACAGCAGAGTGACCACCTGTAGTAAGCCTCCAGGTCGTGACGCCGACAGCAGAGTGACCACCTGTAGTAAGTCCATACACCAGCTGGATCGACTTCTCCTCTGCCCTCCACCGTCCCTTTCTTGTAGATTCAAAGAGACGGACAAAAGAAAAGGTATTTCGGTTCAAAAAGCAGATGGATCCGGTCCGTTCTCATCTGCGGCGCTGTGAAGAACAACAAGATAAGAAGCATCCGGTCCGTTCTCATCTCTGGAGCTGTGAAGAAGAAGAGAAGGAAGTGAGACGAATCATAAATGAGAAAGAAGAACAATGATGACAATTAATCATTGTTCTTATTCTTTTCCTTGCACCAAATAATGGAAAAGCATATGTAGTAGTAGGTAGGCATTTGTCAAATATTCAATGTAATGTGAGGGAGAGAGAAATGAGAGCTCTGGTTGGGAAGGATGGAGCTCCGCCGATACCGGAGGACAGTCTTCGATCGACCAAGAAAGTTCGCATCTGTTTTGATGGGGTTGCGGAGAGTGAGGAGAAGGGGTGTGTGGGTTACGGAGGTTTGCAAGAACGGGAGAAGGGGAGTATGGGTTACGAGGGGCACGATACATGCATGGAGGAGGCGGGCCCCCGGGATGGAGTCTCGTACGGAGTAAGCTTCTCGGTATGGGGTGTGGGAGCAAGGATAATTGTTCGCGAGAGGGAGGTGGTGGTCACGGAAAAAGACTACCTAATAGACCCGAAGGGAGATGTTCCGTCTATTGAATTCTCCGAGAGGTTCGGGAAGTTCGGTGCAAGGAATGGAAAGGACGCTCATTATTAAGCCTCACGGCGGTCGATAATGTATCTTGATCTGATGCATAGAACACAGCTCCTATGGAAAACCAAAGGCTCATATCAGTTAGTGGACATGGAACGTAATTTCTATTTTGCTACCTTCGATCTGGAGGAAGACTATATCAAAGTTCTCACTGGGGGACCGTGGACGGTATTTGGTGTGTATCTCACTGTGCAACCATGGACGATTGACTTTGATCCGGCTACTACGACGATCTCCACTATTGCTGCATGGGTTAGGGTCCCGGGTCTTGCCTTCAGATATTATCACAAGAGTACGTTACGTGCAATCGGAAAATTATTGGGAGAGGTAGTCAAGATTGACTACATGACAGAGTCTCGGGGACGTGGAAGGTACGCTCGTATCGCTGTCCTTATTGATCTACAGCAACCGTTAATTCCATGGATTAAGGTCGATGGTAAGGAGTATGGAGTGGAGTATGAAGGATTACCACTTATCTGCTTTGCTTGTGGCAAATACAGACATACAAAAGAGAAGTGCCGGAATGGGCCCCTGAACAACACATCCGTAGCTAAGGACAGAGATATGGGGTCTAGTACGCCCCCATGTGAACAGTCGACCCCATCCTCCTCAGTGGCCGGAAGTTATCAGTCACCGGCGTCGGGGTTGACACTATATGGGTCGTGGATGCAGGTACGGTATCCGAGGAAAGGAAAAAAGATGAATCATGGGAAAGTAGCGCAATCAATGGATCTGACGAGTAATAGTGGATCTCGGTATAATATTTTATTTGATTATGATGACTCTGCAGCGGATTTGGTGCAAGAAGGTACTAGCGAAATCATGGGCGATAAAGGCGGTAGCGGATTAGGAGGGGATAGGAGGACCAAGGGAATTGGTCAAAGAGTAGAGATAGTAGAGAGGGGGCCCACCGGGGAGACTGGAGGACCTAGTCAGCCAAATCATGGGACCAGCAAAACAAATAAGAAGCCCATGAAGGAGGTCCAGGAGTATCGTAAGAAAGTACCTACTACGGACCCTGTAACTCAAGTCCCTGATTTGGCTTACAAAGAATTGAATGCAGGGCCCACAAGGCCAGTGAACCTAGTCGATGGAAGCAAGGGACTTGGTGGAGGAAGAAGTCCGACAGACCTCCCTAACCCTAAGCCAGTGGGGCCCGTTTTAGTGCATGAAGTTACCGTGGAAGGTGATCTTCCCATGGATTTGCTCGCTAAGAGCTCGGCCTTTATACCCATTGTGGTAAAATTGACTTTGGATAGCTCTAAGCATACGGTTGTTAAGTTACAGCGGCAGGATTCCTTGATGGACGTGGGTGGACCTAACGAGCGTAATAGTCCCAATCAAGTACTATCCGTACCACCGGGTTTGAAGGTCGACGAAGGGAAAGGAGAATCAAGCACCTCATCTAGTGGCATCGCGAAACCTCCACATGGCATCGACTCCAAAATTCTACCGAAAAGTATGAAAGTCCGTAGGAAACCCTTAGGTACGCATATATCTAAGGATGCGATAGTGGTGCTCCGGGAAGAACTTGGGGCATCCAGCAAGTCGAAGGTGGATCCACTTTGTAATCCATGAATCACCGGATGGGATCTATGAATCTGTTACAGGACCCACCAGATGGGATCTATGAATCTTTTCGAGAGGATGCTGTAGGTATCGTACGAGCTCGTCTCGTTTGTAATATTCCTTGATCATACTTGATCAGTCCCTTATTAACCCAAAAAAAAAAATCAATGTAATGTTCCGTTAGGTGTTTTTAAAAGCTTGCGTGGAGATAGCAATTTCCCTACAAGAATTTTTCACCACTTGACCTGCCCTGTCTCCACTTTGATTATTTCATATTATTATAATATAATTATTTCTCCAAATTTTGAGGTTTTTTAAGTGTTGAGCATATGAGATGAGACAGATTTCTCTCATAATTGCTGCACTACCACAACTTTACATTTATCAACAACAACTCTACCATTTTTTTGTCCATATTGTATCCTAAGTTTTTTAAAATTAATTCGCTCAATCATCCTATCTCCAACTGTTAGTGTACACATTTTTAAAAACTTGACTAATTATATATCCAACATAATATATACATATTGGCAGAATTAAGTCACTTACAAATTAGTAATTCGACAACCACGTATTTGTCGTTCTTTCCAACCAATTAGTAAATGCACTGAATATTTTTATTCCATTATGTAATGTAATTTGCTTTGCCTTCTATTTTCATATATGTTCTGATTATATCTTGAAATTATATGATTATCTGATATATTAATATCTATTCTTATTTTCAGATTATAGGGGGAAGCTATATAATTTTTCATCTTCTATTTTATTGAATAGCTAGAAAACATATATATTTTTTTAGCACATTAAGCATATATTAATAAATATATACCAACACCCCTCCCATCGTTTCTAATTTTCTATTGACGCCTACCACGAAATATAAGATAATATAAATTACAAAATAATTTGCCTATAATAAAATAAAATAAAATATATATATTAGTCCTCATTCTCCTGAGTTTTTTTTTCCAACTCTCCTCACGCGTTTTCTTCTTCAATCATTCGGTATTGTTTTTCCAATCAATGATTCATCTCGGAATTAATCAATCATTCATTTCCAAACAAATTTAATGTTTTAAATAAATAATCTAAACGCACTTCTTGGGAAATATAAACTCATGAAACAATTGCAAAAAAAATAAAAAAAAAAAGGTTGTCGTCCACAAAATATAACTTAGTTTTTCATATTTTATATTTTAAATTTCTATTTCTGAAAATAAGAGATCCTGAATGTTGGGAAAGACTTCAAGAGTTTGTCCTTGAGAGATTGTAGAAGAATGATATTCAGTTCATAAATGATCATTAGATCTACACCATTCAAATATTATTTAGATTATATTGTAGTCAAATCTTAGGCGGTGTTTTTTATTGTTGTAATTGAACATGTGATTTTTAATGATCATAAACTTATTTGAACAATATTGACACCATTTTTGTTCATTCATTTTTAGTATCATTATATTAACGTTAATTATCTTTCTTCCAATAACTATGCAAATAAGAAAAAAACTAAAACGAAGTAAATTGAAATATTCTAATGAAATATTTAAAACACTGGGGCGATCAAAAAATAAATGTCAAACCGTGACTTCATACATATCAATTATCAACTACTACTTTTTTTTTAATACTTTTTAAATTTAATCCACAGTCATTACCTGCTACTACTACTTTTTTAATATTAATATATTCTACGTTAGATCTACATATCATTCAAGCATTGTTAATTGTATCGCATGCATTATGGATAAAAATGTATTATTATAATACAATATTATTATATTATATTATTTTTAATTTTAAGGAAGGCAAGCTTAGCTTCAAATTGAAACTAATAAAAAGACACTACCTATATGGAGAATATTCCCTCAGCATCAGATAAAGGATAAGGAATTAGTTTCGGAAATATTTGTTAAACCTAATATTCACAAATTGTTTTTAAAAATATAAGATATGTTAAACTATTTTAAATATCTGTGAGGTTTCCGAGTGCTTAAAATATGAAACACCTTAAAATATTTTTTAAAATTAATATTATTATTATTAAAAAAAATTAATAAATGTTTTTTATTGTTGCGGGTGTTTTCTTGTGTCCGAGCTCGGTATTTGCAGTAATTTACTTTACTTGCTTTGTTGATTTTTTTGGTTAGGTGTAGAGTAGGTTGTAATTGACCCATCCATGAATTAACTGAAGCTAGACAGTACTATTTTTAGGTTTTGATATATTATCTAATGCAATCCCATGTCCATCATCTTAACTTTTGTTTTGCTCATATCCATCATCTTAACCAATTCGAACTTTGCGATAAGAAGACAAATTCCACCGCGCCCTGTGTCAGTAGTTGGAAGAGATGATTGAATTATTCACTACGAATAACACATTAAAAAAGTTCAAATGACACATGGTAAAAAAATATAAATTCTTATCAAATATTCAACAAAACTGTCTAATTGTTGGAGAATAACTTGTTTTTATTTCATAATTAAGTATATTGGCCTACACTAATTGAACGGGTCATTTTCAGTTCATGGAGAGGATTAAGAATAGCAGAGATGCATATCACTCTGTAGACAGTTCAGATGTTAATATCAATTGAAGCTACATTTTTTTTGCTCAAAATTGAAGCTACATTTTTACTTCTTCATGCATGCTCTTCCCTTAAATCATAAAAACAATGATACAGTTTTAAAAAGCACTCAAACTTTACATTTGTCAACAACAACTCCACAATTTTAATTGTACAAAAGCACTCCACAACTTAGGACGTGTATCCTCTGTCCTTTATTGAAAAATTTAAATATGGAAACGAGTTCCTAACCATCCATCTGGTCAGGGATCTCCAACGTGTTATGCTCTTAACCCATCAAGCAAAAAAAAATCTCCGCCAATTTTTTTCCTTCCATCGCCATAAACACGTTAAGCCAAATTATATCCTAACTATAACACATCCTTTCATCTGCCCATCAAGTCTTAAAAAAAAAAAAAAAAACAAACCTTCAAAGTGGCATGGACAATGATATGTATCACAATATTATTATATATTAAAATCAAATATTATATTATATATTATTATATTATAGTGCAAAATAAAATATTATATTATAAAATATTTTAAGTGGACACACAGCAGGTGAAGTGTTGAAAATTTCGTCCGGGACAAATTACGTCAAATGACCCAAAGGCAAAATTTAAACTTAAGAACCCAAATCCTTTCTTTTTTGTTTTGTTAATAAGGGACTGATCAAGTAAGATCAGGGAATATTACAAACGAGACGAGCTCGTGCGGTACCTACAGCATCCTCTTGAAAAGATTCATAGATCCCATCTGGTGGGTCCTGTAACAGATTCATAGATCCCATTCGGTGATTCATAGATTACAAAACTGGATCCACTTCCAACTCTCTGGATGCCTCGAGTTCCTCCCTAAGCATCACTATTGCATCCTTAGATATATGCATGCCTAAGGGTTTCCTGCAGACTTTCATACTCTTACTGGCAGAATTTTGGAGTCTGATGCCATGTGGAGGTTTTTGCGACGCCACCCGATGAGGTGATTGATTCTCCTTTCCTTCCTGTCGACCTTCAAACCCCGGCGGTACAGATAGTACTTGATTGGGACTATTCAGCTCGTTAGGTCCACCCACGTCCATCAAGGAATCCTGCCACTGTAACTTAACCACCGTATGCTTAGAGCTATCCAAAGTCGATTTTACCACAATAGGTACAAGGGCCGAGCTCTGCAAACCCATGGGACGATCACCTCCCGCTGTAACTTCATGCTTGTCCGATGCAGGAATCACGTTGAGGGGTGGGGCATCTTTTGTCTCTTTCCTCCCATAGATGTGGCATGTTGCATCCACCCCTATTTGTCCATCCAAAACCATCGAATTAGCTCATTCACATGCTTGTCGGTTGCTTCGAAGTGTGATCACAGTATGCTTCCTATTATCCAGGGACGAGCTAGCCTCCAAAGCACTGGGTCCAGTCCGTTGAGGATTTGCGGCTTCTTTTACTGGCTTCTTCCTATATTCTTGATTCGGCTTGGGCCCACCTTGCTTGGCCCCAGATTGAGCATTACACACCAACGAGCCCACCATGTGGGTCTGATTATTTTTGGAGTAAACTCTATTGCCTTTAGAGATATCAGTTACCTTCCCATCCACAATCTGTGGTTCATTAGCTCCTGATTTTGCGCCATGCGGCATTGAATTATTCACAACCAAATCTTCGCAATCAAAGTCAAAAAGGACATTATAGCGAGACCCACCATTAGTGCCTGATCCCCCAATCTTCGCTTCACCCCCCCCCCCAAATCTGTTTCTTACCTTTCTTGGGATACCTGACTTGCATCCACTCGCCGTACGACGACGGCCTTGACTCCGAAGATGTAGCGGCGGTGGCGGTGGCAAATGAGCAATTCGCACCCGAGATGGGACGACGACATCCATAAGGGTACCGGGTTCCCGATGCATGGCATGGCTTGGGCTCTTGTCCGCCTTCCCACACCTATCCTTGGTATGGCCGAACTTACCACAAGTAAAACAGATATGGGGCAGCCCCTCATACTCCACCCTATAAGACTTTCCATCCACTTTAATCCAAGGTACTAGAGGCCGCCGCAGTCAATGAGGACAGCCGGTCTCGCATACTTGCCACACCCTCTAGATTCCGTCAAATAATCAGTTTTAATGACGTCTCCCAATAGGGCACCGATCAACCTCAACGTACTCTTATGGTAGTACCTGAAAGAAAGGCCTGGAAGCTAAAGCCACACCTATCCTTGGTATGATCAAATCCTTTCTCCACACACGGTTTACATTTACATTTTCTATTTTTTCCTTTTAATTTGAAGATGGAAATCACACAAATAAAAAGTCATATTTTACTTATTAGGCCGCAAATATTAAATAAATTTTAGAAATAATTCCTTAAATCTAAAGAAGGATATTTCTTTCTCATCCTCTACAACAAAACAAAATCACTTTTAATGACGTAATGTAGCTATACAAGGTCAATTTGTCATAAAATCACACCCTCCAAAATTTTTCATATTACAGGAAGTTCCCCTTTTTTAATAGGATTTGATATTTTTTTTGGTGGGGAGATTTGAAATTAATAATTTTGTATGTGTGCACTAATAGATTTAAATTTGTTATTGTAAGGAATCCTATTCTCAGTAGGTTTTATCATTTTCACGTAGGACCCCTACTTTATAATTTTATATTCTTTTATTCCTTTTATTATATTATTTTAATAAAAATTTTGAGGAAGAAGAAGAAGTCTCACGGGAGGTTTGAAAAAATGTACCGTGGATCCCACGTGTTTTATATTATTTAATTATTTGTAAAGTAATTATCTTTTTTTTTTTTTCGAAGGTATAGTAATTAACTCATAATCAATGTCTTTTTTTTTTTTTGTTAATAAGGGACTGATCAAGTATGATAAGGGGATATTACAAACGAGACGAGCTCGTGCGATACCTACAACATCCTCTCGAAAAGATTCATAGATCCCATCTCGGTGGGTTCGTAACGGTTCATAGATCTCATCCGTTGATTCATGGATTACAAAGTGGATCCACCTTCGACTTGCTGGATACCCCAAGTTCTTCCCGGAGCACTACTATCGCATCCTTAGATATATGCGTACCTAAGGGTTTCCTACGGACTTTCATACTCTTCCTTGTAGAATTTTGGAGTCTGATGCCATGTGGAGGTTTTTGCGAAGCCACCCGATGAGGTGCTTGATTCTCCTTTCCCTTTTGTCGGCCTTCAAACCCCGGTGGTACAGATAGTACTTGATTGGGGCTATTCTGCTTGCTAGGTCCACCCACATCCATCAAGGAATCCGGTCGCTGTAACCTAACCACCGTATGCTTAGAGCTATCCAAAGTCGATGTTACCACAGGGGGTATAAGGGCCGAGCTCTTAGCAAGCAAGTCCATGGGAAGATCACCTTTCAACAAGGGTCTGTCATAGTTCTTAGGAGAGGGCCCAATCATACAATCCATATCGCCAGACCTCCTTTGGGTTGGAAGGGGCCTCGGTGGGCTTGAGGGGACTTCCTTCAACTCCTTCTTGCTATATTCCCGGACCGGGCGGGCCTTTCCACTCTTTAATTTATGTGGGCTTCGTTCACGCGGCCCACTACTCCTACATGTATCCTTTCCCACGTTCTGTCTCCCGATTATTTAAGGAATACCTATGATTTCGTGCATGTTGACCAATTCTAGTCACATCCCCATCCAAATCGCTCCTCATGCGCCCACGCTTCGCTATATCCTCGCATTCAAACAATACATTATAGCAAGATCCCCGTTTAAAATCCAATCCCGATAATTTCGCTACCTTCCCAGTTCCGTTTGTGTCCTTTTCTCGGGATACCGTACTGCATCCACGAACCATACGGAGAGGGTGGCTCCTCCGTCATAGTGCCGCCGTTAGCCACCGGCTATTTTGGACGTCGCCGACTTGGATGGGTGCATGAGGGGACTCCCTTGGTTCCCAAACCTCCGTCGTATTGCCCCGCAGATCCGCCCCTTACATTGCTCCTTCGTATGTCCAAACTTTCCGCACCTAAAGCATATAGTCGGCAGCCCCTCATACTCAACTCGATATTCCTTGCCATCAACTTTAATACAGGGTATCAGTGGCTGCAATAGGTCGATGAGTACATCAATCCTAGCATACTTTCCTCTTCCCTTCGATTCCGTCATGTAGTCAATTTTGACCACCTCCCCTAGTAGCATACCAATCGCCCTTAGAGTGCTTTTATGGTAGTACCAGAAGGAAAGTCCCGGAATTCGTAACCACGTAACCACCTTAGACACCACATGACATAGGGTCGAAGTCCGAGTCCATGGTTGCACAAAGGTGAGATAGGCTCCAAAGATCATCCAAGGACCCCCATTAAGGCCTTAGTATAGTCTTCCGTCTTCTCAAAGGTAGCAAAGTAGAAGTTCCCTTCCATGGTGACTAAGTGGTAGGAACCCTTTGGCCGCCACGCGGTCCGGGTTCTCGTTAGAAGGTCCCGGTAAGAAATAAACCGACCAAGCAGCTTGATGATTAAAGTGCGTTCCATGCCTCGGACCAATATATCACGTACTTTCTTGGTGAAGTCTATGGAGGGGATGCCTTTCTCCCTACAAATCTGAAAGTCATCATCGGTGATAACAACCTCCCCCCCAAATCTATTGGCTTTCCCTTCACTATCCAGATTCAAAAGTTTGTTCCGATATGAGATACCATGCACAGATCCCTTTTCCGCCATTACCACATCCTCTTCAACAGAGCTTCCAAAATTTCCGCTCCCTCCTCTCCCCGCACGTATGCGGACCTTCTTCGTTGATCGGAGACATTCCTCCACAAGCGGCGGGGGAAAGTCTTTCTCGCTCTCTTTTTCACTCTCTGTCATCCGATTATTCTTAAGAATCTAGAGAGAAGGCAGAGCTTCTCTCTCCCAGCATCTAGTTGATCTTTCGAAGGTATAGTAATTAACTCATAATCAATGTCTTTGAAGCTTTGTCCTTCCAAGTTCTTTCTTACAGCCGGTGAGGGAAAAAAAAGTTCACAAAAATAAAATCTCAGCTCAATGTAACTTTTGCATACCAAAAAAAAAAAAAAAAAAAAAAGCTTACGCACACTAATTGCAATAAATGTACCGTGGATCCGACGTGTTTTACGTCGTGGCACATCAATCATGACTAACTTGGAGCAGGTGGTTCTTCATTAGTTGATTCATGCTTACGTACACTAATTGCAAAAAAAAATGTAAAAAAAAAAAAACTGAAAAAATAGCCCTATATTTTCTGGAGTTTTATGTCAATTATTATAAATCAAATATGTAATCCTTCAAAATCGATGTCAAACTATACAAAATTAATTGTTTGAGTTACTTTTTTTTTGTTAATAAGAGACTGATCAAGTAAGACCAGGGAATATTACAAACGAGGCGATTCGTCAGATGCATGCACTCTACAAGATCCTCTTGAAAAGATTCATAGATCCCATCTGGTGGGTCCTGTAACAGATTCATAGATCTCATTTGGTGATTCATAGATTACAAAACTGGGTCCTGTCACAGATTCATAGATCACATTCGGTGATTCATATGTTGTTAACTTGGATAAGTGACTCATGAAAATTTTAGTTTCCCTCTGAATTTCTTCTAAGAGTTACTCTAATTCGCCGAAAAAAAAACTCCAATTCAAATGTTCTTACGACCAAAAAAAAAAAAAAAAAACCAAATCTTCTTCCAACTTTATAAAAGTTTATCCTCAATTCCTCATCTGCAAAATTTTCACATGTTTAAAAAAACCAATAAGTCATCAATTATTTGCATGTGGGATTAACAATTGGTAAATAGTTGTGTGTGCGTATATATAATAAAAATCCGTTTACCAATTCTTCGCTTGGAGACTCTAGCGGATGTTCCTCCTAAGAATATAAGATATAGTAGCAAAAAAGTTATTAAATAATTAGTGCCAGCAAACAAACAAAAAAAGATTTTAATTTATTTTTTAAGCCCACAAAAATATTTTAAATTTGAGACACGACGATTAACATAGATAGAATATTCCACCTAAGACTAAAAAATTGGCGAAAAATAAACCCCCATGCATTGTATTGAACGGGTCATTTTCAGTTCACGGGAGTAGGTTAGTTTTTGTTCAAAACGAGTAGGTTTGTTATTTGCATCAAGGATTAGTTGAACAGCTACGATAGAAATGGAATCATGGAAGATTACATTTTTTTTTTTAAAAAAAAAAAGGTGTTGTTGTCGTGTTACTAGAGTTTTTATGCTTTTTTTTTTAATTTTATTTTATAATCTAATGCCTTCATTTATCTAGAGAAATCAATGATAAATGGAATCTGGGATTGTATAGTCTAATGCCTTCATTTATCACTATTGATATCAATGATTAAAAAAAAAATCAAATTTTGTCCGTGATTTTATTGAGGAAGCTTGCATGAAAAATTTGAGAACGCTTACATGAATAATTTAATTTTTTTTTTTTTTTTTTTTTGATATTACATGATAGGCGAGGGGGAAGGGATTGATATTACACTTAGATCTCTCATCTTGATTAATTTATATGCATTCTAAGCTTAAAAAAAATTATTATAATTATATTTACAATTTAATTGAGGAAGAATAATCATGGTACTAAATATTTAAAAATATAAAACTTATATTTCTAAATAAGTTTACAATTCTCCTTTTTTTCTTTTTTCCAGTATAACAATAACAATAACAATAACAATAACAATAACAAACATATCTCTTCTTCTTCTAGAGTACAGTCACAGGTTCATTTTAAAGTTTAATTATTAAATGGTACTACTCCCTTGGTATGAATGCAGAACCCACGCCAAAAAATCTGCCGAAAATATAGCACGGCCCTATATAGATTGCCATTTACTATTTATATCAATTACATTATATTTTCAAATAGTATAATGATATTATACTATTATATAATATGCTATATTATTAATTTATTATTATTATAATATATAATATTACAAACATTAACAGTGATGTTGAAAAAAGCATGGGGGAAAATTGTTGGCGAGCAACACCATCAAATGGTGCAAATTTCGAACAAAGACATGCTGAATAAGCTTAGCTGCTGATGGCCGATTTGCAGGATCCCTTTCAAAACATTTCTGAACAAAATCCTTTGCTGCTGAACATAGGGTTTCTTTTTTGTTTTTTTCCCCGAAATTGAAGATAGTGTTTCAGGTATCCATGAAAGAAACTTTTAATAAAAACAAATTGAAAAGAATCAAAAGAATAAGGTGAAGTTTGTAAAAAAACTAATATTTTTTTTGGTCGAAATATGCACACTAATATTCACTAGGCAGATCGAGAACTGTAATATTATATAATATTAATCCATATTTAGTCATGGAAGTCAATATAATAATTTTGAAAATTCAATTTGAATTTTGCTTTACAATCTTTTCAAACCACGGACATATTAATCTTCAACTACTACCACCTTCAAGTTAAAAACTAATATCTTCCGTCAATCATTGACAGATTGTTAATCATTCACCGATTTCTTTATGGTTTTTGTTAATCATTCACTGATTGTTAAATTTTCTTTCTTTTTTTTTCCTGAATTCACCGATTATTAATCATCATCCTGTTTTGGTTGAAATAATTCTATACATATGAAAGTGAAAAAAAGTATCAAAAAATTTTTTTGGGGTTTCTTTTTTTAAAATCTTCACGTCAACCACGCACCGACGGCTGCAAATAAGTAATAAATATAAACTTATTTACAAATATAAATGTTTTATTTTTAAATCTTTAGTACCATGATTATTCTTCCTCAATTAAATTGTAAAGATAATTTTAATAATTATTTTTAAGCTTAGAATCCATATAAATTTATCAACATGAGATCTCTAAGTAAGGTATGATTTTCTTATCCTCTCTTTAATATTTTCATAATATGTATTCTAACTATATGGGATAATCTTAGCTACTATATGGAATTAAAGAGATTCTTTCACCAATTGTTAGAATACATCAGTTCATTGTTGAGATTGGAGATTGTTATTATTTACATCAGTTCATTTTTATATATATAAATATATAGATATCATTAATATATTATATATATTACGTGTGTGTACATATATGAATTATTATATATAAAAATGAATAAGGAAATCACGCTTGGATTTTTCCTCAATCACCTTTTTCAAACCTTCACATGAAAAGGAAACTATTTTGTGAATTTAATTTAATTATTTATTTTTTTATTTTTTATTTTAATTTGAATCCGTCATCAAAATCGGATAATAGAATCTGTGATTCATATCATTGAGTAAAAAGGACAGATGTGAATAACAGTTCAACTTATATATCTATATACAATCCATTCAGCCTAGCCTTTTTTTTTTTCTCACAAAAATCAGCCTAGGCTTTGACTTACTTTCAACAATGCTTGAAGGGACCAGATAATGACGCTTTAGTCACAATCTTTCAATTTAACCTAATCATTACAATTAATTGAAATAATGAAAAAAGTCTTTGCAGTTGTTGCACCATCACATCTTATTGTCGTTAACAATTTGGGATACAATGAGAGGAACCTTGGCAAGTTGCTATTTCCACTTAATATTAACGAGTTTGGTAAATTTGCAGTCGATGCAATCCAGGCTCATGAATGAAAATTAAATATTATTGCCCATTTTAAAAATATTGGATTGTACAAATTTCTCTTCGACAATTATTTATAATATATCTTATATATAATTTTAGCTGATAGTGGGCGGACAGTCCACGATATTAAGGGGAGGGGTATTATTATATAATAATTAAATATTATAATATTTTAATTATTGAGAGATAAAGCTTGCCACCAAAATACTATGTAACAACACTTGCTAATAAATATTATTTATCAATTCAATGTTATATTATAACAAATCGTATAAAATTATTAACTAAAATATAATTTTTTTCAACTTTCAAATATGACATTACTATAATTTAATATGATAAATTATAAATGCTTATGAATTTAATTTCATTAATTAATATTCTCGCCTATCATATGGTGCTATCGCCTTATAAACCAAATCAAACTGACAATTGTTTTGTGAAAGGATTTTTTAATCACCCCTGGCAACTCCAATGATTTTAATTTAATCGGTAGAAACTACATTGATTTTTTAGCAACCTAATAATAGTGCATATGAGATTACAACAATTATATTTTCGTCAAATAGAAATGGAATCATGGAAGATTACATTTTAAAAAAGGTTAGAAGCTCTGCCTTCTCTCTAGATTCTCAAGTCTGTTCTGTTGCTATTCTTACTGTACTATTCGGTGTTTGCTTCTTTCTGTTTGGATTGCTGTTTTTAAATGATGGACGAGAACGAGAAGGCTCAACGCGACGGCTCAACGAGAAGGCGTCCTCCCCCCACTCTCGGAGGACAACCTTCGGTCCTACCAAGAAAGTCCGTATACGGCCCGATGGGGCGGAAGTGGAGGGGGGCACCATGGAGGCATCGATGTTTGTATGGTGGAGAAGATGGTTGAAGGGATACCTCTTACCGGAGTAAGCTGCTGAATATTGATCAAGCCATGGACAATAATCGGTCATTGAAGGATGTAGTGTTATCGGAGGAGGACTACAAGGTTGGCCGGGATGGTGACATTCCCTCCATTGATTTCTCGAAAGCGGGATTAGAGAGGTCTTTGGTGAGGGAATGGAACGAACGGTGATCATTAAGTTGCTTGGTAAATCGATCAATTATAAAGTTTTGCTTGCGCGAACACAGTCTCTCTGGCAGCCACAGGGATCCTATCAGGTAGTCGACATGGAGGGAGGCTTTTATTTCGCTACGTTTGATCGCGAGGAGGATTATCTGAAGTCCCTTACTGGTGGACCCTGGATGATATTCGGTGCATATCTTACTATACAACCATGGTCCTTGAATTTTGATTCCAGTTCATCTACTATCTCGAAGGTTGTCGTCGGCTTCGGCTTCCGGGCCTTTCTTTCGGGTACTACCATAAGAGTACGTTGAGGTTGATCGGTGCCCTATTGGGAGACGTCATTAAAATTGATTATTTGACGGAATCTAGAGGGCGTGGCAAGTATGCGAGACCGGCTGTCCTCATTGACCTGCGGCGGCCTCTAGTACCTTGGATTAAAGTGGATGGAAAGTCTTATAGGGTGGAGTACGAGGGGCTGCCCCATATCTCTGTTTTACTTGTGGTAAGTTTGGCCATACCAAGGATAGGTGTGGGAAGGCGGGCAAGAGCCCAAGCCACGCCATGCATCGGAACCCAAGTACCCCTATGGATGTCGTCGTCCCATCTCGGTGCGAATTGCTCATTTTGCCACCGCCGCTACATCGTCGGAGTTAAGGCCGTCGCCGTACGGCGAGTGGATGCGTGTCGGGTATCCCAAGAAAGGTAAGAAACAGATTTGGGGGTGAAGCGAAGATTGGGGGATCGGGCACTAATGGTGGGTCTCGATATAATGTCCTTTTTGACTTTGATTGCGAAGATTTGGTTGTGAATAATTCAATGCCGCATGACGCAAAATCGGGAGCTAATGAACCACGTTGTGGAGGGAAGGTAACGATATCTCTAAAGGCCATAGAGTTGACTCCAAAAATAATCGAGACCCACATGGTGGGCTCGTCGGTGCGTAATGCTCAATCTGGGCGAGCAAGGTGGGCCCAAGCCGAATCAAGAATATAGGAAGAAGCCAGTAAAAGAAGCCGCAAATCCTCAACGGACTGAACCCAGTGCTTTGGAGGCAAGCTCGTCCCTCGATAATAGGAAGCATATTGTGATCACACTTCGAAGCAACCGACAAGCTTGTGAAGGAGCTAATTCGATGGTTTTGGATGGACAAACAGGGGTGGATGCAACATGCCACATCTATGGGAGGAAAGAGACAAAAGAGGCCCCACCCCTCACATCACTAACCAAACCCAACCTACCCGTGACACCCTCAACATGATTCCCGCATCGGACAAGCATGATGTTACGGCGGAAGGTGATCGTCCCATGGGTTTGCGAGCTCGGCCCTTGTACCCATTGTGGTAAAATCGACTTTGGATAGCTCTAAGCATACGGTGGTTAAGTTACGGCGGCGGGATTCCTTGATGGACGTGGGTGGACCTAACGAGCCGAATAGTCCCAATCAAGGACTATCTCGTACCGCCGGGGTTTGAAGGTCGACGAAGGGAAAGGAGAATCAAGCACCTCATCGGGTGGCGTCGAAAAAACCTCCACATGGCATTAGACTCCAAAATTCTGCCAGTAAGAGTATGAAAGTCCGCGAAACCCTTAGGCACGCATATATCTAAGGATGCAATAGTGATGCTCAGGGAGGAACTCGAGGCATCCAGAGAGTTGGAGGTGGATCCAGTTCAGTAATCTATGAATCACCGAATAAGATCTATGAATTTGTTACAAGACCCACCAGATGGGATCTATGAATCTTTTCAAGAGGATGCTGTAGGTACCGCACGAGCTCGTCTCGTTTGTAATATTCCCTGATCTTACTTGATCAGTCCCTTATTAACAAAAAAAAAAAAAAGGTAAGAATATGTTTTGTTCTCGTGTTACTAGAGTTTTTTATTTAATTTCTTTATAAGATCTTAAATCAGAATTTATATTTTAGAGAAAAAAAAAACTTACTTTATATAAATACAAAAATCGCATATTCAAGATATTATTTATAATTAGTCACGCCTATATTAAAATTTTTCAAAATAACATATTAAAGGGAGATTTTTTTTTTTTTACAAAAAAAACTTTTTCATCAATATATTCTCCATTAAAAGGAGATTAAATTCAAAAATTTATGAACAATTGGAAACCAAAAAAAAAAATCATCCATATATTCCCTGTTAACAATATTGCAATGAATCCCCTCTGGGATTGTATAATCAAATGACTTCATTAATCACTACGGATATCAATGATAAATACAAAAATAAAAACAAATTTTTCCCGTACTTTTATTGATGGATCTTACCTGAAAAATATGAGAACGCTTACATTAATAAAAAATAAGTATTTAGATAGAGACTGTGATGAGTATTGTTTTTGTAACAAAATCATTGATGAATATTTTGTCTGTACTATTTTGATTAATAAACTAAACCTAATCAGCCTTAAATTAAGAAAATCTAATGATGTGATATTAGGTATAAGCACCCCAATATAAATATGGCAAGACACCTACCCTAATATAAAAATATATCTACAGAATATAATTAAATAAAACATTCAAAGTGGAGACACGACAAGAGAAGTGTTGAAAAATTCTTACGGGGAGAATCACGTAAAATGAGGAAGAATAATCCGATGAATTATCTATAATTGAGCAACAATAATCCTGATGAAGCTTAAACATAATAAGAAAACTCAGAGAGGTCCCGCATTAACTTAGTAAAATATATTTTATAAAAAAAATAATAATAATTTATATGCATTGTACAACATGATTTTTTTTGTTAATAAGGGACTGATCAAGTAAGATCAGGGAATATTACAAACGAGACGAGCTCGTGCGGTACCTACAACATCCTCTTGAAAAGATTCATAGATCCTATCTGGTGGGTCCTATAACAGATTCATAGATCCCATTCGGTGATTCATAGATTACAAAACTGGATCCATCCTCTTGTACAGCATGATTAATTATACACGTGTTATGCTAAAGGCACACACCCTAAAATCAATATACAATTATATGAGCAATTGGATTTTATAATATAAGATAAGATATGCAACACTATTTCACTTTTTGTGGTAGACAACCCATCCTCCATTTACGCCCAAGAAGCTAAGTCGTAGAAAAATATCATGAGACATCAATATCAACATCGATCCTTCATGTAGAAAAAAAAATTTTGTTTCTCGAAATCTGCCATTCAAATTTGAATGTGATAGATACTGTACAAATTCACACTTACTCTCAAATCAGCATTATCGTCAAACTCAGTTAGCTGAATGAGCTCGAGATTCTATCACTTCATTTTAACAGTTTTTCTCGACGGAAAAAAAATTTAACATTTTTGAGGAAGTGCGAAGGATGTAAATGGATGAGATTACTCCGGTATGTTTTCCCTTCTACCTCAATTGTTTTCCGTTTCTGTGTTGATTGTTTTTCTATTTCTTTTCACATTCATATTACGAGTATGAACAAACGTATCAAACATTGCTTAGTTTTATTGTCTAGGGTCTTTTTCAAAATGTTTTCCCTTTCGTGTTCATTCTATTAACAAAACAACGAGTCACCCTTCCCGAGGATACTCCCACCTATGCATGCGTAATCAAGGAGTTCCATTTTCACAAGATAACTTGACAGGAAGATACAGGTGCACACTCAAAGTCAGATTTCACTGCGATACGGTCATATAGAAAGTTGCATTAGGGTTCGTCGAGGTTGCATTAGGGTTCGGCGTCCAGCATTAACACATGATAAAAAATCCTGCACGATTATGAATTTAATATAGATTAGAATACGGCTCTGCTTAATAAAAGAGAATTCTAGACATTATTGGCTCAGCTATAAATTTTTTAAACCAAGAGTAAATTTCTCACATTCTCTAAAGCATCACAAATATTACAACATACTCATTTTAAGCCCGTTCGTTCCTTGCTCTAAATTCATCCACATTATCATGGTAGGTCTAATCAATTTAATCCCAGTTTCTGAATCATACAATGCTTTCTTCCTTGATACTTTACTAAATGACAATCAGTCTAACATGTTGGCTGAATTGTCTAACAATGTACAATTCTCGTATTCGTCTTTACTTCCTGAGAATCTCTTAGAGATGAATGCTCCTATTCCATCCTCATTGATTCACGCTCCAACTTCTCCCTTAAGAATTAAATATTCAAAGCTTACGGAAACCAACAGAGAAATGTCTGAAGCAGGTCCATCAAGGCGACATGTCAAAAGATGTCGTAATATGGCAGAACTTATGGAGTCTACGAAACCTACTCAACCAAGGAATTATATTTCAAGTACGCATCATGCTTCAAGTCTAGCTGAAACCACTAATCCATTTTCATGTTGTTGCTGCACTGTTTTGCGAGAAATCATTCATACAAATGGACTTCAATATCATAAACTTGAAGTTCATGGGACGATTGGTATGATACGCCATGCTATCTTTCACCAGGATGTACAATCAGGTTCTTCCAGACCTGAAAAATTTGATTTTGGTAAGAAAAATATTGAAGAAGTCAAGTATTTTCTGAAAAATTATTGTTTGAACCATAACTCTTTAGGGTATGTCCTGGTGTCAGATCCTCTATCATCCTACTATGACGCCCTCTGTGTTGGTTTTGAATGGACTAAAAATCAAAATGAACTCCCATGTAGTTCATTTCCAACCAACACAAAAAGTATATCCTATAAAAGAAAAGGCCCTGAGGTTGTAAATAATAAACACTTAGATCCCCCACCGAGAAACTCGTATAGGTCAAGAGCTGACCTTAGGGCTGAATCAATGTCAATAAATGATTTTAAAGACTTATTTCATTTGCCTCAGTATGAAGCGGCAAAACGAGTTCGTCTATGCAAAAATGCTGTACAAGGAATATGTCGTAAGGGAGGAATAGAAAAATGGCCCTACATAAAGATTCGAAATGCAATGAGGCAAATCACTGCTCTAAGAAGGACAATGTCTGCTGTTGATCCTGTCTCAAGAGCAACTGTTCAAGAAGAAATTAAACGACATAAACTTGAGATGATGGAAGCTTGCGGTGGGGTAGTACCGACTGTTGCTCTTGATGCTTGAACTCATCTAGCCTTTTTTCTTTTTCTTTTTAAGATTGTACCTTTTATTCTAAGGTTCATGAGACTTTTCTAACTGGAAATTTTTCAAAATTTTCAACAAAAAATTCTATTTCATTCAATATTAGTTGTTTAGAGTATTAATTTTTTTTTTAAAAAAATATTATTCCAATGTTGGTTGTATTGCTCTGCTTTGTTATGAATCTTCGTTGTTATTCCAATGTTGGTCAGGAAGTTTCACACTTTCTTGGATTCCATTATATATATATTTGAAGCGACTATGCTTTCTTGGATTCCATTTCTACATATATCTATTGATATATTCTGTGCAAACAAAATAAAAAATTCTATTGATATCAAATATGACGGCCCCTTTCATTATTTACTATTACTATTGGAGCACTACTTTCTTCAATTATTAAGTATTCACTGCACTTGTCCTCATGAAATTTGTTTTATTTCTTTTCCATGTGGGACACCTTCATTTGTAATTTCATTTTAGCTTCTTCCAATTTTTCTTCATATATGGACCCCAAATATATTCACTGCAAGTGCATGATTTCCCCATCAAAACCGCTGCTGCTTGACGCGTCTGTGTCGGCAGAATTTTTGGCGTGGGTTCTGCATTCATACCAAGGGAGTAGTACCATTTAATAATTAAACTTTAAAAAGGACGGAGAGAGAGAAGCTCTGCCTTCTCTCTAGATTCTCAAGTCTGTTCTGTTGCTACTCTTGCTGTACTATTCGGTGTTTGCTTCTTTCTGTTTGGATTGCTGTTTTTAAATGATGGAAGAGAACGAGAAGGCTCTGAACGCGACAGTTATGAACGAGAAGGCATCCTCCCCCCCACTCTCGGAGGACAACCTTCGGTCTACCAAGAAAGTTCGTATACGGTCTGATGGGGCGAAAGTGGAGGGGGGCACCATGGAGGCATCAGATGTTTGTATGGTGGAGAAGATGGTTGAAGGGGATACCTCTTACCGGAGTAAGCTGCTGAATATTGATCAAGCCATGGAGAATAATCGGTCATTGAAGGATGTAGTGTTATCGGAGGAGGACTACAAGGTTGGCCAGGATGGTGACATTCCCTCCATTGATTTCTCGAGCAGGATTAGAGAGGTGCTGGTGAAGGGAATGGAACGAACGGTGATCATTAAGTTGCTTGGTAAATCGATCAATTATAGAGTTTTGCTTGCGCGAACACAGTCTCTCTGGCAGCCACGGGGATCCTATCAGTTAGTCGACATGGAGGGAGGATTTTATTTCGCTACGTTTGATCGAGATGAGGATTATCTGAAGTCCCTTACTGGTGGACCCTGGATGATATTCGGTGCATATCTTACTATACAACCATGGTCCTTGAATTTTGATTCCAGTTCATCTACTATCTCGAAGGTTGTTGTCGGCTTCGGCTTCCCTGGCCTTTCTTTCGGTACTACCATAAGAGTACGTTGAGGTTGATCGGTGCCCTATTGGGAGACGTCATTAAAATTGATTATTTGACGGAATCTAGAGGGTGTGGCAAGTATGCGAGACTGGCTGTCCTCATTGACCTACAGCAGCCTCTAGTACCTTGGATTAAAGTGGATGGAAAGTCTTAAAGGGTGGAGTATGAGGGGCTACCCCATATCTATTTTACTTGTGGTAAGTTCGGCCATACCAAGGATAGGTGTGGGAAGGCGGACAGTAGCCCAAGCCACGCCATGCATCAGGAACCCAGTACCCCTATGGATGTCGTCATCCCATCCGGTGCGAATTGCTTAGCCGCTTTGCCGCTACATCGTCGGAGTCAAGGCCGTCGCCGTACGGCGAGTGGATGCGAGTCGGTATCCCAAGAAAGGTAAGAAACATATTTTTGGGGGGGGGGTGAAGCGAAGATTGGGGGATCGAGGCACTAATGGTGGGTCTCGATATAATGTCCTTTTTGACTTTGATTGCGAAGATTTGGTTGTGAATAATTCAATGCCGCATGGCGCAAAATCGGGGAGCTAATGAACCACGTTGTGGATGGGAAGGTAACTGATATCTCTAAATGCAATAGAGTTGACTCCAAAAATAATCATACCCACATGGTGGGCTCGTCGGCGCGTAATGCTCAATTTGGGGCCAAGCAAGGTGGGCCCAAGCCGAATCAAGAATATAGGAAGAAGCCAGTAAAAGAAGCCGCAAATCCTCAACGGATTAACCCGGTGCTTTGGAGGCTAGCTCGTCCTCGGATAATAGGAAGCATACCGTGATCACACTTCGAAGCAACCGACAAGCATGTGAAGGAGCTAATTCGATGGTTTTGGATGGACAAACGGGGTGGATGCAACATGCCACATCTATGGGAGGAAAGAGACAAAAGAGGCCCCACCCTCACATCACTAACCAAACCCAACCTACCCGTGCCACCCTCAATGTGATTCCCGCATCGGACAAGCATGATGTTACGGCGGAAGGTGATCGTCCCATGGGTTTGCGAGCTCGGCCCTTGTACCCATTGTGGTAAAATCGACTTTGGATAGCTCTAAGCATACGGTGGTTAAGTTACAGCGGCAGGATTCCTTGATGGACGTGGGTGGACCTAACGAGCTGAATAGTCCTAATCAAGTATTATCTGTACCGCCGGGGTTTGAAGGTCGACAGGAAGGAAAGGAGAATCAAGCACCTCATCGGGTGGCGTCGCAAAAACCTCCACATGGCATCGAGACTCCAAAATTCGCAGGTAAGAGTATGAAAGTCCGCGGAAACCCTTAGGCACGCATATATCTAAGGATGCAATAGTGATGCTCGGGGAGGAACTCGAGGCATCCGAGAGAGTTGGAGATGGATCCGGTTTTGTAATCTATGAATCACCGAATGGGATCTATGAATGCATTACGGGACCCCAGGATGGGATCTATGAATCTTTTCAAGAGGATGTAGAGTACCGCACGAGCTCGTCTCGTTTGTAATATTCCTTGATCTTACTTGATCAGTCCCTTATTAACAAAAAAAAAAAAAAAAAAAAAAACCGCTCCTGCTTCAACTATTAAAATTATTGGTCTCATGTTTTTATAAAATACAATATTGCAATTTACTATTTATATTGTCATTTGAAACCAACAACCTTGTCTGAACAAAAAACACAAAAAACAGTAATTATCCACAAAATATATTGTACAAAAGCACTCCACAAGTCGTACATTGTTTTTTGGGTCAGGCAAGTCGTACATAAAAAGGGACAGATTGCGTTTCATAAAATATAATCAAATTGCAAATGATACATTCATTGCAAACTTTTATTAAATTTTACTTTTTATCATATCTGCACATACTGCACACACATATATTATTATATGTATCCTCTGGACAACTTCAAACGTGTTTCCTCTGGACTATATTGAAAATATTTCATTTACAAATACAAAACATGATCCTAACCACCCATCCAAAACCTTGTGTATTCCTCAAAATATATTGTACAAAATCACTCCACAAGTCGTACAAAATAATGTGACAAATTGCGTTTGATAGAATTTAATTTCAATTTTTTTTTTCAAAAAAAAAACTAACATTGCGAATGATACATTTATTGTCAATTTTTATAAAATCGAATTTATGCTTTTGTTTTTCACAACAATTATGTTTGAATTTCCCTCCTCTTCCATCCCTCCTTTTTTGAAATTAAATTTCAAAATGCAAATTTCGTATCTGCACTATATAATCAACTATCCCAAAAACATTACCTAAATTTGTGGTAGGGCATAAACTATCCACAAATTAAACCGTGTATCCTCTGGACTATATTGAAAAAATTAAATTTACAAATTCAAAACAAGTGACTAACCACCCATCCAAGACGTTGTGTATTCTACCAATTTAAATTGTACAAAAGCACTCCACAACTAAAAACGTCTATCCTTTGGACGGCCATTGAAAAAAAAAAAATTTCAAAATTCAAAACAATTTCATAACCACCCATCCAAGACGATGTTCATCCCTTTGGTCAGCCAAAAAATTATTGGCAAAATCGACAAAATTAATAACTCTGATTGATTCATTTTTTATTTTCTCAACTGCAGAGGGAAACTAACAAATATGAGAACAGACTTAGCCTGAAACTATTGATGTTGTCATTTAAATTAAAGGTGAGATTAATGCGCTTAATCAATTTATTTATATATATTTGGTATTACCAGACATTTCACATCAATCTATTTTTTTAAAATAAAATTTTAACCAACTACGTTAAATAATATTTTTTCACATTATGATTCACTAACATTATAGTGCACTACATAAATATGATTCATTTCGACAAAGCTATTCTTTAGTTTGTCATAATATATTTGTTTATAAATATATTTGTTTGTCCTAATATAAACTAAATTTGATGGTGAATTACTAAATTTGAAAAACTGTGATGTTTCTTTCACTGTGTAGCGAATTTCAACTCTCCCTTACCTACTACTACGTTTTCTTGTTTTCTTTATCTTCGATTATTGTCTATACTTTTTTATTTATTTATTTAACAAATATAAAGTACAGGTTTATCCAATCAATTATTGAATTCCGCCTTGGAAATAAATCATTGTCACCTTTAGTAGGTAGGTTTTGGATGCTATTGTGTGCCTTGGAAATAAATTAGTGTCACCTTTAGTAGGTTTTGGATTTCAAACGTGGTAGTAGATTAATATAAATTGCACCGTGGAAACAAAACAAAACAAAGTTCTTTTTCACGTTCCACCTAATATTAATCCATTATTTCAATATGATGACACGTTATGCTCAATTCATTACCTGCTACTACTACCTTTTCTATTTATAATATTTTAATTCAATCATATTATGCTCAATTCATTACCTTCTACTTCTACTTTTTGTAATAATATTTTAATTGAATAATATTGATTTTTTTCCTCTGAAAAATCATATTGATTCAAATAAGCATGATTCAAGTACTGGATTATTTGAGGAAAAAATAAATAAATATGATTCAATTAAAATTTGAATAAATCATTTCCTTTCAGTACATGTTTGTTTCTTGAGGTTTTCAAATTTACCTTGCGGGAAAGTACATTGCATTAGTATTTGTAAGTCCATGTCCCAACCCCTTCCATTTATTCAAACATTAAACAGTTTGGTTTTTTAGATCAGAATAACATTAAACAGTTATTAACCTAATCTAGTAACATTGATTGCTTAAAACGGCGAATAGATAACAATAACTTCATATATCTAATCATAAATGCACCAGTCAAAAACTAATTCATTGTTTCAAATGATTGTCACACAGTTTTCAGGGACAATCATTACAAAATGTAGGGTTGTATTTATCGAAGCCGGTATTTACACATGGACAATTATATGTTGTTCTTTCAAGAGTTAACAATATTGCAGGATTGAAGATTTTATTAAAAGACGGGACTACTTCTGGAATGAATACAACTACTAATGTTGTATACAAAGAAATCTTCAGGAATGTTGAGTTACATAAGTAACATATTGTCGGTAACTGTTATATGAGAATTGTTTACAATGTATGCATGTTTAAATGTTGTGGATGTGGTCCTGTATAATTACCTGTTGTTATGTTTTTGCACCTGCGCAACGCGCGGGGGTAATGTTGCTTTTGCATCAATGGCAACAAAAAGCACACTCCAGTAGGAATCAGCAAGTGAGATATTGATCACTCTCTCTCTGCTCGCTTAATCATGACCATTTCGTGGACACATCCTATTGTAGATGTAACATCCTAAATTTTGGGAATTGAAGTTTGAATAGTATATGAAAATTAATTATGAAATTTTGGCTTAAAATAATTATGAGAATAATTATTGGAAATTTAGGCTTATTTTTCCTTAATTTATTTTGAAAAAAGAATAATTCATGTAAGGAATAATTTAGGCTTACAAATTATGGATTTTATATTTTATGGCCGAGAGAAATTAATTAATAAAGGAAATCCTTATATGGAATCAAGGATTAAATTTTAATAATTATTCAATACTTGCAAATATGAGTCTTGAAAAGGATATGATGATTTTTAAAGTGGCCCTACCACCTAAAATACATATTTCCTATTAGATACAAGTCCACTTCACTTCTTTTCATTCTTCTCCTCTTGGCCCAACACGTGAGGACATTAAAACATTTCCAGCCCATTATTCATTCTCATTTGCTATTTCCTTCAGCCCACGTGAGTCTCAGCAAATCAACTCCAGCCCATTTAACTTCAGAAGCACCAAAAACACAGAAACAATAAACAAATATATACACACACACACACATCAGTTTAAACACGTTACCGTTCTCGGTGTTGATCACGTTACCGGCAAAGCAAATCACGCCATGCTTCTCCGTCAGCGTATCCTCTCAAACCGACGACTATTCACGCAAGATCAGGAGGACCTTCAACACCCCATACATCTTGAGCCTCACAACGTCATATACCTCTAGTATTTCCTATCAGACTGGACCCTCGACTCAGTATATATCCACGCTCTTTGCTTTTTCTTTATCCTTGCGTTGCCTCAACCAGAACAAAGTCCAAAGCTGAGTAAGGCAAAGAAGGAGAGGGAGAGAGAGAGAGTTTCAGCCATCTCACCTTCCTCTACGTCTTGCACCAAGAAACAGGGGCGTTTGTTTTTGGGTATAGATCGCGTCGTGAAACCAAAAAACAGAGGTAAGTCTTGAGTTTCCTTTCCTTCTTGTTTCCTTGATAAACCAAAACATATACTGATATAAAAAAAAGGGTTGCTGCCATATCTTTATATGCACAGGTCGCTGCACATAGTAAAGGAAAAGAGGAAACTAATTACAAATATATGTATATATATAAACGTGGTCAAGGATAGTTAGAGAACCTAAAACCTTACTATGTCATATATATATGCATGTCGTGTACCTGGAAGTAATAGGAAAAACTTTGCTTTCATGTGTATGTCTTTGGATTAGAAACAGGCGTGGTGTATATTTATATATATATATAAAGAGAGATATAATGCATATATCTATATAAGATGCTACCTAAAACCTTGAAAAAAAGCTTACTTCGAAACTTGCTGATGTATATCACCAACGTTGCTGAATGTGGAAGAAAATGAAATCTTAATATATTATTTATGTCAAGAAAAATAAAAAATTCTTGTGGTTTCTATATATATATATATGAAAGCTTGCTGTCATATATATATCAAGTTCCCTTGTATGTGTATATATAGCTACACAGGGAAGAAACATGATGGCAACGTTACTATTTTCTATATGTATATATACATCATTGCCTTATGAAAAATGTAACAAAAAGAGTTTGTTGTCATAAGAGTGATTATGTATAGGGAATAACATATTTGCATTTACTGCAAATATGTATATCTGCAACAAGACTGAAACACTTCCGTTTCATTTATTTTTGTGCAAACATATCTGACTCTTGCAAACATATCTCCACTACCTTCCGCAAACACACACACTCTCTCTCTCTCTCTCTCTCTCTCTCTCTCTTCATCTTCACCCAATACTTTCTCTACTTCCTCCTTCACTTTTTCCCTCTTCACTTGAATTGCATCGAAATTCTCTTCCTCTCCAAGATGCACAGCACGCTCACATCCTACTCTCACATCTATTTGCACCACCTACACAACACCAAAGACAGAGATGCCGATAGCAGCGAGAATCAGATATGTTTGCACAATAAGAAAGCTCTTGCGCTTCTCATTACCGACACATAGTGATTCCTAAGTCTCTTGTAACAGTAGCCAATGCAAATGGATTACATAACACTATCTTGAAAAATGGAACAACAATCTTGACCTTTGGCTTTTGATGTTTAGAGAGCTTTTCCAACTTTGGTTCGATTACTATCCAACCCCCCTCATCTCACCTTTTAAACCCATTGACCTAGAAAGATCATGTTTTTTGTTAAAGAGAAAAGGAAGGGGAAAAAATTGGAATAATAGGGAATGAACCCATAATTGAAAGGAGTGAACCAATGGATATAAACACAGTGATAAACCCAGAATTGAAACAAAACGGAAAAAAGCAGCAAAGAGAGATCCCAAAATCTAAGAAATCTAGAGGTTTGCTCTGTAGTTCACCAAATTAACTATCAAAGAAAATAATTGTCATTAAAACTGAACCTAAAATAAGCATCAAAGAAGAAAAAGCAGGGCAAGATCAGACTCCGTCATCGTTCTTGGGTCAAACAGCAGCATGGAATCGAGCTTCCGTACTCACACGAAGATGGATTGTATTCTTCTTGTGCTGGAAAGGTGTTGGAAGCCAGGGTTGACCTGTCCGATGAAAGTTTCCTCACCGATGATGCTTTTTCTCCTTCTTCCTTGACCTATCCGACAACAGTCTTCTTGAGGGTTCAATCGTGTATTTTTAGTGCTCTAAGCCCTAAGTCACTGAAGATGAGAGCATGGGTGAGGCTAAAGTAGTTGCCGGTGATGGAGACGGAGGAGCTGCTGGATGACGTTCTAGAGTTGGGACAGGCGAGACTTTGCTCGATATGTTTGAGAGAATCAGATATGTTTCCACAAAAATAAATGAAACGGCAGTGTTTCAGCCTTGCTTCAGATGGACATATATGCAGTAAATGCAAATATGTTATTCCCACACACACACACATATAAGCAAAGCTTTTGGATTCATATATATATATATATATATAAAATTGTCAGTTCTTTTTGGATTTGACCATTAGCTTTCACCACGTAATATGCCTTGATTATGTGTGTGTATATATGTTACGGATCTATATTTAGGCCCAATAGCAGTATGGCCCAACAAACAATATATCACATATTAGGATCTACCTATAATAAAGGGAAATCCTATCTCATTTATAATCAAGGGAGATCTATCCTATCCCAGATATGATACTAGGGCCGTGGATTACGAGGCCCATACTATCCCACCTGAGGTACACTCTATAAATACAGAGGTCAAACCCTAAGGTGCAGAGAACACTCTCAATGGAGCATACACACCACCCCTATGGCTAAACGCCTATGTGTGTCCTCGAACTACGTGGACTTTGATCCCTCTACAGGGTACGTAGGCCCTAGGCATCACGCCAGGTCAAATCCGCTCCAAATCAATCAACATTAAATAGGCTAGTCCATTAGGGCTAGCCAAATCTGGTTCCACACCAGAACATTGGCGCCGTCTGTGGGGAACCATAAATTTTGATTCCCATGATCTCTGTGGTGAAAAACCAAAAGCAATCACCACTCCAGGTACGACGAGACAAAGAAATCGAACAGAAGAATCGTCAAATGTAATCTCTCCACTGACAGGAGAAACCTCTCCAACGGCTCATGTGGAGCCTACCACGATGACCCCGACGAGTAGGCTGGAGCTTCCATTGATCTTCATGGGTGGCGAACCAGAGGATGCCGTTCTCAACCTGGACGCGATTTTGAGCATATCATATCATGGAACTTCGGTGATGGTAGATTCGATGAGAACCTATGCCTGGTGGTCAGAAATACTTGCTCACGGCATTTGAGATGCTTTGCGAGTTTCTTGATGAAGGTCGAGATGAGGAAAGGCCGTGATGATGAAGGCCTAGATGTTCATGGGATTTCGAGGTGCATGCCGAGATTACTAGATGCATGCCAAGTATATCGTCTATTATTCCGAGGAGCATGCTGGAATCATTATTATGCAAAGATTCAGGGAACGCTGAGATAATAGTCTCGAAAGCTGAGACAGATGCTCTCAGGAAGCTGACGTTAAACCTGGCACCGATGTTGAATATTTCATGTGAAGCCCGGGATTGTAACTTGAAGGTCGAGATAAGGAAGCGCTGGTTTGCAATCTGAAATCGGCATGGTCTGAGGTCCAAGATTGCAATTTGAAATCCAAGATTATAAATGGATGTCGCTTGGTTGAATGGCGAGATAGTCATTTAGAGTCCGAGATTGTGTGATGGCAGTGCACATTGGCAAAAACTTCAGGTCGACTGAGATGTGGAGAAGGTACAACCGAAGACTATCCAACACATCGTATTTGACATGCAAAGTCTCGCTTTCTTCACGATATCGCTTTGTGGTCGGTATTATGATGGGAGCCCGTCAAATCGTGTTCGTCCTGTCTAAGAGGTTCTTGCTCTCAACCAATAATTCTTTGTTTGTTGCTCTTGGTTTTCTTATTAATCGATGCCCGTCCAAGCATTGGTGGTCTATATTCTGTGGGTTTTTGTGGTGATGTTCTCTGGGATAGTTGGAGCTTCTTTGGTTCGGGAATCGCGACACCCATGAAATAGCTACATGAATTTGGAGTTCACATGGATGCAAAAGTCTCTGGGTGTTAGAAATTGCTCATAGATTCTATTCACAAATCATAAATCCAACGTCTAAAGCTATAAACATTAGGAATGGAGATGGGCCTTCGCAGAACCCAACAAGGCGTAGCGATCTTGTTGCTTGTCTCCAGAACCAGATTTCTTATTACTTTTGCTATTAGAAGAGTCAAATGGAGATTAATATTTTTCTTGATGTCATTCAATTTGTTCTGTAGTAGAACACAGATGTCCAGCTCTAATGAGCCGGGAGTGATTTATGTTGGATCAATGAGTTTTCCACTGATCGAGTATCAATGAAAGACACCAGCTCGATGATATCTATGAAGAAGATACCATCGAGAGAGCTCAGACCACAATGCAACACAAGTAAGGCGTTTCGCCCAAGGGGTGGTGTGTATGCAGTGTGACTGAATAATAAGCAATGGAAATGGAGAGAGTCCAGAGTGCACCTGGTGGGTAACCTCCTATTTATAGGGATTATCTAGGGTTTCACTCCCATGCAAATGCTTCCATCCCTCAGCCATTATGCACTTTCCACGTTCTGCTGGTCTCTGCTCCACTACGTGTACGGTCCTACACATATCAGACATGATGGAGTAGTGGGGAACCATTTATCTGATTCCCTATATACCTGGGTAAAAAGGGGGGTTTCACTGTGGGTTCCCTTATTGGGTCGGGAACCTGCCTGGGCCAACATATTGGCCCATAACACAATTAATAGTGCAATTCTTCATAGTCGAAGGTCAGGTCGCGGTGCAGTTTTGAAATGCCACATGTCTCTCCTTCATCAAACGACGTAAGCGTGGTGGAAGGTTGAATCTTTTGAAGCCGGGCTAAGTAACTTGATAGGTTCACATGTTCAATTGTTATGTTTTGTGCAAGTAAACTTATGGGTCCCTTCGGGATAACCTGCAAGAAATTAATGAAATGCGTGTGGATCTATACCATGGAAGTCAAAGGGTTGATATTTGGCATTATTCACATTTTTATTGGAAATTTCCTAATAAAGGGAAAAAGCCAAGTTTTCTCTTTCTTTGATTCTTTAAGCAACTTGGGATTTGATAGTTCTCATGAAAATTTGAATAAGGGGTCTGGTACAGTTTCTTGTTTAAATGATATGGATTCTTGCATCAGCTCATTGAAAGGTGATCCAATATTATCAAGGCTAGGCATCTTGGAGGGATATTAATAGAAGTGGATGGAGAGCAAAAATCAAGTATTCAAATCAAAGTCGCGCAATACAAGGATATGCAGTACTGTTTCCATCTTCTGTTAAGAAAGCATGAGAAAGAACCTCAAGTTGGCGGTTCCAAGAAGCTACAACAGAAGATGGTTCAGGTTTGATATCCTTAACCAAGGTTTTACTTGTCTTCCTACTTAATTGAAAAATCAGTCTCTTGCATCGAAGGAGGTTCTCCATTTTTTTTTTCCTATTATGAACAAGAATGTTACTGATTATTGGAGGAGGTTTACACATTCTCTAATGTTCTCCATACTTGAAGTTGATATTAAAGCCACCTTCATTATGAGGAGTCACAACATGCTTCAGGCTTCTTATGTGCTCCATAGGACCTCGTAATTTATCAAAGCCATTGCAAATCTTCATCGTTTTGTTCCCAACATATGTGAAGATCAGGAGAGAAATCTTTTTGTCCTCAAAAGTCCATGAATACTGGCGACATGACCTATCTAGCTTTCTGCCTGGATTTTCTTTTGTTTCAGATTCTCCAAAAGCTTCCACTGCTTGCAAGAATCTCCCTTCATCTGCTGAAATATGCATAATTCAATATTTAAAACACAAGCTGTTGTTTTTAATGAACAGGCTTTGTGTATACAAATGTCTAAATTATTTAATCCTTCTTTCTTGGCTGGAGATCCTTCGCAATTACTTGAGCAAATTCTAATTTTTGCTTTGGAAGGAAGGGATTGCTCGAGCTCTACAAGTGGCTTCGACGACATTTTCCAACAGAGGTATCTTTTAATCAAGAAAAGCATTTGGAGATTGATGAACGTTGCTCCAACAGAGTTTTGAAGTCGGGCCCAGTTAACTGAATCTAGTTAAAATATGGGTTTCGTGGAGATAACGTTTAAAATGTGCCCCGATTCGGGACACGGTAAAGCCAAAATATACTCTGGATTAAATCTTGGTCAACCATGTCAGGGCGTACAGTTCTCGGCTGACAGCAGATGAATATTACGCGCAATATCTTTTTGACTTCGGCCCAGTCGTCAAATGGAACCCAATACAACAATCTATGTCAGACCAATTTCTCTCACCAGTCTGTGGCTAATATAAACGACTCGTCTAATACTGCGAAAAAGAAAAGAAGGTGGAACCCGGTTAAACTGATCATAGTTAGATCCGAGTTTGACGTAAAAATAAATAAAGGGTTACGACACCCGGGTTCAAATAAAGCATGGAGCAAGAAATTTAGGGTTACGACACTCATTTCGAATAAACAAATTCTGGGTTACGACACCCATCATGGATAAACAAATTCAGGAAAATGGTTGTGGAGGAGTCCACCTCCAAAAGAAAAAGAAGAAGGAGGACCCCGGTCACACTTAATACAGTTAAAACCCGGGCTCCGTGGAAAGTTTTGCGGGAAGCGAAAAGAAGGCGGACCCCAGTTACACTTAATACAGTTAAAATTTGGGCTCCGTACAAAGTATAGTAAACTCCGCGCGCGCTCCTTAAACGGACCCCGGATAAAGAATTCCTCAGTGGAAATTCAAATTCTTTACTATCGATAGGCTAAAATACTACACCGAGGTCATTTACGCCTGGTCAGAAACAAAATACACCGAGGTTATTACACCTGGTTAGATTACACAGAGGTCATTACACCCGGTCATATTACACCGAGGTCATTACACCTGGTCAGAATAGAACCCAATTTAAGGGATTACACCAGGGCTACTACGCCCAGGTTGCGAAATGGTAAAGACGCTATTTCTTCAAAATTGATGCATCGAAAACATGCTCCTAGATAAGGAGGTGAATTGTCATGCAGGCTCTGATCTGGTCGAAATGTTTAAACATACGTTTCCACACCACGCTTCGACATCTGACAGTTTGCCCTTATTCTGGCAATGAACCCGGACAACAGATCCGGAACTCGGTAGCTCAGGTAATCTAAGACACCCCTACCCCTATACCCGATATTAACCCATCGGAAGAATACGATTATCAGATACTGCGCATACAAGACCCTGGCCCGGTCACAGAATTACCAACACGCGTTGGGATTCACAAAATTAAATTCATCACAACGGGTAAAGGCGAATACATGCATGATTGAAACTATGAACATATGGTCATAGTCATTGCACCTCGGCAGCCTAGAGCCCTTGACTGCCAGGCGGGGGGGACGACGAGACAAGCGTGGCACTGTAAAGCTGTCAGCAATATAAGCAAAGCCCGGTCCGTTCCGCTTCAGGATTAAACGGATTGGGGGAGTTCGGTGTTGCTGCAAACAAACCCGGAAACCCGGACGAGTGAGGAAGAAGAGATCCCGTCGATCATGAATTGGTACAGACGAAGTTTCAGATTTCAATTAACCCGGACTACATGTATGGGGGCAACTCAATCAGAATACAAATAAATCTGAGATTCGTTGAGAATTTTTCAAAGGCAAATCAAGCTGGAACAACTCGGATACGAAAGATTCTAACCTCGAAATCAGGCAAACCGCCTCGACATTACCTCAGATCTTTGAGACATTACCTCGAATCTTTGGGGTAGATGACTTCGATAGTCAGGATCAACACCTGAATTCAAATGCAAGCGGACCATCTCGGCACTACTCAGATCTTTGAGACAAGACCTCGGATCTTCGAAGTAAGCCGCCTTGACAGCAAGGATCAACGTAACACAGCTCGGTAATGTAAGGCCCACGTCTGCCAGTTGTCAATTGGGTAAGAAGAACTAACGAAAGCCCTCATGGGGTTCACCATCAACTGAGATCGAGGCAAGCGAAAACAAAGAACGAAGGAAAGACAAAAAGATCCCACCTTGGGAAGAATATATCACCTAAACAGGAAAATCAATAGCAGAATACGAATGAATATGAATTCATCAAGATGATGGCAATCACAGCAAACCCGGCCTTGAAACCAAGCAAATTCCCTGATAGTACCTCAGATCTTTGAGACACTACCTTGGATCTTTGAGCAGCAGGCTACTACCTCGGATCGTTGAGACATTACCTCGGATCTGTGAGTAAATGACTTCGGTCGCCAGGGCCAGAATGACCCAACCCGACAATGCGCGGTAGACATACGAGAGGGTAAGGTTCACGATAGCCTACCCCAGATAACTTTCTTGGGAACAAAATACATCCCGGCAGCTCGAAAGCTCGAACTATCGGGCTGGGGGGGCAACTGTTACGGATCTATATTTAGGCCTAATAGCAGTATGGCCCAACATGCAATATATCACATATTAAGATCTACCTATAATAAAGAGAAATCCTATTTCATCTATAATCAAGGGAGATCTATCTTATCCAAAGATAGATTTCCCAGATATGATACTAGGGTCGTGGATTATGAGGCCCATACTATCTCACCTAAAGTACACTTTATAAATACAGAGGTCAAACCCTAAGGTGTGGTGAACACTCTCAATGGAGCATACACACCATCCCTCTAAAGGGTACGTAGACCCTAGGCATCACGCCAGGTCAAGTCCGCTCCAAATCAACCAACATCAAATAGGCTAGTCCATTAGGGCTAGCCAAATCTGGTTCCACACCAGAACAATATATATATTGCTTTGCTGCTTTACACTTCGCTGCAAATAGGAAACAAAAGTGGTCTTATATATATATATATATGATTTGAGAAAATAAAGAGGAAACCTAATTTTTTCTGCTGTTGAAGGTATATATATACACATATATAATCTTTCATTTGAAAAAAAAAGGGTTAAGTAGCAATTTTGCCCTAGAAGTACATCCCCAAGAGCAATTTTGCCCCGGAAGTACACCCCCAGGAGCAATTATGTCCTGAAACTTTTTTTGGGTTCAATTTTGCCCCTGAAGTATCAAAATGTAGCAATGTTACCCATTAGGTAGACACTGACGGTGTTAGGGCACACTCAAGTGTGATGTCTCACACTCGAGTGTGTACTGACCTTTTTTTTTTCTCTAGAGTGCACACTCAAATGAGTGTGCATAAAGGTGCACACAGTGTGCACTCTAGGAGAAAAAAAAAACTCTGTACATACACTCGAGTGTGAGGTATCACACTCGAGTGTTTTGTAACTTCGTCAGTGTCTACCTAACTGGGAGCGCAACATTGCTAAATTTTGATACTTGAGGGGCAAAATTGAACCCAAAAAAACTTCCAGTTAATATATATATATATATATATATAAATAAATAATAACAAACATGTTTATTGTTTAATATATATATATATATATATATATATGTATACGTTGCACACATAAAAAGAGGGCAGAAAAGCTTATTGAAACATATATTATGATATATATAATATTGTTATTTAAATGTAACATAAAATGAAAAGTTTGGCATTATATATATATAAGTCATATTTTTAATTGGTGTTAATATTTAACTCAAAATTATATGAAGCATATTTTACGTAGTAGTGATATTTATAAACTCCTAATTTAAAGTGTTAGGATAGCCTCACGGGAGTTTAAACTAATTATAGGGTAATAATAAAATAAATAAATAGTAATAAATAATAATATTATTATTAAATGAGGAATAGATAATTAATAAAAAAAGGAATTCTTAAGAAAAAATAAAGGGAAATTATTAATTAATAGAAAGGGATATTATTAATAAATAATAATTTTAAAGGAAAATTAATAGTTACAATTGTAACACCCCAAATTCCATACCTTTTAAAACGTAGTTTTAGGAAAAATCATCAGAGTTTTGAGGTGCTACAGCTTAGCGTAATGCGGAAACGGAGAGCATGTACTAAAAATTTGAACAATTGAGTAACTGATATGAAAATACTCAGACATATGCTTTGATGCGACATATACGATATATTATAAATTTCCCGAAGGATTGTTCATGTGATACGGTAATACAAAACTTTATAATTACAATTCTTACATGTAACTATACCCTCTTCAACCAAGCCTTGAGTAGACTTGGGGCATAGAACCTAACTCGGTTAAATCATCTCATTTGGCCAGCCGGGTAGGTCTAGTGGGAGTCTCACCGTCTTTGGGGTGACCGATTGACCGAACCATATAGACGACCCTTCTAGTTTAAGCACCAAATGATGTGAAGTAACTTTATTAGATTCATGCCATAAGGTAGGTTCTGTTGACTTTCTTCCCGCATTTCCTTTGACCGTGCCTCCTCACGGCTCCGTCCATTAATGCTCCTTCTCATGGCTCCATTCACAACGTCTTCATAAATCCTGGTTCCTTTCCTGAACCTCTAGTCAAGTCTAAGATTCAAAACAAATTGAATCTTAGGTAACAGTTAACCTCATATGAAAAGTATAACAGTATATGTATGACAAATATTCATTACATTTCAGCATTAACCAAATACATAGCACACAGAACATGTAAGGTTACAACAATACATAAGCACACAACAGATGTAATGTCAACACAACAACAGTACATAGCACACATCACATGTAAAGTTATCTATACAAATCCATGTATAGTTGTCTGCACCTCACCGTGCAACGATGGCCTATCGTGTCCTCAGCGCTAGGAAAACTCTAACGGCATTATCAAAACCATAACCCGTGTATAAAGCTGAATGTATATGTAGTGATCTAAGCCCCATAAACTTAGTCACAGTGCATGACCCAAGACAGAGTCTCGTCCATGACTTTATGAATCATTCCATCTCATACATGCATACAAGACATATCAGAGTTAAAGTTACTGTACGCGAACGTACCTTCCTTCTATGTGAATAGTAGTTTACTATTCATATATACGATACTATTCTTAAATACGGCATTATTTATGAATAGTAATATACCCGTCCTTCAAATCTGTCTTCGAAATCCTCGGATATCCTAACAAATTACCATATTGTTTAGAATAATAACCCAAAGGATTAATTTACCTTTCTACCCTTGGTGGATTTGTTATTACCATTTTGCCATTACATTTTATTCAATAAAAACGCTACTTTCAGCATTATGGCCAGATTTACTTCTAACTTTGAAAATTCATAAGTAATTCTAGAAAACTCGAAACGAAGATCCGTAAAATTCCTAGGAATCCTTAAGATGTTTAGTTGTGATGAAAAATATTGGTTCTTGCCCAGATTGTACGAATAGTTCCCAGTTTTCACGTGTTCATCATCTGCCCAGAAAATTTTCAGACAACTTAGCCCAACTTTGGACATTTTTATCTTCTAGCACAGAACTCGAAATAATACATTATAGGTATATTTGAAAAGGTCTATATGTCTACTTTAACCATGAATTTTCTAAGAATTTTAGAACGTCATCGTCAATATAAAATACTGACGTTGTTACCCCTGACTTCAAAAATTGCTTACCGATAAAATTTCGCCAGAGTTTCGCTACTTTAATCCTAATCTTCCAAAAATTTTGCTATAACTTTTTCTTCATCAATTTTTCGAAATAAAACCATTTTTAACCATAAAAACATGATAACAAAACTATATTGGAAAATTAAAGATCAAAGCACTACTTATCTATGAATTTAAAACTAGAACTCAAGAACTAGAGAACTTACCCTTGAAGAACCTTGCTACTACTTCTTCCTTGCTCCAAGAACTTCACTCTACTCACTCTCTAATCTTAAAATCATATGCTTTGAGCTGATTTTGGTGTGAAGAATATGAAGAGAAGAGTCTTCTATTTATAGAAGAAATTCAAGGCTATTCCAACTACACTTCTTCCTTAACCAAACACTCTTACACCAAACATCCATACCACCTTATACATATCTACCAATATCCAACTACCATTTAATATTTATTTGCAAATATTAAATAAGTATTGGAAAATAAAATCCTTAATTACATATAAGGATTTTCTTCCACAATTAATTCTCTAGGCCATAAAATATTGGTTCAAAAATTTCTAGACCAAAAAGTATCCTCTAACTATTTTTCTTTGAATTATTTGGAAAATAGGCCTCAAAATCCAGAAAATAGCTTTAAAACTATTTAGGCCAAATTTTCATAATAAATTCCCATAAAACATTTCTTGTTTCCAAATTCAAAAATTTGGGATATTACATTCCTCCTTTTGGTTATAAATTAATTACCTTTTTATGTGCTATTTATGTCATATTAAATAGCTCCTAAATAATGTCTCATAATTAACCATTCGTTAATTAATTCCAAAGTGGAATTTGGATGAAAATATAATCAATAGATTATAATTTCCTGAAACAAATATTCACCTTTGTATTTAATATGTATTATTTATCAAAATATAGTATTTATGATAAATAGGAATTTTAGGGTATTACAACAATGATCTTACTTTAGGACATTGAAGAAGTTTGAGTTTCTAACACCGGAGATTGTATTTATACTCGCGAAGTTGAGGTTGGTAACTTAATCTTCTATTCCTTGCATTTTTATATATGCCTTGTATGTTCATGTATTGTGGAATTTTAGTTGGGTTTATATGCCCGAGTCTATGCGTTTAATTCAGCTGGATGTGGATTATTGTTTTATATGATATTGCTGCATGCCTATTTTTCCTAGCATTGAGGATTTGTGTCTAGGACACGTAGCACTTGCGAGTGCTTTCACCATTAACGATGCAAGTCATGTGTACTATGTAGTCGGATAGTGGTGTGTTTTCTGAATTCTTTCTTTTATTTTGCAATATATGAAATACTTGTCATGCATATTTTACATGTTACCCTGAGATTCAACTGATGATTGAATATTAGTTATGCCAAAAGATTCAGGAAAATGTTTTGGATCGGGGAGTAAGGCGATTCAGCTGGAGTAGACAAAGAAGACCCTGAAGGAGGGGATTTATTTAAGTGGATCATATATAATTTTGGATTTGTATATTTGCTAACTATTCTACTGATATTAATTCGGAATGACTGTATAACGAATATCCTCTAACGGGATTAACCCTAACTATTACCGAATTTTAAATTGTATAACGTATATATTCCTTCAGGAATTTAAATTAACCAGCATATGTTATCAGTCACTTATTCGTCCAAACGTTATGCATGCTTTCTGTTGCGACTCACTCTGATATGTTAATGTCTTTACTCTGATAATTACACATTATATTGGTTAGATTACTAAGAGACCTAGAAATATAATTGGACGACATAATGGACGTAGAAATTAGGGGCGTTATAGTAGAAAAGGCAGTAACTCCTGCATGATGAGTCTGCCAATTTTTTGAATTTAAATACCGTGGTATCATCTCTCTTTCAAAGGAAGTAATATGTCTTGTTGTGAATGGAAGCAGAGCCGAAGGAGTAAGAACATTCCTAGTTTGTGATCCCCGAGATTCCTGTATGTTCCGTGCCCAAATCATAGAAGGCAAGAACATCTTGAAATATTGAACAAATCTCGTTTATCAAGTGTCTTAATAATTTCAATCGCCTGACACTTGATAAAAGTGTTGCAATCTACAGGCTATGATTCATGAGGAACAGAGGACTCTTTATTTGAGATTCTCCTAAACGATGATTACTAACTATTTTTCTTGAATTATTTTAAGGAAATAGGCCCTTAATTTGAGAAAATGGCTTTAAAATTATCTATAACTATTTTTGGGAAATAAACCGTTCAAAAAACTCCTTAATTTTCCAAACTAATTATCGATAAACTTTTCTTAAGTTTTCTAGGCCTCTATGTAATTTAATAATTATTCTTTCTTTATTTTCAAAAATTCTTGCTAGAAATATAATAAGCCTTTACCTAAATAATTATTTTAGTAACTTAATTAGTTAAATATTTTACAACTTAATTTAATTAAATATTTTACTACTTAATTTAATACTTAGGAGTAAGTCTCAAGATGTTACATAAATTGCCCTTTGATTTTCATGATTGATAGTAATTAGTCCCGGCAATGACTTCAATACAATATATTCATAAATTTTCAAATGAATTAGAGATTTTTGCATATATTAACCAAAAAAAAAAAAAGTGATGGCGATATTGTCAACCGTTTATTTCAACTAATTGCATGATTAATTGTTGAAACAATTGAGTAATAATTCACGCTGGGATCACGGAAACATTAATTTAGATTAAGTGAAATTATAATCATACGAACAAACGCATAATTCTTGGGGAAAAAATAAAGGCATAATTATAAAATCTACAATACTTTAAAAAAATATCTGCAAGTTTCAAAGTAAATTGGCCTCCAATTTCCGTGAATGATAGTAATTGTTAGAAAACTTAACGATCTAAACATGTTAAACACATATTAACATTTAGATCAATGCGGAAAAATGAAATAGAGATCACAAATACCTCCCGCCATTGATTCGTTCTAGAAGCAAGCAGGGACGAACACTCCAAGTTTTAGTCCTTCCGATTGTAACATCCCATTTTCAAAAGCAGTATAATTTTTTTTTCCTCATCAGAGTAGAGCATCGGAGCGATTGAGTAACTGATACATATATTCATAAATGCCGTAAGTCGGCTGATTTACTGAAAACAAGACATTGACCGAGAGTTTTCAAAATGAATAACACCCGAAGAAAGTCTTCACGGTCTCTGTGCGGCTGCTCGCTCTTTCTCCTCGGTTCTCGGTTCTCCCGAACTGACGCTATGATAAGAGCGAGATCCAATTACAATTTGGATCTCGGTAACGTTTAACCTCATGCTTAAATACGACTACATATACACGATGGCGGAAATCAATACAACAGTCCATAACAGATGTATGATTAAAAATACATAACCACGTATACAAGATAATAACCACGTATGTAACATAACCTCGTATGATACAACATTAATAACCTCGTATGTAACATATCGTGTATATAGCATAACCTCGTACACTACTACACAACAATCATATAATAAAACATTAGAGCTAGTGTTACGACGCGAACGTACCTTTTGGCGGTACAACGGAACTTTTACGGAAAAACGTGAAATTCGACAAATGCGGAAAAAACAGCGGTATGACGGCGGCACAACAAATGGCGGCTCGATTAGCTCAGATATCCTATAAGGACAACGTTTATCAACATTTGGCATCATAACAGGCCATTTGGGCGAAAATTTCTATTTTGCCCCTAGTACCCCTATTTGAAGGAATTTTGCCAGAACTTCGTTACTTTGACCTTATTCCATTTCAAAATTATCCCCACTATGTTTTTACCTCGTCAGGCATCTTTCAATGCAATGAGGCTTAAAAAAAAGTATAGGAATAAATTCTGAAACTTCCTAGATCAAAACAACAGTTCTACTATAACTACTGAAAGAACTACGGAAACTAAAAGCTAAGGACAGAAGAACTTACTCGGAGCTAAGGCACAACTTTGGCAGAGCTTCTCACTCTAAGTTTTGGCCAAGGTCGAGGGAAGAATGGTGTGAAGAAATGAAGGAGGTGCTCATGCCTTTATATAGGCAAAATTTGTGCCACTTTGGTAATTTCTACATTCCAAATCTTGTAATTTTTCGTTCCCTTATAACCATGTAAAATCAAGGTTAAATGGTGGTTAATCCTTGTCCATGGGAGCTCTTGGTCGACATAAGGGGGTGATGTGGCAGCAATTGGTCCAAGAATGGTGACTCAAGCTCACTTTATGCCCGGTTCGATAGAATTTCCCCGATCGGTGTCTGTTTTGTGCGTTTTTGACGAATCGTGAAATGCTGACGGCAGAGTTTCGAAGTTTCTTTCTTTCTCATTAGGAATATCAACTTTAATGAAATTTATGACTCCATTAAGGGTATCCCGTTATCTGCCGAAGATTTTAGGTCAAACGCCCTCGGTTACAGAACGAAATTCCGAAAGCGTCAACGTCTAGGCAAAAACCCACTGGTTCGTAATATGATCTGACCTAAGTCACTAGATACCTAATTCACGGCAACTACTTGTTTCAGTATTGACTCTAAATCCTCTATCTGCACTTACTCTATCTCGATCGTTTTTCGTCTTATTAGAAATTAGGGTTTTCGTTTGCGGAATCAACGTTTGGTAAATTCTTTCTTCGTGTAAAAATTCACTTGTTCTTAATTTGATCAGTTTGAAAAGACTTTTACCTCTGGTTTACCTGTAGAATTTATTTCTGACTTTTCCCCGATGCCGCTATAAGCCGACTCACCGTATTATATTATTATTTTATTATAATTAATATTTTAATTGTTTAAAAAATTCTTTTTAATTAAAAATATTAAAAATTTTGACCCCTTAATTAAAAAATTCATTTTTAAATATTTTTTCATATTTTTAAAAAATATAATATTTTTTACCAAAAATTCCCGTTTTACCCCTCGCTTCGTTAAGGCCTAATCGACCTAATTTCTTCGTTTAGTGATCTTTTTAGGATCAGGTTTCTTCATATATTTATCTTTACCAATTTTACAGTATATTGTTATCTTACAAACTTTTATACTTGACATTGTCATTTTATATCCTATGTAAAATATTAACAATGTTTACCCCATCAGGTTACTTTATGGTTCCAAAATGCTTTTTAAACTTTTCTTCATGTTATTTCCTCTGAAATAATTTATTAAATTCTCATAATTAAAGATTACACTTCCATAATTTTCTCATAATGTTTCATGATCTTTCAAATATTTATCATAATGTTTTTAGACCTGCTTTTTTATCACCATTATTTCATTTTTAGTCATTCTTTCATCTGATCTTTCCGTAACTTTTTTAACAATTTACTCTATAGTTATGACAATTTTATGTAATAGTTTTAAACTCATGATTTTGCTTTATCAAAATATTCGTTAATTTCCTTTATCTCAAAAATTCCAGATTTACTAAAATCCGGGTATTACACCGATCCTTTGCTCAGACTCTGCATATGGTGTACTTCTTCTCAATGTCAGAGCAGGTTTCAGGGGACCAAAAATTACACGAGATGATTTGCCCTCCGCCATCACGAGTTAAAAAAGGCGGGCATTCATGTGTATTAATCAGCAATTATTGCGTATTAATTGGGCGAATTAAATTAAATTGTCGGTTACAAAATAGGAATTAATGTGGGCCATTAATAGAATTAATTTAATATTAAATACAATATTAAATTCCAACATTCTCCTACTTGGTCCACATACTTCAGTATATACCTTCTGAGATACAAAATGCACGGATCATAGCGATAGGTCCTCTTAAAGCGAGTAATATCTTCCATGTATCACAGTGCATCATGTTTCCCAAACACAAGTTACTTAATGAATAAACCCTACGTTTATTCTAGGTCCAAACTTAATGATGTTCCTCAAATTAAACAAACAAATGTGTACACAAACTGAAATGAGAAAAACATCACAAATGGGGTTCCATAAAATAACAACGTTCGTACAATGAAAGAAAACCATTCAAAATGAAATTCAAAGAAGGGCACTAATTCCCATTCTTTCCACATGATCCATAAACCTTGTCAGTGGCATGCCTTTAGTTAAAGGATCAGCAATCATCAACTCAGTGCTAATGTGTTTGACAACCACTATTTGATGCTTAACACGTTCTCTTATGGCCAGATACTTAATGTCGATGCGCTTGCTTCGACTTCCACTTCTGTTGTTCTTAGCCATAAACACAAAAGGCTGAATTGTCACAATATATCTTCATTGGCCTAGCAATTGAATTCATGATTCTAAGCCCACGGATGAACCCCTTCATCCATACACCATGTGAGGTAGCCTCAAAACATGACACAAACTCAGCTTCCATCGTAGAAGTAGCAATCAAAGACTGCTTCTTGCTACTCCAAGACACAGCTCCACCGGCTATCATAAAAATATATCAAGAAGTGGATTTTCTTGAGTCAATGCAGCCAGCAAAGTCTGAATCAGAGTAACTAGTCACTTCTAGATTGTCCGTCCGTTTGTATTTAAGCATGTAATCCTTAGTCCCTTGAAGGTATCTCAACACCTTCTTCACAGCTTTCCAGTGGTCCATACCTGGATTATCTGATATCTCCCTAACATTCCAACAGCAAATGCAATGTCGTCCGTGCGGACACGAGCATACATAAGGCTTCCTACAGCTGAAGCATAAGGGATGTTTTTCATTTGTTCCCTCTCAAAATCATTCCTTGGACACTGGTTCAGATTGAACCTGTCACCTTTCACAATGGGAGCTACACTTTGTGCACAATGCCGCATCCGAAATATTTCCTAAACTTTGTTGATATAGGTCTCTTGAGACAGACCTAGAACACCTCTACGTCTGTCTCTTTGTATCTTAATGCCAATGACATAAGATGCAACTCCTATATCCTTCATTTCAAAGCTTTTAGAGAGGAATTGTTTCACTTCATGCAATAAGCCATTGTCATTGGTTGCAAGCAAAATATCATCCACATACAGAATCAGAAAACAAATCTTGCTCCCACTGACCTTCTGTTATATACATTCATCCATAACGTTCTCCACAAAACCAAAAGAAGAGATAACGTCATGAAATTTTAAATACCACTGCCGGGAAGCTTGTTTTAATCCATATATGGATTTTCTGAGCTTGCATACCAAATGCTCACCATCACTAGAGGAAAATCCTTTTGGTTGTTTCATGTAAACCTCTTCCTCTAGTTCTCCATTGAGAAAGGCCGTTTTCACATCCATCTGTTGCAACTCCAAATCAAAATGTGCAACTAATGCTAGAATGATGCGAAGAGAATCTTTCTTAGATACAGGAGAAAATGTCTCCTTGTAATCGATTCCTTCTCTCTGAGTGAATCCTTTGGCTACGAGTCTTGCTTTATGTCTGTCAAGGTTGCCTAATGAATCTCTTTTGGTTTTGAAGACCCATTTACATCCAATGGCCTTCGCACCATCAGGCAACTCAACAAGATCCCAGACTCTATTGGATGCCATAGAATTCATCTCATCCTTCATAGCATCATGCCATGATTTTGAATCTCTACAGTTCATGGCTTGTGAAAACGTTCCGGATCATTTTCAGCTCCTACATTATAGTCGATTCTTGCAGATATACAACATATTCACTAGGTATCGCTGATCTTCTTGGTCTAGTAGATCTCCTTAATGTTGTTTCACTATCTTCTTGAGGAACTTGTTGTTTAACTGGTTGCTCAACAATTTCTGGTTGTTCCTCATCAACAACTTGATCTACTAGATCAATATCAGCCGGTTGTGGATCTTGTATGACTGGTTGTACAACACTCGGTTGAACTGAAGGAGCATGGTTAACAACCAATCTGTGACCTGAAGTAGAAGGTTGGCTATCTAAATGATCATCTTCAGAAACTAGGTTTCTGAATCGATCGCTCCCACTAATCAAGTCATTCTCAAGAAATTTGGCATTCCTTGATTCCACAAACCTAGTGGTATGAGATGGACAAAAACACCGTACCCCTTAGACCTTTCGGCATATCCAACGAAATATCCGCTAATGGTCCTTGGGTCCAGCTTCCTTTCTTGTGGGTTATAAATTCTAACTTCAGACGGGCATCCCCAAACGCGTAGATGTCGCAAACTTGGTTTCCAGCCCTTGAATGACTCAAATGGCGTCTTGGAGACAGCCTTGGTTGGAACCCGGTTTAATATGTACACAGCCGTCTTAAGCGTATCAATCCACAAGGACTTAGGTAGCTTAGAACTACTAAGCATACTTCTCACCATGTCCAATAATGTTTGGTTTCTTCTTTCTGCTACGCCATTCTGGTCTGGAGAACCAGGCATGGTGTATTAGGCAACAATCCCATGCTCTTGAAGAAACTTCGCAAATGGACTAGGTGCTTATCCATCCTCAGTGTATCTACCATAATATTCACCACCTCTATCTGATCTCACGATCTTAATTTGTTTACCACATTGTTTCTCTACCTCAGATTTGAATACTTTAAAGGCATCCAATGCTTCGTGCTTGTTATGAAGCATGTAGAGATACATGTATCGTGAGTAATCATCAATAAAGGAGATGAAGTATTTCTGACCATACGCGTCCATTTATGGACTACAAATGTCTGTATGTATGATTTCTAACAATTCAGCACTCCTCTTAGCACCTTTCTTTGACTTGTTAGTCTGCTTTCCCTTTATGCACTCTACACAAGTCTCAAAATCAGTAAAGTCCAGAGTACTAAGTACCCCTTCCTTCACCAATCTTTCAATTCTGTGAATGGAGATATGTCCCAATCTCCGGTGCCACAACATAGAGGAATCCTCATTCATAACACTACGTTTCGAACCAACAGAAACATGCATGGGATCATAAGTAGTATCATGTTGTAAGTAAATAAGAAAAAGACCGTTAGACAATGTACCATTCCCAACTTTATTTGATTTATAAAACAGATCCAAAGATGTCTCATAAAACATAAAGGAGTAATCCAAACGTACTAGTCTTGAAACAGAAATTAAGTTCCTAGTGAAACTTGGAACATAAAAAGTCTTTTCCAAATTTAAAACATGACCACTACTTAGAACTAAACTGCAAGTCCCTACAGCTTCCACATGCGAACTAATCCTTCCACCTGAGTAGATGAATTGTTCACTTCCCAACGGCTTCCTTAGGTTTTGCATACCACGCAAAGTATTCGAAATATGGATTGTAGAACCGAGTCAATCCACCAAGTGCCATTAATGTCATCAACCATATTAGATTCATAACGAGAAAAGTGAGACCGACATACCTTTCTTCTCAAGCCATTGCTTTGGAATTTAGAGCGATCCTTCTTCATGTGTCCCTTCTTTTTACAGAAGAAACACTTGGATTCCTTCTTAATTCCACTTTGGGGTTGGGGTGGTGTTTTCCCTTTCCCCTTCTTTTTAGCTTGAGTCGGCCCTTTTTCTCGGTTGTCATGAAGGAACTCTCTCCCATTTCCATTTTCAACCTTCCCTCTTCTTGAACACACATGGTCAAAAGTTTATTAATTGACCATTTATCCTTATGTGTGTTGTAGGATATCTGGAAAGGTCCATATGGCTGTGGAAGAGTGTTCAGAATGTAGTGTACGAGAAAGGAGTCAGACATGTCAACCTCAAGTTGCTTTAGTTGAGCTGCAACGTCCCTCATTTGCATGATGTGCTCACGCACACCTTTCACTTGTAGTAAGTCTTAAGGATGAAAACTTCATAATCGGGGTCTTTGGCAAGTGCCTTACAAGTCCGAAATTGATCATCGATCGCTTTCGAAGTGGCCTAACTTTGTCATGTTGTTCGACAGAACCACGAATACCAGCAAAGATATGAGTCTTTATGAACATTACTGAGAGACGATTAGATCGCTCCCACTTTTCATAAAGATTAACCTGATCTGGAGTGCTGGTTGTAGTAATGGAGGGTGGTTCGTATTTCCTAATAGCATAATCTATATCCATCCACCCCAATTGGAGAAGAACTCTTTCTCTCCAAACCTTATAGTTATCACCCTTTAAATCGGGAATATCATTTTTCATATCAGAGAAATTCGCAGGTTGTTGAACTGCATAATTAAGAAAAATACATGCTTAAAAATCAAGAATTGAGACTAATAAACTACATCATGTTTTACCAATGTAAATCATGCTAAAATTCATAAATCTACCGACATACAACTTGCATGTGGGCTAAAGTTCTAATTCAATTAGATTTATAGAAAATCAGTATGATAAAACTATCAAATTATTTCCTTATTCTTAATTCCTGTGGGTAAGTTAAGAATATAATTTGATATTTTATCCTAATTAATCATACAAAAAATATAATAAAAAATTCCTGTGGGATAAAATTTTATTATATTACATATGATCTATTACAACTAATGTTACTATGTGATCATGCAACTCTAGATATATTTTTCAATTAATTAAAGATGTTGTGGCTATTCTCTAATCAATTAAAAAAATATAAATAACTTAACATTACTATATAATATTGCATGGAAATATAAGCAATATTAAAAATAGAATTGGATATGTCATGCTTTGCATATTATTTAACATAATAGTGCATGAATAATTAAATAATAATTAATACATGCATAACTAAAATATGTAATTCATAATAGCATGAAATTCCAATTAAATAAAAAAATTTAGATTTATTTAAATCCAAAAAGTCATAATTTATATGTAAATTCAGAATCTACAAATAAAACAGAAATGTCAGCTTGGCCTAATGGTCTAATTTTAGATTTATTTAAATCCAAAAAGTCATAATTTATATGGCCCAATTAAGGCTTTGGATCAAAAGAATGTGGGTTCGAATCCCACCTACAATATTTTTAAAACTTTTATTTTCGCTGGAAAAAACAAACATTTAAATAACTAAACGTTGAAAAATCAAACAGAAGGGAGCCAGTAGCTCAGCTGGCAAACCGCCAGCACTTAAGACTCTCATAGCCATCAGGTCCCGGTTTCAAAACCTCTCTGGACCACTTTATAAATTTTGGTTTTCGCTGTAAAAATAATTAAATAAATAATAGTCCAAAATAAATCACAAGGACACGCGTAGCTCAGCTGGCAGAGAGCTAGCTATTAAGGCGCCCACGCGCCTGGGCGCCTTTCTGATCCCAGGTTCGAATCCTGGTTGAGCCCCTTATGCGTTTTAGAACTCTTACTATTTTTTTCAAACTGAATAATTAATCAAATATATATAATAATGGTTCATACTTTATCACATGTGAGCACATGGCCCATCTGGCACAAGGCCAGCCTATAAGGCGCTGAAGCACCTACTGGTCCCCTGTTCGAAACCTGCTGAGACCAACCGTGCGTTTTTTATTTATTATTATTCAGAAATCAAAAATCAAAAACACTGTAGATCATCTCCCTATTCAGGACCCGACCCGACCCGGTGTAATACCCTAAAATCTGACTTTATCATAAATTCAGTAAATAATACCTATTGGATATAGGTGAATATGTGGTTTCAAAACTAGTGTAATAATTACCTTATTTTCTAAGGTAATTTCTATTGAAATTAGGGTGAATAAAGAGCCAAAAGGTGAAAAATGCATTTATGAGGCATAAAATGGCCTGAAAATATTATGATAAATCTCATATGACAACAAATATCGACAAAAACTTAAGAAGTATGTTGTCTCTAATTTTAGGAATTTTTGGGATTATTTCCTTGAAAAATAGAGAAGCATAAATATAATAATATTAAAAGCACTTTATGGCCCCAATATTTTTAATATTTTACATGGGATATAAAATACCAATGTAAGTCAAATAGTTGTGAGATAATAATTTATCATAATTATGAAAATTATCAACAACTAGTAAATGGCTAATTAAGTAATTAGTGGCTAATTGTTTAGATTAAGATATAAGTAAATTAATTAGTAAATAATTAATTTAAGGGAGAAATTTGAAATTAATAATTAAATAAATAATTAAATATTAATAAAATATTTTATGCTTAGAAAAATAATTAAAAAATAAAATAAAAATAAATAAATATCTAGATATTTTGAATAAAATAATAATATAATCGAAGTAAAGAGCCAACATGACATTTGAGAACGGGTAGAAATTAAATCATACCTCAAAATATAGGATTGAAGTCAGAACCATCTGGACTTTTTATAAACCAGTGAATTTCTACCTCGGAGTGGACTATCTCAGAAGTCATTTCTGAAACCAAATGAGTCATTAGGATACAGGGTTTTAAGGGAAAATGTCATATAGTCAAAAAGAGAACCTATACAAAATGAAATAGTCGTGACAAACCAGGGATAAGGTTTCTTGAGTAAGGACATATTACGAATCAGCGAATTATTATCCAGAAGCTGGAACTTTCGGAAGTGATTTTCGTGACCGTTGGTGTCGGTCCTAAAATCTTCGGCAGACTACGGAATACCCGTAACAGGGTCAGAAATTTAGTTAAACCCAGTAGTTTTAAAGAGAAAGAGTGGAACTACAAAACCTAGTTCCCGTATTTTTGAGATTCGGCAAAATTACGCGATTCGGACACTAATCGGGGAAACGCTATCGGTAAGTCAGCATGCATGACATCATGCATGACATCATCTTCTTCTAGAAGGATGATGTCAGCACAAGAGGTGTATGGACAAGATGAAGCCACGTGGTGAAGTGCGATCCGACGGTTGAAATCCGATCTGAAGACATTTGATGAAATTCCTACCTTGTCCCTCATTTCTTCTATAAAAAGCAAGCCCTCCCCTTCTCATTTCTTCACCCCAAAAACGCAGCCTAGAGAGAGGTTAGAGAGAAGGAAGAGCCCGAAGAAAGTCGGCGGAGCCACTGGGTAAGTTTTTCGGTCCTTAGTCTTAAGTTTCGAGTGGTTAACTTTCGGTAGAGATAGTAGGAATGCTAGAATTGTCTTTAAATTTCCCCGGATAGTCTAGATATCATATTTAGGGGTAAATATGATATATATTTCGAAAATATGATGAGGGAAAAGATCTGTCGAAATTCTGGAGAGATAGAGCGAAAACAGCGAAGCTCTGGCGAAATTCCGCCGATTAGGGGTTCAGGGGCAAAATGGTAATTTGTACCTAAAATGCCCGTTATGATACTAGATATTGATAAATATTATCCTTATAGGATATCTCGAGATAAACGTACCGCCGTCGTCTGCATTTGTTATACCGTCCGTCAAATCTTCTTTGTTTCACCCACTCGAAATTACCGTTTTCCGTAAAAGTACCGTTTACCATCAACGAAGGTACGTTCGCGTACTGTAACACTAACTCTGATATTTATTGTATACCTATATGTGATAGATGACTATACGAGTGATTTGTATAGATAACTTTACATGAGATGTGTATTGTTAGCATAGATAACTTTACATGAGATGTGTACTGTTAGCATAGATAACTTTACATGAGATGTGTACTGTTGTTATATTAATCTTTCATCTGCTATATACTTATGTGTTGATTAATGCTGTGTTTGATCTTCCGTATGCTGTGTATATAAATATGAGGTTAACCGTTACCTGAGGTCCGATGTGCATTTGGACCTCGGCATTTTAAATAGCTTCGGGGTCGGGAGGACCGAGCGCCAAAGATAAGGGCAAGCGACGCGCTTAGAGTCCCAGCCGGAGGATTTCTTTTGTTGCCACAGCATGAGTGTTGCCAGGGAGACACTTTTGTTGTTATTTACTATAAAAACTCTCGGTCATTGTACCGACTTTGTAATTAGCCAGACTTACGGCATTTTTAATATATGTATCAGTCACTCAATCGCTCCGATGCTCTACTCTGATGAAAAAAATATACTGCTTTTGAAAAATGGGATGTTACACCCGGCAACCACAAAATTTCAGATGCACGGAATGATCTTAAAAAGGCGTTTTCGACCGCAAAAATCACAGTAAAATAATCCACCGGCAACCAGAAAATTTCAGGCGCACAAAATGATCTTAAAAAGGCATTTTCGACTGCAAAAATCACAGTAAAATAATCCAAACCACAATATGCTTGATATAATAATTAAATAGATGCAAATATCAACCTAAATAGATTAAATCAAACAAATCCGAATTTTTTTTTTCAGAAAATCCAGATTTCATGAAAACTTCTGAAAATCAAGGCAGAGGCATATATTCTGGCTCTGATACCAAATGTTAGAAAACTTAACGATCTAAACATGTTAAACACAGATTAAAATTTAGATCAATACGGAAAAATGAAATAGAGATCACAAATACCTCCCGCCATTGATTCGTTCCAGAAGTAAGCAGGGACGAACACTCATGAACACTCCAAGTTTCGGTCCTTCCGATCCTTTGCTCGGACTGCGAGATGGTGTGCTTTTTCTCAATGTCGGAAGCGGGTTTCGGGGATCAAAAATTACACGGATGATTTGCCCTCTCGGCCATCACGGAAGTTAAAAAGGCGGGCATTCATGTGTATTAATCAGCAATTATTGCGTATTAATTGGGCCGTTACTGAATTAAATTGTCGGTTGCAAAATAGGAATTAATGTGGGCCATTAATAGAATTAATTTAATATTAAATACAATATTAAATTCCAACAGTAATTACATAACGGCTCTGAATCGTCATATATGCAAGAGCTATAAAAGCTCGGCGCAGAAACATTACGGTTCCAAACCATGATTTATTCTGTATCTATTATAACCGCCGTTAACTTTTCTGGCAATTTTTTTTAATTAAAAAAAGGATTATCTTCGCCTTTGCATACATATAGAACAAAATTGTACACAAATTTGTATATTATAGAAGTTCACACATCGAGTGTTGAGATGCACTTTGGGATGTATCAAGACATTTCTAGATTTGTGGCTAGGCTCAATGGAATTCCCTAGTGCAAAGGGCTCAAGGGGTATGTAGCCTCGAGCAAGATTTGATAGAGAATGAGGGGTTATATCTATAGTATGCCATCTGCTCGTTTTCATTAGGAAACATTTGGCGTTCTATAGATAATCTCTCATTCTCTATCAAATTCTGCTCGAGGCTGCATTACTGAAAGCTTACGAGGCTGAAGACTGAAGAAGGTAGGTTGAGGTTTTTTTGGAGACACCAACATCCTCATACTCGAGAGAGAAAAAGGAGGAAGCATATCATATTCTGAATTTTGGGCATAGAAATTCAAGTTTTTTCCCAAAATGATTAGCCTACTAAGGCCAATTAAACAAAAGTCCGACAATTTCCCCAAGACACCGGAAGGCATCATGTAATGATCATGAAACATTTGGTCTTTGCGAATAAAAGCTACATGCATAATAAAAGGTTAGAAAAAGGCTAAATAAAAGGGAAAATGATAGCTAGTCCCACAGATAATAAAAAAATAGCAAAAAAAATCCTAACAGAAGATATTATTTGCAGTGAAACAAAATCTAGTTTTTAAAATTTTGTTGTGAATATAGCACTTCCTGTTGTGAATATAACTTTTTCTGTTGTGAATGGCCAAGTTTTAAATTTTATTGTGAATATAGCATTTCCTGTTGTAAATCTTTTTTTTTTTTTTTTGTGAATGACCTCTGCACGTTTAGGGACTTGAGTTTGAAACAAAATCCAATTGTTTAAATTTTATTGTGAATATAGCACTTCCTGTTGTGAATATAGCTTTTTCTGTTGTGAATGACCAGATTTTTAAATTTTGTTGTGAATATAGCACTTCATGTTATAAATATAGCACTTTTACATTGCTAATACAAATAATATCAAAAAAGTCCCTGTGAATTTCTGTTTGGACTTTTCTACTATTTTTTATGGTCCTTGGGACCTGGCTATCATTTTTCCAATAAAATAGTATACTTGCCAATGTAAAATTGTATGCATGTTCATCCGGGTTTGGGTAAATGCATAATTTATGAAAATTATGGGTATGTAATGTCAATTTTGAAAATTACGTCCAGAATTTCAGGTAAAATCCCCAAGACACTGGAAGGTAGAAAATAATTTTTCAAACTATATTTGAGGCTTAATTGATGTATAAATAAGAAAATTACCTCAAAAAGAAATTTTAAAGAATTGTTAGAATTTTAGTTAATTAAAGGATAATTAGCTAAATTTAGTTATGAAAAATACCAGGAAGCCTAAAATAATTGGGAAAAATAAGAGGAATTTATTTTAAGGTTAGAGTGACTTTATAAAAATGATTTTATGCCCTAGAAATGGAAATTTTACCTTAAAGAACATTTTATGGGCATTTTATCCAAAAATAAGGCAATTTCTTGGAAATTATGGGAAAACTTTTTAAGACCAAGTTTTAGCCAGAGAAAAATTGGAGAATTTCTCCCAAATAAATTTGAATTATTGATGGTCTCATATTGGTCATATGATTAAAGAATCCTCATAAAGTATTTGTAGAAGATTAAAATCATACTAATTCGGAAAATATGAATTTAGGGGCAAAATTAAGCTTTAAGAAGATCAACTCATGGTCTTGTAAAGGAGATATGTGATGTGATCTTAGCTATGGGGGAAATGAAGTAGAAATTTTGGCATTTGATTAAAAGAAGCCAATGATTAATATTTTCTTAACGAGGTGGATTAGGGATTGGAAATATGGTAGTTTAGGAATTGGAATGTTGGAAATCATGTTTCCTTTCCCAATTGATAGCCACTGCACGTACAGGGAAGTTTAAAACAGGTGGAATTTGCCCAATTTGATGCTTCCTATGATTTTAAAATGAAAAATTGCATAGGGTACAAATGAGATGAGAGACTATAATTGGAAGCATGACGAATGGAAGGGGGAATTTTAATTTTGAACTTAGTGAGCCTATATATGTCTCGGCCAAAGAGGATTGAGGAAGAAGGAAATGAATTTTGTTGTATTTGAGTTCAGAAATAGATTCTACAAGCAAAATCATGGGGGAATAGCATGTGGAATTTAAGTTGAATTAAGTGGACAAAAGTCCAAAATTCAAGAGTTAAAGAGTTAAGTAAGGGAGGAGCTATTTTAGATTACTTTCATGATAGTCCAGATTATATTACTTTCAGTGTATGGTTAATGTTTGATATACTAACGCAGTGAAAATTCTCTCTAATAGCCATGATAATTTTTACATAAGTAGACACATGAAGCTTTCCAACAAGTCCTAAGTTAGGTCAATTATATTTACGCAGCTTGAGTTATGAATTTTGGAATACAAGGCACAATTTTTGTACGAATAAAGGGCAAGTTTACAAATAGAATTAACTATACTAATTAGACCATGATTAGGCTAGAATAATGACTTCAAGAGCTTTCAAAGAAATTTTAGAACACCATCATACAAAGCTTCTATATTTAGTTATGAATTTTAGACCACTAAACTAGAATTATGAAATGAATATTAACCCAAATATTAATGTGCAAGTTTTAGTTTAAGGGTATCAATTATCGATTTTCCTAAACCATAGCGTTTCCAAATGTATAGTAAAGGTCGTAAAATGATGGATGTTATAAAGAAGAGGTAAAAAAACAAAAAACAAGAACAATTTCGGCAAATTGTTCCTTGCTTTTCTTTTCTTTAAATGGGTTTTGTCCCGGTGAATAAAAAACCTGCTCTTCCCTTCACGAACTCATTCCGGAAGGAAAATCCTTTCTTGTCGTTGGTAGTGTTGTCGCATTTGCTTTTGTGCCCAGAAATTCGAATTTTTCTCAGTTGAGGCACTGTGATCTGTGGGCTTGAAGCGATTTGCTGGTAACCTCACAAATGGGACTATAATCACATCATGGTCCACTGATATTGATTTGCTTGCAATTTGCTGGTAACCTCAAAAAGAAAATCACTTCATTGGGCTGGATATTTTGTTCAATCATCTCTGAGGTGCGTGGATCCGGCTTCTCTCCCCTGCCTTTCCCATCCGCTGCCCTCCTCTTCCTCATCTGGGCCATCGGATGAAGATCTGAACGGTCCAGATTTTTTTTAATAATTTACCGCATGTGGTACACGCACCGGATGCGGTATAAATTTAATTATTATGCAACCATATACTCTCTTAAAAAGTTACGAGAAACTAGGAACAGATTTTGGGTAGGTTCTTTCTCGTCTCAATCGGAACCTGCAATAAGATTGTAAAGTAGTACTCATTGACTTATAAATGTGAGAGTTGTTATATAAAATTCATAAGTATTCAATTTGATTTGACGATCTTCATGCAGACAATATAATGTGCCTGCTCGGATTTTTATCATCATCATCATTTTTTGTGGCATGAAAAAAGTAATAAATTCTTCCACTTCCTGGAAGCATGAGCTTAAAAGGGTCTGTCAGATCAGAATGAGATTGGCTATTGGCTATTCTCCCAAAATGAGCAATTGCATACCTTGCCATTGCTGGGAATTTTCTACTATATTATGTTAATTTCTTTTCCACGCCCGATGACAATATGTTACAGTAATATTTATATATGCTATTACGCGTCTTCTTTCTGGCGATGTGGGCCTTTCTTTGATGAAATAATAGGGGTTGATATATTAGTGATTAATTAATTCTCTTTTCATCATCATTTAATTTAAGGCTTTATAGTCATTTTTATATATAGATAAGTTAAATTTAGCTACGAATTATTTCTCTATGGACATCAAACACAATTAATTATTTTTGGAGGCAAAAAGTAGACAAAATCAATTTTTTTATATCATATATAGCAATGTTGTTAAGATTGATTAACTTCCGTGATGACTTCCCATTTTTAGTAGATTTGAGGTATATTTTGATATTTTTGGGAAGTCATTAATCCTAATTTAAAGAGATTTTATTGAGATTTTAAGAGAAATAAATTTGGATACATTATTTGGGAGATTTCAATTTAAAATAGAAGTTTTTGAGTTTAGGAAATAAATAATAGTAATAAGAAGTTTTCTTTGAAAAGAAAAGAAAAGAAGAAATAACAATTTAGTTTATTATTATTATAATTATTATTATTTACTTTCATTTTCTTTTACTTTTACGAATACAGAGGGACAGGAGATGCAATTGATATAGAATTGAAGCTTTGATCATGTGGGCCCACGCAAGGAAAAGACAAAATCACAATATCAATTGTGTGATTGATCTGATGGAGAGATTTTTTTGCGCAATTGATATTAAAGATATCTTGAAAGCAATCACAAACACAACGAAAACAAGCAATATATATTAAGAGGATCACGGAGGAGCGAGAAAAGGACGCACGAGGAGAAAAAAACGCACGAGAGGGAGAACGAGGGAACAAGACGCAAAGGCGCAAAACAAAGCGGACACCGGGCCGCGGTATTTAGGAGTGCTGAGAATTCAGATCTTCTTGTTCTTTCTTTTACTCCATTCTCAAATCTGTAATTTAATTTATCTGTTATGGTTTTTGTTAAAGCCATGTTTGGCTAATTTCCTTTTTGCAACCCAGAGGACCTTTGAACTTATAAATAGATTAGACTTTGTTTTCATGATTTAGTTATAATTATTATTAATTTTGGTTACTTAATTTGGTTTAGATTTATCTATTTAGTGTCTGATCATCACTGAATATGAATTTGAGAATTAGAATTTACCTTGACGAAGGAGATTTTAATTAAGCTCTGAGATTAAGTAATATGGGATTAGATTATGATTTAATTTGCGATTAGGATAGACATATGAAAGACCTGGCTATCACCCAAGAGGGGGGGTGAATTGGGTGTTTGATAAAACTTTTGGAAGTTTGAAATTCTTTTCACAACTTATTGAAAGCGAGTTTGAATGACAATAATAATTGATAAAGCAACGATCAATCATTCAAACATGTATGGACATTCAGATATATATGTCTTTGAAATATAAGAGTTAAGGGAAGAGAATATGCAAACTATGATTTATCTTGGTTCGGCCCAATCCTTGACCTACGTCCGTCTCCAAGCTCCGCTTGAGATTTTCAATCCACTATCTTCTTGTAACTTGATTAAACGTTTCGTACTTGGAGTAATCCTCTCACTAGGATTCACTCCCTTACAAACCGTAATCAATACACTTGCTTGATCACACACTCTGTACTCAAGTAATCCTCTCCCTAGGATTAACTCCCCTTACAAGTTGTAATCAACACAATGTGTTTCCCACTCAAGATCACCCAATCTTGAGTATCTCACAGATAGAATGATAGGATGTTTACAATAACTCTTCTCTCTCTCAAAAGTAGATGGATAAGCACTGAAGCACAATTACAAGTCATCTCACTCTCTATGATAAGCTATGTAAACATTAAGAACAGAGAGTAAATGATATTAAAATCAGGGTATTAGCATCTTAAAGATGTCGGCTTGTGTCTCTGCGTTTTTCTGCTCTGTGTACTCTGTGTTCTGTATAGGAGTCTTCAAATCTTCAAGTATTTATGCTGGTTGAAGCTTATGACCGTTATAGATCCGTTCAGACTTGAACCCATTCGAAAATGTAGCTGTTATGAGTGTTTCTCCATGGATATAACTATTATGACCACTTTTTGTTTGAATATAGTCATTTGGGAACTTTTGCAGATTTGAATATTTGAATTTTGGCTCTTCAAGAATGTGTCCCATGTGGTCTTGTTTGAGAAATGATGATGTACAGCTTTAGTTGGTGGAGGCATTGTTGTCTGCATTGAGAAATGGTTGTCCATCTTTCCAGGCTGTCTTCCATTTCCTTTGTTTGAAAAGATATAATAAAATAATACAAGTGGCTCATGGAGTTGCTTTATTTGACTTTAAAGCAAATTCAAATCTTCTCAAATCTGAAGTTAAAGGACATTGAACATTTGAATCCATTGAAGAACATTACCGTTCAGCATTCAACTTTGTTTCTTCAAGTTTCTCGTTCAATTACGCCTTCTTTGTTGTTTCTGAAAATATGCAGCAACCTTCATCTTCATGCTTATGACAGATTTTGGTTTCTGTCAAGTTTGATGTAATCTCAAACTTTAATCACCTGAAACTTATACACAAATGATATAAATGATGTTAAGAAGTTGTATAAATCATTTGAGTATTCATCTTGATGAGATATAATGTTTCAGTCATGGTGAATTTTCTTGAATCAGAGGTGTAAATCTATTCTAGTGTTCCAAGCTCGAGTTTACATAGGTAAGCTCAAGTTTGGTCTTCATTTAAACTTGGAATTTTGCCTCTTGTAAGTCTCAAGCTCGAGCTTGTGACTTATAGACTCGAGTTTGGGTGTTTATCGGGACCCGCTTTGCTCTCGTCTCGAGCTAAACTCGAGTTTGGTCACTTATAGGCTCGAGTTTGGCTTTTTCCAAAAGTTCCTTTCTTCTCTGGAACTCTCGAGCTCGAGCTTGTAACTTCAGGCTTGAGTTTGGACTTCTACAAAATCAGCATTTGCACTCTGTAACCCGTAAACTCGAGTTTGCTACTTGTAAGCTCGAGTTTGCTACTTGTAAACTTGGCCTGGCTGATTTTGGACTTTGTTCAGCGAGCTTGCAACTTTGTCCACTTTCGAGGGCCATATCTCCCTGGTCTGAACTTCGTTTGGGTTGGTTCAACTCTTGATGGAAATCTATTTGAGTCTACTTTCCAATGCCACTGATGCCAGCTCAATTGGATTTGTAGATTGTGAGTTACACGCAAAACATTGAGGCTTGGTTTTCTGTGTGACGTGGATTTCTCTGTCAACTTCCACAATTCATAACTCTCTCATATGAACTCCTTTGGGCTTGAATTTTATATAAAAATGACGAATTGGGAGTCTAGTTTCATATGCCACTGGTTTCACCTCAATCGGATCTCTGGTTTGAGAGATATCATCCAATTACCAGACGTTGCTCGTGCTGAACGTGAAACAGAGTTGATCACCGCCGTAAACTCGAGTTTGTCTTGATGAGCTCGAGTTTGCCTAGTCCGAAACACCAAAGCTGCTCAAGACACTTATAGACTCGAGTTTGAAGTGCTAAGCTCGAGTTTGCTCATATCGATAGGCAAATTACTTGACAAGTAGTAAACTTGAGTTTAATACTTGGAGGCTCGAGTTTGCTCATCCAACCTCATAGTTGCTTTGACTTTAACTCCGAATTGATCCATTCAAACTTCCATTTGATTGTGGAAACTTCTAGGACCAATCTTAGAACTTGGATAATGATGTCTTCATTCCATTCGGCAAGTTCTTCCTTCTTTCATCTCCCAACTTGATGATTCTTCATCATTTAACTTAGGCTCATCATTCTCTGCAACTTCTACCTTCTTCAATATCCAGAAGGCTGATCCTATTATGAACTTCTTCCAGAATATCTTGTGTCGGCTTTCTGTATCAGCATTATTCATGTGTAGTATGATGAAGCTTCTTTCCAACTTCTGTTTGATCATGGAGACTTCCAATAACACATATAGTGCAAGTTCTTCTTTCTTGAGTCTCCTTTCTTGATCATTCTTCATTATTAAACTTTGCATCTACATTAAATATAAGAATTAGTCAAAGTAGAAGATCAATGTAGTATGCAACCTTTTTGCTCTCAAGAATGACATCTATATAAGACATCATCAAAACTAATCATAACCAACAACATATACCTAATGGCCCCATATAATTGTTGAGGAGTGTGTTTGAGTTTTATTACCTCTTGAGTAATTATGTTAGACATAACAAATTATACTCAAGAGAGGGTTGTAAGTGGACCGATAGACACTTATAGCTATTTATACCCGAGATTAACAAAATTGATATTAAGGCTAATTAAATTATTGAAATCAAGATTTATGAAACTAATAAGGGATTAGTGACTCTGGGTTGCTCATTTTATTATTGTGGTAGTTTGTTTGTTTGTTTTGATTTTATTTGATTTTAATTAAATTCAATTTGGTTTGCTCAACTTAAACGAAATTGTAAAATTAATGCTTAACTGTGATTGTGATACAAAGTCCTCGTGGGAACGATACTTTCTTATCAATTTATTACTTGGTACGGCCCGTATACTTGTGGAGTTTATAGGCTATAAAGTTTTGCCCTATCATTCCGTTATCTTTTACACTGTAGATTTCACAAGTTTTCTCACTCTCTATTATTTTAATATCTAGAAGGGCAAATGTGCAAATCTAGCAATAAATTATTTTCTATGAGCACCCAACACAATTATATTTTGTTGAATCCAAAAGTAGACATAAATACTTGTTGTCTTATGAATGCTTATATTTATCTTGCAAATGACGATATTTGTCTTGTTAAAGGATTTAAAAGAATATAAGGAATTAAAAAAAATTGGTATTCACATATTTGTCTTGTAAAAAAATGTTTAACTCCCTGGATTCTTTTAAATTCATTTATTTATTTTGTGAATACACTTATTTATCTTGTAAATTCTCTTATGAAAAGAATAAAGTAAGGGCATTATTATCTTTTTATTGACAAAACTTAATTTCATTTTAACCAAGGGGTGCAGTGAAATTTCATAATTTTTTTGGGGTTAACTGAAATAAAATTTCTTCCATGGGTCTAAGTGATATTTTCCCTTTTAAAAAAAGCACATATTTCTAATAATATATATCAAAATAATAGAGAGTGAGAAGAGTAGTGGGACCTATAATGCAAAAAGTAATGAAAGTTAACTAGAGTTAATAATGTTGGTATATATGCTAACAAAAAAATTAATTATGTTTACTTTTTACACACACAAAATTAGTTAATTGTGTTGGGTGTCCATAGGAAAATTGTTCGTTTTGTTAAATTTGCACCTTAATCCTATATAGATCAGTTTCTGACTTCTTTTACTGCTAGAAAATTCCACAAGGTTATCTACAATCTGTGAAGCATCGAGATTTGGTACGTACATAATTATATCGCTTGTATTTCACATTAATTAAATTCCATATTGTATTTCATAATATAAGTATACGTATCTTATATTCGACCACTTGTATTACTATATTTTTTTCGTCAAAATATTTTTACCTGATGATATCTTGTTTCATATACAATAGGTCGTTCCCTCTTGTCTCTATTATAATAAGACACTTTCTAAAAAAATTGGTGGTCATTGTTATATATTTGCTTGATAAGGTTGATTTTTTTTTTTTAATATTAAACATAAGTTAGTGTAATCTAACTAGTCTGTATTTTTTTTTTCATACCAGCGAGCTAATCGGCATTTTAATAGTTTAAAATATAATTATAGGTTGTAACACTCTATTTTAGTAAACGTTTTCTCGTCGTATTTTGATCAGAGTAGAGCGTCAGAAAAAAAATTTCGATTTAAAATGGAAATAGAGTCACTGAATAACATTCATAATGATATGTCTGGTAGTCATAAGTAGTACATTCATCCGAAGTTTAAACAAAATAAACAACAAATTTTATTTTCTTCATCGGGCCTCCCTACGCCGGCTCCTTACCCTTCACCTCGTCCCGAACACCTAGAGATCCCGGAAGCTATATTATCACCGAGATCCAATGCCCATTGGATCTCGTGTAATTAACCTCATGCTTATGTAAACAGTATATGCATGGCAAATATTCAACATTTCTCGATAAAACACATCCCAACATATCGAGCAATAACATTACACAGCCCCTGCAGTATGTATGTCATCCCAGTCTGCACACTCTCCGGTGCCACGATGTATAGTCGTGTCCATAGCGCTAGGAAAACTCTAAACGGCGTTATCAAGACTATAACCCGTGTATTCATGTTTTCACCATTTTCAAATAAACAGAATCTTAGCATATGAACACAACAATCACACATAGCATACAATAAGCATAAGAGATAAGGTTACAATACGCGTCCGTACCACAGCGGTACGACGGCGGTACAACAGCGGCTCGACAGCGGTTCAATTATCTCAAATATCCTATAAGGATAGTATTTATCAATATCTAGCAGCATAACAGGAATTTTAGGTACAAATTACCATTTTGCCCCTGACTCCCCTAATCGACGTAATTTCGCCAGAGCTTCGCTACTTTAACCCTATTTCTCCAGAATTTTGATATATCTCTTTTCCCAATATATTTTCAAAATAAATACCATATTTACCCCTAAACATGATATCTAGACTATCTGAGAAATTTAAAGATAAATCTAGCATTTCTACTATATCTACTGAAAGAACTACCAAAACTAAAGACCAGGGACCGAATAACTTACCCCGGCTTTGCTCAAATTTCCTTCAGAGCTCTTCCTTCTCTCTAACCTCTCTCTATTTCAAAATTTGGTGTGGGAAATGAGAAGGAGAGGGGCTTCCTATTTATAGAAGAAGGGAATGGCATTTCGGTGATTAATTCAAACTTTTTCAGATCGATTTTGAGCCGTCGGATCTAGGGTTTTTGCAAGACTTCATCTTGGCCATTCATTGTGTTGCCGACCTCTTTGCACAATTCCCAAGAAGAATTGAGGTCATGCATGATGTCATGCCTCTTGCTTTATGAGCTAGTACCGATAAAGTTTCCAGTTCAGTGTTCAAATCGCGTAATTTTGGAGGATTTCAAAAATCCAGGAGCAAGGTACTGAAGTTTTATTCTTTCTCTTTAAAACTACTTGGGTTAACTAAATTTTTGACCCGTTACGGGTATTCCGTAGTCTGTCAAGATTTTCGGCTAAACGCTCATTTGTCGATTTAAATAACTTCCGATAGCACCAGCTTCTGGACAAGAATTCACTGGTTCATAATATGTCCAGACCTAAGAAACCTAATCCCTGGTTTGTCACAACTAACTTGTTTTCTATGGGTTCCCATTTATACTATCTGCCCTTTTTCTTATCCCTCCTGTATCTTAATGACTCAATTGGTTTCAGAAATGACTTCGGAGATAGCTCACTCTGGGATAAAATTTCACTTGTTTATACTAAGTCCAGATGTTATAGACTTGATCCCTATATTTTGAGGTAGGATTTTATTTCTACCCGTTCTCAAATGTCATGTTGGCTCTTTACCATATATATTATTATTTAATTATAAATATCTAGATATTATTTAAAATAGCCAAAACCCTTTTCACACACATATAATTATTTACTATTTTCATTTATTTTTAATATATAAATTTCGTCCCCCTTAATTAATATTTAATTATTTGCTACATAACCTAATCTAAATAATTAGCCAATAATTACCTAATTAGTCATGTACTAATTGTTGATAATTTTCTTAATTAGGATTAAGTATTATCTCACAACTATTTTACTGACATTGGTATTTTATATCCCATGTAAAATATTAAAAATATTGGGGCCAAAAAGTGCTTTTATAATAATATCAAATTTTACCCTTACTTTTTCTATGGAAATAATTTATTAAATTCCCATAATTAAGAACAATATTCACTCTAATTTCTAATATTTATTTCTCTTTCCTTTAAGATTTATCATAATATTTTCGGGCCATTTTATGCCCTAAAAATACGTCTTTGGCTTTTTGGCACATTATCTCTCCTAATTTTTGACAGGATTTTTCTCTGGGGAATAAACTAATTATGCTTAATATTTGAGACCATAAATTCACTTATCTTAAATAGATAATATTGACTTAAAAAGAAATATTTAAGAAATTTTATAAATATCCGGGTATTACATAGGTATATAAAAAATGAAATGTCGCTGTTTCATAAAAATGTGTCTTAATAACTGCTATGTGGTTGTTGATTGGTCAGATTTCTTCCACAGTAGGAAAAAAAATCTTCCTTAATTTAGTTGTATTTTTTAATAAGTAGCAACATGATATATTAAAATGATAAAATAATTACATAGTGCCCATAGTAAAGGGACAAAAAAATATTTTGTAAGAGGGAGAGGGACCATGGGAAGATGAAAGAGTCCAATAGTTTTGTAACAAAAAAATTAATATCTCGATGAATGATAGTATGATGATCTTTCGTCGAGCTATCAAGATTGATGGATTTCTTGTCAATCCAAAAGATAATACCAAATCAAGGGAGGCCTTTGTCGGTGCTTTCTCTATAGCTTAAGATGTGACACCCTACTTTAAGCCTAAAATAGAGTGACACAATACTTAAATCTTGTAAGACTGAGGCTTTGATATCAACCCAGTGTGGCGCCTTGGCTATGATATATTAGATGGGTGTGAAGCCTTACTTTAAACTCTAATACTATATCAATGTAAGGCCTTGCATTTACACAATTCAGATGTATTATTTAACAAAGATTTTAAACCACTAAGCTAGGTTTGATTCTGGGGAGTAAAAACTTTCATAAAGAGTTAGAAAACTTAACCCAAACACAAGATGCTTGTTTGATAGAACAAGGAACGTAGTCACTAGAGCGAAACGTAAAAGGTCTTTCTTCATGGACTAGATCCAGGCAGACAGCTAGAATCTGACTTTTAAACCAACGTGATCTAATCTAGTAATCACTACTACAAAAATGGGTAACTACTTCCCTAAGAGACGTCCTTATTTTTAAAAAGGAAGTTAAAAATGAACGTAGTGGCATTCTTGTAAAATAAATACTGATATTCTCAAATTTGGCGTCCTAAAATAAGTTTTAGAACGTCTAAAATAAATTAAGGCGTCCCAATATAACTTCAAGACGCCTAATTTAAACTTTTTTGCGCCAAAAATTAATGTTTTAGCGCCTTGGCACCATTTTGCGAATTTTTTTGGCGCCAGCTAAAAGTCTGAGGAATAATTTTTTTTATTGGCGTCCTGATAGAAGTTCAGGATGCCTTAATTAATTTTATGGCGTCCTAATAGTGTTTCAGGATGCCTTAATAAAATTATTGGCGTCCTGAATTAATATCAGGACGCCCTAATTAAATTTTAAGGCGTCCTGATAAAACTTCAGGACACCTTAATAAAATTAAAGGCGTCCTGAATTAATATAAGGATGCCCTAATTAAATTTTAAGGCGTCCTGATACAACTTCAGGATGTCTTAATAAAATTAAAGGCATCCAGAATCAATATCAGGATGCCCTAATTAAATTTTAAGGCGTCCTGATAGTGGTTTAGGACGCATTAATTACTTTTTGGCGTTCTGAATCACTTTTCAGGACGCCAAATATTGCCAAATAAAGCATTTTCCACACCCGCGTGCGTCCTGTCTCCCACACTCTTAATTTCTCAGCTGAGCCTCCCTCAACCTTATCTCCGTCTCTCCTCCCTCAACCCTATCTCTTCGCGGCGTCCGTTGTTCTCGTTCTTTGTTTCCGGCGACGCCCCCACCGTGACCTCCGTCTCTGACGCCCCCTCTCACATTGTGCGCCGTCTCCCTCCGTCTTGCTCTTGTTCTCTCTTTCCAGCGCATCCCCCACCATCTCCGACAATCTCTAACGGTACTCCCCTTACTTTCATGGTTCTTCGACTGTATGTTTTCAAATAGGAAATTAGGGCGGCTTAAGAAGAGCTAGAGAATCGATTTTTAGAATGCTTCTTTTAGTAGTGTCTCTATCTCACTAATATGTAACTTTACTTGTATATTCACTTGAAAAAAGTGAGAGGGATGGTTGCTTCAATGGTTTCAAGTGTTGCTTTATTCCTCTGCAATTACAGCCTTTGTTTTTTCTTACTACGAAGATGAACACTTTAATACTTGTATATTTGTATTCCCTAGGTATGATTTTCTAAGCTTATGTTGCTGAATCCTTAACTGAATTCAAGTGTTGCATTGCTATTTCCCCTAGTGTCAGTATTTAGTCTTGCACATGAACATTGCTAAATTAAGGGGTGTATTCAGTTTCATTTTCCCTGTCACTAACTTTCTCTGGAATAGTAGAGAAACCATATATATGATTGCCAACACTGATGTATAAATTCATTGAAACCATAATTGCAAGAACCAAAATGCCATGGACTGCAAACCTATATGCTGTGAATTCCTCAAAATTAGCTTTCTAAAACTACACTACTTCGATCTACAATGAAAGCGTACCATGAAATGGAAGAATATCCAGTTATCATTTGAAATGTGAAATAAAGAATCTGATGATACTGGATCATTACCAAAAGATAATCAATTTGATACAAGTTATAATGTAATCTACATATCTCCAATTCCTCTTTTCAGGAAAAAAAGGAATTTGAAAATTATATAAACATAAGGTTTAAAATTTAGTTTATTACAATCAAGAACTTACAAAATTGGCCTTGACACCAACCTAAATAAGTGAACTTATTCTTTTGTTTTTTCTCCTCGAGTAGCATAGGCTACTCCAATCTCCCCTGTATTTTCTAATTGGTCTACAAACCTCCCTTGAAACCGTAAAAATCCTATGCATTCATAAACTATAATCCCAAACAAATAAACAAGCCTCTCCAATTTTTTGAAGATAAAACAAACTCCTTTTGTTCAAAATTTCGAATAATGAAGTAAAAATCCAGGAGATTAAAGTATTATAGTCCATTTTCCTCACACACAAATACACAATCATGGGAAACTTCAAACAGAGTGAAAACAAAAAAAAATTAGAAAAAACAAATTTTGAAGTTGGGATTTGATGTGTGTGCCTTGAAATGTCTACTGAATTCGTTTCCTTAACTGAAGTATTTTTTGTCTCTGTTGTACTTGACTGGACAGGTGTGCCCACGTTTAAAGTTTGGCCCTTAATATTTGCTGTTTCTCACATCAACATATTGATCACTTAATTTGAAGCAATTTGGTCAATTGAATCTGCTACAGGTGATCATTTATCCGTCTGACATTGTAAAGAGATTGGTCCTTAGATGTAGTATTTACCTGATCTATATTGTTGCTGCTATGATCTACTCGACTATACACAAATTTATTCAATTCTTTCTTTATCTTAATGGCAAGTTTTATTACTAGGTAAATTAGGTAAAACAACCATATTTTAGGCCTAAATATTTGGTGCTTGAAGCAGTGTGGTTACTTTTATAGCGAACAAGGAGTAAGTTAATTGGCTTAACTTATCCATGCTCAACTTCTTTCCCTTGATAAGATATTTAATTGGCTTTAACCTCTTGCAGCCTGAAGGAGCAGCCTATAACATTTTTCTCAGAAAGTCTACATTGGCCTTGGTATGCAAATTTGTAGTTACTAGTACTTTTATGTGAGTATCGAATTCTCCAAAATGTTCAGTACCAATTGATGAGCAGTCAAGTTTTGCCACTCTGTAAGTATATATATTTTTTTAACCTTACCAAGCAAAGTAGTAATAATGAGGGATTGAGGCTAAGTAGAATAGCTGAAATGGATTGTTTTTATAGGTATCTTCATTTTGTTCAATTGCATGAGTGATCTCCTTCTTGAGGGACACATATCATTGAAGGGTGTGTATTTTAGGAATATGCTCCTTCGTTTAATATCAATTTCTATTTACCATTTTGTTTTCCTTACTCTTGCTCCATTTTGATCAGCATTACTATTCCCAATGCCATTACAGATTTGTGAAAATTCAAATCTTGCTTCTTTGTGCCTTTTCCGTTGGGTGAAGGTTGAAGCCTTCTTTTACTGTAGGTAATTGAGTTACATGTAAGCATTTGGTTAAAAATTTCATTCACATTTTTTCTTATTTTTTATCTCAAATATTTACGTGTTTCTCATATCTTTTTTCCACTTAGCTTATTCTTTCTCATCAATTTTCTCAATCATTCTCTCCCTCACTCACCCTCTCCACAAATAAAGGTATATTTTAAAAACATACATTTATTGCATTAACTAATTTTAACCAACTTTTTGGTGGCTTATACATATATAGAACCGAAGCAACACTTTTAAGGTTCAAAATCAACCACATGTCCAACCTTTCAATATCAATCAAATTTGAAAAGCTACAATTTATTAGGTCGTGACTTTTTTTTATCTTTCCTGCTTGTAATCATGTTCCTTTTGTCATACAATTATTCCATCTCATATGTTTAGTTTGAATAATTCTAATGTTTTCTTTATTGTTGTTGTCTTTAGGTTAGCAAATAAATTTCAAGCATCGGAATTTACTCTTGAGGTAATTATAGTTAAATATTGTTGTTTTTTGTTGTTGTTGATGTGCATTGAATTAGGAAAAATTTGTAGTATTAATCATGATGCTTAGAAGTCCATAATTTATAGTTTATGAGACAACTTAGCTATATGTTTATATTTTGTAATGATTAAATTGATGCATTTAATAGATGATATTGTTATGAATTGCCTTAGTTAGTAAGTTTTGTTGAATTAAGCTGAAATTGTTTGTTGTTGAAATTTTGGGATGTCTTCCTTTTAAGGGGAAATGATGCCGAAATTTTTTAAAAAGATAGAGAAAAAAGCATGTCGTTTATGTTTTTTGTAATAAACTTGAGTGTTGTTGGAAATGTCTTAGGTGGTATTAAAATGGGGCATAGTTGGATGAATGCTTTGAGAACTAATGAAGAATATGAGAATGGGGTGGAAGAGTTTATTGAATTTGCTAGAAGGAATGTGGCTACAAAAAATGGGATGTGTTATTGTCCATGTGTTAATTGTTTAAATGGGGTTTGACAGGATATTGTTGATATAAGGGATCACCTAATTTGTGATGGAATACACCTTCGATACACAACGTGGATATGGCATGGTGAGGAGGTAACTACTAGTGCGTCCCACGAAAATGAAGTTGAGGTAGATGACGATGGAATGGAGAGAATGATTCATGATGTTGAGGTCGAATCTTTTGCACAGTCGGGTGAATATGATAGCGTGCGGAGTGATGCAGAGACACCTTTGTTCCCTGGGTGTACTAAGTATACACGGTTGACTGGGACCTTACATTTGGTCAACTTAAAGGCAACTTGTGGGTGGATCGATAGTAGTTTCACGTCGCTGCTTGAATTGTTGTGTGATATGTTGCCAGACGATAATGTACTTCTAAATCGTATGTATGAGGCCAAGAAAATCTTGTCTACGATGGGTATAGAGTATAAAAAGATACACAATTGCCCTAATGATTGCATATTGTACAGAAATGAGTATGAAGGCCTCAGTAATTGTCCGGTGTATAACACTGCACGATACAAAGTGAAGAAAGGTGGTGGTTCTGGAGATCAGACAACAAAAAGGAAACCTTTGAAGGCATTGTGGTATCTTCCAATAATACCGCGGTTTAAGCGCTCTTTACTAGTGAAGCAACAACGAAGAAGTTGAGATGGCATTCTGATGAGAGAATATCTTATGGAAAATATCTTCAGCACCCGGCTGACTCTCCGCAATGGAAGAAAATAGACGAAATGTTCCCTCAATTTGGCAGTGAGCCAAGAAACCTTCGGCTGGGGCTTTGTACAGTTAACTTCAATCCATATCAAACTCTTAGCAGCACCCATAGTGCATGGCCGATTCTCCTTGTAATATACAACTTACCTCCCTGGCTATGTATGAAACGCAAGTATATGATGCTTTCTATGATGATTTCTGGACCAAAACAACCCGGGAACAATATCGATGTGTACTTGGCGCCTTTGGTTGAGGATTTGAAGAAGTTGTGGGAGGAAGGCGTAGATGTGTTTGATGCATATAAGAAGGAGTCCTTCAAGTTGCGTGCAATGATTTTTACCACGATAAACGACCTTCCCGAATACGGAAATTTGTCAGGGTACAGTGTCAAGGGGCATAAAGCATGTCCAATATGTGAAGCGAACACAAACTTCCATCAACTAAAGCACGAAAAAAAAACGGTCTACCTCTGTCACATGAGGTTTCTTCATCGGTTCCACCCATATCGTAAGTTAAGAAAGCGTTTTAACGGCTTTCCGGAGCATAGAACGGCTCCAAAGGCATTAACCGGAGAGGATGTTTATAGTCGAGTGAAACATATCAATGTCATATTGGGTAGGCAGCAAAGGATTATGGGTAAGAAGAATATATGGAAGAAGAGATCAATTTTCTTTGATCTTCCATATTGGCGTAGTCTTGATGTGAGACACAATCTTGATGTGATGCATGTGGAGCAAAACGTTTGCAATAGCCTTGTCAGTACTCTTTTGCACATACCAGGGAAGACTAAGGATGAAATTAGTGCGAGACTAGACCTGGTTGATATGGGAATAAGATAACGGTTACATACACAATTAAGAGAAGATGGTAAGAGGGCATACTTGGAGCCAGCAGCTCATACACTATCAAAAGCGGAGAAAAAAAGTTTGTGTGGGTGTCTATATGACATTAAGGTTCCACAAGGATATTCTTCTAATTTAAGAAGGTGTGTTTCAATGGACGATTTGAAGTTAGTTGGAATGAAGTCCCATGATTATCATGTGTTGATGCAACAACTATTACCAGTAGCTATTAGAGGCATTATGAAAGATGAAGTGCGAACCACTAAACAAAATTGAGTATTTTCTTTAATGCTATCTGTAACAAAGTAATTGACATTGAAAAGTTGGATGAATTGGAAAATGAGGGTTATATTATTTTGTCCCAACTAGAGATGCATTTTCCTCCTGCATTGTTTAATATAATGGTGCACCTGATAGTGCACTTGGTAAGGGAGGTAAGGCTTTGCGGTCCAGTTTACCTAAGGTGGATGTACCCTTTCGAGCGATACATGAAGATCTTAAAAGGGTATTCTAAAAATCCTTATCGACCGGAAGCCTCAATTGTTGAAAGATATGTAGTTGAAGAGGCTATGGACTTTTGCAAAGATTATCTATCAGGGACGACGATACAATCTCAGCATGACGAGGGGATAAGCGAGGGAACTCGAGGAATCAAACTGAAGAATAAGCCTCGTGAAGAGGTGTTGCAAGCACACATGTACATCTTGAATAATATGAAAGAAGTTCAACCATACATTGATGAACACAGAAAGAGTTTGAAGAATATGAATCCAAGGAAGAATGATATGCAGATAGCAAATGAGCAAAAGAAGACGTTCATAAAGTGGTTTAGTGAGAAGGTATTGCACGAGACCGGAGTGTCGGATACAATTGAGTGGTTCGCCTGGGGGCCTTCTTTTCAGGTCATCACTTAGAGTGGTTATGATATAAATGGGTATACTTTCTACACAAAAGATCAAAATGATAGAATTTCTGTGCAAAATAGTGGGGTGATGGTTGAAGCTAAATCCATGCACTTTTCGAGTTGACAAAAACCCGGTATTAGCATCAATGGCCTATTATGGAGTTATTGAAGAAATATGGGAGATGAGCTACACCAAGTTCAAAATTGCTTTATTGAAATGTAAGTGGGTTAGCAATAATGTTGTTGGAATAGATCCACAATTTGGATTTGTCTCAGTTGATCTTCAAAGAGTTGGTCATAGAGATGAGCCATTCATTCTAGCAAGCCAGGCGAAACAAGTGTTTTATGTTACGAGACCACACAAATAAAAAAATGTCCATTGTATTCAAAGTAAAAAACAGAAGTATGGTGAAGAATCCTTCGACCTTGATGATACACCCCCTTTCACAACAAATCCCCCTACAACACGTGAAGTAGAATTGGTAGATGATGAAGAATATGCTGCAAGAAACGATCATTGTGAAGGAATATGGGAAGCCATATAAAGTAATTTCTTAAGTTATGAAATAGTACTATGTTATTTTGTGGTGGTTTAACATTTTAGTAATCTGTTTACTATTTAATAACCTATCTAACATTGATTTGTCCTTGATGAACAAGAACATGTCTAGCTCCGACGAGTTAGGAGGTGATAGGGTTGACGAGCCCGTTGTGAGAATGGGTAGAGGTAGCACACAGATGAGTGCGCTAGTAGCCCGTCGTGAGCATAAAAAAGAGAGGCTGCATGTGGACTTTGATGACAATATGAATCCAACTGCTGCAGAGGAAGATAATTTCATTAGCTATTTAGGCTATCTGGCTCAAAGCAAAGTTTGCATTGTCTACTCTGCTTGGAAGTTCGTTCCTGAGAAAACGAAGCAGTTGATTTGGGCACAAATTTTGGTACGTCACCTTTGATATATCTGCATTTGTATCATTTGTCTTATTGCTTGAAATGTAATTAGCTTTCCTTTTACCTTGCAGCAAACGGACGACGTCCCTCCCACTACGGCAATGCACAAGCATTGGATGGGGGAAGTCTGTCTACGTTGGAAAGACTTTAACAACAAGCTGACTAAAAAGTGGGTTCGAGGGGAAAAGAGGAACGAGGATCCATGTTAGATATATCCTTATATTTCTCCTGAGGACTGGAGGGAGTTTGTGGCGTCACGGCAAAATCCAGAATTTCTTGTAAAATTTCTTTCATATCATATCTTTTATTTGAATCTACTTGACAACTTAGGCTCAGTTTTATTTGTTTTCGTGTCACAGGAAAAAAGTCAGGCCAATAAAGAGAGGCAAGCGGCAAATAAGTATCCGCATTGCATATCTCGTGGTGGGTATATGAAGCTTGAACGGATAATGATGGAAGAGCAGTTAGAGAGAATGAAGGAAGCTGACCAATCTGATCCTTCCACTGTTGTCCAGCCCCCAGAACGTCCTCCTCGTCACAAAAAATGGAAAGCTGCAAGGATGAAGGGCGACAAATACATAAATGCAGATGTTGCTAAGGTTGCCTCAAAGATTATAAGTAGTTAAATTAGACATTTTAAATAGCCTCATTTGTTTCATATTATAGGGTTTAGTTGTTATTTATGAAACATCTTATGATACAGGATGCACTTGAGGAGCAGAGTTTCCAAGGTTCATTTACGCCAGGTTCACGGATGGACATCTTGTCAACGGCGATTGGGAAGCCAGATTACCTTGATCACATTCGAGGGGAGACTAGGGGAGTTATTGCCGAAAAATATTTTGGACGGCGTTCACGGGTCTATGACGAGAACAACCCTAGTCCTCAGCTTGTAGCCAAAATTCGGCCGAATCTATTTGACGAAATCATGCAAAAAGTACGATCTGAAGTGAAAACAATGATAGATTCGAGGGACAATACGGAACATACAACCCGTGAATCCCCGGCCTTCCCCAGTAGTAAAGAGAGTTTTAACCCTCCGGATGTTGATCTCGATGAACCTTCTCACACTCCACAGGGAGGACAACCTTGCACTCTCTATTTGGATGTCCCACACCGGCGTATTGTTGCCGATGCTCTTATTTACACAGATCACACCACCCACCATAATATTGAAATTCCACAAGACCTACGTAGGGTGACTGTGAAATGTGTTCGAGAGGGAGAAGGAAAAACAGACATCCCGATTGATGATGACGAGGTTCCCGATTTAGGTCGGGCCATAGGATCGTTATCCTTTGGCCGAATCATCTTATTCAGATGGCGGCGGCGACACCTCCAATGGTAGGAAATACATTACTATAACTTTCTTTTCATTGGTAATTAACCTACTCATAATATGTTTGTTTATGTTTTTATAGAATGAACAAGCTGTGGGCAAATTTCCCTACCTAGCACATCTGCAAGACATGTACAAGGACATCAACTATATCTCCTTCAAGATGCGTGCGGGCATTGTAAGCGGAGAAAAGACATATGACTTTACCGTTGACAAAAAAGATCTGGAAGAGTTTATGCATATGAAGGATTTAGATTTAGTCGTTCTTGAAGTTGAGATAATATAAGTTTTTTTTTCCTTTAATTATTGCATTGATCTTTTTTGTTTTCTATACTCAACAACGCAGTTGATTATATTTCGATCATAGTGTCTGCAATGACATATGCGTCCAGCACGGCCGAACGAGTTTGTATGGATTCTTAAGTCCAATAAACACGACGTAGACTCGCAATAAGTTAACCAGAAGGACGCTTTATGTTGGTTATACAATTGCCAAGGACGACTTTCCTGTTTATCTAGCCTCAATACTTGAAGGATACGTATTTTAGTTTTGTCTATTTAAGATTTTTCAGAATAAATTCCTTTCTTATCTTAATTTAATATTAAAATGTATATGTTGTAGTGGTCATTGGACCCTGTGTATTGTTTGTCCCTCCAAGAACACATGTTATTGGTTCGATCCCTTAGGTGGCAAGCCAAACGATGAAATCAAATCCATGTTTGCCAAGTAAGTAAATTTTCGTCTAAATCATTGATTCTTCATTTATGATTTGTTTTCATGTCTGTTAATTTCCATTTTAATGATAGTGCATTCAAGTCGGCTAGATCAATTTTTGAAGCACAAGAGTAGGGTAGACCGAAGTGGTTTTATCCAAAAGTAAGTAGTTTCAATTCAAGTTATTTCATTGACACAGTAGCTTTCGATATGCCTTTATTCGTTTTAACAATTTGCTTTTGATTTATAGTGCCCTCGACAACCAGGGAACACTGAGTGCGGATACTACGTTATCTATTATATGCATACCATCGTTGAGAGCGAACATACTACAGGTTTTCAAAACGTACGTAATCGCTCTGTGATTCTCAAATGATAATATTTTTGTTGTACTTGAGTTGTTAATTATTTCATTCACTTCATTGGTTTAACTTATACCTTGTTTTCCAATTTATAGCTTTTTGATAGTGTGGATCCGTGCTCGGAGGAAGACATCAATACAGTTCAAAACGCTTTGGTTGCACATTTTCTTCAAAACATATAGATATGTACATCATGTGTTGCCTTTTCCTCCTTTATGCCTCCAATTAATTGACGATATGTGTAGTAGCAATGTAACATGTTTTACACTTCTGGCATGGTTAAAACTTGAGACTATTGGATTTTTGAAGCAGTGAGATTTGAGAGATTAAAATATAGCCCGCAAATTTGTTGCTAGAAGTTTTTAATTTGTTTATTTTTTTCCTTCTAATTATCTCTCAATTATTGGTATTTCTGGATAATCATGTTGCTGATGATTTCCTTTCTGGTTGTATTATTTGGACTCATCATTGGAAGGTCATTTGCATGATTATTGGGGATAAGCTTTGGGTTCCACAGGCATTGATTAGTGTGGGTTCAAATTAACTCTTATGCATTTATCTTAAGTTTGAATATTTTGATTATTTGTGAGACTGTTGGATGCTATGAGTAGCAGCTCTTATTTGATGAATTGGGTGATTAGAGATGGGTTAAACCCGGTGTTGGGTTATAATTTGGTATGTTTGGTAAATTTGACTGATCTCCAGTTCTAGTTGTGCATAGAGAGTGTTTATGTCCTGAATATGGAAGAGTGTGCCATTAGTTGATTATATCAAACTTGAAAATACATTAGGATCAGGTTGCTTTATGTGGTTACCGAGTCTTCTTACATCTGCAATATGGATAATGTATGCAGGGAAAGTACTTGAAAGATTGGGCAGCTCAACCCCCTCCTCCCCCTTTCAAATTGATCCTATACTCGGATTTGTTTAGTGCTAGGAACTAGGAAGTGTTTTTTGTATTATAATTTGTTCTATCATCGCTAATATATGGTTTTAGTTTAAAATTTGTAATTATTTCAATGCCTAGTAAGAAATATATGTAGCAGGTGGTATTTTTTTTTAAAAAAAAAAAACAAATATAAGGCGTCCTGAATTTAGGTCCAGGACGCCTTATATATATTATTTGGCGTCCTAATTACACTTTTAGGACGTATAAAATCAATTTTTGGCGTCCTGGAATTAAAATCAGGACGCTAATATTTTTTTAAAAAAATATATATAAGGCGTCCTGAATTTAGGTCTAGGACACCTTATATACAATATTTGGCGGCCTTAATTAAAAAAAAAAAGGCATCTTGTGTTTCATTCAGGACGCCTTTTTTAAGGCGTCCTGAATTAAACACATATGAAACACAGGACGCCTTTGTTAAGGTGTCTTGAATAAAACACAGGACGCCTTTGTTAAGGCGTTATGAATAAAACACAGGACGCCAAAAAACTTAATATACAACTTCCCTTGGTTAGACGTCCTTCTGAAAAGGGGCGTTAATTGCCTCTAATTCAGGACATTATTTTGCTTTTTTGTAGTAGTGAATTCGAATGGGCTTTTTCAAAAAAAATTGAAAAACTTTTGAAAACAGTTTATCAGTTGTTCAAACTCTTCATTAAAACTATCATCATTGCTTAAGCCAAGATTTAAAATATCATAGTGCTTCACTAATATTAAATTTAATCTATCACTTTGCTCTACACTTAATCATTCATCACGTTATGGGCTCAATTCATGCATGTGCCCATCCCTAGAGCAATATCTAAGCATAGGATTAATATGGGTTTCTACTACTATGTGCTTATAGTTACCTATGTATATATACATACATTACATTAGCCACAAAGCCTATTCAAATAAATATTTAATCATAAGGGAAACATTATACAAAAGGTCACAAAAACTAAGCTATATGCAGCTTCACGACCTTCTCAATTATTGGCAATGATTACGCCTTTGCCTTCTATGTATGTCATTTTAAGGAAATGGGTGATATTCTTGATAATCCTAGTAGTAACCACAATCATCATGAATCATGAGAACACACCGCCAATATTTACACAAATTGCACAACAAGTCTTGCAGCTCAAGGACACACAGTCCAATTATCATGCAACATCAGTGGCGGATCTTGGGATAAATATTTTGGGAGGGGGGCCAAATATATACTCATTAACAAATTAATTTTTTTTTATGATTATATAACATGTTTAAAATATTTAAAGTTATAATAAAAGTATTTTAACAATTCTAATGTATAAGATAAGAGGATAACAAAATCAGATATCTATTACTATCATTTCTCACCGATAGCAAACAAAATCAAAGAATGAAAAGAAAGAAGGAAATAAAGTAGGAAATTTCTTACATTGGAAAAGAATCAAGACCAGACAAAGTAAATATAGAGTTGAATCAGAGCAAAAAAATAAGATGGGAGAATTTACTTGTAGCGAGCAAGAGTTAAAAAAATCACAAATGAGTTATCAAGGGAAGGGAGATTGGGAGAATAATATGTGTGTTCCTCGCTCTTGTTCTCGTTATTGAGTTATCAAGGGAGATTGGGAGAATAAGCGTGCCCTAATGACTAATGTCTGTGAGTAGGACTGCGGGAGGGAATGAATCAGATTTAATTGGAATAATCAATCAATCAATCACATTTAATTTCTCATTGTCCATTAAATTTAATTAATTTGTTGAACATTCCCATATTCTGTAGCTTAAACCAAAAGATCCCACATTCCCACATTTAATGTTACACCTCCACCGGCCTCGCCCTTTCGGGTGGCGGGTTAGAGGGATTCCTTTTAGAATTTACCTTTCCTTTGTTATTAGTCCATTTAACAATAAATCAGAGTGCGCGCAACAGAGCACCGAATCGGTTTGGACAAACTATCGTACTGGTAAAAGCATACATAAACCAAAACAGTAAAGTCCTCCAAGGGTTAGGGTACAGTTATCCGGTAGCCAAAGCTAAAATATACATACAGTCATCCCCAAAAAGTAAAATACAAAATACGACAGGGCATCCCCTGTTCTTCAACCGCTCCGTCATCCCTACCTTTGCAAAAAGGTCTTCACGGCTCAAGTACGCTACCCTGAATCACCAAAAACTCCTGGAGTCCGATAATGGCCCCCAGAGTAACCATCAATACTCATGCACCAAATGTGAAATGCGTATGTATGTAACCATCTAAGTATGGGAACATGGAACAAATATGCCAAATATACCATAATATGCAAACAGTACACACAAGAAACACATCTCTGCTCTGTTGAGCCGCCTTACCAAGATAGCCCCGGAAGCACAAATCTGTCTCCGTTGAGTCGCCATGCAGGCAGACCCCGGAAGACACCGTCTGTTTCCGTTGAGTCGCCACATAAGCAGACCCCGGCAGGCACCCTCAGCGCTAGGGACACAATCACAAACATGTTCTGTATGCATATTTGGCAAAACATATAGAAAAACACATATGACAAGCAAAACATACCACAAACACATAAAAGTGCCGGAGTAGAGTGGTTACTACCTGGTGGTAAAAGTACCGTCTTATATTTTTAGGGGCCCACTAGTGCTTCAAAAGATTGCTTGACCCTAGATATCATCAAAATACACTTATTTAGTAATTACAGAAATGCACTTACATTTATTTGTCAAATCCGAGCTACATACAGAATTTTTCCAGAAATTCTGTGCATCTGTTCCAACTTGCCAGGTTTTTAATAAATTCTAAAAAACTTATTTTTTAATAAAACCAGTGCCATTCGAACCGTTAGGATGTCTAGTTTCCATTAAAAATATACCCAGAAGTCAAAAGGTCATGTGTTTTGGAGTGGAGTTACTTTTATCTCTTCTGGTCCAGATTCGCGTCGCTATCCGTAACCCCTTTTTCAATTATTTATCTCTCCATGTGTTCTTATCCAAAGTTGTCTTATTATATGTCTAAATGCATGCCCCACATGTCTAGTTTCTGTATTAAAAGTTTCAGCTCAAATCGGGTTAGTTAACAGCCTCAAAAACGTGCTAGAAGAGGTACTGCCCATATTTTCAGAATCAGAAATAGGCTTAGTTTTAGGGGTTTTTCGGTATTTTGATTTCGGAAAATTAGACCATAGCTATAACCTACACTAAAACGTGTTCCAGACTCATTGGTAACCTCAAAATTGCATAAATCCAACCCAAACATCCAGCCCCCACCATTTGCACGAAAATATCTTAAGAAGAACTCAAAAGGCAAGGTTTTCGGGTTACCTCAAAATCGGAGAAACGATGGTTGATCTTGGGATTTTTGGTTCTTGGAGCTTAAGGTGAAGAAGCTGAATGGTCTCCCTCTGATCTCCAGAAATTTCGCCCCACAATAGTGAAAGGAGGAGGTCAATTGCCTTTTTAATAAAGGTAAAAAAACCCAGTAGCTTTTGGAATTAACCGGTGTAAGTTTCTGGCTGGTAGGGAGTAATTTTAATCTGTCAATTTGACTTATTTCTCAAGTCATTCTAGAGAAATCCAGAGTGGTCAGCTGATTTCCAAGTGGCGCATCCCTTGCAAAAGTAGGTAGATTTTTATCTGATTTTAAGGAAAATTACACGTTTGGCCCGAAACTTTCAAAAATTGCGATTTTAGCCTAGAACTTTTTAATAATTACCAAATTTTTCCCCAAGCTTTCACCTGCCCTAAAGGACATTGGTGGCGCCATTTGGGGCCCACCCATGTGCCCTAATTGATTTTTGCCCAATCATTTCAATTTTGCCCTTTTTCTTTGATTGTGGGACCCGCAGTTGGACTTTTTCATTAATTTCTTCTTCCTTGCTCCCCAAGCAAACATTTCAATGATTAAGGAGGGTGATGTGGTGCCTAAGGGCCCACAAATATGCCCTCCCATAATTACCTCCTTCTTCTCACTTTCCTGTCCAGTTCCTGCTCATCTGATCCCCACCGGGCCCCGCTGGGTATACCGGTGCTTCTTTCTACACCTTTCCTCAACCTTTCCCACTATTCTCCCTTGGGTGGATACTTGAATGTGGCACCCTCCACTCTTCCCAAAGTGGCCCCACATTCGTCGTACTCAAACCACAAGAAACCCCTGATTGATCCCTATCGATCCCATTTTGACGGTTAATCGCTTATGGGACCCGCATTTCATGTTTGACTTAAAATATGACTTCAATCATATGATTTCTTTTTCTTCCTTATGGTGAACGAATTTTAATAGGATAGGGACTAGGGATTGACCGTTTTGCCCTTACTCTTCTTCTTTTAAATTATTCCTCCACTTAATCTATTTACAATAATTAAATAATAATTAAATTAAAAGAAAAACTCCTCATTAATTCAACCGTAATTACAAGTACAGTAATTATAATAGTTGGGGTGTTACATTTAATTTGCATGATTAATTTTTTGGAACATTTTTTTTTGGAGGGCCATGCCCCCCCTGCCACATAGAAGATCCGCCATTGTGCAACATGTACATCAAGTCTTACAGCCTCATCAGGAATTACAACCGCAAGACACACAATCAATTAATAAAATCAATCATATAGTCATGAAACGAATATAATCGACGCCACAAAAAAAATACATAATATATTAGAGTAAGAGTTACTACCTGTTAACCTTTCTGTAATTGCATGTACCTTTACCAAAATCCTTTTTTGTTCGTTTTTTTCCCTTAAGCTCAGGCAAATGTCAAATCCTATAATTTGAAATTTATATAGCGATGGTTCATTGTGAATTATAATCTTTGTAACATAATTAAAATTATGTTCTTCTAGACTCACTCATAAAGCTTGTCCTCTTTATTTGAATTTGTTGGTCATCAATGATAATATTGTACCCTTATGTTATTATATACCCACTAAGACATATTTAAATGCCTACTATCATCTGTAACTAAACCATTAATTCAGGAACTAGCCCTTCAAATCTTACCGAAACTCTCAACTCATTACTAGTTACAATTATCCAAAACTATTGTCATTTTTTGACCTAACAGTAATTCTATCTCTAATTTCTCAAGAAACTTGGAAAAATCATAATTTATTCTAGAAAACTCCAAATTAGGTGATTCTAGTTCGTATTTAAAGCTTTGTAAACCTAATTTAAAAGTAAAATAATCACTAAAACAAATTACAATGGTAACCTTACATAATTCATAGAAATGGTTACCACCCAAATCTGGAAAATAGGGTATCGGTTCTCCTAGTTTTTCCTGTCTAAATTGAAAAGTCATAACTTTCTCTTTAGACCTCTGATTAATGTTTTCCATGACTCATTTTAAATATTAAGAGGTGTACTATCTCCTTACGAAATTTTACAAACAGAAGAAATAGTTCACTCGATCAAAACTTCACACGAATTTGAAACTCAAATATGGAAAACGGGATTTTCCCAGTTTTTCCTGTCTAACTTGAAAAATTCAGAAATTTCCCTCTAGTCATTCTATTAATGTGTTATAGGACTCATTTTAAATATTATGATGTGTAATATGTCCTTACCAAATTTCAAAGACAGAAGAAATCGTTTACTTTGTCAAAATCTTACACAAACCCGAAACTCAAATCTAGAAAATAGGATCTTTCCTGTTTTTCTTGTCTAACTTTAAAAATTCATAACTTTGATTTTAGACCTCCAATAATTAACGTGTTCTAGAATGTGTTTTAAAGATTAAGAGGTGTACTATCTCCTTACTAAATTTCACCCAAAAAAAAGTCAAACTTTAGCTTTTGAAATCAACATGCATGTGACCTTGTTTTCCGGACAAAAAACTATGATGAAAGACAAGACATGCAACCTCAAACTCAAGACTAAAACTCCAAAAATTTGACACCTTTGAACCCGACATTGCATGCACAGTTTTGGTGTTTCATTACAGAGCCAAAGAACCTCAAAATCAAAATTCAAGGCATCTTTATGCCTTACATGGTGTTAGAAGCTTTTCATTGAAAACTCTAAACTTCCAGCACCCATTTGACCTCAAGAACAACATTAATCTGTTGAAATGAAGCTAGAAAAGGGATTAAAAGACTCATCTAAGCCCAAAAACCGGTTTGCATGTGAATTTCGGCCACCTTCTTCCTCTTCTCCGATGACTCTTGCTCTCTCAAACCGTCGCTCGATCTCTCTTTTCGGTCTCACTCTCTCTCACTCTCCACTATCTCTCTTTCTCTATCTTTCTGTGCGTCTTGTCGAAGGAAATGGGAAATGAAGGATTTGGAAGGTGTGAGTGTATGTACATGGTGTCATAAGTGTGTTGTCTGAATGTCACTGAAAGAGTGAAGTGTGCGAGTTGAGAGGAGTGTGTGTCGTGAGTTGAGGGAAAGAGAAAAGGGGGAGGAATCCACATTCCCTGCTCGTCCAAAAGATGAGCAGGGAATGCTCATCCCCAAATAAAAGGGGTTTTTTATTTTAATTTTTGAAAAAAATACTTCATGCACTAAAAACTATTTAACTTAAGATATTAGATGTTGAAAAAATATTTAAAATATTAGGTGCTACTGGAAAAATATTTTAGGATACTAGTGTTATAGGAAAAATATTTCTGAATGTTCAGGATGTAGCATAGAATTTAATCCAAATATATAAAAATACACAAAAAGTTTTACAGATTTAAAAAAATGGTCCCCGCCCCCAAAATTATATAGATGAGCATTCCTTGATCTTTTGGATGAGCAAGGAATATGGATCTAAGAGGGAGGGGTAACTACTAGAAAAGCATGAAATAGCGACATAATTTTGTGGCGATATTTGCGACAGATAAAAATATCCGTCGCAAATTTCATGTTTTGCGACGGAATTTGGAAATCCGTCACAAAATGCCGTGTTTTTTGATAGATAGGTAACTCCTTCAAAAAACGGCGTGATTTTTCACGCTGTTTTGTGACGAAAAACCCATCTGTCGCAAAAAGGCGTCAATTAGGACGTCTTTTTACGAAGGTGTTAAGGTTCTGTCGCAAAACGGCATGAAAAATCATGTTGTTCTACGACGGAGTTACCTATTCGTCGTAAAATAGACACCGATGGCGTTAACGTTTCGTCGAAAGATGGCATTAAAAAAGGCATCGTTTTGCGACGAAATTGTGCGTTCTTCACAAAACGAATGTCCTTTTACGACGACGTTAACGTTCCTCTCAAAACGGCGTCAATAAAGGTGCTGTTTTGAGACGGATTGCGTCATCCATCGCAAAACGGCGTCAAATTTGATGCCATTTTGCAACATAATCTAGGTTTGTCGCAAAATTACATGATTTTGCAACAAAAATCGGTTCCGTTACAAATCGCTGGTTATGTTCCACTTCAAATCCGTGAGCTCCAGTCTGCCAACAGCTCTCCTCTCCGCTCATCTCCTCCTCCGCTCGGTCCGACGTCTCACCTTTCGTTTCCGCGTCCTCCAGCGCTGCTTGACATCGACGTATCACCGCCTGTATCTGTCTCCCCCTCCAACGCCGCCTCCCCTTGCATTTCTGGTCACCGCCTCCCCTTCCATTTGCGGTTGCCGCCTCCCCTTCCATTTCCGGTAACCTCCCTCTCTCTCTATATTGGTTCCTCTCTTCTCTTGTTTTGTTGCACCGCATCCTTCTATTTTCAGTTTGTTATTGAAACTCATTAATCTCACTCGTCATGCCAATGAAACGAACTGATGAACTAATTTTATTGTATGTGAAAAATACAATCTTATTGTATATGATTTTCTTTCAACACGTATTGTCTACAAGACTTTTGTTTACAACTAAGTCATTTGCTCATTTATTTGGATACATTAGATAAGTGTTGGAAACTAATCCTTAATACTTTTCCGGTTCTAAATATAGAACATAGTTTGTAGTGTAAAATACTACAAACTATACCCTATATTTAGAATCAAAGGTAAAACCATATAAGGATTTTCTTCCTCAATTAGCTTATCTAGGTCATAAAACATCAACTCAAATTTCTAGGCCAAAAATTATCCTCTAATTAATTTTCCTTGAATTTTCAAGAAATAGGCACTAAATTCCAGAAAATATCTTCACAACTATTTAGGCCAAATTTTTTGTAATTAATCCCTTCATAATATTTCTAGATCCTCAAAATAATACTATTTCATAATTTTTCCCTAAATTTTTCGGGGTCCAAAATATTTTTTAATAATTATCTTAAATTTTTCCTCATAAGCTTAAAACTTTTAACTTCAACTAGCGTAGCAACCTACTTATCTCAATCTTATTTCTAAACTTCTAGTCCCAACATCTGGGATCTTACATAAGCTATACTACCTTTGTTCTTAATATAAGATCCAATTTTACCAGTAGGAGTATATATAAAATTTCATTAAAGGACCACAAAACTAAATTTACCAGTCAAGGACCAAAACATTTTGAAATGACCAATATGAAATCAAGTTTTGTACATACAAAGAGAGCAATGCCTCTTGCTGGCTTTTTTTAAAGAAAAAACTGTTTGATCATCGCTAGGCGTCCTATCACCGGTCTTCACTAGGCTAGAGCGACCACTGTCAGTCGGTTATCGAAGCTTCAAGGTCGACTGGTCGAATCTTTGACCATAGAAAATTAATGTGTTGTTTATAGAAGAATTTCTCTTATTTATGAAGCGTTGCAGACTTGATCATAAAAGTAGAATCATGAACAAGTTGAATTCTCATATGATTAATATATTAATTTCTGGTGAATAGCCTTTGAGTGAAACCCAATTAATTTCGAATTGATGATAATGATCGCCTTCAGCTTACGTACAGATGTTGCTCTTGTCAAAGAAAGTCATTGAATATTGAGCTGACGTACGGCATCCTTCAAGAGTTTCAACTTCACTTGGTCGCAGTTTGAGGAAGGCCCACATCAGTGCCAAAAAACAAAAAACACAAATTTTAGGTAAATTTCTTAAGTCCCACATCGCCTAGAACCCAACCTAAATTATGGTATATAATGCTTTGAAATTTCGTAATAATTTGCCTAACTACAAAAGTAGCCAGGCACCAACGGTTTAAAGGAAACTCATGTGATATGTGGATTTGAGGAAATATACAATGTAAAAATTACATACAAAGAGATACAAGATTTGGAAAAAAAAAAAAAAAAAAGTACCTGATCTCTAATCACCCAAAAAAATAAAGGATTGAGGAAATATATATCCCCAATTACCCAAAAAAAAAAAAAAAAATCTGACGTCCAATCACCCGAAGACTTCAAAGGACAAACATGATAATGATTAACATAAAATATAAAAACTATGAGGTATTTCAAAATACCTCTCTATTTTATTTTAAATCAGTAGAATAATATCTTAAGGTTTACTATGATGGCAATCTTCATCAATCATGCCCACATTTTGAAAAAAATAAATTAACAAAAATGCCCAAAAGCATGACAAAAAATTATACAATAATTCATGTGAAAATGCTATTGAAGATAATAGAAGTCAAATACATGTAAATGAACAAACATATGGATCAGCAACTTAAAAAAGTTTTACTCCTCTTGTCCTCAATGTTATCTATTAAAGATAAAGGAAGTTGAATAAATTACTTAATTATAACGTATGTGACATGGTCTCTTTAAACTATTTATGTGTAACTGTTGACCTCTAGGATTTCATATTTTGGTCATAGTCTTAGTTAGTTTTTCATGTTACTTCTCTGTGGAACTATTTTGACACAGATCAAGCGATTACAGTTTCATTACTAAGCTTTGAAATACATGGAGTGATGTAAGGAATTAATAAAAGAAGACACGCCCATCAAGGAAAAGGGGAGAGAGAGAGAGAGAGAGAGAGAGAGAGAGAGAGAGAGAGAGAGAGAGAGAGAGAGAGAGAGAGAGAGAGAGAGAAGCACATGGGTCACAATTTCCGTGCCTGGGCATGATCGGGTTGGGTTTTTCTCATAATCTCTTTCTCATTATTCCTCATTATCTCTAAATCATATCCATCCAATCAATCACAATACCACTTTAACCTTTCTCTCATCTCCCCAATCAATGGCTCAGATGGGCGAATGAGGGAAAATGAGAAAAATGATGAGGAGAGAATCATCTTCCGGGCATGACCAGTGGAGAAGACACAGAGAGCTGCAACGCCTAGGTGCTAGAATGAGTGCCTAGGCCGTGATCGCAAGAATTAGAGGTAGAGAGGAAGAGCGCCTAGGCGCTAGAAGGAGGGCCTGGTTGCTCCGTCACTATCAACAAAATGGTATACTTTACTAAACCCGAAAATCTGAGGGTTTTGCTAAATATTCTCTCTCATTTCACCTTGGCCGACCTTTTGGACTTTCTGGGCATTCTTTGGAGCTTTAGGTGCTAGGATTTGTGCTCTTGAGGAGCTTGGACTGAGGAATTGAACTTTGGAAGAGATTCAGGGTTTCATTTCCTTTGGTTTTTCCTCATCTTCTCTATTTCCTCTCCTGTAATTTATTGTGGCTATGATTTTCTCACGTAGTTGTAGCTTGTGGCTGATTATGGTAAAATTGTGCAAGAACATGAAGTTTGCATGATGAATGAATGGTTTTGTTGGCAAGATAGAATATACTTGTCTAGTCACACATTAGGATTGGTGCTTGAAATTTAGATTTCATTACTTATAACAAGAGATTGAGCAATTAATGGAATTAAACACTTATTCTTACTTGAGAAAGCTTTTTCAAGTACTTTTTAATCCTAGACGAACACATTTATTCATTAAAAACATATATGAGAGGAGACTAATTGATTGTTAAGAAATACAAGCGAAAAAATAATTATAGGCTCAATTTTATCCATGAAGTTAAAGAGTCCATTGTTTTCATTCACTTATAATTTCAAAAATAGTTGGTTATAATAATTTTACAGTTACATCCAAAATTTGTTTTAGCTCAACTTAAGTGAAATCACTAAATCTTTTATTTGACCATATTTTTACACAAGCATCCGTCATTAACAAGTTGATGAATAATTTACTAGCCACGCACAAATGATATATGACAAAAGCCCGAGCAAGTACATAAATTATAAAGTCTGCGTTATAGAGATCATCAAATTGAAAACTTATATATAATATTTTACAATCTTATGGCACGGTTACGATGGAGACTAGAGATAAAATGCCTAAGATTATCTTCCTAGCTAGTTTCTCGTAATTTAAGATTGCGAAATGTTTTGTTCCATTAAACAGGATAATATATATTCGAGCCACATAGAATAAATAAAAGGATATTGATGCGAATATATATATATATATACACATATATGTATACACATATACACATATATTTGTGTGTGTGTGTGTTTAATATATTTGCGTGTTCTGTTATAAGAACACAAATGTCTAGCCCACTAATGCAAAAAAGGGCTTTAAGACCGCCTCGTTTAAACGGAGTATTGACGCATCGGTCTTAAAAGTATGACCGGTGGCAGTTTTGTAAATATCAAGAACTTCTTGGACCGGATCCTTTATTAATGGGTCTTAAATATATTATTCAGACCGCTTAACAAAACAACCGGTCTTAAAAATGTTATTAAAAAAATTGAAATATCAATTACTTTATAGAGAAATCTCGTATAGCCCGACTTATATTTTCTGCGGACCAAAATAATAAGGAAAAATTTAAATATAAAGGACTAAAACTTTTAAGACCGGACATATATACAAAACGGTCTTAAAGGTTATACTTTTAAGACCGGACTTAAATTGTGGCCAGTACAAAATATTGAAAAAAAATTAAACAAAAAGTTTATTACTTTTAAGACAGGATTTTAATAATGGACGGTCTTAAATGTTAACCTTTAAGACCAGCGTTTTAGTTCATCCGGTTTGAAAACAAAAGCACCAAATATTCGCGCGAAACCTTACCTTAGGACTTATACGTTGCTCTCTCTGAACTCTAAAACCTATGTTCTTGTTGCAAAACCCCTCTTCCTATTGCATTAGCTCTCTTCCTCGCCCACCACCACCATCCTCTGTTACTCTCTCACTTTCTCAGACATTCCTCTTTCGCACCACCACTCTCAACCTCTCTTCCTTTCTCGAAAATGAATAGAGAAAACGGTTCTTGTCCTGTTCGTTCAACGTCAGTTACTGGTCTTATTGGTGTGAGTCAGAACAAACCCTCTTCATCTCACAATGAGCCTCGTAACCGCCCTGCACGCCATGGTAGAAGTGGCACACGAATGAAAGACGTATCCGTAAGTCGGACCTCTGGGTCAAAGCTCGAGATTCAGTTTGATGAAAAGTTGGCTCCTTTCGATCCTAATAAAGGCAAATATAATAGTTTTGTCGGCTATCAAGCACGCAGCAAGGCTAGCATCTTGACATATAAGTGGAAAAATGTGGACCTTTGCACAGTAAAGGAACCTATTTGGGACACTATCCGGCTGACATACACTATCCCTGACTGCCAGAAGTTGAAAGATAAGACATTGTCTTATTGTGTTGATCGGTGGAGAAAGTTTAAGACCTTTCTAGCTAACACCTATATTTTTTCCGAGGTTCAGTGATGAGCAAGATTTATGCCATGTTTTCCCTGTATTTTATGACTGAATCGTATCGTTAATATGATCTTAATTTCATGTAATCCTAGAAAAAAGGCATTTATTCATTGTACAGGGAACTTAAGGGTGAATTCTGTTTACATCCTAAACATGTGCTAAGAAAGAAGAAACTTTTGAGGTTTTATAAGGAAGTTGCATAACATAGCCAATGTTGTGCTATAGCATCAGGACAGCCGTATCGAAGTGCAATACAATGCATCCCTGAAGCTATAGCATAGTAAGTGACGCAGTGCTATGCGGCATATATTCTGATCTTTTCTCAAGATTGTTTCAGGAAGTATAGTGCAGGTCGAGGATAAAAGGTAGATTGCTGATGTATTGAAATAGAAGATGCCGAGGATCGGAACTAAAAGATTTGAAGAATCCTGCAGGATCAGCAGAATCAATCTATTACAAATTGGAAGATAGATACGATCGAACCTCGACAGATTAGGAAGGCACATATTGCTGGAACTTACGCCGCAAGAAAGCTTGATTATATAAGGAAACAACAAGCCAACCCTAAGGAGGTCGTGGAGTCGCTGAGAGCCTAATCCCATTCATATTCGGCCAGACTTAGAAGAAGAAAGAGAGAGTTCACAAGGCACGAAACCCTCAAGAGAACCCAGCATCCTTCCTTGCAGTGAGACGGAGAGAAGAAGACGGGGAGTGGTGACGTGACAGGGCTTCTTCCACACCGTCGGAAACTTCGTCAAGCTTTCTATTTTCTTTCATTTTAATCTTTTGATCATAGGTCATTTTGTTGTTCTCTGTTTTGTGTTTCCCTCGTCAGTCATGAACTAAATTTCCTATGGCTGAGCGAGGATGATTTCTTAAGTTTGGAATGAACCCAGTTGTTAGTTCTTAATTAAATAAATTCAGTTTGCTTATCAGTGATTTAAATTCTTGTTGATTAGCGGAAGCTAAGGGCTAGGTATGTGGCATCGACTTACTGAAAAGGAGTCGAGGTTAGACCTCTGAGAAACAGTGATCGCTAGGCAGGCTGGTGCAAGGGTTGACCTATTATTGTAGGCTTCAGGAATGGGTCTACCACTCATAACTATAACACCTTGCTTTGTAATGTTGATCTAACTAGAAAATTGTCATAGGCATATGGGAGAAGTAAAGTTAGTATTACATGTATCGGATGCGGAAGCTTCGATAGACTATAGTGGTGGGTTAGCTGAATAGTAGTGTAAATAGCATCTATGTTGTAGCATTGCGGAAGCTGTACAGTATAAATGCTATAGCAATGTGTGAAGCAACTGGGGGATTGATATGCTTAAGAATGATTCCGAGTTCAGCCTATTCTCCTACTGATCGATTTCTTCTTACGACTTCAACACTCTGTTTACTTTCTTGTTATTTAGCGTAATCACAAAAACCTCCAACCAAATTAGATTTTACTTTCTGTTCACACAACTATTACAACAGTTGAGCGTCACTTCTCGGTATCTCAGTCTCTGTGGGACGATACTCTACTTACACTTTATTACTTGTTCAACTGATTTACTTGCCATCAAAGAAATCGACCAACATTCAGCCTGACCATAATCCTTGGGACAAGTACACATTTATTGATGAACAAACTTGGCAACAATTTGTTCAGCTACGGACCACTCCTGAAACTTTGGTGAGTTTATATTTAGTTTTGTTTGTCCTTTTTTGTTTACTTATTAACCTGTGCAGATATGTGAATGTTATTGTGTTCATCTAATCCTGTTAGTTAGATGGTTTGGTGTGTGAATAGAAGTATATATTTCCATCCTTTGTCCTGCATAAGAGGAGCATGTCTTAGTTCTATGCAAGTTTGATATGTAAACCATGCAAAGGTAAAATACTAAGTAGGTAATTAGGAAAATAATAATGGCATAAGAGTCAAACCATTATTATAGTCTTAGCTAGCTCTGTTATAGTAAGTAGTGGTTAGACATTGCTATTAGTTAGTTAGTATGTTAACTGTGTAAAGGTTTCGGTGCAGTTCTGCAACTCCCTTTCCTCTAGTTCTCCCAATTTCTTCTACAATTCTACATCTTCCTTAAATAAAATGTTGAAACTTGATGAAGTGAATTTGACTAGTGTTTGAGTTTCATATCAAGCAGAAGTTCTCTAATTTATGTTAGTGAGATTGCTGGAATTCATAATTAATAGTTGTTTTCAATTCTGATTCACAGAAAAGAAGGGAACAAGCATAGGAGATAGGGAGAAAGAATGATTGCCCGCATAGGGCTTCTCACGGCGGATATGAAAAGGCCGAAAAAGAATTGATGGCGGCCAAACGGAAGAGATTGGAAGATGAAGCAGAATCCAATCCTTTTACGATACATGATCCGCCATCTCCAATACGTCGCTATCAGTTAAGGTTGTCTATTCGGGAAAAGCCAAGCAGCGCCTACACGAGTGAACAAACTCGTCTAGTTGCTGAAAGAATTGTAAGTATCGTTATTGTTAATTTTTAGTTACTAAACATGTTTCATTACTAAGCTTCTCGTTATCTGTATCTTACAGGAAGATCTTAAAAAGAAATAAATAGAGGGATCTTTTTTGTCGAACGGGAGGAATGATCTTCTGACCATATTGCGACTGGAAAACCAGATCACGCGAAGCGTGTAAGGGGGGTTGGAGGACAGATAGGCCTGAAGGAATACTTTGGTAGCGGTAAACGCCAGAAACAAAGTATGGTTACCCGGGAGGAGATGAAACAGACGCTGGCCAAATTTAGTGAGGAAGCAGAGGCTAAAGAAGCTTCATTGACTGCAATATTTCAATCCCAGCTGAGCGAGATGAAGGAGGAAATGAATCAAATGAATCTGCTTGTGAGCTCTCGTGCAGAGACTAGTGTTCCCTTGCCACACTCACCTACACCTATGCAGCAGAGCACTAGAGGGAGCTGCATTGTTGGACAATCATAACAACCTTGTGACCTTTATGTGGAGGATCCTGATCATCATGATAGACGATTAGTTGCAAAAGGGACTGTCCACAACTTGGGATCAACTGTACACCACCAACAAATGGCTGATGATGAAGTCAGAGTTGAAGAGGCCATCATTGATGCACCTGTCCCTCTCCCAACTGGTCAGATAAAGGTTGTGAGTGATGTCATTGGAACCTTCATCTCGTGGCTAGTGAAGCTTGTACATGTTTCTACTCTTCCTGAAGCTTCAGCCCCTCCTGAATTGGTTGGCACAGCTAAGTTGAGTGCCAAGGAAAAAATTGTCCTTATGGTATCCAATAAACAAGTTGGACTTAATCAGTGGCCTGTTAATACAGAAGTAGGCCTCTGTAATAAGCACCTGGTTTTGGTTGACCAAGATGATATAATTTCCCTACTGTTTGATAAACAGGAGCTTATTGATGCAATTATTCTCATGTTTATAAAGTAAGTATCTTCTTCTATGAGTACATAACATAAATGTGAGACACTCACATACGTATATACTAATTCCCTGACGTCATTATTGTAGGTTAATGCATCGTGAATTGGAACAGCGGGGCAGAAGCCAAGATATTGGATTCTTGTGCCCACAGTATATAAGTCAACCACCCTTAGCGGAGAGACAATCATACATAACATCAAGGTTGTCCACCAATAGGAGAAAGTGGTACTTGGCACCATACTACAATAGGTACATATCATAATTCTTTTCTACAATTTCCTTAATTCTGCTACATATTACTGAGTACTTGTCTGTTGTGAATTTTCAGTCGCTATTGGCAGTTGGTCCTGATTTGTGCGAATGAGAATAAAGTGGTTTTTTTATGCTCCATTCACAACAATCCACTGCCTACATTGAAGCAGATCGTGAACAAGTAATCATGTCATTTTGATTGTCTAGTCTGAAATCTCTGCTGTAAAATTTCAGCGACCATTATTGAGTAAATTTGTGATTTTGACAATAAGCCCTTGAAATCATTCCAACAAAAGGTCAAGAAAAGGTTTGGGGCTGAGGTCAAAGAGCCTACATAGATCATACCAAAGGTTAGTACATATTTGGACACTGGCACACTGGCTTGTGAACTTGGTCAGTAGCAATATATGCTCTTATATATTTCCTATTCATTTTTAGACCCATCGGCAACCAAAGGAGTCCAACTTATGTGGCCATTACGTCTTGACACACATGTATAATATTGTCATGCAACCAATGACTAACATCGCTGAAACGGTAAATGTATATTGCATACCTTTGCCTGTGCACTGACCCCTTTGATGTAAGGAAGGACGACTAATATATTTCTGTCTTTGATGCTATAGAAATTTGACTGTGCTAACCCCTTTCCTGATGGTGATATTGAGCACACACGCGATGTGTTTTGTGAATATCTGTATGATCTGATGATCTCGGAAAGTTGGGAAAATAATTGATTTGTGAATTCCTTCGTAAATATATGTTGTATCAACAATCATCTTCGGTCTGTAGATGAACAATTGTCCAATTTGTGATAGTATACAATAATAATTTGCTAATTCATTTCAAACAATTTCCTTATGTCCATTTGTGGTTGCTGAATGTATTGGATGGTGGATAAAACTATTTATTGCTTAATTTTAAAAAATATTGCGAGAAGTTTAGGACCGGATGTTTGATAAATGTCCAGTCCTAAAATTCTTCATTTCATTTAAAAAATATGCCAGACTTTTAGGACCGTAGATTTATTAAATGTCTGGTCCTAAAAGACTTCATTTAATTTAAAAAATATGGTCAGACATTTATGACCGTATATTTGTTAAATGGTCCTAAAAGTCTTCGTTTCGTTTAAAAAATATGCCAGACTTTTAGGACCGTAGATTTATTAAATGTCCGGTCTTAAAAGTCTTGGTTTAATTTAAAAAATATGGCCAGACTTTTAGGCCGTATATTTGTTAAATGGTCCTAAAAGTCTTCGTTTAATGTAAAAAATATGGCCAGACTTTTAGGACCGTAGATTTATTAAATGTCCGGTCCTAAATGTCTTCGTTTAAATTAAAAAATAACTAGCCATTAAGGCCCGAGCTATTTGCGATTAAGAGGCAATATATTTATTAATATATTGTTATATAAAAAATCACTTAGATATTTAAGGAATAATCATAATATTAAATTAAATATTTTGGAGCTACCGCCTACATTATTAATTTAAAAAATATTATGTAACTACTTTCCCTATTATTCATATTTCATAACCAATTTACTTTATTTATTTAGAGAGAATAATCAAAACATTAAATTAAATATTTGTACATATTACAACCTCCATTATTAATTTACAAAATACTGTATAACTATCTTCTCCATTATCCATATTTCATAATTGCCTTGCTTTTTCTTTTTTCTTTTTTTAATTTTAGTGTTTTGAGTATGCTATTTTTGCTGATATGTTGGCTAGAGAGATGCTTACTGCTCTACTTTTATATAGTTAAGATGAAGATTGCTTTCCAGATATTCAAATAATGCATAAACTAAACACACACGAGGACAAAATTTAAAAATATTTTATTTAATAATTTTTATGCTGCCCTATAAAGGGCAGCGACTATTACAAAAAAAAAACCATAAAACAACTAATCTTGACCATCGTTGTCAAAGAGGGGGAGGCGTCAAAGGCGTTAGAGGCGTCGTCTTCAGAAGGATGGTACTCCACGTCATTGGCGTGGAGTGTCATGTTCAGCTTGTTGTTGACGGTATGAACAATCTGAAACAATTGGCCTAAGCGTCGGTCGATGTGATTGACGCAGGCCACCACGTTCTGCACCAACTGCTTGACAGTCGGATTTGGAGGCAATGGAGGAAGGGGCTGAGGTTGAGGAGGAGGAGGAAAAAGAGGACCTGATGGAGTAGCCATTACAGTGGAGGCTAGGCGGTGGAGGAGGTTGTGTAGAAGTGATGGTGAAGAATGTGAAGAAACTAAAGTAACAACGGGTTTAAATAGAGAACCCATCCTGAAGAATATGAAACGCCAGAAACTTTTTATGAGGAGACGCATAGTTCCTCAGAATAAAAGGAGACGTATAGTTGGGCAGTTTACCTGGAAGCCGAAGAGACTCTGGATCATGTGAACAGAGTGTAAGGATACGACTACGCTATGTGAGTAATTTTGAAGTGACTGAACATTTAATACCAGATTTTGTAAAAGATCCATTCTTAAAAGTAATATTTTTTAAGGAAAAATTCTTACTTTACAAAAAAAATAATTGAAAAAATAATAATTGACTTTTATGACCGGATATAAGATAAAAAGTCGGTATTAAAAGTAATTGAATTGATTGGAAAAATAAATAGTAGACATTTAGGACCAGATATATGATAAAATGACGGTATTAAAAGTAATTTAATTGAAAAAATAAATAATATACTTTTAGGACTGGACATATGATAAAAGGACGGTCTTAAAGTCTAAACACAAAAATCATAATCAATTGCGTATCTCTCTGCCCTTATTAACTCCTCACACTACCTCTCTGTCCTTATTAACTCCTCACTACCTCCTAACTCCTCACTACTTAGCTCTCTGCCCCAACTGCTCAAAGCCTCAAACCATGGTTAGATACAAGATAACTCCTCATAGGGGTACTCTTACTCCTGAAGCTCGTGCCTTCCTTGAATCGTTATACGGTGCGCCTCCTCCAGCGAGGGTGTGTTCTATTGTGACTGAAGAGTCTCGAGGTTGTTGGACACATTGTTATTTTGGATGACGAAGATATTGCCGCACCCCCCAGCCTTCAGACCATGAAGAGGTTCCCACTCCCCCTCTCCAACCTCTTGGCCCCAGCGCGCCTACTGCTGACCCCTCTCCTCTTTCCTCTAATGATGCATTGTGGTTGATACGAATAAGACAGGAACTTGCTGATCTCCGGCGAGAAGTTAATGCTGCTCACGCCGATATCGCCAAGGCATTGGAGGATAATAAGCTTTAGGATGTTTAGTTAGATTATTGTCGTTGATAATGTTTAGTTTGTTTTTCTTTCTTTTTTTCCTTGTGTACGTGCATATTCTCCAGTAATGTATAAAGCATTAAGAACTAAGCTTGTGTCTTTTTTATATTCATATTCTCTAGTAATTAAAGAAGCTTATATATTCTCCAGTTTTCCTTTATTTTATTCATTCAGTTGCTGCTGCGCTCGCCAAAGCCAATCCTCTTTTTTTAGCTTGGTTAATAAATGAGGACCTTTATGACCGGATACTTTAACTGGTCTAAAAAGTATTTGACTTTTAGGATTGAATTTTTATAAAACTCCGATCTTAAAATTAAATGAATAGTAAAAATTTAGGACCGGAGTCTTCTAAACCATCGGTCTTAAAAATTAATTAATAAAATTATATCTTTAGGATCGGATACTTTATAATTAACCGGTCTAAATAAAATCCAAAATACTAAAATGTGTCTTTGTCGCGCGGAAAATTAAATTTTCCTCTCTAAACTTCTCTTGTCGCGCCGAAAGTGATTACTCTGGTTCTATCTCCAGTGTTTGTGTGTTGCTTCACGTTGCTCTCTCGACAACTACTTTTTGGTTCCTTAGCTAAACGTCTATAGACTAAGTTGTACGAGGTGTTTCGGTTATATAACTTTATGATTTTCCTGCTTATAGTTCTGGGTTTTTCATAGGTTGAACGAAATCGATGAAATGTTCTTGTGGGTTTCTCTGTTGTTAATGAATATTGTATTTTGAAGATTATATTTACACTTTAGACCTACCCAACTGACCAACAAGTGTTTTTAGGTTACTCTTGCTGTCTGCAACATCAACGTTCGTGGCCGGAGAAGAAAGACTCAGCAAACGCATTTGAATTTATATGCTACATGTGAGTCCACAAGACCTTCATGCGATACATTTAATTTCCTCGTCATGCATTTATTTTGCTTCTTGGATTCACTGTGATACATTTATGACCAAAAGTGATTCTTCATTTTCCCATATGGGAAGAGAACTTATTGTCCCGACTTCTTATACTTTGTCTAAGGATGAGAAACGAAGTTTTTGTGAGTGTTTACTACATGGCACAAAAGTTCCCTCGGGGTATTCTTCAAATTTTAAGAGGCTTGTATCGATGAAGGACTTGAAATTAGTAGACCAAAAGTCTCATGATTGTCATGTCTTGATGCAACAGCTACTCCCAGTAGCTATTCAAGGCATCACCTAATATGATCTTCAACACATTTTGACTAGACTTTGTTTCTTCTTTAATGCGGTTTGTAGTCAAGTTTTCGAGATTGAAAAGTTTGATGAATTGGAGAATGAAGGATATCTTATCTTGTGCCACCTTGAGAAGCTTTTTGTTCCTACATTTTTTAACATCATGGTTCGTCTAATTGTTCATCTAGTGAGAGAGATAAAGTTGTTCGGCCCTATCCATTTACGGTGGATGTACCCAATTGAAAAATCTACAAAATTCCTAAAAGGGTATGTGAAGAACGCATACCAACTAGAAGCATCAATTGTTCAGAAATATGTTTCTGAAGAAGCGATGTAATTTTGTCAAAATTATTTGGCCAAAGTAAGACATATTGGGCTTCCTAAACGTCAACATGCTGAAGGGGGTAGGCGAGGAGCTTCAGTAAAGAGTATGGATCCTGATGAATTGTCACAAGTCTACTTATACATCTTGAATAATGTTGATGAAGTTCAAGACAACATAGAAGCACATAAAGAAGCTTTAAGGAAAGAAAATCATCGAATGACTGAACAAAGGTTGATTAGGGACCATAACAAAACTTTTGCAAACTGGTTCAAACAAAAGGTCGAGGGAGAGGAATGTGTGTCTGATACAATCAAATGGTTAGCACGTAGTCCTGAGGTTGATGTCATAAGTTGGGATTTGTATGTGATCAATGGTTATACACTTTACACGAAGTTCCTAGATGATAGGAGCACCGTCCAGAATAGTGGTGTTATGTTAGAGGCTGAATCTATGCACTTCTCATTTTCAAATGCAAGTGGGTTAATGTCATATTATGGGGTTATTGAAGAGATTTGGGAGGTGGACTATGTTAACATTCGATTTCCCATTTTCAAATGCAAGTGGGTTAATGTCAATAATGGTGTTTGGATCGATCAGCTAGGATTTACATTAGTCGATATCAATGGTAGAAGTTTTAGAGATGAACCTTTTATTATGGCAAACCAGGCGAAACAAGTATTCTATATCATCGATCAGGAAAATAAAATGTGGTTTGTAGCTCTCCAAGGAAAAAGGGTCATTGATATTGATGATGAAATTCATTCAAATTATGGTCTTCCTGAGATTACTCCTTTTTCAAGGGGTCTACCGGACATGAACGAAGAAGATGAAGCGGATAATGAACCCGGTATAAGAAATGATCATCAAGAAGGGATATGGGAGGATATCCCTTTATAAAAGAGTCAATTCATAAGGTAATATTCATATGCCGAATTCTTTGAAAACTTTAAGGTTTTAACTATATTCCTTCTATGTTCTTAAACAATGTCCCTGACTGTGAAGCTTTTGTTCTTGTTTTATTTTTGTGGCAGGATTCGATATATATGTTATAAAAGGGGATATCATGTTACGTTATTGGGTGGGTGATAATTGAATATTTCATACACTTCTTTTTATCTCTTGATTAATAATTTAGGACTCTTAAGTTAATAAATAATGGCTTTTATACTTATTTGGGCTTTGGGCCTTTGATTATATTTTAGCCATTTTTAATAATAAAATTCTAGTTTTACATTGCTTCACTATTCCTACCATAACTCTTGAACCAGACATCGGATTTGCCTCATTTTTGTTTCATATTTCAGATGATTCAGAGAGCTACAATTGTTATGAAGACATGAAGGGCAAATTCGGACAAGAGCGCAGTCGATTTTGGAGCCGAAGTTGGATTTTTATTTGGGCTTGAATTTGTAATTAAAGCCCATTTTTTATTATTTTCTGTTTTTGGCCTGAATTGTGGATTGGAGCCCCATTTCGTTTTTCCATTTTAGGTTAAGTGAGGCAGCAGCCACAAACATATTCTCATTCACGTTTTTAGATTTTGGTGGATCAAAATATGAGTTTTTAAATTCTCTCAAATGTTCTTCGTGTTCTTCGTCTTTTCTTCGTTTTTCCCAGCCATGTTCGGCTAAACTTCTGTGATTAACCCAACATTGAGGATTCCATGATTCGTCCAGAGAGCTTGTGCTTAACCGGTAACTTCACTCGTTTCTGTTTTCATCTTATCGGATTCGATTTCTGGAAATAGTTCGAATATTAAATTTAATATTCGGTTTGGTTCATCCCAAGGACTGAGTTCTAACTAGGTTAAAGTGTTGTTGTGCGATCGCACAGTGAGACGCCACTGTTCGGACAGATTCTAGGCGATCGTCTAGTTGAGGGATTTCTGGACGAACGCAGAGATTTCGGTTCGTCCAGAACCAAACGCAAGTTCGTTCATTTTTCGCTCAATGATGGAAGTTTCTGGAATCTAGATGTTGGGTTGATCGTTGTTAATGCTGCTTTACGCATATTTCATTCTGTTTCTGCATATTTTCATTTTTAATCTCTTTTGAATCAAAAACCCCCAATTTTATTGTTTCTGTTTTATTGTTGTTCGAATTGAACTGACTGTGAATTCATTGGGAAACGACCCAGGTTACATTATATTGCAAATCTTTTTCTAATCTGGTTATTTTGGGAGATCACGGCAAATCTCTGTAAAAATATGGCGCCGCTACCGGGGAATTCACATCGGTTTTGTTAGTAACAGTAGTTTTCGGTGGTTCGGGTGACTGGACAGAAAATTTTTCTGACCCAGATCACTCAAACCAGGTCTTATTCACAAGGAATTGGGCATTCTAAACAAGAATCACTCTCGTTGGGAGTGAGGTCTGACCTATTTTCCCCAAATTCCAACGTTTAGACCACTTTTTCGCTGTTTTAAGTTTCTATTTTGTGATTTCTACTAGGTCTTTTTTTTGGAGTATCTCCGAATGGTCTGAAATTTTGTCAGGTGATAGAAAATGACCTATCTCATTTGCTCCTGTTTTGGACTTGTTTTGGTCAAATTCCAACATAGGTTTTTGCTTTCTGTGTTTTTGTTTTTGTGTCATCTTAGTGTTTCCTACTTTTTACCACTTTTAGTGGCATTTTCGTAATTTTGATTTTCTGTAAATTCTGCTTGTGATTATGATGCATGAGTACTAGGAGTACTATTAATCCAGAAGACTTGTTGCCATTTGATCCTGAAATAGAAAGAACAATTCTTACTGCTAGAAGAGTTATTAGGCTAAGTCGTGGGATTAATACGAATTGGACATTGAACTTGAGTCCGATTGTGTCCATTCCCGTTGATCTTGACTCGATAGTCTTGTTGTTTTCACCGATTCTAGTAGCAATTTTGCTAACTCGAAATTATGGCGTAAGAACAAGAAAATCGTCCTACTTTGAAAGAATTAGCCACCCCTGATGTGGGCAATCAAAATTTGTGTATTCAATATCCTGAACTTGCTGCTAACTTTTAACTAAAATATGGTCTTATCCATTTGTTGCCCAAGTTTCATGGTCTTGCAGGTGAATGTCCTCACAGGCATCTAAAGGAGTTCCATGTGGTATGCAGCACGATGAAACCTCAAGCAATTGATGAGGACCACATTAAGCTGAGACCTTTTCCATTTTCCCTAGATGGCGTGGCTAAGGATTGGCTATACAATTTGCAACCAACATCTGTTGGGAGTTGAGATGATATGCAGAAGTTATTCCTAGTGAGGTTCTTTCCTTCCTCAAAAGTCATTGCTATTCAGAAGGAGATCACTAGTGTTAAACAAATCAATGGGGAGACCATGTTGAAGGTGGAATATCACCTAGAGGGGGGTGAATAGGTGATCCCCAAAAATTCTTTCGTGGTATACTGGATAAACAAAGAAGGTAGTAAAACAGTAAGGAGAAATGACACAGAGAATTTATACTTGGTTCGGTCCAACTCCTTGACCTACGTCCCGCACCCGGACACTCGGGATTTCACTATCTCGTATCTTGATTACACACTCGTAACTCTCGAGTAATCCTCTCACTAGGACTTACCCCTCTTTACAAGTTGTAACCAAATAACTACATACACAATTACACACTCTATAAACGAAGGACGATCCTCTCACTCTTGGACTCACTCCCCCTTACAAGTTGTAATTGTACACCCACACTTAAGGTTCCACAACCTTAAGATTTTACAACACAATAATCAAATAAGTGTTTTGAAACTCCTCACGAGTAGATGAATGATAAACACCGAAGCTTAGTAATATCTCGAAGATATATACGTACTATAGATTGATCGCTTTGAATGCTTTGTCTGTGTATGTGTCTGTTCTTCTTACTTGATGAATTCAATCCTTTGGGTATTTATAAGTTGAAGCTTGAGGACCGTTGGAAGGATTTGAATCTGCCCATTTGAATATTTGAATTCGTTCGTTGAAGGTGTTTAGGCGTCCGCTCCTTCTGCTCAACCACGATAGAATGTTTGTTTAGTTGAGTCTCTTTCCAGGCACGTGGTCTTGGATGAAGATTAGCTTAGTTTAATGATTCGGAAGCTTTTGCTGTATGGGCACCATTATGATAAAATTCTTTTTGTCGGCTTTGTTTCGCGACATTCTTAATGCGCCGGCTTGTCATTGCTTGAAATCAGAAAGTAAAACTTTGATCTTCGAAGATTCACAAGCAAACATAGTTAGAAACAATAATAATAAGCAGCATGGTATATTCTATAAATCACGATCAAGTATTCAAGTCAAATGAATATTCTTGGTGTTCTTCGTCTGATCCGGCAACTTTGATTATGAATCAGAAACACTTTGAAAGATGATTAATAATATCATAGTTAATATAGAAAGATGTATTGAAGAATTAAAACAATTAACTAGATCATCATTTAATTAAGATTACGTAAGAATCAATCAAGTCCGATATAGATGTTTGTCGAGACCATTCTCGAGAGTGCCTGAAACCATACTCGAGAATCGTTCATTAAATCAACTTCAGATCGCTTGACCTTCGACCATTCTCGAGAATCACTTCATGGCTTCTCGAGAACCATTCTCGAGAATTGATTCTTAATTCTCGAGAATCACTCGAGCAACAATGACAACGAAGCGAATATCGAGTTCGATATCGAGCATACTCGAGAATCATTCCGATTCTCGAACCATTCTCGAGAATGAGTTTTCATTCTCGAGAATCACTTCGCGAAACGGATATATCGGTGAAGGAGTATACGACCATTCTCGAGAATTCTTCCGATTCTCGAGAGCCATTCTCGAGAATTGCTTATGTATTCTCGAGAATCATATCGAGAGAACTATGGCTGTGTGATTCTGTCTCGATCATTCTCGAGAGCTGCTGGTGCATTCTCGAGAGTCCCTTACTTATTCTCGGGAATCAGAACTGATGTAGGTGAAGAAGATTCAGAACCTGCGATGCTGATTCTGTCACACACCATTCTCGAGAGTCAATTTCACATGGACATGTAAGTGAGTTAATTCTGATTCAAATTCTTGAACTCTTTAAAGCCTTCTTTCCATGCAAGAAGAATCAGCCCAAACTTGTTGAATTTCGTTGGTTATCATAGGATGAATGTAGGCTGTTCTTAATCAACTCTGATTGCAACTTCCTGAACATACTACCAACTTCCAAACATCATAACTTCTTCAATTGATCTTCGTTTTCTGTTTTCTTGATGTTTTTAGAAATGTATTTGAGTCTAGTTTCCAATGGCACCAAGTTCGGCGCAATCTGATTTTTCGTTTGTGAGATACACTCAAATTACCGAAGGTTGGTCTGGACTGTGACGGTGATTTGTGTTCTAAATTAAGAAAATCATAGCTCTCTCATCTGGACTCCTTTGGACTTGAAATTTTGTCACCAGTACGTGTTGGATGTCTAGTTTTATATGCCACTGGTTTCGTGTCAATCCGATTCCTGATTTGTGAGATATCATCGAATTACCAGAGGTCGCCCAAACTGAACGCGAAACAGAGCTGCTGAGGAATTGTTGAATCCCGACCATTCTCGAGAATCAGAATGGCATTCTTGAGAACCATTCTCGAGAATGGGTTTTCAATTCTCGAGAATTGCCTCCAGATTTCACATATTCAGCTGCATTCTCGAGAATTGCTTCAGGAATGGATTGCATTCTCGAGAATTGATTCAGGAATACACTTGTAACTCGTTTTCACTCATTTTAACTCCGAATTGACCCGTTCCAACTTCTATATGATCGTGGAGACTTCTAGAATCAATCGAGAGCTTGTATAATGATTTTCTCATTCTATTGAGCAAGTTCTTCTTTCTTTCTTCTCTTCTCTTGATTATTCTTCATCATTAAACTTCACATCTACATTAGATATAAGAATTAGTCAAAGTATAATGTAAATGTAGTGTGCAACCTTTTTGCTCTTAAGAATGGCATCTATATAAGACATCATCAAAACTAATCAAAACCAACACATGTATGAGTATTGGGAGAGGTTCAAGCGATTGTGTGCTAGCTGTCCACACCACCAGATTTCAGACCAACTCCTAATTACATGTTTTTATTCCGGTTTGTTACCGATGGACAAAAGTTTTGTGGATGCATCCAGTGGTGGGGCCTTAGATAGCAAGACACCTGAAGAGGCCCGAGAGTTGATATCTACTATGGCTGCTAATTCTCAGCAATTTGGCACCGGGGCCAATAGTACTCCCGTTTACCGCATTCAAACACCTCCGGTCCGACGATTCTCAGAGATTGGAGAATAGACTTGATGATCTGACTTCCCTTGTGAGGCAGTTGGCAGTGACCCAGACAGTACAATCTTCCCCTCCTCAGATTGGGTACTCATGTGGGTTCTGTTATGACCCTTGTCTTTCTACTGATTCTTGCCCTACTTTGCATGATCCTGCTTATCAAGACCAATCGGTAGCTGCAGTGGGTGTTTTGCCAGGAAAGCCACAATACCAACAAAATAATGCTTATTCTAATACTTACAATCCATGATGGAGAAATCACCCCAACTTTCGTTGGAACCAGAATCTGAACCAGAGTAACCAATATCGCCACGACTGGGAATTACCAACGAGACAAGATGTACGAGACCACAAAATTTCCAACAACGATCGCACCTCTTTTGCCTTTGCCGGCCACCTCCTCGACCAGGCCATATGTGCACCTCTACAGCGGCACAATAGCGTGCTAGTACCGGTAGTAGTGGTTCTTCACTAGAGGATATGATGAAGCAATTTGTCACAAACAATATGCGGTTCCAACGAAGAACCGACACTTCCATTCAGAGTTTGCAAACACAGATTGGGCAGTTGGCAACATCATTGAATCAGCTTCAACCTCAGGGATCCAACACTCTTCCTTCACAAACAATTCCTAATCCTAAGGGGAATGTGAGTGTTATCTCCCTTCGATCTGGCAAGCAATTGGAGGAACCTCAACCAGCTACAGATGTGACTTCCACATCAGAGAGAGTCAGATAATGTGAAGATTGACTCTAAAAATAAAAAGGCAATGCAGCAAGGTGAAGAGGAAGACATTCCTATTCCTCTTCCTTTCCCTCAGAGAGCCCCTCGATCCAAGAAGTTGGCAGAAAAAGCACAAGAGAAGGATATACTTGAGACATTCAGAAGAGTAGAGATCAACATTCCTCTCTTAGATGCAGTCAAACAAATTCCTAAATATGCCAAGTTTCGAAGGAGTTATGCACCAACAAGAGGCGGCGAAGGGGAATGAACGAGTGAGTTTGAACCGAAATGTATCGGCCCTCATCCAAATTACCATGCTTCACAAGTGCAAGGATCCGGGGACGTTTTCTATCCCTTGCCCTATTGGTAATTATAAATTTGACGATTGCATGCTAGATTTAGGTGCTTCTATAAATGTCATGCCTGCATCTATCTATAGATCTCTTGGTTTTGGTCCCTTGCGTCCAACTGGTGTTATTGTTCAATTAGCTAATAGGAGTAATGCTCATCCTTCTGGTTTAGTTGAAGATGTATTAGTCAAAGTTAATGAATTGATATTCCCCGCTGATTTTTACATCTTAGATATGGAGGATGAGTCTTCTATCGTAGGTCACCAATCATTCTAGGGAGGCCTTTCATGAAAACAACTAGGACTAAGATAGATGTGTATTCGGTACTCTTTCCATGGAGTTTGGTGATATTTCGTGAATTTTAATATCTTTGATGCCATGAAACATCCTAGGGAAGAGCATTACGTTTTCCGTATTGATGTGATTGATGATCTTGTGGATGATGTTCTTGCCGATTGGTGTCTTGATTATCCCGATTTTTCATCCGAGAGTGATTCGCCATTTGTGCATGTCTTGATAATGAATGGTGCTGTTTGCACTCATTTGGTTAATGCTGCATTATTTGGTGATTCGACTTGTCAAGGTGATTCGCATTACTTGTGGATTCGATATTGATTCCGAGTTTGAGCTTCATCCCGATCCCGATGTGCATCCTGATTCTGATTTTGATGAACTTAACTCTGATTTTGATGAGCTGAATTCTGATGTTAACATTGAGCTGTATAGACACTCTTCTTCTGCTTCTTTGAATGTGGTTTCAGGCATTCCCAGTGTGATGACATCAAAGTTGTTGCAACAACCACCCAAGCTTCTCCCATCTACTGAACAACCACCAAACTTGAGTTGAAATCCCTTCCAGCTCACTTGAAATATGCATTTCTGGAGGTGGATGAACAGTTGCCAGTCATTGTGGCAAATAATCTTCTTCCTGACCAAGAAGAGAAGCTGCTAAGCTTATTGAGGTTGAACAAGAAAGCCATTGGGTGGACATTAGCTAATATCGTTGGCATTAGCCCTTCCATGTGCATGCATCGAATTCTGTTGGAAGAGGACTCTAAGCCGGTGAGGCAACCTCAGAGACGCCTTATTCCCCTTATCCTTGATGTGGTGAAGAAGGAGGTCACTAAGCTTCTACGAGCCGATATCATCTATCCCATTTCGATAGCCGCGGTTAGGTTAGCCTATTCCGGTGGTTCCTAAGAAATCCGAGTCACCGTGGTAGCCAATCGGAAGAATGAGCTCATTCTTACTCGAGTTCGGAATAGTTGGAGAGTTTGCATTGACTATAGGAGACTCAACCAAGCCACTCGCAAGGATCATTACCCTTTACCTTTCATTGATCAGATGTTAGAGCGATTGGCTGGCAAGTCTCATTACTTCTTCCTGGATGGCTACTCCGGATACTTCTAGATCCATATTGCTCCTGAGGATCAGGAGAAGACGACCTTCACATGCCCCTTTGGAACATATGCCTACCGAAGGATGCCTTTTGGCCTGTGCAACGCACCTGGTACTTTTCAGCGTTGTATGGTGAGTATCTTCTCTGAGTTTTTATAGGACTGCATGGAGGTCTTTATGGATCATTTCACTGTATATGGGTCTGATTTTGATGCATGCTTAGCTAATTTGTGTAGAGTTTTGCATAGGTGCATTGAGTCTAATCTTGTGCTGAATTATGAGAAGTGTCACTTTATGGTTGAGTCAGGTATAGTCTTGGGACACATAGTGTCTAGGAAAGGGATCGAGGTAGACCGTGCTAAGATAGATGTGATTACTATTTTGCCTTACCCCGTATCTGTGCGGGAAGTTCGCTCTTTTCTTGGTCATGCAGGTTTCTATCGGTGTTTCATTAGGGATTTCAGCAAGACTGCCCGACCCTTGTCCAACCTTCTGCATAAGGACACTGACTTTGTATTTGATGATGCTTACAAGGCGACCTTCGACCATTTGAAGCGTTGCCTTACTACAACCCCAGTGATCCAGCCCCCTGATTGATGCATCCCCTTTGAGTTGATGTGTGATGATTCCAACTATGCGGTTGGTGCTATCTTGGCACAAGGGGTCGATAGAGCATCTCATGTGATTGCATATGCCTCCAAGACTTTGGATCCTGCCCAGTCTAATTACACCACTACTGAAAAGGAGTTGTTGGCTATTGTCTTTGCTTTTGATAAGTTTAGGTCATATCTGCTAGCTAGTAGAGTAATTGTTTTCTCGACCATGCCGCTTTAAAGTTTCTTTTGAAAAAGGTAGATGCTAAGCCACGACTCATCCGGTGGATGTTATTGCTCCAAGAGTTTGATGTTGAGATTCGAGACGTAAGTGGAGCACAAAACGGGTAGTGGCGACCACTTGAGTCGTATCACCCATTCTCCCTCTCACTTCTCTTCTATTCGGGATGATTTTCCGATGAGCGCTTCTACAACCGCAAGGTAAGCTTCCATGGTATGCTTTGATCCGGTTAACTACTTAGTAGCTGGTGTTTTGCTGTAGATTCCACTAGGGCCCAAACTCTTAAATTGAAGAGTGAGTCTAAATATTATGTTTGGGATGACCCTTATCTGTGGAAATTTTGTAGTGACCAAGTAGTTAGGAGATGTGTGCCTAATCATCAGTTTCACTCTATATTGCATTGTGCTCATGCTTCTGCCTGTGGTGGTCACTTTGGACCCCAAAGAATTACTAGGAAAGTGTTAGATAGTGGATTATTTTGGCCTTCCCTATTTCATGATTCCCATTTGTTTTGTAAGTCTTGTGATAACTGTCAGAGGGCAGGGAGTATTTCCCATAGGCATGAGATGCCCCAGAACCCTATACTGTTTTGTGAGATATTTGATGTCTAGGGTATTGATTTTATGGGTCCATTTCTTGTTTCTCATGGTTATACTTACATACTCATAGCTGTTGATTATGTCTCGAAATGGGTTGAGGCAAAAGCCACTCGGACTAATGATTCTTTTGTTGAGGTGGATTTTGTTAGGTATAACATTTTCTGCAGGTTTGGCATTCCTAGAGCTATTATCAGTGACCACAGCTCCCATTTTTGCAACCGAAGCATGGGTGCCTTGTTACGCAAGTATGGAGTGCTTCACAAGGTCTCCACAGCATACCATCCTCAAACTAACGGTCAAGCTGAAGTCTCAAATAGAGAGATTAAGCAAATCCTTCAGAAGACTGTTAACTCTACCCGGAAAGATTGGAGTAAGCGATTAGAGGATGCTTTGTGGGCATATCGCACCCACAGGAAGAACCTTTAAGGTAAATGAGAATCGCCTCAAGCAATTTCATGAGGGATCCCAGCAACAGCCTGAGGAAGCAGAGATTCTCCTCATTGATGCCATTTATCCTCCTTAAACCCTTGGGGAGTATTCTTCTTTCTTCTCCCTCTATCTCTTTTATTTGTTTTCCTTTTTCTACTTTGCTTTTTTGAAAATAAATACAGCCTCTCTTTCTATGATTGCTACATATTATGAACTTGGACATTTTGGTTTTAATGGATCATTCTGTTTGGTCTGCAATTCCTGACTCTTCGATTGCATGTCTTGGTAGTTGATTTGATGATGTTGATTGCCTAAGTTGGTATTGACCATGTGAGGTTTTGGGCCTGCTTGAATGGAATTCATCTTTTACCATTCTTTCTTTCATGTGTGCATCTGCTCCTGATTTGTGTTCTCTAGAACTTGCTCCTTTTCTTTTTGAAACTACATTTTTCACTTACATGCATAAATATGATAGAAGCTTGTTTTCTTTCTTTTATTTTCCCTACTTTGGCCAAATAGCTTTCCCTTGCATTATGTTTCCTTTGCTAGCCCATTTGTGCCTTTTCGACTCATTCTTTTCTAAGCCACATTACAAGCCTAAGCGTAAAACCATTTTAGTCCGCACCTTGGAGATTTATTGAGCATTGGTTTCACCTTGGTTTTGTGTTTAAGTGTGGGGTTGCTCGGGAGTGCAACGGTTTAAGTGTGGGGGAGATATTTGATTTTGTCATTGTGATTATGTATATAGTTCTTCAAAAAACAAAAAAAAAACAAAAGAGAAAAGAAAAGAAAGAAAAGCAGAAAAAGAAAAGAAAAGATGGAACGAAAGAAAGAAAGAAAGAAGAAAAAAAAATACATAGAAAGAAAGGAGATATATGAGTAAAATAAAAAGTTTTCATACATAGAGAATGATTGTGTTAATCAGTGCTCTTTTTTATTTCTTTGGTGCTTAGCCTCTCATTCCATACTATATTACCTACCTTCACCCTAACCCCATTACAACCTTTAATAATAAGCTCTCTTGATTTGTGCATGCATGTGTTATGAGTAGTGGAGACGTAGAAATTGAGCAAGCTTATGGTAGAACAATTTTCTTGAGTAGAATTTGAGCGATACACTTATTTACCTTAAACACTTGAGAGATTGATTGATTGAGCGCATCATTTGAGAGACCATCTTTTGTGATTAGCATCATTGATTGAGATTACCATGAATTGTAATTTGAGATGAAGGGATTTTTGGTCTTGATTGATTGGTCTTTTGGAGCTTTGTTGTCCATTGTTCAATTTTTTGCATTGTTAGCAATTGTTAGAAAAGAAGAGTTTCTTCTTTAGGTCTTTTTCTTTGAATTTTGCTCAGAAGTGCAAAAAGATAAGTGTGGGGGAATTTGGTAATTGAATATTTCATACACTTCTTTTTATCTCTTGATTAATAATTTAGGACTCTTTAGTTAATAAATAATGGCTTTTATACTTATTTGGGCTTTGGGCCTTTGATTATATTTTAGCCATTTTTAATAATAAAATTCCAATTTTACATTGCTTCACTATTCCTACCATAACTCTTGAACCAGACATCGGATTTACCTCATTTTTGTTTCATATTTCAGATGATTCGTAGAGCTACAATTGTTATGAAGACATGAAGGGCAAATTCGGACAAGAGGGCGGTCGATTTTGGAGCCGAAGTCAGATTTTTATTTGGGCTTGAATTTGTAATTAAAGCCCATTTTTTATTATTTTCTGTTTTGGGCCTGAATTGTGGATTGGAGCCCCATTTTGTTTTTCCATTTTAGGTTAAGTGAGGCAGCAGCCACAAACATATTCTCATTCACGTTTTTAGATTTTGGTGGATCAAAATAGGAGTTTTTAAATTCTCTCAAATGTTCTTCGTGTTCTTCGTCTTTTCTTCGTTTTTCCCAGCCATGTTCGGCTAAACTTTTGTGATTAACCCAACGTTGAGGATTCCATGATTCATCCAGAGAGCTTGTGCTTAATCGGTAACTTCACTCGTTTCTGTTTTCATCTTATCGGATTCGATTTCTGGAAATAGTTCGAATATTAGATTTAATATTCGGTTTGGTTCATCCCAAGGACTGAGTTCGGACTAGGTTAAAGGGTTGCTGTGCGATCGCACAGTGAGACGCCACTGTTCGGACAGATTCTAGGCCATCGTTTAGTCGAGGGATTTCTGGACGAACGCAGAGATTTCGGTTCGTCCAGAACCAAACGCAAGTTCGTTCATTTTTCGCTCAATGATGGAAGTTTCTGGAATCTAGATGTTGGGTTGATCGTTGTTAATCTGTTTCTGCATATTTCATTTTGTTTCTGCATATTTTCGTTTTTAATCTCTTTTGAATCAAAAACCCCCAATTTTATTGTTTCTGTTTTATTGCTTTTCGAATTGAACCGACTGTGAATTCATTGGGAAACGACCTAGGTTACATTATATTGCAAATCCTTTTCTAATCTAGTTATTTTGAGAGATCACGGAAAATCTCTGTCAGTGGGATCAGATGAAGGCATGGTGAATATTATATTGGGCATGTATGTTGATTTACGTGCTGTATTTGTAACTCATCATTATATTTGTAAGTTATCTTATTGTATATATTCATTTAGGTGTTGTACCATAGTATAAATTTATAGCTTAAAGTATCGACTTTTATGTGCTGGATTGGGTGGTGGATGTGTGTGTGTGTGTGTGTGTGTGTGTGTGTGTGTGTGTGTGATTAGAAAGACCAGAACATGGAAAATATTCTGGAAAATTTAGACCGGGAAATAATAGCGTCGGTCTTAAAAGTTTAAATGTTAAGACCGGATGAATTTATTTGTCTAGTCTTAAAAGTCTAGGCCAATCTTAAAAGTTGGTCTTTTAAGACCGGTATAAAAAGTTCAATTTTTAAGACCAGATGTATTAAGTACCCGGTCTTAAATTTAATTAATTTTAAAACCGGATTAGTTAGTCGTCTGGTCTTAAAAGTTGGTATTTTTTAGACTGGAGTTTATTTATCCGGTCTTTAAAATGTCGATATTTTTAACCGGACTATGATTTTGTCCGGTCTTAAAAGTTGAGTTTTAGGAGCGAACAAAATATATATCAGGTCTATATCGTACGACTTACAGACTTTTAATACCGGCTGGAACAAGATCGGTGTCGGATCCGGTCTTACAGTACCTATTTTGCCCGATCTTAAAACCCTTTTTTGTACCCATGGCCCTAGGTGGACTAGTATGTTGATATTGGATAAAATAGCTTCCTCTTAAGTATCCAAAGATGAGATACCTAAGAGAATAGGAGATCATTGTGCACAAATATGATGGCTTTCACCAAAGGGAGTGGGGTGTATGCACAGTGTAGACAGTATTGTAAAATGAGAGAGAGTGTAAAATGTGTGTACCTTAGGGTTTACCCTCTATTTATAGAGTGTACCTTAGGGTTAGAGTTTGGACTTGTGGGCCTCTTGTGCCTCCAAGCCCAAACATTGAGCCGTCATTTAGATTGCCTCTTGTTGGGCCACACCTTGGATGGGCCTCATATTTGAGTCCATAATAGTTTCCCCCTAGCTCGGTAGTTCAGGTCCCCGGGCTGTCGGGATGCATTAATTGTTTGATGTGAAACGCAGATTTGGCCAAGATATATCCAGCTTATCCGAGTTGTTTGAGAAGAAATAGGGTCCCTTGCTTGCTTTCGTAGCAATTTTTCCCTGGATAATTACCTGGTTTATATTCCTACATTTAATAATATGTAAGCAAATCATAATAAATGGAAATAACTTACTGTTTGTGTAAATCATTCAGCTTGCTCCTTTGTTGTCGAACTCAAATGCCTGTCCGAGCTAGCTTTCTTGATTTTCGTTCTGGTTTGCCTTAGTCTCAGTTTTTGATAACATGCTTTTCCTCCAACAACTCGTTTTCCACTTTGCTGCCCCCAGCTCAGTAGTTCATATCTCTGGACTGCCGGGATTCATTTATGGTTTAACCTGGATCTCCACACGGAACTTGGATTTTAACTGTTCATTCAGTTTAACCGGGTTCCATCTTTGTTCCCTTTCATAGGGACGAATTCCACACGGAACTCAGATTTTAACCAGGTTCTATTTGATAACTGGGCCAGAGTCAAAAATATATTGTGCATAATATTCATCCAGTACCAGCCAAGAACTATACGCTCCGACACGGTTGACCAGAATTCAATTTCAGTTTTACCGGGTTCCAATGGATACACGTTTTAACTATTATTTCAGTTTTACCGGGTTCCAATGGATACACGTTTTAACTGATCTTCCAGCTTTATCGGGTTCCAATGGATACACGTTTTAACTGCTATTTTAGTTTTACCGGGTTCTAATGGATACACGTTTTAACTGTTTTCAGTTTTACCAAGTTTCAATGGGAACACATTTTAACTGTTATTTAAGTTTTACTGGGTTCCAATGGATGCACGTCTTAACTAATCTTCTAGCTTTACCAGGTTCCAATGGATACACGTTTTAATTGTTTTCAGTTTTACCGAGTTCCAATGGGAACACGTTTTAACTGTTATTTCAATTTTACCGGGTTCCAAACTTATCTCGGAAGCGCAGATTTAACTGTTTATTACCACGTAGCCCAGATTTTAACTAGATTCAGTTTAACTGTGTCCACCTTTTCTCCTTTGCCTCAAAACTTTACACGGAGCCAGATTTTAACTAGATTCAGTTTAACTGGGTTTGCCTTTTCTCTTTTGCCGCAAAACTTTACACAGAGCCCAGATTTTAACTAGATTCTGTTTAACCGGGTCCTGCCTTTGGCCTGCCTTAAAATCAAAGTCTTTCATTGTAAGAAATTCAAGTTGTCGCAAGACTGGGCAGTAGGGTGAGTTTAGCCACTTGAATTCATCAACATTCTCAACATGGATTGTAGCTTTTCCAGGAGGATTCAACAGAAAACACATTTATGGCTCCAAATTTAGTTTATCAATGACAAGGTGGAAAACATGCTTTGAAGGATCCTTTGGCATTCATTATAGTTGAGTTGGCAACAACAAATGCTGCTAAGACATTGTCTGAGAATAAAGCATAATGATAAAGATCAGGATTCTCCAAATTCTCACTTTAGGGAACTTTTTCTTCTCAGGAGGAAGGAGATAGTAATCTATGGTCAACCGCATGGATAAGCAGTGAATGGCATTTAGAACAAAGCAGTAAAATCTACAAGCTAACAATAAAAGTTGAATATGCTCTAGATAGTAAGATATTTCATCTTCCTGTAGTTATAATAGCCAGACAAAGTGTTCCAGAAACCGATTTGCAAACTAGATCAATTCAACTACCATCTCCAACAGCAATTACACAGCCAAGTCAAACCATTTAAATTAATTTGAACAACCAATTCACTTTAAACACTTATGCTCAATTCGCCGAGCAACTGGGAGTTGAAACTAGTAACAAAACAAGGATAAAATGCCTAACGACATGAGCACTTCTTTGGTGAGATCTTGGGTTAAGGCACTTGATAGATACTGTTCCCTGACATTTATCTTTTTGGCAGCCGGTAGATGCCAATATTAAAATTGATACATATTTGGCAACTTACTATCTTTTTTGTTATACCTACAACATACTACTCTTTGTAGGATGCTTGGTTTTTATAGTAAACCGTGCATCTACTAAAACAAGCAATAGCAAAAATAAGGGAAGTTCAAAGAAAGCATGCCTGGATCACAAATTGGCTGTGAACATGAGAGGAGTTTAGTTCACAAGATCTTTGGTGGCTAAACTGATATTTGCAGGCGCTTCAAAGGAATCGCACTCATCAAGCAATGGCATGAACCAAGCAACCATTCGGATGAGACTCACTATCTTCGGCAAACCGTCACTTCTTGAATTCATTTCTGCTTCTATAGTTGAATTAATATTCTCCACCTCCATTTTGGCAGTTTACTTTGCCTTTTCATTGTTTTTATTCTTCTCGGCTTCCATTATCAAGAATCAACCCTTATTGAATATTGAATGGTTGCGCCCTGTTGAAATCAAAGGGGACAATTGAAGCTCACAGGAAAATGCACATATAGCAGCCAAAACATAGGAATCAAATGCAACCACCGGCCCTTGTTTCTTCAACTTCTTATTATTCATTTCTTTCTGACTTTCAGAGATCGCTTGTAAGTCCCCAGTGCTTTCCTATGCCGAAGAATTATCTTCACCTATTGGTCTCTCACTGCTGATGAATCGTGTTTCATGTCTAACATAGAAGAGAAGCATCTAGTTTTTCTCCTGTGAATAATGGAATGACTTGCCAGCCTTCCCATATTTCTTGTAGCATTCATCTTCAAACAAACTGAAGACTTAACTGTGAGTAGCAGTCCACAAACAATGAAGAGGCAGTAAACCATACTGCAGATTATAGAGCATTGTCGGCGAATTGGAATCCCATATTCCTTGCCTCATTAGCATCAACACTCTGAACAAAGAATCTCTGTGCTTGTTTAATCACACTTGGCAAACAATACGTGAATGAAAGTATAGTCGACAATGATCTCTCAAATTTCAAAAGCCTTTCCTTAACAATATGGCTAGTTTCTGTAGGTAGAACTACTGACTCCAAAGCTCTGCACATAAGTAAAGCTCCAATCCATAACATTATTGGCTGAAGATAAGAAGTTACTATATAATTTGTGTTGCTTTTCTTCCAATTGCTATCCCTTGGAAGTTTTGAATAATGAAGAGCCACTAACCACCAAATTGTAGGATCATTTTTGCTCTTACTATATGCATTGCAAATCTTCTGCCACCAAGAACTAAGTTACTGTATGCATTTGCGGGAACTATTTTCAGAGAGAAAGAGCCCCATGGTTTGTGTTGGACAGCTTTCAAGAACAAGCATTGAATACTCTAGAACAAGCATGTGGTTCGAATTACACAGAGGCTTGAGATACTCAATAATTGCCTCAGGCTTAAACCTTTGTGTAACTTCAGACGGGTTTGACTTCCACTTCTCCACTAACTAATGAAGGAGCTCACAAGCTTCTCTTAGGCATTTCATTGAACAGCTGACGTGCCTTAGCCATCTTTCCTCGTTGAACATATCCATTAATCATTGAATTCCAAGTCATGACCGTTCACTCATCCCTAGAATCAAACAAATCTCTTGCTTCACTTAATTGTCATGTTTAAGTTTCAGAGACACCGTGACTATAAACGAAATTCCAGCCAGATAGCTCGCCAACCTCTCGCTGCCAGTCATCGACTCTTGCGTTGCTGATGCTCATTCTCGGCCTCCAGTTTTGACAGAGTTGAATTACAGTGACACAGTTGTGGCCCTTATGACGGTCTCTATCTTTCTAGAGTAAGAACTCGAGATGCATTTGCAGGAACTATTTTCATAGCACCTTTTGGAACCATGACTGAATCAATCTATTTCACCTTAGCTCGCCATCATCGCCTACCATAACCTCTTTTAAGGCAGATCTATAATCTCTGCGATGTTCCAACTTTGATTTGGATTTGAATATAATGAAGTATCTCGGCATTCCGACATTGTATCTCGGTTCAAGCAGGTCTGAGCCTAAATAGATTTGCAACTCGAATGGAGCTAATAATAACCATGGTTCTCGTCCCACATTCTTTGCAACTCTGATGGAATTAACAATTCAACCTGATTCTAACATTCGAGGCATTCCGGCCTTCACGCTTGAAACTTGGATGGAAATAGCCATGGTCTGGACCGCAACTCGGATTGCATTATAGCCTTGATTCACTGTATTGGTGATGAGAGGCCGAGATCAGTGATGATGATGGGGTTAGCGCTGCAATGATTATTTTTGAAGTATTTCATTGCAGTGAAAATGTCATAGACCCAGTAACCTTGCCCCAACACATCACCATTCTTGTCGCCCTAGCAATTATTTGTCCTTAGGATTACACTTACAGGAGCCATCTATGGAGTCGAGATTCCTCTTTCCTCATAACGCAATGCCCATTACCTTGCTCCAAACTAGGTGATTCTCGGATTTAGGTTATCAATGGTAGAAACGTTGGAGGCAAAATATTCGTCGTTGGCCACCACTGAAAATAACAAAGGCAAATCGAAATTCATGCTCGCACTAAAGTTCTTCGGGTGTGCAGAGCTCAACAAGCTTCTTCTTCCTGAAGCTTTTGTGATTGCGCTCATTCTGGTTAGACTTATTGGAAGAATCTGAAGGAGCAGGTTGTGATTGTTCTGTTTTACCACTGTCGATTCGACTTGAACTTGATTTAGATCGATAGGGATTGGTGTCGTCTTCTTCATGGGAGCTACTATCGCTGAGAATCTCGAAAAAGAGCTTTCTGCCCAAAGGTCACACCGCCATGACAAAAGAAAACTCTACCCCCAAGCAATCAATGAAACAATCTTTGAACTAAATAACAGAATTCATATGAAAATTGTTGCTTCTCGGTTGAACCATTGTTGGTCACAAGAATCAAAATTTAACGATCCCCAATGTTCTATTATAAGAACACAATTGTCTAGCCCTAAGTGGACTAGTATGCTGATATTGGATCAAATAACTCCTTCCTAAGTATCCAAGGATGAGATATTTAAGAGAATATGAGATCACTGTGCACAAATATGAAGGCTTTCACCAAAGGGAGTAGGGTGTGTACACAGTGTAGGCAGTATTGTAAAATGAGAGAGAGTGTAAAATGAGTGTACCTTAGGGTTTACCCTCTATTTATAGAGTGTACCTTAGGGTTAGGATTTGGACTTGCGGGCCTCTTGTGCCTCCAAGCCCAAGCATTGGGTCGTCACGTAGATTGCCTCTTGTTGGGTCACACCTTGGATGGGCCTCATATTTGAGTCCATCACAATGTGTGTGTGTACATAGATATATGTATACATCTATATGTATATATGTATATGTATTATACATACATGTATGTATACATATATCTATGTGTGTGTGTGTGTATATACATACATATACATATATATACATATATATATATATATATGTGTGTGTGTGTGTGTATACACACACATACATACATAATTACATACATTTTACGATATTTAGTAAAATATATTGTTGGTGGATGACTTGGGGAGTATCAACTAGATTATTATCTACCCAATTAAAAAATCAAGAGGATTTGAAAATATAATATTAATATCAAGACCCTAACTAAAAAATATTGTCCTTTTAAATAAGATAATATATTATTCTCATCAAATATAAACCAAATATAAACCAAATGAATATTCACACACACACACACACACACACACACACATATATATATATATATATATAATCATGAGGTCATTTTTGAACAAAAATATACTCCTCCCTTCCAAATTCCCCGTTTTTTAGGGGAGGGATGGAGGGTTATGAGGAGAGAGGACAGGAAATTTAGAAAATTTCCACCCTCCACCCTAAAATATGTTTTGACAAGCAGGGAACAAAATCTTAATATTACAAATATCATGAAACAAATAATCCTAATAAAATAATCATAAAATCTAAAATATTCCTTATTTTTTCAAGTTCTTATTCCATCACATTGTTTTTCACACCTAGTTTCGACATATATAAAAGTCATGTGTAAAGTTAATGGCCTCATATTATAGTGGCATGAATGGTCCTTATAAGCACTAGTACAGTTTTTAGAAATATCTCATTGATGGTTATTTTTTCTATATTATGTTGTTTCTGAATTGTCAAATAATGAAGCGTTATATATGCTCTGAAAACAACCGTCAAATAAATGTAACATTTACTTAAGGATTATTTTACAATAATTTCCCATTAAAGGAGTCTTTATTTGACCCTTGTTTCTCACAAGAACCGTTAAAGGTGTCTTTAGTTGACCCTTGTTTCCAATAACGTAACTGTGGAGATGCACAAACCGCAATAGTTTTGGGAGATACTAATACCAACGTGGAGATTTGTAAGAATGATGCAGATAGAAATATGGAGTTAGAAAACATTGAAGAATTTTTTAGTCAAACCCAAGACCGCAAAACGACAAATGAATGTGAAAATTAGAATAAGATTGATCTGCTTGCTCTGGTTGAAACGAAGGCCAGTGGGCTGAAAGCCGAGAAGGTTATATCAACCTTCTTGGGTCTAAGAAGTCACATATTGTTGAAGCTAACGGTTTAAGTGGAGGCATTTGGGTTGTTTGGAATGATGATAAGTGAGAGATTGAAATTATTGAAGCCTCAAAACTGTTCAAGCGTCGGGCCCTATGGCACTGTCTTTGGGAAATCAGTGTGGACGTAGATGGCAACTACTTGTCACGGTCTTAGACAAAGTCCTCCCAAAACCGTGCCGGCCTTAGCTTGATCACTCCCTTGATCTTGGCTAAGTCAGCCGAACCCTCACAAGTAGGCAAAGAGCACAAAGACAGAGAACTTTTAGAGAGAGAAGTGAACACTTAGAGAGAGAAGCTCTGGAATGCAAAGAACTTGTATTGCTTTCGATGGTTACAAATGTGGGTGGCACCTCTTATTTATAGGCATCCACCTCCTCAACGAACGGCTAAGATCGATTACATCCAACGGTGGAGAATAGTTCTCCAGAACCTTCCCTAGAATTATCTAGACATTAATATCTTTCATGAGAGTTCTTGAGATTTCTATACAATTCTACATCTATGTACAAGTATCTAAACCAATCTTGAATTCTCTAGAAACCTCTTTGAAGGTGTCTTGCACAAAATTATCTGGCGTTCCTTTCGGTGCGTGACACTCTCCCCCACCTAATCCAGTGACGTCCTCGTCACTGACTTGTCTTTGTACTGGTGTAGGTGGTCTTCGAATTGCCAAAGATCCTCCTGAGTTTCCCATGTGGCTTCGCTCTCTGGAAATCCTTTCCATTTGATTAAGTATTGGGTACTTGGTGGTACCCCTCGTCGTAGTACCACTCGATCAGCTAGCACCTCCTCTACTTCTCGATCAAATGACTTTGTCACAATTAGAGGCGCTCTGGTTGAGATAGTTCGATCAGGATCTTCCACGTCTTCATGGAACGGCTTGAGCATACTAACATGGAAGACGGGATGAATCTTCAAGTTTGGGGGTAGATCCAGCTTGTAGGAAACCTTTCCTACCTTCCCCACGATCTTGTATGGGCCTTCATATTTGCGAATGAGACCCTTGTGTACCTTCCGGAATACTTTGAATTGTTGAGGGAGAAGCTTCACCATGACCATGTCTCCCACTTGGTACTCAGAAGCTCGCCTCTTCCTATCTGCAAACTTCTTCATTCGCTTGGCCACCTTGACAAGAAAGGATCTAGTTACCTCAGCATGATCTTGGCAAGATTTGGCCATGTGATAGGCTCCTGGACTCTTACCCTTGTAGGTGGTGGCAAGGGCATGAGGAGTGAGTGGTTGTTGTCCCATCACCACTTCAAAGGGACTCCTTCCTGTTGCCTCACTCTTCTGTAAGTTATAGGAAAATTGAGCCACATCAAGGAGCTTGGCCCAATCCATTTGGTTGGCACTCACAAAGTGCCGTAAGTAGCATTCCAACAAAGAATTCACCCTTTCTGTTTGTCCGTCGGTCTGCAGGTGGAAACTTGTGGAAAAGTGTAGCTCAGTGCCCAGGAGCTTGAATAATTCAGTCCATAGTTTTCCAGTGAAACGGGGGTCTCTGTCACTGATGATTGTCTTAGGTAGACCCCAATACTTCACTACATTCTTGAAGAATAGCCTGGTCGCTTCTTCTGCTGTACAATCCATAGGGGCAGCTATGAATGTTGCATATTTTGAAAATCGATCTACTACCACCATGATAGAACCGCACCCCTCGGACTTTGGTAAAGCTGAAATGAAGTCCATGGAAACACTTTCCTATGGTTGCCCTGGTATAGGGAGAGGCTCCAACAGTCCTGCAGGTTGTTGGTTTATTATCTTGTCTTGTTGGCATACAAGACAAGTCTTCACATAGAGTTCCACCTCGTCCCTCATCTCGCGCGCAATAAGATGCTCCCAATAAAGCAAGTGTACGTCTTTGTCCCTTTGACCGACCAGCCCACTTGGAGTCATGACACTCCTTAATGAGCTCTCTACGTAGATTCTCTCATTTGGGAACAAAGACTCGCCTCCCAATAGTATAGAGAAGGCCATCCTCTAACCAAAACCTCTTGGTTATCCCTTCCTTGGCCATCTCTACTAGTTGTCGAGCAACAGGATCACAGTTCATACCTTCAATGATTTTTGTGATCAAGTCGCCCTCGGCTTGACTCATTGAAGCCAACTCTGCTTTTCGGCTTAGTGCATCCGCCACTACATTAGCCGTGCCGGGTTTGTACTCCATCACATAATCAAACTCGGCTAGAAAGTCTTGCCAACGGGCTTGCTTGGGCGTTAACTTTTTTTGAGATTGAAATATCTCATAGCCACATTATCAATCTTGATCACAAACCTGGATCCCAGCAGATAATGCCTCCAAGTGCGCAAGTAATGCACTACGGCTATCATCTCCTTTTCTTGGACTGTATAACGCCACTCGACTTCATTGAGCTTACGACTCTCAAATGCTATTGGATGCCTCTCTTGCATTAGCACCCCTCCAATAGCAAAGTCAGAAGCATCTGTGTGAACTTCAAAAGTTTTTGAGAAGTTTGGGAGAGCAAGTACAGGTTCCTCCATTACTGCTGCCTTCAAGTCTTCAATGGCATCATGGCACTCCTTAGTCCATTCCCATGACTTGTTTTTCTTCAACAAGTCTATCAAAGGTGATGCCCGAGCATAGTAGCCCTTGATGAACCGCCTGTAATAATTCACCAACCTAAGGAAAGATCATAACTTGGATACTCGGGTGGGTGGCTCCCATTCCTCAATAGCACAAATCTTCTCCTTGTCCATCATAAGGGTCCCATGGCGAATTATGTGTCCAAGGAAGAGCACCTCCTCCTTGGCAAAAGAACATTTCTCCTTCTTGACATATAGCTTATTCTCGCGCAGAGTCTAGAACACGGCTCGTAAGTGTTCTACATGGGCCTTCAAGGTGTCACTGTAAATCACTATGTCATCCAAGTAGACCACCACGAACCGATCAAGGAAAGGATGAAAGATCTCATTCTTCAATGTGCAAAATGTCGCTGGTGCGTTGGTTAAACCGAAAGGCATTACCAACCACTCGAAGGACCCGTACCTTGTCACACAAGCGGTCTTAGGTTCATCTCCTTCGGCAATGCGAATTTGATGATACCCCGACCTCAAGTCTAACTTAGAGAAGTACTTTGCTTTGCCAAGCCTGTCAAATAAATCCGCTATTAAAGGAATAGGATACTTGTTCTTAATAGTTACCTTATTGAGGGCCCGATAGTCGATGCAAAGTCACAATGATCCATCATGCTTGCGTTGGAACAAGACAGGTGCCCCATAAGGTGCTTTGGAAGGCCGTATATGCCCAACATCGAGCAACCTTTCAGTTGTCTCCTTAGCTCTTCTAACTCAGGCGGTGTCATGCGATAAGGTGCCATGGCGGGTGGACGTGCTCCCGGTTCCAACTCGATCTTATGATCCACCTCCCGTCTAGGTGGCAACTTCTTAGGAAAATCTGGCGGCATGATGTCCTCATTCTCTTCAAGGACGCCCTTGATGATAGGGGGAAGATTCTTACTATCCTCTTCATTAGGACTCACCTCCTTCAAAGCTGCAAGGTAGGTGACTTCCCCTTTCTTAAGTCCCTTTTCTACCTGCATGGCTGACAAATGAGCAACCTGATCGTTGCTTGTTGCAGGTACTGTGCAAGCGACTCCCTTTTCCGGAATGCAGACTGAGTCGTAACATGGTATGAGGAATGCTTTTGTTCTTCGCAAGAAGTCCAGGCCGAACACCACGTCAAAATCATCCATAGGGGCCACTGATAGATCCACGGTTCCCTTCCATGTGCCAAGGCATAGCTCTACTCCACTGGCTACGCCATTGAGGGGTTTGGCAGGAGCGTTCACCGTCTTCAACCATCCTCCTCGTGGTTGAGTGATCGAGAGGCCTATCCGCTTGGCCTCTTCCGGAGTAATAAAATTGTGGGTAGCCTCGGTGTCCACCATCACCTTTACTGGCTTCCCGTTCAGTTTTGCCTCCACGTACATCAGTCCGTTACTTCTCGGAGCAGGCTGCACAGGTTTAGCCTTCAAAGCATTCAGAAGTCTGAGAGATCCTATTTGAGAACTTGGCCCTTCCTCGTTGGGTGCATCTTGCCCTTCAACAAGGGCCGACAAGGTACCGAGCTTAGGACAGTTGCTCATGCGATGTGGCCCTTTGCACACGAAGCAGCTTATTGTGTAGTTCTTGTTCTTCTTCTTCTCCTCATATTGATTCTTATAGAAGGATTTGCTAGGTCCTCCCTTAGTGGTCCCCTTGACTTTGTCTCCCCCACCTTTTCCTTGATTAGGTCTAGAAGACTTAGGCTTGGAAGACTCACCTTTTCCTCCCCTTTGATATTCAGTAAGACTTTCAGCGATGGCAATGGCTTCGTCCACATTTGTTACCCCACGTCGCTGAAGCTCATGCTGGGCCCAGTTCTGAAGACCGTCTATGAAGTAGAACAATGTTTCTTCACCGGTCAAGTTGGGGATTTGCAATATGAGGGTGGTGAAGTCCCTTACATAGTCAGCAATCGTGGTCTTGTGTTTAAGTTCCCTCAATTTCTTTCGAGCCTCATAGACCACATTCTCAGGGTAGAACTGCTTCTTCAACTCTTTCTTAAAATCTTCCCATGTTGTAATAGTGCAAAGGCCCTTTTCCATATCTGCATGCTTCCTACGCCACCATAACATAGCATTATCAGTAAGGAATAAGGAAGCAGTGCGTACCTTGTCCGTGTCGTTGGCCAAATTCATGCTCTCAGCATAACGCTCCATTTGCCATAAGAAGTTCTCGACCTCCTTGGCATCACGGACACCCTTGAATTCCTTTGGCTTAGGGAGGTCCAGCCTCACCTCCCTTGCTCCACTGGTCCCAGCTACCAACGGAGTTTTGGCTTGACTCTCTAAAGAAGCCTTAAGAGAGTTAAGCCGATCCTGCATAGCAGTCATGGCACCCATCACCTTAGCCTCGAGTCGCCTCATAGACTCGGCTCGTTCCTCCTCGACATTGAGGTGCGAATCAAGATCCGACCTCACATTGTCTAATTGCTCTAGGGTGTGACTTTCAAGAGTAGCAAAGTCATTTTCCACTTTGTCCACCCTAGAGACCACCTCTTGTAAGGCCTCCTTAAGAGCCTCCACCTTTACTATCAAGGTGGCAACATCAGCGGCTTGGCGAGACTTACTTGTGCCCCGAACCTTGTTTGGTTGGTGAGGAGGTTGAGTCTCCCTACCCCTCTCTTCTCCCGCAATCACAATGTCCTCAGTCGTGCCTGACATCTTTGCCTACACAATGGCTCCCACGAACCATGCTCAAAGCTTCGAACCAAAGCTCTGATACCACGTTGTCACGGTCTTAGACAAAGTCCTCCCAAATCGTGCCGGCCTTAGCTTGATCAATCCCTTGATCTTGGCTAAGTCAGCCGAACCCTCACAAGTAGGCAAAGAGCACAAAGACAGAGAACTTTTAGAGAGAGAAGTGAACACTTAGAGAGAGAAGCTCTGGAATGCAAAGAACTTGTATTGCTTTCGATGGTTACAAATGTGGGTGGCACCTCTTATTTATAGGCATCCACCTCCTCAACGAACGGCTAAGATCGATTACATCCAACGGTGGAGAATAGTTCTCCAGAACCTTCCTTAGAATTATCTAGACATTAATATCTTTCATGAGAGTTCTAGAGATTTCTATACAATTCTACATCTATGTACAAGTATCTACACCAATCTTGAATTCTCTAGAAACCTCTTTGAAGGTGTCTTGCACAAAATTATCTGGCGTTCCTTTCGGTGCGTGACACTTGTCACGATCTCACCGTGACGAATCCCACATCGGGCAGGATGAGGGAAGTTTCTGGGGCTTATATAAAATGTGGTGTGCCCCTGCTATCAGCTCGAGCTTTTGGCATAATGGTTAGCGCCTCTCTAAGTTAAGCGTGCTCAGCCCAAGAAAATCTCAGGATGGGTGACCCCATGGAAAATTCCTGTGCTGGGACGCTTCCGCGCGTGACATACTGCTTGCAACCAGTGACGGACCCAGAAAATTACAGAATGGGGCATAATTGGTGGGGAGATTGGGGGTTCGGGGGCAGCGCCTCTGAAATTTTCTTTTTTTTAAGGAAAGTTTTAAATGCATTAAAAAAAGAGTATAAACAAGAAAAAAAATATTTATGAAATCTAGTGGATACTGATGATGTAATAAGAGAGACAATTATTTTACAAACCTGTCATTTAGAAAAGTAAGGCTAAATACTGTTAGAAATAAATGCAGCTACATAAATTACAATGAAGGGTGGGCACTCAATAAGTTCAAGTATATATATTTTAATAAAAAAAGTATATTACAATAAAAATAATTATAATGTCATCCTTTTATGCCTTTTTTTTTTTTGGAATTCCATCATAATTGGCTTATTATCAATGCTATCAAAATACATCTTTTTTCAATATAAGGCACTAAAGCATCATTCAACCATTCATCCCTCATCTCATTACGAAGTGCAGTCTTGATGTATTAAGGGTGGACACTTAATTTAAGGGTGGACAATTATTCAAACATGTATTAATTTTACAAAAAAAAAAAATCTCAAATTCAAGTGCCCCCTTCTCTATAGCATGGGTCCGCCCCTAAGTGTCGTTGGGCCCTGTAATTGCGTTTGTTCAAGATAAGGTCTTCTTTGATAGGCTTGGTTAGTACGTTTTGTTTCTTAACCTTTCACTCTACTCTTATTATAGGAAAATATGTATTAACTTTTTTTATAAAGAAAAAACAAAATTCAAGGGGGAGGTCCCCCCCCCAAAATCATGAACCTAGATCCGCCACTGTTTGCAACCAGTTTCCCTGCTAAGCAAAGTATTTAGTAAGAAGAACTAATCATATCTAGATGGTCTAAATTTAATGTTTTAAAAGTCTATATTTTTCATAAAAAATTATTTTAATGGGTATATTATTTCTTCGAAAAAAATTATTTTTAAAATCATTTTTTTAAAAAAAACTAAAATTTGAACAATCAAGATCAGATCTGAAAGGTCCCAATCCTATTAACTCTCCTGGCTAGTAGGGAGTGGCAAAACAAGTTTGAATCGGAAGCCCACTTGTTGGAAGAGGTAAAAACCCTTTCTGCTCTAAGCCTTGAAATGGAAAATCCTTAATCAATTTTTTTTTTTTAAAAAAAAAACTAGTTTCTATTTAGGGGGTGATTTTAATAGTATTCTCTTGAACCAAAATCAACATCGCAATAGCAGCCGAAGGTGGATAATAGTTTCCTCAAATTTTTTGAAGGTCTTGGTCTGTTGGACATGCACACGGTGGAGCGTTTTCTTTACTTGGAGTAGGGAGGGTTGTGCAAGTAGGCTTGATAGAATTCTTACAAATTGTGAATTCATGGAAACTTTTCCTAATGTTGTAGCTATATGACTCTCTCAGTATAAATCTTAGCACTGGCCAAAGTCCAATTCGGGTTACCACTCCATGACTTTATAGATTTGTTACATCGTTGGCGATGCATGCTGAATTTGAGTAAGTTAGGGTTGTATTCTAATTTTAAAACAACAGGCAACATTAGAATACAACCTTAACTTCCTAAAGGTAGTAAGCTTCACTATAGTAAATGCATTGATCTTCAACTCTTTAAATTGTAACTCTTCCCTTTTCATAAGTCCTATATATCTTCAATGACACTAAGATCATCAATGAAAAAAGGATTTCGTTCATACAACTGCTTCAAAATATACCTTCCAAAGTAAGAAGTTCATTTTGCAAAAGTAGGATATAGCTATACCTCAGGTCTTGAAGAGGTTCAATACTTGAATGTGTCAGATTGAGCCCAAAGCTTCACATTACTGCATAAAAAGAAAAGGAAAATAACCATATTTACGTGCTTCCATAGGTTTGATTGGAAAATGTTCTATAAACTCTAGAAAGGCAGTAAGCCACGCCTCACGCAAAGCAAATGTTACCACAGATTATATAAACTTCAGCAACCTTAGCTAATTAAAGGGAGGGAAGGAAGGAATGTATAAAGGAAGAAACTACAACTTTACTTAATTACTTACATCCTTGAAGTTTTGACCGAAGAGCCACCGAACACCACATAGCACCAAGAGCATAACGACGAGCAGCCAAGCCAACGATGAACTTACGATTACCATACACGTGAACGGTGAGAAGGAGAAGATCACCGAATGAAACTAGCATGCACATAAAAACACACATTCAAATAAATTGTAGAAAGTTTTACCATGTCACTAGCATAAATCCTTAGAGTCTATTTGGATAATTTCAAAACTCAAGTTTTGCTTTCAGTTTGTCAAAAACCCCTTGATTACCGGAAGTTATTCTACACCAAAAACCAAGGTTTTGGGAAAAACTAATATTTTCAGATTTTTCTCTCTCCTCTGCCATCATTAGTATTAATATTTTTTCAGTACCGGTCAGTATTATTAAATATCTTTTTAATACCTGTCAGTACCCTAAAATATTTTTTCAAGATCAGTTATTACCTTGAAATATTTTTTCAATATCATAAAATAAATTTTTAAAACCATTAAGTATTGTTTTTAGTATCGCTTAGATCCAAGATCTTTTTTAAGACTGTCAAGACTTCGAATACCTCATGATATTCGAAATAATTTCTTGGGAAAATTACACTGTTCCGAGGTCCACCAACTCGAATCCACGCCTAAGTGCTTAAGCCAAAGCTTAAAACCCATGAGACACCAGTGAGCGAGTAGCACTTTTGGTGGAAGGTAATACGAAAAATCACATCATCAAGATCCTAATTAAGTAAAATAATATAAAAATTGTTTCATAATTTATCAATATTAGCTCTTTCACTCATCATTGACAAGTTATGAGATTTTTCTAATATTATTTTTCTTGATTGAGACATTAATCTGATTTTTCTAAAAATATATGTGAAGCATCAACTGCTAAAGAAGTAAACATAAATATGTCTTACTAAAAAAATTAAACAAACACAAATTTATTTGGGATAATGATAATTAAGATAACATAAAAATATAAAAAAGATAAATCAAGGTGTCCAATTTATCAAATATCAAATCATCTGTACTGATTTCGGATTCTGAAATGTTTCCAAAACACGTCATTACTCTTCATTTGTATTTTTCCCCAATGCCACCTAAGCACGCCTCATTGGCTACCGGTCACCAAAGCCAGCAACCAGTCACTAGGACTCCGTTGACCTTGTCGGCGATTAGCCAACAAAGCTTTGTCAGCCTAATTTATCCTTTTAAAATTTTTGAAACAAAAATAGTCAACATCCAAACTAGTGTAATTAATAGCGAAACTAAAATAGTAAACAATATGCTTATTGCTGAGAATTTTTTAATAACTATTTTTGTTTTACTATTTACTACTTTGATTTCACTATTGACTATTTTGGCCAGCTGCAGGCTTAGTTCCTAATACATTTTTGTTTAATTTCTGAAATAATAGTAAATAAAAGTGAAACTAAAGTAGTAAATAGCGAGATAAGAGTAGTAAGGAGGGTATTTCTTGCTGACTATTTGTTAATATAACTACTTTTTTCTCTATTTTTTATTGTGGTTTTGTTATTGACTACTTTAGTTGGCTGCCACCCAATTTCCTGATACATTTTTTTTTCTTAATTTACGAAACAAGAGTAGTAAATAGTGAAGTTAGAGCAATAAATAATGAAATAAAAGAAATTATTAAGAAATACTCAATAACAAGAGCGCTGTTTTCCTACTTTAGCTTTGCTATTAAGTACTCTGGTTTAATTATCAACTAATTTTTTTTTTTTTTAAAAAAAAGGCCGCCAAAATATTCATTGACCCATTATCAGGGTTGGAGCTTTGGTCACCAACGGCCATCAACGGGTTTTTCTCCCCCCAAAAAAAAAAAAAAAAAAAAGTGAGGGTAATGATGTCATTTCCTAACATTTTAAAATTTATAATCAGTCCATTGGAATTAATTTGAAATTATTGACATTAAGCACATGATTTTGTTCTGTTGATATTTTCAGGGTTCTTCTTCTTTCTTTCTTTCTTTTTTTGTCTTTTTCCCCAATATATTTTAAATAAATTTCAATGTTTTTGTCATTATATAGTTATCCATGAATAATTCAGATCTATAGTCCTTACGTCCATGAATCAAATCAGCAATTTCAAGTTGAAAATAAAATATGCTACTAGAAAATATTTAACTACTTTCTATCTAATGTATATTTAAGTTTTTTAAAATATAAAATTAATAGAAACTTCTTATGCGTATATATATTTAAAAACTAATGGTTAAATTAATTGTAAAAATTCAAAAAATATAAATACCACATTAGAAAATAAATGAATTGATATTTTTTAATGGGTTAAAGGGCATTTTTACCAATAAGTTTCGATCCTTGAAGGAGAGATTATGGGGCTTGGGTTTTGGGATCTTAGGAAGAGATGAAACCAAGTGATGCTGGAGTAGCAGAGTCTCAGAGAGAGAGAGAGATCATAATTTATTTCCTCCACTTCTAAATGCCAATTGGATTTAAAAAAAAAAAAAAAAAAAAAAGTGAAGTGGATGCATGTGGGCATGCTACCTCAGCATATTTGGGTCAATGCTTTGGTGCAAACTGATCAATAACAATTGATTAATAACAAAATTAGGTAATAAAATTGTCAGTTTATTCTCAACTAAATCAATTAAGAACTATTACAAAATATATCATAATCAATACCCGTTTCCTCTCTCTCTCTCTCTATATATATATATATATGGAGACACTACAAGAATTCTTTGTGATTCCAAGCACAACCTCTGCCAAAGGATATTGGTTCAATTTCAAGTCAAAACAAAATTAACGAGCAACATGGGAACCTTCAAAGTCTCCAGAGCATAGAACTAAATATGGTCTTTAGTGTTCACCATTAGAGGAAACCATGGATCAGGAGCGGATCCAGGAATTTTGTTGATGGAGGGCGAAAATAAAAAAATGTTACATCATAAATAAAAGTACTTGAAATACGATATATACCTGATATATAAAAAGTTGAAAGAAATCTATTACAGAAATTAAGATTACTTCACTTGACTCTTACTCTACATGTTTTCATATTGTTCAACTCATCTAAAATTGAATTTGTGCTAAAACTCAAAACAATTTCTTTTTCAATGTATATAATCAAAGAATCATTAAGAAATTGGTCTTTCATTCTATTTCGGAGCATGTTCTTGATTATCTTCATAGCAAAGAAAGATCTTTTAGTCATTGTTGTAGAAACTGTAAGAAATGAAAGATAAATCTAATCAATCTATCAATAAAAGGATAAATTGTAAACTTTTCAATTCTTGCTAGTACGTGACATAATTCATATAGTTGATAAATTAATAAAATATAGATCTTTACTACTTAAAAATATCAAAATAAATATGAAATTTGTGACGGAAAAAAATCCATCGCAAATTGCGACGGAAATTAAATCCGTCGCAATTTACGACGGATTTATTTTTCAACGAATTCCATCGCAAATTGTGATGGAAAAACAAATCCGTCTCAAACTTTTGCCACAGAATTCGTTTTACGGATTTTAAATTCTATGGCAAAACTCAAAAAAAAAAAAAATCTGATTTTCTAGTAAAGAAAAAAGCCTACCAATTAACGACGGAAAAAATTAAAAAAAATAAATAAAATCTCAACCTATCAAAAACATCTCATGCGTCTAATTACCATCAAATCCCTAATTCCTCTGGTTTTTCCTGCCTCCTTCGTTCATCTGGGTCCTCCGCCCTTCCTTGCCGCCACAGTTCGTCCGCCACTGTCTTTCCGTTCGCCGGCGTTTCCTCTTCTCCATCACCACCGTCGCCATCTATTCCCTTCATCGAGGAAAAATAAAGATCCCGCTTCATCTGTACCCAAGCTTAATCGATATCCGAAACGCTAATTGATTTGCAAGGGTTTGAAAGTCGAAGAAGTGGAAGTATGAGCTCAATTGATTTCGGAGGAGTTGTTATTTGGTTAGCTGGAGGCATCATCGGATAGCATTCATATCTTTAGGATACTGAAAATGAAAAGCTTATTTAAATCTAAGCCTCGTACTCCAGCTGGTATTGTGCGGCATACGAGAGATCTTCTCTTATTTGTGGAACAGAATAACGAACGTCGAGAAAGCAAGCGGGAAGAGAAGGTTCTGAATCGAATTTCTCTTAATTCCTTTATGTTTTTGGTTTTATTGTTGAATAGTTACCATTTCGAATAATAAAGTATTATTAAACAGGCCGTCGGAAGCTAGACTTGGTTGGCTTTGTGGTTATTGGTGGAGATGACTCCAACACAAATGCATGCCTCCTTGCTGAAAACTTTAGGTTTGTTGTGACAGAGTTATATAATTGCCATGATCTTTTGCTATGAAGTGTTGTAGATAGAGAAATATTTGCAACTTAAGGTGTTGATTTACATTTCAACCCCAAGGTCCTCTTGGATGTCGATGCATTGTTTTAACCATTTTGCACAAGAGGAGAAGCAAAATTCATCTATGAATTTATAAGTGTTTGTGAATCGATGCAGGAGCAAAAATATGAAAACGCAAGTGATTGGATGTCCTAAAACTATCGATGGTGATTTGAAATGCAAAGAAATCCCTACAAGTTTTGGATTCGATACTGCCTGCAAGGTCAATGAAGCTATGCATTCTGCCTTCACTGTGTTTTTTAATTTATATAGTGAAAGAACATATATATATATATATATATATATATTCTTATCACACATTTTGGGGATTTATTCATAGTCTATTTCCTGGAAATGCTTATTTTCCATGCTTGCATGTAATTGTTTGCTAAATTATGTATAGTACACTCTTTAATAAATGTTGCATGGGCACAGAACAGACTTTTTTCACATTGAAATTGTAATTTTTGCAGATATATGCTGAAATAATTGGAAATGTCATGATTGATGCAAGATCAACTGGAAAATACTACCATTGTAAGTATATCCATGTAGACAAGCAATTATAACTCAACAATTAGAGATTGGTTACTTTACAGAGTTGCAATGATTAGTGAATCACCGTGGGCTTTTATTGTTTGGTGCCTTGGCCATGCTTTTCATTTCCCATTAAAACATATAACCTTCCAAGCATTTACACTCGAGTTCTATTCAAGCATCTGCATAGATGAGATCATAGTTCAAATGCCATGTATTTCAAGGTTGTAATAATGTAATTACATCATTCAAGCTGACAACTATGTTCCAATTCTTAAAGGGACTTTAAAAGCATGAGATATGCCATTTTACTTTGTCACAAGTAACTCGTGCTATCAATCATGCATTGAAACCTACCTTTAATGTGAATAATTTGCATTATTTCAAAATAATTACCCTCCTTTAACCATGAAGCATTCATAGAATAACTCCTAACTTATAGGGAAAAAAAAAACTGCTAAAGCCCTCTGCAGCTGCAATTCTTAGTTTTTGGATATTTAGTAACATGTTTATACATTTTTCTGCAGTTATGCAACTCATAGGGCGTGCAGCTTCACACATTACACCAGAATGTGCTTTACAAAGTCATCCAAATATTACTGTTATTGGAGAAGAGGTTTGTCATATAACCAATCCTTTTGTAGTATTTGCGTATGCCATGGATTGATAAAATGTATTTAAGAAGCTTCTAACTTTATCTTGTGATTATAACCACTGGCACTGCACTGCATAATTACAGCGTTAGAAATGTCAAATGTTTTTGGTTGCATCTGAGGAGTTGTAAGACTTTTTAGAGCAAATCCTTGCTTTGTTACTTGCTTAATTAACATAGGAAACCCAATTGAATAAAGACATAATGGCCATATCTCCCATCCTCTGGGTGCAAATAATCATTTCCATCTATCTACGGACAATGAAATAGTAGTACGGAAAGGTTGAGGAAATACCTGGAGAAAGCTTAAGTAACTAGTACTTTCAAACACTCATCACTTTCTTACACTCAGCACCCCTGTGGCCCACGCTCCTCTAGCAAAAGACATGGTTTTATGATTTCCTTTTAAGATTCAGCATTTATGATTGTCCTCATGTCTCTATTAAATTGACCTGGAAATATCTTATTGCAGGTTGCTGCCAAGAAGTTGACACTGAAAAATGTTACAAATTACATCGTAGATGTTATTTGTAAACGAGCTCAAGTTAATTATAACTATGGTGTCATTTTAATCTCTGAAGGTCTAATTGACTTCATTCTTGAGGTATCTATCGCTTTGAATAAAACATCTGTTCAATCTGATTCCCCTTTTACTTCCTTATCTGTCGTCCTGTATAGTCAGTATAGACATGCATTGGCTGATAAGCATTTATGTATATAATTGTGCCTTATGCAGGTCCAGCAGCTTATTGCAGAGTTAAATGAAATCTTGGCTCATGATATTGTTGATGAGGGAGGACTATGGAAGAAGAAACTTACTGATCAGTCATTAAAGCTTTTTGATTTTTTACCCCAAGCAATTCAAGAACAATTGATGCTTGAAAGAGATCCACATGGAAATGTTCAGGTAATTTATGGTGCTATAATGCTATTCTTGTCGCAGTTATTTGGCCCCAATATGCAATTTGACATGGAACAATGCTTATGCTAATTTATTCTCGTATAGGTTGCCAAAATAGAAACAGAGAAAATGCTTATTCAAATGGTTGAATCAGAGTTGGAGAAGAGAAAACAAGAAGGCACATACAAGAGTGAATTCAAAGGGCAGTCACACTTTTTCGAGTACTTCATCTAAATATGATATTGTAATTGGGCATTGCCCTTTTGGATTTGATCTATGAAGCCGTGATACAAGATAAATTTCCAGGAACTCACTCTGTAATTTCCTTTTGCATAGTGATATTTGTTTGGTGTATCACTAACTATTGCTCATTTGTTATTTATACTTTTTTATAACGTGCAGCTATGAGGGGTGATGTGGTTTGCCAACTGACAATGCTTTTGCTACTATATATTCTAATGATATACACTTTTTTTTTTATTATTCTTTTATAATTTTTTTTTTTTTTTTGAGAAATTGAATTTTGCGACGGAATTAATTCGGTCAAAATTTAAAACATTTAATTTCTATATTTATTTATTTTTGAAAAATTGAATTTTGCGACGGAATTAATTTTCCGTCGCAAAGTTTTTTTTGTATCTTTTTTTAGAAAAAAGAAAAAATAATAAAAATTTGCGATGGAAAAAAAAAATCCGTCTCAAATTTCGAATTTGCAATGGAATGAAAATCCGTCACAAATATTCTGAAATTTGTGACGGATATTGTTTCGTCGCAAATTAAAAAATTTGCGACGGAAATTTGACATCCCGTCGCAATTGCGACGAGGATTTTAGCGACGAAAAAACCCATTTTTGCGATGGATTTTTTCCGTCGCAAAAACTAATTTTTCTAGTAGTGTTTAGGAATGTCAAGCTCAAAATGAAATAACTTCATCTTCAAATGCAATTTTTCTTATTTTATGAAATCTCTAGAATAAAATTTATTAACGAGTTTGCAAATTTCATCACTATTAAATGACTTGTATCTATTTCTTGGATTAAAGTCATGCTCAAAGCAAGTAATTCAACAGTATTTGCGTTGAACCTGCTATTTAATTCTTGCAATTAATAATCAATGATAACACAAAAGATATTTACCCTATAAAATTTTTCAATAAAAAAATCACCACAGACCTCTCTTTCCAATATATTTTGCACTCATATCTGGAATGTTAATGTCGTGTTTTATGCAAAATTCTTGAACATAAATTAAGAAAGCATCCCAACCTGTTTCTTTTAATTTTTGAAGTAACTCTTTTGTAGTTGAAACCAAATGTAAAGCATTTGAAATAACTTGAAACTCCCGTTATAAAGCTTGACAAAGGATTTCAGTAATGCCCATAATTGCTTTCATAAGGTACAATATAATGACAAAATCAAAAGATGCCAATGATAAGTATGCATTATTTGCATCTTCACAATATGATGATGTCTTTCCTTCATTAGAAATATTGTCCAGAACGTCACATGTCACTAGTGCAAAAAAGGGCTTTAAGACCGCCTCATTCAGAGCGGACATTTGAAGCACCGGTCTTAAAGGTATGACCGGTGGCAGTTTTGTAAATAAAAGGAACTTTTTATGAATGACCGTGGCGCTTTTGTAAATATAAAGAACTTCTTATACCAGATCATTTTTTCATCGGTCTTAAATATATTATTAAGACCAGTTCAAAACAAGGCCGGTCTTAAAAATGTTATTAAAAAATATTCAAATATCAATTACTTTATGGAGAAATCTCACACAACCGGACTAATATTTTATGCGGGCCAAAAGAATAAGGAAAAATTTAAATATAAAGGTAATAAAGTTTTAAGACCGAATGTAAATAATCACCGGTCTTAAAAGTTATTCTTTTAAGACCGGACATAAAATGCGGCGGTATAAAATATAGAAAAATAGTTCGGATAAAAAATTAATTACTTTTAAGACCGGACGTAGTATGATCGGTCTTGAATGTTAATTATTAAGACGTCTCTTTTTATGTCCTAGGTCTTAAAAATGAATCGCCAAATATACATTTCTTCGCGCGTAAGCTTTTGTTACTATCACTCAAGAGCCTCTCGTTTACGTTGCGAAACCCTTCCCGTTGCATTACCTCTTTCCCGTCTCGAAAATGAACGGTGAAAACGATTCTACTCCCGTTCGGAACGCCGCTCATCGCTTTGACGGTGTGAGTCTCGAACGAACCGTCTTCATCTCACAATGAGCCTCGAAACCGTCGTGCACATCGTGGTAGAAGAGGAACACAAATGCGGATGTAACCCTAAGTCGGACTTCCGGGTCAAAGCCGGAGATTCGCTTTAATGAAAAGTTGCAACCTTTCAGTCCCATGAAATCCAAATATAATAGTTTTGTTGGCTATCAAGCACGTAGCCATGTTAGCATCTTGATAGATGAGTGGAAAAGTGTGGACGATTCTAAAGTAAAGGATCCTATTTGGGACACTATCCAGCTTACCTACACCGTCCCCGATCAACCGAAGTTGAAAGAGAAGACATTGTCTTATTGTGCTGATCGGTGGAGGAAGTTTAAGACCTTTCTAGCTAACACCTATATTTTTGCCGAGGTTACGCCTCAAGAACACCTTGGAATAAGTACTCATATATTGATGAACAAACTTGGCAACAATTTGTTCAGCTGCGGACCACTCCTGAAGCTCTGGTGAGTTTATATTTAGTTTAGTTTGCCTTTTTTGTGTGCTTATTAACCTGTGCGGATATTTGAATGTTATTGTGTTCATCTAATCCTTTTAGTTAAATGGTTTGGTTTGTGAATAGAAGTATACATTTCCCGCCTTTGTCAATGCAAGTCGATATGTAGACCCGATAAAGAAATTAAGTAAATTAAGGAAATAATGATGGCATAAGAGTCAAGTCTCAATTATATAGTCTTAGTTCTTATAGTAGGCGGTTGTTAGACGTTGGTGTTATGATGTTAGTATGTTAACCGTGTAATGGTTTCGGTGCAAGTCAAGTTATGAGTCAAGCCTCTAACTATATGTAAGAGGTTAGTCTAATATGTGTGTGAACCAGTTAGGATGAATAAATTAATTGACTGAGTTGGCAGCATTTCTTCAACTCCCTTTCCTTTGTTTATCCCAATTTCTTCTACAATTCTACATCTTTCTTAAATAAAATGTTGAAACTTGATGAAGTGAATTTGACTAATGTTTGACCTTCATATGAAGCGAAGTGTTCTAATTTCGTTAGACATCAATGGCTCGGAATTCATAAGTAATAGTTTTTTTTTCATTTCTGATTCACGGATAAGAAGGGCAAAAGCACAGGAGCTAGGGAGAAAGAATGATTGCCCTATGAGGGCTTCTCGCGGCGGATATGAAATGGCCGAAAAAGAATTGATGGCGGCCAAGCGGAAGAGATTGGAAGATGAAGCTGAATCCAATCCTTCAGCCGTAGTTGATCAGCCATCTCCTATACGTCGCGAGGAGTTGTGGTTGCATATTCGGCAAAAGCCAAGCGGCGCCTACACGAGTGAACAAACTCGTGTAGTTGCTTTGAAAGAATTGTAAGTATCGTTATTGTTATTTTTTAGTTACTAAACATGTTTCATTACTAAGCTTCTCGTTATCCGTATCTTACGGAAGATCTTAAAAATAAAGAAGCGAGAGGGATCTTTCGTGTCGGACGGGAGGAATGATGTTCTGACCGTTGCGACTGGAAAACCGGATCACGCGGGGCGTGTAAGGGGGGTTGGAGGACGGGTAGGCCTGAAGGAATACTTTGGTAAATCCAAACGCCACAAACAAAGTATGATTACCCGGGAGGAGATGGAACAGACGCTGGCCAAAATAAATGAGGAAGCAACGGTCAAAGCAGTGGCTCAAGAAGCTTCATTGACTGCAAAGTTGACTGCACAGTTTCAATCCCGGATGAGCAAGATGGAGGAGGAAATGAATCAATTGAAGATTCTTTTGAGCTCTCGTCCGTAGACCAGTGTTCCGTCACACATTTACTCGCGGTTATGCGGCGAGCACTAGGGGAGCTGCATTGTTGGACAAAGCCGATCGAGCAACCTCCTCCTCAAGTTCCATCCCCGTCAAGCCGCATCCCTCCTCCTCAAGTTCCATCCCCTCGTCAAGCCGCATCCCCTCCTCCTCAAGTTCCATCCCCTACGCTCATTTGACCGCCCGGGCAAAAATAACCGACTTGGCAAACAATAATTATTTTACCGATAAATCGTGGCATGTCCAAGAAGTAGTAGGCGTCCCTCATCCCGAAGATGTCTACCTTGACAAAATAGATGTAATGTCCCCGCGATTCCCCGGACGGAGATTAGTAATGCAATCATTCAACTGTTTATGAAGTAAGTATCTGATTCTATATATGAGTACATAATTTAAATGCATCGTTTAGACACACATACATATATACTAATTCCCGATCGATGTCATTATTGTAGGTTCTTGCATCAAGAATTGGTTGAACAGGGCACAATCAATGATTTTGGATTCTTGTGCCCCGTCTATGCAAGTACAACAGAGAAGGACTTGAGACAAGAATACATGTCAAATAGGGTGTGTGAAGTGATAAGAAAGGTTTACGTGTTTCCATACTTCCACAGTATATACATATCACAATTCTTGTATGCAATTAACTTAATATAATTCTCGCTACATATAATACTTTGTTTGTGAATTTTCAGCCGCCACTTTGGCGATTGGTCCTCATGTGCATAGAGGATCATAAAGTTATCTTCTTATGCTCCACTCACAATAACCCGAGATACTATAATGACGGAGACCGTCAACAAGTAAGCATGCATGTCATTGAAATTCTCTTGTCTCAAATCTCTACCGTAATGGTTTCAAAGAATTGTTGATAAATTTGTGATTTTGATAATAGTGCCATGATGACCTACCAAGTCGGGGTAAGACAAAAGCGTGGGAAAGAGGCCACTATTAAACCTTCGTGGTACACCCCAGAGGTTAGCACATATTTTAATTTGGACACTGAAACACTGCCTTGAGAACTTGGTCAGTAACCTATATATATATATATATATATATATATGCTATATATTTCTTGTCACTTATCCTATATTATTTCTTGTTCGTTTTAGACCCATCGGCAACCAAAAGAATCCAACTTATGTGGCATGTACGTCATGAAACACATGTATGATGTTATCATCAAGCGAGGAAAGACAAAATTGTTTGCAAAGGTAAATGTATTTGATGTTATTACATATATTATGTCCGAATTCAGTTTACGGCTTAATGAAATATGCACACAAGTTAATTCAGGTTTAGCTGTCTTTGATGTTACGTATGTTTAGAGGTTCTCGGTCCCCGTCCCGATAATGAAGTGGAGCACATACGCAATGTGTTTTGTGAATATCTCAGTATCGCCTTATTAATTCTTAAATGTGGATGTAAATATATGTTGTAGCAAAAATAATTTTATGTAAATTTGTTTATTTTTTCGAACAAGTCATTCATTTGTAAATAAACATACAAAAGTATTTCAAGAATAAATTCGTTTATTCATTCTAGATATTTATGCTTGAAATTTGTGTTACAAGATGTTGTAAATGAGAAAGTCTTTGTTCATAAAAATATGGCGAGACCTTTAGGACCGCATAGTTATTAAACCTGCGGTGCTTTAAGTCTTCCTTAATTTAAAAAAATTATGGGTATACTTTTAGGACCGGACGTAATTCTATGCCCGGTCTTAAAAATGAGCTAGACTTTTGGGACCGCATCTTTATTATACGGCCGGTCCTAAAAGTCTACGTTTATATTAATAAAAAAATTATGGCTATACTTTTAGGACCAGACGTAATTATTGGTCCGGTCTTAAAAGTTTTCTAAAAATTCGCTAGACTTTTAGGACCTTGTTATTATATATCGTCCGGTCCTAAAAGTCTACGTTTTATTATTTCAAAAATGTAAAGACTTTTAAGACCGTAGTTTTGTTATATATCCGCTCCTAAAAGTTAAGCCATAAAAATATTTTTTTGTTAGGACTGTGTATATTTATTTGTTTCCTCTTAATAGTTTTTGACTCGGTTTTCAGACAACCGAGGTTTTGACGGTCCAACCTTGACAAGAATAGTCATTTGGTTTGTTTTTATTCGAATAAGGTAAACGATCTTTTTTGTTTTTTTGTTTTTTGTATGTTCTTAACTGTATTGTGAGAATTTTTAATGTTGATTTACGCGACGACCATGTTTTGTTTGTTTCCTTTTTTGTCGGAAAAAAGAAAGAAGATAATGAAAAGGACATGGCGATCGAATATGGAAACAAAAAAATTTTAATTTATATTTTTTTTACTTTTGCCCCGTGAGGAGCAAAGAAGATGATAACAACAACAAAAAATAGAAGAAAAAAAATGAAATATCTACTCCCCCCCATCGTTGTCGGAGGGGAGGGAGTCGTCATCGGGGTCGGACATGTCGTCATCTGAAGGATGGTACTCAATGTCCTGGGCATCGAGTACCGCCTGCAGCTTTGCGTTGACGGCGTGATAGACCTAAAACAACTAGCCGCACCGTCGGTCTATATGATCGAGGCGGGCCAGGATGTGCTGGATCATCTGGTAGATTGTCGGTTCTGGAGGCAACGGAGGAGGAGGACCTCGTGGTGGTGGAGCAGCCATTCGTGGATGTTTCGAAGTGATGGGGAAGAATGTGATGGAAGTAAAGTAACATCTGGTTTAAATAGAGAACCCTGCCCGAACAATTTGAAACGCCGGAAACAATAACGAGGAGACGCATAGTTCCGCAGAATACGAGGAGACGCCTAGTTGGGAAGTTTATCTCGGAAGTCGAAGTGATTAAAATTGATTTGAACAGAGAACCTTTAAGACCGGATATTGTAAAAGATCCGTTCTTAATAAAATTAAATTGATTTTTAGGACCGGATATAAGACAAAATGTCGGTCTTAAAAGTAATTGAATTGATTGAAAAATAAATAATAGACTTTTAGGACCGGATATATTTAAAAAGGTTGGTCTTAAATTCAATGGAATTGAAAAAAAATTAATTATGAATTTTAGACCCGCATATTTATTAACTCCACATACATCTCTGTCCTTATTAAACTCATCACAATGCGATTAAGGCAGGAACTTGCTGATATCTGGCGGGAATTTAATGCTTTTCACGCCGATATCGACAAGAATGTTTAGTCGATCAGATTCTTGTTTTTTATAATTTTTTGCTTTTTTTTTGTGTACGTGTATATATATTCTTCAGTAATGTATGAAGCATTAAGAACTAAGCTTGGAATTTTCCTTTAATTTTAATCTTTTTTAAAAAAAAAAAAACAAATGAGGACTTTTAGGACCGGATGTTTAATAAAACTCCGGTATTAAAATTAAATGAATAATAACATATTAGGACCGTCCATTTGTAAATAAACGGTCTTAATAAAAGTTGCGACCGCCAAGCTTGTGTCTTTTTTTTGTTCATATTCTCAATTTTTTCTTTAATTTTTTTTCATTGAGTTGCTCCTGAGCTAATCATCTTTTTGTTTTAAAAAAAAATAATGAGGACTCTTAGGACCGGAGATGAATAAAACTCCGGTCTTAAAAGTAATTTTCCGGTTTTAAAAATGTAATTATATATTTAGGACCGTCTACTTTATAAATAACCGGTCTTAATAAAATCCAAAATATACTAAAACACAACTCTTTCACGCGGAATAAAAAATTTCCCTCTCAAAACTTCTCTCGTCGCGCCGATAGTGATTTCTCGGTTACGTCTCCGGTTTGTTTGTGTTGCTTCGTCGTACGCCGCGTTGCTCTCTCGACAATCGCTTTTGTTTCCTTAGTTAAACGTCTATCGACCAAGCCGTAAGAGGTGTTTCGGTTAAATAAGTTTATGGTTTTCTCGGGTTTAACGAAATCGATGAAATGTTCTAGTGGGTTTCTCTCGTTGTTAATGAATATTGTATTTTTAAGATTATATTTGCGCTTTTGACCTACCCAACCGACCAACAAATGTTTTTAGGTTACTCTTGTCTTCAACATCAACGTTCGTGGCGGGAGAAGAAAGACTCCGCAAACCATTTGAATTTATATGCTACAGGTGAGTCCACATTTAATTTCACGCGATGCATTTAATTTCCTCGTCATGCTTTAATTTTTCTTCTTGGATTCACTGTGTTATTTATGACCAAAAGTGTTTCTTCGTTATGCATTTAATGGGCAAGTTTCTTCGTTGAGCATAAATATGAATTTGGTGTTTCCTTATTTTGTATCTGTGTCATAAATAGGAATTCTAGTATGGATCACGGTTGGATAAATGCGTTACGGACGAGTGTTGAATATCAGAATGAGGTGAGAGAATTTATAGAATTTGCTAAACAAAATGCCCATGATGATAGTGGGAAGTTTTATTGCCCTTGTGTAAAATGTTTGAATGAGAGGCGACTAAGTCCTGAAGTTATCGACACACATTTAATTTGTGAAGGATTTTGTAAGACTTATATGGTATGGTCATGGCATGGTGAAAAAGTACCAAGTGGGTCTCAACATGAGGAAGTGGCCTTTGATGATAATGACACGGATATGGATGATCACATAAAGGACATTATTCGTGATGTAGGAGAAGAGGCTTTTCATCAATCATATGCATATGGTAATATGTGCGGTGATGCGAGACCCCGCTATACCCTGGTTGTAAAAAATATCAATTGTTGAACGCCGTATTGAAATTGGTAAGCTTGAAGGCACGTCATGGATGGAGCGACAAGAGTTTTTCTGAAATGCTTGAGGCTTTTAAGGACATGCTTCCGGATGATAATGTGTTGCCGCATCGATACTATGATGCTAAGAAAATACTCGTCCCAGGGGATGGAGTACAAAAAGATCCATGCATGCCCGAATGATTGCGTATTGTATAGAAAAGAGTTTGAAGAGAAGCGGGAATTGTCCGATATGTGAAACACCAAGGTACAAGTCAAACAAGGGGCCTGTAAAAGTGTTGTGGTTTCTTCCAATCATACCAAGGTTCAAGCGGTTGTTTGCGAATGAAAATGATGCAGAGAATTTGAGGTGGCATGTGGATGAGAGAATTTCTGATGGAAAGCTTCGACATCCGGCCGATTCTTCTCAATGGAAGAAAATCGATCATTTATTTCCAAACTTCGACGAAAAACCTAGGAACCTTAGGCTTGCCCTTAGCACGGATGGCATGAATCCATATGGAAGCCTTAGCAACATACATAGTTCATGGCATGTGCTCCTTATTATTTACAACTTATCTCCAATGTTATGCATGAAACGAAAGTACATCATGCTGTCTATGTTGATTTCGGGACCAAAACAACCCGGAAATGACATTGATGTTTACCTTGAGCCCTTGATCGAAGACTTTCAGGAGTTGTGGGAACAATGTGTCGATGTTTTTGACTCTTTCAAGAAGGATGTGTTTAAATTGCGAGCCATGATATTTTGTACTATAAACGACTTCCCAGCATATGGGAACTTGTCAGGTTATAGTGTAAAAGGCCATAAAGCATGTCCGGTTTGTGAAGAAGGCACATGCTACCATCAACTTCAACATGGAAGAAAGACGGTTTATCTTGGACATAGGAGATTTCTTCGACGGGACCACCCATATCGTCGATTAAAGAAAGCCATTTTTGGTGGCCAGGAGTATGAAGATGCTCCGGTGGCATTGACTGGGGAGCAAGTTTATGAAAAGGTGAAACATATCAGTGTCATCTTCGGTAAGACTGCAAAGAGTAGAAAAGAAACAAATATATGGAAAAAGAGATATGTATTCTTCGATCTTCCATATTGGCGCAATCTTGATGTGAGACACCGTATTGATGTCATGCACGTGGAGAAAAATGTATGTGATAGTATTGTTGGCACGCTTCTAAACATACAAGGTAGTTCCAAGGATGGTGTGAAGGCAAGATTGGATTTGCAAGTAATGGGAATACGCGAAGACTTACATCCAAGGCCATACGGGAAGAGAACTTATTGTCCCCCGGCTTCTCATACTTTGTCTAAGGATGAGAAACGAAGTTTTTGTGAGTGTTTACATGGCACAAAAGTTCCCTCGGGGTATTCTTCAAATTTTAAGAGGCTTGTATCGATGAAGGACTTGAAATTAGTTGGCCAAAAGTCTCATGATTGTCATGTCTTGATGCAACAAATACTCTCCCATTAGCTATTCGAGGCATCGCCGAATATGATCTTCGGGTCGTTTTGACTAGACTTTGTGTCTTCTTCAATGCGGTTTGTAGTAAAGTTTTCGAGATTGAAAAGTTGGATGAATTGGAGAATGAAGGATATCTTATCTTGTGCCACCTTGAGAAGCTTTTTGTTCCTACCTTTTTTGACATCATGGTTCATCTAATTGTTCATCTAGTGAGGGAGATAAAGTTGTGCGGACCTATCCATTTACGGTGGATGTACCCAATTGAAAGATCTATGAAATTCCCAAAAGGGTACGTGAAGAACGCATACCGCGGAAGCATCAATTGTTCGAAATATGTTTCGAAGAAGCCATGGAATTTTGTCAAAATTATTTGGCCAAAGTAAGACATATTGGGCTTCCAAAACGTCGGCATCTTTGAAGGGGTAGACGAGGGGCTTCGGTAAAGAGTGTGGATCCCGATGAATTGTCACAAGTCCACTTATACATCTTGAATAATTTTGATGAAGTTCAAGCCAGCATATAGCTGCTCATAAAGAAGTCAAGGAAGGAAAATCATCGAATGATCAACAAATGTTGATTAGGGAGCATAACGAACTTTTGCAAACTGGTTCAAACAAAAGGTCGAGGGAGAGGAATGTGTTTCGATACAATTAAATGGTTAGCCCGTGGTCCCGAGGTTGATGTCATAAGTTGGAATTCGTATGTGATCAATGGTTATACATTTTACACGAAGTCCCTAGATGATAGGAGCACCGTCCGGAACGGTGGTGTTATGTTAGAGGCTTGAATCTATGCACTTCTCCAGTTCGAAAGACAAGAGGCCTTTATTGGCAGTAATGCCATATTATGGGGTTATGGAAGAGATTTGGGAGGTAGACTATGTTAAAATTAGATTTCCCATTTTCAAATGCAAGTGGGTTAATGTCAATAATGGTGTTCAGATCGATCGGCTAGGATTTACATTAGTCGATGTCAACGGTAGAAGTTTTGGTGATAAACCTTTTATTATGGCGGGAGACCGAGCGAAACAAGTGTTCTATATCACCGATCAAGAAAATAAAATGTGGTGCAGCGCTTCCAAGGTAAAAGGGTCATTGATATTGATGAGGAAAGTCATTCAAATTATGGTCTTCCCCGAAAGTACTCCTTTTTCAAGGGTGTCTCCGGAAATATTGAACGAAGAAGATGAAGCGGATAATGAACCCGGATAAGAAATGATCATCAAGAAGGGATATGGGAGGATATCGCTTTATAAAAGAGTCAATATAATTCATATATAAGGTAATGTTCATATGCAAACTTCTTTGCAAACTTTAAGGTTTTAACTATATATATTATATATTCCTTCGATCTATGTTCTTAAACATTATTGTCACTGATCATGACTATGAAGTTTGTTCTTGTTCTATTTTTGTGGCGGGATCGGATCCTAAGGGGCATGTTATAAAAGAGGATGTTACGTTGTTGGGTGGGAATCGATGAAGGCATGGTGAATATTCCATTGGGAATGTATTTGTAACTTATTGTATATTATGCATTGTAACTAACTTATTCCATTGGGCATGTATGTTGTATTTGTCACGATACTCATGGTGAATATTATTTGTAATTTTTTCCCAATTCAATTTATTCAAAGCTTGTACTTATAGATTCGACTTTTATGTCTTTGGATTGGTTGGTGGATTTGTGAATGAATAAATATATATATATATATATATATATATATATGATCAGGAAGAACAGAACAGGGATACAATACGGAAAAATTTAGACCAGTAATAAATAGGCCGCTCTTATATGTTCAACTTTTAAGACCGGAGGTGTTTATATATCCGGTCTTAAAGGTCGTGTGTACATATTTGATATTAAGCCGGTCTTAAAAGTTTGTCTTTTAAGACCGGTGTGTTTATAAGTCCGGTCTTAAAATTCAATTTTTAAGACCGGAGAATTTATTGTCCAGTCTTGAAAGTCAGTCTTTTAAGACCGGGTATAATTAGTCGTCAGGTCCTAGAAGCCGATATTTTTCAGACCGACTTTATAATTGTCCGGTCTTATAAAGTTGATCTTTTAAGAGCGGCTGATATTTTCTCCGGTCTTAAAAGTTGAGTTTTAGGACCGAACAAAACATATTTCAACCTTATGTAGTACTACTTTTAAGACCTAATGTTTTAAATGTCCGGTCTGGAAGATGTTCTTTAAGACCGGTTGTAGTCCGGTCTTAAATGTGGACTTTTAATACCGGCTGGAACAAGACCGGTCGCTGGTCCGGTCTTACGATGCCTCTTTCGTCTAGTCTTAAAGCCCTTTTTTGCACTAGTGTGTGGCTTGAAACATTTTAAACAAATTGCATATAAAATTATAATGAGAACTCCAACGAGTAGCTCCAGCCCGATGCAAAGTACCAATTTGATTAAGACCAACTCATGATTCAATTTCATCAATAGCAATCATTCTTGCAATTTCATTTGTTTGGGCAATTCTTAACTCATCATTACGCTTACAAGAAGCAGTAGCAATATTAATTATGAAGTTCAACTTTTCAAAAAACAGATTAACATGTTTTACCTTATGAGATGCAGCAACCAAGGCAAGTTGAAGGCAATGAGCAAAGCAATGGACATAATAAACATATGGGCACTTAGCGCAAATTAAAGCCTGCAATCCATTCAATTCACCTCGCATATTGCTAGCTCCATCATAGCTTTGTCCTTGAATATTTTGAACGTCAAGATTATGGTGATGAAAAGTGTTGAATATTCCTTATTTTAAAGTATTAGCACTTGTATCTTCCACATGTACAAGACCAAAAAACCTTTCCCATATAAAATAATCTTTATCGATGTATCTCAAAATAATAGCCATATGCTCTTTTTTAGATACATCACTAGCTTCATCAACAATAAGACAAAACTTGGCATTGGAAATTTCTTCTTGTATTGTGTTCTTTACCTTTTGAGAGAAAACATGAAGAATTTCCTTTTAAATTTGAGGGGAACTATATGATGCATTTTGAGGAGCTTTTTCTAAAACAACTGTCGCAACTTTTTCATTATGTGAAGCTAAAAACTTTATCATCTTAAGAAAATTACCCCGATTAAGTGAATCTAAGTTTTCATCATGACTTCTAAAAGCACATCCTTGAAGAGCATGACGTCTTGTCATGTCCATCGAAACTTGTTGCCTCAAACGATTAGCTGAAATCTCCTGAGAAGTAAGCTTTTCAACCAATATCTCAATATGTTGAGATTGGTTCATAAGATCACTACATGAACTCACAACATTTTTATGCATTGAGATAACATATTTCCCAAAATGGCGTAGAAAAGCACAATTTTCTTCATCATTAACCTTTTTCCAATTTCTAAATCCATCAACAACGAATGTATTAATCCCAAAACGACCACTGCCACTTGGTTTACTAAATAAATAACAAGGCAAACAAAATGCAGCATCTTTACTTGGAGAATACTCTAACCAAGATGGAAACAAATCAAACCAAGAGGAGTAAAAATGACGTTGATTCTTCACTGGCCCACAAAAATGATAAATTTGAAGCTTGTACTAAAATAGACAAAGTTTAAGATGAGCACAACGAATTTCATCTTGTTGACTTATAGGATATTTCCATATTGCAAGGCACAGTGCAGGATCTCTTTCCAATGAAGCAAGATCAACTTCTTTAACTACCTCTTTAATTTCAATTCCAAAAGACCTTGAAGAATGAGTCTCAGTATTTGACAATTCAACATTAAGAGTAGGCGAGGGAAAAGACTCAATATTCTTTCTTATAAAATAAGTATCAATGGTAGCACCCTTCCCAATCATAATCACCTACAAACACTACCCAAAAAAACAACACTTTGTAGGGGTTAAACAAACCACTACAAATTTTCAGCGACAATAATTATGCCAAAACGTGAGCTTGTTTGTGATGAAGTACTTTATAGAGGATATAAAAAATAAACCGATACAAAGTTGGCGCCAGCTTGTCGCATAACGGCGCAAAGGTTTGTGGCCGGTCCTTTGTAGCAGTTACAAGAAATAAACCGCTACAAAGTTGGCGCCAACTTGACACATGATGGCGCGAAGGTTGTGGTGGTTATATTTGTCGTGGTTATTGGATAATAAGTGCTACAGAATGTCAAGGAACACAACATTTTTCGCGGTTAGAGAAAACTGAAACTGAAACCGCCACAAATATTCATAATTTGTAGCGGTTATGTCAAAACCGCTACAAAACTTCAACCAATATATACCACTAGCCCTCAAATCGTTTTCACAAGATAGTACAACATGCAACAGAAGATTGGGTTGCAAATAACTGCCTCTCTTTGATGAAAATAAGTTAGTGACTTTTTTGTTGGAGATTGGCGTCTATTTTTTATATCTTGGAAATCAAGTCATCTTGTGGCATGTTGTACTATCTTGAGTAATGACGAAAGTTTGTAGCAACTTTTCTTTAAAACCGCTACAGAAAGTAATGACACATACATTTGTAGCAGTTATATCTTAATAACCGCTACAAAATGCAAAGAGACACAACATTTGTTGCAGTTTGAAAAAATAGAAAACGAAACCGCCACCAATATTCATAATTTGTCGTGGTTATGTCAAAACCGATACAATATTTCAACCTATAAATACCCCCAAGTGTCAGATCATTTTTAGAAAATAGTGCAGTATGCAATGGAAGATTGGGTTGCAATAGAGCAACTACCCTCTGATGAAAATAGGTCTGTGACTTTTTCATCGGAGGTTGGCATCTGTTTTGCAAATCCAATCTTTATGTGGCATGCTGCACTATCTTCAGTAATGACGAAAGCTTGTGCGGTTTTGCCTTGAAACCGCTACAGAATGTCAAGGGTCAAGACAGTTGTAGTGGTTACTTAACTGCTACAAAATTTCAAGCTGGATGAGGTAGGGTTTTGTATTATTTAGCGGTTTCAGTGAAACCGCTACAAATGTTTACTTTTTGTAGCGGTTTGGGTCGCAAAATCACTACAAAAGGCAAGCCTTTTCAACCAACGCTGCCACCATAGAGCAAACCACGCAAGGTTTGAATCATGCCTCTCAACTTTCCTTCTCTCACGTTCTCTTAAGTTTAGCTGCAACATTTACGAAAGTTATAGATTCTAGGAGAAATGTAAGGACAGAGAAAGAGGTAGTACGCGGTAGAGCAACTCTAAGGGGGCAGTAATAGAGGGGGTCGTAATAGGGGCCGTGAGGGTAGAAATATCCCTTTGCCATAGCAGGTGGGGATCGAGATAGATCATCTCTTCTCAAATGAGCCAATCCCACGACCGAAGACCCTAAAGGGAGGACGTGATGTACATCTGTCCCTCATCAACATTGATGAAAATGCTGAGATAGAGATCGACTTTCCTATAGGCAAGGCGAAGCGGTTTATTGATCGAGAGGAGGAGTGGGACCAAGGGAACCCCCGACCGTCGTTTTTGCGCTCCACTGGATTTGAAGTGGATGTTGAAGGTAAATTTAATTATTTTTGTGACAAAATTTAAATTTAAATTCCTTACGGTTAATTAAATTGTATTTAAATGTAATAAAAAAATGTTCTTATAATTGTGTAGATCCCCAGGGGAACATCAACAGGAGGAAACTGGATGTTCCCGGTGTGAATATTTTGCAAGGGCCTCACATTATAGTCGACGGGAATGAGTACATAGACCAGCCGATCGGCAATGGTGGTCATATGTTTAATCGCTACCTAATAGACCTAGGCGGGAATTGGGGACGGTTCCTTATCCACTTCTAGTGTTGGAAGCATATTCCAAAGTTGCTGAAGGACACACTGATGAGTGATAATTATGTCATGTTTTCCCTGTGTTTTGATTGTTTTGAACGCCGAAACTGAGCTTTATTGTTTACTATCCAATAGAACACTTGAGAATTCATGCACATAGGGAAATAGGGGATAGATCCTATATATTACTGCATTCATATCATTACCCCATGCATGTGCATAAGAAAAGGACTACTTTATGATTTTGTAGTGAAAGTGCGTAATGAAGCGGATACCATGCTATAGCATAGTAAATGCCCACATCTGCACTAGCAATACAATGCAACCACTATGCTATAGCATTGTAAATGATGCAGAATTATGCGCTAAGTTATTCTAACCTTTCCTTGCAAGTTTTCAGGAAATTTAGACAGGTCACCCAAACACACGTGGAGACGGTGATTAACGGAAGCGAAATCTAGAAGATGCGGAGGATCGAAAGAAAGATTCAGAGAATCTCGCTATATTAAAAGGATCAATCAACCGAATCGAAGATCTTGGACCCGACAAATTTGGAAGGCCCAACTGACTGGACGTGCGGCTGAGGAAACCTAACTATAAGAGGAAATCGCGACAAGACCAAAAGGGAGGAGGCGAGAGCCGCAGGAGAAAGCAGTCATTCAATTCCGACCCGACTAAACTCATGCTGGAGTAACAAGAAAGGAGACAGACAGAGAATACAAGAGATTAGACCAAGTTCTTCCTTGGAGCAAGACAGATAGTAGAAGACGTAGAGATGTCGCGTGACAGGACACCTCTTACGCCGTCAACCTTTCGACGAGCTTCTTGTTTTCTTTGTTATTTTTATTTCCATAATTCTGTTATGGGTTGTTCTGCAGTACTCTGTGTTATGTGTCCCTTATCAGTCATGAACTAAACTCCCTTTGGGTGAGCGAGGATGAATTCCTAAATTGTAGAATGAACCCATTTTGTTAGCTCTTCATTTAATAAATTCAGTTTTTTAACAATGTTTTAATTCATAGCCGATTAGTAGACGCTAAGGGTTATCTCAGTGGTCCTGTCAGCCTGGAAGGGAAGCAGGATTAAACCTTTGTTAAGCAGTGCTTTCTAGGCGAGCCCGTGCATGGCTCGATATAAATTGTAGATGTCAGGAATAGATTTACTGCTCATAACCGAAATACCTAGAGCTAATCAGATAGACTAGACTTAAAATCACCATAGGAATATAGGAGAGTAGAGCGAGGACTGTATTTATAGGATTGCGGAAGCTTCTGTATAGGATAGTGGTGGGTTAACTGGATAATGTTATAAAAGGTGGTTATGATGTAGTATTGCAGAAGCTGTGCAACATGATTGCTATAGTAATGCATTGTAGGCAAACTAGGGGAATGATGTGACTTAGGATGAAATCTGAGCTCAGCCTACTTTTAGACTGATATCTTCCTCCGACCTTCGACTATTAATTATTCTCTGTCATTAGAAATAGTAAAATCAACCAAACCCAATACAATTTGTCCTTAGAAATTAGCGTCATCTTCGGTATTGATAGCCTCTATGGAACAATAACTCTACTTACTCTTTATTACTTGTTTGACTGGTTTACTTGCCATAAGGGAATTCGACCAACACACATCGTTTGAGGAAGTTGTGCATGTAAGTTATTTTGTTTAATTATATTTTAGATGTAAATAGTTATAATTTATGTCTGGATAGTAGGGTCTGTGTTGGCTTCGCTGGTTTATTTATTTATTAAATGATTAATTAATTAATTATTAATAAAATTATTATAGTTTGAAGCAACACGAATAGTTACTCACTGCTGAAGATAGGGGACGGCTGGAAGAACCAGAGGGGTCGTCTCTACAACAAGATGAATAAGGATGGGATGATTCCTTTGCAGCAGCTGATTGAGAGCGTCCCAGACGGCGTCCCTGCAAATGACTGGGTGAGTTTTGTCCAAGCCAAGAGGAACCCAAAGGGACAGGTACATTTTTAAAGAATTATTGTAATATACTTGTAATGTTGATTGCAATTTAGTTGTATCTAGATCCACATTTAATTGAACATGCATGTAATATTAAATATTAAAAGTTGTTGGAATGATTTCATATTTCTGGGGGAAAAAAAAGATATGCTGGATATACTTATGTATTATGTGATTATTGCATTATTTAATATTTATTCAAAAAATATTCCAGATTGTTTTATTTTCTCTTGCTCTTATTTTTTATTCCAGATTTCTTTTAATTTCATAACAAAGTGATTGTTTTTAACTGGACATATATAAACAAGCTAAAAAGTGACTGTGAGTAAGGAATACCGAAGGAAAGGGATAACGCAATGAATATACCCTACAAACAGTCCATAAGAGTCTATTTCTTAAATAAGGATACGCTTATAGATTTTGCTTGAACAATCTTCTTCTTTGCCAAAAGGCATTTCACTTTAACTTAATTACAGTTACAAAGGCCTTCCCTTTGATTTTAAAAATAAACACTTTAAAGTCCAATTTATTAACACTGATAAAAAAAATTCATAAAAATTCCTTTGATATACTAGAAAAAAAAAATGAAGCTTAAATATGATATTACCCCTCTATTTCTAGATATTGAGAGGTGCTTCTGGTAGTCCCCCCTCAAGAAGTAATTGTTTTTAGGTTCAAATGAATAATCGTAGAAGAGCTATTGCAAATAATAATATTGTGAATTTGTTTTGTTTTAAGTTTTATTTTATCTATTGAGATTAATTTGTTGATTAATATATTGCATTATCTATTGTGATTAATTTCATATTACAAATTCTTCACACACGACTTCATTCCAAAATTTCATAAAGTAGTGGTGGTGGGAAACCGCTACAGTTCCAATAGTGGTTAATTTATATGTAGTAGCGGGTTCATATAACCGCTACAAAATAGCTTGCAACAACGTGTTTTGTAGAGGTTTTACCAATCGCTACTAATGTTGTTTATAGTGGTTATAACCACTACAAAAACTTTATATATATATATATATATATATAGTGAAAGAGAAAAAGTTATTTCATGGCCAATATGATTTTAAAAATATTATTAATAACAAAAGTAAACCCATTAAAACTAATTATTAGTCATCATCTATATTCCTATGGCTATCTTTTAACAAAATTCAAAACTGACCCAAAATCATGACCCTAAAATATTCTTTAATCAGTATAAAAGTAGTATCATTAGAAAGATAAATTCAGGTATAATAAATTTCATGAATGAAATTTAATGAAAAGAAGTGATTTTGAATACCTTATTAATCCTTAAAATTTGTCATAAGCTGTTGAATAAAAATGACAGACGATAGGACAAGCCGCAAGCGAGAGGAAGAAAAGGCCAAGGCGATTTTGAAAAAATGCAAACAAGTGGGGTTGGGGATAATTAAAGGTTGTGGGCATCCACCTCTTGATTTTTTTTTAAAATTATTTTTTTTAATATATATGAAAACGAATGAAGGGTTAGGGAAGAAAGTAGCCAAGCTGTGGGCCCCACCTCTTTCTTATTACAATAGCCCCCTCTAAGGTTTTTTTTTAAAAAAACAAAAAACAAAAACAGTCCCAAAGTGTAAAGAATATAAACATGAAGCTAGTGGGGTGGGGGCCACCCCTAGCCCCTCCTGTCCACCCCTGCCATGGATGTACTATCATTCTTATCAAAATCACAAGCTAACTCTCGAATTTACTATTTTAACATTTATAGCATATAAAATCATGTCGACTCACTCTCAAACTCGTGTTAATTGTAAACCCAATTGAGAGACACCTTTTTGACTTTTTTCACATTTTTATATTGTAAAATTATCTCAACTAGTTGTTAAACTCATCATGTTATTTAAAATATATTTAAATCAAATTATTGTCATTTTTGTATTTGTATTATTTCACTATAAGATTTTAACCGTACCCCTAATTATTTATAAAACTAAACTCTTATGAGTTTACAATGCAAGTTCATAATCTGAGTTTACATTTTTTTTTTCACGAGTTTACTTAAATTTATGAGTTTGACAACCTTAGTTACTATTATTGACGATAACTTGAGTCTCCAAATGCAATTACCAATTGTTCAAACAAGTTCATGATTTGACATGGTGAATTCAAATGCTTTTCAATAACTAGAAAAATGTGGTACTTAAGCAAGACTAGGATCATCAACAAAATGTGTAACACCCAAAATTCCGTAGCATAAGTTGTGCTGGTGACACGTGGTTTTATAAAATTTATAAGAGTTTTGAGGTGCTACAGCTTAGCGTAATGCGGAAACGAAGAGCATGTACTAAAAATTTGAACAACGAGTTTAACAATGAGTAACTGATATAAAAATACTCAGACATATGCTGATACCTGACGTATACTGATATATTATAAATTTCCCGAAGGATTGTTCATGTGATACAGTAATACAAAACTTTATACTTACAATTCTTACATGTAACTATACCCTCTAAACCAAGCCTTGAGTAGACTTGGGGCATAGAACCTAACTCAGTTAAATCATCCCATTTGGCCAGGCTGGGTAAGGTCTAGTGGAAGTCTCCCCGAATTCACGGCGACTGATTGACTGAACCACATAGACGACCCTTCTAGTTTAAGCACCAAATGATATGAAGTAACCTTATTAGATTCATGCTGTAAGGTAGGTTCTGTTATCTTTCTTTCTGCATTTACTTTGATCGGTGCCTTCCCACGGCTCCGTCCATCGGCGTCTTTCCACGGCTCCATCCGCTGGTGCCTTCGTTGATCCACGATTCTTCCCTGACTATTAGTTCAGACTGAGGTCCAATGCCCATCAGACCCCAGGTAACGGTTAACCTCATGCTTATGTAAACAATATATGTATGACAGGTATTCATAACATTTTCACAAAAATCACTATAAAAACCCATAACAGATGTAGGTAATAACAATACACAGCCCCTGCAGTATGTTTGTTACCCCAGTTTGCACATTCACCGGTGCCACGATGTACAGTCGTGTCCATAGCGCTAGGAAAACTTTCAACAGTGTTATTAAGACCATAACCCGTGTATTCATGATTGTATCAAAAACAATTAAGACAGAGTCTCAGTATAGGAACAAAACAATCATATATAAGCATAACACAAGCATCAGAGTCAGTGTTATAGTACGTCGCGAACGTACCTTCGTTGACGTTTTTCGATATGTTTGGATGATCAAACAGTGATCCCGGATATCCTATAAGGGTAATATCGTCTCTATTAATTCACAATTAATATTCTAATAAATATCTTAGTCTCAAATGACCATTTTACCCCTGGATTAATTATTTCCAATTAATTTCACCTTATTTCCGTAAAAACACTTATTTACTCAATAAATGCTGATTTTTCGCCTAACTTTGAAAAATCATAACTAATTCCACAGAACTCGAAACGAGGATCCGTAAAATTCCTCGGAATCCTTAGGATGTTTAATTTTAGGAAAAATTATTGGTTCTTTCCCAGATTTCATAAACAATTCCCAGTTTTCGTATTTCCATGCTCTGCCCAGAATTTTCCAGAAAATATAGCCTAACTTTAAACATGTTTATCTCCTAGCACAAAATTCAAAATGACTTGCTATAGGTATATTTGGAAAGCTCTATATGTCTACTTTCAACATGAATGTTCTCAGAATTTTGGCATAGCATCTTCAACATAAGATACCAGCGTTTTTTAAATTGCTTCCGGGAGTCGCTAACCGACAAAATTTCGCCTGAGCTTCGCTACTTTGACCATAATCTTCCAAAAAATTTGCTATAACTTCTTCTTCATCATTTTTTTTTTCGAAATAAAGCTAATTGTAACTATAAAAACAAGAAAATAACAATATAATTGGAAGATTATGAATCAAAACAATATCTAAGCTACAAAACTCAAAGCTAGAGCTGAAGAACTTACCTAAAACTTTGCTCCTTCTTTCCCAAAGCTTCTCACTCTCACTTTCTCTCTATATTTCTGCCACTATAGGCTTGTTCTTGCTTTGTGAGTTGGTGAAGAATTATGAAGGGCTAAGGGCCCTATTTATAGCATTTCCTAGGCTCTCCTTATTGGTGGATTCCAAACCCAAATTGAATCAAGTTTTCCACTCTCATAAAATGTCCTTCTCTCCTCTCAACTCTCTTCATCTTTCTTCCAATCCCAAATCCTAATTTAGTTAGGTGTAAGTTGGTGTTTTCCTTGAGGATTCACTTATACTTTTGGAATCACAATTTTATGACTTGATTTATGGTATTTTCAAACTCCATTTTCATAATAGTATGAATTTCAAAAGTTTACCAAAATCACTTTGGAAACCACTATGTTCAAGCTTGAATTTTGCTTATTCATAATATCTACTTTGATTTGTTACTTAGTTCATGGATTTCAAGATACGATTTATTTTCTATTGGTTCTCATTTACTTGTGTCTAGAATTTATCCTAATGGTTCTTATCTTACCATTTACTTAATTAAACATTAATCACTTTTATTACACATGCTTACCTCATCTTACCCCAAAGTCTTCTTGTGATTAATGTGTGATTAGGACATCTTTAGTCTTTACATAATATCTAGATATATTTTTTTTCACTCTTGCTCCATCTTTTCCACCACAAAACCGACCCCCTCCCCTTTATTCCTTTCACACTATGCCTTCAAAATCCTCTTTGGTTTAATGTGTGATTGTGATGTTTAATTAGGTGATTAATTTTTATTCTTTCTCCTTGCTCCAACCGAAATTCTCCTCTTGTTTTTACTCTTGAATTGTGTTTTCATTGTCTCACAAACTCTATGAAAAAACTCTCCTATTGGTGGATTAATTTGCACAAGGATTAGGCTTTATTTAATTAATTCTAAAACCCTTAGATTAGCTTTATTAAATCCAATCCAAGCCTTTGATTTTGGTTTGGAAAAATCTAGACACTAATAGTGATATTAGTTAGTGATTTAGCATTAAGGATTAATAAAATTTCTTAACCCATTTAATTACTAATTTTCGCCATTTTTATTTAATTAAGGGGAATTAATTAATCTTTATTTAAATATTGCTAATATAGTGTTTTAGGGGTTATTAGTCTTATTTGCCAATTTTTGATAGGTTTCTAAATTAATCTTGATGATTAAAATCTCCTTATATGCTAATCTTAGCTTTTAAATATCCTTTGGATATTAATTAAGTTGATATATTCTTAATTATGGCCTTTTTAAATTAATTTATAATTAATTTCGAAAATTACTAAAATATCTCAATTATTGCAAATTTAATTGCCCAATAATTGTTGCTAATTTTCTCTAATTGATTTTGTCATCCTTTGATGATTTTATTACTAAAATGATATAATTAAGTTTATATTTAATTATGATAATATTAGGATATTTTATGATTCCTAATAAGATTTAGAAAATTTGACACCACATATTCACCTTTGTATTCTTAGTATTTATTTACTAAAATTCAATATTTATTTTAGGGTGTGTTATGATCCCTATATGAAATCCCAAAGATAAATTGCTCATAAATTTATAACAATCAAGTTACAAAATTAGAGACAATATACTCTCTTTGAAATATTTACCCAAATATATCATTTATATTAGTTAGGGTTTTCGGGTATTACAAAATGCAACTTTGAGTTCACACCATGGTTCAACAAAATGTTGGGATTTAGTGCTAGCTAGCAGAGATAACATCTACGCCCAAGAAGGTAGAGGATGACAGTTACGTAAAAGACCCGGAAAAAGGGGGGGGGGAATATGCAAAATTGAGTTCAAACAATGGTTCCTAGGATCGTTGGGATTTAGTGCTGGTTGAGATATCATTATACCATATACGTATAAACAAATAAATAGCGGGCCTTTATTTCGTTTTAGACCATGGAGTATACTAAAGAAAAAGAAAGTGCGATACAAAGCTTACATGTAGGTTTGTTTTAAATAGATGTACTTCTTTATACATTCAAGCACTATAGAATAAATTCGAAGAGAAAAGGAAAAAACAAGAAGACTGGTGAGTCTTTTGTAGTGTCTCAATTATCAAACTCGAGTTTTTCTGACAAAATTCAAAACGCAAATAAAGAACTTGGGCAATCGATAATGATCACCTTCAACTTACAGTTGTTTCTCTTTTAATATCCTCATCAATGGTAACTCCAAAGAAAGCCGTAGATTGAATTGATGGCTTCCTTTTAAAAAGTCTTAAAAAAATGATAAAGTGAGTTAATGTGATTAGGCACTAACATATCAACTCCTATTATTCTAGACGAAGGCCCACATCGCCAAAAGAGATATGAAAATTAGTGTATATATATAATAAGGGAACAGCTTACAATTGCCCGAAAAGGGCACAGTTCAAATTGCCTAGGCGTGTATATGTCGGGCATATATCAGAGACAAGGTATTTCAAAATACCTTTTTTCCTTATTTACTTCAAAAGAATACCTGTGAAGATATATGCTATAATTTAGTCTTTACATTTTTAAATATTTTGAATTACCTTTTTTAGTTACTTCAAAACAGTACTTGCAAGCTTCCTGTAATTTAGTCTTTACATTTTTAAATAGTTTGGTCTTTATATATTTAACGAAGTGATAAAATTGGTTATTACAGAAAGAATTTGTTTGGATAAAGTCATACACAAATAACTCGTGCTTTGTGAAGGAAAATTAAGCTATACATTAAAAGTTTTTGGGGGGTGTTTATAAACCGAGGGTGGTAGAATAAGCACCCTTGAGTTGTTCTCTTAAATAAACTGATACATAGATACCCATAATTGTAATTATAATATATACTCCCTTCGTCTAATCCTTAATGAAAGATCTACTTTATAGTTCAATTGTTTTATTATAAAGTGAATCTTATATTATGAACTAGAAGTAGTAAAGCTTAAGCTTTATTAATAAATTATATCTTAAATTAATATTTGACATATTCTCGTGTTGAAATATTATATATCTTATATTGGTACTTGAAATAATTTATATATATATATATATATATATATATATATATATATATATATCTTGATTTGATTCAATTCGATTCGATTTTAGGGTTAGTCTAGGTTTTGGCTTGTCTACATAAAGACAGACTCTTGTACTTTCATTGATTTAAGGAATAAGGATTATTGGTTATTGTTTTCCCTCCTAATCAATATTTTATAGAAAGTCCAGACAAAGCCCTCCCTTGATCCGATATTATCTTTTGGATTGGCAAGAAATCCATCAATCTTGATAGCTCGATGAAAGATCATCTTACTATCATGTATCAAGATATAATTTTTGTTACAAAATTGTAGGACTGTTTCATCTTCCCATGGTCCCCTCTCCCTCTTGCATAATTTTCTAAGCAATATGTTTTTTGTCCCTTTACTATGGACACTATGTAATTATTTTATCATTTTAATATATAATTCTCAAATTTATCAAAAAATATAGGAGTAAAATAAGGAAGATTTTGTTTTCCTGCATTGGAAGAAAGCAAACCAATCAAAACCAATAGCAGTTATTAAGAATTTCAAACACATTCAATAATTTCACTTCTTGAGATATTTCAAAATAAATCTATAACTTCAGTCTTGAAATAAAATTTTAAAAAAACTACCATATGTCTTAACAAATACATGACAAATGATGATGAAGTAATATGCGTTTGTGTGTGAATATTGATTGATATGAATAGGTTAAATTGTGATAAAGACTTCAATCTGTTTCAACTCTGCTTGATTCAGTTCCTTCTGTTTCTCCATGCAAATCCAGTAGACCACATAAACCTCCCACATATTTGCAGGATTACTATTGTTCAGTAACACCCCAAATTTCGTAGCATAAATCGTGCCGGTGACACGTGGTTTTATAAAAATTCATCAGAGTTTTGAGGTGCTACAGCTTAGCGTTTTGCGGAAACGGAGAGCATGTACTAAAAATTTGAACAACGAATTTAACAATGAGTAACTGATATAAAATACTCAGACATATGATGATGCCTGACGTATACTGATATATTAAAAATTTCACGAAGGAATGTTCATGTGATACAGTAATACAAAACTTCATAATTACAAATCTTCTATGTAACTATACCCTCTTGCTCCGAGCCTTGAGTAAACTTGGGGCATCGAACCTAACTTAGTTAAATCATCCCGTTTGGTTAGGCTGGGTAGGTCTAGTGGGAGTCTCACCGTGCTAGGGTGACTGATTGACTGAACCACATAGACGACCCTTTCTAGTTTAAGCACCAAATGATATGAAGTAACCTTATTAGATTTATGCCATAAGGTAGGTTACGTTGACTTTCTTCCCGCATTTACTTTGACCGATGCCTTCTCACGGCTCCGTCTCATCGGTATCTATCTACGGCTCCATCCCCCGGTGCCTCCTCGATTCATGACCCTTTCCCCGTCTATTCATTCGACCGAGGTCCAATGCCCATCGGAACTCGGGTAACGGTTAACCTCATGCTTATGTAAACAATATATGTATGACAGGTATTCATGACATTTTCACAAAATCTACTACAACAGCCCATAACAGATGTAGAAATACATAAATATGTATATACGGCAATAACAATACACAGCCCCTGCAGTATGTTTGTTATCACAGTCTGCACTACCAAATCCAGTGCCACGATGGCCTATCGTGTCCTCAGCACTAGGAAAACTCTAAACGGTGTTATCAAGACTATAACCCGTGTACTCATGATTGTATCAAAAACAGTTGAGACAGAGTCTCAGTACAGGAACACAGCAATCACATATAGCATACAACAAGCATCATAGTTAAGGTTACAATACGCGTCCGTACCTTCGTCGGCGGTATATCGGAACTTACAGAAAAATGGAAACTTTCGACAGCGGGTGAAACGGCGGTACGACGGCGGCACAACAGCGGCTCGACAGCGGTTCAATTATCTCAAATATCCTATAAGGATAGTATTTATCAATATCTAGCAGCATAACAGGCATTTTAGGTACAAATTACCATTTTGCCCCTGGCTCCCCTAATCTGCGTAATTTCGCCAGAGCTTCGCTACTTTAACCCTATTTCTCCAGAATTTTGATATATCTCTTTTCCCAGTATATTTTCAAAGTAAATACCATATTTACCCCTAAACATGATATCTAGACTATCTGGAAATTTTAAAGATAAATCTAACATTTCTACTATATCTACTGAAAGAACTACCAAAACTAAAGACCAGGGACCGAAAAACTTACCCAGGGCTCCGCTATATTTTCTCCGGGCTCTTCCTTCTCTCTAACCTCTCTCTAGTTTTTGATTTTGGGGTGAAGAAGAATGAAGAGGGAGAGCTCCTATTTATAGGAAAAGCGGATGGCACTTCGGTAAATAACTCGAACTTCAGTCTTACTAATTATGGACCGTTGGATCTAGGGTTTTGGAAAGGGTGAATCTTGGCCCTTAAATGGTGTGTGCCGACCTCCCCCTTGCCAAAAAGTCAAAGAAGTGATGTCATGCATGATGTCACTTCTTTGCTTTATGAGCCGGTACCGATAAAATTTCCAGTTCGGTGTTCAAATCGCATAGTCTGGGAAAATCTTAAAAATCCGATAGCAAGGCACTGAAGTTTCATTCTTTCTCGTCACAACTACTTGGTTTAACTAAATTTTCGACCCCGTTACGGGTATTCCGTAGTCTGCTGAAGATTTTCGGATAAACGCTGTCGGTTACGGAAATAACTTCCGATAGCACCAGTTTCTGGACAAAAATTCACTGGTTTATAATATGTCCAGACCTAAGAAACCTAATCCCTGGTTTGTCACAACTATTTCGTTTTCTATTGGTTCTCATTTGTACTATCTGCCCTATATCTTATTTATCATGTATCTTAAGTACGCTGTTGGTTTTCAGAAATGACTTCGGAGATAGGTCATTTCGGGATAAAATTTCGCTGGTTTATAAAAGGTCCAGATGCCAAAGACTTAGTTCCTGTATTTTGGGGTAGGATTTAATTTCTATCGATTCTCGTTTAGCCAACAGGTCTTTCTACCGAATATATTATTATTTAATTACTTAATATCTAGATATTATTTTTGAAATAACCCTAACCCTTTTCACACTATAACATAATTATTTTTTTATATTAATTTCGTCTCCCCCCCCCCCGCTTTAATTAATTTTTTATTTATTTCCTAATTAATTCACTTACATCTTAATCTAAGTAATTAGTCAATAATTACCTAATTAGTCATTTACTAATTATTAATAATTTTCTTAATTAGGATAAATTATTATCTCACAACTATTTTACTTGACATTGGTATTTTATATCCCATGTAAAATATTAAAAATATTGGGGCCAAAAAGTGCTTTTATAATAATATTAATTTTTTCCCTTATTATCTCTAAGGAAATAATTTATTAAATTACTATAATTAAGGACAATATTCACCTTAATTTTTAATATTTATTTCACTTTTTTTAAGATTTATCATAATATCTTCAAATCCATTTTATGGCTTATAATTGCATTTAGAGAGTTTTTGCTCTTTATCTCCTATAATTTCCATAGAATTTTCCCTAAGCAATAAGATAATTATGCTCATTTATTGAAACCACATATTCACCTATAACACTTGAAGAAATATTTATTTATAATTAATAGTCATCCGGGTATTGAATATTCGGGTATTACAGTTCAGCTTTCACTACTTCAGCTGCATCCTTCTTCTCTAGTGACAAATATCTTTTCTCCAATCCTCTCCTTGGTAATCTGTCTCCTTTCAAAAATGTCTATCTTGCTCTTTCTTGTAATGACATTCCTACTACTTATCGTCAAGCTTCAAAGTTTAAACATTGGCGTGATGCTATAGATTCTGAAATTTCTGCTCTATAACAGAATAAGACTTGGTTCCTTACCCCTTTGCCTAATGGAAAACATCCTATATATTGGTTGCAAATGAGTTTTTACTAAGAAGTATAAGTCATATGGTACTCTTGATCGTTATAAGGCTCGTTTTGTTGCCAAGGGCTTTACTCAAACTGAAGGTATTGATTACTTTGATACATTCTTTCTGGTGGCTAAGATGACTACTGTATTGAGAGAGCAAAATTATCTTAAGATTCTATATTGAAAGTATTCTCACCAACTAAAAGTATGTAGAAAGAGAGTAAATTGGTCATCATCACGTTTCACTTTTTTGCCCACCACATCCTGTCTGCTTTCATGATATGTCAATGGTTTTATTTTCTTTGCTTGTGACAGACCCCCTTTTATTCCTCATTTTTACTGAGAAAATTGGGGAAATGACTTGTTCAACAACTTATTTTAAAAACGGTTTTTTTTTATAAGAAAAATATTTACATAATTTAGCTTACAGGATCTTTTAAACAAAATTAACAGCAAACAACGTACCATACCAAATTATCCATTCTTAACAAATAAAAATCCAGGTTGACTATTTATCCTTGGGACTCTCAAACCAATTTTTACTGCTCCCAGCAACCCATAAATTCAATTTTCTGCTTGAGACAACCCAGATTCTTTTTTCTTTTTTTTTTCCTTGCAACCATAATTGATTTTGCTCCTTCAAGCAACCGTTCTCTTGATCTGTGCAGGCATATCTGTCAACTTTATAGGCACTTTAAAGTTCAAAGGGAAATTTTCGGGAATAAAGGGAGCGCATTATTCTATACAGTGGATACTTAATTATTAAGTATTACTTTTAAAGTGTTACTTTATTCTATTCCTAATGGTGAACAAGATTACAAGATTGTTAATAGTGTCATTTTTCATGTTTAGCGGTGAAATATTAATTCATAATTTATAAAATAAATATGTAAAAACAATTTTGTCTCATAAACATTAAATAGCACAGCTTATTCTATATGAGACCGCCTTTTAGTACAATCAGTCAAAAGTTTGTAGCACGAGCATCATGGGTCAATTTTTGCCCACCACATCTTATCTTTTTCCATGACGCGTCAATTTTCATTTTCTTAAGATAGACTCCATTTTATTCCTTAGTTTTTATTGAGAAAATTGGGAGAAGAACCTTTTTAACAGCTGTTAGTATATACTAGTTCACCCTTAATGCATTAAAGCCCAAGCCTATGCAAATTGAGAAAATTGGGATAAGTTCGTTTATGGTTCAAAAGTTATATTATTTTCATCTAACCATACGTTGAAGGGTTACATGTATTTCTATGTGTCTCTACAAATACTATATAAAGGATATGAGATTAAGAGAATAGAGTATGAATAATATCACACATAATAACACTCTCCTCTTTCCAAAAGAGTTTTCTCATATGAATGCGTTTTTTCCCCTCTTCTTCTCTTTGTTATATTTTCTCTATAACATGATCGGGGTCCGCATCAGTGATCTGGTTTCATATGTGTACTTCATGAGTCGGTCCGATAAGGTCAGGGCACGGCCCCAGGCTCTTTGAGCACTTAATGGGGACTTACGAGATCGCCTACCAAAAGAGTCTCAGCGACGGCAGCGGGGATCGAACACACATCCCTTTGGGACTTGAACAAATCTCTTACCATCTATGACAACTCTCTTTGGCAATCAGTCCGATTCTATATACACATGAAATTCTTATATGGTATAAGAACCCTGATTTTCCTGTGACGCACATCTAAAAAAATTGTCTTGTTTTTTGAGTAAATATTTGTTTTTCACATGACTACGCAATTATATTTATCTTTTTGCTTCCGCTGCATAATTTTTCATGTCGCATAAGGATTTTTAACTTTTTGGGTTGTGGTTATTTTCTTGTGACATATCATAAAACCTTAGTTTTCATGGAACACCAAAATTAAAAATGAAGACACTGAATTCGTAGTGCATATACATTGTTCTCTGTCTCTTGAATATGTGATTATGAGATGCATGTTTTGCTTTTCATATACGATCATATTTATTTACATGTCTGCTGGTGCAAACATGAGTGAGACAATATTTTTATTAATTCAAAGCAACATGTTCTTCAGGCCAATGACTCAACGAACCTGTATGGGTTTCATCTATGTTTTGTCAGACAAACATGCTTGTCCATATATTGTTTCTTTCCTCTGATGGTGATGAGATGTGATCCCAGTTTAAAGGTTTTCTCCCTGTTAAGTTTCTCGAACAGTTGTTTTGCTTTAAATGTATCTAGCTCTTTTACAGTTACCTTATTTAAATTAATGAATTTTCCATCCCTCTCTCTTTCCAATAAATTATATCAATCAATAGAGTAATTTTGTATTTTATCAAAACAAAGAGTAATTTTAAAAAGTTTTCAAAATATTTTATTTTTAACTATTTTTTAAATATCACAGGATCGATTAACAAAGTTTTCTCCCTGGTGAGTCTTTTGTAGAGCCTCAATTATCAAACTCGAGTTTTTCTGACAAAATTCAAAACGCAAAAAAAGAACTTGGGCAATCGATAATGATCACCTTCAACTTACAGTTGTTTCTCTTTTAATATCCTCATCAATGGTAACTACAAAGAAAGCCGTAGATTGAATTGATGGCTTCCTTTTAAAAAGTCTTAAAAAAATGATAAAGTGAGTTAATGTGATTAGGCACTAACATATCAACTCCTATTATTCTAGACGAAGGCCCACATCGCCAAAAGACATATGAAAATTAGTGTATATATATAATAAGGGAACAGCTTACAATTGCCCGAAAAGGGCACCGTTCAAATTGCCCACCAAGGGCAAATGAGCATATGAGCTTAAAACTTGTCTGTAAAGTGTCCAGGCATGTATATGTCGGGCATATATCAGCGACAAGGTATTTCAAAATACCTTTTTTCCTTATTTCCTTCAAAAGAATACCTGTGATTACCTTTTTTTTTTATTTACTTCAAAACAATACTTGCAAGCTTCCTGTAATTTAGTCTTTACATTTTTAAATAGTTTGGTCTTTATATATTTAACGAAGTGATAAAATTGGTTAATACAGAAAGAATTTGTTTGGATAAAGTCATACACAAATAACTCATGCTTTGTGAAGGAAAATTAAGCTATACATTAAAAGTTTTTGGGGGGTGTTTATAAATGGAGGGTGGTAGAATAAGCAGCCTTGAGTTGTTCTCTTAAATCAACTGATACACAGGGAGAGCTCCTCCCTTTGCATCGTCTGCATCTAATCCTGGGCCCGGTCCCGTTTAATTTTTTTACTTTCTATTTTTTTAAAAAAAATATTTTAATAAATAGATCATTTAAAATAAAGATAATCTCTCAACTAATATTTTTTCAAAAAATGTTTTTTCTCTTCTTAAAAAATCATTAAATAAAAAAAATAAATCTGAACCGTCCGGATGAGATCTGGACGGTCAATAAGGGAAGACCTCATGCCTATGATAGGCAGGGAAACCAGGTCCACTGATACATAGATACCCTTAATTGTAATTATAATATATATGCGCTCTATCTCATCCTAAATATAAGATCCACTTTGTAGATCAATTTTTTCATTAAACTGAATCTTATATTAAGAACGGGCTAGAAGTAGCAAAACTTAAGCTTTGTTAAGATATTATATCTTAAATTAATATTTGACATATTCTCGTGTACGTTGAAATATTATATATCTTATGTTGATACTTGAAATTATTTATATATATATATATATTTGATTTAATTAGATTAGATTAGATTTTAGGGTTAGTCTAGATTTTTGTTTGCCTATATAAAGGCTCTTACTTGTACTTTCATTGATTTAAGGAATAAGGATTATTCAATAATATCTTAGAGGTTGTTGTTTTTACCTCCTAATCAATATTTTAGAGAAAGTCGACAAAGCCCTCCCTTAATCCGATATTATCTTTTGGATGGGCAAGAAATCCATCAATCTTAATTAATTGAAGTTAGATGATTCCTAATTTAAATTTTATTTTATATTTTTAACTATTTTCAATTTTCCTTTTAATAACATAGGGGAATTATGGTCTTTTAACAAAATTATGAAATCCTTAAATAGGTCTGTTTGCTTGGTTAATTTTTTTTTTTTTTGAAAGTGTAGGCCTAATTTTGGTTTGGATCGTTTCATATGGATTTAATTAAGATTTTCCCTATTTTTTTTATGTAAGTTTATTATTTAAAAGAGTCTTTTTGTATTTTCTGGATTATTAGGAAGATTTGATATATCTTTTAGATATTCTGAATTGTCATAATAATATTTTAAATTTATTAGTTCTTTTTCTTTTTAGGATATTATTCTAGATATATAAGTTGCAAAATAAATGCCTCAAGGGTTAGCTAATATTATATAATTGATTTAGTGTTTACAAATTGGCATCTTATTCTCGATATCTTTAGAATATCTTAGAATATATATTTGTTAATGTTCTGAGCTTAGGAAGTTTTTTATGTAAAAGTCGAATTATACTCCATTATTTAGTAGAGATTACAAGAGTTTCTTTTGCGAGTTATTTATGAGTTTGTACTATTGACAAAATATGGTTAGGTTGCAAGAGTATGATAAACTCTTGTGATTCCTTTCATAGCTATAAAGATCTAACGACGAGTTCCTCTTAAGTTTTAGCTAATCAAATCCCCAGTATCTTCCTACAAAATCCAATGTCATTTGATATTTAGAGCAATGCTAGCGTTATAAAATGTATTTGAATATGTCTAGTGAAAAGAAGCCACCATAGCATGTATTCCATATAAGTAGGGATAGAAATAAGTCAGGTTAGGTCATGCTTTTTAAATGCGCTGAAATTGTAATGGTATAAAGCGCTTAAACCTAATAATGCTTTTTTAGGCTTTCAAATTTTTTTATAAGCATTGAGAAATTGAAGCCTTTTTAAAAGCTATGTAGGCCTTTAAAAAGACTTCATATTGTAGGCTTTGGAGTCCATAAATAGGTTTTGTACACTTTAAGTCTATCAAAACCTATATAAATATAAGCTTTTAGTATAATATAAGAATTAAAAACAATAAATATTATGTTATTTATATTATATAAATATAATTTTATTTATTTAATGTGTAAAAGTAGGCTTTGAAGGCGTTAGGCCAAGCGTAAAGGCTTATATAGCTAAACCTAACAAAATAAAAGATAACCTATTTACATATTTAGGCCTTTAAATATACCTAAATAATTCATTGTATTTATTGAACCATGGTAAGATGGGGAATATTGAATGTAGGTAAATCCAATTTCTCCACGATCAAGCTACTGGCAATATTGGTATAAATCGCCACTATCAATTGCCACATTTACAAATTTTACTGTTGATATAGCTCTTTGCATGGAATACATGCCCTAGTTACTTCTTTTCACTAGACATATTCAAACACATTTTACAATGCTATATAGGCTCTAGATACAAAATGATACAAGATTTGTATAATTAATCCAGAAAATAAGAGGATTTGATGAGTTAAAATCCTAGAGGAATTCTTATTTAAACCGTTAGCTATAAAAGGCATCACAAGAGTTTATCACACTCTTGCAGGCTAACTTAACTGTATTCTCAAGAATACAAACTCACAAGTAACTCTAATCGTAAAAGAAACTTTTTATTCATAATATAGTAATATTTTTCAAATTATAACTGAGAATAACTCGATCTTTAAATAAAAAACTTCCTAACCCTAATGTGACTCAAAACATTAAAGAAATATTTTAAGATATTCTAAAGACATTGAGAAAAAGATGTCGTCTATAAAGAACTAAATCTAGGATATAATAATAAGATAACAAATAGTATCCTTGAGATCCCTATTTAGTAACTCATGTATCTAGAATAATATCATAAAAAGAAAAACTACTAATAAATTTAAAACATTCTTAGGATAATTCAAAATATCTAAAAATATTTATCAAATCTTTCTAATAATATAGGGAATACAAAAAAAAAAAAAAAAAGGTATCTTTTAAATAATAAAATTATATAGAAAAAAAAATTCAAAATGACTTAATCCAGAGCCGGCCTATTGAATAGGCTACTTTATTTGTCTTGCTCTACATGCGCCTTTTGAAAGTTGAATACCATACAAGATACCTAACAGAATTGAAAGAATTGAATTGCTCTATAAATTACTATCAGTCTCTCCTTGAAAAATGAGTCGTCCTCGACTCTTGAAAGTATTCAAAAGATGACCAAGAATTAATATTTTGGATTTTGAAAAACATATTTTGCTTGAGATCGAAGTTTTATCTCACTATTGTTTTCGTTGGTTTAAAAGTTCAACAGTTTATTCCATTAATAATGATCTTTTTGGACGACGACAATTAAAATAAAAAGGAGAGGTATTTTGAAATACCTCATGGGATTCGAATATATTTTCTAGGGAAAATTACACAGTTCAGAGGTCCCCCAGCTCGAACCCATGCCCAAGGGTTTAAGCCTTTATTTCGTTTTAGACCATGTAGTATACTAAAGAAAAAGAAAGTGCGATACAAAGCTTACATGTAGGTTTGTTTTAAATAGATGTACTTCTTTATACATGCAAGCACTATAGAATAAATTCGAAGAGAAAAGGCAAAAACAAGAAGACTGGTGAGTCTTTTGTAGAGTCTCAATTATCAAACTCGAGTTTTTCTGACAAAATTCAAAACGCAAAAAAAGAACTTGGGCAATCGATAATGATCACCTTCAACTTACAGTTGTTTCTCTTTTAATATCCTCATCAATGGTAACTACAAAGAAAGCCGTAGATTGAATTGATGGCTTCCTTTTAAAAAGTCTTAAAAAAATGATAAAGTGAGTTAATGTGATTAGGCACTAACATATCAACTCCTATTATTCTAGACGAAGGCCCACATCGCCAAAAGACATATGAAAATTAGTGTATATATATAATAAGGGAACAGCTTACAATTGCCCGAAAAGGGCACCGTTCAAATTGCCCACCAAGGGCAAATGAGCATATGAGCTTAAAACTTGTCTGTAAAGTGTCCAGGCATGTATATGTCGGGCATATATCAGCACCAAGGTATTTCAAAATACCTTTTTTTCCTTATTTACTTCAAAAGAATACCTGTGAAGATATATGCTATAATTTAGATTTTACATTTTTAAATATTTTGAATTACCTTTTTTTGTTTACTTCAAAACAATACTTGCAAGCTTCCTGTAATTTAGTCTTTACATTTTTAAATAGTTTGGTCTTTACATATTTAACGAAGTGATAAAATTGGTTATTACAGAAACAATTTGTTTGGATAAAGTCATACACAAATAACTCATGCTTTGTGAAGGAAAATTAAGCTATACATTAAAAGTTTTTGGGGGGTGTTTATAAATGGAGGGTGGTAGAATAAGCACCCTTGAGTTGTTCTCTTAAATCAATTGATACACAGGGAGAGCTCTTTCCTGTGCACCGTCTAGATCTAATCTGGATGGTTCATTTTTTTTTTTACTTTCTATTTTTTTTTTAAAAAAAAATATTTTAATAAATAGATCATTTAAAATAAAGATAATCTCTCAACTAATATTTTTTCAAAAAATGATTTTTTTTTCTTAAAAAATCATTAAATAAAATAAATAAATCTGGACCGTCCGGATGAGATCTGAGCTGTCAATAAGGGAGGACCCCCTGCCTATGATAGGCAGGGAAACCAGGTCTATTGATACATAGATACCCTTAATTGTAAATAGGTTATTCTACCTACTTCTATTTTACCTACCTCTGCCTACCCCTCTCAATACCGTTAGATTATGAGATCATCGAATGGCAGAAATTTAAAGGATAAAATAAACATGGGAAAATCTATCTTGGTGCCCTTTTTGGGAAAAAAATCCCAAAAAGGCCTCCAAGATTCGAACCCAAAAAGCCCCTGGCTTTTTTTTGGATAAATTCAAAAATTTTTACAACTAAAATGACGTATTTACAATAATATCACCCGTTTACAACTAAAACAATCACATTCGCAACAATATTTTTACAACTAAAACAAATCATATTTACAACAATATCGGTAAATTAACAACTAAAAATGCAGTTAATGAAAAAAAATCTAAAAAGCGCGCCTTTCTCTGGAATTCCAGAATCTTAGGGCCCTTTTTGGGATCCCCAAGATGGATTTTCCCAATAAACATTTTACCCCTTCTCTCCCCCACCCTATTTCTCTCTCTACCCCCTCCGACTGGTGGTGCGACCGTGCGACGGCTTCATCATTTTCTTTCCCTTTGATTTCCTGTTTCAACTCTTGTCTTCTCCTTCTGAATCGAGGGCCTCTCTCAATTTTCTCTTCGGTATGATCTATATCTGATTGCATATTTGATTTTCGTAGGGGAGGCATGTGGGAAGGAGAATAGAGAGGAGGGAATTCCGTGCTTGCATATTTGATTTTCGTGCTTATTCCGTGCTTGCATATTTGATTACATGTGGTTATTCCGTGCTTGCATATTTGATTTTCCCCATTGATAGCTCAGTTTTAGTAATAGATACATGAAAATTTTTGATAAAAACAAACATAACTGCAGTTTATTTTGCTGAGAAAGATGTTTGTTCAGATTTTTTATTTTAAGGCAAGGAACTGTAATTCGGTCAGTTAAGCTGTTTAGTGTTCATAGGGTTACTTGTTAGCTCTGTTTTGGGCTGTGTTCTTGATTTTTTTAAGTTCAAAAACATAATTTTTTGCTATTCTTGTTTTATTTTCATTTGAACTCCTTTCTATAATTTACAGATATGGAATTTAAAGTATCTTATGTAACACAGATCAGAATTTTAATTGGGTAATTTGAGCTTCATAAGGAAGAGGAGTGTAATTTGGTCACAGAAAAATGTGATTTCTGCCAAACAAAATTATTGTGAAGCTTGTCGAGTTTGCTGAGTTAATTTCATATAAACCTTATATACCATGATACTCTAGATATTGAGGAATATGTAAGATAATTACATGGGAATGACTCCTTAATGCGTGTTTGAAATTGGATAAAGGTGAAGAAGCTGTTTGACTGCTATCCTAGCTAGTAATACAAGATATCTCCTGTTAGTTTGTTGTTTTCATCATCTTTTCTTTTTCTTTGTTCTTTTTATGATATCCTAGCTGAGTTAATTATTGTGAAGCTTGTCGAGTTTGCTGAGTTAATTTCATATAGACCTTATATACCATGATACTCTAGATATTGAGGAATGTAAGATAATTACATGGGAATGACTCCTTAATGCGTGTTTGAAATTGGATAAAGGTGAAGAAGCTGTTTGACTGCTATCCTAGCTAGTAATACAAGATATCTCCTGTTAGTTTGCTATCCTAGCTGTTTGTTTTTTTTATGATAACCTATCCCTAAAAGTATATATAAAATGAGTTAATTTTATCTCTAATTTGCTGAGTTTTTTTTTTTTTTGCCCAGATGGATGATACAATGACCAATTTTACACAACTTAGAGATATTGATGAGGATCCAACAGATTGCATTGACTTTATTGATGAGATTGAGTATGACATGCCTCATGAAATGGAAGAGCACTTGCAGAATGACTTAATTAATAGTATGCCAAATGTCATTCCGTTGACACCGACAAAGAATATTGATATTTCAATTGAGGTTGGAATGAAATTTTGTGAAAGGAAAGATGTAATAGACTTGTACAAAGCATTTGGCATGACAAAGGGTTTCGGAGTCCGGGCACAGCAAACCAAGAAGAATTACATGAAGCTAACATGTGCTAGAGAAGGTTATCCAACACCGAAGACAAGCAATGTTGGTGAAGTACTACATCTGCAGAAAAGTTTCCAACATATGGAGAGAGTACACAACTTGAGGATATTGACGTTCAGTGCTTGAATTCTCAACTCGAAGAGTCTTCTATGATGAACTTGAAGGATCCCAACATGTCCCAGACGAAAGGCCGAAAAAGGATTCGTAGCGGAATTGAAGAAGCGTCAAAACAAACCAATATTTGCGGACATTGCAAAAAAACGAGGACATAATAAGCACACCTGCAAAGAAATTAATATGCATTGATTATAGATGTTTTTTTCCGTGGATTATAATGCAGTTTAAATCAAAGGGTGGATTATAATACCGTTCCACTTTTTTTTTTTTGGTGTGGATTAAGTTCTTTATTTATAAAATTTGTGTTATGGTTTATGTTTTTTATTTATAGATTTTTTGTTATGATTAATACAATAATACAATTATTGAAAGAAAATAATCAATTTTATTGATATGGCAATTGCTCTGTTACAAGTCTGAGATGATTACAACAAAATAGGTACATTGAACTAAAGGAAAATTACAAGTGATTCCTGTAAGCAAAAGCTGATTTTCCAGACTTATTAGTACTATCATTCTTCAAAGAGCACGTTTCAGCACCTATACACAGGGCAGTTCCAAGCCTTGTAGAAGGAGACACATGTGAAAGAGTTGTTGAATTGTCAGATGCAGCCTGCATAAAAACATAACCACAGTATCAAGGAAACAGGAGTTGGTGATATACAGTTCTTTTGAGAGGTATTTGGATGAGAGTGAAAAGGAGAGCATTCATAGGCAGGCAAGAAAGAACCATAGCCACCAATTATTGCACCTGAAAAATTTATTCATATCAAATGCCATCACATTTGTATGTGCAAATACAGCTCCTTCATTTCTATCTACAATCTATGATTTCTAACACTCACCCAGATTCTTAGCAGAAACACCACCTTCAAAGTCCTTTTGAAAATGGCTAAGAACATGCTCAATCCTCTCATCCTTCAAGAAAGGAAAGCAAGTCATAGTATTTTTTCACAATGAAACTGAACTAGCTGACATCAAATCTAAAACAGCAATAATTAATAATTAACAATAATCACGAAGGTCCAGTACCATTAAGGCTGACTTGAAGAAGATTAACAATAGGAATTTGAGAAATTATCTTCATCCTTGTACTTTCAATGGTAGTAGGAACTAGACTTCTCAGAAGCCAAAATATTAAAGCATATAGGATATAGCATCAGCAATATCAAAGAGGGATCTGTGTACAATCAATGATTTAAGAACATTTGGAGGGAAGACTGTTAAGAAGTCGACATCATATTTTTGGTTGAGTTAGTTTTGAGCCAACACAGTAACCAGAATTATTTGAGCATTATTGGATTCATTTATTGTTGTTTCTTGACCTAACTGACACACACTCAATTAATTTGTGACATTATGCTGTCATGCATGCATCCTTATCAGATATATTCGTGACAGCTTCAGGACTAAAATTACTATAATTGAACCCTTATGTCTAACACAACCCTGTTACCTTGTGAATTGTGAATCGAAACATAGATGAGGAAATATATGACAATAAAATTTCAATGATGGATGTGCCAAATAATGGTTGTGTCGAGTGGAAGAGACTTGATATACCTGTGAGGATTTGAACATGGTGAATGGAGAAAGGGAAAAAAATCACTAAAAAAGCTGTCCTTATTTAGGCATTGATGGGACTTGGTTGTTGGATATATCTTCAATTTTGTTATTCAGCTACGTAGAATATATGAAAACATGAATATGCTATGTGGGTCAATAACGGTTCTGGTTTCCCTTATCTTGATTGGTGTGATTTTTCTTTGTTTGACTGGGAACCAGGAATAATCATGCCGTTAAATCTGGTTCGTCTCAGAGAACTTTCATTTCAGAACGATGTGTATGAAAGAAAAGAACTTTCATATCAGAATGATCAAAGATTTATTCAGTATTTTTTGTGGAGAAAGCATCAGCAAGGCAGACAATATACAAGCACGATCTAGAATCTGGACATATCCTTCACTGATCTGGAGCATATGGGGCAACAATACCTGGACCATGAGATCAAATCGAGTTCATATTAACAGAGAGATTATGTTTTATTGAGCAAACACTTCTCAAATAAGTAATATACTCACTTTTCATGATTTATCATCTCTTCATAACACTCACGATGCATTGTGTGACCACATTTCATTACATTGGTGCCTTTCAATGAATCAAAAAGGTACTGCACAAACATAATAAAGTCACACAAGAATATTCTCAATTTCCACCTCAAGATACAAATAAATTTCCCCCTTGATTAGAAACTTGAGCTGTGGAAAGTGGGAAAGACATGGACAGGAAAAAATATACTTCACATTTTTGGAAATTTGGTGGTCTAAATTAAACTATGAGCAATGGGTTCTGTCAGATTTAGCAGTAAGATGGAATAAGTTGGCACTTGAGCACAAATTGCCACTTAGTAATGAAAGAAAATAATGATAAAGCGAGGTCCATAGGAAATAATGATGTTTACTGAGGTAGTGAACACTTGAGAAACAAAGGAAACCATTTCATTTGCAGATGAATAAGAGAGCAAAATTGGAGGCATGGCAATAAATACATACCGCACTTCTTGCAATGAACAGACATCAATAGAAGCAAAATCAAACCGTCAGCGAAAGTTTGAAACATTATAATAACGATAAAGAAGGAGAGACAGAATGCGATACCGGCGCTGCAAGAAGTAGGCGGATCCTTCTGCAAATCCTTGAGTTACTTTCAGATCTGGCTTCGATGCCATGGTGAAACCTAATTGAGAGACCGGATTATCTCAGATCAAAACAAAAACACACACACGCATAGATATGCACATAAATGCAGGTGTTGGGTTGGGTGGGCACGTGCCCCAACTTTTTTAAAAAAAAATATATTTACTTGTGTATCCTTTGGTATATTTACTTATAAAGTTAAGCGTTAACTTTCTTTTGAAGAATCAGATTCATGTGGAAAGATTTTTAATATATGAAATATATCAAGACTTTGGAATTCGCAATCGGATGGAGATGAATGGTTGAATGATTCTTGAGTGTCTTTTTTTGAAAAAGATATATTTGATAGTATTGATAATGAGGCGATTATGATGGAATTCCAAAAATAAGATCTAGAAGGATGACGTTGTAATTGTTTTTATTGTAATATATTTTTGTTATTAAAATATATGGTGTCCAGCCTTACTATTTTTAACAATACTTAGTTTTGTTTTTCCTTTTATATTGTTTTATTTTTTAATGCATTTAAAGTTTTACTGTTTACTGTAAAAATAATATATATATATATATATATATATATATATATATATATATATTAGATTAGATTAGATTTTAGGGTTAGTCTAGATTTTTGTTTGCCTATATAAAGGCTCTTACTTGTACTTTCATTGATTTAAGGAATAAGGATTATTCAATAATATCTTAGAGGTTGTTGTTTTTACCTCCTAATCAATATTTTAGAGAAAGTCCTGACAAAGCCCTCCCTTGATCCGATATTATCTTTTGGATGGGCAAGAAATCCATCAATCTTAATTAATTGAAGTTAGATGATTCCTAATTTAAAAATATTTTTTCTTTTTTAACTATTTTCAATTTTCCTTTTAATAACATAGGGGAATTATGGTCTTTTAACAAAATTATGAAATCCTTAAATAGGTCTGTTTGCTTGGTTTTTTTTTTTTTTTTTTTTTTTTTTGAAAGTGTAGGCCTAATTTTAGTTCTGATCCTTTCATATGGATTTAATTAAGATTTTCCCTATTTTTTATGTAATTTTATTATTTAAAAGAGTCATTTTGTATTTTCTAGATTATTAGGAAGATTTGATATATCTTTTAGATATTCTGAATTGTCATAATAATATTTTAAATTTATTAGTTATTTTTCTTTTTAGGATATTATTCTAGATATATAAGTTGCAAAATAAATGCCTCAAGGGTTAGCTAATATTATATAATTGATTTAGTGTTTATAAATTGGCATCTTATTCTCGATATCTTTAGAATATCTTAGAATACTTTTTTTAATGTTCTGAGCTTAGGAAGTTTTTTTTATGTAAAAGTCGAATTATACTCTATTATTTAGTAGAGGTTACAAGAGTTTCTTTTGTGAGTTACTTATTATGAGTTTGTATTATTGACAAAATATGGTTAGGTTGCAAGAGTATGATAAACTCTTGTGATTCCTTTCATAGCTATAAAGATCTAACGACGAGTTCCTCTTAAGTTTTAGCTAATCAAATCCCCAGTATCTTCCTACAAAATCCAATGTTATTTGATATTTAGAGCAATGCTAGCGTTATAAAATGGATTTGAATATATGTCTAGTGAAAAGAAGCCACCATAGCATGTATTCTATATAAGTAGAGATGAAAATAAGTCAGGTTAGGCCATACTTTGACTAAACAGGTCTGAGCCTGTAATGGTATAAGGCTTAAACCTGAATGCATGTTTTTTTTTAGGCTTGAGCCTGACCCTTTATAAGGCCGGCTTGAACTTGAAGCCTTTTTAAAGGCTATGTAGGCCTTTAAAAAGACTTCATATTGTAGACTTTGGAGTCCATAAATAGGTTTTGTACACTTTAAGTCTATCAAAACCTATATAAATATAAGCTTTTAGTATAATATAAGAATTAAAAACAATAAATATTATGTTATTTATATTATATAAATATAATTTTATTTATTTAATGTGTAAATAGGCCAGGCCTGAAGGCATTAGGCCAAGCGTAAAGGCTTATAGGCCAAACCTTAACAAAATAGGCATAACCTATTTACATATTTAGGCCTTTAAATAGACCTAAATAATTCATTGTATTTATTGAACCATGGTAAGATGGGGAATATTGAATGTAGGTAAATCCAATTTCTCCACGATCAAGCTACTGGCAATATTGGTATAAATCGCCACTATCAATTGCCACATTTACAAATTTTACTGTTGATATAGCTCTTTGCATGGAATACATGCCCTAGTTACTTCTTTTCACTAGACATATTCAAACACATTTTACAATGCTATATAGGCTCTAGATACAAAATGATACAAGATTTGTATAATTAATCCAGAAAATAAGAGGATTTGATGAGTTAAAATCCTAGAGGAATTCTTATTTAAACCGTTAGCTATAAAGGCATCACAAGAGTTTATCACACTCTTGCAGGCTAACTTAACTGTATTCTCAAGAATACAAACTCACAAGTAACTCTAATCGTAAAAGAAACTTTTTATTCATAATATAGTAATATTTTTCAAATTATAACTGAGAATAACTCGATCTTTAAATAAAAAACTTCCTAACCCTAATGTGACTCAAAACATTAAAGAAATATTTTAAGATATTCTAAAGACATTGAGAAAAAGATGTCGTCTATAAAGAACTAAATCTAGGATATAATAATAAGATAACAAATAGTATCCTTGAGATCCCTATTTAGTAACTCATGTATCTAGAATAATATCATAAAAAGAAAAACTACTAATAAATTTAAAACATTCTTAGGATAATTCAAAATATCTAAAAATATTTATCAAATCTTTCTAATAATATAGGGAATACAAAAAAAAAAAAGGTATCTTTTAAATAATAAAATTATATAGAAAAAAAAAAATTCAAAATGACTTAATCCAGAGCCGGCCTATTGAATAGGCTACTTTATTTGTCTTGCTCTACATGCGCCTTTTGAAAGTTGAATACCATACAAGATACCTAACAGAATTGAAAGAATTGAATTGCTCTATAAATTACTATCAGTCTCTCCTTGAAAAATGAGTCGTCCCTCGACTCTTGAAAGTATTCAAAAGATGACCAAGAATTAATATTTTGGATTTTGAAAAACATATTTTGCTTGAGATCGAAGTTTTATCTCACTATTGTTTTCGTTGGTTTAAAAGTTCAACAGTTTATTCCATTAATAATGATCTTTTTGGACGACGACAATTAAAATAAAAAGGAGAGGTATTTTGAAATACCTCATGGGATTCGAATATATTTTCTAGGGAAAATTACACAGTTCGAAGGTCCCCGACTCGAACCCATGCCCAAGGGTTTAAGCCTTTATTTCGTTTTAGACCATGTAGTATACTAAAGAAAAAGAAAGTGCGATACAAAGCTTACATGTAGGTTTGTTTTAAATAGATGTACTTCTTTATACATGCAAGCACTATAGAATAAATTCAAAGAGAAAAGGCAAAAACAAGAAGACTGGTGAGTCTTTTGTAGAGTCTCAATTATCAAACTCGAGTTTTTCGACAAAATTCAAAACGCAAATAAAGAACTTGGGCAATCGATAATGATCGGTCACCTTCAACTTACAGTTGTTTCTCTTTTAATATCCTCATCAATGGTAACTCCAAAGAAAGCCGTAGATTGAATTGATGGCTTGCTTTTAAAAAGTCTTAAAAAAATGATAAAGTGAGTTAATGTGATTAGGCACTAACATATCAACTCCTATTATTCTAGACGAAGTCCCACATCGCCAAAAAAGATATGAAAATTAGTGTATATATATAATAAGGGAGCAGCTTACAATTGCCCAAATGGGCACGGTTCAAATTGCCCACCAAGGGCAAATAAGCATATAAGTTTAAAACTTCGTCTGAAAAATGCCCAGGCGTGTTTCCGTCGGGCATATCAGCACCAAGGTATTTCAAAATACCTTTTTTTCCTTATTTACTTCAAAAGAATACCTGTGAAGATATATGCTATAATTTAGTCTTTACATTTTTAAATATTTTGAATTACCTTTTTTTGTTTACTTCAAAACAATACTTGCAAGCTTCCTGTAATTTAGTCTTTACATTTTTAAATAGTTTGGTCTTTATATATTTAACGAAGTGATAAAATTGGTTATTACAGAAAGAATTTGTTTGGATAAAGTCATACACAAATAACTCATGCTTTGTGAAGGAAAATTAAGCTATACATTAAAAGTTTTTGGGGGTGTTTATAAACCGAGGGTGGTAGAATAAGCACCCTTGAGTTGTTCTCTTAAATAAACTGATACATAGATACCCATAATTGTAATTATAATATATACTCCCTTCGTCTAATCCTTAATGAAAGATCTACTTTGTAGTTCAATTGTTTTATTATAAAGTGAATCTTATATTATGAACTAGAAGTAGTAAAGCTTAAGCTTTATTAATAAATTATATCTTAAATTAATATTTGATATATTCTCGTGTTGAAATATTATATATCTTATATTGGTACTTGAAATAATATATATATATATATATATATATATATATATATATTGATTTGATTTGATTCAATTCGATTTGATTTTAGGGTTAGTCTAAGTTTTGGCTTGTCTATATAAAGACAGACTCTTGTACTTTCATTTATTTAAGGAATCAGGATTATTGGTTATTGTTTTCCCTCCTAATCGATATTTTATAGAAAGTCCGGACAAAGCCCTCCCTTGATGCGATATTTGTTAGCTCCAAATGTTTGTTTTGATGATAACTAACCTCTTGTAATACTTATGATTGAAAACAAAATGTTTTACTTTGTGAAATTGAGTCTGCATTTTATCTGTCATATTGGCTCTAGCCAATCTCTGCTGACTCGAGCCAATATCCTGTCTAGTTTTGACAAAATGCAAATGTTGGCTCTAGCCAATTCCGGTTGACTCGAGTCAAGCCCTGAACTCCGGTCAACCCCATCTGACTCGAGCCAAGCTACTATCTAAATTTGTCAGAATACAGATTCTGGCTCTAGCCAATTTGTACTGGCTCGAGCCAAGCCGTAAACTCTAGCCTAAACGCATTGGCTCTAGCCAAGTTCTTGACCATTATTTTCAAATGACCTTCGACTCTAGCCTACTCTGTGTAACTAGAGTTTTGACCCAAACTCTAGCCAGATAACTTTGACTCTAGCCTAGAGCACTCCCATGAGATTAATTTGACTCTAGCCAAAACAAAGCACCTTGAGTTTTGACCCAGACTCTAGCCAGAATATTTTGACTCAAGCCTAGCGCATTACATCTGATCAATTTGACTCTAGCCAACACAATGTACCTTGAGTTTTGACCCTGACTCTAGCCTAAATATTCTGACTCTAGCCTAGCGCGTTTCATCAGAACAATCAGACTCTAGCCTAATATTCGGACTCAAGCCTAGCATGTTACATTTGAACTATTTGACTCTAGCCTACACAATATCCCTTGAGTCTTGACCAAAACTCTAGCCAGAATATTGAGACTCTAGCCTAGTGTGTTCCACCAAAGCAATTTGACTCTAGCCAAGAGAACCTGACTCTAGCCAAATTTATCAGTTTGAAAAAACCAGATTTCTAAAACTAGCTAAATCTCTGAGTATGGTTTACTTATTTTATATCTTCACTCATTATTGTTCCTAATCATGTTTAACAAGTTTGTTAATGAGTTTCAAAGAGTTTTATGGGGATTAACGCTAATTTGAAATAAAGCAACAATGTGTCGAAGCATTTAATGCAAAGCGAGAGATATTCACCATTTTGGCGGATGACCTTCTGACAACAACAACGGCTATTTCCTTGATACATTCTCACCTAATCTCAACGGACAATTTGAATAAAGAATGTCAACGGAGAATAACAGACGAATGTCATGTCAGAGGCATACGAAGGAAGAAACAGAGCAACGTTCTTCAACGGAAATATTTATTCACTCAACGGCTAATTCAAAGAGTCTCAACGGATAACTTCAAGCTTCAACAACGGTCATAAATGCCACCAACTATAAATGTTAGAAGCATTCAAATCTACAACTGTGAGAGGGAAACGCGGTGCATTCAATTTGATATTATTGCAATCTTCCGTTTCATTAGTTTCATTTAATATCTTCGGATATTCTTGTACTTCAGTGTTTATCATTTATCTACTCAGTGAGGAGTTAAACACTATTTGAATATTTGTTTATCAGTTGAATCTTAAGGTTGAGGAACCTTAAGAGAGGGTGTATCAATTACAACTTGTAAGGGGGAGTGGAGTCTGTGAGGATCATCCTTCGTTTACAGAGTGTGTAATTGTGTCTGGGGTTATTTGGTTACAGCTTGTAAAGAGGAGTAAGTCCTAGTGAGAGGATTACTCGAGAGTTACAGAGTGTGTAATCAAGTTTCTAGATAGTGAAATCTCAGAGTGTTTCTGAGGACTGGACGTAGGTCAAGAGTTGGACCGAACCAGTATAAATCCATTGTGTTAAATCTCTCTTACCCTTACTCTGTTTATCCCTGTTTTGCACTATCCCAACAGAGCATTTTCGTGAGAAAATTTTATATCCTCAATTCACCCCCCCTCTTGGTGATATTCCGTCTTTCAATATTATCTTTTGGATTGGCAAAAATCCATCAATCTTGATAGCTCGATGAAAGATCATCTTACTATCATGTATCAAGATATAATTTTTGTTACAAAATTGTAGGACTGCTTTCATCTTCCCATGGTCCCCTCTCCCTCTTGCATAATTTTCTAAGCAATATGTTTTTTGTCCCTTTACTATGGACACTATGTAATTATTTTATCATTTTAATATATAATTTTCAAATTTATCTAAAAATATAGGAGTAAAATAAGGAAGATTTGGTTTTCCTACATTGGAAGAAAGCAAACCAATCAAAACCAATAGCAGTTATTAAGAATTTCAAACACATTCAATAATTTCACTTCTTCGATATTTCAAAATAAATCTATAACTTCGGTCTTGAAATAAATTTTTTAAAAACTACCATATGTCTTAACAAATACATGACAAATGATGATGAAGTAATATGCGTTTGTGTGTGAATATTGATTGATATGAATAGGTTAAATTGTGATAAAGACTTCAATCTGTTTCAACTCTGCTTGATTCAGTTCATTCTATTTCTCCATGCAAATCCAGTAGACCACATAAACCTCCCACATATTTGCAGGATTACTATTGTTCAGCTTTCACTACTTCAGCTGCATCCTTCTTCTCTAGTGACAAATATCCTTTCTCCAATCATCTCCTTGGTAATCTGTCTCCTTTCAAAAATGTCTATCTTGCTCTTTCTTGTAATGACATTCCTACTACTTATCGTCAAGCTTCTAAGTTTAAACATTGGTGTGATGCTATAGATTCTGAAATTTCTGCTCTAGAACAGAATAAGACTTGGTTCCTTACCCTTTTACCTAATGGAAAACATCCTATTGGTTGCAAATGAGTTTTTACTAAGAAGTATAAGTCAGATGGTACTCTTGATCGTTATAAGGCTCGTTTTGTTGCCAAGGGCTTTATTCAAACTGAAGGTATTGATTACTTTGATACATTCTTTCTGGTGGCTAAGATGACTACTGTATTGAGAGAGCAAAATTGTCTTAAGATTCTATATTGAAAGTATTCTCACCAACTAAAAGTATGTAGAAAGAGAGTAAATTGGTCATCATCACGTGTCACTTTCTTGCCCACCACATCCTGTCTGCTTTCATGATATGTCAATGGTTTTATTTTCTTTGCTTGTCACAGACTCCCTTTTATTCCTCATTTTTATTGAGAAAATTGGGGAAATGACTTGTCAACAACTTATTTTAAAAACGGTTTTTTTTTTATAAGAAAAATATTTACGTAATTTAGCTTACAGGATCCTTTAAACAAAATTAACAGCAAACAACGTACCATACCAAATTATTCATTCTTAACAAATAAAAATCCAGGTTGACTATTTATTCTTGGGACTCTCAAACCAATTTTTACTGCTCCCAGCAACCCATAAATTCAATTTTCTGCTTGAGGCAACCCAGATTCTTTTATCTTTTTTTTCCTTGCAACCATAATTGATTTTGCTCCTTCAAGCAACCGTTCTCTTGATCTGTGCAGGGATATCTGTCAACTTTATAGGCACTTTAAAGTTCAAAGGGAAATTTTCGGGAATAAAGGGAGCGCATTATTCTATACGTACAGTGGATGCTTAATTATTAAGTATTACTTTTAAAGTGTTACTTTATTCTATTCCTAATGGTGAACAAGATTACAAGATTGTTAATAGTGTCATTTTTCATGTTTAGCGGTGAAATATTAATTCATAATTTATAAAATAAATATGTAAAAACAATTTTGTCTCATAAACATTAAATAGCACAGCTTATTCTATATGAGACCGCCTTTTAGTACAATCAGTCAAAAAGTTTGTAGCACGAGCATCATGGGTCAATTTTTGCCCACCACATCTTATCTTTTTCCATGACGCGTCAATTTTCATTTTCTTAAGATAGACTCCATTTTATTCCTTAGTTTTTATTGAGAAAATTGGGAGAAGAACCTTTTTAACAGCTGTTAGTATATACTAGTTCACCCTTAATGCATTAAAGCCCAAGCCTATGCAAATTGAGAAAATTGGGATAAGTTCGTTTATGGTTCAAAAGTTATATTATTTTCATCTAACCATACGTTGAAGGGTTACATGTATTTCTATGTGTCTCTACAAATACTATATAAAGGATATTGTTATGAATATACTAATTATGTGGATGTCCATTGACTCTTGGCCCTCAATATTTACGAAGTTACTGTTCATGTATACGTATTTACTGTTCACGTATACGAATTCACTATTCACGTATACGGATACTATTCATGTGGGGCCCACGCGAACTTTCTCTCAAATTCCGGAATGCACGCACGCGGCAGCAGTTTGAATATTTGAGATTTTGGGGGAAATTACAGCTAATGACCCGGTGGAATAATTACACTTAAAGACCCATTTTCCTTCTATAAATAGACGTCCATTGTAAACATTCGAATACACTTGAATGAGAACTCCTCTCTCTACTTTCTCTCTCTAGAATTATTCTCTCTTATTCTTCTTCATTTATCTTAAGTTATCTTTAGTTTTATAACACGTTATCGACGAAAGTGCTCTAAAGAAGGTATGATTTTCTTATTATCTTTTAATGATTTCTCTACATGTTTATTATATTGATCTGTGATGATCTTAGCAACATGGAATTAAAGACATTATATTTTTACCGAATGTTTTAAACATCGGGTTCCATGTGTGAGATTGGAGATTATTTATTTTACTATTCATCCTTGATTTAATTATTTTATATAATGCTTTATTCTTGTGCACAATATATATTGTTATTACCTCCTACATGTGATGGTTCTACTTCCAAAGTTTAATTTTAATGCTAGCACTTTATTATTATTCGACTCTTACATGGATGGTTCTACCTCCTACTAACATAACTTTTACTTTTATGTTACTAACATAATATTTACTTTTATGTTACTAACCTAAGTTTAATTTTAATGCTAGCACTTTATTATTATTTTGACTCTTACATGGATGGTTTTACCTCCTACTAACATAACTTTTACTTTTATGTTACTAACATAATATTTACTTTTATGTTACTAATCTAACATTTACTTTTATGTTACTAACGTAACATTTACTTTAAGCATTTTACTTTTATTATTAATGTTATGTTATTACTGTTAATTTTATGTTAACTCAAAGTACAATCTCTTGTATGTTATGGCCGGGCCATATAATTCTATTATATGACCGAAGTCATAATCTTCTAAAATTATGACCGGAAGTCATAAAATTTTAATTCTCCTTTATTGTCTTTTTGAATTTTCTATTATTATCATTAATATTTCTGTTTTAATAACTCTTGCTTATTTTTCTTTTTAAATAGCTTGAATCATGTCAAATAAACCTTGCGAACTATGCAAAACTCGAATTCATGGCTCTTGATATTACCGGAAAGAATTATTTATCTTGGATGCTAGATGCGGAAATTCATCGAATGCACATGGTCTTGAAGATACAATTAAAGAACAAAATGAAACATCTAATCAAAACAAAGCCAGATCCATGATTTTCCTTCGTCACCATTTACATGATGATTTAAAAATTGAGTATTTGACAGTGAAAGACCCACTAGTTCTTTGGAATGACCTAAAAGAAAGGTATGATCACGAGAAGATGATCGTCCTTCCAAAAGCTCGTTATGAGTGGTTGCATCTGCGTCTGCAAGATTTTAAATCGTGAGTGAATATAACTCGGCCGTGTTCGATTACTTCACGCTTAAAATTATGTGGAGAAAATATTACCGATTATGATATGTTAGAAAAAACATTCACCACATTTCATGCATCCAATATGCTCCCGCAAAGAAAGCAATATCGTGGACAAGGTTTCGAGAAATATTCTGAATTAATTTCTTGTCTCCTCGTGGCCGAATGAATAATGAACTTTTGTTGAAAAATCATGAATCTCGTCCAACAAAGTTCGAATCCATTCCCGGTGAATGTAGTAAACTATGAAAATTTTAAGGGCCGAGGACGTGGACGTAAAGGCGGTTACAACCGTGGTCGTGGCGTGGCCGTTATCATGGTCCAAATCGTGGTGGATCAAATTCCCGCCCCAAAGGAGGGAGATTGAAAAGAACCCCGGAAGGAAACTAGTGGAAATAACAAGCATTCTGAAAATGCATGTTATCGTTGTGGTGGAAAAGGTCATTGGTCTCGTACTGTCGTACGCCAAGACACTTGGTTGACCTTTACAAAGAATCACCGAAAAATAATGGTAAAGGGCTAAGGACCGAGGTAAATCATGTGGATATGGCGAAAAATTCTGAGTATAATGACAATGATGTAAATTATATGGAAGCTCACTGATTTCCTAGAATAAATTACCTTTATCTTTTAGTATTTCTATGCTTTAAACTTGTTTTCCTATCTTATGTATTTCTTTTAATTATGTTTTAATTTGTTTTTCATGTATCTTTAATGAAGAATGATTTTCACCGCATCAATCCTCGAAGATTTATGTCTCGTTGATAGTGCTACAACCCATACCATATTAAGACAAGATAAATATTTCTCTTCCTTGGTAATGCAAGAAGCCAATATTCAAACTATATCCGGTAATATAAATTTGATTGAAGGCTCGGAAGAGCTAATATTTTGTTACCGAAGGAACAAAATTATGCATTGATAATGCATTTTATTCTACTAAGTCTAAAAGAAATTTGTTGAGTTTCAAAGATATTCGCGAAAATGGATATCATATAGAAACAATAACTAATAATGATCAGAATGTCTTGTCTGTTACAAATATTGTTTCCGGTAGAAAAAGCATATTAGAATGTTTTCTTACATTTTCTTCCTGTTTATACTATACATATATAAGTGCAATTGAAACATATGCTATTGTAAACCAGAAGTTTACCAATACAAACCAGAAGTTTGTCAATGTAAACCATAAGTTTACTAATGAATTTAATATTTGGCATGACCGGTTAGGCCATCCCGTCAATTATGATGCGACAAATAATTGAGAATTCATGTGGACATACCCTGAAGTGTAAGCAAATACCACAATCCAATGAATTCTCATGTACAAAGATGTTCCAAGGGAAAATTAATTATTCGGCCTTCCCAAGCAAAGCGTAGAAGTGAGTCTCTCACATTTCTAGAACGGATACAGGGAGATATTTGTGGGCCAATACATCCACCATGCGGACCATTCGGTACTATATGATATTAATTGATGCATCAACTAAATGGTCGCATGTCTGTTTATTATCTTCACGCAACCCGGCGTTTGCAAGATTACTTGCTCAATTGATCGAGATTAAGAGCACATTACCCCGACTATCCTATCAAGAAAATACGTCTTGATAATGCTTTGGTGAATTTACTTCACAATCTTTTAATGAATATTGTATGTCCCTTGGAATTGATATTGAACATCCTGTAGCTCATGTTCACACACAAAATGGACTTGCGTAATCATTGATTAAACGATTGCAACTCATTGCAAGACCTTTACTAATGAGATCTAATCTTCCAATTTCGCTTGGGGTCATGCCATTTTGCATGCAGCAATGTTAATTCGCATCAGACCAACAAGTTACTTAAAGGTCTCCCCCTCACAGATAGTTTTTGGTCAAGAACCTAATATTTCCCATATAAGAATTTTTGGATGTGCAGTATATGTACCAAAAGTAGCTCCACCACAACGCACCAAAATGGGTTCTCAAAGAAGGTTGGGAATATATATCGGGTATGAATCTCCTTCTATTATAAAATATTTAGAACCATCTACGGGAGATTTATTTATCTGCGATTTGCTGATTGTCATTTTAATGAATCATTTTTCCCAACATTAGGGGAGAAAATAAGCGGTTGGGTAAAGAGATTAGCTGGAATGAATTATCATTGACTCATTTTGATCCTCGTACAAAACAATGTGAACTAGAAGTTCAAAAGATAATTCATTTACAGAATTTAGCTAATCGAATGCCGAAGCATTTACGATCCAAAGAAAGTGACAAAGTCACATGTACCACCGCTAATGCTCCTATTCGAATTGATGTCCCCGAAGGACAACCCATTATAAATGAATCTAAAGTACGCTCGAAGCGTGGTAGACCCATCGGTTCCAAAGACAAAAATCCTCGAAAAGAAAAGGAGCTAAAAGTATAGATGGTCAAGTAGAGGATAAACAAGAAAAGTTAATAACTCCGGAAAGAGTCATCTCCCGAAGAGATGTTATCTCCGGAAGAGAAATCTCCGAAAGAGAATATTGTAGTCCCGGAAGAGACCAAGGTACCGAAATGTATGAAAATAATGAGATCTCAATAAATTATGTTATGAATGGTATTCGATGGGACCGAAACGGAATCAACGTTGATGACATTTTTGCTTATCATGTAGCAAATGATGTAATAAATGATAATGAGGATTATGAGCCAAAATCTATTAATGAGTGCCAACAAATAAATGATTGGCCTCTATGGAAAGATGCTATTAATGCAGAATTAAAATCTCGGCAAAACGAAATGTATTTGGACCGTAGTCCGTACACCTGAAGATGTAAAGCCGCTTGGATATAAATGGGTTTTTGTACGGAAAAGAAATGAAAAGGGTGAAATTACAAGATATAAAGCACGCCTTGTAGCCCAAGGTTTTACACAAAGACCTGGTATTGATTTTGAAGAAACATATTCACCGTAGTGGATGCAACTACTTTCCGTTATTTGATTAGCCTAGCGAAAATGAAGGGCTTGATCTACATCCGATGGATGTTGTAACTCGCATATTTGTATGGATCACTTGATAGTGATATTTATATGAAAGTCCCGAAGGACTCAAGATGCCGAAGCATCTAGTTCAAATATTCGAGATCAATACTCGATTAAATTAAATAAGTCCCCGTATGGCTTGAAGCAATCGGGACGCATGTGGTATAATTGTCTCGTAGAATATTTGTTGAAAGAAGGATACGAAATGACCCAATATGCCCATGTATTTTTATGAGAAGATCTAAAAAAGAATTTGTTATTATTGCGGTCTATGTTGATGATATTAACATCATTGGAACTCCCGAAGAGCTCCAAAAGGCAATTATCTCGTTTGAAGAAAGAATTTGAGATGAAAGACTTGGGCCGAACGAAATTGTCTTGGACTACGATAGAATATCTAAAAAATGGGATTTTTGTATATCAACAAACTTATACAAAGAAAGTCCTAGAGAGATTTTATATGGATAAGTCACATCCATTATGTACTCCAATGATAGTAAGATCTCTAGATGTGGATAAAGATCCATTCCGACCTCAAATAATTAACGAAGAAGGTGAAGAAGAACTACTTGGTCCGTATACCATATCTTAGTGCTATCGGAGCACTAATGTATCTTGCTAATCACACACGTCCCGATATATCATTTGCTTGTTAATTTATTAGCAAGATATAGTTCGCACCAACACGGAGACATTGGAATGGAGTAAAACACATTTTTCGATATCTCGTAGGTACTATTGATATGGGGTTATACTACTCAAATGAATCCAAGCATGAACGATTGGTTATGCGAATCGGTTTTCTATCGACCCACATGATGGTAAATCACAAACTGGTTATTTGTTTACATGTGGAGGTGCGGCTATCTCATGGCGGTCTATGAAACGGACTATATCGCCCACATCATCAAACCATGCGAAATTTTAGCAATGCATGAAGCAAGTCGTGAATGTGTATGGTTGAGGTCGATAAATACATCATATTCAAACAACTTGTTATTTATCTTCGGGAAGGGTGGTCCCAACGGTTCTATATGAGGATAATGTTTGCATGTGTTGCTCAACTTAAAGAAGGTTATATCAAGGGTGATAGAACAAAACATATTTCACCAAAATTCTTCTTTACACGTGATCTTCAAAAGAATGGTGAGATAGACATTCGAAAAATCGTTCAAGTGAAAATCTAGCAGATTTATTTACCAAGTCACTTCCGGGAGTAATCTTTGAAAAGGCTGGTCCGTGGTATTGGTCTTCGAAAACTCGAGAGATCTCAAATGATGTTGTCAAGAGGGGGAGTCAATACACGCTGTACTCTTTTTCCCTTATCTAGGTTTTATCCCACTGGGTTTTCCTAGAAAGGTTTTTAATGAGGCAGCACAAGACAAAGTGTATCAATGAATGTTGTACTCTTTTCTTTGGCTAGGTTTTTATCCCACTGGGTTTTTCCTAGTTAAAGTTTTTAACGAGGCACATTCATAAATGGACATCCAAGGGGGAGTGTTATGAATATACTAATTATGTGGATGTCCATTGACTCTTGGCCCTCAATATTTACGAAGTTACTGTTCATGTATACGTATTTACTGTTCACGTATACGTATTCACTATTCACGTATACGAGATACTATTCATGTGGGGCCCACGCGAACTTTCTCTCAAATTCCGAATGCACGGCGGCGCAGACAGGTTTGAATATTTGAGATTTTGGGGGAAATTACAGCTAATGACCCAGGTGGAATAATTACACTTAAAGACCCATTTTCCTTCTATAAATAGACGTCCATTGTAAACATTCAGAATACACTTGAATGAGAACTCCTCTCTCTACTTTCTCTCTCTAGAATTATTCTGCTCTTATTCTTCTTCATTTATCTTAAGTTATCTTTAGTTTTATAACAGATATGAGATTAAGAGAATAGAGTATGAATAATATCACACATAATAACACTCTCCTCTTTCCAAAAGAGTTTTCTCATATGAATGCGTTTTTTCCCCTCTTCTTCTCTTTGTTATATTTTCTCTATAACATGATCGGGGTCCACATCAGTGATCTGGTTTCATATGTGTACTTCATGAGTCGGTCCGATAAGGCCAGGGCACGGCCCCGGGCTCTTTGAGCACTTAATGGGGACTTACGATATCGCCTACCAAAAGAGTCCCAGCGACGGCAGCGGGGATCGAACACACATCCCTTTGGGACTTGAACAAATCCATTACCATCTATAACAACTCTCTTTGGCAATCAGTCCGATTCTATATACACATGAAATTCTTATATGGTATAAGAACCCTGATTTTCCTGTGATGCACATCTAAAAAAATTGTCTTGTTTTTTGAGTAAATATTTGTTTTTCACATGACTACGCAATTATATTTATCTTTTTGCTTCCGCTGCATAATTTTTCATGTCGCATAAGGATTTTTAACTTTTTGGGTTGTGGTTATTTTCTTGTGACATATCATAAAACCTTAGTTTTCATGGAACACCAAAATTAAAAATGAAGACACTGAATTCATAGTGCATATACATTGTTCTCTGTCTCTTGAATATGTGATTATGAGATGCATGTTTTGCTTTTCATATACGATCATATTTATTTACATGTCTGCTGGTGCAAACATGAGTGAGACAATATTTTTATTAATTCAAAGCAACATGTTCTTCAGGCCAATGACTTAACGAACCTGTATGGGTTTCATCTATGTTTTGTCAGACAAACATGCTTGTCCATATATTGTTTCTTTCCTCTGATGGTGATGAGATGTGATCCCAGTTTAAAGGTTTTCTCCTGTTAAGTTTCTCGAACAGTTGTTTTGCTTTAAATGTATCTAGCTCTTTTACAGTTACCTTATTTAAATTAATGAATTTTCCATCCCTCTCTCTTTCCAATAAATTATATCAATCAATAGAGTAATTTTGTATTTTATCAAAACAAAGAGTAATTTTAAAAAGTTTTCAAAATATTTTATTTTTAACTATTTTTTAAATATCACAGGATCGATTAACAAAGTTTTACAAGTGGCAAAAAAATTAACGACTGGGATTTTTTTTTTTTTAAAAAAAAAAAATATGGCTCCTTGTTTAACCATTTTAAAGGGACTAAGCATAAAACCAAGAATAATAAAGCGTTGGTTCTAGTATGAAATGTAAGATCTTAGTATAATTTGTTCCTCAAATCTATAATTTCTTACTTAAACTCTTTTAATTTATTAATTGTATATATTATAATAGGGAAAAACATCATTGTAGCAACTTTTACTAAAAATTATACTCAATTAAAGCACATGAAAAAAGATTTATCAAAATAAGGCAGTCAACGGTGTCATCTGACTCAACGGCAATAGTGGCCACCCCTAGCCCCTCCCGTCCACCCCCGCCATAGCTGTACTATCATTCTTATCAAAATCACAAGTTAACTCTCTGAATTTACTATTTTTACATTTATAGCATATAAAATCATGTCGACTCACTCTCAAACTCGTGTTAATTGTAAACCCAATTGAACAGACACCTTTTTTACTTTTTTCACATTTTTATTTTGTAAAATTATCTCAACTAGTTGTTAAACTCATCATGTTATTTAAAATATATTTAAATCAAATTATTGTCATTTTTGTATTTGTATTATTTCACTATAAAATTTTAACCGTACCCTTATTATTTATAAAACTAAAATCATATGAGTTTACAATGTAAGTTCATAATCTGAGTTTACATTTTTTTTTCACGAGTTTACTTAAATTTATGAGTTTGACAACCTTAGTTACTATTATTTACGATAACTTGAGCCTACAAATGCAATTACCAATTGTTCAAACAAGTTCATGATTTGAAATGGTGAATTCAAATGCTTTTCAATAACTAGAAAAATGTGGTACTTAAGCAAGACTAGGATCATCAACAAAATGCAACTTTGAGTTCAAACCATGGTTCAACAAAATGTTGGGATTTAGTGCTAGCAAGCAGAGATAACATCTACGCCCAAGAAGGTAGAGGATGACAGTTACGTAAAAGACCAGGGAAAGGGAAAAGAAAAAGATGCAAAATTGAGTGCAAACAATGGTTCCTAGGATCGTTGGGATTTAGTGCTGGTTGAGATAGCATTATACCATATACGTATAAACAAATAAATAGCGGGCCTTTATTTCATTTTAGACCATGGAGCTAAAGAAAAAGAAAGTGCGATACAAAGCTTACATGTAGGTTTGTTTTAAATAGATGTACTTCTTTATACATGCAAGCACTATAGAATAAATTCGAAGAGAAAAGGCAAAAACAAGAAGACTGGTGAGTCTTTTGTAGAGTCTCAATTATCAAACTCGAGTTTTTCTGACAAAATTCAAAACGCAAATAAAGAACTTGGGCAATCGATAATGATCGGTCACCTTCAACTTACAGTTGTTTCTCTTTTAATATCCTCATCAATGGTAACTCCAAAGAAAGCCGTAGATTGAATTGATGACTTCCTTTTAAAAAGTCTTAAAAAAATGATAAAGTGAGTGAATGTGATTAGGCACTAACATATCAACTCCTATTATTCTAGACGAAGTCCCACATCGCCAAAAAAGATATGAAAATTAGTGTATATATATAATAAGGGAGCAGTTGAGAATTGCCCATTAAGGGCACAGTTCAAATTGCCCACCAAGGGCAAATGAGCATATGAACTTAAATCTTTGTCTGAAAAGTGCCCAGGCGTGTTTCCGTCGGGCATATCAGCACTTTAAAAAAAAAAAACAAAAAAAGGGCATATCAGCACCAAGGTATTTCAAAATACCTTTTTTTCCTTATTTACTTCAAAAGAATACCTGTGAAGATATATGCTATAATTTAGTCTTTACATTTTTAAATATTTTGAATTACCTTTTTTTTGTTTACTTCAAAACAATACTTGCAAGCTTCCTGTAATTTAGTCTTTACATTTTTAAATAGTTTGGTCTTTAAATATTCAACGAAGTGATAAAATTGGTTATTACAGAAACAATTTGTTTGGATAAAGTCATACACAAATAACTCATGCTTTGTGAAGGAAAATTAAGCTATACATTAAAAGTTTTTGGGGGGTGTTTATAAATGGAGGGTGGTAGAATAAGCACCCTTGAGTTGTTCTCTTAAATCAATTGATACACAGGGAGAGCTCTTTCATGTGCACCGTCTAAATATAATCTCGATGGTCCGATTTAATTTTTTTTAGTTTTTATTTTTTTAAAAAAAAAATATTTTAATAAATAGATCATTTAAAATAAAGATAATCTCTCAACTAATATTTTTTCAAAAAATGATTTTTTTATCTAAAAAAATTATTAAATAAAAAAAAATGCTGACCGTCCGGATGAGATCTGGACGGTCAATAAGGGAGGACCCCCTGCCTATGATAGGCAGGGAAACCAGGTCCACTGATACATAGATACCCTTAATTGTAATTATAATATATACTCGCTCTATCTCATCCTAAATATAAGATCCACTTTGTAGCAATGTTCTGAAAACTGGATCGGACCGGTCGGTTCAGACCGAAAACCGGCGAACCGGCCGGAATACCGATCCGAGTTAGGGCAAAACCGGAGTTCCGGGCTGACTCGGGGTCAACTCGGCCTGAATCGGCCAAGTTGACCGAGCCACAGACTATCTGGGGGTTTTTTTTTGAAGAAAAAGGCGCCTGAAACTTAAACTCATCGTCGATCCGACGGTGAGAAAATATAAAAGGAGAAGAGGGAGGGAGGGAGAGAGAGATCTGGCAAACGCGTGAGATCGGAGTTGCTGCCAACGCCGAGAAGCGAATAGAGAAGCAGGGGAAAACAATCAAGAGGACAACAGAAGTTTGAAACGCCAGATAAAGGAAGATGCACTATAAGAAGAAGAACAAGACGAAGAAGATGAAGAAGAGGGAGTGAGTTTTGTAATGGAGAAAGAGAGAGAGATTGACTGTAACATATGAGATGGGAGTTAGTGAGGGGAGAGAAAATGAAGGCACAGTAAGTATCTGACACACTCATGTCAAGGCGGTAGGCTCTCACGCAAGCTTGAAGAAGTTTATTTATTTATTGCTATACTATGGGTTAAGGGGCAAAAATGCCCATCAACTTTTTTTCGGGGAGCATCCAACACCATAAGCTTTCATTAGGTACAAAAATGCTCCTGAACTTCTCCAAATATAGCAAAAATGCCATTACCGTTAATTGAAGCAAACTGACGTTACCTTTAAGTTTAGTGGGTCCCACACTAATTGTCCAGGTGTTATTTCATATCCCCTCATCCATATATTGTCCAATCACAATGCACCAACCCATTAATTTTATCCCATCCCCATCTGTCATGCTCTTTTTTATTGTTTTAAATGTTTTTTTTTTGAAAAAACTCATCTATCTCTCCTCTCACCCTCTCCCTCCTGACTTTCCCTCTCCCTGCTGACTTTCGTCTTCCACCATCTTCCTCCATCTACAGTGAATATTTCTCTATCATCCATAACATCACCACTTCACTTGGTCCCAAAACAACCTGCACTCTATTCCACTACTGAAGAATCAACAAAATAAAACCATCTTAGCAAAGAAAAGTTCAGAGAAAAATCAAACTAGTGGATGATATTCCTTCTTGCTTCATCCACTCCGATGTACCCCTGGTCTTTGTCTCCTTCTCACCATTGAATTCTTTAGAAAAGAAGAAACATGAGACTTCCTCTTCTCTTCTCTAGCTTGTCACCTCTAGTCTAACAATGGAGAAGATGAACAGTGCTTTGAAGTCCGCCTCTCTGGTTCACAAGCTCTCCTCTCTCGATTCTCACCGCCCACCACTCTCTTTTCAAAGAACAAGGACGATGAACAAGTGAACAAAATTTTTTGCTGCCTCTTTTAGTTCACTCTAAGAAGACAATGTTCTCTGCTGTGCTCTCTCCTCAGCTGTCGAAAAAGCTCAAAGAAGGAGGACGGTGAGGTCGGCTCTTGATCCTCCTCGCCGTGGTCACTATGATGGCAATGGATGAGTAGGTGGTGGTGAGTGATGAGATTTCCGACGATGAGAGCATTGAGGATCTCGGGGTTGTGGAATGAGAGAGAGTGGGGAAGGATTGAGGGAGAGAGAGATTGACTAAATGTGACAGATGTGGAAAAATTGGTGAAAAAAGTGACAGACGACGTTAAGCTTACTTAACGGTAATGGCATTTTTGCTATATTTGGAGAAGTTCAGGAGTATTTTTGCACCCAATGAAAGCTTATGGTGTTAGATGCTCCCTTGAAAAAAGTTGATGGGCATTTTTGCCCCTTAACCCCACTATTTACCCATTTATTTCTAAACCAAGCCACGCCTGCGATCTCCTAGCCACGCAAAATCTGATCACTTCGTATATCTTCTCATATTTCCAAGGTCTATTATCACATCATATTTTCAGATCACAAAATATTTTTTATTAAAATATACATAATTTTACCTATTTAATGAAATTATATTTTTAATTAAAATCGGTCTGACTCCGGTTTGACTCCTGGTCGATCCACGACCCTTAACCCAAGATCTTCACCGATTCAATGACCGGTCCGGGTTTCAGAACCTTACTTTGTAGATCAATTTTTTCATTAAACTGAATCTTATATTAAGAACGGGCTAGAAGTAGCAAAACTTAAGCTTTGTTAAGATATTATATCTTAAATTAATATTTGACATATTCTTGTGTTGAAATATTATATATATATATATATATTGTAATACCCTGAAAACCCTAACTAATATAAATGATATATTTGGATAAATATTTCAAAGAGAGTATATTGTCTCTAATTTTGTAACTTGATTGTTATAAATTTATGAGTAAATTCTCTTTGAGATTTCATATAGGGATCATAACACACCCTAAAATAAATATTGAATTTTAGTAAATAAATACTAAAAATACAAAGGTGAATATGTGGTGTCAAATTTTCTAAATCTTATTAGGAATCATAAAATATCCTAATATTATCATAAACTTAATTATATCATTTTAGCAATAAAACCATCAAAGGATGACAAAATCAATTAGTGAAAATTAGCAACAATTATTGGGTAATTAAATTTGCAATAATTGGAGTTTTTTTTTTCTAATTTTCGAAATTAATTATTAATTAATTTTCAAAGATCATAATTAAGGAAATAACAACATAATTAATATCCAAAGGATATTTAAGAGCTAAGATTAGCATACAAGGAGTTTTTAATCATCTAGATTAATTTAGAAACTTATCAAATTTTAGTGAGTAAGCCTAATAGCGCCTAAAACACTATATTAGCAATATTTAAATAAAGATTAATTAATTCCACTTTAAATATTAAAAATGGCAAAATTGGTAATTAAATGGATTAAGAAATTGTATTAATCCTTAATCCTAAATCACCAACTAATATCACTATTAGTGTCTAGGTTTTTCCAACCCAACTCCAAGGGCTTAGATTAAACATAATAAAACTAAATCTAAGGGTTTTAGAATTAATTAAATAAAACATAATCCTTGTGCAGATTAAACAACCAATAGGAGATCTTTAACATAGAATTTGTGAGAATAAAAGAAACAAAATCCTAGAGTAAAAGGGGAGGAAATTTTCGGTGCAAAGCTTGGAGGAAAGAGGAAGTAAAATTGTAAATTGTATTTAACTAATAAACATCACAATCAAGTAGTAAATGAAGAAGACTTTTAAGGCTTATTAGATTAAGACATAAAGCTAATTGAAATTCAAATTGAAATGTAAAATTAGAAGTAGGGAGGGGCCGTGAGTTTTGTGGAGAGAATAAAGAGCCAAGGAAATATCATGATATTATGCTTATCATGTCCTAATCACACCATAAATTATGAAGACTTTTGGGGTAATGGTGACATGTGCTTGTGTAATAAATGTAATTAAGTTAAATTAAGTAAATGGTAAGATAAGAACCATTAGGATAAATTCTAAACACAAGTAAATGAGAACCGATAGAAAATAAATCATATCTTGAAATCCATTAACTAAGAATAAATCTAAGTAGATATTATGAATAAGCAAAAATCAAGCTTGAACATAGTGGTTCCCAAAGTGATTTTGGTACACTTTTGAGATTCATACTATCATTGTGAAAACAAAGTTTGAAAATACCATAAATCAAGTCATAAAATCGTGATTCCAAAAGATAAGTGAATCCTCGAAAAACACCAACACACACCTAACCAAATTAGGATTTGGGGTTGGAAGAAAGATGAAGAGAGATATGAGAGAGGGAGGTCAGTTTTGAAGATGAGAATAAGAGATAAAATTGGATTCAATTAGTGTTTGAAATCCACATATAGGTTTGATTTGAGTTAAGTTTGAAATCCACCAATTAAACCACCTCAAATTGCTATAAATAGGAGGCAAAGCCTTCACAAATTCCTCACACCAAATCAGCCTAAGAGTGAACTGATTTTAGAATTTCTTGAGTGAGTATAGAGAGTTCTTGAGGCAAGAAGGAATGAGGAAAGAAAGTTTTAGGTAAGTTTCATACGCTTTCTAAACTTTTAGTTTTTAGCTTAAATGTTGTTTTGATTCATAATCTTCCAATTATAGTGTTATTTACATGTTTTTATTATTATAATTAGCTTTATTTCGAAAAAATGATGAAGAAGAAGTTATAGCAAAATTTTTGGAAGATTATGGTCAAAAAGAATCGAAGTTTCCGATTTAAAATTTTGTCGGTTAATGACTCTCGAAAGAATTTCAAAAACGCTGGTATCTTATATTGAAGATGATATGCCAAAATTCTAAGAATATTCATGGAGGTATTAGACATATAGAGCTTTCCAAATATACCTATAGCATGTCGTTTTGAGTTTTGTGCTAGGAGATAAAAATTCTACAAAATGACCTACGAAATTCTGAAATTTCTGGGCAGAACATGTTGTTGTGAAAACTGTGAATTTTTTATGAACTCTGGGCAAGAACTCATATTTGTACCTAAAAGTAGACATCCTAAGGTTTCCGAAGAATTTTACGGATCCTAATTCTGAGTTCTATAGAATTAATTAAAATTCTCCAAAGGTGAAAAATCAGCCTATATAATGATTATTAGCGTTTTAAGAAAATTAGAGGTAATAAATTGTAAATAACTAATCCAGGGGTAAAATGGTCATATATAGCCAAAATACCTCTTGATATAATATTTGTGAATTAATCAAGGCGATATTACCTTTATAGGATATCTGTGATCACCGTTTGACCATCCAAATGTACCGTAGTCGACAACGAAGGTACGTTCGCGGCGTACTGTAACACTGACTCTGATGCTTGTGTTATGCTTATATATGATTGCTGTGTTTATGAACTAAGACTCTGTCTTAATTATTTTGATACAATCATGAATACACGGGTTATAGTTTTGATAATACCGTTGAAAGTTTTCCTAGCGCTATGGACACGATCAGTACATCGTGGACCGATGAATGTGCGGATCGACGGATAACAAACATACCGCAGTTGGTCGTGTATTGTTATTGCCTTACATACATATATGTATTTCCTACATCTGTTATGGGCTTTTGTAGTGATATTTGCTAAAATGACATGAATACCTGTGATACATATATTGTTTACATAAGCATAAGGTTAATCGTTACCTGAGGTCCGATGGGCATTGGACCTTAGTCTTAATTAATAGACAGGGAAGAATAATGAACCAGAGAAGGCACCAGTGGATGGAGCCGTAAAAAGACGCCGATAGACGGAGCCGTGAGAAGGCACCCACAAAAGAAAATGCGGGAAGAAGGTCAACGTAACCTACCTTATAGCATGAATCTAATAAAGTTACGTCATATCATTTGGTGCTTAAACTAGAAAGGGTCGTCTATGTGGTTCACCAATCGATCGTCAGTAAATACTCGGTGAGACTTCCACTAGACCTTACCCAAAGACTACAAAAAAGCTTTTTTGCGGTGGAAAAATTCCCTCGCAAAACAGGGATTTTCCGTCGCAAAACTGATTTGCGGCGGAAAAAGTGTCATTGCAAAAATCCTCGCAAAACGATTTTCCCTCGCAAATCCTGAAATTTGCGAGGAAAAGATTTTGCGAGGGAAAAATTTTCCCGCAAAATCCCAAAATTTGCGAAGGAAGAGTGTTTCCCTCGCAAAATCATCGAATTTTGCGAGGGAAGATGTTTCCCTCGCAAAATTGAGGATTTTGCGAGGGAAACACTCTTCCCTCGCAAATTTCAATTAATTTTTTTTAAAAAAAATAAAAAATCAGAAAAAATAAAATAATTACATAAAAAAATATTAAAAATTAGAAAATAAAAAAACAAATAATAGATATAAAATGGGAGTCAACGAGAAGCACATGCGAAAGTGGGTAGATAGATATACATGGCCAAAATATGAATGATACCAAATAAACTTAATCTACTCCAGGGACCCTCCACATCCAAGCCCATATTGTCTATACAATCTATCCTAGTAAAACTAGAAAATAATGAACCCATATGCATATCAAAACATGCATGCATGCGGGCAAAACATGATGATTGAGTCAGTAAATACAAATGACAGTTGAGTCAACAAAAATAATATTGTAGAGAAAGTGAGTAATTAATGCTGTTTGTTGTGGCTACCATCCTGCTCTCCTTCCCTGTTCTTGGGCTTTACTGGCGCTACCTTGGCAGGAGTTGAACGTTCTGACTGTGATAATTGAATCAAGAATTGCATGAGCCCAGTAACAATTGCCAACCCAACTGCTAACAATGCAACACCCTTCCACGATGATAGAATGGAAGACCATGGGAGGAACTTCACACCCCCACAAACAACCAGACAAGCCCAAGACACAACCACCTGCTCCCAACATAAAATTCTAGTCAATTGGGCAAACTACCACAGGCACAGAGCATAAATATGGGAGGAAAACTGAAAAGTTGCAAAATTCGTTAGTTGGCTTGGCTTGGGCTATTAGTATCTCACCAAAAGAGACTTTATAGGTCGACCAGTATCCTGCAACGGTTGATCACTGAAGGTATCCTCAGCTTTATGTTTGTCCAACAATGCATCCTGGTGAGTGTCGTATGCCCAGGGGAAAATCAATGACAAGAAGAAAGAAGAATGTATGAAATTGTAAAATGGTCACATTATACAGAAGTATAGACAGAACCACCAAACAAATCAGGAACAAATTCAAGCATAGATTATGTGCACAAAATTTGGAAAGATGAACTGATAGTTCAGTTTCTCTATAAAAACATGGAGAGGCATCCCGAAATGTCATCTGCAAGAAGAGTTTGAATTAGAACCTTGGCAATAAATACGTCTCGACACCATTGAGCAACAGCTTCGTCTGTTTCAGGTAATTCCTTCATCAAATGCCGCTTGATATGCACATGAACCTGTTGTGGGAAAATGAGTACACATAAGAGTTGAAGGTTTAAAACAACCATTTATTGAGTAGTGACCCCCAGCCCCAGCGTAGAGAAAATAAGAAAGACATACAACCACAATACAAATATGGGAAACATATCAATCAACAAGCACACAACACAAATATATAACAAGTCACCACAGTTTATAAGGGTGGAATTAAAGAAAAAAGGCACTTACCAATTTGAATGCATTGTCCAACTTAACAATTTGAGGAAGAGAATAACCCTTCTTCAAAGGCTCTGTACCACTCATATCGGCTTCTTTGGGTCGTAACCAACAAAAGCTATTACTGCCCAAACAATAGCAAACGCTATGCAGAAAGGAGTAACTGCTAGTGTCAGATATGAGGCAGCTCCAAATATGGGTACTTTAACATAAGTTTGCCCAGCATGTCGGAACCATCTGAAACTAAAGACATTTTATTGTCAATTCAAAATAATAACAAAGGAACCAGATAAGACAAACCATCTATTCAACATCCAGAGACTATAAAGATGAATTCTTTCATGAACAAAATTTATCATTTCATGTAATGTTGAAAATAAAGGAGAAAGAAATGGATATACATAACAGGAGGATCACACATGATGCTTATAATGCAAAAAAAAGTGTATGTTTGCCCAATGTCCACCAAAAACCATGTGATTGCATATCTGGCTAATCCATTCTTTAGAACCATTACAAAATAACTGATAACTTCCTTAAGCTATATATTTCAATAAATAGTTGACAAAAAAATTATTTCAATAAATAAGTATGTAGAAATGAATTGAAATCTAGATCATGTCATTCTTTCTCTAATTTGCTAGCACTATCCATAATTACCAAATTGGTTAATTATGCATTTGACAGTGGTTAGTAATGCATGCTTCATCACTGAATCAATTATAATCCAGAGCAGAGAAAGAGCTGAATTCTGATAAGGTGGAACCAAAAGTGGAAAAAGAATGACACGCCTCTACCCCACCAATGCAAAATAGAACCACCAGAATCTCGATAAACTAGTATGACATTAACTTGTGAATCATGAGCAAGAAACAAGAAGCAACCACAACAAAACATTCTCCATATTTACAAGTTCATCTGAACCATCCTGCAAGCAAACAAGTTATTCATATATCAGTAACTAAGCCAGTGAGTAATTTAAAAAGATAGGATTTATGGATTGTCTTATCACGCAGTGAATGATAAATATTTCTAATCAAATACTGTGACATAAGAAAATTGAGACAATAAAAAAGAACACAACATAACAATGTCTCATGGTATTCTAGTATCTAAAGTCGCAAGTCTCGTAACAACCACCAGAACGAATCATATTTCTAAGAAAATTTTGAAACCCACAACTTCCAAAATCAAGGAAGCGTTGATAATGCCGAGAAGCATTTCAATCAAAACGCTCTAGACTACCACCGATCCTTATGAATATGATGACTATATCTAAACAAATATAATTAAAAGTTTCGCTCCAGTATGAAGATAAAGACTATAAAGCCAACCTGAACTTGTAATACCCTAAAAATCGTACTTATGATAAGTATCATATTTTAGTAAATAATACCTATTGAAAATAGGTGAATATGGGGTCTCAAATAAGAAGTCTTAATTATCTTATTTTCTAAGGTAATTGCTGTGAAAATCAGAAAAGAAAAAGAGTTAAAATCCATGAAAAACGTATTTTATAAGGCAGAAAATGGCATAAAAATATTATGATAAATATCATATGGCAACAAATACTTGACAAAAACTTAGGAAGTGTGTTCTCTCTAATTTTAGGAATTTTTGGGATTATTTCCTTGGAAAATAATAGAGCATAAATATAATATTATTAAAAGCACTTTTTGGCCCCATGATTTTTAATATTTTACATGAGATATAAAATACCAATGTCACCAAATAGTTGTGAGATAATAATTAATCCTAATTAATAAAATTATCAACAATTAGTAAGTAACTAATTAAGCAATTAATGGCTAATTACTTAGATTAAGATATAAGTGAATTAATTAGGAAATAAATAAAAATTAATTAAAAAGGGGGGGGAAATTATTAAATAAATAATAAATAAATAATAAATGAAAAAGTAGTGTGAAAAGGGTTAGGGTTATTTCAAAAATAATATCTAGATATTAAGTAATTAAATAATAATATATTTGGTAAAGAGCCAACGGGAGAATTGTGAACCGATAGAAATAAAATCCTACCTCAAAACCTGGGGATGGAGTCTGTAACATCTGGACATTTTATAAACCAGTGAAATTTTATCCCGGAGTGAGCTGTCTCCGGGGTCATTTCTGAAACCAGCAGCGTACTTAAGGGACAGGATAAATAGGGCAAAGGGCAGATAGTGCAAATGAGAACCTATAGAAAACAAAATAGTTGTGGCAAACCAAGGATTAGGTTTCTTAGGTCAGAACATATTACGAACCAGCGAATTTTTGTCCAAAAGCTTGAACTTCCGGAATTTATTTCCGTAACCGATGGCGTCTGTTTAGAAATGTTCAACAGACAACGGAATGCCCTTAATGGGATCAAAAATTTAATCATTCCACATATTTTGAAAGAGGAAGGATGGACCTTCATCACTGTGCTCCCGGATTTTTTAGTTTCTCCAAGATTGCGCGAAAAAGGACACCGAACTGGAAACTTTATCGATACCGGCTCATAAAGCAAGAGGGATGATGTCATGCATGACCTCAATTTTCCTTGGGAAGTATGCAAGGAGGTCGGCCTTGAGCATTGGAGAGCCAAGATGATGCCACATGTCGAAGTGCGATCCAACGGCCGAAAACCAATAAGATAAAGTGATGAATAGTGCCAAGACTTTTGCTATAAATAGGCCTTCACCCCTTCATTCTTCTCCACCCCAAACCGTGACTTAGAGAGATGTTAGAGAGAAGTAAGAGCCCGGAGAAATTCTAGCCGAGCCCTGGGTGAGTTCTTCGGTCCCTGGTCTTTAGCTTTCGTAGTTCTTTCAGTAGAAATAGTAGAAATGCTAGATTTATCTTTAAATTTCCCAGATAGTCTAGATATCATGTTTAGGGTTAAATATGGTATTAATTTCGAAAATATATTGGGGAAAGAGAGATCTCAAAATTCTGGAGAGATAGGGTCAAAATAGCGAAGCTCTGGCGAAATTCCGCCGATTAGGGGGTCAGGGGCAAAATGGTAATATGTACCTAAAATGCCTGTTATGCTGCTAGATATTAATAAATATTATCCTTATAGGATATCTGAGATAATCGCATCGCTGTTGTACCGCCGTCGGGCCGCTGTCAAAAATTACCGTTTTTCGTAAAACGTACCGAAAGTACCGTCAACGAAGGTACGTTTGCGACGTACTGTAACACTAACTCTGATGCTTGTTGTTATGCTTATATATGATTGCTGTGTTCTTGTACTGAGACTCTGTCTCAATTAATTTTAAATGCAATCATGAATACACGGGTTATAGTCTTGATAACACAGTTTAAAGTTTTCCTAGCGCTGAGGACACGATAGGCCATCGTGGCACTGGATTTGATAGTGCAGACTGGGATAATAAACATACTGCAGGGGCTGTGTATTGTTATGGCCCTACATATATGTATTTCCTATATTAGTTATGGGCTTTTACAGAGATTATTGTAAAAATGTCATGAATACCTGTCATATATATATTGTTTACATAAGCATGAGGTTAACCGTTACCTGAGGTCCGATGGGCATTGGACCTCAGTCTGAATGAATAGACAGGAAAGGGGCATGAACCAGAAGTGGCACCAGGGGATGGAGCCATAGATAGACGCCAGTAGATGGAGCCGTGAGAAGGCACCAGTCGAAGGAAATGCGGGAAGAAAGTCAACAGAACCTGCCTTATAGCATGAATCTAATAAAGTTACTTCATATCATTTGGTGCTTAAACTAGAAAGGGTCGTCTATGTGGATCAGCCAATCAGTCACCCTAGCACGGTGAGGCTCCCACTAGACCTACCCATCCTGGCCAAATGAGATGATTTAATTGAGTTAGGTTCTATGCCCCAAGTCTGCTCAAGGCTTGGTTGAAGAGGGTATAGTTACATGTAAGAATTGTAATTATAAAGTTTTGTATTACTGTATCACATGAATAATTCCTTCGGGAGATTTTGTAATATATATCAGTATACGTCAGGCATCATCATATGTCTGAGTATTTCATATTAGTTACTCAGTGTTATACTTGTTGTTAAAATTTTTAGTACATGCTCTCCGTTTCCGCAGAATGCTAAGCTGTAGCACCTCAAATCTCTGATGAATTTTTATAAAACCACGTGTTACCGGCACGATTTATGCTACAAAATTTAGGGTGTTACAGAACTACTGGAATTGCTAGGGCGTGGTATTCATGAATGACCCAGTTAGTCCTGGTGCAATCACGAACACAACTAGTATGGAAAATCAGAGTCTTCTTGGTCCCAATGATCTTGTCAGAACCTCGAACCTTGATGTCCTTGTGTTTGCCAGTGGGTTTCCAGAAGCCACGCGTTGTTTCCCTGTTAGACTGTGTACTGTTCTTGTACTTGCGATTGCGACGACTAAAGAAGAACCATTGTGGGTCATCCGACTTGATGATCGATTGATCTAAAATAACCCAAGTAGACGAAGAGAAGAAAAGCAAAATCAAAATCAAACGCCATTGAAAATATATATATATATATATATGACATACCGAGAGGCCGCCGGACGTTGAAAGGAGAGGAGGGCAGGACCGAGCTGCAAACCGTGGAGCACGGAGGAGGGGAGCACCGATAGGCCGTCGAACGTTGAGATGAAAAGGGGAGCACCGGTGGTTCGCACGCTAGAGTAGGGGACAGATCTGAAGGGCACGCCGGATTAGGGGACAGATCAGAAGGAAGACGGCGGACCGAGGGGGAGGACTAGAGGAAGTCAACGGCTTCTCGGTGGGCTGAGGGGGAAGACGCGGCGGATCTGAGGCCGATGGAGGGAGGGAGACGCGAACTGATGAATGAATGAAAAATGGCTGACTTGAAATTGGGGAGGGGGGAATTAGGGTTTTTTGCGAGGGAAAATAATATTCCCTCGCAAAAAATGAGTATATTTACCGCCTCTTTACGCTATTTTGCGAGGGAACCCAATTTCCCTCGCAAAAATCTCTCTCTCTGTTTTTTTTTGCGAGGGAAGATTATTTCCCTCGCAAAAATGAGGACATTTACTACATTTTAGGGGGATTTTTGCGAGGGAACTCAATTTTCCTCGCAAAAAAAAGGAGATTTTTGAGAGGGAAATTGGGTTCCCTCGCAAAAATGAAGGCATTTGCCACCTTTTTTGGGAGATTTTTGCGAGGGAACCCAATTTCCCTCGCAAAATGAAGGCATTTGCCTCTTTTTGGGGGATTTTTGCGAGGGAACTCAACTTCCCTCGCAAAATGAAGGCATTTGCCTCTTTTTGGGGGATTTTTGCGAGGGAACTCAACTTCCCTCGCAAAAATCCCCTTTTTTGCGAGGGAAATATTGTTCCCTCGCAAAAAGGGATTTTTGCGAGGGAAATATTGTTCCCTCGCAAAAAGGGCCATTTTGCGAGGAAAATTTTTTTCCTCGCAAATTTACCCAAATTTGCTACGGAATTTTGTTCCCTCGCAAATTCCGTCGGAAATTGAGCATTTTCTAGTAGTGTAGCCTGACCAAATGTGATGATTTAACTGAATTAGGTTCTATGCCTCAAGTCCACCTAAGGCTTGATTGAAGAGGGTATAGTTACACAGAAGAGTTGTAATTATAAAGTTTTGTATTGTTGTATCACATGAACATTCCTTCAGGAAATTTTTAATATACCAGGGCATCATCATATGTCTGAGTATTTTTATATATCAGTTACTCATTGTTAAACTCGTTGTTCAAATTTTTAGTACATGCTCTCCGTTTCCGCAAAACACTGAACTGTAGCATCTCAAAACTCTGATACTTTTTATAAAACCATGTGTCACCGACACGATTTATGCTACGGAATTTGGGGTGTTACACACACACACACACACATATATATATATGATTTAATTATATTAGATTAGATTTTAGGGTTAGTCTAGATTTTTGTTTGCCTATATAAAGGCTCTTACTTGTACTTTCATTGATTTAAGGAATAAGGATCATTCAATAATATCTTAGATGTTGTTGTTTTTACCTCCTAATCAATATTTTAGAGACAGTCCTGACAAAGCCCTCCCTTGATCCGATATTATCTTTTGGATGGGCAAGAAATCCATCAATCTTAATTAATTGAAGTTAGATGATTCCTAATTTAAAAATATTTTTTTCTTTTTAACTATTTTCAATTTTCCTTTTAATAACATAGGGGAATTATGGTCTTTTAACAAAATTATGAAATCCTTAAATAGGTCTGTTTGCTTGGTTAATATTTTTTTTTTTTGAAAGTGTAGGCCTAATTTTAGTTCTGATCCTTTCATATGGATTTAATTAAGATTTTCCCTATTTTTTATGTAATTTTATTATTTAAAAGAGTCATTTTGTATTTTCTAGATTATTAGGAAGATTTGATATACCTTTTAAATATTCTGAATTGTCATAATAATATTTTAAATTTATTAGTTATTTTTCTTTTTAGGATATTATTCTAGATATATAAGTTGCAAAATAAATGCCTCAAGGGTGAGCTAATATTATATAATTGATTTAGTGTTTATAAATTGGCATCTTATTCTCGATATCTTTAGAATATCTTAGAATACTTTTTTTAATGTCCTGAGCTTAGGAAGTTTTTTTTATGTAAAAGTCGAATTATACTCCATTATTTAGTAGAGATTACAAGAGTTTCTTTTGCGAGTTACTTATGAGTTTATATTATTGACAAAATATGGTTAGGTTGCAAGAGTATGATAAACTCTTGTGATTCCTTTCATAGCTATAAAGATCTAACGACGAGTTCCTCTTAAGTAAGATACCTACAAAATCCCCTGTATCTTCCTACAAAATCCAATGTCATTTGAATACCATACAAGATACCTAACAGAATTGGAAGAATTGAATTGCTCTATAAATTACTATCAGTCTCTCCTTGAAAAATGAGTCGTCCTCGACTCTTGAAAGTATTCAAAAGATGCCCAAGAATTAATATTTTGGATTTTGAAAAAAAAAAATTGCTTGAGATCAAAGTTTCATCTCACTATTATTTTCGTTGGTTTAAAAGTTCAACAGTTTGTTCCATTAATAATGATCTTTTTGGATGACAATTAAAATAAAAATGAGAGGTATTTTGAAATACCTCATGGGATTCGAATATATTTTCTAGGGAAAATTACACAGTTCAGAGGTCCCCCAGCTCGAACCCATGCCCAAGGGTTTAAGCCTTTATTTCATTTTAGACCATGGAGTATACTAAAGAAAAAGAAAGTGCGATACAAAGCTTACATGTAGGTTTGTTTTAAATAGATGTACTTCTTTATACATTCAAGCACTATAGAATAAATTCGAAGAGAAAAGGAAAAAACAAGAAGACTGGTGAGTCTTTTGTAGTGTCTCAATTATCAAACTCGAGTTTTTCTGACAAAATTCAAAACGCAAATAAAGAACTTGGGCAATCGATAATGATCACCTTCAACTTACAGTTGTTTCTCTTTTAATATCCTCATCAATGGTAACTCCAAAGAAAGCCGTAGATTGAATTGATGGCTTGCTTTTAAAAAGTCTTAAAAAAATGATAAAGTGAGTTAATGTGATTAGGCACTAACATATCAACTCCTATTATTCTAGACGAAGTCCTACATTGCCAAAAAAGATATGAAAATTAGTGTATATATATAATAAGGGAGCAGATTAGGAGAAACGGCTTAGGAATAAAACCATCCCAATAGTTAAGGTAGTCTGGAAGGGTATGTCACCTGATGAGGCGACTTGGGAAACTGTGGGAGACATGGGAGAGAAGTATCCAGAGTTTATGACCCAGAATTTAGTTACGATAGATTAAATTTCGAGAGCGAAATTTTGTTTAAGGGAGGGAGAAATGTAATACCCGGATATTTATCCGGAAATTTTATAAATAAATAATTATTGCCGATAAGATGAATATGTGGTCTCAAATAATGAGCATAAATCATCTTATTTTCTAAGGTAAATTCTGTCAAAAATTAGAGAAAAAAAGATGATTAATCTATAAAGTAAGATAATTAAAAAAATACACATAATTAGGAAAAAAATAAGGGGGCCGAAATTCTTTAAATAATTAAAGGGAAATAATAGTAAAATAAAATAAAATATAAAATAAAAGAAAAGAAAAGAAAAATAAAAAAAAAAAATAATAATAAAAATAAATGATAATAATATAATAAAGTAAATGCAGTAAAAACTGAAAATCTTTACAAATTGGAATAGTTGTGAAGATGTAAAAATACTGGAGAAAATATAAGGACTTATCTGGAACCCACATAATTTAACCTCAAAAATACGACCAGTGAAGATTATTTTTGTAAACACTAAAGAATAAGTTTAGTACAACCAGGAGAGTCTAAGTAGACCATAAATCCCGGTATTTTACTACCATCCAAAAAGTATACTCAAAATTTAAAAGTGATAGTGATTCGTCTAGTAACCGTAAATGGATTTCGTTAAAGTAAAACAATCAGATTAAAGATATTTTGTGAATGGACAGATAAGAAAAGTGAGAACCTATAGAAAACGCACCATGTTTTTCAAACCAGGAATATGGTTACTTAGGTCAGAACATATTACGAACCAGTGAATTTTTGTCCAAAAGCTGGTTCTATCAGAAGTCATTTCCGTAACCGATGACGTCTGTCCTAAAATCTTCAACAGATAACGGAATACATTTAATGAGATCAAAAATTTAGTTAAACCCAGTAGTTTTAAAGAGAAAGAAGGGAACTACAAAACCTAGTTCCCAGATTTTTGAGTTTCTCCAAGATTGTGCGAAAAGGACACTGAACTGGAAACTTTATCGATACCGGCCATAAAGCAAGACCATGTGATGTCATGCATGACATCAATTGGCTTTGGGAATGAGGCCAAGAGGTCGGCACCTCCAAGGAATGGCCAAGATGAATTATGGCCAAAACCCTAGATCCGACGGTCGAAAGCTAACCAGACAAAGCATGAATAGTAACCTAACTTTTCCTATAAATAGCAAGCTCCCTTCCTCTCATTTCTCACAATTCCTAGAGCTTTCTAGAGAGAAGTTAGAGAGAAGGCAGAGCCAGAGAAGTGCTAACCAGGCCCTGGGTAAGTTCTTCGGTCCCTGGTCTTAAGCTTCGGTGTTTTATTCAGTAGCTATAGTAGAAATCTTTGTTTTTATCTTTAATCTTCCAATATATTATAGATATCATATTTTTGGGTAGATATGATATATATTTCGAAATATGTGATGGGAAAAGAATTATGGCAAAATTTTGGAATATTAGAGTCAAAACAATGTGCTCGGCGAAATTCCGCCGATAGGTCCAACTAGGGGCAAAATGGTAATTTTACCTAAAATGCCCGTTATACTGCTAAAAATTGTTGAATATTATCCTGATAGGATATCGTTGATAATCGGACCATTTTTTACTCTGCTGTTGTGCCGCCGTCACCCCGCTGTTTTTACCGCCGTCGGACCACTTTTCGTCAAAAACGTTGTTTTGCGCCAAAACGTTCCTTGTACCGTAACGAAGGTACGGACGCGTATTGTAACCCTAATCTTGTACTGCTCATATACATATATGTGATAGATACGTTCATAGACTGAGGCTCTGTTAGAGTCGTCAATCATACTTACAGTTTACACGGGTTATAGTATTGATAATACCGTATGGGTTTTCCTAGCGCTGAGGACATGTGTTGTGATCGTGGCACAGGGTAATGTGCAGACTTGTTGTTAGGCTTTACATATTGCTTTGTGCTTATGTTCTGTCGTTGTTATGATCATGTATCTGCTCTGTGCTTATGTACTGATATACTGCTGTTTTGTCATGAATATCTGTTGTCCATATACTGTTTTATTTGAGTATAAGGTTAACCGTTTCCTGAGATCCATATGGGAAATAGATCTCAACTGTAGCTTCAGGTTCTGAAGGACCGAGGGTCGATAACCGGGGCAAGCAGCCAGCGTAGGATTCCGGATGGAGATTTTTTTACTGTTTTTCTGTATTTCCATTTGAACATTGGATGAATGTATCTTCACTATTACACTATGGTCAACGTTTTGTTAATGGTTCAGTTACTCAGTTACTCTATCGCACTAATGCTCTACTCGATTTAAAAAAAAATCCCATTTTAAAATGGGATGTTACAATTGGTTATTGTTTTCCCTCCTAATCAATATTTTAGAGAAAGTCCGGACAAAGCCCTCCCTTGATGCGATATTGGATTGGCAAGAAATCCATCAATCTTGATAACTCGATGAAAGATCATCTTACTATCATGTATCAAGATATAATTTTTGTTACAAAATTGTAGGATTGTTTCATCTTCCCATGGTCCCCTCTCCGTCTTACAGAATATTCTAAACAATATGTTTTTTGTCCCTTTACTATGGACACTGTAATTATTTTATCAATTTAATATATAATTTTCAAATTTTATAAAAAAAAATATAGGAGTGAAATGAGGAAGATTTTGTTTTCCTGCAGTGGAAGAAAGTAAACCAATCAAAACCAATAGCACTTATTAAGAATTTCAAACATATTCAATAATTTCATTGCTTGAGATATTTCAAAATAAATCTATATATAACTATTAAAAAATGCAAAAATTACGACGGAATTTGCGAGGGAAAATTTTTACCTTACAAATATTTGTATATTTGTGTTCTCTCACAAATCTAGCAATTTTGCAAGGGAACCTATTTTCCCTTGCAAAATGACTTAGTTTTGTGAGGATCCTCGTAAAATGACTTAAGTTTGCGATATGTTGCCTCGCAAAATGAGGGAAATTTTGTTCTGTCGCAATAATTGTGATTTCTTAACCCTAATCGCCACTTTCTCTGTACGCCTCAGATCTGTTTAAGTCCGCCACTTTCTCTCCCTCGGTCCGCCTCTTTCTCTCCTCGGTATGCCTCAGATCCACCGTCGATCGTCCTCCTCTCTTCCCGACTCCCATTCCTCCCTCGATTCCTTGAAACTGGGTCTTGCTAAATTCAATGGTGTTCCGTCTGTCTCTGCTTCCTCATCTTCCACCGGTGCCGTGGATCTCACATCTTTCGTCTCAGCTTCGGCGTCTAAAGCTAGGGAAATTGTGGACTTGACTCGCCACTATAGTCGATGCTATTGGGAGCTTTCTAAAGCACGCCTCAGGTCAGATTTTATATTCTTATTGTTTTGACGGCCTTTCGTCTGATGCTTGACTATCAGGTTCTGTGGATTGATTGTAGTTCCATGTGTTCCATCTTGTATTACCCTTTTTGTTTTACCTATGTTTTACATTGTCTTTACCAGCTTAATTTTCAGCTTTCTTGTACTTTTGAAACTTTGGTTATGAATTGATATTAACTTTTTTTTTTATTTTGGTTCCTTGGAGAAATTTGTATTTAATTGAGTCACAATTTTTCTTCTTTGTTTTTCTTTCTTTTTTTAGAAGATCAATATGTCTCTTCTGCTTCAGAGCCCTTTGGAATTTTCGACAATTCTGCATTTTGGCATCTATGTATCCACTCAGTATCTATTTATGACAGCAGTTATGATGCCAAAATGAGTCAATGTAATTCAACTTATTCCCTTCTAATTTGTTTCAGCATGCTTGTGGTTGCAACATCTGGGACTGAATTTTTCTTAGGCAGTAGCAATGCTTGATTTTCCCGCACTATGTTGGACTTGCATGGGTACCATGATGGTTGCTTTACGCTAACTCGTTGAATCAGGTTGGTTTGTTGTGGTAATTATTTATGTTATATACCACTTCTTTAGACTGTGGGCATGGTTTTCTTTCCATCAAGATTTGAGGATCACAAAGATTAATATGATGAAATACATAATCGGCATAGTATATGTAGACTTCAGTAGGCACTAGAATGCGGGAAAAGACCTACTCCAATTCGTCATAATATCGTTATAATATGAAAAATGGGGAAGAGTAGTAATCTGTTTTAACAATTGTCTATTTATTGTTCATATATGAAGCCAAGTTAGTTGAAGAAGGAAGGAAAGCTTGTATAAGACATCAGGATTCAAATGAATTGCTTGCATTGTTTCAGCAAATTTGTTAGCAGGGTTTAAGGAAGGTGAGGAGTTTGATCGGCAATGTGAAGTGTCAAGAGAAGCTGAAAGGTGTTTGGGGTGCCCTCCTAAAGACTATAAGACTCCCCTGAGATGGCCAGCGGGCAGGGACGTAATATGGAGTGGGAATGTGAAGCTAACCAAAGAACAATTTCTTTCGTCTGGAAGTATGAGAAAAAGGTACTGTTTTGTTAATTTTAATTCTAAGTGAGATATTTCCTTCCTTTGGTTTCAGCAATTACAATGGATTGTTCAATGACAAACCACATCTTTTACCTTCTACAAGGTTTTTCTCGCTTTCAATATAAAATGAAAATTTTGAATTTCTAAAATTTCCTCCATTATGTAGGTTGATGCTACTAGAAGAGAATCAAATTGCATTTCACTCGAAAGATGGATTGATCTTTGATGGTGTGAAAGATTACTCTCATCGCTTCTTGCCGAGATGAAAGGGTTAGGAAGTGACACTGAATTTCCCCAAGCTGGTGTATGTTTTCCTTAGATGATTTTTTTTTATGATTCTTTTTTAAGTCTCATCAAGAGCCATGTTTATTTTTGTTTTCATCACCACATAATGTGACTTTTTCATAATGATGTTATGACAGATACGACTTATACTAGACATCAATTGTGGCTTTGGTAGTTTTGGAGTTCATCTGGCATCACTAAAATTAATGGCAGTTTGTATTGCGGCATATGAAGCGATTGGCAGCTAGGTTCAATTGGCCCTTGAGAGAGGCCTTCCTGCAATGATTGGCAATTTTATTTCAAGATAGCTTCCATATCTGTCTTTGTCATATGACATGGTTCACTGTGCTCAGTGTGGCATCATTTGGGAGGAAAAGGGTAATTATTGAATTCATTGGCCTTAAATTATCATGTCTGCTAGAAGATTTCTTTTGATACTTTACATCAACTATCAAATTTTGACTCCTCTTCTTTTTTACACTATTCTGCTTTTCTGTGTGTCAATTAGTGGTTTGACTGCTCATTGCCTTTTATACGGACTATTGGATTTAAGGTTTATTATCTATCATCTTTTTTAGATTGAAGTTATAGTTGCCAAAAGTAGCATGAGAGAGAAGACAAAAGTAGTTATTACAGAAAAAAATTGTTGGGATAAAGTCATCATACACAAATATCTGATGCTTTGTGAAGGAAAATTAAGCTATACATAAAAACTTTGTGGGGTGTTTATAAACGGAAGGTGGTAGAATAAGCAGCCTTGGGTTGATCTCTTAAATAAAGTGATACAAAGTTCCCTATACTTGTAGTCATAATATGTAGTCCCTCGTGCTCCTTAATATAACATCCACTTTGTAGTTTAATTGTTTCATTAAAATGAATCTTATATTAAAAACTAGAAGTAGCAAAGCTTAAGCTTTATTAAGATATTATATCTTAAATTAATATTTGATATATTCTCGTGTTGAAATATTATATATCTTATGTTGATACTTGAAATAATTTATATATATTGATTAGATTAGATTAGATTGTATTTGATTTTAGAGTTAGCCTAAGCTATGATTTGCCTATATAAATACTCTTACTTGTACTTGCACTGATTTAAGGAATAAGATTTAATCAATAATATTTAGTGGGTAATTGTTTTCCCTCCTAATCAATATTTTAGAGAAAGTCCAACAAAGTGCTCCCTTGATACGATATCATCCTTTGGATTGGCAATAATCCATCAATCTTGGTAGCTTGACGAAAGATCAACATACTATCATTTATCAAGATCAAATGTTTGTAACAAAACTGTAGGACTGTTTCATCTTCCCAGGGTCCCCTCTCCCTCTTGCATAATATTCTAAACAATATTTTTTTGTCCCTTTACTATGGAGTGGTAATCAATATTTGTTATCCTAAGAATTAAATAATGAAATTGAGACTTTAATTTTTAAATACTCAATGGGCCTTTATCCTTTATTATTTATGTTGTACCCGTCTATCCAATACACATGTTGTAAACTGACCTTGGTACAGTATCTCTCTCTCTCTCTCTCTCTCTCTCTCTCAATCCATTAGGAAAAAATGTGTTTTCCTTGGCTCTGCCTATTGAAAAGAAATACAATTAAGTTGAAAATTTTTCTCAAAAGTTTTTGCTAATGAACAATATTGTTTTGGAAGTTTTTATGTGTTTAATGTTGCTACGGAAGATTCAACGCATAACAATATTGCACCAGCCAATGGGTTTGATTAACTGTATTGGGTTCCAAGCCATAAGTCTATTAAGGCTCGGTTTAAGATTGTATAGTTACTATTTAAGAGTTGTAATTATACAAGTCCGGTATTATTGTATCACATGAATATTCCTTCGGGATATTTTAATATAACCAGCTTATGTCTGGGCATTTTATATCAATTACTCATTGTCCAAACGATAATGCATGCTCTTCGTTCCGCATTACTCTGACCTATAGCACCATATTCCTAGATACTACGTGTCAACGAGCACAGTAAGTAGTGTGGAATTTGGGGTGTTACAATAATCTTGTATAATATTATGGAAGTTCTAGCTATAATCACAAAGAAGATCAAGGTGAAGTAGACAAAGAAGTTAGAACTTCAAACAAGTAAGTTCTCTTCTCTAACTTCTTGAAATTTTATAAAAGTTTAAGGAAATTTTGGTCCATAGCTAGAACTTGGTGATATGATTTTATTTTGGTGATTTTGATAGTTTAAAAGTTTTTAAAATGGAATTTTGTATGAGAAAGAGTATGGGGTACAATTTTGAAAGCATAAGGTATGAAAATATGCAAATAGAGAGAAGCTTAAAAGCCAACAGGGGCATTTTCAGAAACTGGAAAATATTTACGTGTTTTTGGACTAAGAAAGTATTTTTAGTCAAAAATAGACATGTCAAGGGTCACATAGATTTTTGGAACCACCTAATCGGAGTTTTCTACAATTAATTATGAATTTTTGAAGTTGGATCAAATTTCAGAAATTTTCAGCACTTTGTGTGGAAAAAAAAAATTACCAAAGAAGAAATAATCATTAATAAAGGAAATTAATGAGTTACAAAAGTGGAAAGGCCCTTTATACAAGTTTATAATTACATAACTTAAAGGAAGGAGTTATATTGACAAGAATAACACCGTTATATTATTTTATTTTAGGTCTATCATTCTTATTTAGTAGTGGGTATTTGCTATTTTACTGATCAACTACTTGCAGGTAAGTAATCTTAATTTCATGTACTTTATGTGACTTTGTATCACTAGTGCAAAAAATGGCTTTAAGACCGCCTCGTTTAGAGTGGAGTACTGACGCACCGGTCTTAAAGGTATGACCGGTGGTAGTTTTGTAAATATCAAGAACTTCTTGGACCGGATCCTTTATTAATGGGTCTTAAGTATATTATTCAGACCGCTTAAAAAACCAACCGGTCTTAAAAATGTAATTAAAATTTCAATTATTTTAATAGAGAAATCTCGTACAGCCTGAACTTATATTTTTTGCAGACCAAAATAATCAGGAAAAAATTAAATATAAAGTCTAAAACTTTTAAGACCGGACATATATAAAAATGGTCTTAAAGGTTATATTTTAAGACCGGACTTAAAGTATGGCCGGTACAAAATATTGAAAAAAATTATTCAAAAATTTTATTACTTTTATGACCGGCTTTTAATTATGGACGGTCTTAAATTTTAACCTTTAAGACTGGCCTTTTAGGTCGTCTGGTATGAAAACTAAAGCGCCAAATATTCGCACGAACGTTGCCTTAAGAGTTAGGACTGAACATTGCTCTCTCTGAACTCTGAAACCCCTGTTCTTGTTATGAAACCCCTCTTCCTGTTGCATTACTTCTCTTCCTTGCCCACCACTACCATCCTCTGTTACTCTCTCTTTTCTCAGGCGTTCCTCTTTCACACCACCACTCTCAGCCTCTCTTCCTTTCTCGAAAATGAACGGAGAAAACGGTTCTTCTATTATTCCTTCAATGCCAGTTACTGGTGAGACTAGTGTGAGTCAGAACGAACTCTCTTCATCTCACAATGAGCCTCGTAACCGCCCTGCACGCCGTGGTAGAAGTGGTACACGAATGAAAGGGGTCCGGATCCTCTCCCCATCCCTCACAGTCCTATCTGGACCGTCCAAATCTTGATCGGACGGTCTAGAATTTTTTAAATTAAAAAAAAAAAAAAAAAAAATTGGACGGCGACTGCATCTCGGCCGTCCAAATCTGGATCGGACGGCTGAGATGCAGCCGGGCAGAGATAGGGAGAGGGGGGACTGTGAGAGGATCCTGTTCCGAATGAAAGACGTATCCGTAAGTCGGACCTCTGGGTCAAAGCTCGAGATTCAGTTTGATGAAAAGTTGGCTCTTTTCGGTCCTAATAAACAAAAATATAATAGTTTTGTCGGCTATCTACCACGCAGCAAGGCTAGCATCTTGATAGATGAGTAGAAAAATGTTGACCGTCGCACAGTAAAGGATCCTATTTGGGACACTATCCGGCTCACATACACTGTCCCTGACTCCCAGAAGTTGAAAGACAAGACATTGTCTTATTGTGCTTTTGATCGGTGGAGGAAGTTTAAGACCTTTCTAGCTAACACATATATTTTTGCCGATGTTAGGCCTAACCATCATCCTTGGGACAAGTACACATTTATTGATGAACAAACTTGGCAACAATTTGTTCATCTCAAGGACCACTCCGAAGCTTTGGTGAGTTTATATTTAGTTTTTTTTGCCCTCTTTTGTTTGCTTATTAACTTGTGCGGATATGTGAATGTTATTGTACATGTTCATCTAATCCTGTTAGTTAGATGGTTTGGTTTGTGAATAGAAGTATATATTTCCATCCTTTGTCCTGCATAAGAGGAGCATGTCTTAGTTGTATGCAAGTCTGATATGTAAATCGTGCAAAGGTAAAATACTAAGTAGGTAATTAGGGAAATAATAATGGCATAAGAGTCAAATCATTATTATAGTCTTAGCTAGTTCTTTTGTAGTAGGTAGTGGTTAGACATTGCTATTAGTTAGTTAGTATGTTAACTGTGTAAAGGTTTCGGTGTAGTTCTGCAACACCCTTTACTCCGGTTCTCCCAATTTCTTCTACAATTCTACATCTTCCTTAAATAAAATGTTGAAACTTGATGAAGTGAATTTGACTAGTGTTTGAGGTTCATATCAAGCAGAAGTTTATAATCTTTACATTTGTAAATATTTTGAAAACCATTTCTCATCTACTTAAAAAGAATACTTGCAAGCTTGCTATAATATAATCTTTACATTTATAAATAGTTTGGTCTTTATATATTTGAGGAAGTGATAAAAGTAGTTATTACAGAAAAAAAAATTGTTGGGATAAAGTCATCATACACAAATATCTGATGCTTTGTGAAGGAAAATTAAGCTATACATAAAAACTTTGTGGGGTGTTTATAAACGGAAGGTGGTAGAATAAGCAGCCTTGGGTTGATCTCTTAAATAAAGTGATACAAAGTTCCCTATACTTGTAGTCATAATATGTAGTCCCTCGTGCTCCTTAATATAACATCCACTTTGTAGTTTAATTGTTTCATTAAAATGAATCTTATATTAAAAACTAGAAGTAGCAAAGCTTAAGCTTTATTAAGATATTATATCTTAAATTAATATTTGATATATTCTCGTGTTGAAATATTATATATCTTATGTTGATACTTGAAATAATTTATATATATTGATTAGATTAGATTGAAAGTGGAGCTTAATCACCAAGAGGGGGTGAATTGAGGATTTTAAAAATTCTTCCAGAAAAGCTCTGTTTTTCTGAGACTAAAACAGAGTAGACTATGGAGTAGAGAAGAATAGCAAGACACAAGGAATTATACTGGTTCGGTCCAATCTCTTGACCTACGTCCAGTCCCCAGTAGACTCTCTGGGTTTTTCACTATCACAATTGATTACACACTCTGCACTCAAGAGTAATTCTCTCACTAGAACTTACTCCCCCTTACAAGTTGTAATCAATGAACCCAATTACCAAGTCCCCTAACTTGTGATTCTTTACAATAAATGATATTCAAGATGAAAAACTCTCTCTAAGAGTGGATAATGATAAACACTGAAGATTGAATGTATCAATGGATACTTAGTACAGAAAGAGCTCAAGAGTAGTTGGAACTTTAATGATTTTCGCTTTCTGTGGACTTGGTTGTAGAGAAGAATTGAATGTTCTTCTATTTATACTGAGAAGGCATTAAATGACCGTTGTAATTCTTCATATAACCGTTGGTGACATTAACCAAGGTTCTGGTTCAGTTTTGGTCTTCTTCTCTCTCTAATCTTCACTTAATCTAGCTGGGCAGAAGTTCAGAGTTGACTTCTAGTGAATAAATCCGTTGGAGAATTAGTTGCTGGAAGTGGAGAACATTCTTTAATGCTTTGCAAGCGTGTTTAGATGGATTTCCAGAAGTATGCAACTTTTCTGGTTGAAGCATTTAATGTTCTGACATGCTTTTTGCTTTTTGCTTTAAGTCTTCATTTAATCTTGTTTAATCAAGATGAAACTCACTAACAAGGTGATTAAACATAGCTGGGAATATTAGAGAATAATAATGACAAGTATTGAAATCAAACAAAGAAGTTTTCACAAATTCGTTCAATTTGATTTTCAGAACTCGCGACCAATACTTGAGTATGTTCTTCAATACTTGAGTATTGCACTGTGCACTAATGTGAATACTTGAGTATTCATCTTCCAGAGAAGGCACTACATGATTTGAGCGTTCGTCAATTTCTTTAAGTAGGACCAATACTCGAGTATTGAAACCAATACTTGAGTATTGAACTTTTTATGTGAAAATAAGTTAGGTCCAAAATCTCAATACTTGAGTATTCAAATCAATACTTGAGTTTTCAAAATATTTGAAAAAGAGCCAAGCTCTCTGTATGCCCAATACTCGAGTATTCAACTCAATACTTGAGTATTGAACTGTTTGAAAACTTTGTGAAATCTTTTCCAAGTCAATACTTGAGTATTCAAATCACTTGGAAATAGCGAAACTTTCTGTCTGGTCAATACTCGAGTATTCAACTCAATACTTGAGTATTGAACTGTTTTCAAAATTTGTGAAGTTTCTGTCATTTCAATACTTGAGTATTCATTTCAATACTTGAGTGTTGATAAACATGTGAAAAACTTTGAAACATTTCTGTTTGCCCAATACTCGAGTATTCAAACCAATACTCGAGTATTCAAACCAATACTCGAGTAATCACATGTTGAATACTTTAATAATTTTCTGTATGACCAATACTTGAGTATCCATATGGATACTTGAGTATTGGCAAATTTTCCTTTCAGCGAAAGAGTCTCTGTATAATCAATACTTGAGTATTGAAACCAATACTTGAGTATTGAAACCAATACTTGAGTATTGACTTATAGTGAAAAACTTGAAATGCTCTCTGTAAGCTCAATACTTGAGTATTGAAACCAATACTTGAGTATTGCGCATTTTGCGAAAGAATGCACCATTCACTGTCAACTTCAATACTTGAGTATTGAGACCAATACTTGAGTATTGTGTGACTTTGTGGAAACAGGCCATTCTCTGTCAATTCAATACTTGAGTATTGAAACCAAGATTTCGAGTATTCACTTGACAGTGAGTTTTTCAACTTTTCAAAACAACTTTTAATTTGTGTTTACAATTGCTAGTTATCATCAAAACACATAGAGAACTAACATAGATTAGATTGTATTTGATTTTAGAGTTAGCCTAAGTTATGATTTGCCTATATAAATACTCTTACTTGTACTTGCACTGATTTAAGGAATAAGATTTAATCAATAATATTTAGTGGGTAATTGTTTTCCCTCCTAATCAATATTTTAGAGAAAGTCCAACAAAGTGCTCCTTGATACGATATCATCCTTTGGATTGGCAAGAATCCATCAATCTTGGTAGCTTGACGAAAGATCAACATACTATCATTTATCAAGATCAAATGTTTGTAACAAAACGTAGGACTGTTTCATCTTCCCGGGTCCCTCTCCCCTCTTGCATAATATTCTAAACAATATTTTTTTGTCCCTTTACTATGGAGTGGTAATCAATATTTGTTATCCTAAGAATTAAATAATGAAATTGAGACTTTAATTTTTAAATACTCAATGGGCCTTTATCCTTTATTATTTATGTTGTACCCGTCTATCCAATACACATGTTGTAAACTGACCTTGGTACAGTATCTCTCTCTCTCTCTCTCAATCCATTAGGAAAAAATGTGTTTTCCTTGGCTCTTCCTATTGAAAAGAAATACAATTAAGTTGAAAATTTTCCTCAATTTTTTTTGCTAATATAGAAGTTTTTTTGTGTTTAATGTTACTACGGAAGTTTCAACGCAGAACAATATTGCACCAACCATTTAAAATAACTAATTTTGACTATTAAAAAATTGACGTCAACTAATAACATTTTTAACGGTAAGAAAAAGTATTGTTCCATTTTAACCATTTGGAAGCAATCTTGAATCCAAAAATACTTTTGGGTCATATTACTCCTAAGTAAAAACTTCAAGAAAATATTTCATGTAACTCCCAGATATTAACATATGAAACAGACCATTAACAAATGCATTAAAATAAGCTAAGATTGTCTTAACTACAGAATAAAAAATTGCACAGAAGCAAATATATATTGATGTATTATCACTGATATAGTTCTGTATAAAGTGATTTACTGAAAATACTTATCATCTTGCTGAGAGTATAACAAACCATCATCAATTGGCAGTGAGGGAGGGGTTCCCAGGGGGTATACAGGTGGCCGCACCATTCTCACCGGCAAATATGCAGAGAGCCTCTGCATCTCTGTGAGTTGCAACAAGATCAATGTGATCGACCACTTAGCTCATTTATGAACTTCAAGAGTTTGTCAAAGTCCATCTCCTCTCCTATTATTTTATTAGGATAACATTTCAAGACTGCTAGACATCACCAATGATTTTCCTATTTTAGATGGTCCATATTTAATTTAGTTTAATTTTTATATTTTAAACAATTTTTTTATTTGAATATATAGAAAATTTAAAATAAGGATAATCTTACTATTATCACTTCTCATTAAAATGAATTTATAATTTAAAAATCAAAAAATTTAATCCTTAGTGAATCAGAGATAAAATAAGGATAATCTTACCACTATCACTTCCAAAATTGATAATCCTTAGGGCCCGTTTGGTTGACAGAACTCAGAGGAGGGAAAGGGAACTTAATTAAGTTCCCACGCAAAACCACCGTTTGGCGCACGCACGTTGTGGCAACTCACCTTCCCGCCACTGTCGAAGCTCCCACAAACGTGGGAAATTCAGCTCCCTCTATTTGTGGCGGGATCGTGAAAAATGTCCTGGGAGAGTGAATAATTTTGACCAAAAAGCCCCTATGAAATACAAACCAGAGTCGAGCTTTGATATGCAATAAGGAGTAGAAGGAGTAGATAAAAGAAGGTTCAGACGACAGCAAGCTTGAATCGAATGAGTAAGCAACGAAGATCGATTGGAGGTAAGAATGGCTTTTCTTGGTTCATTGTGCGCTATGGGTTGAAAAAAAGGCGATGGCCTGGTTGTGCCATCTACTAGGAAGTCCCCAGCGAAGAGGAAGCAAAAGAATTAGGGATATTAGTTTGTTTTTTATGTTTACTGTCTTTTTGTACTGATTCAGGAGACTAGGTTGCCTAACATTATCACATAACTCCTGCTGACCTGTTTTGTGTGATGGTGGTGACATCATGTATGTTTCGTTTGAACTTGAACCTCTATTTTATTTTGCTGTTGAAGTGTATGACTCTGGTTCACTTAATTGGGGCTATTTTGGCATATGTTATGTTTTTTTTTTGTACATGTGGTTTAGTGCATGGTATATGCATTTCCTCATACAGGCATTAATGGAAGAAGTATCATCATTATAAATGGGTTTTTAGCTAATGTCTGGTTCAATGCAACAGCCTTTGCACACCCTAGGCATGTTATATCATCAACAAATTTCATAGTTTGGTGCTTTCATCGAATAATTCGTCCCATGTTTGTTGTCTTTCAACATGCCTCCGTCATTATGCTCGTCGCCCTCCCGTCGATGTCCCTTTGCAATTTGCATCTGAACCACGCCGCGACTTGGTTGGGTTCGTGTTTTTCCGGTGGCTAACAAAAAAAAAATCAGTCCAATTTCCTTTTCTGGGTTTTTTATTTTAGGGGCAATATGGGAATTTTGCCTCATCTTCCCACTTAACCCATACTCAATTCTTCATACCAAACATTTTCTTTTCCTTCAACTTCAATTCCATTCCTATGTCTACCAAACAGTTTTAACCTTTTAAGTTCCCTCTCAATCTTCCCTTCCATTCCTTTCCCTCTTATAAGTTATTTTCCCTCCTTAAATGTTCCCTGAACCAAACGGACCCTTAGTGTTCAGAGATCTCAATAGAACCTGAAGAAGAGAAGCAATGGATGGAGAATATGAGAGGAAGATGAAAAAAAAATGGAGATAAGAAGAAGACATATGGGTAAACTGACCCAATCCTAAAATTATGAATTGGGTTTCTGACTTGATCGATTTATAATATGTTAAATTTAGAAGCCTAATTTAAAATTTTTACATTTTAAAAACTTGGAATCAATCAATCATCAATGAATCAAATACGATTGGTTTTGGCTAGTTTGCCCGTGAAGGGCAATTGGGAACTGTGCCCTTGCTGGGCTAATATTTGCTGATTGTTTAATGTTTATATATGCTAATATGCGTCTTTTTTCTAGTGATGTGGGCCTTCTTCTAATGAAGTAATAAGAGTTCATATCCTAATGATTAGTCACAGTCAACTATTATAAGACATGATCATTGTTATAGTGTTCTTAAACTGAGTGGAATAACATCAAAGAACAATAAGCTCTAACCCATAAGGATATAACAACCAAGAGCAATAAGCTCATACGACAATGAGTAACCCATAAGGATTATCTCTAATCAACAAACCCTAACTCTAGGGATATCTAGGAGGGACTTCCATCTCTAGAGAGAGAGACTTAAACTAACCTCTCTCTAACAAGGTGAGAGCTCCACACTCAACACACTTTGGTGAGGGCTCCACACCCAACACACATCTCTCAATAGTTAAGACCCTCTATTTATAGACTAGGCCTAACTAACTAACAACTAATCAACTAATCCTTTATATTTCTAACACACCCCCTCAAGTTGAACACTATTTAACAAAGTGTTCAACTTGAACAACACAAAAATAAGGGGATAAGGTGAATTAAATTGACTAGTTTTCAATCAACAAAAAAAATACAATGATCTCTTCAATTCACAATCTTCTTCCATTTCCATTTTCTGGCTTCAATCTATAAGCATATGCAATCATTGGTTCTCATTTTCCAGTGCCGCACTTCCTTGTGAACCCACAAAATGTTCTCTGAATGCACTCCAGCCTCAATCACTTCCTAATAAAAGTCAGAACTTGTTGTGATCCCTCCGTGCCAAATTCTGGGGAGATAGGCAAGAGTGATGTTATCGACTACCTTAGCAATTGTAATGAGACGCCATAATCTGAAGCATTTGTTATATGAAGCATATCCCATAGACCTGAACCCATTACCAAAACATCAGGGTAATTGCGAGTTTCACTTATGTAACACCCCAAATTCCGTAGCATAAATCGTGTCGGTGACACGTGGTTTTATAAAAATTATCAGAGTTTTGAGGTGCTACAGTTCAGCGTTTTGCGGAAACGGAGAGCATGTACTAAAAATTTGAACAATGAGTTTAACAATGAGTAACTGATATAAAATACTCAGACATATGATGATGTCGACGTATCTTGGTATATTAAAAATTTCCGAAGGAATATTCATGTGATACAACAATACAAAACTTTATAATTACAACTCTTACCGTAACTATACCCTCTTCAACTAAGCCTTAGGTGGACTTGGGGCATAGAACCTAACTCAGTTAAATCATCCCATTTGGTCAGGCTGGGTAAGGTCTAGTGGAAGTCTCACCGAGTATTTACGATAACTGATTGACTAAACCACATAGACGACCCTTTCTAGTTTAAGCACCAAATGATATGAAGTAACTTTATTAGATTCATGTTGTAAGGTAGGTTCTGTTATCTTTCTTTCTGCGTTTATTTTGACAGGCGCCTTCTCACGACTCCGTCCATCTGCGTCTTTCCACAGACCATCCGCTGGTGCCTTCGTTGATCCACGATTCTTCCCTAACTATTAGTTTTAAGACTGAGGTCCAATGCCCATTGGACCCCAGGTAACGGTTAACCTCATGCTTATGTAAACAATATATGTATGACAGGTATTCATAACATTTTCACAAAAATCACTACAAAAGCCCATAACAGATGTAGGAAATACATAATAATGTATGTAAGGCAATAACAATACACAGCCCCTGCAGTATGTTTGTTATCCCAGTTTGCACATATCACTAGTGCCACGATGGCCTATCGTGTCCTCAGCGCTAGGAAAACTCTCAACGTGTTATTAAAACCATAACCCGTATATTCATGATTGTATAAAAACAATTGAGACAGAGTCTCAGTATAGGAACACAGCAATCATATATAAGCATATCACAAGCATCGTCGAGTCGGTGTTACGACGTCGCGAACGTACCTTCGTCGCTTTTCACGGTACGTTGGATGATCAAATAGTGATCCCGGATATCCTATAAGGGTAATATCGTCTCTATTAATTCAAAAATATTATTTCAAGAGATAGTTTGGCTATATCTGACCATTTTACCCCTGGATTAATTATTTCCAATTAATTTCACCTTATTTTCGTAAAAACACTTATTTACTCAATAAATGCTGATTTTTTACCTAACTTTGAAAAATCATAACTAATTCTACAGAACTCGAAACGAGGATCCGTAAAATTCCTCGGAATCCTTAGGATGTCTACTTTTAGGAAAAATTATTGGTTCTTGCCCAGAGTTCATAAAAAATTCCCAGTTTTCGCAACAACATGTTCTGCCCAGAAATTTCCAGTATTTTTAGCCTATCTTTGAACATTTTTATCTCCTAGCACAGAACTCAAAACGACATGCTATAGGTATATTTGGAAATCTCTATACGTCTACTCTCACCATGAAGCTTCTCAGAATTTTGGCATAGCATCTTCAACATAAGATACCAGCGTTTTTGAAATTGTTTCCGGGGTCGCTAACCAACAAAATTTCGCCAGAACTTCGTTACTTTGACCATAATCTTCCAAAAATTTTGCCATAACTTCTTCTTCATATTTTTTTCAAAATAAAGACAATGGTAACCATAAAAACATGTAAATAAAGCTATAATTGGAAGATAATGAATCAAAACAACATTTAAGCTAAAAATTACAAAGCTAAAGACTAGAAACTCATAGCTTGCCTACCTCTTGAAGAGTTTTCCTTCTTGCTTCCCTCTAGCTCTCACTTCTCTCTATTATTGCTGCTCTAAACTCTACACTTGGGTTGAGTTTTGGTGTGAGATTTGTGAAGACTTAAGCTTGCTATTTATAGCAAATCCTAGATGCACCTAATTGGTGGATTCCAAAAGCTACTCAAATCCAACCTATATGTGGATTTCAAACACTTATTGAATCAAACTTTATCTCTCATTCTCATCTTCAAAACTGACCTCCCTCTCTCATATCTCTCTTCATCTTTCTTCCAACCCCAAATCCTAATTTGGTTAGGTGTGTGTTGGTGTTTTTCTTGAGGATTCACTTATACTTTTGGAATCACAATTTTATGACTTGATTTATGGTATTTTCAAATTTTGTTTTCACAATAGTATGAATCTCAAAAGTTTACCAAAATCACTTTGGGAACCACTATGTTCAAGCTTGATTTTTGCTTATTCATAATATCTACTTAGATTTGTTACTTAGTTCATGGATTTCAAGATATGATTTATTTTCTATCGGTTCTCATTTACTTGTGTCTAGAATTTATCCCAATGGTTTTTATCTCATCTTTAATTATTTTACCACTAATTACCTATTATTACATATGCTTATGTCATTTAAGCCAATAAGTCTTCAAGTATTAATGTGTGATTAAGACATTTGTGGTGTAATTAAATTTTTTCACTTGGCTCTTGCTTCTCCGCATCATGGCCGACTCTCCCTCCCCCTTTATATCCCAAATCTGAATTTTTTTTCACATCCAAAATGCCTTAAAAGTCTTGGGTAATTAATTTATGATTGTGATGTTTTAATTTAATTAATTACAAAACTAATTTCCCTTCACCTTTTTCTTGTAAAAACCGAAAATCACCTCTTGATTTTAATCTTGGAGTTGTGTTACTTTTGTCTCACAATTGTCTTGGTTGAAATCTCTAATTGGTTGATAAATTTTCACTTGGATTAAGCTTTTAAGAATTAAATTCTAAAACCATTAGATTTGCTTTATTAAATCTAACCCAAGCCCTTGAAGTTGGGTTGGAAAAATTAAGACACTAATAGTGTTATTAGTTAGTGATTTAGAATTAAGGATTGTTAAAATTTCTTAATCCTTTATTAAGCAAATTTTTGCCATTTATTTAAATTAAAGGAGAATTAATTAATCTTTAATTAAATATTGCTAATATAGTGTTTTAGGGGTAAATAGGCTTAATCACCAAAATTTGATAGGTTTTTAAATTAATCTCAATGATTAAAAACCCCTTATGTGCTAATCTTAGCTTTTAAATATCCTTTGGACATTAATTATGTTGATATTTCCTTAATTATGGCCTTTTTAAATTAATTACTAATTAATTTTGAAAATTAGAAAAATATTCCAATTATTGCAAATTTAATTGCCCACTAATTGTTACTAATTTTCTCAAATTGATTTTATCATCCTTTGATGATTTTATTGCTAAAATGATATAATTAAGATTGTTCTTAATTATAATAATCTTAGGGTATTTTATGATCCCTAATAAGATTTAGAAAATTTAATCTTCTACTTTCTAATTTCTAAGAGTAAATCACTTAGAAATAAATATCACAAGAAAAATTGAGACCACATATTCACCTATTTTAAATAGGTAATATTGACTCAAATATAATATTTAAGGAACATTATTTATTTAAATATATAAATAATTATCCGGGTATTAAATATCTAGGTATTACAACTTAAACCCATCACCAAATCAGTCAAATTGGTTGTATAAGGTGCCCATATGAAATCCAACTTCATCCCAATCTCATTAACGACGATATGATAATTGCTATGCCTCCTAAACAACGATTGTCGAGTTGACTCCATTTGCTCGGAATCCAAAACCAAACTTAGCAACGAAAGAGCGAAGAACCGCGCTTGGGAATCACCCGCCACCATGACCCATGACCCATTAAACAAATCCGCCACATCATGCCGACAAGAATCAACTGAACTAGATCGCCTCCAATACCAAGACTTGTCGTAATTCACAGAATTATTATTCAAAGGATCAATCGATTGATGGCTACTGAAGATGGCAACGACTCTACACAACTGGGTCCACACGACACTGAGCAAAATCGACAGTATCGTTCTTGAAGAATTCTTTCTCAAAGAGAACTCCAATGAAATAAATTGACGTGGGGAGGAAAGAGTGATAGTCGCCACCAAACAAGAGCAAACACCACCCAAAGAAACATCTCAAAGAATCTTGAATCTGGAACTGGAGTCGCGAAATTAATGGTGCAATTGCAATCTTCAACGGCACTAACTCTGGAACTGTGAAATGGAAACTACCTCCGTGAGTGTATTTGCCAATGCAGGTTCCGAGAGAGACGAGATTGGGACGGGCGATGTTGGTGGCGCGCTTGACCAGGGATTCGCTGACGTAGTAGATCTTGTTCTTGTTAAGGCGGAAGCAATAGCGGCCGGAATTGGAATCGGGACCTTCGTGGGAGGGATTCTCAACGATGTTCTTGAGATTGTTTCCGACAAATTTGAAGAGTTTTTCGAATACTGCGGTTGTCTCTGTTTCGTCCAAAGGCCTCATCTTCGACTACGAAAGATAGGTTTCTGCCGTTGAACTGTTTATCTCTTCACAGCTCAAACCTAAACCCTCCTTCTCTTACACGACGAACCGAGAACATAGCCCAGAAAACCATCGTCGATTAAGCAGCCAGAGACCGAGATTTTCGTCGCTCTTGCACGATTGAGTGAGAATCCACAAAGATCAAGCATATTTTGCTCGACTTGATGAAATCGCGACAATGATACGAATCTGGAGAACCATCTGGGTCGACCTTGCACAAGAAACCGGATCTTGATTCACCACCTGTCAAGATCCAACCCATTCAAACATCTCAAAACATCTATTGGAGTCGTATCCAAGGCAGTGAAAACGTAGTTTTTACCTAAAAACGGAAGGAGAATGAAAAATCGTAATATAAAACGTAGTTTTTACCTGCATATGTATATAACAATTAGTTCTTTAGACCTGGTCATGCACTCATGCACAACAACTTTCTCAATAGCAAGAAATCTCACGGAATATTATTCAGAGCAGCCACCCAATATTATCCTAGATTCCTAGCAGCCACCCAATATTATTCAGAGCAACTCAGAATAATATTCTGAGTTCAAATATAGCAAAAATAAAACAAGTTGCAGCAGAATGAGCTTCAATTGACTAGAAAGATTTAAAATCACTCAATCAAATATAACAGGGTCACGGATGAAGCATTATCAGGGACCTGGAAAAAACACGGACCTCATTTTGGTCCCTCACACAAAGAAATGCCCTTTTTAGTCCCTGAAAAGGACGAAAAATGGTCGATTGATGAACATTTTGGTCCCTCGCAAATTTCCAAAAAGTCATTTTTAGTCCATAAAAAAGTCTCATTTTAGTCCCTAGGGACTAAAATAGGGTCTGTGTTTTTTGTCGGAGATCCAAAAGGGTATTTACTCTTTCTTTTTTTTCCCAATGTTTTTTGCAAAAACGCAGCGTTTTTACATTTTTGCGTAAAAACGCTGCGTTTTTACCGTTTTTACTTAGATACGTTTTTTTCCACAACGCAACACGTTTAGCCCAAAATAAACGCAAAAACAGCGTTTTTACCGTTTAAAACGCGTTTTTTCGTATCTTGGATTCCCGGTTGCTTATGATTGGATCTTGATATTCTGATTGAAATACTGGGTTGTTTCTTGATTATGGGCCACGCTTACACAAGTGGGCTTAGAATAAAGCTTTGTTTGGCTGAAATGCAAGAAAGCAAGGATGAAACCCAAAAATACCTTATGGACTAAGCCTTAATGATTGAAGCAAGAACCATAAGCAAGAACATGTAACCATGCCCACAATACAGCCTGGCTTTGATACCATGTTAAGTAATGTATAATTTGAGAAGATAGGAGAAAGAATGTAGATGAAGAAGAATCAATTATTAACATCAAAGAGCAATAAGCTCTAACCCATAAGGGTATAACAACCAAGAGCAATAAGCTCATATAATGAGTAACCCATAAGGATTATCTCTAATCAACAAACCCTAACTCTAGGGATATCTAGGAGGGACTTCCCTCTCTAGAGAGAAAGGCTCAAATTAACCTCTCTCTAACAAGGTGAGAGCTCCACATACACTCAACACACTTTGGTGAGGACTCCACCCCAACACACATATCTCAATAGTTAAGACCCTTTATTTATAGACTAGGTCTAACTAACTAACAACTAATCAACTAATCCCTTATATTTCTAACAATGCGTCTTGTATGATCTTCCTATAACTTGTCACGAGAGAAGGAACTAAAACTGGAAATCAAGCAAACAAATCAACTAGAGAAATATATAGCAATTAAAGTATGAAAAATGAAGTTGAGGACTTCTTAAAGGATGCCATCAATTCGGTCTTTGACTTCTTTTTTTTGCGTTACCATTGATGAGGATGTATGTTGATGAGGAGTTTACGAGAGCAACAACTGTAAGCTGAAGGTGATCATTATCAGTTTGCGTTTTGAATTATATTGAATCGAAGAAACTCGAGTCTGATTGAAACAATACAAACACTCGTCATATTTTTCTGTCTTTTTTCCTTTTCTCTATTAATTTATTCTACAGTGCTTGAATATATAAATAAGTACATCAATAATTTTGAGAAACGAACAAATGCTATGTATGTGTAAATTAAATGTTTAAAATAATTTGGTCTTTATAGATAATCTTTTTTCTTCTTTGCTAAAGGAGGTTTTGACAGGGATAATACTAAAAATCATTGTAATTTCATGACAAATTTATAACGAGTTAACTCACTTTAACCACTTTTCCTTAGCATGCAAGTATATAAAGATCAAAATATTTAAAAATGTAAAGATTAAATTATAGTATGCTTGCAAGTTTTTTTTTTTAAGTAAATAAAAAAATGTATTTTGAAATTCCTTAGCTGATATGTCCAAGTGGGACCATACTTGCTTTTCAGCCGATAACAATCACATCATATCATATCATCTTACGGGGCAATTTGAACCCTCATTGGGATATTTTCAAGTGATCTCTTAATGTTTTTATAATTTGCATCTTTTCAGGTGATGTGGACTTTCCTCGTTCTATTTGGGTTAGGGGTGGAAAAAGTGACTTATTTTATATTTAACTTTTGTAGAAACCTAATAGGAAAAAATTCATGTTGTAAATGTGATTTGTGTTTAGATTGATGGTAGTAGGGTTGTCCAAAAAAACCGACGATCTGGTTAGTCCGGTCTGACCCGGTCCAACCCAACCCGATCCTAGTAAAAAAATTGGTCTAAGACAATTTGACCGGACCGGATCAAATTACTTGGGTTGGACTGGACTTCGATCCAGGGGCTTAGACCCCTTGGACTGGTCCGGTCTGACACGATGTTTTTTTTTCTTTTTGTAGATCACCACTACACTTTGCACTGAGCCATTCACTGGAGTCTGGACATCCTAATATGCTTTCTAATTTATAGGAATCGTTTTTCACTCAGTCACTTTTTATTACTTTCGGAAGTCAGGTGAAACTAGAGCTAAAATATTGCCTCCCAAGAAGGCAAAACAAAATTGAAAAAAAAAAAAAAAAAAAAAAAAAAAAAAAAAAAAAAAAAAAAAAAAAAAAAATGGATTGCCGGGACGTACTAGTCCAAGCAGTCACGGCCCAATCGATCCCGACCTCGGTGGTACATAGACGGACCAAACCTCGGGCTAACTTTTCCAGCTCGAGGTTTGATAAGCCAAACCTCGAGTTGACCTCCAACTCGGTTTGGCCCGGTCCTTAGACATCCCTAGATGGTGGCAAAAAAGGCTTTTTTCCAAACGGAAACGTGTCTGACTTAACGGTTGAAAAGTCAGTTGAGATAGAAAATGACCAAAAAAGACATAAATCTTATTGAATACTACATATATTAATATTAGTTGTATATATTGCAATAATTGAAGAAAAAAATTTAAATTTGAGAAAAAAAAAAATTATTATTTTAAAAATTAATAAATAATAAAGTCCTAAAGGAAATATATTTAATGGATAAAATTACATATAAATTAGAATAAATAAAAATTAAATTATTATTTAATAAATATCTTAATAATAGTTGGAATGTTGACATGGTGGTTATGAAGCAATAAGTTTATTATTAACATATTAAGGTCATACCACTAATATTTTTTAAAATTATAAAAATCAAGCAAAAGAATTTTTCCTTGAAAAAAGAATTTTGTGACCATTTTCGTGGCCATAAAAGAAGGTATTGATGCTTATAATAAAAGAAATTAATTGATTGTCGTTATGGAATTCAATTTTTTATATATATATACAAAAAAGTTTATGTGGGTTCAGGGTCGATCTCTTCCCACCAAGGCTGGGCCCTGGCCACGGGCTCCTTGAAACTTACAGGGGTTCTTAAGAGATTACCTACCGAAGGAGTCCTCACAACGGCAGAGGGAATCGAACTCTCGACCTTGTGGGTCTTGAGCTCGTTCCTTACCATCTGCGCCAACTCACATCGGCATGGAATTCAATTTTCAAAAAAAAGAATGGGAGGAATATGCCTACGTGCAAGCATTTGATTGGCTATTGGTGATTGAGACATCAAAGCAATGTTTTGAAACTCGGACCGCACCGGCCAGTTCGGACTGGAAACCGGCGAACCGGCCGGAAAACCGGTCCGAGTTAGCTTCCAAACCGGGTTTGGAGGTGACTCCGAGTCAACTCGTCCGACTCGGCGTGATTCGGCCGAGTTGAGCGAGTCACCTCTTTTCACTGCTGAAAGCTTGAAACCTCGGAAACTCAGGGAAGAAGAAGGAGAAAGTTTCAGAAAGAGGAGAAGGACTGGAAAAACAAAACCCGGGCTTCAACGGTTCAAGCAACTAGTAGATCGAGATTTAGATTGCAAATCTAAGCCCAACCAGCGAGTCTTGTCCTTCAATCGCAGAACTCAACCCCAAATCGTGGTGATTCAGAGAAACATAGAGGGTGAAAATGGAGAAGGGAGAGAGGAAGGGGTGTAGAATCTCTTTCCCACCGGGAATCTCAGAGAGCCAGAAACGAAAATGGGAGGGAAGAGATTGAAATATAACAAGAAAATATGTTAAGGGTAGGGCACCGCGTTTGCTATTGAAGACTGCAAGTTCAGAGAGAGAGAATGAGTTGATAGACCAAAGGAACTCCAGCTGGAAAATAAATGCAGGGCTTCTTTTCTGACAGGACGTGACACTTGCTTGGAGGATTGAATCTGTACGCTTTGTATTTTTCAAAGTTGCGCTTAGATATGTAATCTTCTTGGTGATCACTTTAGACAAAATTTTTAAAATATTCCCAAACTATTATTATAATAAATATTACTCGTGACCTCGTGTAATAAGACAAATGGAAGCCGTCCGTTATTAATTAGAGTACTATTATCTAATAATATATTTTTTTTTATCTTAAATATAAAACATAGTTATACTTGTAAATTATATCCTATATTTAAAATTAGAGGTAATACTTTTTATTGGAAAATATATTATTTTTATTGTTTAACAAAATATTTTTGCTTATTTTAATTAAATTATATTTTTTAATTAATACTTGTCTAACTTCGGTTTGATTCCGCCTAACCCATCGACCTTGACCCAAGATTCCACCGGTTCAATCACCGGTCCGAGTGTTGCACCACCCTGCTCTGCAACACGTGAGAAAGAGATAGTTCAGTCACTTCAGTGACACAAACTCAGCTTTTTCCCAAAAGCCGCCTGGTGGAGCGTCAACTTGATGGAGCGTTTTTTTCAGAAGCTTAGTGAGATAAAAGCTGTCTCAAACACTTCCCATTAGGTTTTTTCACCGCTGAGCTTCTCATTGAGCTTTTTTGCCCAAAAAAACTATCCAAAGGGGGACTCTAAATAGACTCAAGTTGATATATTAGTGATTAATCACATTAATTTGGCTTATAATTAAAACATGACCGTTGTCGTTGTTGTAGTATTCCTAAACGTGTGGAAATTACTACCCCGGTCCTAATTATAAGAGTTAGTTGACTTTTTTTGGAGAGATTAAGGAAGCTAAATAAGTTACTTAATCATTTCATATGTTGTATTTTCTTAGATTATATATTAATTTATTAGTTAAACTATTTAGTTTGAAGAAAAAAATAAAAATAAAAATGTCTAAACTAATTTAATTAGCTTCCTTAATCTTTTCAAAAAAATCAACTAAATTCTTTTAATTAGGATCGGAGGGAGTAGAACACAAAAATATGCGTCCAAATGAAGTTAAAGTTTTTAGAGGGTGTCATCAAGTCAATCTATGACTTTATTTTGCGTTACCATTGATGAGGAAATTACAAGAGCAACAACTGTAAAGTACATCTATGGCAAGAAAACAAATTGTTTACTTAGAATTTTAACTTCAACTCTTTAAATTTACTCATATACATCGAAATGTGGGGGTACGTAGATTCCTCGTTTTAGTATCTCGCTTATTGAAGGTTCAAAATGAGATAACTTTATTGGGCCGGTTTGGAGTGCAGCGTTAAAAGCGTTAGAACCAGCAATTTTGAAAAAAAGTCCAGTAACGCTGCTAACTGATTTTTGGTCCGTTTGGGTTGAGTGTTAAGGAAAAAACTCAAAAAGCCCGTTAAGGAAAAAGCTTCACCATGAAGCTTTTTCCAAAAAGCTCTCAGCTTTTTTACATAGGCTCCGCCACTTCTACCACTATCAATCCAAACACAAACCAGATAGCTTTTAAACCACCGCTCCTACCAAAAAAATTTTTAAAGTCAGATACTTTTTAAGCCACTGCTTCTGTAATACCCGGATTTTAGCAAATCTGGAATTCTTGAGATAAGAGAAATTAATGAATATTTTGATGAAGCAAATTCATGAGTTTAAAACTATTATATAAAATTGTTATAATTGTCGAGTAAATTGTCGAAAAAGTTACGTAAAAAATCAGATGAATAGAATGACTAAAAATGCAATAATGGTGATAAAAACAAATCTAAAAACATTATGATAAATACCGAAAGATCATGAAAGATTATGAGAAAATTATGGGAGTATTATCTTTAATTATAAGAATTTAATAAATTATTTCGAGGAAATAACATGAAGAAATGTTTAAAAAGCATTCCCGAACCATAAAGTAACTTTATGGTGTAAACATTTTTAATATTTTACATAGGATATAAAATGTCAAGATAAAGTTTGTAAGATAATAATATACTGTAAATTATAAAATTATCAACCATTGGTAAGAGAATGATTAGATAATTACTAGCTAATTGATTCAAGAAAAAAAGAAATATAGAAAGTCAAATTTATGGTAAAATCCTTAATTAAGAGATTAAGGTCAAATTTGGTAATTAGCATAAAATATACTTACTAATTATGATAAAAAGGATTAAGGAAAAAATTAGTAAAGATAAATGTATGAAGGAATCTAATCTTAAAAAGATCACTAAACGAAGAATTTAAGCGATTAAAGCCTTAACGGGCGAGGGTAAAACAGAATTTTTGGTAAAAAATATTATATTTTTTAAAAATGGAAAAAATTATGAAAAAATAATTAAAACTGAATTTTAAAATGAGGGGGCGAAATTCTTGGTATTCTTAATTAAAATGAATTGTTTAAATAATTAAAATAATAATATAATGCGGTGAGTCGACATAGGCGGGCCGAGGGGAAAAGTCGAAAATAAATTCTACAGGTAAACCGAGGTAAAAGTCTTTTCAGACTGATCAAATTAAGAACAAGTAAATTTTTACACGAAGAAAGAATTTACCAGGCGTTGATTTCCGCAACCGAAAACCCTAATTCCTAATAAGACGGAAAGTGATCGATAGAGTAGAGCCAGATAGGCAAAGTGAGAACCTATAGAAACAATTTCATGTTTTCAAACACGGGATTAAGTTAGGCAACAACTGTACGTTTTACGATTCAAATAATTATTGTCCGTTGGTTCTATCGGAAGCGATTTCCGTAATCGACGCGTTTGTCCGAATATCTTCCGATGCACCGGAGAATACCTGGATATAATCAAAAAGAGGATCAAAATAGATAATATGAAAGAGGATGAAAAGTTCTTCAAAGTTACATGCCCGGATTTTTGAGTTTCGCCAAGATCACGCTGACCGGTGCCGATCGATCGGGAGACGATCGGGGAGTCAGCTAGGGTGACATCATCAATGATGATGTCACTAGGGGAGATGTCGACCAAGTCATCCAAGGGCCAAGGGAATGCCACGTGGCAAAGTGCGATCCGACGGCCAAATCCGATCCGGAAACAAATTTGGAAATTCCCACCTTATCCCTATTTTTCCCTATAAATAGCAAGCTCTCTTGCTCTTCATTTCCATCCCAAAATCCGAAACCTAGAGAGAGGTTCTAGAGAGAGAATCTCTGGAAAAAAGTCCGAGTAAGTTCTTCTGTCCTTAGCTTTTAGTTTCCGTAGTTCTTTCAGTAGTTATAGTAGAACTGTTGTTTTGATCTAGAAAGTTTCAGAATATATTCCTATACTTGTTTTTAAGCCACATTGCATTGAAAGATGCCTGACGAGGAAAAAACCTAGTGGGGATAATTTTGAAATGGAATAAGGTCAAAGTAACGAAGTTCTGGCGAAATTCCGCCAAATAGGGGTAGTAGGGGCAAAATGGTCTTTTTCACCTAAAATGCCCGTTATGTTGCCAAATATTCATAAGTGTGTTATTATTCTGATTAGAATACTTCGACGTCGAACCGCCGAAATTCCATCGTTCCGCCGTTTGCCGCTTTGTTTATTTTTTTATGTACGGCGTCAAAAAGTACCGTTTTTAGCCTAAGAGCCGGATATCTCGCAACTAAGGTACGGACACGTACGTAACCCTAACTCTATGCTGCTTATATACTTTTGCGTTATAGATACGTTCATAGACGAGGTTCGTGAGAATCGTCGAGATACTTACTGCTTTACCCACGGATTATAGTATTGGTAATGCCGTTTGAGTTATTCCTAGCGAGGAGGACACGTTAGTGGCGTGGCACTTGGATATGTGCGAACTAGTCGAGAGAAACTTTACATACCGCTTTGTGCTTATGTTCTCGTCCATGTTATTGATCATACATCTCGCCGTTTGCTTTTGTGATGATATCTTGTATTGAAAATGAATATCTTTGTACGTATCTTTGTTTTATTTTAGCATAAGGTTAACCATTACCCGAGATCCATATGTGGAATGGATCTCACCAGCATCGTGTCGGAGGACCGATGTTTGGCGATCGAGGCAAGCAAATGGAGTAGGCCAAGACATGTCTACATTATTAATCGTTTTCCTTAGTTTCTTTAACTTTTGAGAATTCGGATATAATCCGATACATTTACACTATGGTCCATATTTTGAATGTAATGTAAATTACTTACTCGCTCCAATGCTCTACTCTGATTACTCTGCTTGAAATATTTGGAAACGTTTTAAAAAAAAAAATCCGCCGTTTTCAAATGGGATGTTACAGCTTCTACCGCCAATTCAAACAGGTCCATTGACCGGGTAGTCATAAAAATCGTAACGAAGTCGCACATTGATCAAAATTAAACACAGAAAATTATATATATAAGCACCATCAGATTTGAAGGTAGTTAAAAAGGAAAAAAGGATTTCTAAACTTGGCCTCATCTAACTTAAATTAATTAATAATTATTTAATAATAATCAGCATACATGTGTTGTAACTATATACGCTTGACAGTTTTTTTTTTTTTTAAAAAAAAAAATATGATCATGTATTTATATATTTATAACTATATCAATGATGATATGCTTAAATTATAAATTCAGCATCATGTTCATATTTCAATGGAGGAAAAAAAATCACTTAAATATATTACAAACTTGAAAAAAAAATGATCGTGTATATTTATATATCTATAACTATATCAATGATGATATACTTAGATTATTTTTGCAGCATCATGTTCATATTTCAATGGAGAGAAAAAATCACTTAAATATATTAAAAACTTGAGGATTTCACATATAATTTCCAGCATAACTTCTACGCTTTAACCAAACTTTATTATTATTTTCATCCCACAAGATAATAAAACAATCATTTAAAATCTTCTGCTTCGTAGCCTGCAAACCTGAATAAATAAAATGAAACCATGTGTGTATGGGGAGTGGGGACCCAAAAATAATTTGCAGAATACAAAATTAATAATTAAACTTGAAGATTAAATTCTTGGTATGCATATGGATCCTCAACACATATAGATAGTTAAAACATGAATATTATTAGACAAGACAGAGAGAGGACTATGTATTTATATTTAAAATTTTAGAAATTAATAAATGAATTATATATATAACGCGATGAAATATTAACTGAAAATATTGAAGATTTTTGGAGATGGTAAACACAAAATCCACTCATTTTATAAAATGTTTCACTATCAGGAACTAGAAAATTTTAGAATTATGCTAAATATTTTTATTTTTATTATTTAAATCGGTTTAGATCTATCATGTGTATTATGAAATACAAAAAAAAAATGAGTACTTTTTTATATACATTGATTGGTTTTGTTTAAACGTCGTACTGTTTTGTTAAAATTTTCATATATTATATATAATATAGAACTATATAAATCAATGATCATATTTTTCAAAAAAATATGTTCAACTTCCCTCATTAAAATAACAAATGCATACTAATTATATTGAATAGTTATTAATTAATTTAAGTTAGATGAGGCCTAATTTTTTTAATTTTTTTTTTGACTATTTTCAATTTTTCTTTTTAATAACATAGAGGCATTATGGTCTTTTAACAAAATTATGAAATCCTTAAATAGGTCTGTTTGCTTGGTTAATAATTTTATATAGTTTTATAATTTAAAAGAATCATTTTGTATTTTCTACATTATTAGGAAAATTTGATATATCTTTTAGATATTTTGAATTATCCTAATAATCTTTTAATTTATTAGTTATTTTTCTTTTTAGGATATTATTCTAGATATATAAGTTAACAAATAGATACCTCAAGGGCATTATTTAATAGCTTATTATTATATCATTGATTTAGGGTTTATAGATTGGCATCTTATTGTTGATATCTTTAGAATATATATTTTTAAATGGTTTGAGCTTAGGAAGTTTTTTTTTATGTAAAAGTCGAATTATACTCTGTTATTTAGTAGAGATTACGAGATTATGAAAAAGAGTTTCTTTTGCGAGTTACTTGTAAGTTTGTATTATTGACAAAATACGGTTAGGTTGCAAGAGTCTGATAAACTCTTGTGCTTCCTTTCATAGCTATAAAGATCTAAAGATGAGTTCTTCTAAAGCTTTAGCTGATCAAATCCCTTGTATCTTCCGGGTTTTTTTAATACAAAATCCAATGTCATTTGATATTTAGAGCCATGCTAGCGTTATAAAATGTATTTGAATATGTCTAGTGAAAATAAGCCACCATACAAAGTGCTACACCAAGAATAAAATTAGTTCTAACTAAGCATGTGAATATTAAAATATAATATCTAAAAATTGTAATCATATGCTTCCAATCTCACCTTTCTTTTTCACTAGACATATTCAAACACATTTTACAATGCTATCTAGGCTCTAAAGACAAAATGATACAAGATATGTATAATAAATCCAGAAAATAAGGGGTTTGATAGCTAAAATCCTAGAGGAACTCTTACTTAAACCGTTAGCTATAAAAGGCATCGCAAGAGTTTATCACACTCTTGCAGGTTAACTTAACTGTATTCTATCGAGAATACAAACTCACAAGTAACTCTAATCGTAAAAGAAACTTCTTATACATAATATAGTACTACCTCCACTTCTAATTATAGGACCTAGTTGACTTTTTTGGGAGAAATTAAAGAAGCTAAATAAATTACTAAATCATTTTATATGTTGTGTATTCTTAGATTATATATTAGTTTATTAGTCAAACTAATTAGTTTGAAGAAAAAAAACATAAATACTCTAAAGTAATTTAATGAGCTTCCTTAATCTCTCCAAAAAAGTCAACTAGGTCTTATAATTAAGACCAGAGAGAGTAACATTTTCCAAATAGCTGAGTACAACTAGAATTTTTTTTTAAAAAAAAAAAAAAAAAAAAATCCTCACCCTAATATGTCTCAAAACATTAAAGAAATATTTGAAGATATTCTAAAAATATTGAGAAAAGATGTCTCTAAAAAAGACTAAATCAAAGATATAATAATAAGATATCAAATAGTATCCTTGAGATCCCTATTTAGTAACTCATGTATCTAGAATAATATCATAAAAAGAAAAACTATTGATAAATTTAAAAGATTCCTAGGATAATTCAAAATATCTAAAACATTTATCAAATCTTTCTAATAATATAGGAAATTAAATACAAAAAATGAATCTTTTAAATAATAAAATTACATAGAAAATAAATTCAAAATGACTTAATCTAGAGCCGGCCTATTGAATAGGCTACTTTTTTTGTCTTGCTCTACATGGGCACCTTTTGAAAGTTGAATACCATACAAGATATTACCTCCGGTCCTAATTATAAGACCTAGTTGACTTTTTTTAGAAAGAGTAAGGAAACTAAATAAATTACTTAATCATTTCATATGTTGTGTTTTTTAAATTATATATTAGTTTATTAATCAAATTATTTAGTTTGAAGGAAAAAAATAAAAATACTCTAAGCTAATTTAATTAACTTCTTTAATCTCTCTAAAAAAAGTCAGTTAGGTCTTAACAGAATTGAAATAATTGAATTGCTCTATAAATTACTATCAGTCTCTCCTTGAAAAATGAGGACACTCTCCTTGAAAAATGAGTCGTCCTCGACTCTTGAAAGTATTCAAAAGATGCCCAAGAATTAATATTTTGGATTTTGAAAAAAATATTTTGCTTGAGATTGAAGTTTCATCTCACTATTATTTTCGTTGGTTTAAAAGTTCAACAGTTTGTTCCATTAATAATGATCTTTTTGGACGACAATTAAAATAAAAAGGAGAGGTATTTTTGAAATACCTCATGGGATTCGAATATATTTTTGTAGGGAAAATTACACAGTTCAGAGGTCCCCCAGCTCGAACCCATGCCCAAGGGTTTAAGCCGAAGCTTAAAGTCCAAGAGACCCGAGTGAGCCGGTGAAGCGTTAGATGGAATAAAATATAATGAAGTATTAGCTGCTAAGGAAATAGATATAAAGTAATTAACTAAAATAAACAAAAATATTTTTTAAAATAAGTTTCAAGTTTTTTTTATCATTATATACGCCATCTGGTCCTTATTATAAGACACCAACTAACAATTCTCGCAAACCAACAAAAACAGTTAAAGTCAATAAAGTTGTTCTACAATTTAACTAACTTCCAATATAACTCTTTTAATTGCACTAAACTCTAACATTATATTAATTATTACTCTCACCCATTACCCTTATTAATTATGAGTATACATGAAAAAAAAAATTAATTAATGCGCTTTGGAAACAAGTTCTTTATAAAAAGACCAAATTAAATTGCTAGTTAATACCTTCTAACAAGAATCAGAGGTAGTAGCTATCAATGTATTCAAACCTTAACTCCTTAAGCCCATTTATAGGTGTTGATATAGGCTTGGTACATATCAAGGGCATACAGCCTAGCTTAATTAAGGCCTGACATGGTCAGCCTTATTTAATAAATAGGCTAGACTTAAGGCTTATCTACTTAGAGCCTTTTAAGGTAAACAACTTGGGATTTTTAATGTAAAGTTTGGCCTGGAAGCCTGTAAGCTTGGCCGGATTAACTTTGTAAAAGATATTTTTCATTACTTTAAAGTAATGAAAAATTACTTTAACATGTGTTTGGTTTGAGGAGAGGGAACAAGAGTAGATGAATCCTTAGAGAGAATATTGACAAAATTGTCATTAATGAGAAGAATATTCTTTTTTGTTGAGAGTGTATTTTTGAAATATTGAAAATTTTCTACTGGCTATTTAATAAATGTGAGAGAAAAAATTTCTCCCTCCCTCCCCTCAAACCAAACAATCAGGTTTAATTGACTTATCCGCTTGGTGCACACCTCCTTCTATTCTTCCTCTTTTCTTTTCTGTTTTTTCAGACGAGCGCAATTACCAAAGGGTCCTTTCTTTTTCTTCCCCCGATAAACATTCAGGTCATTGCTTTCCAATGGATTCCTGAAGAGTCTTGTCATTTGCTAAAATTTTCTGCAATTACCTCAAGCCACTATTTGAAAATATACAAACGGAGAAAGAAAGCGTTTTAGCATACACTCTCCAAAATTTTACTTGATCTTTCCTTGTGATCAGGTTGATTGTGATATATCATCTTCTTCCCTCATGAAGACTAGTGTAGATTTTTGGTTTTGGTGCTGAGTAAAAATAATGCGATCCAAAAGCTGATTGGTCATGAATGAGTATTTTGCTCTTGCTGTCTCTTGTGGACTAGGTAGTGGTGTCTCTTTAATATTTAACCTTAACTGTCAAATAAGATAAACTACGGTTTGATTATGATTGGATTGTTTTTCTGCAGTTCTTTATTAGTTTCCCTGCTTGAATGAAACTCAAGCTCAACACTGTTATTTCTTAAACTATCAGGAAGAGTTCTTTTGAAAGAATTTCAAATTTTATTTTTGAATGAGGAAAAAATAGTTTAAATAGACTTTAAATAAGTTACAATCTTTTTCTTTTGGTTTTTTTGTTAAGCATATGTATCCTTCTATTGGATACAATCATATTCGAGGCACTGTTAGGCACTAAATGTAGGCACCTCTTCTACCGAAGATTCGAACATTAGTTCATCATGTTGTGAGGGACTAGCCACTTCCGCTAGACCTAACCCCTGTTGGTAGTTACAATTTGTGATGTATTTGTATAGAGCCAAAGCCTACTTAAGGTCTTAAGGCTTGAAACACAAGTCCTTTTAAAAAGCCTACATTATAAATAAGCATTTAAAAAGGTTTCAAGCAAGCCAGGTCCAATTTTCCAAGGCTCAAACCAAAGCCTTAAAACCAACTTGTATGCATGCTCAGGCTTTAGATTTATTACAGGCTTATGCCTATTTAGCCAAATTCTAGTATGAGCTGGCCTATTCTCATCGTGGGAGCAAAAATCATAGTGGTAGCCGAAAGCGAAACCAACGCCTCTTTCTAAATAATAGTCCTGACAGCTTCAGATGAGATAGATAGCACTTTGAGTGATTTATATGATAAAATTGTTAGTATGGCCTGATCATGCTCTGATTTGCACATCTTATTCTATTTGAAAACTTGCCCTGTTTCAAAATCAGAATCTATACATTAACCTTAACATTTCATAACTCATGTTGTTCACATCCAATTGACTTGAATTAGGATTCTTTGGAAAGATTTATGTGTCTACTATACACATGCCAATTCGAATGAGCATTAGATTTCGTTTACTCTTTATCATATTATGAAGTTTGACTGTGCTCTGAAAAGAGCTGAAACTGACAGTCAAGAACATACATGTTAAATTCATAGTTCCAAGGATAGTCCATTGCTCTGAATTGGTCACAATCCCTCTTGACATATCAACTATACATGCCAAGGTCCCATATTGAATTTACACAACTCATAGAATTATTTATGCGCTTAACAACTTATAGCAGAATAACGTCATACAAAGTTCATTTTTTCCTTCCACTTACCATTGCTTCTTGCTTTAGCTTTTCCCTTGGAAGCATATAACCTAGCATGTTTAGCTATTGGGGGTGAGATTCAGGGAATCCCACTACTCATCAAACATACATGGTAAAGCTTCGGCATTATCATCACATGCTTCCAACTTAATCAATAACTTCATAATGACATGTTTAAAACTATATATTATGCATTATTTGTAATCACATAGGCCTATAACATGCTTCAAAACATAATCACATGTAAAAATACATGATTTTACATAATCAAATAAACATGCAAAAATGTCAATTCATACGGGCAATAACCAAGCATACAAGAGTAAGAGGTAAAGTAAGGGAAAAGAAAGTGATGATTTTCCAACTTCCCATCCTATCAACCACCACATTTCAATCTTTAACCACATCCTTAATCATGATTTAATATTAAATCATCCTTTCCTTATTTTATAAAATATTGGGCAGCATCTCCTCTTATTTTCATGGTTTATAAAATTACAAAAATTCAAGAACAGCTCATCTAAGCCTTATCAACATCATCAACATAATTAATAACATCAATAACTATCACTTACCTAGGTTCAAGCTACAAGCATGATTCCTTGTGAACGCCTCCTCTCTGAACCCTCGAGGAATAATCTTTTTCTATTACTAAACAGATCAACAAGAGGGATTTAGAGCCCATGGATGGATTTAAATGAGAACTGAAATTTCATAATCAAAAGGTTGTTGGGTTGAGTCCATTTCCAAGGAAATGTCTTGCAACTTCTGCTCAGCTTGAGAGATCTTGTAAGCGAGGTTACCAATGTTCATTTTACTCTAGCTAATCAAAGTTGAAATAGTTCTACACAGCTTATTATGAATTAAGAAAGCAAGAGAACCATGAGATTCCTGACTCCAACAGTCTTGAACAATTGCAGAACATTCTTTGTACTTGAGCCAATAATTCTCAAATCTTCGCAACTTTTTCCTCAAGACAACACATTCAGTAGAAAGCCAAATAGGTGAATGATCAGAGGCAGCTAATGGAAGAGTGGAGACAAAAGATGAAGGAAAAGTATGAAGCCACTCCAAATTGCAGAATGTCATATCAAGTTTTTCCATAACATTATCAGACCCAGATCTGTTGTTTGTATTAGATGAGCTTCATTCAAACATTCTAAGAAGTCATTCATGGTGGAAGAAGATCATTTCTTGCCAGACTTATCATCCCAATTAAGAATTTGATTGAAATTCCCAATCAATAGCCGAGGAAGGTTAATAGATTTGCTAATATTTTTAATCCACTCCCATACACATATCTTATATTGGACTTGGGGGACCATAGGTAAAAGAGATATAATACACAGCAGAATTTTCATCACTAGAGATAAAGCAATGACAAAAGTAGGGGGATGGGTCCAAAATGTCCAACTTAAAAGCTCCCCTTCAAGCTACGAACGTGCCACCCCCAAGATTGCAAGAGAAAGATTGGAATTCTAAGCTGATAAATGTATTACAAGAAGCATCATATTGGTCTCAATGTAAGCCACATACCAATGAATGTATTAAAATGATAAATTTTCTACATTTGTCCTATATTAAATTTTTTGTTTTCCTTTACTTTATAAATGATTTTCACACCCTTCTCCCCTCTTTCTCTCTTTCCTAGAGAAATTAAATAAAGGAAATTGAGAAAATGTCATTAATTACCTTACAAATAATTTATATTTTGAACTAAATTTTTTCCATATAGATGACTTACATTTAGGTACAAAGTGTATTTAATAGTTAAGTCATTAAATTTTTTACATAAATGTATAATTTTACCTTTTATTTATTATTATGTAAATTGTTATTTTCTTAAAAGTGTATAGTTAAATAGAGATAAAATCAGAAAGTTGTTGGTATTAAAATAGAGTTATCGAAGTTTAAAAATTTTATTTGGTCAGTGTGGAACATAATAGAAATGATTTATAAATACAATGTATTTAGCCGTACATATTTTAACCCAACAAAATTATATTAGCGACAAAAAATCGAACAAAATTACGTAATAAAATAGCCAAATAAGATGCGAACCGTCCAATAAAAGCAAGCTGTCATAAAAGTTATGTGCTCAAGGTGTGAGCTGATCATTCGTGGACCTAAATCTCTGTACGAAGCGGCCATTCACTTCCCAAACTTGTGTTTTGTTTTGTTGAGCTCGTTCCTCTTCTCGTTTTGGCGCTGTCTTTCGCCTTGAAAATTCTGGAGAATTCTCTGCTTCTTTCTTCGCTAACCCTAAATTGTTCATATATACTTACATACATATATTGATTTTATAGATATTTAACTCCAGAGAGTTCTAAAGAGAGCAAATTTGAACGGGACATAGAATTTTCCAATTATGGGGCCAAATGCAGGTTCTTTATCGGCGGTGGCCAGACAGGCAGAGCAACTTCGAATAAACGGAAATAATTACTTCAAGAAAGATCGTTTTGGAGCTGCTATCGATGCTTATACGGAGGTATTCTTCAGATTTGGATTTTGAGAAATGTATATCGACCTATGTTACTACACTTCCTGGTGTTAATTGCTTTTCTTTTTTTCCTCTGTCAATTTCGTTTTGTTGTCGAAGGCAATTACTTTAATGCCCGATAATCCGGTTTATTTCACGAATCGTGCTCTATGCCATCTCAAGCGGAAGTATGTATGGGGACTCTCTAATTTGATTTTTCTTTGTCTGGAATTTCATGAATTGAAGTCGGTTTTCTTGTTTCTTTTATGCCCATCGTTGTTTGTGCTTCTTGCAGTAACTGGGAGAGAGTGGAGGAAGACTGTCGGAAAGCTATTCAACTTAATCAGAAGTCAGTTAAGGTTGTCGTGATCCCCTTGTAATTTCAAGCCTTCAACACGTCTAATATTGATTTTCTGGCATTTCCTCACTGATTAATCGTCTGGCACGTTTGAATTGAGTGTGCTGCGTATTTAATTTATCTTGGGATAGATATAGCTATAATTCTGGATTTCGAATGGCTCTATTTCTTTCATAATAGCATGTTGAGATTTGAAGTAATTCTTTAGTTGTATTTTTCTTAACGCCATTTCGGAAAACTGGGGTATTGGATGCTTGTTGAAATCTTGTGATTAGATAGTCGATGCAAACTTATAGCAGAATGATTAGTGAGAAGATTTAATTACTTTCTAAGTTAACACTAAAGTTTCTATTGGGTGCACATTTTAGTATTTATTCGGATGAATTCTAGTGATATTTGATAGTTGCCCTTGGATCTCATCCTTTCGGGTGATCTTTCTGGGTGTATCATGCAGTCCATTTCTTCAGCGTAGGTGGTGTAATGTAAGACTCAAATGTATTCTATTTGTAACGTCATATGATATTTATACTCACTGGAGAAAAAATATTTAAAATTATGCTGCAAAGAGGGCATTAATTGTAGCTTTTTATGGGCCAAATAATCCGTAGTGTATTTCCCTTTTTTCCAAAGTCTTATGAAGCTCAATGCTGGCTCCTTTTTTCAAAATGATTATGGTGAATAATCGGCTGATCCTCATTGGTTTGGTTTTGATTCAGGTAGATATACCTAGACTATTTTATTTTTCAAATATGGATTACAATCAATTATATAGGGGAATTTGTTCATAGTGAGATAGATTTAAAATGGAAGACTGTGGCCTTAGAGCTATATTTTCTTGTATACAATGTCATTGTTTTGATCAAACCTTCAGAAGAATATATTGATTGTATAGTGGTTTTCATGAGAGGTGTATGCTGTTTTAATAGAAGCAATGGCTGGAAGATGGTCTTTGACTATGATGAGTTGTGTGTGGCAATAATTTCATTCTATTCATATGTATCGTTACTGCCATCACGTTTCTTTGTTTGGAGCATCTTTTACCTATTTAAATTTCCTTTTGTTATATCACACAGGCCCACTATATGTTGGGACTTGCTTTGCTGCAGAGAGAAGAATATGCCAAGGGAATAAAAGAATTAGAGAAGGTTTGCTGCTATTGAAGTCTCCTCCTCGTATATTTTTTGTTGTTGTTGTTATAATTGTTATTTCTGTTGCTGGAAACTTAAAGATTTATGGTGTCTTTGAAGAAGTATGATTATATTTGTTAGAGAAGGGTTTTCAATCCTTAATGCCTATATTCTTTTTGTGCATTTAACTTAAAACCGCTTCGTTTGATGCAGAAGTCAAGCAACAATCTCTAAAGAAATAAAATGGTGGGATATTGATAAGAATTTAGGCAAGATAAAGTTGTCAACGAGGTCCTAGTTCAATCTCCTAATGAGGTTTCCTAGTCTGCCTGCACAACCTAGATAGGAATGATATGGACTAGCAGGCATCACTTTTCTAATTTCTACTGGGATTATCAGATTTGAATGTAGTAAAAAATCATGAGGAAACTTGTGAACAATATAGCATAGGTATAAATTAGAGAAAAAGTTACAATCTGCATGTGTTGCTTATTTCAATTTATCTGGGGAAACTTGCTACTCGATAATTTTTATCCAAAGGAACTTCAAGGCAGATGGAAGCTTCACTTTTTAGAAAAAGAAAAAAAGAAAGCTAGGTATTGCATGTTTCAATTTATCTTGACTGGGATGCCTCTGATTTTTCAGAAACAATACAGGAAAGCAGCAATATTTGGAAAGAAATTAAGCCTATGATTTTGTCCAATAAAAATTTTATGAAAAGAATCGTATGAGTATATCTATCCATTTAATAATTAGTGGAATAGAAGTACATCAACATAAATCATGCCTTAATGAAATATTTATTGTTTATGAGTATCGATATTCCGTCTTTACTTTTTGACTCCCATGGATCTGTAACGGAAAAGCCTACTACAATGTAATGTATGAAATGTATAATCTCTGTATTCTAAAGTTATGATCATAACTATTTTAACAAATATTGATGTTTACTGCTTAATCCTGGTCACTGCATTTTCGTTTTTATTGGTCTCTTTGTTTCCTTTTGTTGCATTTGAGAGTTTCAAATTTTAGCTACGTTTGATATTTTGACGTTCTAGAACCCATGATGATAATGTTTGAAACTAATATGATAGCCATATATAGCTTAGATTGAAGATTCCACCAAGTCTTGTCTTTATACTCCATTTTGGATGCCCGTTTCAAGAATGTCTTGAGTTTTTCTAATGTCAGATTCCAGGAATTGGAGATTTTACAATATCAGTTTTGGTTTTTTTGTGTAAATAGTATTTAGTTACTATGATGCCAAATACGAGAATAGTGAATGTTGAGATGTTTGATTGCAAATATGATTGATTGTTTGACTTAACCTGCTACCTGCTATTTCAGTTTTTCACTCTCATTTCTTTATAATTTCACGTATTTGTCTTTTGGGTGATGCTTTCAGCTTAAATTTGTTATTAGCTGTTATTAGTGCAAAATTATGCTTGAGCACAATGTAAAGCAGTCCAACATCAAACCTAATATTGGCAAGAAGCTGTAAAATCCTAGTACATATTATTATGTTTTGCAAGTTGAATTTCTACTTTGCCTGGTGTAGTGGGAGAACAATATTTGCGTATGTTGAATAGTTTATTGTTATGCTGTAGATACTCTGAGAAAATAAAGGTATTTCATTAAGATGATGCAATGCAAGTGCTGGTTGACAAGGAAAGGGATATATAATACCAGTTTGTAATCAACCCCTCCATTGATAGTGATTTTCTTTCTAATTGTTCAGTTTAGTTCTCATGTTTTTTTTGTGGTACGCGTGGAAAAGAGTTTGCGCTAGTGGAGGGCTAGAGAAAAGTCTTTTTCCTCTGCCTGTCCCCATTTTCTTTGCTGGTTTCCGTTTTGCACCATCTTGTGCCTAGCTGGTATCTTGCGATGTAATTTGTGCAGTTGTGCCTCTGCCTGCTTTTTTTATTCAGTAGTATTGTTTCTTTATGTTACCTGGGTACATCCTTGTATTGCCGGGCTATTGAGGACCATGAGAAGTAAATTAATAATGGGACACATTGCTTGCTTCTCTGGATTATTTTGGCATGATATCTAATTAAACTTACTTCACCATAGTGTGATGCATGTTTCTCCTCTCTCTTTTTTTTGTGTGAAGATTTATTATACTGACTATGAATTCATATTTAAATAGGCTTTGGATCTTGGGAGGGGAGCCAATCCTAAGGGCTATATGGTAGAAGAGATCTGGCAGGAGCTAGCAAAAGCAAAATACCAAGAATGGGAGCGTTCATCCACCAAGCGATCATGGGAATTGCAGAGCTTGAAGTATGTTTTCTGGTGATTTTCAAACTTATTGACCAAGGGACATTCGTTAATGCTGGGTGAACAATGACTTCCGTGTCATAAATTGTGTTTATGTGCCTGATTAGCTAATCCTAATATTTACTTGTTTTTGAAAAGTAGTTTACACTTTGGTTGTCAAGTTGTTATCAGCTGCTTCATTCAATGTCCGTCTGTGCCTCAGAGAAGCTTGCGAGTCTGCTCTAAAGGAAAAGCATGTACATGACATCTCCCAGGAGGAAGGCTTTCTAGATGAACTTCCAACCAGCCCGTCAGAACAACTAGCGGCTTTAGGAAGGGTGTTTAGTAAAGCTGCAGAGGATGATACGCCTACTGAGGTGAATACATCAGCTTGTCTCTACTCTAATTACTTTATCAAAAGTCATCCACCCCTACCCCGCCCCTTCTTTTTTCTTCTTTTTTAAATGCATGATTGTTTACCTTTTAGATTGGCATTTTGGGTATTTTAGGTGCCAGATTACCTTTGCTGTAGAATTACACTTGATATTTTCCGGGATCCTGTCATCACTCCAAGTGGTCTTACATATGAGAGGGCAGTGATTCTTGACCATCTTGACAAGGTATTGCGGCTTGTATGATATTTTCTTGGAAATAAAATGTTTTTAATCGTTTAAAATCATTACTTGGTTTCTAAATTCATCCAAACGTAGGTGGGTAAGTTTGATCCAGTGACCCGAGAACCACTTAATCGATCCCAGTTAGTATCAAACTTGGCCATAAAGGAAGCAGTCCTGTCATTCTTAGACAAACATGGATGGGCCTACAAGATAGATTAACCAATGAATTAGTTAACAATTGTGAGTTTGCAGTAGTTCTTTTTGTGGTCGATGTTTGGTAATCACTGTTTGTAGTTCCCAGCGGTGCCTGTTGTGAACATGAGTCAAATTGCTTAGAAGTGTACATATTAACTATGATGGACTGTTAATCTTGCAATGTGTACATAGTAGTCTGCTTGATCATACTAAATGCTCACAGAACAATTCCTTTTTGATTTGTGTGATTAGGAAAAAGACTTTTCAAAGTTCAAACATTTGAGTCCATTTTGCTGGTTGACTCGTGGGCTTGTTCAGTTGCTCATATTTTTCTGTCATCTTGATCACCTACACCTACCTTGTGGCTCAGATGTGATATTCTATCTTAATCAGCGTTTACTCTTGTGTGTTTAGTTACACGGGAGATTGGAACTTCATTGACCTTTTAAAGTCATTATCCTTGATAAGAGGGGTGTACACATTTTCTTTTTGTTCTTTGTTTTGGTATAATATGGGGCTAATAGCCCATTCTATTCTATTCATTCAACAAAACAGATACAAGTCTGAGCCTAGACACGCCCAACCTATCTCTATACGGTACAGCATGTAATCCTTCAGGGGGATCACACAAGAAGTGCAAGCCAGTACACCTGGACAAATTCCAGTTTGCTAACCAGTCCGCACTGGAGTTCCCTTCTCTATATGTATGTTCTATTCTAATTTCCCAAACATAATCCATGAATTGCAAAATCAGAGCCATAAATCTATTATGCACATCTCTATTCACGATAAAGTCCTTCAACACTGCCACTATAGCCGGAGAATCTGATTCAATTATCACTTTCCTGTAACATTTACTTCGTAATAGGTTAAAACCTCACCACACTCCCACAGTTCGGCTGTGTATTTGGGAACACACACCAATATTATTTCCAAAACCAGCCAAACTGGGCTGCCCCTTCGCCGCACCTTCAATATTCATTTTCACCCATCTCTGCTCACGTGGCCTACAAGCTATTGACCTTTATGTCATCTTTACCATATTCATCTTCAAACATCCACGATTATTCTCATAACTCATATTTCCATACAGCATGTTCATCTTCAAACATCCATTATTATTCACATAATTCACAGATTTCCGTGTAGCAGCAATATTAATATCCCTCATATCAAAAGTCACATCAAATAATTCTGTTTCTCCAAAACCAGAGAAACAAGCAGGTAATTCCAATCAACAAGCAACATTCAAAATAATTTTTCTAAATAAATTTTTATTATTTTTGTTTGAAGAGCAAAATGCAAAGGTAAAATCATGGTTTAGGAACCTGGATTAAACTAGCCGGTTTGGACCAAAAATTGGCGAACTAAAAGGAAAACCGGTTCCAGTTAGGGGAAAACCTAGGTTTAGAGGTGACGCTAAGTCAGTCAACTCAGGTGAGTTGAGTGAGTCACCTTGATATTTTTTTTCCCTCCAGGTTTCAAAACATTGCTGATGGTGATAAAACAACCTGAAAAATGAAGAGAAGAAGATGACTAAAAAAATGTGACGGTTGTGATTTTGAACCAATTGAGAGCAGAGATGTAGATGATGAGAGAGACAGGAGAAGGAAAGTGATGACTGAAAGAGAAACTTGGGAATGATTTCATTGGCTGTGGGAAGATTTGGCAGAGATAGTGGAAGTTGAAGGGGAAAAAAAGGGATATGACACTGACAATGGAGGTTGACGAAGTGGGAGGCAACCTCAAAAATTTGAGATATAAAGCTTCGATGAAGTAAAAACTAAAAAGTAAACTTCGGAAGAAGAAAGAATGCTGAGAGAAAAGATAACAACACAAGCCACAAGGAGAGTACTACACACAACATTAGTTGAATAAAAAAAACACCCACATGGCTCAACGTTGCAGTTGTAGGATTTCAAAGCATTGGTTGAATAAAAATATACATATAATTAAAAGGCTTCATAAACTTAATTTTTTGGCATGGTTTACTCTCTTCAATGACATAAGACTTTTCTATATGAAAGGAAAACAAAACAAAATAAAATAAGAATATGAAGGATTTTGTATATATAAATAGTTTAATACTTTGTTAAACACTATGCATTTAAGAATATTCAAGATACATAGTTTTTTATTCATTTTAATTATTAGCGGTCTAACTCTGAGTTGACTCTGATCTGATCTACTGATCTTTGACCAATTGTCTCGGCCAGTTCAATAACCAGTTCAAGTTTCATAATCTTGGTAAAAATAATTTTGTAATTATCAATAAAAAAAAACAACTATACCTTTAAGTTTTTATTTACAAATATATTTTTTGTTTAATGAATACTTGATTGAAAAATAGAGATAGCAGATTCATATTGATTTATGATAGGCCTGTAATGTAGGTTGTAGAGAAAGTTTCAAATATTATGGTCTACCCTGAGTCCACATTTGGTGCTTAGAATTAGGTACTTATTATGTGTTTATACCTCTAATTAGAGGTATGAGCATTTTTTTAAATTTTTTATATATTGTATTTATTTAGATTTAAATTATATGCGGCTTTCTGAGATTTTGTTTGCACCCAGTATCTCAAATTAATTAATTTTCATAATATTAGTGTTACGCATAAAATGCGTAACTAGAAATTAATTAATTTGAGATACTATATGCAAAAAAAAATCGAAAAGCAAAGATTTAATTTAAATGTAAATAAATTCAATCTATAAAAAAATTAAAAATATATATATATACACACACACACTCATACCTCTAATTAGAGGTATAAGCATATAATAAATATCTAATTCTAAGCACCAAATGTGGACTCGATCTACCTTCTTTGATGAACGGTGGCATTAGTGGGAGTTACGTACACTTTTTTTGTTACAAATAGTTTTGGTAAGTTATATGCTTACTAGGGTTTGAAGTTTAGAGATAAAAAGGGTTTTACCTCTCACAATAAATATGTTTCTCAGAATTTGAAATTGTAATTTTTTTTTTTTTTATGAGGTGAGGTATTCTTGGTGGATCAACCTTTGTTAATTGAGTTATGTAAACTTTTGTTATTTAAGTGATTAGAGATTATTATTTTTTCACCTAAAGAGATTTAATATTAAAAACAAAATTAATTAAAAGGGATTTGTTATTTTCCCTCCTTACTTCAAGGGAGATTAGTCTTCGTTATTGGTGAAAAGTATTCTTGATCTTTTTTTTTAAATAAATAAAAAAATTATTAAGAAAGATGGATGTCTAATTAGGGGGATACTTTTTTAATGTCCCCACCAATATTCTTTTTGTTGACAAATTTCTAAACCTCAACCTCCTTGGAGGGAAAAAAACACAGCATTTTATATTTATCTGTTTAGTTATATATATAGAGACGCGCGTTTAAGTACCCATAGAATTGTGAGCTATTACATTTAAATTTGTGAATGATTAATTTATATAGTTTAATTAAATTCAATATTATAATTTATTTATTTCAATTGCTATTTTTTAAATAAAATATATATGATTGGCAAGAAAATAGGTGAGTTGAGTCATAAAAATTTAAAAACCAACTAATATTAAAAAATAGGCCTTTTAAAAAAGCAAAAAAAAAAAATTGTAATATCAAGGGTTTTCCCTTTCAAAGTTTAGAAGTGTTATGGAATAAAATATTAGGCCCGTTCAAGTGAGGCCCAGCAAGGGGCAACCAAACCCTAACCCTAAGAGGACCCATTATCCTACAATCACATAAATGGGAGGACCGGGAGAAGAAACGAGAGGAATGATGGGAACGTGCTAAACGGATCCTCTATGCCTCACTATAAATAAGAGGGGAATTCCCCAGGTGAACGGTACACAAGTAGATTCTAAACTCTGCCTCTTTATAATTCCGTCTACACAAAACACACACCCAACTCCCTTAGGCGAAAGCCTTCATGTGTGTGCTCTGTGATCTCTTATTCTCATAGGTATCCCATCCATGGATACCTAGGAGGTAGATTCTTGATCCTACATCAACATACTAGCCCACCTAGGGCTAGACATCTATGTTCTTATAACGGAACATTGGCGCCGACCGTGGGGATTCGGTAAATTTTTGATTCCTGCGAACAAAGATGGTCAATAATTCCAGATCCCAACTGCCAAACGAGCGAGATATGGAGTTTCATTTCGATTTCAGTGATGGAACATTTTGATGGCGAACCCTAGGGTGTGTCTATTATGGTGAAGACGAGCCTGATACAAGCCGCCAGCCATTCAAAGATCTTGATTATTTTTAGGGTTCAAATCTGCTGAAGCCGCCATCATAAACGATTCACTTTGAAGAAAAATGGAGGAGTAATGCAACGACTCAGAGCGGGTGGAGGATTGCGGATCGTTCAGTTTGAATTGTTCACAACAACTTCACAATTGTTTTGTGAAGATGATGGTCCAGAGGAGATTTCTCCCCAATCTTTCATCCAAGTTAAGAACAGAAAAAGTAGCGGCCAAGCCAGAGGGGAGGGCGACCATGAAGGTGTCTCGGGATGCTCCATCAGGTACCTCCATTTTCATTAATTCGCTTTCCCGGATACCCAATACCGGCTTACCAGACTCTACGTGATTCATTTCTGTACGTGGGACGATGGCGGGATTGTCCGAGTTGCTTGGTTTGTCCGAGTTTCTGGATGAATGGTACGCCGAGATGATAACTAAACCGAGGTAATTTTCTCAATGACGAAACCGAGATCCCATTTGAGCCAAGATAATTGGATTTGGATTAAATTCCCAGGTCATCATCATTCTACTTGAGAGCAATTGTGGAATTCAAAGTTACCACGTCATCATCATTCACGGATATGAGCGCTAAGTTAGACTCCTGCCACGTCATCCCATGTTGTCCGTCATAATCAATGAAGCCAGACGAGAGCTTTCCTGCAGTACGTAACATTGGCCGGGATCTAGTCCGGATGATCCTCTTCATCAAGAGGCCGGGGTTGGAGTGGCCGGGGTCCGATTCAGGCGTTTCTCTTCAAAATGATGTTCTACTTGCTACGTTTTGACTGAGACTTTAAACCAGCATCTGCACTGAACTTTGAACCAAAGCTGCTGGTCAAAAATCTGTTTTAGCACTCAATGCTGAGACTAATGTTCGAAGTTGCCAAGACACTGAGATGCAGAGTTCGAAGGCTGAGATAGATGCAAAACGGACCCCGAGATAGGTACAAAATACCAAGGACCCTTGGCCGGATTCATACCGAACTCGGATTAGTAGAGGAAGGACGAGATGCCTCAAAGTTTTGGGATTCCGAGATATTTAAACCGGGGTGCAATATCGGGATGACGATACGCCGAGATGCGGATTTCAAGGAAGGGTTGATGCCGAGGTGTAGTCGGACCGGGGAATGCAGGTGACAACAGCGTTCTACCATTTCAGAGAAAATTCAAACAATTCTGCTTTGGACCTGTGTAAAAAAAAAAGCGAAAAAGGTAAAATTAGAGGGCCGATATGTTGCCCGACATGCAGAAAGAGGCTGTTGATATCGCCGTCAATGCATTTGAGAAGTACAACATAGAGAAAGATGTTGCCGAGCTTATAACGAAGGAGTTCGATTAGAGGCATGGACTAACTTGGCATTGCATCGTCGGCTGTAATTTCGCATCAGTAGGCCAGCCCATTAGCTCGGTTGTTTCTGGGTTTTTTCCTAGGATCACGAGAAGAAGATGACAAGGAAGAAAAAGATGATGGTTCCAACACCTTTATGCCCTCACATGAGTTACAAGCCAACGTTACCAAGCTCGGCCAGAGAACAAATACTTCTAATATATAAACCTTTCATAGACCTGGAAGCAATTTTTAAAAGCGACTGCAGCAGCTTATTGATTCTCCAAAGGAAACAAATCAAGTACAACCAGGGCTTAGTGATGCTCTAAAAAGTGGAATGCAGCAGCTTATTGACTCTCAACCTGTTATGCAATTCATAAAAGGGAGCCTCGGGATTCATTCAAATTTGTGGCAGCAGTGGCATTATGATTATGATATATGATCCAAATGATGACACTTGTGTCTTTAATAGATGTGTTCTCAAGAAGTAACAAAGTTGATTATAGCTGACAACTATTTGACCAAATGAAATGGTGAGATGTATATGTTTGGATGGCATCTGACAAGAGCATGGACAAAATGGTTACAGTGAAGAAGCTGTTAAATTCTTCCATGATACGCAAAAAGATGGAGTCAAGCCAAATGATTTCACCCTTGGAGGTATAATTAGTTCCTATGTCGAGGTTCCTCTTCTTTTGCCCAGGGCGGGATTGGTTATGCTGCTCTTTCAAGTTCGAGATGCCGAGATTCAGAATGCCGGGAAGAGGGCCGAGATATTTTCTTTATGTTATCATGGATCAAGATGAGTATCCAATTTTCTGTGTAAGGCGAATGGTGGTTGACGATGATGTCTCTTCATCATTTCTCGGCAAACTGGACAACGCTCATGGCAACAGGGATTCTAAATACGAGGCAAGTAAATTTTGCAATGGCAGTCCTCTCCTCCAATCCGAGTTCATGCTGGGCAAAAATTCCTCCAATTATGAGAACCTGACTCACAGTACTCAATCGAAAATGAACGGCTGAGGTTAGTGCACTAGGACTTCCTTTAACTGATCTAATGCCAAATTTATAGCCCTTATACATAGGAATCTTTGTCATGCTGGAATCCTGACTATATTGGTTTTGACCTCATCTTATACAATATATGTGAGAATGAAATATCCAGAGCTGTTTTGGTTTTTATGACCATCCGGGAAGATATAAGCTCTCTGCAAGTGCAAAACAAAATCAATTATTTTCTTCTGATCACCAAACCGAATTGAGGGTGCAAATGGAGAATTTATTTTAGCAAAAGAATTTGGCAACATGCACTGTTTCATTACTGGATCTGCATAATTTGGTGGCCAAACAAGGTTGCTGTCAAACCGTGTTGTAAAATATTAATCACTTGGTGGTATGTAAACTAGTGAAGGCTTATTCTGATTTGGGACTTCTCAGTAGTGCACGTCAAGTGTTTGATCATGTTTTTCATCCAAAAACCATTTTTGGTAATGCCATGATTGCCGGGTGCACAAAAAATCAGCAATACAAGGAGGCTCTCCATCTGTTCAAAATGTTTGTCTGCTAAGGGATTGCAAGTAAATGATTATGCCATGCCATAATCATTTAAAGTCCCTGTAAAGAAAGACTAACGGATAAGGCTGAAAACTTATTGACAAATATGGAAGAGAATGGTTGCATGAATAGACTTCATGTCCGTCCCTACGAAAGGGATGAAGGCGGAGACCCCGTTTTAACTGAATCTAGTTAAAATACGGGATTCGCCAGTAAATCCGGGCCAAGTATATGTAAAGTTCTTTAATTGGAATAATCTAAAGTTTTGAAGGCGACTCGGTAAAACTGAATCTAGTTGAAATCCTAGATCCGTATGGAGTCCGTCCCTACGAAAGGGATGAAAGCGGAGACCCCGTTTCAACTGAATCTAGTTAAAATCCGGGCTCCGTTCGCGACGACAATGCCGTCAATCCTATAAACATGTAGGAATCTGAGGTACATAAACTCGTTTCGTGAAAAAACATGTAGGAATCGTTTCAAAAATAAACATGTAGTGATCCGAGGTACACAAACCCGTTTTCATGAATCATGTCAAGTTTATACCCGATCCGAGGTACACAAACCCGTTTCCAAAAATCATGTCAAGTTTATACACATGCGTGGATCCGAGGTACACAAACCCGTTTTCATGAATCATGTCAAGTTTATACACATGCGTGGATCCGAGGTACACAAACCCGTTTTCATGAATCATGTCAAGTTTATATACATGCGTGGATCCGAGGTACATAAACTCGTTCTCATGAATCATGTTGCGACGACAATGCCGGCAAGTCAATTTTAAACAGAACCCGGTTAAACTGGTTACAGTTAAAATCCGAGTTCCGAGTGGAGTCCGTCCCTACAAAAGGGATGAAGGCGGGCCTCGATTTAACTGAATCTAGTTAAAATCCGGGCTCCATGGAAATAGCGGTTAAAACGTATTTCCTTGGAAACAGACGTGTTTCCTTGGGGCACGGTAACGCCGACATTATGGCTAAACATATTCTTTCAGGATGCGGTAACGCCCACATTATGGTTAAAATGTGCTCCCTTTGGGACGCGGTAAAACCAAGAAGCCCTTGTGGCCATGATGCATCAAAGCTTGGGGTAACGAAGCAAACAGTCACAACGACCTTGATCAAGTCGGAATATTTAGAGTTTAGTTGCGCACTGAACCTAGATATGTGGCGGATAGCTCTTACTCCTGATTAATTTATGGTTAGTCACTCAGGAGGGTTGACAGCCCATGGGTGGTCCCAGACCCGTATTCATTGATTTCTGGTTAGTCACTCAAGAGGGTTGATAGCCCATGGGTGGTCCTAGACCCACATTCTGCGCAGCAAATTTCTGACTCTGGCCCAGTCATCAAACAAAACTCAGACGAGTGTCGAAGGCGGAACCCGATTACACTGACTACAGTTAAAATCCGAGTTCCGTATGAAATAAACCCTTACGACAGGGACGAAGGCAGACCCGGTTACACCGAATCTGGTTAAAATCCGGGTTGCGTAGAGAAACCAATTCAAACATGTGTCCTTTGGAACCTGATAAAACCGAAAGGTTAAAACTTGTGTCCATTGGAACACGATAAAGTTGAAAGAGCGGTCAAAACATTTTCCAATTAAACGAATCTAGTTTATAATCCGGGATCCGTGTAAATATTTAAAGGCGGACCCAATTAACTAAATCTAGTTAAAATACGGGCTCCGCCAGTAAAGACGGCAATGCCGCAAGTCTATTTAAACGACTGAATTTTGGGTAAACAAACCTGTTTTCAGAAATCAAAAACCCGGGATCTCGGTGTTAGAACACATAACCTGGAATCTCAGTGTTAGAAGACATAACCTGGAATCTCAGTGTTAGAAGATATTAACCCGGAATCTCGGGGTTAGAGATATTAACCTGGAATCTCGGTGTTAGAAGATATTAACCCGGAATCTCGGGGTTAGAGATCTTAACCGGAATCTCGGTGTTAGAAGATATTAATCCGGAATCTCGGGTTAGAATATATGAACCCGAAATCTCGGGTCAACACGCAAGCAATCCCAACAATCACGAACATCTGGTCCGGGTTGGAAAATCAACACATCTCGGCAGCTTAGTGACCTGAACTACCAGGCTGGGGGGCAACAGAATGGATAACGATTTGTTAGTGAAAAAGCATATTATCAATAATCGGGATTATTGCAAACCGAAATGTTTAATGCAAATTCGGACAAGCATTCAAAATGAGCAAGCTAAACGAATTGTGCAAATGGTAAGTATTTTTCATTTTATTGTGATTTGCTTACACATTATTAAATGCGGGAATATAGATCGGGTGATTGTCCGGAGAAATTGCTACGAAAGCAAATTTGGATTTAAGGGATCTCGGAAAGCTTCTAAACGGAAGAAAACTCGAATACACCATGTCCTGGGTTAAGCAATCAATTAATCTCGGGCTCGAAACCCGAACTACCAAGCTTGGAGGCAACTGTTATGGAATAAAATATTAGGCTCATTCAAGTGAGGCCCAGGAAGGGGCAACCAAACCCTAACCCTAAGAGGCACCCATTATCCCACAATCACATAGTGGGAGGACTGGGAGAAGAAACAGAGGAATGATGGGAACGTGCTAAACGGATCCTCTATGCCTCACTATAAATAAGAGGGGAATTCCCCAGGTGAATGGTACACAAGTAGATTCTGAACTCTGCCTCTTTATAATTCCGTCTACACGTAACACACATACCCACTCCCTTAGGCGAAAGCCTTCATGTGTGTGCTCGTGATCTCTTATTCTCATAGGTATCCCATCCATGGATACCTAGGAGGTAGATTCTTGATCCTACATCAACATACTAGCCCACCTAGGGCTAGACATCTGTGTTCTTATAACGGAACAAGAAGCAAAGGGTTTTTACCTCTCCCTTATAAGTACCCTTCTCGAGATTTACATTTGTGTTCTTCTTCTTATGGAGTGAAACCCCTTACCACTTCAACCAACAGTTTGTTGGTAATTTTTATATATATTATCAAGAGTTAAAAAAAGACTTTATTGACATACTTATAAATTATTGAGTAATGAGATATTCATATTAGTATATGAGATTCAAAGTTTCAAACCCAACACTCTTATAGGATTGAGTTATGACATTATTAATAAGCTTTGTTTTTTCAATCAAAGTGTTTTATCAAATTGTTCTGTATTTTAGGATGGTCTCTATTCATAAAAAAATATAAATAAAATTTATAAAATTTAGAGAACTGTTAATTAAGTCTTTTCTTTTTTACCTAATTTTTTTATACAATTAAGTCTTCTCAAAGTTATAATTATATTTTTCTAGAAAAATTACAATCGAAATACTAAGAGGATAAATACTTTAGGTAAATAGTAATATAAGAATTTCATTCAATGATTTGTTTTCAAAATTTCAGTAAAGGAACTTTGGTCCTTAACATTCGTATAAAATTACATAATTATCATTTCTCCTAAAATGTTACATCTTTTTAAAAGATCAGTTACAAATTACTATTATATAGTTACTACTAAATTGCGTAAAATGAGTGCCAAATTTTTGTAACAAGTACTTCCATAGTTGTTTAAAAAAAAAGTGAATGTGCATATTAAAAAATGGAAAAATCTTACTCAGGTCCTAAGGACTAGAAAAAAAAAATTAAAAAAGTCTATGTGTAAATTCATCAATCAAAAAAGTCCTTAGGGGCCCTAATAACATAGATGAAATTGTCAATAGCTACTTTATGACTTATCAATATAATCATGCACACTTAGAACTAGGAATCAGGGCTAGCCCTTTTAGGCCTGGGTAAGAAAACATTTTTTTTTCAAAGCCTACTACCAAGAGCACAAAAAAAGTAAGGCCCTACAGGGCCTAAAGTTATTATTCTAAATTTTTAACTATTTTTCCTCTATTTTTTTTAAAGAAATATATTAGTAAATTACAATAATTAAAGTTCTATTTATCAAATAAAAGTTGTCAACATTAATATCCAAACAACAAGCATCATACAACAAACAAACACAGTTATTAATCCATAATTATAACTGAATTGATCAACAATACAGTATACTGAAATGATATAAGCTTGTGAAAAAGCTCATTCGAACAGATAAAACAAAAGCGTCATGGTTTTTTTTGGGTGACAGAAAAACGTCATCTTTATTCTCAAAATAAACACCCATGAAGTTCCTTCACCCCCTAATACTCTTGGTCTCAGTCAAGTTAATTGGGGAAAAAAAATTAAAGGGCCTAACAGGCTTGCCCTTTTAAGCCCTCAGCCACCGGCCCTGCAGGGTCAACTTCATTTAGAAGCTTCAATTTACAAGCTTGGCCATTGAAGGGCTGGGCTTAAACGGACCGGCCCAATTTTCTGGCTCTATGCACACTTGACAACGAAAGCTTTTTAGTTAATATAGATGAGTTTGTTAATGATCACTCTATGACTTGTTAATGTAGTGACATACACTTATCAATAGGAACTAGTTTAATTAACATGGATTAGCTTGTCAATAGTTACTCTATGACTTATCAATATAGTCATATAAACTTGTCAACGGGAGTTGCTTTAATTAACATATATGAGTTTGTCTATGATCACTCTATGACTTGTCAATATAATCACATACACTTGTCAATAAGGTAAGTTCATATTTAAAATTTATCTTACTAAGGTCACTAGAGACCTTTTTTATTGACGAATCTATAATGATTTTTTTTTTCCTAATCCTTAAAACCTGAGTAAAGTTTCCCTTAAAAAATTTAGAACTAATGTTTCAACTTTTAACATAGAATATTTTGTATACATTTTAACATTGAATATTAGAAAAACTCGTTAAAATTATTTGACACTCATCTTCCACAATTTTCTGTTGAGTATATGATATACTCTTGTAATTGATGTTCCAAAATTTAAAATACAATTACTTATCTGAAGCAATAATTGTGTAATTTTATATGATTATTAAGGACCAAATGTCTTTTGCTGAAATTTTGAAACTTTTTTGTTTTAATCTGTTATAAAGTTAAAGAATTGGCCTTAAATTGTCATTCTCCCTAAAAAAAACCCTATAAAAAACTTATTATGTACAGATTATAGGGATATTCAAAGGGTAAATACCTAAAAAAAAAACTTTAAAAATATTAAAGGATAAAATGGCATATTCATAATATCAAATAGGTGTAACTATATGATTTGTCATTTTTAAAATTAAATTTAAATTTCATATATGCCCCTCTAATTTGCCCCTCTCTCTTCCCTTTCATAACCTCCCTTCTTTCACTTCTCAGAACACTCTTTTCTCTCCCTCTTCTTTCTTCTTCTTATTCTTCTATGCTACAGATGATGCGTCTCACTTTCTCCCTCCTTGGGCTTCCCCGTCAATCTCTCTAACACCCTGCCACTCAGGGGCGAAACTATTTGATGGCCCTAGCTGGCCTTCTAAAAACTTCTTAATTTTTTAAAATATATGTACTAATTATATAATACTACGTATTTTATTTTGGCCACTAATTTGGCTCTAGCTAATCTCTTATCAAGGCCCCAGCTGGCCTTCTAATTTTTTTTAAAATATATGTATATATTATATAATATTTATTATGGCCAATAATTTGGCCTAATTAATTTCTTATCTTCTCTATAATTTCACTATCTCCCTCTTTTTCTTTTCTTTTCTTTTTTCTTTTTATTTTTTCATTTTCCCCTCAAACTTCCTTCCTCCACACGCCTTCTTCCTCCACATCTCCAATCTCTGCTCGAACTATTTTTAATGTTGATGATATTTGTAGTCTTGCAGAGAAGTATTATCCTCTTGATTTTTCTGAGCAGGAGAGAATTAATTTGAATTGTCAATTGAAGCATTTTCATAAAGACATTCCAAAACATCCAGAGCTACAAAATTTGTCTTCAATTTCTGAATTGTGTCAAGGATTGGCTAAGACAGGAAAGGTAAATTCATATCATTTGGTTGATAGACTAATTCGTCTTATCTTAACATTACTAGTTTCATCGGCAAGTAGTGAACGTGCATTCTCAACGATGAAAATTGTAAAGACAAGGCTTTGAAATAAGATGGAAGATGACTTTCTTGCAAATAATTTGGTTGTGTATATTGAAAGAGAGATTGCTGAAACATTTACTACTGATTCTATCCTTGAAGATTTTGTCAATTTAAAAAAGCGTCGCCTACAATTTTAGGTATGCATTTTTTTCTTTGATTATATTTAAATAATTTTATTAAATTTCATTATACATATAATTATTATGTTTGTATTTGTGATATCTTTAGGAAAATGTTTAATTAATTACTCATTGGATTGTGAGAGGAAAGTAAAATTCTTGTTGGAGATACCTACTGAAAATGTTAGTATTATCTTATATCTTGTTTTGATTTATAATTGTCGGTTATTATTAATTTGTATTTTCAATGTTATGTCAAACTATTAAGTATATAGTTCGACATGTTTATTTTTTGGCTTGGGCTAAAAAAAATTCCTGGTTCCGCCACTGCTGCCACCCTTGACTCCTGCCTCCCCTTTGGTGAGCTCGACTTCTTCTCGGATCACAACCATTCCCCTCCCCCTCCTCCTCTTAAGCCCGTCAAGAATGAGACTCCTCCGGCAAGTTCTAACCATTTTATTTTGCAAATTTTTAGAGATAGTACTCTCATTCATTGCAAGCATGAGTTCAATGTAAGCGAGGCACAACTAGAAATTACAATTAGGGGGTGAATATTACATAATACAACCTAAATGTTCATGAAATTACATTTTAGCCTAACAAACATTTCAATATTTTCATTTTAGTTCCTTTACAAAACAAATAGTGGAGACTAAAGGAAAAATATTGAAATTTGTATAGGGCTAAAATATAATGTTCTGAAAATCTTGGTTATATTCCATAATTTTAGAGGGCGGGGACACCCCTAGCACCCCTTGGCTCCACCCCTGAATGTAAGTAATTTGCATATTTGGAGAATGTTGTTCCAAATAGGAGTTCACCATATCTGAACAAATGAAAGGGTTAGAACTCTGTTGCATCTTGTTTTATGGCTCTAGTGCCAATTTTAACAAGGTATTAATGTCAAGATAGCAGGTGTTTCATGTTAAATGGAAATTTGTGAAAATCTTATCAGAGTTTGTTAAAACCTTATATGAACTTGTGAATCCCTTATTAGAAGCGAGCATCAGTATCTTGTTATTGTAGTAAGTGTTCAATGTTAAATGAGAATTTGTAAAAGGGATAAATACCAATTTTGCTATGGAAGTTTTGGTTTTGGAGCACCCAGCACCCAAAAGTTTTTTTGATATCATTTTTGCCCCAAAAGTTTACACACGTAACAATCTTGCCCATGAGTTGATCTTGACCGTTTGATTGATCATTTTTGGCATCATTTTTGCCCCAAAAGGTTACAAAAATGTGCTCCTACAAAAAACTTTCGGGGCTAATTTGCTCCTAAAAAAAACTTTCATGGCATATTTGAAGATGGAATATCACCTAGATGGGGTGAATAGGTGATCTAAAAAAACTTTTCGCAAATTAAACACGACCACAAATAAGATGGAGACAGAGTAAGAGAATGACACAGAGCAATTTATACTGGTTCGGTCTAACACTTCGACCTACATCCAGTCGCCAAGCACCCTTAGGATTTCCACTAATTTTTCAAATACGAATACACACACTATAACTTAGGATGATCCTTTCACTCGGATTCACTCCCCCTTACAAGTTGTAATCGTACACACACACTTAAGGTTCCACAACCTTAAGATTTAAACCGAAAATGAAATAAGTGTTTAACAACTCCTCACAAGTAGATAATATATGAACACTGAAGTACAAACAATATCTGAAGATATTAAGTGAAGTTAATGAAATAGTTGATTGCAATAATACAGAATTGAATGTGCAGAGTTTCGGTAGTTGGCAAATTCAATGATTCGGGTATTTATAGTTGTTGCAATTAATGACCATTGGTGAAGCTTGAAGTTAAACCGTTGAGACTCTTCAAAATATAGCTGTTAGACTGAAGAGGCTTGGTAAATACTTTCGCCATTAATGATCCAGGTGAGATTGTACCGTCACCACATTCTTTCATTCCTTTTGTTTTGCCCGTTGTGAAATAGCATTAATTGTGCAGATGAAATAGCAGCAAGAACTTTAGAATGATCAAAGGATTGGTTGTCGTAAAAATCACTCGATTTGGGAACTGCATTAAATGCTTCTCTGACACACAAATTGCTTTATGACAATTTGAAGTTAATCCGAGTTATGATCATCTGAAACTCATTAGCAAACTGATTAAAAGCATTTAAGAATATTAATGAGAAATGATTTAGAGAAATAAAATCATAATCAGTTGTTTTATATTTTTCGGAGATGGTGATTTTGAAAACAGAGAAGATTAACTCTTAGTTGAAGAGTTGATGCTTGGAGGTAATAACTTGAGGCAAGTAAATAAATAACTCGAGGCAAGTTAACTTTGTAAGAGGATTAAAGTCGGGAAGAAGTTAACTTGGAACTTTGACTAGAGGCAAAATTTGTTTTCCACAAGTTAAAAACGCAAGTTAAAGGAAATTGCGACTTGACTTGAGTTGGTGACTAGAGGCAATGACTTGCCAAGCAAAAGTTAAGAGCAATTCTTTTCAAAATGCACAAGTTTAATATTTTAACTTGAAGTCTGAAAGTCATGCCTTGAGTTAATGACTAGAGTCATTAACTTGCTATGCAAAAGTTAAAGTCGATGGCTTTGAAAAATCTGCAAGTTGATCTCTTAACTTGAGGTCTAAAAGTCATGCCTTGAATTGATGACTAGAGTCATTAACTTGCTATGCAAAAATTAAAGTCGATGGCTTTGAAAAATATGCAAGTTGATCTCTTAATTTGAGGTCTAAAAGTCATGCCTTGAGTTAATGACTAGAGTCATTAACTTGCTATGCAAAAGTTAAAGTTGATGGCTTTGAAAAATTTGCAAGTTGATCTCTTAACTTGAGGTCTAAAAGTCATGCCTTGAGTTAATGACTAGAGTCATTAACTTGCTATTCAAGAGTCAATAAGTGATGCCTTTGAAAATCACAAGTTATAGGGCTTAACTTGATACTAGGAGTGAATGACTTGAGTCATCAACTTGACATTCAAGAGTTAAACCCAATGATTTAAAAACATGAGATTCAAATATATGACTCGAGGTATTTAAATAATTGACTCGAGTTAATAGTATTTTATTAAAGAAAAAATTCCATCGTTTAACTAGAGTCATACACGGATTTAACTCGAGGCTTGCATAAATTCATCTTATTAACTCTAAGGCAAAATCATTTTATCTCGAGGCAACCAATGCAAAACTTCCAACAACATTATAGATTCAAGTTAGCTATATAAAATATGATTTAACCTTGAATCTAATAACTGATTTTCATTATATTTGTTATCATCAAAACATCAAAACATAGAGAACTAACAATATTTGCTCCTTTTTGTAAACTTATGGGGCAAAAATGATACTAAAAAAACTTTCGGGGTGCTGAATGCTCCCTAACCAATACTTCTGTGGCGAGAATGGTATTTAACCCATTGTAAAAATCTTTATCTGAAGTTGTAAATCCCTCCTCCACGGCTCTACATTATAAACAAAATTGTTAAAACCTAATAAAATGTTTTAAATTCCTTAATAAAACTTGTAAAAAACTTAATAGTATAGAATTTTTATTTAGTAAACGAAAATTATTAAAATATAATCAAATATCATGAATTCTTTAACAAAACTTTTGAAAAACCTAATAGTGTATATTTATTATTTGGTAAATGAAAGTCGTTAAAACTTTATGAAATATCATGAATTCCTTAACAAAACTTGTGAAAAAAAACCTCATAGTGTTGATTTGTTCTTGTTAACCAAAAGTTGTTAAAACTTAATTAATATCGTGAAATCCTTAAAAAAAAACTAGTGAAAAGCCTTATAGTTTAGATTGCTACTTGATAAACTAAAGTTATCAAAACCTAATGAAATTGTGTGAATTTCTTAACAAATCTTTTTTACTTTGCCAATAAGTATTCTCACCAAAGCTCCAGTGCTAGTGGCTGGCTGGTCGGCCCTAAGAGCTCCAAGACCGACAGCTAACAAGGGTGGGGGTGGGGGTTACTTTTTTTTTTTCTAAAAAAATATCTTTGAAAGCATTTGTGTCATTTCCTTTTAATTTCACAAAATACAAATCAAGTACGTTATTTTTCTAATATTATAAATATTTGAAACATCATTTTGTCCTTCCTATTTTTAAAGGTTTTTTTGTGGGATTTTCCCATATTACTACATCCAGTCATAAATATAGGATATATAAGTAGTTTCTAGTGCAATTTGCACTACAAACTATGTCTTATATCTAGAACCGGTTGAGTAATAAGGATCTTAAAAATTGTAATTATTTTCAAGGACAAAAAATTAAAACAAATTTAATTATGTAATTAGCCATGACCAAACTACCTACACTTTCTCTAATACCATCTAAGGGTTAGTTATCAAATATGGTTATATTTCTATGTATATTTTGATTTTATAAACCACAAAAAATATTATAATATATTTATGCTAAAAATATTTGATTTTCATTAAAAACTTAAATAAACGGGATGCACCCTAAAAAAATGTTATTATAAGAACGAAAAATAATAAAATATAAATGTTCTTAAAAAATATCCTAAATAAACGACCAATTCACTTAAAGCTAATTGCTATTGAGGCAAACTCTACGTGTAAAGAAAGAGAGATAAGTGAACATCAATAGATAATTACTGTCAAATAGGTGAAATAGGATTAGAGATAATGTAGGGAAATGTTCAGGGTTAATTGCGTAATTGAGCCTTTATGTTTTAACTTTTAGCCCTTGAAAATAATTATAAATTTTAAAATCATTATTAATATTAAAAAAAAATTCCTCAAGTCCTTCCGCTAATTCTCCCTTAAAATAAGAAGATACATTTTTCAAGCTGATATGAGAGAAAAAGCCATAAAATATGGGCACAGCAGCGTGAGAGATAACCCGCCTTAAAATAGGCACCTTGCTTTGTCGGCTGGGACGCTAGTAATAATTTATTTAAAAAATAACATTTTTATATATGCATTGTTTTTTTTAAAAAAAAAGTATAATTACTTTTCCCTTAAAATTAAAATTTTCTATTTTTTGTTCAATGTGTATAATGGAACTACATTTTTCCCTTTCATGAAACATCCTTATGTTATGAATAGGCATACACACAAACATAAATGTCTAAATCAAATTACATATCAGCTAACTAGACAGTGAAGTCCAAGCATGCATTATATGAAGTCATATCACCATATGTTGTTACTCCCTCCGATCAGAGGGAGTATAATTATGATCAGGGGAGGGAGTATCTGTTAACTACATTATGATTTAATACTAGTGCAGTTCTTTAAAGAAATTATTAGATATATAAATTTAACATTTTTTATAGGGATAAGAAATGATAATCTAAGAACCCATAAGTTATATGAGTGACAAATAAATATTTTTTAAAAAAACTTTAAAAAAATCAAAAATTATGCTTGTAGCAATAGATCTTCATTTTTATAAGAAATGATAATTTAAGAACCCATAAAATTATATCAGTGACAAATAAATATTTTTTATTAAAAAAAACTTAATTTTTTTTATGCTTGTAGCAATAGATCTTCATTGATAATAAACCTAAAATTTAAAGAATACTTGTTTTGGCTTAAACATGTGACAAGGTCATCATCTGAACTAAATGTTTTCTTTCTTCCATAAAAACAAAAGAATAACTGAGTCCACAAAATTTATGTAAAATTAAGTCGAGCATTTGGTATCTTTTTTTCCTTTTGGGTGAAATTTATATTTATTAAGAATTACTACAAACCAAGAAGTTGAACATCCATTACACTCTTTGGTATCTTTACTGATAGGAAAGTTGAAGTTAAGATTATTTGTAAAAGAATAACTGAACTGGACCAAAAGCAGATTCCTTCTACAAGGTTTCTTACCATTTGGAAGCAAAGAGCATTGGATTCATTTTATTGAGATGCTAACAAGTAATAACTCTTGAACATGGAATGACTTGACTAAAAAGAATTTACAAAATTGTGGGAGAGACAACAAATTTACTTCTTTCTTTTTTTTTTTTTTCACTTTCAACCTGGGAAAAAACAGAAGCAGAATATACACAGTAAACAAATGACACTATTATGCAGTGTGTGTAATATTAACAACCCTATTCAGTCTCTCAAGAATTCCACTAGCCTTCCTCTTAGCCCTTGAAGTTCCATTCAATGCAAGATCAGTGATAGTTCTGAAGGAAATTTCCTCTTCTTTTATTTCCTTCAGCTTTGCTCTGTCATACTGGCATATAGTTTGAAGAACCGCTATGCAATTCTCCTTGTTTCGTTCGCATTTGCTCTCCCTCATGATGCTCAGCAAGTTGGGAACAGCTCCAAGATCTACCATGTCCTGAACAGCCTTTTGATGACTTGAGAGCAGCGCGAGGATCGTGAGCAATTCATCGACCCAGACCCGGCTTGAGATCTTCTTCAGTATGACGCTTACTACCCCTTCCCTCACCGCTCTTGCCTTGTTCTCAAGAACCACACACAAGGTGAAAATTGCTGAAGCAACATCTTTCATAGCTAAGGGGTGGCCTTCTTCTAAGAGGTCAATTAATGGCTTTAAGGCGCCGGATTTCCCTATGAGCTCCTTGTTCGAGTCTAGAGCAGATAAAGTGAAAAAGGTAGCTGCAGAATTGCTTCTGGTTTCTATAGTTCCTGATTTTAAGGCTTTGACAAGAAGTGGAATCACCGAGGGAGTTTCTGCAACAAGCTTCTTGTTGTTGTCGTGGATTGAGATGTTCAAAAGTGTTGTGATCACGTCTTCTTGGAGATCAGGATTTATGTTGTTGAAGGACTCGCTTGCAGAGATTGGTTTGAGAATCTCAGATATAGCTTGTGGAGTCTCGCCAAAGAGTGTTCTGTACAAAGGCGCCTTCTTTGTCAATAACCGGAGCTGCTTCGCGGCTGCTTTCTGCTCAGAAAGTGATGATGATGACAGTTTCTCAATCAGAGAATGGAAATGATCACAATCTGCGTTTGTTATTACGTCTTCCTCATTGTAAATATAGTGAAGCTGATTGGATAATTCCACCCCATGGCTCTTGTACCATTGTTCTATCATCTCCCTTATGAGGTGATTTGGAGTGAGGACAGTGTGTGAAAGGACTTGTTGTGTTTCAGGACAAGTTCTGTTCCCATCTTTAAGCCATTTTTGAATAAAGGGCCTATCATATGTCTGCATAATTGAGATGAACAAACTTTTAAAAAAGAAACTCAATATCATAATTGAGATGGACAAACTTTTTGACTTAATAGTAAAGACTTGGTTATAAAGCTTTTGCTTTGTGTGAAAATTATTTTTAACTTAGCAGTTAAGTCATTAAGTAAATACCATGAATCATTTCATTGATATAATCCTTGAATAGTATCAGTGAATAGAAGAAAGTTTTGGGGAATAAAGAGAGAAAAAAAGAGTTGGGGAAGCAACAGTATATAGCAATTCACAACAGAAAAGAAAGAGCTCAAAACACTAAGAAGTTCATAATTTCCCATTCAGGGAAATTAGTCAAAAAGTTTTACACAAAGCTACTAATCAACCCCGTAGTTCACTCAAGAGACACAGTTAATGGACATAAAAGAAAATTATTCTTTCTTCACTTTCCACTCTTTATCTTTCCGTCCACCAGGGTTAATATACTATTCCTACGGTTTTAAATTTTTATTGTTTTTGGGCTTTTACTCATCCAATGGAAACAATGAAGCAGAGAGCTTAACGACAAAATATAAGAGGGAAGATCTGAAAATTTTCAGTGGATCAAACAAAAAGTACCAGAAACCACACTTCCAGTGACAGGACGCGTTAACATTAAGTCAATTGTATTCATTAATATCAGTATATCACCAACTACCGGACATCAGAATTCTTGATGACAATCACATAAAGTGAAAAAAATTAGTAAATAAATAAATTGCGTGCCATGCCACATTGAACCAGAAAAAGAAAAACAGGGGAAAACTGATTGGACATAAAGAAAACAAGATGGAAAAGAAGAGAGAGAGAGAGAACGAAAGCTGAAAGTTTCGAATGGTTAAAATTCAATTAACCTCATAAAATGAACAAGTGGATAACACTTAATTTCAAGGTTCGGGATAAGGAAATGATGTCGGCATTGGCAATAAAAACAAATTCTTCTTTCCTTTTCCTATAGGCCTTTCGAGTCAAGAAGAGCAATTGACGAGAAAGGGGAAAAAAAATATAATATAAAATCCAACTTCTTCACTCTGGTTGATTGTAACAACGGGTTGGGAGTATTTGAGAACGTAATAACTGATGTAAAAGAATATATTCAAAAACTAGTGAGTTAAAGAAGTTTATATTTCAAGGAACCGTGTGTTTTCTCCTGAATTTATGCTGAAAAATGGAAGAAAATCGTTTTATTTCCCCAGGAAAGAAGCCAGATAAGAAAATAATCGCAGACCCAAAAAAGAAAATGATCAAACGCATAATAATCTATCTAGTTTTGGTTCTTGAATCTACAACATTTTCGCAGATACCAGAAAGATTTGAATTATAACACTAACCTTTCCAGAAGCCACAATGACAGGATCTCTCATCAACTCCTTAGAAAGAGGGCACCTAAATTCTTCCGGAAAACCGGAATTTCTGTTTAGCTTTAAATCCGAAGATTGTGAAGATGGAGATGACGACGACGATGATTTCTTTCGAAGCTTTAGGTCCTTAAGAGAGGAAAGAACTTCCCTAGCTTGATCAATGGTTTGGATTCTGCAATCGTCATCGTCGACGATGGAATTCACCAATCTGTTCAACTCCTTCTTCAACTCCAACACCTTCGTCGCCGCCGCCGCCGCCGCCGGATCAGAGTCCACCGCCACCACGCCAGATTTTGCCATTTGATCTGGCGGCAGATGATCGGAGCCGTTGCTTTGAATTTTTATACAAAAGAGAGAGAGCGAAATTTGGTCCAGAAGATGAGAAGCAGAGAATAATATCAGTCAGTGGTACTCTCTCTGTTTCGTACTCTTTTTTTTACGTGTGCCTCCCTCTTTGTTTCTATTTATATTTATATTTTTTCTCTATTTATTTTTATTCGCCAACCATTTTTCCCTATTTATAGACATCTTTGTCTTTGGTAATTTATATTTACATCAGTTTTCATTTTAGTTTCTAAATTTTATAAATATTATTCCAATATAAAAGATAATGCTAACAAACGAATCAGAGTTGTTTACATTTTAATTTTCTTCCATTTATAGTATTTAAAATGTAAAAATATTATATTAATAAAATTGAAATGTAATATTGTTTTATGGGTTTAATTGAAAAATCATTATTTAAATTTTCTTCCATTTACATGTTTGATTTTTTTAAAAAAAATATTTTTTATATTTAAAATTTTCTAAATAATAAAAATTGAATTAAGGATATTTTTAAATTATTACTTACCACAGTCTGCTTGTCTAGGAAGTCTCCGAAGTGTTTGAGGTTAATTGACCTCCAAGTCATTCATTTGCATTTTTTGTAAGAAAAAAATTCAAATTAATTAATCTTTCTCTTTAAGCTTCACATGATCTTTTTGCTTAATCAAGCTTAAAGTGGAAAGAATTTATTCTTTAAAATATATATATATATATATATATATATATTTTAAAAAAAAAAAAAGAACAATGCAATGTATATATTTTTGAGTTTTTTGTTGAAATATTTTCTTACCAGATTCATGAATATATTCATTAGATATTTAGATTTTTATCACTTTATAAATAATAAATACGAGTTTTTATTGGCTGGAATAAATAGGAATTGCGTAAGTTAAATTATATAATTCAAAATTTAAATAATTCTCTAAATATAATTTGAAATTGGAGGGATCATTATGTTGGAATATTTTAAAATGAAAAGATATGGTTTTTTTTTTTTTGTAAAGTCATGTTCTTGTAAATTAAAGAATTTATGTGAAGAGTTGTGTAGAGAGTTATAACATTAAAGATCATGTCAAAGAATTAAAGATACGTATGATATCCACCATTTAGTGAAAGACTATGTTAATTTTTTAAATAAACTTTAAATAATATAAAGATGTAACTCTTCGTAGAAAAGTTAACTTAAATAACCATTGATTATTTAAGTTATGATAATCCATGAATCTTACATATAATTATAACTTTTAATTGAAGAGGTGTTGCTTTAAGCGAGACACAACTTCAAGGCATCATTCAGTGGCTTATAAATTCCTATCACCATTAGGTTATTCGGACATACAACATCATCACAACACACCATACAACAAAATCAAATTTAAGGTCTTTATCTTTAAGTGTATACAGAGATAAAGTTAAATTATCACTTTATAAAAGACATATTGTTGCCTAAAATTGAATATTAGAAGGGCAATCTATACTTAAGGATCTTTATTGTATACTATATGAAATTCGCCTATTAATTCAAATTATATCTTATAAAAAATGTAGGGGCGAATTAAGCCAAAAGATAAGTATTTTTTACGCCTTAGAAACATTATGGATTACATTTTTTTTCTACATCTCTTCTTCCTCTAATCTTCAAAGAACTAGACACCCAGTCCCATCAACACAATATATTTCTCATTACATATTACTCCTTCCTGGTTTTAATTATATGACATATTTAATCGATTTTGAGGGATTAAGGATAGAGGTTAAATTAGTTAATTTTATTTATTTTCCTAAAACGCCCTTATATAAATTTTGCACTTCAATTACCTTATTGATTTCATATAATCCCTCATTCATATCAATTAGAACCGGAGGGAGTATTTTTTAATTTTCTAATTAGAATATGATGCCTAAGGACGTATCATGGTATTGTTAAGAAATTTAAAATGTGTATCAATTTAATTAAATTCTAGTAAAAGGGATAAGAGTGGATTGAAAATAAAATAGTTCGTATGTTTAGGGAAAAAAAAATCCGAAGTTGTAATAATTGTTTCTAAGAGATGTTGTAAAAAAATATTTATAAAATTTAAATTTAAATTCTAAAATGAGGACTAAATTATGCTCATTGCTCAAAATGGTAGTATGATTTTTCCATATATTTAATTAATTAAATATTTTACATTATTATTTGCAAAGTCTCAAATGTGAACAATAATAATTAAAGTTTTACCAAAATCAATATAATCTTAAGATTAATTTGATCCCCATACAACAATATTCTTCATAGACAAAATACCATAAGAAAAGTATCGGGGGAAAAAAAAGTCGATGACGAATAACAATAAATTGTAGGATAAGCAGTTATCAATTTATTATGATTAATTTATGTTCTGCAATAATTGCAACAAAAGAAATATTTAATTATATGAGCAATCCAACTTTATAATTGATTAGTAAATAATCTAGTTCATTTAACAATAATAAAGATATATTGAATGATTATTATAGTTATTATTATTAATCACGGGTATAACAATACCTCAACAAATCATTAAAGGGGGGAAAACCATCATATCTAGTAGCTAGAAGCCTATCCAAGTCCAAAAACAAAAAACTTCGTTTCCAAAAATGAGAAAAATTTTAAGTTCTTAATTTTTCTAATAAGACAATTTTTTAAAAAATACTTTATACTTATTAATTATGCTAACAAATACTCCCTCCGGTCCTTATTATAAAACGTCAACTAACAATTCTTATAAACCAATAAAAACAGTTAAAGTCAATAAAAATTGTCATACAATTTAAATAACTTCTAATTTACCATTACTAATTGTATTAAACTCTAATATCATATTAATTATTACTCTCACTCATTACCCTTATTAATTATGGGCATATATGAAAAAAAAAAAAAAATTAACGCGCTTTGGAAACAAGCAAGTATTTTATAAAAAAGATCAAATACAATTGCTAGTTAATGTCTTATAATAAAAACCAGATGGAGTATATTAATTCTATCTTCTTCGGTTCTTGTAAAACATTTTAATTATATATATACATTTTTCCTTCTCATAAAAGGTTTTTTTTTTTTTAATAAAAAAGTCTTTACTTAGCTTATTGACGATATTTACCATTCATTAATTATTAATGTTATATTAAGGTGAATTAGAACATATTAAGAATTTAGGCTCTTATTTTAAAATTATTCTTTTAAAAGAACTTTGTTGTTAAGAGTGCTTCACACATATGCCTACTTGACTAAATTTCAATTAGGCAAGCCTCAAACTTGCTTTTCAAAAGATATTATCAATTTAGGTTAAGGTTTATGTAATTGGCAATTATCCTTTTAAGCAAGCAAGTGATTACAAATTTGATTTGATTACTAAATTTTGTGATTTTGAAACAAATTTAAAAACCATTTAAAATAAGTAGAAATTAAGGTTAAAGATACTTATGTTCTAGGAAGACCTTCAACTTTATTTTATATATCTACTATTAGATCAAAATATGGAACTCAACGGATATTGGAGACACCCGAATGTTATAGACTTATACTTCAGGTCTTAATTATAAGATAACATTTGAGAGTTGATTTTGGTCCTAATTATTGGACAACATTCTAATTTTTATCAATTCCTTCCTAAAATGCCCCTATTGATACTCTCTTAATAATAATTAAACACAATAATAATTTAATAATACACATATATATTCTATAAAGAAAGTAATGCTTCCAACTAATTAATGTTACATACTCCTCAATTCTACTATTTTTTTAATAAAATAATTCTGAGTAATTTTTATCATATTTTTATTGTATTTTATAATAATTAAAATTCCTCAAATTCCAATAACATCCGTTACGCAGTCGTGAATTCCTCATTGTTTAACTCACAGTTGCGAAAACCATTTGATGCTTTTGCCTCTCGTCAACCGTTCTTCCCTTGGCATCATTTGCCTTTCCTAATCAATAAAATTCTAATAAGGATATTTTAGGAAAATGAATATAATTAACTAATTTAACTTCTATCTTTAATCTCTTCAAAATCTAGTAAATATGTCCTATAATTAGGATTGGAGGGAGTAGTAAGTATTCTATAAGATAGAGAAAGAACTGTTTTTCTATTTATAAGTTAACTCATTAAATATTTTATATGAATGTACTCCAACATAAGAATTTTTCTTATAATTTTTTTTAAAAAAATCCAAAACACAAGAGATGAAGAAAGTAATTAATAGTAACTTTCTAATTTTATCCCTTACAGCAGAAAGAGAAATGTGGCATGTAATAAAGGTATTTTTTAAAATTAAATTATTTAATAATTATAAAATAGGTCAATATTATTAATTCAAAGAACATTAATGACTTAATTAAAATTTATTTATTTATTTAAATTAGTTAAAAACATCCTATATTATATTTAAGATTAGAGAGTATAATTTTACCGTGTATTCATTTATTAGTGTGCATGTTTCATGCTCACAGGTATAATAGTGGGTATTAAACAGAGGGAAATTATTCGGCCAAAAAAAAACAGAGGGAAATTATTAAATTTTAATGAGATCTAACATTATTCCTAATTTAATAAAGGGATATGATATTGTCACTATCAATATTACTACCATTTTTTTACCGTTGGATCAGAATCTCAATAGGAGAGAGAAATAATAAAGGTAGATGAAATTCTGATCCAACGATAAAAAAGTGGTAGTGATATTGGTAGTGACAATATCCTATCCCTTTAATAAAATATGTTGAGAATAAATTCATGGGAAAATCATTTTCAGGACCCTTTTAAGAGACAAAACCTAAAAAAAAGGCCCATAAAATCTAACAATCCTGAGTGCCTTTTTAATCGCTTGTTAGAGTTTAGCGGTAGAGTTAATGATATAGTTGGAGAAAAATCAACATGTGTTTGGGTTGCACGAGGCATTAACACATCAAAAAAGCTCAAAAAAGCCCCGTTTAAAGCTCTCGTAACCCAAATTTTTTCATAATGCTCTACTGGCACGATGTGGCCCCGCCACTTCTACCACTATCAATCCAAACACAAATCATTATCTATAACCCGACTTTTTTCCCACCACCATTTTTTTACAATTTTCTAACAACCAAATCAGCCCGTCATTAACAACTATATCAATACCCGTTAACAACTATATCAACCCCATTAACAACAATTTTCTAATCAGCCCCATTAACAACTATATCAATACCTCGTTAACAACTATATGAGCCTCATTAACAACTCACGTAAATTCTGACAATCACAAAAAATGGCCTTTTTTGGGATTGTCAAATTTTTTGGGCCTTTTTTAAAAAAGTCTCTTAAAGGAGCCCTGAAAATGATTTTCCCTAAATTCATTGGAAATTTTCATATAATAATTTAAAATGTCTTATAATGGGAAGGTGCAGAAGGAGAGGTTGGTGGGATCCACATGGTCCATTAGGCAAGCAATCACGGGATCCACGGTTCTCCCTTACAGTTGGCACTGCGTGTGGGACCCAACATCACAGCTCGCATCATACTCGTCTCATACATTAGCCTCACGCACCATTCCAGTGTGCGGGAGTCTATAATCCTGTGCGGCCGTTACCACAGCAACCGACTGCGCTTACATTTACACTTGGAGCAAACCAGGCATGCATTTGCTTGCAGCAGCCGCCCTTGAGTCAGCTTAGCCTTCCACGTGTCGTCTTATCCAACCAGCATTCTAAGAAACGCCAGATAAGAAGATAGGATGAAAATGGTGGGTCCCACGCGGTTAATTTCGGGTTTTTAAGTCAAAAAAGTTGGGTTATTGAATTGTCAGAACCAAACAGTTTTCCACTTTTCCCGGCTCTCCTTGGGCCGTTGGCGGTTTGCTCATGATTGAGTTATAAGTTTTTTTTTTGCTCAGAAATTTTTTTTGAGTTATAAGTTATTGAACCGCTTTTGTCTGTGATTTAATGCAAAGACAAGACGAAACTGTTACTCAGTTACGCACCGCCGAAGTTGAGACCTTTTTTGGGTCAAAGCTCGTGAAATTCCAGAGAAATTTTTTGGGGGGTCAAATTCGAGAATTTTGTTTTAAATATTTTCCCCCCCATTTCTTTAGGGCTAGTTTGGTTTGAGTGAGGTGGAGGGAGGGAGAGGGGGAGGGGGAGATTTTTTAACCCTTCTTTACCAAAAAGACTATGAAAATTTTTTAATATTCCTAAAATATATTCTCAACAAAAAAGAATATTTCTCTCATTAATGGCAATTTGGTCAATTCCCTACTTTCCACTCCCTTTCCCACTCCCTCCCTTCAAACCAAACACACCCTTAGGGAGAATGATATTTAAATGGAAAAATTCTATTTAAATATGAAATAAAATTCCAAAACCCCCAAATATTTGTTAAAAATTGTAAATGATTTAAAGGAAACAAAGACCAAATTGAGATTTTAAAATGTCGGTGAATTTACTCTTTTGCTCTCAATTTTTAACTAAATTTAAAAAGAAAGAAAAATGACCCTCGCTAGAGGGCCATCGCGCCGATCGTCGAGATCCGGCCGTAGGCCCGAGATCCATTGAAGGTTTTTTTTTTTTTGAGTGTGATTGAATCTTTTAAAAAAAAAGAAAAAGAAAAAAAGAAATTGAATGAAAGTGGAGGGTGAGATACAAACCCACCCCATCTTCATAAGAGGCTAAGTGGCCCAATGGGCCACTTAGTTTCTTTAATATATATGTATATATAATAAACTCAGAATCTCATTACTGAACTTGTTATTCCCATTATAAATTTTGTTCATAGTCCTCAGATTTTGTTCATTCTTGTTAATCCCATTATATATAGGGTAAATGAGCAATTTTACACATGAAGTTTGTCCCGGAGCGCCAAAGACCACAAACTTTTTTCTCAAGAAAAATACACACGAAGTTACGTTTTGGGAGCAAAATACCCCGGTTAGTCGACCGTCAACTTAGATGAACGCCGACGCATACATTTGGACCGACACGCGTTGACGTGGAATAAAAAAAAATCAAAAAATTAGAAAACTTCAAAAAATTCAAATTTAGAAAAAAAATTCAAAAATTTGAAAAAATTCAAATAATTAGAAAAAAAAAATCAGGAAAAATTAAAATACCCCCGCTAGTGGGCCCCACCACCGGCCACCCTACGGTCGGGGGCCGCCACCCGGCGGCGGCGGTCGGTCGCTGGCGGAGGCGATCGGATAACCAACTGGTGGAGGAGGAGTTGTATATACACGGGCCGGTGCAGTTGTTGAAGATGACACTAGTAGAAATCGCTCATCGAAAAGAAAATAATAATTAATTAATTAAGATAATCTTTCTTGTCAATTCACCCTACAAAGATAAATCTAATCGATGTGTGAAATTTGACTAAGAACTAGATAAGAAAAATTTTAAACTTTATTAATTCTATCACAAAATTTAACAATTTTTTAAATTTAAATCTATTTAACTATACATTTTTTCAAAAAAATAATTATCTGAATTTTTTTTCTAATTATTTGATTTTTTTTCCAAATTTTTTGAATTTTTTTAATTATTTTAATTTTTTTAATTTTTTCCAAAGTTTATGAATTTTTTTCTAATTATTTTAATTTTTTTCTATTTTTTTTTATTTTTTTCTAATTTTTTGAATTTTTTTTTCTAATTATTTTTTATTTTTTTCTAAAGTTTTTTAATTTTTTTACCAAAGTTTTTGAATTTTTTTTTCTAATTATTTTAATTTTTTCCAAAGTTTTTTGAATTTTTTTTTTTTCTAATTTTTTTTTTTTTTTCAAAGTTTTTGAATTTTTTTCTAATTATTTTTAATTTTTGTATTCCACGTCGCCGCCGTCACCCAAATCGCCACGTCATTGCTCCATCCAAATTGACGGCCAACTAACCGCCATGTGGTATTTTTACTCCCAAAACATAACTTTGTGTGTACTTTTGCTCCGTAAAAAAGTTCGTATACGCTACGGCCCCTCAAAAACTTCATGTGTAAAATTTCTTCTTTACCCTTATATATATAATATTGTTAACACTATTAACAATATTGTTAACACTGTTAGTTTGACTTAACGGAAAATATTGACTTAACAATTTTAAGTGATGACTATGCAATTAAATGCTGATCAAGCATGCTTATATATTAGTATTTTAATAAATTAATATTTTAAATTCTATTAATTTAAAAATATTTAATATAATAGTCTGTGAAGATTATATATATATATATATATATATATATAGATTCATAAGATTGAACAAAATCTGAGCACTACGAACAAAATTTGTAATAGAAATAACATGTTCATTAATAAGATTCATAAGTTCAGTAATGAGATTTATAAAAGTGTTTCTTGATGAAAAAAATGTTAAGAAATGTATATTTGTTAATGTATATATATATTAAAGGAATTAAGTGGCCCAGTTTGAGCCACTTAGTCCCTTTATGAAGGTGTGGTGGGTTCGAACTCCACCCCTCCCACTTTTATTCAATCACCCAAAAAAACAAAAACCTCGTTGGCTCTCAGGCCGCCGGTGTAGAGCCTAGGCCGCTAGTGGTTGCAAGCCGCCATGGTAGCCCTCCGACGAGGTTTTTTTTTTAATTTATTTAAAAAATGAGGGCAAAAGGGTAAATTCACAAACATTTTAAAATTCCAATTTGGTCCATGTTACCTTTAAGTCATTTGCAAATTTTAATAGACATTTTGGGGTTTTGAAATTTCATTTGGTATTTAAATGGAATTTTTCCTATTTAAATACCATATGAAATTCCAAAACTCAGAAAAGTCCATTGAAAAAGGAAATAGACAGAAAGGTTTGCAGGTAGAAATCTGGGTTTTGAATATTTGGACAAAGACATAATTACACTCTCTTTCATTCCTTCTCTTTCCACTCCATTTTCTCTTCTTCACCATCTTCGTGCGACTAGTTCCATAATTATTTTTCGCCGGAAGCCATCAAAGGTTAAAGAAAAAGACTCCGAAAACCAGTTTTCTCTTCTTCTTCTTCTCCAAAAATTCGGTTGCCATCGAGTTCATAAGCTCCATTATCTTCTTCTTCACCATTCAACTTTGTTCTTTATCTTCACTTTCACCATTACAACGCCGAGAAACTAGGTTAAGGCGAAGTTCTGCATTTTTCGGGGAGTTCATGAGTTTTTTTGGCAATCTTATGAATTTTCCCGCGAGCTTTTCTAGTTTCCAGCGAAGAGTAATGTGATTGACAAAAACTGTAAGTAATGACAATATGTGTGAAATGATTGACAAAAAGTTTTGAGTTGTGACCAATTGAGTAATGTGATTGACTAAAATAGTAATGACTTTAACAAAATTAGTAAGTAAGGACAATTAATCATATTTTTTATTTGCAACAATTATGTGCTAACTATCATATCTTGATTTTGATAAATTAGTTAAAATGCTTTATGTTATGAATTGGAGTTAGTATTATACTTAGGTCAAAATCTAATTCTAAATGACTAATATTTGTGATAGGAGGTAGTGCATTATTTTTGGGATCTAATCCCTCACTCTCCACGCAACACTTGATATTGGGCTAAAAGCTTTTATTGTATTTTGTTTTGGTTGGTGGTTAAGTGTTGAAAAGGATGAGTAAGAAGGGCTATTGATGAAGTGGTCTATGTAAGGAAGGACCACCCCATGTCCCAAAAAGAGGAGGAGAGGGTACAGCCCCTTTTGAAAGGGACAATTATCCCACATTTGGCACCACCAAGGTTGAATATGCATTTGCATGTTTGTTTGTTTGGATCTGTCACTATAGTTTTATTTATAATTTTAAATTAATTAACTCTCATATATTAAAAAAAAATTAATTTATTAATTATAGGTCAAATTTTCAAATTTTCTCCTTATTTATAATTGATTTCAAAAGTCAATATGAATAAATTCTTTTTGTTTATTGCATAGGAGTAAAAAAAAGTTCAAAAAAAGCACATTTATTACACTGAAACTAGATTTATAATAAGTACTAATTTTTTTTATAATTAAAATAGACTTATAAATAAGACTAATGTGGTACTTTAATGAAAATATGAAAAAAAATGGATTTAATAAATAATAAAAATAAAATTCAATTAAAATTAGCCATATTGTTAATATTAATTATGCAATTCATATTTTGAGCTTACAATTAGTAAATATTTTTGAGTTTTTTTTTTTAAAAAAAAATCTTTGAGGTAGTATGTTCTAATTTTATTGAGCTTCTGGAATCTAATTTAGAAAAAAAAAAAAAAAAAATAAAATAAAATACTACTCCCAAATCCCAATGATATGGTTTTTGGCTCAGAAATCCACCGTGGAAAAAGTCAACCCTACTGCTGCATATTCCCCCAATGACCACCTACCTATAAAAGTGCCTGTCTGCTTCAATATTGCTATTGACAATTTTGGCGTTTTCTTCTGTCGGCGGGAGCTTTGTTTGTGGATTTATTTGTGTTGTGGTGTAGAACATAGACGTTAGCCTCAATGGCTAGTATGTTTTTTTATATTGGATAGATTAATCTCTCCAAGATATTTATAAATAGATACCAAAGAGAGGATGATTGTTCTAAGATATCTCTAAGGAAGACACCGAAGAATATCAAGAAGATCAATGTGCAACATGAGTATGATGTTTAACCAAAAAGAGGTGTGGTGCACATCAAACCGAATAAGAAATAATGTAATAATAGAAGAATGTACTTTTTAGGTTAACCTCCTATTTATAGAGATTACCTTTAGGATTTCGATCCTTAGGCTTTGTGTGCTTCCAGGCCCATGTTTCAGTCGCCGTACAATCCGAAATTATAGCCTTGATTATAGGCCAATTAGTATTTTACCTGATTAAAGAGGGACTCTGGTACAACTTGTCCTGGCTGTGCCACATATCCAATGGGCGTCATATATGAGTTTATAACAATTTGAATAAGTAAAATAATACTCATTCCTGTCCTAATTATAGGAACACTTTTGTAGTGTAATTCCTAATTACAGGAAGCACTTTAGTGCAAATTACACTATAAAAGTGTTCCTATAACTAGCAGCGGAAGTAGTAGTATCATTTTTTTTTAATATTCACTTAATATTTAATACTACTCATTTGGTTCTTCCCCCACTTTAAATATGAACTGTCTTATCATCATGATTTTTTTTTCATTTATAATATAAAAATGATATAGTTATTTTAATATTTTAGATTTCGTTAAGTATATAGTTCGACTTATATTTTTTCCCCCTTATATTGAATGAAGTATGAAAATATTCAGTAAATAATCATAAAAAAAAAAACACATAAAAAATTAAATTCCAAAATTATTTTGAAAATATAACAATAAAATATTTAAATTATTAAATAAAGCTGTTGTTTGTGATTTCAAATTAAGATTTATTATGTTTAAATTTAAAATTTTCACTATAAATATCTTCAATTTTTATATTTAGCAATGTTTTCTTCAAGCCTTCTTTTTCTTGATAAAGCTAATGCTACTTAGGCTTGCACATATACTTTGGCACATGGCTTTTGTCTTCTAAAATAATATTCTATCAGATTCTTATTATAAAGATCAACTAACAATTTTTACAAACTAATAAAAATAATTAAAGTCCATAAAGTTGTCAAAAAAATAATTTTCAATACTACCCCTATCAATTACACTAAACTCTAATATTATATTAATTATTACTCTCACCCACTACTCTTATTAATTAAGGGCATACATGAAAAATAATAATAATTAATCTTTCTTTGTAACAAGTGCATTATAAAAAAGATCAAATATACTTAATAATGTTGGTCTACTTATAATAAGAATCGTATAAGATTTGTTCACCATAACCATTTTCACCTTGTGGAGAAAAGAGCTCTAGAAAAATAAATATATTTATTAAAAATATAAGAAATTACACTATTCATTTCTCTCAAACATTTAACTGCTCTTCAGAAATGCATATTTGCATTTTTAGGCTAAAAGTGTTAGCTGAGTTTTTTGTAAAATGATAAAAATAAGGAGAAAATATACAAAAATAACTCCAAAATCTACAAATACCAATTCAGAACCTCAAAAAGGTCTAATCACTATGAAGAATTGATTTCCGTGGAACCATCTCGTTCGCAAGTGTCTCAAGCTCGAGCAACGAGGAAAGTGACTTCCTGCTTTGCTCAAGCTTTACGAACCATGCTACCTATTTTACATCATATCATAGTTAGCAAGTCGCTAATATATCATAATTATATAAATAAGTGGAACACAATAGTCTTATAAATAAAATAGATTAATTTCTTAATAATTACTTATTTGCAAGTGTCTTACATTTTACGAACCAGTGTAATAGTCATATGAATAAGTGTGATATTTTTATAATCAAGACAAATTAGTTTTTAACAAGATAAAATTTGCAAGTGTTTTTGTACATTATGAACAATTTGAATAGTTCAATAAACAAGTGGAATGTTTTTATTAATAAGATAAATTAATTTCTTAAAAGATCAAATTTATATTATGAACAAGTCGAGTAGTCCTACACGCAAATAGAATAGTCTTATAAACGAAATAAATTAATTTCTTAACTATTAGAAAGGTGACTCAGCAAAATGGAGTTGGTGCACATATTTACTCATAATTGCAAAAACGTTTCATGTATCATCTATACCTTTCAGACTAGAATTTTATAGGACTGATCTTACTTTTTAATTAGATTTTAATCAATTTTTATCTAAAATGTTACAAAATATAAAATAATATCAAATACCCGTTTATAATAATCAACTCATATAGTAAATAATATTTTTTTTTCAATGGTTAAGAAATTAATTTATCTTATTCATAATACGTACTATTCTACTTGTTTATGATGGGAAAGGTACATACATGTAAATGTGTAATTGTTAAAAAATTAATCTATCTTGTTTATAAAAATATTTCACTTGTTCATGGTGTGTAAGACACTATCAAATAAATAATTCTTAAGATGTTAATTTATCTTGTTCATATGACTATTCCACCTGTGGTGTGTAAGACAATTACAAATAAGTAATTGATAATAAATAAATTTATTTTATTTATAAAACTATTCAACTTGTTCATGATGATGTATAAGCCAGTTGCAAATTTGATATTGTTTCATGATATGCAAGATTCTTGCTAACCTTAGTGTAAAGTTTGTTGCTCGGTTTGTCGTGAAATGGGCAAATTTTAGGTAAGGGCAGGACTAACGGAAATGCATATAGAGCTTAAGCGAAGCAGAAAGCCACCTTCCTCATTGCTCCGACTTGAGACGCTGCAAGCCTGCCCACATACTCCATAAGTGCTTGCGCCAGCTTCAAATTGTTCTGCTGAATCGCCTCCGCACATGCCACCAGCGTGCATGAGACGCACCTCGTTTTCTTGGGAGTCAACGAGAACCACCGTACGTGGTTGCTCTGGTACAGTCGTTGGAGACAGCAACGGAGGGGGTGACGAATTAACAGATTCAGTTGAAGGTGAAGCTTTCAAATTGCATATGGCTATTTTCACTATCTGTCGGAGGTTGTGCTCGGAATCAGCGTGGTAAACGATCGACTGATCCTCAATCTGCTACTAAGAATTGGAGAAATTTCCAGTGGATAAGAGAGCGGCTGGAAAATGTTGGATCTTTTTTTTAAAAATGAATAGGGGTATTGATGTCTTTTTAGCATAAAATTTAATTTAATTTTGCCCCAAGTCCCTGCAGAGTGCAGTGAGCTTTCAGAAATTTTTGGGGTCATTTGATATTAATTGATTGCAGTGGTCCTTAAGTGAAATTTTCCCAATATTTTCTTTTTTAGTCCAAAACAATCATTTATTAGCCCAAACACTGAAGAGTTAATAAGTTTAGCTGGGCCTGAAGGAGTTCGTAAACTTGATATAGCCTTCTACTTTTGGATTTGTAAAACTGGGCCTTCCATAGAATAATGAGCAGAAGTGCTGACTTTTCGAAGTATTCTTTTTAGAGGAAACATTTCAAAGTATTATTTAAAACAAAATAATGCTTGCTACTTAGTTGGTTGGGTAGTTCGAGTGGTGAGCTAAGATTTTTTTAATATATATATATATATATATTTTAAGGAAGTTTTAAATACATTAAAAAACAAAAGAATATGTAAATGCAAGAAAAAAAAACTTCAATTTAATATAAAAAATAATAATAATCAAGAAATAATAAGAATATCAAATGCAAGAATAAACTATACTCAAGAAGATACAGGCATGCATATCTCACTGAAGGAAAATTAGGAAGCATTTTTTTTTGGTTGCCCACCCGGTTCACCGAGGCTTCGCCCCGACCAACCGATCCGACCCGCGTCAAGACTTTGGCCATGGTGGGAGAGTCCCAAATGGGGTTTTTTGATTCACAAGGCGCTCGAACTCGAGACCTTGCTTAAGCGACACAAGCCGCTTACCACTTGAGCCAACCCCTGTTTTATGTGTATGTGAGACTGCTAGTTTGACAAACCCATTTTTCGTTCTCAAAAACCAATTTCCTAGAAACTCTTACCATTTGCAAAACCTAATTTTAGGTTAATATTCCATTTTTCAAAAGTCATTTTTGAGTTACTCAAATAAACATTACCAAAACTCGAGTTTTGCAAAAGTCAAAAGCTAGACCTTCAAAACTAGTAGCCACACATATACTATGATATTTTACTAATTTATTTTTATTAGGTTTTCTTTGGTTCTTTCCTATTTTATTAAAAATCCTAAGCATGCATATTTATGATTTGTGTTAATGTATGTTCATATTCAAGAGACCCGAATTTTCTTTTTCCCCAATTAAGGGTATCTTTTATGGGTGCACTTGCACCCATGGGAAACAATGTGGCTCCGCCACTGGGTAGTTCAACTAAGGAAATTGCTTATTAAACCATAGGGTAAACCTTCATATTTAAAAGAGCTTACAAAGTAATGGTGGTTAAGTGCCCCCCAAAAAATGATTTATTTATAAATTAATAAACATACTCATTGAGACCTAGAGCCATGTGTGAACAAAACACGTTCATGGTGACAAGATTTGCGTTTGGTCAATTTGTAGTTCTCTGGGTTTGTTCGATTTGTATTTTGTTTATTCTATTTCATACTCCCCTGCTTGGCGTTCTCTCTTGATTCAAAATTATGTTTTGTTGATAGAGAGGTTTCTTGTTTCTTTTTCAAGAAATGGTGATAAGGATGATGTGGCATTATAGGTGGCATAATATTCTAAATGGAAGAGCCACCTCATCACATGTTCGTCAACAAACTGTTGACTATTTGTGTATTTAACGGAAAGGAACATTTGTTCCTTTTTTTAACACTTCGAGGGTATATTTGCCCCCTAAAAAATTTTCAAGTGCCCATTTACAAAAACTTCTGGGGCACCTTAACCCTATTTTTTCATTAACTTATTGTAATTTTACTTAGTTAAAAGTAATTTTCATTATGCGTAGAAGGGGAGGTATGATAATATAAATAAAATTTCTCAAACAATTATGCCTATTAATCTGCATTTTTTACCACCCAAACAAACTTCCGAAGTAACGACATAGTGCCCAGTGGGCAGCACCTATGATTAGTACGGCGGCTAAGTTACATAGTGCCCAGTGAGTAGCACCTACGATGATTAGTGTGGCGGCTAAGTTACCGGAGTCTCTTCTGAAATGGAAGCCACCGGAGGAGGGTTATGTTAAAATAAATGTTGATGCTGCTTGTCCTCACGTGGAGAAACGTTGTTGAAAGGTTTCATGTGTTCCCTGGATACTCATGGGAGTTGTATGGCGGAAGCATGGGGTGTTTCATGGGGGAATGAAGTTCTCATGGGACCAAGGGTACCGGCACGTGCCGGTGGAACCAGACTGTCGGAATCTTATGCAAAAACTGCAGAATTATGAGCAATACGACGGTCACCAGGATGTTTTCGTGGAGATTGTCGCTATGATGAAAAGGGACTGGAAAGTCCAGGTGGTTTGGTGTAGACGTGAGGCCAATGGCGGTACTGATGAACTAGATAAGGAGGCCCTATCTGTGGCTAACTGTTTCGTCGGCTTTTCCTTACCTACTGATTTCATTATGAATATCATCATGAAGGAAGCATTGTCATAGTTTTCTTCACGGGCATGTACTCTCATAAAAAAGAAGTAATGAGTAATGACATAGTTTAGAAGCTACTGATGCAATCAAGCCTGTTTGATCATGGGCGATATATGACCCTATTAATGATTCTTTTGGAGAAAAACCTCATCAACGATCAAATTCGTTAGACTCATTCAGAGAAGATTGCTCATATGACCAAAAACAGGAATAGCCTTCCTGCTTGATATACCAAAATTAGGGGGGGAGGTGCTCAATATCCATTCCAGGGTGACCGGATTGTGTTGATTCCATTCCTATCCCTCTAAGCATATTTTTCGCAGTTTCTCGCTCCTGCAACAAAGAATTACATTGTCAAATGATTTGGTGACTAACATAAATTTCAAATTATTGTGTACAATATACTGTACTCACCGGTCCGGTATAATCCAGGAGACGTGTACAATAAACCTCTGCTTCTTCATCTCTTTTTTGGGCTCTGCAGTATGTTGCAAGATAAACCAAAGCCTCAACCATGTTAGGTCCTTCCCTCTCCTCATCTTCCATCCTTTCCAAATCCTTCTTAAAGTAAAATGCTGCCTCGTCAGGATGCTCCATCTCAGAGTGCAGCTTTGCTAGTTTGTGAAGAGCGATTGCTTCCCCGTCATTACAGTCTGCAGCCCTTCTGTAACACTTTATGGCCTCATCAAGCATTCGAAGCTGCTCAGTTTCATAGCATTGCCCCATTGCTATCCACAATCGAGAATCATTTGGCTGCAAGAACACGGACTTGCGGAAGTAGTGAAGAGCATAGAAAGGCATACCCATCATCTCGTAAGCTTGCCCCAGTCCATACCAAGCACGATAATCACATGGGTCTATATCTACAGCACGGCGATACGCATCAACAGCTGCCGGAGTGTTCTTCATCTCAACAAACTCATGACCCATCAGTGTCCAGGCAGATAGATAATTTTTGTTTAATTTGAGGGCCCTCCTAAAATACACAACTGACTTTTCATGCATCCCCTTTAAACTGTAATAATTCCCAATGATGCAACAAGATTCAGGCCTATATTTATCAGTCATAAATACTCTATGGGCAAGGTGACTCAGAGCAGAAGCAGATTCCTTAGCATACAGCACATTGGAGTACATATCCATGTCGTCTATTCTGTACGGATCATTTCGTAGAAGCTCTTCAAATATTGCTTCAACTTGATCAAATTCTCTCAAACTGTACTGGGCTTTTGCAACCTGAGCCTGTATATAATTACTATAACCAAAGGTTCCTTGTAAGTATTGATATTTTGCCAAAGACTCATTGTGCATCCTTAATTCTTGGTAAGCACTAGCAAGAAAAAAGTCCTTCATCCAGTGATTATTGAGATTAAGACTATTTAGGATATCAATTGTAGTGCATAAAGATTGCAGTTCAGACCAGGCGTTCCAGTTCCAAGGGTAGTTATTCACAGATTCCTCAAGAACTGTACGAGCAAGACTGTCACTGCCTTTCTGTTTGAGCACCAGACCATACAAGTACAATCCAAAAGGATCGATTGTACCATTCTTGCGCAGAGTTGACAACTCCCTCTCCAAGGAAACCAATTCTTGATTTATGGCATCACTCTTACCTAAAGGTCCTTCAAGTTCTATCATCTCTTCCTCTTTTCTTTTTTCTCCAGCCTGTATGAAGAAAAAAGTAGGGAACTATAAGTTTTAGACATGAACTTTCCAATGAGCTTCAGCTGGAAGTCCCTTAATAATACATTCGCATTTCGCAAATAAGTTGAAGCAAATAAATACATTAGTTCAGACGCAGTCAAAGCATTACACTTTGTTATTGACAAATTAACATTTCAGTGCATTACTTTAATTCAAGACAACTCATCTCTATTAGCACTTTAAAGCTGCTCTCTTCTCATGCTCAACGTAGCCACCTATTGAATATACTCTATCGCAAGGGTAATCGAAAGATGACTCTGTATGCTACCCATATTGGTTTTGCCAAGAAATCAAATCTATTTGTCCGTCTAGTTTAACTAGTTTTATTGTTTTCTTTCGTCTAATTTTCACTAATTGAATTATAAATATAATGATGATGCACATGTCACAAATAACGATGATCCAATCAGATCTCTAACTGATTATATTCTCCCACAAAACAACATAACAACCATTTTCGGGAGAGAACATCCAACCCTATATAATGCATTAAAACCTCCTGTAGCACGCCAGACATCATTTTAGATAATAGCATTTATCGAAAAATAGAACACAACTGACCAGATATAGAGCATAGCAGCGCAAGAAAAGAGATTTCCTTCCAGTTTGATCACGAAGAACATGTGCAGCTCTTTTATACTCCCGGCAGTCAAAATAAGATTTAGCCAAAAGATAAAAGTCCCCATCAACCAAGTCATCTTCCACCATCACAGGAGTGGTTACATACGAAACACCAGAAGCCGGAGTAGTAGTGATCTCCTTAGTCCGATATCTTCTCTGAATACTTGAGCTCCCACGCTGAAATCTGGTGTTTGAAGGAGTGAATTTTGCTGGCTCTTGCTCAATGCCAGTCAATTGTTCTGCCGCCCTGCAAATTCGAATGCAATTACACAATATATTTGTTTCGCATTTAAAGTACTCATTGGCATCCAAGTAAAATGATCATCGGTAGTTTTACATTCTATACTTCTAAAGTATCCAGGCTCAGATTTTTCACCCCTATAAATTCAAGTCCAGGGAAACAAAAGGGTCGGAAAATGTAATACTCAGGCTTAACTCTACTCCAACAAGAGATTCACGAGATAAAACGGTCGGAAAACAGCTAAAATGAGTTAAAAGAAAGCAGGAACTTTAGGGTTTTTGAGATTGAGTACCATTTGGAAGCAGAGTAAAGACAACGATCATTGAGTTGACGAATCGCAATGCGGAGCTCACTTCGGCAACTCTCTTTGGAACTCATCGATTCGATTACTGCTGAGCGAACGAATCAACGACAGTTCGTCATGAAAGTGGAAATCCAAGAGCAAGCTCCGTGTGGTAGTAAGTAGCAACTTCTAATGTACGCTGCGAAAGAGAACGACAACCGGCGAGCAGGTTAACAACGACCTCAACGCGTTGGCGACGTACGGGGTGAGGAGTGAGCGACAGAGCGACGGAGGCTGAGGGGGGGATGGGAATGAGCGCGAACCCTCCTACGGATTTTCTTTCGAACGAGCCAGGGTAATTTGATAATTTCAAACTTCGAATTTATTACACTAAGGTCCCATGGAACTTTTTAGTTATTTGGAGATTTCCTAGGACTGTTTAGTGGTTATTTGTCCTGCGAGACTCAACAGCAATTTCTTTTTAGGGAAAATCCCTCTCAGGTCCAAGGGACCAACATAATTTTAAGAAAGTCCCTAAGAAAAGTAAAGTCCTAAGGACTTGATGGGTATTAATGAAAAAGATAAAATTACATTGGTGCCTCTAGGATTAAAAAAAGGAAAAGGAAGGGCAGATGATGTTTTGGCGAGCTGTCTTCTTCTTCTAATCACTGAGAAAGGAAAAAAACGGAGAACATGAGTAATACACAAGGGGGAGTGATCAAGGTTGAAGGTTCAATGTTGAATGGTGTGTTCTAATTACATGCATGTTGTTTTCATCAACTGTGTGAGAGGCTCAACTGAGGTGGTTTTTTTTTGTTGTGTATGCTTTTTCTTTCCCCCCCCCCAAATTGAAGGGTGAGTGGTTGAAAGGTTGGAGTTTGGGCTCATTTATGTCACTGTGGCTAGGAGATAGGTAAGAAATACTAAGATTTTGATGAAGATATCATCATCACCATTGTAGTTGGTCTTAAATCATTGTAGGGTAAGGTTAATAAAATGTTGCTATGTTTTTTGTATGGAAACAGAGGGAAATGTTTGTCTTTTAGTAGGAATAGTTGAATGTGATTAAGGTATTTTGGTGGCAAAAATGCTGAAATGAGATAGTTGTTAATATAATTGTTTAGGTTGTTAATACAAATTGTATATTGTAGGGTAGGGTTAATAAAATGTTGCTCTATTTTTGGGCATGGAAACAGAGGGATTGATCTGTTTTCTAGTGGGAATGGTTGAATGTGATAAAGGTATTTTGGGGGAAAAGCGTTGAAATGGGATAGTTGTTAATACCTACAATTGTAATTGTTAATATGATTGTTTAAGTTGTTAATACGAACTGTATGTTGTAGGGTAGGGTTAATAAAATGTTGCTATGTTTTTTAGCATGGAAACAAAAGGATTGGTTTGTTTTTTAGTGGGAATGGTTGAATGTGATAAAGGTATTTTGGCCGTGAAAACGCTGATATGAGATAGTTGTTAATACCTATAGTTGTAGTTGTTCATATGACTGTTAAAGTTGTTAATACTAACTTTAAGTTGTAGATTGCAATTAAAGATTACTAGTATTTCAGGAAGAATATATTATGTTTCTTTCATTGGGGGGGGAGGTTTGTACATGGTGGAGGAGATGAAAGTGAGTATGTTGGTGGTATGGTAAGAATAAGATGCATAAAGGAAGGCACAACATATAAGGAGTTGCAAAGAATCATATCATCTTTAATTGGAAAAGAAAGTAATGAATTTGCGTGAAATTCAAAGTTAGCATGGATACAACTTTCATTTATATGACCATTAGTATTCTTTTGTAAATGATGTCGTCTATGTAATGACATGACCTTGAACAAAAACCTCGGTTGGAAAAACAATTATATTGCTATATTTAACTCTTGTTTCTATTGTCCATTCAGGTTATGCAATTGTAAAAATGAGAGTAATAGAGTTGTTAAAATCCACTGATAGAGTTGTTAACACTCACTGATGTAGTTGTAAAAACCTACTGATAGATATGTTAACTCCCACTTGTAAGAACCGGCTGAACCCAAAAGGGGGGGTGAATTGGGTGTAAGATTTAAAACTTGGAACTTTGAAAATCTTTTCACGTTTTCTAAATCAACAGTTAGATATTCAAATAAACATATACTGGAAATATAAGAGATAAGGGAAGATAATATACAAATTGAGATTTATACTTGTTCAGTTTAATTCTTGACTTACGTCCAATCCCTAACTCCATTTGAGATTTTCAATCCACTATCCTCTTATTTAATCCAGGCACAAGAGAAGCATATACAATCCCACATGTTCACCCAGGCACTTGTGAAGTCGAATCTCTCCCCTAGATACTCCCCCTTACACACTGTAAGAATACAATTGGTTTCCCACTCAAGATCACACAATCTTGAGTAACTCTCAGATAAAATGATTACAATGAATAATTTCTCTTATAAGTGAATATGATTAATACTAAAGTACATAATCGATCATCTCACTCTCTCCTGTAAACTGTATAAACCTTGAGAAACAGAGAGTGTATGAGTTAAGTGTGTATTGGCATATCGATGGTGAAGTAGTAAAATCATTTCATTGGCTTCGTCGAGTCATTCATCAATCGTCTATTTTGAATGCTTCTATTTTTATAGTTAATGAACAATTCTTCCATTTAGAATATGACCATTGGATGTCTGTTGGAAGTAGCCGTTGAAGCTTCTGTTGTAGTATTTAATATTCTGATACAAATTTGACATTTTGAGGATTTGCAAGTAATCTTTCGTTTGATCATTTGAAACTCACTAATAAACATGTTTAGTAGTATTGAGAATAATAATGAGTGATGTTAAGAAGATATTAAATCATAAGCAAAGAGTTAAACTTTACGGACACGGTGATTTACAAAACCAGAAAAGCAAACTCGAGTTAATTTCTAACTGGCTCGAGTTGCTGACTCGAGTTGATCATTCCACACTTGAGTCGCAGTTACATCTTCTTTGAAAAAATATTTCAAAGCATAAGAGAAAATGTCTCTGTATGGACTTAAATTTATTTTTCAATATTCTAAGTCCCTCATTCAAAATGTTCGCTTCAAGTTGATGACTCGAGTCACACAATATTCACTCGAGTCAATATCATTTTCACAAATGTCTTCGAGATAAGTTTTAAAAATGATTTGAACACCGAATACACTCGAGTCATTAAGTGATGGCTCGAGTTGTCAAAATACATTTTGGGAAAATGTTTCAAAGTTACACTCGAGTCACTAACTCAAGGCAATATTTTGACTATTAGAAAATATTTTGAATGAGGGACTTAGCATTTTGAAAAAAAAAATTAAGTCCACAAAAGTCCACTCGAGTCACACAACATAGACTTAAGTTGAAGTTTTTCATAAAACATTTCACACATGCTTTAACTTCATCAGGATTGTAGTATCAATCTATCCCCTTGGCTTACACCTTATGACAATTTCGTATCTATCTCTGCACCTAATACTCCCAACCTAGTTAGGTTGTTCTATTTCAATATGGAATCTAACAATGTCCTCAATGCTGATGGTGAGTTGGTTGAGGAAAGAGTGACAACCATAGTCAAAGGTGTCAAATTCACCTTATTTGCCTCAATCCTTAACACTATCCTGAAAATTGACAACCCTCCTCCTGTTTCCTCACCTACCTATAGCAACCAAGAGATTTTCTCAACCCTTCGACCAAATGAGCCATTTCCTGAAAACCAACAGCAGTTGCTAACCTTTAAACCAGGGTCTATGTCTCCTATAAACCGGGTTCTCTGGTACATCTATTCCAGGAACTTCATCCAAAAGGGAGGGAGCTTTACACACTTCTCACAAAAAGACTATCGTTTCTTCACTTCTTTTGTGAAACAGGACCCTTTAAATATTGGCCACTGGATTTTCCAGGAGATGATAAGATTTAAATTTTCATCCAGAAGGCCTTCCCACATACCATTTCCATCTCTGATTTCAGTTATCTTATTCTACCATAAGATCTGGTATGTTGGTTCTGCTGAGACCTTGAAGAATCCTCCATTCTTTGGCAAGGCTCAACTCAATCTTATGAAGATTACCTTCGAAGCAGAAAATTCTGGCCAATCTCGGGCTCCTTCAAGATCATAAGCAAGAGCCTCTCAGGCAAGAGCTCAGGAAGCCCAATCTGCTCCTAGTCATCCTCCTCAAACGTCTCTGCCATCTGATTTTGACACCCGTGTCAAGGCTATCGTAGATGCTGCCATTGCCTCCCTCTCTATTCGCTTAGAATTTGAAATAGGCAAGTTGGTAGCCGAGGTCCAAAGAGGTAATCATGAGAATGTGGATGCTCAGGATGCTATGAAGGTGTCTGTTAAAGCTGTCTCTGTTCGTAACGCTACCTTCTCAGAAAAAGTGAATGATCTCACTGGCCACATGATGGATCATGATGCCAAATTATCCACACTCATGGTTGGCAATGTGCTTCTTAGTGACAAGGAGGATAAAATTTTAAAGCATCTTGGCTTCTCTTCTGGTCCTGGTCCCTCTGCAGGTCCTGCTGTAAAGCCTGAGTCTGAACCATCATCCTCATCACCTTCCTTCACCTTCACCCCTCCTCCAAATCCTCCCATTATCCCTTCCTCTCCAATCTCCACTTCTACACCCACCACAGAAGTGTTATCTACTTCCTTTCCCACTACACCTACTACAGAGATTCTTCATATCTCTCAGACGCCCACAACTGAGATTTTTCATCCTTCTCCTTCTCCTATCTCAGCTCCATCCCCATTTGAAGATGACAAAGGGGGAGAGAAAGGCCAAGAGTAGAACTTAGGTGTTGAAAATTTGTAGCAATTGTAGTTTGTTATGTTTTGGTTCAATAGCATGTATTGCATTTTAAGTATCAATGAATGAATGAATTTTATGACTTTTACATGCTTCAGTTACTCATCTATGATATTTTGTCATTCTTGAATACTGCTATGTGCAAAATCATGTTTTCAAAATGTCTAAGCTTTTCAAAGTGTCAAAATGGTATTTCTGTGAACACTTCTGAGATTTGAAAACTCTCTCAAATGCAAAACATAATTTAAAATTCAAACTCTCAAATTCTAGGAATCTTGGTTTACAAGTGTTGTCATCATCAAAAAGGGGGAGAATGTTAGTTCTCTATGTGTTTTGATGATAACTGACAATTATAAACACAAGTTGAAGTTTGTCTTTGTTAAGTTAAAAAACTTACTGTCAAAGGCAAACTCGAGTATTGGTCTCAATACTCTAGTATTGACTTGACAGAGAGTAGCTCAATTTTATTAAACAAAGTAATACTCGAGTATTCCTTTGGATACTCAAGTATTGAACTTACAGAGAGCACTCCAAGTTTTTCACCCTGAGCCAAACTCAAGTATTGGTTTGAATACTCGAGTATGCATCATGCATAGACTCTCTCAATATTTCCTAAAGATTTCAAAACTCAAGTATTTGTTTTGAATACTCAAGTATTGATCTTACAAAGATTCACCCAAGTTTCAACTTGAGAATACTCGAGTATTGGTTGGAATACTCGAGTATCGGATTGACAGAAAACATACAAGTTTTTCACATATCTTTCAAAACTCAAGTATCCATTACAATACTCAAGTATTGGTATTACGAGAGTCACCAAAAAGTTTCAACTTGTGAATACTCAAGTATTAGTATGAATACTCGAGTATGGGATTAACGTAAAGTTTTCAAACTTTACACATGTCTTTGAAAACTCAAGTATTGAGATTTGAAAACTCAAGTATTGACTTGATAAAGATTTCTCAAAGTTTTCAAATTCTCTGAATACTCGAGTATTGTCTTGAACACTCGAGTATTTGACTGACATAAAGTTTTCAAGTTTTATACAATTATTTGAATACTCAAGTATTGACTTGGGATAAGATTTCACAAAGTTTTTCAAATGATTTGCATACTCGAGTATTGAGTCCGAAACTCGAGTATTGGGTATACAAAGAGCTTTACTCTTTTTCAAATGATTTGGAAACTCAAGTATTGAGATGAATACTCAAGTATTGAGGTTTTGGACTTAAACTTATTTTCATATCAAAAGTCCAATACTCGAGTATTGATTTGCACACTCGAGTATTGTTCCTATTTCAAAGATATGGTCCAAAGATCAAATCACGACATTCCTCTCTGGAAGAGGAATACTCGAGTATCATGTTGGATACTCAAGTATTGATATAAGTGCACAGTGCTAAACTAGAGTATTGAAGAACATACTCGAGTATAGGTCGCGTGGTTTGAAAATTAAATATGACGAATGTGTGAAATCTTCTTGTTTAATCTCAATACTTCTCCTCTACACCCACTATTATTCTTAACTATGTTTAATGAGTTTATTAGTGAGTTGTAGATTGTTTAGAGGACATTAAATGATGATTTGAACAAAAGCAAAAAGCAATGTCAGAACATTAAATGCAAGTCCAGAAGCTTGCATCCTTTTGAGCCATCATTCTCTACACGTTTGCAAAAGGATTAATGTCTGCTTTCCCTAAGCAGTACTTGCTCTTCCAACGGATCTATTACAAGGAAAGTCAACACTAATCCTCTGGACAAAAGGAACTAACTGAAGAGTAGAGAGAGAAGACACCAAAGTGCCTCCAACAGCTAGATTAATGCACCAATGGTCATAATGGAGGTTGCAATGGATCTTTAATGCTCTCTTAGTATAAATAGAGTAGCATTCAATTCTTTTTAACTAACACACCTGCTAAAAATGAATTACATTCAAGTTTTACAACTACTCTTTCAGTTTTCACTTGTAAAGTATCTTTTGATACATTAAGCCTCGTTGTTTATCATTATCTACTCTTAGAGAGAGTTCACGGATTGTAAATCATTTATTGTAAAGAATCTCAAGTCTCGGGGACTTGGAGATTGGGATATTGATTGCAACTTGTAAGGGGGAGTAAGTTCTAGTGAGAGAATTACTCTTGAGTTACGAGTGTGTAATCAATCGTGATAGTGAAATCCCGAGTGTCCGGGGATTGGACGTAGGTCAAGTTGGACCGAACCGGATAACTCTCTTGTGTTTTTCTGTTCTTCCCTATCCTCTCGTCCAGCTTCTGTTTTAGTGTTCGAAAACGAGCAATTTCAAAAGAATTTTTATAATCCCCAATTCACCCCCTCTTGGTGATTAAGCTCCACTTTCATAATGATGTCAAAATTCTAACTAAATAAGACATATCTCTTCACAACAACATAAAGAAAGGGATTCTTAAGATTTGCTGAGACATGTATAAAACATTTAGAAACGTGATCAATCATATCTGACCTAAGAAATTCTCACTCTAATAGTTATGTCTAGCATATAGGTGATTTATACTTTTGCCTGTACAAAGCTTCAAACGGTGCCATCTGTATGTTTGCGTAATAGCTGTTGTTGTACGTGAATTCTGTTAACTGTAGATGTTGATCTCAATGGTCTTTAAAGTCTAATACGTATGCTCTAAGCATATCTTCTAGTGTATGTATTGCCCTTTTTGATTGGCCATCAATCTAAGGGTGATAAGTTGTACTAAATCTCAGCTTCAATGCTTCATGCACTATTTGCTCATTCATCTTGCCTTTGAGCTTCTTTTATTCCGTCTATCTGATTGTTTTAACAAGAAAAATTTGAAAGATAGGCTTCATCGGGTGTATTTAAAGTTTTCGGGGAATTTGATTTGACAGTGATTAAGTCTCTAAAATCTTCAAGCAACCTTTGTTCTTGAATCATCATGTGAGCCATCAGTACTAATTTTCTATTGAGAGTACCTACACGACATTTACTCTATCCGGATGATACTTACTCTCTAAGTCGTAGTTTTATAGTAATTTTATCTAGCGACGCTACCTATTACTGAGCTCCTTTTTAATCTAAAAGGTATTTCAAGCACTTGTGGTAGCAGTACAATTCTACGGTCACACCGTAGAGGTAATGCCTCCATATTCTCAAAGCAAACACGATAATCTCTAACTCTAGGTCATGCGTAGAATAGTTCGACTTGAGAGGCTTTAACTGATGAGAGATGTAAGTCACCACGCTATCCTGCTGCAGCAAGACATATCCCAATCCATACCTACTGGTACCATTACAGATTATATAAACTCTACTTGGATCTGGGATAACCATCACTTGGTACTATGGTTAACTTCTCCCTTAGTCTATGGAAGCTCGTCTCACAGTCCTCATCCCACATAAATGATTTGATTTTACTCGTGAGCTTTGTCAATGGTAAGGCAAGACGCGAGAAATTCTATATGAATCTGCGGTACTATCCCGCTAGACCCAAAACTACATATCTATGTCACTATTTCTGGCTCTTTCTTGTCCAGAACTGCTTCCACTTTGCTGAAATTAACAACAACACCGTCGCGTGATAGAACATGGCCCAGAAAGTTTACTTCTGGCAGCCAAAACTCACATCTACTTAATTTAGTCAAGAGTCGCTTCTCTCTTAGTACACTCACAACTGATCGCTACTGTTCTTTGTGTTTCTCTTCTTATTTCCTAACGGATGAGGATGTCATCAATCAACACCTTTATTAACCTACCTATGTGTTTGAGAGAAAATTTGGTTCAAGTACTCTATGAACATAGTAGGTGCATTTGTCAGTTTGAAAGGCATCACAAGGAATTCAAAATGCCCGTATCAAGTCCTGAAAGCTATCTTCAGAACATTGCTAGTTTTGATTCGCAGCTGGTGGTGTTCTGAGCGTAAGTCAATTTTTGACAAGACGTAGGAATTAGATAATTGAGTAGATCGTCGATCCTGGGAGGTGGGTATTTGTTTTTGACAGTTACTTCGTTCAACTCACGGTAGTTGATACAAAGTCGCAAACTCTTATTTTCCTTCTATATGAATATTATTGGGAATTTCTAAGGTGATACGTTGGGTCGAAATAAACCTTTTCTCCGGTAGTCCTTCAAGTTGCTTTTTCAGCTCTTGTATTTCGTTCGGTGTCATTTGATATGGCGCTTTGGATGTTGATCCTGTGCTAGGCATCAATTCAGAAGTGAATTTTAACTTCTCTTTCTGGAGGTAATTCGGTAAGATTATCAGAGAATTTATTCGTGACTGAGTTGTTTTTGAGTAAAGATTCAGCTCTCGCATCAATTCTATCTTTGCTTTGTGAATGTGGGAATGATATCTTCTCATCGCCACCGTTGATCATTGCATTGTTTGCCGTTAGTTAGTCAAAGTCAAGAATGACGTTGATGTTGTGAAGTGGTATTTGAATAAGATCTCTATTAAGCTTACTTATACTCGCAATTTGACATGCTTTATAAACTAAAGATTTCACACCTAGTGGTGTAGCTACTATTAGATCTGTAAATATGCATCCCAAAATGATTTGCGTAATGATCTGAAATAGACGAGTGATTAGCACCCGAATCATACCAATGTATGTAGTAGATTCCTATTGAGAGATAGTTCCTTGGACTATCTCTGGTGATTTCCCGGCCTCCTCATCAAATAGTGCTAACTCCTGGCTTGAGTTTTGTGGCTTTATCTCCGCAGCTCTTTGAGGACAGTTCTTGCTAATGTGCCCCAGCTTCTGACACTTGAAGCAAATTCGTCTCCCACCACAGCTAATACCTGGATGGTAATTCCCGCATTTTGAACATGGTCGGGGTCCCGGCATCCTCGGATAGTTCTGTTGCCCAGAATGAAATGATTTCTTGCCTTTTCCTTGGTTTTTGATCCAGGGTGCCTTCCTCTTCTGTGTGGAGTTTCCGCGGCTAAACCCGCCACGACTTGCTCTACTGCTGTTGTAATTTATGGCCTTACGCAGTTCTTTTAAATTACGTTTAGTTAACCGGCAAGATTCTTCTTGTCTTTCGACTTGTCTTTCCTGTCTTTCAATAAGGAGTTCATCAATAAAAATCTGTTGTTCCTGCAGCATCCTCCGCATTTTCTGCAACTCATTCTGTTTTATCTGTGGTTCTTGTTGCTCAGGTTCGTGTACTAGTATCATTCGCGGTTGTCTAACTCTATCTCTACCTTGGCCTCTAGGAACTCCAGTTCCTCGTAAATTTGTCATCCTATCTTTCTATTAAGAATGAAAAATATTAAGGGATAATTTAATCTTTTAAACAAACATATATTCCACATAAGACATAATGTACATGGCCAAATTATGTCATTTTATTTAGCTGGTTTTAACACCAGTAATTATACCTTACATCCCCCTTTTATCGCATCAATAGCTACTCATTTATATGTTGTATAAAACTAGCCCTTGAAGATGATTCAGAAAAGAATGAAAATCAGCTATATGTTCTCCTTCTAGGAGCTCATTTGTCTTTTCCATCCAGAAGCGGTCTCGAGGGAAAATGTATAACGTTGACATCACCCAATCTTCTAGTGGGTAGGGAAGTTTACTGTGTTTTCTCTGTTTGTAAGTTATCTTGACTTGCCCTAGCCATTGGAAATACGTTTCTTTCATAGTTGTATTGTAATGTTCCGCCATTAGGTAATTCGTTCGTAGAGCGCTTATCAGCTCTTTGTTCGTATTCAAGACATGTCGCAGGGTATTTGGTTCGTAACAAGATTCACTTTCAGAGTCATCTTGATAGCTTAATAGCTGGAAATACTCACGGTTGTTGTCCATGGATGAATGATCCGATCCTATAGGTCTCTCTGGCTCAGAAGGTATACTAGCCATTGGTTCAGGGTACACTATGTATAGGGGTTCTGAATGAAAAGGTCCTTGATTATTTATGATCTAATAAGGATGTTCCGGTCCAGGGTGGTATTCAGGTTCGTGATCAATTCTCGGGGCGATATGATAGGTAGGAGCAGGAAGATATGTTGGCTCAAGGTTAATTTCTGGAGTGAGGTATAACAGATCAGTTTGAAGTACAGGTTCAGGTTTGTATACTAACTTGGGATGGTATCCTTCCGAGGGTTTATGGTCATGAATAGGTACTAGGGGTCTCTCAGGGTTTGGGTGATCTGCCGACCCAAGGTGGTACACTGGTTCAAATTGATATACTGGTTTGGAAAGGTACTCCGGTCTAGGGTTGTATAGGCACTCGTTGAAACACTCTAGTTCGAAATGATACTCCGGCTCTGGATTGTCCTCAGACACAAGAGGGTAGTTTGAAACGTACACCGGGTCAGACTGGTATTCAGGAGCGGAATAGAATGGCTCAAGTGCAGCCATAGGCACAGGAGGTGGGTACACCGGCTCAGGGTTCAGCCTCAATCCTATTATATCGGGGACTATAGATCTATGCGCAGTATGTCTCCCTCTTCTGTAATAATCCGTATATGGGAACTCGTCCCTGTCCATCACTACAACATAACACCAAGGTTATATCAGTACTCATTTTCAAAATATGCTCTAATGTTAAAAAGGCGTAGAGCCTAACTCCGTTAATCAAACCGATTGGCCAGATAGGTGTCTATCATGGGAGTCTCACCGAGTTCACGGTGACTAATTGACTTATCCACATAGACTAGCCCTACCTTCGGCACTAATGGTTTGTTATAACTTCTTTAGATTCATGCCAGGTAAAACGCTCTGATACCAAAATTGTAACACCTCAATTTTCGAAAGCATTTTAATCAGAGTTGAGCATCAGAGCAATTTAAAATATTGAGTAACTGATAAATCTGTGGTACAACATTGTCTGTGACGTATCTTAATAATATAGATACATTTATACGTGAATACAAAAAACACTAGCGATGATAGTACGTCTCTAAACAGAGGCTCCATCCGAGTCCTCACGCGTTCAGCTTACTCTCGTCTCTTATCTTCAGTCCTCAGTCCTCAGTCCTCTAAACCCTGAAGCTATAGTAAGAGCTGAGGTCCAATGCCCATCGGACCTCAGGTAACGGTTAACCTCATGCTTATGTAAACAATATATGTATGACAGATATTCATGACATTTCAGCAATAATCACTACAAAAGCCCATAACAGATGTAGGATTAATACATAATCACATATGTAAGGTAATAACAATACACGGCCACTGCAGATGTATGTTATCCCGGTCTGCACTATTCACCAGTGCCACGATAGCATGTCGTGTCCTCAGCGCTAGGAAAACTCTAACAGTATTATCAAAACTATAACCCGTGTAAAGCTGAATGTGTAAGTAATGAACTAAGACATCATCTTAGTTTATGAATACAACTATCATATATAAACATACTATAAGCATTAGAGTCAGTGTTACAGTACGTCGCGAACGAACCTTAGTCTGTGTAGATAGTGGTATGTTTTGTCTGTCAATTTGTGTTCTTGGACAGCCTATAATAGTACCATTGCATTTATTAATTCATAAATAATATCCTAATAGATATCTTAGTCACAAATGACCATTTCACCCCGTGTAATTTATTTTTCAATTAATTCCCCGAATTTTCGTACAAAAACGTCGATGACAGCATTAGGGCTGATTTTTCGCCTAACTTTGAAAAATTACCATTAATTCCACAAAAATCGAAACGAGGATCCGTAAAATTCCTCGGAATCTTTAAGATGTCTATTTTTGAGTAAAAATACTTATTTCTACCCAGATTGCACGAGACACTCCCAGATTTAATGTTCCTAACTTCTGCCAAGAAATTTTCCAGAAATCATAGCCCCACTTTGGGAATTTTTATCCCCTAGCACAAAACTCAAAATGATACACTCTAGGTATATTTGAAAAGCCCTATATGTCTAATTTAACCATGAATGTTCTCAGAATTTTAAAACCTCATCTTCAACATAAGATACTAGTGTTTTTTCCGACTTCGGAATCGCTAACCGACAAAATTTCGCCGAGTTTCGCTACTTTGATCATAATCTTCCAAAAATTTTGCTATATCACTTTCTCTATCAATTTTTCGAAATAAAACCATTTTTAACCATAAAAACATGATAAAAAAATATATTGGAAGATTAAAGATCAAAACAACATTTAAACTATGAACTCAAAAGCTATATAACTCAAGAACTAGAGAACTTACCCTTGAAGAACCTTGCTACTCCTTCTTGCTTCCCACTAACTCTCACTTTCCACTCTTATAATCAGATGCTTTAGCTTGTTTTGGTGTGAATTTTATGAAGAGCAAAGGCCTCTATTTATAGTAAAATGTCATGGTATTTTGGTAGTTTCCTTGAACTTCCTCATCTTGTTTGTGGACCATTGGATCTAAGTTAAATTGAACTCTCTAATCCTCACCATTCACTCCTCCCAACCAACCTCGCCTATCTCTCCTTCATCCTCTTCCATTTCTTTCAATGCTAGCTTATCCAAGTACACAACCTCTCTCCAATTTGTTCCTTACATGAATGCTTAATTATCCCATATGCTTTGGTTAAACAATAAAAAATTCTCTTGTCTCTTGAACAATTCATGCTAACCGTGCCCTATTCCCCTTATTTCATTCATTATTTGCTTCAATTTCTAGTTACTCCAAGTGTTCATGTAGCTAGGTGAAAAATAATAGTTTGGTTAACAACCAAACAAAAATATGCTTAGGGTTTATCTTGTAGTTTATTCAAGTTTCTTTTTTTAATCCTCTAATCTCAAAAATCATGGCTTCATGAGAAGTCTCTAATAGCCCTTTAATCATTTCAAGATTTAATTGAAAAAGTTGGGAAAAGATTATGAAGACACCCTATCCCAAGCTTAAAATATGCTTGTTCAAAATTAATCCTTATATTTGATCTATGATTAAAATTCCTCATGATACAATTTATTCTCTAGAGATTTTCATTTACTTGTGTCTTGAATTTATCCCAATGGTTTTAACTTGTTAGACCAAGCTATCACCCAAGAGGGGGGGGGTGAATTGGGTGTTCGATAAAACCTTTTGGAACTTTGAAAATCTTTTCGCAACTTGGTGAAATTAGTTTGTATGACAAGAATGATTTATAGAACAATAAACAAATCATTCAAACATATATGCTGAGAATATAAGAGATAAGGGAAGAGTATATGCAAACTGAGATTTATACTGGTTCGGCCCAATCCTTGACTTACGTCAAGTCCCCAAGCTCCACTTGAGATTTTCAATCCATTATCCTCTTGTTTAATCCGGGCACAAGAGAAGCCTTTACAATCCCACAAGTTCACACAGCACTTGTGAAGCCGAATCTCTCACCGAGATACTCCCCCTTATAACCCGTAAGGTTACAATCTTTCCACTCAAGATTACCCAATCTTGAGTAACTCTCAAATGATAAGATGATTACAATAAATCTTCTCTCTCAGAAGTGATAATAATAAACACTGAAGTACAACACAAATTACTTCATTCTCTATAGAAGTTTATATGATCATTGAGATAAACAGAGAGTAAGTGATATGAAAATTAGAGTATTGGCATTTCGAAGATGTAAGCTCATATCATCATCTTTCTCCATCTTGAATGAGTCTCTACTTATAGACAACTGATATTAGTCCGTTGAAGCATTGGTCCGATGTAGAATATTACCGTTGTAAGTTTTAGTCCGTTGGAGAAATATTACCATTGGAGCTTCTGACGTAATCATCTGCTTTTTGTAATCCGATGTTAATCCTTCGTTTGATCATCTGAAACTTATACACAAATGATATAAACAATGTTAAGAAGTAGTATAAGTTCTTTTGGATTTCATCCGGATGTTCTTGATGAGAATCTAAGATTTCGGACACGGTGATTTTCTGATGCAAGGAGGTTAACTCGAGTTATTCCATGTGACTCGAGTTGTTTTAAGTGCCAGATGCTTTGTTTGGATTCGACTCGAGTTATTGTATGTAACTCGAGTTTCCTAACTCGAGTTATCCTTCATGACTCGAGTTGCAGTATGTGCGCCAAAGTTCTGATTGCTTTCTGCCTGAAAGTTAACTCGAGTTATCTTTCCTGACTCGAGTTAAACCAATTCATTCACTTATGCTTGTTAGCATTGATCCTCAATCCGAGCTTTTGATCAACTGAAACTTGCTCATGAAGATTATTAATAACATTGAGGAGCATAGCAAGTAGTAATCAATTGGTAACAATAAGATCAGAATTCTCAGATATGTTACTGTGCTTGAGTTGTTCATTCTCTCGCTACTTTGTTGATTCGAGTTAAAAACTCTTCCCAATATTCATTCTTTCGTCCGCTCTCGATTGACATTGACTCAAGTTTCCAGTCCTAAACTTGAGTTATCCAAGCCTAGTTAACAACTCATTCCAAACTCATTGTATGTTGAGCGTTTTTGAACCATCTTGAACTTACTGTAACTTTCGAAGGCCATATCTCAATGGTCTAAACTTCATTTTGCTTGGTTCAAATCTTCATTTAGCCGAAAAGAAATTCAACGTGTCAGAAGCATTTATTGTCTCGGGATAACAGAGCATGCAAACGGAATAAAGCATTATAGCAGACGAAGACATTCCTTCGAGACATACTTATTCCGGCTATTATTTTGAGTCACCTTCTGCACAAGTACAATCGACGGCGAACACATTTAATGAAGCAACGGTCGATTATGCTCAACGGAAATCAACTATGTCTAACGAAATTACGAAGAGACTCAACGGCTATATTCAAAGTCTCACAACGGCATTAATGAAGATTGATATAAAAGCTCATCACATTCAATTCCGTCAACCATCGAAACTCTACGCATTCAATTCTGTATTATTGCTATCAATTGTTTCATTAGCTTCACTTAATATCTTCGGATATTTCCTTGTACTTTAGTGTTTATCATTTATCTACTTAGTGAGGAGTTTAAACACTTATTTGATTACCTGTTTAGTTGTTAAATCTTAAGGTTGTGGAACCTTAAGTGTGGGTGTACGATTACAACTTGTAAGGGGGAATGAGTCCTAGAGTGAGAGGATCATCCTAAGTACGAAGTGTATAATTGTATCAGTGATTAAGAGTTAGTGAAAATCCTAAGGTGCTTGGGGACTGAGCGTAGATCGAAGAGTTAGACCGAACCAGTATAATCTCTCTGTGTTCATTTCCTTTCTCTATCTCTGTTTTATCGTTCTTAAGCGTTTAGCGAAAAGATTTTCATAATCACCTATTCACCCCTTCTAGGTGATATTCCACCTTTACTTCAAACCAACTTGACCTTCCGTGTTATGCAGCATTTGAGAAGCCCGATTTGTTAGTTCTCTATATTTGTTTTGATGATAACAGACAATTGTAAATGAAATGAAGTTAAGGATTCAAGTGAAAATACTTTATCTTGATCAATCTTGAATCAATAACTTGTTTAAGTATCTGTCAAAAACTGACTCGAGTTAAGGATAGAAGACTCGAGTCAAGTGTTTTGAAACTTTAGTCAAAATAAGTTTTAGCATTTGACTGACTCGAGTCATGCTTATGTGACTCGAGTTAAAGTCTTTGTAAAATGCTTTCAATAAAAAGTATCAACTCGAGTTAACTCTGTTAGACTCGAGTTGACCTTGTGTGGACTTAAACTTGTCTTTTCAAAATCCTAAGTCTTGCATTCAAATATTTTCTAACAGTCAAAATATTGCCCCGAGTTGATTTTTTAGTGACTCGAGTGTTACTTTGAAACATATTCTCAAAACTTATTTTGGCAACTCGAGTTAAGGGATTGATGACTTGAGTCCTTCGTTAGAGTCATCACTTAATGACTCGAGTATGCTTTGTGTTCAAATCATTTCCAAACTTAACTCGAAGACTTTTGTGAAAATGATATTGGCTCTAGTTAGAAATACATGACTTGAGTGAACAATTTGAAGTGAATATTTTAAACTCGAGTTAAGTTCTTACAGAGACATCTTCTCATTCTTAACCTTCGTTTTCAAATATGTTTTTTTAGAGAAGATAAAATTGTGACTCGAGTGATGAATGCTCAACTCGAGTAAGTTAGTAGTTAACCCAAGTTGGCTTTTCTACTTCTGTAAATCACCGTGTTCGTAAAGTTAAAATCATTGATTGTGATTTCATATCTTCTTATCTTCACTCATTACTATTCCTAACTATGTTGAATCAGTGTATTAATGAGTTTCAAACATGGTTATTAAACCCGGACCGGACCGGCCGGTTCAGACCGGAAACCGGTCCGGTCAAGCATAGAAACCGGGGTCAGAGGGGTTTTTTTTTTCAAAAAACGTCGATTGAAGATGTTTCCAGGGAAAAAGAGGGATGGAGAGAAACAGAGCCAATAATAACAACAGATCCAGTGAAAACAGAGCCAATAATAACAGGTCCGGTGAGAAGAAGAGAAACAGAGCCAATGTGAACAGATCCGGTGAGAAGAGAGATGTCGAGCACAGACCAGAAAATGCCGAGCACGAACCAGAAAACGGCGAGCAAGTGAGGGCGTGTGTTGGCTAGGTGGAAGGTCTGTGTTGATTTTTTTAAGCTGGACAAGCAGCTTTGAGAAAGAAGAGAATGGGTGTGAGAAAGAGGGAGAGATCGGAATTGAAGAGGGCCAAGCAAAAGGAAAAAGGAAGGAAGACGGAAAAGAAGATGAGAGTCGGATATAGCCATATACAGTAGGTATATAGTCTCAAAAGCATTGTGATATTGTGATATGGGTTTCTAGTTTTTGGCTCAGAATATAGGTTTCAAGTTTCAAAAGCGGAAGAGAGAACAAAAAGATGTTGCTTGCAAAAGTTGTTTTTAACTTTTCGTTGCTTGCACGCTACCACTAGATAAGAGCTTTGGAAGTTTCAATGGTCAGGTTAGCTAGGCTTACGGATAAAAAGCATTGGTCCTATGGAAGTTTGCTCTTTTCTCAATGTAAAATAAACACTCATAGTTTTATTTACTCTATTATTTTATTATAATTTTATATTAATATATTAATAACATTAAATCTTTATTTTTTTTTACGGTTTGGTCCCGGTTTAGCTCCGGTTTGACTCTGATCTAACCCACTGACCCTTAACCCAGTACCCTAACCGGTTCACTGACCGGTCCGAGTTTAATAACCTTGGTTTCAAATGATGATGATTAACACTCAAATCTCATAAAGCATTGAATATGTTAGAAGCATTAAATGCCATTGCAGAAAACGAGATGTAATCACAGAAGCATTCTCTGATCAACCAGAAAGCAATCCCTGCTATTCTCATTCCACATTAAATGCTGAATCACAACAGGCAAAAGGAATGAAGGAATGTCAAGCGGCAAAATGACGGCAATTAGTTGTAGAATCGAAGTTATGAGTAACGGACGAGCTTCAACATCTAACAGATATATCTATTACTCATAATGGTTTCATTGAAGCTTCTCAATGGTCATTAATTGCCTTCGTCAAATATAAGCAGAAGCATTCAATTTGATTCACCTACCGGAAACATTTGCGCTCAAACGAATTTATTGCAAATATTGTTTCATTCACTTACTGTGTAATATCTTCGGATATCTGATCTTCAGTGTTTCTTAATCTACTCTGTTAGAGAGTTAAATTTCTGATCAATATCTTTGTAAGAAACTTAAGGTTGAGGGACCTTGAGAGTAGATGTATTGATTACAACTTGTAAGGGGGAGTGAATCCTAGAGAGAAGATTACTCGAGAGTTACAGAGTGTGTAATTAGTTTGAAAGAGTTAGTGAAAAGCTCAGAGTGTCTGGGGATTGGACATAAGTCAAAGATTTAGACCAAACCAGTATAAATCTCGTCTCTATTCTTCATCTCATAGCTCTATTTTTCTGTTATTCTCTGGGGTCATTCACAAAAGTTTTTAAATCATCCAATTCACCCCCTCTTGGTGATATTCTGTCTTTCACAAATTGCTCATTATTATAATTGCTTTTGCCCACCTTCTATTGAATGAAACTTCAGGTCTGATTGCTTCAATCTTGTGTCAATTTGGCATTTTTTTTTTCCTGAAGTTCCAACTTTGCCTTCCTTGTTCTCCAACATTTGAGAAGGCCAAATAGCATTATTGTAACTACTTTCACCCATATGTGTGAATTAGGCATTTTTGTGCATGACAATCGTTCACTTGTACTGAGCTTTTTTCAAACAATGATACTTATATGCATCTTTTATACCTCAGAATGTCATACTGATATGCATATTGTGTCCACTTGTATTGAAATTTTCACTTTCTGTTGCCACTTAAACAGAGGATACTAATATGCATATTCTAAAGTTCTGATTACTTAAACAGATGATACTGTCACCACTTTTCAAGGGCTTAACTGTAATTATTTTCACTTATTTTTGGTTTGTCTATCAATGCAACATCTAGGTTCGAAGTTCAGTCTTTATTTTGTGCTATGCTCGTCTTGTAATATTAATTTCCGCATCTGGTTTCGTAAATTTGTGTTCTCTCCCTCTAATTCCTTCCATCTTTGTCGTCGTTATCGCATCACACCGTAGGTCTTATCGTTGATCGTTCATTTTGCATCGTCGTCTCCTTCAATTTTCCATATGAACACGCGATAAGGGTTCGTTTATGGACCATTGCGAAGAAAGAAACCAATCTTTTTATTTTCCTTTGGTTTTTTTAGGGGCATTTTGGGGATTTCACCTCACCTTCCAACTAAACCAACACCCAATTCTTCATACTAAACAATTCATTTCCCTCAACTAAAGTTTCATTCCTTAGTGTACCAAACAACACATTTTTAAATTCTTTCTCAATCTTCTTTTTCTTTTCTTTCACTTCCTTTCCTTTTCTTCCTCTAATCTTTCCTGTACCAAACAGGCCCTAAAAATGCTTGAGATGAAGGGAAGGAAATGAGGGCACAAATGTAATCTCATCTTCTTACTTAATCACCATGAAGTCCCTTGGGACATTTCTGACATCTAGTTTTTTTGAGAGGTCTTTTTTTTTGAAATTATGTTGGTCCTTGGGACTTGAGAGAGATTTTCGCTTATTTTTAATATAGGAGTATAAAAAAAGAAGTAATTTCACGTGAAATGCACGTGCATTTCCATTGACTCGTTGCACTGGAATTCTGGTTCGATACTTGCGAGGTGTTTCCCCAACTGCTCTGGGCCGCCTCATAAAACACAACATTGTTTTCATCGACGCCATCATAGCCATAGAGGCAAGGCAAGGCCATTCTCCTACTTCTCTCCCCTGAACCTACTCCCACCTGTTATAAAAACAAAATCCACAAAACTTTGATTTTTCCATTTCTATTTCGAACTCCTCAAAGTTTTTCTCTGCATTGGCCTTTTTCGTAGCTCACAGGTAAATCCATTCCCCCCCCCCCCTATTCTCATTCTTGCCTTTTGTGTTGTTAAATCAGTGAGGATTTCATTTGAAATGGATCTGGTATTGACTTAGAAGCACTGTGTTCTGGAATGATCTCTATTGCTTCCGTGGCTGGGTGGCTCCGTTACCATGGAGTTAATATTTTGAAATGTTTAGAAACTAGACGCATTAGAGATCGAGATTAAATGATATTTTTTCGACACTTTTTTCTGTTATTTTTTCTTTTTAGTTCTATAAAAACGTAAGATTGCTGTTTCATTAATAACCTGATCATTTCTTATTACCTTTACCATTGGGCTTGGCCATTATTATTACCGTTCGCTCTCTTGTATCAGATACTTCTTAATTTTTTTGATGTCAAAATGTCTCAACCAAGCTTGTTTATAATTCACAGTAGTAATATAAACTATTGTATTAATTAAATTTGTGTGTATTCTATTACCTTGTATTTCTGACTTTCTGAGGGATAAATTGTGGATCTGTTGTGATTTAGTTATGAGCTTCTAGGTGAAAGATGAAATGTACTTAATGTTATAATCACAATCTATAATTGAATAAATGGAATATTTTTAAATGATGAGCGCTTAGATCGCCTTTAATGTCCAACTTTTCATCAAGTTGTACCTATTTGGTAATTTCCATTTGCATTTGAGATATTTATGAATATGTTTTAATGTATTTTTTTATTGGTGCTAATATTAGTTTTCTTTATAGATATCTAACTTGTCTTCTGTCAAATTGCATTCATCAAGATGGCGACAACATCAGTTTCTAACTTGCAAATTGCATTGTCAAGGCCCTGTATTCTTTCACAAAAGCTTGCAAATGCAAGCACTGCGGTTTTTAGTGGCAAGTCCAAGGCAAAATCATGGGATGGTCTTGCAAGTGTCTGTCATGTTGCATCAGTGCAACCTTTCCAGCAGAACCTTACATCACGTTCCTTAAAGTTTGACAAAGTTGTAACAAAGGCAACGTCTGAGTCTAGTGAAAACAAGCCAGTCTCAGGACTGCCTATTGATTTGAAAGGTTATACTTCTTTTGCCTGAAAATCCTCCATGCCTATTTTGTTTTAATCTACATTTTAGCTCATGTACTTGATTTCTCTCGATTGAATTGGCGGTTCTTCTCTAAATTCTTGCTCTTTGGTTCTGTTATATTACAATTATCTTGTCCATATGAATTTTATTATCTTAACTACTTTCAGGAGACATGCCATGACAACATAACTCCTTTTCCCCACGTTCACTTGTTTCTTATGAATTTATTACCACTATGTCTTCATCCTGTTATGTTCGCATTCCCTAAATCTTTTTGCCTGTCATCTAATATTTCCTGTCAGTCACAGATGAGCTTACTGGTATTTCCCTTTTGTTGTAATCTTTGAATAGGAACAATCTGTACTTTCACTAAAATCAAGATTCTGTGTAGGTAAAAGGGCTTTCATTGCTGGTGTGGCTGATGACAATGGATATGGCTGGGCGATAGCAAAATCTCTTGCAGCAGCTGGAGCTGAAATTCTTGTTGGCACCTGGGTACCTGTAAGTAAATCTGCAGAATTTACGTGTTGTATGTCTGCAACCCCAAGTGTTCTTATCCATGTAGAATGATGCAGGGACTAACTATAAACCTTCCTGTGTAGGCTCTAAATATTTTTGAGTCCAGCCTTCGACGTGGAAAATTTGATGAGTCACGAATGTATAATTTAACATGCTGTAATTTATTTTATTTGAATGCTTATCTTATCTGTATGTACTTTGCTAACTTGAAAAGTCCATTTTCAGATTACCAGATGGTTCATTGATGGAGATTACTAAAGTTTATGCCATGGATGCGGTTTATGACCGTCCTGAGGATGTGCCAGAAGATGTAAGGGATAAATGCATAGGAATTTCTTTCCAAAAGACTCAAAAATACTTTCATAGACATGGATATACATATATAACTCGTAACTTCATTTTATATAGGTTAAAACAAACAAGCGCTATGCTGGATCCACTAACTGGACTGTCCAGGTATAGATTTATTATTGATACCTTAATCTTTTTCCCTCGAAGAACTCCTTTAAATTATTGAAATTTTTTCTCAGGAGTAATTTGTTTTTTAGTCTTTTCCAAAGCTTTGGATGTGTTAGCAGTCTTGTCAACCTTATTTACATGAGATTATTTTCATCTAGTAAGTATTTATTCAATGCCTTAAATGCTAAAATATGATTACTCTGTGCCTTTGTTATGGTCTTAAGAGAAGAGCTCACTAGATATAACCATGCTGCTTTTAGCTTACTTTAATTTGAGTTTACAATAATTAGCTTAAAGCTGTAAATATTTATGGCTATTTTAAGGTTTGCAGAGTTCAAGAAATGACTTATCTGAAAAACTTCTTGCAAAAATTAGTTTTCAGTTTCACTACCATAGTAAAAAAGCTCTTGTAATTTGAAGTTTTTTTTTTGGGGCAACTCTTGTAATTTTAAGTTAGTAACACCTAATGCATACTCTTGTACTTTTTTTAATTGATATTTAATTAAAACTGAACTGCAACTTGCTAGAGTACTCCCCTATTTTTTGGTGAGAGAGTAGTCCATCATTTTGATACCTTTCAGAAATTTTAAAATTTTCCATTTAACCCTCTGCATAACATGAGATACTATATGTCAACAATAATCTTGTCACTGCTCATGGACAGCATTGTTTCAAATTCAAGTTTAAGGACTAAATAAAACATCAGTGCTTTTGGGACAAAACTAAAGCTTGTTTAAGTTTGGAGTGGAAAGCCCAAATGTGGCCCTTTCTCTGCTAAATTATAAGTTCATGGAACGATCTTATCTTTTACTTTAGTAGAGACTGAACCAGTCTGAGGTCATATATACACAAGTTGGTGTCAGCTTTATCTTCAGATCTTTAACTTGTAATCTGTCTGAAAACGACTTGCTTGAACATGCAGGAACTAGCTGAATCCGTTCAGAAGGACTTTGGAACCATTGACATCCTCGTACACTCACTTGCCAATGGACCTGAGGTATGTTGAATTCAATTGTAAAGTTTCTCTCTGCCCTCCCCCATTTGGCTAACTGGAAGTAAACTTTTTTGTAGGTCACCAAACCATTGTTAGAGACATCTCGGAATGGATATCTTGCTGCACTATCTGCATCTAGTTACTCATATGTTTCTTTACTCAAACATTTTCTTCCAATTATCAACCCAGGCATGTTTACTAAGATTCTGCCTTTATATTGTTTCCTTCGTTGTTTTATTCTTTTGCTCACCTTCCAGATTTGGTTTCAGGTGGTTCTTCAATTTCTCTTACATACATTGCTTCAGAGAGGATCATCCCTGGGTGTGTCCAATTATGCCTTGAAGACTTACACAACTTTTGTCTTAAAATAACTTGTCTAGATTGACAGCTTTTTGAACCTACTAAAATGCAGATATGGTGGCGGGATGAGTTCTGCAAAAGCTGCTTTGGAAAGTGATACAAGAGTGAGTCTCTAATGTTTCTTCTCTAAACACTAGTCCTGTAATCCGTGACCCACATAGATATGCAAATTTCTTAATACTCTCTTTCCTCAATCTTGCTCATCCTTAGGTCCTTCCCTTAGACTGTTTGGACTAATTTTCCATTTACTCAGGTGCTTGCTTTTGAAGCTGGTAGGAAGAAAAGAGTTAGAGTCAACACAATATCTGCCGGTACTGATTTTTGCTTGTTTATATTTTTTTTGGCCTGCTTTTCTTTAACCAGCCCAATATTTTGACATACTCTTGAACTTGATATTCTGATGCCAATGGGAGTCAGGTATTTTACTGTTTGAAATCTAGCCAACATTTAAAACAGAAAAAAAAAAAAAAAAAACATTATAGAGAATTTTATCCTTTGCAAAATGGATGATCAAGATTCTATTCCATGCTTTAGATGTTGCCATTTCAGTAGAATATTGCCAGCTAGATATATCATATTCGTAATGCCCATCCAATTTTCTGCAAAATGTGTATAATAACTGTTAGAATTAAATTACTGAATAGTGATGACTAATGGTAGTTAGGTCAAGCGGAAGGGACTCTATTCCCGTTAAACAAGTTTGAGGATTTGAATCTTGGAAAAAATTGAAAAACTGTCTTCAATTGGATCTGACGGTAGTACTCCTCCGGTCCTAAACATAAAACATAGTTTGTAGTGCAACTTGCACTTATAGAACATGCTCCCTCCGGTCCTAATTATAGGAACACTTTTATAGTGCAAATTACACTACAAAAGTGTTCCTATAATTATGATCGGAGGTAGTAGTTTGTAATGCAATTTGCATTACAAACTATGTCCTATATTTAGGACCAGAGGTATTATTAGATATCAAATAATTGTATTAAAAAAACTATTGATGAGCATTTTCTTAACAAATTAACGTTTTTAAATGAAATAATTCTTGACATAATATTAAGGTCTCTCTAACCAAGTCAGATTTTATTATCAATCTTCGGGATCTAATTACTTAATACAATATTGTCCCTCCTCTCCTTGATTGAAGTCAACTTTTTGCGGCCAGGTGGTCAAACATATCATTGAAATGAGTATATCAGTAGCAAAACATGTTAATTTAAAGGTGGTTTTATTCGACCAAAAAATAATAATAATAATGGTGGTTTTCCCCCTTTAGGTCCTCTGGGAAGCCGTGCAGCAAAGGCAATTGGATTCATCGACATGATGATCGATTACTCATCAGCCAATGCTCCTTTGCAGAAAGAACTAGCCGCTGGTAACATTTCCCCTCAACATTCTTCCCTCTTGTAATGCACCTTTCCCTTTTTACCCCTCTCTCCCCGCCATTAACAAGTTCTAAGCTTGAATGTAATACAGAGGAGGTGGGCAACACAGCTGCGTTCCTTTCGTCCCCATTGGCATCCGCCATCACCGGCACCATCGTATACGTCGACAATGGACTGAACGCAATGGGGGTTGGAGTTGACAGCCCAATATTCAAAGACCTCGACATTCCAAAAGACCAGCATTGATGGATGAGTTTGCAGGTTTACTGGCACCTGAATGATTAGTTTTTAGGAATAATGTTATAGACTTTGCCTTAGCTTCGCAATCCACGACCTGCTGCATTTTGCCTTCAGAATTTTTGTTGTCACAGTTTTCCTTTTTCCCACACAGTGATTTTATTTTACCTTTTCTATTGAGCTCACGATGGAGGTAAGGTTTTACGATCATGCGAGGATGTTTAATTACTGCCACTGAATTGGTCTTGTCTTGGCCAACAAGTTTTAAGGGAAATTACATCTTATCGAGTAAAGGGTAGTTATAATTGATGTTTCCTTAAGTTAATAAGTTTGTGCAATTTGAGTATTTTTCAAGTAATGGGGTAATAATTTATTTTTTATGAGAGTTGTATTCTTATATTGGCAGAAATCTTCATATTGAGTATTTCAAGTGTTCTTTTTTTGTTGTATAATTCAACTGTCTTTTAAATATATTTTCCTTATATAATGGTGTATCGTTATTGTTGTAATAAAAATTAGATTCTATTCTTAATGTTATAAACCCTTCTGACGAATAAGCAACTAGCTAACCCTTTTTAGAGTCACTTTCTCTTCTCTGGTAATACAATTGATAAAATCATCAAGATCTGATAAGAATCATAAAAATAGTCAATAATTGATAAAGATTGCTTATCTCTGTTTCTATGAAATATTTTTGTATGGAGATATCAATTCTATTACAATCTTATATTAATTGTAGATGAGTATAATCTATATCAAATTTTCTTGTTTTGAAGTCCTAAATAATGCTATTTTTAGCACACTAATTAGAAAAAAAAAATGAAAAGTTGACTGGAATAAAAATAGGTATTAAAAAATAGTTGTAAACAAATACTCAATTACTTATATTCAGAGCTTGTATAGAAAAAACAGTTAGTGCTTTTCTTGGGTCCTTTAAGTTTACTCAATTATATTCGTTAGCCCTTTAGTATAAAACCATTAAATAAAGACTAACAGTATTAAAAACAGTTGGTGCTTTTCTTGGGTCTTTTTTTTTTTTTTTTTGGTATTCAAAATTTTTGGAGGGTTCGCATCGATCCCCACCAAAAGCGTGGCACATTCTTTAAAGACTTAATGGGGACCTTTAACTAGACTATCTTTACTATGAGTGGCATTTTGGAGGGAGAACAATGGTTGAGCCATCGATACTCAATAGCGGAGGAGGTCGTGGGAAAGAGAAGCAGGCAACAGCATCAAAGCTTTCTCTAACAGAATGGCCACTGAATTCCCCAGTATCTTGGGAAATTGATCCACACATATAAGTATATCATCCACTGGAACGTAAATTAAAAATTCTGTTAAGAAATAAAATGGATTTGATATTACAATCCTCCCACATTCCCATCGGCTCATTGCTCCCATCAGCCCAACGCTACCACGGTCATCATTGTGGGAGATAGGATGCCGATAAAGCATTGTCTTTTTGACTGAGAAGCAGGCAGCGAGCTTGTCATTGAGGCCATTGGTCGAGGACCTTCTCTTCTCCCATGACCTCCTCTGCTATCATCGACCCAACCCTTGCTCTTCCAAAAAAAATGTCTTTTTTTTTTTTTTTTATCCTACCCGGTTCATCAGAACCTTCGGTTAACCCAATCCAAATCGGGTTACGCTCGGTAGTAAGGACGACCCTCCCAACAAATGGTAGCCTCCATACAAAGAGGATTACGAGTGCGTTACGTAGAAATTCCTCGACCCTGGCACTCTTAGGCTTTGTTTGGGAGTTTCCTTTTCCTCCAGGGAAAGGTAAACAATCGGTCTTCCAAGCACATTCCGGGATCAACCACCTGTTGGTTACCAAAAATGTCCTGATTAGACCGGTAATTCGAGTTTGAACCCATGGGCCAACTTGAAGGGTTTGGATTGTGAAAAATGAATCCATTTTGGCCCAGACCCACATAAGCTGAACACATGACGGGCTCCCTTGCCAACCCATGGGCTAGCCCGTGTGTGTATATATATATATATTTTTTAATTTTGAAATTCTAAAAAGAAACCAAAATCACTCCTTCGCTGATGGTGTTGAATAATTGTTGATTATGTTGAATGTTAATCATGAATATGGAATTTATGGTTAGTTTGTAATGTGTTGAGTTGTGATCTATGTTTAATTTGTAATATTTGAAATTTTGATGTTCTATGATCACTTCATGTATTTTTATAATTTAGTTTTGTGAAAAAAGATATTTTATTTTATGTAAAGTAATAGTCTAATAGGTAATTAGATAAATATCATTATATTATTTAAAAAAATATGAAAAGATAAAAATAAAAATTAAAGAAAAACAAGTCAAACGGGTTAGTCTGCAACCCACTAGTTACGGCTTGGGCTGGCTAAATTCTATCATGTTTTGATGCGGGGTCTTTTTAGCCCGACCCATTGGATTGTCAACCTGTGGTGGGCCAACCCGTAACTGACGGATTGACCCATATTACAAGCTCTAGTCTTAACCTTCCTCGACGGTGAAAGTAGTTGTTTACTCGTATCTTATATGGACTCATTTATGCCTAATCAGACCCACATCATCAATGCCTAACAGATTTCAAATACCGCTATTCTTTAATTTAACAGTTTCATACCAAAAGGATTAATGGATAGGAGTAATGTTGTCAAAATCGAGTTTCTACATAGACACGGAAATGAGTGGTAGAAACGTAAATCGTAGAAACGACTCGAAATGTAAAGTTTTTACTTTATACTACTTAAGGTCAAAGCTCAAAATTTTACACACACACACACACACACACATGAAAAATAATAATCATAAATCACTACTTAAAATTCAATAAACAATTTCATATTTAAAAGATATAAGTCATATAATTATATATATAAAAAAAACGTAGGTTAAAAAAACTTACGCTTATAACTATGGAACTACGTTAAAAACAATATATAACTATCCAGTCTCCACTCTCCAGTAATCCTGAATCCAAGATGTATAATGGAAATAGGGTTTTCAACTTTTCATCCTTTTATCGGGCCAAAAAAAAAAAAATTCATCTTTTTTTTTTCGTTAAAAGTAAAAACAGTAAAACGGTAAGTTTTTTTGTTTTTTGTTTTTTTATAGTTTTTATGTGTTTGAGCGAGTTTCTACCGGTTTACGCTCGGAACGCTTTTTACTTGCGTTTCAAAGACGTATGACCCTAGTAAAAACGTAAATCTTACGTTTTTACTAAGTCTTTACGTTTTTACACTAGTTTTTGACAACACTGGATATGAGTAAGTCAACTTAAAGAACTAAATAGGAAGAAAAAAAACCAAAGGGACCTCATCCAAAACTCAAAGAAACTATAAAGACTTGAGAATCAGTTTTCTCAATATTTAGTAACGGGGTATTTAGTAAAGGGGCTTACTTTAAGTTTACAGGTAAGACGGAAATTCACATTCTTCCTAAATTTCTAATTTACTTTTCAAATTACCTCCATTTATTATGCTTTTCTTCCCTTATACTCCATCTGGTCCTTATTATAAGGCACCAACTAACTTTTCTCACAAACCAATAAAAGTAGTTACTAGAATCTAAGTAATTTCCAATATTACCCCTACTGATTGCATCAAACTATAATATTATTACTCTCACCCACTACCTTTATTAATTAGGGGCAAACATGGAAAAAAAATAATCATTGTTCATTGAGAACAAGCAAGTGCCTTATAAAAAAGACTAAATAAATTTACTAGTTGGTGCCTTATAATAAGGACGAGAGAATATTTTCCTACTCAAATAGTTAAGAGTTATTTTTGTGGGGCAAAAAAAAGTTAAGAGTTATTTTAAAGATATTTTTTTAATTTTTTTTTATAAATGAGTAATTTAACTAATTTTTTTAAATCTATGCAGTTTAGTTATTTTAGCACGATTAAGAGGAGTATTTTATTACATAACGAATTTAATTTAGTAATTATTATAGTTTTAATACTTCCTCCCGTCTTTAGTATAAAAAATATCTACATAATTTGATTAGATTAAAAAAGTTAGTTAACTTAGTTAATTTGACATATATTTTTTAAAATACCTTAATCATCTTCCTTAATTCTATCATTCTTTTTCTTACTTAATTATCGTTGAGAGAGAATTTATGGGAGTAAATTAAGAAAATATTGATAAATATAAAATTATATATCATATTTAAGACTAAAATTAACTCTTTAAATATATTTTATATTAACTACGGATGGTATATAATTACTATAATACTAGTATAGTTATCCTATAAAGTGTAAATACCAATGTTCCCACCACTGTTGGTCTTGTTGCTCCCGTCCTTAGCCTCTCCCTTGGCCAAAACAACACCATTTTGGGTGTACATTGGGAGGGTGTTTCACTTTTTTGGGGCAAAATAACACTCAAGAGTTTTTATTATTATTATTTTTTATTTCACTAGCACCCAATATTCTATAATAATTTTTTATGTACTATGTACCATAAAATAATTTTCAATATCTAGTATCTGACAAGCTGCTCATTGAAGGTTTTTTTTTAGGTAATATTTCATATCATAAACTAAATTTTAGCGCATCCAACACTCAATATTCTAAATATAGGGTGCTTATTGCCACCAAAAAAAATATCTTAGAGGCTTTGGGTTGCAACTAGAAAAATAATTTAGGGTGCTAAATATGAATTTAAGATATATTTTATACTACATGCATAAAAAAATATTGTGTGGATGCTTCTGAAAAATTATTTTATACTACATGCATAAAAAAATATTTTAAAATATGAGTGTTATTTTGCCAAAAAAAATAAAAAAAAGAAAGTGAAACACCCTCCCAATTTACACCCAAACGGTGTAGTTGTGGGGTAAGGTAGAGACCAAGATGGGAGCCGCAAGGGAGGGAAGCTGAATCCGCCATCGCAGACACAGCACACCTAGGAGGCTAGGAGATTGAAGCTTGAACGACGAGAAGGCACGGTAATCTAGCGACGCAGGCAGAGAGAGAGAGAGAGAGCGAGAGGAACGAAAAAAGCGACGGAGGGAGGCTTGAAGCAGAAGAAGGGAAGTGGAATATTGGATCGAGAAGAAAGGTACACGTATTTCACTCTGATCACGATTACTGTTTAGGCAATGGAGGAAAATACTTGCTCTTTGGATGTCATCAAATTTAGGTAGATTTTGGAAATTTGAATGTGCTTGCTCTTGACTTGGGTCATGCAGCCGTAGAAAATTTTTGTAGCTTGGCAACATTGAATAATTGTGTTTTCAGTGCGGATGAACTTGAAAATGAACAAGGGGATTGAACAAAGGAGATGGTTGTCGATTAAACCAGAAAGCAGAGTCAATTTCGACTTTTGTACTTTTTTTATAAACAAATTCGGCATTTCTACTTTGATTCCACAGTGCACAGTCCCATTCCTTCTCAATATCTAAGGATTTCCCAGGCGCCTTCGCCTTCCCAACAAAAATCCCTCTTCCTCTCATTTCCAGCGGTTCAAACTATGGAATCCAAGCCTTTCCGTCATCCTTCCTTTGCTATACCATGTAACTGATGCGACATTAATAAACAAAGCATAAGAAGTAACTTGGGTTATAGGATTAGAATAGTGAAAAATTCACCAGTCTTGTAGGCGTCATATTCTGTGGGATACGAGATGGATTTCATGAACCCAGCTTAAGCACTTGCAATTATTCTTTCTTAGTGGTAAATATGAACTTGTCACTCAATAATCTGGAGGATATGTAGAGTGCAGACCGTAAGCAAGCAAATTTTAAGTAATAGACATAAGTGGCTGCTAAACAAATGCTTTCATCATTATGATTAGTCATGTACACTGAGTATGTGGTCATGGAAATATTTTTCTTGGTGCTATATCATATTTTTACGCCATTTGACAAGATGGGTGCTACTTTAATACAAATAGCAGACTTTGAATATCACTGTATCTTTGCTTAGCATCCTCTGGCAATGGGTGAATTTGTACCATCGTTTACTCTTCAATTACAATAAATACAAATTTTGATAATAATTTATTTTAATGTGTTGATTGGTGCATCCAAAACCAATTTTCTTTAAGTGCAAGTGAAATTTTGTTAGAAGGAAGACATAAGAGAGAAGCGCAGCAAGGAATCATTTTAAAACAACAGAATTACAAAGAGGAAATGAAAATAAAGGTTAAAGATCCTAACTCAAAGCAGCTCTCTAGTCCTACTTGATCCTGGTTAGATCCCTGAAGAATGCGTGAGCTGAAACTTGAGATGTCAAGAAAGCCCACCCTATCCTGTAAGACTTATAAATTGTAATAGAATTTTTAGTAACAAACTCAAACCATATACATGGCACCCCTTATATTAGGAAAAAGAGGCAAGCAATATGCCTGATAGAAGCTTGTTGAATCTTGGACAATGAAGTTCCATGGATGAGGCTTACTGCTTGCATCATTTTCCGTGCTTATTTCCCCAAAACTCAGGGGAGACGAGTAGTAATGAGGATAATGGAATCCATTGGAATCAACTTTAGTATCTAGTAGTGACAACTAGCTCCTTATAATAACAATTAATGCCTAATATTACTAACTTTTGTTTCTTATGGCTCGCAGGCAAACTCAATTGGCTAGAGCTTCAAACCTTCCAAAGGTTATTGTAATCCTTGCATAGAGATCACTTCTTCACTGTCTGAGGCAATGGTGTATATTAGTGCATGGGATGAGTTTGTTGAGCGATCCATTCAGTTGTATCGTGCAGATCCTGAATCTGTAATGTCCCCTTTCTTTTATTTTGATATCACAAAGTAGTAGAAAATGTAGAGGTTGAGACTTTTTGTTCTGTATGATCTTTCATGAGACAATTTTATTTGTTAACCTATGTTTCTTTACTTGACCATTTTTCAAGAAATTGATTTATATATACCCCACATATGCATGCGCAAGTCTTAAGTATTTAATATGCTATTCTGCAAGTTGCTCATATTGTCTTGTCTGTTTTAATAATTTTTTGGGTGTAGACACGATATGTCATGAAGTACAGACATTCTGATGGCAAGTTGGTTCTTAAAGTTACTGATAACCGAGAGGTAGTATTTCTTATGTTTCTGTTTTTATAATTATGTTCTATTTAATGCCATCGCCCTGTTATGCACTCAATTCTGGATGTGCTAGTCTGAGATTAATAGTCCAAGCATATGTGTGCCTCGAATTATGATGATTTCTCCTATCATATTGATGTCCTGCCGAATGTTGAAGGCTTTTGAGTTAAAATTAAGTATTGTTGTATGTAAGATATATGATGACTTCTCCTATAGGATAGTTGTGCTGATCAAAATATTGATGGTTGAGTCGTAAGTTAACTGCAACTTTTCTACTTTAATTTGACTATTCAATGGTATTCGCAACTGATGGCAATGGAGTGAAGACGTCATCTTAGTTGCTTCTTATCTTCTGTATCTTTTGTTTCTATTAATAAATTCCTTTTTCCTTTCCCGAAAAGAAAAATTGTCTAGTTGTATTACTTTGTAAGATGATACACACAACAAGCCTTATACACTCTACTTCAATATTACTTGGTATTTGAAAAGTGAACATATATTTTTTACACAATTTTAGACTTGAACTAATCTTTGATTACAAGTGCTTTTAGTTTATGTTGCTGATTGAAGGCCTTATTTGGTAATGCGTTTGAAACACACACTTATGCTTATTCAGAATAAGTGAAAAGAATTAGTCTATGGAATTCACTACCGATTAAAACTTTCACAATTTCCCTGTATGTCATCTTTTAGACCAATAAAATTACAAAGATTGTCATGAGGCTGTAGAAACTTGTGTGTTGCTAATTTTCAGTTTGTGCATTTGCTTATCGGGATCCAATTGAGAGATATCAAAGGAGAATCTTCCTTTTAATGATAGTTTAATGTGAGCCAGATAACAACAGTGAGCTTACCTGGGATTTGTAGCTCAAAGCATATTTTTGCATATAAAAGAGGAACTAATTAAGAGAGAAGAATTTGGGATGCCAAAATATATTGCAATATTGAACATAGTAATAAGACAGTAAAATTTGATAGCTTTTGGCCTTTTCTTTTTAAAGCTGTATATTTAAGATGACCTGCTTGCTAGAGTTTCTTTTCATAAGTATCTTGAGCTTCTTAAATGATGTTGCATACTTTAGGTGGCCTTTACATCTTTTAAGGATTTTGTTACTTTAATACTAGCAATTAACAGTTTTGAGTGCTGGGGCGTTGCAAACTTTGATCTTAGAAGCAGAATCATATTTTAGTTAGCTATTCCTTTGAAGTTTTCTTGTGAAAAAAAATCTAAATATTTTATTTAAAATATAGCGGGGAATCTCGGGGTAGTGGTAAGGTTGCTGCCATGTGACTTGAAGGTTACAGGTTCAAAGAAACAGCCTCTCCGCTACGGGGGTAAGGTCCCATACAACTATCCCTCCTCAGATCCTACCTGGTGGGAGCCTTGTACACTAAGCCACCCTTTATATTATTTAAATTATGAGGGGTTACATTTTATTGATGGACTAAACATGCTTATACTTAGGGTGGTACAATGTATAGGAATATTCATAGTCTAATTCAGGAAGTTACATATTTTACTTGTGCGTCATATGTCCTTATAGACTTCGGCATTGGAAAGGATTTGCTAAGGGATGAACAGTGGTAGTTGTCTTATTATTTATGCTGGCTTTTTCTTTACTGTTGAGGTAGCAAATAACACTCTTTTGCAATAGAGGATAATCTCGACAAGGGGTCTTGCTCTGCATATGTTACAACTCATTGAGTTTTGGTGGAAAAATTTTGCCAAGATTTGACTCCTAGAATCCTTGAAATCTGTATAGCTTATTTTACTGTGGCCATTTTAAAGCAGAATATCACCTTTGTTGCTTACATTTCATGTTGAACTTTGATGCAGCTATATGATATTCATTGTCCTTGTAGATAACTTATCAATTAGGTTATCTACTAGCTTCTCTAGTCTGCATAAACATGTCCTAAAGGTGCATTATTGTTCTTTTTTTCAGTGTCTAAAGTTTAAAACAGATCAGGCGCAAGAAGCTAAGAAGATGGAAAAATTCAATAATATATTCTTTGCTTTGATGGCTCGTGGTCCTGATGGTATGTCTTACACTGAGCTTTAAATTTTGTTGCATTTTAGGTTTCAAACAGCTATAACTTATTTTCCTGAATATATTTAGTGAGACTGTTCAAGGAAATTTTTTCTTTTCCAAATGTGATGTAGAACCAAATATAAGAAAAAGGGAAATGGCGGAGAGAAGTGTTGGAAATTACAGGAGGTATAGGAAGAAAGAAATGCACAGTAGAGAAACAGAAAGATAGAAGGAGGAGGAGGAAGATAGAGAACGAATTTATGATATTTTGTTCACCTTGAATTCAAAGATTCACGATTTTCTACGTTTTAACAACACTGCTATCGACCATAAGACTCTTTCCCTGTTCATCAAAATGGTTTGAAACGGTTTTTTGCGTGATCTTGATATTCAGTACATGCGAAGAATAACCCAACAACTTAGAATGATTTACTTGAAGATGATTGAAGGTCAAACATCCTGGTCTGGGTGGGTTTCAATTTGATGTTTCTCAAATGTTATCATGTGACATTAAACTACGCATTTTCCTGTGTTTGCTTAGGACTCGTTTAAAAAAAATTAAAGAAGGCATTAGGCATGTACATCTATATAAACAGATGCATAACAGTGTTGTTGCCTGTGGAATATGATTTTTCTGTAATATATCATTATTTGAAACAGCAAACAAGTCCTGCTTTGTTGCATGACAAAACCCTATTGTTCTAATGATCAGAGTTTTCATCTGCCTATGTTACTTACAAGAGATGTTGTCCTTGGTTGTACTTTTCCTTGGACCCATTAATTCTATGCAGTGGATATATCAGAAGTCACTGGGAAGGATCAAATGGATGCACAACCCACCAAGAAAGGAAGAGGAAGGAAGCAATGACTTGGCTTTCTCTTATCATAATGATTTTTGATGAGTCATAGGACCAATGTATGATTTTGAATAGCCTTCTTTGCCCCAACCAGCTTTGGTCTTCACAGATCTTGATTGCTTACATCACTCATTCATTGCAAATTCCAGTTAGTTTTCAATGGCTATTTAATGTTTGGTGATTATGCAGCAGTATTTGAATCCTTGATTGGCTATATGGCATTTGTGTTCTTGACTTCTGCTTCTCTATCAAAGCATCGGCTTATAAGATGTTGACTGAGCAGAAGTTTCAAAATACTAAGGCGAATGCCCGGCTTCTTGCTTTCAATTGATGAGAATATGATGTTTGAATTCATGCATGTTTGGTTAAGATTTGGGGTACTAGTTCTTGAAGGGAACTGACTACACATTTTTTTTTTTTTTTAAAAGGAAAAGATGTAGAATTCAGAGGCAAAGAATATTTCGATGATTCTAGTCAGTATGGTACACATGTAGGCTGCATCGGATCACAAAATAGGATCCCTGATTTTTAGCTATTTACAATCAGCCCCAAATAACGGAATATCTCTCCTATAATATCTCTATAATCTGTGATCTAATCAATCCTAGAGATATCGGAATCCCTAAAATACTGGGACCCTACAGAAGGATTTTGATTGTAATTGTTAAATTCTATATTTTGATGATAATAAAGCTTAGAAATGTTTTGCAAAGGATTTAAAAGTTGAACAAAGTATTTTGAACAAGAAAATATCACGATTTTGCAATAATTGTTGAATAACTCAGTGATATGATTTCATCATTGCAAGTGATCACTGTAAGTAGAAAAATAGACCACTTGAGTGTTGTGAGAAATCCTAGCTAAACCATCGTGGTGATCTTTCTGGTGAAATAGTTTTACAAAAGAAGATCACTCGAGTAATGTGTTCAAAAATTTATCACCACCAAATCACTTTAGTAAATTATCCAGTGATCAATGTTGCAAAAATTTCAAAGGGAAAATCACTCGAGTGATGTTCCAAACTCATTCAAGTGACCACTTGAGTAATGTGTTAAATCTCAACACTAGCACATTACTCAAGTGATTTGTTCCAGTCATAGTCATACTGCTCTGAAGTATTTTGAAGAAAATGTCACATGAGTGATGACTTGAGATTATTTGAGTGATGAGACAAAGAGCATAACTAGCACAACACTGCAATGATCCTAGAAGTGTTCTGAAATATGAAAAAATTTCTAAGTATAAGATCACTCGAGTGGTGTGTTAAAACAACATCACTAGCATAATACTCTAGTGATGTGATCAAGTGATATGCTTTTCTGAAAAAAAAAATCAAAGAAAACAAGATTACTCAAGTGAACACTCGAGTGATCTTGTAATTCTTCATCACCAACTGATCACTCAAGTGATGTATCAAGTGATATGAAAAAGATCACTTGAGTGACCACTCGAGTGATCTCATTTTGTGCATCATTAGCACATCACTCCAGTGACATATCCAGTGCTTGGTAAGATTTTCAAACTTCCATGAGAAGATCAATCGAGTGATCACTCAAATGATGCTTTCCCAAAAAACAGAGCATCGATTTGAAACTTTTTAAATCATTGAAATGATTGTGTAATATGTTCTTCTTGCTTTTAATCACTCTAACTCTTTTTTATACTAGTATTTAAGTTCTTTCCAAGTGATCAAATAAGGATTAATACACAAATTGGGAAAAACACTCTTGTTTCAAAAGCATTAAATGCAAAGGACATTCAAACTACGAACATTCTCTCTGCTTCAACGGCTAATCCTTTGACACAAAGAATGTTTAGAAACTTCAACGGATATATAACAATGACTAAGGACACTCCAATGGATACATTCAACAAGGCAACGATCATTAATGTACTCTACCTATAAATACTCAGAGCATTGAAGACGAAGCAAAGAATTTCTGCGAAAAACTGTTACATTCATTCCAAAATCTTAAGCTCTTAAATTTGAGTTTATATTCCAGTGATCATATATCTACTCTTGTGATAGACATTTATTGATTGATTTATTATTTGAGAGACTCAAGATTGTGGAATCTTAAGTGGGCATTAAATTGCAAAGTGTAAGGGGGAGCGATTGTTCTTTGAAAAAGAACTAGCTTGTATTGAGGCACCAAAAGCCTAACGAATATTGGAGAATAGTGGAAATCTCAGAAGGCATCAAAGGATTAGACGTAGGTCAACTGGTTTGGAACGAACCAGTATAAATCTCTTGTGTTTATAAAATATATTAATTATAAAATTTTGGAATCCTTATATTAATATATTGTTGGAATGAACCTAGCCGTCGCTTATGGGCCTTTCTTACTTAAACCCTAATTTGTTATGTGACCAAATCAAATCTAATATGATATGATCTATTTAAATTTTGAATTATCGTTTCCTCGATTATAGGAGAGATTCTAGTGATCAGATTAGGTTATTTATCCGATATATGTACACATATATTAGATGAATAATAAGCTGAAAGCTGCAACCCTAATTATTTCATGGTATCAGACCCAGGTTATTTGGCTCAATGTCATATAAGACAGGGAGACATGAAGATAAGAAAATCTACAAAATGGTGTGATCCTTGTAATAAAAATGGTCACACCAAAGAAAATTGTTGGAAATTACACAGCAAGCCCCCAAACATGAAGCAAAAAGGAAGATATGATAAGAAAGGACTAATGGTCAGTGCCCTTGAAACTGAAGGTGATAATTTAAGCACTGAAAAACTCATGGTTCTATAAAGGATTCTAGACAAACATAATGAATCATCCTCAGCAAAACACTGTGAGAAAAACACCCCTTCTGTTACCTTGGCCAAATCAGGTACTACCCTTACATATGCTCTTAGTGGTATGTCTATATCCAAGGATATATGGGTTGTGGATTCTGGTGCAATGGAGCATATAACAGGTTTCAAGGAACTATTTTCTGATTTACTGAATACTCTAAGCATAATTCAATAGAAGTCAAAATTCAAGGATCGAGCACTATAATAATATCTAAAGACATCATATTAAAAAATGTTTTATATATTCCAGAGATTAAGTGCAGCTTGTTATCTATTAAACGTCTTGTTGATCATCTAAGTTGCATAGTAACCTTTGACAAAACTGGCTGCAATTTTTAGTACTTGGCTTTAGGGAAGGTGATTAGGAATGCTTTGAAGTGTGGAATGGACTCTACTACATCCGAGGATCACTCTCTAATAAATCTCGTGTTGTGTTATCTATAATGTCTATAGAAGATATTAAATTGTGGCATTCTAAGTTAGGCCACCCTAGTCTCACTTTTGTGTGTTTTTTGTTTCCAAACATTAGTACTAAATATGTTTCATATTTTCATTGTGATTTTTGTCAATTTGCTAAACAAATTCGAAATTCATATCCTTCTCATTCTTATAAACCCTCACATCCATTTGATCTCATTCATAGTGATGTATAGGGTCCTTCTAAGGTTGCAAATAATTCAAACGCTAGATGGTTTGTAACATTTATTGATGATCATACTCGGTTAACATGGGTTGCTTTAATGAAAGAGAAATCTGAGGTATTCACTCTTTTCAAAAATTTCTATAATTTTGTTCAAACTCAATTTTAAACCTCTATTAAAATTCTTAGATGTGACCATGGTTGGGAGTACTTAAACTCCAACTTCAAAAACTTTTTGATTGAAAAGGGGCACATCACCAAACTTCTTGTGTTCAAACCCCCCCAAACAAAATAGAGTGGCTGAACGGAAGGATCGTCATCTCCTTGAGTAGCTAGGTCTATTATGTTTGAAAGTAATGTTCCTAGCAGATTTTGGGGAGATGTTGTTCTTACCTCAGCCTACTTAATTAACTGCATGCCTTCAAAATATTGAACTTTCAGAATCCTCTTCAAATATTTACAACAACTTACCCAAACTCTCCACTTATTAATTCTCTTTCTACATGGATTTTTGTCTGTACAATTTTTATTTACAATGAGGGAGGAGGTAAACTAGATGCACGAGCTCTTAAATGTATTTTCTTAGGTTATTCTTCAACTCAAAAAGGTTATAAGTGTTTTTGTCCAATTACAAATAAATTCTATGTCACTTCAAATGTGAAATTTGTTGAACACCAACGTTATTTCTCAAAACCACCCATTCAGGGGGAGAGTAGAAGTGAATGACTTGTTTATGAAACTGAACATAACCAGAAAAATAATGAACCTAAGTATCATCAATAATATAATGTTTCCTCATCTGAACAGCCTATTACTGGACTCTAAACACCACTACCACTACATATTTCAGATTCTTCACTTATTTCTTCAAATGCAACTCATTCTAATTCCTTTGGAAATAGCTTTGAATCTAAAACCTCAGTACATAAAACTCCCAGAAATAAATGCTAGCACAATCCCTAAACAGTTGAACTCTAAATAGTAAATCCCTTTGAGCCTCTTAACTTGACTTCGAATCTGAAACATATGAGACTAGGTTGGACGACACTAATACAGCCACGAAGTAGCAACATGATGAGGTAGATACCAGCTCTACACTTCAGCAGACTCATGATTATGTACCTGAGACAAGTTTTGAGGATCTAGACTGGCCTACTGCCGTAAGGAAAAGGAAGAGAAGTTGCACTCAACATCCTATAGCTAGGTATATATCATACAATAAACTTTCACCACATATGAAAACATTTGTGGTTAATGTTGAGAAGGAACCCAAAATTTTTCAGGAAGCTGTTTCTGATCTGAAATGGAAACATGCGATAGAAGAATCGAGAGCTCTATATAAGAATGGAACATGGAAAATCACCAATTTACCAAAAGGAAAATCCATAGTCAGCAGCAAGTGGGTGTTTACTATGAAATATAATCCTGATAGGAGTGTGAATAAGTATAAAGCCCGACTCGTTGCTCGAGGTTTTACATAGACTTATGGCATAGATTATCAAGAGACCTTTGCTCCTATAGTAAAACTTAATACTATAAAGGATTTTCTCTCTCTTGCAGCCAACCTAGAATGGCCTTTCCATCAAATGGATGTAAAAAATGCCTTTTTAAATTGGGATTTTGAAGAAGTAGTATACATGGAGGTGCCATTGAGGCTAAGAAACTCAAAAAACTCCAACAGAGTGTGCAGATTTACAAGTCATTATATGGATTAAAGCAATCACCAAGAGCATGGTTCGAAAGATTTACTTGGGCCATCAAAGCTTGGCGTTATAAACAATGCCTAGCAAATGATACACTATTTATAAAAGAATGAGGTAGATGAAGGACAATTCTCATTGTATATGTTGGTGATATTGTCTTAACAGGAGATGATGAGGAAGAAATCACAATGTTAAAGAAAAAATTAGCATTAGAGTTTGAAATAAGAGATCTTGGCCCACTAAGATACTTCTTAGGAATGGAAGTGGCTAGAACCCATAAAGGGATTAATGTTTCACAAAGGAAGTATACCCTGGATCTCCTTAAAGAGACTAGAATGTTTGGGGCAAGGATAGCCCATGCTCCTATAGAGTTAAATCAAAAGCTAACTACTAGGCCTGATGGTACATTAGTAAATCAAGAGAGATATCACTCGACTTGACATATGTTTTCCTGTAAGTGTGGTAAGTCAATTTTCAAGAAACCCACAAAAATAGCATATGACAACAGTATACAGGATACTTTGGTACCTAAAGAAAAATCCAGGCTTAGGCTTATCTTTTGAAAAAGGAAACACTAGAAGTGTTGAATTGTTCACCAATATTGATTGGGGTGGTTCAAAAATTGATAGATGCTCTACCACTGGTTATCGTACCTATGTATGGGGGTAATCTGGTAACTTGAAGGAGTAGAAAGCAGCCAGTAGTCTCTCGAAGCTCAACAGAATCTGAATATAGGGCATTGTCCCTTGGAGTATGTGAAGGTATGTGGGTGATGCAACTTCTTAAGGAGATTAAGGCTAAACTAGAAGGACCCATAAAAGTATGGTGTGACAATATGTCAACAATTAGGATTGCAAACAATCCTATTCGTCATGATCGAATGAAGCATGTGGAAATAGAGCGTCATTTCATTAGAGAAAAATTGGAAGCAAAGGTGATGGATCTATCATACATTCTATCAAAAAGATAGGCTATAGATATTATGACCAAGTCTCTCACTCAGGGAAAGTTCGAAGGCCTTAGAAGCAAGCTGGGAATGATTAACATCTATTCACCAACTTAAGGGAGAGTGTTGGAATGGACCTAGCTGTCACTTATGGGTCTTTCTTACTTAAACCCTAATTTGTTATATATGTGATCAAATCAAATCAAATCAAATCAGATCTTATCTTATCTATTAAATTTTTGAATTATTGTTTCCTTGATTATAGGAGAGATTCTAGTGATTAGATTAGGTTATTTCTCCTATATATGTACATACATATTAGATGAATAATAAGCCGAAAGCTGAAACCCTAATTATTTCATATATTACAATTCAAAACTTTTAAATATATTTTCTTAAATATATGTTTCTTATAAAAATTACTCAAATTTTCGATCAAGTCGTCAATATTTTACAAATAAAAAATTACTTATTTCTTTTCTAAATTTAGTAAAAATATTCAATAGATCATTAATACGTTCATATAAATGTAAAAAAATAAATAAATTATGGATTTGATATCATGAGGGGTAAAATAGTAAACAAGATTTATTCTCATACGGTTTTAATTAAAAAAATATACTTCAAGAATCTTTTTAGAATATTTTTTTAACATTGTTAATGATTTGGACTAAAATGTATGTTTTCAAAATAGAGAGGAGATATGTGTAATTATGCAAAACAGAATATTGGTAAGAGTATTTCACTCAATTTTTTAATTATGATTTTTCTATAAAAATGATAAAAGAGGATGATTACTGTCATACCCCTTATAATTACGACATTTATCAGAGTAATACAGTGAAGTTTAGTGAGCAACACATGTATAGAATAGTATACGGATAATAAGTTATACTTGGTTACAGATAGGATTAAACTATAGAGTTTACAATACATTGATCCAAAAACAATAACATTGTAATATTATTATTCCAAAATTACTTTAACTAAATACTTTATACACTATAGTTCTATCTAAAATCTCAATCTGCAACCATCAAATTTCTACATCCGTTGTCTTTCCTTTGGACCTTTGCTCGCCACAATGACCATGTCCTACCTCACTGGGTATGTCTGAGATTCCATAGGTAGTAATAGGGGCTGAAATCCTGAAGGATCCTAGAGTAACAGATTAATCTCACAAACAAAGTATAAACAGTATATGATAGTTAATCATAAACATAAACAATCCACAACAGCATGTATAGCATTTAGAAATCATATCATATGCTGTCGAATTAGCATACACATATCACATAACCATAACGCTAGGTATAACCAATTGGCATGTATCGGGAGGCCTCCTATATGTCGGAGTTCTCAATCGGGTATAACAAATTGGCATGTGCCGAGAGTCCTCCTGTACGTCAGAGTTCTCAATAGGGTGTAACAAATTGACATGTATCGAGAGTCCTTCTGCATGTCGAATTTCTCAATCGAAACACCCAACTAAGAATAATTAACTAGGAATTACCAAGAGTCCTCCTATATGTCGGAGTTCTCAATCGGAAGTATCCCTAGTCGCATGAATGCAACTAGGTTAGCCACCTAAGGACTTACGTCCTATAGGTCCTACACTTAGTTTTACCACTAGGACATTCACACATTTGATTCAAAACAGACATACACATTCATATTATCTGATATTAAAGTTACTACCTTATAGCTTTATAATTGTCCGTGTCGTTTCCCAGGTACTTTGCTTGTTCGGGCGATTTTAAGTCCCTATAAGAATGTTATGGACAATGGTCAATACTTACTCCAATTTTGGACATTTCAAATGTCATTTAGTGCAACATACTTATCATGAAATTACAAGACGTAGGCTATGTCCAAGATTCCATTGTTTTCTTCATTTGCACACATTTACCCCAATTTTTCATAATTTGTACTATAACTTTGAAAAATCATATCTCTCAGTACAAATATCCAAATGAGGTTATTCCAAAGCCTAAAGGCTCCTTATTAAGTCTATTTTTAAGGAAAATGGTTCCAGAAGCTATTCACATGCATACCATTCCTAGTTTGATAAAACAGTTATTACTGTCCAAGTTTCATTACAGAATTATGGGTCATTTTCAAAAATTCAAAACTCAGTGTACACAAGTCCAAATTTGACAAATGACCTATCAAATTATCTCATTAGGTCTACTTTAATCCTTTTTTTTTATTGCAATTGGACATCATTTACAACCCCAAAAACTCGTTGCAAAGTGACTGTCCAGATAGGATTCTCAAGATAGATTTTCGATACAATTCAATCCCGAAGTTTCCAAAATTCCTACCGAACATTTACCCTACACAATTTTTTGTTTTGAATGCATTGGAATAATAAAAATGACCAAATTCAACCTCCCCTAGTCTGCTCTGTCAATGGCCGAACCTAGGGCTTATTGTGGCCAAAAATCATTTTGTAACTTTCACTTCAAAACCGCCTTAATCTTGATTCCTAACCACTTTCTATTATGTTTTTTAGACCATATACACACTTTATATCATTTTGGCAAATTGGACAGCACCTCCCCATTAGGTTTCAGCTGACCAAAATTCAAGAAAAAACAAGCAAAACCACCAGCAAGTTCTAAGATACCACAAAACCACTAGGAAGTCACTTACCTTGATTTTTGTTTGATGATTCTTGCAAAATCTCCTCCTTCGTCTCCACAAAACCTTCAGTAAGTCCTCATGAGACACCATGCAAGATTGTTTTGAGAGGTTAGGAAGTAGGTAGGGGAAAGGATTAGGGAAGACAAGACCATAAGACTTGAACGCACCTTTGTTTTTCAAGCTTTTCCTTCTTTCTCTTCTCCCTTGTACTTCGGCCGGCTGCTTGATCTCTCTTTGGGAATGATCTAACCGACTTGAGAGAGGGGAGGAAGAGTGATTTTAATGGTGAATTGAGATCCAAAGTCGGTTAGGATAGGAGATCACCAAATTTCCCTTCAATTTCCACTTTATTACCAACATGCCTTGATTATAATCTTGGTTGAAATCTAACTCCCTTTTGATCAATCTTCGCCGAGATTTTGAGCCTCTCTTAGGATGATTTTAACCCATCTTGTTAGCTTATATCCCACGCTCATGTTCCCATAAATTTTAAATAATTATGAGATATGTGACACAACTTCGTAAAAATTGCAATTTCAACATTCCTTCATTTTTTTCTCATAATTCCTAATAAATCCCGTACAACTTCTTTTTATTCCTTTTTGGTCTAATTCAATACAATAAAATGGAACAAATAAGTACTAATTCCACATATCTCATTGATGCCAACATCTGTCCCAAAATTTTCGGTTTCGGGAAACTAGGTATTTCGGGTAACATTGACCTTCTTGTCAAAATTCAACATTTTATTTCTCTAACTGCACATACATCATAGATGCAATTTGTTAGGGAAAATTTAGGATATACAATTACATTTGTATTATATATTTTAAATCATCTATTAGAAGGAAAATGAAAAAGAAAACCCATAAGTATATTGAAGCCATTTAAAACAATAAGGGAAAATCACTGTAGAGGCCCTTTTAACTAAAATAAGCCCAAAAAGGGCCCCAACAATATGATTTTCCCAGAACAGGCCCTAGGGCCCTGATTGGGATTGAATTAATAAAGGAAAAGACACTAACACCCTCACTAACACTAACAAATGAGAGAAGGGAAATTTCAGAATCATTCCCTCACTCTCTCGAATCTCTGCTTACTCTCCCTATCGTCTTCGTCTCCGACGTCTCACTCTCGTCTTCGTCTTCGACGGCCACTCTCGTCGCCGACGCCGTTTGCGCTCATGTGGGACAGGTAAAATCCTCAGCCCATTTATTCTCCCGTGTGATTTCGTCCTTTCATTTGGTAAAGGCGTGAACCCTAATTTCCATCGTCACTTTGTAAATCTCCATCCTCGCCACTTCGTTTCTTTTTATAGTTTTTCTTTTCCTTCCATGAAAGTAGAAGTCTTTTGGTTTGATTGTGTGCCTTTTTTTTGGTTCTTTCGTACTTCAGATCGGATATCAATTTGTTTTTTTTGTGATCACTACACTGCTCAAATTCGACAAAGTAACTGATTTTGCTGGTACGTCAATTTTCCTTTTCTGGGGTGGCTTTTTTTATTGTAGTTCTTACGCCTTGTGATTGTTTGGTTTCTGAGAAATAAGAGACAAAGATAAGTAACTTGTAAACATAGAAATGGGTTTAAAGGGTAATTACTTTGTTTTAGTTGGGAAAAAGGGATGAGGGTTGATTTAGCAACCGGAAAATGGTATGATGATGTAGAATTAATGAAGGAAATCTACAACCATTGACACCTTACATAAACATTCACTTACTCTGTTCTTTCTTTCTCTTGAAAGGAAGCACGAATTTCATAATTCTTGCCATATTGACTCTCGTGCTTAAAGTTGCATGGTATTTTCGACAGGTATAATTTTCTTTTGATGTGTCTCTGATGAATTATTATATTAAGCTCCCACCATCTATCCCCACGATTAACTACTCTTTTTTCGGTAGTTCGACTTGTCTTGTTGCGTGTGGGGTCTTCGCTTGGCTATTTTCCTCTTGTTTAGGTATATTAGACATGCTAACGTCGTGAAAACGGAATGATGTCTTGGATAGTTATCTTGTTCTTGAAATGAGTAAATGAAAAGGAATTAATTGGTAGCTATAGAATGTATAGGGCAATTTTTTTAACCTCATGTCAATGAAGAAAACAAGACTCGGATGGAAGAAATAATGATGAAAGTGATTAAAACTACGCAAAAGTCCACACATATGTTATCCTTTGCTTTTCTAGAATCTGGACTCTTGGGCTACTGCTGCATGTGCAATTCTAGTTCGTACTTCTGTTAAAAGAATAATTTATTCTCACAATTTTAACTGTTCTTTTTTTCTTTATAGATAAATTTTTCATACGGTCATGCGGGAGATTGAGCCTTTTTGTTGGAATGGAATATAATTGCATTGTTCTTGGATGCTATGTTTAATGAACATGACAGGTATAATCGAGGGCTTTGTCTTTGTTTCGTACATAAATTCAATTGCACCGACTTTAGTATGAACCAATTATTCAAGGCATATTATGTCTTCTATGTTTTCATTTGAGCTCTTTTACTCATGAGTGCATCTTGTGTACCACCACCAATGATGTTTTAATTACCATGGTGGAAGACTCAGGACTTGTTTGTTTATCATCTTAATATTCTTTTTTGTTTCACCATAATTATAATGCTTGGTATTGGTCTTTTTAATTACCAAGTATTACATTAAAAATGCAGCATTCAATTAATTCCCTAATTGACATATAACTTTTGCTCATGAATCAATCTTGGTCTTTATAATGCTTGGTATTTATGTTTATGGACTTTCATTTTGTTGATAGTATTTTGATAAATTTGTTTTTAAAATATGGTGTCTTCTATGCATGTACAGTAATATAATATCACACAATTGCCCTTATCTATGCCTTTCTTGCAACAGGCCTTCCAAGTGGCTTGAATGATTGTGTGGCAGCAACTAAGCTATGACTTCAAGTATGCTATAGGAGATGCCAAAGCAGTTTTAGCTTGGTTAGCTATAACCGATGGATCCCAAAGGCATTCAAATGGAGTCCATGCATTAAAGGCCATTGTTTTGACGATTACAACCATAACAGGAGTCGCTTACAACATGAAGGCCAGCATGAAGGTCAGCCACCCAACAACCAGCCATCTTCTTCTGAGGAGTCTGAGGACGAGGATGGACATGACATAGAGGAGGGAGATGACATTAGGGGATACTTTGTATTAGGACGAAAGTGTTAGGACACATGTATTTATGACTCCTTTGTATTCATGAGGATGACATTAAAACTTCTTGTTATTTTGTAAAGTTTCTACTGATGCTAACTTGATAATCTTTATTCAATGACAACAGAATTTTTTTGATTCTGTTTTGATGTGGTCATGGAATGAGAACAAGAAATTTTAGCTTCTGTTTTGATGTGGTTTAGGGTCACTTACACTAATAACAGGGGTCACTTACAACAATATCAGGGGTCACTTACAACAATAACATAGGTTACTTACAACAATAACATGGGTCACTTACAACAATAACAGGGGTCACTTACAACAAAATCAGGGCGCGATTACAATAATAACAAGGGTCACTAACAACAATATCAGGGGTCACTTACAACAATAACAGGGGTCACTTACAACAATATCAGTACCTAATTACAACAATAACAGTACCTAATTACAACAATAACATCACCTAATTACAACAATAACAGCACCTAATTACAACAATAACAGGGTCACTTACAACAAAATCAGGGGGCGATTACAACAATAACATTGGTCACTTACAACAAAATCAGGGGGCGATTACAACAATAACAGGGGTCACTTACAACAAAATCAGGGCGCGATTACAACAATAACAAGGGTCACTAACAACGATATCAGGGGTCACTTACAACAATAACAAGGGTCACTTACAACAATATCAGTACCTAATTACAACAATAACAGCACCTAATTACAACAATAACAGCACCTAATTACAACAATAACAGGGTCACTTACAACAAAATCAGGGGGCGATTACAACAATAACATGGGTCACTTACAACAAAATCAGGGGGCGATTACAACAATAACATGGGTCACTTACAAAAATAACAGGGGTCACTTACAACAATATCAGGAGTCACTTACAACAATAACATGGGTCACTTGCAACAATATCGTGGGTCACTAACAAATGCACCTCCCTCTGCTTTCCATGCCCCAAAACAAGCAACCTACAAACGTTTTAACATTCAGCTTTCGTATTAACAACTATATCACCATATTTACAACTAAAACAATATGTATTAACAACTATCCCATTTCAGCGTTTTTCAACCAAGTGTAGCTTCATCCCATGCACCCATTCCCACTTAAAAACACATCTTTCCCTCGTTTTCATGCCAAAAAGCGAGAGCAACATTTTTTTCCACCCATGACCCAAAAATGATTAAAGACCAACTAGAATGGTGATAATGATATCTTGAGCAAAATCTTCGTATTTCTTACCTATTTCCTATATGATTATAACATAAATTTGGCTAAGGTCCAACCTTTCACCCACCCAACCTTCAATTGAAAAAAACGTTCAAAGAACAAAGAAAATTCATGGGTAGATGAGTTCAGGCTATAACGAAGTGGATGATTGGTAATATAGACGTTCTCTCCTCGCCGAGTTGAGCAATATACAAGTTCGAAAAACCCACTGTTTCTCCCGGCGTTTGCCTTGTACGATGGTTCTTCTCTTCCTCGTGTAGGCGCCAAACCGAATGCGTCTGTTCACTTTTTATTTCCGACTTGTTCCTTTTTTCTTTTTAAATCAAGGGTGTTTGTGTCTTTTCTTTTATTAATTCAATCCCAATCGGGGCCCTAGGGCCTGTTCGGGGAAAATCGTTGTTGGGGCCCTTTTTGGGCTTATTTTGGTTAAAAGGGCCTCTACAAGATTTTCCCAAACAATAAAGAGGACGTACACTTCATGTCTCTTTACGATCTTGATTGACCGGGACCGGGATTGGGATCGAGACGAGAGGTGTACTCTTTTGGGACAAGACATTAGACAAGTCGTTCTGTCACGCCCCTAGCTAACAGGCCTATAAGAAATTACAACCTAAATTTTAGGAAAAATTTCATTCATCCTCACAAAAGAGACTTAATTTCAATCAACCTTTAAAAAATTATGAAATTTTACTAGATCCCCTTGGATCAAAATTAAATTAAATTTTTTTCAGTAAAAAGACAATGATGCCCTTGCTTTATTTTTTCAATCCTCTTATTTGTCCCGTGAAATCCCTCATTTGTATTATGAATGGCCAAAATATTTTTGAAAGTAAAATTGTAACATCCCATTTGAAAACGGCGGAATATTTTTTTTTTAACGTTTCCAAATATTTCAAGCAGAGTAATCAGAGTAGAGCATTGAAGCGAGTGAGTAACTGATTCATAACAAACATCAACCATAGTGTAACATTGTAATGATTACGGTAATCCTAGAGTTTGAAAGTGAATAACCGAAAGCGGTAAAGATAGATAAGTCTCTCGTCCGCACGTCTACGCGCTTGCCTCGATCTTCGATCCGTATTCCTCCGGATCCGAAGCTATAGCGAGATTCAATTTACCGCATTGAATCTCGTAAACGTTAATCTCAAACCCAAACAATACAAATAGATATATAATGATATTCTAGACGATACAACAAGATATCACTACATAAGCATACAAAGAGATGCATGATCATTATGCCGACAAAACATAAGCATTACGCAAAGTATGTAAAGCCCCACAATGTAAAACAACAATAACAGCTTGCACTATTCACCAAGCCACGATACCACTCGTGTTCTCGCTAGAAAAAACATACGGCGTTATCATGACTATAACCCGTGTAAAACCGTCTCGTATATCGGTGTACGAACGTATCTATCACATATATATGCATTTAAGCAAAGTACAAGATTAGTGTTACAAGACGCGTCCGTACCTTCGTTGACGACGTTAGGTACTTCGGCGGAAAACGTACTTTTACGGAAAAACGTGAAATGTTCGACAATGCACGTCGGCGCAAGTAGAATTCGAAGAAATCGAGTTTCGATGCCCTATAGGAGTAATACCACTTTCATTAGTGATTTGACATCATAATCGGCATTTTAGGTAAAAATTACCATTTTGCCCTTCCACCCCTAATTTGGCGGAATTTCGCGTAACTTCGTTACTTTGACCGTATTCCATTTCAAAATTATCCCCACTATGTTTTTACCTCGTCAGAATCTTTCAATGCAATGAGGCATAAAAACAAGCATAGGAACAAATTCTCAAACTTCCTAGATCAAAACAACAAGTTCTACTATAACTACCGAAAGAACTACGGAAACTAAAAACTAAGGACGAAGAACTTACTCGGAGCTAAGGCAGGGGAATTTTTTCAGAGCTTCTCTCTCTAGAACCTCTCTCTAGGATTCGAATTTGGTGTGAAGAATGAGAGCAAGAGGGCTTGCTATTTATAGGGAAAAATAGGACAAGGTGGGAATTTCCACAAAAGTCTTCGATCGGATTCCGGCCGTTGGATCGCATTTTTGAGGACAAAACACTCTTGGCCATCCATGGTCAAGATCGAAATCTAAGAGCCCTAAAGTCAATGGATGAGTTGTCATCCATGATGGCTCTTGCTTTATGGCCTCCGGCCCGATAAAGCTACCCGACGGTGTCCGTTTCGCGCGATTTCGCAAAACTCAAAAATGCGGCATGTAACTTTGAAGGTCTTTTCATCCTCTTTCATATTATCTATTTGGATCCTCTTTTTGATCATATCCAGGTATTCTCTGGTGCGTCGGAAGATATTCGGACAAACGCGTCCGGTTACTTGAAATCGCTTCCGATAGAACCAACTTCGGACAATAATTCGTCAATCGTAAAACGTCCAAAGGGTTGCCTAACTTAATCCCGTGTTTGAAAACACGCAATTGTTTCTATAGGTTCTCACTTTGCCTATCTCGGCTCTACTCTATCTGATCGCCTTTCCATCTTATTAGGAATTAGGGTTTTTGGTTGCGGAATCGACGTCTGGTAAATTCTTTCTTCGGGTAAAAATTCACTTGTTCTTAATTTGATCAGTCTGAAAAGACTTTTACCTCTCGGTTTACCTGTAGAATTTATTTCTAACTTTTCCCTCGGGCCCGCCTATAAGCCGACTCACCGCATTATATTATTATTTTATTCTAATTACCATTTTAATTATTTAAACAATTCTTTTTAATTAAAAATAACCATAATTTCGACCCCCTCTTTTAAAAATTCAGATTTATTTATTTTTCTATAATTGTTTCCATTTTTTAAAAATATAATATTTTTTACCAAAAATTCCCGTTTTACCCCCGTTAGGGCTTAATCGACCTAATTTCTTCGTTTAGTGATCTTTTTAGGATCAGGTTTCTTCATATATTTATCTTTACTAATTTACAGTATATTGTTATCTTCCAAACTTCCATACTTTATATTGTCATTTTATATCCTGTGTAAAATATTAAAAATGTTTACCTCATCGTTACTTTATGATTCGAAATGCTTTTTAAACTTTTCTTCAAGTTATTTCCTCTGAAATAATTTATTAAATTCTCATAATTTAGGGATATCACTTCCATATTTTTCTCATAATTTTTCATGATCTTTCAGTATTTATCATAATACTTTTAGACTGTTTTTATCACCATTATATCATTTTTAGTCATTCTGTTCATCAGATTTTCCTGTAACTTTTTCAACAATTTACTCTATAATTATAACAATTTTCTATAACAGTTTTATCTCATGAATTTACTTCATTAAAATATTCAATAATTTTCCCTTATCTCGAAATTCCGATTTGCTAAAATCCTGTATTACAAAAATACTCTAAACATACACTTATGTCCAAACTATTAACTCCGTTAAGAATATTCTAAAAATAAATTTTTAATTAAAATTTATTTACTAATTTACCCTTAATACAAAATCCCAAATTTTAATTGATAGCTTGTAAATATCACAAAATTTTAAAAAATTGAGTAAGTTGTTTAAATTTTTGTAGAAAAATATAAAATTATAAATTTAAATGACTTATACAATCTCTCAAACATACATAGTTTATTATATTTGATAGAAAAAAATTGTTTTATAAATATTTTTAGTCATTTAAGAAACTAAAAATAAATAAATTTCAATAAATATGGTAAAAAAAAAAATTAAAATTATAGTATGAAAATTAATAATTTTTTAACATATTAGAAACTTAAAAAAATCTATCAGAATGAAAATTTGGTGGTATACATTTCTTTGCCCATATATATGTGTGTGTCTGTTTTTAAGCAATTATAATATTAAAGAAGGGAATTTTTATAAAACAAATATCCAAAAGTGAAATTTAATGGTCAACTAACGATTTGAATAGATGGAAATAGAATTTCAAAATATAAGGTAGCTTCATGTAACATACATTTTAATTTTAAAGAAAGTCTATATTGGTTTTCAAAATAGAGGGTCTGTATAATTAAGGCAAAATAGATAGGTGATTAAAGTATTTTAGTCTATTTTAAACTTCCTTATTCTTATAAATCCATTTACTTTTCTTGTAAATGTCTTTCTTTGTCTTGTAAATTCCTTTATTTGTATGTGAATGTCCTTATTTATCTTGTGTATAACCAGAATGTTTTTCTTAACTCCCTAGTTTCATTTGAATTCCTTTATTTGTCTTGTTACAACTTTGATAGAAAAATAAAACAAGGGCATCATTGTCTTTTCACCCATAAAACTTAATTTCATTTTAACCCAAGAGGGTGCAATGAAGTTTCAGAATCTTTTTGAGTTGACTGAAATTAAGTCTCTTTCATGAAAGCCGAATGAAATTTTTTGTTATTTTCAAATCACAGAAAAAAAAAATTTGTCATACTTATTATCAAATTTTCTGTTTCTTATAATCAAAATCTTTTTATCAACTCTAACTAAAGTATATATTCCATCCCCTCATAAATATAAAATCTATATAAATATTAAAAAATTAGTTTGTACTTAAGAAATCAGTTAAATTAGTTATTTATAATAAAGTTGGTTATTTTTCTTATATTCCTACTTTATATATATATATATATCAATCAAGATAGTTTTAAATAAAAAAAATAGGGAAAATCCTAATTGAATCCAATTGAAGTATTAAAATTCATATTCAAGCCTACATTTTTAACAAATTCCTAATAAGGCCAATATGACTAATTAGAGATTTCTAAATCATGTTCAATGACCATATTGCCCCTCAGTAATTTTTTTTCCAAACAATATCTTTTTTCCAATAGCCACCTCTGCCTGCCGGATAGCTTCACCCATCCAAGATGGTAGTCCTATCAAAGTTGCTCTCATATACTCTTGTTACAATGAAATGTTGCCTTCTTTGAATCACATCAACTCTTCATGTAGCTCATGCACACGATGTATGTCTATCCAAAATGATAAGTTAATGAAGAAATTAAAGTGAGAAGCAATGAAGATCATCACTTCAATCACATGCATCAAGCTAAAAATTAAGTAGGGATGAAACGCAGATGCATATTTGTCCAATCGGGTGGTTGATCGAAGTTCTTCAATGATCATAGAGAGAGGGGAAATGACGACAGCCGGAGGAGAGTGGGATTCCTAATTGAGGGTTGTGGAAAAAGGCTAGTAAATCATTTAGGGGTGTTGAGGTAAATTTATAAGATTCAAAAATTCTTTATAAGGATTTGTTGAAAGTATAAGCCTAAATCTGAATTTTGGGATTTCAACTAAATTTAATTAGGATCTTTCCAAAAATATATATAAAAAAATTAGGATTAAAAATCAACATCCCTAAAGTAGCTAGCTCCTATAATTTAGATAGAAGTAGTATGCAATTTTATCTTAAATTCGCAACCTGGCGTCAAAGTGCATGTTCCTTTGAATATTCGCCAAGCATCCCCTATAATAACCATTCAGATAAAATCAGCATATCCTTCTTCTTCCTCCACTCATTCAACTTTTCTCAACTTCCTCCCCACACACTACTTACGAATATTCTCCTCTTTATTCCTTCTTCTTCATCTTTATAGTCCACTTACCTTTATCCTTTCAATCCACACCCTCTGAATTTCTTCATCAACTTTTTCTTCTCATCAATATAGTAATATAATGCAGGATATTCTCAAACCTCGTCATGTCGGAGCCCATCACCGGCTTCTGAGTTGCACTAACGGCGGTGACGTCCACGAGGAGGACGCTTTGTGCTTGTCGGAACTGGTGCGTGATTTCCTCGCCCAAGATAACCAGACGGAGGGAAGATCATTGAAGAACGATTCGGACTCGGAGCGAGCTGAATCGGCCTCTGAATGTAGTGATCTGGTAGAGGCTACACTCTCATTACGGAGAGTCAGAAACGATGAAGATCCTTATAGGAAGCAGCTTCTGTAGCACGTTTCGGAGGCGGTCGAGATCTTCTCGTTATTGAGGCTAAACGTTTCGGTATTCCGGCGGAATGTGGTGGCGTTTCTCTTGGAAAAGGGCCATAATGCGGCCATTTGCAAGACCAAGTGGGACTACTCCGGCGGCGGCGTCATCCCGGGGAACCACGAGTTCATCGACGTGGTGCGAGGGGGATCGTCCACTTGGAAGAACCGGTACTTGGTGGAGGTTGATTTCAGGTCTCAGTTCGAGATCGCTAGGTCGACGAAGAGGTACGAGGAGATTCTGAGCTCTCTGCCCAGAATCTTCGTCGGAGGAGGGGACGAGCTAAAACGCACCGTTCGGGTCGTGTGTGACGTGGCGAAGCAGTGTTTTGAGTGCACGGGACGCTCCGTTCCTCCGTGGAGAAAAACCCGGTTCGTGCAAAACAAGTGGTTGGCGCCGTATCGTCGAATAATCCAAGTTCTGGCAGTCGGGGAAGCCATTCACGGTGCTAAATGCAGATTGGTTGGCTTCTACGACAGCGTTTCATCAGAGGCCACCAGACCCATTGGTGTCTCCGTTCGCACCCGATAACTATCACTTTCTCCATATAAAAATTTTGTCCTGTTGTATAAAATACAATCTAAGTTGCTTTTTGACGGTTGAGGAATAATCTAATTTTAATCACTCATAATCTTCATATAAACTTGATTAGTAATGATTTAAATATGATTAGAAACAATACAATCAATATTTATAAGAGTTTCGAAAAATATCGAAAACTCCAAGACAACGTTTCAAAAGTTTGCAATCACTATCACTAGAGTGACAATTTATCACTCGAGTGGCATTGCAACTTAGAGAGGTACTAATTGGTAACTACCTAAAGAAGTTTAGAAGAAAGCATATAAGCTGTGGAGTTCCTGTCTGGTAAATCTCCAGTGAGACACTATTCTACTCAAGTGGTCTTTACGTTACTCGAGTGACTTTATCACTCTTAAAGAATAAATTGATCACTGACTAGAGTGATAACGTGTTTTTACAAGTATCACTTGAGTGACGTTGTTGTACTCGGGTCATTTTTCAGTTATAAGACTTTGCTTAATGTTATCTCCATCCAGTTACTGAATGGTACATAAAGCTTTTTAAGCATCACTTAAATGCCATATGTCTCACTCGAGTGCTTGATCAAATTTCTCTTTAAGAATAGGGAGTTATCATCAGGTACCTTGATACTTGTTTAGCCACCACTCGAGTGCCTAACCAGATTTTTCTTTTAAGAGCATGGAGTTACCATCAGGTACCTTGTTGGTGATAAGGCACATCACTGGAGTGATCCTTCATCACTCGAGTGATGAAGAAGGATTTTCGTTGAATACTTCCTGGTTGATAATTTGGCACAGAGGCAAACTTCTAGTGGGCATAACTCTTTGAGTATAACTCCAAATTTGTAAAATGACCTATCCCCATAACTCTATTTAAGTTTTCTTTCCAATGCAACAATAGCCAATTCCAATTTCGTTGTCTTCCAAACTTTATGGTCAAATCAGTAGTTGCTGGTCTAGAACATGACATTGATTTTGGCCACCAACTTTTGAAGTTCATATCTCTTTCATCTGAAACTCTATGAGCACGAACTATATGTTCATAAATCTAGTTTAGAGTCTAGTTTCATATGAAACAAGTTTCACCTCAATCGGATTTATGGTTTGAGATATAACCAAATTATCGAACTTTTGTCATGTTGAACAAAGTATGTTAAGATATGATCATCACTCAAGTAAAGCTTCCTTAACTCGAGTGAGACATGTAGAAATCACTTCTGGAGGTATAACTCGAGTGAAGCTGATATAGCTTCCATCTAAGGCATTATAACTTTAAATTGAGTCATTTCAACTTCCAATTTAGCATAACAACTTCCAATACCAAATATAAGAATTTGAAACTTGATATTCTCATTATATTTTGCAATTTCTTCTTTCTTCTTTCTTTTATCTTTTCTCTTCTTTTTATTGATTATTGTCCAATATCCTTTTAATAACTCCTTGCGTTCTTGATTAATGTCTTCAATCTCTTTCTTCTTCTTTCTCTTGATCATTCTTATCAATCCAACTCAATAATTTCTTCCCTTTCTTGACTTCTTCTCCCCATATTTGATAACTTCTTTGTTCAATAGCTTCTTAATCTTTTTCTTCATCATTCTCCGTAATTCATTTTGATATCTTGTAATCTTTGTTTGACTAATCTACAAGTTATATTTCACATTAAACATAGTAGTTAGACAATGTATATGATAAATACATTATGTAAACTTTTTGCTCTTAATATTTAGCATCTGTATATAACATCATCAAAGTTAATCATATCTAACAATATGTTGAAGAGTAGTCATGATAGATGAATCCTTGGGAGTAGAAACTTCAATTTATTTCAAGTGAGCAAAACCATCTTGTTGATGCTTCAGCTGAGGATGGTTTATCAAGTTCCTCATTATTGGATTCTTGTCCACCTTATCTGCAGTCAAATTTGTTGCTAAAGAGTGTTTAGGATCTAATTTCACCTTAGAGTATTTTTCTTTAGGCTTTAGCTTTCTCTTGATTAAAAAAAGGATACATTAGAAAGATTGAACTCTTTTACAATATCATGTCAGAAACAAATCTCTTACTATAGATGATAACATGAAGTATATACATGAGCCCAAACCAAAAATAACATAAACATAAAAACAAATAGACCCAACAAATTTTAAATAAAGTAAAATCAAAGCAACAAACAAGACCAAAAGTCTAAATTAAAAAATAAATAAATTAAACAAAAAAAAGACGACTTTGAACCAACAACAACATTGTTGTAAATATTGTGTGTGAGCGTGTCAAATTAGGAAGAAGTCTCAAATAACTCAACATTGGGAATGCCCTAGTTTATAATGAAATGTGAGCTTAAATAGTGAAAAAGAAAAAGAGGAGTCATTGAACTAACCGCTATATATAACCATTGGAGCATTAATGTGTTTTAATTGACTAGTTTTAATGACTTTTAAAATGTTTTATTATTAGTAATTCTTGTTTTGCAACTGATAAAATTTAATTTCCATTAAGACGTCTTTAATGCCCATTATTGCTGCTCAACGGTCACATGATTTCTTTCTATAAAAGGCAATGTATGGAGTGAGGTCAATAGAACTGAAGTCAAAGCACCTAGGTCAGGTGACACCGAGCTTCTCTCCTCTCTCTTCTTATGAGTTACACTATTATCTTTTTATTGTTATGTCACCCTGCTTTTTGCAAAAAAGAGTTCGTTTTATCCTAGGGAGTGCAAACAGTGCTCTTGGGCGCGACTTAAACTATTCTTTAATTGTGTTTCCACGGATAATGCCATTGACAATGTACGATATAAGGTACTAATGCCAATAGACACTATATGCATGGAGCGTGAATCTAAGAAGGAAAACCATGAGGTGATTCCTTTGTACTTGAAGTAGCATCACAAAGTATTCGAGATTCCCACAAAATGTCAAGTTATCCCATGGGATATTGAAAGATCCACTTAATAAAAATCCAACTATAAGGCCCTGACCATGAAATAAAAAAGGGTCATTTTGAATCTTCACACCTCAATGCATTCCCTAAAGAAAATAAACTACTAGAAAAAATAAACTAGGGAAGACAACAGTTAAGTTGAACTATATTAAGTACAAATTCATTATATAGAAAGTTAGCTTCGAGTACATCATTAGAAACCATCTTCCCTTATAGTTTCCCGACTAATGTACCTTGTATGTGGTAAGTCTACCCTTACATAAAATTTCCTCTTCGAATGGTTGGTATCAAGGTATACTTCCTCCAGTTCCTCCACCTTGAGCTAGTTCTGCATCGTTGAAGGGGGTAGGTTTTGTAATTGCTACACAGACTATTTTCCTGAAGGTTTCAAGGTCTCCTATAACATTCACTGGCTATCCTCTAGTCCCCATTTATTTGTCGCTCGCCCTAGGGACTTTCATCCTATAGATCCACGGTCTCCCCAACAACGTGTTGTATGCTGATAGGTAGTCCATCACCTGGTATTTGAATGGTAAGTTTAACCTCACTGCATAAGTAAGGAGGGTTATCTTCTCGACGATCCTATTTGGTGCTCTGTTACCAAAGAATAATAGGGATGGTGTGTGGATGATTTGGGATTCAACCCCCATTTCCTTGATCGTTCAAGATATATTATATTGACTAACTACCTGGATCAACCAACACACATTTTATATCAAAATTTCCTAGGAACATAGAGATTACCAAGACGTCGTCATGTGGTTAGTCCAGCTTGCTTATCTCTTCTTCATAGAACTCGAACTGACTATCCTTCTGGCTAATAGGATCTTTCTTGGACCGCTTTTAGTCAGGGTTTCTGGGTAAGATTCTAGCATGGCATTTTGCTGTCGTTGATTGTTGAACCTCCCATTATACAGTTAATAGTTCATGGGTTCTTAGGTGGCTATAGGGATGGAAATAAGTCGCCCCTATCAGCTGGCTTACGGCTTGACCTGCTTAGGGCCTAGCTTGACCTGGCCTATTTATTAAAAAGACCAGGCCAAGGCCTATTTAAAGGCTTGATTGTGTAATAGGTCAGACCTATTTTGTTAAGGCCTGGCCTGTTTACACAAAAAAATATAATTTTATTTTTATCATATATGTATATACACAATATTTAATTTACATGTTTTTTATACTCATATTTATATTTTTTAATTCTTATATTTTAATTTTATTTCCCCCATTGTATCATCATCGTCTTTTCTTTTCCATATTCCTTGACTATCAACTTGCTATTCCAATATTCCTCTCCCTCGCCTCATTCAGTCATTTTGTCACTCGCTATTCCTCTTGGCTCTCGCTCAGTCTGTCGAAACTCGCAACCCAAATCCTCTCGCTCTCCTTCGTGGCTCGCTCAGATTACACCAGAAAACCCAAATCGCTCGCTATTCCTTTGTTGCTGTTGTAATCACTTTTTCCTTGAATATTTTGTTGACTCTGTATTGTAATCTCTCGAAACTATTTTTCCTTTAACACATCGTCTTTGACCATCTTCTTAGGCTTTCCACTAGCTTATTTTTGTTTTCTCTGATCAATTTGTTTGTTATTGCACTATCATCATAGTACTATGGTATTAATCTTGTTTGTCATTGCATTGTGGTATAAAGACTTGTCCTAAACTCTCAAATTGATGATTTTGTTTCATTTTATGTTGACTCACCCTTACTGCTTTACAATGCATGTATAATTCTTATCCTTTTTGTTTTACTCATTAATTTTGGGTATGGCTGGGATTATTTGAAGAGTCATGAGTTTTGATGGTGTATTTGTTAACTCTTAGAAATTGACTACATTCCAACACATTTTCTCTCTTTTTTTATACCTATTTTTGGTTCAAATATGCATAGGAAATGTAGTGTATAGAAGAAAATGTGCATATCAAAGTATCAAGAAAAAAAAAATCAAGAAATCCTTGTTATATCTTGTAGAGTTTGTGATTCAATTGAGAATTGAGAATTGAGAATTCCTCCCTCTTTTGTAGGAAGATGGAGACAAGTTTTGAAGCTCTACAAGAACCAAAAAACAAGGAAAGAAATAAAGGAAGTGAAGCATTGCAAAGCTAGAAGGAACCTGTACAACTGGCTACAGCAAGTTGACCAACTGGCCGTAGCAAGTAGCTCTCTGCGTAATTGGCCGCGGCAAGTCGAAAAACTGGACATAGCCAGTCGTGAAAAAGTGCAGAAAGTACAGTTGCACGTTTTTCATTTCAGAAGTAGAAAAACTCTATTTAACCTAAAGGGAAGGGCCAAAAAACACACTATCTGCACAAGGAAACAAGTGAGCACGAAAGGGAAGAGCTTGGGAGAGAGATTGGGACAATCTTGGAGGCTTGGGTGCTCAACCTAAGAGTGATTTTTGAAGGTGGAATATCACCTAAAGGGGGGTGAATAGGTGATTTAAAAAACTTTTTGAAATACACGATGACACAGAAATATAAGAATGAGACAGAGAAGGAAATAGACACAAGGTAATTTATACTGGTTCGGTCTTAACTCACTGACCTACGTCCAGTCCCCAGAACACCTAGGATTCCACTACCTTTCAAATATAATTACACACTCTGTAAACGAAGGATGAACACTCCACTCCCCCTTACAAGTTGTAATTAATACACCCTCACTTAAGGTTCCTCAACCTTAAGTCTAACAATCTAAATAAAATGAATAAGTGTTTAAGACTCCTCACGAGTAGAATAAATGAACACTGAAGAACACAAGATATCCGAAGATATTAATGAAGTAGATAAAACAAATGAATGAATCGACTCAAATTAATTTCACAAAGATTTCGGTAGGTGTTCGAATTCAATGCTCCTCCTATTTATAGATGATGCCATTAATGACCGTTGGAGAAGATTGAGAATCGGCCGTTGTGGCTCATTAAGATAGCCGTTAGACGATGAACCACTTCGTCTCGGTTTCGTCGTTTGAATATCACAAATGGAATTTTTGGAGAGACATTCTCTTACATTCCTTTTGTATATCCGTTGTCAAATAGCATTTAATGCGCAATGGGAATATCGTAGAAGCTTTACTTCGATCGAACAATTTAGCTCTGGTTTAGGTAACTTCATTTAATGCTTCGGACGAAGTTGCTTTATCCAAATCTGGGTAATTTGTGCTTATATAATCTGAAACTCATCAACACACTCGGTTAAAAGCATTTGGTAATCTCAATAAGTGATAATCGAAGTAATAAGATAAAACCAATGAATTCGTAAATTATGCAGAAACGAATTTCAAAACAGAGATATCTTTGCTCGAGCAATATTCCAAGCTTGCTCGGGCAAGCTTCTTAAGATTCAGTTATAAAGGACTCATGCTCGTTGATGCTCAAGCATGATAAATTTCCTTGCTCGGGCATGGTGCTCGAGCATGATAATTTTCATGCTTGGGCAAGCTTTTTAATGAGCAAGAGAAATGGTTCCTATTTGCTGTTGCTCGAGCAAGCTTATTTCCTTGCTTGGGCAAGCTATGGGCAGAGGCGAAATCAAGAAGGAATACACGCACCGCTCGTAAAGCTTTTTCCCTTGCTCGGGCATGATAATTTTCATGCTCGGGCAAGCTTTTCTTTATGTAGAAACAAAGTGCTTCTACTCTTTGTTGCTCGAGCAAACCAACATTCTTGCTCGAGCAAGACACAAACAGAGGCGAAATCTTGAGATTGATAGATGTTGCTCGGGCAATCTTTTGGTCTTTGCTCGGGCAAGCCTTCTTCTTTGCTTGGGCAAGACTATCTGACTTGTGGATTTTTGCTTCTATCTCGATGTTGCTCAGGCATGCTTCATAAGTTTACTCGGGCAATGTTTAGTTTCTGGGACAGCGGACACGATGCTCGGGCAAACAATTGTCTTTGCTTGGGCATGGTGCTTGAGCAAGCAATTTATCTTGCTCGGGCAAGACATATTTGAAGTTCTTACTTTTGCCTTTGGCACGATGTTGCTCGGGCATGGTTGTTTCCTTGCTCGGGCAAGGTCATGCTTCTTGACGCTTTCGAAGGTTGCTTGGGCATGATCACTTGTACATCACTTTGACTTCCTTCAGAGGACCCGATGTTGCTCGAGCAAGATTCTGCTCTGCTCGAGCATGATTACTTAAAAGTTATAAAATACTTAATTCAATAATTTGGAAATTGTGATCATCAAAATACAGGAGTTAACAATTTTGGGGTTTTTACCTTGGTTCTTCCTCTTTTCTCCTCTTTTCTACTTAGCTTCTTCATTTATTCACTAGTTTTGTTTAGAATCTCCTTGTATTTGAACATGAGTAGCTAAACCTTTCATTCTAGAGTTCTTTTGACCTTTTTGTATGGATTAATACTTGAATATTCATCTCTTTTGGTAGTTAAATATGTATATGTGTTGATTTCAACCTTGGCTTAATGCTTCTAAGTGATTGGCCTCCATTTAGATGATTTATTCACTTAGGTTTTGACTTGAGAGAGCTAATCTAGGTGTAGAACTTGATTGAAATCATGCTTGTCTTGAAGTTTACTTGATAAATGGATGGTTTGTTGGTAAAATAGAGATATATTTACTAATCTTGCATTGTCACATTAGGGTTGTTTCTTAAATATTGATTCTCATTAATTGTAGCAAGAGATTGTGCATTTTAATGAGAAGAGAAACTTGATTTTGACTTGAGAGAGTGTGTCAAGTGTTTTTAAACCTTAGACTAACACATATATGTATTGAAATACTACTAGAGAGGAAATTAACTAAGTTTTATGAAATGCAAAAAGGGAAGAAGAATCCTAGGCTCCATTATCCTTGAAGTCAAAAAATCATTTGTCTTTATCAATTTTCAATTTTAAAAATAGTCTTTAAAAATTCTCATTCCACATCAAAACTTTGTTCTAGCTCAACTTGATTGAATTCACTAAGCCTCTTGCTTGACCAATCTGTTAAACAAATCCTCGTGAGAACGATACTTTACTTATCACTTTATTACTTGAGAAACTCGTGCACTTGCGAGGCGAACAGTATTCTGCTGGATTGAAGATCAGATATGTATTTTGGGGATAACTGTTAGCTGTAAATACAGTTATCCATTGGCATACAAGAGTTATGTGGCCATTGTTGCAGGTAGATGCATGCAGCCTATATGATTCTTTTAGGAAAACTGTTGTAATAAAAAAAGAGTAGGTGACTTTTGTTGAGCACGTTATTCATGCTTTTGGATCATATATATTTATTTTATTGGTTGGGATAGCAGTTAGTGAAATGGTTGATGTGATTGTAATACAACATAGAATCTTGCTTCAATAATTCATGAGAATGGATTGAACTTTCCATTTCCAGTGTAGATATGAAATTGCTTGGAGAAATTACCAGTGCTTGTGTAGTTGTCAGTTGAACTAGATCCTATGTTGCTTATTCAATATGTTTCAGCATGCCTTAACATTACAATCACATCAACCATTTCACTAACAGCTATCCCAACCAATATAATAAATATATATGATCCAAAAGCATGAATAATGTCCTCAACAAAAGTCACCGACTCTTTTTTTTATTATAATAGTTTTCCTAAAAGAATCCTAAAGGCTGCATCTTTTTTATTTTAACCGTCACCGACACAAATTGCCTCACCTTTATTCTTTATTAATGTTTCTCCTCATCTGACTGAAATAATAAAGTCGTTTTCAGACTTTTATCCAAACAAACCAACATAGACTTTTAGGAAAGAATAGAATGGCAGCATCACCTGGCAACATTTTGAATGCTTTGTCACCTCGGGAATGACTGGATCAAGCTTTTCATAAATTGTATTGTGAGTGTGGTCCTGATGATTTTACAAGTCATTTTTGTATAGCTGTGTTTGATGTATTGTTGAAAGTAGATCTCCTATCCACATATTTTGCTAGTCATAAAAGCACTAGTCTTCATGTAGTATCTCTCGACTTGCTATGTTTGTTCTATATGGTCATGTTTTATATTTTAAATCACATGTATTGATTGAATGAATTGATAGTATCCACTATGTAGTTTTTGTGGCCTAAATTTTATATAGTCTATAATTAATTTGGTTTGTTATTTTCTTATATAGAACAAGTCCTTGTAATGGATAGCCTCAACAACAACACAAGTGATATGCTCCTCCTCAACCTCAAGGACCTCAAATTGAACAACAAATTAGTAGGCATGTGGCAATTCCTTCAAATGATGCAATGAACATTAACAATAATGCCTCTCAATCGGTAGTAATTGAGGGTAAAGAAGATTCTATTATCACCAAAAAAAAAAGACAAAAAACTTAAGAGGTATGGAAACATTTTGAAGAAGTTCAACTTGCTTATGGTATCAAGAAAGCAATGTGTTTGTATAGTAAAGAAAAGCTAGCTACTGGTGGAAGGGGAGCTAGCACTAGCCATCTTAAGAGGCATTCGGTGGGTTGCTTGAAACGTAGGTTTTTTTGTCTCTTGACAAAATAAGCAAACCACCTTACAATTTGCACCAAGTGAATCAGGAATTAATCCTTTTATTGTTCCTGGCACTAAGTACTCTAATGAAAAGATGAGAGAAATCTTAGCTACTGCTATTATGGTACATGAGCATCCCTTTAGCATGGTGGAAGATGATTTTTTGATGTGAGCATTTGAATATGCAAATCCAAATTTTAGAAAAGTTTCTCGTAAGACTGTTAGAAGTGACTGCCTCAAATTGTACAAATATGAAAAGAATACTTTTTAAATATTGCAAAGGTGAGCAAGGTAAGCATTACAACAACATGTGGAAGTCTAGTCATCAATTTGCACCAAGTGAATCAAGAATTAATCCTTTTATTGTTCCTGGCACTAAGTACTCTAATGAAAAGATGAGAGAAATCAAATTTCTAGAAAAGTTTCTAAGACTATTATGGTACAAAGATGAAAAGTGTCCCTTTAGCATGGTGGAAGATGGTGTTTTGATGTGAGCATTTGAATATGCAAATCCAAATTCTAGAAAAGTTTCTCATAAGGAAGATGGTGTTTTGATGTGAGCATTTGAATATGCAAATCCAAATTCTAGAAAAGTTTCTCGTAAGACTGTTAGAAGTGATTGCCTCAAATTGTACAAAGATGAAAAGAATACTTTTAAAATATTGCAAAGGTGAGCAAGGTAAGCATTACAACAACATGTGGAAGTCAAGTCATCAAGTAGCTGAATATATGGTTGTTACTTGCCATTTTGTTGATGATATGTGGAATCTTCATAAGAGAGTTTTGTTAGTTCTCTATGAGTTTTGATGATGTCTAACAATTGTAATAATTGTTGGTTTATTTAACAATTCTTTGAGTCTTTGAATAATGTATTGTGAACTTAGTAACTCAAGTTATCAAACATAACTCAAGTCAAAAAATCACTTTTACAGAGAACATAACTCGAGTTGTCACTTAACAACTCGAGTCATGATTGTACTTTGGTTTTCCAAACGACAATCTCGATATCAGCTTTTTCATGAACTGATATGACTCGAGTCACTTTACATAACTCGAGTCATAAGTAAGACAGAAAAACTTCATCTGATATAAAAATGTTGATATGACTCGAGTCATTCTATCTAACTCGAGTCATCCATAGGTCAATCGATTCTGTGTGAAATAAAATTGCATTGTTAACTCGAGTTACCATGATCAACTCTAGTCATCTTATTTCACTTAGCTCTCTGTTTGAAAGTTTGTTGTACTAACTCGAGTCATCATGGATAACTCGAGTTATCTTATTTCATAATTCTTCTCTGCTTTTTTAATCACTACAACTATAACTCAAGTCATCGTATGTAACTCGAGTTACCTGTATCAGAATTCAAATATCTTCATTCTCATAATCTGCAACTCCTTGATTAATCTTTGGGTACTTCATATTATTGAATATTATTATTTCTAACTAAGTTTAATCAGTTTGCTTATGAGTTTCAGACATGATTAACAATTTTTTAAACTTCAAATTATCATAAAGCAAAATACTGTCAGACGCATTTAATGTTGAACCAGAGATGAAGCATGAAAGTGGAAAATGAACGTCTGAGCAAGCATAAAGTATTTCAAACATTCCCAGACAACATTCTACCTAAGTCTCAATGGACAAATCGAACAAAGAATGTCAACGGAGAATAACGGCTAATTTTGGAAGTACGAAGAGACGAAGCGAAGCCCAACTCAACGAATATATTTATTAATCTCAACGGCTCATCAATCTCTCTTCAACGGTCATTAATTGCAAGCATCTATAAAAGCTAGAAGCATTCAAGTCTTCACCTACCGAAACTCTGCGCATTCAATTAGCGATCAAGAGCATTTATTGTTTCTACTCTAAGAGTTAATATCTTCGGATATATCAATCTTCAGTGATTATTAATCTGCTCTTTTAGAGAGTTCTTTATTGATTATCCTCTTTGTAAGAATCTCAAAGTATTGAGACTTTGGGATTGGGTTATTTGATTACAACTTGTAAGGGGGAGTAAGTTCTAGTGAGAGAATTACTCCGTGAGTTATAGAGTGTGTAATCATTTGAGTCAGTGAAAACCCGAAGAGTCTGGGGACTGGACGTAGGTCGAGGATTTAGACCGAACTAGTATAAATCCATTGTGTTCATCTTTCTTACCCTTACTCTATTCATCCATGTTTTGCATTCTGCTAACAGAGCATATTTTGTGAGAAAATTTTATATCCCCAATTCACCACCCTCTTGGTGATATTCCGTCTTTCGAGTTTTGAGTTTTGTTAAAGTTCCTGCTCCAAGACGAGGAGTAGATATAACAAATTCAATTTTCAAGTGTTTGAGATCATGGGGTATTGAGAACAAAATATTCTCGGTTTCTGTGATAATGCTATCTACAATGACACTTGCTTAAGAACTTTGAAAGAGAATTTGTCATTGAACAATAAGTTGGTACTTGGTGGGAAACTATTTCATGTTAGATGCTGCGCATATATCCTAAATTTGTTGGTGCAGGATGGCCTTAGCACTATTAAAGATGTCATTCACAAAATTCTTGAAAGTGTCAAGTTTATAAATGCTTCAGATGCAAGGCTAAAATCTTTTTGTGAAGTTGTGAAGTTGAAGGGTTTGAAAGAAAGGAAGCTTATTCTTGATTGTCCTACAAGATGGAACTCTACATTCTTGATGTTGACGATTGCAATAAAATTCAAGCATGCATTTTCTGCTTATAATGAAAAAGAGCCCCATTATACTTATGCACCCGATCCTGAGCACTGGGAAAAGATTGAGAACATTTGTCATCTCTTAGAAGTTTTTAATGATGTCACTCATGTCATTTTAGGTAGTGAATACCCTACTTATAATTTATATCTTGTTGAAGTTCATTGGGTGAAACAAATGATTGATGATACAATGGAGTCTCTTGACTTGTTCATGTATGAGATGGAAAAACCTATGAAAGAAAAATTTGATAAAAATTGGGGGGGGGGGGATGCAACTTGTTGATGGCTATTGCAAGTGTTTTGGATCCAAGGATCAAATTCTTGGCTATTGAGATAAGTTTCCCTTTAATATACAAATCAGAAAGTGAGGCTATACGAAATGTGGAAAAAGTGAAAAATGCATTGGAGGAATTATATCTTGAGTACGTGAAGTTGCATTCCTCATCTTTTGCATCTGATGAAGTCAATATTGATAGTGTTCCCTTAGAAGATACTAGTGCACAATAGAAAGATAAAGGAATGCAACAAATGTTGAACATGATTCGTCAAAGGCATTTGATTCCTCCTACAAAATTAGAGTTGGAAACTTATCTTGTTGATGATCCTTATATTCCTTCCTCTGAATCTTCATATTTTTGTGCTTTAGAGTGGTGGAAGAACAATAGTGCAAAATTTAAAGTTTTATCGAGGATGGCATCTGATATATTAGTCGTCCTTATCTCAACTGTGGCATCAGAATCCATATTTAATGCTAGGGAAAGAGTTATTGATGAATATCGTCCTAGATTGAATGAAGAATCTGTTGAAGTTCTTTTATGTGGTGGTAGGGGTGGAAAAAGGCCAGGGGCCTGTGGCCTGGCCTGCTAAAAGCCTAATCAGGCTAACAGGCCAGACCAAGGCCTAATTTCAGGCCTGTTTGCCTTAACAGGCCAGGCCCAGGCCTATGTGTAGGCCTGAAAATCCTGTCGGCCTAGGCATGTTAAGGAGGGTAAAAATGTAATTTCATATATATATATATATATATATTTTTAAAATAATTAAAACTCGCCCATGCCTAGTGAATTTAAAAATGTAAATATGCGTGAGTCACGACCGCCGCCTCGCATCTCACCGCGACCGTGTGGCTAACCCTAAGTCCCCAAATCCCTAATTTCTATGATCGGCCTCACCGAGCCCACTCCCCCACCGCCGGCGATTCTCCTCCTTCTACCTTCTTTCTCATCGGCGACTGGTGTGTGTCTCAGACTCTCTGGCCGCGATTCTCCTCCTTCCAGGTCAGCGTTTTCAGGCCGCAATTCTCTTACTACTGATAAGCGCCGACTCAAGCTCTCAGTTCTCAGTAAGTTCCTTTTTAGAACCGAATGTAGTATTACTTCTCCAATGATGTTGTTATTGAGTTTTAATTGCCATGAGTTCATCGGATCGTTGTCAAGCTGAATTCTTACTCTTGTTTGGGACCACCCTGGATTGTTGAGGCCTTATGCATTATTATGACTTGTATTATATATATTTGCTTAATTTTATTTTTTACCTCTGCTTCAGATCCATACGAGACACTCGCAAGTTGTCGCTATACACTTAATGTTCCATCCCACATGCTGCACGACATTTATTTCTTAAGAGGAACAATCATACTTATTAAGAAGACGTGATTGTTGTTTATTATTAAATTTTAAGTTTTTTAATGTATTATTAATTAATGATGTGCGAGTGATATCAACAGTTAAATATAAGTAGAATTAGTTCCCAAAATTTTGATAGCTGTTTGTTTACCTTATCTTGATGAGATTAGATTTTCTTAATCCAAAATTAATAACTTGCCGGCATCAGTTAATATACTCAAGTCATATATTGATTTGCCAAAGACAACTTTTCTTGATAATTTGTAATATTTGGTTGACCAAGCAATCAGTCTCTGACATTATCTCTATTTGGTTAAACCTTCTCCTTTGCTGACATGTTATAATCATTGATTCTTGAAGCAGTTGAACATTGGATCCACACTAAATTAAAAAGAGACAATATGTATGTGCGAGTCTCTTTCTTTAGCTCTGCGATGAAGGTTTCTCTCTTATCACTTGATGCCTCTTTTGGATTACTCCTTTGCTTCTTAAATCTATTAACTGTACCCACACAAAATTGATGATCGTTAAGGTGATGATTGTTTTTTTGGTACAATGCATGAACGATATGAGAGGAATTGATATATTAGTTTATCAGTTATTTGTTTAAGGAAATTAATTATGTGATATTTGAATTTGAGATGGCAATTATTGTTTAATTATGTGTTGGATTTAAACAATAATTCCCATCATAGCTGCTGTTCAATATACTCAAGTATCCATAGCTGCTGTTCTGTTAGTTTGCTGATGAAAATTTTTGTTTTGTTTAGACTTTAGATACAAGAATTGTTAAAATAAAACTAAATTACTTTTTATGTTTCAGTCCTAGTTCATGTCATCCCCATTTCAGAGTGAAACAATGTCATCTAATTCAGTTCCTCCACCTAATGTCAACTTGGGTGATATCTCTCAACAAGCACCAACAGATTCAAGTGAACAAGCTACTCAACAAACTAGTGAGAAAATTGTTAGTGATGATGAAGTTATTAAGAAGAAGAGGCGAAAAACCTCAGCTATTTGGGACGATTTTGATCAAGTTGAAACTAATGATGGTCTCAAAGCTAAATGCAAGTCTTGCAAACAACCATTTTCATACTCTGGGAAGGGAGCTAGCACTACCCATCTATGGAGACATCTAAACAATTGCGATACAAGGAAGCTACTCATTGCTTTGCAAAAAACAAGCAATCCACCATTCCATTTAAACCTTCTGCCACTAATCCATTTTTGGCATCGAGTGCTAGATATTCTAATGAGAAGATGAGGGAAATAATTGCTACTGCAATCATGGTGCATGAGCATCCTTTTAGCATTGTTGAGGATGAAGTTTGGATGTGGGGTTTCCAATATGCTAATTCTGAATTTCAGAAATATTCTCGCAAGACAGCAAGAAGTTGTTAGTTCTCAATGTGTTTTGATGATTAATAACAATTGTAAACATGAGAGAATGTTTTTGATAAAGATTTGTAAAGCTTGATTGATTTCAAGTCAAAAAACATTCTGTCAGTTCCAAACTCGAGCTTGCCCCATACAGAAAGAAAACCAAGCTATTTTGCATTTTCTAAACTTGAGCTTGGTCCATAAACTTGAGCTTGAAGGTTTTCAAAGTTTACTCATATTCGAGTAAGCTCGAGCTTACACTGGAAGCTTGAGCTTACGAAGGTTTGAGGCTTTTATCAAGTTACTCAAATTGCAAACTCAAGCTTATTAGTTTTAAGCTCAAGCTTGCTTCTTCCGAGACTCTTCTCACTAAGTTTACAAAAATGTAAGCTCGAGCTTGCGTTACAAGCTTGAGCTTACCTCCGGCGAATCCTTTAAACTTGAGCTTATCATTGTACTTGTAGAGTTTGTGAGTTTACAAAATTTGTAAACTCGAGCTTGGAATTCCAAACTCGAGCTTGCATCGGCGAGAAAGTTTTCAAGTTTTCCTTCAAAGAGTAAACTCAAGTTTAAGGTTGTAAACTCAAGCTTGCGTCGACAAAAATCTTTTAAAATTTTTAAAACCTTTGGCAAACTCGAGCTTGCCCTTGCAAGCTCAAGCTTGGGTCGACAGAGCATTGTCATATTTTGAGTTTAGCAAACTCAAGTTTACACCTCTAAGCTCAAGCTTGCATTTTGTGAACTAAGATTATTTTTGACATGAATAGTGCCAAACTCGAGTTTACTCACTAATAAGCTCAAGCTTGCGTTTTTCCATTTTGGCTCTCAAAATGATTTCAAACATGTTTCCCCGACAAATGCTAAACTCGAGCTTACTCACTTACAAGCTCGAGCTTGAGACTTCCAGAAGCAAAACCTAAGTTTTAAAAGAAGAGCAAACTCGAGCTTACATAGGTAAACTCGAGCTTGGAACATCGAACAGAGATGAACGCATCTCGAGTACGTTTTGTTCGTTTTGATTTATGCTTTAGCTTGATTCTGCGAAATTGTTGCTTATGATTTAAATGATTCATATCAATATTCCTAACCAGATTTAACCAGGTTTTCTTATGAGATTTCAGAAGACCTAAAGATCTGATTTAGGAAACATTTGAGCATTCAAAGAGGAAAGATATCAATCAATTATGTTTCCAGATTTCCGTCAATCTGAGTTAACGGCTCAATATCAATTGGAGATATTCCCTTATGCCGAAATTGATGCAACAAATTAAAAGCCACAACGGACGATTCAAAGAATCAAAGCCGCAATATCCTCAACACTATATTCAAAGCGGACCATGGACTCAACAGCTATATTTTTGAATAGGCCCAAGTCTCGAACGCATCTTCAACGGTCACAAACTTCAATCCGGTATAAATACATGAAGATTTGAAGTCGCAAGTACGAAGAAACACACGAAAACGCATACAAGCTTATCAATCGTTTTTACGCTTATACTTCTCGATAATACATTGTACCTCGGTGATTATCTTTATCCACTCTTTAGAGAGTTCATTTCGTAATTCATTCATTGTAAGAATCTCAAAGTTGTGGGACTTTGAGGTTGGGCTTTCGATTACAACTTGTAAGGGGGAGTGTATCCTAGAGAGAGATAGCTTTCGAGTACGAGTGTGTATCGATTTGAGTAATAGTAGAAAAACCCGAGAGTCCGGGACCGGACGTAGGTCAAGAGTTGAGACCGAACCAGTATAAATCTTCGTGTCAAGCTCTTCTTCCCTATCTCCATTTAGCTTCTGTTGTGTGAGTGATTTTAAAAAGAATTTTTAAAATCCCCAATTCACCCCCTCTTGGTGATTTCCTTCACTTTCAGAAGTGATTGTTTGGCCATATATGAGGCAGAGAAGAAACAATTGAAGGCCTTATTACAAAAGGTGAGCAAGATTAGTTTGACTACTGATATGTGGAAATCAAGTCATCAGGTGACTGAATACATGGTTATTACCGGGCATTTCATCGATGCGGGGTGGAACCTTCAAAAGAGGGTTTTGAGTTTTGTGAAAGTTCCTGCCCCTAGACGAGGAATTGATGTGGCTGATGCTATTTTCAAGTGTTTGAAGGCTTGGGGAATTGAAAACAAAGTGTTTTCTGTGTCAGTGGACAATGCTTCTTATAATGATTCTTGTTTGAGGGCTCTTAAGGACACTTTATCACTTAGTAGTTCTTTACCTCTGGGTGGTGACTTATTTCACGTTAGATGTTGTGTGCATATATTAAACTTGTTGGTGCAAGATGGCCTTGGTAGAATTAAGGACATTATAAATAATGTTCGTGAGAGTGTGAAATACATCAACTACAATGATTCAAGGCTAAAAGCATTCTGTGACATTGTTGAACAAAAACGCTTGAAGGAAAGGAAGCTCATTCTTGATTGTCCAACAAGGTGGAATTCTACATATAGGATGTTATCTACTGCTTTGAAGTTCAAGTCTGTTTTTCCCGATTATAAGGAAAGAGAACCACATTACAGCTATGCACCGTCAGAAGAGGATTGGAAGAAGGTTGAAAAGATTTGCAAACTTCTAGAAGTATTTAATGTAGCCACTCATATCATATCAGGAAATGAGTATCCTACTGCAAATTTGTACCTTGCTAAAGTTTGGAGAGTGAAACAAGAAATTGACAATGCCTTTGATGATGATGATTTCTTCATGGTGGAAATGGCAATCTCAATGAAAGAGAAGTTTGACAAATATTGGGGAGAATCCAACATGGTAATGGCTCTTGCTAGTATTCTTGATCCTAGGTGTAAATTATATGTGATTAATTATTGCTTTACTTTGATTTACAAGCCTGATTATGTTGCTTCTGAGAATATAGATAAATTGGTGAAAGCTTTAAATTCAATATATGATGGCTACGTTGCTGTGTATAAGGGAGAGGCATGTAATGAAGATCATAATGTTGGCAACAACTCTTCTTCCAATGTACCTAGTTCTTCTATAGTTATTGGATTTGATCAAATCATGAACATTGTTCGTGAAAAGCAAGCAATTCCCCCTATGAAATCAGAATTGGAAGCTTATCTTGAGGAGTCTGTTTTTATGCTTGATGGCAATTCCAACTCATTTACTTCTCTAGAATGGTGGAAAAATAATAGTGTGAAGTATAAGATTTTATCTAAGATGGCTGCTGACATACTAGCTATTCCAATCTCAACTGTGGCATCAGAGTCCACATTTAGTGCTGGAGGTAGAGTTATTGATGAATATCGTTCTAGATTGAATGAAAAATCAATTGAAGCACTTATTTGTGGTGGGGATTGGCTTCACAACAAGTATGGATTAAAAAAGAAACAGAAGGTATAAATTTTGTATTGTTAAAATAATATCATTTGTTGTACATATTACTTGTTGAATTGTGTTATACTCTAATTCTATATATTTGATTAATTTTTTTCTAGGTCTTTGAAGTCAAGAAGAAATTATATTGAAGATTTGATGTCAATGTCCAAAGGGCTTAAAGAAGAATTTGTATGTTGGTTTTTGTATGTTGGTAATTTGGTGGGATGTTGTAAACTTTATTCATGGGATGTTGGATGTTTAATTTGTATGTTGATGTTGGATATTGAATTTGTATGTTGGATGTTGTATTTGGTTTCATTTTTTATGATGTTGTAGAATCTGGTTTGTTGTTGTAAATTAGGCCTGTTTTTGGCCTGTAAATAGGAGGCCTGTTTGAGGCTGTTTTTCGGCTTTAAACGCGGGAGGCTGTTTTCGACTGTAACGCAGGAAGCCTGTTTTCCTTGGGGCCTGTGGCCTGTTAGCCTTGGTACAAGATTTTTGAAAATACAGGCCGCTTAACAGGCTCAGGCCTAAAAATAAGCCTGTAACAGGCCACAGGCCAGGCTCAGGCCGATTCCTTACATAACAGGCCTGGCCTGTTAAGGCGAGCTGGCTGTTAAGGGCGAAGCCTGGCTGTTAAAGGCGAGCCTGGCCTGACCTGGCCTGTTTCCACCCCTATGTGGTGGGGACAGGCTTCCTCACAAATATGCGTTGAAGAGAAAATTGAATGTATGAATATTGTATACTTGTTTATTTTTATATTTGTTGCATGTTTGTTGTACTTGTGTTGGACTATTAGGACTAGTTATTTATTTTAAATTATTATTTTATTATGTTGGAGCCATCGGAACAGGAGGAGATTATACTAAAGCCTTGATGTTGATGTTATTGTGTTGTTTAATTGATCTTTTACACAATTTTCATTATGGTGATATGGATGTTGAATTTTTGGGTTTATCACTATATTGATATGAGAATATTCAGTGCTAAATTATAATGGATACATTTTTCTATTATTAGTAATTATGTTTATTTTAATTTTTTTATTAAACCCTACAATTTATAAATATGTTGGCTTTGAAACCTAGCAAAAGCCTACATTTATTTAGGTTTTAGTAGGTTTAAAGCCTACTTATGATTTTTAAGGCCTGCAATATGAGGCCTTTTTAGAGGCCTATATTGTAAGTAGGCCTATAAAAAGGTTTCAGGCTTACCTAGGCCTCATATAGGCTCAAGCCTAAGCCTAAAAAAAGCTGCATACAGGCTCAGGCTTCAAATTTTCATTACAGACTCAGACCTATTTAGCCAAAGTCTAATCTATTTCCATGCCTAGGTGGCTCTTCCAATGGTGGTCTTACAAGGTTCGTATAACTACCCAATAAGGTAGTCTTACCCTTATTGATTAGTAAGTGCGTCAGGTGCCCTTCTTTGAGTAGTTCAACCACCTCTAATCTAAGCACGATGCAATCTTCTGTACAGTGGCCATGATCTGAATGAAATTTGCACCACTTAGTCCACTCCCATTGATCAGCTGACTTCTTGATTTTAGGGGGCTACTTCACCATGTCGCCCATCTTTGTGAGGGCATGTACCAGCTAGCTTGAGTTAACAGAACAATTATGATCCCCGATCCTTGGAGGGAGTGTTTAGTTGTTGGGAGTAGTGACACTATTAGTCTGCCTCCTTTCTTAGCATGCCGTAGGGTAAGGTTCTGCCTTCCAATTTTGGTTAAGACGTCTAGGGTTTCTGCTTCTTCTATCCATTAGTTTGATGTCCTAGTAATGAACCTACCATGTGTTTACTTCATATTCTTCCCATTTGATTTAAACCCAAGCTTGTGCGAACACATCTCCATGGTTACTTGGTTCATTCTTTGTACAAGTCAAAGTTAAGGAGAAAGCCCTTTCTGAATATCGCGATTGCAATTGCGGTATAACAGCTCGGGATGTTAATCCTCTCTTTGTTGAATCTACCCATGAAGTTGCATAATGACTCATGCTTCCCCTGGATTACTTGTATAAGTCGTTTGAATTTTCTCGAGTTTCCGACTTCTAGAGAATTGATGGACAAACATGTCATTTAGACTAGCAATCAATCTTATTGAATTGGTAGGCAGGTTAGTGAACCATCATAATGTTGGTCTGACCATGCTTGATCTAAAACCTTTGCACATGCAGACTTCCCATGACTCCTTTAATATTTCCACATTATGCATTCTCTAACGGTATTGGGCATATACTCATCTAGGTCTATTGTACCATTATAATGGTGAATCTGAGGAACATAAATTTCCTAGGCATGTCAATCAGTGCTATATTTTCTGTGAAGGGGGAGTCTATGAAGCTACCATGGGCACTCTTCTTCAAAGGCAATGGTACGCTAAGCAACGAAAATATCAGCTACCATGTGGTTGGTGGTTGTTCTCTGTGCTTCTCCACTAGGTGCATCATTGACATATGCTATGTTAAGAGGAGTTCCCTGAGCAACGGGTGGGTGTTCTTGTCCATCAATAGGGTTTTCTTGGTCGACATGGAGGCCTTCCTTGGTGGGATGAGATGCATCCTATCGTGTTAACGGTTCATCCTAACCAACGTCGGTACCTGCAAGAGGGATTTCATTAGTTGGATTGACATTTGTGGTATCATTTCCACCCATACCTAGCAAATCTTCCAAAGGCATTGCCCATGGCCGGATGAGCGAGATAACCGTGAATGAGAATTGCCCTAAGTGTCACGAGCTGGGGGTAGCCTACGTAGTGAGTGACGTGATTTAGTCTCGCAGGTTTGTATTATCCTCTTCTAGATGCTGAAGGCAGCCTTGCTGCTGCAAGTATCATTCATCATATTGTGCGATCAACGTAGCTTGTGCAGTGAGTTGTGTGGTTTGGTTTCACACCAACTCGGCTAGTTTGGTGACGCTCACCTCATGTCAGATGGCTACTTATGCCATAGTTAATAAAGCAAGAGGTAGGAAAAGAAATACAATTAGGTAGAAAGGGTGATTTTTTGGAAAACTTGTTTGTCAGGTCCCCACGGATGACGACAAACTGTTTGATCAAAATTTTGTTGGTTAGGATCTTATGTACAAGGTCACCGACAACGTAGAAATTTAATAGATAAAACTATGAAAAATAGGCAATTAGAACTAAAGAGTAGCTTTATTGAGAATATTAGTCAAGTACAAAGTAGTGAGTTAGGACTAAATAATGAAGAATAGATGATGGTGACTCATTATTTCGATGAATAATTTCTTCGGTGGCAATTGGAATGATATTAACTCCCATTTATTCATTATCTATGTTACGCCAGATGTTCTATGGATACAAGTTATTTAATAAACCAAACTCTTTATTTTTTTATTCCGGTAAGCTAATTAAACAATAAAGTACATAGCAATAAGACCAAAGGAGAATTTTGTATGAGGGAATAATCCTTTTGAGGTGTGATTATGTCTTTTTTATAACACGTCTCACCCCATGTTAAGATGGGTTTGTTCCATTTTTCATGGATCTCAACTGGTTAGAGGGGGATGGCCCTTATTATTTAGGATCATGGCGTCATATTAGCTTGTGAGTTTGACTGCATATTTCAAGTGAGGGGTTGAACGTGATTGTGGGCTTTGGATACAGGGCATACTCCCAAATATATTAATTTTGGCCCTACATAGACGATACCTTTCTTTCTCAATAAAAACAAACTTATGTATCACGTGATCATATTAGAGCCGGGAAATCGGGTCGAGCCCATCAGACCCACCTGTTTAAGCCCTAGTTCTTCAAGGGCCAGGCTTGTAAATTGACCTTTTAAATGAAGCTGGCCCTGTAGGGCTGAGGGCTTAAAAGGACTGGCCCGTTAGGCCTTTTAAATTTTTCGTTTTGTTTCGTTAACTTAACTTGAGCATTTAATTTACTAATTTATATGTATTTTGTATTTGTTATAGAGTTATTTATCTATTTAATTACAAATACATAATAAATATACTTTGATTTTATGATTTGGTCTATTATTTGTTGTAAATAAAGATTATGAATGTATTTATGATGTGGGAGAAAATACTCTTGATATTTTTACCTATGAAGCAGAGCCTACTACTCGAAGTGAAGCATAATCAAATGTCTTTAAAATTGATGATAGTGGTGAAGAAGATGAAAATGATAGTCATTGTACTCATGTTGCTTAGTGGTAACCTTGTTATGCTTTGTGTGAGTTACTTATGAACAATAGTTTACTATTGATTGTGAATTAGTAATTGCGCTTGTTTATTGTGTTAAGTGTGTTGTGTAGACATTAATGTTGAAAACATTTTATTTGATAAATTAGAACTTTAATAGTTGTATTGTACTAATTATATTTCTTTAAAAAAATGCAGGAAAAATAATTTTAATTCATAAAAATGTCTTCTGACCCGCATGCTCTCAGGCCCGGTCTTAAAAAACAGACGCTTTTTTTACCCCGGAGCTAAAAGGGCCGACCTTGATTCCCAACTTTATATCATATAAAACCATCAAATATTATCTCATATACTTAATGGCTATCTTAAATAACCTTTATACATTGTTTTCCCATAATTCCAAACTCTTTATAATTAACGGTTTTATAAAAACCGTGAAGTATGGAGCATTAAATATACGTGATTCTATAGTACTGTTAAAGCAAACCAACAACTTTGGCTCAAAATTAATAATCTCTAAAGAAAAACACAAAGTGATTCTCATGTTTCCTGCACAACACGGACCTCACCTTTGGTATGCCGATACAAAGACTGAAACTTTGCGACATTAATATGACAGTTATCTTGGATCTGAGCAAGAAGATAATGCCATAAACTAAAACTTGAAATCTCATGTTCAAGTGGTCAAAGCTTCTTCTACTTGGACCAAGTGTGTTTTGACACTCTAAATCCATGATTTTTTTTTTTTGGGGGGGGGGGATCCAAACACTCCTATAAATCAATTTTTCTATCAAAACCATAGTTTTGATATGAGCTACCCAAACACAAATCAACACACTTAAAAATATTATTAAAAATATTCAATAATAATATAAGAGGATGGACATGATATGTATTTTTCTTTCTTTAATCTCATTGGATTATATCATTTTGAATTTTTGATACGTACGTATGTACGTTTTCCCTTTTTTGAACTATTAGAACTCTACTATTACGGACTGCATAAGGCCCATATTCAACACATGACCCAACAGTAAATATATTGCATATCAAGATCTGCATATAATAAAGGGGGATCCTATCTTATCTACAATCCAGGTATATCTAAATGCATATCTGGTACTTAGGATATTGGGGACTCGAATCACAGGGCCCAAGGGACTCAACCTAAGGTAAACTCTATAAATACAGAGGTCAAACCCTAAGGTACACAGATTCTACTCTCTCTCTGGCTATTTACAATTCAGCCTACACAGAACACACACCCCACCCCCTTTGGCTAAACGCCTATGTGTGTCTCAAACTACGTGGACTTTGATCCCTCTACAAGGTATGTAGGCCCTAGGCATTGTTCTTAGGTCAAGTCCGAGTCAATCAATATCATACATGCTAGTCCATTAGGGCTAGCCACATCCTGTTCTTGAACAGAAAATTGGCGCCGTCTGTGGGGATCCGTAAATTTTGATTCCCACGACCAAAGATGGTCAATACCAGAAGCAGCAGTCAGAGGCCTTTGCATGGGCAATTCCTGAAAATCCGCAGCAGCAAAATCAAGAACCGTAGTAGACCTAGAGGATCTTGTTCGGCAACTTCAGATCCTCACATGGGTTTCTTTTTAACTCTCCATATGCCCACATGACGAGAAGATAGTTAGAAGGATCACTAGGTTCTCTCTTTGGGTCCTCTCCCATGGTTTAGAGATTCTATCTTTTCCTATTTAGTTCTTCTATTGTTCGTAAATGGCGGCCCCAACAACCATAGTTAATGTCGTAACGACAATGATAGAAGAACTTCGTCGTCTGCATCAGGAAGAACTCAGAGAAGCCTTTGATGGCCTTAGTAAAAAACTAGCAGACCTAGAGGATCTTGTTCGGCAACTTCATATCCTCACATGGGTTTCCTTTTAACCCTCCATGTGTCCACATGACAAGAAGATAGTTGGAAGGATCATCAGGAAGAACTCAGAGAAGTCTTTGAAAACTAACAGACCTAGAGGATCTTGTTCGGCAACTTCAGATCCTTACATGGGTTTCCTTTTAACTCTCCATGTGTTCACATGACGAGAAGATAGTTGGAAGGATCACCAGGAAGAACTCAGAGAAATCTTTGATGGCCTTAATAAAAAAATAGCAGACCTAGAGGATCTTGTTCGGCAACTTCAGATCCTCACATGGGTTTCCTTTTAACCCTCCATGTGTCCACATGACAAGAAGATAGTTGGAAGGATCATCAGGAAGAACTCAGAGAAGTCTTTGAAAACTAGCAGACCTAGAGGATATTGTTTGGCAACTTCTGATCCTTACATGGGTTTCCTTTTAACTCTCCATGTGTTCACATGACGAGAAGATAGTTGGAAGGATCATCAGGAAGAACTCAGAGAAATCTTTGATGGCCTTAATAGAAAACTAGCAGACCTAGAGGATCTTGTTCGGAAACTTTAGATCCTCCTATCATCGTGCCAGCAGCCATTAGCACAGTAGCCTCTGGGCGCACCGTGCAACAACAGCCACTGGATAGAGGATGAGATCTAGGAATTGATACAACTGCGAGGTTCAATACTCGTTTGAGAATCCCAAACGAGCAAATTGAGATAGCCGAGGTTGTTGGTAAGCCGATGCTGATTCAATGCCAAATGAGTTATTTTCACAACTCGGTGATGTAGGGAGGTCAATAATAGGACCACACTGCTTTATGTTTGCCTTTGCTATATCTTCTTTGTGATTGTCTTTTCTATATCATTCACATTAGAAAGAGTTAGCGGATTACTGAAACCCTCCAAACATATAGCAATAGTGTCTGATCTTATTGAACTATTATTTGGTCTATCAGAATTGTTTTAAGGCAAGGCAAACGAGCAAATCGAGATAGCTGAGGTTGTTGTTAAGCCGAGGCTGATTCAACGCCTATGGCATCCTGACTCCATCACGATAGTCAAGGTTAATGATACGCCAAGATGAGGAGGTGCCGAGACGCCGAGATGAAGAGGTGCCGAGACGCCGAGGTGCGCCGAGATTGTTAGATGCCGAGATTCAGAGAATGCCGAGATATACTCTGAGTGCATGTCAAGATATACTCTCGACTGGGATTTGTATTTCCCTTCTCTGGATTTAATTGTTTTGAGGCAGGGCAAACGAGCAAATGGAGATAGCTAATACTCCGAAAAAGCTGAGGCTGAGAAGATTTGGGAGAGATGTTTATCCTTTCTTGTACACAAGCTGAGGACCAAATGAAGGCCATTTATTTGGAAATTCTTGCAACTTCAAAGATGCATCGTTATGCAACTCTACTGACTTATAAGTGGATACCAAGAACTCCGTCAAGCATTTATTGAGCAAAAGCGTTATGCTGTAGTAACTTCCTAAGCTACATCCAGATGAGTATCACCCTCTATTTCATAAATGCTCAATCTTTGCTTATTATCAATTATCTATTAACATGTATGAATTCATGGTAAAGAAACCAGTCTTCGAAAGTCATGTCCAAGCTAAGCATATATGAATTCATGGTGAAGAAACTCATTTCCGAAAATCATGTCGGAGTTAAACATGCAGGAATCCGAGGTACATAAACTCGTTTCCGAAAATCATGTTGGAGCTATACATGTAGGAATTCGAGGTACATAAACCCGTTTTCGAAAATCATGTCGGAGTTAAACATGTAGGAATCCAAGGTACATAAACTCGGATTCGGAAAATCATGTCGGAGCTAAACATGTAGGAATCTGAAGTACACAAACCCGTTTTCATGAATCATGTTGCGACGGCTATGCCACCAAGTCTATCTTAAATTCCTGTAGAGGAAAAGAAGGCGGACCCGGTTTTAACTGAATCTAGTTGAAATCCGGAATCCATGCAAAGTTTCGAAGGCAGACCCGATTACACCGAATTTTGTTAAAATCCCGGCTCCGTATGAATTTTTGAAGGCCGTGTGGAGATCCCGATTTTAAACTGAATATAGTTAAAATTCGGGATCCACGTAAAGTTTTGAAGTCAGGCCCAGTTGACTAAATCTAGTTAAAATCCGGGATACGCGTAAAGTTTTGAAGTCGGGCTTCGGGATCCGCGTAAAGTTTTGAAGTCGGACCCGGTTAACTAAATCTAGTTAACGTTCGGGATCCACGTAAAGTTTTGAAGTCGGGCCCGTTTAACTAAATCTAGTTAACGTTCGGGATCCGCGTAAAGTTTGGAAGTCGGACCGGGTTACACTGAATCTAGTTAACGTTCGGGATCCGCGTAAAGTTTTGAAGTCGAGCCTGGTTAACTGAATCTAGTTAACGTTCGGGATCCGTGTAAAGTTTTGAAGGCGGACCTGGTTACACTGAATCTAGTTAAAATCCGGGTTCCGTGGAAATAACGGTTAAAACGTGTCTCCTTGGGAACAGACGCGTTTCCTCGGGAGCACGGTAAAACCGAGATAAAGGTTAAAACATATGAATATTATGCGCAATATCTTTTTGACTTGGCCCAGTCATCAAATGGAACTTGATTACACCGCATCTCTGTCAAGCCAATTTCTCTCACCGGTTTGTGGCTAGTATGAACGTTTTGCGAGAGGCGAAAAGAAGGCAGACCCCGGTTACACTTAATATAGTTAAAATCCGGGCTCTGTGTAAAGAACGGTTAAATCCGCGTTTCCATGATCAATTTGGAACCTGGTAACACCGAAAGAATGGTTAAATCCGTGTTTCCATGATCAGTTTGGAACCCAGTAACACCGAAAGAATAGTAAGTCCGCACTCCTTAATTGGACCTAGGATACACTGAAAATTATACAATTAAATCCGCGCTCCTTGATTGGACCCCAAATTAACTGAAGATTATCCAGTTCAATCCGCACTCCTTAATTGGACCCCGAATAAACTAAACATTATCCAGTTGACTCCGCGCTCCTTAATTGGACCCCAGATAAACTAAACATTATTCAGTTGACTCCACGCTCCTTAATTGGACCCCGAATAAACTGAAGATTATACAGTTGACTCTGTGCTCCTTAATAGGACCCCGGATAAACTGAAGATTATTAAATCCGCGCTCCTTGATTGGACCCCGGATTAACTGAAGATTATCACCAGGGCCCTTAAGCCCGGGTTATTCGTCAAGCAAAGCCACTACAGCCGGCCTTTGCAATGTTGACCTCATACACCGACGAGCAGACGTCAGAAACGAGAACGCCAGGGATGGCAAGCAAGCGGCAAACAGGGAAGGCTCTTACCGAGTTAGGGAAAAGCTCGACAAAGGAGCTTACGTACTGGAAACCTTAGGAAGGAAGCCAATCAAAGAACATGGAACACTGATAAGCTACGAGTCTACTATAGCTAGACCTAGCTATCGCATGCACAATACGCCGGACAAATTGGACTATCGAAACGTCTTATCATACACCAACCTGGGTAAAAATAATGATACCGGAGCCCACGAGCTTGGGTTCTTGATTACGCAAGGTTTGGTTGAAAAAATGACACCAAGGCTTGCAAGCCCGGGTTTTTAATTACGCAAGGCAACTAATATAAGCCTTTGCAAAGTCTGATGCATCAACGTACTTGCTCCTCAATAAGAAGATGAATTGTCATCTCGGCCCTAATCAAGGCCAAAATGTGTAGACTCGTGCGTTTTTCACCACGGCTGGACATGTGACAATTTGCTCTTATCCTGGTTATTATCCCGGACAACGGATCCGGAACCCCGTAGGGAGGTTGAATGAAAACCCCTACCTTGATACCCGGTCATAGCTACTGGAAAACTATAAAAGAATTCTAATACATTGTGACCTTGGCTCTGGTCGTTGAATAAAACTCTTAACACATGTTTGAGTTCATATAATCAACTTATTGTTGAAATGAAGACTAAACTCGGACATCATATCCGGATTAAAAAGTCAATGCATCCCGTAACCCAGAGCCTTTGACTGCCAGGCTGGGGGGTGACCAGACAAGCATGTCACTGTAAAGCTGTCAGCAATATAACCAAATGCAGTCCATCCCTCTTCAGGATAATTCAGATGGGGGGAGCCCGATGCTACAACAAACAAACCCAAAAACCCGGTCTGTTCCTCTTCAGGATAATTCGGATTGGGGGAATTCGGTGTTGCAGCAAATAAACCTGGAATCCCGGATGATTGAGGAAGAAGGGATCCCGATGATCATGAAAAGAAACAGACGAAGTTTCAAAGCAAATTAACCTGGACTACATGTCTGGGGGCAATTCAATCAGAATACAAGTAAATCCGGGGTTCGTTGAAACTTGGATAGGAACTTTATCAAAATCAAACAAGTTGTAATAACTCGAATAATATATCCGGGTTCAAGAACAGATCCACCCCGGCAGCCCAAAGCCCTTGACTGCCAGGCTGGGGGGCAACTACTATACAGTTGTCAATGGTGTAAGAAGAGCTAATGAAAGCCCTCACGGGGTTATTCAAACGGAAGCCCTCACGGGGTTATTTGAATTTTCAAATGCTATCCCGATCGCTAGAACGTTACTAGTGAAAAAGCGCAAGCGAAAATAAAGAACAAGGGAAAGACGAATAGATCCCGCCTTGGGAAAAACCTATCGCCTAAACAGGCAAATCAGTAGCAGATTGCGAATGAACTCGAATTCGTCAAAATGATGGCAATCGTAGCGGGAACCCCGGCCTAGAAACCAAGCAAATTCCCGGATATTACCTCAGATCTTTGAGACACCACCTCGGATCTTTAAGCAGAAACTACTACCTCGGATCTTCGAGACATTACCTCGGATCTATGAGTAAATGACTTCGGTCGCCAGGGCCAAAATGACCCAACCCGGCAATGCGCGATAGACATGCGAGAGGGTAAGGTTAGCGGAAGTCTGGCCCGGATAAACCTTCTTGGGGGAAAAATACATCCTGGCAGCTCGAGAGCTCGAACTACCGGGCGGGGGGCAACTGTTATGGACCTGCATAAGGCCCATATTCAACACATGACCCAACAGGAAATATATTGCATATCAAAATCTACCTATAATAAAGGGGGATCCGATCTTATCTACAATCCAGGTATATCTAAATGCATATCTAGTAGTTAGGATATCGGGGCCTCGAATCACAGGGCTCAAGCGACTCAACCTAAGGTAAACTCTATAAATACAGAGGTCAAACCCTAAGGTACACAGATTCTACTCTCTATGGCTATTTACAATTCAGCCTACACAGAACACACACCCCACCCCCTTTGGCTAAACGCCTATGTATGTCTCGAACTACGTGGACTTTGATCCCTCTACAAGGTACGTAGGCCCTAGGCATTGTTCCTAGGTCAAGTCCGAGTCAATCAATATCATACATGCTAGTCTATTAGGGCTAGCCACATCTTGTTCTTGAACAGAACAGAGGTCCGTAACAGAACTAATGCCAATGTATTAATTATTTAAGGAAAGAAACTTAATACCTCTATGTAGAATCTGGTAATGCTCGGATCATTTCTTTTTAAAAAAAGAGAGAGAGAGAGAGAGAGAGAGAGAGAGATTCATGCAGATTATGAAATACCTAATAGTTGTTATCGGAAATAAATTTATTTTAATATTTGTTATATTTTTATAATTATTTTAAATATTTTATTATCATTTTTGTAAGACCAAAAGATACAGTTTTTTTTTTTCCCCCTTTTTCTGTATTTTGTGTACTGTACATAGACCTTCGTTTGCCTCACACTTTGGGTTCGACATGCCTACATGGCTGTAATATTTTAAGATTGGACCTTACTTTGGTTCTTTAATTTATGGGCTTTCCATACATTAATGTTGGGTCCAATCTATTTTCAGGTCTTCTCTTTAAGCCCTTTTGTTTTTTAATTTTAAATTTAACTATTAGCATTTAATATTAGGAAAAATCCCAAGAAAATACCACTTGAATTTTAAAATCTCAAATAGGTTATTTTTCAAAAAACTGCGTTGTCAATTGCTTTGTTGTTCTTGTTAATCACATTAATATTGTTGTCAACAGGATTTTGAAGTTCAAATGGTATTTTTTTGTCACCCTTGAGAAAATTGTCATATTTATAAGGTCCGTCATTAAAGTTTTAAAGTGAATGTACAATTTAACGCTTCACTTATTATTGTGTTGACTTTGTTTCCATATGACATTATATATATTAGGTAGTAGTAGAGTTGGAAAGCTATTGAATTTTATAATAAGGTTAATGAGATTTAAAGTTTTTCTCTCCACGTGTCCATATGAAAAATGTTAAAAGTGTCTTATAAATATAAGACCAAAGGAGTATCCACTAACTCATAGATCCCTTGGAAGTTCATGGGCCCTTATCACCAGAAAGATTTTTGTTTTCCTTTCCTTCTCATAGGTTTTTTTTTTTTTGTTCAGATTTCCTTCTCATAGGTTGATGAGGCATGAATTTGACATACAGTAACGTTCTTTTCATGCTATCTTATTAGTAAATTTATGAATATAAATGATTTTTTGGTGATGAAATACGAAGTTATAGTGCCTCTATTTCTTATTATAAGCAACAAAATAAACGAATTATATTATTCAAAATACTTATTAAAATTAGTTAGAAATAATAAATATAAAAAAACAAATTATCTATTTTGTAATGAATACCCTCATTTATGTGGAAAAGAGAGAATGTGTAGTGGAGAGAGAAAGTAGAAATTAAATGTTAATTGGGGTAAAATGGGCCAATAACAAAAACAATTTTAGACAGCCTCTAAGTGTCTATTATAAAAATGAAAAGGCCATACCCACAAAGCGTATCTTTTTTTCTTTTTCTTTTTTTTTTTTATAAGAAAGATGGCATAAAGCCTATATTAAAGTTTAAAAAAAATTACACATAAGGGGGATTAACTTCCAAACTCTCCCACCATACCCAGGGTCTTGTGACGACGCGGTTAGATCCTGGTCTGGGGCAAAGCCTCGGTGAACCGGGTCGGCAACCCAAAAAAAAAAACTCACAAACTCTCAAGCTCCACCCAAGATCTCAACTGAAAAGGGCAAGCAACCACAAAACATTCAAATAACTATATTATAACAGAGTGAGTATCTTATTATAACAGAGTGAGTATCTTTTTAAAAACAAAACATTGAGGCCCAAAACATTCAAGTAACTATTTTTATGGTACATTATATTCAAGTAATTTTATGGTACATTCAAGTAGTGTCCCTCGTAACGTGGTGAATCAAAGTTTAAATCCTTATTGAGTAGGGTTGATCATAGACCAAACCATACTAGATTTAGCCTCAACCCAAAGTCTAATCTGGATAATATCTCAGGCTGTACAAGACAGTCCGAGGTCCGATCTGGTCCAACGCAAGCTTGGTCCAGCACCAGTCCAAGCTTGCGCTGGACCAAATAGGTCCTACGTGCCTGGAAAAATCTAGGAAATCCAAGACCTATTTGGTTTTTTTTTTCTTGCCTTCTTTGAGAGGTAATATTTGAACCTAATAAAACCATAACAATACCTATAATCATATAAAACACATCACAAAACATTAAAACCCAATCATAAATCCATAATAATTTCCAACAATGTTGAACAACAATAAATAAAAATAATATTTGGGCCAAACTGGACCAGATCAAGGGATCTAAGGCTTTGGACCAAAGTCTTGTCCGACCAGAGAAGACCAATCTGGTATGATCTGCCTAATATTGTTTGGGGCCAAAAAAAATATCATCGAACCGGGCTACCTGGACCATCGGATTTTTTGCACATCCCTACCGCTGGAAGAGACGCAGACATTTAGTGTCCGATAGTGCCTTCAATAAGAGGATACCTATGCTTAAAGAAATAAATTAAAAGTTAATTGGCAACTTAGATTTTAAAATGATTTGACTTAAGTGTGTATTTGGATTAACTTTTGAGAATAACTTTTATGATTTTTAAGATAAGCATGTGAAGAGTTTTATCTCGGCTTACAGAAAATGACTTCTGAAACCACGGTTTAGGTGTTACTATGATGTTCAAGCTTGCAGAGACCGCAACTTAACCCTTAAATGGCTTTATTTATTAATAGCAAGAATCTTATATTATTGAAATAATCCCCTATTCTGTGAACCACACTTAAAGGATTACTTGAACTTTTTTTTTTAAAAAAAAAAAAAAAAAAAAAAAAAAAAAAAAAAAAAAATGGTAGAATGTTTTGTCTTCTTAAAATAATCCCAATCTAATGGTGTAAGCTCGGTTAAATCCTTTTGAGTCTCGAGTTAGAGGGACAACCACGAATCTCAAAACTGGAGTAGTTGCTCATATATTTTCATTCTTTTAATACTAACACTATTATTTTTAAATGATAATTTTTTATGTCAATTATTATTATTATTATTGAAAATTATATAAACCTAATGTGTCAGTATTTTTAGAATTTTTTGTAAACTTTAAAAAATTCAATTTCAACAATTTTGTCAACAAAGTTAGAATTAGATGATTGTAAAGACACTTATAAAATTAAGAGAACAAAATGAAATATCATGTAGAGTTTGAAAGATTAAAGAATTACTGAATCGGACATATATTCCATTTGTTTGATCGATGAAAACATATGTGCATTGAACATTAATTATAATGTCAAAAAAGAGAATAGCCTTTAATATTGTGAAATTTAAATGAAATCTTGCAATTGAATGATATATGCATAGAATAAAATGGATTCTTAGCTGTAAACAAACATTCAAAAATTATTATTAAATATAAAATAAAAATCCTACAAAAGAATTAAAATTAATATTGAACGATAATTCAGATTTGCTTTTACAAAACAAAACAACAATAATACTGTGTTCATGTGCTGTTACTTTACACCGACAATATCAAAACCTGTGTGTTTTAGGCATACTGATGATATTTTCCTAAAAAGGTTAAGTAAGTAAACATGTTTGAACACAAAATCTTGAAAGATTATATGGATGGCCACACAAGCAACGACTCTGATGTTGAATTAACCTCTAATCATAATTAATGAGTGTCTTAAGGGTTGTGATTATCCTTAATTAAGTGTTAAAAACGTCTTAAATCAAATTCAAAGAGAGCACTAAATATAGGTATGTGATAGTGACTCCAATTAAATGATGAACATCCATAAAGGAACGACTATGACTTGTGTAATCATTCTCACTTTTAATTATCACTTTTCCTTCAAATTTAAAACAAATTTTACATAAACTTTTTTGTGAAAATAATTGTTGTGTGTGTGTGCTTTCATTATATATAGTTGTAGATTGCAAAAGTACAAAATAATAATAAAAGGAATTCTATTTATTTATTTTACATTTTTATTTTTAAATGCCCTTAATAATTTTTACAACATTATTTATTATTTCAGTAATACTTAACAAGATTTTTGACATCTGGCTATGATAAAAATTAATTCTGAAAAAGAAAAGATATTATGAAAAAATCATAAATGATTAGATGGTTGGTGAATCGAATGATTCGTTTATAGGGTCCTTATTTCTTCCCTCCAAAACAAAGGTTTTGTAAAAAGCCTTAAATAAAAGGAAATTTATATAAACTTTCTCGAATTTGATTATTTGATATATTTTTCTTCATGTATTCACGGGAAATATATTAATTTAATTTTTTTTTCATAAATTATACTAATTCTCTTATATTTATAATATTTAATTTTCCTAAATTTAGGATATGCATATTGTTTTAAAAAATTATTATATACTTTCCCAATCTTTAATATAAAAGATAATTGACTAATTTAAGAAGATTAAAGAAATTAATAAATTATTTTAATGATAACATATGTTGTATGATCTCTCCGAAATACTTATGTTTATCATTAGATTATCATCCGCTTATATGTTGGACAAATTAATTTGGAGAATATTAATATATATATATATATATATATATATATATAAAAGAGACAAAATGAAAAATGGTCTTATATTTAAATCAAAAATTGACTTCTAAATTAGCTCTTATATTTAGATTTAGGAAATTAATTTTTTTTATCCATATATTTACTTTTCCAACTAACATCATTTATATAGTATTTAAACAAAAATAACATGAATTGCAAAAATATGATGGTAGACTTTGGAACGCCATAGAAATAAATTTAAGAATGAAATGAGACCATAAGAATAAAAAGAATAAATTTTGTTTATTCAAGAAATTATGGGAAAAAAAACATGTGACTCTTTTTTTTTTCTTTTTTCTTTTTGCTAAAAAAAAAAAAAAAGTTTTGGAGGGTTAAGACATCGGGCCCCATCATAAGCGAAGCAAGACGGCCCCCGGGCTCTATGAAAGACTTACTTGGACTTACGAGATCGCTTACCAAAGCGAGTCCCAACGACGGCAGAGGGGATCGAACCCACGACCCAAGGGCCTAATCCTGGATCCCTTACCATCTATGCCAACTCACATTGGCAAAACATGTGACTCTTGATTATTGTTGTTGCTTTCAAAAGAGGTGAAATAGGGGAAGGGACCCAAAAGTGAAAGTGGAAGAGTGGGTTGTGAATTGGTGATATAACGTTGACACCTTTGATAAGTAGGGCACCACCCTAATCATCATTTTAAGTGCCTTCTAAACTGTCCCAAGAACAAACATTCTTCTTTTGGTAGGCCCTCTTTTTCTTCTGTTTTTATTTTTAAATCTCAATTTTCGTTTTTTATTTATTTGATGGTTCAAATTAGATTTAGGTTATTTGAAATTAAATAAAATTTGGCCTATCGTAAATATAATTTAGACAATTTGACGCAGATGTTTTCTTATATATTTATGAAAAAAATGAAGGAAATCTGTAGATAAAAATTACGAAAAATCGCTGAATATGAGATCCAATAGAAGAAATGTAATCACTGAAAAAAAGGCAAGGACATGCTATAAAATGTTTTGGTGACTACTACTCTTCTTTTTTGGAACCTCATAAGAAAAATTATTACAAATACATTTTTTCATCTTAATATGGACATATCCAATGTGTTTTTTTTAAAAACTATTTTCTTTTGGAAATATTGTGAGGATCAAACATTCAACAATCAAGTTTTTTTGGTATCATTTTTGGGGAAAAAAACATTTTTTTGTATCATTTTTACCGCGGAAGTTTACAAAAAGTAGAAATATGCCCCGGAAGTTTTTTTTAGGACCAAAATTTATTTACTCAACTTATTATTATATGTTACTCACTTGTTATAAAATGTTTTGGTGATTACTACTCTTCTTTTTTGAAACCTCATAAGAAAAAATATTACAAATACATTTTTTTCATGATAAAATTGGTATTTATCCCATATGTTTCCTTTGATTATGACAATTGAACTGCAAATTTGAATCCAAAGTTTGGTCCCCATTTCAGTGAAACTTACCAGATTTTTACTGTATTTAGTTCTTGAATAGCAAGTTAGGTGATTGATATTAGAAACTAGAGAAAGAAATTCTCTGTTTTTCAAAAAGGAAATGTTCTTTTTTAATTTTTTTTTTAAAAAGGAAAATCAAGGTGCCGGTTGTTGATACAATAAGTTTCTTCTGTTTGGAAAAAAGAGTAGTAAACTATGTTTTATTCCTAATTAGGGTATAATATTAGTTCATGAATTTTATAGGGAAAAAAATTTAAGACTTGGGCGCTAAAATGAAGATGTTACCTCACTTTTATTGAATTTTTAATTTAAGGATATTTTTTTTAGAAAAATCAGTAAAAAGTCATTGCATACGAGTTTTATTGACTAGAATGACTTAAATTTGAGAATCGATACTTTCTGTCTATGAAATCTAGTAGAGTATTGATAATATATTATGTCTTTCTAGCCAATAGAACTTTTAGAGAATTATTTTCATCCATTTTCTCTATTTTTTGGGCAGCATTTTGTGATGCTATTTTAAAATTAATTTGGAAAAAATTTAAAATTCTAAAAGTTTATAGATCTTATAATAATATATCACTTTAGGATTCTTAATTCTAAAACCAATTAAATAAGGGTTAAGGTGCATCTAGCATTTTAAAGTATTTTTTTAAGTTAGTCCATCACACTAAAGTGCTTTTTTATGCAATTTTACAGTTAACAATTTAGGTAATTTCAAGTGTTTGATACATTTAAAAAACAATTTAAGTTGTTAGATATACCAAAAAAATTAAATTATGATGTTGGACGCACTTAAAAAAATTATTTTAGAATGATGGATGCATATAAAAATATACTTCAAGATGTTAAATGTACAACAAAATACTTTAAAACATTAAATGCACCTGAAAAAAAAAATACTTTAGAGTGTTGGATGCACCTTAATCCATTAAATAAAATTAATTAAAACTTTGAATGAAAAAAAAAACATCACAATACACAAGAGCTTTTGAAAATATTTTATACAAATACCTACATATTTATTATCTTAATATTAATTATTTTAAAATATATGCACAAAATATATTTATCAGTTATCATCATTTTTCTTATTTTATTCCATATTTATTTTCTTATTATATGTACCAAATTATTATATAGTTCACGAATTGAAGCTTCACTAATAATTTTGTCATATTAAGGCAATTCTTATGTTTGTTTTGTTTTTGTTGGACAATCTGTCTGTAAGTATTTGGTTTAGGTTGATGTGGCAATAACCCACTATTATTAATAATAAGGATACCAGCTCAAACCAACCTTTTTGTCCCCTCCTATATTTTCCCTAGGAAAAATTATTATTGTTTCTTCAATTTTATTTTTAGACACTTTTTCCTTAATTATTTAATATAATGTAGTACCAACCACTTCAAATTCAAATTCAAATATTTACCATAAAATATACATTCAGTCCTTTAATTTTATAAAAAATTTAGTTTGATACTTTAATTTCATAAATTATCGTTTTGGTTCTCAAACTCTACCATTTTTAATCTCCAAAATGATTTTTTGTGCTAATCATTGTTATTTTAAATTGTGCATCTAAAATAATTATGAAAAGAATTAACTTACTCTCATCAATAATAATGAAAAAAAAAAATTCTCTCATCACAAATTTATTGCCCAATATTACCCCTACAATGCATATATATCAAAGCTAATTCCTGGGCTCGACCATTGTGCATTGCCCAAGGGTTACAAATTTGCTAGGAAGCTTTTCTCATTTTGTTTCCCCAACTGTAAAACCACAAAGCTTAGTTAAACAAGGGTAATTTAGGAAAATAAATATAATTAACTAATTTAACTACTATCCTTAATCTTTTCAAAATCTGATAAATGTGTTCTATAATTAGGACCAATGGGAGTACTCCATCTAGTCCTTATTATAAGGCATCAACTAATAATTCTTACAAACCAATAAAAACAGTTAAAATCAATAAAGTTGTCCTACAATTTAAGTAACTTCCAATATTACCCCTATTAATTGCACTAAACTCTAATATTATATTAATTATTACTCTCACTCATTATCCTTATTAATTATAAACATACATGAAAAAATAATAATTAATGTGCTTTGGAAACAAGTAAGTGCCTTATAAAAAAACTAAATATAATTATTAGTTCGTGGCTTTAAAATTCAAATAAGTCGAATTATGCATTTAACTCAACTTACAATTAAATCAAGGCCATTGACAAAAACATTATTTTAACCAGTATTAATTGCCCTGTGATTGGCTTAAATCTAAAACAAATATTATAATTAAATCAAAAAATACCAACATGAACAGGTGAGGAAGAAAAATAAAATATTTCACAATCAATCACTAGACACGTCTTTGTATGAATATATTTGAGAATTGGAAATTTCTATGACATTGCTGTCAGATTAGCCATTTTTTAATTCCCATTTCTTTATCTTCTTTTGAAGGTAAAACAAAAATAAATTAATATCTTATAATAAATTATGTTGGGCATACAGCACCACATTCAAAGCATCTTACTAATAATTAAATCACACTAATCTGCAGACCAATAATAGACCCTTCAATTAAAAAATAGGTCTACCAAGAAATCTTTTGTGAAGCCCTAAAATCTGGATTTTTGCTAACAACCACTAAGAAATTTTTTTTAAAAAAATGATTAATATAAATTATTAATTTGAGAGTATCTTTCCAAACCTGAACTCCACTACACATCTTATTTTCTTATTCACAAATAATTAAATATAATAAAAGTTGGTGACATTAAAGCTCTTTGATTCATTGGGCCTAGTCAGAATATCACCACTGCCAACCTGGGATTTCAGAAAATAACATCAGCAACAACAAATTATACATTTTCCTCTCAATATTATTAAAATATTTTTATTACAATCTTACTTTTATTTCAAGGATTTTAATTTAAATTTAATAACAAAAAAAAAAGTTATGACATTCAGTAATGAACGGAGAGAAGAAAATTATGTAATATAATTGAAATACATTTGAAAATAGTTTACTTTTTTTAAAAGAAAATATATTCAAAGGGTCATTTACTTATGGCTTTAAAATAAAAGTTCTAAAACTTTATAACTGTTAATGAAAATTCAAATTAAATTGGATATGAGAAAGTTTGATCTACTATCATAAGTTTTTTTTTTAAAACAAATATATATATATATATATATTAAATGTATATCATATATTATATATATATACATGCATCTAGTTCTAAATGTAGGATTAAGTTACATTATAGTATTTGATAATAAATTTCTTAGAATTGAATAATAAATTTTAGAAAATTTACATTAATTTCATTTTAATAGTTAAAAATTGTTGTAAAAATAATGAATATTTTCCCATTTATATTTTCAAAATTTTCATTAGTCAATTGTCCCTCAAAAATCCAAATTAAAAGGTGGTGATTCCAACTTCAAAGTTCTAACCTAAACATCCAACCTCTGTGGCCTTTGTCCTTTTGAATTTTCTATTCTGCACAGTGAAAAGGCACCGAAGCTTCTGTTTTCGGTGAACCTAAAAGAAAACTTACAGAGAACCCAAGAAAATGCCAGAAATTATGGTTGACCACTACTCAAGTTTCAACCAAAATGTCCTAATCATTTTAATTAGACTTTTTGAGTTTTAAAAAGCAGAGAAAATAAAATAAAGGCATGGAAAAAAACAAGGGGGGAAAATTGAACGCACTAGTATTACAGCTGGGTTCAACACAAAGTGAGAATCATACCCACCAGATTATGCAAAGATTAATTGACATGACATTTCTAATGAGATCATTATAATTATGAAGACCCACTAACTTCTTAGTGGGTTGATGATGTGATGTTTGAATTATATAAAGTTAATGCGATTTTTTATATATAAATTTACACAACAATGAAAAGGAAAGGAGTAAAAAAACCTTTCTTTAATTAGCACTATATCTTACAATTGGTGCTATAACAAGAACGAGCACCAGAGAATACAGAATTGGTCCTAAGATTTTACATGAATTGTTATACAAAAAGGGAAAAAATTTGAAATGAACCGCCCCCGGAAGACATTAGGAATCAAAATCATCAGAGAGAATCAGATGAAGGAGAAAACACCATAAGAATAAGAAAGGGTGAAAAAAAGAGGTGGTTTCAATTGAATAGACCTAATGATGATGATCATGGCTTAACTTAACAATGATGATTCATGAGTTTGGTTGAACTAAGTTCTTTTTTCTTGTTTACAGCAGCCCTCCTTTCCTATGTTCCTCTGGGCTTCAATTTCAGGCATAATAAATGTTTATCAGAACTCAACTTTCATACGGGATATCTGGCTTGAACCTGTGCATCAGAACCCAGAGAGAAGAAAAAGTATGATGATAAGTATCATCATCATCTTGTTGGGCCAAAGCCAAATGAACAACATCGTGTTTCAAATCTGTTTCTCTTTCTGTATATTACCATTAAAGCTTGGAGATTGTGTTGGTGTTTTTCTATTTTATGTTTGACCAAACCCCATCTGAACAATGGCATGGAGGTCCTCTTCACAAAAAGTCATTGGATACTGCAAATCATTTGAAAGAAGAATCAAATAAACCTCAAGTTACAGTAACAGAACTAACTTACAACAAGTGAGCTTGAGAATATCAATACCTGAGAAACACCTTCATCGAAACCATTCAGAGATGGTAACTGGAAGCCAAGGCTTTGACAGAGAGCAGAATCTAAAGATTCCATTGGGTGGGTTACAGTTCCATTAGGGATTGTATTGTGGATTGCTGGGTTGGGGCCAAAAAAGGCTGTGGCAGAGGAATCTAAGGGGAATATTGCTGCCTGGTGTGCCAAAGAGTTATTTGATTGAAATATCTGAAATACCCGAAAAGCCAAATAAGCAACATCCCCAATTCAGGAAAAAGAAAAGTTATAAACTTTGTTGATAAAGTAGCCAAACCCATGATATGCCTAGAGCCCCAAAAAAAACACTCACATCTTTTGAGATGAGATTGTCAATGCTCACATCAAGCCTGGTGTTCACGGAGGACAATTTCATAGAAAGGAACTGGCAAGAAAGAAAAAAGAGAGAGAAATTATAATTAACTATGATCATGATTTTAGCAGGGAGGAAAAACATATTATTTTGACCAACCAAGCCTTTTTCTACCTCAACTTGACGCTGCAATGACTGTACATAGTTTATGATTTCATCAAGCATAAGAGCTTTTCCAGTGACCTACAAGGAAAGTTTTATACATATAATTTAGTATTGCATGATCAAGGATCAAATTTGAGCACAAAGAAAGCCATAATATGATTTTACTTATTATATGCACGGACCTTGTTGCAACCAGGTACAAGATCTTGCAGAAGCTTCATTCTTTCACTGATTTTCTCCCTTCTTACCTGTTGTTTATTCATAAAATTTCAATAAGAGAGCCTGCAAAATATTTTTATTTTCTGGCCAATGTGATTTTTCATGGGGAAACAGTAACATAGTCGCTGATTCTTACTCTTTCAGCAAGACTATGGCTATCTGTCGCTTGACCTCTTCTTGCTCTGACATGAATGTAGTCCTTTGGAGGCTCAGGAGGTTTTGAGTTGCTGCTTTTGCTCTGTTTCTCATCCCCTCCATTGTTGTTACCTCCTTTTGACTCTTCTTCCCCCTTCACTTGACCATTTTCATGTCCTTCCCCTTCATTTGGCTTGTTTCGTTTTGCACTTGAATCTTCATTAGCTTCAGCAGCCTGAAAATGAAAGAAGAAGAAGAACCCTTTGATTTTAGCAATTTCTAGTCTGTATCAAAAGCACTATATCCAAAGTTGGTAGGAAATAGGAATCTCTCTTTAATATTTTTGACTTATTCAATATTAAAAAATTTCAGTTTAGTGTCATAATCAATTGAACTAAATTAAGTTAATATGACAGAGGGTGACCCTAAAAAATAAAATTTCCTGCAAAAGGAGTAAGCCAAGACAGATTAAGAGGATATATCATCTCTGACTGTGAAGAAAGGTATAAATAAAAGGGGGAAAAAAAGAAGGAATTGAAAAAGTTCTGACAGAAATATATAATTTTACCTTGGGAGGATTTTCTTTGGGTTTTCCCTTAGAAGAAGCTTTTCTCTTTCTGGAATTCATATCAGGAGGGGAAGGTTTAACCCCAGATTCGCCATTTGGGTTTTGCTCAGAGATTGTAGATTCCTCCTGAGAATTCAAAGGAGAATTCTTATTTTCCATTTGAGATCCAAGTGCTTTCAACGATGGACTACTTGAAACTCTAGAAAGCTTGCCATTTTCCATTAATGGACTAGATCTCTGAGTGAAGTCAGCATTATTATTAATCCCAACTTGTCTTGAACTTCTTCCATTAAAGCTCCTACTTCCAAAGCAAGAAAACTTGGCAGCTCTCTCAGCAAAACCAGGATCAGCTGAGAATTCAGCCACACTGGAATTCAAAGCCATTGGTAATTTGTCTTTCATTAATGGAGGAGGAATGTTCAGTTTAGGAGGAGAACTCAAAGGCGTACTGTAACATGAAGTGTTGGTACTGTTATTATTTCCATTCATGTAAGAAGAGATCTCGCCCGTGTTCCCAATAGTGCCCAATTTCCCAATCAGTTCTCTGATGACGAAATTTTCGTTGGACAAGTTCGAATTGGAAGCTGCCGGAGAAGAAACCATTGAACTCAACGCGGAATCGAACTGAAGAGCGTGATGATGATGACTATGATCGATGGTTGACTTTTCCCATGAGGGATTGTAGAAACAGTCTTGTTGTTGTTGTTGAGGTTGGTCGGAGGAGAGATAATGCCAAGTGGGTAATGAAGGAGAAGAAGACGAAGGAGGCTCGAAGTGAAGAGCTGAAGCATTTAGAAAGAAATCGTTTTCCATGGCGCAGATCGATCGATCTTCAAGAATCTTCCCGAAACAAAAATTAACGAAGGGAATTCAGAAGAAGGCGGTGAAATTAGAAATAGATGACTTCTGAATTACATTACAGAAACCATAAAGAGGGAGAGAATTGGAAGGATTGTGAGAAATTGAGGAACAGAGAAGCTGGAATCGATGAATGAATTCAATTGAGGCTTGGGATGTGTGTGTGAGAGAGAGAGAGAGAGAGGAAAAGGGAAATTTGCTGTTTCGCGAACCAAAAAAGAGGTGAGGGAGAACGGAGAAGAGAAAGAAATGAGAAGAGGAAAGATGGAAATGCGAAGGCGTTAAATAGACTGAGACAATACTGAGGGATGAGGAGAGCTGGGAGACAATCCGGATCCAGACACACATACACACAATGGTGACTTTCTCTTTCCTCTTTCCTGTTTATCCTTTCAGACAAATTAAAAGTTCAAATTTTTAAGCTGGAAGTCTGAAAGACTGAAGCTATAAATTTTATTTTAATTTCTACATAAAAAGTCCGTAAAGGGTACCATTCGGCGCAGTGACGAGTGCACAATTTCTTATGTGATGAAATTTCAGTCTAATTTAACATTTTTATATAATTTTTAAAATAATAAATTTATTTTTATAAGAAGTGATAATTCTAAGATCATCTTATTTTGAATTTTACATATATTAAAATAAAAATTATAAGAATTAAATTAAATCTTTATCATCCAAAATCAATCTAACAATGTAAAATGACTATGAGCACAAAATGTGCTCCAATAAAATACTTAATAAAAATAAGACCTTAAATTGTATTTTGGTTTCAAAAAATAAGTGCTATAATTTAATAAAAAATAAAATTAGCTGAATATATTTTTATTTGAAATTTAAGAATTTGAAATTTTTTTTGTTCTGAGTTTTTAAGGATGTCTCCAAGTCGATTACTTTTAAATTTTAAGGGATATAATGCATATAAGGGTTTTCGATCTCCTGAGTAAGTGAGGCCTCTAGCATAAAAGTTATACCACCTAAGCTAGTTTTGACAAGCCTTATGAAGAAGTAAAAATTAAGGTCTAAATCTCTTGATATAACTCAATTTATAAAAACACACATTCAATTTAAATGATCAATTTGTGTTTTATGTTTGGAATCATGGTTGACCTACCACATATTTTTTGTAAAAAATTTTCTTTTTCAAGCTTGTTTAAATATGGATAAGCTTTCTAATTGAAATAATGATTTTGTTATATATATATAAATTATACACACACATATATGTGTGTACATATATTTACACACACACATATATATATATAAACTGATACACACACATATATTCATCCAACACACAAAGATATAAAATATATATATGTACATACACATTAAAAAGTTTACTTATTTATAAAGCTCTCCCAAACATCAACATACATAACTCACACAAAAACCAAATACACTATTTAAGCACAAAAATTCTAATCTAGTTATTACAATTAAAAATAAAAAATTAAAAGTAAGAAAATTAAAATTAAAAATTGTGTTAAAAAGATATTGAAAACTTGTTTTGACAAGCCTTATAAGAAGTAAAAATTGAGGTACTAAATGGTTTTGATATAACTTGTAATAAACTTTAAATTGTTTAATGTTTCTTTTGTCAAACATTAAACCTTAAAAAACACACATTAAAAAATTTTGTGGCTCACTTCGCACCCTATTTAAGCACAAATTCTAATTTAGTATTATTAAAAACAAAAAGAAAAAAATAAAAATAAAAAGTAAAAATTCTGTTAAAAAGATATTGATAAAGTTTTTTTTTGAAATATTAAGAAAGTTAAATAAATTTTTTAATCATATCATATATTGTGTATCTTTAAATTATATATGAGTTAATTAATCAAAATAATTAATTTAGAATTAAGTTAATTAATTTTTTTTAATTTCTTATATTTAAAACTAAAAATAGTTAATTAGAGGGTGTCGTTATGTGGAAGTTGGCTGCACCGTGGAATACGGAAGAAGGAAGTAGTGTTGTCGCCGGGCCTTCAACGTCAAACCACCAAAGTTTTTCTCTCTCCTCCTCTACTGTTTATAACGTGTTGCAGGGTTGATCCTAAAATGAAAAACTTAATAATTAAAAAAAATGGTTAAGTTAGTTACAGGTTAATTTCATTAAAGTCCCCACATAAATCATTTACATAAAAAACCATCATTTAATATGCGTGCAGAGATAACTTAGGAAATAAAACAATTATGTTTTTATAGAATCCTAAAGTATTTTTTCTAAATGCATATAGTACCTCGAAGTTTTTTTTCCCTCCAAATTTGTTCATCACTCTAAAATAATTTTTATTTTTATACAGTTTTATACTTAACAATTTAGGTACGTAATTATCACAGGTCTTAGATACACCTGAAAAATGAGTGTTGGGTTCATTTAAAAAAAAAAATAGTATGTTGGTTGCTGGACACACCTAAAATTTTAGGTCAGGTGTTTTTATGCTGGTTGCTGGATACTATTTAGGTACGTAATTATCATATTTTATCAAGGGATCTATTTTAAAAGGTTGAATTCAAAGGTCTTTTGAAGATTTAAACATCAATTTTTTTTAACAAAATTGTTGAAATTTTTTAACCTATTTATAAAGTATTCCGGACAAGGGATATATTTTATCATAATAAATAGGAAAATCTATTTCATAATAAATAGGAAAAATTTCAACAACAACAAAAATTGTTTAAAATAGGGAAAAGAAAAATCAGGGAGATCAATATCATAAATATCAAATCGGACCTGGAAAATGAATCTGATATTTGTAAATATTTTCAAATAACCAATTTGCCCCTGATAATATTTGGGGAGGAGTTGTTGTCAATATGTATGATAAAATTGTTAATTGTAATTCATAAATTGTTATTCTCTAGATATAAGTAGTTAGTAATTCTATTACCTATAGGATTATTGGTATTTAGGGATCTTAGAATATGTATACTAAAGTTGTTAATTGCTATACTTAAAAAATTTAGATATAAATAATATCAACTTAAGAATAACAATTAACAATTTCAATATTGACAACTTGAGCTCCCTAAATGCTATTTGGAGCATATTGGTCATTTAAGAACATTTATAAATCTCATATTTCTCAGATAGGTCTGATTTGAAATTTATAATATTAAACTTCCTAATTTATCTTTTTTCCATTTTAACCGAAATTTTCTAGGATTTTCCTTAATAAAAAGGCCATTCTAACTTTTTCTGTTCAACTCTTGATAGTTATCTTTTTCTTGACTATTGTATTTCAGTAGGATGGATATTAGATATTTTTTTTTTTAGTAAATTCTTTTTAAAAATGCGATCCAGGTTTGTTTGGTTCATATAAGTGAAAGATACATTTTAAAGTTGAATTAATTTTCCTACTAAAATGTAAGATTCATCACCCTTCATTTTATGATGTCATCTCTTACGTATCACAACTCACAAGCACCAAATCAAAATAAATATGTTATCTACTTTATAAAAAACATTAAATTGATAATCAAAAAATATTATTGCAAGTTTTTACTGCATTTTTAAATTAGAGAATTTAAACTTCAGGCAAAAAAATAGTAAAATATACACCATATCCATTCACGTGTAGGTCTAATATTAGTAATCATTCAAGGGGAGAAAATCTAATATTAGCACTTTTTATGAGCATGGAATGTGTTCCAATATCTTATATTTATGATTAAAAAAAACTCCTTTAATTTAGGGTAAGCGAGATTGAATTTTATTGGTTGGATGTTTTATTTGAATTTGTATAGCTGATAATTTTTAAATGATATAAATTTTTATAAATTTTATCTTTTAATTTATAAATAGAAACAAAACAAAGAGGCAATTGTCGTAAGAGTGTGCCACGGGAAATGTAGAAAAATGTGGTACAACTTGCAAGAAACAAAAATGTGATATATGTTCTGTATGAGAATACAGATGTCTAGTCTGGTGGGCTAGTGAGTTGATGTTAGATCAAATGGTTCGACCTGAATATCTGTGAGGTAGATAACCCAGAGAACGTGGGATCACTATGCACAGACAAGGCTTTCGCTAAAGGGAGTGGTGTGTGTGCACAGTGTCAACAGTATGTAAATAGTTCAGGGTTCAAACATGTGTACCTTAGGGTTTTATCTTCTTATTTATAGAGTGTATGTAACATCCCATTTTTAAAAGCAGTATAATAATTTTTTTTTTCATCGTAGTAGAAAGATCGGAGCAATTGAGAATCGATACATTTAATCAAATTGCCGTAAGTCCACGATTTATGAAAACTACATTGACCGAGAGTTTTCAAAGTGAATACCAACAAATGGGTCTTCGATCGGGACTCGTACGCCCGTCGCTTTCTCCTCGGTCCTCGGTTCTTCGAACCCGACGCTATGATAAGAGCCGAGATCCAATTGCAATTTGGATCTCGGTAATTGCAAACCTCATGCTTAAATACGACTACATATACAAGACAACAGCAAATCAATACAACAGTCCACAACAAATGATGTATGATTAAAAACACATAACCACGTATACAAGATAATAACCACGTATGTAACATAACCTCGTATGATACAACAATAATAACCTCGTATGTGACATATCCTCATATGTAACATACCGTGTATATAGCATAACCTCGTACACTACTACACAACAATCATATACAATCATATAATAAACATTAGAGCTAATGTTACAAAGACGCGAACATACCTTTTTGGCGGTAAACGGAACTTTTACTAAAAAACGTGAAATTCGACAAATGGAAAAACAGCGGTATGACGGCGGCACAACAAATGCTCGATTAGCTCGATATCCTATAAGGACAACGTTTATCAACATTTGGCATCATAACAGGCCATTTGGGCGAAAATTACTATTTTGCCCCTAGTACCCCTATTTGGCGGAATTTCGCGAACTTCGTTACTTTGACCTTATTCCATTTCAAAATTATCCCCACTATGTTTTTACCTCGTCGGCATCTTTCAATGCAATGAGGCTTAAAAACAAGTATAGGAATAAATTCTCAAACTTCCTAGATCAAAACAACAAGCTTCTACTATAACTACCGAAAGAAACTACTAAAACTAAAAACTAAGAGCGGAAGAACTTACTCGGAGCAAAGGCGAATTTTTGCGAGCTTCTCTCTCTAGAACCTCTCTCTAGGTTTCGAATTTGGTGTGAAGAATGAGAGCAAGAGAGCTTGCTATTTATAGGGAAAAATAGGACAAGTGGGAATTTCCACAAAAGTCTTCAGATCGGATTACTCGTTGGATCGCATTTTTAGGACAAAACACTCTTGGCCATCCATGGTCAAGATCGAAATCTAAGAGCCCAAAAGTCAATGGATGAGTTGTCATCCATGATGGCTCTTGCTTTATGGCCTCAAATTCCGATAAAGCTACCCGACGATGTCCGTTTCGCGATTTTGCGTAAAAACTCAAAATGCGAGCGTAAAACTTTGAAGGTCTTTTCATCCTCTTTCATATTATATATTTTGATCCTCTTTTTGATCATATCCGGTATTCTCCGGTGCGTCGGAAGATATTCCTGACAAACGCGTCGGTTACGGAAATCGCTTAGATAGAACCAACTTCGACAATAATTCGTTGAATCGTAAAACGTCCAGTTGTTGCCTAACTTAATCTCGTGTTTAAAAAGACGCAATTGTTTCTATAGGTTCTCACTTTGCCTATCTCGACTCTACTCTATCTGATCAACTTTTCGTCTTATTTGAAATTAGGGTTTTCGGTTGCGGAAACAACGCCTGTAAATTCTTTCTTCGTGTAAAAATTCACTTGTTCTTAATTTGATCATCTAAAAGACTTTTACTTTTACTGTAGAATTTATTTCTAACTTTTCCCTCGCCCGCCTATATGTTCGACTCACCGCATTATATTATTATTTTATTCTAATTACCTTCACATTTATTTATTTTTCTTTTATTTTTTATTTATTTTTCTAAGCATAAAATATTTTATTAATTTTTTTTTATTTAATAATTTCGAATTTCTCCAATTAAAATAATTATTTAAATTATTTTTAATTCATTTACTTTATACCTTAATTATCCCATTAATTACCGGATTAGCCACTTACTAATTTTTGATAATTTTCTTAATTAGGATAAATCATTATCTCACAACTATTTTACTTACATTGGTATTTTATATCCCATGTAAAATATTAAAAATCATGGGGTCACTTATGATCCCAAAATAATACTTAATTTTGCCTCATTATTTTTCAAGGGAAATTATCCCAAAAATTCCTAAAATTAGAGACAACATATTCTCCAATTTTTTATAAATATTTCATTGCCTTCTTAGATTTATCATAATATTTTCGGTCGTTCTATGACCCACAATTGCATTTAGGGATTTATAGCTCTTTATTCACCCTCATTTCAATAAAAATACCTTAGAAAATAAGGTATTTATTAAACTAGTTTCGAGACCACATATTCACCTATTTTCAATAGGTATTATTTACTAAACTTATGATATTTATCATAAGTCAGATTTTAGGGTATTACAGTGTACCTTAGTATCATAACTGTCTGATCTAGATTTAGATCTTCCTTAATTATAGGTGGGTTAGGATCCTTCTTCTTTATAGGCGGATCCTGATGTGTAAGACCTTCTTAGTTGGGCCGTCCCATAAATGGGCCTGGTATGGTACATAACAATATAAATGTTTATTAATTTTATCTTTTAATCTATAAATAGAAACAAAACAAAGAGGCAATTGTCGTAAGAGTGTGCCACGGGAAATGTAGAAAAATGTGGTACAACTTGCAAGAGGCTTGACGGTTGGTTTGCAATTTGCTTGAGGATAAATTATATATTGATTCTCCATTTCACACCAATTCTATTCTTAAGAACAATAATTAATAAATTCTAAATCATTCAAATTTAATTTAATAATTATTAAAAGTGAAGTTAAACTTAATTAATCCCCATTGCCCCCATTTTATTTATTTTTTATTTCATTTTATCCTATGTATCAAACAATTACTAATTATAAGTGGGGCCTGGTACGCGAATGGGACAAAAAAAACCCACCTCTCTTTCTCTTAAAGCTTCGTTGTAAGAATTTATAGAAATTTTAAAAGGTGTACAAGTTAGGATAAAAAACATGGTTAAGATGTGAATTTGCCAACGAACTATTACTCGAGGAGTGTCTGGCACAAAAAATAATTGAGGGGACCAAATTGGCTAACGAACTACTACCTCCGATCCTAATTATAAGAGCAAGTTGACTTTCTTTGGAGAGATTAAGAAAGCTAAATAAGTTACTAATCATTTTATATGTTAAGTATTCTTAGATTATATATTAGTTTATTAGTCAAACTAATAAGTTTGAAGAAAAAATTAAAAATTAAAATATTTCAAAGTAATTTAATTAGCTTCTTTAATTTCTCCAAAAAAGTCAACTAGCTCTTATAATTAGACTGGAGGGAGTATTAAAAAGTGAAAAAAAAACACAATTTGGTGCAAATTCGCCAACAAACTATTACCCCGTCACTTTGTCTTGGTGTCTCTGTCTTCCATTAACTGTCACATTGTCGGTGACGTCGGCGTCTCCAAAGCTTCCATTGTTGCTGGGTGTTCCACTCACCCTCTTGAACTCATTCAGCAGTCCACAGCTTTCGACCGACACGCGTTTTGCACCCTGGTTGCATCCCTCCGATGCCACAAGCAAGAATCCCGCCATAACATGGCCGCCGCTCGCACGTAGTCTCATCTCTGTTGGTGTTTGCCTTATTCAACAAGAAGGCTTAACCTCTCTTTTCTTCAGCGTCTCCGCCACCGTCCTACGCCAGTGCCTCATATTTTAACGTAATTGTGATATTTTTTTAATAGTTATTTGGTACTTTTTTTCACTTTTTAATAGTTCGTTGACCAATTTGGTCCCCTCAATTGTTTTTTGTGCCAAACGCTCATCGGGTAATAGTTCGTTGGCAAATCTGCACCTTAACCCATAAAAAACCATTAACTATAAAAGTTCACCTTAAGCAGCCATTGTGATTTAATGTTTTAATTTCATTAGCTAATCAGTATCAAATTATAAAAACAAAAGTGTTACTACCTATATAAGAATTAGATAATTAATTTATAAATATTTAAAAAATTAGTTAAATTAATTATTTGTAGCAAATATGTGTTTGTTTTCTTAAGATACCCTCTTTAATCATGTGCATTAAAACTATCACTTGATGGAATACAATTAATAGAAATATTTTAAAAGGTGAAAAAAATAATGAATTAAAAAATAAAATGAATTGTGCTAAATAGATTTAACAAAATAAAGAAACTCACACGAATATTATATTTATGAAAGGTTGAATTCACAAGTTCTCACTTAAATGAAGATTTAAGGAGGTGTTTGGTGTCATCAATTGTGCTAAATAGATTTAACAAAATCGAAATAACTTTTATATTTAGAACAAAATCAAATGCTTTAACTAGTTCTTGTATTTTATGACCGGATGAAATATTATGTGATGGTAATAAGAACAAGTCGAGGTCAAACCTAAAATTATTTTGTTGAAATAATCAGAATCTTTTTTATGTAAGTTTTATTGGGGATATTTCATTGGTGATAAATTATTATAAGTCTTGCTCTTCGGGACAAGGGATCTATTTTATCATAATAAAAGGAAAAAATTGCAACAACAAAAATTGTTTAAAATAGGGAAAAGAAAAATCAGGGAGACCAATATCATAGATCTCAAATCAGACCTGGAAAAGGAATATGAGATTTGTAAATATTTTCAAATAACCAATTTGCCTATGATAATATTTGGGGAGCTCAAGTTGTCAATATTTATGATAAAATTGTTAATTGTGATTCTTAAGTTGTTATTCTCTAGATATAAGTAGTTAGTGACGCCATACATGTGTGGCTTCAAAATATTACCTATAGGATTATTGGTATTTGGAGAGCTCAAGTTGTCATATATATATATTGAAGTTGTTAATTGCTATACTTAAAAAATTTAGATATAAAGAATAACAACTTAAGAATCACAATTAATAACTCCAGTATAAATATTGACAACTTGAGCTCTCTAATGCTATTTGGGGCATATTGGTCATTCAGAAACATTTACAAATCTCATATTTCTCATATAGGTTTGACTTGATATTTGTGGTATTGAACTTCCTAATTTATCTTTTTCCTATTTTAACCGAAATTTTCTAGGACCTAATAAAAAGGCCATTCTAACTTTTTCTTTAATTTTCAACTCTTGATAGCTATCTTTTTCTTGACTATTGTATTCCAGTAGGATGGATATATGTGATTGAGATTAGATTTATTTTTTATTTTTAGTAAATTCTTTTTAAAAAACGCGTTCCAGGATTGTTTGGTTCATGTCACTTTTTTTATTAGAAAAAAAGTGAAAGATGCATTTTAAAGTTGAGTTAATTTTCCTAATAAAATGTAATGTTCATCAACCTTCATTTTATGATGTCATCTCTTACGTATCACAAGCACCAAATCAAAATAAATATGTTATCTACTTTATAAAAAACATTAAACTACCAATCAAAAAATATTATTGTAAATTTTACTGCATTTTTAAATTAGAAAATTTAAACTTGAGGCAAAAAAATAAAAATAAAATATACACCATATCCATTCACGTGTAGATCTAATATTAGTAATCATTCAAGGGGAGAAAATCTAATATATAATTTACGTTTGTGTAATTGTGTTCTTGACTTCCAAAAATTACTTGCATTGATAAAGTAAAACTATGATGACTTTGTGTGAGGGAAAAATTCCTCCTATCCTAAATGTAAAAGTTATGAAATTAATCTGTAAAAAGTTAAAAAAATTAGTTTAATTAATTATTTGTAGAAAGCATGTGTTTATTTTTTTAAAAGCAGCTAAATTAAGAATTTGCATTGGAGATTATTCTCTAGATAAAAAAAAAAAATCTTAATACGTGCAATCAATATAAAGAATTAAGAAATTATAAATTTGATATACAAAATGGATTGAAGGCTCATACAGCTTTCATTGCCCATTATTGTAATGAAATATGGACGGTCTAGAATTGAATTTTGGGAATATAAATTTAAGATTTTTAATATGCAATTTTTTCAATAATATTTTTTTTTAAAAAACGTCAATTGTAAGATTGTATTTCTTTTAAATTTGGTATCTATTAGAATAAAAAAAAAAAATTTAAAATACAAAAAATTAAAATTAAATCTACACCATCCAAAATCAATATGGATTATCCCGATTAAGATTAGCACTTTTGATGAGCATACAATGTGTTCCCATATCTTATATTTAGCATTTTAAAAAATTAAACTCCTTTAATTTAGGGTAAGCGAGATTGAATTTTATTTGTTGAATGTTTTATAGTTGATAATTTTTAAATGATATAACTTTTTATTAATTTTATCTTTTAATTTATAAATAGAAACAAAACAAAGAGGCAATTGTCGTAAGAGTGTGCCACGGGAAATGTAGAAAATGTGGTACAACTTGCAAGAGGCTTGACAGTTGGTTTGCAATTTGCTTGAGGATAAATTATACGTTGATCCTCCATTTCACACCAATTCTATTCTTAAGAACAATAATTAATAAATTCTAAATCATTACATTTAATTTAATAATGATTAAAAGTGAAGTTAATAATAAGGGAAAATCCACTTGGGGGCCCTTTTTGGAGGAAAAAAAATCCCAAAGCGCTCCCAAGATTCTTAAAATCCCAAAAAGGCCCCAGGGTCTTTTAAGATTTTTCTAATCTTGTTAACAACTAAATCAGTCACATTAACAACTAAATTAATACCCGTTAACAACTAAATCAGTCACATTAACAACAATATCAGCCCCGGTTAACAACTATATCAGCCCCGTTAACAACTAACGAGATTCTGAAAATCTCAGAAAAGGCCCTGGGGACTTTTTTTGGGATTTTCAGAATCTTGGAGCCTTTTTTTAGGATTTTTTCTTCAAAAAGGGCCCCCAAGTGGATTTTCCCTAATAATAATCAAGATATCTGTACGTATAATTTAATTTACAAAAAAAATTACACTATCAAAAAATTATGAGATAGCTAGTGTAATTCGTTTTTTAGACTTAATTAAATGAGAGATGTGCTGAATAATTAATGAAAATGGTATATTCCATTGTAGGGGATTATGCTTTCAAATTTAAAAGGCATATAAAGATGTGCTGAATAATTAATGAAAATGATAAACATATTTTACAAAGCATAATGTTTGAAACAAAGGATAGTTAAGGAGATAAAAAGTGGGGTTATGATAATGATAAGCAATTATTATATATCTATCAACTTGGAGGATTCCATTTTTGTTTACTTTAAAAACAATAGAAAGGCAGAATATATATATATATATATATATATATATATATATATATATATATATTATATATATATTATATATATATATATATATATATATATATTCTATTTTAGATCAGCTTATTTTCATCAATTTCATGATAGGTCAGCTCAAACCATTGACCAGCTTCAATTTATACCTTTTGGTATTTAATAAGATCGTTAGTCCCTAAACTGCGTTTAAATAAATTCAATAGCGAAGTATCGTGAATTCTCGTAATTTTGTTTACAATAAAGACAACAAAGCCTTAAATGTGATAACAAAATTGTTTTGTTAGGTGCTACATAAATTATAGATGTTAAGAGAAACATTGATGAAATAACCAAAAAACAAATTCATAGAAGAATGATATGCAAACCACTTTAAGGGTGAAAGTCTGAAATAACAAAAATCGAAACAAAAGTTTCCAATTACAATCATTAATGCGGTAAAATGTTTTAGAAAACTTCCATATATTGATAGCCATCATTTCCTGTGCATGCTTCATGTAGTATATATATTCTGTCTGGTTTTTATTATAAGGAAGGGCAATTAAGTTATTAAATTAGTGTTCAATTGATAAATATTTTTATTTTTACCCCTACTTTATTGGGATGAGAGAGAAACATACGATTAAATTGGAAATACAAAATTAATGGGGGAGATAGAGAAAACATAATGATTGAATTGAAAATATACAAACTTCATAAGAAAGAGAGAGAAACATACTGAATGGATTGAGAATGCAATAGTTAATGAAAAATATTGGCCCAATAAATGAGAGCATAATGAGAAAAACCCGATAGAGGCAGTTTATGTCTTATAATAAGAACAAAAAATTGTTGACAATTGGTGCCTTATAATAAGGAACAGATGGAGTAGTTCATGCTCCATGCTAAGTTATTATAATAAATAAATTGGAGTATTTTTTTTTTTTTTTTTTTTTTATTAACATAAAACTACTACTCCCTCAAATCCCAAACATAAGTTACATTTAATTAATTCACACATATAAATAAAAATATTAAATTTGTAAGAAAATTCAAGTGATTTTTTTCCTAACCAAGAAGCTATTTTAATTTTAATATTACTGTTATTAACTACATTAAATATTAATTTTTGCTTTTTTTTTTTCACTATCCTTATTAAACCTATACATGAAAAAAATTAATACGCCTCAAAACTATCCAACGCCTTATTAAAAAAAAAAAAGAAGACTAAAAATACCTATTAAAAGACATCCTATATAATAGGCACTAAAGGCAATACTCACACTATCTTATGCACTTATTGAAAAAATTTCTTTTTACCCTCACTCATTGTCTTATTATCATTAAATACACAATCACTATAAAAAATTAATATAAACGTTTTTGACAAAAAATAAAATAAAATAAATATTAAACATATTTATTAATTATATTTATACTTATATGTATAATTTAATTATTTATTTCTTATAAAAAAGGTTCAGAGGCAGTACACTATATTTTCGATTAGATAAATAAATTACACAATTTGAATGCTCAAAATTATATTAAATTTACATATATTTCTCATCTATTTTTTAAACCCTTGATATAAAATTCTCATTAAAATTACAATTTTTTTTTAAAATATACATATTTTGATTAACTATACAAAAAAGGAGTTTTGTGTAATTTTAACATATTCATAAGGTCTATATAAATTCTATTTTTTTAAAAAAAAAAAAAAGTTGTCTAACTACTGAAAATAGAAGGATAGTCTATAAATTTAATAAACCTCAAAACATAATGTAATGTAATTTTTAATTTTAACATAAATTTATATATGCTTTGATAAATTAAACGTCTGTAGAATTTTTTTAAAAAATAAATAAAACTAAAATAATAACAAATTTCATAAGTTAATTAAAGATATTATTTAAGAACAATATGGAATAGGATCTCCCAATATCATCACTTTTGACAAAGTGCATTCTATTCGTTATACTCATGCTTTATAATCAAGACTCTCAAACATTAATATTTTATATCCCTAATAACTTATAATCTAATTATTATTAAAATAAAATCATGTGTTGTTTGGGTTTTGTTGAACTAATGAATGACTATATAAATGCACGTTCTTATAATAAGAATTAATTTAAGCTTTTGTGACTTATAGAACACACGTATAATATATATATCGCAGGGAAAAAGCATTATAGTTTTTTTTTTTTTTTTTTCATTTTCAAATAAAAGTTAATGACTTAACCGCCTATTTTTAGTTTTGATGAAGTGGCTAGAAGTGCTTTATAATAAACACCGAAGGAAGTGTGTGTATTATAAACATTAATGAGATAAAATATTACACTCATCTTGCTTGTCAACCACAACAGGTTAAATTATTTTGAAGATTTCAAGTTTGTCTGGGAACATTGTTAGTTGAAGACGAAATGAGAAATACAGTATCAATATATATATATTTTGCTCAAAGATCGAGATGATTCCTAACTGTTTCTGAATGCTTAAGTTAAGCACACTCATCATATATATATATATAGTCTTGGTGTATTAAATAAATAAAAAATTAGAAACCATTTGTTTACCACCTTGGAAGAATGAACAAAGATATTTCTCAAGCAAGATGTGGAGTCTTCCATTAATGATTCATTCATTTCTAACCTTGTGATGTTTGTTGCTTGCAAATTATGCTATTACCCTAGTTGACCAATCAACTGTTAGATTAGGGAAACAAAGGTTTCACTCAACTACTCAGATTTAATTTATATTTCTTACGTATTTCCATTTATGTTTAAGATTTGATATTTTATGTTGATATCATATATATCAGTAACAATAAAAGTTTTATAAAGTTAATATCTCTTTTTTAAGAATTCACACTACTGTTATAATCTTCTCAAATTATTACTCATATTTTCTAGATTTATAACATAATTTTGATAATATATATTTTTAATTCATAAATTTTATAATGTACGAAAAATATTTTTTAATATCTTTAGACGAAACTATAGTTTTATACTGTGTATTAACAGAATGATAACACACACACACATATATATCAACCAACGACCTCTCAGCCAAAAGAAGATTTAATAATTTGTTTAAAGTATGTATGTGAAAGTTGATATATTTTTTTTTAGTTACCTCGAGCTAAGGTGTCATTTGTTTTTTAATCTTGTTCATTGGATTTTCCAGTTTGTTTATTAAGTAATTCATCGTGATTCGTGTTAGGATTATAATCTTAAAACATAAATTAGTTGAGCATAAAAAGCAGAAACCTGTATAATTCGATCATATTTAACCATCATTTTTAACAAAAATCAAGAATTTGATAAAAAACTTATTTAGTTTCAAGAGTTAATGTGCAAATATATCTATGAAATATTTCGTCAAGGGCACTAGATGGTATAAAATTTTCTTTGACATAAAAGTAAACATGAAGTTTTTAAAATAGTGTAAAGATATCATGGCCGCTAAATGAACTAACGTTGATGATTTACCAAGAAAATGGTGCATTCCAAAAGATGTTATGGTGTCTGGTGCCTATGAAGGAATACTTTATGGATATATTTACACATTAGTCCTAGTTTCAATATAACAATAAAAATAAGGAAAATTGCAACTAGGTCTTGAGTAAGAGAAAATACGACAAAATGACCCCTTAAAATTGAGGTGTAGTCCTGTGAGACTTTTTTGCAATGTTTTTCATATGTGAAAAGATGCATATACCCCTATGGGCTTGTCAACACAAGCATATGAACTTATCAAAACATGCTCATGGACTTGTTAAAACAGGCTCATAGACTTGTCAACATATGCACATTGACTTATCAAAACAAACTTATGGACTTGTCAAAACATACATATGGACTTGTCAAAACACGCAACACGACACATGGGGGCATTGTCAAAATAGGATTTCACCGCATTTGAGATTTGCCAACACTGACACATGGGGGCATTGTGTCTTTTCACACATGAAAAATATTGCAAAAAAGTCTCATGGGATTTCACCGCAATTTGAGATTTCAATGTGTTATTTTATCGTATTTTTTCTTATTCGAGACTTACGTGTAATTTTCCCATAAAAGTAACCATGTGCATGTACTTCCTTTTATCTTAGATATAAAAATCAACTAGTAACTACTACATCAACACTAAAAAAAACTATCATACTTTTTAGACGTGTCACAAAAATTCCTTTCACCATATGCCAACTCTTACTTTAGATTTAACTATTCTTAATTACAACTCTCAGGTCTCAATTAAATGAAATACATGATTAAAATAATGAAATTAATTAATACATTAGACATACCTTCTTTTGTTTCCTATAATTTGGACTACTATATATACAACTAGTCTCCCAAAATTATCTTATAGAGTAAAAATTCTACACCAACTAGTTGAGAGAATGAAAGAAATTCGATATCCTTCAAATAAGATCGAATCTTTTGGATATTTTTTTGACATGGCCTCAATCGCAGCTATATTATTTATTGATGTATTGAAAGCAAGTAGTTATTAAAAAAAATGTTTAGTTTGCTTTACTTGCATGAAAATGTCATAATCAAACAAATAAAATAATGAAGTGATAGCGTGAGTGATGTAGATACATATATATATGAATGATGTGATGAGAGAGGAAGAAATTAAAGCTAATAAGTGGGTATGAAGAGGGTAAAGTTAGAGATATAGGATAGTTTTTTTTTTGCTCGCAAGAGATATAGGATAGTTTAGGGTTTGGTGTTTGGTGTTTTTATAATAAAAAATGTCAAATTTTGGTGTAAAAGTGACACAAAATTGAGGGGTTCATGAACTGAATCATGATCGATCCCCGTGAGATGCTTCCTATTTTATACTCCTTTTGTCCCTCTTTTACAACTTGCCTCCAATTTCATTTGACCCACCCCGTTCTCTCTCTCTCTACACACACACATAGATACATACACACACACACATATATATATAGATACATATATACACACATATATATGAGAAACCTAAATTGTCCCACGAAATGACTTAATTCATACAAACCTTTTTAGGAATTATTTTAAAATTAAGGTTTTTTTGTAAAATGGCTTAGTTACCCTCAAAAAATTAGTTGCCACTGTTATTTAATTTGATAAGTTAAAGTTTTGTTACTTGTTAAACTACTGTTGTCGTTGGTATTTAGTAAGAAATTTCACAGAAATTAATTGTCATTGTTTTGTTATTGTTGTCATTTGATAAGTTACACTTATCAAACTAATGTTCCCAAATCATTTTATTTTTTAAGATTTAAATCTATCGATATGTGTTAGAAGAATTACATACATTGAATAATAACACTACTATAAAAAAGCTAAAAAAACGACCTAAATAAGACCCAATTAACGTCTCTTTACTGAGGGACGTCTTGGCTGGGGTAATTGTTTCTGAGGCTTTTTGGCGACCTGATTTAAATTAAGGTCTCCTCATAAAAGGCGACCTGAATTGAAAATCAGGACGCCTTATTAAGGCGTCCTGATTTAAATTAAGGTCGCTTCATAAAAGGTGACCGAATTGAAAATCGGGACGCCTTTAATAAGGCGTCCCGATTTTCAATTAAGGTCGCCTTTTTATGATATTATATATATATATATATATATATATATATATATATATATATGCTTCATATTTTTTATCGAGCATTTGAAGATTATCGATGAGAATAATTGTTATATATTCGGATGAGAGCATGATTACATTTATAGACAAAATAGAGATCTAGATTTGAAAATTGAAAAACTAACATCCTAACAATAATCTCCTTTAATCTTTAGGTTTAGTTAATCCCTATAATTATGGCACTAATAAAATATTCTAATAATAACATATTCTACAAAGATTCAAATTAAATTACAACAAAGAAACATGTGCAGATCTGCAAACTCAAATTAACCCTAAATTACAACAGCAAACACTTATAGCAAAAATCACAAGCCAAAAATCAAAGTGAAGATCTAAAACCTGAAACCGTTTCAGCGCTTCATCAACTCCTTCAAACCAAATCAAATAAATAAATAACTAGAAATCAAACAAAGAAATAAAAGGAATCACAGATCTGGGACGGCGAGTAGAATTCGTAGATCTAGGACTAGCGAGCAAGCACGGTGGGAGACGATAGGGTTCAACGAGAGAGGCAGAGGGAAATACCCGAGAAATTATGAGAATGGGTGTGGACTCGAGCTATTTATTTGTTTATGGCAATTTTGGCGACCTGATAGAAATTCAAGTCAACAAAATTAAACAATTGGCAACCTAAAAGTAAATTCGTGTCGCCATTTTTTGAATTTTGGCGACTGAATATTATTCAGTCGCCAAAATTCACAAATTGGCGACTTGAATTTAATTTCGTGTCGCCAAAATTCACAAATTGGCGAATTGATATATATATATATATTCTAATGGCGCCAAAAAATGTATTTACCATTTTTTTAAATCGGTGACTCGAAATTAAATTCGTGTCGCCAATTGTTGATTTTTGGCGACACCGAATATTATTCGTCGTCGCCAATTGTAACAAATTGGCGACACCGAATTTAATTTCAAGTCGCCAATTTTAAAATATATATATATATTATAACTGCGCCAAAAAATGTATTTACCATATTTCTTTTTTTTTTAAATTGGCGACCTGAATTTACTTTTAGGTCGCCAATTTTTTAAAAAACAATATTGCAACGACGACAAACAAAAAATTCGCATATATCCCATGACGCGAAACAAAATACCCAGATTTTAGGTGTCCTTAAACAATGTTAGGACGACAAAAATCAATTTTACAAGTCCTAAACTCTAATTCGGGACGCTCAATGCTCTATTTTCCTTGCAAATAATTACAAAATGCCACCGCCTTCATTTTTTACTTCATACTTTTAGATCAGACGTTGTTTAAGGTAGTAATATCCAATTTTTGTAGTAGTGTAAGAAAATTTGAGATAGGTTATAAATATAATGTTAATAAAATGAGTCTCATGTTGGAAAACTTTTTGAGTTAGTGTATGCGAAGCTAATTTAATTTATTTCAGGCAGAGCAAAGGAAAAATATCTAGCTTTAATTTATTCAAATTATATAAATGGACGTAAAGTATTACACGTATGCCGATTCTTTTGATGTAATATTTTACGATTTCGTGAATATTAAATTAAATTCGCAATTAAATATTTCGTCAAACTTTGAAAAATAAAAGCAGAACACGATCACAACTAGTTGTGCCTCAACTTGAAAGAGTTTGGTAAGAAAAAAGCAGCCATTTCATGCATTTGGATATATAATTAGATCCCTCTCAATGGTTTTATTTTTTATACACACACAAGGACGACGGCGTATCAAAGAAAGAACTATATGGCTGTTACAAAAATCTGTACTTAAGATATAATATTTTTAAAACGAAAATGATTACGTATTGTTATGATTATTATAGTGATATGAATATTGAGCCACAAAAAAATGTTTGAATTTATTCGGCAGTTAATAATTGCTGGCATCAATATATAATACAATGGTCATTGGTCAGAAAGCACAAAACGTTGAATTTAAATTTAAAATAATATAATTCTTAGTGGCTTTTATACAATCAAACACGGGTAATTTTTTGTGTGATAAAATGGTAATTAATCGTTCAGATACACCTTATATCATACATGCATAAAAATCATGTTTAAAATTAGAGTTAGGAAAATACGGCTAGCATGTCAGCCGGCCCATTTATGCTTGGAAAATACTAACACTACTACATAAACTTACATACAGACGCTTAATAAATAAGGGTTAGATTGAATAAACGTCATGTATGTTGAAGTAGAGGTCACACAATAATATATAACACTATAACTTAACAGTTAAATATGCAGATCATCACGTATTGAGAGGTGGAATTCACAAAAACAAAAATATAACCGTTGTAATTATTAACTGTAATGTATTTATTGAAAAAAATGATTGTTCTTGCGAAATAACCATAATGTAACACTTCCAAACGATTTGTCTTTATAACTTTATATCATAAAAAATAAATACACAACAGTTATAATAATTAACCATAAAGTATGATTTCTAAATTCTTGTTTTTTTAAGAATACTTAGCGATTAAAAATTATAACCATCATATATAGGAAAACAGAATTCTAAAAAAATTATTTAATAATATTCGATGTTATTTACAAAGAACCATTATATATTCTTCAAAAATACTTAATGGTTAAAAATGATAACCATCATTTATAAGAAGAAGGAATTATGAAAAATGTTAAATATAAGGTGAGATTTTTTTAAAAAAATTATTAGACAATATATTACGATTCTTACAAAGAACCGTGAAATATTATTTAATATAAATAAAAGTGAGATTCTAAAAATATCATATATAAGGAAGCGGGATCCTAGAAAAGAATATATGGTATAATATATTACGGTTCTTCACATATATTCTTTAAGTATTATTTAATATAAATAAAGATGAGATTCTTAAAGATTATTAAATATAAAAAAATGAGATTCTGAAGAAAAAAATGACAATACATTATGATCCTTCACTAAGAATTGTTAAGTAGTCTTTAATATAAAATATTCAGGATTCTGAAAAATATCAAATATAACGAGGTGTGATTATGGAAAAAATAATTATTATTTGGCGCATCTCTTCCAACTCTTTCTCAAACGCTTTGTGAGCTTTCATAGTGGCTCTCATACTCTTTTTTCCATCAGTTTTGCCACTACAGGTCTTGTCCTGCTCCACTACCAACTGCCATAATCAGATTAGATATTGTAATCTCGATCAGTTGCCTTGAGCATCAACTGACAAACTCTCGTTATTTAATGTTATTTTTTTAATTATTATCATTGTGTCTTATATAATAAATATTAGTAGTAACACTAAATAAAACTAAAAAATAAAAAATAAAGCCAATACATTAATGTTATTAACAAATAACCGTTATTCATGCCCTCAATATATTACAGTTTAGAACTGTTATATATCTGCGCTAAGCATTTATATCACGTTCATATATGACGGTTTGGAATTATCATGTATGGTCGATAATAATTGTCATATGTGTGATTTTGTAGTAATGTAACATAGGTTTAAGGAAATGATTTACTCACTCAGAAATTTGATAACAATTGACGAATGTGCCATAACAAATTCCATTACCACAAATAACAAGAAGTTTATGCTGTTGCTCTTTTGTCATTGGGTCATTTTTATTATTAAATATTTTTCTTGAGAACTTTTTAAATGCAACTGAACTTATCGAAGACAACCAAAATGGGGTGAGAGTTTAAAACGAGTTGATCCTTTATCGCGTCCCTCTCATATCATAACTTATAAACTTTTACTGCATTTTAATATCATTTGTCTTATTTACTACCTTTATCCACCACCCTTTTTATCTTTACTGTCTTATTTATAATATTAAACTTTAAAAAATATTATTTAATTTATGTTATATGCGTGCGTTTTAGCACTTCTAAATTAATTTCCTTGGGTTTTAATGATTTGAATTATAAATTTTTATGCCTTATATATATATATATATATATATATATATATATATATATATATATATATATATATATATAAAAGTGTGTGTATATATAAAAGTATATGTGTGTGTGTGTGTTGAATATGTGTGCTAAATAGAAAAATCTCAAGGATGGCCAAGTTTTACATAAAAATACTTTTAAAAATTATAATAAAAAAAAACTTTAAAACTTGTTCTTTTTAGGTCCTAATTAATTAATCTTTTAAAATTGAGTCAGCCCTTATTCTAAACTATTTAAAATCATAAATTTTATACACTCAACAAGTTGATATACTATTTTAAAAATGATGCTTAAGTTAAAACTAAAAACATTGCGTCCAATATGCAACAATCTATACATGCATGTTTGGTATATATTCCAAATAATGTTACGGTGGGATCTAGTTGGTGATGAGAGGTCAAAAGGAAATAATTTTGTTCAAATTAACATAATTAAAATAAATTCTAGAAGTTAAATTGTCACTTAATTTATTTTTTTCCCAACAATTGTCAATTAATTTATTGCTAATAGACTGCGTTATTTCATTATTTCAAAAATACAAAATGTACAAAAAAACTCTAGAAAAATAATCGACATCGTTTTTCTCATTTAATATTTTTGTTTGTTTGTTTTTGGATTCCTGCAAGTAGGGTTTTAAATAAGCAACATTTTAAAATGGGCAATGATTGGAGTGAGCTTAAGGCAAAGTATGCTCTTTGCAGGCGATAATTACAATAAAATAACAATTACAAGTCAAATCATCAATTTAAAAAATTAATGGCGGTTAATTAAAATTTACCCAAAAACAAAATCAATAAAATAAAAAACGGGGAGCTAATAGTCAATGATTGCCTGAAACTCTGAACTTGGCGGTTAACCCCCGGCCGTTGTGGGATTCACAAAACCTGCCGACTTATTATACTTTGTTGATCTCCATTCAATGATCGTTTCTTAAAATAATGATAACAATAATAAAAGTACCAACATCTTAATTGTATTTTCTTAGTTTTATAGGAAGCTGTGATAACCTTTCCTGCCTGCATGGGAAATCTATAATGGTACCTTCCTATAAATCCATTGTATTTTTTTTTTGTTGGTAGTAAAAAGTTTAAGTGATTTTTTTTTTTATCGGAAAGATAATTATATTAATACTAAAAACATGTACAATATCTGGATACAAGTTGTAATACCCGGATGACTATTAATTATAAATAAATATTCCTTTAAAGGTTATAGGTGAATATGTGGTTTCAATAAATAAGCATAATTATCTTATTACTTAGGGAAAATTCTATGAATATTAGAGGAGATAAAGAGCTAAAACTCCCTAAAAATGCAATTGTAGGCTATAAAAATGGACTGAAAATATTATGATAAAATCTCATATGGCAACAAATATTGACAAAAACTTGGGAAGTATGTTGTCTATAATTTTATGAATTTTTGGGATTATTTCCTTGAAAAATAGAGAAGCATGAATATAATATTATTAAAAGCATTTTTTGGCCCCATGATTTTTAATATTTTACATAGGACATAAAATACCAATGTCAAAAAAGTTGTGAGATAATAATTAATCTTAATTATGAAAATTATCAACAATTAGTAAGTGGCTAATTAAGTAATTAGTGGCAAATTGTTTAGATTAAGATATGAGTAAATTAATTAGTAAATAATTAATTTAAGGAGAAATTCGAAATTAATAAATAAATAATAAATAAAAATAATAGTAAAATATAAAATGCTTAGAAAAAAAAAAAAAATCATGATATTTTGAATAAAATAATAATATATTTGGTAAAGAGCCAACAGACATTTGAGAATGGATAGAGATTAAATCCTACCTCAAATCATGGGGATAGAGTCGCAATATCCGGACATTTTATAAACCAAAGAAATTCTATCCCTGAGCGAAATGTCTCGAAGTCATTTCTAAAACCAAATGAGTCATTAAGATACCTGAAATAAATCATAAATAGGCGATAGTAGAAATGAGAACCTATAGAAAACAAGTTAGTTGTGACAAACCAGGGATATGGTTTCTTAGGTCGAACATATTACGAACCAAAGAATTTTTCTCCGTAAGCCGGTTCTCTATCTAAGTTATTTCCGTAACCGACAACGTTTATCCGAAAATCTTCAGCAGACTAAGAAATACCCTTAATGGGATCAAAAATTTAGTTAACTTAGGCTATGCATGGTTTGGGGGGAGGGGAGGGGAGGGGAGAGAAAATGGAGGAGAGAAAAGTTATTTGTAGTGGGCCCACAAGAATTTTCCTCTCCTTTAAATTTTTTCCCTCCATTTTCCTTCCCCCTCCCTCCCCTCCCCCCCCCCCAAACCAAACAAAGCCTTAGAAATTTCTAAAGAGAAAGAATAGAACTTCAAAACCTAGTTGCCGGATTTTTGAGATTCCGCAAGATTGCACGAAAAGGACACCGAACCGGGAACTTTATCGGTACAAACCATAAAGCAAGGATGATGACATCATTGCTTGCATCATCTTTTCTTAGGAAAAGGGAAGGGGAGGTCGGCCAAGGAGCATGGAGGGCCAAGATTATGCCACCTATGAGAAGTGCGATCCGACAGCCGATAATCAGTCTGATAAAGCATGAATAGTAACATGAAAATCTCTATAAATAGCAAGCTCCCGTCTCTCATTTCTTCACACCACAACCAATCCTAGAGAGAGGTTAGAGAGAAGGAAGAGCTCTAAGGAAGTTCTAGCCGGGCCCTGGGTAAGTTCTTCGGTCCTTAGTCTTAAGTTTCGGTAGATATAGTAGGAATGCTAGATTTATCTTTAATTTTTCAAGATAGTCTAGATATCATATGTAGGGGTAAATATGATATATATTTCAAAAATATGATGAGGGAAAAGATCTGTCAAAATTCAGGAGAGATAGAGCGAAAACAGCGAAGCTCTAGCAAAATTCCGCCGATTAGGGGGTCAAGGGAAAAATGGTAATTTTTACCAAGAATTCATGTTATAGTCTTAAATATTGATAAATGTTATCCTTATAGGATATCTCGAGTTGATCGGACCGCCGTTAGTCCGCGTTGTATGGCCGTCACTCCGCTGTTACCCCGCCGCGCGCCGTCAAAATATCGTTTTTCGTGAAAGTACCGTAGTACCGTCGCCAAATGTAATGTACGGACGCATACCGTAACCCTAATCCCGTACTGCTCATATACATATATGTGATAGATACGTTCATAGACCGAGGCTCGTTTAGGGTCGTCAATCATACATACAAGCGTTTACACGGGTTATAGAATTGATAATACCGTATGAGTTTTCTTAGCGCCGAGGACACGTGTTGTGATCGTGGCACGGGGTATGTGCGTACATGTTGTTAGGCTTTACATATTGCCGTGTGCTTATGTTCTGTCGTTATCTTTGTTCATACATCCGCTGTGCTTATGTGTTGATATACTACCGTATTGTTGTGAATATCTCGTTGTCCATATACCGCCTTATTTGAGTATAAGGTTAACCGTTACTCCGAGATCCAAATTGGAATTGGATCTCGGCCAGTAGCTTCAGTGGTCGGGAGGACCGCCAGGGTTGGCGACAGGGGCAAGCGTAATGAGTAGGCCTCGGATGGAATTTTACCGCTTTCTGTATTTACCTTTTTGAACAAATGGATTACTGTATCAATACTATTGCACTATGGTCAATGTTTATGGTTCAGTTACTCACTCACTCGCTCCAAAGCTCTACTCGGATTTTTTTTTAAAAAAATCCGCTGTTAAAATGGGATGTTACATAAGTAAAACCAGATCCAGAACAACAAAATACATCCAAGACAAAAACAGCCAAATCACCGTACATAAAATATTTAACAGTAGAAATAGAATCATAGACAAAACAGTCTCCTCAATATCTGGGGTTAGAAGTGACAAGGAAGAAGGTGATGGTTGTAAAACCCACCCAAACGGGCACACCTCCTTATAAGCATTAGCTTCAACGAGAGCAGCTGTACAACAACCCCATATTGGGGATAAGAACACAAAAAACCCAACCTCAGATGAAAGAAGACCCATGATGTCCAGAAGAAATCTTCTGCTCCTCTGTTGAATCAGATTTGGTGACCATGGCCACACAACAAGCAACGCCTCTTAGATCTCGCTTCAGAACGCAGATCCGAACTACCAAGGGAAAATCGAATCTTATAACGTTCATACAAACGTCCACCCAAGAGGATATGCACGCAGATCTTACAGATCTGCTTATTACAAGAGACAAAAACACCACCAGACAACCCAGAATCACAAAAAAGTAATAAAAAAACAGATAAATCTCACCTCCACAGGATCTGCTTATTAAGTGAATTAGGTCACAAGGTTTATCAGGGCTTTTATTTAATTATTTTTTTATACACAAAAGTTTATTCGAGTTGGGTCTCGAGTAAATGATGAGGTTAATGTATGTCTTTAGACTTATAGAACGCTTACAAATTACTACAAACATACTTATGGATTTTTCACAGACAAGATTCTCGTATCAGCAGTGGGAGCTCATGGCCTTGTAAGTAATGAACTGTTTACTAACTGACGAGCCTTTATAAAATTAACGTATTTTACCCTTATTAAATAATCTAATTGGAAATTTCTAAAACTATTTTGCAAAAAATGGTTTTATTATCTATCTCTCCTCTCTTCTCCTCTCTCTCTCCCTCTCTCCCCCTCCCTCCCTCCCTCCCTCCCTCCCTCCCTCCCTCCCGCGTTTCCTTTAAAACTCAATTAATTTACTAGTACTTTAATTTGTAATTAACGAGGAGTAAAGGTAGAACAAAAATACTTTAATTTGTAATTAACGAGGAGTAAAGGTAGAACAAAAATCATTTATTATATTATTAACCTCTTATATTTTGAAACAAAATCTTTTTTTTATAAGACATTTTATAATTTAGACCGAAGGAGTAGTACAAGTTTAAACAAATAAAACATTGATATGAAGCCAGTTCAAAATTGATAAAAGAAGCTGACTAGAGGTAATACATCAGCCATGAATATATATGGCACTACCCATTTCATGACTATCACTTCCCTGAAGCTTCATTCTATGACTATGGATATGCATACGACTTCTTTTTGGCAAAAAACTCACGAAACCTTACCAAAGGTTCAAAACTACAAGCTTCCATTTGTAATATATATATATTATTACCTCTGGTTCTAAATATAAGATCTAGTTGGGTTTTTATTAAAGAGATTAGATAAGTTAAATAAGTTATTTAATCATATTATATCAGTTTATAAGTCAAACAAATTAGTTTGAAAAAAAAATGATAAATATAAAAGCATTCAAGTAATTTAATTAATTTCCTTAATTAAAAAAAAAAAAATTACCTCGGTCTTATATTTTTAGATATAAAATCAAGATTAACCAACTTATAGTATATATATATATCGGCCTTTTCTAGAACCTGAGAAAAGCAGACAGTGCCTAATTAATTATTATATAATTATTTATATACAGTACCAATACATCAGCCATGAATATATATGGCACTACCCATTTCATGACTATCACTTCCCTGAAGCTTCATTCTATGACTATGGATATGCATACGACTTCTTTTGGCAAAAAACTCACGAAACCTTACCAAAGGTTCAAAACTACAAGCTTCCATTTGTAATATATATATATTATTACCTCTGGTTCTAAATATAAGATCTAGTTGGGTTTTTATTAAAGAGATTAGATAAGTTAAATAAGTTATTTAATCATATTATATCAGTTTATAAGTCAAACAAATTAGTTTGAAAAAAAAAATGATAAATATAAAAGCATTCAAGTAATTTAATTAATTTCCTTAATTAAAAAAAAAAAAAATACCTCGGTCTTATATTTTTAGATATAAAATCAAGATTAACCAACTTATAGTATATATATATATCGGCCTTTTCTAGAACCTGAGAAAAGCAGACAGTGCCTAATTAATTATTATATAATTATTTATATACAGTACCAATACATCAGCCATGAATATATATGGCACTACCCATTTCATGACTATCACTTCCCTGAAGCTTCATTCTATGACTATGGATATGCATACGACTTCTTTTTGGCAAAAAACTCACGAAACCTTACCAAAGGTTCAAAACTACAAGCTTCCATTTGTAATATATATATTATTACCTCTGGTTCTAAATATAAGATCTAGTTGGGTTTTTATTAAAGAGATTAGATAAGTTAAATAAGTTATTTAATCATATTATATCAGTTTATAAGTCAAACAAATTAGTTTGAAAAAAAAAATGATAAATATAAAAGCATTCAAGTAATTTAATTAATTTCCTTAATTAAAAAAAAAAATTACCTCGGTCTTATATTTTTAGATATAAAATCAAGATTAACCAACTTATAGTATATATGTGTGTGTGTGTATATATATCGGCCTTTTCTAGAACCTGAGAAAAGCAGACAGTGCCTAATTAATTATTATATAATTATTTATATACAGTACCATAAATAATAGATAAAAAAAAAAATAAATGTGTGTGTGTGTGTGTATTACATAAATAAATAAATCTTGAAAACATCTAGTCAAGTATAAATAAATAAGATTTTATAAACACACATATGTGTGTGTGTGTTTTTTTTACAAAATCTTATTTATTTATACATGACTAGATGTTTTCAAGATTTATTGATACGAGCGTCAAATCATGCGGTAGTTGCCCGATATTCCACATACGATTTGATCTGATCAACACATCTGCTTCTTCGAAACCAAGTTCCAACAAGCAAGCTACGTACTGAGTGGTCAATACACCGACTTTAGGCTTGATTTATATGGTTTAAATTGGAACAACATGCAGATCAAATTGGTCATGATTAAAATAATATGTGCAATTTAAATATAATAACTGTGAAAAGAGTAATATTTAAATATGAAAGGCAGCCATGAGAAAATAGAATATCCACTAATAAATTTATACAAAATCCAACAAAAATGAGTTACTAAAGTACAAATATGATGGGATGCTAAATTTTTTAAACTCAAAATAATAATGTCATTTTAGGCTTATGAAAATGAATAAATCTAATATGATCATTAATAACCAGTTCAACCAGATTCTACTTTCATACCCTGCCAAAAAGTAAGAAAACATAAAGCAAAATTTGTCAATAATCAACACACACTCATGTTAATGCTAACACTTTCTTTGTCCCTGTTTTGTTTATAAACCTTCATTTAAAAAATACGCATAAAATATAAAACCTATGCATTAGTAGTATATAGAGAAAAAAATTATTTTTACCCTTTATTTTTTTTTCTGGGATAATTGAAACAATTACTTTTGTAATCCTATTTATAAGTCATTTTTATCATCATATGAAAAAATAAACCTTAAATTTCACTAACTCTGCCTTAAAATTTAGTAACTTTTCAAATTTTTCCTTATTTAATATAAACTATATCATTGAGAATAAAACTTACAAAATAATAAATGTAGAGAAAAATGTATATTCATATAAAAAATTTAATAACGTGGCTTATTAATAGGACAAAAAATTCTACTTTCTCTGCTTTATAAATAGGACTAGAGGAGTCTTAATTATATCAAGAAATTTTAATGAAGACTTATAAGTAACGACATAGGATGTCTGAGTATTTTTAGAAGAACATTTTTATTTCATTTTATATGTCTTTTTAAAAGACAAAATTAAACCAGCATTTACTAACTTTTCCTATTACGTACACCATTATTTATTAATAACGTGAAAAAAATGTTTCAATGCATTGAATTAAACATAAATTAAATTAGGTAAGGTGGTTATTATTTTATTTTATTAATCACATTTTTTAATTTGTGATTTAAAATTTTAAAGACTTAATATTTTGAAATGAAGGAAAATATGCATAGGCCACGCATATATTCAAGTAATTAGTATGCACAAATGATTCATGCTGATGATATGATTTTTGACATGCAGAGATGCAGACGCCAATTCTTGTGTGATTTGAGAAGAAAGAGGAGAAAAAGATATATAGAAAGGTGGAAAATCATTAAAATTTTCAAAATATCATGCTATATTTTTTTATATATATATTTTATAAAAATAGTCTTACCCCTCCAATAATACGAGGAATTTTTTAGAAGAGAATGATGGTTTTTTTATATATTATTATTATTACAAGTAACTAAGTAGGATATTAATTTACTTTTAAATATCATCCTTATTTATAGTCATTAATAATGAGAGGAAATGTAATACAAATTTAAAGATTTTTTTTATTTTTTTATTTGATCAATTTTTTATTTAAATATGGGTAAAATACTAAAATCGAAAATTTATTCTGTTTTAAGACAATGTAATTGACTTAACCACTCCTATTTAGTTCAGTGGGGTGGCTAATTAAACGTGTCTTATAATAAAAGGACAAGAGTAATTGAACATCTTTTTTTTATATATATATATAGAAAAAACTCTTATAAAGAATCAAAATTACATCTCTTGCTTAACAATAATGCACTTTTTAATGATAATAACTCAGAGAAGAACTAGAAAAAAGGGGAAAAAAGATAATTTTACGCATAAATCAAAATCAAGGGCATATAATTAATAAGTTGTTGGTTGAGATAACAAGCAGACTCACCCCATAAAGAGAAGAACATAAGTTCGAATCCTAAAAAGTGCACTTATTGAAAGCTTTAACCTTCATGCTTCTAACCCGCCCGATAGAGAGTAGGTTCAAGTCTAAAATAATTTAGGGATATTTTGAGTTCATACCCAAAAAAGGAATTAGGGGATATTTTGAGATTAGAGCGTGAAGAAGCTTCAAGACCTCTGAAACTGGAAAACCCCACATTCATTTGCTTCTCTTATCATCCTTCGTCTTTAAACACCCCCCCCCAAAAAAAAAAAATAAAAATAAAAATATGTGTGCCCTTCTTCGTCCTTCTTCATCATCTTCTCCTTTTGTTCAGCTTTACTGGTGGTCGCTCCTTCTTTTCCCACCTTGATTTGCCTGGGTATGGGACGAGAAAATATTGAACATCCCTATGCCATGTCATTAATACATCTTTATATTTAATTAAGTGGCCTTCTATACATTCCACCTACTGTATTCATAATTTGTAAATAAAGAAATTATTATAAAATTCATATTTCATATCCATATATCAACGTCAGTAGTCACTAGGCAAAAATACTAATTTTGCTACTCAATTTTGCACATGTTACTTGAGGAATAGTAATCACTTGGCAAACTAATAAGCAATTAATTGATATGGTAAGTAGCTTCACCCCATAAGAAGTAAAACACAAATTCAAATTTCATGAAGCACACTTATTGAAAGAGACAAAAACTCATTGTGCTCTAAACTTCAAAAGGAAAAACCCTTGACCAAGTTTTTTTTCTTAAAAAAAAAAAGCAATAATATGTTAGTCCTATTTCACATTTGTTGCTGTTTGCAACAAATACCGTAAGCCCTCAATTAATATTATTTTTCTTAGGGTTAAGGTGTAGATTGACCAACAAACCGTTCGCTAGAGACCGAAAGCACATAAATATTTTGAAGGGAGCAAAAAAACCAATAAACAATTGAAAAAAAGAAGAAGCAAAAATACCAATAAAGAATTTAAAACTTGTAAAAGTATTACAATTCCCGTTTTAGTCTATTCGCCGAAGTTTTAAATTTTTTATTGATATTTTTACTCACTTCAAAACATTTTTGTGCTTAAGACTCTAAATAAATACTTTGTTGACCAATTTATACCTTAACCCTTTTTCTTATACTATCGTTTCTACTACACCTCATGTGTGGTAGAGAATATACATTTTTAACATACGCCAAAAATAATATTTTGCGTTAGTGATCGAGTGATAGATGTTGATAAGCATATCCTCTTCCTTTTTTGCCTCTTCTTTATTTTAATATCTTATCTCCATCCTTAAATCACAAGATGGATGGTTCAGGTTTTATAATCTTTGATACGCATATATCTCACATAAATATAATATCAAGTTCTTGCTCTTTAATGCCGTATGTATGGATCTAGTCTATAGAAAAATATATTAAAAAATGTTTCCTGAAAAACGATAGTTTCTTGAAAAAAGAGAACTCGATCAGACCATTATTTCTGAATGACTCGGATCAAATAATTACACATACATGTATATTCGCACAGTTTCATCTCTATCCAAAATCTATAATATGTCCCACGTAATAACAGACACTGCGCATAGACACAATCAGTACACATTTGCATGAATGCATATTATTCTCATTTTCTTTTATTTTTTGATATTATTAGTCATGGCATTTAGAATGACGTGAACAGAAACCAAATAAAAAAAAAATACAAACCAGAGACATATTAATTAAGATTTCAACTACTTTTAGCTTCTTAATGAAAAGAATATGACATTAGGTGAGCTTTATATATATATATATATATATCCTCATTTAGAAAAAGTTGACAATATTTAAATTTAAATTGGTTAACAATGATTTTATAATATCTGGTGCAAGCTGCTGTTAGGAAGTATGCAAAAAAATCAATTATATATGCATCAAAACCTCTCACAAAACTTTGGATGCATTTAATTTCGACCAACGTTGGGTAAAATAAAGCTTATAAAATTGTTTTTAAAGCATTATTGACTAAAAAATAGGGTATTTGGATAAAATTTTTAGGAAAGTGTAATTGAAAAGTTCATAATTGATTTTGTCATGTATGCTAGACATTAACATGTTACATATCCGGTGATTAAATAGAGCATTCATTTTCCTAGCCACTCTTAAATCATGCATATCACATTAGTGGAAGATGATACTATTAGAATCAGTTTTCTTCTTTTATTCTCAGAATCTCATCTCTACACTTAGATAAAAAAGGAATGGTTCAGATTTAACATTTTTTAAAACTATTATTATAGTATTTTAGATTTTTTTTTTTAAGATTTTGTTTGTGTTGCAGTTATGAATTGTGTAAATAAGATTTTAATAGTTTAAATTTATTTATTTAGGTTTAAAATAATAGTTCTATAAAATATGAAATCTAAACCATCTATATTTTTAATCTGCGGGTGGGGATGATATTTTGTTTAGAAAATGATATAAAGAATTGTAAGAGAACTCAAACCCTGCATCAGCATGGCGATTCAAGATATCAACACTTAATTAAGAATTTTCCTTATTTTAATTATTACTTCAATTTTTTAAATAAGCTCAATTTGTTGGTTTGTTCACTTTCTTTAAATATAAGGTAAAACTTGTTGATGGTATTAATATCATTTTTCCCTTTTATAAAACTGATTTTGGCCCCATTTTGTTTCAGTTTAATTTCAACTTTGTTTCTTCATACAAAATACAATCCAAAAATAATACAGCCTCTTACAAAAACTTTATTTATTCACTACTCAATTTAATGCGCCAACTTAATGAAACATTGCATTTTAAGTAGCACATAAAGTTGGACCAAACATTTATAATCCAATCGATCGAGTCTGAAAAAAATATATTAAATAATAAAAAATGTATAATTGTAAAAAGGTAGATATATATAGCAAAAAGAGAGGAAAAAACAAACACACACACAAATTCATGATTCACGAGCGTATCTTTGATATCTTTATTATGTGATGTATATTCATTCAAGTGAATCTCAAGCAATCAGATTCGAACACAATTTAATAACTTATCCTTTATTCATCACCTTCCACCAAATTGCAACATCAACATGTCATCATTATTCATAAAAAAAATTATCGAATAAAACCTCCAACACTGTCGTAAATATATAATAGATTCATAAAAACATAAAGTACATCTCGCAAATTTGACAAGTGATAGAATTAGAAAACAAACAAGGATTTTATATGACAACAACACCAGACAGCTTGTGGTGGAGTGATCAGGAACTCTCAAGGCATTTGGTTGATGGGGTTCTACAAGTCCCTTGGACTCTGCTCGGTTCTTGAATATGAAATTTACGTTATCATGACAGGATTAAAGCTGGGTCATCAGATGAGTTTGCATAGAATCCTTCTCTACTCGGATTCTTTGGACGCCGTCAATATCCTCTTGAGAGACTATGCCATACTGATCATCTGCTTAGAGACGTCATCAAGGAGACTAGAGACCTGCTCTTTCAGGATTGGAATGTGGAGCTCCGCTATACTCCTAGAGATAATATCCCATATGCCGATTATATGGCCAGAGAAGGCCATGATGTCCCTGCTGATGCTGACATGGTTCTCATCCCAACGATTCCAAGAGGGTGCCTTCATATGGTCTTAAAAGACCAACAAGCTTGTCATTGCTAGCTCTTTCCTAGGCTGATGTACTTGGGCTTCACTTTCATAGTCTAGCCCTCCCTTACCTTTTCAAGCTTCGGATTGCCTGTATTACACACACACACAAAAACAAGGATTTTATATGCGTCTGAATTTTACTCCCTTATGTCATAAATATAAGATCCAACTAAATTTTTTGAGATATGAAAAAATTAATTAAATTACTATAAAGTAATTATATTTATCATTTTTTCTCTAAATTATTTTAACTAACTTATAAACTAATATATAATCTAATAATGCACAATATATGATATGATTAAATAATTTATTTAACGTCCTTAATATCTAAAAAAATCAATTATATCTTATATTTAAGACTGAGAGTACATTATATATATTGTCTTTGAATAAAGACTTCGCCTCTTATTATTATTACTATTTATGTTATACGACTGCTAAATTTAACTTGATTCAAATAATGATCCAAAACACCCTTAAAATTATATAATTTTTTACGTGAGTCGTATAGAAAACATAAAAACTTGTAATTTCTAAATCATTTGTTTCTACATCATATCTACCCATCCATGAGATAATTTAATGTAATATTGAATATCCAACGTTACAAGTTGCGTTAATAATTTATATATATATATATATATATATATATATACACTATATATGGATGTCTTTAGCATAATTATTTTTTCTCTCTCTTATTCCCATATTTTTATTATAAAATACATTTTCAAATACATAGGGGTGAGGCTGCATACATCCTCAATCATGGTGAAATATTTATTTATTTGATATTAATACTTCTTAGTGATTAGTGATTGTGATATCAGTATAGGTTAACAATTCCATACTATTTTAATTATTAGTGATTTTCGTCCGAAAAAATATAATTAGTAATTAACAGCCCAAATGTAGTTCCTATATATATATATATATATATATAATTTGAGAAATTAAATGAACGTTATTGTTAATAGTTGATGCATAGCGCTACTTGTTAAAGTTTTTATATTATAGAATAACTACTTATATATAATTTTAAAGATTATAAACAAAACTTCTAAACTTTTTATTTTAGGCAAATAATCTCTTTCTAGAGTTTATTGATATAACTTTATTAATAGAGTGTGGTATATTATTTCCAGTCAACCTCTTAAACATGATTTTAAAAAAAAAATTTTTTTTTTTTTTAACTTTTAAGTTATATGTAAATAAGTTTATGAACTTTGTAAACAAAACCTCTATAAAACCCGTTTATCAATTTTTCTATTGTGTTAAATTTTCTACACAAATCTGTAGAGAGTTTATGCGAATAGATAGCTTTTTCTCGAGTTATCATTTTCTTAAGGGTATGAAATTTTCTACGCAAATCGGTTATCATTTTTTAAAGTCTTATGCTGATGACTCTGTTTTCTTTCTTTAATGTAATGATCACACAGTGCGAACATTGTTAAGGCCACACTTGTTAATGCTTTTTAGTAATTATTGAATTTGATATTTGTATATGTTACAATTCCGTACTATTTTAATAATGAGTGATTTTCGTCTGAAAAGAACATAATTAGTACGTAATTAACAGCTCAAATGTAGTTCCTATATTTATAGAATTTGAGAAATTAAATGAACATTATTGTCAATAGTTGATGAATAACGCGACTTAAAGCTTTTATATTATGCTATAACTACTTATAATTTTAAACCTTATATACAAAACTTCTAAACTTTTGATTTTATGCAAATAATATCTTTCTAGAGTTAATTAATATTCCCTTCGGTCCTAATTATAGGACTATTTAACCAATTTTGGAGAGATTAAGGATATGAGTTAAATTAGTTAATTTTACTTATTTTCTAAAATGACGCTTATATAAATTTTGAATGACTTCATTTTGATCAAAATGGAAATTTGAGGTGTATTATTGAATGGGTATTTAGGAAGAAATTAACAAAAATTAGAATGTTGTCTTATAATTATGATCAAAACCAACTCTCAATGTTGTTCTATAATTAGGACCGATGGAGGATAAATTTATTAATAGAGTGGGGGTATACTATTTCCGATCAACCTCTTAAACATCATTTTTTGTATGAATATTTTTTTTAAATTTTAAGTTATATATGAATAAATTTATGAACTTTGTAAAAAAGACCTCTATAAAAATTGTTTTTTCAATTTTTGCAGGTTATTAAACTTTCTACACAAATATGTAGAGAGTTTATGCAAATAGATAGCTTTTTATGAGTTGTCATTTTTTAAGGGTATGAAATTTTCTACACAAAACGGTTATAATTTATTAAAGGACCAAAAAAGGTCTTAAGAACAAAAAAAATAGATATCATTTCTTCGAGTTATGTATAAGAGAAAATAATAATATTTAAAATTATTGAAATTAACTTGTTGAGAAATATTAAAGAACTAAAAATAAATTTTCATTGGCCGGAATAATAATAATAAAATTGCGTAGAAAAAGTTAAAAGAATAAAAAAAGAGGTTATATGAATTATGAAGCTTGATAGTAATCACTTTATATTTATAAACTTTTTTTACCTCAATATAAACATTTCTTATAACTTACCTAGAGAGATTTTATTATGTTTAATATGGTTAAATCTGTAATAAAATATCAATGCTTTAAAATAATTTTATAATTCTATTATAATAGTCTAGAACATAAATATAATATTAATGTTACACTAACTTTTTGAAAATAGTCACGAGTGTATTTAAAAAAGAGAAATTTTGATTTGTGATGTTTAATTAATTATTATTATTCACTCTAATTGAATCCCACTCAAGTCATTATCATAGTTACGTATAAATAATTAATTGTGATTACAAATCAAAAATCCAATATTGCTAGCTGGGGGGTTGTTAGTAACTTAAGTATCCTTCCTTTATATACTGCCTACGTTGACAGGTCTATTTCTTTTTAATCATAAAGTTAAAAATTAATATAATTATTAATTAATACTATTTTTAGTGCTGATGCAAGAAACTTTAATTAATTTCTTTGCTTCATCGTGAAGTCACACAAGTCCATTAGTCCACACATCTCTCAACTTGTCCTCCGCATTACGTCCTACATTTTCTTTTTTTTTTTTCTATTGACAAAATTCTATACTTTGGTCCTCTAATTTTATACAATATTTTAATTTAATTTATTAATTTTATAAAGTGTTTGTATATTCCTAATAAGAAAATACTTATATCAAGTTCTATATATCTATTATGTCAAGTTCTCTAATCACAAAACTAAATCTTTTATTTTTCTGATTATTATAAACATTAATATAAATTAATCAACTATTACATATATGCATCAATGTTTAGCAACAAAAAAAAATGAATTTTATAAATAAATAACTACAAATGAAATAAAAATCATTAAAATAATTTAGAACCCATTTTTTCTTAGACATCGAAATATTAACGACTTAATTCCAAAAATTAAGTGGCAAGATCACATATATTAATTTTTCTAAGGTACAAGCTTATGTTAACGTACGTGATAAAATATTAAACACACATTAAAAATTATCAACCATACTCAAAAGTGACCTTTATTTATGGGCAAGTGCTGGCCAATTATATTATCTTAATCTGCGAGTTAATAATTATAACAAAGGACATCCAAAAAAAAAGAAAAAGAAGACACCTCAATATCGTACAATTTCTCATACTCCATAATAAAAATAAAATAAACAAATTTTTTGCACCTCACAAGAATTATATTTTCTCAGCCTATAAATTATTTTATATGATCGAAAAAAATAAAAAATATATTATGAAAATTATCTTAATTTTGTTTAAATTATTCAAATTTATACATATTTAAAATTAAATAAAATTTATATATCTTCATCAGTCTTTTTTTATTAGAGGCAATTTTATTTGAGGTGTGTTCGTATGCTAATTGTGGATACTTTTTCAACAAAAAATTAAACATTGATTTCCCAAGTTGTTAGTGATTACCCTCTCCGGTCTTAAATATAGGATAGAGTTCATAATACAAATTGTACTATAAACTTTATCCTATATTTAACATTTACATTACAAACTCTGTTCTATATTTAGAACCGGATGTAGTATTTTCTTTCACTAGGCTTAAGGGTGAATTTTATAATTAATCACTGTTTTTATAAACACGAGTATGCTTCAATTGATTGTAATTTTATTTGGGGTGTTGTTAAACACTAACCCTATGTTTAGATTGAGAGAAGATTAGGAGGGAAAACTCACAAAAATACTAGATGTGAATTTCTTTACCATTTTTGGAAGTTTTCAATCATAATATCCCTTGATCCGTCCCTTCTATTTTTCTCCTACTTTTCTCTCCATCTAAATATAGAGTAAATGTGGGCATATCCCACTAAGGGCCTGTTTGGTTTGAGGGGAGGGAGTGTGAGAGAAGGGAGTGGAAATGAGAATATTGATCAAATTGTCATTAATGAGAAGAATATTTCTTTTTGTTGAAAATATATTTTTTGAATATTGAAAAGTTTCCATGGGTTATTTAGTAAAGAAGAGAAAAAAAAATTCTCCCTCCCCCTCAAACCAAACAAGCCCCAAGGATTTAAACCTTAGTTTGCACTATGAGTGGTTGGCCCTTTTTACTATGGGTGAGCATGGTCCTGAGATGCCAGAAATCACCCAAACCCAAAAAAAAATTGCCTAGCCCAACCTTAAAAATGAGGCCGAAAAAATTTAGGCGGTTTGAAATGCCAATAATAACTAGAAGGTCAAATTGGGCAAGGGTCCCGCCCGCCCCCATTTGGCCCCTACTCAAAAATTAAATATATTTAAATAAATATTATTCTATATATGTTATTTTATTTAAAATATATTATATTATGATGTCTAAATATATTAAATTATACTTCAAGTATTTCTAAAACTTTGAAATTCAGTGAAATGTGAACTAGAATCTTCATAAAGCAGTGCAGAGTGTCACTACTTGGGCAAGGGAAACCCACTCTGCCCAGCCCAAAAATGATTAGGGCTTTTATTGGGTAGAGCCGGACATTGGGCTGCAAAATGCAACCCGTTTATTCTTCGGGCTAGGCATTGGGCAAGGGTCTTACCCTACCCATGCTCATCCCTACTTTTTACTACAATCAACCCAGTTGGCATAACTAATTACCGTTAATTTTGCATTACCTCAAAATGGTTGCTTGTGGGGTCCACTTGGGAGATGAGAACCAACACTAGTGATATATTTAAGATTTAAATCAAACAGCACAATGATTAAGTTTAGAGGATCTAATTTTATCCTAATATTTAATTAAGAGGCATAATTATTAACTATAATTTTTTTAATCTCACAATAGCTGTTTTATCTTTTGTCTTTCAGGTATGCATTATTCATTTGGCCAAAAAAAAAAAAAAAAAAAAAAAAAAAAGGTATGCATTATTCATAGATGCCAACAAGCACAATGATATGTAATTTGAAGTTCTTAGCATCGACATATTTAAATAATTAACAATAATCATAATAATTAATTCTATCCATTCGATTTCGGGTCTAGTTTTGTTTATAGTTTCAGTGCATTTCAATCCTATTATGACCCAAATATTTCTATCATCACATCCATTTTGATTATTAAGCAGTGGGACATTATATTCATTATTAAATAAAATAACTCCTTTTAAAACATGAATAATGATTAGACGATTCGACGTTGAATGTATGTATATTAATACATACCTATTTTATACACACGCGCATTTATACTATATATAATTTAAAGAAAAATGTATTCATGAATTATAAATAATACAATATATCTCGATCGAACTTAGTATTATACACAAAGTCTTGCTTGACTAGAATCAATACATTTTCCCAAAAAAAAAAAAAAGTCATAATATAAATACATCCCATTTATGATATTTTTCATTATTCATAATACATGAATATATATTTTATTTTTATTGTTAATATTATTCTTCATTTTCAATATTTAATATTCTTTTTGAACTAAACAAATAAATTTAGTACGTCATTAAAGATGCCATGAAAATCTTCTATATGTGTTAATGTGAACAATGATCAAATATAAATGAATAATTGATATTATATACACATTATTATATTATATTATCTGGTCAATATATGCTTTTCTAGTTTGTATTCTTCTTTGTCTATAAAAAAGAATACCAAAAATTAAAAGAAATATAAATCATAAATATTACAATACGAGACATATAATATAATAATGTTTTTGTAGGTCGGTGCGATGTCTTCCACAAGAAAATTACAAAACCAAGGGGCTTTGTGGCTGCTTGTAATGTTCGAAACCGCGGGAAATACTTTGATATTCTCACCGTTGGTGACTTCTAATTACATCACAGCCCAATGACATGCCTAGTTTCTTCATTTTTTTATTTTATTTAATCACATTAATAACTAATAAGAAGTTAATTAAATTAATAATCTAAAAGTCAAGGAATAGTATACATATAAAAGCCAGCCATACAGCTTGTAATTTCACTCCCAAAACCTACCCCATGTGCCCTAATAATTGGAAGCATATTTGACCTTTACACTATTAATTAAATAGATTCCTTATTTTTTTTTATTTTTTTTCCGAGCAAAAAAAAAAAATAGATTCCTTATTATATATATATCATGGTTATGATTTCTTGTTGATAATTAATTCATTACTAAATCAATAATAATATTTTTAAAAAATTATGTTGTTAATCATTGGAGTGAAGGGGTTATTAAAGTAACAATTAATTATTATTGTACATATGCATGCAATTATTTTATATTAGTTGAGCAAGAATTTCTTGACATTAAGGTCATGTAATTTGTTTAAATTAGTGTGAGAGTTTTTTTTTAAAAAAAATATAATTTGTGCTTAAAAATAATTGGATGAGATGTAGTGTGTCATACTACATTTAGAACATTTATGGTACCAAATAAAATATAAAAAAAGTTAGAGTTGATGGTTAAAAATTGAAATAATAATATTATTCATGCCGAATTTCATGTAAATGCCTAAAATCAATCCTAACTATATTATAAAATCAATGTTAAATTATACATAACCGCTTAAAATTATATTATTATATTAGTTTGGTCTAATGCAGCCTAAAGATGTGGATTGTTCACAAGTACAATCATATTAAATTATAGAGAAAATTAATTAGTAGATACCTATACTTTAACTCAATTTTTAATTTGGTATATATATGTATTTTTTTGTCTTAAGTAAATCATTAATTTTTCTTCGTTAACATCGTTAGGCTGCATTAACGATTTGGAGTTATTTGTCTAAAAAAAACATCGTTAAGTTATGTACAATTACATAACTTCAAATAATTAAATTTTTTATATACATAATTACATTAAGAAAACACTAAAAGTGAGAATAAGCCTCTCACGTGATTTTTTTTTTTTTTTTTTTTTTTTTTTTTTTTTTTTTTTTTTTTTTTTTTTTTGAGCAGCGAGGGACCAAAACAAAAGCCTCCCACATTAATTCTACCCTCTTAGAATATTTTCTTCCCAAATTCGTATTCTTTATTTTTTCCCTTTAATTCCCAAATACATAATTACATATTTCCCAACTTCATCAAAGTATTTGGGCTCATGTGATTTTGTAGAAGTTAATTTTTAAAACCGCAAGACTAAACAGCCAAGCCTATTAAAGTTATGCATCATTAATGAAAATATTAATCTGGGTCGAATTAAATTTGAGGCAATGGCCCACTCATGTTTTTGGGCCTGAGGCCCAATCATGCCCACTCTTCAGCACCACATACGGACGAGTGTTTGTGTACTACAAAAAATAAAAACCAACGATGTCCTAATGGTTCTCGTTCCTGGATGCCCCCCCTTCGGAGTGGGTGAAACTTAATGTCGATGGAGCGATGGTTATGAGCTCTTCTAAAGCTGGATGTGGCGGTGTTCTGAGAGACTGCCTCGGACTATGGTTAGCTGGGTTTACCAAGATTCTTGTGCTTGTAATCCTTTTGTTGCTGAACTTTGGGCTGCTTATGAGGGTTTATGTTTAGCTTGGGATTTGGAATTCAAAAAGATAGCCTTAGAATCCGATTGTAGTGATGTTATTAATTGTTTAAAGTGTGTTGATTCCTCTGCTGATAGTCTGTTAGTGAGTAGGATTAAAGATTTACTTTCCAGAGATTGGCTTGTCTCTTTGGGTCATGTTCCTAGGGAGCACAATTCTGTGGCCGATGCCTTAGCTAAGTTTGGTTTAGAGAAGTCTGAGTTTTTGTGTGATTGCCCTGTTAGAATATGTAATTAGTATATGTACAATTAATTGATTAATTGTGTCAGTTAGTTACTGTTAGTTACTCTTAGATATGTTGTATATATATACAGTTGTTTTGAACTCAAAATTAGAATAGTGGTGTAAACATTCTATTTTTCATTAATGAGAATGCCTCTTTCTCTGCCTAGTTGTGAACCCCTGTGTAAAGATCATCAGGGTAAAGTGTTCAACATGGTACCAGAGCATACAGGTTGATTCTCTTTTCTCCCATACTGGCAGCCCAAAGAAGACACATGCCAGAGGTCCAAGAAAAGAAATCCAGACCAGCTCATTCTTTTGGCATAGAGTCAAGAATATGCTGAAAAGTCCAATAAAAGTGACCAGCTCATTCTTTAGGCGTAGAATCAAGAATATGCTAAAAGTCCAATAAAAGAAGTCAAGACAAGCCCACGTTTTAGATGCTGATTCAAGAATGGCCCATTACAACGTGTAGTTCATTGGTACATGAAGAGGATTCTTGAATAATCCAAACAAGCCAGCTCACACACAAGGACCAATCACATCACCGTCAGAATTCACGTGAAGGCACAGCTCACACAAACGCAACTTCCTTTCTTTCCTAGATTCAAGAGTTTCCTTTCTTTCCCAGATTCACGATTTTCTCGTCGTATAGATTCCGGCACCACCATTGTTCTCACCATCGTTTCCGCTAAAGATTTCCATGGCCGAGAAAGACGCTTCCATGAAAGCTACTCCAGGATCCATTCTCCATCCCTCAGATACCCAAGGCCTCTCCATTGTTCAACAGACACTCACCGGCAGCGAGAACTACACCGTCTGGAGTCGAGCTATGAGAATCGCACTACTCAGCAAACACAAACTTGGGCTTGTTGATGGCACTTGCCGCAAAGAAGATCAAGATTCAGCGATGCACCCTCAGTGGGAACGTTGCAACGCAGTTGTGTTGTCTTGGCTTCTCAACTCGATTTCTAAGGAGTTAGCTAATGGTGTGATTTACTTCCAGAGTGCCGATGAGGTTTGGACAGACCTGAAGGAGCGTTTTGATAAGAAAAATGGGGCTCGAATTTTTGGTCTTCATCGAGAAATTGCTATGCACCATCAGGGTTCCTCCTCAGTATCTGTCTATTTTTCGAAGTTGAAGGAGCTGTGGGAGGAGCAGTCAGCCCTGACCACTCTACCATCGTGTACTTGCAATACATCCAAGGCATACTTTGATTTAATTCAAGAGCAGAAGCTTCTGCAATTCTTGATGGGCCTCAATGAATCGTATAGTCAGGCTCGAGGACAAATTTTACTAATGACTCAACTCCCTTATGTGAATGAAGCATATTCAATGGTGATCCAAGATGAGACCCAAAAATCACTCTCTGATCGTGGTCACACAACAGAAGGGATTGCAATGGCTGCCCAAGGTCGTGGTTGTGGCAAAGGCAGGGGCTGTGGGGACCTATCTATTGAATGCACTTACTGCCATAAGAAAGGACATCTACGTGAGCAATGTTTCCAGTTGGTTGGTTACCCACCTAGCTTCAAGGGATTCAAACCTAAGCAAAGGGAGTCTGGGAAATTGGGGATAGAGTCTACCAGTGATCCAGACATGCAGATAAATACTACAAGCACAGTGGCACCTTCCTTTTCCCAAGAGCAGTACGAAAGGCTTCTTGTGATGCTGCAGAAGGATGCTGAGACAACTGTGCATGCGTTGACTGGTTCAGGTTTGGGTACATCTCCCTCTGAAAACTTTGTTCATTCTTATTGGATTTTAGACTCAGGGGCCACTACGCATTTAGTCAGCGATATATCTCTGTTAGATAAATACATTGCATATAGTGGACCAATTAAGTCCATTAAAATTCCAGATGGACAACGGATACCAGTTACACATATAGGTTCAATTACCATTGCACCTCATATCACATTGAATGGGGTACTATTTTCTTCAAAATTAAAATTTAATCTGATAGCTGTTTCTAAAATCACTAAGGAACTAGATTGCATGGCTTGTTTCTTTCCTGATCACTGTGTTGTACAGGACCTTCTCCATGGAAGGACAAAGCTAACTGGTAGGATGATAGATGGCTTATATGTTCTTAAAGTTCCCAAAATTTCTCATGTACTAAATGTTGCACACAATCACACTACACAGAAACACAGTAATCACCTGAAATCTGCTGATGTAAATTTGTGGCATAAGAGGTTAGGTCATGCCCCCCCTCTCTGTAATGAAGCATTTAAGCTTTGCAATTGATGATGCTGATTTGATGACTCACAGATGTGATATATGTGTCCAATCCAAACAAACCAAATTCCCTTTTTCTTCTTCCTGCATTAAAACTAGTTAATTTTTGAACTGTTGCATCTAGATATATGGGGACCATATAGGACACCCACTCATCAAGGATATACATATTTTCTCACCATAGTAGATGATTATTCTAGAGCTACATGGATATTCTTGATGAGACATAAATCTGATTCTATTACTTACATTCACAATTTTGTCATGTATGCTACGACTCAGTTTAATGCCAAAGTTAGGAGGATTAGGAGTGATAATGGGAGTGAATTTTTGAGTAACTCTTTTAAAACACTCATTCAAAACAAAGGTATTGTTCATGAGACTACATGTCCTTATACTCCACAAAGAAATGGAGTTGTAGAGCGTAAACATAGGACTATTATGCAAGTTACAAGGAGTCTAATGTTACAATCAATGTCCCAGCTAAGTATTGGGGTGAGTGTGTAAAAGCTGCAACGTACTTAATTAATAGATTGCCCTCTAAAATTCTTGATTATCAAACTCCATTTGAAAGGGTTTATGGGCAGAAACCAGACCTCTATCATATGAAGGTCTTCGGTTCTCTTGCATATGCCACAGACTTAAAGGTTCATGATAAGCTCCAACCACGTGCTATGCCTTGTGTCTTTCTAGGTTATCCAGAAAATCAGAAAGGATACTTGTTATTAAATCTGAAATCTGACCTATTGATTGTAAGTCGCCATGTTAGTTTTGCAGAACAAGTTTTTCCATTCAGAGAAACATGCTCACAACAGCAAGAAGGAACGAATTATACTTTGAGGGAAATGTTTTGGTTTGAGCCAGAAAATCCCTTGATGCAACTTGACTTGATACAAGATAAGTATAATCACTCACAAGGACAGGATAATCAAGCATCTGGTCAAACGTTTCTGATCAGGTGGCTGATTGTCCTGGTAATTCAGATTCTTCACGTCCTTTAAGAGATAGGAGACCACCCATTTGGTCTAATGATTATGTGTGTTCACTTTTAATTTCTGAAACAGATTCAGCACACATAACAAAATGCTCCTATCCCATAAGTCAGCTTTGTCTCTTACGATTCTATTTCGCGATCATTTGGAGTTTTTATCTTCCATTGACACAAAGGCTCGAGCCATCTACCTATGAGCAGGCTATTATCAATCCTGAATGGGTCAAGGCTATGAAGGCCGAAATGCAAGCATTGGAAGACAACTAAACTTGGGAGCTTGTCAAGCTACCTAAAGGTAAAAAGCCAATCGGTTGTAAGTGGGTATACAAAGTTAAATATGATTCTGATGGTAATGTAGACAAATATAAAGCTAGATTAGTAGCAAAAGGAAGGTTAGTATTGAAATTGGCAGCAATGAATTCATGGAATTTATATCAAATGGATGTTTATAATGCCTTTTTGCAAGGTGATCTTCAAGAAGAGGTGTATATGAGATTACCTCAAGGGTCTAAAGGTAAGGGGGAGCATGTAGTTTGTAAACTAAGGAAGTCCCTTTATGGACTTAAACAAGCCTCCCGCCAATGGAACCAAAAATTGTCTCAAGCCCTCATTAAAGGTGGTTTTGTACAAAGTAAAAGTGATTACTCATTATTCACTATGGATTGGAAAGATAGTGTGGTGTTTGTCTTAGTATATGTTGATGATTTGTTAATTACCTAAGCTCAAGAAGGTATTAGCTATACTAAGGACTTGTTGCATGATAGTTTTAAAATTAAAGACTTAGGACACATGAAATATTTTCTTGGTATAGAGATAGCTAAATCTGAAACAGGTGTGGTATTATCTCAACGAAAATTTCTATTAGATTTGTTGTCTGAAACAGGAATGAGTGGGTGTAAACCGTTGACTGTTCCAATGGCACAAAGTCTGAAATTGATGCCTTTCCAAGAAGGCAAGGATAATGTTCAGTTCTATGTAAAAATCCGAACGATATCGCTTGGTTGGTTGGTAAATTTATTTACTTAACCGTGACAAGACCTGATATTTGTTTTTGTGTACACACGTTGAGTCGGCTTTATGCAAAGGCACTAAAGCACATATGGCAGTAGCTAGAAATGTGCTTAGATACCTAAAGGGTACAGTTGGTCTTGGTGTTAGATTGAGTTCTGATGGTAATCCTGATTTAGAGGGCTTTTGTGATGCAGATTGGGCATCTTGTGGGATTACAAGACGTTCGCCTCTCGGATACCTACCAAATTTGCAGTTCTCTTGTGATGTGGAAAACAAAGAAGCAAACCACAAGATTCAAGTCATCTGCAGAAGCTGAATATAGGGCACTCAGTATGGCTACATCCGAGATAGTTTGGGCACTCAGCTTGCTTCGTGACTTGCGGATTCCACAGACAAGGCCAGTGCCGGTTTATTGTGACAGCATTGCAGCCATTCATATCGCTGCAAATCCAGTCTTCCATGAGCGGACCAAACACATAGAAGTGGATTGTCATTTCGTTCGTGATAAATGGCGAGAGGAAGTGATAGATCTTAAGCATGTCCGGTCACATGGGCAAGAAGCTGATTTATTGACAAAGTCAGTTTCTGGAGATGTGCAATGCAAATTGTTAAGCAAGTTAGGGTCTGTAAATATATTTGCGCCCCCAACTTGAGGGGGAGTGTTAGAATATGTAATTAGTATATGTACAATTAATTGATTAATTGTGTCTGTTAGTTACTGTTAGTTACTCTTAGATATGTTGTATATATATACAGTTGTTCTGAACTCAAAATTAGAATAGTGATGTAAACATTCTATTTTTCATTAATGAGAATGCCTATTTCTCTGCCTAGTTGTGAACCCCTGTGTAAAGATCATCAGGGTAAAGTGTTCAACATGCCCTATGTCTTTGCGTGCACGGGTTGATCAGGAGTGATTGGGAGTTATTCCCTCTATCATGTATCCTTCCGCTTAATTTTGGCTTCTAGCCATCTTCCTTATCAAAAAAAAAAAAAACAGGAATGGATATAAAGGTTTGTGGAAGCCTTCCTGGAAATTGGAACGGTTTCAAATTCAGCGACTTGGCTGCCTCCACCTGTTAATGGGGTCAAACTCAGTGTGTGGATGGATCGGAGCAGTTGGTCAGGCATGTAAGAAAGCTGGATGTGGAGGTATAATTAGGAATCATAAAGGAGAGTGGGTTTCGGGTTTCTCAGATTTTCTGGGATATTCTTTTGGGGCTGAGATTAGCATGGGATGATGAGGAATTCAAGAGGATCATTGTGGATTCTGATTCAAAAAGATAAGCTCATGCTTTGGTAGGGATGATGATGCTAGCTATCAGTATGGTATTTTTGCAGATTTGAAGAATGCTTAGTAGGGACTGGGAAGTGAAGCTACAATTTGTTCCTCGTGCTCAAAATGCTTTGGCAGATGCTTTGGCAAATGAGAGACTCTCTGTATTCAACGTGTGTCCTCATAGTTTGAGGGTTGTGCTTTCTAATCTGTTTCAATTGAAACTGTTCATATCTGGATTTCTTTTTTTAAGAAAAAAGTGTTAGCCACTGCCTCATTCTATGACTTATTCATTAATTAGTAACTACTAGGGTGCCGGCTGTATGGAAAATTATATAATTATATATCCCTCTTTTGCTCAAGGAACAAATCTCTAATTTGTCCAGGTCAAAAAAATAATATCTCTTTTCTTTGTCAACAAAATTATAAAATCTCTAATTTCTCCCATTTTGTAAATTTTTTTTACTATCGGGGAAAAAACTCGTATACCCATTTCAGTTTCTCTCATTATCAATTTTTCATCATCCTTCATAATTTTTCATCATCATTCATAATCTTAAATCACTAAATCATGTTCGTTTAATCAATAAAAAATATCATATTACTTTAATTTTTCTGTTCTTCTCCATCAATGGCCGAAATGAGGCTGATTCAACTAAGAGAGAGAGATCAACTATCAACTGCTCACTTTTCACCGGGAGTAATAAGAAAGTATTTATTGTTGATTGACTCAAACTAAAAACAAATCCCTTACTCTTAATATCCAATTTCTATCTTCCTCCTCCTCGTGAATCATATCTAATGTTTTATAAAATTACTAATAAAATATTAGATTATTAAAAGAAATAAATAAATCAATTCAAAAACTATTATATTTTAATTATCATATTATCAAACTGAAAAAAAAAAAAAAAAAAAAAAAAAACTCAAATTTTAGTCTAAACATTGAGACGTAGTGAAAGAGAATAGGCGAGAAAGTGACTAGTAAGCATAGAAGGGAAGCTAGTCACATGATAAATGGGAAACATTTAGAAGGAATCTAAATAATAATAGAGAAAAGGACCAAAATGAAAGGAAATAATATCAAAAAAGTAAGTCTCACAACTTGTTATTAATAATAAGTGAAAGAACAGAAGATTAGATAATTTAACAAAATTTAAAATTTTTCTCATATTATTTTTCTTAATTATAACAACGTTAATATCATTTCCACATAATACTATGATCGATATGCAAAGACTGTTTTATTCGTAACAGCAGCAGGCAAAGAACAAAACTACTATTATCAAGAGCCTAAGGCATTGACGATTCAAGTGCGGCACGAAGAGCAGGAGCAAGCATTGCCGCAGCTACAGGCGGAGCCGGCGGCGACGTTGCTAGGGCAGGAGCAAGGATTGCAGCTGCAGTGCTCGCCGCAGGGACACGTGGAGTGACTCGTCTCATTCCCTCCGCCGCTTGCGCACCTGCAAGAGGACCCGCCAGTGCAGGGGACAGTGCAGCCACACCTGTCGTTGCAAACGACGACGTTTGATCTCACATCCGCCATTGTTGTTTCTTCTTCAATTCTCTGAAACGCTTGTGATGATGTGAGTAAGAAGAGGATAGGATGCAGGTATTTATAGAGAGGTTTGAAGAGGTCGGTGAAGTGCCTATGGCTTCTTCACCGACACACGTGGCATATGACTTTACATGCGAACCACCATGCACCTCCACGTCATCATTATTATCATGCTTTCTTTATTATTATAATTACTTGGTGCGAGACTGAAGGATAGTATTATTAATTTATTATTCAAATTATCGTAATACGAGATCTCAAGCTTATCCTCTTGACATTATCAATTCAATCAAAGTATCGATAAAACAGGAACTGTCTAGACTAGCTTTCTGTTTTTAGACATTGGAAGTTTGGAACTATCTAGATTTCAACACTCCATCGGGTTTTAATTATAACATTTTTCTTAAGATAATTTATACTACAAAAACGTTTATAATTGTGACCTTGAGCAGTAATTACTTAACGAAATGAATCCCTTTCCTCATTCCCCGACAAAAATACGAACCCTTTTTCCCCCTTACAAAAAAATCGACCCTTATTCATCCTTTTTATGTAAAAAAAAGACCTTTTAGAAATTTGTGAAGGATCAAGATGCCAACCAATCGACTCTTATTCGTCCTTTTTTATTACTAAAAATGACTTCTTCTTTTTTTTCAGAAGTGACCAAACGGGATCGCTTTTTGTCAATTGCAGTTAATATTTACTCTTACTTAATTAGTTATGGATGATGAGACCTCGATCCATTTGAGAGCTCAGGCTTCAAGTAAATTTAACCTTTCATGTTATAGTAATAACCACTGATATTTAGGCGTTTTCTATTTTTAAAACAATTTTTATGTTTTAAAAATTAAAAAAAAATTGATCATTAATTTTCAATTAGAAGTTTTGAGGAAAAAAATAGTACTAGTAATATGTTTCTAAAACTAAATAAAAATCATAACAATATTTGTTTTTCTTAATTTGTAAAATAGCAGCAAGCTACACACAATCCTATCTTCCTTTTTTTATCCACCCGGTTCACCGAAACTTACGGTTCTGACTAATCTAGATTCATCTCAAGTCAGATTTACTTTGTCATGGCTAAAGAAATTTCCAACACCATTTTTTTCATTCTCATATTTCAAATCGAGCACGTGGTTAAAAAAAAATAATAAGTCTTTTTCCACTTGCTCTTAACAGATATTGGTATCTATTTTTCTTTTGTCATTTGACAGTTTGAAATTTTACCTCTTGAACTTGAACCCACCAAAACGTGTCACTAAGCTCCAATACCAATACTACGGTTGCAGTCCCCTCACATATGATTTTCTTAAAACTATCATTTTAAACAAGTTTTTATACTTTTTTTTTTTAATTTATTTTTTTAATATGATCGTTGAGAACAATTATCCAAACATCTTTTTTTTTTTCAAAACTTGTTCTGAAAAAAAGATACTTCATAAAACTAATCTAAGAATAACAAAATTAAAAACATAATTACTTACTTCGTCAAAAAAATGTAGAAATTCATAATGACAGTGTGTTTATCTCAATTATCCTCCCTGCAAATGCAATCACTCTATAGTTAAGGTTATAAATTATAAATATAAATGCATCTATTAAGTCACTTGGCTTAATCACTCTTGGTGCAAATATTTGAGACTCAGTCTACTTGTGTTTTTTTATTATTATTCAAATTTATTATTTTATAGGAAAATAAGTTAAAGCCACTACATTTTAGTAGTTATAAAATTTATTTATTTATTTTTTAAAAAAAAGGTAGAAGTCTCTGAGGAGCCAATCGGTAGCGGTTGTCTTGTCTGTATTTTTGGGATCCGGCTATGGTCCACTGCCTTTTTTTGCCTATAATTTGCACCGCATGCGGTGCAAAATTATAAGGTAAAAATAGAGAAGTGGACGGTCCACCGCAGTGGACCGTAGCCACTTCCGTATTTTTGGATCCCCCTTCGTTGCGCTTCTCTCGAAACTTACGTAGCTTCTCAAACTTTTTCATCTATGGACACGTGGCTTCTCAAACTTTCTCATCTATGGACACGTGGCTTCTTTCCTTCCATGTTTTATTATACTCCATGTAACAGATATAACAAATATTTTGCATAATTTTCGATTAACCATATTGGCTACCGACTATTCTAATTTTAGAGTTTGTTACTTCTATTTTTAATATAAGTGTCTCCTCATAAACTTAAATTTGAAAAGATCCAACAGGATACACAAGGATTGCTTGATATAATCTTATATTGTTTGTTGAATGAATATATATATGGGTAAAGGATTTCTCCAGTCACGGGAGATAAGTTATCTCTAGTGACTTCCAAAACTACGTCGTTTTAGATAATGAAGAGTGTTTCTGTAATTTTGTACCCTTCATTAATTTACCTAAAATTACAAACGTACCTTTCATTAATTTAAAACGACGTAGTTTTAGAGGTCACTAGAGATAACTTATCTCCAGTGACTGGAGAAATACTTTTCCATATATATATAGGGTGAAGTATTTCTCCAATCACCTAGATAAGTTATCCCGCTTTTTTTGCCAATTTTCCCTTATAAAATAACTATTTAACAAAATGCGCCCCTGCTTGCAAACTATTTAACGATTTCTTTTTGTTGTCCTTTTAATCGACTAAACACCTCATTTAGTCGACTAAATATGATTTAATCGACTAAACTATGTAATTTAGTCGACTAAAACGCGGACAATTTTTTTGAATATCCTCGTGATTTAGTCGACTAAACCCCGTAGTTTAGTCGACTAAATCGCTAGAGGGGCAAATTTTTTAATATTGCCCATGATTTAGTCGACTAAACTATGCGGTTTAGTCGACTAAATCGCGATCGAGAGGTTTTTAAAAACCTAAATCGCTAAGATTTAACCCTAATCGATCAAGACCCTCCCCAAACCTCTCCCCTTATTTTGTTTTCACCAAATCGACGCAAATGACACTAAATAAACTTCATTCTACCACAACCAATTTACTAACCATAAATAACTCTTCTAAAATTCTACATAAAATTATAATTTATAATTTCATAAAATTAAAAGTATACAATTTTTAATAATAAACTTGGAATGCTTGTTTCAAATTATGACGGACCTAAAAAATTAGGAGACGATTAATTCTCTCTTCTCGTTTATTGTTAATTAATAATACCCTTTTTCTATTTGTTAGTAATAAATAATACCCCTTTTTATTTCTTATTAATTACTAACTCCCTTTTTAATTTATTCCCTTTTTTAATAATAATAATTATCTATTTTATTATTTATTTATTCTATTTTATTATTCTATTTTTTTTCCTAATAACAATAACAATTATTATTATCATTATTGTTATTGTTTATTATTATTTCTCTACAACTATTTAAACTCTCGTAATTTATTTCAATACTTTAAATTAGGAGTTTAAATAAATATTAACAACATAAAAATATATTTTATATCATATATCTATATTTGTAAATAATACTAAAAATGAAATAATATAAGAATGAGTCGATTAGATCCAATAGAGGAAGTTGGGTCGATTTTATCTTTTTGATTTTGTGATATTAGATCAATAAAATAACCTCCTAATATAAACAGATCTCTATTTCATGTGCAAGTAATATATATATATATATATATATATATTTTTTCAACCATGAAGTTTTTTCCATTCACCTTTTTATGTGTACAGTGCAACTATTTCAACAAGCTTGTTTTATATTGTGTATATATATATATATTATATAGCAACATTTAAGTATATACGTCATAATAAAGAACATTTAAACTTCATTCCACCAACGGATTCAGGATTTTGGTGAAAAAAATAGAGGGGAGAGGTTTGGGGAGGGTGCTTAATGACAGTGCGTCTAAATGCGCGATTGAGTTTTAAAAACCCTCTATCACGATTTAATGACTAAGCACCGTAGCTTAATGACTAAATCACGGGAAATTTTAAAAAAAAATTGCCCGATTTATTTAATCGACTAAACTACATGGTTTAGTCGATTAAATCAGTCCCGCTTTAGTCGACTAAATAAGGTGTTTAGTCGACTAAAAGGGGCAAATCGTTAAATAATTTGTAAACAGGGGCATTTTGTTAAATAGTTATTTTATAAGGGGCAAATTGGCAAAAAAACCTAAGTTATCTCCAAGAAACCCCAAAACTACGCTCGTTTTGGATTAACGAAAATGTTTCCGTAATTTTGTTTAGTTTTTTATCATATAAATTTTACCAAAACATTTTTCATTAATTCACCTAAAATTACAAACACACCCTTTATTGATTCAAAATGACGTAGTTTTATGGTCACTGGAGATAAACTTATCTCCAATGACTGGAGAAATACTTTTCCTATATATATATATATATATATATATATATATATATATATATATATATCCTCTGCAGTGTCGGATTTTGGGATAAATGTTTGAGGGGGCTAAATGTATACTCATTAGCTAATTAAAAAAAAAAATTGGGGGATCAATGTATAATTTTTTAGGCTAAATGTATAAATTTTGTATAAAAAAAATTATTTTATATTAAATATTTAGGACAATTTTTTTTTTGGGAGGCATGGCCTCCCTGGCCCTTTGAGAAGATCGGCCTCTAATCCTCTGTTAATAAATAAATTGTTTCACTCGTGGGTCGATTGAAGAAAACGTCAAAACAAAACCAAAAAATGAACGAGACTCAAATGATCAATTTGATGTGAGGAAGCTCTTTAGTCGACTTTTTTTTTTCTAATTTGCCCCTTTTTAAATAATTATTTAATAAAATGCCCCTGTTTGAAAACTATTTAAGATCTCGCCCTATTTAAACTATTTAAGATCTGTCCGCCCGTTAATGATAACGCCCTCATCTAGCCGACTAAAACGCTTGGGCCCAATTTTTTTTGAAGATCCTCACATTTAGCGACTAAACCCCGCATTTAGTCGACTAAAACGAGGGGGCAAATTTTTTTAAACATCCTCACGATTTGATAAACCAGCCCGCAGTGCGCTTTTTAAAACCCCAATTGCACATTCACAAACCCTAATCGACTAAACACCCTTTCCCTTTCAATACTCTCTCTTTTCTCAGCTTTTAGTGCGGGCCCATCACGTTTAATACGATTCCATCTAGTTGAAGGTATGATTGTTGTGTAATCTTTGTAGTTTCACTTTGTTAAGCTTTTGTTTTTGTTTGTAACCTAAAACCCTTTGTTAAGCATTTTGTAATCTTAACAAAGTGAAACTACAAAGATTACACAACAATCATACCTTCAACTGGTGCTAATCGTATTAAACCTCACGACCGCACTAAAACCGAGAAAAGAGAGAGTATTGAAAGGGGAAAGAGGTGTTTAGTGACAGGTTTGTGAATGTGCGATTGGGGTTTTTAAAAACGCCGATCGGATTTGTTAGTCGACTAAACCTTGGTTTAGCCGACTAAATCGCGACGTTTAAAAAAATTGGGGTCGATTAGGGTTTGTGAATGTGCGACGGGGTTTTTAAAAATGCCTTCGATTTTAGTGACTAAACCTTATGGTTTAGTCGACTAAATCGCGATGATGTTTAAAAATTTGCTCCCTCGCTTTAGTCGACTAAACACCGAGGTTTAGTCGACTAAATCGCGGATCTTCAAAAATTGGGCCCCACGCTTTAGTCGACTAGATTTAGGGTATTAATGACCAAATGCGGACGCTAAATAGTTTCCAAACCATTTTGTTAAATAGTTATTTAAAAAGCGCAGAATTGGAAAAAAAATCCCTTTTTAGTCTGCCAGTAAAAAGAAATGATATACATTAAATCAAAACGAACAAAGAGGAATATACTACCACATGTTTCCGTATTTTTTTTTTTTAAAATTTCTTATCCCAAATTATTACTCCCTCCGGTCCTAATTATAACACATAATTACCCAAATTCTATAGATTAATATAAGTTAAATTGTAAATTTAATTGTTTTTCCTAAAAAAACCCTTGCTTAACATTTAAAATGGCATCAACGATATTAGCCCCGCGCGTTACTCTCCCGCGACTTGTCTGAGCTCACAGTCCGAACGTCTCCTTGTCCGACAACGTCTCCTTGTCTGAGCTCACAGTTCGACAACGTCTCCTTCTCCAAGCTAACAGTCCGAAAACGTCGCCTTCTCCGAGCTCGCAATCCGTCGACTTCTCCGAGTTCACAGTCCGGTATCATCAAATCGATATGTATGTTTCTTATTTTGAGTTCCAATTTCAGATACTCCATTCTTCAATGTTCCTTCTCTTGATTTTAGTCTCAGATTTGCTTGCTGCAATTCTTCAATGTTGTTTCTCTGGATTTCATATTTCTGTCGATTTCAGATTTTACCTGCTATAGATACCTAAATTGGCTGCTGTCGATGGATTTTAATCGTGAAGAAATTGGTGCAGGTGAACATTAAATCTTGTTCTTGTTCTACATGAAGTATAACTTGAGCCGCACTATTTATGATTTATGAATTGTCTAGCTTCCTATAGATTTAATGGCTTGGTTAATAATTTTGTTTCCTTATCAGTTTCAGGTAGGTTTCTCTTTGATTTGAACATACTACCAAGTCATTCTCAGGAAATTGCAGAAACTGAACATGATAGTATTGAACAACAAATTGATGAGGAACTCATTCAAGCATCTGAAACTAACGGTAATTTCAATACACCTAGCTAGTTTGGATTTCAAACAGTAATTTTCATTGCCTGAATGGTGAGGTGAAACTGTGAGGAAAATGATGGTTTGATAGATGAGGATTGGAACATGATTAAGGTGCAACATTGACCCGGGCTTGATTGACTCAATATTCAAGCTATGATCTTATACTTTTTCATTTTTGAATGCGTGGCTTGTTTGAAAAGTAAAAGGAACAGCCATTACTTTTGATCAAGAGATGAATTTTTTGTGTGAAACGTACTCTCTGAACTTTATTATTTCTTCTGCAACTTCAACAAAATGTGCAGCCCCTCTGAACTTAGATTTTGTTCTCAATTTTAATCATGAAGTAGTGAGGATTGGGAGAGCTATTACTCAAGAGATGTTAAGTCTCTCTCCCTACTCTACCATCATGAAGTAGTGAGGTGTTAGGCCTTCTCTTCTTGTCACAACATTGCAATTAGTGTGATAATCTATCTGATTTCTTGTTGATTGTGTATAAATGATATTGCAGCCATGTAATATGTTCCATGTTATGTCATGTTTCTTTCAGTTATCTGTCTCATGCTAGCTTTTTGATCTATAAATGGTCTCATTGGTTTTGATCCAGTCCTATAATGCATATACATGTTTCTTCCTTGCTGGAATTCATCCATGTTGTGTTTACTCTGTTCTCTTTACTGTTCTTTACTGTTCTGTTTTTGTTCACTGTCCTACTATGGTTTTGGATTCTGCTCTATTTAAACACCTTATGTGTCTCCACATAATCAGCTGCATACACCTTTATTTTTGGCTTGTCATTGTTAAATTTTTAAATTCAGGTAACCACTGTATGTTTTTGAGTAATGAAGACCGTAAAGCCATCTCCTATTTCTTATTATCGAATAGTCAAGGTGGGAGACTACGTAGAGGGGCTATAAGAAATGTTGCATCAATTTATTCAGTATCCAAAAGTGTCATTCATCGTATTTGGAAAAAAACAAAGGTTGGGAATGGGGTGTGTCATAACAAAACAAAAAAATGTGGTCGCAAGAAGGTTTAACTTGACCTTGATCAGTTTCTCTGTCTCTGGTTTTGGCAAGCTCTGTGTTTGTCTATACTCAAGTATTATGGCTTGGAGAATTTAGTGATAGTCTGTACTTAGCTCTGTGTTTCTCTTAGTTTCAAATGGATGATGTTAGGATTGATTCAACTGTAGATCAATGGTTGGTATAGTTTTGTAGAATTGCTAGCGAAGTGATAAAATACCTTTGTGCTAGTTTTGATGAAATGGTTTGAACAAATGAACATAACAGAATTAACAAAATGGATCAGAAGAAATAGTTTCATTGGCCATTTTAAGACCTTACTAATTTGTTATACTTGCTTAAAGCATGAAGGTCTAACCTCGGGGATTCTTAATGGATTCTTAGCAGCATATTCACATAGCTTCCCAATTTTCCTATCATTAGGTTCCGCATCCTGCCAAGCACAGTAAAAGATAACAGAGCTGAGGTCTTTTTTTCAATACGCACAGATTATGCATGAAGTCCAAAGATATACTTTGAGCTCAAGATTTTACCTGATTACGTGGAAAGATGTCAGCTAGCAGTTTCTTGTAACGTTTGATTGGTTGTCTTGACCTTGGCCGCAGAGAAGGACAACAGACACAGAGGTTGGCACAGTTTCTTGTAAAATTATTCTGCAATTTTAGATACTCTTATGTTGATGTAGCTACATGTTCTAGATTGATTAATAAGTGTATATACAATCTAGGAAAGTTTAGAGTATTTGAGGTAATTTTTCCTTTCTTTGTTTCTTTTTTGGTTTATTTTTGTTCTTTCGGTCAATGTGTGTGTGGTACTTCAATTTTGGGAGTTGGGATGGATAATTCATTTTGTATTTTGATGATACAGCACACGGTCAAGAGAGCAGAATTAAGGGCACTGTGAACATCAATGCCAATCTGAGCTTCAGCTTTCTCCAAGTCAGTGGTAGCAGAGGTGAGCTTCTGGGTGAATTCAGTGAGCCCCTTCTGGACTAGGCTTTGGTCAATGATCAATTTTTTTTTTTTTGCTCAAAAGTCAATGTGATCAATTGAAAAGGTCTCAACAACAATCACATCTGCATCTGAATTTGCATGGATGAAGACAAATCCACTGCTCTCAAAGTACTCCTTACACAGACAAGATCCTTGGTTTCAGTTCTGCAATTGTGGGTACATGGCCAGCTAAAACACCCATTTGTCCTGTTGTTGCGGGTATAATCACCATGTCAACCTGTACATATTAGCATAAGAAACAATTAATTAAACACTAGCCAGTGGAACCATGATGATAGTAACATCTCTTTCCAGATACCAGTCCTTTTAACTTCCATTTTCTGCCAATGATTTAGAAATATTTCTTATAGGAAGTTCAGGATTGTTGAGGTGTTTATGAGAAGCTCTTGTGTACTTCATAAAAACACTATTTTAGTATTTGATGGGATGAAATCCAACCAATTGTAATGCTATTTTTTCTTTTTACGTACACATTTTTTACGGACAAATTTATGTATACATTTGTTAAGTCTACATAATCACCTTTTATGTGTTTGATGCTAGTTTATTTATTTATTTTTTTGTAAAAATTAATTAATTAATTTATTTTATAGATTCTAAATGATTTTTTTACTATCATGAAATGACAAGTTGTAGATTTAAAATGAATTTTAAATGTATAGAAATATTTTTTAAATATATTTTCCATGGATTTTTTCAAAGAAAGATTTTTTTTCTATAAGGAGAACATCTATTTAATTGACCATCTATTTAATTGGGCCTAATATAAATGCAAGGTTATTTTTTTTTTAGCCATGGAAAAAGATAATGAAATTAATATTTTATTAGGTTAATTTTAGGCGAAAAATCAATCAATTAGGACAGATAGTGACAAGAAAATATTTTTAAAGAAAATGCCAAGATTCTAACTCCTAATGCTCAACAATAAACTCAGAAAAAAGAAAGAGCATGAACCAGAGTGTAGAATAAGAAACAGCCTCGCTGGACAAAAGAAGAAGAAAGGAAGTGCAAAAATAAAGTTGGACAAAATAAGGGTATTTTAGGAAGAAAATGATAAAAATTAGAATGTTGTCTTATAATTAGGACCAAAACTAACTCCCAAATGTTGTCTTATAATTAGGACCGGAGGGAGTATATTACATGCATACATACATACATGTACGTGCATACATACATGTACGTGCGTGTATGTATGCATACATACATGTGCGTGCGTGTCTACATGCATGCATACATACATACATAGCATTCAATAAGATTTATGTCATTTTTAGTCATTCTTTATCTTAACTTACTTTCTAAAGGTTATTCTAAATAAGTGTCTATCAAGAAAAAAAAAATCATTTTTACCATTGCTATTCTAAATAAAAATCACATCAGAAAAAATCCGATAAATAAAAAGCACATCAAGAAAAACCACTTTAATCACCCCCTCCCAAATTAGAGCTATCAAAATAGGTCACCCCTACAGCAGCCTACTACATAAGTTAAATAAAAAGCAAGATGTTAAACAAAATTTGTGACGCCAAAAAATTATATAACTCTAAAGGCCAAAAAAAAAAAATCATTTTAAAAATATTATGTTGAGTCAAGATATAAAGGGTTAGAGAAGCGTTTTCAATCCTTGTAATAGTCTAATATATGAAATATAGTAGTAATAACTTTTTTTTGGGGGGGGGGGATATTAGAGAATTTGTCCCGACTTAAAAAAAGAAGAAGCAAATTTGCTGATCAAAATCAAATGATACCCTTAAATATTTCTTCGATGAACACTTAAACTTAACCTTAAAGATATTAAGTAATGTTTTTTAATTGATTCTTAATTGTCAGAAATTTATCAAAATTTGATAGAAGACGCCTTAGAAAATAATTGTGTCCCAAAAATGTATGAAAATTGAAATGAATAAAAAATTATGACATGTTTTGATATTTTTCTAGGACTTCTTTTTTTAAAAAAAAAATATACAAAATAAAATATTACTCATAGATAGGATGAAAATACGGAGTTGGTACCATCCAGTGTTTGTTAGAAGTCAACTCTTTTTTTTCCCCTAAAAAAACAAATCAACATATTATATAAAACTATAAGACATTCATGCAAAATCAACAGTAGTCAGCTTTAATAAATCTGTGATAGGAGCTATTTTTTTATGTACTTGGCTTCAATGCATATGTGATGTATGATGCAAATTTATTTTATGCACTTTACTTTTTTAAAAAATGATTTTTCAAGATACAATAACCGTTTTTATTTTATTTTTTTATAAAAAAAAATGATTCAAAATCTGATAAATGATGAAATGAATAATTAAATAAAATTTTATATATAATAAAAACACTTATCATGTATTGATGGTGACATCAATATAAAATTAATTTTCTACCATTATCTATATATTATTCCTTGAAGAAATTTTTTTAACTTGCACTAATTTATCGAGCCCTTCACTCTCTTTGAAAATTTGAAAATCTCTATTCCACGTCTTTGATATTAAAGGTTTGAGTAGCATCTAAAATTTGTATGCACAAGTATAAAATATAGGATGGCCCGCCCAAGAGATGTGGGGTAATTTTATATTAGGTAAAAATAACCACATCATATGGGGCCAAAGATATGGAAAATAAAAATGGCGGCTTTAACAAGTTGACCCGCACTTTTAACAGCTCTATTCCAAATGGACCAATAGTCTAGACCAAAAATTAGTAATATTTTCCTTTACAAATTACTTTCCTACACAATTGAATATTGATAAATAAAAATGAACATTTAAAATTTACAAGATTAACAAGATAATTCTCTTCGATAAATTAATGATGCAGTCCTTTCTTTTTAAAATCAATAATGTAATAAACAAACAAATGACAATAGTCCAAAACACACCAAACAAATGACTAAAATTTGAACTGCAAATTTAATTTCTACCCAGTGAACTCGCTATATAATAAAATATTTGCATGACCACAAATTTTATTAAATTGATTCAACAAAGTATATTTTGTCGTTCTCCAGCGCTCTCAAAATTCTGTTTGTTTTCAAAGCTTTTTTTTGGTCAATAAATGTTTCCCAATTGATCATTCACTTGTTCATATTATATAATATTATGTCAAACAGAGCTTCTGGGTAACATTATTTGGCCTGACTTCAATATAAAATTAATATCTAAGCAACCGGAGATGCATAAAATTGGGCCACTTATGAGTAGGCATTTAAAACAATCATAATCATAATAATAATAATTATAATTGTTCCCAGGCTAGAAGAAAACCATAATATCTCAATGTCCACTGAAGAAGCATGAAAAAGAAAGCAGACCCCAGAAACATAGAAAGTGTTCCTAATGGCTGGAGTAAATATTATGTGTTTCACTGGAGGAGTTATTTATGCTTTGCTGTCAATGCTCATAGGTTCGGCATCCTTGTTCGCTGCTGCTTTCTGCAACATTCCAAATGTACACTCATTTATTAGATTAATCCAGGGAGCAAAACATAAAATCACGTTGCTTTTGAAAATCCAAGAGTAAAAAAAACCAAGCTCATGCTTCCCCAGAAATATTATGACCAACAATGGGCAAACGCCATTCAGTGCCCAAGAACAAATTTATAACAAATATTATTAGCAGCATCCTTGAGTAACATTTTCCTTTGAACTGAATTGAAATATAGAATCATTTTCCAATAAGCAAATTGCCTTTTCTCAATCCTAACGCACCCAGAGGACAAGCAAACTACTAAACATAAATAGAGAGAAGCAGAACATCTAACGGTGCTTACACTATTGTCCTTTGAATCCGGCTTAGTCTTCTTGGCAAACATGTTTCCATAAAATTTAGCCTCCTTTCTGTTATACTCCTTCACCTTTTGCTTCAAAGTCTTGTACTCCAGCTTCACATCCCTAGTTTAAACACACAGAAAACTACCATCAGAATCTCACTAATAATAATATTGCACAAGCACACAGTTCTCCGAAGAGCAAACAGTTAACAATTGTGACATTGAAACCAATCCTAGGCATCTAACGGACTACATACCTGTTGTCAGGGTCTATCTCAAGAGCTTTCTTAATATCAAGTTCTGCCAAATCCAAGTCAGTCAACTCGATATAAGCCTGAGCTCTTCTATAAAGTGCCTTTACGTTTGTGCTTTCAAGATCCAGAACCTGCTCGATGAAATTCATTCAGAGATTGTTAAGGGAGGAGCCAAAAAGATTATCAGAGAGCGCCTAACAAAACTGCAGAAATACCTTAGTACACAATCTCTCAGCTTCAATATAATTTTTCAACTTCAACTTGCAAGCCGCATTGTTCAGGTTGCAAGCAACCTTCAGTGCCTTAGCCTGCTTCTTCTCCTCTTCACTGAAGGAGGAATCATACTCAACGTACTTGGCAGCCTGTGGTAAGGTTTCCGTATCACAAATTTTCAGAAGCATATGAAATGAATGAAAAAGGAAGCCAAAGTATATAATATATTAATATTGTTCAATTATATTACCTTGTCATATCTTTTAGAAGCTTTAGCATATTTTCCACTCTTAAACCACGCATTTCCTTCTTCTTTCTTCTTAGCAGCACCTTCAATCTTCTCCTGCGTGTTCATATCCCAGGACTCCTTCTCCTGAAGGAGAGAGAAAGGTTAGGAAAGATAAGACTTGACAACAATAAAAGACATCAATAATTCCCAAAGAAACGACAGAAGACGGATACAAAAGAATATTTGAATTTTAAGATTGTTGGTAGCACAGATTTTCTTCAGCAAAAGACAGCAGGATGTCAACCTAAGACTATCGCATCAGGGAGAGAAAATTTAAGTAATGACAATTTCCTTGGTTATGAAAATGGAGAGAAGGGCTCTATGAATTTAACAAATGTTGAGCCCAGTTATTTTAGAGAAAGATAACAAAATATGGAAACAAGAAGAAAGCAGAGCCTATAGAAGTCCGGTTACCTATATTATTGCATAAGACTACATTTTTCAACATGCTTTGTGAGATTTAATTATGTAGGTTGAGCCCAGCAGTAGATTAGATACCCAAGAATGCTATGGCGCTTCAACTTTCAAACATGGAATACAAGAAATGAAGATTCCAGTTACAGGTTAATTAACCTTCCTATTTCTGTCCAGCCAATGTAACTTTGATTATCACTTAGGAAAAATGCCTTTCACTTGTATAAATTCTGTGTTTCATATCTAATATATAATAGTATAAAGTATCCATTAAACCATAAATAGTAAGTACCGCTTATTTCTCAGATTAAGTGCCACACAAAAGGACGCACAAGTTAAAAGGGAAAAAAGATTCAATGAACAGCTTAACACTTTCAGTCTGCCTTAGTTAACATACCTTCTCAAACGATACTAGTTCGACTTCATAGTAAACAGTTGAGTTGGGAGGAACAACAGCCAATTCTTGTTTGGACTCGGATGAACCAAAGGCATACTCAGGAGCAACAGACAGCAAGGCTACTTCACCCTTTTTCATAGTCAAGACTGCTCTATCGAGTCCATCAATGACTTGCTCTGTTCACCACATCAAACATTTCACTTCAGCTGCACAATAACATTAAAAGAAAATGGGGCAGAAAACCGGGATATTTCAGTTACCATCATCTGTTTTAAATTCAAACAGCTCTTCATCATGGCCCTTCTTCATGAAGACAGTGCCATCTTGCAATTTGCCAATCAATTTCACTGGGCACACCCATAATAGCAAACAGTGTCAGGAATTGCTCGTTTAAGAAAGCAAAAATGGAAGCTTCATAACCGGCACTCACCCTTCACAACAGCTCCTTCATTTGGACGCTCATATCCTTCCCCTTCACTGAGGATTTTCTTAATGATCTTCTTATCATCAGTTACTTCTGAAACAGTCTTCCAAGATACCAACTCAAGAGTAATCTGCAAGGATGCGTTTGGTGGAACTGCACCTTCATCCCCATGTGCTGCTTTACCCTTCTCACCAAAACCATCTACAACAAAATAAAATGAATGAATATATAGGAATTTTTCCTTTGAACAGAAAAGAAAAGCAGGAGAAGATCAAATCAAAAAATTAGCCAATGGCTGAAGAATTCTTCAGACAACTTACATTGCGGCATCACAGTTAAAAGCACCTTCTCTCCCTTCTTCATGGTTTTCACAGCCTTTGCAAACGCAGGACAAAAGTAACCTATTTCAGGATAAACACTAATGTCAGATTATCAACATAAGCAAGTTTGGGAGAAAACAATAGCAAATAAGTAAATACTAACCCTCGTTCACAGTAAACTCCACTCCATCAGATTTTGATACAAGTGTTCCATCTTCAAGACGAGCTTCATATTTAACTGCATCATTTGTGGGCAAAGAGCATGGTCAGACCTTGGAAGTCAACATACACCACAAATAACGCTGGCAAACAACATGTGTGTGTGCATACCTAAAACTTCATCAGGATCTTTGGGGTTCTCCCATTTATCTCCTTCAGTAAGTATTTTCTTAAATATGCCACCATCCTTGCTTATGTCTTTCACACTGGTCCAAGACAGAAGCTCGACATCAAATTGAAGAGTAGCATTTGGAGGAATGGTTGGAGGCGAACCAGATTCACCATATGCTAGTTCAGCAGGGATGGTGAAAATGGCATTTTCACCTTTCTTCATTGTTTTAATACCCTGATCCCATCCTTTAATTACTTGCCCTGCAGTTCCACGATGCCAAATTCAAGTCCATTCCATTCCAGAAATGACTAGTTATATTGTCAATACATTTTAGGTCCATCTAGCAAACTTTAAATTTATACCCACTCATGCGAACCAAACTCCGGACAGGAATTAAGATGACTTGGATATTTTACATTTTGAGACATGAATCGAAACAAAAATCCATCAAACAGAATTGTGTAGCAGAAATCACGCGAACAATGATTCCTAGAAGCATACAATCAAAACTAAAAAAGCCATACAACGTCAAAATCACTTTTCAATCCCGTAAAATACAGAATGAGAACTCGATTGCATTGTCACAAATCACAATGACGATCAACTCCATATAACTAACCGAATTTGAATTTTTAGTCAGCTTATAATTCAACACTTCCTAATTGAAACGCCGAGTTCCAAGTATATCGACTACCAGATCAAATGTTTGAACCATGACTATTATGAGAGCAAATGCAGCACTCACCTTGTCCAAGCGTGAACCTAAAGGGGGTCCCTCTGTCGCGGCTCGAATCAAACTTGGTCCCATCAAGCAGCGTTCCCGTGTAATGAACTATCCCCAGAACAGAACAAAAAATGAGAACACCACCAAAATGAGAGTACCCAAGCACATCATTTCTACAAAAGAAACGAAATTACAACCCTACCTTCAACTTCATCGCCCACTTCAGGTGTGTCCCAGCCTTCACCTTCCTTGAGGAGCTTCTTCTTCAATCCCTGCTTTCCGATCTCCTTCTCCTCTCCAACCTTAAGAGTAGAGGCATCATCAGGGAGATCGAAGTCCTCGCTCATCTCCTCCTGCGGGGGCATGTCGAAATCCTCATCCATCTGTGGCGCGAGAATTTAGGAAACGGCGAGAAGTCTGTAATACAAGAACGAAGGTTCGAGAAGACACAGAAGCGCAGAGAACAAAACCTAGAAGATGAAGGAACGAAGAGGGCTTTTAAACAGAAGGAGGAGACTGAAAGGGAGTTCTAGAGAGTTCTACGGAGGGTTTAGCTTTAGCCCCGAGAAAGGAGAGCTTGCGATGAGGATGAAGGGTCAAGATGGTTCCAGAGGTAGCAATTTCTTTTTCTAATTGTTATGGTTATTACATTGACGAAGACTGCAACGAGGACTGAAGAGGGGTGTTTCCGTGCGGCTAGGTTCATTTGCATCGCGTGGGGACGAGCTGATTTAAAAATAAAAAAATTGCTAAAACTCTTTTCCCAAAATTGGTTGTTAAAATTGAAGATAAACATGGTTGCCCAAAAAATTGTACTTGCTGATTTCACCCCCAAAAAATTGTACTTGCTGAACATGAATGGCACGTTACCACCTAAGGATTTGAGTTCCTAGTGGCATTTTGGCTAATAAATTTTGTCATTCACAATTTTCACGAATTTCTCTTTAAAATGGATGATGATGATGATAATAAATATTACTACCTCTTTGGTCTTAAGACATAGTTGACTTTGTTTGGAGAGATTAAGGAAGCTAAATAAATAACTTAATCATTTTATATGTTGTGTATGTATAGATTATATATTAGTTTATTAGTCAAACTAATTACTTTGAAGAAAAAAATAAAAATAAAAATAAAAATACTCTAAAGTAATTTAATTAGCTTCCTTAATTTCTCCAAAAAAAAGTCAACTATGTCTTATAATTAGGACGGGAGGGAGTACTATAAATCAATGAACTAACAATTTTTTTTTCATTTTTATAAGATATTTGTTAGTTTTTAAGGAGTATTAAATATTTTTATATATACCCATATTTAATAAAGGTAGATGGGAAAAGATAATAAATAATGTGACATTAGATTTTTTTATAATTAGTAAGGATAATATTACAAATAAATTAAATTTTAAAATAAATTTAATATTTTTAACTGTTTTTAATAATTTGTAAGAAATACATATGAGAATTAGCCCTTGCAACAAAAATATTAGGGAGTAAAGGTGAGGTGATTAGGAGGAAGTTTAAGACTGTGGTTCTTACATTTTTGTTTATATTTTATATTAACATTAATATTAATACAATAAAATACTGTAATAATGGTTATTTTAATGGGGATCCTTTAGCTTAATTAAATTTTATGTTGATAGTTTAACTTTTATAACTGGGTCAAAATTTCTCTAATTCAAATGAGTTAAAAAATATAACTAAAATATTTGAAATCTTAAAATAAATTATTAAAACTTCAAAGCAACATTAAAATAAACAAGTTGTGAGTATAAAAAAAATAAATAAATAAAATTGTTTGAAAATATTGTAATAAGATTAAAACACATTATATATTATATCATTAAAATAAATAAATTTTATTTTTTCGCAGCCTAGAAATAAATCATTTATTTTTCAGTTGTAAGTATTGAGTTTAATGCGCCAAAAATATTATAATACTTCTTACTTACCCTTTGATTCGGACGTTACAATACTCCTATGGGAAAATAATTTTTTTTCCTCCAAATTTATTGTAGCTTACGGAATCAATTATGGCTACTGCTTCATTTGAAAAGAATCAGATTCAAAGATGTGAAATAACCTGGGAATCTACTTATTAATAGAATAGAATCGGTAGCGGTTTCTCCCTTAGAAGATAAGTTTAAATTTCAAAAAAGCTTACTTATTAGAAAAAGTCTGTTAAGAAAAACCCATCATCAAATAATAATAACAGTAACTGCAGTAGTAGTTGTAATACTAACTTATTTATCTTATAGTTGTAATTAATCCATTTTATTAAGAAAAATGTAAAAATAATTTATTGCATGATGATTATTTTTTATGTTGTAAATTATTTTTTATTTTTTATACTAAGGAATTCAATTGGCTATTTTAAGGGTTAGGTAGTATTTTTTTCCTCGAAAATACACCCCTGCGAACAATGTTACATAAAAGTTTTTGCGCTCATTTTACACCGTAAATCTAAAAACTTAGCAATGTTTCTTTCTACTAACAAGAGACATTGATGGAGTTACAACATTCGAATGTAATGCCCTCACACCCGAGTGTGTATTTTTTTTTTAGCAAGTACACATTCAAATGAGTGTGCACAATGCAGTGAATGCACACTCAAAATAAGCATGCACTTAAAAAAAAAAAAAAAAAAAAAAAAAAAAAAAAAAAAGCACACTCGAGTGTGAGGCATCACACTCGCCGCTTAACCCATCGCCTGTGCATGTTAGTAGGGTAACATCAAGTTTACGCTTTTAGACTTCGGCGCAAAATCGAGCGGTAAAAAACTTTCGAGACAACATTACTTCCTGCAGGGGGTTTTCGGGAAATTTGTTAATTAACTCTTCTTTTAAAAATTTAAAATATTTTGATCATAATAATTATATTAATTAATATAAACTACGTAATACTTTTAATATTGATGAATTTTGAACGTGCAAGATTGCAAGTTATCATTTTTCATATATTTATGCTAAAACTAACATAAAATTTAATAAAATCTGGTTAAGAAAACGCACTAAATTCTAACTCTATACTCACACGTAATTGGTACTTCTCCTTCCTTATTATAAGGCGATCAACTAATAATTTACAAACCAATAAAAACAGTTAAAGTCAATAAAATTAGCCTGTAATTTAAGTAATTTCCAGATTACCCTACTAATCGCACTAAACTCTAATATTATATTAATTATTACTTTCACCTATTACCTTTATTTATTAGAGGCATACATGGAAAAAAAAAATTAATGCTGCTCGGGAACAAGCAAATTCCTTATAAAAAGGACCAAATAAACTTACTAATTAGTGTCTTATAATAAGGACTAGAGGGAGTATAAACTTATTCAAATGTCACCAACCCTTCAAATAACACAACCATATATAAATCGAGCATGTGCTTTCCGTACGTCGCACGGAGAGATTTTCTTTCTTCGTATGATTATCAACATCATCCACAATACCGATCCTAATTATAAGAATTAATTGACTTTTTTTAGAGATTAAGGAAGCTTTAATAAGTTCTTAATCATTTTATATGTTATGTTTTCTTAACTTATATATTAGTTTATTACCAAACTATTTAGTTTGAAGAAAAAAAAAAAATACTCGTAAAAGCCTAATTTAATTAGTTTAAATCTCTCCAAAAAAGTCAACTAAGCCTTATAATTGTGACCTATAATACTTCCTACAAATTTACTATACATCCTCTCCACATGTTAACTGTATCTTCAACAATAAATTAACAACTAATAACAGTACTTAACGTACATCCTTTTTTTCCACACTCATATTATATAAGACCTCTTTGCAAGCTAAGCTGCTACAGAAAAACTTCCATAAGCTTTGTATATCGATTGTTACCGAAGTAATGAAGTCTGCCATATATTATAAACCTAAAACACTATAACATGCGTAAAGAGGTGCATGGAACAATATAAAGCTCAAGAGATTGCCCTCTATTAGTAAATAATACTACCTCCGGTTAATTATAAGGCACGGTTGACTTTTCTTAGAGAGATTAAGGAAACTAAATAAATTACTTAATTATTTCATATGTTGTATATCATTAAATTATATATTAGTTTAATAGTCAAACTAAATAGTTTTAAGAAAAAAAATAAAAATAACAGTACTCTAAATTAATCTAATTAGTTTTCTTAATCTTTCTAAAAAAATCAATTATATCTCATAATTAGGAGTAGAGAGAGTATCATGTTAGCATGTTAAAAGCCTATTGTTCAATAACAAAACTGAAGGGTCTGTACGTTCAAGTCGATCACAAATAGGAAAAGTGGTTTACATTGAATTATAAGAAATATAACAAAAATGCGAAATGATTAAGTCCAGAACACATTACATTCTAGGGTTGTCCAAAAAAATCGAGGTCTGGTTGGTCCGGTCTGACCCGACCCGCGGTAAAAAAAAAAATGGTCCAAGACAATTTAACCGGACCGGACTGGATCAAACTGCTATGATTAGACTGGACTTTAGTCCAGGGGCTTAGACCCCTTGGACTGGTTCAGTCTAACCCGAGGTTTTTTTTTTCTTAAATCACCACTACATTGAGCCGCTCATTGGAGTCTGGACATCCTAATGTGCATTTTAATTTATAGGAATCACTTTTCACTAAGTCACTTTTTATTACTTTCGGAAGTCATGTGAAACCAGAGCTAAAATATTGCCTCCTAAGAAAACAAAAAAACAAAAAACAAAAAAAAAACTGAAAAAAAAAGGAAAAAAATCGAACCGACGGACTCGTCCGGCAATCTCTCCCGTCTGTCCGTCCGAGTCGGCCGGTAGATCGTATCGACTGCACCTCAGCCGACTTTTCCATCCCGAGGTTATATCGGGTTAGACCCGGTCTTTGGACATGCCTATTACATTCCAAAAGCAAAAGGAAGTGGAATACGAAATAATATTGTAGAGGCATGCAATTCATTTATTCGTTGAAGTGTCCCCTCATGTGTCTCTGGATTAACGTCCCTCACATTGAAATTTATATGTGTTTCCTACAATTAATACTGCCACTTTTAATGCAGAAGGCAAATTGTAAGTTTGAACATCACACTTTCTATTGCCAATTAAACACATCTTAAATGAAGGTTGATTTGGATTGTATAGCATTTTTGTAGCCAAACAAAATTGCTTGACAAAAGGATTCATCTCATCTAATTGCTTCTTTATCTGACCAACATTCTTTGGATTGATGGCATTGTCATTTTGATGTTTATTGAAATAATGAATTGAAAATGATGTCAATTGATAGTATATGTGTAACGGCTCCCTGCTTTGAACCTAGAACAGAGTGACGTCTTACCTTAAGCTCTGATTAGTGCCTCAGGCTCTAATACTATACCAATTAGATGTATAATTTAATAATGATTACAAACCAGTAAGCCAGGTTTGATCCTGGGAAATAAAACCTTTTATAAAAAGTTCAAAAACTTAACTCAAACACAGGATCTAATCCTGTGATTCGAATGAGCTTTTCTAAAAAAAATTAAAACTTTTTAAAACATTTTATTAGTGGTTCAAACCCTTCATTAAAAAAATCATCATACCTTAAACGATGTTTGGTATTATCAGAGTGCTTCATTACTTTTAAATTTAACCTAGTGCTCTGCGCTCCTCTTAATCATTCATCATGCTATAGGCTCATATCATACATTCCCATCCCTACAGCAGTGTGTGTGTAATGATTTCAAACCACTAAGCTAGGTTTGATCCTGAGAAATAAAACCTTCTATAAAAAGTTCAAAAATTTAACCCAAACACATGATCTAATCCTGTGATTCGAATGAGCTTTTCTGAAAAATTTAAAACTTTTTAAAACATTTTGTTAGTGGTTCAAACCCTTCATTAGAAATCCATCACACCTTAAACCATGTTTGGTATTATCAAAGTGCTTAATTACTATTAAATTTAACCTAGTGCTCTGCTCTGCTCTTAATCATTCATCATTCTATAGGCTCATATCATACATGCCCATCCCTAGAGCTGTGGGTGGGTGCGTGCGTGTGTGTTTCTACCACTATAATGTCATTTGTATCTATTTACATACATATGCACCACACACTAGTGCAAAAAAGGGCTTTAAGACAGGATGAAAGAGGCATCGTAAGACCGGACCAAATACATGTCTTGTTCCAAATGCGGTATTAAAAGTCCACATTTAAGACCGGACTACAACCGGCCTTAAAGAACATCTTCCGACCGACATTTAAAACATTAGGTCTTAAAAGTAGTACTACATAAGGTTGAAATATGTTTTGTTCGGTCCTAAAACTCAACTTTTAAGACCGGGAAAATATCATCGCCGCTCTTAAAAGATCAAATTTATAAGACCGGACAATTATAAAGCCGGTCCGAAAAAATATCGGCTTCTAGGACCCGACGACTAATTATACGCGGTCTTAAAAGACTGACTTTCAAGACTGGACAATAAATTCTCCTAGGTCTTAAAAATTGAATTTTAAGACCGGACTTATAAACACACCGGTCTTAAAAGACAAACTTTTAAGACCGGCTTAATATCAAATATGTACACATGACCTTTAAGACCGGATATATGGATACCTCTCGGTCTTAAAAGTTGAACATATAAGAGCGACCTATTTATTACGGCCTAAATTTTCCCATATTTTATCCCCGTTCCGTTCTTCCCGATCATATATATATATATATTCATTCACAAATCCACCAACCAATCCAAAGACATAAAAGTCGAATCTATAAGTACAAGCTTTGAACAAATTATGAATAAATTGAATTGGGAAAAAATTACAAATAATATTCACCATGAGTCCGTGACAAATACAACATACATGCCCAATGGAATAAGTTAGTTACAATGCATAATATACAATAAGTTACAAATACATTCCCAATGGAATATTCACCATGCCTTCATCTCGATTCCCACCCAACAATGTAACATCCTCTTTTATAACATGCCCCTTAGATCCGATCCCGCCACAAAAATAGAACAAGAACAAACTTCATAGTCAAGTGACAATAATGTTTAAGAACATAGATCGAAGGAATATATAATATATATAGTTAAAACCTTAAAGTTTGCAAAGAAGTTTGCATATGAACATTACCTTATATATGAATTATATTGACTCTTTTATAAAGCGATATCCTCCCATATCCCTTCTTGATGATCATTTCTTATGCCGGGTTCATTATCCGCTTCATCTTCTTCGTTCAATATTTCCGTAGACCCCTTGAAAAAGGAGTACTTTCGGGAAGACCATAATTTGAATGACTTTCCTCATCAATATCAATGACCCTTTTACCTTGGAGAGCTACTGCATCACATTTTATTTTCTTGATCGGTGATATAGAACACTTGTTTCGCCTGGTCTCGCCATAATAAAAGGTTCATCACCAAAACTTCTACCGTTGACATCGACTAATGTAAATCATAGCCGATCGATCTGAACACCATTATTGACATTAACCCACTTGCATTTGAAAATGGGAAATCTAATTTTAACATAGTCTACCTCCCAAATCTCTTTAATAACCCCATAATATGGCATTAATGCCAATAAAGGCCTCTTGTCTTTCGAACTGGAGAAGTGCATAGATTCAGCCTCTAACATAACACCACTGTTCTGGACGGTGCTCCTATCATCTAGGGACTTCGTGTAAAATGTATAACCATTGATCACATACGAATTCCAACTTATGACATCAACCTCAGGACCACGGGCTAACCATTTAATTGTATCAGAAACACATTCCTCTCCCTCGACCTTTTGTTTGAACCAGTTTGCAAAAGTTCTGTTATGCTCCCTAATCAACCTTTGTTAAGTCATTCGATGATTTTCCTTCTTTACAGCTTCTTTATGAGCAGCTATGCTGGCTTGAACTTCATCAACATTATTCAAGATGTATAAGTGGACTTGTGACAATTCATCGTGATCCACACTCTTTACCGAAGCCCCTCATCTACCCCCTTCAAAGATTTGATGTTTTGGAAGCCCAATATGTCTTACTTTGGCCAAATAATTTTGACAAAATTTCATGGCTTCTTCGAAACATATTTCGAACAATTGATGCTTCGGCCGGTATGCGTTCTTCACGTACCCTTTTAGGAATTTCATAGATCTTTCAATTGGGTACATCCACCGTAAATGGATAGGTCCGCACAACTTTATCTCCCTCACTAGATGAACAATTAGATGAACCATGATGTCAAAAAAGGTAGGAACAAAAAGCTTCTCAAGGTGGCACAAGATAAGATATCCTTCATTCTCCAATTCATCCAACTTTTCAATCTCGAAAACTTTACTACAAACCGCATTGAAGAAGACACAAAGTCTAGTCAAAACGACCCGAAGATCATATTCGGTGATGCCTCGAATAGCTACCGGGAGTAGCATTGCATCAAGACATGACAATCATGAGACTTTTGGCCAACTAATTTCAAGTCCTTCATCGATACAAGCCTCTTAAAATTTGAAGAATACCCCGAGGGAACTTTTGTGCCATGTAAACACTCACAAAAACTTCGTTTCTCATCCTTAGACAAAGTATGAGAAGCCGGGGGACAATAAGTTCTCTTCCCGTATGTTCTTGGATGTAAGTCTTCGCGTATTCCCATTACTTGCAAATCCAATCTTGCCTTCACACCATCCTTGGAACTACCTTGTATGTTTAGAAGTGTGCCAACAATACTATCACATACATTTTTCTCCACGTGCATGACATCAATACAAGTGTCTCACATCAAGATTGCGCCAATAGGGAAGATCGAAGAATACAGATCTCTTTTTCCATATATTTGTTTCTTTTCTACTCTTTGCGCTTACCGAAGATGACACTCGATATGTTTCACCTTTTCATAAATTTGCTCCCCAAATCAATGCCACCGGAGCATCTTCATACTCCTGGCCACCAAAAAAGGCTTTCTTTAATCGACGATATGGGTGGTCCCGTCGAAGAAATCTCCTATGTCCAAGATAAACCGTCTTTCTTCCATGTTGAAGTTGATGGTAGCATGTGCCTTCTTCACAAACCGGACATGTTTTATGGCCTTTTACACTATACCCTGACAAGTTCCCATATGCTGGGAAGTCGTTTATAGTACAAAATATCATGGCTCGCAATTTAAACACATCCTTCTTGAAAGAGTCAAAAACATCGACACCTTCTTCCCACAACTCCTTCAAGTCTTCGATCAAGGGCTCAAGGTAAACATCAATGTCATTTCCGGGTTGTTTTGGTCCCGAAATGAACATAGACAAAGATGATGTACTTTCATTTCATGCATAACATTGGAGATAAGTTGTAAATAATAAGGAGCACAGTGCCATGAACTATGTATGCCGCTAAGGCTTCCATATGGATTCATGTCATCCGTGCTAAGGGCAAGCCTAAGATTCCTAGGTTCTTCGCCGAAGTTTGGAAATAAATGATCGATTTTCTTCCATTGAGAAGAATCGGCCGGATGTCGAAGCTTTCCATCGAAATTCTCTCATCCGCATGCCACCTCAAGTTCTCTCGCATCATTTTCATTCGCAAACAACCGCTTGAACCTTGGTATGATTGGAAGATACCACAACACTTTTGCAGGCCCCTTGTTTGACTTGTACCTTGGTGTTTCACATATCGGACAATTCCCGCTTCTCTTCAAACTCTTTTCTATACAATACGCAATCATTCGGGCATGCATGGATCTTTTTGTACTCCATCCCCGATGATGAGTATTTTCTTAGCATCATAGTATCGATGCGGCAACACATTATCATCCGGAAGCATGTCCTTAAAAGCCTCAAGCATTTCGTAAAAACTCTTGTCGCTCCATCCATGACGTGCCTTCAAGCTTACCAATTTCAATACAAATACCAACAATTGATATTTTTTACAACCAGGGTATAGCGGGGTCTCGCATCACCGCACATATTACCATATGCATGTGATTGATGAAAAGCCTCTTCTCCTACATCACGAATAATGTCCTCTATGTGATCATCCATATCCGTGTCATTATCATCAAAGGCCACTTCCTCATGTTGAGACCCACTTGGTACTTTTTCACCATGTCATACCCATACTGTATAAGTCTTACAAAATCCTTCACAAATTAAATGTGTGTAGATAACTTCAGACTTAGTCGCCTCTCATTCAAACATTTTACACAAGGGCAATAAAACTTCCCACTATCATCATGGGCATTTTGTTTAGCAAATTCTATAAATTCCCTCACCCCATTATGATATTCAACACTCATCCGTAACGCATTTATCCAACCGTGATCCATACTAGAATTCCTATTTATGACACAGATACAAAATAAGGAAACACCAAATTCATATTTATGCTCAACGAAGAAACTTGCCCATTAAATGCATAACGAAGAAACAATTTTGGTCATAAATAACACAAGAATCCAAGAAGAAAAATTAAAGCATGACGAGGAAATTAAATGCATCGCGTGAAATTAAATGTGGACTCACCTGTAGCATATAAATTCAAATGGTTTGCGGAGTCTTTCTTCTCCCGCCACGAACGTTGATGTTGCGTACAAGAGTAACCTAAAAACATTTGTTGGTCGATTGGGTAGGTCAAAAGCGCAAATATAATCTTCAAAATACAATATTCATTAACAACAGAGAAACCCACTAAAACATTTCATCGATTTCGTTAAACCCGTAAAACCATAAAGTTATTTAACCGAAACACCTCTTACAAATTTGGTCGATAAACGTTTAACTAAGGAAACAAAGCGATTGTCGAGAGAGCAACGCGAAGCATTTACGAAGCAACACAAACAACCGGAGACAACCCGACAAATCACTATCGGCGCGACGAGAGAAGTTTTGAGAGGGAAATTTGTTATTCCGCGAAAGAGTTATGTTTTAGTATATTTTGGATTTTATTAAGACCGGTTATTTATAAAGTAGATGGTCCTAAATATATAATTTCATTTTTAAAACCGGCAAATTACTTTTAAGACCAGAGTTTTATTCATATTCGGTCCTAAGAGTCCTCATTATTATTTTTTAAAACAAAAAGATGATTAGCTTGGGCGAGCGCAGCAAGAAAGAACTCAATGAAAAAAATTAAAGGAAAAATTGAGAATATGAACAAAAAAAAGACACAAGCTTGGCGGTCGCAACTTTTATTAAGACCGTTTATTTACAAATGGACGGTCCTAATATGTTATTATTCATTTAATTTTAAGACCGGAGTTTTATTAAACATCCGGTCCTAAAAGTCTTCATTTGTTTTTTTTTAAAAAGATGAAAATTAAAGGAAAATTCCAAGCTTAGTTCTTAATGCTTCATACATTACTGGAGAATATATATACACGTACACACAAAAAAACAAGCAGAAAATTATAAAAAACAAGAATTTGATCAACTAAACATCCTTGTCGATATCGGCGTGAAAAGCATTAAATTCCCGCCGGATATCGCAAGTTCCCGCCTTAATCGCATCACCGCAATAAATCGAGAGGACGAGGAGAGGGGCCGGCGGTAGGCGCTGGGCCAACTTGTTGGAGAGGGGGAGCAGGAACCTCTTCATCATCCGAAATAACAATGGGTCCAACGACCCAAGACTCCTCTGTCACAATAGAACACACTCTTGATGGAGGAGGCTCACCGTATAACGATCTACGGAAGGCACGAGCATCACGAGTAAGAGTACCCCTACGAGCGGTTCTCTTGTATCTAACCATGGTTTGAGCGGTTAGGCGAGAGCCGCGTAGTGTGGAGTTACGAGATTGTGATGAGTTTAATAAGGACGTAGATGTATGTGGAGTTAATAAATATGCGGGTCTAAAATTCATAATTAATTTTTTTTCAATTCCATTGAATTTAAGACCGACCTTTTTAAATATATCCGGTCCTAAAAGTCTATTATTTATTTTTCAATCAATTCAATTACTTTTAAGACCGACATTTTGTCTTATATCCTATCCTAAAATCAATTTAATTTTATTAAGAATGGATCTTTTACAATATCCAAGTCTTAAAGGTTCTCTGTTCAAATGAATTTCGTAATCGCTTCGACTTCCGTATAAACTTCCCAACTAGGCGTCTCCTCTTATTCTCGGAACTATGCGTCTCCTCGTTATTGTTTCCGCGTTTCAAATTGTTCGGCAGGGTTCTCTATTTAAACCAGATGTTACTTTACTTCCATCACATTCTTCCCCATCACTTCGAAACATCCACGAATGGCTGCTCCACCACCACGAGGTCCTCCTCCTCCATTGCCTCCAGAACCGACAATCTACCAGATGATCCAGCACATCCTGGCCCGCCTCGATCATATAGACTATCACGCCGTCAACGCAAAGCTGCAGGCGGTACTCGATGCCTAGGACATTGAGTACCATCCTTCAGATGACGACATGTCCGACCCCTCCGACGACTCCCTCTCCTCCGACAACGATGGGGGGGAGTAGATATTTCATTTTTTTTCTTCTGTTTGTTGTTGTTGTTGTCTGTACTGCTGCTGCTGCTGCTCCTCACGGGGCAAAAAAAATATAAATTAAAGATCTTTTTTGTTTCCATATTCGATCGCCATGTCCTTTTCATTATCTTCTTTCTTTTTCCGACAAAAAAAGGAAACAAACAAAACATTGTCGTCGCGTAAATCAACATTAAAAATTCTCACAATACAAGCTAAGAACATACAAAAAACAAAAAAAGATCGTTTACCTTATTCGAATAAAAACAAACCAAATGACTATTCTTGTCAAGGTTGGATCGTCAAAACCTCGGTTGAGCAGAACGCCAAAACCTCGGTTGTCTGAAAACCGAGTCAAAAACTATTAAGAGGAAACAAATATATATACACAAATTTTTAAAAAAAATATTTTTATGACTTAACTTTTAGGAGCGGATATATAACAAAACTACGGTCTTAAAAGTCTTTACATTTTGAAATAATAAAACGTAGACTTTTAGGACCGGACGAAATATAATAACAAGGTCCTAAAAGTCTAGCGAATTTTTAGAAGACTTTTAAGACCGGACCAATAATTACGTCCCTGGTCCTAAAAGTATAGCCATAATTTTTTTATTAATATAAACGTAGACTTTTAGGACCGGCCGTATATAAAGATGCGGTCCCAAAAGTCTAGCTCATTTTTAAGACCGGGCAAATAATTACGTCCGGTCCTAAAAGTATACCCATAATTTTTTTTAAATTAACGAAGACTTAAAGCACCGCAGGTTTAATAACTATGCGGTCCTAAAGGTCTCGCCATATTTTTATGAACAAAGACTTTCTCATTTACAACATCCTATAACACAAATTTCAAGCATAAATATCTAGAATGAATAAACGAATTTATTCTTGAAATACACAGTTTGTATGTTTATTTACAAATGAATGACTTGTTCGAAAAAATAAACAAATTTACGAAAATTAGTTTTGCTACAACATATATTTACATCCACATTTAAGAATTAATAAGGCGATACGTATATTCACAAAACACATTGCGTATGTGCTCCACTTCATTATCGGGACGGGACCGAACCTCTAAACATCTCGTAACATCAAAGACAAAATAAACCGAATTAACTTGTGTGCATATTTCATTAAGCCGAAACGAATTCGACATAATATATGTAATAACATCAATTACATTTACCTTTGCTAACAATTTTGTCTTTCCTCGCCCGATGATAACATCATACATGTGTTTCATGACGTACGATGTGCCACATAAGTTGGATTCTTTTGGTTGCCGATGGGTCTAAAACGAACAAGAAATAATATAGGATAAGTGACAAGAAATATATAGCATATATATATATATATAGGTTACTTGACCAAGTTCTCAAGGCGGTGTTTCGTGTCCAAATTAAAATATGTGCTAACCTGCGGGTGTACCACGAAGGTTTAATAGTGGCCTCTTTCCCACGCTTTTGTCTTACCCTGACTTGGTAGGTCATCATGGCACTATTATCAAAATCACAAATTTATCAATAATTCACTGAAACCATTACAGTAGAGATTTCAGACAAGAGAATTTCAATGACATGCATGCTTACTTGTTGACGGTCTCCGTCATTATAGTATCTGGGTTATTGTGAGTGGAGCATAAGAAGATAACTTTATGATCCTCCATGCACATGAGGACCAACTGCCCAAAGGGCGGCTGAAAATTCACAAAGAAGATTATATGTAGCGAGAATTATATTAAGTTAATTGCATACAAGAATTGTGATATGTATATACCTGGAAGTATGGAAACACGTAAACCTTTCTTATCACTTCACACACCCTATTTGACATGTATTCTTGTCTCAAGTCCTTCTCTCGTTGTACTTGCATAGACGGGGCACAAGAATCCAAAATCATTGATTGTGCCTGTTCAACCAATTCTTGATGCAAGAACCTACAATAATGACATCGATCGGGGAATTAGTATATATGTATGTGTGTCTAAACGATGCATTTAAATTATGTACTCATATATAGAATCGAGATACTTACTTCATAAACAGTTGAATGATTGCATTACTAATCTCCCGTCCGGAATCGCGGGGACATTACATCTATTTTGTCAAGGTAGACATCTTCGGGATGAGGACGCCTACTACTTCTTGGACAGCCACGATTTATCGGTAAATTAATTATTGTTTGCCAAGTCGCTTATTTTTTGCCCGACATCAAATGAGCGTGGGGATGGAACTTGAGGAGGAGGGGATGCGGCTTGACAAGGGGATGGAACTTGAGGAGGAGGTTGCTCGACCGTTGTCCAACAATGCGGCTCCCTAGTGCTCGCATAACCGCAGTGAATGTGTAACGAGAACACCGGTCTCTCGGACGAGAGCTCAAAAGCATCTTCAATTGATTCATTTCCTCCTCCATCTTGCTCACCGGATTGAAACTGTGCGATCCAACTTTGCGTCAATGAAGCTTCTTGAGCCGCCGCTTTGACCGCGCTTCCTCATTTATTTTGGCCGCGTCTGTTCCATCTCCTCCCGGTAATCATACTTTGTTTGTGGCGTTTGGATTTACCAAAGTATTCCTTCAGGCCTACCCGTCCTCCAACCCCTTACACGCCGCGTGATCCGGTTTTCCGCCGCAACGGTCCGAACATCATTCCTCCCGTCCGACACGAAAGATCCCTCTCGCTTCTTTATTTTTAAGATCTTCCCGTAAGATACGATAACGAGAAGCTTAGTAATGAAACATGTTTAATAACTAAAAATAACAATAACGATACTTACAATTCTTTTCAAAGAACTACACGAGTTTGTTCACTCGTGTAGGCGCCGCTTGGCTTTTGCCGAATATGCAACCACAACTCCTCGCGACGTATAGGAGATGGGCGATCAACTACGGTGAAGGATTGGATTCAGCTTCATCATCCAATCTCTTCCGCTTGGCCGCCATCAATTCTTTTTCGGCCATTTCATATCCGCCGCGAGAATCCCTATGCGGGCAATCATTCTTTCTCCCTAGCTCCCCGTGCTTTTGCCCTTCTTATTTGTGAATCGAAATGAAAAAAAAAACTATTACTTATGAATTCCACCATTGATGTCTAACAAATTAGAACACTTCGCTTCATATGAAGGTCAAACATTAGTCAAATTCACTTCATCAAGTTTCAACATTTTATTTAAGAAATATGTAGAATTGTAGAAGAAATTGGGATAAACAGAGGAAAGGGAGTTGCAGAAATGCCGCCAACTCGCCAATTAATTCATTCATCATAACGGTTCCCATACATATTAGACTAACCTCTTACATATAGTTAGAGGCTTGACTCATAACAGCTTGCACCGAAACCATTACACAGTTAACATACTAACATCATAACACCAACGTCTAACAACTGCCTACTATAATAGAACTAAGACTATATAATTGAGACTTGACTCTTATGCCATCATTATTTCCTTAATTTACTTAATTTCTTTATCGGGGTCTACATATCGACTTGCATTGACAAAGGCGGAAATGTATACTTCTATTCACAAACCAAACCATTTAACTAAAAGGATTAGATGAACACAATAACATTCAAATATCCGCACAAAAGTTAATAAGCACACAAAAAGGCAAACTAAACTAAATATAAACTCACCGAGCTTCGGGAGTGGTCCACCGAACAAATTGTTGCCAAGTTTGTTCATCAATATATGTGTACTTATCCCAAAGAAGGCTGTTCTTGAGGCGTAACCTCGGCAAAAATATAGGTGTTAGCTAGAAAGGTCTTAAACTTCCTCCACCGATCAGCACAATAAGACAATGTCTTCTCTTTCAACTTCGGACAGTCAGGGACAGTGTAGGTAAGCCGGATAGTGTCCCAAATAGGATCCTTTACTTTAGAATCGTCCACACTTTTCCACTCATCTATCAAGATGCTAACATGGCTGCGTGCTTGATAGCCAACAAAACTATTATATTTGGATTTCATGGGACCGAAAGGTTGCAACTTTTCATTAAACCGAATCTCCAAACTTTGACCCGGAAAGTCCGACTTAGGGTTACATCCCCGCATTCGTGTTCCTCTTCTACCACGACGTGCACGGCGGTTTCGAGGCTCATTGACGATGAAGACGGTTCGTTCGCACTCACACCGCCAAAGCGTGGAGGGCCGGCGTTCCGAACGGGAGTAGAATCGTTTTCACCGTTCATTTTCGAGACAGAAGAGAGGTAATGCAACGGGAAGGGTTTCGCAACGTAAACGAGGCTCTTCAAAGATAGTAACAAAAGCTTACGCGAAGAAATGTATATTTGGCGGTTCATTTTTAAGACGGACATAAAAATAGACGGTCTTAATAATTAACATTCAAGACCGGTCATACTACAAATCGGGTCTTAAAAGTAATTAATTTTTTATCCGAACTATTTTTCTATATTTTATACCGCCGCATTTTATGTCCTATCTTAAAGAATAACTTTTAAGACCGGTGATTATTTACATTCGGTCTTAAAAGTTTATTACCTTTATATTTAAATTTTTCCTTATTCTTTTGGCCCGCATAAAATATTAGTCCTGGTTGTGTGAGATTTCTCCATAAAGTAATTGATATTTGAATATTTTTTAATAACATTTTTAAGACCGGCCTTGTTTTGAACTGGTCTTAATAATATATTAAGACCGATGAAAAAATGATCCGGTATAATAAGTTCTTTATATTTACAAAACTGCCACCATACATAAGAAGTTCCTTTTATTTACAAAACTGCCACCGGTCATACCTTTAAGACCGGTGCTTCCAATGTCCGCTCTGAATGAGGCGGTCTTAAAGCCCTTTTTTGCACTAGTGACATCAGCCAACTTGGCTAGTTCAAAAGAATATCTAATCATAAGGGAAATATTATATAGAGGGTGATAAAACTATGCTACACTATCCAAACCCTCCACCTTCTCAGTTATTGACGATGACCATGCCTTTGACTCTTGAACTCTTTGCCTTTCTTGTATGTTGTTTAAGGGAAGGGGTGAGATTCTTGAGAATCCCAATAATAACCACACGCATTCATAACATATGCTAGTTCACAAAGCATACAAAACAAGCCATCGAATAAGCAAAACAACACATTTGACAAATCACCACATTCAGCATGTCAACTTATTCACATTACATCAATCATCATATATCAAGGTAACACAGATTGCATAACATGTCTTACATATTCACTAAACAACAATCATCATACATCATGGGAACACAGCCCAAAACTTACCTTATTACATAACATGTCTTATCGCCTTTGAGACACACAGTCCGATGACAAGTCTTACAGCCTTTGGGATACACAGTCCAATCATCAGGTCTTACGTCTCAGGACACACAGTCCAATACACATATTGCATAATAGGTCTTACCACCTTTGGGACAAATAGTTCAATGATCAGGTCTTACAGCCTCATTGGATCTTACGGCCTTTGGGACACACAGTCTGATCATCAGGTCTTACCACCTTAGACACATAGTTATAAGGTCTTTACTACCTCAAGACACACAGTCCAACAATCATATTGAATGCTCATTAGGTCTTACGGCCCCATTGGGTCTTATTGCCTCAAATATTCATGAAACAAATATAAGCGACGGTATAAACAAACATATAGAAAAATACATAATATACAAGAGTAAGGGTTACTATCTGTTAACTTTTCTAATACTGTATCAAGGTCCTTCCTGGTTCACTTATCTCGAGCTTAGGCAATTGGAAAATCCTATAATTTGAAATTCATATGGAAATGGGTCATTATTAATTCTAATCTATCTCAATAACAAAATTAAGATTATGTTCTTCTAAACACACTCATACAACTTGTCCCTTTTTATTTACATTAGTTGGTCATAATTGATAATATTGTACCCTTATGATATTATATACCTACAATTCCCTGTAACCAGAACACTATTACAACCATCTATCCCTTCAAGTCTTACCCAAAATTTCTTCATTTAGGATTGTTCAATAATGTGATTATTTTCAGACTTTTAAAAAAATTAGCTTTTAATTTCTCTAGGAACTTGGAAACATTGTAACTCTGTCTAGACAACTCCAAATAGAGTGATTCCAGTTCCTAATTAAAGCTCAGTAAGTTCATAAAATTTAGCGGCCTTCCTGTTATACTCCTTCACCTTTTGCTTCAAAGTCTTGTACGGCAGCTTCACATCCCTGGTTTAAACACCCAGGAAACTACCATCAGAATCTCACTAATAATAATATCGCACAAGCCCACAGTTCTCCGAAGAGCAAACAGTTAACTAGTTTTGACATTGAAACATTCTAGGCAGTGGCGGAACTTAGTTAGGACATAGGGGGGCCATGCCCCCCCCCAAAAAAAAAAATTAAAATTTTTTAATGGATTTTTTTTTTAGTGTAATAATACAACTTTGGCCCCCCAAAGTAGTAAAATTTAATTTTGGCCCCCAACTTCTTCTTCTTTTTACATTTTTCCCTCTTTTTATATCTTTGGGCTTATAATTTAATCTTTGTTCTCCATGTGTGGTCTTGTATGATTTATGTTAATTTTGTCATTCTTTTCTATATTTTATTCTAATTACCTGAAATTTTTAGTTTATCAGTGAAATTTACTTTTATGGTGTATTCCTTAGTATGCTTTTACCCATTCTACACTTACTTATAGATGAAGTTAATTGACTTAATTTCATGATTTTTTTTTTATTTTTTCATTTTTAATGCATTTAAAATTTTCCTTAAAAAATTTGGGCGCGCCCCCCGAACCCCCAAATCCCCACCACTGTTTGGCTTTTGAAACTTTTCCTCCAAGTTCCGCCACTGATTCTAGGCATCTAGCGGACTATATACCTGTTGTCATGGTCTATCTCAAGAGCTTTCTTAACATCAAATTCTGCCAAATCCAAGTCAGCCAACTCGATATAAGCCTGAGCTCTCCTATAAAGTGCCTCAACGTTTGTGCTTTAGAGATCCAGAACCTGCTCGATGAAATTCATTCAGCGATTGTAAAGGGATTTATTGAGAAGACAAAAAAATTATCAGAGAGTGCCTAACAAAACTGCAGAAATACCTTAGTACACAATCTCTCAGCTTCATTGTAATTTTTCAGGTTCAACTTGCAAGCCGCATTGTTCAGGTTGCAAGCAACCTTCAGTGCCTTAGCCTGCTTCTTCTCCTCTTCACTGAAGGAGGAATCATACTCTACGTACTTGGCAGCCTGCGCTAAGGTTTCAGTATCACAAATAATCAGAAGCTTATGAAATGCATTAAAAAGGAAGCCAAAGTATAGTACTCCCTCCGGTCCTAATTATTGGAACAAATTACCAGAATTTGGAGGGATTAAGGAGAGAAGTTAAATTAGTTAATTATATGTATTTTCCTGAAATAACCCATCCTCCTCCAAATATCTCCCTCTCTCCTTCCCCTCCCCCACTTTTCTCTCCCCTCTGCCTTCTCGCCACTTGTCCCTCTCCAGTTTAATATTATTATATAGATAATTATATTAAACTGAGAGAAGCGAAGAAAAACGCATCAAAGTATTTGATGTTAAATCCAACGGGAAACAATGATTAATAAATTAGTTAATTATTATTATTCAATTTAAATGAATTAGTTAATTCATTTAGAGGTAAATTCATTTAAAAAATCAGGTCCACCCAATCATTATTAATTATTATCTATATAATAATAATTAGTTAATTATTATTATTCAATTTAAATGAATTTACCTCTAAATATTAATTATTCAATTTAAATGAATTTGTGGTGATGATTATTTACCTCTATTGGTCCTCGATATAAAACATTATTTTTAATCTCAACTTTTGATTATTGAATATAAATATGGGTATTATAGGAAAAAAATGACAAAAGTTAAAACTTGTTCTTATAATTAGACCAAAACCAACTTCAAAATTTGCTCCTATAATTGGACCGGGAGGAGTAATATATTAATAATGTTAAATTATATTACCTTGTCATATCTTTTAGAAGCTTTAGGGCCAGTTTGAGAGTTTGATTTTAGAGGGAAAGGAAAGGGAAGAGAGGGTTTTGGTAGTCCATTCCCTTGTCTGTAAGTTTTAAAAATAAGAGGGGAGGAAATCAGAGATTTTTACAAATCCCCCAAAACCCTCTTTCTTCTAAAAAATAAAGTTCCCCCAATATGAGGGGTTTTAAAAAGGAAAATAGATTAATTACTTTTTTACCCTCATTCACCCCCACCAATCCACCACCACCCCACCACCGCCACCACCACCACCACATAAATAATTTTTTGAATATAAAAATTACATAAATATTTTTTTTTTTTTAAAAAAATTATTTGTAAAGTATAATAATTATATTAATTATTAAAGAAAAGAACAAAATGGTAAAAATAACTCATTAATCCTCTATCTTCCTCCCTTACTATTTTTTTAACTTCCAAACAAGGGAGGAAATATCCTCTATTTTCCTTCCATCCCCACCCCTCCATTCTCCTTGCATCTCTTTCCTTCCCCTTCCTTCCCAACTCCCAAACAAAGCCTTAACATATTTTCCACACTTAAACCACGCATTTCCTTCTTCTTTCTTCTTAGCAGCACCTTCAATCTTCTCCTGTGTGTTCATATCCCAGGACACCTTCACCTGAAGAAAAGAAAAAGGTTAGGAAAATAGACTTGACAACAATAAAAGAAATTAATAATTTCTCAGAGAAAAGACATAAAACTGACAGAAGACGGATATAAAAAGAATAATTGAATTTTAAGATTGTTGGTAGCACAGATTTTCTCAAGCAAAAGATAGCAGGATGTCAACCTAAGACTATCGCATCAGGGAGAGAAAATTTAAGTGATGACAATTTCCTTAGTTATGAACATGGAGGGAAGGGCTCTATGGATTTAACAAATGTTGAGCATATATTTTAGAGAAAGATAAGAAAATATGCAAAAAGGGGAAAGCAGATCCTATAGATGTCCAGTTACCTATATTATTGCATAAGATTACAATTTTCAACATTCTTTGTAAGATTTAATCAGGGTCGGATTCAGATTAGTCACCCACCATAGACAGGTGCGCGACCCGGGTCGGATTAGTTGGAGCGAAACTCTGGATATCGAATGAGCAACCTAAAAAAAAAAAATTATGTAGACTGTGCCCAGCAGTAGATTAGATACCCAAGAATGCTATGGCGCTTCAACTTTCAAACATGGAATATGAGAAATGGAGATTCCTGCTACAGGTTAATTAACCTTCCTATTTCTGTCCAGCCAATGTAGCTTTGATTATCACTATGGAAAGATGCCTCTCACTTGTATAAATTCTGCGTTTGTTTCATATCTATACATAATATTATAAAATATCCATTAAACCATAACTAGTAAATACTGCTTATTTCTCAGATTAAGTGCCACAAAAGGACCCGCAAGTTAAAAGGGAAAAAAGATTCAATGAACAGCTTAAAACTTTCAGTCTGCCTTATTTAACATACCTTCACAAATGATACTAGTTCGACTTCATAGTAAACAGTTGAGTTGGGAGGAACAACAGCCAATTCTTGTTTGGACTCGGATGAACAAAAGGCATACTCACGAGCAACAGCCAACAAGGCTACTTCACGGCTTCACCCTTTTTCATAGTCAAGACTGCTCTATCGAGTCCACCAATGACTTGCTCTGTTCACCACATCAAACATTTCACTTCAGCTGCACAATAACATTAAAGGAAAATGGGGCAGAAAACCGGGATATTTCAGTTACCTTCATCTGTTTTGAATTCAAACAGTTCTTCATCATGGCCCTTCTTCATGAAGACAGTGCCATCTTGCAGTTTGCCAATCAATTTCACTGGGCACACGCCAACAGTGTCAGGAATTGATTGTTTAGAAAAACAAAAATAGAAGCTTCATAACCTGCAATCACCTTTCACGACAGCTCCTTCATTTGGACGCTCATATCCTTCCCCTTCACTGAGGATTTTCTTAATGATTTTTTTATCATCAGTTACTTCTGAAACAGTCTTCCAAGATACCAATTCAAGAGTAATCTGCAAGGATGCATTTGGTGGAACTGCACCATCATCCCCATGTGCTGCTTTACCCTTCTCACAAAAACCATCTACGACAAAATAAAATGAATGTATATATCGGAATTTATCCTTTGAACAGAAAAGCAAAGCAGGAGAAGATCAAATAAAAAGATTAGCCACATGGCTGAAGAATTCTTCAGACAACTTACATTGCGGCATCACAGTTAAAAGCACTTTCTCTCCCTTCTTCATGGTTTTCACAGCCTTTGCAAACGCAGGACAAAAGTAACCTATTTCAGGATAAACAGTAATGTCAGATTATAAACATAAGCAAGTTTGGGAGAAAACAATAGCAAATAAGTAAATACTAACCCTCGTTCACAGTAAACTCCACTCCATCAGATTTTGATACAAGTGTTCCATCTTCAAGACAAGCTTCATATTTAACTGCATCATTTGTGAGCAAAGTCAGACCTCGGAAGTCAACATACACCACAAATAGCGCTGGCAAACAACATATGTGTAGGTGCACACCTAAAACTTCATCAGGATCTTTGGGGTTATTCCATTTCTCTCCTTCAGTAAGTATTTTCTTAAATATGCCACCATCCTTGCTTATGTCTTTCACACTGGTCCAAGACAGAAGCTCCACATCAAATTGAAGAGCATTTGGAGGAATGGTTGGAGGCGAACCAGATTCACCAAATGCTAGTTCAGCAGGGATGGTGAAAATGGCATTTTCACCTTTCTTCATGGTTTTAATACCCTGATCCCATCCTTTAATTACTTGCCCTGCAGTTCCACAATGCCAACTTTAAATCCAATCCATTCCAGAAATGACTAGTTATATTGTCAATACATTTTAGGTCCATCTAGCAAACTTTAAATGTATACCCACTCATGCGAACCAAACTCCGGACAGGAATTCTGATGACTTAGATATTATACATTTTGTGACATGAATCGAAACAAAAATCCATCAAAACAGAACTGTGTAGCAGAAATCACGCGAACAATGATTCCTAGAAGCATACAATCAAAAATAAAAAAGCCATACAACGTCAAATTAACTTTTCAATCCCGTAAAATACAGAATGAAAACTCAATAGCATTGTCACATACTCCATATAATTAACTGAATTTGAATTGTTAGTCAGCTTATAATTCAACACTTCCTAATTGGAACACCGAGTTCCAAGTATATCGACTACCAGATCAAGTGTTTTCACCATGACTATTATGAATGCAAATGCAGCACTCACCTTGTCCAAGCATGAACTTAAAGGGGGTCCCTCTGTCGCGGCTCGAATCGAACTTGGTCCCATCAAGCAGCGTTCCCGTGTAATGAACTATCACCAGAACAAAACAAAAAATGAGAGTAACCAAGAACATCATTTTCTACAAATGAAATTACAATACTACCTTCGACTTCATCGCCCACTTCAGGTGTGTCCCAGCCTTCACCTTCCTTGAGGAGCTTCTTCTTCAATCCCTGCTTTCCGATCTCCTTCTCCTCTCCAACCTTAAAAGTAGCGTCGTCAACGGGGAGATCGAAGTCCTCGCTCATTTCCTCCGGCGGGGGCATATCGAAATCCTCATCCATCTGTGGCGCGAGAATTTAGGAAACAGCGAGAAGACTGTGATAAAAGAACGAAGGTTCGAGAAGACACAGAAGCGCAGAGAACAGAACGTAGGAGATGAAGGAACAAAGAGGGCTTTTAAACAGAGTGTACATAGTTCTGTGTGATTCTATCATTGTATGGGCATCTACTATGAATTGTTGGAGCAATCTAGACGCATGACGGAGTGTACATAGTTCATGTTCTCTAGTCATCAATATGTAGCTTAAAAATTCACAGATGTTGACTCTTTTCCTTGTCTTTGTCAAAATTAATGTCTCCTCCCTGTATGGAATATCATCTTTGTATCCATCTTCTCTACAAGAAAGTAAGATAGGATATTGTAGAGGCAAATAAGAGGCATGGAATTCATTTATTCGTTGAAGTGTCCCCTCATGTGTCTCTGGAATAACGTCCCTCACATTGAAATTTATATCTGTGTCTCCTACAGTTAATACTGCGACTTTTAATGCAGATGGCAAATTGTAAGTTCGAACATCACGCTTTCTATTGCCAATTAAACACATCTTAAATGAAGGCTGATTTGGATTGTATAGCATTTCTATAGCCAAACGAAATTGCTTGACAAAATGATTTATCTCATCTAATTGTTTCTTTATCTGATCAACAATCTTTAGATTGATGGCATTGTCCTTTTGATGTTTACTGAAATAATGAACTGAAAATGATGTCAGTTTATACTATATGCATATAACACAGGAAATAAATTACAGATTTGTTACCTCACTGTCGTGATTCTGTTTGAGACTTTATTGTCCGTGTCAAGAATGTGTAGTTGGGAGAACACAGGCCTTGCACCTTCAGGTGACATTAGCGTGCCAATGGTATGATAGTTTACTCGTGATAAAGCTAATGTGTATGGACCACCACCAGAATTGAGTGAATGATCAATTCTCTTTCCCATTGATGTGAAAGAAATCATGTTATTGAACTGCCTTATATTTGCATGAAAGTTTCTGGAATAAAGGTGGTGGGGCTTTCAGAGGAGTTAGAACAACCTTGCCTTTCAGGCAACATAGGGAAAATGTGTTGTAATCACCCTACTTTTTATCTTTCTTTACTCTTTCATTAAACCATAGCTTTGCTTCACCAAATATGCATACGTACTTTGGATCCCCCTCATATGTGAACATTTTCAAGCAGTATATTATTAATAACCATATATTATAATTATAAATGTAGTAATATATTCAATGTATTGAAGTTCACCTAGGTAAAATTGATACTTGCCTTGATAAGGAAAATCAGAAAAAATAATTTGACTGACATTCGTTTCTTGCGATATAATGTTGTCCAGTGATATGAGTGGTTCATGAACTATTTAGAAATACATTGAACTCATGCCCATCAGGTATTGGCAAACTTATCATACAGAACCACCAGGGAATTTAAATAACAGAGGGATTATATGATGCTATATTCAGGCCTGGAAGATTTTCTAGTTCACTATCATTAGAGTGGTTTTGTTCCTCTGCATCCAACTCAAAATTGAACTCTATGTTCTTGTAATATTCTTCTTGTGGGATGTAACATCCCATTTGCCGTTTCCAAATATTTCGTCAGAGCATTGGAGCGAAAGAGTGATTCATAACAAACATCAACCACGTGTAACATTGTAATGATTACATTAATCCTAGAGTTTGAAAGCGAATAACAGAAAGATAGATAAGTCCACCACGGGATGCTTGCCTCGATCTTCGATTGCAGAGTAATATCACTTTTATTAGTGATTTGCAATCATAAACGATTTTAGGTAAAAATTACCATTTTGCCCTTCTACCCCTAATTTGGACATTGCATCTTTCAATGCAATGAGGCATAAAAACAAGCATAGGAACAAATTGTTCCTAGATCAAAACAACGAGTTCTACTATAACTACCGAAAGAACTACGTAAAAAAACTAAGGACATAAGAACTTACTTAGCTAAGGCAAACTTTTGCGAGCTTCTCACTCTAAGTTTCGCCAAGGTAGAGAAAGAAAAGGTGTGAAGAATGAAGAAGGGAAGGGTGCTTTTATAGAAAAGGGAGGGACAATGTGGGTATTAACAAAAGTCTTCGAAATGATTCGGCGTTGGATCTAGGGTTTTTGTAAGATGCAATCTTGACCATTGTCTTGGCCGACCTTTGGTCCCCCAAAAGTCAAAGATTGATTTTTCATCTTGCTTTATGGCCTCCTATCCGATAAAGCTACCCGATACGGTCCGTTTCGCTTTCGCGAAACTCAAAAATCCGGCATGTAACTTTGAAGATCTTTTCATCCTCTTTCATATTATCTATTTTAATCCTCTTTTTGATCATATCCAGGTAAGAAGATATTCCGACAAACGCGTCCTGTAGAATTTCACTTGTACTTAATTTGATCACTGTTTTACCTCGGTTTACCCGTAGAATTTATTTATGACTTTTCCCCTTATGGCCTCACCGCATTATATTATTATTTTATTCTAATTATCATTTTAATTATTTAAACAATTCTTTTAATTAAAAATAACCATAATTTCGAATTTTTTAAAAATTCAGATTTATTTATTTTTTCTATAATTTTTTCCATTTTTTAAAAATATAATATTTTTTACCAAAAATTCCCGACCCCCGCCTTCGGAATTAATTTCTTCGTTATGATCTTTTCGGATCAGGTTTGTTCATATATTTATATTTACTAATTTACAGTATATTGTTATCTTTCAAACTTCTATACGGATTTTATATCCTATGTAAAATATTAAAAATGTTTTACTTACCCCAGGATAACACTTCCATATTTTCTCATAATTTTTCATGATCTTTCGCATTTATCATAATATTTTTAGACCGTTTTATCACCATTATATCATTTTTAGTCATTCCGTTTCATCGATTTTCCCGTAACTTTTTCAACAATTTACTCTATAATTATAACAATTTTCTATAATAGTTTTAGCTCATGAATTTACTTTGATATAATGTTGTCCAGTGATATGAGTGGTTCATGAACTATTTAGAAATACATTGAACTCATGCCCGTCAGGTATTGGCAAACTTATCATACAGAACCACCAGGGAATTTAAATAACAGAGGGATTATACGATGCTATATTCAGACCTGGAAGATTTTCTAGTTCACTATCATTAGAGTGGTTTTGTTCCTCTGCATCCAACTCAAATTTGAACTCTATGTTCTTGTAATATTCTTCTTGTGGGACATCTTTGATACATAGTCAACAAAGGTGGTTGTAGTATGCAAAAGAGTTAGAAATTAAAAACGTGCATCGCATTCATTAATACATATATTATTTATTGTCCTTGAAATATAAGCATCTGTAATATTCTCATTACAAATGGAAGAAAGCAGTGTCTACTACAATCTTCCTTGCGTATGTACACCAAAAATATAACTTAAAAAGAATTTTTTTATTCTTGTTTATTGTTTTGTAGGTTATGGCGTACCTGTATGTTCAGGAATGTTGGGAGAAACAACAAAGGCATATGAACTCAATGAACTCTCACCCTGTTTGACAGTTGGATGCCTCTTGTTTCTTGGTCTGTAAGACTTGGCCGGAGTCTATTCACGGCCTCTCCATCGTGTACTTTTACTCTTCAATACATGTTTTAAAGAGTCATTAATTTGATCTCCTGAGGGATCAAAAAGATTGCATGCCGTTAGTACGTTATGAACATTACTCATACAAGCCATTTTAAAAAAAACAACATCAGCAAAGTCAACCATGCTATAAACTTCAAAACGATCTGAGAGGTTTGATTGAACGTTGGTTATGTCATGCAAAACTTTTGCACTCTTTTGTTCTAAGCAAGGTTTTTACCCACATTGAGATGCTTCTCCCAAAATGAATGATTGTTGGTGAAAAGCATGTTTTCTCGAGATGGTGTATCATGGTTTGAATTGACCGTGTAAAACATGCTTCTGGACATAGGTGTCTAGGTTTGCACAACATTGCCATGAGCTTCAGATTGACTATAATCTAGGGAGCGATGGGGTTCCTCAGTGGTTCCTGCAGATTTCATGGAAATATGGTATTAGATGTAAACATTTAACTTCAACCATTATAATAAAAAGATGAGAACATAGGAGGAAACCTTTCTCTATGATGGTTCTTGAAGAATTTGATCCTCCTTGTGTCAGGATATAGGGCGTTGAAGAATATATATTGTATAAACAAAGTTAATATAATTTTATTCTCTATGTGACATGATACTTTTAAATATGCAGACAAAATGGCCTTTATCCTATCAGTCTATACAATTGGCAATATGACACTTGAAGACAAAAAACACATTAATTGCAAACCTTGACTGTATATTAAAATGAATTGAGTTGGAAAAGCAAAATATCAGCACAGCATTGTGCTCAATGAGGAACCGTTGACTTCATACTGTTAACTTTCTGTATGCCCACAATGACATGAATCGAAGGTGACTGTAAATAAATTATGGTAATTCAGTCAAATTCTAACTGGATGATTTGAGATACATGAACCATATTCATCATGAGAGGTAACAGAATGGTCACTGATAACAGTTGTGAAATAAGTTTTAGAATTACAGTTGGATTTTCATCATGATAGGTGTAGACTCTGATTACACGCATAATTAATCATTAATGGCAGTCACACATATGACACCTAATATTAACATGTAACATTGGTTTAATCAAAACATTTCCTTCTTGGAATGGTGTTATAAACAATGAGGTCTTCCTGTTATAAGAAGACAAAAAAGGCATTTAATGCTAGCATTAACTGAATAGAACAATAAAGTGTTAGCAGGAAAGGCTACATTTCAGCAAGACATTGAGCTCTATTAGGAACCGTTGACTCCAGACTGTAAAATTTCCGATCTTTGCCCATATTGACATGGATTTTAGGTGCCTGTAACAAAATACCCATAGTTCAGTCATAATCTAACTGGATAATTTGAGATACAGGAACTTGAATAAGCAAAAGAGGTGAATGAATGGTTACTAATAACACGTGTGAAGCAATAAAATGAATTATACTATGTCCGTCATGAATAGTTAATGTTCTGATTAAATTGCATATGTAAATTAGCTTCTGCTTCCTCAAATATGCTTCATAGTTATGTCATCATCAATGGGCTTGTTTGGGATACCGGTGGTCAAAATGACTTGTGGAAAAGTCAGATTGGGTAAAATTCATATTGTGAAATATGATTTATGTTTGGATTGGTGGTTGCATAAGTAGCTTTTGTGAAATTGAAACTTGTTTAGAATGACGGAAGCATAAGTGACTTTTGAGATAATTATAAGAGAAAAATTAAAATCAAAATTACCAAAAATATAAAAAATGCTAAATTACAAAATTTGACAATGCTAAAATACATAATTTGATCAAATGAATATTATATAAGTAACTAGGAACTTAAGCCCTGTACAATATATATGCATAACATGATTAAACTAATCATTATGAAATAATCATTTAAAAATAATAACAATAATAGGGCTTGCACCAAATATTAACTTGTCACTTTAGTTCCAACAGAACATGTCTATGAGGATTGTGCTAACAAATTCTAAAAGATTTCCTTATTGGAATGGTCTCACAAACAATAAAGTCATATTGTCATAAATAGAACAACAATCTTCCTCAACCTACATAAACTTGAACCTCTCTACCTTACAACTATATAAACTTAATCATGACAGACATCTTACTGCATGTACATGTCTTTGTTTTTTGGGTTCGTATAGATCCATTTATATTTGTTGAAATCAAAATAACTTTCTGGCTCAACTAATGTGCAATCTTCAGTTAAAACCTTGGCTAATGCCATTAGCCACGTGCATGTTTCTATCTACGTGATTATGAGAACTTAATCATTAATAATTGAACACAGAAACTAACATACTGCTAGGAAAAACATGACACTTTGGAATGGAAAGAAATAAGATCCATTACAATGAAAGTACACAACTGGGAAACTATTTAAATGATATGAAAGTAAAACAACAACTTTCAAATAGAATGAAGCCTAAACCTAAGTTCCATTGATTCCAAAAGACAAGACAAGTCAACACTCCGCTTGACATTCGTCCTTCTTTTTCAATAGGACGGGGCTAAGAAGAACCTTGAGGCACAGTTGACGGATCATCTCTGCCACCACTCCACTTGACATCTGTCCTTCTTTTGCAGGTGGTTGAGTAGCATTCTAGCACAGGTTAGTGATTGGAATATCTTCATCATCTACAGCTTTATTTCCAACCTCAGTAACATTGGGTTCATCAGTCTCTACAAAAGCATCGCCACCGACCTCAGATGCAACAACTAAAAGCTTTTGGTTCCTATAGCCAAGGAGCAAAATATTAACTACGGATATAAGATAACCATTTGAATGCAAACAAATGTCAATGAGGTTGTAAGATGCGCTAGCATCTGTGATTCAGTTACAGATTGTCCCGCATCCAGTAAAATATTCAATTGAGCATTGCAATAAGTTAGTGAGATTATTAATACATTCAACAAATGAACACTCTTTTGCAGCAACATCGAATAGCATACCTCTACAGATGCAGCATCAAATTCATTCGTGCGGTCTTCACATATAGTAAACTCAATCACACTAATGCTGGAGCCAGGGAACTTCTTGTTATAATCATTGAGTTTCATTTTGATTAATAACATCTTCCCGACGGGAGCTTCCACGTCCTTAGGGAATGCAGTGTTTTTGTTCTTCTACAAAATATATAAGGCTGAATTTATACATCTAGACATACTTTACGAATGAAAATGTGTCTTGTTTACCCCTGGTAGACTAAGCTTCAGTTGCAAGGCAGTCCTGTTGAGTAGTTCAACAGCATGTTTGTCCCAGAAAATAACAGAAGCAGACCCTGAGTCATCTTTCACCATGCAGTGGAGTTTCATTCTATGTGACTAAAACATATTAATGTTAGATTCATACATGAACGACGCTAAATCCATATCATATACAGTCAAAGCATTTTTCATACTTTGGCGCAACTGAGTCTGGTGCTCTTTTACATCCTGGGCATAACAAAGGACTGTTTGGATTTTTCTCATCTTTAGGCTTAGGCTTTGATGAGAACTTTGTGTAGCCATCATAAATCCACCCATATTTACTCTCAATCTTTTGAATCTCACAATTGATCACAAATATAGCAATTGAAGTAGTAAAAGGTTAGACAGAATGTAGTGTTAAACATAGTAAATAACCAAGTAACGATATGGTGAGTTTTGTTTGCTGATTCATAGAACTTCCACTTGATACCTGATTCATTTGAGATGGTACATACTGAATGAAGGTAGTTACCAAGGTAGTTAAGATCGCGATTTTACTTAAGATCGGAAGGGGGTAGTAAGATCGTAAATCGTGGGGATGGTAAAGATCTTACTATTTTAATTTTAGCAATAATAAAAAATATATATGCATATAAAATAACATTTAACTCACAACTTAATCCTAAAAGACAATTCAATCTTCAAATAAAAATATATAGCATTCAAAATAACATTTAATGAGTTCTAAAAGACAATTCAAAGCATTCAAAATAAAAATATAGTCATCATCTAGCATGCCATCTCCAAAGTTGGAAACATTCAACTTGAGCCACAAATACAAAATACCAAATCACCAAAACAAAATACTTCAAATCTAATCTATCAAAGCATTCAAATCACAATCATCATCTAGCATCATGGGCATGACATCTTCCTCTCCATCTTCAAAGGCTTTTTTGTCAAAATTTGGTAACTCCAAATCATTTCTAGGCTCAACCAAAGCTTCATTTTGAGTTGGCACCAAGTTGTCTACATCTAAGTCTTCAATGTTAGATGGGTTAGATGGACTTTCATCATTTTCCACACTCCAATCATCATCAGAAGAAATATCATCAACATTATACTCATTCACTTTTCTAGTCACCTTCTTCTTGGCCAATCTTGAATTAGCCATCACAAAGTTTTTTTTTTCAAACGATTTCTTCTCTTTGTATGGACCTAAGCAAATATAAAAACTATTAATACAAAATTCATTCTTGAAATGAAATATAATTCATATTTATGAAAATTTACCATCTCAAAGGCACTCCAATTACGCTTACAACCGGAGGCACTGCATGTCAAGCTCAAAACACAAATAGCAAATTTTTGGAGCTCCGGATGTTCATCCCCATACGACTCCCACCATTCTGCTGGAGTTTTTTTTTTCCTTAATTGCAATCTTAGCTGTTGGATTACCAAAAAACTTCTTTGGATACTTGAAATCTTCAAGTTGAGCATCAATCTTAGATATTTCTTCTATATCCCCCACCATCCTTTCTAAGCATTCATATAATCCACGTTTCACTTTAAAATCAGCCCTAAATGAAGAATTATAATGTAATTGCGTGTTAAGATAATAGCTTGCGGCATGCAAAAGACAATGAAGTTGCTTGTCCCATCTATCATGACTTCCCACATAGGCAAATAACTGAAGAATAAAAAAAAAATTGAATTAGTCTAGAGAACAAAACTACAAATTTAAATCAAACTTGATAATTTACCCTCTTGCTACGCTGTTGAAGGCATGAGCAATTCTCTTTTAGCCCGATCAATCTCCTCATAAATGAAGCCTATGGTTGGCTTCACATCTAAATCAACCATACGGAGCACCCTGACCAAAAGCACCTTTCAAGCAAGTAACAATAATTTTCCCAAAAATCCGTGTCCAAAATCACATCTTCTATAAGCTTCACATCCTTTGTCTTTGCAAACCGGCTAGACTTCCACTCTTTGGAGGTGAACATCCGAATCAATGCTCATTTGTTATCATGGACACACCTCAAAGTTAGGTAAGATGTGGCAAAGCGAGTGATGGCTGGTCTCACCAAATCTTTTCCTTTAGTGAAGTGGTGCAATAAAAGAAGTTCTTGAATAAATGTAGGTTGTAATTTTTTCCCCCATGGAATAGTATGATGGTGAACTAGTATCCTCTTTTCCGAATCCTTGAGCTGCACAAGGTGTCCAATACAATCTCTTTCTTTTCTCCATTAAGATCTCTTTGCAGCTTTGTAATTCGCTGCATTATCTGTCACTACTTGAATAACATTTTCTTCACCAACCTCTACAACAACATCATCAATCATCTTAAAAATTTTATCAACAGTTTTAGATATGTCAAATGCATCAATAGACTTGAGGAAAACAGTTCCCTTAGGGTTGTTCACTAAGAAATTTATGATTATCCTCCTCCTTTTGTCGGTCCACCCATCTGTCATTATTGAGCATCCAAATTTCTTCCAATAAGCTTTATCTTCTTCAATATCCTGTATTGTTGAGTCATATTTTTTCTTCAAATATTTAACTTTGATCTTATGGTAGAATGGTGGCTTGAATCCTCGACCATGTTTTGAAACTCATTCAAACATTTTACAATTCCTCCATCCTTGCCACATTCTGTAAGATATTTGAATGAGTTTCAAAACATGGTCGAGGATTCAAGCCACCATCCTACCATGAGATGCTAGTTAAATATTTGAAGGAAAAATATGACTCAACAATGCAGGATATTGAAGAATATAAAGCTTATTGGAAAAAAATTGGATGCTCAATAATGACAGATGGGTGGACCGACAAAAGGAGGAGGACAATCATAAATTTCTTAGTGAACAGCCCTAAGGGAATTGTTTTCCTCAAGTCTATTGATGCATCTGACATATCTAAAACTGCTGATAAAATTTTTAAGATGATTGATGTTGTTGTAGAAGTTGGTGAAGAAAATGTTATTCAAGTGGTGACGGATAATACAGCAAATTACAAAGCTGCAGGAGAGATGTTAATGGAGAAAAGAAAGAGATTGTATTGGACACCTTGTGCAGCTCATTGCATTGATTTAACATTGGAGGATTTGGAAAAGAGGATACCAGTTCACCATCATACTATTCCAAGGGGGGAAAAAATCACAACCTATATTTATTCAAGAACTTCTTTGATTACTTTATTACACCACTTCACTGAAGGAAAAGATTTGGTGAGACCAGCCATCACTCGCTTTGCCACATCTTACCTAACTTTGGGGTGCGTCCATGATAACAAAGGAGTATTGATTCGGATGTTCACCTCCAAAGAGTGGAAGTCTAGCCGGTTTGCAAAGACAAAGGATGAGAAGCTTATAGAAGATGTGGTTTTGGACACGGATTTTTGGGAAAAATATTGTTACTTGCTTGAAAGGTGCTTATCCTTTGGTCAGGGTGCTTTGTATGGTTGATTTAGATGTGAAGCCAACCATGGGCTTCATTTATGAGGAGATTGATCGGGCTAAAGAGAGAATTGCTCATGCTTTCAACAGAAGAGTAAATTAAAGAGGGATAAATTATCAAGTTTGATTTAAATTTTCAATTTTTTTTATTCTTCAGTTATTTGCCTATGTGGGAAGTCATTGGTGATAGATGGGACAAGCAACTTCATTGTCCTTTGCATGCTGCAGGCTATTACCTTAACCTGCAATTACATTATAATTCTTCATTTAGGGCTGATTTTGAAGTGAAACGTGGATTATATAAATGCTTAGAAAGGATGGTGGGGGACATAGAAGAAATATCTAAGATTGATGCTCAACTTGAAGATTTCAAGTATCAAAGGAAGTTTTTTGGTAATCCAATTGCCAAGATTGCAATTAAGAAAAAAAAAAAAAAAACTCCAGCAGAATGGTGGGAGTCGTATGGGGATGAACATCCGGAGCTCCAAAAATTTGCTATTCATGTTTTGAGCTTGACATGCCTTTGAGATGGTAAATTTTCATGAATATGAAATATGAATTATATTTCATTTCAAGAATGAATTTTGTATTAATTGTTTTTATATTTGCTTAAGTCCATACAAAGAGAATAAATCGTTTGAAACAAAAAACTATGAATGATATTGTTTTTGTGATGGCTAATTCAAGATTGGCCAAGAAGAAGGTGACTAGAAAAGTGAATGAGTATAATGTTGATGATATTTCTTTTGATGATGATTGGATTGTGGAAAATGATGAAAGTCCATCTAACATTGAAGACTTAGATGTAGACAACTTGGTGTCAACTCAAAATGAAGCCTTGGTTGAGCCTAGAAATGATTTGGAGTTACCAAATTTTGACAAAAAAGCCTTTGAAGATGGAGAGGAAGATGTCATGCTCATGATGCTAGATGATGATTGTGATTTGAATGCTTTGATAGATTAGATTTGAAGTATTTTGTTTTTGTTTTGGTGATTTGGTATTTTGTATTTGTGGCTCAAGTTGAATGTTTCCAACTTTGGAGATGCCATGCTAGGTGATGACTATATTTTTATTTTGAATGCTTTGAATTGTCTTTTAGGACTCATCAAATGTTATTTTGAATGCTATATGTTTTTATTTGAAGATTGAATTGTCTTTTAGGATTAAGTTGTGAGTTAAATTAAAACAGTAAGATCTTTATGATTCGTGTCGATCCCACGATTTACGATCTTGCTAGCCCCTTCTAATCTTATGTAAAATCACGATCTTGACTACCTTGCGCGTCTGGGACCGATATTGCCGTATTGAATTGGTCAACAACATCCGATACGGTCAAATGGAACTTCAGTGAATTTTTAAAAAATGAAGGCGTTTTTTAACTGACAATTTTGGCCCAAAAATACCTAAATCAAAAACTGATGTAAGACTCACCCTCGAATTCGATTCAACGACACTGTCTCTCCTTGATGTTGTCGCTTCTTTCCTCAACGACCTCGCTTATCTCCTCCACTATTGGTTCACTGTCTTTGTTCTGGACGTTGTTCTTCGGCTCTTCCGAAGTGATTCAATGAAGATTATTCCTTTTTTTAATTTCATATAATTTTTATTTTGTATTAAGTTTATGATTTATGCCTATGTTTTTATTTTAGTTTTCTATTTTCTATCTTGGTCTTTTGTTTCTTAAATTTTATGATTATGTATTTTTTTATATGATTATGTTTGTAAATTATGCTTTTTATTTTCATGATTCTGTTTGTAAATTCTGCTTTAACATGATTTTGTTTTTAAAATGATTGATAGAATGGAGTCAAACATAAATCAAAGCAATAGTTCAATACACATACAGTCCAACGCACGAAATGTGGACACTGAAGTTGAAAACTTGAACATGCCATTGTGGAGTCATGTTACTAGACTTGACGATATAATAGAAGAAGGAGGGAATGTGAGTTTGAAGTGCAACTTTTGCAAACTTGAATACAAAGTTTATACACAAGAGTAAAGGCTCATTTGTTAAAGATTAAATGTAAAGGGATTGAAGTACGTAAGAGTGTTAAGGAGGCATCTTTGATAGAAATGGGAAAATTGGAAGAGGAATATTCTGAAATGGTGAGGAATAATGCACCGAGACACGTTACCACCCATTAGCTTTTCGGCTACAACTAGTACATCCGCTAAAAGAAAAAGAAGTGATGAAGGAACTGCAAGCATGAGTCCTGTTGAGAGGGCTTTCAATATAGGAGAGCGAGAAGAATTAAATCATATTATTGCTCGGATGTTTTATTCTGCTGGATTGATATTTCATTTGGCAAGGAACCCGTACTTTCAACAAGCATTCATTTATGGCAGAAGTCATAACATTGGAGGTATTTAATGTTATGAAATATTATGTTCTATAATTTCTTTTTACCTCATTTTATATATCCCTCGATTTTAACTGTTTTCTGTTATGACTTCAGGTTATCGACCCTTGGCTACAACTTCTTGTGGGCTACTCTTTTGCAACAGGAGAATGATAACGTTAAGAGGTTGTCTATATATATGCTTGATCTCTTTGGAGATCAAACGGTGTGAGTATTGTTATTGATGGGTGGACTGATTCCTAAAGGAAGCCAATAATTAATTTCATGGCAGAATGTGACGGTGCGGCCATGTTTTTGAAAAGTGTTGATTGTTTTGGTGATATCAAGGGTAATTATTTTATCTTCAACTTGCTAAAGGAAGTAATTCAAGAAGTTGGGGTGGAAAAGGTGGTTGAGGTAATAACAGATAATGCTGCTCATTGTAAGAGTGCAGGGCAACTTATTGAGCAAGAATATCTTACTATTGAGCAAGAATATCTTACTATCAGCTGGACATTATGTGTTGTTCACACTTTGAATTTGGCTTTGAAGAAAATTTGTACAGCCAAAAATGTAGAGAATAATGAGATTACTTATGGAGAGTGTAGTTGGATATACGGGAAATTGTTGGCCATGTTCCAACAATCAAGAATTTCATCATGACTCATTCTAAGAATGTCCATGTTTAATGAGTTGGCTTAGAATGAGTCATGATGAAAGTCTTGATTGTTGGAACATGGCCAACAATTTCAGATATCCAACTACACTCTCCATAAGTAATCTCATTATTCTCCACGTTTTTTGCTGCACAAATTTTCTTCAAAGTCAAATTCAACGTGTGAATAACACATGATGTCCAACCGATAGTCGGATATTCTTGCTCAATAAGTTGTCTTGCACCCTTACAATAAGCAGCATTATTTGTTATTACCTGAACCACATTTTCCACCCCAACTTCTTAAATTACTTCCTTTAGCAAGTTGAAGATGAAATATTTACCTTTGATATTACCAGAACAATCAACACTTTTCAAAAACATGGTTGCACCATCACATACCGCCATAAAATTATTTATTGGCCTCCTTTAGGAATCACTCCACCCATCATTGACAATACTCACAGCGTTTGATCTCCAAAGAGATTGGGCATGGATACACTACCTATCAACATTATCCTTTTCATATTGCAAAAGAGTAGTCCACAACAAATTATAGCCAGAGGGTCGATAACTTGAAGTCACAACAACAAAAACGATTGAAAACAAGGGAAATAAATGGGGTAAAAAGAAATTATAAAACATAATATTTCATAACACTAAGTACCTCCAATGTTATGACTTGCGGCAAAGTGAATGCTTGTTGAAAGTACATGTTCCTTACCAAATGAAATGACAATCCAATAGACTAAAACATTTGAGCAATAATTTATATGATTTGATTATTCCCGCTCCCCCATATTGAAAGTCCTCTCAACAAGACTCATGCTTACAATTCCTTTATCACTTCCGTTTCTTTTAGCAAATGTACTAATTATAGCTGAAAAGCTAGTGGGTGGTAAAGGAACATGTCTCGATGCATTATTCCTTACCCTTTCAGAATATTCCTCTTTCAGTTTTCTCATTTCCATCAAAGATACCTCCTTAACACTCTTACACTTCAATCCCTTTACATTTAATCTTTAACAAATAAATATTTACTCTCGCATATGAACTTTTGTATTTAAGTTTGCAAAAGTTGCACTTCTAACTCACATTCCCTCATGCTTCTGTCCACATTTTATGCGTTGGAACTTCAATGTACATTTTGTGTATTAAACTATTGCTTTGATTTATGTTTGACTACATTCTATCAATCATTTTTAAAACAAAATCATGTTAAAACATAATTAAGAAGCAAAATTTACAAACAAAATCATGTTAAAAAGAAAAAAAAAACATAATTTACAAACAAAATCATATAAAAACAACAAAAATAAAAATAAAAATTATATGAAGTTAAAAAAAAAGAACGATCTTCATAGAATCACTTCACACTTAAAGATGCAAGAAGGAAGAACCAAGGAACAACAATTGAAGCAAAGATGACAAACCAACGGTAGAGGAGAGAAGCGACGACGTCGAGGAGAGACGGCTTCAAGGAGAGAAGTGACAACAAACCAACGGTGGAGTTAAGAAACGACGACATCAAGGAGAGACGGCATCGTTGAATTGAATTCGAGGTGAGTCTCACATTGGATTTTGATTTAGGTATTTTTAGGCTAAAATTCTTAGTTAAAAACACCCTTCATTTTTTCAAAAAAAAAAAAAATCACAAAAGTGTAATTTAATCGTGTCGGATGTTGTTGACCAATCTGGGCAATATCCTATCGGTACTGGACACGTGTCCGATACGTTGGGAAAAAAAAATCTGCGTATCGATGCTTCATAGCTGTGGGCAACCGTGTTGTGGGAGCGTAAGAGCAGACATTAGTGGGAAACAAAAAATGAGCCAAAGCGAATAGGATAGAACTTGTTAAAGAAGTTGTAAACCTGTTTCAGTTGGGAGTGTAAAGATGACATAGCGAATGCACACAAATACCATTTGAGAGTGCTCCATTTTGTCTCTCAACAGTGCCTCTACATCTTCAATCCACGATCCACGTAGATATAGCACCTAACATGGTGCCTAGCCCTGTAGTAAACAGATCAGTCGAGATATATTAGTGTTCTCGAACTAAAATAAAGTGTAAGGGCAACATATGGCCTAAAAAAGGTATTTTTACCAAGCAGTGTCCCTCCTTCTAGTCTCCAGATCAACTGTTAATTCCTTGTCTGTGTATCCTCTGTAACTCTTCATCCTGACCAGATCAACATGACGCACAAAGCCATAAAGGTATGGTATAATATGATAACAGAATAGATTTTGTAGGAAGAACATGGGATCAAGTTTGGAATGTCAAAAGTTAAGGAAGAACAAGGGATACAATTTTATAGAAGAATATCTAGAGTTACAATCTTTTTCAACAAGTAAAAGCACACAATTTGTGAGAAAGTGAAACTTGCTCACCGAAAAACCCACGGTCCTCTATCAGTCCCCAAGCGAGTTCAGACACCATTTTCAGCTTGAAGCACCTTTCAGGAAGATCATCAGCAGCCTCATTCACCAGAGGTCCCTCGAAACTGTAGGTGGTACAAATCGTGAACACCCTTGCCTCTTCTTTGAACAACCAACCCCAACATGTAGCACTTGTTTCTCAAAATCCTCCACAAGAAACACTGTTTCACATCCTCTGCTATCATAATTGCAAGCATGCAAATACCCAGCAATACAAAGGACAAAGGATGAAACCCTAAAACATCACCTTGGAAGATGGAAGAGTGAAGCAGCACAGAAAGCACAAACCTTTTCGTCAAATATGACAACGTCGATGGCTACAACCTCTTTCATAGGGCGGAAATCAGTGAAAGCGTTGTTGTGAATGTTTTCTCGGTTCCAGAAGCGGTCCACCTTGATGTTGCAGTTCTTGAAGCAACACTTTTGGTCTATGTTCCATGGCTAAACTCATCTTTCCGCTTCAACCCCACAAAAGTGATGCTTGACGAAAGAAGATGAGAGGAATGAAAGATGAAAGGTAGGAAGAGTATTGAGGTGTAACTGAACAATGAGAAATGATAGTTTTATAGAGACAAGTGAGAACCCTCATTCCGTTTATGGCTCCACCTAAACACCTTTTTCATTAAATGAACCGAAGGGATTTATGACTAAGATTAATGATCATATGACACTGCACAACACACCTGAAGTTGCTTTCTCCACAGTGGCTGTGACATATATATATATCATCTGGATTATATCATCTGGATTCTGGAAGCGGAATGGACGCGTTTTTCCTACTTGAAGTCCAATCGGATGCCAGAAATTGTAAATCACCATCATTAAATGCCTATGAACAAAGAAAAGGAAATAAATGAGATATGGGTAGGTGATGAGACAGGGTAAGGAACTTAGGAAAATATTATCAAACAAAGTGCCATGTACGGATGTACCTACTTCTTTCAATACGTTTCAACCATGAGGGAAGAGATAGAAGCATCTTCATGAAGGGGGATGAGTGCACCTTCGTTGACAGAAACATACACCCCCTGGTTTTGGTATTAGCTTTTTTTTGGACCAAGAAGGGAGATACAGAAGATGGGACAAATGAGAGGGGCCTGTTTGAATTTGAAATTTTCCGCCACAAGCCATTACCTCTTATCACTATTATAATATTTTTGGTCTAATTCAGTAGATGAGCCATGAAGCGACGGCTTGCACGGAACCCAACATGTGTGGAAATGAACTTTTGAACAGTAATATGAGTCTTGAGTTGATGATACGCCGAATTTGGAGAACGGTTTGGTTAAGCAATAATTGTACATATGAACCTTTAAGTGCACATCATAAAGCTAAGGTTGATAATTTCCCTCATTTGATTGGAAGAAACCATTTAGGGATCAAAATGAAGGACTTTGTTATTTTAGAAGAGCAAATTAAAAGAAGGACAAAGGTGCAAAAATACCTATAATAATAGGGGATATCATTTCTGCTGTTGCTGCAGAAAAAAATTTCTGCAGCAAAGCAAAAACGACGTCGTTCCTCTTTTTTTTTCCCCCTCGTTATATCTGATTTGTCGAGACACCCAGAGCAGCGAGAATGAAAACAAGAAAAGCGATGAGTCTGAGCGACGAGCAGTGAGAAATGACGAATGAAGATCAGCTACCTCTTTCTATCTTTAACCTTCCCTGCTCTGAATTGAAGGAGGATCCTCATGAGGAGGATCTGTTTTTATCCAGGTTCGGTTTTCCCCTCGATGCCATTATCTTTTATCGTCACATGCTTCTCGCCGGTATCCCATCGTCGACTTACACCTTCACCTCTGTGATCAAAGCTTGTGCCGATCTCTCAGCTTCAAGAGCAGGTATAGCCATTCACACGCAGGTATAGTGGAATTATTCTGCGATAACTCGCTGGCTAATAGGTGTAATCTATCTGAATATTGCAGAAGACTTCTTACAGTAGAAGACTGATTTCTGATCTGCTTATCTGCTTCCTTTGTGCCGTCATGGGATAGCTTCCACTTTCTTCATGTTGGTTCTTTCTGCATAGCTGTCATATTCCATAGCTTCATGTTGCTTCCACATCCTTCATTTATGCCTCCTTTATTGACTTTTCTCCTTTTGTCACCAACACTGTTTATCGTCTTCCTTCCTACAAGGGAGCCGACGTGATCAATCATCATAAGCCATAACAGAGGTGAAAGAGAGACTGCCGGAAACCATTGGTGCAGAGGCGTAAAAGAGCTCGACGACGATCTTGAAAGGAGTGCAGAGAAGTTGGAGGGCGCTGTTCACTGTTCCGGTTTTCTTCTTTTGCTGGCGGTGAGCCACCCAGCGGAACACGAGCGACGGCCGAACTCGTACAGGGCCGAGTCAACCGAAGTACTTGCAGGCGCCACAGGGAGGGGTGGAAGAGGCGGCGAAAGAAGGATGAAGGGGTCAGCCATGAGGAGAAGGAAGGAGGGGAGAGAGTGAAAGAGGAAGTGAAGGTTACGGGCAGAGAATTTTTAGAGTCAAAAGTTTTATAAAAAAGAGCAAAAACGACACCGTTTTGTCCTTGCTGCAGATTTCTTTTTCTGCTGCAGCTGCAGAAATGTTAAGCCCATAATAATATCTCAAATGTGCATATGTCACCACAATAGAACTTGGGTGCATAAACGCTTATGTAAACTGAAAAGTGGTTCATAAATGTTATTTCCGTTAAAAGAAGTAAACGTCCGTTAAGTTGCAGATCTGGGTCTCACTATTTTGTCCAGTTCGAGTCTGCTACTTGTTTTGAGCATTGTACATGGCAGGTGAGACTTGAGAGAGATTAATGGCTTGGGGTGTGGTGGGTGAATAAACCTAATACCCACCTCTCTGCTTTCACCATTATTGTGTCGATCAAGCCGCGGGAAAAAACTGAGGAGGGGAAGTGAAGAAGTCGCTAGAACAAAAGAGAAGCATGGTGTCTTCTTCATCGTCAAAAGATGAGTAAGGGAAGCTTTTCCCATCTGCACTGTCTAAATGTGATCAAACGGTTCAGTTCGATTTAATGTTTTTTACTTTTCATTTGTTAAAAAATTATTTTAATGGGTAGAGAATAAAAAATAAACATATCTTTCAACTAATATATTTTAAAAAAAATAATTTTTTCATTTAAAAATCGACAAAAAAAAAAAAAAATATCTAGACCGTTCAAATGAGAAAAGCTTCCCTAACTCATCCTTTGTATAGTACATTGCACATATTATGTTGGCATTGCATTCCAATTAAATCCTGAGTCAGGTTTCTCTCTTTTTCCTCTCTCTGCCCATCTCTCATCATCTGTAAATCCTGGCCGTTAAAATCTTAATCCAAGGGCCCATAACAATTTTTGAAAAAAGCGCGTGCGGTGACGCGCGGTTTTTTAAAATTGTTCTTTAACCTTGGATCAAGATTTCAACTGGCCAAGATCAGACCGTGAGGGATGAGCAGAAAATTCCTGATGAGAAAATCCTCTCCCATTAAATCTCATACCCTACATGTACACATCTCCTTACTCAGATGTATACAATGTCAATCTTGTCCCTCACTAGCCTCATAACCCTCGTACATCTCCATTGAAATATATTCTACAATTCTGCAGCCAAGAACCTATTAGCCTTAAACAAGTCCATACATCGTGGACTGTAAGTACTCTTCTAGGTCCTAATATTATTTTCACTATCGACCCATTTCCCCATCATCTTTAGCCTAATGCCCTCAAACATCCTAATAACAGGGAGAGGTATCTATGCTCATTTATCCAAGAATGGAAACTCTGACTAATTTTGTTATCAACTGCCCAGGACTTGCATCTAGGTGAGAAGAAGTCTCTTACCACACATTTCTGTTATAAGAAATTGCTGCCTATGTTGTTTCTTTACTAAGTTTCTCAAGAGCGTTCAAGTTGTCATTAAACTGTTCTTCGTACGAACTCCATGTACATTAGAAAAATCTCTTCTTCAGCTCATTGCCACTTCACTTTTTGCTGCAATTGGCATACACATGTCTTGCACAAAGTATATGTTCTACCTGGGGTAATTCATCACTCACAACTTGTAATAAACCTTTAGAACACACGTAAAACAATTCTGAGTCTTTTTGAGTGAGTCTTTTTTTTTTTTTCATATTTCCGTCGAAAACCTCAATGCCACATTTTTTTGTTCTCTTCTCCAGCTCACCATTCCACATCACCTATTTTAGTTAAACGATTTACTCAAATGGTCAACATGTCCTTTTTCAACGGAAATAGCATATATGAACCACTTTTCATTTTACATAAGTGTTTATGCACCCCAAGGTCTTATTATGGTGCCAGACCTACATTTGAGATGATATGGGTATTTTTGTATCTTCGCCCTTAAAAGAACAGCTATCCTTCAAGGACTGCATAATCAATCTAGTCTAAAACAAAACATCTATGAATTAAGAAATTGGATATGCTTCAACAGTTTCATCATAAACTGATCCACTCCCTACAATAATACCCTATTTTAACTACATTGAACTACAACATTATATTAGTTTCTATTCTCTCTTACTACCCTTATTAAATAAGGGCATATATGGAAAACAAAAATTTTAAGCTCATTGAAACTATCAAAACTTCTTATAAAAAGTACAAAAAATGCTTTCTAGTAGACATCTTATAAAATAGACAATAGGTAGTAGTACACTAATTCTCATGCACACCCAAATTGATGTACATCGATTCTGACACTTCTTCATTTTCTACTAGTGACATGATGCAAAAATTATTCCCAACAACCTTTGATTTACAAGACAATGGACTACCCCATAAAAACCTTCATGACCAATTTCAGGGGGGGAAAAAAATCATCTTCAAAATTGGAAGAACAAAAAGATCATTACAGTACTAAATAACAACAGATGTATTGTGTGATGGAACATTCAATATTTGCTGCTTTTTAGTTGAATCTCCTTGCAGGTCAATAATCAGTGTCAACTGGAACTACCTTCAATAATTTGCCAAGGTCATAAGACTTGAAGTCCTTCCCATAACATAAACTTAGATCCAATGCCGTTTTCCCATCCTGAAACACAATTATTCAATCAAATTACACAAAGGAGAAAGAAGAAATCGATGAATCAGTTCAAACCAAATATTTATATCCAGAAAAGTGAAGACACTGATATTCATTTTTTTTTACCTGACATAATAGTATATTCATGAAAGATTAAAAACAAAAGTTGACAAGTCATACCATTATGTCTATTTGGATATACGACCCTATGAATTCAAACATGAATCAGTCCTGAGGATACTCTTTAGAGACAGAGTTCATTTCAGGTTTCTCATAGACAACCACCAAATGGAAGACATAGGAAAGGAAGCAGCGGACAATGACAAATTCAAAATATCCTCACTTAAGACTTAACTCATGCACAACCTACATGCAACATTTTAAAGTTATATACATAACAAAAAGTCGTTATTGCAACAAATAATATTCAAACCATGATTTTAGGCAAAATCTCACCAATCTGTACCAAACAAGAAGCAAAAGACTGGTTGCAAATATATCCCCAGTATGGATGCAAATACAGGCATGCCAGCAAAAATGCCGATGTCTTAGTACTTTATAATGCAGGCAGTTAATAGGGAAAATCACAAGGTCCTAGCAAAAAAAATAATGTCTGAAAAGTCTCATAACTTATCAATAGTGCCACTTGCACTTGTCATTGACAAGTTATAGGGCTTTTCAGATACTATTATTTTCCTTGGTTGGGAACTTAGTGTGATTTTCCCAAGTTAATAACTAGTTCAAGTAGCCTATAACAAACAGGGATTCAAAACACAAAGCAAGTGATGGACCAACTAATTTCTCCAGCACTGAATTAACGCTAAGAATAAATCTAAACGGTAGAAATTACAAACTGTAGCATGTTTAAAACATAAGACCATAGACTTCAGTGGAATGTAAACCAAGGTTACCTTATTTCTTCTTTTCTTATCCGCACCGTTGACTAACAAAATTTTTGCAATATCTCTATTTCTGCTTTGAATAGCAACGTGCAATGGGGTCCAACCTTCCTGAAAATTAAAAAGCATATAAGTCATTCACAGTAAAGCTGTATGAATACAAAAATTCATCTCTCTTTTAATAAAAGCTCACATTATCTGCAACGTTGATGTCAACTTCATATTTGATCAATAACTTTACAGTTTGCTTGGCACCAACTTGAACTGCGTAATGAAGCGGGGTGGCACCATCCTACTACAGCAATGACCATATGAATACTAATGCTCTTTGAAAATCAGTCAGCAGCTTCAGAAGCTATCTCAGGATGTATCCTTACCTTATCCCTGACATGAGGACTTGCACCTTTGCGTAAAAGATGGCTTATTACAGCTTCTTTCTTTCCTATAATAGCTATATGAAGTGCGGTGAGACCTTCCTGCTTGATCAAATAAGCTAAACTACATTAACGCAAAAGCTGTTGTCCACTATCACATGCTTGTAAACCAAAATATGAAGAAACTCACCTTGTTCTTAAGATCAACATCAACACCACTTTCAAGCAGCTGATCCATACATCTTATCTGTGTCGATAGCGCTAAAGTGTGCAGTGGACTCCATTTTTCCTAAAGAACAGACATATGGGAACTAAGTGACTGGAAAAGCAGTTTTCAATATACAGCTTTCTTAAACAACAGAAACTTGGATAAATCAATTCATGCTTAAAATGTAGTTAGTATGAAGACTTTCAAATGTTTGTTCTACATATTATTTTCCAACCATAATAACAGATTAGAAGTTAGGACAGTAGACGCAAATAAGCATAGTTTCAGACATACAGTTGAAATTTTTTCCAAGTTTGGAGTCACATTCTGTTGCAAGACTGCTCTTTCTTCAGGCTCCAAAAGCTGTTCAACCTCTGCAATGATGAAAATATGTGGTTTTAGAGGTAGGCAATTGTCTAGGGTCAAAATATATGCTAATTGTCAGCCTTATTGAATCATTTTCCTCTACTTACGACTTTGCATAATCTAGAGCTTCTTTGCTTAAACCATTATACTATATTGAAAGCAAGAAGTCCACATCTCACAGAAAAAAGATAAGGTTTAAAAGCCAGAAAAAAAGAAAGAAAAACATAGGAATAGAAAAAATGCCTTTTCTAATATCCTCCTCATACTTGTCCACTGAAATAACACTATTAACAGCTGATGACATTATCTCTTCCTCTTCCCAATCACTCTCAAAGCCATAGTCCTCATCTTCCGTTTCCTCATCTTCTTCTTCATCATACTCACTACCACTGCCATCATCAGGTTCTTCCCAAGTTCCTTGTTGCGCCAGCAATTTTGTCAATCCTTGTCCAGATTTAACTACCCCTGAAATCCTGAGTCTCCTGACTTTATGATGGCTCTCAGAAACAGAGAGATAGCACCTTCCTTGACTTGGGCTACATATAAAACTGGTGCTGCTTTTGATATTACCATCAGACTTGGTGCTTGCAGCAGACAGTGGTATAAGTTTATTAGTAAAAACAGATGCTGGTGACCAACAACTCATCTCTGCATCTCCTGGAAAGAACTGAAGAATATAAAGCAGAAAATAGCACATTCTTGTCAGATGCAACTATTAAAGATTATGGGTATCGACCTATTAAAGATTAAATGACTAATCACTTAGGCGATGTTGCTGGCCAAAAAAAACAAAAACACTTGGGCGCTGTCTAATGTGAAGGAATTTGAGGAAAGGAAAGGGAGAGGGATTTGGAATCTCCAAATCAATCTGATTGGAACACATAAAAGGCTTTGCTTTTATACTGCTACAATCAAATTTTCTATTTATCCCATTAATTCTTTAATTTTACTAGCTTTTATGTAGAACATTTATAATTTAATTAAAGCATAATGAAATTTTTATTAATTAAATTGTGTCTGCATGATGCACTCATTTATCAATTATAGCTTCTCAAAATTATTATATATTTCCAACAAGTTAAAAACTTAAAATACACTATAATTGCAAATTAAATTATTAGTTGTCGCCACTTACCTTTTTATTAGCCTTCAAGCAATCTAACTTTTCCACATCAATCTCACAAAGGCTAATAATTTCACTTAGAAGCATTTTGGAAACTAGTTTAATGAATGATAGTGAAGTTCAACAAAGCCACAAGTGACATGTTGCAAAGAAGAGGGGCATCCGCAAGGTGAAGGGTTTATCAAAGGCTTAAAGATTCTTGGTAAATTAAGAAAATATGAATAAAATAAACGAAAGGCACTTCAAAACCATGTTCTAACACAAAATGCAGAAACTTATAGTCAGTGCAAATCGCTTACAAGAGGATCCCAATTAATATAACAACAAACCAACAGCCAATCCATCATCCAAGGCACACAAAAGAGGAGGAGAGTAAAAGAAGAGAGCCTAAGAACCAGTCATTTAACCAATGCCGTCAATTGCAATGAAAACCTAAATTTCCCCAGCAGATTGTTGAACAGCAAAATTGTGCAAAAATTATGCAGACCAAATATTCAGCTGACTTTTAAAGAAAAGCTCACAGAAGCAAAAGTTTCACTCATGAGTTGTGAGGGCTGAAAATTGAGATAGCTTGAAAGTAGTAGAAATCATCCCGAACCGTTGAAAGCAGGATAGCAACGAAGCGAAGTAAAAGAAAGAATCAAGAAGGTCGCTAACTTCAACTAAGAACCTAACAGAACTTTGTCACGATCAGAGCCCTAGGGAGTTACCTTAGCTTGTTTGAGGAAGTCAGGCTAGACTTTCTACAAGGACATCCAGGTTCAGGCCTTGCTCTATTAACCATGAATAACGCGTATCAAAATGGGAAACGACAGCAGAGACAAACGCATTTTTGAGAGGTTACCGGATAGCGAAGGGGAAAAAGAAAGGAAAGAGAAAAACACTCACCAGTTACAGATTCTCCCAACACGATGACGACCAAGCACCAGGGGCCTCCTAGTTCTTAGTCGATAACAGCAGCGCGAAGAGAATGGATAGACCCAATGTTGTCAAAAAAAACTAGTTTCTATATGGATATGCAAGGGGCGTAGAAATATAAATAGTAAGGATTTCACTTTCTGCTATGTAACGAATTTAAAATTTTATATATATATATATATATATATATATATATATATATAATCATAAATCAGGAAATAATTACTTAAAATTTAATTAAAAAAATCATAAATCACTGCTCAATAAAAAAGTTCATAAAGATATAATTTAAGTAGTGATTTATGATTTTTTTTTTCATTGAATTTTGACACTAATTTTTTACAACAATGTGCGCTACCATGTTTATCTCTTTCTCATGTTGCTTCACCAATTTCTGTCTATCCAAGAACATTCTAATGATAGAACCTGAAAATATTTTTACCCCAAGCCAAAAAATAAATATATTGAACTATTTATAAAATAGTATCACATAACATTAAAATTATAAATAAATAATAACAAACAATTATATATCAAAATAAGATATAAGATGATACTAACATTTTCAATAGGCATATCAAACAAGAATGTTACTTTCTTCTCATAAATTCCAACGAAGAATAACCAAACATTGTCTTTGTAGAAAAGATAAGATATTAATTGAAGTCAAATTATTGGTATACATATATACTAGAAGATTAACTGGACCAAGGCCCTAGCTAACCATCAAATTGGCTATCAAATGATTCCAATCCCAGATACTCCCTCTAATCCTTATTATAAAGACTCAACTAACAATTGTATATGGTCCTTTTTATAAGGCCTTGTTTGTTTCCAAAGCACATTTTTTTCCCATGTATGCTTATCATTAATGAGGGTAGTGTGTGAGAGTAATAATTAATATAATATTAGAGTTTAATGCAATTAATAGGGGTAATATTGGAAGTTACTTAAATTATAGGACAATTTTGTTGATTTTAATGTTTTTATTGGTTTGTGAGAATTGTTAGTTAGTGCCTTATAATAAAGTAAAGAAATATATATCATTGCCTCCAATTAATAATTAATTAATTAAATACTGTGTTGTTGGCTGCTTATACCACACACATACTCATAAATTGAAGTCCATATTAGGTGCTTAGACCTTATATGTTCATTACATGTTTATACCTCAATTAGAGGTATGAGCTTTTTATTTTTTTTATTTTTTTATTTTTTATATTTATTTATATTTAAATTATGTGTTGCTTTCTGAATGATTTTTTTGACTCAGATCTTAAATTAATTAGTTTATAGTCCCCGCATTCGTTAAATATTTGTCTGTAACACCAATATCAATAAACTAATTAATTTGAGATCTTGAAAATCAATTTATTTTTTAGAAAGCAGACATAATTTAAATATAAATCAATACAATATATAAAAAAATAAAAAATTATGCTCATACCTCTACTTGAGGTATAAACATATAATGAGCACATAAGGTCCGAACACCTAACGTAGACTCCATAAATTGAGGTGTTCCACGACCCTTCCTGCCACCCAAGTCCCGAGGTGTTTCGCGACCTATCCTTCCAGCCACCCAAATCCCTTTAAACAAATATACGTCTTCGCAACTTCAAATTTTTAATCCGCCCCATGTTCCACAATTCCATTTATAGATAAGGGTTAAGATAATGTACATGGACTTGGCTTTCCTCCAATTCTATTAGTGTCCGCTGCCCTCCAATTCCACCAAACTGTGCCGTTTTGGCACTAATCAGTGGAGCTTCAGCCTTTTTTTTTTTTTTTTGAAAAAATATTTTTGGGTGCTGAAGGGTACTAAAATGATATTTTAGGGTATTGATTGACGTGACTTGAAAAAATATTTTAAAATGTATTTTTAATACGAGTCAATACCTGAAATATTTTTTAAAGATTCTAAAATAATTTTTCAAGATCACGAAGTATTTTTTCAATATCATGAAGTATCCTTTTAGTACTATTTAGTACTCTGAAATATTTTAGGATCTCAAAAAAATATTTCGTGATATCTTGATTAATGCACTAAAAAAGATATTTCGGATAATCGACCCAGTATTAAAAAAATGCTTCATGATCTTGAAAAATTATTTTAAAATATCGACGATACTAAAAGGATACTTAGATGATATCGATCTTGGTATTCTTTTGGAAAAAATATTTCATGATCTTAAAAAATTATTTTAAGGTTTTAAAATAATATATTTTCGGATCTTGAAAAAAATATTTTAAAGTTTTTTTTTAGTACGAGTCGGTATCGTGAAGATCATTTTAAGATCATTCAAGACTAAATATTTTTTCAAAAAAAGAAAAAGAAAAAAAAAGGCTGAAGCTCCATGATTTGTGCCAAAAACAGCGCATTTGGTGGAATTAGAGGGCAATGGACAAGAATAGTATTGGAGGAAAGCCAAGTCCAATGTACATGGGCTTTTATTCAAAGGTACCCAACACTAAATACTTTTCAGAGGTACAAAAATACCCATAAACTCTTAAAATGAGTGCAAAAATAACATGACTATTAATTCTAACTTGATATTGTCACTTTTTGTGGTGGGTCTCATACTATTTTCATGGAAATATCTAGATTGTAGGAAACAGATGACGCTAGGGACAAATTGAAATATAGATTGTAGCCTAACTGAACAAATCAATCTCACCAGATTTTGGGAGTAGTAAAATGCCCTAGGGTTTGAACATTCTTCCATACTTTGGAAAAATGCCCAGGGTTCGAACATTCTCCATAGTTTTTACGTGTTTAAGCGGAGTTTTGGGTTTGTCTTTCATTGACGGTTTTTATTTGCGTTTCAACTAAGGGCGGAGCCATAAATTTTAACGACGGGGCGAGAATTTAGAAAAATGTCAATTGGGTTAAAATTAATATTTTTTATGAATGGAAAAATGTCAAAAAATTCCCCAGAATTTCTGGGAATTGCAAATCTGTGAAAAAGGGGTCAGATAAAATTACAGAAAAGTGCCCATATTTTATGAAATTTACATTTTAACCAATAATAGTTTTAAATATTTCATTGTAGTCCCTCAAAAAACTTATTCTTATTTTATTTTAGTCCTTTGATAATATATATATATATATATATATATATATTTTTGGGGGGGGGGGGGGGGCGGGGGCCACCCCTAACCCCCCAAATCCGCCATTGGTTTCAATACATATGATCCTAATAAAAACGTTTTACGTTATTTTTTTACAACAATGGTGGAAACATTTGGAGAATTGTGTTTTGGGATTTGGATTTGGAAAGTCTCTCACTTTTTATTGGATTCCTTTATGAGATTCTTTTTCTTTCCTCTCTCGTAATACTTGCATTCATCCAAAAGAAAAATATTCGGTCAGCTATTGGTTTGTGGGTTATTATTCCTTACTGATGTTTTGATTTGTTGAGAAATTGTCTTCACTACTATAATATGTTCCCTTCCAGAGAGGAGGCTTTGCGCTATTAATTAGAAAACTTCTTGTTGAACTCTTGTTTTTGGGCATGTTATTAAGATCTTGCCATTTGGTACAGTAAATTCTTGGTTTTTTGGGTGGAATTATTGAAGAACGCCACTCCGTCGTCCTATGTCCTAAATATATAAATATAATATTGCTATTTTAAATATATAGTTGATTTTTTTTTTAGATGTTAATAAAGCTAATTAAATTACTTTAAAATATTTATATTTGTTATTTTTATTAAATAATTTATTTAATTTTCTTAATATCTCCTATAAAAGAAGTTAATTCTATCTTATATTATAAAAAATATGTACAGATTTTACACACTAATTATATAACTTTCTCAAATATATAAAAAAAGAAGTTATTTAACTAATTCTATCTTGCTCATCAATGTTTGTTTTAAATCAGTTGGAGACCAATCTTCTCAATAAAGATCCAAAACACTGTTTGAGAATGGGTGGCATCGGAAAACTCAACTCCACGAGGTATTTGAGTATTTTGTTTATTTTTATTCTTGCTATCTCTATCTCTTTTAAATATATTTTTTAGATTCTCTTTTTCTCAAATAAGATATATCCTATATATTATATTCTATATAACATATAGATACATGTAACTATCCAATGCCTGATGCTTGCCTGCGACTTGTTCTTTTTTCTTTTTAAGTAATTATACATTTAAAAGTATTTCTCATTATATATTATTCAACATGTTATGGACCAATATATTGGGCCGGATTCCAGTGTCCAAGAGGGAATCCACGGTAAAACCCCTTATTTACCCGGATAAATAGGGAACCGGGTAAATGGTCCCCACGACTCCATCGTGCCTAATATGTGCGGGACCGAACCGTTAGTGGTGGGAGGAGCCCGGAGAACGTGGACGTGCATAACGGCCGAAGGATGGGAGCATTTGCATGGGAGTGAAACCCTAGGTAATCCCTATAAATAGGAGATTACCCACCAGGTGCACGCTAGACACTCTATTTCCATTACTTACTATTCAGTCACACTGCACACACACCACCCTCTAGGCGAAACGCCTCCCCTGTGTTGCATTGTGATCCGAGCTTCCTCGAGGATATCTTCCCCATAGATATCATCGAGCTAGTGCCCTCCACCGATACTCAAACAATGGAAGACCTTTTGATCCAAGATAAACCATTCCCACCTCACTAGAGTTGGACATCTCGTGTTCTATTACGTAACATTGGCGCCGACCGCTGGGACCGATAAATTTCGATTCCCGGCACTTTAAAAGCCGGTGAAACCACCGAGGATGGCGGCAAGCACTAGAAGTCGCACTCCCGGTCGGGACAAAGATCGGGAAAGCCTAGGCGGCTTGCACGTGAAAATCACACGGTTCAAGATTCGGATTCGGCTAACCCGGCTCCTAACTATGTCATCGAGGTGATGGAAGGCGAGATGCGGGATACGGCGAATTCTCCCCATCCCGGTTTGATGGCTAGACGGCGGCGGACCGGGGTTCAAGATGATTTCTCTCCCTCTCGAGAAGTCCAAGCGAACACCCCGATACCCGAATTATGCGCATGACGGTGGATTCATTACTCCGGCGAATGGAGAATATGGAAACTCGTCGGGGCCGCAGCGAGAGGAAGACGTCCGACTTATTCGGAAGACTTGGAGCGCCGAAACGCTATTTGGCGTCGGGACGAGTCAAAACGTATAAGGCCGGCTAATGATCGATCGTGAAGAACGAGGGAACTTCCTGGTGGGATTTCGGGACGAGATAAAGCGAAACCGTCGGGTAATGGCCTCAACCTCGGCGCATACCCACGAAGGGAGCCCTCGAAGTGGCGAAAAAGACGACTTAGCGAAGGATGATTCGGAAGAGCCCACTAAGGAGGAACGTTGGGAGATCGCCTTATTAAAAGAGCGATTAAGGACGCTCGAAAATCCTATCCGGCGTCTTGTTCGGGTTGCTTATAAGCCTAGCCGGGTTAGCGATATAACGGCTACGGGGTAGGTGAGGATACTCGACGGTTAGCGGAGGGCGACATTTCCGGGCTAAGGGAAAGCAATCGGTGAAAATTCGGATCTGAATAAGCGGACGAAGAATGCCCCCACCTCTCAACGTGACTAAGGCCTTGACCGAAGGGCATATGGGGGAGGATTGCTGAATCGGTTCTCTAAAGAGATTATGGCCGCCGTTTATCCTAAGGGTTTGGATTCCGGAATTACCGAAATACAATGGTACTCAAGATCCCTTGATTCACCTAAACAACTTCAAGATGGAGATCGGGGTAAAGGGTATTCTTTGGACACGTGGTTCCACGGTTGTTCGCGGAACCCTTCGGGGGCGGCTCGACATGGTTCCACTCTTTGCCGTTCGAGTCCATTCATGATATGAAAACAATGGAGCATAAGTTCTTACTCTATTTTGCAACAAGCCGGAAAAGACCAAAGACCGAGTTCCGCTCGATCGGGTCAAGCGATCACCCAATGAGACGTTGCGAAATATTTGGACCGATTTAAGGACACGGCGCTCCAGATCCCTGGTTTGAAAGAAGACGTGCACTTGCATTGCGTGGTAGCCGGTCTTAGCAACGCGTCCCGGCTTAAGAAGTCGGTCATGAAAAGTCGCCCCCAGACCCTGGCCGAGTTAACGGACCGGTCAAAAACGTACTTGGAACTCGAACAAATGGAAATGATGAGCCGTGTACCGAGGAAAATGGGGAAAAGTCCTCCTCCAAAGGGCGAGAGCCGCATTATCCCGGGCGCAAGCCGAGTCCCGCGGGCCGGTCAAGATTCTAGACCCGGGCGAGAAAGCGGAGGGGAGATTTGACAAATATACCCCGTTAAAGATGTCTCAAGCTCAAATTTGGAAGGAGGTAGCAACCACGGACATGAAAAAGGTGGAGAGACCCCGGCCATTACGAAGGGATGCCAGTCTCGATAAAACGCGATATTGCGAGTTTCATGACCAACACGGTCCATGAAACCGACAACCGCCGGATCCGAGAGATGCCATTGAAAAGTTCGTGGGAGAGGGCAAGCTCCGTCGGTTTGTCATACAAACTCAGGGGCGGCAAGGCAAAAGACGGCACGAAGGAAGGAGTAAGAGCCCACCCCCAGAAAAGAAAAAGCGTGAACAGAAAAAGAAGGCGGCTAATAGTGACGACGAATTTCCAGACGCCAAGTACGATTGCACTACGATTAGCGGAGGTTTTGGCGGTGGAGGGATTCGAATAGTCAAAGGAAAAAGTACCTAAGGGAGGTCTTGTCCATCGTGATCGCCCGAGTTCAAAAAGGACTCGACAAAGCCGGACCCCGGTGCTAAGTTTCTCAGCGCGGGATTTAGAGGACGTTGCGCCCGGACACTATGACGGCCTAGTTATCACAGGAACAGTGGTAAATTGTTGTGTTAAGAAGATCTTGGTCGACAACGGCAGTGCGGTGGATATTATTCTTTGGGATGCCTTTAAGCGCATGCATCTGGACCCGAAGGACTTGAAGCCATGCAAAACAACCTTGACCGGATTTAATGGTAGAGACACGTCCCCGAAGGGTTACATAGAATTAAAGTTGACGTTGGGATCCGAGAGAGGCCTTCAAGTCGGAAAGGGTGAGATTCATAGTCGCCGACTTCCCATCCCAATACAACATTATCTTGGGTCGTCCTACCATCCATGATCGGGACATACCGGCGTCCTCTAAGCACCGAAGCTAAAGTTGGTCAACAAGAAAAATCAGATAGTAACAAGAAGGGGGACCAGAAAGACTCACGTCAGTGTTATTTCGACACGGTCAAGGAGCGTAAAGTAAATCCGTCATTACGGAGGGAGCGAAAAGTAAAGTCCCCAAGAGCGGACGATGGCGGTAGGTCGGTGAATCTCGTCGAGTTGGATCTACGCGAGGAACAAAAAATGAAGAAGACCGAACCTAATGGCGAGCTAGATGACTTAGTATTGGGCGCTCAAGCCGGCCAGATTACTAAAATTGGAAAGAGTTTAGAACCCGTGCTTCGGATAGAGCTAGAGAGATGCTTGAAAGAGAATCAAGATATCTTCGCCTGGAAACCGTCAGAGATACCCGGGGTTCATCCTGATGTATATTGTCATGAGTTGGCAATATCCCCGGGAAGCAATCCCGGTATCACGTAAGAAAAGAAAGCTGGCGAGGATAGGCGAAAGGCTTTGGCCGCCACGTTGTGGAACTGCCGGAAGCCGGCCGTCCGGAGGTGCGTCACTACTTGGTTGTCAAATGTGGTCATGGTAAAGAAGCCCGGTGGCAAATGGCGGGTGTGTATCGATTATAAAGACTGAATAAGGTGTGCCCAAAAGATTCCTTCCCAATGCCAAGCATTGACCGGTTGGTGGACAACTCGTCCGATTCAAATTACTCTCATTCATGGATGCATATTCGAGTTACAATCAAATCGCTATGCATCCGGATGACCGGACAAAAACTGCGTTCAAAGACCGACAAGGCTAATTATTGTTACAATGTTATGCCGTTTGGATTGAAGAATGCGGGAGCCACCTACCGAATGATGAATCGGGTCTTCGAGGACCGAGATAGGAAAGAATGTGGAGGTTTACATAGATGATATGATTGTTAAGTCTTTATCTCAGAACCGACCATATCCAGGACTTGCGGCAGACTTTCGATAAATCGAGAAAGTTCCGGATTCGGCTTAACCCGGCTAAGTGCGCTTTTGGCGTTCCCGCAGGAAAGTTCCTAGGCTTTTTGCTGACGCATAGGGGAATTGAAGTCAATCCGGACAAATGCCAAACCGTCTTAGATATGCAAGCACCAAGGAACAAGAAAGAGGTCCAAAGATTGACCGGAAGGTTAGCGATTAACCCGATTTTTGCCGAGATCCGCATGAAAAACTCCCTTCCGTTCTTTAAATTATTAAAGAAGGACACCTCGGGAGAATGGAATGAAGACGTAGTCGGCATTTATCAAGATCAAGCAAAGGCCTATCCACTCCGCCGGTACTATCCCTAGGATCCTGGGGAAAGTCTAATTTTATATCCGGGCGTGGGAAGTGAGGCGATTAGTGCGGTTTTGATTCGAGACGCCCGGGACGGCCAAAAGCCGGTATACTTTGTAAGTCGGGCCTGCAGGCGCCGAATTAAATTATCAGAAGTTGGAAAAGATGGCTTTTGCCCTTTTAGTGGCGGCAAGAATGTTGCGTCCCTACTTCCAGAGCCATACGATCATAGTACGCACTAGCCAGCCGATACGCCAGATTCTACACAAGCCGGACTGCGGGACGGATGGTTAGCTTGGGCCATCGAATTATCGAGTTTGACATCATTTATGAAGCTCGGCATGCGATCAAATCGCGGCGTTGGCGGATTTCGTGATGGAATTCACGCCGGTTCACAACCGGGTTGATCAGCCTGAAGATACATGGAAGTTGTTCGTGGATGGATCATCCAACGTCCGGGTAGCAGTGCTGGGGTCATCATCGAAAGTCCGGAAGGAGTATCCCTGGAATATTCCCTTCGTTTTAACTTCGGCACTTCAAACAACCGGGCGGAGTATGAGGCTCTAATCGCGGGTTTGTTGCGGCCAAGGAAAATGGCGCGAGTAATATCCATGTATCCACTCGATTCCCAGTGGTCGCTTCCCAAATAGAAGGTACGTACCGTGCCAAAGGGCCTCTCATGATCAAATATTTGGGAAAGGTCAAACAGTTGATGGCAGAATTTGATAGAGTAACCGTAGTCCATATCCCTAGAGGAGACAACATAAGGGCCGACATTCTGTCTAAGTTGGCGAGTACTAAGAGTCCTGGAAACCATCGAACAGTCATTCAACAGAATTTGTTGGAGCCAAGTTGCGTGATGATCATCTCAGAGGCCAGTGATTGGAGGAAGTCAATAGTCGATTACGGAAAGGGAATACTCCCGAAGATGTTTCGGACGCCATAAAATTGGTCAAAACAGCGGCTTCATATTCCATGATGGGGACGAGTTATACCGGAAGGGTTTCCATTCTCCGTTGATGAAGTGTTTAGATTCACTAAGGCCGAGTACGTACTAGCGGAGATACATGAGGGTATCAATGGTCATCACATGGGAGCCAAGGCATTAGCTAGAAAGGCAAGACGGGCGGGCTACTTTTGGCCGACAATGGCGGAGGATGCGAAGAGACACGTTCAAAGGTGCGACGGTTATCGAAACACGGCCACCTCCCCGCGGACTCCACCATCTCAGTTAACGCCTATCTCGGCTCCGTGGCCTTTTTACAAATGGGGTATGGACCTACTCGGACCATTCAAGATGGCTCCGGGACAATTGCGATGGCTGATAGTGGCGGTGGATTACTTCACCAAGTGGATAGAGGCGGAGCCCTTGTCAACCATCACCTCAGCCAGGGTCCAAAAGTTTTTTCAGCGAAGCATCATTTCACGTTTCGGAATCCCCGCAGAGATTGTCACCGACAATGGAACCCAATTCATAGACAAGGGCTTCCAAGAGATGATGACGGACTTCCATATTGAGCAGCATTTCGCCTCGGTGGAGCATCCACAATCTAATGGACAAGCGAGGCGGCCAACAAAGTCATTGTGGAAGGGGTCAAGAAGAGAATGGAAGAGGCCGAGTCAAGTTGGGTGGATCAATTGTACCCGGTCCTTTGGGGACATCGGACTACCATCCACTCGGCAACTAATGAGACTCCTTTCGGATTGACTTATGGATGCGAGGCCATGATCCGGTTGAGATAGGCGAGCCCTCATGGAGGAGAATAAAGGCTCTACATGAGGAAGAAGAGAATAGCCAGGCTATCGCAGTAGAATTAGATCTGATTGATGAGGCCAGGATAACGGCGCACTACCAAGAATTGGCCGCCAAGCAATTAATAGCCAACCGATATAACAAAAGGGTCAAACCCCGAGGGTTTGATAAGGGGATCTCGTCCTACGACGGCCGACATTGGAAACAAGAACGCCGGTCGTGGAAAGCTCGCGGCAAATTGGGAAGGTCCATACCGGGTGACCGATAACCTGGATAAAGGAGCTTACCTACTGGAGACTTTGAATAAGAAACCTATAAAGCGAACGTGGAACGCGGACAAGCTTAAGGCCTATTACAGTTGAAATGCTAGCCCTGACGAAATACTGCGAGCAAGTGAATAATGTTAATTTCTTATGATGATTCCTTAGGGGAACTTTGTTCTGAAGATTAATGAATTTTGGGTTTAGGAGCCCAATTTTTTTTTCACACATAAGGTTCGCCATCAAGTCCTAAAATTAAGGCATGTAGGAGTAGGAGGCATTCTAGCCTGGCTCCAGAGACCATGTTCCAATTAAGACACGTAGGAGCCCGAGGCATTATAGCCCGGCTCCATAGACCGTTCTCCAACTAAAACATGTAGGAGCACGAGGCATTCTAGCCCGGCTCCAAAGACCATGTTCCAATTAAGACACGTAGGAGCCCGAGGCATTTTAGCCCGCTCCATAGACCGTTCTCCAACTAAAACATGTAGGAGCACGAGGCATTCTAGCCCGCTCCGAGACCATGTTCCAATGAAAACATGTAGGAGCACGAGGCGTCTTAGCCCGGCTCCATAGACCGTATTCCGATTAAAGATACGCGTGGACTCTTGGTTGGTTAACCGTTTCCATCGTTTATTCGTGAAATGACATGAACTCTTGATTAAACATCCAAGTTTTGAAAGACCACACGACAAGAAAACGGGAAGGAATTGAGATATGTTTACCCAATACTATGAACATGTTGACGCTAGAATGCAAAAGAATTCATGGACAAGAAACCGTTTTCAATGACATGCTTGATCAACAATAATGGGAGATGTTTCTACCACCTCGGCGGAAATTCGAAAAATGGAAAGCTAGTATTAATCATATCATAGTCATACTTACAAGCCGAGTTATTACCACGGCATCAAAAACAGAAAGCTCAACCAAAGTGAACGAAAATTACAAAAAAAAAAAAAAAAAGTTCAAGAAGATGGGGGCGGGGCTGTTTCCTCCTCTCTTTCTTCATCTTCGACCCCGGGAGGTACCAGACGCCCTTGCTCGTTTACATATGCCTCGCAGTTGAGACCGTCCGGAGTTAAGGTTGAGGTCGGGATTGAGGGCGCGAATTTGCGCAACGGCGTTGTCAAAGGAGAAAACCGCCGCATCGGCGTACTCGGTCAACCCCATTTTGGCCTGACCTAGTTCGGCCTCCTTAGCCAAAAGCTCATTTTCCTTGGTCATGAGCGGGGCTTTATGATTTTCGGCCTCGATTGAGCCTTGTCTAAGGCAACGAGACCATCCGCGCAAATTCCCTCCAAGCGACGGACATCCAAATCGGCCGCCGACGCCTTCTCCTCCATCTTCTCGGAGGTCGGACCTAGAATTTCCCAATTCCTCTTCCAAGGTCCTCTCCCTAGAAATGGAAGACTTGAGTTCCTCTTCCTGCTTGTCCTTGGTAGCCTTTAGGGAGGAGAAATCCTGTTGTAGGCCGGGCGTGCTCCGCTCGAGGGTAGACGGGTTGGCAATGGCTTTATTCCCCGTCCTCGGTTATCTTGGCCACCCCCGGTGTTACGCCTCGAGCAGCATTCTCATTTTTCGCCTTGGCTAGGCGGGCGTACGCCATCCCATATTTCACCTTTACAACGGCATAAGAGCGAATCAAGGCAAGACTGCGGTATCCTCTAGCATCATATGATTCAAGATCTTCTTTAGAGGCTCGGTCGGGCCCGGACGCGTCATGAAAAAGAGCGGGAGGCCTCGTCACGTCCAACACTTCCTCGCTCAACCGGTCGCCCAAAGTGCACCTCTCGGAAGGTCATTCACACTAAGGCTCCCCGCCACCGAGGTTTCCGCGGCGGAAGCCGACGAAGGGGGGGCATAAGAAGAGCCGGCGAACCACGAGACACCGGCGCCTCGCTTGGAATTGACGGTCCGTACGCGTCTTTTCCCTTGACCTTCTTGCGGCGCATCTCCTTCGGGATCGACACGGCCGACCGTTTTGTGAAACGTGGTCGGAGGCCGGTTGGTCAATGACCGCAATAGCCGGGCTTTCTTCCGAAAGCCGGATCGATTCTTGAAGACGGCAAGTTGTTTCGGTCTACCCATAGCTCGGCCTGCAAGCAAAAGAAAAGGGGTGTCAGAGCAATAAAAGAGGTACAAAAATTTCTGCAGCGTATCAATAACGTCGTACTCGAGGTAGCTTTCCGCCTGACCAAAGGCGTGGTGATATACTTAGCCGGATCTAGGGGACCCTCCAGAGACCCCACGAATTCCAAAAGTTTCAAAAGGGTATCATCCTCCTCGTCCGAAAACGCTTGTGGAAGGAAGTCGTCAGGCTTCAAGGTATGATGATCCGTGGACCGGAAAGGGGAAACCTTTCCTCGATTTCCCAGTCGGCCCTCCTCACAAACCGGGGCCCGGCCGGAGGGCCTCGACCTTGACAAAAGCGGACTTGAAGTTCTTCCGGGACTCGCGAAAAGGCCTAAAGAGTCTTCGATCGCGGATGCTTCGGAGAGTGGTCCACGCAAACCACTTCGTCGAGGCGGTCGTCTGAATCCCGGTCTCCAATGGGGAAAAGAAGGACATAAAGACCGGAACGCTACAGACAAAATCCTTCTCCGCGCACAAGTTCTCAAAGGCAATGGCAAACTCCCAGCCATTGGGATGAAGTTGGGAAGGGGCAAGGTGCAAGTGAGTCAATAACTCGATCTGAAAATCGGTAAAGGAAACCTCACCCCAAAAGCGTGATCACATCCCGGTAAATCCAAAAGAAGTGAAGGCCCTTCTCGCTTGAGCGACCGACATCCACGGATTCTTGTCTCGCGGGTAACCGCAGGACATAACCTACCCCATCCCCGATCCCGAGTTGTAGAAGATCCCTCGTGGTCAGGGAATTTTTTTCCTCGATAACCTTGTGGCTTATGGCCGGGGTTAGCTCGGTGGAAATTGGGGAAGGGGTGGAAGTCTTTGGACTCTTCGTTCGAGGACCGGGCTGGGTGGGATGAAGCCATGAACACCTAGATATAAAACAGCAAAGAGCATTAGAGTAGGGCCGACGAAAAGTTTTTTCCCAAGCAAGGGATTTAGAAGTACAATGAAACGTAGAGAAGAAATGAGCGCTCTATCTCCGTCGAGGACAATTCCCGAAACAAGCACCTTCTTGGGTCTGAGATGTTTCTTGGGTTTTCTGGAAAGTTTTTGAATAGAAGGATCGATGTCGAAACCTAAAAGAAGATTTTTTGGCAAAGAGCTTCCGATTTCACGAACGAACGGAAAGGCTCGGGCCATTGGGAACACCTAGAAAGGGGCAACGAAACTAAGAACCCACCCAAAAAACCTAGAAATGCGAAAAGCCGAAAGCGATAGAAACCCGAAGCGCAACGGAGCATACTCGGGAAAAAACCACATGCAATATAATAAGCCTAAGAGCGAAGTCGAAGCAAGAAGTCACCGGGCAAGCGATAATACTGTGAAAAGAGGAAGTGCGCAAGGTTGACAGCGAAAGGCAACAACTTGGGTGCAAGTTAAACTCCTGAAGCCAGAGAGTATTCGATAATGTCAAGAAGGATTGATAGTTTTCGAAAAAAGAAATATATAGACGTTTGAAATTTGAATAGACGTTTGGAATTTGAATAGACGTTTGGAATTTGAAAGGCCAAGAGTCGCGACGCCGTTAGCTTCCTCTAACGGAATTGGAAACCCTACGTCTCCCTGCGCCAAGCGTCTGACCAACGGAGCGTTTCAGGGGAAACGGCGTGAGCATTAAATGCGCACGAAAACCAAAGGCTGCAATAAGCAGCCAATCCGCAAAAATGACGGTTGAGTACGCAATAGCACAAGAAAAGAGAGCACATGGATTTGACCCTGTCAGACTTAGCCCGGATTGGAGGCGGTTTGCTAGAAGATTAATCCGTTCTTGAGGGCGGTTAGTTTTGACTTAGCCCGGATTGTAGGGCGGTTTTCTAGAAGATTAATCCGTTCTTGAGGGCGGTTAGTTTTAACTTAGCCCAGATTGGAGGGCGGTTTGTTGGAAAATTAATCCGTTCTTGAGCATGGTTAGTTTTCACTCAATCCGTTACGAGGCCGGCTAGTTTCGGCTTATTCCGGCTCATCGAAAGGGCGGTTAGCTTTAAGAACGAATGGTCGGAATGAACAAGCGCGAAAAAGAAGCTAGCTTAAAACAAGACTTTCCATTAATAAGTGGATGGATTTACATAACGTTCATACGGAAAATAGACCAAATTGGCATTCATAATCGGATTACAAAGCAATCTTGAAGTAAAAGCTCGCCGTCATATACGAAAGGATGAAGAGCCCTCTCCGGCCAAAGGAACTCTCGAAATGCATCCGCGAGCATCCTTTTGGAATGTTTGGATACGGTGGACCTATCGACCGATGGCGGCTGTCCCAACCCCAACCGTGGCACTCCCGGGGGACGATGTTCCGGGTGCGCCAATCCACGGAAAGGGCACTCGCCCGTACCCAACGGACCTTAACTGGACCCAAATGGAAATATTTTGCCGGCATATGAAGACCGGCAAATACGGATGGACTCCCGAAGCCCGTCGGGGAGGTGGGTGAAGACGCAAATACGGTTGAAAGTCACCAATGGAAAGCACCATCGCGGCACCTCAATGAACCTATGTTCCTTCTTCTTGGGCTTCCGCTTCCTCACCGGGAAAATCTTTAAAGAGAAAAACATAGGTCTATGGCTTGCTTCAAAGGAAATCCCCATTTGTGTAGAATGGATTACCATCTGCGAGGTTCGCATGCCCTTATATGGGCACTGTGGACATTTATTGCCTGAACAGTTTGCATTCTCGTGACATGGAGAATCGTGAGAGCGGCTGACTTCCTCTCTTGCTTGGGGCACAACCGTCGAGAGCAATAAATTCTGTTGTATGGGGCGGCGCAAGCGCCGGCGGTAATAAATGCCCCCTAATAGGAAGGCGTACGATCAACGGCTAATGTGAGCTTTAACTATGCGCAAATTTCGAAGGGGATTATGATCATAAAAAGCGAAAATCGTATCCCTATAAAGATAAAGTCAAAATAAATTATGACTACCAAAGATCTTTTATGACAACCCATATGGGGGCGATATGTGGGAGACGCCTAATACAAACCGTTATGAAACCGGGGCGGGCATGCGACCAAGAACGTCAATCTCGGTTGCCATAGGTGGTAGTCATAGAATTGACGAAATAAACGGCCGTGGTATTGGAACGAAGGGAAGTCGAAGAAAGTCGGCAAGGTGGCCAAGGCGAACGGGTTATGGCCGAGATCATGATAACAAGATCTTGACCCAAAGATCACTTGTCGACACGAACCCCGCTCGCTATCAAGGCCAAGAAAGTTTTCTAAAGAAGAAAGCCCATCATCCGTGGTAGAAAGCGAGAAAGGCACAAAGAGCAAAAGGAGGAAAGACCGAGCTATAACTCGGGGAATGATGGCGGACTAATCAAACACGCTAATCTCGGCACGTCGGAAACCCGCCATACCGAGCTTGGGGGCAAGCGTTATGGACCAATATATTGGGCCGGGCGATTCCGAGTCCAGTGGGGAATCCACGGAAAACCCCTTATTTACCCGGATAAATAGGGAACCGGGTAAATGGTCCCCCACGACTCCATCGTGCCTAATATGTGCAGGACCGAACCGTTAGTGGTGGGAGGAGCATGGAGAACGTGGGACGTGCATAACGGCCGAAGGATGGGAGCATTTGCATGGGAGTGAAACCCTAGGTAATCCCTATAAATAGGAGATTACCCACCCGTGCACGCTAGACACTCTATTTCCATTACTTACTATTCGATCACGCCGCACACACACCACCCTCAGCGAAACGCCTCCCCATGTTGCATTGTGATCCGAGCTTCCTCGAGGATATCTTCCCCATAGATATCATCGAGCTAGTGCCTCCACTGATACTCAAACAAAGGAAGACCTTTTGATCCAAGATAAACCATTCCCGCTCACTAGAGTTGGACATCTCGTGTTCTATTACGAACAACAGTTTACCAAAAATTGAGTTTCGAAAAAAAATGTATTCCATAGTGAATCTCGTTACAAAATGTATTTGACCTTAACATTATTAAATTAATTATTAGAGCTCTATCCAATTTCAAATGCTTTGAAAAATATACACATTCCGAACTCTATTGGAATTATGTAGTGTATGTAATATCTTGTTTCAGTTATATATACATCTTTAAATATATTTTTCTTATATCTTATACTTCTAAATATATCACATAAAGATATACAGTTTATAACACAATTCATGTACCGGTTTAGATCTCCTACGTACAACGCCTGATCCAAATGGTATCACAACATTTTAAGATTGATTAGATGGATATAATTTAAAAATGATAAGGGATGATGAGAAAATGACAAAAGAAAAAACATAACCCGTACCTATTCTTCCTTTTACCTTTCCTTGAGGCTTTATCTCATTGTTACATCTCCTTCATGGTTAGGTTCACATTCATTGTTATTCATGATGTTTTCAAGTTTACTGTACATGACAGAAAACTTTCAGGTTTACGGTACATGATAGAAAACTTGTAAGTTACTAATGCCATATGCGTTTCTTACTTATTTAATTTCAATGTGAAGAAAATTATAGTTGAATTTTAAAATCCTAAATAAATGATTTCTAAAAAAAAATGAGTTGTGACATGTACTATTATTTTTAATTTCATTATTATTATTATTATTATTATTATTATTATTATCAACGTAATTTTAAAGTTTAAGTGATATTTTTATGTCATTTTTTCTAAATTCAACCTGAAACTACACTTATATTAGTTTATGCCTAGATTAATTTTTAAAGAATAATTTTTATAATATTTTTTTGGGCAAATTTTTTTTTTAATTTTTGAAATAAGTATATAAAAAGAGTTTTGTGTCATCTTTTATATATATATATATATATATATATATATATATTTCTAAAACCAAGATTTGGTTACTTTTCAAGTGACTTAAGTTTATTTAAGTTGCCTCTTATGTGTTCGTATAGCTGTCACATAACAGTGATAGCAACTACCCTTTCGTGGGAACCAGATTCCCTACTTGTCCTTGAGAGAGCTCGTCCGCCGTCTAGGTTAGATCTGGATGGTTCAGATTTGATTTTTTTTTTTTTATAAAAAATAATTTTAATGGGTAGAAAATTTAAAATAAAATAATCTTCCAACTAACATTTTTCTAAAAAATGTTTTTTTTCAAGTAGAAAAAAATAATTAAAAAAAAATAGATCTGGGCCGTCCAGATCTAGATCTGACGGCCAGGAGCTCGTACGTATGGACGAGCTCCCTCTGCTCGTCGAAAGGAAGAGCAAGGAATCTGATTCCCCTTCCGTGCGGCCTTAATTACATGACACCTGACAACTCTTCCAAGTTCCAACCTTAAACTGGGAATGAGTAAGAACTAAGAAATTAAACACGCATTGTATGGAGGATATCTAAACATGAATTGTGTTACAAACTGTATATCTTTATGTGATATATTCTATATATATTTTAGAAGTGTAAGATATAAGAAAATTATATTTAAAGATGTATATATAACTGAAAAACATTAACTGAAAAATATATATTCTAACCTCAGCAGCTTGCATTAGACTCAGTCACTCAGCTGAATTACACATCCTCGTCCAAAACCTTAATTAGCCAGTCATGATGCTCAAAGTAACACTGCCTTTCACAAAAGGAAAGCACTGGCATATATATGACTACATTAACTGCTCAATAATATTACGGACTGAAATGTATGTACCAAATATTCCTATCATTACACTTGCGAATATTATTCCTACTATGGCCATAGTTTGAAAACAAAACTCTTTATATGTCCCTGAAATCTTTAAGTAACAAAAACATGGAAGTAGAAGGGAAGCTGTGACGACCAAAATTGCTCCAACTAAAGACATGAGATATCCAAAAAAAGGAACACTTAAGGCAACTATGACCGTACTCATTACTAAGGCTGAGCCTATCAAGATATTTGTGAGCCTGCTCTTCTTCCAAGGCCCATCAGCTGGTAGCAACTCTTTCAAAGAGTTTTTAATTGGTGTCATCATCAAAGCATACTTGGCTATTGGTATCACCAAAGTAGTAAAGATTGCAACTTTTGAACTTAACCTATCCACTGGTAGATCCAACGTTAGCTGTGATTGTATATTTGAACCATACATCAAATAACCAAATATAGCCATTGATGCATAACCAAATGTGCTCAGCACAAAGCAAATCAATAACACCTAAAATACAAATAAGTCAAAATTAATGAGAAATATACATAATTATGAAGTTGTAACATCTTAGTAATTTGCAAGGTCTATCACCCCTCACAATTTTAAAACGTGTTGAGAAGGGAAGTATTCAAACATTATTCTTTCATTTCTCTCCCCAACTGATATGTGAGACATAATACAAGTAAACATACTTTATTGTTTAATGTAAAAGGGAAATTAAAAGGACTTACATTAGAGAATTGAGGTTTCTTTCCGGTAGAATAATATATGATGGGGAAAACTGGATGTCCACCATAACAAAAGGCATACAAGCTAACAGCAGTAGAGATACCTTTCCAATTAATAAGAGTCCCTTTATGGTTAAATCCAACTCCACCATCTACTGTTGCAGTCCAAAATATAGAGCAAATTATAATAGCAAAAGCAAACACACCACTTGCTGATATATAAGACAAAATATTTAAGTTATCGAGCCAAACTGAAGGCATGATGATAAGGCCTATCAGTATCACAAAGAGTTTCTTCCCACCCAGAGATAAGCCAGCTAGTTCAATGACAGTGTTGGGGAATATATTGTTTAAGTTATCCCCTTCCAAAATTAAGAATCCTGTTGCGACTAAGTAGAGTTCAATGTATATGGTTATTGACGCAACAAGCCTTCCTTTGCCTCCAAATGCATGATAACCAATGTCGGGATAAGTTTTGATTTCTGAATTCATATCCATGCATTTTTTAATCAGCACACCAGTGTAAAATGTTGATATGGCTATGATAAATAGAAGGATTAAGCTGAACCATCCTCCAGATGCTAGAGCATACGGAACAGAGAGTATCCCAACTCCTAAAAAACCAAGCAGGATATATATATAACTTATTCGTTAGTTTCATTATAATTAAGGAATTGTTAATATTGAGCAATATTTCTCAGAATCAACCCACAAAAAAAATTATGCTTATTTTTATTATCTTTTAAGGCACAAGTATATTTATTTTAAAGAAGAAGGCCATAAGAGACGAAATCCTCGACACCAGAATTCACCGTTACTGATTACTACTAATCTACTATACAATTAGAAGGATAAATCTTTTTACTTGGAGGAAGTTTTTTATATTATGACGGATATTGCAGATAAATCATGAAAACAAAGTAAGGAGTGATCTATGAACCAGAAAATCAAAAGCACCTGATAAGGCATTGAGGCAATTAAGGCAAGTCTTGATGAAGGAGGTGGAGCTGAGGTTCTCCACATTTCTCTGCTCCGCTTCCATTGACATTAATAAAGAGCAGATGAGATGAAGAGAGATTTCAAGCCTTAGCTTTTGTATAGATTAAAGAGCAGATGGAGAGAGATTTCAAGCGTTAGCTTTTGTATTGAGAGAGAGCTTAGAATGGGTTTCGAGCGTTAGCTTTTGTATTGATTAAAGAGCGGATGGAGTGAGAGAGCTTAGAATGGGTTTCAAGCGTTAGCTTTTGTTTATAGAGAGAGATTAGAAAAAGTAGGTACAGTCACATAAAGTCTAACAGGTTGTTAGTAGATTAGTTACTGGAGTTACGCGTGTCCACTACCACTTACTCTCTCTGATCTGTAACTTCTATGGCTGTTAGCTATACGACTGAAATATGGAAAAGAGATCCAGTTCTTCTCCTTCTTATTCGTTAGATCCTGGTTTCCAGTAGTGTCAACATAGAAAATAATAATAAATTTATCCAGCAAAAAGATAAACAACAGGAAAATTGCATGAAATTTAATCTCTATGAAACTCCAGAAAATCCAATCTTACAAAACCAGCCACATTTATGTGTCCACGTCGCATGGGATTTAGTCAAAACAAACACGATAAAAATGAATGGCCCTTTAATAACGATTTCGATAAACTTAATATTTTAGTCCCCATATATATAGTTCCGTTTTCTATTAGAACACGAACACCCTATAACTTTTTTTATTATTATTTTATTGTTTTTGTTCTCTCTTGCTATATTTATTTTCACCCTATATACATATTCAACGTTTATTATATATTACTGATTTCATTTATGATAATAATCAACCGACAATAAACAAAGAGTAAATACCATTTTGGGTTCCCGACAAAAAACACGGACCCCCCATTTTCGTTCCTAGGAACTAAAATGAGATTTTTTTATGGATTAAAAAGGGCTTTTTGGAAATTTGTGAGGGACCAAAATGTTCACCAATCGATCCTTATTCGTCCTTTTCAGGAACTAAAAAGGGCATTTCTTTGTGTGAGGGACCAAAATGAGGTCCATGTTTTTTCCCAGGGACCCAAAAGGGTATTTACTCATAAACAAAAGGGAGCAAAGTACTTGGTAATTAATTTGAAATCCTTTGTACCAACCAAAGAAGTCCCAAAGTATAAATATTATTAATCCTCGAAAAAGGGCATCTAACTCATATTTGTTAATATTTAGGTGTCCTAGAGACAATCTGTAAGGACATATCATCACCATTTCTACGTTGTAGTATTTCATTATTAATAAATGAACACATTTTATCTTTATCATATTTATATCTCGCCTTTATTTTAATGTAAATATGTGTTTAAAGATAAAAGTCCTAAGAATAGAACATGTGTTATTCTTGAGGATCAATGATAGAGATCATGATCATGAAGACTCAAGAACAATGGACATCTATTGCCTAAAACTTGATCCTAGTCTTGAATCACCAAGAAAGGGTATTGATGATCTCAATAAGACTACTACGACATCATCTACATGTATGAGATACAAGGTAGGGACCTCATGAAATATAGGCATGGTGATGCCTTAGCTGATGTTGTGGGTGGATCTGTTGGGGAACAAATAGCACCGAACTGACCTGCTGAGAGACTCCACAAAGATTCATTGTAGAGAGTATTATTATATATGTAAAGTCCCTCATTGTTTAGTAGTGCGGATCGTCCTAGACTTAAGGATGTCATCGAACACTATGTCCTAGGGTTATACTTTGACTGTACAACTTTATCCGCTTGAAAATGGGGAGAACAGTGTACTCTTGGGTGTACCTCGAATACATGAGTATAGATGGACAAGCTGAGAGGACTCACAGTCCCCTACAAGTGATTAGTCATTCACAAGACCAGTAAAGTTTGGATAGCTTCTAATTAACTCAAGAGTCTGTGCGCACAGCGAGTGATCATGAAGAGTCATGATCCGTTATAGAGTTAATATAAGAAGATTCCTAGTTCTGTGAATTAACTACATTTAGTCAATTGAGAGAGATGATACTCTATCTTTGCTCTCGACTAAATGTAAATGACGGTGTGAGGGATGATGCCTGCACGGTATCCAAATATGAAAAGTGGATCACTTGATCAACTCAATTAGTTTGGGAGCCGCAGAGCATTGCTAGTGTCTTATGAGGCCATTAAATAAATTGGGTCGGTTAATAAAGGCGTTTTAATTGGTTCAAGTTTATTTATGTCAATGAATAATTGGGCCTAATGGGTTACACACAAATGTTATTCCTGATTGCTTAAAATTAACAAACTTGGGCCAATAATTGTTATTGGACTTTATCAAGAGTAAATGTGTAATTGGGTTGGAGTGAGACTCCAAGCCCAATAAGAAGCAAAATGGCATCACATATATGGTCCCGAGTGGGAAATCAGTTTCTCCACAAAAGGGCCTAAATGTGTTGGAAGACCCAACGAGGTCTTACGCCAAGTTCAATTTGGAATTTGAATCTTGAATTTAATTTTGAAATTTAAATTTAAATTTAAATTCAAGAGGTTAAGTTATAAAACATAATTCTGAATTATCTAATATATATATATGTAAAGATCCAACAATGATTGTATAAAGATAGGAGAAATAATAAATGAGGATTGAATTAAAAATGATTTTGAATTTTAGTTTAAGAGATTAAGTGATCCATCATCTTAAATGGTTGACTCAATCAATCAAGTAAGATATGAATGTGATTCATCATCTTAAATTCAATCAATAAATTAATTATGAATTTAATTCATTGTGATTTGGATTTTCTAATTCAAGCTTGGATTGTGTCTTTCTTGTAAGCACTTAAATTAGGGTTACACTTTTATAAAAGTGCTGATTTTTGGTTACTTGCACGTTTTTCTAGGAGAATAACAAGATGCCTTATGCTCTCTAAATTTCGGTCATTACCAAAGGTTTAGAGGGAAAGGACACCATCCAAGAAAGGCAAGGTTCCAATGATCTTGCTCCTCCTATTTTTAATCTAATCCTAACAAACCACCATCTTCTTGAAAAGAGAAAAACCAAGGAAACCAAACCTCCTTTTCTTCGCCTAGCAAGCATCCAAGGAGCGGGAAGTTTCAAGAGAAAGAGTTCTCGTTGCAATCGGGGGATAGCCGTGTGGGTCAATGTTAGAGGACATAAACAACATTGAGGTCTTCAAGTGATCTAAGGTAATCTTAATCTCCAATAGTCGTGTTATCAAGTCATCCTAATCCCCAATAGTTGTTTTAACAAGTAATCATGAAGCTCATGAATATGATATATTGTTATGAATTCTCATGAGCACCGTAGAGTTAAGAATTAATAATTAATAACTAATTAATGTAATGAGTTAAGGTTACTAATTCATGAGGACCGTAAGGAGTCACGGGTTTTTGCAATGATTAAACAAATTTGTTGTTTTCAACCTCATGAAACTTTGCATGAAAGTCATGTAATAGGCAAAATTAACCAACAAGTGGTTTTAGAGGCCAGGCTCGTTACCGAAAACACATGGGGTAATATTATTGAATTCAATTCAATGATAAATTAGGATTTGCAAAAATACGTGCATGTGTTTTTCTAACCTTTTTATAGGTACAAGAAAAGGGATGGTCATGGTGCCTCGAATGAATTATTTAAATTTTATTTCTTTTGGTAAATGAGATTATTTTGTCCCGATTTAAATTTTATTTTTATTTTCTTATTTTTGGTAAATGGGATTTGAAAGACCGGCTATCACCCAAGAGGGGGGGGGAATGAATTGAGTGTATGATAAAACTTTTGTTAGTTTGAAAATCTTTTCGCAATTTATTGAAAGTAGTTTGTATGACAAGTAATAATTCATAAATCAATAATCATCATTCAAACTTATATGTTGTAAATGTAAGAGATAAGGGAAGAGAATATGCAACCGAGATTTATACTTGTTCGGCCCAATCCTTGACCTACGTCCAAATCCCCAAGCGACTTGAGATTTTCCACTATCTCCTTGTTTAACCAGGCACAAGAGAAAGGCCTTTACAACCTCACAAGTTTAGCCGGGCACTTGTGCAGCCTTTACAATCTCTTTCGAGATATCCTCTTACAATTACCGACTACGTACTCGGGATGATCCTTTCACACTAGGACTCACTCCCCCTTACAAGTTGTAATGATATCCCAATCTCCAAGTCCCCGGACTTGAGATTCTTTACAATAAATGATTTACAATCGCTGAACTCTCTCTAAGAGTAGATAATGATAATCACTTTGAAGTACAATACAAATCATCTCACTCTCTATGATAAACTATGTAAACATTTGAAAAACAGAGAGTAAATAAGATGAAGATCAGAGTATGAGCATTTTGAAGTTGTAGGCTTGTATCTTACATCTTCTGTCTTGAATCTGACTTATTTTATAGGTAGAGATCAATATATGACCATTGGAAGAAGAAATATAGCCGTTAGACTCAGATAGAAACTAGCCGTTAGAACTTCGTTTTCTAAACCAGCGACGTATACTCGAGTATTGGGTTGGAAACTTGAGTATGGAGGTTGTTTCATAACTCCTGGTTCTTCTCTGTCTAATCCATACTCGAGTATTGAGATGGAAACTCGAGTATTGGAAGATGCTCTAACGTTTGTGGCTCTCTGTCTGATGGAAACTCGAGTATTGAACTTACATACTCGAGTATTGCAACTCTTTGAACAAACCATCGACTTTCGAGGGCCATATCTCCCTGGTCTGAACTCCGTTTTGGTTTTTTCAACTCTTGATGGAAATCTCTGTGAGTCTACTTTCATATGCCACCAATTTCAGCTCAATCGGATTTGTAGTTTGTGAGTTACACTCAAAACATTGAAGCTTGGTTTGCTGTGTGGCGTGAATTTATCTGTCAACTTCCACAATCCATAGCTCTCTCATATGAACTCATTTGGGCTTTAATTTTATATCCAAATGACGCATTTGGAGTCTAGTTTCATATGCCACTGATTTCATCTCAATCGGATCTCTGGTTTGGAAGATATCATCCAATTACCAGACGTTGCCCGTGCTGAACGTGAAACAGAGCTGATTATCGCTGCATACTCGAGTATTGACTTGGATACTCGAGTATTGACATTCCAAAGACCCCAGAGATGCTGAAAACACTGCATACTCGAGTATTGACTTGAATACTCGAGTATTGCTAGTCCAGAGACTCCAGAGAAGCTGAAGACACTCCAATACTCGAGTATTGATGAACATACTCGAGTTTTGACTCCTAAAGCTGATTTTTCCTTGTTTTAACTCTAAATTGAGTCATTCCAACTTCCATATGATCTTGGAGGCTTCTAACATCAATATAAGAACTTGAATAATGATATCTTCATTCCATTCAACAAGTTCTTCCTTTTTCCATCTTCCAACTTGATCATTCTTCATCATTCAACTCTTTCTTTCTTCTATTCTCTTCTTCTCTTGATCATTTTCCATAATTCAATTCTTTATTTCTTCTCTTCTCTTAATCATTCTCTGTCATTCAACTTGTACTCATCATTCTCAAAGCAAGTTCCTCAATATCTTCTCTTTTTGATTATTCCCAAAATCCTTTGATAACTTCTTGCTTCCTTGACATTATGATATTCTCATTATATTGTGTGCAAGAACTTCTTTCTTCAATCTACTTTCTTGATCATTCTTCAATATCCAGAAAGCCGAGCCTATTCTGAACTTCTTCCATAATTGCATGCATCATCTTTCTATATCTGCACTATTCATGTGTACTCCACAGTAGCCCAAATATGATGAAGCTTTATTCCAACTTCCATTATTAAACTTTGCATCTACATTAAATATAAGAATTAGTCAAAGTATAATGTAAATGTAGTGTGCAAACTTTTTGCTCGTAATAATGGCTTCTATATTAAACATCATCAAAACTAATCATATCTAACAGGATTTTTTGTCCCAATTTAAATATTGCATAGAAAATTGTAATAGGCATAAGAATGTAAAATTTTAAATTGTGGACATGTACAAGAAGAGTTTACCAAGAGATCATTCGACCATGATGAAAGAATGGAGCAGATTTGAAGATTTGAAAATCTAAGACATGGAGATGTTTTGGATCAATAATCGGAATGCACCATGATCATCCACAAAATACATAAATTGTTATTATGATTATTATGCATAGAATTATTACTACTAGTATGCATGATAATAGTAAACGCGATCACCACACGACTAGCATGCATGATAAATACAAGCCGTTTAAAATTAAACTATGTGATAGTTGTTTTATATGTATGTCTAATTTATGCATGCAAAATAAAATCAATTCTAGCATAGAAATTGACTAAATGCTAGTTAATTTATTAGTTAGTAATTGAATATGAGATCGAAATGAACCCTCACAAAAATTAACTAGCACGTTTGTTTACCTCCCATTATCGGTGGTGCTTAAGACCCTTCGACATGGTAGTGCTCTCTAACTCAGCTAAGACCTACTGTTCCTTTAGGTAACAGTGCCATTCAAAGTGTATGACACTTAAGATGATGATTTTGCTGGACCAGATTTATAGTCTGCACTATAGGCCCGGCTTTTCCACTTGAATATTTGATTATATGCGTGTCTAATTTGTTCATTTAAAAAACAATACGGGCAACAGTGTCTTTTCAATTTAATTACAATAATTCTGCATTTTTTAGGGTTAAAGTACTTTCTTTTATCATAGAAGGCAAAGTTGAGAAGCTTGAATTCTATCGACACTTGACACTAGGCCCTGTTTGTTACCGGGAAGATTTAAGGAAGGAAAGGAAGATTAGGAGGGAACTTTATTAATGTGAGCTATTTGGTATATTAGGGAATGGAACTAAGTTGAGGGAAAATAAAACGTTTGGTATGAAGAATTGGGTATTGGTTAAGTGGGAAGGTTAGATGAAATTCCCACAATGCTCCTAAAATAAAAAAAATAAAAAAAATTGCTAACTGATTATTTAGTTACGACAGTGCGACAAACGTGAACCCTAAATGAAATTGTGTGATCACAAAGATGTGAAATTGAAGTAGATGTCGCTGGGATATGAAATTGCATCGACGACTGGCTTCTGGAGGTGACAATGACGACGGACATGTAAGGAATTAGAGGGGGATAGCGCGAAAGTTTGAAACTAGTTGCAAAAATGAATATGAGAAGAGAAACAAGGAAGATGACCACTAAACTTTGAACCCAGGTGAAGCTTTGATAGAGAAGGGAAAAAATTGAAAATAATGAATGGTAAACAGATACTTTGACATGAGAGCAGCAGAATGCATAGACAAATAAATTAACATAAACAATGCGATGTGAAAGGAAGAACAATGAAGGAAATTGGCTTTTTCAAATGCTGCATAATATAAAAGACAAGGTTGGAGAAGACAACACCATAGCTGCAGTGACATATTTGATGAACATAAATGATACCATGTGCTCTGAATGTTGAAAGGAAATAAAATGAAGGGACTTGCATTTCTCTAATGCTGCATAAAAAGTACCGAAACTACATACAAAAGAACACCATAAGGCATCACACATAAAGTAAACCAAATTATAGCACGTTCACTGTATGGTGAAAGGTAACGAAAGGAAGCAATTTGGCCTTCTCAAATGCTTTATAAAAAGAAACACAAACATTGACATGAGAGGGCCATCAGCAGCCCACATATAAGAATGTCCTCTGTTGAATAAGGTAGGACATGAACAAGTAATTAAAGTTTAAATACTATAACAGGGCACTAATGCCTTATACACACAATGGAGGCCTTAAAGCTGACTACAAAATCAACTTTAATATAAATTGGATTCTCCCTCATTGAAGTTATTACGCACTTCTGCCATTTAAGTTTTGATATATTGCAGAGCTAGATAGTTCAAACCTAAAGATGATGAAAGAGTCACGAATGATGCAAATAGCTCGAGGGTCTGGTCGTCATGTTAGAGAAGTAATGGAGATGATGGAGGAGTACAAACGTCTTGCAAAGATTTAGAGCAAAATGAAAGGGCTTAAAATACCGAAGAAGGGAGATATGAGCGCTCTATCTCAAAATATGAATGCCCAGCACATGAGCAAAGTCCTTCCTGCACAGATGCTACAGCAAATAGGGGGCATGGGTGGGTTACAGAATTTGATGAAGCAAATGGGTTCTTCTAAAGACATGATGGGTATGCTTGGTGGTATGGATAAGTAGGTTTAAGATGAGTATGAGCTGAGGTATGTCTCTAACTGCAACTATATTAAGGCATATCATTAGACAAGTGCAAAATCAATAACTACAATGCAATACAATACAATACAATAAAAGAACGTACAAACAAGTTTGAAGACATAAAGTTTCAGGTGACATATCAATAAACATATTCCATCATCAATTGCCTACACCCCAAGTGAATATGAACCAAAAGATACATTAATCAAGGCAACATCAATTTAATAAGTTCACAAAGGTAACTGGTCAAATTGCAAAAAACAACTGAAGTTTACATTCGACCACACAACCCAGTTCGAATTGAAGTGACAGAAGGTAAACCAGTACAACAATACTTAAGCAGGTATGAAAACAACAATGGAAAATACAAAAAGTTCCCTCAATGACCTATAAAACCCAAAAACAAAAACAAATAAGTAAAGTGTCCCTAATTCTTCTTCTTCCTCTTAGATTAGGACCTAACTGGGGACCTCTTTGGAGCGGAGCGCCTTGGCGATGATGTTGTTGAACTAGGAAGGTTCATTGGGATGAACTTTGGTGAAGCAGACCTTGCAGGTGGATCAGGCAATGGTGTGTCAGCTGAGAATATATGGGGAAAATTCTCAGCTAACAGCACAGAGCTGAAACTGCTTGGGGGAATGAATCTCAAAGGCACAGCTTTTGATATTGACCTGGAAGGCTCAGGAGGAGGGTTAACAGGTTGAGGCAAAGGCACAAGTGACAATGGTGTTATGGGAACAAGATCATCAGCCTCAGTATGTGATGTGGGTTGAGCCACATGTTGTTCCTCAGGGGAATGAGTAGTTGGGGATTGATGGGGGCAGGGTAGAGATGTCTGACTTGAAGTATGCTGCACAGGTTCTTCATGTGTGGCTGCTGACTCAAGAATTGTGGACTCCTCAGCTTCTACAGTGGTGGGGGAGGGGTGGGATGATTGTGGCGATGGTTGTGTTGACTGAGCCATATGCTGCTTGTGGCCCATGTCTGTGTCATCTGGTTCATCAGCTTGCATGAGGCTACTTTCATGCTCCTCAGGAATTGGTTCATTGGTGGGGGACTGGTTGGATGCGAGAGGCGATACAGGGTTAGTGTTTTCATATATTTTAACTTCTCCTGCATCAGCTTCACATGTGTTTGAGGGGCCACTCTGATGTTGTGGGGACTGACCTTGAATTCCTTCATTACAAGAAGGCCCTGCCTTGTCATTAAAGTCATCCTTAGGCGCATTGTCATAGACCTTGAAAGCAGAAAAATCCTTTAACTCCATGCCATAAAGATAGATGAAATTCCTCAAACATGTGAAGTCAAGAGCAATACTTCTCATTTTGCTCTCCATCTTACCAACGTCTGTTGCAACTTTATCAAGCCTTGACTGAAGCTTTGACTCCATGATGTGAAGCTCCTCCTTGACAATTTCTCTAACTACTGCAGCCATATCTGCTGTATTTTGGTAAACATGACTGGGTTATGAATGTGATGGCCCAGTTAGAGCTAATGGTGGCTTAGTGGATGCCTTCTTGGCTTCATTTTCCCCCTCATTGTCTGATAATGAAGGCTGCTTCGGTGAAAGATGAATTTGCATTCGGTGCAAACACTTTTCATCAAATTCAGGGGTCAACATTGGTGCTTCACCCTCCTGCAAATACCACACTTTGTTCTTATCCAAGATAAGAGACACAATGGAGGGGTATGGTAGTTCAGTGTTTTTCTTCCCAAACGTCGCACCTTTAAGCATAGTGTCCACAATCCTCTTCCCCATAAGAAACGACTTGCCCTATATCAAACATGTCATGATGGTCTTGTCCTCAGTGCTCATAGTAGTGTAGTGTCTGCCCTTATTTACAAAGTTCCTACTGTATTGGTGTAATATTCTTGAAATAATATTTTAAGAAAAAAAAGAAGAGAAATGAAAATTAATTAATTAATTGTTTTTTAAAAAAAGGCAAAAACAAAATAGTATATATGTAAAATTTTGTGGCAGGTACGCTGCCACCATTTGGGTGTGGCAGCGTCTTGCCATTAAATGTGGCAGAGAGGTAGTATCATTATTTTTTTTTAAAAAAAGGTTAATTCCAAACCACCGCCATAACCCTCAATTATATATATGTTTGTGTGGATTAGTGTGTGTGTGTGTGTAATATGCATTTGACAAAGTGAGATCTGGTGAGAAAGTGAGAGAGAGTGACGAGAAGGGAGAGAAAGGAGAAGAAAGATAATTGTTAAGGTACGTTATTTATTTTATAAGATTATTTAGGTAGTTAAGTTAGTTTCTTTTCAATAAACTTTCTTCATGAAAGTAATTCTACGTATTTTTCTCTTTCTAATAAGGGTAAAATAGTATTGATTATTGAACATTTTGGGATTAGAATATTGGTAAAGTTTTGAGTTTTGAAAATAGAAGACCGTATATATGAAGAGCACGATAAATAAATAACTTTAATTGGTTTAGATTTTTGTTAGTTAGCTGTTGTGATATTTAAAAGAATTTAGGATTTATTTCATATAAGATATTTTTACCGATTAAATGAGAATCTAAGCATTTGTTTAGATTACTAGAAGTATTATTTAAGGTTTAATCGGTTAGTTTTGCTAAATCTTGATTTGCATGAAATTATGAATTGAGATTTGAGATTTTAAATTAGTATTGATATGATTCTGAGTATTTGGAGGTCTGGAGATTGTTTAATAAATTAGGTTATAATTATAAAAGTTAGTATTATGTTAAAAATTGAGGAATAGATAAATTGTCATTTTTAGGAAAACTAAAGTGAGATAATAATCTAATTAATTATTTCATTATGGTATTAGTGATTATTATTGTTAATCCTATCAACATATAATTATATATTTATTTTTAAAGGGGACTGATATCTCTTACACTTAGTGTCGTATCAAGAACTTAAGGTAACCACTTTCCAATTTATCTTGTATACTTGTTGAGGTGATTATAAGTTTATGTTATATATTTAAATGATATGAATATATTATAGTTTGTTACCTATGAAAATGTAAATATGTGTGAAATATTTGTTTGAAGGTAAATTTTTAGTTAAGTGGGCATAAATTATTTATATTGTTATGATTAAAATTGTTTATTTTGTAATTATGAAAGTTTATGCATGGTGATGAATATTGAACTTAACTATGAATTGTTGATGTGGAAAATTGTGGTATTGCACTGCATATTGAGGTGTTCTAGGCTAGATGAGATGTGATGGTTGGAGATTGATTTTATACCACGTGGTATTGCCGCCACTGAGCGCACAGTGGATGGCCGGATATTTTCAGGGCCCTTGGTATCATCCTTATCCTTTGGCCGAGATAAGGATCAGCCCTTGGGACAGTGATACCTTTCTACATTCGAAAGAAAGGGAACCCATGGTTCGAAATGAGTGCTGTAGCCTTTGGCCGGGCTACTCCTCATCATCGGTGAGCTTGGTGCAGTCTTATCACAGAGATTACACCTATTATATTGTAGCCCATAGGTTCTGTCAGCGGTAATAAGGAGGTTATAAGGATGGTTGAGGGAGTTACATGCATATTGAATAATTTTGAACTCTTAAATAGTTTGATAAACTTCTCAGACTTATTGATATATAAAGGGATAATTGGCCCGCTTAACTATCTTATAATCATTCCATGTATACTTTTTAGATTGGATATGTGGTTACTGAGTCTTCGTGACTCACCCCGTCATTATTTATTTTTTCAGGTGAGAATTGAGGCGCTAGTACTAAGGGGAAGGCATCCGAGACTTGATCTGAGTTATCAATCTTGTATGTCTCTTTTGTTACATGAACACACTCTAATGTATATTGCCAAACTTTAGGGCCTCTTTGGTACGATGCATATTTTTATTATTCCGCTGCATAATAGAACTTATATTATGAATAGAGTCTGTTGATATGAAGTTTAATATGGAGTGATTTATTATTGGCCTAATTTAAATAAGTTTAGGTATAAAATAGTTATTTAAATGGTAACTTTGGAAGGATGTTACAATTGGTAATAAAGCACTCTAAACCTATCAGGCAGTTGCTTAGGTTTGTAGATAGGAGAATCATCCTCTATACCCTCACCCTCAAGCATGATTCTATCCATCTCTTCCCCTGCGAAGGTTGTGTCTTTAGACTTTGGTTTTTTTAATGTTTAACCACTGTAAAATTTGTTTCTCATTGACTTCTATGGTTTGGCCCCTCACCAAGGTTGACACAACTCCAGTTCCATATATTCTTAGATTAGAAAAAAAAACCTTCACAACACTATCACAATATGACAATGACAGCTCAAGTAGTCCCTTGTAAGGCCTTATAATCCTATCTAGCCCAAATCCAAACTCAGACTGGAATATGTCAAGATTTATCCTACTCATTTTACATATACTTTTCCCAATTAACCTGATGTCATACTCTTCCAGTTTGAGTTGTTGTAATCAGCCTTTGCCTTGGGAAGCACATTACTCCTCTATTACCTTTTTAGTTGCTTGTACAACTTAGACCGAACATTATCAAGACCCACATTGTCCTCCTTTTCATCTTTTTGTTCATCCGACGAGTGCTCTAACATATTGTCATCCTCTTCATGTTTTTTTCCATTGGACGAGTGGTTTGAGACATTGTCCTCTTCTTCATGTTTTTGTTCATCCGAATAGTCTGTGACTTACTTTCATTCTCTTCATCAGCCTCCCAACTGGAACTTTCACTAACCACCTCTGTTTGCTTCCCCTTTTTTATTTCTTCCCGCATCTATTTTTTTTTTGGGGGACGATTGTTTGGAGGACTCAGGGGATGCATCACTTTCACTATCAACAGGGGTGCTGACCTTAACGAAAGCAGTAGCAGTTTGCTTCCTTTTGGCTACTCGTTGCTATTTCTTGGCTTCCTTTGTGTCAAGTTCATGTTTCCACTTGGCCGCCACGTCATATTCATCTTCTAAATCTTCTTGTAACTTGTATTTCAAACTACCGGCCCTGCCGCAACGACGAAGCTTCGCCTTTTGTTCTCTATACTTGTTCACATCTTCCCTAGTTATTCCCAAAGCCGCCAAGCGATTGTCCGTCATCTTCACCCTTGCCATTGCTTTCCCAGTGGATGTGTTGCAAAACCCCAAATTTGCAGGCAAAGATTGATGAAACTCCAGAAAACCTTCTCGTTAACCGTATAGTGGATTCTAGAAATACAATGTCAGGAAGAAATTAGAGTGTTAGAATGTGGGTTGACGATTACAGAGGTATTGCAGAACAGAGTGTAACAGGGGATTGTCCAATTTGAAAAACCAAAGTAATTTTTTGTGAATGAAATTTAACAGAGATGGAGGCGGATGAAATATAAAAAAGCTCTGCGTTCGATATTCCGTAAATTAGGGCTAAGGGTACATGTGAGATTTTATATTGGGAATAATTACTCTGACGTCACGTATCGTTTCTGTCACTTGGACCGTTCAAACGAAATTACGTAGTCCAAACGTTAAAATATCCTATTTGTAACACAGGGGTATCCCGTGGCAATCTTGACGTTTGAACGAAACGATAACGTTTGAACAAACAACTTCAAGTATTTCCGCATTCAAACGAAAATTTTGACAATAACCACTCTGCTACATAACTTCGAAAAGGCCTGACACTTTCAGTTCAAATTACTTGTATGAAAAATAGGAACACAGTAAACAAGAATATTGCAATAACTATTAACCACTTTTATACATTCATAATATTGTGAGCACATGCCCTGCACCAGCCAAAGTACAAATGGCCTGAATGACAATACATTGACAGAATTCAACTTGAACAGGATGCTATACACAAACTTTATGCCATGTTCACTTTTCCCTGAACCTAATTGAATATGGTCCAAAGTTTGAGCTAATGCATATAACCTTGGCCTATACAAAACACAGATATGAACTGATGCATGTGCGGTAATGCATATACAAAAGACAAATTAGTGTATAAAAATGAGTGACACATTTGAATTCACCTTGACCAAACAAAATAAAACAAAAACAAGTTAGCCAGCTATGTACTCCACACTATAACACTACACTACTATGTACTACTGATATAGTTTTTACTGATTCAGCAAGTTACGGATCCATGAAGGCTTAAACTGTGGAGGAATCTTTTCAAATGCAGTCAGCAGTTTGTCACATGCTAGGATCTTTGTATGTGCAATGTTTCTCTCATTCCAAGTCAAGTCCTCAACTTGCAGTAGCTCCATGAACAAGTCATTTCCTTTGGCAGCAAGTTTAGTTTCCCTATCTTGCGTTGACATCATATTTCCTAGCTTGTCAAACACAATGACATTGTCTTGTCCAATTGTGTAACTGTATCTTGCAAGGCCTCAGCCATGACTTCTGCATTGTTCAGTTTGCGCTTCTTCTTCTGACCAAAAGATGCATCAGTTGGATTGAATGGAGTGGGGACAGTTTCATGATTTGTTTGTGACAACTCAGATTCATCAACAACATGTTGTGGTGTATCCGGAAGGTCCTCATCTTCAAGATTAACTTCTTCCTTCATTCCCCCAGGGCACTGTCTTTCATCACTGACAGCCATGTCCTTTCCCTAAACCATGCATAGAGAGTCAAAGTTTGGTAAGGCTTTTGTTCCAAATTCCTTTGCCTTTGGATGAGCCTGCACTTTGAACAAGTAGGTGAGTTGTTGAAATAGAAGTCATGTGTAATACAAAAGTAAACTAATAATTTCAACACAATGGTAGGATCATATACCTTTAGATACTCATCCCACACCTCTTTCTCTGCAGTAACGAGTTTTGTCTCCGGATCCCAACCAAATCTAGAAGTGTTGGGCCGCAAAAAATGTCATATGCCGTTTGCCATAGCCGCTTCAAGGTCTTTAGTTTGGAGGTGATGTGAGGAGTTGCTTTGATGCCATATCTAGGTACCTTCTCCTCCATCATGGACTGCAAGGCATTTGCATATCCGACCTTGAACCTGTTATCGGCCATGGACTTTTGGTCCATTCTCAAACCAACAAGGCATCCCACCAAGACCCTGTCCTCAACTGCAGTCCATATTTTAATCCTCGTCTTGCTTTCCTGTTCAAATGGATCCATCTAAAAAAAATGATTGAGATAAAGTATTCAAAGTATCGTTATTTTTAACATAACAATAAAAAACACACCACGCCACCCAAAAGGAAAAGATGAAGTTAATTGAAATTCAGATTGACATAGCACATGGTTGTTGTTTATGACATAAACAGACGGAATAAAATGTCCTTAAACTTGGCAATACTTGTGTACAACACAATCATTTATCTCTAAGTGCCATAGAGGTAGCAAACATGTCATTTGCAACATGTTCCCCATAATTATTCCAGACATCACTGGTTTCCATAGGAACTAAGGGCGTGTTGTCAATCGTTGCAGGTCCAGTATGAAAGGACTCAATCTGCTTATCAAGGGGATCTTGAACACTCTCCTGAAGAATTAGATTATGGAGCAAATAGCAAGCAACAATGTATCTGTTTTGCAGCCTTACTGGATAAAAAGATGGGTTCCTCAATGTTGCCCACCGTCACTTGAATATGTCAAAGCACCTTTCTATTACATTTCGGGCTATAGAATGTCATATATTGAAACACTCATGTGCAGTTTGGGGTTGATGTCCTTGTCTCCACTCATTAAGGTGGTACCTATGACCTCTAAAAGGAGCCAAAAAAAACCCTGGCAATTACTGTACCCTGCATCCACCAAGTAGTAGTTCCTTGCCCAAACAAATACAAGTTAACGAAGAAAAGTATAACTTAATTTAAACCAACTAACGCACCCTCACATCGGTACCTAGCGGTACTCTTAGCTCATATGGTCTTCTTATAGCATTTCTCAGCACCCTCCCATCCGTGGTTGAGCCTTCCCACCCGAGCAAAATAAATATGAATTGCCCATTTGGTGAGCATACCCCAAGGACATTAGTTGTTACCTCTCCTTTTCTATTTCGGTACCTCCCCTTGTGTTCTGCAGGGACTTGAACACGTATGTGCGTACCATCCAATGCATCAAGGCACCCCTAAAATGACAAAAACATTGTCACGATTAAGGTCAAACCACACTTTTAATACTCAATTAAAGTACTCACACAATAACATAATGTACATACCTTGAACCACTTCCAACGATGATCATTTGAGTCCTATGGAATTGGCTTTGGTTTCTTTAAAAGAAATGATTGAAGTCTAATGGTAGCATTGAGCACTAGTTTGAAGTATCTACTAATAGTTTCTCCTGACCTTCCAAACTCAAACTGAATGACTCTATTCTTCACATGATTGGCCAATATGTGAAGGAACATAGCCACTTGCTCATCAACTAGCATATGTTTAGTTGCTCTTAATCTGCCAATTGTGTATAACATGTGACACAATTTATCAAAAGTTGCCCAGTACATCCTAATTTGGTTGAAGCAAGTGGTGTCACTACTATATATCATCGCCCTCAAATTCGCTCTCTTGGCATGAAAATCTAATCTAAATGTCCTATCTGGTAAGTGCCTCAGTCTACCTACTCCCACAGCTACTATCATCATCACGAGCAAGGTCCTCACTGCTAGTAGCAAAGCTAAGCACCCAGCCAACATTCCAACCATTTGCCATGAACTTGGCTCCATACCTACATAATTTTTCACCACACCAATTTCATTTTTATCATAATCCACTACTCCTCTTTACAAACTACCACTATTTAACATTCAAACATTTCTATCTTTCATCCCATCGGCTCAATTTCCACCACTACTTATGACCCAACATCACACTCACTGAATTAGCATCCCACATCTTATGTTCAAACTGGGTTGTCTGGTTCGAATGTAATCTTTAGTTGTTTTCTTGCTATTTCACACTTAACCTTTGGTGAACTTATTAAAATGATGTTGCCATTATTGATGTAAAATGTGTTAATTTTGTATTTCACATTTTGTGCTTGATTTCTTGTTTTCATTTCAGCTCTAACAGACTTACAAAACCCATATTTGATTTTCAGTATGCATCCCACCACCCAACATTAATTTCTTATCTAAACACACTTCACATTATTCCAACTTTTATGATTCATAGAGCCACAACACATTGTACACAAACAAACAACATATTTTAATTCATTGCCAATGCATTCAACTGTGTAAATCGGTTAACAGTGTTTGCGTCTCAATAACACACAAGAATATAAAAAGCATTAACCCTTGTTTGTATCTCTGTCCCCTAGCTGGAAGCATATAAACCGTGTCTGTGTCTGGAAATTGATTCACAATGCATTCAATTGTGTGTGTGTCCCCCCCCCAGCTTGAAGCAACAGGGCTTCCTAAAGCTCAGACACATATCGGTAAATCACACAAAAATTGATTTCAAATGTATACTGACCTCAAATGCAGCTTTGTCCCCCTGGGTTCAACTTCTCCTTCACCAAAAAACGCCCCTATAGCTCCAAGCTTCTTCATCGACAGCTTCGTTCAGCTCGCGCCTTCCTCGTGCTTTTAAATAGGTACAGTGTTTTCAAGGGGCCTTTTTGTCCGACATTTTCACTCTCCCGGCAACATTTTGACCTTCCCGCCTCTTTCAGATGGAATCAACCTTCCAATGGTTGATGGAACTTTCACACTCCACGTTTTTTGCGAGGGAACCTTGTTATGTTCCCTTTCCATCGCCCACATTAGCTCTAACAAACAGGGCCTTAATATAAAGGTGGCTGGCCCTTATCCTCTCACAAGATGGACAAGCATCTCACATGAGGTTTTTGCAAAATTCACATGTCTTCCCTAAGATTATAGACATTCTTGGCAAGGTAGTCTACATGTCTATATCCCAGTCTGAGAAAAGAAACTCTCTAATCTCATTAATTTCCTCCCTTAGCGGATGATGGTGACCACCATCATTTAGAATTAAATGGAAAGCTTCCATTGAGTCTGTATAGATCAGGATATTTTGGAGGTGTTTTTGCTTACAGGCTTGGAGACCTATTAGTAAAGCCATTAGTTCTGCTATTGTTGGTAGTAAAAATCCCAACTTACGTTGAAAACCAATAATCTAGTCTCCAATGGAGTCTTTGGCTACTCCACCACATGCTGCTTATTTCTTATCGATCTTCCGATTGAGGTTTCCAACCATACTTGTTTTCTCCGTAGAGCTTGAAAACTTGGTGTGTGAGATTGTCATCAATGGCAGCTTTTGTCAGATGTGTGATTCCCCCATGTTGCTTGATATCGAACACCTTCCATAACTCATTTACATCAATTTTTCCAAAGGAACCAATAGAAGGTACTAAAAACTTGAACCTGCTACGTCCATCTGCTAAAGCGTGAATTGCTCAAATTATGAGTAATGCACATTTTAAGCCACACCTGCAAGTTAGAACAAAATAAACTAAAAAGAAGGTTAGACTTAATAATTTCAATCCACACATTTCTGGTAATCTCACAATCACAGAGTATGTGTAAAGTGTTTTTCTCTCTTTGACACTCAAATGGGCACATATCGTTATAAGAAGAAATTAATTTTCTTGGGGCTGGTAACCTCCACCCTCTCTTCCACGGTTCCTCCCCTACTCCTCCATTAAATATTTGCATTACAGAGTATGTGTAAAGGGTTAAAATACATTCAACACCATAAAATATTTGCATTTAGTGTCTAAAAATATTTTGTGGTGCATACTTTAAAGTATTTTTTTGATGTATTAAATACCTTAAAGTAATTTTTAGGTGCATCCACCACTCTATAATAGTTTTTTATCCCCTTTACATCAAGCACCTTAAATTTGCAAGGTACAAAAAAATTTCAAAACACTAAGACATCTGAAAAAATATTTTAAAATTTGACAACGTTGAATACATCTTATCTCATTAGAAGTAAGACAGAAACGAAGCACCCTCCAACTAAATTACAGGTATGCATTTCCATTCATATATCCTGCCCGTTTGATCTCAGTACAAGGACTTAAAGGAGCAATCGTCTCATCAGTATTGCAAAATATATTCCTCTTCTACTACGTAAACCCAAATCAAATATATGAAATAGTCATTTGTATCATATCAATCCTCACATAACAACCCTTTTTTTTGGGGGATTGTTAAGGAATATAGGAAGCCTTCATCCTCTAGCATTATCAGAACCCATTTAAGGGGAAAAAACTCTTCTAGATGTTGAGAAAATATACAACAATAATTATGTTTTTTTTTTAAATAAAAATCAGTTATATAAAATGAAGAAAATTATATAACTAAGATTGGTATTGTAAAAAAAGATTGAGTAGAAAAAGATTTAAGTAGCATATGGACATCTTTTTCCAATATGCAATTAAAAGCAGAATATTATGTACAAGAAGATTATTGAGCATATTGTTCCAGAATGTAACAACATTGACTGAGTTGAGGTGCAGAAAATGTTGAGGCAAATTGAGCAATCCATTGTGACACAATAATTATGTTATTGAAATACTAATGTGTACTCCTTTGGTCTTGTTTACATGGTGGGGAGAGAGATTTTTTTGTCTTATTTATAAGTTACACTATTAAATTTTGTTTTATATAAATACACAATTTTGACCTTCATAGACTTTGTTTTCATGGGATATAGTATATATTAAAGAGGGATAAAATTAAAAAGTAGTTGTATTTTAAGGCATAGTTAATTAGGTTTAAGATTTTCCTTACTTAAGATGAAATACATTGAAAGTTACTTATAAGAGGAGTAATGAGTTTTTTTTTTTTTTTGGAAAATCTGAGAAAAAAAGTTTTACAAATGGTAAAGGGAAGAATGGTGTTTCAAATATTCACTATACTATAGAGGTATGAGTATTTGATTTGTTCTTTTAAAATTTAAAAGAAATAACACAAATTTCCTATATATATATATATATATATAATTATTACCTCCACCCTTGCCGGCACCGGAGCTTCGGTGCTTCAAATGTTTGGCAAAGTGCTTTGACAACAGCCGGCCGCCACCAAAGCTCGGTAAGAATAATTATTTAGCAAAGTGTTAGGTGTACCCCACCACCACCACTTTGTCAAATAATTATTCCTACTAGATCCCCAGCGTCAGTAGGGCGAGGTTGCTTGCAGCCGAAGGCCCCTTTGCCGGCACCGGAGCTTCGGTGCTTCAAATGTTTGGCAAAGTGCTGGCAACAGGCCGGCTGGCCACCAAAGCTCTGGTAAGAATAATTATTTAGCAAAGTGTTAGGTGTACCCCACCACCACCACTTTGTCAAATAATTATTCCTACTAGATCCCCAGCGTCAGTAGGGCGAGGTTGCTTGCAGCCGAAGGCCGGCGGTGTGGAGGTATTTTTTTAAATATATATATATATATATATATATAAACATTTATGTCATTTTCTTTTAATTTCAAAAAAAAAAAAATCGGGTACTCAAATATCTCTAGTGTTATGGATATTCGAAACACTATTATGATGTCCTTTACTAATTTTAAATTTCTTTTTCAGGGATTTTCCCTCTTTTTTAATAGAATCTTGGGAATATAAATATAAATTCTTAAGAACTGTAGAAATGAAATTATTGATGTGCACATGAATGGAAAGCGGAAACACAAGGTGACCACTTCAAGTTTCCTGGTGACTAGTGAGGGGCAACATTCCCGTCACTCACTCCACCTATTTCGTGGAAAGTGTCTTCCTCTTCATCGATCTTCACTTCTCTTTCTTCTACTTATCTTTTTGTTTTCCCTTTTTAAGTAGAAAGGTAAAAATTAAGATACCACTCTCTCTTTTTTCCCAACAAATTATAAAAGATAATAATGTTCCAGGAAATGAAAACTCCACAACAAAACAGATCAACGAATATAAAGAACACAAAAGCTAAGGCAAATTGGTTATTTAGTACAATATCTAAAACAACTCCTTTCAAGTCTAGCAACAACAACTTCTGCAAATCTAACTAGGGTCTCATTATCTAAAACATTTTATTAGAATCTAGGAAACCTTAAAACTCATTAATTTTGTCTAAAAAATTATCAAGTTTATAACTTTATCCAATTTTAAATATGGGAAATACACTTCTCATGTTGTAGGAGAAGTGTATCCTCATGTCATAGATACAAAAATATGTGGGTCCCACCATTTCCGTGCTTGAGTTTTTTTTTAATAAAAAAGATGTGGGTCCCACCATTTCATGTGTGTGTAGAAATCTTTTTCTTCTCATGCAACATGAGAAGTGTAAACCCCTTTAAATATAAGTCACTCTTAATGTTTTTCTCTCTCCTTTAAAATTAAATTTTAAATTTTTATCAATTTAAGGCAGATTTAATGAGTTAACTATATTTTCTTGAATCCAATGAATTAATTAGAATGACTTATTATATTGTAGAACAAAAGAAGCACATACTTTTAATCATAACCAACATGTAATCAAGGGTAAAAAGGAAAATTAGTGATAAAAAAATGACATGTCTCTTAGTTTTGATAAAATTTTATTATCTCTCTACCTTATAAACAAAATGATATACAAACCATGAATATATTTAATTTCTACACATTAATTAAGGAGAGTGTGTCTCAATAAACAAGCTAATTAGCATATTTGCTGATTTTTAAAAAATATGTATATATACTCTTTAGTCCCTCATATCCTTTTTTAAAAGGAGCAACTGTCAAGTTAAAGGTAATAAATAAATAAATATATTTATCTTTTGAAGTATACCCTTATAGAGAGTATATGAGAGATAATTAATGAAAATTTATTAAAAAAAAGATAATGAGTGACATATTCAATAGGGTAAAAATAAAAAGACCAGTTAAAAATTGCAAACAAAAAAGGATTTATTCCTTATATGAAGAAACATTACTTTGAGAGATATTGTTCCTTATAGAAAGGATAGAAATGAGAATATAAAGTAGCAACATAAAAATGCATAATGAACATTTTAATCTAATTAATTGAGTACATCAGTGATTGGCCGAGGAAGTAATGACTTTGAATAAATTTGAGAAGTGTTGCTAAGTTGTTAAAAAGAGTCTTAAAAAAGTTCCAGTCCCTCCAAATGGCCAGAAACTTGGTGCTGGTGTTAGAAAGGAAGCCTAGCTTTTCCATCCAACCATCATCATCATCATCACCAACGAGGATTGACACAAGTGGAAAGCAGCTTGTGTTGCTTATGCAAGGTCTCGAGTTCGAGCCTTGTGAATGCAGAAAAGCCCCACTGGGAGACTCTCCCACTATAGCCAAGTACTATAGCCAGGTGCGCGAGCGGGTCGAATCCGGATTAGTCAGGGCTAAGCTCTGGATACCGGATGGACACCAAAAAATCATCATCATCATAATCAATATATATTAAAGAGGAATAGCAAGATAACCGACGCATTTGTGGGTGGAGTTTTTGTGAGTGAGTTACTGTACCTGAGGAGGTGAAGGAAGAAGGAAGAGTGAGTGTGAGGATATGCATATAAATTATTCTGAAAGTTAATTGTTTAAATTTGGAATTAGTAACACAACTTAGGCTATACTGTCATACTCCTTATAATTAGGACATTTATCAAAGAATTTCAGTGAAATATAGTGAGCAACACAAGTATAGCATAGCATACTGACAATTGAAATCATTATTGGTTACAGACAGGATTAAACTACAGAGTACACCATACGACAATCCAAAATAATGATGTCATAATATTACAGATCCAAAATACTTTAACTAAACTAATCTATAGCTTTACTAGTCATATAAAATATTCAAACTACTACCATCAGTCTTCTATGCTCGTCGCATTTCATTTGGAATTCTGCTATATTTCTAGCATTTTATATAATCCAGTCCTGTAAAATGAGTAAAAAAAAATGTTTAGTTTAAATCATTTAACTAATTTAATTCAGAATTTCTTGACTTCAATCACACGTCCTGCTGTTTTTTTTTATATATATATATAAAAAAATGGTGGCAAAGTGTACAACCACTCCAAGGTTCTGTCGGACGCCGAAGCGGGGACCTCTCTCGAGAGAAGTTTTTTACATTCACAAGGCTCGAAACCGAGATCTCCTTTATTTTTCCACTCGGACCAACTTAGTCCCTTTCCACTAACAAGAAGCACAACTTTTTTATGGTGGCCCAAAATTCTTTTCCTTGGTTTTCGCAAACAACATTTGGTCCAACCTAGTGATGCAAAATGAAAGGAAAGTACGCCGATCGAACTTAAATTACTAACAAACAGACAAATACGAAATCAAACTTAAATGAATATATATATATATATATATATATATATCCGGTCAATTACAAAGTACACGGCTTACGTTACACAGGAAATAGGCAAAGCAGACGGACTAAACAACATTTTAGAGAATACAGAACTAACTATTCCAGACATAGGATTAAAATATTTTGAAAGGATACGTAAATCTTCAATTAAAGAGCTTGAAGCCTGCGGAAACCTGCCCAGTCCTTTGCATTGGGTTTTGGACGATACTACCAAGCATATGCAGGCCTGTCCTTAGAAGAACAACCACCAACCCCGTCGCCGTCGCCGGGCAACAATTCGCTAATATGAAAATACATCTTTACCTTTCACTTATCCAAATTATTAACACTAGTGCAAAAAGGGCTTTAAGACCGCATCATTTAGACCGGACATTAAATCGCATACGGTCTTAAAGCTATATTTGGTACCGTTTTGTAAATATAAAGAACTTCTTATGTATTTAATTTGTGGCGGTTTTGTAAATATCAAGAACTTCTTGGACCGGATCCTTTATTAATAGGTCTTAAATATATTTTTCGACCGCTTAAAAAACCAACCGGTCTTAAAATGTAATTAAAATTTATATTATTTTATAGAGAAATCTCGTACAAGCCCGAACTTATATTTTCTCACGGACCAAAATAATCGGGAAAAATTTAAATATAAAAGTTAAAACTTTTAAGACCGGACATATATAAACACGGTCTTAAATTTTATACTTTTAAGACCGGACTTAAAGTATGGCCGGTACAAACTATTGAAAAAAAATTATTCAAAAATTTTATTACCTTTAAGACCGGCTTTTAATAATGGACGGTCCTAAATTGTGACCTTTAAGACCGGCCTTTTAATTCGTCCGGTATGGAAACTAAAGCGCCAAATATTCGCGCTGACGTTGCCGTAAGAGTTACGACGATGCGTTGCTCTACGAACTCTCAAACCCTGTTCTTGTTGTGAAACCTCTCTTCCCGTTGCATTACTTCTCTTCCTCACCCACCACTACCATCCTCTCGTACTCTCACTTTCTCGGGCGTTCTCTTTCGCACCACCACTCTCGGCCTACATTCCATTCTCAAAAATGAACGGAGAAAACGGTTCTTCTGCTATTCCTTCAACGATGGTCTTGCGGGTGCGACGGTGTGAGTCGAACGAACCTCTTTCATCTCACAATGAGCCTCGTAACCGCCCGCACGCCGTGGTAGAAGTGGCACACGAATGAAAGACGTATCCGTAAGTTGGTCCTCTGGGTCAAAGTTCGAGATTCAGTTTGATGAAAAGTTGGCTCCTTTCGGTCCTAATAAACAAAAATATAATAGTTTTGTCACTATCTAGCACGACAAGGCTAGCATCTTGACGAGATGAGTGGAAAAATGTCGGCCGTCTCGCGGTAAAGGGTCCTATTTGGGACACTATCCGGCTCACATACACTATCACGACTCCCCGAGTTGAAAGACAAGACATTGTCTTATTGTGCTTATCGGTGGAGGAAGTTTAAGACCTTTCTAGCCAACACATATATTTTTGCCGATGTTAGGCCGACCATAATCCTTGGGACAAGTACACATTTGTTGATGAACAAACTTGGCAACAATTTGTTCGGTGCGGACCACTCTGAAGCTTTGGTGAGTTGTTATTTAGTTTTGTTTGCCCTATTTTGTTTGCTTATTAACTTGTGCCGATATGTGAATGTTATTGTACGTGTTCATCTAATCCTGTTAGTTAGATTGTTTGGTTTGTGAATAGAAGTATATATTTCCATCCTTTGTCACGCATAAGAGGAGCATGTCTTAGTTGTATGCAAGTCGATATGTAAACCGTGCAAAGGTAAAATACTAAGTAGGTAATTAGGGAAATAATAATGGCATAAGAGTCAAACCATTATTATAGTCTTAGCTAGTTCTTTTGTAGTAGGTAGTGGTTAGACATTGCTATTAGTTAGTTAGTATGTTAACTGTGTAAAGGTTTCGGTGCAGTTCTACAACTCACTTTACTCTTGTTCTCCCAATTTCTTCTACAATTCTACATCCTCCTTAAATGAAATGTTGAAACTTGATGAAATGAATTTGACTAGTGTTTGAGGTTCATATCAAGCGAAGTTCTCTAATTTACGGTAGTGAGATGGCCGGAATTCATAATTAATAGTTGTTTTCATTTATGATTCACAGAAAAGAAGGGAACAAGCACATGAGATATGGAGAAAGAATGATTGCCCGCATAGGGCTTCTCGCGGCGGATACGAAAAGGCTGAAAAAGAATTGATGGCGGCCAAGCGGAAGAGATTGCAAGATGAAGATTAAGCGAAATCCAATCCTTGCATACATGATCCGCCATCTCCAATACGTCGTGATGAGTTATGGTTGTATATTCGGCAAAAGCCAAGCGGCGCCTACACGAGTGAACAGACTCGTCTAGTTGCTGAAAGAATTGTAAGTATCATTATTGTAAATTTATAGTTACTAAACATGTTTCATTACTAAGCTTGTCATTATCTGTATCCTACAGGAAGATCTAAAGAAGAAAGAAGCGGAGGGATCTTTTGTGTCGGACGAGAGGAATGATGTTCTGACCGTTGCGACCGGAAAACCGGATCACGTGGGGCGTGTAAGGGGGATTGGAGGAAGGGTAGGCTGAAGGAATACTTTGGTAGCGCCAAACGCCCGAAAACAAAGTATGGTTACCCGGGAGGAGATGGAACAGACGGTGGAACATACGGTGGCACAAGAGGTGGCCAAATTGAGAGAGCAAGCAGCGGCTAAAGATGTAGATTCCTGGATTTTGATGATCACAATTTCAAAGTATTGAATTAAGTATTTTTGAGTTGAAAATAACTTTGCCCGAGTAAGATAGTAAGCCTGCCCGAGCAATGTCGGGATTCAGTGAAAAGAGGAAAGAAAGCATAAAGGATCATGCCCGAGCACTCCCTGAAAATGTTCGAAAGCATGACCTTGCCCGAGCAAGGTAAGAAGGTTGCTCGAGCAACAACGGGTTCACTGAAGAACTAAGGAAAGAACAAACACTTGCCCGAGTACCCCTCTGAAAAGGCCTGAAAGTATAGCTTGCCCGAGCAAGGTTATGACCTTGCCCGAGCAACATCGGATGTTGAGAGAAAGCGGAAGCATTGGCCACCGCCCGAGCAATCTCCTGGAAACGCTGAAAGCACCTTGCCCGAGCAAGGTATTTGGTGTGCCCGAGCAATACTGAAACAAAAGCAAGATCCAATTGCATAGCCTTTTGCCCGAGCACTGGAAATTGGCTTGCCCGAGCACTGCCCAGCATAAGAAAAGAGTGCCGAGCAAATCCTCTTCTTCACTTTGCCCGAGCAAGAAAAGAGCTTGCCCGAGCAACAATCAACTTGAAGCTTTCTTTCCTCTACTCGAACCTTGCCCAAGCACGAAAACCAGACTTGCCCGAGCATATGCCCGAGCAAGAACAAAAGGTTGCCCGAGCAACGTTAAATGCTCTACGAAAGATAAGTCTACTCTGGACCTTGCCCGAGCAAGAAGTAAGTCTTGCTCGAGCAACATCTCTTGCGTACATTATTTCCATCCCTTTGAAGAGCTTGCCCGAGATAGATATCACCATGCTCGAGCATCATCTGCAAGCAACAAAGAGCTTGCCCGAGCATTAGCGAAAAAGGAGTTTTTACACTATGATACAAAGAGCTTGCCCGAGCAAGCTAATACTCTGCCCAAGTAATACCATCCCTGTTCTCGAGTCTCGTCTGCGTAACTTCTCTGATGATGTTATTTACCTTATTACTTATGTTTACTGTTTATTAAGTTTACCAAATGCTTTTAACCAGTGTTTGAATAAGTTTCAGATCATCAAAGTACGAATTACCAGCTGATTAAGATAAAGCACTTTGGTTTGTCAGAAGCATTAAATGCAAAGTAAATACATTCACCATTCTGGCAAGAAACCTTCTGAGCAAGCAAAAAGCATTCCGGCTACATCCTGTGCAAAATTCAGAATGTGTCTTAACGGACAATTTGAATAAGGAATGTCAACGAAGAATAAACGGTCGAATATCAAAGCACGGACGAATGTCGAAGCGTACGAGGAAACGAGCAAGTGTTTTGCAACGGACATATTGATTACACACAACGGCTCATTAATTCCTCCCAACGGTCATCAATGCTACCAGCCTATAAATAGATGAAGCATTCAAGTCTCCACCTACCGAAACGCTGTGCATTCAACTAGCAATTAAGAATACTTTGTGTTTCGACTTACGTAGAGAATATCTTCCGATATATCATACTTCGGTGTTTATTAATCTACTCTTTTAGAGAGTTCATCATTGATTATACTTCTTGTAAGAATCTCAAAGTATTGGGACTTTGGGATTGGGATATTTGATTACAACTTGTAAGGGGGAGCAAGTTCTAGAGAGAATTGCTTTGAGAGTTACAGTGTGTAATCGGTTGAAGTTAGTGAAAATCCCGGAGAGTCCGGGACCTGGACGTAGGTCAAGGATTTAGGCCGAACCAGGATAAATCCATTGTGTTGAATCTCACTTATCCCTACTCTGTTCATCTCTGTTTTACATTCGGTTAAACAGAGGATTCGAAGAAAAAATTTATATCCCCAATTCACCCCCCTCTTGGTGATATTCCTTCTTTCAAAAGAAGCTTCATTGACTGCCTATTTTCAATCCCAGCTGAGGGAGATGAAGGAGGAAATGAATCAAATGAAGGTGCTTGTGAGCTCTCGTGTAGAGACCAGTGTTCCCTTGCCACCCTCACCTACAGCTATGCAGCAGAGCACTAGAGGGAGCTGCATTGTTGGACAGTCACAACAACCTTGTGACCTTTATGTGGAGGATCCTGAACATCATGATAGACGATTGGTTGCAAAAGGGATTGTCCACAACCTGGGATCAACCGTACACCACCAACAAATGGCTTATGATGAAGTCGAGTGTCGATTGAAGAGGTGATCGTTGATGCACCTCTCCTCTCCCAACCGATGATGTGAAGCTTGTGAGTGATGTCATTGGAACCTTGATCTCGTGGCCGGAAGCTTGTGCATGTTTCTACTCCTCCCGAGGCTCCGGCCCCTCTGAATTGGTTGGCACGGCTGAGTTGAGTGCCAAGGACAAGCTTGTCCTTATGGTATCCAATAAACAAGTTCCACTTAATCAGTGGCCTGTCAATACATAAGTAGGTCTTAAAAACAAGCACCCAGTTTTGGTTGACCAAGATGATATAATTTCCCTGCTATTTGATAAACAGGAGCTTACTGATTCAATGATTCTCATGTTTATAAAGTAAGTATCTTCTTCTATGAGTACATAACATAAATGTGAGACACTCACATACGTATAATTTCCCTGACGTCATTATTGTAGGTTATTGCATCGTGAATTGGAACAAACGGGCGAAGCAAAGATATTGGATTCTTGTGCTCGCAGTACGTGAGTCAACCACCCTTAGCGGAGAGACAATCATACATAACAACAAGGTTGACCAAGAAGAATAGGAAAAATTGGTACTTGGCACCATACTACAATAGGTACATATCATAATTCTTTTTCAGAATTCCCTTAATTATATTCTCACATATTACACGAGTACTTGTCATTTGTGAATTTTCGGTCACCATTGGCGGTTGGTCCTGATTTGCCCGAATGAGAATAAAGTAGTCTTTTATGCTCCTTCACTACGAACCAACGGCTACATTGCAGCAGATGGTGAACAAGTAAGCATATGTCATTTTGATTGTCTAGTCTCGAAATCTCTGGCATCAGTAAATTTTCGCACCATTATTGAGTACATTTGTGATTTTGATAATAGGCCTTTAAAATCATTCAAGAAAAGGTCAAGAACAAGTCCGGGACTGATGTCAAAGAGCCTACATGGATCAAACCAAAGGTTAGTACATATTTGGACACTTTGGCACACCGGCTAGCTTGTGAACTTGGTCGGAAAAAATATATGCTCTTATATATATTTCTTGTTTGTTTTTAGACCCGTCGGCAAGAATGAGTCCAACTTATGTGGACATTATGTCATGACACACATGTATAATATTGTCATGCAACCAAGGACTAACATCCAAGCAAAGGTAAATGTATTACATAACTTTGCCTGTCACCGCGACCCCTTTGATATGCAAGGAAGGACGACTAATATATTTACGTCTTTGATGCTACAGACGTTTGACCGTGTCTTGACCCTTTCCCCGATGGTGATATTGAGCGCACACGCAATGTGTTATCCGAATATCTGTATGATCGATCATCTCGGAAAATCTAAAAAATAGTTGATTTGTGAATTCATTGTAAATATATGCTAGCCGTATCAACAATCATCTTCTTATCCGTAATGAACAATTGTCCAATTTGTGATAGTATACAATAATAATTTGTTAATTCATTTAAAACAAGTTTCCTTGTGTCCATTAGTGGTTTCTGAATGTATTGGATGGTGGAAAAAAATATTCATTGCTTAATTTACAAATGCGAGAAGTTTAGGATTATTTATTTTTTCACAATTACAGTATTTTAGGACCGTATGTTTACTATATAGCCAGTCCTAAAGGTCTTTGTTTATTATTGGAAAACATGCCAGTATTTTAGGACCGCATGTTTACTAAGTAGCCAGTCCTAAAAGTCTTCGTTTATTTATTTGTGAAAATTTGCCAGTATTTTAGGACCGTATGTTTACTAAAGAGCGGTTCTAAAAGTCTTCATGATTCACCGTAAAATACGCGTATTTTAGAACCGTATGTTTAATAAAGAGCGGTTCTAAAAGTCTTCGTGATTCACAGTAAAATACGCCAGTTTTTTAGGACCGCATGTTCACTAAGTAGCGGTCCTAAAAGTCTTCGTTTATTAATTAAAAAATGACAGTATTTTAGGACCGTATGTTTACTAAATAGCCGGTCCTAAAAGTCTTTCATTCGCGACAAATATACGATATATTTATTAATAATATATATTTTTATATATAAAATCTCTTAAAAATTACATGAATAATCTTTTTGCTTAAATTAAATATTTATTCAATATGCAAAAGAACTATAGTCTACATTATTAATTATTCTATTCGTAACTACTTTATTAAATGAATAATCATATTATTAAATTAAAGTCTTTCCCTATTATTCATATTTCATAACCGATTTACTTTATTTATTTATAGAGTGTGATAACATCAAAACATTAAATTAAATATTTGTCCATATTATAACGTAATAAACTTCATATTTCATAATTGCCTAATTTCTGTCTTTTTTTTTTTTTTTTAATTTTAGTGTTTTGAGTCTGCCATTTTCCATATTTCATAATTGACTTTCGTATTGCTTTCCGGAGTTCGAGATAATGCATATAATTAAACCGGCGATTAATTAAAACTCCCATAAGAACAAAATGCGAAATATTTTATTTAATAATTTTTACAAAAAAGGCGCCGATTACAAAAAAAAGCGACAAAAAAAAAACTATAAAACAACTAATCCTCCCCGTGGTCGGAGAGGTGGGAGGCGATTTTGGAGGCGTCGGAGGCGTCCTCTTGTGAAGGATCGTACTCCACGTCATTGGCGTCGAGTACCAAGGTCAGCTTCTGGTTGACGGTATGAACCAGTTGAAACAATTGGCCCAAGCGTCGGTCGATGTGATCGACGCGGGGCCACAATGTTCTGCACCAAGCTGCGACGGTTGGATTTGGAGGCGGTGGAGGAGGGGCTGAGGTTGAAGAGGAGGAGGAGGAAAAAGGAGGACCTGGTGGAGCGGCCATTACGGTGGGTTTTAGTCGGTGGAGGAGGGTCGTGTAGAAGTGATGGAGAAGAATGTGAAGAAACTAAAGTAAGAACGGGTTTAAATAGAGAACCTATCCGAAGAATATGAAATGTTGTGAACTTTTTACGAGGAGACCGCATTGTTCTTGAATACGAGGAGACGCTTAGTTGGTCGGTTTACGACCTTGAAGCGAAGAGACTCTAGATCATGTATACGGGGTGCAAGGATCGACTCGCTATCCGAGTTTGAAGTGATCGAACATTTAATACCGGATTTTGTAAAAGATCCGTTCTTAAAAGTAATATTTTTTAAGGAAAAATTCTTACTTTACAAAAATAAATAATTGATAAAAAAAATAATTGACTTTTAGGACCGGATATAATATAAATGGACGGTATTAAAAGTAATTGAATTGTATGGAAAAATAAATAGTAGACATTTAGGACATCCGGTCTTAAAAGTTATTTATTTGAAAAAATAAATAATATATACTTTTAAATCTGGTTACATAATAAAAAGACTGTATCCATCTCTCTGTCCTCATTAACTCCGCACACTAACCTCCATGTTCTTATTAATAAAAAGAGTGTATTTGGAGATCTCTGCCCAAACTGCTCAAAGCCTCAAACCATGGTTAGATACAAGAGAACTCCTCGTAGGGGTACTCTTACACCTGAAGCTCTTGCCAGACTTAGATCGTTATACGGTGCGCCTCCTCCAGCGAGAGTGCGTTCTGTTGTGACCGAAGAATCTTGGGTCGTCGGACCCATTGTTATTTCGGATGATGAAGAGGTTGTCGCACCCCCCCTCCAGCCTTCAGACCATGCAGAGGTTCCTGCTCCCCCTCTCCAATCAGTTGGCCCCAACGTGTCTACCGTTGACCCCTCTCCTCTTTCCTCTAATGATGCACTGCGGGTGATGCGAATAAGACAGGAACTTGCTGATCTCCGGCGGGAAGTTAATGCTTTTAACGCCGATATCGCCAAGGCATTGGATGATAATAAGCTTTAGGATGTTTTGTTAGATTCTTGTCATTGATAATGATCAATTATTTTTTGCCTTTTTTTTTCTTGTGTACGTGCATATTCTCCAGTTATGTATGGAAGCGAAGAACTAATTAAGCTTGTGCCTTTTTTATATTCATATTCTCCAGTTTTCCTTTATTTATTTTATTAATTCGGTTTACTTACGCGCTCGCCAAAGGCAAATCTCATTTTTTTTAGTTTGGTTCATTAATAAACGAAGAGGTTTACGACTCTATAAGTATTTGACTTTTAGGTCCGGATGTTTATAAAACTCCGGTCTTAAACTCTGGTTCCTTAGCTAAACGTCTATAGACCAAGCTGTATGAGGTGTTTTGGTTATATAACTTTATTATTTTCCTGGTTATGGTTCCGGGTTTTTCATGGGTTGAACGGAAATCGATGAAATGTTCTTGTGGGTTTCTCTTTGTTAATGAATATTGTATATTGAAGATTATATTTGCATTTTAGACTTACCGAATCGACGAACTAGTGTTTTTAGGTTACTCTTTGCTTTGCCTGCAACATCAACGTTCGTGGCCGGAGAAGAAAGACTCGTGAGAACCCATTTGAATTTATATGCTACGGTGAGTCCACAAGACCTTCATGCGATGCATTTAATTTCCTCGTCATGGATTTATTTTGCTTCTTGGATTCACTGTGATACATTTACGACCAAAAGTGATTCTTCGTTATGCATTCAATGGGCAAGTTTCTCCGTAAAGGAAAAAAAAGACATAACCGACATTTGAGCATATATATGCATTTGGATTATGTATGTCTTATTTTATATGCAAGTTTCAATTTTTTCGGATTATGTATGTTAAATCTTTTTCGTCTATATATAGGAATTCTTCTATGGATCAAGTTGGATAAATAATGTTTTTACGGACGAGTGTTGAATATCGGAAATGGGGTGAGGGAATTTATAGAATTTGCTAAAAAAATACCCATGATGATAGTGGGAAGTTTTATTGCCCTTGTGTAAAATGTTTGAATGAGAGGCGATTAAGTCCCGAAGTTATCCACACACATTTAATTTGTGAAGGATTTTGTAAGACTTATACGGTATGGTCATGGCATGGTGAAAAAATGCCAAGTGGGTCTCAACATGAGGAAGTGGCCTTTGATGATAATGACACGGATATGGATGATCACATAGAGGACATTATTCGTGATGTAGGAGAAGAGGCTTTTGAGCAATCACATGCATATGGTAATATGTGCGGTGATGCGAGACCCCGCTATACCCCGGGTGTAAAAAATACCAATTGTTGAACGCCGTATTGAAATTGGTAAGCTTGAAGGCGCGTCATGGATGGAGCGACAAGAGTTTCTCTGAAATGCTTGAGGCTTTTAAGGACATTCTTCCGGATGATAATGTGTTGCCGCATCGATACTATGATGCTAAGAAAATACTTTGTCCACTAGGGATGGAGTACAAAAAGATTCATGCATGCCCGAATGATTGCATATTGTATAGAAAAGAGTTTGAAGAGAAGCGGGAATTGTCCGATATGTGAAACCCCAAGGTACAAGTCAAATAAGGGGCCCAAAAGTGTTGTGGTGTCTTCCAATCATACCAAGGTTCAAACGGTTGTTTGCTAATGAAAGTGATGCAAAAAATTTGAGGTGGCATGTTGATGAGAGGATTTCTGATGGAAAGCTTCGACATCCGACCGATTCTTCTCAATGGAAGAAAATCGATCAATTATTTCCAGCTTCGGCGAATAACCTAGGAACCTTAGGCTTGCACTTAGCACAAATGGCATGAATCCCTATGGTAGCCTTAGCAGCATACATAGTTCATGGCCCGTACTCCTGATTATTTACAACTTATCTCCTATGTTATGCATGAAACGAAAGTACATCATGCTTGTCTATGTTGATTTCGGGACCAAAACAACCCGGAAATGACATTGATGTTTACCTTCAGCCCTTGATCGAAGACTTGAGGGAGTTGTGGGAAGAAGGTGTTGATGTTTTTAACTCTTTCAAGAAGGAGGTGTTTAAAATGCGAGCCATGATATTTTGTACTATAAATGACTTCCCAGCATATGGGAACTTGTCGGTATAGTGTAAAAGGCCCAAAGCATGTCCGGTTTGTGAAGAAGGCACACGCTACCATCAACTTCAACATGGAAGAAAGACGCTTTATCTTGGACATAGGAGATTTCTTCGACGGGACCACCCATATCGTCGATTAAAGAAAGCATTTTTTGGTGGCCAGGAGTATGAAGATTCTCCGGTGGCATTGACTGGGGAGCAAGTTTATGAAAAGGTGAAAAATATCAGTGTCATCTTCAGTAAGACTGCAAATAGTAGAAAAGAAACAAATATATGGAAAAAGAGATCTGTATTCTTCGATCTTCCATATTGGCGTAATCTTGATGTGAGACACTGTATTGATGTCATGCATATGGAGAGAAACGTATGTGATACTATTTTTGGCATGCTTCTCAACATACAAGGTAGTTCAAAGGATGGTGTGAAGGCAAGATTGAATTTGCAAGCAATGGAAATACGCGAAGACTTACATCCAAGGCCATATGGGAAGAGAACTTATTGTCCCCGGCTTCTCATACTCTTTCTAAGGATGAGAAACGAAGTTTTTGTGAGTGTTTACATGGCACAAAAGTTCCCTCGGGTATTCTTCAAACTTTAAGAGGCTTGTTTCGATGAAGGACTTGAAATTAGTAGGCCAAAAGTCTCATGATTGTCATGTCTTGATGCAACAGCTACTCCCGGTAGCTATTTGAGGCATCGCCGAATATGATCTTCTCGGTCGTCTTGACTAGACTTTGTTTCTTCTTCAATGCGGTTTGTAGTAAAGTTTTTGAGATTGAAAAGTTGGATGAATTGGAGAATGAAGGATATCTTATCTTGTGCCACCTTGAGAAGCTTTTTGTTCCTACATTTTTTGACATCATGGTTAATCTAATTGTTCATCTAGTGAGGGAGATAAAGTTGTGCGGCCCTATCCATTTACGGTGGATGTACCCAATTGAAAGATCTATGAAATTCCAAAAGGGTACGTGAAGAACGCATACCGGCGAAGCATCAATTGTTCGGAAATATGTTTACGAAGAAGCCATGGAATTTTGTCAAAATTATTTGGCCAAAGTAAGACATATTGGGCTTCCAAAACGTCGGCATCTTTGAAGGGGGTAGACGAGGTGCTTCGGTAAAGAGTGTGGATCCTGATGAATTGTCACAAGTCCACTTATACATCTTGAATAATGTTGATGAAGTTCAAGCCAACATAGCTGCACATAAAGAAGTTGTAAGGAAAGAAAATCATCGAATGACTGAACAAAGGTTGATTAGGGAGCATAACGAACATTTGCAAACTGGTTCAAACAAAAGGTCGAGGAGAGGAATATGTTTCGATACAATCAAATGGTTAGCCCGTGGTCCCGAGGTTGATGTCATAAGTTGGAATTCGTATGTGATCAATGGTTATACATTTTACACGAAGTCCCTAGATGATAGGAGCACCGTCCCGAGAAAAATGGTGTTATGTTAGAGGCTGAATCTATGCACTTCTCCGGTTCGAAAGACAAGAGGCCTTTATTGGCGGTCATGCCATATTATGGGGTTATTGAAGAGATTTAGGAGGTGGACTATGTAATACCCGGATTTTAGTAAATCTGGAATTTTTGAGATAAAGGAAATTAACGAATATTTTGATAAAGCAAAATCATGAGTTTAAAACTATTACGAAAATTGTCATAATTATAGAGTAAATTGTTAAAAAAGTTACGGAAAGATCGATGAACGAGAATGACTAAAATGAAATAATGGTGATAAAAACGGTCTAAAAATATTATGATAAATACGAAAGATCATGAAAAATTATGAGAAAAATATGGAAGTGTTATCCCTAATTATGAGAATTTAATAAATTATTTCGGAGGAAATAACATGAAGAAAAGTTTAAAAAGCATTTCGAACCATAAAGTAACATGATGGGGTAAACATTGTTAATATTTTACATAGGATACAAAATGACAATGTCGGTATAAAAGTTTGCAAGATAACAATATACGTAAAATTGGTAAAGATAAATATATGAAGAAACCGATCCTAAAAAGATCACTAAACGAAGAAATTAGGTCGATTAAGCCTTAACGAAGCGAGGGGTAAAACGAGAAATTTTGGTAAAAATATTATATTTTTTAAAAAATGGAAAAAATTATGGCGACAATTATGTTTTCTTTGAAAATATGAAAGCACTATTCTCGTATAGTGCGATTATGAAAATGTATTGTGACCATAGAAATTTTGAATATTTGAAAAATCAAAAAATTGAATATGAGACAACAAGATGAAAAGAAAAGAAAGGACGCGATTGTTATCGCTAATGCATTGAATGGAAAAGCGGTGCAGTTGTTGATCATGATGATATAGGAATAGAAACTGATAGAACGATCAAGAAATATGAACTGATTAAGCTAGATATTACTTGCTGGCTATAGTGTTAGTCAAGAAGAAAGTAATCTAAGAACTTAGATTGAAGAAGCTCAAACATAGGATAGACAAGTAAGGTCTATAAGAATAGAATTGAACGAGAAAACCTCTAGAATTTGAGGTGTTGAAATGATGTAAAACTAAAATAAATGAAACCCTCACTATAGTGATCCTTTAAAGTATTATCAAGCATTGGACCAGTAGCAAATTTTGAGGATGAAATTTATTGAATGGGAGCGAATTGTAATATCTTGAATTTCGGGCCTAGAAATTTGAGGATAAGCCTGTGTTAGGAAGATGACTAAGCCAGTTCGAGAAGAGTCCCAAGAGTGTCGAGAGATAGAAAGACTCTTGGGGATTATGTGATTCGACCCTTATGGGAAGAGGACCTAGTATGCCTAGGCAGTAGGATTAAAGTGTCGGTGCAGAAGGGCACAAGACATATATACGTGCAATTGGGTTGGTAGAAAGATGTCACACATCTATGTCATGAGGATGGGACGATTGTTTGAGCAAAACGTGCCGGTATAGGTGTGCACATCGCATTTCCAGGATAGACATGTGTACCTTGCGTTTTTTAAAAAGACATCGTCATGTGACGCCATGTGGGGGCCCACACACATACTATAATCTAGTTTCATTTGGTAAGCCTCGGTATACATGCTGCAATCTATAGTAAAATCGAGTGAGCACTGGTAATGTAACTTTAATAAAGTAGGTTATGATGATTTATGATGACATAACTTTTGTGTTGACATCTCTAAAACACGCCACCTAGTGATTGAGTCTGGGAAATTCGCCGGTTTCTTGTCTGGTCACGTACTTGACTTTTTCGAACACCCAACCTATGAGTCAGAGGAATTCATTAGGCCTTCCTTCCCCTGGACAAAGTGGCACCTAATAAAAGAGAAAAAAAGGGAACGAAGATGTTTCAAGGACACTTTGCATATTGAGATTTAATCAATTGGGACACATGTCAACACAAGAGTTAATTATATGGGATTAATGCCCACTTAATCCTCCAAGACCAATAAATTTTGGCCAAAGGAAGAAAAAAGAAAAGAAAAGAAATAGAATAAAGGGAAATGAAAAGGAAACATGGAGGATTCCTATTGGTGGAATTTGTATGTAATAAAATATGGATTAGGTGTCTAATTTAACACCATCTCACCTCCATTTCCGTCATATCTCATGCGGCCAAACAAGAAGAGAGAGCTTAAAAACATGCAAAAATGGTAAAGGAGAGAGAAACATAAACAAGCCAAAATCTCTCACATAACCATCTCAAATACAAGAACACTCTTCATAAAAGTTGTTCTACTCATTGAGAGCTTGATTCCTATGATCTCAATTTTTCTTATTGGAGGAGCTTCGTGCCATCTAATTAGATGAAGTGCCACTAGATTTCCTAAACTGATTGTAGAATCGTGTTAGGTAAGCCTAAGCTTCATTTTGAATCGATTGTCTTGAAGTTTTGATGAGATTTATGAATATCTTAAGACACCCTACCCCCTTGTCTGATTCCTCTAGTAAGGAAAAATGCATCTAAATGCTCCTTATTCCAACATACCCTCATTGAAGTAGATGAAATGCACTTCATGATGAGCTACTCAAACTAATCCTAAAATCCCAGACTCCGTAGATTGAATTTGACAAAATCTCAATCTAGTCTGTCATAGGCCTTCTCTATGTCTACTTTGATGGCAACGTACCCTTTACTACTCTTTTTGGTTCTTATAATATGTATGGACTCCTAGGCAAGAATGATGTCATTACAACTTTGACACCTACTAATAAAACTGCATTGAGTCGGGTGGATCAAATATGCCATGACCTTTTTCTTCCTATTCGTAATAAGCTTGCTTAGGATCTTGAAACACACATTACACAGAGCAATGAGCCGAAATTTCTTAATGGATGTTGGGGCATCCACTTTGGGGATTAGTACAATGTTTGTGTGACTCATTTCCTTAATTTTATCAGGATTCCTCATAGCTTATAAAATCAAGCCACACACTTTTGCTCCAAGAGCCCGTTTGGATTCTCTTATTTTTAAGTTAAAAGCTACTTTAAAGCTAAAGCTAAAAAAAAGCTAAAAGTTGTTTGGTAATTATATAAATTTTTTAATTTAAAAGTTACTTAAAAACTGAAATTAAAAATAAGCTGTATGGCAAAATTTTTTCATAAGCACTTTTTTTAATAAAAATTATCATAAAAGGTATATTATAAAATAAATTCCTAACACACATTTGAACCGAAAGAAATCCCAAGAACCCCATCCACCGTTTCTTGGTAGAAGAAAACACTCAAACGAAAATAAGCACAGATCTAGAAATCACAACCGATAGAATTAAGGAAAAGGAAAATGTGAAATAGGTTTGAAACTAACCGAGTAGAGGAGACAATGAAATTTGTGAGCAGAGGACCTCTCAACGGAGTACTCACGGAGGAGGCAAGAAGGTTTGAGCGCTCACGATGGTGGGAAGTATTAGGGTTTGATTGAGATTATGGGTTTTTTTTTTTTTAAAAAAAAAAGAGCTTATAAAAAAGCTTCTATGAGGATCGTATTTTTAAGCTATTTTTTCTTCATTATAAAATAAGCTCTTATAATTATAAGAGCTTTTGTTAAATCTTGTTTGGCCTAACTTATACTTATAAAGAGAAGATAAGCTAAAAATAAGTTAGGCCAAACAGACACCAATTATCTCCCACTGAGATTGGAAGAAATGAGGATTTAATCCGTCAAGACCAGGAGCTTTGAAGGCACCCATTTCAAAAGCCGCATTCTTGATTTCAACCATCGATATATCCATCTGAATGGTGGCTAACTGAGAATGATCTAATGTGGGGAAGTTAGTTGGCCACTCCTGCACTGGGGTGACCCCATCATCACTGGTATACAGGGTTTTGAGGTAATCCAACACCACTCACTTTATTCTTTGACTTGAGAATGCATCTCTTGTTTTTTTAAAAAAACTTTTGTTTAATCATTTAAGATTTTAAATTTTCTGGCATTTAGTTGATTTTTTTTTTTAACAAAGAAAAAAACCTCTTTCTTCCCTATATGCTAGTGTGGGTGTGTGTGTGTGGGTGTGTGTGTGTGTGTGTGTATTGTGTTTATATTGACCCATGCCACACTGCTTGTTTTTCTTTTGTCTTATCTCCTTAAGGGAAAAGCACCAAAGTAGCAACTTTTAACAAAAATTATACCGGATTAAGCACTTTAGAAAAAAAAAATTACCGAACTAATGCAGTTAAACATGTCAGTTGACCGACGCCACTAGTGGCGTCACGAGTGGTGAAGCCACTGAGCAGTGGCATCAAGACTAGGTATCAGAGTCCCCTGACACACCCCTCCCCCACCCACCCGTGACTCCCCCGGGCCCCCCACACGCAACCCTCCCCCCCCCCCCAACCACTCCCGCCCCCCCCACACGTAAGCTCTCTCGTGACTCCTTTCCTCCCCCTCTTATAATTCATTCCATCCGTCCTCTATCCCTCATTTGTGACTCTTTCCCTCTCCTCTCTCAACATTCACTCCTTCACACATCTGGAAACTCCTTCCGTCTTTCGTCCTCCATCACCATTCACTCCTTCCCTCATCTGGAAACTCCCTTTGTCCCTCCATCTTCTTCATTCTATTTCATCATATCTTTTTTTTGTAATTCCATATATACATTGTGTTTCTTCTTCTGCTCGGTTGCAATTTGTGTTGTTGTTATTTGTTTTATCTGTAATTTGTTCTTCTTTTTCATAATATAAAATAAGAAAAAAATGAATCAAATTTGTTCATTTGTATATTATAATGGTTCTAAAAGCATAGGTGCAAACGGATTGAACTTTGAAGGTCAAAGAAGAGCAATGTATATTGTTCGAGGCATGTCCGCTAAAGATTTATATGAAAAGATCCGTTGAAAGTTAAAGCTGCAATAAAATCAGGTAATATCTTCAGTGACAGGTAGAGTTCCTTGTGGAAACCGCAAATATGCGGGTTTTGAGATATCCGATGATGAGGATGTGGATGTTTTTGTTCAAACATTCGACAAAAGCCAATTTACTGAGTTATATGTGGATATTGAGATGTCAAAGGAGGGTGTACCAATACCGACTCATGGACTCCATCAGTCACATTATATGGCTCATTCTGGTACACCTCAACCAACACAATCAATCGTTGTGCATGGAGAAGAAAGTGATTATATGGTAGATGAACCTGACAATGATGAGGAGCAAGAGGAAGAAGATGAAGACATTTTATTGGCTAATGACCATGATCAGACTGATAGTGATGCAGATGACATATATCATCGTAATGTCATGTCACAGCAGATTGGTATGTTACAATCATCAGGATTAGTTACAGAGTTGTATTATTATATAATTTATTTTTTATTAGTTACCATGTTTTCTCATAAATTGTATTATGTGTGAATATGCAGATATTACACCGTTTTGGAATGAGATTCCGCATTATGGGGCTGTTGATGAAGATTACCTACATGAGGATATACTGGATATGGAAGGCTTGGGCCGGGGTCTGTGGGCAAGAGGACATGGATTATATTTGAAACAATAATTCGGGTCCAAGAATGATGTGCAAGCCGCAATAAAACATTATTGCATGAAGGAACATCATGAAGCTGTAATGGTTGAGAGTACTACAGCCAAGTTCTCAATGAAATGTCGGAATCATGAACAAGGTTGCGATTGAAGAGTAAGAGCAATTAAACCGAAGAATAGCAACACTTGGGTGGTAACTAAATGGGTTGAAATTCATAGTTGTGTGAGCGGAATTCTCTCCCAAGATCACAAACAACTTGATTCTGAAATTATTTCTGAGGCCATAATAGGTATGATGCACAATACCATTTGATAATTTGTGAATTTATTTGTGTTTATTAGTGAACATTAATAACATTCCCAGTGTACACTTTTTGTAATTGGTTTTGCAAACATGGTCAAGGAAACAACTTCGATAGCTGTGATCATGATACAAGAAAGGGTGACTAGAATGTTTGGTTATCATGTTTCTTATAGGAAGGCATGGAAGGCAAAACAAAAAGCAATATCTCAAATTTACGGTGATTGGGACGAGTCATATGCGTTCCAGCCAAGATGGTTTGAGCACATGTTGAAATTTTCCCCGGGATCTGTTTATAATATTCAACATGGACCGTATATTGTTGATCGGCGGGTTGTTAATGGGGTTTAGGTTTTTCAACATACATTTTGGACCTTCAGTCAATGTCGTGAGGCATTCCAATGATGCAAACCAGTCTTACAGGTAGGGGTGAGCATTCGGTGTTCAGTTCGGTTTTTCGGTAAAAACCGAACAACCGAATTGAAGGTATTTTACTGACCGAACCAAAACCAAACAACTGACTAATTTCGGTTCGGTTTATCATGTAGTTTGGTTATTTGGCATTTTTCAGCTGCAAGCCCGTCCAATGCAACAAAAAACGCAATCCAAGGAAAAATTCTAACAAAAAAATAATTAATACAAACCAGTATTTCAGCAACAAAATGGAAGTTTGAAAATTAAATTGAGGATAGCAGAAGCATTTTTTTTGTTGGAAATGTGAAGGTATGTGGTACACATATCGGAGAAACTGAAGATGGAAGGGGCGGCGCCGGTGCTGTGCGCGGGAAAGAGGATCGGAGTGGTGGGGCTAGGCTGATTAGTTCATAGTGAGCAGCGAGCATAAGCAAATGGAGGGAGGAAAAAGACGATTGAATCTCTGCTCCATCTGCTGGTGATGTTGCTGAGAGGAGAGGAGCTGAAGATGGAAGAAGCGGCGCCAATGTCTTGAGCAAGGAAGAGGATCGGAGTGGTGGGGCTGAGTCGATGAGTTCATAGTGACCAGCGAGCATAAGCAAATGGAGGGAGGAAAGAAGACGATGGATTCTCTGCTGGTAATGTTGTCGATGAGTTGGAAAGAAAATCATAAAATGACGAGCGAGAGAAAAGAGGAAGAAGGCGATGGATTTATGGAGGAAGGATGGAGGAATTAGTAATTAGGTTAGATTTGAAAGTTGGACTTGGACCTAATGCATAATGAAATGGGCCTGCAAGTCTAAGTTTTTTGTGAAAAAAAATGAAACAAGGCTTCATATATAAAAAAGAAAAAGAAAGAAACAAGGCTGATACTTTGGTTATTCGGTTTTAACCGATTTTTTTTTTTTAAAAAAATGCACCCAAACCAAACAACCGAAATAAGAAAAATTAAAAACCGAATTATGTTCAGTTCGGTCTTCGGTTTCGGTTTGATTTTGCTCACCCCTACATACAGGTGAATGGTACACATTTATACTATAAGTATAAGGGGACATTATTGATTGCCACCGCCCAAGATGGAAATAATGAGATCCTGCCGATTGCATTTGCAATTGTTGAAAGTGAAACTAAGGAAGCGTGGGAGTATTTTTTGTCTTTCATACGACTGTATGTTACAAATAAGGTTGGTCTATGTCTTATTTCTGATCGTCACAAGAGCATAATATCAACAGTCGGCAATGAGCACATTGGTTGGCAGCCTCCTAATGCGTACCATGTGTTTTGCATTCGTCATGTTGCGAGCAACTTTAATACCCGCTTCAAATGCCAGGAGTTGAAGAAAAATTTAAAAAAATTAGGTAATATACTCAAACTGATGTGCAATGACGTTCATTTTTTTCTTTACTAGAACCGAATAATGTTGTGTCTTTCTCTTTTTTACAAGATATGTTCCAAACAAAATACACTTTGATGCTTTGTATGCCCGGTTTTGCAGTTACAGTCGTGAAGTGGCTGCATGGATTGAAAGAATTCCAAAAGAAAAATGGTGTCGGAGTTATGATGAGGATGGATGAAGATACGGTCATAGGACAACCAATTTGTCTGAATCAATAAATAAGGTTTTCAGGGGAGCGAGGAACATGCCCATAACATCGTTGATGAAATGCACCTATAGTCGACTTGTTTGTTACTGGGTCAAAGGAGGGACCAAAGCACAAAAAAATGCAATGATTAGAAAGTATTTTTCGAGTGTTATTGGAGAAGCTATGACAAAGAATGGAGAGCGAGCTACATCGATGCGTGTTCGGGATTTTAATGTGGCGCGTACCACGTTTGAAGTTGATGATCAAGGCGATATATACTCGGTGAACTTAAGCCAGGGGAAATGCTAGTGTGGCAAGTTTCAGGCATTCAAATTCCCATGTAGTCAGTGGCGGAGCCGATTTAAAGTTTGTGGGTGAACAATTAGTGGTGAGATTCGGGGGTAGCGCCCCCGAATATTTTTTTAAGGAGGATAAAAGGCAACCCACTCCTTCGTAAAGTTTAGGACCAGGGTTCAATTGAAAAGTATTTCCGAGGAAATCAATTTAAACATAACAATATACTCTAATCACATGACATACAGAAACCTAGATGTTACATAATCAATAATAGCAGAACAAGATACAGACACTCAAATGAACAGGATGGAGCATACCAGACTCTAATGGCAAACTAATTGCGGGATAAAAGAAACAAGGACAATCACAAACACCAGACAAACTTTCTCAAGATTATAAAACCTATCATCTATCCTAGCATATCAGAAAAAAGATAGTATTGGGTATAATTTAGTGTCATTTTCTTCGTACTTTATCACTAAGCTTGGCATGCAAAATGGCCCCCACCTCAAAGGAGAATAGTTGCCCACAAAAGTGTTGATGATGTAAATACTCATAAAATGGAGACAAAGCCCACATTATACATCAGACGAGAAAAAGTTCTCATGAATATATAGGACACTTAGCTCTTAGCAGATTCTAGTAAAAGCCTAGCTTCCAGGTCTACTTTAGACAAGCAATATGATTGATGAGTTTCTGAAACAAAGAATTATGCAGAGAGGGATTTTAATACTATTAAATAAAACAAATTTGATAAATTGTGCATTTCAAAAAGTGACCTCACTTCAATCAACAAGTTCCTCCAAACAAAAGTTGCCTCCTAGAAGGTAAAGGCTACACTTCTATAATAACCTTATAAAGCCAAAAATAAAATCTAGCAATTGTTTTATCCCGAATATATGCCTTCAACAATTCAATGGTAGTTATATCTCAAAGACAACTTTTAACCCATATTCTTTCAATTGTTAGAGACCAGGAAAGCTAATATAGGATTTCTTTCTTAACCAACTTTATCTAAGAGTAGCAGAGAGAAAAGCAAAGAAAACAAGTCTGAACAACCATCACTAAAAAAATCCATTCATATCGCCAAAAAGTGAGGCAACCTTAAGACAGAAAGATAAGTTGGGTCAAGATATTAGCTCACAATCTGCAAAACTCATATACAATACAAAGTAGCACTGCTTTGCCTCCTCATTCAATCAGTACAACAACCGATTCTTATGTATACTTGAAATTGTAAAATTCACTTATATTATGAACAAAAATTTTAGAGAAAGTATCTGGTAAAATTAATAGAGCCACGAGTCACTCTAGAAAAGTTGGGTTAGAGACAAATAACCCCTTCCCTTTATTTTCTTCCTTTTGTCTATTCCTATACTTTTCATCAATATTTCAAGGGATGTTTTCTTCCTAATTAAGTCAGTCAGTCAATTATGAAGTTCAGATCTACTACTCTAATTATCAGAATCACCGAATCAAACAAACATGCTGAAGAAAATGACCATCTTAGCTTGAAATGCTTACTTTTGAGCTCATCAAGCTAGCGAAACGACGCTATCAAAAGTGGATCTTCGGATAATATTGTAGACAATGAGAGCACCGATATCGCCTCTGTAGTAGGCAAAGGTGATAGCACGGAAACGCTCTTAGCCAGCAGAAGAGCACGATGGAACGAATGGGGGAGAAAATAAAAAATATATATTTAATAAAAAATAATAATTAAGAGTATTGTTTAAGCTCAGGTACGAACCTGGGACCTCTAGTAGTGTAGAAGACTAGAGTTATAACCAACTACACCACCCTGCAAGTTGTCATGAGATTCCTTCACAATATATATATATATTTAAAATTTTGTGTCTGCACTTGCACACACCTGCACAAGTGTGGCTCCGCCACTGCATGTAGTCATGTAATTGCTACATGTTCGACGGTATCCCATTATGCGGAACAGTACATGGATCCAGTATTCTCAATCTACAATATTATGAATGTTTAATCTTCATCATTTCAAATTGATCGGTAGTGAACAAGGAATACCGCCCGCTTCCGGCCCAAAGATTATTCCCGATGAATTGAAATTGCATGGTATGGGGTGCCCTAAATCTACACACATTCACAATGAAATGGATGAGGTGGAGGTCTAACCTAGCTCTAGTCGAATTAGATGTAGTATATGTAAACAGTTTAGACATAATAAGCGTTCGTGTCCTACGAAGCGCATACCTAATTAGTTCAAATTTGCTTTCCTATTTGCTACCATATGTGCCTTCAAATGAGATGTAGTAATTTCAAGGAAAAATTAACCTTCAAGTTCTCATAATTTTATTTCATAGCTTTTATACTTATGTGCTTATAGTTTCACTTGATTTTTAATTAGATTTTTGTAGTTTCAAGTTCTCATATTTGTAGCTTAGGTTATATGACATAATTAAGAATTTAGAATTTGGGTAAACGTTGATTAGCTATAGATTCGATAGAAAACTAAACAAATACAATCAAATACAGTAATCCATGCAAATATAACATAATACAGCAATCCATACAATTATAACATAATACATAACATGCAATACGCTCAGGGTGGAGTATATGTAGGCCATGGTCTCGAATGTGCATCACACTCAGGGTTCCTACGGATGCCATTAGGTCCACGCTGTCCATCAGGATTGTGTCTAAAACTGAAATCCTCAGCAGCTGCCCGTATAAAGTCATCGGTATGGTCACCTGTGTCATCAGATGTGTGGTGTCCTAACTGGTATGGACTACTACTAGATCTTGCCTCAGTACAACCATGTCCATGATGGGAGGAACGGAAGGTAGTAAAACCCTGTGGAGGCTGATAAGCACTGAAGCCAAGAAAGCCATATGGTTGTTGATAGGCACTGATTCCTGTAAAACCCCGTCCAGGCTGGTAAGAAGTGGATGTAGAAAAGCCGGTCTGGGAACTCTGTGATGGCCACTTATATGAGTAAGGAACCTGTGTCTGTGGAGAAAACATCGTCTCTGGCTGTGGGTTAAAAGGCATCGGTGCATGTATCTCTGGAGGCACATATGGTGGCATCTCTGAAGGCACCTCTGCTGGCATTTCCTCTGGGTACCACGGAACCTCTGTATAGGCCATATTGGGCCATATGGGTGGTCTATATACACCTCCGCCACGTGGACCAAACCGGGGTATCTCATATGTCTCCATCTCGTGCCACAGTCGTCATTGACCCAGTCCCCATCCCTCCTTCGCACGGGGCGGGACCTCTAAAGCGGGATCTGGTACACCGATTAAAAGTCCACTTGGTGCACTAGGACCAGGCTCCGCAACTCGGCCAAACTCTCTAAGTGCTCCCAGTAACTTCTCACAAACCTCCTGAACCTGCCTCTTGCTGTATTGGGAATCAAATTGTGGAGAATTCATCCACCAAATCCACTCTACACCATTTACCTGCATTTATCCAAAGAAAATAAATAACAAAGACTAAACTAAGTTATGGATAATAAGATGAAAGATATATGATAAAAAATGGAAGCAAGATCAATACGTACCACATGCCCGATCCTGGTGGCCTGCCTCGTCATATACCGTCTAGTGTGTGTGAAAAACCAAGTCATGTACTCGGAGTTTGGGGAAATCGGCCCCTCCGATGGATCTATAGTCTCAATGAGCTCATGTCGCGTGTTCCACAACTGAATAAATGGATCCATCTTGACCTCCCAATCATTAGTCATCTTACCGCGTAAGGTAAGATCATGTGCACCCTGAAGCTGTGCAGCAGGGTCAGGGATGTGTTGTTGCATGCCAAATTGCTGCATTTAGCGATCGGGCTGGTGTATCTCGACAATGTGGAAAGCAAGTACGGGTGTCACCACCCTCCACATGTCCGGCATATGAACTGTTAGAAATTATGCCCTAGGGCAAGTCATTATACTTTAGACATTTATGTTTATTAAAGTATTCTCTTTTAAGTTATCATTTCAATTTGCATGTTTATAGTGATAGGCGATCCCCGGATATATCTTATAGATTATCCTAAATGTCCTCGATCACCATCTACGTGGGAGCGAAGATGAAATAAGACCGCATGACTTTGATGAGTATGGAGATACGAGTCAAAGTCATGGGCACTTGTAAGAGTACCATATGTCTGGACCGACCCACTATGAGAAAGCCGCATGGACCGAGTCATAAGCTTTTCTCATGTATAACCGCGTCACAACGCCCTATGACTGAGATCATCATGGATTCCTACATGATGAGTCACTGTCTTGACCTAGTCAAAAGTCACCTTTGACCGGGTGATGATAAAGGCTTGGATCGGGATCAGTGGTTCTCATGGAGAGGAATGTGAATGGTCAAGATGGAATTTGTCCCTCACATTAGTAGAGAGATAATATTGGGCCCCTCGATGAGTGAGTCTAAGAAATGTACGGCCATACTGTGATGGAAAGGAGTTTCCATTTCACTTATTAGACTACTCGAGAATCGAGAAAGTAATGGTCAAGAAAAGGAAGTTGACATTATTCATGCCTCATCCTTGACCAAATTATCGCGTGACAAAAGGGACGTGACATGGTTGTATGATAGGTTGTATCGTATTATCGATCCCCATATGAATTGGGTAGTCGCAATGTCTTGCTAGAGGCCGCTTGCGACTTGTAGGCTGGTACGGTATTGGCCCACTGCCAATCTCATGTGGGCCTCAGGTCGCACACAAGAATAGCCGAACACGAGCAAAAGTGTCCGATTCATTGAATCTTATATATGTATAAGATTTAATGAATATTGCATTTAATCTAGGGTGAATATATATATATATATTATTAAATTCGAAATAATAATAATATTATTTATAGATAATAATAATATTATATATAGTATTTAATTTATTTGATAAATTAAATAACTATAATAAATTGAGATATTGTATCTCGATTTAATTTTCGAATAAAGATATGGTATATCGATTTAATTAAATTGAAATATAGTATCTCATATTTAATTAAATAAAAAGGTATTATATCTCATATTTAATTTATAAAGATAAATTAAATATGTAGGCTTATAATTCGGATTAAATAAATAAATTAGATTGGATCTATTTGATAGATTTAATTAATATATTATTTTAATTGAAATTTGAATTTCAAAATTGATTGGATTACTTTTAAATATTTTAATATGACTTATTAGGGTTTTAGAAACCCTATAAATAGATATTGATCTAGTCATATTAGAGATACGGGCGAATTAGAAAGCCGCGAAACCCTAGAGGAAATAGAGACGCGAGTTTTTGAAGGCGCTAGCACGCCGCGCAATCGGGTTCGAAGTCGTTCGTGTGGATACCGCAGAGGGGAGGAGATTCACGGAGTCTGCTCCCCGTGATCGGAGAAGGTAGCCCACGTGTTCAGATCGAAAGAAACGCTAGTTGAGAATTTCGTATAAGGTATGATTCGGAATCTTTAACCTTGATTTAAACGCAGTTGAGCGATCCTTTTCTTGGGATTCGTAAAAGTTTTATAATTTCGCAAGCGTGTACGGATCCCAACATGAACATCTGCACCCATAAAGTCATATTCGGCGTCCCTATATGGCTCCCACTTCACCTGTACATGTAAACAAATGCGAATTAGTTTACTCTTTTCGTGCCCCAATCTCAAATTTATTATACATACATCGTCTCGACCCATCTGGTCAAACTCTATCCGATATGTCTTTAGCTCACGTCGCAATAACCTCACATTGACATTATTGAACCTGCAATATGTCTCTCCATAACATTAGTGAAACGACCTGTAAATAAGAACATAATCGCTCAACTACTCCAACTAGTTCAAAATATTCATTATTGTTAGTTCCCTATGTGTTTTGATGATAACTGACAATTGTAAACGCAAATTAAAATGTGTTTTGGAAAGTTGAAAAATATTCTGTCAAGTGAATACTCAAGTATTGGTTTCATTACTCAAGTATTGAATACTCGAGTGATGGTTTCATTGCTCAAGTATTGAGTTGACAAGTGAATGGCTCCTTCGTGCAAAAATGATCATTACTCAAGTATTGATTCCAATACTCAAGTAATGAACTTACGAGCATTTCAAGTTTTTCACAATAAGTCAATACTCAAGTATTGGTTCCAATACTCAAGTATTGATCTTACAGAAACTCTTTCGCTAAAAGGCAAAAATGCCAATACTCAAGTATTCATATGAATACTCAAGTATTGGTCAAACAGAAAATCATTAAAGTATTCAACATGTGAATACTCGAGTATTGGTTTGAATACTCGAGTATTGGGCAAACAAAGGTTTCAAAGTTTTTCACATGTTTATCAATACTCAAGTATTGAAATGAATACTCAAGTATTGAAGTGACGAAACTTCACAAATATTGAAAACAGCTCAATACTCAAGTATTGAGTTGAATACTCGAGTATTGACCGCATTTAAAGTTTCGCTATTTCCAAGTAATTTGAATACTCAAGTATTGAGGCGAATACTCAAGTATTGACTTGGAAAAGATCTCACAAATTTTTCAAATAGTTCAATACTCAAGTATTGGTTTGAATACTCGAGTATTGGCCATACATAAAGGTTTGCTATTTCCAAGTGATTTGAATACTCAAGTATTGAGATGAATACTCAAGTATTGACTTGGAAAAGTTTTCACAAAGTTTTCAAACAGTTCAATACTCAAGTATTGAGTTGAATACTCGAGTATTGGGCATACAGAGAGCTTGGCTCTTTTTCAAATATTTTGAAAACTCAAGTATTGATTTGAATACTCAAGTATTGAAGTTTTGGACTTAAACTTATTTTCACATAAAAGTTCAATACTCAAGTATTGGTTCAATACTCGAGTATTGGTCCTACTCAAAGAAATTGTCCAAACGCTCAAATCATGTAGTGCCTTCTCTGGAAGATGAATACTCAAGTATTCACATTAGTGCACAGTGCAATACTCAAGTATTGAAGAACATACTCAAGTATTGGGCGCAAGTATTCAAAATTCAAATCATACGAATTTGTGATTTCTTCGTGTTTGATCTTAATGCTTTCTATTATCATTCTTATATATTCCCAGCTATATTTAACCACTTTGTTAGTGAGTTTCGATGGATTAAAGAATGTTTAACGAAGGTTTAATACCAAAAGCAAAAAGTCATCGAACATTAAATGCTAAACCCGCAAAGTTGCATACTTTTGGGTAATCCTTCTGCACACGCTTACAAAGGATTAATGCCTACCTACCACATCCAGTAGCTACTATTCCAATGGATTAATTCTCCAGAAGTCAACTCTGATCTTCTGTATAACTGATTAAGTGAAGAGTAGAGAGAAAAACTCCAAAATGCCTCCAACAAATGACTAGATTGATGCACCAACGGTCATAATGGAGCTTGCAACGGATCTTTAATGCTCTCTTAGTATAAATAGAGTAGCATTCAATTTCTCTCAACAACCAAAAAGACAATAGAAAACGAAGATCATTCAAGTTTCCAACTACTGTTGAGTTTTCTTGTATAAAGTATCTGTTGATACATTAAGCTTCAGTGTTTATCATTATCTACTCTTAGAGAGAGTTTATTGATTGTAAATCATTTATTGTAAAGGAATCACAAGTCGGGGACTTGATGATTGGGTTCATTGATTACAACTTGTAAGGGGGGAGTAAGTTCTAGTGAGAGAATTACTCTTGAGTACGAGTGTGTAATCAATTGAGATAGTGAAAATCCCAGAGAGTCTCGGGGACCGGACGTAGGTCAAGGGATTGGGCCGAACCAAGATAAATCCTTGTGTCTTGCTCTTCTACCCTCTACTTAGTTCTCTGTTTTTAGTGTACAAAAACAGAGTAAGCTGAAAAAGTTTTTAAAAATCCCCAATTCACCCCTCTCTTGATGATTTAGCTCCACTTTCATTTGGTATCAGAGCAAGGTCTTCTCTGAAGAGATTAACATCTCGAGAAGGATCACTATGGAAGGTATTCTACCTGATGGAGCTTCGATCAACCGACCACCGGGATTTACTGGAGAGCACTACTCATTCTGGAAAAGCAAATTCAAAGTCTTTGTATTGGCTTCTGAGTATGGTCTCTGGAGAGTATTCGAGAGAGGATATTATGTTCCTACAAGAGTAGAAGGCGAAATTAATGTTCCAAAAACTGAAGATGAGTTCATCGAGGAGGACAAATGGAAAATAACTCTTAACAGCAGAGCCATCCTGATGCTCCAGAGTGCTCTTAGTGAAAAGGAGTATTTTCGCATCTGCAATCTATCTACTGCCAAGGAGATGTGGAATGCATTGGAAATTGCCTATGAAGGAACATCCGGCATAAAGGAAAAAGAAGTTGCGAACATGTGTTTGGTTGCTAAAGAAGAAGAGCAACATGAAAACGACGATGAGGTATATGATTCTGAACCTACCTATGATGAATTTCTTTCTGAGTATAATGAATTACATTCTAATTTAGAAAAATTGCGAAAGAACTTATTTCTTCAAAGAGGAAAATCAAATTGCTTGAACAACAAGCTAAAGATACTCATTTGATTTGTGAAAACTCTATTTGTGAAAAGTGCCCTGATCTTGAGAAGAAAAATATTTATCTTACGAAAACACTTGAGAAGTTCACTCAAGGTAGTGAAATGCTCAGGGTTATTTTGAAAGCTCAAAGATTTACAAACGATCGATCATGCATATGTTACAATCCTATTTTTGACAAAAAGAAAGGGAAAAAGAAAAGTGGTGGAAAATCCTACTTAAACTATTTTCAAAAACCTGCTCACTCTTCGAACCCCTTTGCTCACTGTAGTTATTGTAACCGAAAGGGACATAATACTTCATCATGTTTTCATAAGAAAGAAAGAAGAGACATACATGTTGGTAATTATCAATGGGTACCAAAGGGAACTTATGTTTTCCCTAAGGCTCGAACTAATAGTGAAGGACCCAAGTATAAGTGGGTACCAAAACGTCCATCTATTGCCTTGTGTGTGCAGGTTGATTCCAAAAAGAATGGACATAAAGGCATAGAGGAGATTAAGAGTCGAAGAGTTTCTTATGAACCGAAAAGGAGATCCTCTCAAGTGTCAAGCGAGAAGACTCTTGAAGTCTATACCCTTTAAAGAGAACTTGCCGACACCCATGGAAAGACATATGAAGAAAAGGCAAAGGTGAGCAAAGTCAATCCTCTAAGTGCCTAAGGTAAAAGGTATACAATGGTAAAACCTCCTACGCTATTAATAGTAATAATGATAGAGGTTTTATACTGTGTATATTATGAATGAGCATTGAAAAGTTTTTTTGAAACTAATTTCTTTCTTATCCCTTGAAAATCCATTTGACAAATTTATTCATAAAGGGATTGCAATGTTCAAAAAGTTTAATTCTTTATGCAGACATGATAATTTGAAAAGAAATTATTTCTTTTATAAAGTCATGCTTAATTCTTTGTGCTCAGTTGTTCTGAATTAATTGTATTCTTAAGAGCATATGATCTTGTTCCTACACGCTAACAATGATTGGATCCAAGCAAGGTTGGATACCAAGAGAGAAAAAGAGTTATACGATTTTGTAGGATCGAAGAAGGCTTCTCAAGAGAGCAACTACATAGTGAAATATTTTGACTCTTGAGGAAGCTAAAGAAGCAATGCTTGATGATGATGGTGAATGTCGAAGAAGGAGACATCTATATCAATCTACCTTAATCAAGCAAGCCTCTCTACAAGGACAAGAGGAATTATGGTGATATTTAACCTTACCCTATAGTATACTTATATGAAATTCATATTTGGGTAATGAATACTTGTCCATTACTACATTCCATTAGGAATCAATTATTTATGGCTTTCAAAATATTTTTCAGATTGCCAAATGGACTGTAAATGAATTTGTGCATATCTTTCTGAGTTCATGTTTTGTGAAATGCACAATTATAAAATTTGTTTTTGATTCCAATTCACTCTGTCATATGAAAATGCATACACATGTTTTGGAAAATATTCATACTTTGATTGCATTCAAATGATGTTTCAAAATTGGAAGTTAAATCGTGTATATTGAATGTCGATATATGCTTAAAATCATCCATTAAAGCTTTCCGTCATTCACAAATTGATCTTTGGTATTTAATGTGATGCTTGAACTCCTCATTCTTTATTCTCAATCAAGTTAGATCTTATATCTAACAAGTTGATTATCTATATGAGTTTCAAGATTATCTCCAGAATAGAATCCAATTGTGAAAATCTTATGCCTATTGCATAAATCCTTATTGGTCAAGTTATTCCAAGCTTTATGAATGCTCATTAATGCATTGAATCTTAATGCATTAACCATTAGTGGAATAACTTACTAGGACAACATTATGAAACTCTTAGTCATTTGGACTAATGAGTATGTGTTTCATTAGCTATGAATCCTAGTAATCATCTTGTTACTCATATACATCAACATTGTGTTCATCCATTCTTTTGAGTAACTATATTCAAATACTTGCCTTGACCATTCATATGTTTCCAAGACATAATTCTGAAAGGCAAGATTACCTCTTGGCTAATAGCAAAGTCATTTTGCTTATATCCTACTTAGTCTTGGTGACTAATTCATTCTCCTTATGACTTTTGCTTTTGGGATTCAATGTTTCACATGTTCTCTATCTTGAAGCATTCTGATTTATTCTTTAACATGTCGACTTCCATCATGTTTAAAGTGAGCATTATTTTTAAACTTGTTTCAAAAATGAACCTTTCATAGAAATTCTTAATACTTCATCAATGTTTGAAAGAACATTTGAGATTTGAAACTATCTGCTTATATCTATGGATAAGATTTTCTCTCTTTGATCTAACTTACATGCATTTTATCAATGACATCTTTTCTGCATAAAGTATATTTACAAAATGTCATTGAGAAATAACATTCTTGACATGATTTAATTATTACCCTTTTGATTCATTGGTCTGAACTTATTTGATTGGGTAAAATTGTGTTAGCTTATTATGCTCTTTGCTTAAGTATCATATGATTTAATATTTTAAGAGCATAAGGTTGTCATGTCTAATCTTGTGTGGACTCAAGAATCATTGAGTACCAAAGGACACATATTTTTGCAGGAGTTGACCAAAATGTTCTGCTGTCAAAGACCCCTCACCCCTGTGAGGCTCGCCTCACCCTCAAAGAATTGCAATCTCATGTGTTCCACACAACTTGTGATCGGTGTTACTGCTGCACCTCCTCATTAAGAACTCCCCACTCTTTGGGGCCGGGCTCGATATTGCAGGCGCGTTGGTCATCCATTTGACTAATAAAAATTTACAATAACACAACATATTATTAAGTCACTAATTATTATTCTCTAAATAATTAATTACTGAATTAATTATTTGACTAATTATTATTATCTATTTAAGCTTATCTTATCTATCTTATGGTACTATAAATAATAATATACAACATATTTCACAAAATCTTTTTATTAATTCACAAATTATTATTCTCACAAATTTCTTAAATCAAATTTAGCAAAGCATAATATTTTACATTTTATATATGAAATTATTATTTTACAAAATATTAAATAATTTGTCATCTATCTTAAGGTTTATAATTAACATACCAAATAAATAAATAATTCACTAATTAATTAATTTACTAATTAGTCTTGTATCCTAAGGTTAATAATAAATTTTAAATATTTTAATTCCCTAAATTATTAATTATAATTATTATTTACTTTTTTATTATTTATAATTGTTAATAATTTGTAAGTAATTGAGCATCTATCCTGCCGTTATACATTAATTAAGCATCTACAATAAATAAATGTATATAATTAAAAGTTAAATCAAATAATTAAACAATAAACATAACAAAAAAATTAAATGTTACTTGTACAAACGTGAAGTCAAGAGTGAGAGAGAGAATTTGAGCATCTTTCTTCTTCCTTCCAATGATTCTCTTTTCTCTATGTCTCAAAGTTTCTCAGCTTCAGGAAAGGAGGGAATGGATGGAGATTGAAAGGATGAGGAGGTGTATGTGTGTGTGACAAGTGGCTACTGTGGGTGAGAGTGAAAAAGAATGAAGAAAATGGAGGACATAGGGAGTTTTCATAATGAAGAAAATGTGAGGAGTGAATCGGATGAGGGAGAGGGAAGGAAAATGACGAAAATCGGATGAAGAAAATGTGAGGAGTTTTCAAAGGGAGAGGGAAGGAATCAGATGAAGGAGAGGGAAGGAGTGATGGAAGAGGGAAGGGGAAGGAGTGAGGTTGTGTGTGTGATGGGGGGTGTCGGGGGGGGAGGGGAGGAATCCCGACACAAAGCCGGGATTCTTGACGCGCAGTGGCGTCGGGGAGTCCTGACGCCACTCTCAGTGGCGTCTCCACTCGTGACGCCACTAGTGGCGTCAGTCAACTGACATGTTTGACTGCATTAGTTCGGTAATTTTTTTTCCTTTTCACCGTGACTATCTATGTATATAGATACCTTTCCTTGAGCCACCATTTTTTTCCTTTTCTTTTTCTTTAACAGCGTACACACATACACAAAGACTTCATGTTTAAATCTCATGCATTTGAATAATGATTTTTATCTCCAAAAAATTTTAATCCAAATTTAAAAGTCACTATGTGATAACTAATAAACATGAATTTATATAATCTTAATTTTTAGAAGGTTAGATTTATTTTTGGAACATGTAATAGAGTAACTTTAGAATAACTTTAATTAGTATATTAATAGATATTTATATGTGTGATTTTGTTGACTCTCATTCAGTGCTTTGGAGTAGCTCTTTGTGTGATTACCCATGAGCTAGGTAGTAGCTGATAACTCTGAATATTCTTCCATATACTTGTGAATTGTGTACGATTGTGAATAACTATCTTTTATTTTAAAAAAAAAACTAAATTATGTGTGTATGTGTATGTGTATGTATTGTAAATTCTCAAGTAAATACTGTTACAAGTAAATTTCTTTATAACTCACTTCATTTACATAGTTAATAATTTAATTATAATTAATGTATTGTCAGAATATTGTTTCCTTTTAGTCATGTTTGAATATGTGATGATATTTGATCTAAAGTATGATTTATTGTACCTTATATTTTGATGATATTATATTTATTGGTGATTGAATATAATTGTTATGCATGTTGCATTTGTGATGGGTTGAAGTAAGAAGGAATTTGTATGATGAAGTCTTTTATCAAATGGTATGTCATCACTCGATACACAGTGTATAACACTTGTCATGACTCCTTCTTCTATGTCTTTCTTTGGCTAGGATTGCATTAGAACTTTGGGACATGTGACACGTCCTTAATTGTGGTTTTTTAAGGAGGGTAGCCATAGTCCATACTGAAGCCCGAGTGTACCTTAAGAATTGGTGAGCTTGGGACAATCTAGTCAAATGGATTAGTTTTCTGTTGAACTATGTGTTAGCTTATGGCTCCAGTTAGCGGTTTCAAGATCAACAATGATATAATGATGATTGTATCGTACATATTACATAATTGTATATTATATGTTGTGATGAAAATATAGATTGACATAATGATGATTAACTTTGCAATTGTTTTTGTATGAGGATTATGGTACATGTAAATATATATGTAATCAGTTCTTTATTTTAATCATATGTGGTTTACTTGTATACAGTAGAAACTTTCAGTATTTACTGAGACGTGAAATCTCATACATATATATTACTACCTTCGGTCTTAATTAAAGAAACACTTTTGTAGTGCAATTTGTACTACAAAAGTGTTCCTATAATTAGGACCAGAGGGAGTAACATTTTTCATGTGATTGTTTTAGTAGATATGAAGGGAAGAATCATATAGAGTGAGTTTTAAAGGCTTCCTTGTACTCTTTGAGTACATGTTATGTCATTTTATTTATCATGACCCAAGAACTTCTGCATTTTATTTTTATTTATTGAAATATTTTGATGATTTAATCTGACACTAAAGTGTGAGTTTCTATTTGAACTAATGATGTATTTTGATGATTCAGATGTTGTACATCTTTATTGGCTATATTTGAGATACTTTTATGGGAAAATTATGTACAGGTCCCAAGGAACAAAAATAATTATAAAAAAGTCCCTTGAAATCACCAAATTACATAGAAGTCCCAAGGGACTTTTTTGATATTATTTGTATGGAAAAAAAAAATTCAGGTTTTTAAATGTTGTTGTAAATATGGTTTTTTTTTTGTAAATGGCCGATTTTAAATTTTGTTGTAAATATAGCATTTCCTGTTGTAAATCTAGAATTTTTCTGTTGTAAATGACCTCTCTACGTTCAAAATCCAAGTGTTTAAATGTTGTTGTAAATATGGTCTTTTCTTTGTAAATATGGTTTTTTTTTTCCGTTGTAAATGGTCGATTTTAAATTTTGTTGTAAATATAGCATTTCATGTTGTAAATCTAGCCTTTTTCTCGTTATAAATGACCTCTCTACGTTTAAAATCCGTGTTTAAATGTTGTTGTAAATATGACTTTTTCTCATTTGAAAATATGGTTTTTTCTGTTTTAAATGGCCAGATTTTAAATTTTGTTGTAAATATATCATTTCCTGTTGTAAATATAGCATTTTCTATTGTAAATGACCTCTCTACGTTCAAAATCCAGGTGTTTAAATGATGTTGTAAATATGACTTTTTCTATTGTAAATATAACTTTTTCTGTTGTAAATGACCAGATTTTAAATTTTGTCGTAAATATAACATTTCCTGTTGTAAATATAATATTTCCTGTTGTTAATACAAATAATATCAAAAAAGTCTCTTGGGACTTCTATGTAATTTGGTGATTTCAATGGACTTTTTTGTAATTTTTTTTTCTTTGGACCTGTACGTAATTTTCCCTACTTTTATTTAGTATTTGTATGTTTAGTTTGAGGTGTTACATGTCCGACACTTTAATTTTAATTATGATTTAGGGCGTTGAAATTGCTGCAGATAAAATAGGTGTTAGATTCTCTCTAAATTATAAATAAGATGAGAGTAATGTTGGGAAAAACACCAAAGTACGGTTTATTTAAGAAAAATATACCAGATTAATGCACCTTTTAAACTTATTACCGAAGTAATGCGATCAAACACCAAGTTTGACGACGTTTCTAGTGGCGTCACTCCATGTGACGCCATCAGGCTAGCCCGCGTCAGGAGTGACCCGACGCGACCGGTACACCGTGTCGTGAATCCCGACGCGCCCGACCCACCCTCGGGATTCCCCGACCCCGGCCCCACCCCAATCACCGCCCCCCAATTAACCCGTGACCCCCCCAACCCAAATCACCCCCTTTTCCACACGTGAAACACCCCTCCCCCCAAATTTTGTATGCGTCCCACCCCACCCCCACCCCCACCCCACAAGTTGGCCCCACCCCAATCCACCCCTCCAAAAAAAAAAAATCAACCCGTGACCCCCAACCTACCAACCCCAATCACCCCTTTTTGCACACGTGAAAACCCCCCCCAAAAAAAAAAAAAAATGTATGCGTGGAACCCCCAAATTACACCCGTGAACCCCTATTCTCTTCCTCTTATAATTCACTCCCTCCCTCCTCCAAAGATTCACTCCTTCACTCACATCCAAACTCCCTCTGTCCACCATCACAATTCACTCCTTCACTCATCTGCAAACTTCGTTCATTCAGTTTCTTCATTCATTTTTTTAGATCCATATATATACACTGTGTTTCTTCTTCTGCTTAGTTGCAATTTTTGTTGTTGTTATTTGCTTGAATTGTAATTTGTTCTTCTCTTTCATAAAAAAAATAAAATAAAAAATGAGTAAAATTCGTTCATTTGTATATTATAATGGTTCTAAAACTATAGGTGCAAACGGATTGAGCTTTGAAGGTGAAAGAAAAGTAATGTTTATTGGTCGAGGCATGTCTGTTGAAGATTTATATGAAAAGATCCGTCAAAAGTTAAAGCTGCAACAAAATCAGGTAATATCTTCAGTGACGGGTAGAGTGCCTAGTGGAAACCGGAAATATGTGGGTTTTGAGATATCCGATGATGAGGATGTGGATGTTTTTGTTCAAACATTCGACAACAACCAATTTGCTCAATTATATGTGGATATTGAGACATCAGAGGAGGGTGTACCAATACCGACTCATGGACTCCATCAGTCATATTACATGGCTCATTTTGGTACACCTCAGCCAACACAATCAACTGTTGTGCATGGAGAAGAAAATGACTATATGGTAGATGAACCTGACAATGAGGAGCAAGAGGAAGAAGATGAAGACACTTTATTGGGTAATGATGATGATCAGACTGATAGTGATGCAGATGACGAATATCGTGCTAATCTCATGTCATCAAAGAAACAGGTATGTTACAATCATCGGGTTAGTGACAGTTGTATTGTTATATAATTTTTTTTATTAGTTACCATGTTTTCACATAAATTGTATTATGTGTGAATATGTAGATATTACACCGTTTTGGAATGACATTCCCCATTATGAGACTATTCATGAAGATTACCTGCATGAGGATATACTGGATGTGGAAGGCTTGGGCCAGGGTCTGTGGGCAAGAGGAGATGAATTATATCTAAAACAAGAGTTTGGGTCGAAGAATGATGTGCAAGCGGCAATAAAACATTATTGCATGAAGGAACACCATGAAGCTCAAGTGGTTGAGAGTACTACAGCCAAGTATGTAATGAGATGTCGGAATCATGAACAAGGTTGCGATTGGAGAGTACGAGCAATTAAACCGAAGAATGGCAGCACTTGGGTGGTAACTAAATGGGTTGGAAATCGTAGTTGTGTAAGCCAAATTCTCTCCCAAGATCACAAACAACTTGATTCTAACATTATTTCAGAGGCCATAATAGGTATGATGCACAATACCATTTGATAAATTGGGAATTTATTTATGTTTATCGGGGAACATAAATAACATTTCTTGTGAATTTATTTTTGTGATTGGTTTTGCAGACATGGTCAAGGAAACACCTTCGGTACTGTCATCATGATACAAGAAAGGGTTACGGGAATGTTTGGTTATCATGTTTCTTACAGAAGGCATGGAAGGCAAAACAAAAACCAATAGCTAAGATTTACGGTAATGGGACGAGTCATATGCGTTCTCCCAAGATGGTTCGAGCACATGTTGATATTTTCCCGGATCTATTTATCGATTCAACATGGACCGTATATTGTTGACCGACGGGTTGTTAATGGGATTCGGGTTTTTCAACGTACATTTTGGACCTTCCGTCAATGTCGTGAGGCGTTCCAATGGTGCAAACCAATCATACAAGTTGATGGTACGCATTTATACGGAAAGTATAAGGGGACATTATTGATTGCCACCGCCCAAGATGGAAATAATGAGATCCTGCCGATTGCATTTGCAATTGTTGAAGGTGAAACCAAGGAAGCATGGGAGTATTTTTTGTATTCCATTCGACAATATGTTACAAATAAGGTTGGTCTATGTCTTATTTCTGATCGTCACAAAAGCATAATATCAGTAGTCGGCAATGAGATGACTGGTTGGCAGCCTCCTAATGCGTACCATGTGTATTGCATTCGTCACGTCACGAGTAATTTTAATACCCGCTTCAAAGACCAGGAGTTGAAGAAACAATTAACGAGATTAGGTAATATACTCCAACTGATGTGCAGTGACGTTCATTCTTTTCATCACTACAACCTTATACTGTTGTGTCTTTCTATCTTTTTTACAGGATATGTTCCAAACAAAATACACTTCGATGCTGCATATGCCCAGTTCTGCAGTTACAGTCGTGATGTGGCTGCTTGGATTGAAAGAATTCCAAAAGAGCAATGGTGTCGGAGTTATGATGAGGATGGACGGAGATATGGTCATATGACAACCAATTTGTCCGAATCAATCAATAAGGTTTTCAGGGGAGCTAGGAACATGCCCATAACATCGTTGGTCAAATGCACCTATAGTCGACTTGTTCGTTACTGGGTCAACAGAGGGACCAAGGCACAACAAGATGCAATGACTGGAAAACATTTTTCGAGTGTTATTGGAGAAGCTATGGCAAAGAATGCAGAGCGTGCTACATCGATGTGTGTTCGGGCGTTTGATGTGGCGCGTACCACGTTTGAAGTTGATGACCAGGACGACACATACTCAGTGAACTTGACCCAGGGGAAATGCCAGTGTGGCAAGTTTCAGGCATTTAAATTCCCATGTAGTCATGTAATTGCTGCATGTGCGTCGGTATCCCATTATGCTGAACAGTATATGGATCCAGTATTCTCTTTCTACAACATTATGAATGTGTACTCTACCATTTCAGCCGATCGGTAGTGAGCAAGGAATACCGCCATTCTTCGGACCAAAGATTATCCCCGATGAATCGAAATTGTGTGGTAAGGGGCGGCCTACATCTACACGCATTCGCAATGAAATGGATGAGGTGGAGGTCCAACCTAGCTCCAAATCGAAGTAGATGTACTATATGTAAACAGTTCGGACATAATAGGCGTTCCTGTCCTATGACGCGCACAGCTAATTAGTTCAAATTTGATTTCCTATTTGCTATCATATGTACCATCGAACGAGAAGTAGTAATGTGACGAAAAATTGACCTTGACGTTCTCATAATTTTTATTTGATATCTTTTATACTTATGGACTACTAGTTTCACTTGATTTTAAATTATATTTTTGTGCCTTCAATTTCTCATATGTATAGGTTAAGTTATATGGCATAATTAAGAATTTAGAATTGGGTAAAAGTTGATTAGCTATATGTTCGCTACAAAACCATGCAAATACAGTAATCCATGCAAATATGACATAATACAGTAATCCATAAGAACTCATGGTGGAGTATATGTAGGCAACGGTCTCGAACGCGCATCACGCTCAGGTATCTCATATGCCTCCATCTCGAGCCGCGTTCTACGTTGACCCAGTCCCCGTCCCTCCTTCGCACGGGGTGGGACCTCTAAAGCGGGATCTGGAGCACTGACTAATAGTCCAGTTGGTGCGCTAGGACCAGGTTCCGCAACTCGGCCAAACTCTCTAAGTGCTATCAGTAACTGGTCACAAACCTTTTGCACCTCCCTCATGTTATACTGGGCACTAAATTGTGGAGAATTCATCCACCAAATCCACTCAACACCATCTACCTGCATTTATCCAGTAAGTTATGGACAAAAAGATGAAAGATATAGTCTACAAATGGAAGCAATATCAATACGAACCACATGCCCTATCCTCGCGACCTGCCTTGTCATATACCGTCTAGTGTGTGTGAAAAACCAAGCCATGTACTCGGAGTTTGGGGAAATCGGCCCAGCTGATGGATCTGTAGTCTCGATGAAGTCATGTCGCGTGTTCCACACCTGAATAAATTCATCCATCTTGACCTCCCAATCTTCAGTCATCTTACCGCGTAAGGTAAGATCATGGGCACCCCGAAGGCGTGCGCGGGGCTGTGGGGTGTTTCTTTGCATGCCAAATTGCCGCATGCAGCGATCGGGCTGGTGCATCTCGACTATGTGGAAAGCAAGTACGGGTGTCACAGCCCTCCACATGTCCACTATGTCTTCATCTGCACCCATAAACTCATATCTGGCGTCCCTATATGGCTCCCACCTCACCTGTACATGTAAACAAATGCGAATTAGTTTACTCATTTTGTTCCCTAATGTCAAATTTATTATACATACATCGTCTCGACCCATCTCGGTCAAGCTCTATCCGATATGTCTTTAGCTCACGTCGCCATAACCGCACGTTGACATTATTGAACCCGCAATATGAAACTAAAAACGTTAGTGACAGGATCGCGAAATAAGATCGTAATCGCTCAATGTGCTCTAACCAGACCAAAATATTCATAAGATCATTATGCTTGCATACAATACCTGCGTCCGAAATGATCACCTGCATCAATGGACAGTGGAGTGGGAGGTGATATGGCAAGAAATCTGGACCATGCCCATATTTGCAATAACAACAAACAACCCCCAATGTCTTTAGCTGAAGCCGACGTGGCCTGACATAGCTCGCGAAATAGTGTAGCGAGTACAGCGGACCCCCAACTGTATGTAGCAGTAGCCTCAAGGTCACCACCCAGTAATTTTAAATATCGGCAAGGGACCTCTGAGCTAGACTTGTCACTAAACAAAAATCCACCAAATAGGTGCATGAGGTAAGCACGTGTGTACACAAGTTGACCCTGAACAGTATCTGAGTGATCCTCCCAGTGGGCCCAAAAACGGTCAAACAAGCTCATCTTGATGTAACCCCCAATCATTTCAGTTGGGAGGGGAGTCCGACCCATGTTTTGCTGCACAACTGCTGCCCAGTTGGCATGCGTCCGACCAGAAACTACTCGTCCCTCAGTGGACAAACCTAAAATGCCCTCTACATCCTGTAGAGTAATAGTCATCTCACCAACCGGCATATGAAATGTGTGAGTCTCTGGCCTCCACCTCTCAACAAAAGCAGAAATAAGGTTTCTGTCAATCTGCACCAACATAAAAGTACATAACAAATATGTGAGGGTTCTATATTATCCGTATCATGTACAAACAACTAAAAGCATATAATTAATTACATAAAGAATTTTAAAACATACCATGAGTCTCTTCATGCGAGCCACGTGCCAAAAACCTACACGCATAAGGTGCTGCTGCAATTCTAGTGGGATGAGATTTGGGTCCTGTGCATCTCCCAAAGACCCCTGTGAGGCTCACCTCACCCTCAAAGAATTGCAATCTCCTGTGTTCCAGACAACTTGTGATCGGTGTGACTGCTGGACCTCCTCATTAAGAACTCCCAACTCTTTGGGGCCGGGCTCAATATTGCGGGCGCGTTGGTCATCCTTTTGACTACTAAAAGTTTACAATAACACAACACATTATTAGGTCACTAATTATTATTCTCTAAATAATTAATTATTTGACTAATTATTATTATCTATTTAAGCTTATCTTATCTATCTTAGGGTACTATAAATACTAATATACGACATATTTCACAAAATATTTTTATTCATTCACTAATTATTATTCTCATATATTTCTCGAGATCAAATTTAGCTAGTAATAATATTTACATGATTATGTCATAGAAGGAAAATGGAAACATGCTCGTAAGTAATTAATTGTAAAGTTATTAATTTAAGCGTGTCGAGGTAAAAAAAAATTCCCTTAAATAAATGGTACAAACAATATTATATTTAATGAATCACATTTATACTTATTTTTGTTGGTTACTTAAATGTAATGAATCACAGAAATTTAATCCATATTTATATGATTAAATGTATAGTTTAACCTTTGGGCAAATAAAAAATGTATAGTTTAACCATTTTCTAATAAATTGTTGACTATGCCATATGAGTTTTTTTTTTGACGTTTCAAGTACGACTATCAATAGTGTTTTTTCAAATATACAAATGTTACAAGAAGTGCTATCATAAATATGGTTATGATATTCACAGGTTGTACAAATTAGAGATTAAATATCCTATGATTTTTTTTAATAATACAAATATTATGAGAAATGTATTTATTTCTGAAATCAAATTTACCTAATAATAATATTTTACATTTTATATATAAAATTATTATCTTACATAATATTAAATAATTAGTCCTCTATTTAAGATTTATAATTAACATACAAAGTAAATAATTAATTAGTGAATTAATTTACTATTTAATCTTGTATCCTAATGTTAATAATAAATTTCAGTCTTTTGATTCCCTAAATTATTAATTATAATTACTATTTACTCTTTTTCTTATTTATAATTATTAATAATTTGTAAGTAATTAAGCATCTATCCTACCATCTATACTAAATAAATGTACACGAGTTAAAAGTTAAATCATATTATTAACCAATAAACATACCAAAAAAAATAAATGTTACTGCGTGCAAACGTGAAGTCAAGAGGTGAGGAGAGAATTTGAGCCTCCTTCTTTCTCCTTCGTTCAAATGATTCTATCTTCGTATGTTTCAAAGGAGAGAGTGAAGGAAAATGAAGAAAATATAATGAACAAAAATGTTAGGAGTTTTGAGAGGGAACGATGAAGGAGATGGAAGGATTTAATGGAAGAGGGAAGGGGAAGGAAAATGAAGAAATAGAGAGGAAGGAATCGGATGAAGGAGGGAGGGAAGGATTGAATGGAAGAGGAAAAGAGAAGGAAAATGAAGGAAATGAGAGGAAGGAATCGGATGAATGAATGAGGAAGGGAAGGATTGATTGAAAAGGGAGGGGTGTTTTTCGGAGAAAAAAAGGGGGGGCCTCGTGTTTTGGGGAGGATTGAAATGGGGGTGTTTTCGGAGGGAAAAAACGGGGGGTGGTTTTCGGCGAAACAAAAAAAGGGGAGGTTCGGGGAATCCTGTCTTTGCGTCGATTCACGACACGGTGTACCGTGCAGTGGTTTTTTATCGTCGGGTCACCCGACGCGGCTAGCTAACAATGATGGCGTCACATGGAGTGACGCCACTAGAAACGTCAGTCAAACTTAGTGTTTGACTGCATTACTTCGGTAATAAGTTTAAAAGGTGTATTAATCTGATATATTTTTCTTAAATAAACCGTACTTTGGTGTTTTTCCCGAGTAATGTTAGCTTATCCTATATTTTATTCTTTCTTCTTCTTTTTTTGAACAATTATTCTTTCTTCTTTTTACTATTAGGGTTTGTTTGAATTGAGGGGAGGGGATGGGGTGAGAGGGGAGGGGACGGCGAATAATGTTTTTAGTTAATATTAACCCAAAACATTACTCTTCACTCCCTCCCCTCAATCCAAACAAACCCTAAGAGTTCAGTATTTATTACATAAAATAGAGATAAGAATAAAGAACACAATCACACAAGCTCTTACCTTAAATAGGTGAAGATGGATTTAGCACAAAATCTAACTTGTAAGCAACTCTTATACTAAGAATATGATGTAGGATTATCATTACTCCTTCCTATCTTTAATATAAGATATATTTAAGAAGTTGATTTTAATTCTAAATATGATACATGATTTTTATATTTGTCAATTCTTTTTTTAATTTGCCTTTATTGATACCAAAAAAAACAATTAAATAGGAGATGGAATTAAGGGAGATAATAAAAATATTTTAAAAAATACTTATCATATTAACTAATTTAACTAACAATGTGTATTATTTTTTTACTTGTGAGAATGATCCTCTGGTGGCGAACTGGATGGTAGACACGGTGCTTGTTTGTATTAATGATAAAAATTATTTTTTCAATATGAACACCAACTCAACCGACCGACGACGCCGCTATGTCCCTTCACCCATACTCAAACGGTTCTCTTCAGCTTTATGTCAAAGTAGTTACGTACGCTGCTCCCCTTTTCCTCAGTCCCCATCTCTCTCTCCCTTTCGCCTTTAACTCCCTTTCCTCGAAACTCATCATCACGTCTCATTCATTCATTACCTCCCAAATCATCACTCAAACATCAACTATAATCCCATTATTATTAACCAACAAATGCAAACAAACTGTGCTAATCAGCTCCAAATGGGCCCCACTTTTTTCCCACTGAGAAAAATTTAGATTCTCTCTTTCCTCTTCCTCCTGAGTTCTCCTTCTCTCTCACACGTTTTTTAGTTCATTTATTATCATCCTTTTTACTAACCTTTCCCTCAAAGATAAAAGACAGAATAAAGAAAAAGAAGTTTATCTTCCCAAGTTGCTCAGCTCCCTCTGTTCTCGCTCCTCAGCCACATTCAATCCATCGTTTAGAATAGTCAGCGGAACAGTCCATCCTCAATCTCCTTTGTCATTTTTCTTCCTCCTTTTTTTTTTTTTAAAAAAAAAAAAAAAATCTTTAGCTTCTTCTTCTTCTTCTTCTTCTTGGATCCTATCTGTGCTTTCTTCAGCTTCCCATTTCTTCTTTCCCATTAAAAAAAGTCCTCTTTTTTCGCTTATCGGTATGGCTCAGCCTGTAGCTATTTGCAGCTTATAGTATTTATACATAGAAACAGAGTGAGCTGAATAAGGAAACAGACCCGGATACAATGGCTATGGGTTTTCTTTCTCTGTTCGTGTTCTTCTTCTCCTTCTCCTTCGTTTCTGTGTCAAGTAAGTCCTGTTTTAAAATTTTATTCTCGAAATCGTTGATCTAGCGATCTGGGTTTGTAAGTTTTGGGTTTGTGTATAACTCCTTTTGGTTTTACAGGTGCAGAATTCTCGAGCATTCCAGGGATCAACTATGGTCAAGTGGGGAACAATCTGCCATCGCCATTGAAATCGGTGGAGCTCATCAAATCCCTCAAAGCCAAACGCGTCAAAATCTACGATGCAAACCCAGAAATCCTCAAAGCCCTAAGTAACACAAACTATCAAGTCTCAATCATGGTCTCAAATCAACTCATCGTCAACGTTTCCTCTAATCAAACCCTCGCCGACGAATGGGTCAAAACCAATGTGCTTCCTTTCTACCCTCAAACCCTGATTCGCTACCTCCTCGTCGGCAATGAGGTCATCAGTAGTAGCCCGCCGGAAGTCTGGGCGGCGCTCGTACCGGCAATCCGACGAATCAAACATTCTCTCAAACACTTCGGGATTCGAAAGGTCAAGGTGGGAACTACGACAGCAATGGGCGTGATGGAATCGTCGTTCCCGCCGTCGAACGGGACGTTTCGGAGCGACATTGCGGATCGGGTCATGAGACCCTTGCTGCAGTTCTTGGATCGGACCAAGTCGTTCTTCTTCCTCGATGTGTACCCGTATTTCGCCTGGAGTTCGGATCCTAACACCATAAGTTTGGATTACACGCTCTTCGAGTCGAAAAACATCACGGTTACGGATCCCGTTACGGGCTTGGTGTACCACAATTTGTTCGACCAGATGGTTGATTCTGTGTATTTCGCAATGAAACGACTTGGGTATCCGAATATTCGGATCTTCATCGCCGAAACGGGTTGGCCCAATGGAGGGGACATTGACCAGATTGGCGCGAATATTCACAACGCTGCAACTTACAATCGAAATTTCGTAAAGAAGGTTACAACTAAACCCCCGGTAGGAACGCCGGCTCGACCGGGTTCGATTCTCCCGTCGTTCATCTTTGCTTTATACAACGAGAACCAGAAACCGGGTGTGGGCACGGAGCGGCACTTCGGGCTGTTGTACCCGAACGGGTCGCACATATACGAGATTGATCTGTCAGGGAAGACACCGGAGTCGGAATACAAGCCATTGCCGCCGGCGGAGAACAATCAGCCATACAAAGGGAAGATATGGTGTGTGGTAGCAGAGGGAGCCAATGCGACGGCGCTTTCGGGTGCGTTATCATACGCTTGCTCGCAAGGGAACAAAACCTGCGATGCGATCCAACCCGGAAAGCCGTGCTCCAAACCCGATTCATTGGTTTTGCGTGCTAGCTATGCGTTTAGCTCATACTGGGTCCAGTTCAGGCCTTCAGGTGGTACCTGCTTCTTCAACGGCCTTGCCACGCAAACAACGAAGGATCCAAGTAAGTGTCAAATTAATTACTTATTAATTAAACTTTTAAAGTGATTTTCCGCTTTGATGAGTCTTTAATTTGGTTGACTTTTTATGATATTTTTGATAAATATTATTCGCTTATGAATATCTTAATTATGTGGATGTCGAATTTATTTCTTGTTAAACCTCAAATAATATTTATGGATCTACTTTGTTTATACTGGAATCACTTTGTTACGATATCGTATTTACTATTCACATATACGTATTTACTATTCATGTATACAGATTACTATTCATGTGGGGCCCACGCGAACTTTCTCTCAAATTCCAGAATGCACGGCGGCGCAGACACGGTTTGAATAATTGAGATTTTGGGGAAAATTACGGTAATGACCCAGGTGGAATAATTACACTTAAGACCCATTTTTCTTCTATAAATGAGGTCATCAGAAACATTTTGAATACACTTGAATGAACTCTTCTCTACTACTCTCTCAGAATTCTTTTCTCTTATTCTTCTTCATTTACCTTAAGTTATCTTTAGTTTTATAACACGTTATCAAGACGAAAGTCTTTAACAAAATGCGATTGTTTAACTTTAACATATTGTTTTCTTTTATGTTCATTTCATCTATCCGGGATAATCGCCATTATATTGAATTAAAATTATATTTTTACCGATTATTTTAAACATCGGTTTTATGGCTAAGATTTGAGATTATTTACTATTCATTACTATTCATTTTTAATCATTTTTATTAGTATTATCTTTAAATGATTTCTTTATATGTTCGTTATATTAATCATGTGATGATCTTAACAACACGTGGAATTAAAAGCATATATTTATGATCTAGAATGTTTTAAACATCGGGTTAATGTATAAGATTGGAGATTATTTATTTGAATAGTATTTTACTATTCATCCTTGATTTGATTATTTTCATATTGTTTATTGTTATTGTTACTAATTTTAACATAACATTTACTTTTATGTTACTTAACATATTTATGATTCAGTAATTTACTTTTATGTTACTAACATATTTATGATTCAGTAATTTACTTTTATGTTACTAACATATTTATGATTCAGTAATTTACTTTTATGTTATTAACATAACTTTTACTTTTATGTTATTAACATTTACTTTTATTTATATCTTATAATTATTAATTTCGACACCTCTTGGGTTAAACCTCCTAACCTAAGTCATGATTTAATATTCAGGTATTTACTTTTATTACGCTAACATATTTATGATACTGGTATTTAATTATATTGTTGTTTATATTTATTGCTATTTAATATTTATGATACAATATTTAATTATACAAGTATTTATGTATTTACTTTATTGCTATATTAATTCTAATTATTATTATTATTATTTTTAGTCATGATCAATGTGATCTCACCAAACTTGAGTTTAGTGCTTTCTTGACATCAATTTGGGAGAAATTATCTATCATGGATTACGGATCTTTGAAATCCATCTTGATGCGATGGAACTTGGAAATACAATTTTACCTCGAAAAACGATCATCACGAAAAGATAAGGCGAAAGCAATGATTTTCCTTCGCCACCATATTCATGAAGGATTAAAATCTGAGTATTTAACGGTAAAAGATCCATTTGAATTATGGACAAATTTAAAAGATAGGTATGATCATCAAAAAACGGTGATTTTACCTAGAGCTCGTTATGATTGGATACATCTCGCGCTACAAGATTTTAAAACTATAAGTGAGTATAATTCAAATAGTTTTCAAAATCGTTCTCAAATGAAATTGTGTGGTGAGAAAATAAGCGATAATGATTTATTAGAAAAAACTTTTTCTACTTTTCATGCATCAAACATGCTATTGCAATCGCAATCACCGAAAAAAGGTTTTAAAAATATTACTCAATTAATCTCACGCTTATTGGTAGCAGAAGCAAAATAACGAGTTATTATTGAAAAATCATGAAAATCGTCCAATCGATCTGCTCCATTCCCTGAAGTGAATGTGAGTGTATATAATAATGGTCGCGGACGTGGCCGTGGTCGTGGACGTGGACGAGGCCGTGGCGTGGTAGAGGTCGTGGTAATTACCGTTATCATGGTGGCGAAATACTTATTATAATCCTTATACCCACCGAAAAAAGATAAATAATGAAGGACGAGAAGAATGACGGGGTGGTCCTTCAAAGGTTCTTTGAGAATCAATTTTATCGCCCTTCAAAGGTTGTTGAGAACCTATGTTACCGATGTGGTATGAAGGGACATTAGTACGAACTTGTCGTACACCGAAAGCATCTAGTAAAATTGTATCAAACCTCCATGAAAAAGAGTGTGAATAATGTTGAATATAATGAAAATCATGATGAGGCACAGAAGAATGATGATGCCAATGAGCCTAATGAAAGTGATGCTATGGCACACTTAGAGGTGCGAGTTTTACTTGAAAATGTTTGGTTGATTGTATAATATGTATAATGTTTTGTAATATGTGATTTATGTTTTATATATTATGAGATTATTATTAAAATATGTTTTAATACATTTCTTTTCTATTTGATGAAGATTATGGAAATTACAAATATTGAACACAAGAATGAAGATATGTGTCTCATTGATAGTGCTACAACACATACAATTCTTAAAGACAAGAAATATTTTTCACATCTAACAATAAGTTGTGCAAGCATCAATACTATAGTGGGTAATACAAAATGATTGAAGGCTCCTGGAAGAGCAATTATAATATTACCCAAAGGTACGAAATTTGTTATTAATGATGCTTTATATTCTTCTAAGTCTCACGAAAATTTATTAAGTTTTAAGGATATCCGCAGGAATGGATATCATATTGAGACTATAAATGAGAAGAATAAGGAATATCTACAAATTATTTTTGTTAGATTTGGTGAAAAAAGTGTTCTAGAAAAATTACCAATGTTATCTTCGGTTTGTACTATACAAATATTAGTACAATTGAAACAAATGTTATGGTAAAACGAGAAGAATTTTGATAAAGATATGTTTAATGTTTGGCATGGCCGGTTAGGCCATCCCTAGTCATCTATGATCGAAAAATAATTGAGAATTCATGTGGACATACCTTGAAGTGTAAAGAAATTCCACAATCTCATGATTTCTCATGTGTGGCATGTTCAAAAGGAAAATTAATTATTCGCCCCTCAACAATTAAAGTAGAAAGTGAGTCTCTCACATTTCTAGAACGGATCTGAGGGGAGATATTTGTGGGCCGATAAACCCACCATGCGGACCATTTAGGTATTTTATGGTTTTAATTGATGCATCAACCAAATGGTCGCATGTTTGTTTATTATCTTCTCGTAATTTGGCATTTGCGAGGTTGCTTGCTCAATTGATTAGATTAAGAGCACATTACCCGATTATCCCATCAAGAAAATACGTCTTGATAATCTTTGGTGAATTTACTTCACAAGCTTTTAATGAATATTGTATGTCCCTTGGAATTGATGTTGAACATCCTGTAGCACATGTTCATACGCAAAACGGACTTGCGAATCATTGGTTAAACGATTGCAATTTATTGCAAGATCTTTACTTATGAGGTCTAATCTCTTAATTTACGCTTGGGGCCATGCCATTCTGCATGCGGCAATGTTAATTCGTATCGGCCAACAAGTTATCTAAAAGTTTCCCTTTACAAATGGTTTTTGGTCAAGAACCTAATATTTCCCATATAAAGATTTTTGGGTGTGCGTATATGTGCCAATATCACCACCACAACGGACCAAAATGGGTCCTCAAAGAAGGATGGGAATATATGTTGGGTATGAATCTCCTTCAATTATAAAATATTTAGAACCCTCAACGGGAGATTTATTTACGCACGATTTGCCGATTGTCATTTTAATGAATCGGTTTTCCCAACATTGGGGGGAGAAAGTAAGCGGTTGGGAAAAGATATTAGGCTGGAATGAATTATCTTTGGCTCATTTTGATCCTCGTACAAAACAATGTGAACTAGAAGTTCGAAGATAATTCATTTACGAATTTAGCTAATCGAATGCCGAAGCATTCTTGACCCAAAAAAGGTGACAAAGTCACATGTCCCAAATTTATTAATGCTCCTATTCGAATTGATGTCTCGAAGGACAAGGTCAATTTATTATGAACAAATCGAAACACGCTTAAAGCGTGGAAGGCCTATCGGTTCAAAAGATAAAAATCCTCGGAAAAGAAAAGGAGCTAAGAATATAGATGGTCAAATTGAGGATAATCAAGGAAAATTTATAGCTCCAGAAGAGCTACCTCATGAAGAGGTATTATCTATAGAAGAGAATAATGAAGTCTCAGAAGAGACTCAGGTACCTGAAACATGTGAAAATAATGAGATCTCAATAAATTATGTTATGAATGGAATCCGATGGGATCGAAATGACGTCAATATTAATGATGTATTTGCTTATTATATAGCAAATGATGTAATGAATAATAATGAGGATTATGAGCCAACATCTATTAGGGAATGTCAACAAAGAAATGATTGGCCCCTATGGAAAGATGCCATTAATGCGAGAATTGAATTCTTTGGCAAAGCGAAAAGTATTTGGACCTATAGTCCAAACACCTAAAGATATAAAGCGAGTTGGATACAAATGGGTATTTGTACGAAAGAGAAATGAAAAAGGTGCAATTGTTAGATATAAAGCACGTCTTGTAGCCCAAGGCTTCACACAAAGACCTGGCATTGATTTTGAAGAAACTTATTCACCAAGAGTGGATGCAACTACTTTTCGTTATTTAATCGATCTGCGGTAAATGAAGGTCTTAATCTTCATTTAATGGATGTTGTGATTGCCTATTTATATGGATCACTTGATAGTGATATTTATATGAAAGTCCCTTGAAGGACTTAAGATGCGATGAAGCATCTAATTCAAATTCTCAAGAACAATATTCAATAAAGTTAAATAAGTCTCTATATGGCTCGAAACAATCGGTAGCGTGTGTATAATTGTCTTGAAATATTTGTTGAAAGAAGGGTACAAAAATGACCCTATATGCCCATGTATCTTTATGAAAAGATCAGGAAGAGAATTTTCTATAATTCTTTTTATGTTGATGATATCAACATTATTGGAACTCACGAAGAGCTTCAAAAAGCAATTAATTGCTTGAAAAAGAGAATTTGAAATGAAAGATTTGGGAAGAACAAAATTTTGTCTTGGATTACAAATTGAGTATTTAAAGAATGGGATATTTGTATATCAAGAAACTTATACAAAGAAGGTCACTAGAAGCGTTTTTATATGGATAAGTCACATCCATTATGTCTCCGATGATTGTAAGGTCTTTGAAAGTGGATAGAGATCCATTTCGACCTAGAATAATTAATGAAGAAGGTGAAGAAGATCTACTTGGTCCGAAGTACCATATCTCGATCTTATTGGAGCACTAATGTATCTTGCTAATCATACACGTCCGATATATCATTTCTTTGTAAACTTATTAGCAAGATATAGTTCTTCACCTACTCAAAGGCATTGGAATGGAGTAAAACAAATTTTACGCTACCTCAGAGGCACTATAGATATGGGGTTATATTACTCAAATGTATCCAAGTATGAACTGATTGGTTATCTTGATCTTTGGATTTTTGTCGATCCACATGATGGTAAATCACAAACGGCTATCTATTTACATGTGGAGAATACAATATATCATGGCGATCTATGAAACAGACTATATCGACCACATCATCTAATCATGCGAGAAATTCTAGCAATGCATGAAACAAGTCGAGAATGTGTATGGTTGAGGTCGGTAATACATCATATACAAACAACTTGTGATTTATCTTCGGGAAAAATGGTTCCAACAGTTACGTATGAAGATAATCTTTGCATGTATTGCTCAACTTAAAGAAGGATATATCAAGGGTGATAGAACGAAGCATATTTCACCAAAATTCTTCTTTACTCATGACCTTCAAAAGAATGATGAAATAGATATTCAAGAAATCGTTCAAGTGAAAATTTAGCAGATTTGTTTACCAAATCACTTCCAAGTACAATCTTTGAAAAGCTTGTATTTAATATTGGTCTTGAAGATTCAAAAATCTTAACGATGTTGTCAGTGGCAACTAAAAGGAAGATGTGTTCAAAAGACATTGAAAGTAATGTTATCATCGGGGGAGTAAAGCTGATGTAATTAAGAGGGGAGTTAATATCTGTGTCTTTTTTTCCTTATCTAGATTTTTGTCCCACCGGTTTTCCTAGAAAGGTTTTTAATGAGGCGGCGTTAGAAAGTGTATCATGAATGATGTACTTTTCTTTTCTTTGGCTTTTTTTATCCCACTTTGGGTTTTTCCTAGTTAAAGTTTTTAATGAGAAGATATTCATAAATGGACATCCAGGGGAGTGTTATGAATATCTAATTATGTGGATGTCCAATTTGACTCTTGTTCCTCAAATAATATTTATGGATCTACTTTTGTTTATACGGAATCACTTTTCATGTATACGTATTTACTATTCACATATACGTATTTACTATTCATGTATACAATTACTATTCATGTGGGGCCCACGCGAACTTTCTCTCAAATTCCAGAATGCACGGCGGCGCAGACACGGTTTGAATAATTGAGATTTTGGGGAAAATTACAGCTAATGACCCAGGTGGAATAATTACACTTAGGACCCATTTTTCTTCTATAAATAGAGGTCATCATTGTAAACATTTTTGAATACACTTGAATGAGAACTCTTCTCTCTACTCTCTCTGCAGAATTACTTTTTCTTATTCTTCTTCATTTACCTTAAGTTATCTTTAGTTTTATAACAATTCCCCTAATATAATTTATTTTGGCAGGTTATGGATCGTGCAAGTTTCCGAGTGTGACGCTGAAATAACAAGCAAGTTGGATTTTTTTTTTTGGGTGCTAGTGGGAGTTTGACTAGTCAACTATTGAATAATTATTTGATTGAATAGCACGATCACATTCACATTGGAATCTGACACAGGCTTGAATCCAGATTATCCATTTTGTATTAAAAAAAAGAGCCTTTATGGTTTATTTTGTTGATTTAGTTTTGGGTGGATGTATCATGTAGAGTATGTAGCATATGCCATATGGTGCCCGCCATAATTGGTTTTACATTGATGAATTATTTCAGTTTTTTTCTGTTACGTCATTTTTACTTCAATAATTGTTCGTCTACATTAATAAATCATTGGGTTGACCATGATTCTCTTTTATGTACCATTGACGTTTATTATTGGCAAAAAAAAAAAAAAAGACGGTAGTTATCGGCTCATTGCCCTCCAAAGCCCTCCCATTTTTGTTGTAATTTATTACCTCCGGTCCTAATTATAGGAATACTTTTATAGTATAATTTGCACTACAAAAGTATTCCTATAATTAGGACTAGAGGGAGTATCAATTATTAATGCTTACAAGGTTACATATATGATGATGAGAACAATTTTTTTTTGGAAAACAAGATGACAATAATTTTTAAGTTTCACTTGAAAATTTTAAATTTTGTTTATTTATATTTGAATATATGTTTATTTTACTTAGTGATAATCATGAAGCAATTCTCATGCATGCCTCATACCATAAAGTTTCCTTAGGTGTAATAGCATATACTCATCTAACAAAATGTAACCATGTAGTGACAAACATAAATGTTCTAAGATAGTGTAAAAATACCACAAATGTTAAGTTAATAACAAGTGATCGTTAACGGTAACCACACACGCTACAACTCATTCAACGCCCCTTTTTTAGTTGAGGATGACTACTACTAGTGTTTGATTTTTGGGACATGACTCATTGATGAATATTATGGTATTATCAAGGGATTTGGACGTGTTGATTTTTATGTCAATGATGAATATTACGGTATTATCAAGAGATTTGGATGTGTTGATTTTTGTAACAATAGATGAGTCACTGTCCTTAACATCCTTTTCGTCTCTTTTCAATGCTTAGTTAATTTATGTGTTGAATTTTGTAACAATAGATGAGTCACTGTTCTCAACATCCTCTTCGTCTCTTTTCAGTGCTTGGTTAATTTATAACAATGTTACTCGTAGTCCATATCTAATCAGGTTTGAGACAAAACGGCCAACGACAGATGAGGCAGTTGGGAGGGGCAGCTCCGACATCAAGAAATTAAAATGTAGCCATTGCATGGTGCAAAAAAACCCCCCATAGTGGTCAGTGGCATTACTAGCTAGGAATGAAATGTTGTGCAACTTGTGTTTAAGCTGTTTGCTAAGCAGTCAACATCTAATAACTTAATGATCATGACATGTTTTATTTTGGACCATTTATTTGTACTTTTACACTCAAGAAAATTTTGTGTCTGAGACTATATGTAAGAATATTTTATGGGTTGATTTATACTTTAATACATACTAAATATAGTAATTTATAAGATTCCATGATTTCTATACTAAATATAGTAATTTACAAGTCATATGATATAGTTGTACTTATATGTTATGTTGATAGCAAATTGTCCTAGCGACCATGCTATTTTTTTGGGTTAAGTAGAGGTCCAAGGTTTTAATCCATGCACGTATATCTGCTAATCTGTGTTAACTTGATTTAGTTTTATTTTATACACGATTAATTTAATTTAGTTATTAAAACATGAGATAAGATATTGTCATTACTGTTTTTTGTCACTATCAATGTCACTACCACTTTTTCACGGGTTGAGTTTCTCCTAATCTCTTTTTCATTATCCCTTATTATCTCTAAATCATATACATCCAATCAATCACAATACCACTTTAACTTTTCTCTCACCTTCCTAATCAATGACCCAGATGGGCTAATGAGAGAAAATGAGAAAATGGATGAGAAGAGAATCCTCCTCCCTTTTTCACAGTTAGATCAGAATCTCATATACTTTTATCATTTCTCTCTCCTATTGAGATTTTGATCTAACAGTGAAAAAGTGGTAGTGACATTAGTAGTAACAAAAAATGGTAGTGACAATATCCTATCTCTTAAAACATATTTTCATATGCCCCACAATTGGGGGAGACACATTTGACCAAAACAAAAAATTGGGGGAGACACGTAAGCCTGCGAGTTGATGTGGAGGAGTTATTATTGGGCGGGCAATTATTAGTTCTCTTCTCTGCACAATAAATTCATGAAAAGGAAAGGGAGTAATGACCCAACGCCACGTGTTTCGCTTTCTGAGACACATGCCACCGACTACATGCCTAACGGCTATTCCGCATTTCCCAGCTGGCCCATATTACGCCACGTGTTTCGCTTTCTCAGACATATGCCCAACGGCTATTTCTCGCATTTCCCAGCTGGCATATATGGACCTATCAGAATTGATGGAGAAATTTTTTTTTTTTGGTCAAGATTGATGGAGAAATTTGAAATTTCTAAATATCACTAAATAATTGCCCTGTGACAGATGAAAACACCATAGAAGCTTATGAGTGAAGTCATTAATACTTTGAGCAAAAAAAAAAGTCATTAATACAAATTCTCATTTTTATGTTATTAATCTACAGAATTGGCAAAAAAAAAATTGTTATTAATCTACAGACAAATATTGTTATTGGCCCCTGGTACTTGTTCCCTAAAAATTATATCTAGGTATGTGTTAGTTTTTGGGATATAAAATTGTAAAACATAATACTGAAGTTGTTAATATAAATTTTTATTTTGTTAATCTCTATACAGATGTGGTTATTAAACCTTGAAACTTGTTCCTTGAAAATTATAGATGGGTATAAAAGTTAGTTTTTTGGATATGAAGTTGTAAAACATGACTGAAGTCGTTAATCTAAAGTCTTATGTTGTTAATATCTATACAGATGTTGTTATTGATCCCTGAAAAATTATACTATAAGTGTTGGTTTTTGGGACATGAAATTGTAAAACTTGATAGTGAAATCGTTAATCTAAATTCTTATGTTGTTAATCTCATATGGATGTTGTTATTAAACCCTGAAAATTATACCTGGTATAACACTACTACAAAAAAACCTAAAAAAGTCTTAAATAAGACCCAATTAACTTCCTTTTTAGAGGGACGTCTCGACAGGGGAAGTTAAAAATTCACGCTTTTTGGCATCCGAAATTCAATAAGGACGTCTTATTTAAGACGTCCTTATTATATTTTTCCTCCATTTTTTTTCAAGAAATATAATTAGTAAATTATAAAAATTAATGTTCTAATTTATCAAATAAAAGTCATCAAAATTAATATCCAAACAACACACATCATATAACAAACAAACATAGTCACTTATTCGTAATTATAAATAAATGATCAACAATACAATATACTGAAATGATATAAGCTTGTGAAAAGCTCATTCGAACTGATAAAACAAAAGTGTCATGGTTTTTTTTTTGGGTGACAGAAAAACGTCATCTTTATTCTCAAAACAAACATAGTCACCTATGAAGCTCCTTCACCCCCCACCACTCTCAGTCTCAGTCAAGTTAATTGAAAAAAAATAAAATAAAGGGGGGCAATTTCATTTAGTAGTTTCAATTTTTAAGCCTAGCCCTGGAAGGGCCAGGGCTTAAGTGAGCTCAACTTGAAAATTTACTCCATAATCATTGAGTTAACTACTTCTCTTTGGTATATGAGATTTGATCAAAATGGACTTATAAATAGAACCAGAGTGATAAATGTATAACTCTTTATTAAATTGGGTCAAAAATTCAGTTTAGGGGGGCCTAAGGGGATTTTCTTAATTTTGTTTGGGAGGCCGTTGGAGAAAAACAAAGTCTAGTTTGGTTTTAAATTATTTTCTAGTGCTTAACCAGACTGACCGCAACTAAAAAGGGAAAAAAAATTAGGAAGTTTCAATCATTTAAAACGAGTATCCGCCGATCTATTAGAAAATTTTTTGAACGTCCCGATCTATTAGAATTAGATCTTCAAGATCCCCACCAAAAAAATTTCATCACCATCATTGAGTTTGGTATATTGAGTTGTTTTTAACTAATGTTTGATGTTATACAAAATTGGGAAAATTAGAATGAAGGACCTAAAGGAAAAGATATTTATGGAGAATGATTATAAAAATTGTAATTATTTAGAAGAACTAAATATAAAAATTAAAAAGTAGTAAAATGCCCTTAACAAATTTTTTTGCACTGCCTCTTACATTCTCTTTCCCATTTTATTTTTAAAACTAATACAAACTTCTAAGTTTTATTAAATTAAACAATGGTTTTCTCAATTTTCACAACTTGAATATATATCTATGAGATAAAAAAATTATGCATTCTTCAATTTTTTTAAAATTAACAACAATTTTAATTAAAAATGAAATTATATAGTTTTAATAAAAGTCAAGGTGTTTTATAATTTATCATATATGTTAAACCAAGAAAGTTTGTATGACTTATTTTTGCTTTAGAAGAAATTTATTTGAGTTAAAAAATTCATGTAATGTTAATAAAATCAAAAAAAAAAAAATCTAATTAACCTATTATATCCTCAAAAATATGAAATAATTTTATTTTTTATTTTTATAAAAAAAACTTAATTGACATCGATGTTGATAATATAAATCGGGCAATTTGATGATATAAATTAGTGAAAAATAAAAACTAAGAAAAATATGAGTTTAACAATTGTTAATTAAATAATATATTGGGGGAAAAAAATATAATCATATCATGATGGACAATTTTAGTTTTTTTTTTTTTTTAATTTTGAATACAAGAGACAATATATGAGGATTGATTAGGAGCAATTTAGTAATTTTAAATTTATATTATGATGTTTGGTCCTTCTAAGTAATTACACTTTTTATGATCTTTTATAATAAATATTATTTTCTCTTGGTCCTTTATTTTAATTTTCCCTACAAAATTAGATCTTATCGCATTAAAAAAAAATTATCAAGGGTGATGTATTATATTAGTAATTGACGGTTATCTAAATGCTATTTTCTTGGTAGTTATTTGTTCATCCTGTTTTCAATGCAAGACATTTATTTATTTTGGAGGGATTAAAAAGTAAAATAAATTACTTAGTTATAATATACTTTCTCCGGTCCTAAATAAAAGACAAAGTTTGTAGTGTAATTGCACTACAAATTTTGTCTTATATTTAAGACCGGAGTAGTATATGGCATGATCTCTCCAAAATATTTTGTGTAACATTATATCATATATTAGTTTTAATTAAGAAAAAAATGATAAATATAAAAGATACCATGGAAAAAAGTTTTACACTTAGAACCAAAATTTACCTCAAATTAGGTCATATATTTAGAATCAGATGAGTACAAATTAAAATAACTACCAAGTTTTCCACGTTGTGGTTATTAACATTCATTTAACTAAGAGTCATTACTCAAGCAAAGTAATAATACAGTCTTCAAGTCTCGTTGTTAGAAATATAATGGATTAGTTGATTAGTTAGTTAGGAAGTTAAGGCCTAATCTATATATAGAGGGTCTTAACTATTGAGATTAGTGTGTCAAGTGTGGAGTCTTCACCATGTGTAGAAAGAGAGTTAACTTGGTATCCTTTTAAGAGAGAGTTAACTTAGTCTCTTTCTAAGAAAAAGTTAACATGGTCTCCTTATAGGTTTTAAAGTTAACCATGAGGGTTACTATTGTAAGGTGATGTTCCTCTTTTATTAATAATACATAATTCTTCATCTTAATTTTTATTCAATTACATTTGTTAACACTCGTTTTATTTATAAATCACTTTCAACATGTTTTATTATAATCATTGTTGTGTAACTCATTAGTTTATTTATTGAGTTTATCATTTATACATTCCTAATTTACAAAATCAAATTAAGTAACTCTTGAACTCGTGTTAGCATTTTAGATTTGATCATATTTAGAGGTTTTATATACAAACTTCACGTAACTTTCTCTATCAAGTTTGATAGATTATGAATACCAACGGATTTAATTTCAATCATATGGATTCAAGATATTATATATATATATATATATATATATATATATATATATATATATATAGATTTAAAATAAAGAAAAATTAATTTTGTAGCCCTCTAATTTATAACCTAGTCTCTTAAGTATGACTCGATTCGACTTGGTCTCTAGAAATTTTGGCCTGCTTATGATTCAATTGCTTACCTTTTAACTTTTTTTCATTATTGTCCTTGTAATCTATGATTGACTTTGAGTTATCCTATGTGGCATGAAGCCTATCTTCCAACTCAGCACCTTACTTCCATGTAACAAAAGAAGGAACCACTGAAGAAGAATAGCCATTCTCTGATCTTGATTTTGAAGGTACATGTTCTCGTTTTTCCGAGCTTCCCTTTCTTAAGTCTCCACATATTACGTACATTCATTACCTACAAATATAAGTAGGGTTCCCTTCATGGAAGTTTAGTCTAAAGAGCATTGATAACCTGAAAGTTATTTTGGTCTCATTTTTACCTCGGAAGTTTAAAAAGAAAGCAATCTTGCTCATCCGTTGATATTAACCGTTGAATTGTTGTTATTTTTTGTAAACTTCCAATGGTAAAATTGTTCCTACAAAAAACTTTCGGGACAAATTTGCTCCTAAAAAAACTTGCAAGGCATATTTGATTCGTTTTGTTAACGTCCGGGGCAAAAGTGAGACCAAAAAAACTTTTGTGTGACTAGTGCTTCTTAGGCTAAACTTTCATGACAAAAATGATATTTAACCCGATATAATTATGAATTTGGTTCTTTTTTGTGTTTCTTCACTCAAATGAATCCATTATTATCACAACTTCCTAAACAATAGAAAGTACTACCTCCTGTCCTAATTATGGGACAACATTTAGGAATTGATCTTTTATCTAATTATATGATAAAGTTTTAATTTTTATCAATTTCTTCTCAAAATATTGACATGTTGATACTTTCTCAATAAAAATTAAACACAATAATAATTTAATCATATATCTATATATTCTATAAAGTGAGTAATGCTTGCAACTAATTAATGTCACATATACCTCAATTCTACTATTTTTTTAATAAAATAATTTTGAGCAATTTTTTTGGTCATTTAATAATGACATCACTATTAAATTACACTTCCAACCTCCAAGAGTAGATCGGAAGTTGTTGAGAGAGGTTGACGACGGTCGGACTGTGTGAGAGCTCGAAGAAGTCTGTGTGAGACAAGGGAGGTCTAACAAAAAACGGAGAATTAGAGTAATTGGATGTCATTTTAAATTTTAAATAACGACATTTTAAAAAAACAAATATAATTAACTAATTTAACTACTATCTTGATCTCTCCCAAATTAGGTAAATATGTTCTATAATTAGAATCGGAAGGAGTATATTTGTATATACTGACGATTGTAATATGGATATATACACACACGTATGTCTAGGGGTATTATGAGTATAAAACTGTTACCTTGCTCCTGGCCATGACCATTTGCCGACCAAGACGCTAGCAATGGTGTTGATTAGGGATTGCTTGATTTTCAGAGAGCTGCTTCTTGAATAGGATCATAAGAACAGTAATACTTTCCTCACTCGTGAATAAAGTCCAGCCTGTCCAGCAATTAAACTGTTTTTGTCCAAATATGTTATTGAACTTAATGTTTTCCCTACAACTCAGATATTAAAAAAAAAAAAAATTAAGTAAAATTGCTACTTAAACCGTTTTTGTCCAAATATTGTCATTACTAGGACAAAATTGCTACTTAACCCTTTTTTATTAAGCTATCATATATGTAAAATTGTGTAGTAGTGACGATATAATGCATAGCTAATAAGGTCTTGTATTTAGGGTCAAAAGTACCCAATTGGTAACTAGCTTTTATATATGAAGGGAGTATATAATATTTTGTTATACTAATTAACTTTAATTTTCTTGGTCTTTTGTTTGAAATATCCGAAGGAACAAAAATATAAGGAAGTGCTCCAAGTTTTTAGCAGTTTAAGTAAAACTTATTTAACTTTTGCCTTAAAGAAATAAATAAATATCTGTTTGCAAATAATATTAGAGAAGATTAGGGTGAAGGATGTAGGGGGATGATATTTATTGGATATGATGTTAAAAATTGAAATTATTTAGTGGAATCAATTACTAAGAATATAAATTTAACAATACAAAAATATCCATAACCAAATCCACCTTCACTCTCCCTCACCATATCCACTAAAGTTCTCGTTATTCAATGAAATAATCAAGATGGAAAATTTCAACAACCACATCCACGACAATAGTTATTTCAAGAACCACACCAGTATTTAGTGTTCCTTCATATGTATTTATTAAGTTTGATATTGCCTTTATGGTGTATTTGAACTTTTTTTTATTAGGGAAATGATAAGAAAATAATACTTAAATTTCAAAATTCTAAATCTGTCTTGTTTTGTTGTCTTTCAAGAGTATAAAAAATGACAACGCATTTTTAATTGGAAATCATTGATTCGAGACTTTGAAATTTGAGTGGTATTGAATATAAAAATTTAAATTTCATTTTTTCTTTAAAAAAAAGAAGTTAAATTGTTATTGAGATGGCTATTTTTTTTTATTGAATACTACAAAATGACCGTTGATTTGGACATCGCCTATCAAAGAAGATAAGTGCTCCCTGAAAAAGGTTCCTCCTTCTTACCGTTTGATCTATCTTACTCAAAGAACATAGCAAAAAAGAGTCTCTCCCTCACCGTTGGATGGCTACGTTCTGAGCATTCTAAAATCATCATTCACACAGTTTGCCTGATTTCAAGAAGACCAAAGAAAACTACCCAATTCTAGATCTTGAGCCATTGATCCATGGATTCTTGACGTCTCTCAGTCCCGGAGTCGTCACAATAATCTCTGCCGTAGTCGAATTCTGAACCCTTCCGCCATCATCGAAGAGCATCATCACTGGAATCTGAACTCTTCGGTGTTCTCCAAAACTCTCTGCAGTTCCTTTATCTCGCCGATACAGTACGAATAAGAGAAGAGAAGGTAAAAAAAGTATGAAATGAAGGATGAAATGCTGTCCTCAAACACTCCAACGCTCTCCATAAGCTAGAATTTTGGTGGGTTTCTAATCAAAAAGAGCTTTTTCAGAAGCACAAGCCCACCCAAGCACCAGTCATTGAATTTTTTATTTTATTTTTTTCCAATTCCATTTGGCTTTTAAGGCGTTAAGACGCCCAATCCAAACCGGCGGTAAAAAGGTATTTGTATTAAAACTGTTATTGCTGGACAGTTTCTTATTTTCTCTTAATTTTTGAAGATTGAATTTTTAAAATATTATAATTAGTTGGAATCTGACCCAATATCATAATTAGGTGAATGATATGCTTCATATTTTTAGGTAAAATGTTCCAATATGAATGATAGGTGGACTCATTAAGATTGTGTGATCCTCCTGGATTAAAAGTGAACAAAAAAAAAAAGCTTCATTATTTGTTCCTAACAAAATGAGCCACTTGCTGCTCTTATATATATATATGGTTTTGTTATATAAGGGGTAGGATAATAACTAGACTAGTAGTGATGATTGCTAGTTTGGCACTAAACTAATCCTATGAAGCTTTAGGACTGATTAATCATAATATTAAGTAGTGAGGGGTAGCATCGACATATCACTAATCCTATAAGGCAGTGGAGAGTTAGGAGTCATATCTATCTGTTGCATCTATCATGTCTGTCTGTTAGTGTTAGTGCCTTGAGGATCTAAGTCTCTACCTATATATATAAGAGGTTAGGCTAATAGAAGGTATGTATGATCAGATTATTGTGTATGAATGAAAGATAAGGGTAGCAATTCTATCAAGTGTCTCTCCTCTCCCTAAACTTCTTTTCTACACTATTCCTATCAGGTTTTGTTGAGTTCTAAGGTGTACATAACAATCATAACTCCTTGTTATCTAGTATTCCTTTTGTCCTAAATATAAGATATAGTTGAAATTTTTTAAGAATATTAAGGAAGCAAAATAAGTTATTTAATCATATCATATGTGATGTATTATTAAATTATATATCAATTTATTAGTCAAACAAATTAGTTTGTAGGAAAAAATCAAAATAGAATATTCCAATATATTTACGATCGGAGGGAGGGAGTAACATTATCTTAAGAATTTTTTTTTTTTTTTAATATTACAATTCAGAGAATTGTTAAAGAATGCCCCTATATTTCAATATCTTCTATATTGTGTTCGAAGTGGCAATTAGCTCACGAGAGGTAAGCCATAATTTGTTTTGAGAGTCTGGACCAGCAACGGGCCTATTTGGATAGAGCTTTTTGTGAGCGTTTGGACCAAAAACAACTGTTGGAAATGGTAGTGGAAGAAAAGCCCACAGGTGTTAGGACTAGCTTTTAGTCCACTGGACTTCTGAGAAAAAGCCACTAAGCTCACTGGACGTGGCTGGTGTGTCTGGGCCCCACGAATGAAGTTAAGAGAAGGTGGGGCCCAATTCAAATCAGAGAGCTAACAACTATTGCTCCCGTCTATACTCTGCTCTGAATGGTGTGCGCTTTTATTGCTTTTAGCGCTTGTAAATATTTTTAAGAAAATAATAATCAAGTTGCAATAATTATATAATTATCTATAGAAACTTGATACGTTTGTCCTATTGTCTTTGAAAAAAGTTATATTTATTACGTAATTGAATTCCTTATACTAAAAATATAAATGATAAAATAATTCAATTTTAATATTAACCCAGAAACTACAGTTGGCCATAAAAGAACATGACTAAGCTGTAGATTTTCACATCAAGCATTAATATACATTGGAAAAATCTATATGAGGGCCATTTAACCAACAAAAACCTAAAAAAGCCCAAATCAAAGTTTCTGATCAAAAAAGGTCCTAGGGTCCTTATGGGTATTAAATTGCAAAACGAAATTACATTGATGCCCCTGTGTGTAAGTGTGAAATTCAACACAATAAATTTGAAATCATTCCAAATAGAGTTGAGAAATGACCTTGATCCAACATGAAGAGACTGAAGAGGAAGTCGCCAATCCCTCTGAATCTGCGAAAACTGTAAAATCGTCAGCCTCCTCCAATGTCGATGAGCATAAAGAAGCTTCTGATAGCTTTGAAACCGCTAGCGACACCGAGCTCGGCAGCGACGTAGAGGATACGCATAAAGAACGGGAACACCAAAATCAACATCAGGAGCTGAGGAATCCTCCAGGGACCGAAGAGGCATCACACGATGAGGAATCGAAACAGGTTCTATTTGGCGGCTTTGAGTGTTTTCTTTGTTGTGTTTGTGAATTTTTTCCTTTTTCGCGTGTGGTTCAAATATTTGGTCATAACTAATTTGTACAACCCTTGTAGTCATTTTGTTAACTGGGCTTTCCTTTTATTCGTAAGTTCGGTATAAACTTTATAATTAGTATTTCAGAACATATCCATATTGATGACGTAATCTAAATTACCAAGGGTATTACATCCGGAAAGCTTTTGAATATCAAACTGCTAGTGCTAATCAGAATCGTGTGATTATGGAAGTATTTGAGCTTGTTCATATGTGCTACTCTTAAGTATTTAACAATTAATATCATCCATGAACCTTTCTAATTTGTTCTTTGAGAAAAAAGCACAAGTTAAAACTTAATTGACAGAGAGTTCAGTGTTGGGATGCAAAAGCTGCTAAAATTCTTCACTAGGGATGGTTTTGTTGAAGCATGGTCTTTTGTGAATGTCAATTTTACAATATTTAATTTTATTAATAAGCTCTATATTAATCTATCAAACTGATTGGCACCACGCATTTGAAATCAATAGCTGAATTTATGAACCTTCAGTTATATTCTGATATTATTTCGGTGATGATTCAAAATATGGTTTGGATATCTAGAAAAATGTTTTTCTTTGGAAAAAGGAAAACACTAACAGTGTTGTTACTTTCTCTAGCGAAAAGCATTATCGTGATTTGAGGATGGGCAATTTGAAGGGAATAGGTTATTTGGGGATGGGCAATTTGAGGAGGCATTATCAAAGTATGAACTCGCTTTACAAATTGCTCCAGATATGCCTTCATCTATTGAAGTACGCTCAATATGCCATTCAAATCGTGGTGTATGCTTTATGAAATTGGTACGTGCTTCTATTATCTTTCCAAATTGTTGCAATCATGACTTCATGAGCACATTCTTGTACTATGATCTTCCACACAGTTTAAGTAAATGCAGTACTCTTTATCTTGTTTATTGATCTTGCTAATAATTGGACATCTTATACCAAGTAACGATGTATCTCTCATTGTGTTTGATATAATTATATGCAACCAACAACAGTTCCAAGTCATGAGGTCAATGATCAACATAAAGGAATAGATGAAAATAGATTCTTAAACAAAACTGATTCATGTTTCTATTATTTTGATTTTCTTAGACATTTAGTTGATATGAAACTTGAGTGCTCCCTTGAGGACTTGTGCTTTGGATCAGTCAAAAAGATCAAAATTACTAAAGATGTTATCAAGTATCCCGGGTATGTTTCTATTATTGTGATTTTCTTGGACATTTAGTAGAAGGATTCGTGTTTATCTTAGACTTATATTAGATATAAGGTGACAATTAAAATTTAAAATTATTATACATTGATACTTGAACTTCTATTTTGTCTTTCACACAAAGCAAAAGTTGAATAACCAAGTCTTTACTATTAAGTCAATGAAAGTTTGTTCATCTCAATTATGATATTGAGTTTCTTTTTTAAGTTTGTTCATCTCAATTATGCGACATATGATAGGCCCTTTATTCAATTATGCGGACATATGACAGGTGAGGACTCAAAGTTTACGAGTCACACAAGCCGTTCTCCTTCTAAGACATATGCAAAGCCAATCAAGTCAATTAAGCGGGGAGATGTGAAAGCTTAGGTGGACTTTTTGAAATTTAGTGTGTTTTAATTATGCTTTGGATTCTTATTTCACCGATGGGGGCCATATGATGAAAACAACGTTAGGTTTTGACTATGTAATTTTTGGAGTGTGGATACACTGAATTGTTGTAATTTAGGGAAGTGTTTACAAAGCATTGTGTATTGATGACAAAATTGTTGACTTTTTGTTTTTATGCAAAGGTGCATTTGTATTTATGAAAATGTTCTTGACAATTTGGTATTATGTAAAGGTCCACTTGAAGTTGCTTGATTTTTGAATTTCAATTATATGATGAAATTTTTTGTCATCAGTTAACACACACTAATAGAGTTGTTAACACCCACTCATGAAGTTGTTAATGTTATATAGATAGAGTTGTTAACACTATTGATGTAGTTGTTAATGTTATATAGATAGAGTTGTTAACACCCACAGATTGTATTTAGGACACATGTTTAGTCTATCAGTTTTTGTGTAAACGTCAATTGGTATTTATGACAAAGTTGTGAACAATTTGTTTAGGACAAAGGTACATTTGTATTGAAATAACTATAAAGGTTCTAATGATGGTTACTTGATTTTTAAATTTAATTGATATGATCAAATTTTTTCTGCCTCTCTACTCTTTATTAATGGTATGTAATGAAATGTTAACAACTCAATCAATGGTTAACGCTCACTGATAATGGTATGTAATGAAACAATTGTTAAGGCATATTGATATTGTTGTTACGCTCACTGATAATGTTGTTAGCACACACCGATATTGTTGTTAGTGGCTACTGATATTGTTGTTAGTGGGTACTGATATTGTTGTTAGTGGCTAATGATATTGTTGTACCCACTAACAACAATATCAATCCCCACTAACAACAATATCATTAGCCACTAACAACAATATAGTCCCACTAATAACAATATCAGTCTCCACTAACAACAATATCAGTATCCAATAACAACAAAATCAGTACACACTAACAACAATATCAGTCCCCACTAACAACAATATCAGTCCCCACTAACAACAAGATCAGTACACACTAACAACAAAATCAGTACCTACTAACAACAACATCAGTATCCACTAACATCAACATCAATATCCACTAACATCAAAATCAGTACCCACTAACAATGAACAAAGATGTAAGAAAAAATTCTTCTTCTCATTGATATTAAAATGTACAAATGAACCTTCCCAAAAAGCACATTATTCACAACTATGTCATAAATACATATATTCACGCTACAAAGTTCTTACATCCTTATGTGAAGGACATTTTCATTAATACAAATGTAATTTCCCACAAAAATAATATGTTCACAACTTTGTCCTAAATACAGATTGTCGTTTACACAAAAACTGATAGACTAAACATGTGTTCTAAATACGCTATTTGACTTCACAACTAATCCTTTTACTTCTGCTTCTCCTTTTTCTTCTCCTCTGTATGGTTGAAAAATTCTTCGTTAAACAAATTGTATCTAGCAATCACATATTGGCGCATTTGGAACTTTAGGTGTGACAAGGAAAACACAATAAGAAACTGATTATGATTTGATCAGTTCAGCTCGTGGCCTCCATAATCCCAACCTGTACTTGTGTGCATATTTCAATATTAACTTCCTCTGCAACCCACCAACTAATGGTTACAAGATGATGAAGGAAAACATAAAATCAATAAGAGGTTAAACATTCTATAAGTAACCTGGATAAGAATTCCTCCATGACTTCAGAACTTGAGGATGCTTCATTGTGCCCCTCTACCTCAAAGCCTCAGACATAGAACAGGAACTTCAATATATCCTTTTACCCCTAAAAACAACAGCCCATTAAAGATTTAAGGACAAAGATGGCAGAGTTGTCTTCCTATCATCAACAATATGGCGACCACCATTAGCGCCCGCCATGATTTGAGGGCTTCATAACAGGACTCATCAGTCCCTAAATCACCATAACATTTCACCATGGTTGCCACCATTGACACTTATGACATCACAACAATTTTTTAAGTCCCCCCCGCCCCCGGGGGGAAAAAAAACTTTTCTATACATCATTGACTCAAATTTCAACTCACTTTCTGGAATGCATTCCAAGAAAACTTTGCTTCCGGAACTCTTTCATTTTATGTGTTCACTTCCAGCTTAAAATTGTATTTTCAAGTTTCAGCACAACTAACTTTATGATAAGAGAGTATAGGAACACAGATTTGGCAAACTGGATCAACAAGAACAAGTATTTTTTAAAAGATACATGTCACTTCTGTTGAAGGAAAGAAAGATAGTATGTCAAAATCTATATAAACTTCCAACTGGGGAAGAAAACGGTAAATAAGATTTATGAACTTCTACAATAAGTATCTATCCGCCTTAGCACATAACAATTTATGCCTTGTACTAGCAAGGGCAAGGGTTAAAATATGAATCCAGCTGTAACCAACACACACACTAAAAAATTTGCAGTTTAAATGAGGAATGAAGATTTAATTGTAATATTAGTGTACCTCAGTTCCATATTCAGCCAGCATGAGAAAAATCTAGGGAAGCCTCGCTATTTGGCAAGATATATTGATGAAATGCCCAAATTCCTCTATATAGAAAGATTAAACATCTCATTGCAAGAAAAAAAAAAAGCTTTCTTTTTTCCTTCACACCATTTCCCAATGCACTATATATGATGGAGTTCTCTACCAGCCCATATCGCACCTAATTTTGTGCTAATTTAAGTTGACTATTTTCTATAGAATATGATACTTTTCATTATGATTGAATTCAATTGTGATCCACGGTCAGTTACAGCCATGTCTGTTTCGGCTATCTTCATAGATTTTCAGTAACCAATGAAACGACTGAAAAGATCTTCTTCGGCCTAAAAATAATGAAGTATTTCAGAAAATCCCTATCCTTCAAAGATAAAAGCACTTCTACAGACAAGCTGGCACACTGTAGTGCGCCCCACTTCGTTTCAAGCCACCAAAACAATGAAATAGAGCAACCAAACAGGGAATTAAGTAAATTCCGGATATATGGAAATAAAGCAACCTGAAGACGATGAATTGCCATTTTTCTTCCTCCCCATAGCTTTCACAGCAAATGGTTGATAACCTTTAAAGCAATCCTTGCACTTCAAAATTTTGATCTAAAAAATCCTCCCATCTTCAACTCTGGAAGAAATTCACGTCCTTCCCGAAGTCCAGCCAGAAGTGGGTCTCTCGTAAAACAAGTTTCTGACCCAAAAAAGGGCTCCAAGTAATGTTCTTGACATGAACAGCAGACAGATCCATACCACAACCCTCCTAATTGGGCCTTTCACTGAAAAGAAGATGATTCCAGAAGACTTTCTTCTGGAAATCTTCTGGATTTCGAAATATGGGGATGATTTTTTCAATCTAAGCTTCGAAAAAAAAGACGACGAAAATAAATTAAAAAAAAAAAAGCCGAGAAGGAAATTAACAAACAAAGAAAGGAGTGGCGAATCAGAGGAAGATCATGAAAGGAAAAGAGAAAAGATGGTAGCGAAAGTGGACGTTTTAGAAAAGGGGAAGAGAGTGTGTGCGGATTCTTTTTTCATTCAGGGTATCAACGTCATTTCCCTATATAATCACATGTCAGAAAAAGGCTTTTTCTGATCAGAAACTTTAGTTTGGGCCTTTTTTAGGTTTTCGTTGGTTAAATAGGGGGTTATATGAATTTTCCCATATACATTTGTATTAAATATATATTTATATGCATTTCAATTTATATATAATTTTATCTATTAAATATTTTATTATTTAATAATTTTTTAAAAAAAAAATGAATTAAAAGTAAGATTTTTTATACATTTATCTCAATATATACAACTAATATGTACATGTAGTAATCAATATGATTCATACATTTTTCAGTCATTTTTCATCTCAACTGACTTTTAAAACAATAATTCAAACACTCATCTTTTTAAAAAAAGTCATTTCTGCACAAGTGAGATGAAAAATTTAAACACAAATTGTTATGAATATCTTAATTATGTGGATGTCCATCGACTTTCTTGTTCCTCAAATAATATTTACTGGTTCTACTGTTAAATACGAATCACGTTCACGTATACGCGTTTACTATTCACATATACGTATTTACTATTCATGTATACATTCTATTCATGTATGGGCCCACGCGAATTCTCACAAGTTCCAGAACCCACGGCGGCTGGAAATGATTGATGACTTTGGGGAAAATTACGGTAATGGCCCACCTGGTGGAATAATTACACTTTACCCATTTTTCTTCTATAAATAGAAGTGTACACTAACTATTGAATACACACCTTGGAATAAAATTAAGCTTCTCTCATTTTCTCTTGAATCTCTTAAACTTTCTCATTAACTTTATATTTCTTCACTTTTATAACACAAATCACTTTTTCCATCAGACTTTTACAAACGATCCAATAAAAAATAAGTTACCATGTCTTCTTCCGCAGCACATTCTGGACTATTCTTTTAAAAAGAAAAAAATTAGCAATGGCAAATTTGTAATTAGGTTTAGTCAGGCGATTCTCTCGCTGCTCGTTCGAATCACAGATACCTCGCTGTAGTCTCTCCCTCCCATCTCTCGCCTCCCTCTCTTGTCTCTCACTGCTCGCCGGCACAGGTCGTTGCCGCTTCTCACCGCTTTCAGGTGCTCGTGCTCTCACTCACTCTCAGCTTCGTCTTCATCCTCTTTGGTGAGGTACTCTTTCATTCTCAACCTTCATCTTCCTCGCCGTTCACCTTTTTTATCTCTCTCAGGATTCGATCTTTCTTTTCTACCCTTTTCATTCATCGTCTGGCTTAGTTAGGTGAGGAAGTAGCTGTCTTTAGCGTGTTTATGAACTTATTTCTCCTTCATATATGTTTGCTCCTAAAGCTCATTTATCTGTGTTCCTTGCATGTCTATTCAAAGTATTTGTATTAAAATTAGCCATTATCAGCTATTTTCTTCTATTCGAAAACCGGTATCTTCTTTGTGTGAAGCAGCTGTAAATGTTCTCATCTAATCTGCATTCTCTTCTATGCTCGGGAAGAATTCTTCGATTTATTCGAGAGTTTTTAAATGGAAGCCTCAAACTACTTTGAATGGGATCTCAGTTAAACTATCTTGCTTCATAGTCTCACAATTTCTCTGATATCATTGTGCATTCATTGGCCACTTTTTTGACAGCATCGTCCTTTATTACTGCTCTTCCTGTAGTTTTGATGCTGGTTTTTAATTAGTGATAACTATAGTCGGCTAATTGCATAATCTGTACATGATGCTAATCTTGATTGTGCAATTGGATATACATGAACAGACATTATAAGATAAGCATATTTAGTTTCATATATAAGCCTTGCAGAATCTTGAGCATACATGTCCCTATTACCTCTGCCGATACCTGTTTTATTTATATGTTGCATCAACCCAAACAAGTTTTATGTCTATCAGTGAAGCTGCTGCAGGGTTATAATTGAAGTGTCCTTTTATAATACCCCAGGATTCCCCATTTTTGTTATGGTTGCCTTTAATCTTTTCAGCTATAAGATATTTCTAACTTCCATAGTTCAAACAATGCATTAAAAATAGAAAAATCAATCAATCAATTAGGTTTTCTATTTTTCTTATAGATGGATATAGAAGCTTTTAATTATTATGCATTGCAGTGTCATTTTTTCCAAATAGCATGTCCTATATACCCTCACCCTTTTTCTCAATAATGAAGGCCCCTCGCAAATGTTATCTTCTCCAAACCTGAATAAAACATAATACAATTTGGGAAGCCATCTTATTGAGTAAACAATGACCCATAGTCTTTGATGGTAGATTCTTTTCCCCCTGTACACTTAGATAAGAAAATCAATGCAGAGTTGGGGTTATGGATTAAAGTCTTAAAATCAGACTTTAATTTATATCAAAGTTTTTATTTATTTTAGTTGATATGAAATTATGAATGCCCCAGTCCCCATATGGGTATCATTCTTTTGTATCATATTGAATGCATCAGAACAGGTTTTTTTTTAAAATTTTGCTCATAGATGTTGTATTTCAATTTGGCGACTCTAAACATAGAAGGGAAAAGAAAGTAAGAAAGGCAACCAAGAATGAGTCTCTCTCTCACACACACAAATCTAAATGAGAAAACTCATTCAAATAAACTATTAATCAGTTACATCCATGGGGCATAATCTAGTCAGTGGATGATTGTTCCTCATGTGGAATTGATATTCCTTATTGATCACATTGAAGTGAGGATTATATTATTATAAATGAGTTGATGTTGGCATTCGTGTTTTGTTTTTTCCTTAAAATTTTCATGCTCACACATTTCATGCTTTGTAAATCTTGACTATCATTTTCATGGGGAATTGCTGTGTTTGAACTTAAGGATAATGGGGCGGAAAGCTGGTGGACTTTATATCAACCCTAAGAGATACGGTTCCCTTCATAAACCTTGCATGAAGGAAATGGCAGCTTTTCTCAGCTGTATGGCTGTTAACCAGGCCAGCAGTGATGCATGTGCTCGGCAGAAGGATTTATTAAAGACCTGTTTGGATTCACGGGTAATGTCATATTTTGTTCTCATGAAAGCATGTTTGTTCATTGTCCTTCTTGTCCCTTCTCCGTTTATCTATCCTTATTTTTCCATATATATATATAGGGAAAACCATTCTTGAGGGACATGTAGTTTCCTCCAATTTTTAATTTGGTACCAATGTGTTTTTGTCCCTATTGAATCTTTTAATTTTACTCTTTTAGGACTGTTAGACCCTTTAACTTTGTTTTGTAAACATTGTTAGCCCTTACAGAAGCTAATAATGCTAACAGAGTAAAATTAAAGGATTTTATAAGGAGAAAAAAACACACTGGTATCAATTCAAAAATTGAAGGAAACGATAGTTACCTCAAGAATGGTTATCCCTACACCCGTGTATATATATGTATCATGTTATAGGAGAACTAAGGAGTGGAAAAAATTATTCCTTGTTTGTTGCAGAGTAAAAAGAACAGAAACGCATGGGGAAGTGTCAATTATCAACTGCAGAGGCTTAACCGTGGAAGGAAGTAGTCTGGTATATTCTAATTTAAAACAGTTGTATGGTTCAAATTCAGGAATTGTCCAGTGTAACCGTTTTGGTGATAGTTTGATTGTCGAAGCTAGAAGGAAAGCTTGTACCGGGTCTTGGAATTTTTTTCCTGCAGATTCACTGATGGAATTTATGTAATTTTTTTTTTTTTTTTTTTTTCAAGATGCCTAATCTGATATCTTGAATTGGAGAGGATGTTTTTCTAAGAATAAGAGTGGGTGAGATTTTGATGTAATACAAATTTCACTTATCATCTCCTCATAAATGACTTGCAACTTTGCAAGCATATGCACAATACTTGGCATTGTCGGTCTATCTGCCATTTTTTCTTGCACAAACGAAGGCCCACGTGGAATTTGTTTCCATTAGGCGCATGCTAGCCCTTTACACTAGATCCTTCATCCCTATTTAATAAATACTTTTAAGCTTTGATAAAATAAATAAATTTTTTCAAAGAAATATTTTATGTTTTGGTTGGTTTATTAAGTACTACCCCAAGTCCTAAATATAAGACATAGTTTGTAATACAAAATATGACATATTTTATAGTGTAATTGGTACTACAAATTATGTCTTATATTTAGGATAAGAGAAGTATTTGGTTTGAGAATTTAAAGAAAAATTACGGCATGTGGAGAAATGTTTTTGGGATAATCAATATTTACCAAAAACATCTTGAGTGAATAATCAATGTTGCCTTAGTTGAAACGTCTTGGGTTCACATCGATAAACTGTTTCATTAACACCAAATACTAACACACTGTCAGAGTCAGAAACTCACCCACAAATGCATTTACCTTGTTTACCCAAAATTGTAGTCTTTGACACCATCGGGGATTGAATACCTATTAGAAGATGTACCCACATTTAGTATCCAATCGTATCTGAATATGATCGTCTCAATTAAGAGAGAATACTTATGCATATAAAAAAAACATATTCATTCTTTGACACTTTGCTCATCTTCTTGGAGAGTATTTTAAAATTGGGTTTGATATTTGCTTGAGGTTGGATGCGCACAGTAAAAACAATAGTAAGAAACCTTTTAAATTCATTGCTCTAATATTTAGTTTGACACGACATTGATATTCCTCTATCCATAGGGTATCTCAAAAAATATTTTTTATAAGACATTTGATAATTTTGGTGAATATTAAATACTTACACGCAATATGTTAAATTTGATAAGGAAAAAGAGAGAGTCTCTGTCCCTATATATAAGGTTCTTTTAACATGCTCTAAAAACCAGTTAAAATTAGATAATAGTAATAAATATGTAGGAAATTTAATTATTTTTTAAACATGCCCTTATTCATGAATGAGTAAGAGAGAGATTAATGATGAGAAAAGTAATAAATTTAACATTTTAACCAATTTTTTATAAATGTGAATTAGTTAAAATAACTTATTTTTTAAAAATAGAGTATTTCTAGTTATTCATACCATACATCTTCTAGCTTTAAATATAGTAATTTTTTTCATAGAAATTGCAAAAAGCAGTAAATTAATTATTTGCAACTAATAAATAAATAAAAAATCAGTTGAAGACAAGTTTAATAAGTCAACTGTCATTTCTTAGTTTCAGTGAATTAATTAAAGTGCTGATTTGAATCTTATTAAAAACCAATGCAGGACAAAATAATTTCTTTTAGTTCTTGGAGGTTCGAGCATATCACACTCATTTGGATGAGATGATGCTTGATTTCATTTCAGCCATTGTCCACTACATGTGAAAATAGGCTAAGCCAGACTTCACCTTTAATAGGTCAACCCGTTTTACAATAAGGTGGCCTGAGTCTGGTATGTGGCTTGTAACAGGCCTTATTTTCAAAAGCCTAGCTTATACAAAGGCCTGGCTAGCTTTAGCGCGAGGCTGCATTAAGATTAAGATCTTGAATATCAAAAAAATCAAACTTGTTAAGGAGACACATTAAGATTTTTTTTTTTAATACAATTACATTTTTTTCCAGATAGAATAATTAATTTTTTTCAGATATGATAATTAAACTTTTTTTCAGATTGAGTAATTAATTATTATTATTTGTTAGCATAGAGTAATTTACAGGTACAAGCCGGCCTGGTTTGATAGGTATAATAGGCTTCTTAGTAAGTTTGGACCTATCTTGTTAACCAGAACAAGCCTTTAAATAGGCTTTGGCCTGACCTTTTCACGCCTTCAACATGCCAGGTCACAAATCCCTGATAGCCGCCTGACCAGTTTTCACCTCTAATGTCCACAAATAAGAGGTTTTGGGTAATGAGAATAGATGACCCACAGAATTCAAGCCTAGTGGCAGGCTGGTCCTTCTCTTGAGCGCGTAATGAGGTGAGAACCAACCAAAATAAATAAATAAATTATCTAATAAAAATAATAACTTGTACTCCTTTCGGTCCTAAATATAAGACAACATTTATAGTACAAACGTTATCCTATATTTAGGTAACTGGGTTTGGGAATTCAGACCTTTTTGTGGTGTGGATTCATTCATGTTTCAAGTAACAAGTTGCCACAAATTGATAATTTTTCCTAATGAATAATTACTGTGAATCACACACACACATATAATGTTTTAACTAGATATGAACGTATGCAATTTGCATGAATTTTGGAAGATACGAAGCCTACATCGTCAAATTTAATTAAAATAATAACAAAAATAAAAATATATAATCCAAGGCACATCAAATATATCAAATTAAAATTAAAATACTTCAATCGATCCTTAATATAAGACATTTTTACTAATTCTATTAAATTAAGAAAATAAGTTAAGTTAATTAATATGACTTAATATATTTTCCAAAATAAAAAGTAAATTATGATCTTTTTTTTTAATTCTCACATTTCATCTCCTCCTTGATTATTATTGAGAAAACATCAATAAAAGTAAATTAGGAAGAATAACAAACATAAAAAATATATTTTTATTCAGGACTAAACTCAAACTTTCTAAATGTCATATATTAAAGACCGGAGAGAATACTCTCTCCCATTTAAAATGATTTTTTTTAACCCCATCTCAATCCTTTGATGGGAAACTGACAAAAAGGTTTTTTTTTTTTTTTTTTGAAGTAAAACAATTAATACTCCCAACTCATATTTTGGACCATACTTGTCTACATGTTACTCTCTGATCTGATTTAAAACGTATATCTCATCACTTTCTCATAAGAGGGAATGTCTGACAGAACGGAAAAATTAGTTTTTTTTTTTTTAAAAAAAAGGAGGGAAAGAAATAATTAACCAATAGCAAAAACACAACAAACTTTCTGTCTCGACTAAAATCTTTTTAACAGTAAATATACTTTATCACAAAACAAAATTTGAGTCCGCATTCATATATTTAGACCCAACCATATCCAAATAACGATTCAAAATTCTTACAGTTTCTACCCAACTTATTGGATATGAACTGCACGTCAAGATTGCACTGCCTGGTGTTTACTGTCAACTAAGCTATATGTAACTCTTGGGCTCCGGTGAATTTATAGTATATTTTCCCCTTTCCTGCCTTTTAAAGAAATTTAGAACCATGTTAGTTTTAAGCATAAAGAGGAAGAAAAAATAATGACTCTAAGCTACAGTACATCTTCCTCACGAAACTATGGATCAATGACAGATTTCCCTAGCTGGAATCAGAATCTGGGTCCGCATCCACAATATCAGGTATATCATCATCATCATCAGATGAATCATGATGATCTAATTTATGTGCAAATCCATGATTCTTGTTCAAATCTGAGGTCATTGGCATTTTGTTGCTTAGGTAAACTGATTCACTGTCTTTGCTGATGGAGGCTTTTTGGCTTGATTCCATTTTATTGCCTGTATAAGGCACTGTGTTGTCTGAAACAATCTTCTCAGAAACTGGCTCAACAACGACAGATGTACGAGAAGCTTCAGCCTGAGCAATGCTTGTGCAAGATATGGGATCCTGAAGTTGCATGGCAGATTCACCAGGACAGTCTGATTTGCTGACATTTTCATCCTCGACAGCTGTCATTTCAATATCTGGACAAGTGGCAGTCTCGGGCATCTTCTTGTTCCTCTCAGGCTTTTCGGGTTGCTTTGTACCCTCCTTGGCCAATGGCACGTCTGGCTCCGTGCCGTCTTTCAGCCAATTTTGACATAAATCATCATCTGACTCAGGAGTACCATATAACACTTGCTGAGACCCAAAAGGGCTACTTTTGTTACGGCCAACAGCATAACCATCTCTAAGATTACCGTGAGCTTCACCAACAGAATTATGAATTGCAGAATCGTCTACCAATGGAAGTGCCCTTGGATGTATAAGCAGTTCCAATGCTAAAAGTGCATAAGCACAGAACTCAGAAAGTTTCGTTCCAATTAGTTGTTTTCCTGCAGAAATAGATTCCATGCAGTTAATAACAGTTTTGTATTAAAGTTTAAAGAAAAAGCAGGTATGGACTGTTCTCATAAAAAATTAAAAAGCCATTGTTATCAGGGACCACCATCAGCTCTCCTAGATGGAATTAAGTTCATATACTATCTAAGCTGGGGGGATAAATTCAGTTTTTTTTTTCTTGTGCTGCTTGACTCTCATGTTCAAAAAAAAAAACACCTAATCCACACAGCAAAAATTAGAAAACAAAACGTTGAACAAATTGAAGAAACAACCCAAAATGTCGTCCGTAAGGTATAAGCTCTGTTTCTTTTACCAGGCGATACCAAATTTTACAAGACGAGAGCTACTAATTTTCCAAATATTTCTTCTTGGGATGCATAAAATTCATTAATTGTTTGCTACTTTAACTAGGAAAAAAAAATTGGCAAGAACGACAAGAGTTCCATATCAGAACAAGAATAAACGCACCTCTATGAAATAGTTGAAGACCCTGGGCTAAATGTAGGGATCGTTCTCGAGAAAATGAAAGAAAAGAAGCCAAAAGAGCACGTAATGCAGCAAGCTGCAAATCAGAAGAAGTAACAGCAGACTCCTTTTGCTCAAATGTAATTATTTCCTCACTGGTCCATTCTTCTTCAAAAGAGTCAATTGCTGTGACTATCAAAAGATTATCAACTTCTTCCCTCCATGATGAAGATTTCAAACCGCCAGCCTGTCAAAAATAATAAAACTTGTGCTCAAATTAATATTCTATTCAAGGTAAAAAAAAAAAAGTTGCTGCAATCACTTGGGTGTATTAACCTAGAAGAAAATCATTATGAGAAAATTTTAAGATTTTTGTAGAGCTGTGAATAGAGGATTTAATTAAATGTAATTTATGTAGGATCCCAAGGGATATATTCATATCTATGGTTCACTGATGACACTGCCCTTTTTTGGAATGAGGACGAAGAGAATTCTGTTAACTCTTTTGAGATCTCGTGCTGATGACACCGCCATTTTATGGAGGAGGATAACAAGAATTCTGTTAATAATATTCTTTTCTTCTACAAAAGTTTCTTCCCACCATAGCACATTGCCCGATTCTTCAGCAGCCTCTCTTTTATAGGAGAGAGTGCCTATAAATCTTCAATTTGGTGTCCAACACGTGGATTTTCAAGGAAAAGCTGATCTTCTATTCAAAGAGATTGAGTTGCTCAGCAGCATTTTTTATTAGTCTTTTCTGATCATTGTGCTTGTCTAAGATTATATTTCACTCAGGATGTATTGTTCTCCTATATTCTAACCCTGTTCATCATAAATAATTTTTTCTTACATAAAAACTTCAAAAAAAAAAAAGCATGATATCACTACATAAAGTCCACCCAAAGTGGACACAGGCCTATTCGGTGCCCATGCATGGTGGAAACTGTGCTCTAGGCTGTCTGCCTGTCTCTTGCAAAAAGCCAAAAAAAAAAAAAAGGGAAAAAGAGAGACATTTTTATTCCTTCATTTTTTTGGAAGGTAATTTACCTTTGTAAATCTCAAGTCAATTAGCTATTAAGTCTACATAAAGCAATATGATTAGATTTTATGATGGCTGTCTTACTTTACAGTTTGCACAAATTGTTATTGTTAGGAAATATATATTTGTAATTATTATGTAATCAAATCATGATCACTAAAAATCAAGGATTAGTTTAGATATTACTAGTAATCAGGATTGATTATTGTGGGAATATTATATTATATTATTATATTCTTCCTAGAGCCTTTGTTCTCTCTTTGTTCCTCTTCTAGATTCTCTCCATCAGTTACTCTTTAATTTTCTCCTTAATTTGTTTAGTCGTATCTCTCTACTTTTTATATAAGTAGGTATTGTATCACAACATTTATCAATGAAATGAGAATACAATTCTTCTCTCATAAATTCCACATGGTATCGGAGCTGGATTGATCTTGAAGACAAAAGAGTTCAATTTTGTTCGGCACTGGTGACTCACTGCTCTCTCTAAAACTGTATCTCCTTCATGCTCCACTGTCATTGCTTCGGGCATTGAATCGAGAGACAGAGTTGGAGAAGCTACAAGTCACTAACGCCACTTTCATCATCATCGTTTGTTGTCAACCAGTCGTCCAGTTCGTGATCTCCCGTCATCTCGTCTCCATCGTCCTCGTCTCAGCGCTCCCTGGGTTCTCCGTTTGTCAGACCCAGCGTCAACAGAGTCCAGATTCGGTAGAAGCAGAGCAACATAGATTGCCACCTTCACCGTCGAACGACCTTAACCTCGTTGTGAGGTTGAACCAGAGTTAGCAGCAGTTGAGTTCTCTCTCTCTCTCTCTCTGCGAGTTCAAACCAGAATCAACAGCAGTCGAGTTCTCTCTCTCGCAGAAATTAACAAGTTTCGCCGGACAGTTCAAAAACTCGCCAACGTCGGAAATCACGTTGTCATCACCATCGCTGTCGTTGCAGATCAAAGAGGAAGAAGGAGAGCTCACGTCGGAATCCATTACTAGGCTTGAAAGAGCTTCTCTCGGAGGCATCGTGGGGAATAAGACCTCACAATCAGTTGACGATCATCTCCCTTCCTCGTCAAATCAGAGAATGCCATGAACAGGGTGACGATTAGACACACAGAAGTGCATATCGAAAGCTCGTCGAAGTAGTTCTTTACCGTCTCTGGCTGCCACCATCGTGCCGGACATACTGCCCTCACCTTTCGCAGATTAAAGAGGGAGGAGAGCAGAGAAAGAAGGAGAAGATGAAGGTGTGTCCAGTCCATTCTCATCCACAGCATTGTGAAGAAAAAGAAGAAGAGAAGGTAGTGAGACGCATGAGTGAGAGGAAGAAGTCACGAATCGACCTAAATCATTGTTAATCATCATTATTATAAAAAATAAAATAAAAAATGTGTGGAGCCCAGCAAGGAGAGAGATCTAAAAAAAATGCTACAGTTTTTTGACAGAAGACTAAACTGCCATTTCAGAAATTCGAGGATCAAACTGTCATTTCTGAAATTCGCAGGACCAATCTGTCATATATCAAATTGAGGGACCAAATTGTCATTTCAGAAATTGGTAGACCTCTAAGACTCAAAAAGGAGTACAAACCCAAGCAAAAACAAATGTACCTCTGAGACTCAAGATGGAGTACAAGTCCAGACAAAATAAATGGACCTCTGAGACTCAAGAAGTACAAGCCTAAGGATTTTGAAGACTTAAATGGGACCTTCATCTTCAATCTTGTCGCAGCCGCTGCCCGTGGATCTTGTCGCGATTCTTTGCTTGTCAATCTTGTCGCAATCGGTTACTCCCAAAGTTGTCGTGTATCTGCTTGCTGCCCGTTCATCTTGTTGCAGCAGTAACTCCCAACATTGTCGAGACTCCAATAAGTTGCATAAGCAAGTTGAACATGATCAACATCTATGATCCAACTTGAGGGGGAGTGTGGGAATATTATATTATATTATTATATTCTCCCTAGATTGTAACCTCCTTTTATTCTCTCCTTGTTCCTCTCCTAGATTTTCTCCATCAATTTAATTTTCTCCTTAATTTGTTTAGTCTTATCTCTCTACTTTTTATATAAGTAGGTATTGTATCACAACATTTATCAATGAAATGAGAATACAATTCTTCTCTCATACATTCCACAATTATATATTATTAAGAGCCGTAGATGCCAAGGCTCCCTCCTCATGTATATATGTAGACCCTTTCTGTGAATGAAGAATTAAGCAATTCAGATCATTTTGCTCTACACGGTATCAGAGCAATCAAGTTGTAAAGTTCTCAAATTTTTTGCTTCCGTTGAAACACCTTTGCATTGCGCGACACAGTGAGAGAGAGAGGGTGTTCGGGTTCTATACTTGGTGAGATATCACTACACGTGCCCTACCATTAGCTTCTCCGTCATCAGATCGACGGACGCCTGAAGTTTGGGGACCATCTGACGGCAACGACGACATGTGCTTCGCTATCAGAATCTGTCACCGGCGCATGACGGCGCTTGAGCAGGATGATTTTGCTGGCGGTTTGCTTTTCCTAAGTCAACTCTCCCAACATGGCCCGCCTCTGAAGTGTTTGTGCTCATACGAGTACGTTTGGTAATATGGTTCTTGTGTTGGGTTTTTTGTCTTGTTTTTCCAGCAAGGTTTGGTTCTTGTGTTTCCAAATTCTCGTCTTGTTGTTTGCATTTTTCTGTGGAGATTGTGACTGGTTTACTGCTGCATTGTTATCTTGGTTGGTCTCTTGAGACTTGTTTATTTTGCAGGTTGTTTGGCCTTGAGGTTTGATTCTACTTATTCGATGTTGAATGGCTACCTCTTAAGTTTATATTAATGGTTGATTCTAAGTCGTCTTCCTACTAAGATTGTTCTGATTTCAAATAGAATTACTGATCATAAGTTGAGCTAGATGAACTATTTAGATTGTAGCAAGATCATTCGAATGTATTTACTAAGTGGCTTAAGCAAGAGCTGATGCCCGGGTTATTCTTGCAAATTCAAAATTATATTGAGTGATATCCTCCTCTCTATTAGTCATTGTAATACTGTTAAAGAAATTATGAACTATCTAGGGTTCCTGTATTATGGGAAAGAAACATCACTCGCATTCACGAGGCCTACCCCCTGAAAAGTTTCTTCATGGATTTTAAGCGAATGTATGAAGAAATGAAGATGTTAATGCCACCTACAACTCATTTCCAGGCATTAGGTGGATAATATAGAAAAACAGGCAATTATCAGCTTTCTTACTAGCCTTGATCTAGCTTATGAGATACTTTCGCTTTAGGATGTGTACTCTCACGTGTTGCATGCAAATAGTCTATCTCAATCGGCTTCTAACCCTCATGTTAGTGCTTTAGCTGGCCATGCCCTAATGATCATAGGAACCAAGGTTTCTCGAGACAAGGAAATGGCACCCCGAATCCGATCTCTACAAATAATAGGAACCAAAGCCTCCCTAGAAGAGGAAACAATGCTCAGAATCCTGGTGCTATTGTCTACTTCTATCATGAGGAACCTAGTCATACCAAACGTTATTGTTTCAAGTTACAAAATAAGCTGCAGCGCAGTGGTTTTGCTCATGTGGCGTAGTCCTCTAATAATTCTCCATCAACGCCAAGTGCCCTTGCTACAGATAACTATGATTCATGCCTTGCTACTTCTTCCTCGAAGTGGATGATCGATTTCAATGCCACTGATCATATGACAAGCAACCATCATTTATTCTCTACATATGCACCTTATGCCAACCCTTCTTTGGTAACAATTGTCAATGGTTCTTACGCTCGTATTCTCAGATCTGGCACTATTAAGCCTACCCCATTTGTTTCCCTATCGTCTGTCCTTAATGTTCCTGACCTTACCTTTAATCTTTTGTCTCCTAACAAGCTTAGTCGACAATTAAACTGTTTTATCTCATTTTTTCTTGACCACTGTTTGATTTATGATCTCACAACGAAGCACATTATTGGTAGGGGATATGAATCTGGCGGTCATTACTTTCTTGACAATTGGGTGCTGCATTCCATTGCTTGCTCTGGTGGTTCGTCTCCTTTTGAAGTTCATTGTCGTTTAGGCATGTGTCTTTATCCTCTTTGAAAAGGATGCATACTCAGTTTAGAGTGGGAGTCGTGTCAGTTTACTAAACATTATCATGTTCATCTAGCACCTCGCGTCAATAAATAGGTCGCGTCCCCCTTTGATTTAGTTCATTTTGATATTTGGGGTCCATGTCATGTCGAGTCCAAACCTGGTTTTACATATTTCGTTACTTTTGTTGATGATTTTTCTCGTACCACCTAGCTCTATTTAATGAAAAATGGTTTGGATTTATTCTCATTTTTGGTAATTTCTATGCTGAAATCAAAACTCAGTTTGGGGTATTTGTGAAAACCTTAAGAAGTGACGACGCTAAAGAATACTTTTCGGCTCAATTTTAAACCTACATGCTGCAACATGGCATGATTCATCAGTCCTCATGTGCAGATACACTAGCTCAAAATGGTGTTGTAGAAAGAAAGAACTAGCACTTGTTAGAAGTAGCCCATGCTCTAATGTTTCAAATGAGTGTTTACTCGACTCTGTTTCCTTCAAACCCCTTGTTTCCTATGGATCCAAAATCTTTGGGTGTGTTAGTTTTGTTTGAGATGTTCACCTCTAGACTCCATCACCATTCTCATTATTCTTCACCAAGCCTTCGCCTATCCCGGTTGGCATGCTGCAATGGAAGAAGAAATGATGGCCCTAGATAGGGCCGGTACCTGAACTTTCATTGATTTACCTCTTGGAAAGAAGGCTACTAGGTGTAAGTGGGTGTTCATGGTTTAAACTAAAGTTGATAGCACCTTGGAAGGTTTGAAAGCTCAACTAGTTGCTAAAAAAAATGCTCAAACTTATAGTGTTGACTATTCGGAAACCTTCTCTCATGTGACAAAAATGTCTTCTATTTGCCTCTTTCATCTCTATGGTGGCCGCTTATGGTTGGGATCTTCATTTGTTCGATGTTAAAATGTTTTTTTGAATGGCGATCTTCTTGAGAGAGTTTACATGAAGCAACCACCTGGTTTTGTTGCTCAGGGGAAGCGTGGGAAGGTATGCCACCAGTAGAAATCTTTATATGGTTTGAAGCAAAGTCCTTGTGCTTTGGTTTGACAGATTTAGCTTTGTGGTTTAGAGATTTGGTTTGAATAAGAGTAAGTGCGATCATTCTTTGTTTTATCAGCGTACGGATGCAGGCATGATTCTCTTAGTAGTATATGTTGATGACATTATTATTACGGGTAGCAATACTTCAGGAATCTCATCACTCAAGGCCTTTCTTAATTTTTATTTGCAAACGAAGGATTTGGGTATGTTAAAATACTTTCTTGGGATTGAGGTTATAAGAAGCAAGAAAGGCACGCTCTTGACATTGAGGAAATATGTTCTTGATCTGCTAAAAGAAACCGGAAAACTTGAAGTAGCACTAAATAGTTTTCCCATGATTCCTAATCCTTTTATGGACATTGATGACAACATACCGTTTGATGAGCTACTTGAGGATGTGAGAAAAGGGTTGATCCGAGAAGATCAAACCTTTCGCGTATCCTAAGAGATGCCGTAAAATGATTGGGAAATTTAACTATTTCACGGTGACTCGCCTTGATGTGACCTTTCCAATTAGTGTGCTTAGCCAATTCATGACAGCACCGACTGTTGCTCAGTAGGAAGCTTTATAGCATGTCTTATGTTACTTGAAGGGCTCACCTAGTCGTGGTGTACTCGGTACAAATCAAGGCCACACCAAGATTGAATGTTTTTATGATGCAGATCATGCGGGGTCAAAGGCTACGTGTTTGTGAGCGTCCTGGAGGAGCAAGATATGGTTTCTCAGTCTAGTACAAAATGAGTATAGAGCTATGGCTCAGTCAATACAGCAAATTGTGTGGATTCACCACTTAATGAAGGAGGTTTGTCTTCCCACGTCATTGCCTGCAAAATTGTGGTGTGATAATAAAGTTACTCTACACATAGCCTTTAACTCTGTGTATCATGAACGTACAAAACACATTGAGATTGACTGTCACTTTGTACATGAAAGATCAATGAGAATTTTATTTCTACAGGGCATGTCCAGTCTAATGACCAATTGGGCGATCTTCTGACGAAGGCCCTAAATGGGACTCGTACTGACTCTTTGTAACAAGTTGGCGCTTGATCTATGCTCCAATTTAAGGGGGAGTGTTAGGAAATATATTTATAATTATTATGTAATCAAATCAGGATCACTAGAAATCAGGGATTAGTTTGCATACTACCAGTAATCAGGGATTATATTAGATATTATTATGTAATTAAATCAGGATCACTAGAAATCAGGGATTAGTTTGCATACTACTAGTAATCAAGGATTACATTTGTAATTATTATGTAATTAAATCAGGATCACTAGAAATCAGGAATTAGTTTGCATGTTATTAGTAATCAGGGATTACATTAGATATTATTAATTTATTATTAAGAGCCGTAAATGCCAACGCTCCCTCATGTATCTATATAGACCCTTTCTGTGAATGAAGAATCAAGCAATTCAGACTTGGATTATTTTGCTCTACAGTTATCAAGCAAACACTTAACTTCAATGATGATGAAGAAATTAGAGGGAAAAAACAAAAAAGGCAATGGAGGAGGGGAAGATCCATGAAGATGAGAAATATAACATACCACAGTGATAAGAACCCCTAGTGCTTCAAGCGCAGCCATCCTTAAAGGAATTGGAGTCACTGGGAAGTTCTCTGGAGCATCTGCAGCTGAAACACCAACTCCATTATGCTCCTGATGCTGGAGAGAACCTGCCATACTCTTACGCTTTCTTTTTTTACTTTTTGGCTGTAGCAATGATTTAGTAGACACATTTGAATTTGAAAGACTTGATGCGCCAGGACCCTTATTCCTAATGGTACTCAAATCAACCAAGGAATTGTTGACCACTTCCTGTGCAAGGCCTAAAGCCATTCCTGTTTACAATGAGTAATTAGTAAAATAAAGCTAGCCTAATCTAAAAACTAGGAAAACAAAATTGATTTGACACCAAACTTGAATAGTCAAAAAAGGACCATTCCTGCAATCTATAGGAAAATAAAAAAGTAGTTTGAGAGGATAAAACCCAACTGGAGATGCATAAATAGACAAAGTCAAGAAGATAGCGATTAATAATGCACTGGAGAGCTTCAGTTTGTTACAGACAATTGAATTATATTTCTAGACTCTCTCTCTCAAATACACAAACACAATAAAGAAACAAAAGACAAACAAATGGGGCAGGATAATGACCCTTTAAATATTCCACCGAAATAATCTAGAACATTTGCATGACAAAAGCTCTAACTTGTGCATCACTCTTCCGATTATTCAAACGGATGCTGCAGAGAAATTGTAAATTGCAAGCTCAATAATATTACGCACTTCTGGACAGCAGTAATTAGAGGATGCAAATAACAAATATGTAAATATTTCATTAGTACATGGCATTATTGACTTTTTATAATTATAAAATGTTGGCATAGAACCCATAGGTAAAGCAATTATTCCATTGAGCTTTTAGCCACAGATCAACAGCATAGTCAAACCCAATGAAAGAAAAATGAAAATTTGAATGTACATCTCCAATGGTTCAGAAAAAGACAGTTCAAACAGCCACTTTGTTGAGAAAATAATATCAACAGTCAGAAATGAGATATCTTTGTCAGGAAATTGTGCATACCAACACCCATGGATATAAGGAGAATTTTTGTGATAGAATAGAGTTTGATTCTTAATTCTGGCAATGCACATGTCTTGAAGTACATTGTAATCATTCGTACAGTAAAGGCAGCATGTGGTAGCAGCTGACTGCAATAAAGATATTGTCAATTAGGAGAATTATGCAGTTTTACAGGAAATAAAATACACAGATAAATGATGGAATTAATCACATACAAGCCATACATGGTGTAGAGTGAAAGATGACACATGGATCAGGGGAAAAAAAGAACCAAAAGAAACCAATATACTTATTGTAAATTGAAGCAGAAAGATCTTGCCAAAAAACATAAACAACAACAACAAAGCCTTATCTCACAATGTAGGGTCAGCTACATGGATCATACAACACCATTGATAAAAGAGGAGGGCTGTATTAGGCCCTCGATAGCCAACGTAAAACTCTCTTGAATCTTTATGAGCATGGATCAACAAAGAAATCTTGCCAAAAGAAAAAAGAAAAGGAAGAGGAACAATGTAGAAAGCTTAAAAAGGATTTTAGGTTGGATAAAAGATAACTGAAACTTACTGCACCTAGAGAAATAACAATGGCCAAAAAACAGTAATTATGTTAAGAGCAAAATTGTTGACCACAAAACTTGAGATTGAGATCATAAGTGACACGTGATAAAAATAATAATAATTCAGCAGAACGTTGGTTGAAATAGTCCAATAATATGTCCAAGAACCTTAGAAAATATGCATAGTTGGCAACAACATTTGATGACAAAAGTAATAACATCAACAAAAAATTAAATAACAAAGAAATCAAAACACAACATATGTACAGGACAATGAGACAATAAATAAAAATCAAATGTCCGTGAGCAATGTTTTGTGAAAACATTGTGAGACAAAAAAATGCAAGTTATAGACCTAGACAAAGAAAGTAAACTCAAGAAAGGCAAGACAAAGGCATTAATATAAATGACTTTTGAGACATTGAGACTTTTTAAGATTCTAGAAAGTTCAACATTTCATTTACATCAGAAGTTGCACTAACAACGAAACATTGCATCCTTTTCTTTTCATGGTTCTACTATAGAAAGGTATTAAGCAGCCATACCTGCCCACAACCTTCACAACAGCAGTGAGCAATTCCAGGCCATACAAGTGCAAAACAGGAAGTTCAGAACAAATTTCCTCTTGCTGCTTGGCAGTCACAAAGGGCATTGACATTTGTGACAAAGAGCCATTCACCATGAGTACTCTGTCAACAAGAGCCAATAACATACGAACAGGAACATTTACCTGGAAAATCATCACATTGATTTCCATAATTCTTTTAAGGCAAAAAAATTTGTAGAGAAACAAATTGGGTCCTCATTCCTTCTCTCGAAAGAACTAAACAGTACCTTAAAGGGGTACGAATTTGTAAGCATTGTGCAACAACAATGCAGAAGTGTAGAGATAATAGAGACTGATGACAGCTTAGGCTTTTTGGTTGCTGTGTAACTTGCTTTTTCAGTAGATACATAGCCTCCCAAAGCCACAGGAGGATCTTTTCCAGGTTGAACCAATAATTTAACAAATTCATGGCGCCTGGTTTCTGCAACATGAGCAAAGTAGTCAACTACTGTCATTAATTGGCACCAATTAAACAAACAATAGTGACATGTACCTTCTTCTAGACCTTGAAAGGAATGATTCAATTGATCATTTATCACAACCAAAATTTTCTGCATCAGCACAAACCAACTTTCTGCATCTCTTGATTTCGGAAGTAATGCTAGGGAATAAGCTAGTTTCTGGAAACACCAAACAAAAGATAGGATATATATTATGATCAATACCCTGTCTTTACATATACGCACTGACACTTTTTTCTTAATATGACGAGGCCATACAAGAAAATAATGAGAAAATACTCTTAATTTTATTTTTTATGTAGGTCTGTATTGATATCATTATAATCATGAAATAAGGTTGGTACGGGTGATTGGTGTATTTAAGATTTAATTAGGGATTTCATTAATGATTATTAGGCCTAGACTTCTATTAGTTCTCACAAAAGTGTCGCAATGGGAGTAGGATATTTGATATCATTTAGGGCTCATTTAATACAATAAAATGGAATGAAAAAAGAGATTTTGGAGATATAAAGTGACTCTTCTACCCCTACTAAAAAAAATAATGAAAAGGCAATAGAAATTGTTATATGATAAAGATGAGAATCCCATTCCCTCAGGCAAACCAAAAGGGGCCATAGATTCTTTTGATGCTTTATGGTAAGGAAGCTTCCAGACATGAACAATCATTTCAATTCAAAAACTTAAGCTGCGAAGTGAAGTTCCATAAACAGTTGCATTGTAATTTTCAACCCCAAGATAACTATAAACTAAGCTTTTTGGGCCTAAAGTATGGACAAAGCAAAAGCTCATTAAATCTTGTGCCGAAAAACTCACTTTTTTAATGAAAAAATTCATTTTCTGAAATGTGACGGCTCAAAATATAAACAAAAAAAAAAACATTGTTAACAATAAATATTTCTTCATCATGTGCAAATCTAAAAATTTTTTACCAACATCTATTGACGTGGAAGAGATTGATTACTTTTTCAAAGACAGCACATAGCGGAAACAAACTGATATGAGAAATTGAAATTCATAATAAACTCAAGGGACCAAAAGAGTATTTGTCACAAATATAGCAAAAGAATCATGATGAGCACTTGAGCAGTCACCCAAATTAAACAGAAAATTGAAAAAGGGAAAATCCTTCTCTAAGTAATGCAAAAATATTTGAGCTTATGTCTACAGAGAGAGTAGGTATGCCTTTTGTTTTTCATAGCCCAAACATAGGTGTTGGGCCTTTTCTTAAAGCTGCAAAGTAACCAAAAAACAGCTTGACCTAGGTCTGGGGACTGAAGAACCTATTATTAGGCCAAATGTAGGAGTGTAGAACCATAAATGGAAGCAAAAGGGGCATCGTTTCTAGTTTCTAATATATAAAATATAGAAAGTTTTAGAAAAATGTGTACCTCCTCTGGAAACTAAGTGTTACTAATGATGGGCAAGCCTCTGAAATAAGAGAAAGAGCAGGGGGGAAACAAAGGAACCTTTAGCCTAGATTTCCATAAAATCCTTAGCAGCAACTCATCCACAACCTCAGATTTATACAACAGCACGAGTAAGAATAAACTTTGGAAATAGCACTGCTAATTTCGCTATATGCTTAATGAGGCCACTGCTCTGCCACGGACAAAAGGTTGCTATATAATATAGCCAATTGCCTTCTCTCCTAAGCTTTTTCATAGTAAGAAATAAGTATGCAACTTCAAGTTGGAGCAACTAATTAAACTGTAGGGACTGTAAGAAAGTTCATAAGCAGGCTACTGGTGAGACAATCAAGAAAGAGGAAGCACATTACCTTCAACAAATATTGACTGCAACCTCCTGATAGAAGTTTTGAAGCAAAAGCAGATTCAACCTGCATAAATTTGAAATATTTATCAAGCCACAATAACATTAAAAGGAAAGGGTGACCTGAATTCACAGGACACCCAATGCAAGCGAGGTTACAACAAAGAGAAAAGAAGCTTACACTATCATAATTACGTTGAACGGCAAATGGGAATGAAGTCATTATTGTACATAACAAATGAAGTGCACCTTCCTGCATGCACCACAATTCAGATAACAACTGAATCTCCTTAAAGCAAACAAAGCAGATATACAAGAACTGACAAGCATAACCTAGGGCAAAAAGCATGCCAAGAAAAATAATATTGTCAGGTCAACTGTTTGCAGCATTGTGCAAAAAAGGATTCATGATAAAGTTTTGGTCTTCCAAACAAGCTAAGTTTTAACAGAAAGACATTTTCACTGCTTCCCATTTATTTATTTGTATGAGAGTCAAAGTGATGAAGTAGAGGGGGAGCAAAAGTAGAGGTATTCTGCAGACTTTATTTTTACGAAAAAAAATCCAGGCACAGAAAACTACCCAGAGAAAATTGAGCACATTCTTTTGGCATTTTGCAGTGAAACAACTGGTTTCTTACTTTAAATCTATCAACACATATTGTTCATTAATATATTGGGCCTTTAGCTATGATTCTGTTGAAATGAAATCTAAAGACAATTTCACTTCAAAACAACTGTTTCTCCCAATTCTTACCACATGATCCCAGAATATTTCTATTTCTTGTTAGTCCTGCCAAAAGAAATGTTTCCAACACAACAAAATATGTACCTTAATCCTTTTTACTTGATATTTTCTAATTAATTATGTAGAACAGTAGAAGAGAAAACAGAATCATAGTCTTCAAATTATGCTAGTAGTACTTACCCATATAACCTCTGAGTTGTCATCATTCAACAGCTTCAGAACTGGTTGAACAACTTTTACAGCAAAGGAAGACCCATTTTTCTTGACATTAGGAAATCCACTTAGCCTAAAATTAGAACAGAATATGAGGCACAGGATCCAGCTAATAGAGTCAAGATAGATCATTTTCAATTGATTTCCCCCAAGGGAAAGATGTATAAAAGTAAAAAGCATGTTTTGATTTGTGTGGAGTAGATATGATTTAGTGCATATGCAGGAATGAGTAGATAAGGTGCAAGTGAAAACTCATTGCATATCTTTATATTTACTAATCTAGCACAAAAAGATTTCTAGGATTTTGTCGATCAATACCAAAATGAGCATTTTACAGGACATGTCTACAATTGTACACTGATGAAAAAGGGGGGAAAATGAGTTAAAAGAAAGATCTGACCTTGAAAAAAAATCAGACATTGAAGCAACAGAAGCCACCCTCACAAAATGAGAACTTGCTGGCGACTGTTTAAATATGCAGCAAGGAAGACATGTCACACATAGGTACGTAATGTAACAACAACAACCAAAAAATGAATAAAAAAATAAAGTGTGACACAATTTAAATCCAGACCCTCAACCATGCATGGAAACAAGTGATATATGCGCTTGAGCACATACATACACAGATACACTGAAAAAAAAAATGCAAATAGGGAGTCCAACCACACAAGTTTCACATAAACAATAGTCAAATACTAGATGAATAAAGTAAAGACAACTGATTGATCAATGAATGGTACTTTTTTGTATCCCACGTTACTATCTTCTCTTTTCCAAAATTCATTGAGGGTCACAGGGGTTTTTTAAAAGAGATTGTGCAGGATTTGCTTTGTTCATGCTTGGGAGAGACAAATGTACATATATAGTTTCCAATCAAAAGCAAATCCACAGTTGAAATTTGAAGAGAAAATGGAAGTTCAAGAAAGCTAGCAAGCAAAGAAACCAAATGCATGCAAAAACAGCTAGTTACCTGTAAAAATTGTAGCAACTTCTCAAACCACTCAGAGTGGGACTTAAGGAAACGAGGAGGGCTGCACTCTTGGCAAGTAAACCCCAGCAAAGAGATCCCTGCCCAACATTTATCTGGCTACGACATAGAAATATGACCATAAAATTCACATAAATGTAACCTTCCAATATCCCATACTGAACAAACTCAATTAAAACTCAAGCATAAACTATTGTGTGTGTGAAGTGGCAGTAAAGAATATAAAAAATCCAACCATATGACCAATATTTCAGTCCAAAAATCATGGCTTTTGCTCATATGAAAAATGTCCCAGCTCATTCAAAACAAAGTGCAACCATAGAATAATCCTATTTTGTATTTACCATGTCACTAGATGTGAGATTCAAAATGCAGTCGACCCACTTATCAACGGCAGATTTCCATCTCCCAATTTGCTTTTGGTCCATGTCATCAGTGAAGGATTCAGTAAGGAGATGGTGAGTTCTGATCATGGAAACAACACGAGAAAGCTCGGAGGGATTCAAAAAGGGATGCTTCTCATCAGGAAGTTGGTCTTTGATAAGGGTATGAAGTAAGCGAGGTTTGAGTGCAACATCATACATGTCGCTGACGTGACTGAAAGCCTCCATCGGAAGATTCCAAGTTCGAAGCTTAGAATACTAGAGTGTGCCGAACTCTTGCTCCTGCCTTCACTCTCTCTATAATGCAATGTTCGGTCTAATAAAAAAAAAAAGCTAATAAACCTCTTTCTTTCTTACACCGCCGGTGAGGCAAAGCTAGAGCTGCCCAATGTTGTATACTGAGTGAAGTCTCTGTTTGAAAAAATAGAATTAGAAGTTCATACAAAAGCACAAAATAGACACAGCAAGGCAAATAAATTCTTCTATCTAGTAAAAATGCAACCATAGAGCACGAACTTAGACACTCAACTGAATGAAAGAAGGAATCTGCAAAATGCCAACCAAAGGTGGAGAAAACGAACTCAGAGACGATGAGAACTAAGGGGAGTAGGGCGAGATGACGGCGACGACCGACTACGACGGAGTAGGCGGCGGCTGTAGGAGCATAGGCCACGAGTAGAGACGACAATGCGGGTGTAAGCGGATGAAGAGAGGAAAGGGACGCGGCTTTCCTTCCTTTTTAATTTGGTGAAATATTTTTTCAATACCTAAAAATTATTTTATAATCTTAAAAAATATTTTAGGATATTAACTAACCCTAAAAAATATTTTATCATCTTAAAATTAATTATTTAAAAAAATATTTTAGGATACTGATATTAAAATAAAATATTTGATGATTTTGAAAAAATACTTATAATTTTAAGAAATTATTTTAAAATCTTGAAAAAATATTTTAATATATTAAGTAGAAAAATATTTCATAACTTAACAAATTATTTTATAATCTTATTTTATCATAGAAAAAAGAGGAAATCTTGATTGTATCAAAAACAAAATTAAAATATTGAAATTATGGCATGGGCCGAGGCCAACAATGGGCTACATTGCTAGGGTCCAGTAAGGCAAGCAAAATTTAAGACATAATTAGAGAAATAAAATCGGTTGACTTATGGCAACCAATGGGCTAGAGTATCGGCAAGAAAATTTAAGATCGTTAGATCAAACCTGCAGGGTTAAACCATGGACCAACACTTCAAACATATTCATGTTTTTCTCAGTGTGTTGTCAAGAGAATTGGTCTTGTTGTTTCTCAAACAAAAGTCAGCCTCTTTCAAACCAACATCAGATTCTTATGACATCATATGCACCATGGTATGATCACTCCTATTGATAGAACCATACAATTTGCCGAAAAAATTTCTTGACCATATCCTTGACAAAACCCAACTTCAAAGATTCTTAGGGTGTTTATTTATCTCAGTTAACCCCTAAAAGGTTATGAAATTTCACTGTATTTCTTGGTCAAAATGAAATTAAGTTTTATCAGTGAAAAGACAATAATGACCTTAGTTTATTTTTTCATAAGAGCATTTACAAAACATATTTGGGCATTTACAAGATAAGTAAAAACATTTACAAGAAAAATAAAAGGATTCAAAGAAAACCAAGGAGTAAACAAGAATATTTTGACGATTCATAAGAGAAATAAGAGAATTTACAAGACAAATAAGAATATTTATAGGACAAATAAAGTCATTTGCAAGACAAATAAAGGATTTAAAAGAATCCAGTAAATTAAAAAAAAAAAAAATTGCAAGTCAAATATGGGTATTTACAAAATAAATATGTGATTAACCAAAATTTTTTAACCCCATGATCATTTACATATTTATCTTGTAAATATCCATATTTAACTTGCAAATTTTGTTAAATTGAGTTAGAAAAATTCAAGGGTAAAAGTGCACCCATCATCCTAATCTATTTTTGGAGGTGTATGATTGCGTTATTTATATATTTTTTCAAAAAAAAAAAAAAGATGAATGTGTTTGATGACGAGAATGTATGAGGCTCTAGGGTTGTATGGTAATCAAGAAAAGCAAAGAAAAGAAAAAAGGTTGAGGGGAAAAAGAGGACCTTATGTTCTGTGGTTGCAGAGAGGGACTGAGGGAGGCGGCAAACTCTAGCAGATTGGGGGGAAAAAAAGAGGGCAGTAGGCAGTAGGCGGACGTTTGTGGCTGTTACTATGGAGGATGAGATTGCACCAATTTTAATAGTTTAGGGTCAAAATTGCACCGCTTAATATTTTAGAGTGAAAAATGCATCTCTAAAAATGCATCTCCAAATTCAACATCATTTATAGAGTTGAGAATCGGGTCGGCGCCAAGGGGCCGAGGCCCGACTCTATAGGGCGCAGGGGTAGAGTTGAGAATCGGGGCCTGGCCCTGCGGGGCCGCCGGCCGTGAAGGGTTAGGGCCTAACGGGTGCATGCCTCCTGGCCGGGGTAAGAAAAACATATGTTTTTCAAAGCGTCCGAGAGCATCGGGCTAGAAAAGGCTCCCTCCCGGGCCCGAAAGTTACTATTCCAAATTTTAACTATTTTTCCTCCATTTTTTTCAAAGAAATATAATTAATAAATTACAACAGTTAAATGCTAATTTATCAAATAAATATTGTCAACATTAATATAAAAACAACACGAATCATCTAACAAATAAGCACGGCCACTAATTCATAATCAAAAGCAAACTATGTTCAAAAATGAACTCACATAAAACATAAGAAGTATCTGCTAAGCGACATTAAGATAACGACTATTATTGTCGTCATCTTTGCCACTATCATCAATTTCAACGACATTTGATTATCTTCGCTTTGAGTAGGTTTTGGTTCATGAGTAAAAATATCATGAATATCTTCTCCCGCATCATGAACACATCCATAATCTTCATTTGCAACAAATAAAAAACCAAATCATAAAATTAGAGTATAGTTATTATGTATTTGTACTTAAATGGTTAAATAACTCCATAACAAATACAAAATACATATAAATTAGTAAATTACCATTATATGTGAATCTATGCATCCAAAAAATAATAATAATAAATTAAAAGAGCCTGCAGGGCCGACCCGAAGCTCTCTAGAGCTGGTCATTTTAAGCTCGAAGCCCTTCAGGGCTTATTTCATTAAACTCCTATAAATTTCAAGCCCGGCCCTTGAAGGACCAAGGCTTAAAAGGGCCAGCCCGATGGGTTCGACCCATTTTCCTAGCTCCACCCTAGGGTAAGAAAAACATATGTTTTTCAAAGCCAGGTTCAAGAGCATCAGGGCCTAGCTTAAATCGGAATCAGTGGCCCCTACTGACGGGCTGACGCGAAAAAATTACTATTCTAAATTTTAACTATTTTTCCTTCGATTTTTTTCAAAGAAATATAATTAGTAAATTGCAATCATTAAAGTTCTAATCTATCAAATAAATGTTATCAACATTAATATCTAAACAATATAAATCATTCAACAAATAAACACATTCATTAATTCGTAATAAAAAAACAAATAAACACAAATAATATGTTTTTTCCTTTTTTTCAAAAATAAATAAATAAAGGAATTGCTTTATATATGCCCAAAACAAAATGCCTTTCCCTCTCGTAATTTTGTGTGTGTCGTAAATTTCTTCGGTTCATGTATGATTTTATTGACAGTAAAAATAATTATACTTATTTTACACAAAATATATTTATAATTTATTACTTATATAATATTGTAATATCAAAGTATGTGTTTATTTAATAGAAAACATCCATTCTTTAAAATTTATAATAACTAATTATGTGTTTTAATACAGAATAATAATAAACATAAAAAAGGGGTTATAGTTTAAACTATAAAAATCTAAGTATTTACAAATAAACACATTCATTAAGTGGAAGTCTAAGTAATTAATTTTATTTTATTTTTTAAAAACTACAGTTAAACGGCGGGCTTGATTAAGCCCGAGGCCTACTGGGGGCCAATTTCAAATTTCTAGCCTATTTTTCAAGCCCGAGCCTACGGGTGTGGGCTTAAATGACTTCGCCCGATTTCCCTACCATACGGGGCTTGAAAATTACTATTCCAAATTTTAATTATTTTTCCTCTATTGTTTTTTAAAGAAATATAATTTGTAAATTACAACAATTAAAATTCTAATTTATCAAATAAACGTTATCAATATGAATATTCAAACAATATGAATCATCCAACAAATGAACACATTCACTAATTCGTAATTAAAAGCAAACTATTGTCTACAAATAACTTATAAAACATAAGAAGCATACCACTAAACAACATTAATACGATGACTATCATTATCATCTTCTTCTCCACTATCATCAATTTCAAAGACATTTGATTATGCTTCATTTTGAGTAGTAGGCTCTGCTTCATAAGTAAGAATATCCTGAATTTCTTCTCCCGCATCATAAACACATCCATAATCTTTATCTGAAACAAATCATAAACCAAATCATAAAATCAGAGTATAGTTATTATATATTTATGTATTTATACTTAAATGGATAAATAACTTTATAACAAATACAAAATAAATATAAATTAGTAAATTACCATCATATGTTAATCTTTATATCTAAAAAATAATAATAATAAGTTAAAAGGGCCGGTCCTTTTAAGCCCGAGGCCCTACAAGGTCAATTTCATTTAACTCCTCTAATTTTTAAGCCCGGCCCTTGAAGGGCTAGGCTTAAAAAGTAAAGGCCGACAATTTCGGCCGATTTTCTCGGGCTCCAATCACTCAACAAGGGTAAAAATAAAAATAATGTCTACTCTTTAATGTAAAACATATTTATCAAATTTTAAAAAGTTAATCAAACTAAATAAATTACTTAATTGTAACATATATATGACATTGTTTTTCTAAAATATTTTTGTGTAATATTATATTATAAACATTTTTTAAGTTAGACAAATTAGTTTGAAATAATGATAAATATAAAAAAATAAATAGAAAAGTATTTGAGATTTAGATAGAAATTTACCTCAGACTAGACCTTATATTTAGGATTAGAGTAGCATGTATTTTTTGAAAACCCTTCATATAGTATATGATGTTCATGATTGAAATTAGATTTTATTATCCATCAACTAACAGTTGACCCAAATATGCCAAGATAATTTTGCCACGTAGGATGTGATACCACGTATTAGTCTACATGTTATCCCCACGTCAGCATCTTCATTCTTCCCTCAAGGAACACCTCCTCCTTATGGAACCTTGCCTTCATTCCTTCTTCCACTCCTCTCCCTATTAGCTTGTCAATTAGTTCAGTTCATTATTTCTCTTAATTCTTGCAGAAACGAATGTTTGGGCTTCTGAATCATCCATATTCATCACATCTAAAAAAATTTATCTTCTTCACCCAAATGTCTAAAGCTTTCTCGTTTTTTGACACTGATAATCTTTTGTGATTGCTTTTGCTTGATTTTTTTGGGGTTTTCCATTTCCCATTTGTTCTTGAAGATGATTTCTTATTTGTATTTGATTTTTGGTTATTTACTTCAAGTGTTAAGTTCAATCATGTTCTGTGTTAGATTTTGGTTTGGCTTGGAGTCTAATCATTTTCTAGGTTAGGCATGAAGTCGGATGGTTTTTTGGATTTGCTTTTTGGCTTTTGATTATGAATTTTGTTTCTTGATTATGGATTTGCTGAACTCAGGCTTTATGGAGACACTTTGGGAAGACATTCATGAAATGGAAAGTAAATACCAAAGAGGGAGAAGCGATCATTTGAGGTGGCAACTAGTTTGATCATTGGGAGCTACGCCAAAGTGTCATGTGAGAGTTTTGGTTAAACAAAATAATCAAACTTAACATCGGTTAATATCTGGGTGACATCACTACATTTTAAGATTTTTGAGAAACATTAAAATAAATAAATAAATTTAAAACAACATTGCTCTTTCACGTATATTTACGGGGCTAACTTACTACTTAACTCATAAATCAATTCAGTCATCTCGTCTTGCCTCATCGTTTAACCAAGAGACAAATATGTATATGTGAGTGGATAATATTTTAAATGATTAATATAATCACAATATATTTTAGCGAGAAACCCACAAAAATGCTCCCTAAATTTGTAAATATCAATAAAGAATCTCGAGATAACTTAATCGTGGTAAATCCAATCCCGACAGACTAGTTTGAAATTAATTTGAAATACGAAAAACATAAAATAGCAACAATAATTTAATAAATAATATCTTTAATATTTAATTTGTTTAATGATAACAATACTTAAGAAAGTAGCAACACATATAATTTATCCAATAACAATAATAATTAAGACAATAACAACGGAAGATAATTAGATAATTTTTCTATCAAAATTTAATTTATAAATTATTTTATAGTTTTATATAATATCATTTTAATTTAAAAGATAAAGTTTTGAAAGAGATTCTAATCCTTCTATGCTCACGAAAATCATTCTCCAGTCTCCACTGACTTCTATATAGACTCTCTTCTTCCTCTTCCATGTCCATTCCACTCAATCCACCTCTCTCTCCTTCGTCTCCGATTCTCTCTCTGATCCTTCCTTCTCTTAATTGATCCTCTCGATCACACTTCCTCTTCACTGTTATTCTTCTTTCAATTCAATCACACCTTCTCTGTTTGACTTCTTTTCATGGAGAATTGTCTCCGTCACCTTCCCAATTTCACCCTCCCTTGTTCTTCTCCTCCTCCTCCTTCTTCGTTGGTCTCTTCTCCTAAGCCCCAATTTTCTTGTAATTTCTCTCACAAGGCCGTGGGTTCTTCTCACAGGGCTCTTCTTTTTTACCGCGTAAGCCGCCGGCGAAGGCCGATAAAGGTTGTAGCGAGTACGAGCACGAGTTCTTCCGAGTTCAGTACCTTGAGCTCGGACTCGCCTCTTCAGCTTAGAACGACGGTGGGTAAGTTTCTCGGTGGCGTCTTGCAGAACCATCCTCAGTTGTTTAACCTCACCGCCAATGAAGAACTGAGAACTTTGTCTGATGATCGAGAGGGTGCAGTTGCTCGTTCAGCACTTAGTGCGGGTTCTGATGAGGAAGTACTTCACAGGTTTGTGGTTTCATTCAAATTATCCTCTCAGACGCACACACGACTCAGCTATTCTATGCTTTTAGTCAACTGATTATAAATTTTGCATACTTATTCGTAATCGTATACTAGGTGTCCATTTGTGACTGTATAGCTCTGCAACTGATAGTGGTTCTGTTTACTGTTTATTGAGCCCCACATGCTTAGGACTATTATGGAAGGTATTATTAAGTCTTGACAGCATAACTATGGCTTGTAAGTAGACTAATAAAAATAACAAGTTATTCTATTGATAATTGGATTTTCTGTGATCATACAACATTCATTTAGGTAATTTAGAAAGCCAGGAGAGGGAAAAAATTACCATTGTAGTTCAGCAGTTTTGGATGCCCAGACACTCAGCTGAGCTATTCCCCTAACTTTACTTTTGATTTTGTTTGCATGAGTGGATCTTATTAAAATTCAGGTAGTGGTATATTCATTCCATTGCTTGTATTTGGATGTAGAGTGTTATAATTTAAGTATCAGACATATAGATAACTTTTTGTTAGGGTTGGTAAGCTCTCAGAATATTGGAACCCCATGAAGGACTATTTCTTCAATGATTATTTGTTCTTGGACAGAACAGTTAATACATTTGGTGAAGCAACCAAGGGTCCTTGTGTTTCCTGGATTGGCCATAAAAATTTTTATTAGGAGTGAGATACGAGCATGTTCCCTGATATATATATATATATATATATATATATATATATAACACTGGGAACTTGATTAATGTAGGTTGATTAGCCGAAAACTTCAAAGTTGTGCAACCAGCATCCATTTTCTTCAACTAAGCAAACTTCCTCTGTTTTAGCCAAAATTATTTCTTCTCTATCAGTGTGATTTGTTGTTACATTATCTATTGACTTGTAGACCTTGAGTGGTTTCAAGATTATTTTACGAATTGGGTATTGCTTGGCATTAAAGTCATAGCCTAGAAAACTTCTTTAGTATCTGATGGTTGAATAATACTCCTTACTATATATTATTTGAATGACAAGTAACCTGAAGTTTTACTTGATGCCAGGAGGATTGCAGAAGTAAAAGAGAATCAGTGTCAAACTATTTTGCTAGATATCATGTATTTGCTGATCTTCTACAAGTTTTCTGAGATCAGGGTCCCTTTGGTTCCCAAGCTATCCAGATGCATCTATAATGATAGGCTAGAGATATTGCCTTCAAAGGACTGGCATTTAGAGTCCATTCACAGTTTAGGGGTTTTGGATTTATTAAAGGAACATGTTACCACTTTAACCGGCTTGAAGCCAAACTGTAGTGTGAGAGAGATTTGGGCAAAAACTAAGATTAGACATTTCATGCTTGCCCGAATTTATGTCGCCTCGATATTATATGGTTACTTTCTGAAGTCAGTTGCATTGAGGCACCACCTGGATCGAAGTTTATCTTTGGGTAATGATGATTTCAGTGATGGGACTGGCCTTTCATTTCATGATATGTCTCACTATAGATTCAGTGATACGATCTTTGGCCCTTGGAATAACCCGCTGTCTGTTGGTCAAGGGCTTGCCGAGCAGGAAGACAAAGTTGCAGATTTGAAGGATTATCTAATGGAGTTTCACCCTGGGTCACTGCAGAGATGTTCTAAACTGAGATCTGAAGAGGCTTTGAAATTGATACAAAGTTATACTTTCGCCCTTTTTGGAAACGAGAAAGGCGAGATGGTCAAGAGTGATAATGTCATTTTGACTTCATTTTCTAGCTTGAGGAGGTTAGTCATGGAAGCTGCGGCATTCGGATCGTTCCTTTGGGGGGTAGAAGACTATGTCGATAATGTATATAGGCTTAGAGATGTGTAAATAGTGTACAGGCACACATGGCCAAATAAGTCCCCAGATGGCTGGGGGATGCACTGTGTATATACAATGAGCTCCATGTTTCTTTTTGCTTGGGTAGTTTTTGACAAGGGGGTGTTTTTAGAAGTTTGATTTAGCAGAGTTGAGTTGAAAGAATTGTACCAGTGTTTCAAAATGTGCATATCTATGTGTGAATATAATATTCAGTTTTTCATCTGATGGTTATATCTTTAGAAAGTAACTTAATTCCTGTTGGAGTGTTGGTGCTGCTACTTTGAAGATAGTCAAATTGTTGAGAGTCCTAATTTAGGAATCTCTAAGTCTATCAAGTGTTGGAATAATCCTTTGTTTATAGTTTCATTGAACTTCATTTGTAATTCTGGGGATGTAAATCTTGCTGCCAAACATGTTATGCATTGTTGGGCTTAATTTGCTAACTCTTCTAAAAACATTTTCTGTATTAACATCAAGGTCACTAAACCCGGACCGGACCAGAAATCAGAGAACTAGTCTGTAAACCGGTCCAATCCAAGCACTAACCCGGTTTACTTTTTCTTTTAAAACGATTTTTTTTATTCTTTATAATATGATATTAATAATCTTGAAATCTTAACTTTCTCACCGGTTTGGCTTTGGGTTAGCCCCAATTTGACTCCGGTCTGACCATTGACCCTTGACCTAATACCATGACCAAATCAGTGATCGGTCCGGTTTTAATAACCGTGATTTACACAGACTCGAGATCTCATGCTTAAGAGGTCAAAACCCCTTCTAGCTATTAGGATCAACATGTGTTGGTTGAATGCTATTCTTGTAGAGTTGACAGCTATTCTTCTCTATTGAGTTATATAAAGAGTAAGAGTTATTTACTAAAGGAATGTTTTTGTTTCTTCTCCAACGCTTTATTTAACTTTCAATTCACATATGGACTATCCAATCAAAATTAAATGGTTCATATTTAATAAATTATTAAAATCTTAAAATATAGCAATAGATAAATATGAATGGTTTAAACTTGATCAATGATTGAAACAGTCTTCATTATGATTTTCAGAAAAGTCCAAGGTTTATTATACTTTTGAATCATCAATATATCTTTGTTTGTCCTTGTCTCACAAGTCAAAATAAAATAAAAATAAAATGGTAATTTACATCAGTGGATAATATCCAGCTAAAGCTCGATACAATCCAGGTAATGTGATCAATGATTGAGACCTGTTTCAGTTAATGTCAATAAAAAATGTCCTTTCCCAAAAAATGATTCATTCTGTCACTTTCAAGTTTCAATCTTGACTATAGTGCTTGTTTCTTTCCATATTCCAAAGAGTATATATATATATATTCTTTGGAATATGAACAAAGGCTACAACTATCTTGTGCTTTTTTATTATTTTTTTGGGTCAAAATCTTGTGCTATCTTATAAGATTTGATAAATTCAATACTTCTAAAAACAGGGATGAGTTTACTTGTTACTCCCACGTACTGGTATTCTATGTAGAACTTAAATGACTAATTTACAGACATTAAAAATAGTAGTTATCTATAAAAATAAATGTATCTTGGTTTTCATTAAGTACCCTATCTAATAATATTAGAAATTATAAAGGTTTAAGTAGTAAATATGCCCTAGAAGAATATGCTCAGGATCAATATTGCTTTGGAAGTTTTTCTTATTTCAATGTTGCCCTAGAAGTTTCAAAACGTAGTAATGTTGTCATATTCTATTAAAAAACTAACGTTGACCATCAAAAAATTGACGTTGATCGTCAACTTTTTAACAAAAATGGGCAACATTGCTACATTTTTTTGAAACTTTCAGGGCACATTAAGTGTGTGTTTGGTTTGAGAGGAGGGAGTGGGAGGGAAGGGAGTGGAAGTAGGGAATTGACTAAATCGCCCATTAATGAAGAGAATATTAATTTTTTGTTGAGAGTATATTTTTGGAATATTGAAAAAATTTCATGGGCTTTTTGGTAAAGATGAGATAAAAGATTAGCCCCTCCTCCTCAAACCAAATTAACCTTAAGATAAGAAAAACTTCTTACAGGTAACATTGCTTCCTCAATGATTCGGGGCAAATTTGCAACTTAACCAAATTATAAATTATAACTCCTTTTTATGTAATTAATTGGGATAGTTTACATAAGAAGTGTAAATTAAGAGATAAAATGGATCGTTGTTTTGTATTTAAGACTAAGATGAATTTCTAATTCATTCCTATGTTAACAGCCTAAAGGTAATAAAAAAATGACTCTGTTTTTCTTGTGCCACAAGGCCTCCCCTAATTGGTATAAATATTCTCTTCGTTAATTCCAAACTCATAGGTGGCATATCAATTATTTAATTATCATGCTACGATGCATAGAGATAAAAAAAAGCCTGCAACAAGATTTAAGTCCATGTTTTGTAATCTAATAGAGCATTAAACTCTTAGTTCAAACTCTCTATAGACATAATGGCACATGAGTTATAAAAATATTTAAGATTTAACCCACTAAGCGGACGGGACGGTCAATAACAATTTTTTTTCAAAAAAACTCAAATCAATAAAAAATAAAAAGGATATTGTTTTCTTCGGTTGTAAATATAAGACAAAGTTGACATTTTTGGAGACATTAAGAAAGCTAATTAAATTACTTTAAAATATTTATATTTATCATTTTTCTCCAAATTATTTTGCCTGACATATAAACTTATATATAGTCTAATGATACACAACATATGATATGATTAAGTAACTTCTTTAGTTTCCTTAATCTCTTAAAAAAATGTCAAATCTATATTTTATTTAGGACGGTAGAGGAATAACTTGACAAATAATTGAGAAATATCTAACTAACATTCAAACATTTTCAATATTCCAATGAAACAAATTTATCTTCTTTATTTAAGATCCACGTATATTTCCTCTTCTCACGCCATTTCAGTGTTTTCTTTGACTATCTTTACATGCATGACACTTCATATTTGTAAATTTAGTTCATTTAGATTCTAAGATTTTGTTCAGGTAAAAATAAAAAGGATTATAAGATTTTGTTGAGATGCTTCTCTTTGAATTAAAAAGGAGGTTTTGGGAATTGGGCCAATAGTGCCCCAGTGAAAATGCCAAAATTCTTTTTTTAAAAAAACCTTAAAAAAGAATGAAAAACCTTGTTTAAAAAAAAAGACCAATGTACTTTCAGACTAGTTTTAGCCATATAGTATTATTTTGTTGCAAACTTTAGGGAAAAAAGATTTAAATACCACTTCAATTTCCAAAATATAAAAATGACGATTAAAACTTATAAACGACAGAGAATGGATGGGGTGAGAATTTGGTTTTTTTTTTTTTAATAAATGTTGACTTAAAGATCAAAATGCTCATTTCACACGTCACTACAAAAAAAGATCGTATTAGCTACGAAATTACCCACGGAATTCGTGGCTAATTTCCGTGGGTAATGGAAATTAGCCATGAAAAAATTTTCGTAGCAAATAAATACGTGGCAATATGCCACGGAAATTTTTCCGTGGCTAATTTCCATTAGCCACGGAATTCTATGGGTAATTTCAGTCACCCACGGAATTCCGTGGCTAATTTTTAGCCACGGAAATTACCCACGAAATTTTTGTGTGGCTAATATGATCTTTTTTGGTAGTGCATTTTTTCAGCATCTAACAATTTTAGTCAAAATCATTACTATTTTTGTAGGCTGTGACCAATTAAATAAAAAGATTGACTAAAATAGTAATAATTTTGATAAAAAATCATAGTGATTTTGACAAAATGTTAGGTATTGAAAAAATGTGTAATAGGGTATTTTGGTTTTTAAATCAAAACATGAAAAACTCAGATTATCAACCTACCCTTCTCTATCTCTTACTAGTTTTAATGGTATTTTCTGAACTTTAGAAGTTGAAATAGTATTTAAATATCTTTTCCCCACCTATACGTCAAGTTGTAGATTTGATTATAAAAGACGAAGGTATAAATTTAGTCATTTTAGTTTTTTTTTTTTAAATTTTAATCTTTTAATTTTATAAAATGTCTCTTTAATCATAGTATTATCAACAAATATGTTGATATTAAAATATTAAATGTTGAAAAAAAAAATTCAAATACTCCCTCGAGTCCCTTTTTATAAGAAACTTTTATCTTTATTGTGTAAAATGAACTTACGGTTAAAATTAGTTAAAAATAATAAATATGTTAAAAATATCATGTTTCTTTCAAATATGTCCTTATTTATGAAGAGTATAGGAGAGAGAATGAGTAACAAAAATATGAGAGAGAATGTGTAATAAATGATTAAATGAAAGAGAATTAGTAATCCAGGATGGATAATTAATATAAATATGTGTATTTAATAGAGGTAGAAAAGGAAAAAAAAACGGTTTAAATTTTGAGATGCATGAAAAAAGTTGCTTTTTTGTTTTTTTTTTGTTTTTTAAAAACTAACCTCAAGAAAGAAAAAAGTACTTATAAAAACGACCGGAAGAAGTGCTGGGATTAAATGACTGAAAACATATTTCTAAAATTAATTGAGCGTACTGAAATTTTGTATAAAGTTAGAAGATTAGAAAATGAGTTGTTTGCAGTGAATTGATTGATGTCCGCCTCGACCAAGGCTTAAATACAGTTTTTCAGCTACATGATGCGTTTTAAAGAGGTATTCGTGTGAAACTACCTCTGAGTCTATTGATTAGAAGCAAGTTACAGTTAAATTTAAACTATAATTTTATAAATGAGATTGGAGGTAGTAATAAACAAGTTACAAGTTACAGTGAATATGGCCAAGCTGGAGTTTGGGAAAATACATGGAAAAAGGCAAGAGGTCTATTAATACACAAAGGAGGCTCCAATGGTAGGATGGGTGAAACTTAATGTTTTGTTTTTTTTTTTATAATAAAATTTTAGGAAAGGGGTTGGGTTCATCCACGATCCAAGGGCAAGACAAAATCTCCCTTCCTCTTAGGCATACCGATGTTAGGCGAAATGGTGTCTATTACCCTCGGTGTTTACTGTGACTTAGGAGCTAGGATGCCTTTGACCAACTCCAGAATCGAACCCCCTTTCTTTGGTGAGAGTGTCCGGCCCTTTTGCCAGTTGAGCCAAAGACAAGGGGTGGATGAAACTTAATGTTGATGGGGCTTCTAAAGGGAAGGAAAGATTTGTTGGTTGTGGTGGTTTATTAAGGGGCAGTAATGGGGAATGGATCGCAGGCCATGCAAGAAAATTGGGGATTTGCAAGGATTGGAGTTAGCTTTAGCTTATAGGCTTGATAGAATAATTGTTGAGTGTGATTCTGTTGTTGTTGTGATGCTATTGAAAAGATTGCAGGTTGGTGAGTTTGCTGACAAATATAGGAGGAGTCATGGAAAAATTTTCAAAGCTCATGATTGCTCATGTGTATAGAGAAGGCAATACATATGTGCTGATGCCTTGCTAATTACAGTTTTGTTCAGGAGGATATGAATGTTGTTTTCAATAAGCCACCTTTTTTGTGTTAATAGTTTTCTGTTCAAGGATTGTGTGAGTGTTTCTTACCCACGGTGTATTCTGATTAAACAATGGTGATAAATGTTTAATCAGAATACAGTGAGTCAGCACAGTTTTATTCATGCGGACCATTATTACTCTCGTTAAATTCACTGAGTCATTATTTCCTCTAGATTTTATCATTACATGTTATTCATTTGTGAGATTTTTTATATGATTATTTGAGAATATTTTGCATAGTAATTATATTATACCTTCTCTATTTTCAGTTCTCTTTTTGATAAATGTTTTTTGTGAGTTTAAGGAATTATCAATTTCACAAAATAGTAGTAGCTAATAAAAAGTCCAAGATTCACAGGCTCATAAGTGCACATCAAGGTAAGTATATAAGATGAGTTTTGTCTCGATTTACTAAAAGAACTTCTAAAAACATTATTTATACTCCTTCCTATCATTTTTATAAGGAACATTCTCTTTCATAGAGGTGGTCCTTAATATAATGAATAAATCCTCTTTGTCTAAAATTTTAAACTTGTTTTTTTTTTAACCTTTATTAAATATATTGCCACTCATTACTTCTGCAATAAATTTCCACACATTATCTCTCATGTACATTATCCCTCAATAAGAAGGATATAATTAAAAAGAAATGTACAAAAAGTACACATTTATTTCTTTTAACTAACATTTTAAATTACACTATTTTTTTAGTTATTCCTTATAAAAAGGATTGGATGGAGTATAATATAAAGATAAATGTCAAATAATACTTTTCTTTCTAGTGGTAATAATATTATATATGAAATAGGGGTAAAAGTACGGTATATTAAACAAGGGTACAATTAAAAAGTTGTAAATCTCATCCCTGTTTTTATCTTTGCACTGTTCATTCTCATCCATGTTTCTCTCTGCCAAACCTAGCAGGTTACCCGAGTTACTCACGGTTCATACCGGTTTGTGTTGGAACACCTTGGTTCAACATCATCCTTGAGTTAGAACAAGCTTATCAAATCTGGACTGGCTTCTAAACCGGTTGAGGAAATTAGTCAAGGGTTGGTAGATCAACTCAGAGTCAACCCAGAGTCATACCGGTGGGGAATAAATTTTTTTAAAATAATTTAAATTCTCATTATAGTATCATATCATCCAAAAGCAATTCAATACCTTGAATCACTAATAAAATAATTTTATACTTTTCCAACATCCGTTACAATTTCTTTGACATATTGACATCTAATATCACTCGATCATCTAATCACACAATAATCAATAATCATGAATATTCTTTCTAACAAATTATCAAAATAGATACATAATAGGGTTAAGGTGCAAAAATATTTATATGTTTTAGTCAAAAGAGCGTCTAATAACAAGTGTTTTTGTGTGTATGCAAAAGTGACTATGTGGTTATAAAAGTTGGGCAAAAATACACATGGACGGTTAGTTTGACTTTTTACGCTAACATGGATGATCCTACGTGGCAGTGAAGAAAAAAAATCCACCTGAGATTAATTTATTATTTTGAAGAAATTAAAACTCATTTACCTACAAATGCAAAGTAATCCCATCTCCACCTCCGCTCAGCCGCCAAAAAGCCTTCATCGATCTCCCTCCTCCTCGTCAATCAGCGTCGCTTCCCATGTTCACCATACCTAGCTCGCCCAAGTCCCACTCTCTCTCTCTCTCTCTCTCTCAGATTTATGCGTGCCTGCTATTTTTAGAGTTCATTATTTCATGCATCTGGGATCTCTAGGATCAAATATTTTCCATTTGGACCTTCTAAAATCCCCTAAGTTCAGAGCTTGAGCTTCTTAGCTCTTGATTTGGATTTGTGTTTCAAAGTTCGCACATCATCCAACACTTGTTGAACCCGCTGATACTGTAGGGCATTATCACATGATGATTTCTCAAACCTAATTAGGACTTATTAAGTGTGCTTGTGATGGTGCTTCTTTTTTCGGATTAAGAGTTCAGGGGTTTCAGACTTCTTCAATATATCTGCAATGGAGAATTAGGATGGGTATGATTGAAAATTGAGACAATGAGTGCTTTAGAAAGGAACATTTCATTCAATAGGACTGCATCGCCCAATCGTAGGGCGATGATTAGTAGCCCTAAAGTCGTAAATCGATTCCGATGGGTCTCGCGGCGGTTTCGAGTGATCGTGATTATTGGATTTGTTTTATCAAAGTCATAAATCCTTGTCAGACTCGTCTCTGCCGCCCCTTCATTTGACATCAAAGGTTTTTCAACAACCACCGCTGCTCGATCATCTTCAGCCGTCACTTGTCTTCATAGTCTACTTGTTGTTCTACGAGGAACTTGTCTTCATTGTGCTTCGAACTCCATTGTCTTGTTGTTAAATGGTTTTAGAGTTTTAGTAGTTTGTTTTTTGCTAGCGTTTTAAGGGCCTGGTTGGGAAGGCGGTGAGGGGCCCGGTAGAAAGGGATAAAACACGGTGAGAGTTGAGAGTAAAATAGGGTTTGTTTGGGTTAGGGGTGGGAGATGTGGCTTAAAAGTTATCCGATAGGAAAAAAATTAGATTGTAAATGTGATTTGTGTTTGGGTTGCCTCTTTGGCTTTTGTAGAAGTGACTTTTTTTTAAACCTATGAGTATTTGAATTATTATTTGAAAAGTCAGTTAAGATGAAAAATAACTGAAAATGACATAAATCATATTGAATACTACATATACATATTAATTGTCTATATTGAGATAATAAAAATTTTAATTTGAAAAAAAGTTAGATGATTATTAAAAAAATTTATAAACAATAAATTCCTTAATTAAATATATTTAATGGATAAAATTGTTTATAAAGTTCTTTTTTTAGGTATTTCCCTTATTTTTCATTCAAAATTTGGAATACTTTTGTCAAATATATAATGATTTGATACTTGAAATTTAAATTTACTAAAGCATATTTATAAATTCTTCTCATAAAGCAACCCAATTTTGAAAAAAATAAAATAAAATAAAATAAAGCAACTCAATGAATCTTTGAATTGAATAAAGACATATATATATACCACTCTGGTCCTATTTATAAGTCCAGTTTGACTGAAAAAATTGGTCATATTTATAAGTCAAGTTTCATATAATAAATGAGATTGTGACAATTTTACCCATATTAATTGCACCCATGAAGATAGAGAGAGAAGAAACAGTTGAAAAATACTCAATCATAAATGAGGGTAAAGTTGAAATTTTACCCCATAATTATTGTGTTTACTAACTTTCCTTGGTATGTGAGATTTGGTCAAACTTGACTTATAAATAAGACCAGAGTGGTATATAGCTCGATAACCGTGCAACTTCAATTGCTTGACTTGTTTGTGCTTTTGCCCAACCAAGTTTCTCCACATTGCACAATAGGGTCCATTAGAATAGAGAATTGTTCGGTGTGTCAGGAGAAAAGCTCCACTTTGGAGCGTCCAATTAAGCCGAGTAGCGTTGAGCTTTTTTAATAAGCCCAGTGGACGCAATGAGCAATCCAAACACTTCACATTAAGCTTTTTTTCCATTGGTCCGTTTTTCTAGTTTTTTTTTTTTTTTTACTTAAAGTTGATTCCAAATAGGCCCAATGTGTTTAGGTTGACATTTTTTAAATGGGTTTTTAGGTCAAAAGTTACTTTAAAGAAGAAGTCACTAAGACTTGTTTTTTTGCGGTCTGGATAGGCTTTTACTACCGTTAATCCAAACATAAATCATATTTACAATCTAACTTTTATTCTATCTTAAATTTATAAAATTCAGATTGAAAAAAATCTAATTATGATACCGCTAATTCAAACGGCCCATATAATTGCTGCTGTAAAACAAAGAAAAGAAAAGGCACCGGAGGCGACAATGTTAGTATGCCAAATAGAGAGAAGAGAGTTGGTTGTCATTTTGGGCCTTCCCATCAAAAGAAAATAAATGGTTACATGTACCGCCACTTGGTCTCTTGACATCCACAACACACAACACAGGCATATATGCAAATTTTTTAATCTTAATAAAAAGACTCTTCATTTCTAATTCGTTCTTCCCGTTATAAATATATGTATTATGTGGATGTCCATTGCATAGTAACCCCTGAAAGTCTATAAATAGAGGTCTTGTGTAAACATTCGATATACACTTGAAATGAGAATTCCTCCATCTCTCTAGAATTTCTCTCTGACTTCTCTCTACTTTTCTTCAGTTTTATAACACGTTATCAGCACGAAGAAGTTCTAATTAACGAGCCTCCTCTTGTGACTTGTGAGTGATTCTTTGTGATTCCATTTTCGAAACCAAGGGCAAGAAACTCGAACACCGCCTTCTTCTCCTTCCTCCGGCGAACGCTCCGGTGACCGGTGGGTCTTGGCCTTGTTGATTCTCTCATTGAGGACGATCAAAATCTGAACTTTACATCCAAACTCGATACTCGTATGGTCGTTTTCGGATCCCAGTGAAAATCCGTTCCGTTGATGTCTCCATTGGAATCGGTGAAAACGCTGGAGAAGAAATGCGGGTTTGGATCGAATTTTTCACCTCGTGTGTTACCAGGTTGTCTCTTCGCGAGTGAGATAGAGAGCTCCGAGGAATACACTCGAGTGATATCGCTTGGTCCGAACCGAGAACCACTCATATATTTGATGACTGCGTTATTGAAAGTAGTTGTTTCGATGCCGGAATTGGGTTGTCTTCTCCGGCGACGCGACGGTGAAGCGTAACGAGTTTTGAGTATCCATCGAGAGATTTCTTAGGTCCCGCTTTTCTTCGTAATAAGAATCTTGGCCAAGGCAAAGGCGGAGGAGCTGCGGAGAGTCGTTCGAAGACCATCTGCGATCATGGTGATTGATTTGGAGGGTGGATTTAAAGAGTTGAAGCAAAAGATATCGGAGGAGGAGGAGGAGCTGCGTCACGGGTTGATTTGGAGTTCTTCGAAGGTTCCGGGTTCAACAATGACGGCGCCTTGATTTTCGCCTTGAATCTTTGCGCGTGAATCAGGTTCCATGTTCCTTTTCTTTATCTCCATCTGCATACTCATCTGCATACTCCGAAATGAAATGGGCATTTTTCTAGAGATTATTATAAAAGGTAAAAGTGATAATTTAAGTCAAGATTCAAATATGAAAACGTTGATATCCCACATGCAAAAGATCAATTATTAATGGGTTTGGTTGAAGAAAAGCAATTTCCCTCCGCAATACTAGGCTATCCATATCACTTTATTATATATATATATAAATAAACGAATAAGAATGATGAAGGAACATGAAGTCACGGGAGAGAAATGCAAATTAAAGTGGGTGGACCCAATTCTTAATTATTATTATTATAAATTGGATACATTATTTAATGCTGAATCATTTTCCGTGGATGATTATATTATTTAATTAGTATATTCTATAATGGGTATTAAGTATAGTAATTACTAATTATATGGAAATTATCATTAGTGCATAATTTACTTGTAGTAATTATTATTTTACCATTAGTGTAGTTATTATTTCCTCGCGTCTTATTTCACGTGATTGCGGGTAAGTATTTATGTTGCCTTGATTCGTGTTTAATTATTATATGTTTTAAAAATGGAAGTCATATTCAAAAGTATCCAAAATATTAGACTGAAACTTATGATAGTGGTTGGCATATTATATATATATTGATTGGGGTAATATATTTTATTATATATGTGGCCGAAAGTCATGTGAATGCATAATTAGTGTGGAGCTCATATTTGATTATTATTTTTCATGTGTTTTCTACATTATATGCGTGGAGGAAGGTGGGATTTTGGACTATTGCGAATTATATTTTGTCGTGTGTGGCCTACAAGGTAGGCATACTTGATTGAATTTAGATGTGCATGTGGGTGAATATATATATTTTAATAGCTAATGATAGCGAGATAAATGCTTGGAAATACTCACCTTGCAATTTTCAACCTTGTAAGTTTGGAGGCATTATAAAGTTATTTGTGCCTTTAATTTTATTTTCATATATTGTGATCATATCCTGCAATTATATGGCTAGAAGCTATATAATGTTTCATCTTTTATTTTATTGAAAGGCTAGAAACCATATATATAATTTTTGTTTGTCCTGAAGATAAACAATCAAAATGTGAGCCAAAGATTGGCCTGAAGCCATGAGGAGGCACAAATTTGGCTTGAAGTCATGAGACAAATTTGACGGAGCCGTAACCATGATTTTTGTATGATACCATTATTTGGCATTAAAAAGACTCCTTGATTAAATTAAAGGGATGCTATAACCACCGAAGATGGTTGTTCTTCTAAAAGGTTATTATAAATTGGTGTATCTAATTTGCTCTCCGCAGAGCTATTGTGAAAGAGGTTTTATGAAATATTATGAATTAATTTTATTCACCTCATGTAGCCAAGCAAAACAATGAGTTACAAGAATTATAAATATTGTACTGGCTTAACTTCATTCCCAGAAGTGAATGAATTTAATTATGGCCATGGATATGTATGTAAATATGACTGGGTATTGTCATTATTGTGATCATAATTGATCTAAGTTCCCACCAGAAGTGAAGAAATTTTTGTTATAAATTACGAACGAGATCATTGTTTTTTAAAAAAAAAAAAAAAAAAAATCTCTGTGGTTACTATTTGCACAAAGAACCTCCCATGGCCACGTATTTACGAATGGGTTGTTTTGAAAAATAAAATAACATGTGGGCCTCACATATTTATATTTTAAAATTATTACTATTTGCACAGTAACCATCCCGTGAGAAATTTTGAAAAATTGCATGTGGGCCCACGTGTTTAATATAATATTATTATTACTATTACGCGCACTAATTATGAATAGTATCGTATGTACTATTCATAGATACGCACTATTCATAAATACGGTATTTTTATGAATACTTTTTATCCATACTAGGTGCTTCAAAACCAAAACTTTCAAAATTAGTATTTACCCCTTAATTTTAAGGCCCTGAAGGCTTATGTTTCGAATATTGTATGATACATATTTTAATAGTTTTGGAAATGTATTGTCTAGAAGACAATAAATTGCAGAGATTTATGTTATAATATGTATAAAGGCAAATAGTTCTGGAAACTAATTAGCATATTTTGAGGATATAATGTTTAGACTATATATCTATATGGAAGTATAAAATATATATTTTTACTATAAAAGTGTATGTTTTATTATTATAGAAGTAGATATCATGTATAAAATACATGTTACTGTAAACCAGAAGTTTACAGATAATCATGCAAATTGGAAGTTTGCAGTAAACTAGAAAGTTTACAGATAATTAATATATTGGAATTGTAAACCAGAAGTTTACAAATGTAGCAAATCAAAAGGTTACTAATACAAATCAACTTTTTACCAATGTAATCTAGCAATTTATGAAATATTCAAGAGGAAATGAGCGACGAGAATTATTGAAGCCAAGGCTCAAAATAAAGAATAAGCCTACAAGGTAATACGACATTTAATTTGTTATTATTATTTAAATTTATTATGATTACATATCATAAATTTATTGTCATGAGAATTATATGTGTGATTCTAAATCTGTGTGATTCTAAATTATTTTGATCATAAATATCTTTATATGTGGTAGAATAAGTTATCTGTGTGAGATTATCTAATGATGCAATATTATATGTTTATTCCTGAAGAATTAACATAAATTTTCCTTTCAAGGTTTAAAGAATTTGAAAATAATTTTCAAACACAGATATAAAGATATCACGTTTTTATGACTCACACTTGAGGGGGAGATTGTTAGAAAACAAGTGTGAGTTATAATATAAGTGTGAGCTAATTTTTGAACAATTATATACTTCTCACACAAAGTCAAATAGATCTCCCAAGAATGTATGTCGATTATGATTTAAATCATAATTTTATGAAAATTGAAAAGTTTGTGATTGGTTGAGTTATATGTTACAAGAAACCGAAGTTTGCTGATCCAAATAAATGTATTGTTGGCATGACTTGTTTGATCATCCGAGTCATATATATAGAATACAAATGAGATTATGTATTGACATCCATTCAAGAACCAGAAGATTCTTCATAAATAACAAACATATTGTTCAAGAATAATTATGTGCTGCTTGTTCTCAAATAAAAATGACTATGTGAATATCATAGGTCATGATTGGTAATGGTAATGGATCTCTGGAAATATATCAAACAGATCTATATGGGCCCATTGCAAACCGTAAAGTTTGTAAGAATGCAACCTGGTTGCAATAATGTTTGAATAAATTAAGCGCGCTATTTCCGATTATACGATCCGAAAATCATGAATTATAGCATCCATAAAAAGATGGATTAATGCTTATGAGAATATAATACTATGTTGATATATTTGATATTATATATATTGCAGCATTTATATAAGCCAACAAAATTCTCCCTATAAATTGGTTTTTGGTCAGAAACCAGACAATTCCATCTGGAAAGTTTTTGAATGTGCTTATATATCCACTATAATGCACATAGATGGATATAGAAAGAAAGTTGGGATAAATGTTATGTAAGGACCTCCTTCTTCTTGTTTGTCTCTAAATGGAATAGAATGATGTTTCTAATGGTAACAAATGGATTTAGGAGACTTACACTGCATGATTAGTCAATTGTTATTTGACATTGTTTTCCCAATATGAGGGGGAGAAAATAGGCAGTTGGGTAAAGAGATTAGCTGGAATGAATTATTATTGGCTCATTTTGATCCTCTTACAAAATAATATGAACTGGAAGTTCAAAAGATAATTCATTTACAGAGTTTAGCTAATAAAATGCCAGAAGCATTTACTGACCAAAAGAAAGTGACAAAGTCACATGTCCCAGCTGCTAATGCTCCTATTCGAATTAATGTCCCTGAAGGATAACCTATTATGAATGAATATATAGCACGCCTGAAGCGTGAAAGGTCCATCGGTTCCAAAGATAAAAAATCCTCGAAAGAGAAAAGGAGCTAAGAATATAGATGATCAAGTTGAGAATAATCAAGAAAAATTAGTAGCTCCGGAAGAGCCATCTCCTGAAGAAATATTATCTCCAGTAGAGATATCTCCAGAAGAGAATGTTGTAGTCCCAGAAGAGACCCAGTACATGAAATATGTGAAAATTATGAGATCTCAATAAATTGTTATGAACAAATCCGATGGGACCGAAATTAAGTCAACGTTGATGACATCTTTGCTTATAATATAGCATATGATGTAATGAATGATATGAGGATCATGAGCCACAATCCATTAGTGAGTGCCAACAGTGAAAGTATTGGCCACTATGGAAAGATGTCATTATTGTAGAATTAAAATATTGGCAAAACGAAAAGTATTTGGACCTGCAATTCATACAACTGATGATGAAAGGCCAGTGATGCAAAACCAGTTGGATACAAATAGGTTTTTGTACGAGAAGAATTGAAAAGGGTGAAATCACAAGATATAAGGTACGTCATGTAGTTCAAGGTTTTAAACAAAGACCTGACTTTGAAGAAATATGTGTGGATGCAAATACTTTTGTTATTTGATAAAGCCTAGCAGTAAATGAAGGTCTTGGTCTGCATCTAGAGGATATTATAAATGCATGTTTGCATGATTCATTTAATAGTGATATTTATATGAAAGTCCCTGAAGGACTCAAGGTGCCAGAAGCACATGTCGCTGAAGGACTCAAGGTGCCAGAAGCACATGTCCCCAAAAGACTTAATGTGCCGTGAAGCACATGTCCCCAAAAAGACTTAATGTGCCGAAGCACAAATCCTAGAAGGATTCAAGATGTTAGATGCATCTAATTCAAGTTCTTAAGCACAATATTAAATTAAGTTAAATAATTCCCTTGGCCTGAAGTTATTATGGCGCATGTGGTATAATCTTCTCAAGAAATTTCTATAGAAATATGGGTACAAAATGACCCAATATACCCATGCATTTTTATGCAAAGATCTAGAAATGAAGTTTCTATAATTGTCATTTATGATATCAATATTATTGAAACTCCTGAAGAGCTTCAAAAGACAATTAATTGTTTGAAGAAAGAGTTTGAAATAAAAGACTTGAGAAGAACGAAATTCTATATTGGATTACAGATTTGGTGGATAAAGAATAATTTCAACCTCAAGCAAAGAAGTCAAAGAAGAACTACTTGGTCCGTAAGTACCATATATAAGTGTTGTTGGAGCACTAATGTATCATGCTTATTACCAAGAGATATAGTTCGTCACAAACACAATGACATTGGAAGAAATGTAGTCATCAGGGGGAGTAAATCTGATGTAATTTAGAAGATCAAGTTGATATGTTGTACTCTTTTTCCCTTATCTAGGTTTTTGTCCCACTGGGTTTTCCTAGAAAGGTTTTTAATGAGGCAACATTAGAAAGTGTATCGATGGATGATGTACTCTTTTCTTTAGCTAGGTTTTTATCCCACTGGGTTTTCCTAGTTAAAGTTTTTAATGAGGCATATCCATAATAGACATCCAAGGGGGAGTGTTATAAATATATGTATTATGTGGATGTCCATTGCATAGTAACCCCTGAAAGTCTATAAATAGAGGTCTTGTGTAAACATTCGATATACACTTGAAATGAGAATTCCTCCATCTCTCTAGAATTTCTCTCTGACTTCTCTCTACTTTTCTTCAGTTTTATAACACTTCCCATTATTTTTGTTTTTGCGCCGAAGTTCTTTCCATTATTACTGTGCAGTATTGTTGCCTGTTGGTCGTCACGACTGTACTCTCTAATCTATTAAGCGTGGAATGGCTATGGAGAAGCTTATGCATGCGGTTCGGTACCATGGCTATGGCGGAGGCCCTTCTGCCTTGAAGGTTTTTTCAGCATCATTGCTTTCTCTGTACTCTTTACTACAATTTCTTTCTCTTCCAATTCTTGTTTAATGGAGTTTCTTTTACCTTTCTTTTCTCATTTGATGTTACTGATTAAAAGGAGGAAATGCGGAAGTTTAATTTGGGGTTTAACATGCAAGTCTTAGTGTATGTGGGTGTTTTTTTTTTCCCTTCAAAAACAAAATCATTAGTGATGTAGCTTTATCTTACAAAATGACTGAAATTGTGGAATATTTCGGTTCTTTGAAAGTCCATGGATTCTCATTGGAATAAAATCAATCTTCTTTTTTGGTGAACAGAAACATGTGTGTTTTATACATCAGTTGAATGTAATCATTGATCATTGGTTTGCAGTATCTGTATTCTGGAGGATATTTGCAGGTTCTATAGATTTTATTTTGTCATCAGTTTAGTGTTTAATAGCTGCAATGAGGGCTTCGACATATATGTCATATGTATTTAGACAGAAATGCATAGGGAAAACAAGAAAAAGAAAAGGCAATGTTATGAGTCTCACATTTTGAAGCCTCACAAGTCACAAGTGTGGTGTGATTTCTAAGTGAAGGGTCTTCCTCCTAATAGACTATTCTTATGGGATTGGACTCTCCCTTTGAACTTGTGTTCATAACTTAGGTACTTTCATTGAGAGCTCAATGTTCATGGAGAGGGCTTCCCATGGAGGATTTTGATTGGTAGGAGGCCGAGTGAAGTGCTGTGGTGTGGTGCTGTTGGGAATGCATTGTTATGAATTCACATTGGGGAGTTTACAAGGGTGATGTGCCTTATAAGTCAAGGGGCCCTCCCTTTGGACTTGTGTTCATAATAGGCAACTTTGGGGTTATTGTGCTGAGATTTTGTATCACTTTGGCCCTGATTCCTCTTGTGCATTTTGATATTAAGAAAACGACAAAGAAACAAAAGCAAAGAAAAATAAAGAGTAAAGGGAATTCTCTGGTTTTGGATCATTCATATGTCATTTGCTGAGATTTGTTTAGTTTTGAATCCACTTCTCTGTAGATACAAATTGAGTAGATTTTATGATAAGCATTGACTGTTTGAGGAAGTGATAATAGATAATGATTTCATTGGAGACATGAATTGATAGGGTCCATGCTATGAGAAAATGTCTATTTTACCATTTACCAATAATGATTTTTTTTTTTTTTTTTTTGCCAACCACCAATAATGGTATTGATGTTTTATGCTTAATGCAGCATGAACAAGTTCCAATACCCACTCCAAACAAAGATGAGGTTTTGATCAAAGTGGAAGCATCTAGTATAAATCCATTTGATTGGAAAGTTCAAAAAGGCATGTTGTGGCCAATTTTACCTCCAAAGCTCCCTTACATACCCGGTACTTTCCTTTTTGTAACCTTCATGTAAAATATACTTGAGCGTCTGTACTTAAAGATGCACAAAACTCTCCTATTAGTAGTTTCATGGAGTTTCCTTTCGTATCACTTTTATAATACAACTGCACAATTTCATAACCAAGTTGGTATCAAGAGCTTCAGATATATGTCACTAGTTCTGGTGTGGCTTATCAGTTCAACTTACTGTATGGTTTACTAATTTGAATTTTGCACTAGCAATCTTTGTAAAGCGCTGAATTGAAAATACTTCATGCCAAAGCAGGAGTTGATGTGGCTGGAGAGGTTGTTGAGGTTGGTTCAGGTGTTATAAAATTCAAGCCTGGAGACAAAGTTGTAGCTGCTGTTAATGTCTTGGTAAGTTGTCTTGCGCATAATTTTATTTTTCTCCATCCTGTTCATTTAAGTGGAACACAACTGATATCTTCTATCTCTTCAATCATTTGAGGTAATTTAGTTATTGCTTTTTGTATTGATTTTTTCACATACATAATTGCGTACTGCATCTTGTGGTTATTTAAATACTCTTGGTTCACACTGCCATTCTCATGGTCTTATAGTATAGCGGATCTTGTTTTGTTCAGAAAACTGTCTCGTTAGATTTAGAATTATGAATGAAAATCATTCGTAGACATGCATTTAACTACTTGAGATTTCAAGATTAAGTGGTTCCCCCATTCGTATCAAAGCTTCCTTTACTAAATGGTCAGTATGTAGATTGGTCCTCACTACTTTGGTTCTCCTAAATTTATTTATTTATTTTTTAAAATTTAGCATAAAGTTTTTTCTTTTTATTTTTCATATACTAGAAGGCTATGTTAAAACTGTACAGAAAAGAAAAGAAACCAGCTAATCAACGTTGAAAAACTGCAATTGAAGTTTGTAAATTAAATCCAATTAAGCATACATGATGGTGGTGGAGTTTCTTAAAAGGTTTAAAAGAGTGGAATCTACAGGTTTCCAGGGAGATTAGGATTGAAAAAATAAATTATAAACGTTTGACTTTTAAAATAAGTTTTCTGTAGGGCACAAGGGTAGTAGATCTGATTTAAGGAATGATTTTGAAGAGATACTGTCATGCCAGCTTGCCGGGGAACCATCTGCAGGAAGAAACCTAGGTTTCATAGGTCAAGGATCATGATGCTTGATTTTAAGCTTCTCACACATGCGCATTTGTAATTAAATAGTCTCTTATACTAATCAAATATTTGATTATAGAATTTGTAAAAAATCATCATGAAAAAGTTAAATTAATATGAACTCTGATGAAATCATTGATGCAAGAAAATCTGAGTTTTTTGTCTGTCTTTTATTTCTATGTGCACATATTTTTTGTTTCTTTTGTTTGATATTTTTTCCCTGCGGCCCGGGGGTGGGGGGTTAATAAGAAAGGAAATTTTGGCACATAGAAGGCAGGAAAAGCTATTTGAGCTAAATTATAAGTATGCCTTTTGTTTTTCCTACTTCTGTGTTGTATTTCCTTCTTTTTCTCTGTTTTCATTTAGTATTGACCAAGAAAACACCTGCATGTTTTGTATTTAAGCCTATAAGGTATCTGATCCTTGAATTCAACAAGCCTAAGCTGACTAAATTGATGTAATCATGATGTGAGTATAACATTAGTTGGATAACAACTTGGATGAGTTAATTCTTTTAGATTTTCTGAATTATTTAGGTTCTCGTTTCTATATATATGAACTTAGCATCAATTCTGTTTTATCTCTTCTTGGCTTAAAAGTTTAGCTTTGTTCCATCTCCTCTAAATATTTGCCCCTAAAGTATCCCGATTATTTGCACATAGTAAGAGGGTTTCTATGAAGGAGTAGTTATAATGCACATGGTTAAAAAGGGTATTTTAGGAAAATCAACATACATTTATTACAATCAACTACCTTAACTAACTTAATTAATATTTGCAAATTAGTTATCTAACTCTTGGGATATAATGTTGTATGGTAGAATGGAGGATCACTAGCTGAATTTGCTGTTATCAAAGAGAGTGTCACTGCATCAAGGCCACATGAAATCCCAGCATCAGAATGTGCCGGCTTGCCGGTTGCTGGCCTCACGGCTCACCAGGCGCTCCAATCTGCGGGGATTAAACTTGATGGGAGCAGTGAACAGAAAAACATATTGGTCACTGCTGCATCAGGTGGTGTAGGTCACTATGCAGTTCAACTGGCAAAGCTGGGAAACACTCATGTGACAGCCACCTGTGGAGCCCGAAACCTGAAGCTAGTCAAAAGCCTAGGAGCTGACGAAGTCATGGACTATAAGACCCCGGATGGTGCCGCCTTGAAGAGTGCATCAGGTAAGAAATATGATGCAGTGATACACTGTGCAATGGGGATTCCTTGGTCCACCTTTGAACCTAACCTGAGCAATAATGGGAAGGTTATAGATATAACTCCTAGTGCCAGTGCATTGATGACATTTGTTCTCAAGAAACTTACCTTCTCCAAGAAGCAACTTGTGCCTCTTTTTTTGATCCCAAGAGGAGAGAACCTTCAGTATCTGGTTGATTTAGTCAAGAATGGGAAGCTCAAGACTGTTATAGATTCTAAATATCCTCTGAATAAGGTTGAAGAAGCCTGGGCTAGAAGTGTTGATGGTCATGCTACTGGGAAGATCATTGTGGAGCTTTAGATGTTTTATATTGTGATTTTTTTTTTTAATGAATAAGATCTCATTTGATTTGTCTGTGTCTTTAAATATTACAAATAATTGGTATGCTTTTATTTACGATGGAAAGCCTTTGGGATTTCTTGTGTAGTTTCAAATGAGCCTTCTTCAAAAGTTGAAGCTATAGCAATCCAAATAAGCAGATTGAGAGAAGTTGAAGCTTCTTCTTCACGACGTTGATGTGTCTTTAATTGCCTGCAATGGCCCTACATGTCTTGAGGGAAACTCTTGTGATTGATGCTGGGGATAACAATAATATAATACTATATGTGGTTTTTTTTAATACTATATTATATATAAATAAGAATACAAATTTATAAATACAAATTATAAAAAGTTAACTATATAATATAAATATTTTTATATTATAAATTTAAATTACAAAATGGATAAAGAAACCAAAAAATAATATTATAAAAGTTATATTTTTATGTGAATTGAAATATTATATATACACAACAATGTATATTTAATTTTTGTATTTAAAGATTGCAGGTTCTTCACAGTTCAATTGGTAAAAAATTTAGCATGTCTACATTGCAAAAGACAACCAATTTGTGACGTGGATGAGCGCTGACGTGGACACACAATAGTGAGCCAATAGTGACTTGGAAATGGCCTGTGGAAGTTGCCACGTGGTGGATTTTGAGGGGTTTTGTATATTAGCGACGTAACATAATTTTACCACTAGTCCGGCGCAAGTTCCATGCGAAATTTCATTGGTAATACTTTCTTGGGTTAATTATGAGAATACTTTTGTAGAAAGCGAATTTACACCATAAAAATATTCCTATAATTAACCTGGAGGTAGTATGTTGTATCTGGAAAGCGTTAGACACCCCATCGTGAAAGTAGTCATCCTAAATTGACTATTTAAAATTAACATGGCCTTCAAATACATTTTAATAACCCTAAAATAAGAAAAAAATATTTTTATAAAGCTAGACTTAAATAAGAAGAGAATTTAGAGGCTTCATACCTTTTAGAGGGATGTTTTAGGAAAATGCTGTAACTTGGTTGGTCTATTTTGCGAAATGGTTTATTTAATTTACTTACGAAAATTATTATTTTTTGTTAGTTTGTATTTTTTAATTTATAAAATTATTATTATTTTTTAATTCAGAATCTATCAAAATCCCAGACCTAGATAATCATCAACATTTTGCCATTTGAGACATCCTAGCTTTTTCTGAGCAGAAAAAAAAGACATCCTAGCTTTTATTGCATTAAGTACATAAGGGTATACTGTGGATGAGGATACTTTCGTTCTCTCCTAGGTCCCTAATTATAGAAACACTTTTGTAGTGTAATTTGCACTTACAAAAAAGTGTTTATAATTGTGACCTAGGACCGGAGAAAGATATTATCTTTTCATAATCTCATCTCCACGTCCTCTTTCTTACTATTATCTTTTCATAATCTCATCCCCACTTTAGGGTAATGAAATAGATAGTTTAGATTTAATATTTTATAAAATTATTATTATTATATTTTATAAATTAAAATTTATTAATTTTTTGTGGATTGCAAATATGAATGATATATATCATATTTTAAAAGTTTCAATTTACTTATTTATATTTATAGAAATAATCTTATAAAATATTAAATCTAAATCATATATTGTTTTAATCTATTGGGTCAATTTTACTCTCATTTATGATTGAGTATTTTTAAACAATTTATTCTCTCTAGCTTTATGGGGACAATTAATAAGGGTAAAAATGTCATAATCTCATTTATTATATGAAATTGGACTTATAAATAGGACCAAATTTTTAGGTCAAAGTGGACTTATAAATAGGATCAAAGTAGTATATGATATTATGAGGAAAAAAAATTAAAAAAAAAAAGTACAATGATGGAAGTCCAACCGTGAAAAAACACACAGGATCACTGAATTTCTATTATTTCTGCAGTAAATAGCCCAATGATGGCAAATATCACATGAGAGTATCCTCGTTTTTCATAAAGCTATATATAATAGCTACCACTAAAGAAGCTGAAATAGGGGTATTTTGACCATAACCACTCTGAAAATTAAAATTTCTGAATCTCAAGAACAATCCCAATAATAATAGTCGTAGCTTAGGTTAGTTGACATGATGATCAGCTTTATCGTAACGGACATCCATGTTTCAAAGGTTATATGAAAGATTTCTCTACAATGAGTTAGATCAAGCTCGGAATTTACCCAAATATTTTACAATCAAGAATGAAATTTGACCCCAAGCAAAATGACAAGAATGCTTATCTTGCAACGTGTAACTTACTGACTGCAAACTAAGATGGATTTTTTATAGTTAATACATTGGCTAGATATATCACTATTGTCGCCTTCATGATGCCACTTGGAAGAGTATTTAAAAAAAAAAGAATACCACTTGTAACACGATCAAAATACCACCGGTAAGGGTTACTGATTATTTAAGAATGCCGCTTGTAACATGATTAAAATACCACCACTACTATGAAAAAAACCTCTTTAACGTCAGTTTTTTACACTTTCTACATTCCTTTACAGAAAGATATCTATATGAGTGACGTAGTAATTTAGACTTATAGCGTCCCCACTAAAAAGGGATGCTATAAGTCTGACTTATGGCATCCCTACTACAAAAAGGGACGTCGTAAGTGATATTTGCGGTGTTCTTTTTTGTAAAACAAAGACGCAGCAAGTACCACTTATCACGTCTCTTTTTAGTGGTAACACCATAAGTATTGCCTACAGTCTACTTATTTTGTTCGTTTTTGTATTAGGGATAGATGTTGGATTTTTTTTTTTAAAAAAATACTTCATAGTTTTTACCACCCAACAATTAAACCTTAAAAAAAGGTCATTTAACAGATCATCATAAACCAAAATGTTATTACAGTGAAGAAACATCTAGCTCTAGCTAATTAAAGTGGTAACTACTACTACTATGTACAAAAATAACCACAAAGTGTCAAAAAGTTGTCTACACAACCACTAAGTAAGATAAAAGTAAATTTTATTCATCTATATGTTGAAGAAGATGTTCAGCCAAAAGGTCTCGAATCAAATTAATGTCTTCCTCCAAGTAGACCTCAACATTACCAAAAATCTATAAATTGGATGAATTAATTAACAATTCAAGTATTACAACACCAAAAATAATATTATTTGAGAATAAAGGAGCAATTACCTCTTTAAAATTTGTAGTAACTCCGCTTTAAATGATGTTATACATATAAAGTATAACATAGTATGCGCACTCAGTGCTCCCTACACTACTACAAAAAAGGTTTTTTCACGTCCTTTATTTTAGGGACACCTATTTGGGAGATGTAGAAAGTCGAGGCTTACGACGTCCTAAATTTTTTGGGACGCCACATTGTTTTCTTTTTTCTTTTTAAAAAAACCAAACCAAGTTCAGGAGGCTTGCCGTGGAACAAACACCTCCTATAGCCATAGAAATCGCTAGTAACCATGGAGGAAGATGATCACAAGAACTAGAATCACCATAAGCAAGAAGTCAAAGACCAAATCAAGCAGAGAAATAACCAGAAACCGAAATCATACCAAATCAAGGGGAAAAAAACTAAATCACCGTGAGTGCAAATTGAGTTGCTCATTTGACCACCATCCTCAAAGAACTCAGAGAACAGTCGGAGAACCAGAAAAATGAAATCGTAGAAAAATTAGATCTAGACGTCTTCAATTAGAAAACTCGAAATCAAATCAGATTAACCAGATCTAAATGTCATAGATAATCGAAATGAATTCACAGAGCAATCAAAGAATAAGATCTACAGAAGAATCTAGACGTCTTCAAGCTACAAAGATGACAGAGATCTGGACTCGATCGACAAGTTGGTGTCGACGGCGGCAACAGTAGTGGAGGAAGGTGGTGTTGCAAGTTTAACCCATCCTATATCTAGCGCCTCCAAATGTATAAACTCCCTCAGATCTTTCCTATCAATTGTAAAGGGATATGACAGTCTTGCGCTAACAATCCCATAATAAGGCATTTGCATGTTGATATGGCCAATGTCCTTGTGAAGCTGTTGCAGTCGTGCTAAGAAGGGAAATTTGGTTGCATTTTGTTCATCCTATTAAAACATAAAATATAGAATATGAGTAGGTTGCCAAGAAAATTCAAGTAATAGTAAAGTATTTTCTATCATTAGAGGTGGTGCCGCCATGTGATTAAGATGCTTCGGCCCAAAGGATGTACGATTCTTTGGGACGCCTAAAATGCCCATATAGGCGTCCCAATTTGAATTTGGGACACCTATATGGACACTTTAGGCATCCCAACTTTGAAAGAGACGCCAAAAGCAACTTGGACCTAAAAGCTTTACTTTTGGTGTCTCTTTTCTAATCAAGATGCGTAAAGTGGACTTTAGGCGTCCAAATTTTTAAAAAAGACTCCTAATATGTTAAAATTCCTTTATATAATTATAAAAATTCTACCGTGTTTATTTTTTTACTTTTCTTTTAGAAAAACGGACATTGTTTAGGGAAATAAAATCCATTTCTTGTAGTAAAGCATAGTTGAACAAGTTGAATGAATTAGTAACTACCAACTAGGATAGGAGTCGGGAAATGAATTAGTAATCTAAGTGTATAGAATCACCAACTCCCTTTGTCTCTGCTGGAAAACTACTAAGATAATCTGCCTTTGGATTGATGGCTTTTGGAAAGATACCTTATAACAACATGATCTCGAAAGACAACAACCCGAGAGTTCAAGTAAGGTCTGAAGTTTTCTAAGGCAAAAATATTGCAAAAAAGAGCTCTTTCTCCATTGTGTTATAGTTAGTTTGAGTTGCATCAAGTGTTTTGGAAGCATAAACGATCACACTCTTGAAAGCTTATCTTCTTTTTGGCTATACATAAACCTGCTGCATTGTTTGAGGCATCACAATTTGAAGTGCAAATTCCAGTTAGGTGGAGTCGATAAAATAGGAGGAGGAAGACCAAGAATCCGGCTTTTTTACATTTCTCATCGAAGGCAAATTTATCATATGTAGTAATTTAGAGGGATGTAGGGCAATTTTATGAAAATATTTAAATAAATCTTTATAGAATCCGCATGCTAAAAATGATCCCAAATCCTTAAGATTATATATAGAATAAGGGAGTGAAGAAATCACCACAATTTTAGCTCTAAAACCTAAGCAATAATAGAAAGGTGATAGAGATGTAACTCCTAGTGCTAGTGCGTTGATGACATTTACTCTCATGAAACTTCTTTCCCGAGTATCAACTTGTGCCTCTCTTTTTATTCCAAAAAGGAGAGGATCTCCAGTATCTGGTTGATTTAGCCAAGAATGGGAAGCTTAACACTGTAATGGATGGTAAATATCCTCTGAATGAGGTTGAAGATACCTAGAATAGGAGTGGTGATGGTTAAGCTAATGGGAAAATCATGATGGAGTTGTAGATGTTAATTATGATACTTAACAATTTTCATAAATGCAAGTAGAATAATGGAAATAGATATATCAGACCTCTAATAGGGGCCTACGGCCTAATTTACATAAAGTATAACCTAGCCTATTCAAGCTAAAGCCTATTGCCAGACACCTAGACCTATTTAAGTTTATAATTTATGCTATTATATAAGTATATATAATATCATATAAATAATTTTATAAATTTACCAACATAGCTTTAATCATAAGTTTCACATTCCATCGTCGTTCACACATACACACTCAAACATTACATTTACATCAATCATTTACCCCTATCTCTCTTCTCTTTGACTGCTCCAAATGGCAATGCAAACTCACTTTCTCTCCCTTGATTTGTGTCGTCCCCTAAAGCATAATAATTGCTATCAGTTTATTTTCATACCAAATGAAATATTATAATCTTAGTATGAAGTGTTTTTCCCATTTCCGTGTGAAAAGTAAAAGATAAAATCTAGTTTTATTTGTTGCTTGTTATGTTTGGTCGATTCAGAAAATATCTAATTAGTTAACATGCGATCAATTTTTCTTATCATACTTGTTCGGATAACTATTATTACTAGGCATTATATTCTTTTCCTTACTAATCCCTTATATTACAATGATAATATATGTTAGACTTTTAAGATATAATGCTTTAAGATATAATGCATGATTGTAAAAAAAATTTGGGTCTTGAATGATTATATATGAAAATTTGGAGAGAGAGAAGAAAGAGTTGAAAGACATAAATGAGGGTATTTAAAATAATCATTAAGCCAACTATATTTTAATTTATAAATAGGACCAGAGTGGTATATGAATTTGGAAATAAAAGTCGTATATTTTAAACGTTTAAACGTTGTTAGACTTTTTGAAGACCAAACCTAGGCCTAAAAAAGGGTCTACAAACAGGCTCACACCTAGGCTTAGGCTTTAAATATCTATTGCAGGCTTAGTCCTATTTAAATAAAGTCTAGTCTAACCTATTTCCACCCCTACGTAGGATGCAAGTTGAAAATAAGGGGATTTACAACAAAAATTAGGTGACCCTTATATTTATTGTTAATCGCCTAACTTTTATTGTAAATCTCTTTAGCCCACTTGTTCAATTCATGCAGAGTTGGACACTTACATTTATGTGGGCAAGTTGTTAATTCCCTTATCTTTCTTGTTAATCACCTGATTTTTTTGTAAATCCCTTATTCTTGCGGTTTATGCAGACTTGGACACTTGTATTTGTTTTGTTACATACATTTGTCTTCGCACTATATGAAAATTACATCCAATCACCCCATCTCATCCATTCCATCTACGCTTTTTTCTTTCTCTTTCTACAATTAATAATTCCGTCGCTATCTAATTCTTCTATTTTTCTTTTAATTTTTTATTATCTTTTTAGCCAAAATGACTTGTGGCCATTTGGTTTGTGCACTATGGATTTAACCAAATACTCAGAGCTCAAATTGGCAGCAAAGGAAAAAAGGTACTACCTCCGATCCTAATTATAGGAACACTTTGATAGTACAATTTACACTATAAAAGTGTTCTTATAATTAAGATCGGAGGGAGTAACTTTTTATATAACAAAATATATACAAAATTTACACATTGATCTATTGATTATATAAAATGAGGGATATTGAGAGTCATTTCTCCTACCATTTGACATGCCCTCCTCTATCATAACAACTAAAATAATAATAAAAAATAAAATATGATAAAAACAAATAAAGACAGATATCCCCTTTCTCCATTTCTACTTATATTTTCCAGATTCTAACATCAACTACATCAAAAAACTATTCCAACTTGCATCTAGCACCATAAACCTTTTTAAACTGCCTCTATTCATCTTCTATTTCATTAGATATTTTTCCATACATAATGGAATGGTGAATTATTATTTATTATTATGCTTTTATCTTAAGTATTACATAAGGCACTTTTAACGTCCGTTTTTAGAATTCTTAGACGTATGTTTTTAGGGGACGCGAATATAAGTGTCGTTGAAAGTTTTAAAATAGACGTTCTATTCAAAACATTGGTTGTATTACAACGAATGTTTTGAAAAACAATCATTCTAAGTCTATCATATACAACATCTGATTTTTTAAAAATAGACAGTGTAAGTAACTTACAGTATCGGTTTTTGTGAAAATAGACTAAGGAAGAGGGCGGGCACTGTGATAGATAGGGGGCATTTTTTAAAACAAATTTCAGCTTGTACATATTTATTAAACCTAAATACTTTTAACTACCCCCATCCAACAACTCTATTTAGTTATTAGTATCTTATATAAAGGAATAAAGGGAGTAACTGTACATGTGAGCTTGCCAGTCATCAAGCCACGTTAGCATAATTGACGATATTAGTGACACATCAGCATATTTAACAATACTAACTTTGGTTTAAGTTCTTATTAAATTACAGGGACTAAAGATTTTAATAGAATTAATGAAACTTGACGGGCCAAAACTATAGGACAAACATTATATTAACCCATATAAAAGTATCTAAAACTTCCTCAAAGGTCAAATAATTATCTTGATTAACACGAAATAATTAAGGAAATACTCTTCCAGTCCTTAATTTAATACATATTTACTTAATTTGATTAGATTAACAAAGTATGCTTAAGTTACTTAATATAATTTGTATTTGTTAAAACACTCTAGCAGTCACTTTCCTTAATTTCTCTCATTCCATCTCCTCCTTGTTTATTATTGAAGGAGCATCATGAGTAAAGTAAGAAAATATTGATAAATATAAAAACTTTATCTTATATTTAAGATTGAGATTATGTCTTATATTGAGGACCGGAGAAAGTAACATATAAAAAAACTCAATTTAGCCAAATCGTTGAAGACAAAAGGAAACTATCTCAAGGGAACAAGGCAAAACACAAGTGTGGCTTTTACATATACTACTTGTTGTCTTTAATATAATTAAGATCCATTTTATAATTTAATTTTTTTCATTAAAGTGGATCTTAGACTAAGAACTTAGTATATATATTGATGAGTCAATTATATATATTGTATGAGATTAGTCTAATCCACAATATCAGGCCGACGACGTCAAAAACACCAATATACATGTCTGACCATAACATTTGTAGTAGGAGGAGCTGGATTCTGAGGAATTGAAATGGTTTCAATCTGTTCATCCATGGACAAGGCCTCGCATTTTGGATTTGAATAACTCTTGATATAGCTCATCATACAGTTGCTTCGAAATCCCCACTTAGATGGATTACTCAACGAGTAACATTTTGGGTTTGAACCCATAAGATAAAACAATAAACGATTATCTCCCAATGTTTTGAGCTTGATCCAAGACATTGTATAGAAATCTATCGTGTAAACCTCAAAACTGTGAGGTAGTTGAAAATGGACCACTCGGAGCTGCTCATCATCATCATCATTTGAGCTAACAAAATTAAAGAACCCAGATATAATAATGGGCATGTTGCTGAGATTCAGAAGTTTCAATTTTTGAGGGTTTAACATGACAATACCTATTTCAGCTTTTTCAGTAATAGTATATATAGTATTGTTAAAAACCACCACATCAATGACTATACTCCAAGGACTTGTACCGATTCTCGAGTCAATAGACCAAATCGAGTTTCGAGATTGATACACAATTAGCATATTGCATACACGGTTTTGTCAAAAGCACAAGGATAAACTCATCTGAGTTTGCAGCATCAAAAGATAGGATGACTTTTTGAATAGATTGTTTATCGAGTAGATTATAGGACCTTGTTGGGATTTTGATCATTTTCCTTGCAAAAGGGTTTATGAGCCAAACTGAATGATCACCTATCATTATCATGTATCCACCAGAAAATCCTGCAAAGTTGAACCTAGAAAAGCAAGGAAGAAGCATAGTGTTGTACATTCTTGATTCTGGTAAAATAAGTCATCGATATTATCTAATTTCTTGCTAATCACTCTGAGCACATCTAAAGGTAGTTCAAGGGCCTCCTCCTCCTCCTTTTTGTTTTTCTCCGATTTTCCTAGTTATAACAATTCACAAGGTGGGCAAACATAAGAGCTAATAAATAACTAATTAGCAGAAATTAAAAATAATTATGTTTTGTGATTAGTTATTTATGTTTGTAAAAAAATGCGTTGGTGAGTATCCTTTTAAATTATTTGCATTAAAATCAACGTAAATCCCTCTTATTGATGTTCGTGAAGTCTTAAAAAAATTAGGAAAAATTGCACTTAATTTCTAGGCAAAACAAAATACAAATCAAAGGTCCCATGCATGAAATTTCCAATTTGCAAAAAAGTCAGCTCGTAGAACATTTGGGTAATATATTCTAGTTGTGAAAAGATCCAAATAACCTCAAAATATATTCCAATTCGTTCTCTCTATTTAATCAATGAGCGTTATTTTGGTCTTTTCACGTCTGGAATATATTATGCAAATGTCCCACGAGACTTCACTGCAAATTGGAAATTTAAAGGGACTTTTGGGTCATATTTTGTCTTATTTGAGACTTAAGTGCAATTTTCTAAAATTATTATCATATCAATGGAGGCCCATTGGCGACAACTGCCCAACAATTAATTTGTGTTGTGAATATAGAGGACTATAAAATAATTTTTATAAAATGTGCCTTGTGAATACACAGTGCAACACCTATTAGATTTAATATTTTATGTGATGATTATAGATTTTACATTTCATATGATAATAAAAAATTTATTCCAAAAAATAAGAATTAAAAGAACTTATTGAAAATTTGGCAAACTTGAAGAAGTTGATTCTGAGGTTCTTGAAGATGAAGTTATAAATATGGAATTCAGTATTCGAAAAAGTTAAATATGGGATTTATGCTCATATACAAAATCAAAAGAAGTCATAATATAAAGAAAACTTCAATTTAATATACTCCCGGTTTCTTTTTGACCTGAAATTTATTTAATATTTAAAATTTTATGAATTATTTATGAATAACTAAGAATGAAGAAGACGCTGTAACATAATAATTGATTAAATTTATGTTCATAAACAAAAACCGAAAGCTTGCATAATCTAAAACAACATAAAGTATATAAAAATATAATTAAGCATTTTATATATTCCTTAGATTAATTAGAATTTAATTGGATTTTATTATCATAATTTTCTAAGGATTATTTTATATTTTCAATGAAAAAAATAATATTTTCGTCATATAAATTGTTTGATTATCTTTATTATTTTAAGATTAGATTAGTTTTGAATTATCATCATTTTAATATTTTTAATTACTTTAAAAATAATTCTAGGATTTCTTATTCTTCTTCTTCTATTTTCAAGAACGGCAAAACAAAGGCAAGCTAGTATATTCGAGATCTAAGCTTGTTACGCTCCTTCTTAGACAAAACACACAATTGACTTACATATTTTCTTTAGGGATAATTAATCTGTAAGTTTTTATAGTTTTAACCATTAATTTTTTTTTAGTCTTATTGTCTCCATATGTTGAGGGCGGCCAAAAAGAATTTTGACTCAGTGTCGATGAATAGGATTTTTCCCCCTCTTCTTGTTTGTTCTTCCAAATTTGAATATTCTAACCCATTATGTTAGACTATATGGTTAGTTGGTATATTAGCCATTAGTTAGAAGGGATTAGTTGATTAGTTATTAGTTAGTTAGGCCTATATAAATAGAGGGTTTTAACTATTGTGAAGTGTGTTGAGTGTGGAGCGGTTAATTTGAGTCTTCTTCTCTAAGAGGAAGTCATACTCCTAGATATCCCTAGAGTTTTTGTTGATTAGAGATAATCGCTTTATGGGTTCTATCAGTATGAAACTTATCGCGTGGTTGTTATACTGCTTATGGGTTAGAGCATTATTATGCTTTGTTGTTAATACAATTGATTCTTCTTCATCTATATTCTTTCTCCTATCTTCTTTAACTATACATTACTTTACATGGTATCATGAGCCAAGGTTCTGACGTGGGCTAGATAACCAAGAAACCATGAAGGTGGTTCTTGGTTTCCATCGTATGGGTGCTCCAATTTCCCTGACTTCCCAGGTTGATTTTTTCAGTTTGGGGCCATTAACTCATATTGTTTCCAGCCCAATTTCAAGATCCAGTGTGACGCTGAGCTTCTTGTTTTTTGGTCCATTAATCAAGAACCCATCACCAAGAAGGGGGAGTTCAACGTCCTTGACCCCCGCATAGTCCAATCGGACAAGATCGTCTCGCGCCCTTGATTGCCTTCAATGAATCTCTCACCATGAGTTTCCCTGTGGAAAAATAGTACTGCTTTGTCTCTGCAAATACTTACTACCTGTTCCTCATCACTAGTTATTGCTAGATCTGAGATCTTACGGGTTCTAAGTCCTTTGCAGGCATCCATTTCATTCCCATCTAAGTCCCACATGCAAATGCTCTTGTCATTCAGGCCAGAAAGTATACTTTTCCCACTCGGAAGCCAGGCACAGGAAACGATCAAGAATTTTTCTCTCTAACTCTGAAAAGGTGAAGTAAGACGCTCCTCAGTCATCAAGATACAGATCAAGAATCCTTAACAGATCGATTCCGGGCTTCAAATTAATATTTTACGGCAAAATTCATTTGTTAGTCTCAACTCTAATCTTGGAAGTTTGATGTGATAAGAGTCGTGTAGTTTCGTACGTGAAGATCAAGAATCCCCACAAGATATTTTGAGTCAAATAATTCATCATCCAACACTGCGACAGCTTGCTCTTCTGATCCGCCACCTCCTAATCAAAGGAATGATGACAAAGGAAAACAAACTTGCAGCAACGAGAGCGAAGCAAATAATAACCCGGACAGCAGTGTTCTTAAACCAGGAAACGAAGGGAGATCCTCGCGTTATTATCATGGAGTCTCCTGGGTCAAAAGGAAGAGCAGAGGAGGAGATGGATGGCTAGTCAGGTTGCATAAGGGCAAGAAAGAACTATACCTGGGCACATTCGGAACGGAGAAGGATGCGGCCGAAGCATATGATATAGCGGTGATAAGATTGAAGGACCTGATCCCCGACGAAAGAGAATTGAATTTCGACTTGAAAAATTATAATACCGAAGAGATTCTTAAATGTAGTAAGATTCCAATCGGAGAGGGTGCTTGCAGGTGGATCAAGGAGCTCACGGCGGAAGAGTTTCTTAGGAAAAATAATATTGAAATCGTAAAAGGTGATGATGTGGTTGGAGTTGTTCCATTCGGAGCAGAAAACCAGAGGGTGGCACTACAATATGTGAGACAATGATTGGAGGAGCTTATAGGTTAAAGCATACCAGAAGCTATTTCATAGACCCACAGATTGAAGCATGTTAGCTAGAATCTACAAGTTGATTTGGAGAAGAATATTTTGTGATTGAAGAAATCTTTTGTATTATTTTTGTTGATTGAAAACACTCTTCAATTTAATCCACCTTACCTCTTTATTTAATTTTGTGTTGTTCAAGTTGATCACATTTAAGATAAATGGTGTTCAACTTGAGGGGGGAGTGTTATACTATATGGTTAGTTGGTATATTAGCCATTAGTTAGAAGGGATTAGTTGTTAGTTAGTTAGGCCTATATAAATAGAGGATTTTAACTATTGTGAAGTGTGTTGAGTGTGGAGCTCTCACCTTGTTAGAGAGAGGTTAATTTGAGTCTCTCTCTCTAGAGAGGGAAGTCCCTCCTAGATATCCCTAGAGTTAGGGTTTGTTGATTAGAGATAATCCTTATGGGTTACTCATTGTATGAGCTTATTGCTCTTGGTTGTTATACCTTATAGGTTAGAACTTATTCTTTCTTTGTTGTTAATACAATTGATTCTTCTTCATCTATATTCTTTCTCCTATCTTCTCTAACTATACATTATTTTACACATTAAACCTACTTGTGTGCATATAAAACCCAATCGTGCAAGTAAGGAATGTCTCTATTAATATCTCTCTTCATTTCCTTTCCATTTAATGTATCTAATATTAGATCAAATTTTAATTGAGATTTATTTTATTTACCATGGTAGATTTTTATTATATTTAATTTTGTAATAATATTTTTATATAGTATTAAATTCTAATAATTAAAACTTGATCTTATGATGGATAGTGGATATATATTACATGGAAAGGAAATAGAGAGATATATCAATGAAGACATTCATCAATGAGATTTATGATGATGTTTCGAAGCATATCAAACCCCATCATTTGTCCGATATATGGCAGGCAGACTGAGCTCCTATTGCCAAATTATTTTTTTAGTAATAATACTACCTCCCATTCTTCGTATAAGATTTACTTAACTAATTTAAATAAGTTAAAAAAATTACTGAAATTAGTTATTTGTTAAAATATGGGGTTTAATGATGGTTGCAAAAGAACCCGTGTCAATAAGGACGACAACTTTAACGGGCTTGTCGTATTTGATAGGAAGTATTTTGGCTATAATGTTGGGCCTTCGGGTGTTGTTTGATATACAGGAAGAGGCTAAAGAGCTATGGCACAGGTTTAGAGAGCTGAAGTGACTAGAGATACCATACAAGCCTCTTAATATGTTCCTACAAGGTGACAAGTTTCCTTTGCCAAAAATGAACTTTGGCTACTAGGCTTGTCATTGAAACTACCATTTGATGCAAACTCCCTTAACATCTACAAGCAATATAGATAAGTTAGGAAAAAAATATAGGGGATAAATTGGATTGATGTCTTATACTCAGGATCAAATTCAAACTCTCAACTAGTTTTTATATCAGGAATCGAATGTAGTACTATATATATATATTAGTGTGTGTTAAAGTTACAAGTGAGATTAAACTTGTGACCTTAGCTTCCACTTGGAGAGGAGTATACATGTCTACTAGATTACAAGAGTACAAGGTCATTAGCTTCTCTCATTCAATTCTAATTTGAATTTCTGGATATGTTTTTTGTTTGATTGCAAATGTTTTGCCCATGTTAACCCACTGCTCTTTGAAAAGTGTGCGTGGATAGGCCGACCGTTTTCTACGAGGTACATATGGCATGTGTGGACTTTTTGACTAAGGAGAAAGGTGCATTTAGATAAGTCAAATAAATACCATAGCATAAGTCAGCATTGAAAAGTATTCTCTCGTAATTAATCTGTATCTTTTTCAAACACAAACATGTGCTCTACGTACATTACTTTGCTAGAAACCTTATGTTCTACGATTTAATTTATAGATGCCTTTATGTTGAGGGTAATGTGAAGCGACTTAATATTCAGATACACACAAACAAATGAGATGTGATATTTTCTAGAATTTTTCATCCATAAGTGCGGGATAGCGATGACAGAAGTGACTTTTTTCTTGATGGGCTTTCTCTAAAAAAGTCTGATTGTATATGTGATTTGTGTTTGAGATAACGATGACATAAGTGACTTTTTTTTTTCAGATAAACTTTTATTTGGGATAGCGTTTGAAAAATCAATTGAGATAAAAAAATAATTAAAAATGTCATGAATCTTATTGAATATTATATATATATATATATTAGTTATTTATCATGTGATAATTATAGATAAAAATTTAAATTTAAATTTAATAAAAGTCCATCAATGTGCAACAAAAGTCCATAAAGTCACTGTGCAACAAGTTCATCAACTATTCAACTACGATTCCTAATCCCTTTTTTTTTATCACCTCTGTTCTATGATGTCTACTTGAACTTCTAAAATGTCATAAAGTCATATTCCCTCCAAATATCATGGCTATGTGGGTCCCATCCCCGTAATATTCTTCCTTGAAATTTGATTTATAAAAATTTTGTTTTACTGATAAATTTAACCTAGACCCCTTTATTTTCTCTCTCTCTCTTCTACACATGAACGCCCTCTATTGTCAACTCATGTACTATATATGCTCTGATGATTTAACAAAGGTTAAGGTGCGATTTAGCCAATAAATTATTGGCTCAAGAACGTCTAGCATAATTAACTATTAATTGGATCTTAAATACCAACAAACTATTAAAAATGTGCAACTAGCACAATAAACTTTTAAAAATGTACAGCCAGTACAACGCCGTTAGAAAAAGATAACATCCGTTATCTAAGGTGCGGTCGTGAAATGAACTTTTTACTACAGAGTGCTTGACAAAAACTTTTACTTCGGAAAGCGCTGCAGCAAAATTCTAAATTTCACTAAATTAAATAATTTTTTTTCTCAATTGTCATTATTCAAAACTACTTGTATAAATATCTATGGACAAAAATTACTCATTTGCTAAAGTAAACAAAACTGTTCATTAAAAATATAATTATATGATTTAAATAAAACTCAAGGTGTTTTATAATTTATTATATATGTTAAACAAAAAAATTATGATTTATTTTTATTTTAGAAGAAATTTATGTGAGTTAAAAAATTCATTTAAAATTAATAAAATTTAAAAAAATCTAAAAAAGCTATTATATCCGGAAAGAAATGAAATGAGTTTAATTTTTTTTTTTATAAAAAAGAGCTTAATGGATATCAACGTTGATACTTAATAATATAAATCGGCAACTTGATGATATATTTGTTAATTAAATAATCTATTGATTATATGAATATGAGACTTGTTGAAAAAAAAATTAACTTAAGAGGTTTGATTAAGGAAAATTTAATAATAGGTTAAGGAGCAATTTGATCCCATATTAAATTTTCGTTAATAATGGGTTAAGGAAAAATTAAAATTTCGTTGGTCAAATTGCTTCTTAACCTATTATTAAATTTTCCTTAATCAAACCTCTTAAGTTATCTTTTTTTTTTCAACAAGTCTTATACTCATATAATCAATAGATCATATAATTAACAAATATATTATTAAGTTGCGGATTTATATTATTAAGTATCAACGTTAATATCCATTAAGCTCTTTTTTATAAAAATAAAAATTAAACGCATTTCATTCTGAATATAATAGATTTTTTAAATTTTATTAACATTAAATGAATTTTTTAACTCACATAAATTTCTTCTAAAATAAAAATAAATCATATAATTTTTTTTGTTTAATATATATATTAAATTATAAAACACCTTGAATTTTATTTAAATCATATAATTATATTTTTAATGAATTTTTTTTTTATTTTAGCATATGAGTAATTTTTGTCCATAGATATCTATACAAGTAGTTTTGAATAATGATAATTGAGAAAAAAATTTATTTAATTTAGTGAAATTTAGAATTTTGTCTTTTTAGCACTCCTAAGCAAAAGTTTTGTGTCTTTAAAGGCTTTTTAAAAAAGTCATTACAATCTACACCTTAGATAATGGAAGTTATCTTTTTCTAACGGCGTTGTGCTGGCTGCACATTTTTAAAAGTTTATTGTGCTGGTTGCACATTTTTAATAGTTTATTAGTATTTAAGGTCCAATTAATAGTTAATTGTGCTGGACGCTCCTAAGCCAATAATTTATTGACCAAATTGCATCTTAACCCTTGAATAAATAAGTTCGATGGGTCTTTACTATTTTATCATCACATGATTGCTTTCAATTTTTGTTTACATAACAGAATTGAATCAAAGGTGAGCACAATACTGGACTCAGAAAGTCAAATTTAAAGGTTAGATCAAACTGGAATGAAGATGGAACACATACAGATAGGATTTTGAGGGAAGAAGAAAATCTCTTGTGGAATCTAGAAAGCGTTAAAACATCCGCACAAGAGAAGAGGTGACCTCCAGAAAAGAAAGACATTGTCCAAGTTACCTAATTAGACCTGTTAGAATTGGTAGAATGACAAAATTATCCTTAAATAAAGCTATGTTTTGAATTTAAATAAATTCATGAAATACCAAAGTTCCATCCCATTTGCCCAGTAATGTTGATTGGGCTGATGTGGCACAAACTCCGTTAAAACTTAACTATCATTTTAATGGTGAGGGTATGAAATTTGATCTTCTAAAGATGAGGGGGTTGTATATAACTGACATAAAAATAAGGGGTTACGTATATTTTGTCCAAGTTTTAATTCATCTGGCGGCTTTACTCTTAAAGATATTATTTTTTATTTATTTAGCGGCTTTAATTTCAAAGATATTTTATATTTGTTAGCCGTGAAGGACCGATTTGTGAGGGCAACGTGCTTCGCTGTTCCTTCATTTAAGATACATGTCTTATAAAGAGATCTATATATGATTATCCCCATATATTGTTATACACATACTGCGAAAACAAAAAATATTTCATATACAATGCAACCTTGTTTAAGTAAGGATCAGAGGGAGTACTAAATTTGCTTAGGGAAACTATTCTTTTTTTTTTTTGGGGTATCCCACCCTGTTAATCGAACCTTTGATTATTAATCCGGTTCGGTTTACCATGGTAATGGCACCCTCCCAACGGGAAGTAGCTCATATAAAGTGAATTACAAGTGCGTTACAGTAGCTTTCAACCCTAAACCTCTTAGGGATTAATTAAATATTTATTTGAATGAAACCAATGTTGTCTTAGGGAAACTATTCTTGATATATATATATATATAATTTCCTTCAAATTTTAATCTGGCACTAGTGTGTTTTTCTTTCCTTATAAAATCTTCTAATTTTAATTTATTAGTACAATTAGCTTTTATATGAGCAGTAACAATGCTAACAAGGCAAAATTATAGGGGTTGACAGTGTTAAAAGAGTAAAATTAAACAACTTATAAGTATCTCAAGTTTGATTTTCCCGTTAGGGAAATCATGTATAAAGATGGTTGAATTACATACATAAATTCTAATTTGGGTTACTGAATTTAACAAATTATATACCAGTTTATGTTTCATAATTAGGAAATTAAAATTTGGGTCAAATTACCTTCATATCCTTTTGGTTGTTAAAATAGCCAAAATTGAAAACATATCCTTATTATTTGCCATATCAATTAATTTCTTAGAAAGTAATATACAACAAGCACCATTTATTCTCCTACTTCTTTTACAAACATTAATTAAGCAGGTAATGATGAATGAAATATATATCATAAAACTATTGAAATTTTCACATAATTTAATGTTTTATTCACGTTAAGTAGTCAATGTAGCTACATCGGTATTATACCCATTTTTCTTAAGTGAAAAACTTATTTTTATTGTTTAGTCAAATTTTGTTTCCATTTTCTTTGGAGTTATTTGAATCCTTTATCTTCTTCACTGAATTGACCTTCTATGCCACTACAAGTCCACAACCACTGTTTCCTTTTAGGTAGTGGCGGTGTCCATTTATAATGCTATAGACTCGGAAAAAGCACCGAATAAATTAAATTAAATATTTCCCCTCCTTGACTAATGCTATAGATTATTCCAATGAAAAAACCACCTGTATTTCTAATGCTTTATTTTTGTGGGGTATGGGTAAAGAATAACGGGTTATTCTTTCATTAATAGAGACCCGTTATTAGTAAAGAATGTAAAAAAATGTCTCATGTGTCTGTGATAAATGTATATAATTTAATAATTAATGAAGGAGCTAAATGACTATTGGTAAATGATTTTTGGGAAGAGGTTTCTTGACTGTTTGATGGAAGCAGTCATATCCATAGGATGTTGTCACATATTATGAAGTATCCATTCTGAAATTATGGATAGAGGTTAGTGTATCTTGACTTAAACATGTAGTGTTGTGAAAATCATGGGTTCTTAAGATCCTTGCTCATGTTCTTAATTATTACTTGATATTTGAACATGAAATTATAGAAACACTTACACAAAAGAGATCATACTTAATAATTATTTATGTAGGCGTTATTTAAACTCTTGAGTAATTGATCATTATTATTGTAGTAATCCTCTTCCAGTGAATAAGGCCATTTAAGTAAGGACAATGGATATATTCACAGTCTTCCGCCTCTGCTCCGCTTTTTTCTCTCTCGCGAAACCCTAGCCCCCTTTTCTTCACTATTGCTCTTGCCTCGCCGGCGGCGGCTTTGCCGCCGGCGAGCCTCCTTTCAAGCCACAACCACGGCGAAACACGGTTCGGTTCTCGATGAGTAAGGTTCGACGAGTTTTAGGCGGAACGGAGAAATAGAGCGCGACCTTCCTTCTTCTCCGTGCCGGCTCTCCTCGGTCTCCATCTTCATCGTCTTCCTTGCTCCGCGTACCTACTGTCTTTTCAAAGGGTGTGGGTGTAGGCGTCCTCTCTCATCTCTGGTGATGGGAGTTTTTGGCTCGACATCTCTCTCGTCGGTGGTCTCCTGCTCGCCGGTGGCCTCTGACTCGTCGGTGGTCTCCAGATCGCCGGTGGCCTCCAGTTCGATGGTGGTTTCTGACTTAAGGGATGTCTTTTCTTTGCCTTTATTTTTATTGCTTAATGTTTGTATTTCTGTTCTATTGTTGTGGATTTGGGTATTTATGGTGGTGTTTTATGTTGCTGATGGGATTTGCGATTTTGGGGGAAGGGATCTATCGATGGTTAATACTTTTATGTGCTTTACCTATGAGAAGACCATTGTTAGGATTGTTCGATGGTGGCGAATCCTTATCGCTAATGTTAGCCAATATTTGTTCGGTGGGTCGTTGATGTCACCAAGTTTGCTTCAATGGAGGAGCAAAAGTTTTCTTCAAGACTTTAAAGGTTTTTCTTAAGAGGTTGGGTGTTCTTCTGTCATTCCCCATGTAGGGGTGATTATGAAGCTGATCTATTTGTGGCTTTTTCTTATAAGGAGGTGTCTTAGATCGGGTGGGTTTTAAACCAACACCTTCTTTCATGTCCTTTCTAACTCTTGGATGTCACTTGGAAGCTAATGAAGTCTTTCCAGGTTACTTTTATTCCTATTTGTTTTGTGGTGACTAGCTCTCCTTACATTTGGTTTGGGGTTGTTGTTTTTGTTAGTCTTCTTTCTGGTTTGTTTAAATTTAGTTTGTTGTTGTATTAATTTGTTGTTGTAATCGTTTGTTGTAACCTTTATTATTAGTATCAATATATGTTCCTTGTTCGAGCAAAAAAAAAATTTAGGACAATGGACTTAAAGAAGCCCGCGCAGCCACTTACGACTAAATTTTTTCCCTGCTTTGACTATTGCTATAAATTAATCCAATGAAGAAACCGGCCGTATTTGGACACATATTTTAATTTTAGAAATAATAATGGTTTTTTATTTTATTTTTTATCTTGCAATAATCCATCCACGTGCCTTGAATTTCTTTGTTAACGTTTTTTCAACCGAACATAAAAGATTTACTTGACCTAAGAAGTAATAAGTCACTCGATCGAGGAAAAGTTTATTATATTAGGTTTACATTGTTTTTCCAAGTAGAAAAGTATTTTAAAAGCTTCTGATTTAAAATATATGTAAAATTATTTTATTATTAAAATGTTTTATCATTAAAAGAAAATTCAACACTGGAAGCACAACGCACAGAGAACTGTATTTTTATTTTATTTTATTATCTCAACTACTTTTCTTCTCATGTTTTCATGGTTTTTGCCACCATAATAAATACATGCTCTCTTCGCATGCAATATTGACAAGTCAAAATTCCAAAATTTTGGATATAAATTATTATTATTATTATTATTATTATATTAAAAGTTCTTACGCATGAAGGGATAGGTGAAAAAGAAAGAAAAAGAAATGGGGATATATATATATATACAAGACTAACACAAATTATCAAAATAGCTCTTATATTTAAAAAACAAAGGAAAGTATATAAAACAAATCAGTGATTTTTTTTTACTAAGCATGCATAGGTATCCTCTTATTAAAATTAATCATGTTTCGGCGTTATCGAAAGTCTTAAATGTAAGTACCTTTCTCAATAGAGATTCAAATATTGATTCATTACATTGAGAGGGACTAACCCTTTTGCTAGACCCAACCCGTTGGTAACAAATCTTAATTACTACTACTTTGTAATGAATGTGCTTTAGTTGGGGCTTGGACCAAGAAGCAGAAATATAAAATTTAATGTTATACTTATAACGATGTCAGTATTGTTAAAATATAGTTAAAAACGAATAATGAACCCCGAGCTAAGTCCTTATGATATCATTTAATTTATATATGAATTATAATTTGATTGGAATTATTTAATTTCAATTACATGCAATATATATATATATATATATATATCAAATTAACCCCGCCTATATGTGTAAACGCGACCAATTAATGAGCAAACAAATACAAGAAGCACCATTATTAATTAATTATACAACTATTATATTCTGAAAATTAAACATAATCCCTTATTATTTTGCAAGTGGCATTACAACAAAACTAGTATATAATTAAGGGCGATAGACCGTGGGAACCACACACAAATTGTTTTTCCTCCTGGCATTGTTAGTGAAGGTTTCCTCCATGTCCAATTCCTCAGGTTTCATCCCATTCGGAAGCTTCCAATCAAAATGGAAAAGCAAATTGGCGATGGTCAAATCAATAACAGCATAGCCAAATGAGATTCCAGGACATATCCTTCTTCCAGACCCAAATGGAATATACTCATGATCCATACCCCTAAAATTGTAATCAGTTGAGGGATCAAGGAATCTCCGGGGCTGAAACTTTTCGGCTTCTTTCCAATACTTTGGATCTCTTCCAAGAGCCCAAGCATTAACCATAACACTAGATTTGTAAGGTATCTCATAACCACAGATTTCAATTGTTTCACTGTTTTCTCTTGGAACTAGCAATGGAAGAGGTGGGTGAAGCCTTAAGGTTTCTTTGACCACAGCATCTATGTATGCACACTTGTGCAATTCTGATTCTTCTACATAGCCTTTGCTTCCAAACACCTTCCTTACCTCTGCATGAGCCTCTTTCATTGTCTCCGGGTTCCTCAGCAATTCACACATTGCCCACTCTAAGATTGTTGCTGTTGTTTCAGTTGCGCCAAAGAACATGTCCTGAGAATGAGTAGATTTTTGTTAGTGAAAGTCCAATATTTATGAAGTAAAACACTTATGATTTGCTTTCTTTGCTCTTATTTATAATAAAATTTTCTTTTTATCTGATCCTTATAGTCTCAACTGAGTTTTAATCAGGATTATGTTTTTTTATCAGTTACCTAAAACTACAAGGACATAATTAAAAATCAGGTGAAACTATAAGGATATGATAAAAAGAGAAAAAATTATATATAGGGACATGATTAAAACATGTGAAATTATAACATGATAATTAAAAAGAAGAAAAAAACTATAGGAACCTAATTAAAAATTAGTTGAAACTATGAGGGCTTACATATAATTATCCTTAATGAGGGTATTTTTGGAAATAAATTTATATTTCTAATGTCTGTACTTGCTTTTGAATAATAGCTTTTAGAAAGAAAGAAAAAAAGTGAAAAAAGTGATTTTAGAGAATAGATTTTAGAATATCTCGCGAAAAAGTTGGAAAAAAAAAAAACGCTTTGAAAAGTCGTGGTCTTGAACCTCAAGCCATGTTTTTCTTTCTAAACCATGGTTGTGGAGGATTTAAAAGTGTTTGGGTAGCTTAACTCAAGCCATAATTTTAAGAGTTAAAAGCTATTTTAGGTTTTAAATAAATGTTTGGCTACTTCACTTTTAAAATCATGGTTTGGGCTAAAACTATAATTTTAAAAGTGTTCCCAAATACACTAACATATTTATAACTTGTAGCTAGTCATAACCAGTTTTCTTGATCATGATGAATTAGGTATTTGTTTTATGTATGAAGACTGAAGTATTCAAAGAGAGAAGATCGATCAGACTAATTAATTACCTGAATTAAAGCTTTGATGGCGTCGTCAGTTATGTGGACATCAAGGTCATTTTCTTTTTGTATCCTGAGAAGAACATCGACAAGATCTTCGTTCTGTACCTCATCAAAACCCTGCTGGCTACGCTCATTCTTTTGTCTGTGTTCTTTAATCACTTCTTCCAATATCTTATCACTGTCCACAAACAGTTTCTCAAGCTTGCCCTTCAAGCCAGTGATGACAGGAAGGAACTTAAGGGAAGGAAAAAGATCAGAAATATTGAGCCCGGTCCCCAGCTCCATGGACTTCTTCATTATGGATACAACGTCGTCCACGTTCTTGGTGTTTCCAATGGAAGCACGAGCAACAATGGAGTTTGCGAGTGGGAAAAATAGTTTAGGGAGATTTATAACAGAACCTTCATGTTCAGTTATGTGCTTCATGAGAGATGCTATCTCCTCTACTCTTATCGATTTGATTGATTGGACCCTCTTCACAGACAAAAGCTCCAAAGTGCAAATCTTTCGAAGCTGCCTCCAATAGTGTCCATACGGAGAGAAGGCGATATCGACCCCGTTGTAGTTAAGTATTTTGGTGCTTAGATATGTGGGTCTATTAGCAAAGGTTATGTCATGTGTTTTCATAACCTCGTTGGCTACTTCTGTGGAAGAGACTATGACGTTGGAAGTCTCTCCGAGTTGTAGGTGGAACAAGGGTCCATATTTTTTTGCGAGGTCTCTCATGGTGTGATGAAGTGGGGATGATGAGCTTAACAGTTGGTGTAAGTTCCCTATGACAGGAATCTTCCATGGCCCTGGGGGTAGTGGTTTTTTGGATTTCTTGAATAATCTTGAAGGCTTTAGCACCAGAATGAGCAAACACAAGAAGGTGAAGAGGATGGAATATGGAATCTGAATCTCCATAATCACAAAGCAAACAAATCGTCAAGCGTGTGGGTTTGCTCATTTTACATGGAAGCTAAGTGCTGCTTTTGTATACTAAACGGAACTCTTTTTTTTCCAATGAAGTATGATCAATTTGTATGAATATGACATTTTTTTTCAAAAGAAAAAGCATGCGGGCCCGAATAAATTAAATTAAATATTCCCCCTCCTGGATTAATGCAATAGATTATTCCAATGAAAAAACCACCTGTATTTCTAATGCTTTAATTTTGTGGGGTATGGGTGAAGAATAACGGGTTATTATATATTATTCTTTCGTTAAGAGAGACTCGTTATTATTAGTACAGAAGAGATTATAGTTAATATCCTAATTATATGAACACTTTTGTAGTATAATTTGCATTACAAAAGTGTTCCTATATAATTAGGACCAGAGAGTAATTATTTATGTAGGCGTTATTTAAACTCTGAGTAAGTAATTGATCATTATTATTGTAGTAATCCTCTTCCGGTGAATAAGGCCATTTTAAGTAGGGAAAATCATTTTGAGGGCCCTTTTTGGAGTAAAAATCCTAAAAAATGTCCTCAAAATCTAACAATCCCTGAAAAGGCTAGGGATTTTCAAAATCTTTCGCAGTTGTTATCGGGGCTGATATAGTTGTTAATGGGGTACTGATATAGTTGTTAATGGGGACTGATTTAGTTGTTAGAAAATTGTTGTTAATGGGGCTGATATAGTTGTTAACTAACAACTATATTAGCCCAATTAACAACTCGCGTAAGATTTTAAAAATCCCTAAAATGCCCTTTTCAGGGATTGTCAGATTTTGTGGGTCTTTTTTGAGATTTTTACTCTAAAAAGGGCCCTCAAAAGAATTTTCCCTTTTAGTAAGGAGAATGGACTTGAAGAAGTCCGCGCAGCCACTTACGACTAAATTTCTGCCCTGCTTTGACTATTGCTATATAAATTAATCGAATGAAGAAACCGGCCGTATTTGGACACATATTTTAATTTGCAATAATCCATCCACGTGCCTTGAATTTCTTTGTTAACGTTTTTTCAACCGAACTTCATAAAAAATTTACTTGACCTAAGAAATAATAACTCACTCGATCGAGGAAAAGTGTACTGGGTTTATTTACATTGTTTTTCCAAGTAGAAAAGTATCATTGTGTGTGTGTGTGTTTTTTTTTTTTTACCCCTTGAGATGATGATGAGGGGTAGAAAATAGATTATTTCGTGTATTAAAAAAAAGGAAAATAGATCATTTCCAATTATGTTTACTTTGAAAACAAGAGTTTAGAATTAAATTTTCAATCAAACTGATCGAAAAACTTCGTGTTTAATTAGTTATACTAATATTATCATATACCAATACTAAATTTTGAAAACAATATTATGCTTACTCTAATTTTTGTTTTTCATATTTGTAATATCTCTCTTTTATATAATTGTAATTATATGTTTTCCTCATCTAATCTATTAATTTTGCATCAATAACAATCTTCAGTTGTGTGTAAAATCTTCTAATTTTAAATATATGTAAAATTATTTTATTATTAAAAATGTTTATCATTAAAATAAAAATTCAACACTGGAAGCACGACACACAGAACTGTATTTTTTTTATTTACCTTAACTACTTTTCTTCTCATGTTCTCATGGTTTTCGCCACCATATATACATGGTCTCTTCGCATGCAATATTGACAAGTCAAAATTCCAAAATTTTGGATTTAAATTATTATTATATTAAAATTTCTTACGCATGAAGGGATAGGTTGAAAATGAAAGAAAAAGAAATGGGGACGAGTCATAAAGACTTTTAGTAATATAATGTTAAAATGAATATATAAACTCACAAATTTCAAACATCAAGTGATGTGTTTGAAATCTGTGCCTCATCGATTTTATATGAAATGATACAACTTGATACATGCATTGACTTTTCTTACTTTCCTTGCTAGCTTCAATGTTTTGCTGAATTCTAGTTAGCAAACAAAACCCAACTAATTATATAACTAATTATATTTTAAGGTATTGGATACAATTTCTTATGAAAATTTTACAAGTTACAAATTACATGTTTTTCTCAATATCTTAAACTAATTAATTTTCAAAATAATGATGTTACTTTGGAAAAACATTTCGAATGTAGAACTCAAAAATTAATTAATTTGAGATATTGGAAAAAAAATATTTCAGGATGCAATTTATAATTTAATCTAAATAAATAAAATAAAATAAATGCCACACCATCAAATTAGGGGGATAAACACCTAGGAAGTATGTAAGGGAAAAACATGTAATGAAAACCCAATTTTAAATAGGTGATATAAGTTTATTCTTTTATTATAAAAGAAATCATTATATTATCACATAATATCTTCTAAACAAAGCTTCAAGCTACATCATTGATAAAATATATTTGAAGTCATATATCAGACGTTGTTTGAGTACAAATTCAATGACCAGATCATATAATAAACTATAATTTGCAAACTTCAATGGAATTTTTATGGGAAAATCCCTTAATAGAACTTTAAAAATGTTAAGAAAACAAAAAAGATGTTCCGAATATTCAAAATACTAAAGAGGTATTAGAGCCTGATTCGCCCTTTTCAAAATTAAAAGCAAATAACATAATTATCTCTCTAAGTTTAAAATTAAGAATATAGAAGAAGACACGATTTCATAAGTTCTAATAAAGGTTTTCATAAGTTTAGATAATGTTTTCACAATTTCTCATGAAAATTTCACAAGTTGCAAATCAAAAGTCACAAGATCTGATAAGGGTTTTACAAGTTTTGATAAGGTTTTCACAGGTTCTCAAAATAATTTCGCAACTTCCTTAAGAAAAAATCACAAGTTGCAAATTTCGATTCACAATATCTGATAAAGGTTTTACAAGTTCTGATAAAAGTTTCACAAGTTTTGGTAAGGTTTTCACAAGTTGCAAATTTTGATTTAAAAGATCTGATAAGGGTTTCAAAAGTTTGGGCAAGATTTTTACAAGTTCTCAAAAGAATTTCACAAATTTCAAATCAATATTCATAATATTTGATAAAGGTTTAACAAGTTTGGATAAGATTTTCACAATTAATTCTGTCAAAGTGAAAATTAAACCTCGAGAGACAATTACGCTTTTCTTTTAATTTTGAAAATGACGAATCAGGCTCTAACATCTCTTTGATATTATAAATATTCGAACACCTTTTTGTCTTTTGATATTTTTAAAGTTCTTTTTAAGAGATTTTCCCAAGTTTTATTTTATTCATAGATATTAGTAAGTCTAATTTTAGCAACCATCAAATTATGTCATTAAAATACTTTAGGGTGTTAGATACATACACCACAAAATATTTTAAGGTATTAGATACAGCTGAGAAAATACTTAAGAGTCTTGGATGCACATTAATAGATTTTCTTTTATAAAAATTCGGAAGAAATGATGATCATGTGCAAAATGAATACAAAGAATTTTCTATGTACTCATCTCATCTATGGATTTTGACCCCAAAAAAAAAAATCTCATCTATGGGAACTAACCCTCTGACAATTTTACCAATTATATGCATATATATGAAATTAACCTATAATATTTTATAATAAATAATAATAGCAAAATGTTTTGTTCAATACATAAATAATATTGATACACTCATAATTAATTTATCTTTTATTTAATAATTGATAGTTGATCATTAATGGGCTGCTGAAGATTTAAAATTGAATCAAAAATAGTTTAAAAGGCTAAAAAACAAAAAATAATTAAATTCTTAGACAACTCTTGTAGACTCTTATAAAAAGTATCTAAGTAATTCAAAATTTTGGACTCTTATAAAAAGGACCCTATAGAGTGTAAATAAATTTAAACGGTTCAAAATTTTATCGCATACACTTTTAAAATGTTTATGTTAAATTTATTTTGTTCAAATTTATTTATATGTATTTCTGTTATTTAAGATATTAATATTATTATTATTATTATTAAATATTAAATCTCAACCATAATAAAATTTAGTAGTTGATTTAAAGATGAAGATAGCAAATGGAAAAGAAATAGAAAGGAAGGTAAATTGAGACTGTTGTTGTATGATAACAACATATGTCCAGTCTATAATATAAGTCATTTCAACTAATTTATCGCAACCAAAAAATGGTAGTTAACTACTCATTAGATTTATCTTAAATTGAAAGAATGTTCCAACTTTACCTATATTGAATGAGGTTTTGAAGAAGAGAGAAAAATCCAACGAGTCATGTTTAAGCATAAACTACAGAGACAAAATTGATAAATAAATATTCCTCCAGTCCTAAATATAGGACATAATTTGTAGTGTAAATTACACTACAAACTAGGTCCTATATTTAGGACTGGAGGTAGTATTAATTACTCTCTAAATGATTTATACCGTGGACTAAGTCATTAATCTTAAAACACTTATATTATGGATTGAAGGGAGTATATTTATGTGTCAATCAATTCTTAGAGTTTGTGGGTCCTTCACTACCCAAAAAAAAAAAAAAAAAAAAACCTTTTGTAGTGGTTAAAATAGTGTATTTGTAGCGGTTTTAACGGCTACAAATGACATTCGTAACGATTAGTAAACCGTTACAAAATGCACCGTTGCAAGCTAATTTAAAGCGGTTAATAAAAACTGCTACTCATGAAAATAAATTGTTACTGTTATTGTAACTGTTTGATGTCACCGCTATAAGATGAGACTGAGATGACGTATTGTGTTAACAATTTGTAGTGGTTAACTAACCGCTATAAGATGAAAGTGGCTAATGCTGTAGTGGTTAATTTACCGCTACTAAATACATCCACGAAATTTTTAAAATTGGCAGCAAAAATTTGTAGTGGTTTACAAACGGCTACAGATTTGGATGAAATTTCAAAAATGATGCCAAATATTTGAAACAAATTTGTAGCGGTTACAAAACCGCTACAAACTTTTGCCGCCAATTTATTAAAAAATTTTGCCGCTATTTTTGAAATTTCATCCAATGATGTAGCGATAGCTTTTGGTGAAATTTTAAATATTCCACCAAAAATTTGTAGCGGTTTTTGCCGCTACAAAGTATTAACATTTTAAAAAAAAAATTGAGTCATTTTTAGATTATTTTATTATTTAAGTGACAATTTAAATTTAATATTAAAAAATTAATACTCGTAGATCCTTTTTTATTACAGATATTATATAGGTATAATAATGAGAATGTGTAGAGATTATGAACTTATTATGTCCATTAAATGATATTTGATTATGAAATTAATATTGATGATTATAGAAGGAATGTTGAGAGAATGTCCTTAAAATTCTAGAGAAAAAAATAATTAGTATCAGAAAATTATAAGAAAGGAAAAAAATGATATGAAAGATTTTTTTAAAAAATGTTTACCATATTTGATTCACTTGATCTCTCTAGAAAACGTTGACCGATAAGAGAAAATGAGAGAGAATGTGGGCGGGAAGAAATGAAAGAGTCTGTGAAATGAGGTGTCGTTGGGGTATTTAAAGGGATATTTGCTTAACACTTGTAGTGGTTGATGTGACGATTTTTGTAGCGGTTTAAGTGACGGTTTTTGTAGTGGTTGTTATGTTTGTAGCGGTTGTATTTACTTTATAGCAACTTTAAAACCAATACAGAAATTCTGTTTGTTTTTTAGAAAATATATATATATATATATATATAGAGAGAGAGAGAGAGAGAGAGAGAGAGAGAGAGAGAGAGAGGATTACAATAAGATAGGCATAATTTTTTAAATCAATCTTCTTCGCCATCCCAACAAAAAATGTGTGGAGAAAATGTTAGTTATGAGTTTAATATGTTTGTACACAAATTGAACTTAAATTAAGTGATAATAAAGTGTAACTTTAAAAAATGCATCGAACTATAGGTAAATTGTCATCGCCGTCAGGGAAGAAGTTTTCGAAATTGGCGAGCTGGAATGGCTCACTATCGTAGGCGATGTTATCACCATCGCCCGTGTCATAAAGGTCCCAAGGCTTTAAGTGAACCACCATATTCCAATCCATGTGCCTCTCGTTCTCGACATAATAAATCCGGTGTGCCTCTGAGGCAAGAATATATGGCTCATCATCTTGAGACTAACCAGTATGAATTGGTCGGGAGAAATTTACTGATGTGATGTTTAAGTCGTCAGTTGTGCGTCTCGGAAGTTGTCGTAAACTTGAACAGCGTTACACTGAAATGACCTTGGAAATTTATTTTGAGGACATCAAGAAGCTTTCCATAATACGAGACGTATCCGACTGCATGTTCCCGTCACTACTGTTCGTATAACTCCTTGTCCCAAAAGTGCCATAAACACCCAAGTTTTTGGTTAGCAATCCTTGATCTCGTGAAACCGTGCAAAACTTGAAATATTGACATTGTATGCCGTAAACTTGGCGGCATGGTTAAGAAGGTCGAGTGCGAGAGCTCTGAATTTTGGTGAGTGCGGGTGGTGGTCATTTAGTATTCTCCACGTAAACCAACTTGTGAATTCTCTATGGACCTTTCTGTCAATTTCGGAGGACATCTGTTTATGGATCCTGAGTTGACGTTTCACATTACTACTGAATTCCTTGCAATTAATCATGAGATGGCGATCATAAAATGTACGTATAAAATGTGAGGAAATATATAGGATGACATATGAGTGTACAATCCTTACTGAAGAAGGGTTCAACTTTAGTGCAATTAATCAAGACACGTCTTTGTGTTTGCAACTTCTCAGTTGCCGTCAGTTTAAGGTTCTCACTTCCTCTAACTGGTTTACGAACACGAGGGATTAACAACTATCTTGATGATGGCTTAGATTCAGGACAATCATCTACACGAGGCGGTCGGCTGAAAGACGTTCCAATGTCATGAAAGTACCTTGAACAGAAATACAGGACCTAATCCCGATATAACCTTTAGCTGTAGAACCTTTTGGCCACGCCTTATTCCTTATGTAAGATTTCAATTTCCCAAGAAAGCTATAAAGTAAAGAAGGAAAAATGTTTATAAATGCTGAAATGTGCTACTAGCAAATTTAGAAAGTAATGCTGATGCAATATATTTTAAATGAGTACCTCTCAATATGATACATCAAATAGTATTGAATTGGGCTAGCAAGCTTTGTTTCCTGTAAAGTGAATCAATGGGTATCATTTTGCAACTGTTGAAGCGAACACAAATACACTATGTTGCAATTACGGTGTAAGTTGTCGAGGTGACCAAGTTGACGAGGTCGAGGGCGACTACTATGGGAAGTTAATTGACATAATTCAGCTGCATTACCAGTGAGACAAGGTGGTAACTCTTTTTAAATGTGAGTGGTTTGATAATACTTCGCGTGGGACAAAAGTGGACAAATATGGAAATGTTGAGATCCACTGGACAAGGAGATATATGGTTGGTTATGACCAATTCATCCTTGCTCAACAGGTAAAACAAGTTTACTATACATTATACTCCACATCCCGCCAAGGGTGGAGGGAAGTTATCAGAACCAAAGCACAAAATATTATACCCAAGTCGAAAGAGTCAGAAACAAATGACACTATGACTGAACTGTTCCAAGCTGATGTGGAACATGTACTGCCCGTAAATATTGTGGAGGACGATGTACCAAGCAATCTGTTTGATTTCGCTGTAGAGTTAGAGTTGATTCCTATCCAAATTGGCGATGAGGAATCAGACGATGAGGCACAAGACCTAATAGTGAATCTGAGCTCAACGACTATGAGACTCCAGAGGAAGACGTGCAAGCAGAGGCCAAAGAACAGGAATCGTCCGGTTGATTTGTGTTAGTTCTTTGTTTATGACGATCTGTTATACTAAATACTCTGTTACTTTGCAGTGTCATATTAAGTAAATTTCTTATATTTATATATATATTGACATAATTTTTATAAGTGTTCAGAGATGGAGCATTTAGGAGGGCGTTCAGGTAGTGGCCATAGTAGTAGTCGAGCCCGCTCCCGTCCTATCAAAGGGGGTAGGGCGACGCCATCTGCCCTTTCTGTAGGCAAAGGGCTTAGCTCTTCCCTAGAGCTGCCGCCACCTTATATGTCCACTTCACTGTCGATTTATATATCATCTTCATCGTCACTTTATATGTCATCCTCACTGTCTACTACCGACTCTTTTATGGGCGGTATAGGTGTGCCTTTCACAGATTCCCATCCACAGCAAGGGGCAAAGCAAGTTTACTTTACGCTTTTTGATTGATTTACATATGTTTAGTTTTCTTTAAGCATCTATGTACTAACATTTTCAATACTTGACATTTCTTCCTTAAGCACACTACGTCGGCTCGGGGCTAGGCCAGGGAAGCTAGTTCCTCCGATACACCAATCTGGGGAACAGTTGATCCTATGACAGGGCTGGTATGGATCCGTCCGGTTGGCACCACTGAGTAAGTCATGTAAAGTTACTAGTAATGTTATGATTTTGTACTTTTAGTTTGTGTGCTAATATTTGCATCATTTCCTCTGTCTTCAGATTTAAGCCTTATAATTTGGTGACGGATTTCATTTCAACCCAAATATTCCGTAATTTCAATCAGCCTTGGATACTATTTATGCCATGTTTTCCCTATACTGTGTGACTGTTTTGTGAGTTGAATATGAACCTAAAAGCATGTTATCTGAGCAATTGTGTCTTAATTCACGCGTATAGGGAAATATAAGATACATCTCATAAGTTACGACAAATGCATAAATATCCTGTACATGCGCATAAGAAGAAGGCAAGCTTAAGAGTTTATTATGAACACACATAGCACTGCCGATACAATGCTATAGCATCGAGTCAGCCACATCAAGCTGCAATACAATGCAACTCATATGCTATAGCAAAGTAAAGGAAGCAATGTTGTGCGCTGTATGCTCTAACTTTTCCCCGAGGCTTTTTCAGGAACTAAGTGTAGGTTAATAGACGGACGTTAGTTCACGATTAGATTGTAAATGGATTGGAACAAAAGATGTGGAGTATCGAAGATTGAGATTTGGAGAATCCCGCAGAATCAGCAGAAACAATCTATCGAATTTGGAAAGTTGAATCAGTTGGACCTGACAGATTTGGAAAGGCCCAGATCACTGAACTTACACCGCAAGTAAACCTGACTATAAAAGAAAAAGATGGTTAACCCTAAAAGCGGTCGAGTCGTGGAGAGCTAGAGAACATTCTTATTCGGCCAGGCTCGAAAGAAGAAGGAGAAAAGCATTAAGCACGAGAACTCCAGGAGAACCTAATTCCTTCCTTGCAGTAAGACAGAGACAAGAAGACATGGAGTTGTCAAGTGGCAGGCCTCTCCTACGCCGTCGAAACCTCTGCCAAGCTTTTTGTTTTTCTTTTCTTGATTTTAGTTAATCTTTTGTCATAGCCTATTCTGTTGTGGTCTATTTAGTGATTCCCTCGTCAGTCATGAACTAAACCTCTTGTGGCTGAGCGATGATGAATTCTTGAGTGTAGAATGAACCTAGTTTGCTAGTACTTAATTTTATGAATTCAGTTTGAAAAGATTTGACCTATCATTGTAGGCTTCAGGCATGGGTCTACCGCTCATAACCTTAACACCTTGATTTGAAAAGATAATCTTAACTAGAAAATCGCCATAGGCATATGGGAGAAGTATAGTTTAGGTTGTACGTATAGGACGCAGAAGCTTTTGTATAGCTTAGTGGTGGGTTAACTGGATAACGTTGTGAAAGGCGGCTATGCTGTAGCATTGCGAAAGTTGTGCAGCATAATTGCTATAGCAACGCGTTAAGGCAATTGGGGGATTAATGCACTTGGGATGAAATCTGATGCTCAACCTATCTTTTACTGATATCTTCTTACGACTACAATCCTTTGTTATTTTCTATCTTATTAATTATAAACACAAAAATCCCAACTCAATAATATTTATTTTACCTTCTTTACACAATTGTTTGTGTGAATCTGCGTCATCATCGGTATCTCAGTCTCTGTGGGACGATACTTTACTTACTCTTTATTACTTGTTCGACTGGTTCACTTGCCAATAAAGAAATTGACCAACACCGAGCCAGACAAAGCACCTCTGGAGTCAAACAGCAAATGAGCTTAGCGAGACACAGCAGCAGATAAGCCAGCAAGCAAATAAGCTGCATCAAACACAGGAGATGATGAGGCAGATGCAGCTTCAACTCCTGTCCCTAATGAGAGGCAAGGGTACGAGGTCAACTCCTGGTGATGATGACCATGCTGGTGATGATGACCATACTGGTGATGATGATGATGATCATAATGCTGCTGTTTAGACTACTTTTTAATACATGTTCTTTGAAACATTATTATTTATATTTTATTTTCTCTATGTAAACTCTTTATGATTGTTATTATATATTTTCATGATATACGTGTTTTTTTTTATGTAATTTTTTTAAAAATATATATATATATATATATATATATAATAAAATGATTAAATTTGCGACGGAATTCAAATCCGTCACAAATCCTCTAGGATTTGACGGAACTCAAATCCGTCACAAATCCCCTAGGATTTGCAATGATTTGAGTTCCGTCGCAAATCCCAAAGATTTGCGGCAAAATAATTTTCCATCGCAAATTTTGGGATTTGTGACGGAAATTTGAGTTTCCGTCGCAATTATGACGAGGGTTTTTGCGATGGACAAAATCCGTCACAAATTCCGTCGCAAACGAATTTTGTGATGGAAAATCCTTTTTTTGCGACGGATTTTTTTTGTCGAAAAAATTGATATTTTGTTGTTGTTGTATAATTAAAAGTGAAGCAGTCATTGCAAATATAATTGCTCATTTAGGATAGCGGTGGTAGAAATGACTTTTTTTCTAAATGGGCTTTTGCAAATGGAAGATAGGATAAAAATCAAATTATAGATGTGATTTATGTTTGGGATAGCGGTGGCCGAAGTAACTTTTTCCAAATGGGCTCTTGTTTGGAATAGCATTTGAAAAGTCAATTGAAATGAAAAAAGACTGAAAAGGGCATGAATTTTATCGAATACTAAAGATATATATTAGTTGTATATTATGTGATAATTGAAGATAAAAATGTAAATTAAATTTAAATTTGATTAGAAAAAGTTAAATTGTTATTAAAAAATAAAAAAACATTGAGACCTTTATTAAATATATTTAATGTATAAAATCGTATATAAATTAAAAATACATATAAATATATTTAATAATATATTGCTTATTGGACTACTACCCCTAATAAGTTGGTTTCTGATTCTATCATGAACATGATTCCTTTATGCTGAAGATATGAGCACATATCTTGCAATATTTGAAACATATTCTTCTAGACTCCAAACGTCTGTTCTATAGTATATCTCAAGCTTGAATGAAAATAATTGAAGAGCTCATTATCATTTTAAAATCTCGATTGTGGCCTGAATTCTGAAATGTGATTAACGCTCATGTCTATAGGAATCAAATGGCAAGCAGAAAACACATTAATCCACCATCCTTTTGTTCAATGAGATATGACACTCGGAATCGTGTTTTTTTTTTTTTCAAAGTTAGACTGAAGACAAAGAAAACAAGGAAATTAAGCAATTTGAAAGCGGAGAACCAATAAGATCCTTAGCCGGCAAAGATAAAGCAATGTTAAGAACAAATCGAAAAAATTTAATCATGAAAGAGGGTACAATGGATGTTATTTTTTCCCAAGAAAATTTTCACACATCTCGGCATTTTCTGGTCAAGGATGACTTCCCCACAATCAAAAGGGAATTTTTGCCAAGAGTTCCACCAAAGGCATAAAAATAAAGCAAGGAAAGCATCAAATAGATTAATCCCACCAGTCATCAGTTATTCTGACTTGTTGTCTCGTTAAGGTTCAGTAAATTTTTGCACTCAAGCCTAAAAGCACAAAATCTGAAATAATGAAAAAGAATCACAATTATACTTACCTTTCCTTGTCGTAGAACTCAAGAAGGACATCATTGCTGGGTTAGAAGACGAAGGTTGACATAAATAATTAAAGGGTTAAGGTGCAAAACTACCTACATTTTTTTCAGAGGAGCACCTAGTAGTAAGTGTTTTTTTAGGTGTAAAAGTGCACACGTTTACAAATTAGGTGCAAAAATACCGTTTGATCGTTAAGTTTGATTTTTTTTTTTCTGACTGGACGATGATGTGGCATTTCAAATGTGCAAGAATATACATGTGGTTTTTATCGAAAAAAGCGCCCAACACCAAATTCTTTTTTAGTTTAATAATTTTACTTCAATTAAAGAAAAATTAAGTATTGAATGGCAAATGGACGCTAGCCAAATTCAGATAAGGAGAAAATTTAGCAATTATTAATTAGAAAATTTAATAAGAATGGAGGATCATAAATGAAAATATATTTATTGAGAATGAAGATAAAATTGTAATTATTTAAAAAGATCAAATGCAAAAAATATAAAATTAAAAATACTAAACTACCGCTAAAGAAATCTTCTCCATTTCCTCTTACGTTCCCTTCCGTACTCTATTTTTAAAACAAATACAAAATTCTAAATTTCATTAAATTAAATTAAATTTTTCTCAAGATTCATTTTTCACAACTTGCATAGCTATATATGGAAAAAGAAAATCATACATTCTTCAATTTTGTCAAAAGTATAATTTTTTTTTAAATTAATAAATATAACTATATGATTTTAATAAAGCACAAAGTATTTTATAATTTATTATATACGTTTGACCAAAAAAGTTCAAATGATTTATTTTTATTTTAGAAGATATTTATGTGGGTTAAAAAATTCATTTAATGTTAATAAAATTAAAGAATATAAATAATATATTATATCCTGAAAAAAATTAAATGAATTTAGTTTTAATTTTTATAAGAAGTAATTCATGTTAACTTTGTTACTTGATAATATATTGATTACATGAATATAGAACTTGTTGAGAAAAGAAAATTAAAAAGAGAGTTTCAACCATAGTCGATTAAAAATATATTGATTATATATAAGTCTGAAACCTGGTGAAAAATAAAAACTAAAGAAAGATACCATGATATTATATGTGAATGATAGACAGTTTAAATTTTAGTGTTTCTTTTAATTATGAATACAAGAGATAATGTAAGAGGTTTGATTATGAACAATTTAGTAATTTTAAATTCATATTATGATGTTTGGTCCTTTAAAGTAATTACAATTTTTATGTTCATTCTCAATAAATAAGGTTTTTCATTCTAATTTTTCCAAGAAAATACCCAGTGATCAGTCAAACACTCAAACATTACGATTCAGGAAGGAGAAGAGGGCGGTGATGCGCGGTTCTATTTCTGAGTGAAAACGGCATCGTCTAGGGTAGAGAAGAGGCAGTGGAGACCGTGAATAAAGGAGAGAGGCCAGACCTTAAACTTAAGCACTCATGGGAAGGTTCCTACTCGCAAGAAACTAAACTTCTCCAAGAATCAACTCTTGCCTATGGTTATGATTCCAAAAGCTGACAATCTTCAGTATCTGGTTGATTTGGTCAGAGACTGTAATAGGCTTCAAATATAGGTTGAGTAAACCTGGGCTAAAATTATGGAAGGTCATGCTACTAGGAAGATCATTGTGAAGCAATAGATGTGCATTGTTTAAATTTTAGCACTAGATGGCACAAAATCTATACCGCAAGAATAAAATCTTATGTGATTTCAAGTGTCTGCAAGTTTTAGAAATAAATTTGCATGTTTAAATTTACCTTTGAAGCAGTTGCAAAAACTCACAATGGCCGGATCATTGCATGAGGCTGTTGGGGCTGGCTATGAATCAATTCGGATGGCAGAAATTTTAGGGTTAACTAGATTCCATGATTTCACTGAAATCCTGAATTGATCTGACAATCCCCAGAGATTGAACTCTCATTATATGCATGGATTTTCCCCCTAAAATATATGCATTTCAAATGAGAAGAAAATAAAATTTTCAATTTCACCATCATATTTTTTATTTTAAAAAAGAATTCTACAGAAATTCTGTTTCCAGCAGAACTATAGTATCCATCAGTATTGTACAAACTGTAATCAAGAGACAGGAGTTGTATATTGGAATTCAACATCAAAATCAAATGGATGTTCAATAAAAACTCAGCATTTAACATAAGTTCAGAGGAATTTCTAGCACTACCTAGCACATAATGCTTCATAAAATCAATCAAATTCGTCGCTTCTTTGGGCGCCGGCAGCCATTATGGGGGATTCGAGTGGTATCTTCGACGCATACAATTGGAGACCTACCTGCTCGAGAATTAGTAAATCCCTCTCTCCAGCTCTCTATTGCTTGCCTCTTCTTCTTAAAATACGTAAATCCTTTCACTTTAATAACAACAGATTTCAATCCCAACACCCTAGACCTTCTTCCAACTTCTTCAGCTGTAGCTTCAGCAGCATATCTGGCAAGCTTTTGCCCTCCTTTCATGTCTTTCAAACATCCAACTGAGGACTTAAGTTTAACATTTCCTTTAGAATCCGTCACAGTAACAAAGGTATTGTTGCGCAACAGCTTTATATGAACAACATCATGTTCACGCTCTAAATTATACCCAGAGAGTTCAGAACCCCCCATAACACCCTTTCCATCCGTCTCTATAATTCTTCTCACAAAGTCCATAGGTGCGGAACTCATCTTCGACTCAGAATCATTCTGGCTGAGGGGGTTTACATTTCTTTGATGCTCTGGATTAAAACCTTGGGAAGGGTTAACACTTTTGTTCAAGGTGTTCCACCCTGAATTCATACTAGAAAATCCTCTGATATGAAGTTCTGTGGTTTCAAAAGATCAAGTAACCCCCATCAGCCAAATCATGTTCAAAACAAGCTTATGTTGTGGATAGATGATTCACAAGCAAAACAACATTAAGTGTGTAACAAACTTTCTATTTTCCGAATTTCACACTTTTAGAAATCTAATTGAACCACTACATAAAGGTGAATTGAACGTACAAAGAAGAATAACAACTTGAACAGATTCAAGACACACTTTAAACATCATGACACCATTCAATATATAACTTTTTTTGCCAAGAAAATATGGTGTTTCAAAGTAATTTGAAATGCTGTGTCATGTTGGAGGCATAACCATATATGGTTCATAGAGGTTAATCACAAATAGTTCAATCCAGAATTAAACAGAAAATTTTTTGATCAAGAATTTAAACAGTCAAATCAGGCAAATGAAAAATATGATGGCACCATAAAAAAATCAACGAGTATATCACTATCCTCCCAAACCCCTGTCCTCATTTCTAACACTTTCCAGAAAAGTGACATCAATTATACCAACTAAAGGCAATACTCAAATGTTTGTTATCAAGTCTACAAATTTCTAAGTTAGAGCCTTATCCCATGCCCCAAAAAAAAAAAAATCATCTCCTCACAAAGGCCAACATTCAATAGAAAACAAAAGGTAAGCTCCTAGACAAGCGAGGTGCAGCTACTAACGTAAAAAAAACTCGTGAATTTTCTTAATTTCCAATAATTTCTCATTTCCTCAACTTCTCGGCAGTCACATAGGGTTACTTTCAGCTAATCTGTGCAAGTCTCAAAGTTCACGTCGACAATTCGCTTACAGAACATTTGCCATCAACTAAACAGAAATAAAAAAATTACCATTGCTTTGCGGTAACCCTGAGAAGCACTTGTACATGCTTGCAGATTCCGGAGATCCAAGAGATCTCAGAGTTCCTGAACTGATAGAGCTTTGAAATGAACGACTGGCCTCAAAAAGAGAAGGCAGAGGCGAAGAAGAAGAGGATCGACTAGCATGGCGAACGATAGAGAGAAAACGATGCATGTTCCTTCTAGGGTTGCTCGTGTTACTGATTTGATTCTTCAGAGTTCAGAGTTGTGACACTTCGCTTTTCACTGGAACATGATCGTTCACGTAACGATGTCCGTGACGGAGCTCCGATATTCTTTTGGGTATTTCCATGGCCCAATAAAGCCTATCTGGGTTATTAGGTTGGGCTTTATTAGGCCCAATAAAGCGCTTCATAGCTCATGACACAAGGACAATGACAATTCTTCGAATAGAATTGATTTCGATAGGAAGACGCCAATATTTAGCAAACATTGTGATGCATACTTCAATTTAATTTCAGTAATTTTAAAGGGGTTATGGTTTAATCAAATTCTGATTTTGATCCTTATACTTTTAAATCATTATTTTTAGTCTTTATAGTTTTTCAAGAATCTAGTTTGTAGTTTGAGTTTAAGTGTAGAGAACAAAACTAAACCGTAAAATTATAGGGATTATTTATTAAACTTAAACCAAAATTTTATTAAATTATAGGAACCAAAGCCAACGATTGAAAACTACAATAACCAAAATCAAAATTCAATTAAATTATAAGGATTAACAATGATATTAACTCTTAAAATATTAAAAAAAAAAAAGGAATTGTCATAAATGATTACATAAAACCATTTAATCATCCATTTATATTTATAAACTTTATTATCCATTACTCACCATTTAAGATGGAGGAAACCTTTTACTTGCAAGTCTTTCCTAGAGTATTTTATTTATATTGAATTATGGAATGACATAAGAAGAATCCTTTTATTGTCTCTAGTATTCTTTTTTTTATATATATATATATATAGAAATCATGGAGTATCCTCCGCCGACAAATGAGAGATAATCCTCCTTTACACTGTAGTCATCCCGAAGGGGCATTGGTGCTAGCCAAATAACCTTCTCCATACACACCGCCAGGAATCAAACCCCGATTAGATGTTTAAGGGGTTGCTTTGGTTATTGTCTCTAGTATTCTCTCTTCTGGTGGTATTGTGTTACTTCCTTACATTAGTCTCAAAGTGTCTTTTTTTTTTTTTGAATGAAAACTGTAATTCATTAATAACTCAAAGGAGCAACTACAAAAAGAAAAAAAACTACAAACTACTATCATTCACCAACTACCACCTCCTGGAACGAAGGTGGTGGGTGATCAAGGAGACAAAAGTTTTCTATGATATTATGAGATAGCTTAGCTAAGTGGTCTGCTAAGCTATTTTGTCCCCTAGGAATATGACTAAGTAAAACTTTTCAGTTTTTTGATAACCACAACCTGGCATCATAATGTCCCTAAAAGGATGAGAATAATCGCAACCCCTAGTCAAAACATTAACAGCTTCAACACAATCCGATAGTACAATAACATTTTTGTATCCTTTATTCCAACATATCTGAAGACCTTGGATGATCGCAATGATTTCGCGCTATTCTTTGGGGAACTGTTGTGAGTTTACACATGAATCCGCATATCCATCGTCCATCATCTCCACTAATAGCGCCTCCACAACCACTTCTCCCAGACTTCAAAACTGAAGCATCCACCTCGAGAGTGATGACTCATTGTTGACGTTCTCGGCTGACCCATCCGGCAGTATTATGGTTAAAGTAAAATTGACAATTTGTTATTAAATCCTTATCCCAGCTTGCCCTGAAGAAACTAGCATGAGCGTTTGTGCTATCTTTGGTGAGTTCCTCGCCAAATAGTTTCTTACAACAATCCGCCAAAATGTCCCAGCAGATATAACCGAACAATGTAACCCAAGGGATTTTCTTTGTAAAATCCCTTCCTGTTTCATGTTTGAGATTCCACTGCAACCACTCTGCACCTTGAAGTGATGTGAACTTCTCCCATAAGGTCGGGGTAACTATTGAGATCCATCTTTCCTTTGCGTTGCTACAATCCCTCATTAAGTGCATCAAGTCCTCCTCCTAGTTACAACCAAAAGGGCATCTTGTTGACTCCTCAATGCCTCTTTGAACTCTCAGGCGTGCCATATGAACTCTCTCATGAGCAAAGGTCCATATAAAAGACTTAACTTCTCTGGGACAGCCTATCTCCACAGCATCTTCCAAACAGAGTCTCTGTCTCGATGTGTACCTACAAAAGAAAATGGTATGCGTACTTGACAGAAAAACAACCATCAGATGAAGGTTTCCAGTAGTATTTATCCTCCATTCTCTCCTCCCAAGGAGGGTGTGCACACATGATCCAATCAACAACTTGCGGGTGGAACCACCTGATCAACTTGTTTTGATCCCACTCTCCCCAACGGTCAATATAATCAACAACTTTCTCATTCCTGTCCGCGAAAGCTTCATTCCCGAGAATAAGGTCAATAAGGGTCTATTGATTTCAGACCAATTGTCAAAAAAAAAAAAGGATGCCGATTCACCATTTTCAATTTTAACTCCAACACCCCTTTGAAACTTATTCCAAACAGCACATATCCCTCTCCATGTTAAAGACGCCCCTTCCTTCTTCTGGATATCAGGTCTGAACCCTTCTCCACCATTATACTTATTACGAAGAACCTTAACCCAAAGAGCTTCCTTATTACACAAAAGATTCCAACACAATTTCATCAAGAAGGCTTCGTTCTATTTTTCGCATATCTTATATTATGAGGCCACCATCCTTCTTTTCTCTTGTTACCTGCTCCCATGATACCAGGTGGAGTTTCTTTCCTTTGTCGTCATCACCACATAAGAAACTCTTGCTCTTCTTTTCCAATTCCTTTACCAACCATTTTGGGAGAAGCATTGTTTGCATATAGTAAGATGGTAGAGCAATTAACACAACTCTAATAAGGGTAGTCTAACCAGCAAAGTTCAAGCATCCATGTTTCCACCCTGAAAGTTTCTTCTGAGTTTTTTCCAAGATCGGGGCAAAGGTAACAATTGATGCTCTCCTATGAATCAAGGGTATACCCAAGTATTTGCCTAGATCTCCAGTGAGGACAATTCCCATGCTCTGGCTAAGGTGAAGTGCCCTTGAGCCGTGAACCTTTCTAGAGAAACAAACTCTAGTCTTGTTCTTATTGATCAATATATTGCCCAGAAGCCCCACAAAAAGTTTCTAAGCACTTCATCATTCCTTCAGCATGTCCTTCTGATGCTTCACCAAACAAAATAAGATCATCTGCAAAACAACAAGTGAGAAATAAACGGACCTCCCTTTTTGAGTTGAATCGGCTTCCAAGAGCCATCCTTTATAGCATCATTAATGGTATGATTTAATCTCTCCATACACAGAGTGAAAAACTGAAAATGCATGGGGAAATTGGATCTCCCTGTCGTATGTCTCTAGAAGAAGTGAAAGTTTCTATTCTTTCACCGTTCCACAAAATCTGAAAGGATGAAGTAGTGACACAAGCCATTATTGCTTTGCACCATTTATCATCAAAGCCAACATCCTTAAAAGTGTCCCGGATAAAAGCCCATTCGAGTCTATCATAAGCTTTCTCAAGATCAACTTTAATTGCCATCCATCCTTTCTTTTTTGTCTTGGTTCTCATAGAATGTATGACCTCCTGGGCAATAATAATATTATCGTTGCTCTGTCTTCCTGCTATAAAACTGCACTGATGATGTCCCACGATTTTCCCCATTATCTCTCGAAAGCGATGACTTATAACCTTAGTAATGATCTTATAACTCACATTGCATAAGGAAATTGGCCTGAAATCCTTAATGGTCTCTGGGTTTTCCAGCTTAGTTATAAGGACAATATTTGTGTTGTTAATGTCCTTTACCCTTGATGGATCATCCAAGAAATCTTTCACCAATTTGCAAACAGACCCCCTACTAAGTTCCAGTATTCCTGATAAAGCACAGCCTGAATTCCATCTGGTCCATGAGCTTTAAAGGCTCCAAGGTTAAAAGTAGGATGGCGGATTTCTTCATCTATAACGTTCGCTTGGAGATGACCTACCTCTGCTTCATTCAACATAGGAAAGTGAGACCTAGTTCTAATCTCACAAACATTAGTGATCCTTGTTTTGAAGAGCTCCTTATAATACTTAATAGCTAGGTTTTTGAGAGTGTACTGATCAAAAACCCAACTCCCATCAGAATCCTTGAGGCCCTCAACCCTATTTCTTCTCCTTCTGATTGTAGCAGTAGTATGGAAGAATTTGCTATTTTTGTCCTCCCACTTCAACCAATTGTATCTTGATTTCTGGTACCACATCAATTCTTCTTGAGCAAGAACTTTGTTATACTCCTTCTAGAGTTCCCTTTCTGTTTGAGCAAGATATTGACTATCTCGACGTCCCTTGATCTTTCCACTTCTTCTATTCTTCTGAGGATGTTCTTCTTTTTGGAGTTTAGATTTCCCAGTTTCTTTCTATTCCACTCCCTAGAAACATTAGCAAATTTCTCGATTTTTCCATTCCAATGATCAATTCCCCAACTCTGTCTCACAACATCATCAAAACCTTCCTCAAGAAACCAAGCAGCGTTACACCGGAAGGGTGGCTCTTGGCGACGATGTGTCATCTCTGGCGAGCTTCTGAGCAGGATTGGTCTATGATCCGAGCCAAACTTATTCAAATGATACACTTTAGTTAAAGGATGCAAATGGTTCCAATCAATATTGATGAAAGCTCAATCAATCTTTTCTTTCAGTAAGTCACGCTCCCAAGTATATTTTTCTCCAACAACATCAGTTTCATTCAAGTGAGATTGAGAAAACACTCTTTAAACTTCCTCATAGATATGAAATTTGGACGAGATCCACCTTTTTTATCTTCCACATAAAGATAAGCATTAAAATCACCCATAACAACCCAAGGACCATTAACCATCTGACTAATTCCAATAAGCTCGCTCCACAGATTGCGTTTAAGAATACAGTTTGGTTCCGCATAAACACTGGACAAGAGAAAGCCCTCTACACAATTAGCAGGAACCACTTTAAGATGAATAGCTTGGGTGGAGGAAGAGACATATTGGATTGACAATTCTTCAATATTCCAAAGAACCCAAATGCCTCCCGCATAGCCCGTAGCTTCCAATCTTAACCAAGTGTTAAAACCCAACTTCTGAATAATTCTATCTGCCTTGTTGCCACTGATTCGAGTCTCACTTAAAATAAGAATTTTGACATTTCTTCCATGAATCACATCCCTTACTCTACCAGGAAAAGATTTTGAGGTTGCGCCCCTGCAATTCCAAGATAAGATATTCATAATTAAATAAAAAGAAAAGGTAAAAGGAAAATTGAACGTGGGAATTATTGTCCCGAATCAGAAAGCTCCATGACTTCGTCATCCCCTTGTAAATCTTCCCTGACATCATCCAGATTTTCGGATCCCATATAAATTTGATCTGTCGTCTCATTATTTATCTGTGTTTCATTATGCACCACCGTAGGGTTTGGTGGTTTAGGAGTTTCGAGCATTAAATTCTCTAAGCCTTGTAGTTGTTCTTGAGGATCTCGTGTTGATATGTGCTCCGATGCGCCTCCTCCCATCTCAATAGACCGAGAATTATCACTCTGTTTCGCCTGCTCCAGTGCTTGGTTAAGAATCAGCGACCCACCTTTTATAATTGAGCCAAAAACAAGATTATGAGTACAACCCACTTGTTTCCTTTTCAGGATGGGGGCCCCTATTTTTGGTCTTGAAACTGTTCCTCTTTTCTTGTCCACACTCTTTCTTTTTTCTTGATTTATAACTCTGCTTGAATCTGGCCTATTACGACCATACCCCACAATATCCTCATTAACAGCTGGAGCCTTAGTCGTTATCTCAATCGATGCCTTTAAGAAAGCCTTTGCATCTTTTCCGGACTCAACTTTCAGCATCGCAGGTACAATAGTGAGTTTCATATCATTTTTTGAATTGGAAGTTTCAGGCACCTCTTTCTTTCTCCATAGAGCAGCATGAGCCTTTTTTCATGTTGGGGTTAACCTTTTCCTTTGATGAAACATCCAGATTCAGCTCCCTCAGAATGTCGTAGCGAGACCCAATGGTTTTTCCTTCTTGTTTCCCAATTGATCAAACATTACTAGCTGACTTAGGATTCTGTTGTTTGTCTATCTCAATTTTTTGGGTACAGCGCCTAGCAAATAATGTAACCTTCATCCACGCGCCAAATTCTTCCTCAACCGGAATACCAGGTACACTCACAGCTGGTTGTTTTCCTTCTCTTTTGTTTACCGGTGTCGGGGAACGGCCCTGCGACATCCCTTGATCTGTTGAAGCAGCTTGGTGTTGTGTCTTATTTAGGCAAGTCTCTTGGATGTGTCCGTATAAACCGCAAGAGAAACATATTGTATCAAGCCCCTCGTACTCCACCGGGTATATACAATTCCGGAGTGAAAATATAGATTGAAGTTGCTTATTAAAGTCTATTTCAACACTCACTCTAGAAAACTTCCCTATTTCCACAACATGTTGGTTGTTCTCTCTTTGTGCTAAAGTATGGAGATCAACCTTGAGAGCTCTTCCAATTAGATTTCCAATCTCCATAACACATTCCTCCGAGTAGATGTGCATTTGAAGGGTAGGAATTCTTACCCAAATCGCAACCTTTTGTACCTTGTTACAATGGGGATTAAAATTTGGACTCCACCTCTGAACAGCAAGGTAGTGTCCTTGTATAAGCCAAGGTCCATCGAATAATAGTTTGTTGCATAGAGCTTCTTCTGCTGTTTTGAAAACAAAATAATTGTTAGGGAGATCAATCAGCTCAAAATTTTTAGAATGTAATAGCCACTTAACCCTGTCTTTCAGCATATCAAGATTAGTCTTTCTACCTAAGACAGTTAAAATAAGAGCATCCTTCCATGGCCTACAAAGATCTTTGAGTCTTTCATTTGAAACATTCAAAATAGGAAGTGTTCCTATCATCTTCTCTTGTTCTTCGGTCAGCTCCGATGTTGCCTTCTCCTCTTCTTTTAACCATTCCTTCATTTTTGCATCAAGACTCTTATCAAAAGCATTTTCTTCATTCCCCAACAGCTTTGCTTTGTAAGAAATCTGAGTTTTAATTTTAGGAGCCACTTTTGATTCTCTGCTCTCTTGAGAAGTTTATGTGTCAGCTACCTTCTTCTTTGCATTATCCTTCCACGCTCCCATCTTGTTACCTGGGTGCCCATCAATTACCCCTACATCCTGCATTGTTGCAGGCCTCTTCTTAAACTTACTCCCCAAGATATCTTCTTCCTCTTTAGATTTTCCTCCATCTCCATCTGAGGTTACCCCACTGATGCTCACCGGATCAGAAAGCATAGCGAAAGTTACCTCTACTATTTAGGCATCTGAAAAAAAAAAAAAAAAGTCGGCATTTCAAAGAGTTCCAAGATCCAATCAACAACTAAAAAAGTCTACTATTCCGTAATGATCAATCCATTTTTTTATATACAAATGATCAATCCATGTTACAAGTAGAAGAAAATATGAATATTTCTCTAACTAATGTTTGGTGTAATATATTTTTTTGGGAAAATTATAATCAAGGACCTAAGAAAAATAATATTTATTAAGAAGGACCATAAAAAATGGTAATTATTTTGAAGGACCAAAAATTAAAACATTAAAATAGAAAGACTAAATTGTCCTTTAGTCGATTTCCTATATTATCTCTAATTAAATCAGAATCAGTGATTGATTGAAAATAATAAATAGAGAGTTTCAGTATGGGTCTTCCAATGCCACCGATCAATATGACCCTACTACTCCTGTTGAAAGGGATGCGAGTGCTGTAACTTCGCAGAGAGTTTCAGAAGCTGTGGAGTTGTTGAAAAGGGGGAGGAAATTGCAGGCTTTGGGTGACTTTAATGGTGCTCTTGCCTACTTTTCCAAGGTAATAATAATTTGCTACTTTTGCGATTTCTTGGCTTCATTTGATACATTGTTGATGTCAGCGATTCTTGATTTTCCATTTGATTATATGACTTCAAAATATGGTTTAAGGAGAGGTGGTTCTTGTTATCATGATTAAAACTTGATTAATCTTTGCCCCTTTAGTATTGTATCCTTTTCAAACTTATGTTTTGAATTACCAAAGACAAATTCACATTTTTCATTTACAGGTGCATACATGAGCATTTTTCATTTGCAAGTGTAAACGTGAATTTGAAGTGGAGGTTTCAAATTGTCACGAATTAGTCCATTTTAAAAGAAATTTGCGTATGAAAGGTTCCTAGATATTTTTTTGTGTACGAATAAGTCAATTTTAAAAGAAATTTGCGAATGAAATATGTAGAATGAAAGGTTCCTAGATATTGACCTGTAAGTATTTTTTTTCCGGTTAATTAGATATGTCATTTGATACTTTTTGATTTTGAACCTTATTTAATATTATTCAGGAAATTGGTTCAACAATAATAGAGCCTAGAAAATAATGGATTGTCAACATTCGTTGGAGATTTTTTGTTACTTTCATATAGGTGGACAAATCATTAATGAATCGAGAGGAGTGCTACGCTATGAAGGAGGGAGAACAATTGGCAAAATGATTCAACATGGGCTATCATTGACAGAACTAATAACCATGATATCATCTTGTTTTGGGGAAGAAATAAGTGGGAAGAGGCTTAAATATAATTTAAAGTTTGATCTTTCTCAGCCTATAGACCTTATTGATGATGATGGAGTGAAGCAGTTGATAAAATACAATGAAGGTTGTGCTCATTTGTACATTACTAAAGATCAAAGTAGAACAACAACAAGCCAATCAACACAAGGGTAAGAGATTACTTTATAATATTATGTGTATATAAGTTTGAAATACTTTCATATTAGTGCACTTAATAAATAATGTTGGGTTAAATGTAAATGCAGTGCGTACACATCACAAGGACAACCACAATTTGCTGCTCCCACAAGTGAAAATATTATTGCTACTCCTCATACAATTCAAAGTGTCCCTGCAACAATATCTGAGTTAAATTCAACAAAGTGGCGTGAATTAATTGTGGCAAGTGAACCGATTTTTGATGATGTAGCTGCTTTTAGGGAAGCACTATACAAAAATAGTGTTGCACACAAGTTCTGATACAAATTTTTAAAGAACAGCCCTTATATCTGATTGCAAAGTGTGATGTTGATAGATGTAAGTGGAAGATCACAACCTATACAATTGTAAATAATACTCCATTTGTAACACCCCAAATTTAACACCCAAAAACTTGGCTAAACTATTTGAAATACCTCTAACAGGGTTGATCATTATCCAAATCGTTAAATTACATACCCCTTTCAAATAAAATTCATAATACAAAGTCAAAATAAGTTTCCAAAATATTTCAAAATTAAATACAATGCGGAAGTCTTAGGATCATGGCAAATAAAATAACATATCATAAGCTACAGGAGTACAAAAGAGCATTCAAAGCTCACTCCATAGGTGCCTTCCCTTGCTCCCTACTAGAATGTTCACCTGAAAAATGTTAATATGGGATGAGATTCCACGTCTTAGTAACTACTGAATATTTCTACCGTACACAAGCGAAATCACATATGACAAAAAGCAGGGGCTGATTTCAAATATATTTGTATATACTATAATTCCTCATACATAAGTATTTTACAAAAGTAATCATCATTATGTCAAATTGTGAACTATACAATTATACAATATGTAATATGCAGCCTCCCTTATATCACTGTCCACCCTTGTACCGCTGACTGGAGCCATAGGCTAACATATAGTCCAATAAAAACTCATTCATTTGACTGGATGGTTCCAAGCTCACCAAAACTTAAGATACACCCGGCCAAAGGTATAGAGCTTAAGTCTGGACTATGGCTCCCCTCCTTAATAACAACTAAGGAGGTGTCACATGTCCCACAACTCCAATGCAATCCGGGCCAGAAGAAAAACATGGAAGATGGGGCCCTGACAAGTACCATCCACTGTGCACCGAGTGGTGGCATAAAAAAAATCTTATCATTTAAATTCCTCCTTACTCCAACTCATCACAAATACAGCCGCCATGATAATTATATTCAATAAAAATAAAGTATACTAAAACAAGCTTCTATTTATATAAAATATCATTGCATGGTAAACCCAAACATCTCATAAAACCTTATCGGACCAAACTGTCATTTCTGAAATTCAGGACTATACTGTCATTTTTGAAATTTGGGACTAAATTGTCATTTCTGAAATTCGGGGGCAGAACCGTAATATTCAGCTTTCATTATAATAATATTGTAATACATGTACATATAATTTAGTTTATATAAAATATAACATAATTTATAATCATACACAATTCACAAGTATATGGAAGAATATTCAGAGTTACATGTTACTCTATAGTTCCCAAAAATTACCGCAAGGCTTCCCTACGTTCCTTCTCTTTCTATCTCTCTTTCACTACCTTTCTGTGAGTCTTGAGTGTTTGTGTGTTGTGAAAGAAGAAAAGGGGTGAGGTATTTATAGAGTTTTGGGTCTCAACCATTTTTCAAAAATCACATGTCTATCTACTACCCAACATGTCAATCTACCATCTATCTACCATTCAGATGTCCATCTACCATGTAACTACCATACACATCTCCATCTACCATCTAACTACCTTTCATATGTCCATCTACCATGTAACTACCATTCATATCTCCATCTACCATCTAACTACCGAATTCCCATCTTTCGATCAAATATCACATGCTTATCTACTACATAACCATCTACCATTCAAGTTAATATCTGATTTTTACCCTGATTGCAACAAAAAAGAAAACCGATTATCAAGAGCCTAGTAGTTTTCTTATCTCAAACTTATTCCTAAATTCTTTGTTCCAAAATTTGTGATATTATAAAAATAAATATTAAATTCTACTACAGAAAAATGTACTCTCATACTGAGTAATAAATTAATTTCTCTCGAAAAAATTTTAGGATGTTACAACTCTCCCCCTAAAAATGAATTTTGTCCCCAAAATTTGATATACGTAAGAATTCTACTTACTTAAGTAAATAAGTGAGGATAGGATTGTCGCATATTCTCTTCTGTTTCCCAAGTAGCATCTCCAAGAGCCATTCCTCTCCACACGACCTTTACAAGTCTAATGGTCTTGTTTCTTAATTGCTTATCCCTCACATCAACAATCCGCTCCGGTTCAGCTTTATATGTCATGTTATCTCTGAGTTCTATCTCTTCTACTTCAATAATATGGGATGGATCTGGTTGATACTTCTTCAGTTGGGATATATGAAAGACATCATGAAGGTTTGCAAGCTGTGGAGGTAATGCAATTCTATAAGCTACTGGTCCTATTCTCTCTAAGATCTCATAGGGACCCATATAACGAGGTGAAAGCTTCTTCGCTCGAATCGCCCTACCAATGCTTGTCATCGGTGTGACTCTTAGAAATACATGTTTGCCCACCTTAAAATCCAATGGTCACCTTATCTTGTCGGCATAGCTCTTTTGTCTGCTCTGAGCGGTGAGAAGTTTATGCTTAATCACTTTAATCTTTTGAGTCGTCTCGTCTACTAATTCTAGACCTAGTAAACTTCGCTCATTCAATTTCGTCCAACAAATAAGAGATCTACATTTCCTTCCATACAAAGCCTCATAAGGTGCCATCTCAATGCTGGAGTGATAACTGTTGTTATACGCAAACTCTGCCAGATGAAGATGATTGTCCCAACTTCATGCCAGTTCGATTGCACATGCTCGCAACATGTCTTCTAGAGTTTGTATAGTCCTCTCAGTCTGTCCATCAGTCTGAGGATGGTAAGCGGTACTAAACCTCAGCCGAGTTCCTATAGCATCTTGCAATGCTCTCCAAAATCATAAAGTAAATCACCGATCACGATCAGATATGATGTTGTTCGGTATCCCATGCAATCTGACAATCTCCTTCATATTGATTTTTGCTAGTCTCTTAAAGGAGTATTCTGCTACGATAGCCAAAAAATGAGCTGACTTAGTCAATCTATCGACAATTACCCAAATGGCATTATGTCCAGACGCCATTGAAGGAAGTCCCATGATGAAATCCATAGAGATGATGTCCCATTTCCACTCTTGGATTTCCAAATTTTGTAATAATCCAGGAGGCTTCCGATGTTCGATTTTGACTTTCTGACAAGTCAAACAACGAGTAACAAACTCAGTCATATCTTTCTTCATGCCTCGCCACCACCAATTTCGCTTCAGATCATGATACATCTTGGTTGCTCCAGGATGAATAGTATATTTGCTCCGATGAGCTTCCTCTAGCACGAGCTTTCTTATTTCTCCGTCGTCAGATAGACACACTCTTCCCTTATACCTTAATATCCCATCTTCCCCAATCTCAAACTTTCACTCTTTTCCTTCTTCAGTATCTTCCCTGACACTCAGCAGATAGTCATCTTCAAGCTGAGCGAATTTAGTTTCTTTCCAAGTTGTACTTTCAATAGTTAATGCTTCCATGGTAGCAACCAGGCCTGACATTACATCAATAGATGTACTCGGTACATCCTCAAGTAATTTATGTTCCCTGATCATCAATTGCGCTACATGGATCGTCTTTCTGCTTAAGGCATCTGCTACAACGTTTGCTTTTCCTAAATGATACTTCAATTCGTAGTCGTAGTCCTTGAGAAACTCCATCCACCTCCTCTGCCGCATGTTAAGTTCCTTTTGGTCAAACAAGTACTTTAGACTCTTATGGTCACTAGAAACCTCGAATTTTGAACCATAGAGATGATGCCTCCAAATCTTTAGAGCAAACACTACTGTTGCTAATTCTAAGTTGTGAGTAGGATAGTTCCCTTCATGTGGCCTCAACTGTCGAGAAGCATAAGCCACTACCCCACCATTTTGCATTAGTACACACTCAAGACCTTTCTTGGAAGCATCAGTGTACAAAGTAAATGTCTGAGTAGGATCTGGAATTATAAGTACCGGTGCCGTAGTCAACTTTGTCTTCAAATTTTGAAAAGCTACTTCACACTTCTCCTCCCATACATATGGTTAACCCTTCCTAGTTAACTTTGTTAATGGCATAACTATATGTGAAAAGCCCTTAATGAATCTCCTATAATAACTAGCCAATCCTAGAAAACTTCTGATCCCGGTCACAGATTTTGGTTGTTCCCATTGAAGAATTGCATCAACTTTAGTAGGGTCCACTGCAACACCTTCAGCTGATATGACATGGCCTAGGAATTTTACTTCCTTTAACCAAAATTCGCATTTAGATAGCTTCGCATAAAGCTTGTGTTCTCTCAATACTTGTAACACAATTCTAAGATGCTCTTTATGCTCTTCTTCATCCTTAGAATAGATAAGGATGTCGTCAATAAAAACTACTACAAATTTATCCAAATATGGCCTGAAAATTCTATTCATGTAATCCATGAATACAGCTGGAGCGTTTGTTAGCCCAAATGGCATAACAAGAAATTCATAATGGCCATATCTTGTTCTGAATGCAGTTTTTGGGATATCTTCAGCTTTGACCCTTAACTGGTGGTAGCCTGATCTGAGATCAATCTTGGAGAATATTGATTCTCCAATCAATTGATCAAGTAGATCATCAATCCTAGGTAAAGGATATTTGTTCTTTATAGTCGCCTTATTCAACTGGCGGTAGTTAATGCATAGTCTTAGGCTCCCATCTTTCTTCTTCACAAAGAGCACAAGTGATCCCCAAGGAGATACGCTGGGTTTGATGAATCTCTTTTCTATCAATTCTTCAATTCTGCTAGTTCCAACGGAGACATAAGGTAGGGAGTTTTAGAGATAGGTCATGTCCCAGGTGCGAGATCAATAGAAAATTCTACTTCTCTCTCTGGGGGTAAATTTGTCATCTCTTTTGGAAATACTTCTGGAAATTCGTTCACCACTTCGATGTCTCCTATCCCTTCTTCCACTTCCGCTTGAATGGAGAAAAATACCATGTACGCAGGATAATCCTTATGAATAAGCTTTTCAACTTGTATTGCAGACACTAATTGTGGTCCACTATGACTCAGAGTCAACTGCAAGAGAGATAGTCTTTCTCTTACAATCAAGGATGACGTCATTTGCTGACAACCAATCCATTCCTATTATTACGTCAATACCCTTCATGGGTAGACAACAAGATCTATAATTGAGGTTCTACTATCAAACTCAATTATACAATTCGAGCAAGCCTTAGAAGTTTTCACTGAAGCTCCCGCTGGTGTAGAAATAATCATATCAAAAGGCAATTCGCATATGCTTAAATTCAATCAAGGCACACAAGCATACGATATAAAAGAGTGTGTAGCACCCGAATCAAATAAAGCTTCAACTTCGAGGCCTTGGAGTTTGAGGATACCTTTAATCAGATTTGGTGAAGCACTTGCCTCCTGGTGTGATAATGTGAACACTTTCCCTGAAACTGTAGTTCTAGCATCATTGGCTCCTTGAGACTCTTCATCACAGAACCTAGAAATGTGTCCTGGCTTTCCACAGTTGAAACATGTCACACAATGTCCTTGGTGTACTTTCCCACACTTGGCACACTTCGATTGTTAGCGGTGCTAGCAACAGGAGCTGTGGATCTCCTATAAGAGTTCTTTCCTCCACTAAATTGACTCTTCTGGGGTCCACTGAAATGACTCCTCTAAGGTCTATTGAAATGACTCCTTGATGGTCCACCAAAAAGATTTCTTGATGGCTGACTAAATTGTGTATTCACACCACTGAAGTTATGGTTGTGCTTCTTAGTGATTCCCCCCATAGGTCTCATAGGAGGAGTAGATCTGGCTTGGAATCCCTTCATATTCTCAGCTTCTTCTTCTCGCTTGCTTCTGGCTATCGTGCATAATTTGTCACATATTTCTTCAAAATCCTTTACTCCATCCAAAAATGGTGACAAAGCCGTTTTTAAATCTAGTCTAGCTTTCTCCACTAATCGAGCACACATCCATTTAGAGTTGTTTTGCGAATACTTGCAAAATTTAGACAACTCCAAAAAGCGAATAATAAATTTGTCTTCGTGTAATTCCACTTGCCTGAACGTAAGGAATTCAGCTCCTTCTCTATTCTGATTGAAGGGGGAAAATAATAATTCTCAAACTTTTCTTTAAACTCTTCCCATGTCATCTCAGCATCATCATTAATTTTAGTGCTTTCCCACCATTCTTGAGCTGCTTTCTGCATCAGTTGCTCAGTCACTAGCACCTTTTGTTATGAGCTGATCTCAATAACTTTGAAAATCTTTTCCAGATGTTTTAGCCATTCTAGTGCTTCGATTGAATCTAGCTTCCCCTCGAACATTGGAGGAGTAAACTTCCAAATTTTTTCCCAAACCTCAGTAATAGGTGGAGGGTGATACTAAGAATGGGAACTACTATGGCCTCTTGATTCCATGCAAGTATGACTGTCACCCCTAGAATGATGATTAGGAGGATTTCTTTCCCTAATCGGTTCCTTCTCCTTTCCTTGATTATTACCTTGGCCTCTTCTCTCTGCTAATTCGTCCTCGTGCCTATTCACTTTCTCTCTTACTTCCAGGATTGCGTCATGTAACTCCGCTAAAAGGGCATTGTTATCCCGAGGAGGGAGACCATTTTGATGCGGAGGGGGACCATTTTGATGCGGAGCAGGGGTTGAATTAGTCCTTCGAGTTCTCCCCATTCTCTCCTCCTATGATTAACATTATAAGGACACTAAATAAGAAAAAGTAGCTAAATAAATTCTAAATCTATACAAAGGGAAGTGCACAAGTTATGATATTTATTTTGCCATGACCTCTAAAAATATTTTGAGAAAACAAATGCTTAGAAATTTCAACAAAAGAGCCACAGAACGTTTAGCTCTGATACCAAAAATGTAACACCCCAAATTTAACACCAAAAAACTTGGCCAAAATATTTGAAATACCTCTAACAGGTTGATCATTATCCAAATCGTTAAATTACATACCCCTTTTAAATAAAATTCATAATACAAAGTCAAAATAAGTTTCCAAAATATTTCAAAATTAAATACAATGCGAAAGTCTTAGGATCATGGCAAATAAAATAACATATCATAAGCTACAGGAGTACAAAAGAGCCTTCAAAGCTCACTCCATAGGTGCCTTCCCTTGCTCCCTACTAGAATGTTCACCTGAAAAATGTTAATATGGGATGAGATTCCACGTCTTAGTAACTACTGAATATTTCTATCGTGCACAAGCGAATCACATATGACAAAAAGCAGGGGTTGATTTCAAATATATTTGTATATACTATAATTCCTCATTCATAAGTATTTTACAAAAGTAATCATCAGTATGTCAAATTGTGAACTATACAATTATACAATATGCAATATGCAGCCTCCCTTATATCACCGTCCACCCTTGTACCGCTGACTGGAGCCATAGGCTAACCATAGTCCAATAGAAACTCATTCATTTGAGTGGATGGTTCCAAGCTCACCAAAACTTAAGATACACCCGGCCAAAGGTATAGAGCTTAAGTCTGGACTATGACTCCCCTCCTTAATAACAACTAAGGAGGTGTCACATGTCCCACAACTCCAATGCAATCCCGGCCAGAGGAAAAACATGGAAGATGGGGCCCTGACAAGTACCATCCACTGTGCACCGAGTGGTGGCATAAAAAAAATCTTATCATTTAAATCCATTCTTACTCCAACTCATCACAAATACAGCCGTCATGATAATTATATTCAATAAAAATAAAGTATACGAAAACAAGCTTCCATTTATATAAAATATCATTGCATGGTAAACCCAAACATCTCATAAAACCTTATCGGACCAAACTGTCATTTCTGAAATTCGGGCCTAAACTATCATTTTTGAAATTTGAGACTAAAGTGTCATTTCTGAAATTTGGGGGCAGAACCGTAATATTCAGTTTTCATTATAATAATATTGTAATACATGTACATATAATTTAGTCTACATAAAATATAACATAATTTATAATCATACACAATTCACAAGTATATGGAAGAATATTCAGAGTTACTTGTTACACTATAGTTCCCAAAAATTACCGCAAGGCTTCCCTACGTTCCTTCTCTCTCTATCTCTCTTTCACTACCTTTCTATCAGTCTTAAGTGTTTGTGTGTTGTGAAAGAAGAGAAGGGGTGAGGTATTTATAGAGTTTTGGGTCTCAACCATTTTTCAAAAATCACATGTCTATCTACTACCCAACATGTCAATCTACCATCTATCTACCATTTATATGTTCATCTACCATGTAACTACCATACACATCTCCATCTAACTACCTTTCATATGTTCATCTACTATGTAACTACCATTCATATCTCCATCTACCATCTAACTACCGAATTCCCATCTTCCGATCAAATATCACATGCTTATCTACTACATAACCATCTACCATTCAAGTTAATATCTGATTTTTACCCTGATTGCAACAAAAAAATCGATTATCAAGAGCCTAGTAGCTTTCTTATCTCAAACTTATTCCTAAATTCCTTGTTCCAAAATTTGTGATATTATAAAAATAAATATTAAATTCTACTACAGAAAAATGTACTCTCATACTGAGTAATAAATTAATTTCTCTCGAAAAAAATTTAGGATGTTACACCATTCTTGCGTGTGAAAACCTTTGATAATGAACATGATCATTCAGCACAAGACAACATGCAAGTGTTTCATATAAATAGGTCAGATCTGGTGGCATCTATAATTGTTGATAATATTTGGACCAATCGAGGCAAGGCACCCAATGATATCCGCAATGACTTGTTTCATGAATATGGGGTACAATTAAATTATCATCAAGCTTGGAAGGTGAAAGAGAGAGCTTTGGATAAAATTAATGGGTCAATACAACAATCATATATGTTAATCCCTTGGCTATGTAATCATTTGATGGAAGCTGATCCATAAATAGTGGCGAAGTGGACTTCATATGTCAACAACCATTTTGAAAGGCTATTTCATAGCATATGGGTGTTGCATAAATGAGTTTTTGCTTGGATGTAGACCAATTTTATATATTGATGGATGTCACCTAAGCAGCCCATATCTAGGGACGCTCTTGGCTACATCTACTTATGATGCAAATAATGATTTGTATCCATTGGCTTATGCCATTGTAAATGGAGAGACCTATGAAGATTGGTCATGGTTCTTGAGGAATGTGAAGGAATTGATTGGGTCTCTACAAATAACTATAGTTTCTTATCGTCATAATGCAATTGTTGGTGCAGTTAGAGAAGTATTTGGTGGGTCTCGTCATGCCTTTTGTTATAGGCACGTAAAGGAGAACTTTACTGCTGAGGTCTCTAAAGTATGTAGTGGACATCGTAGAAGGCGTAAGGAGGATGCATTAAAATTGCTTGATAAAATTGCATATTCTCGATTAGATATGGATTTTGTTAAGGCAATGGGAAATCTTAGGTCCTTCTCTGTCGACTTAGCAAGATGGGTTGAGACACAAAGTGATGTTGATAAGTGAGCTATGTCGCGCTTTTTATTTAGACGTTGGGACAATATTACTACTAACCTTGCAGAATCTTTTAATGCATGGTTAGTTAAAGAAAGAAGAGATAATGTATGTGTGCTGATAAATGAGCATCGATAGAAGCTAGCAAAAAAGCTTTATGTTGCCAAGGAAGCTATGGGGAAATGGAAAAATGGTGTTGGACCCAAAATTGAAGCTATACTAAAGGAGAATGTTGCTCAAGCTGAAGGTATGGTGGTAGTAGATCACGGTTCAGGTCAAATGCTTGTTTGCGTAGGTCGAAAAGATTTAAGAGTTAATGTGGCATTGAGAGAGTGTACTTGCCAAGCCTGGCAAATGACAGGAATCCCATGCCCTCATGCTTGTGCGGCAATAAAGAATTTACACGGTAATGTCTACACATATATTGAAGAGTGTTATTTGTTGTCCTCACAGCAAAAGATCTACATGAACACCATAATCCCAGTAGAAACTCATGATATGCCCAACTTAAACCAACTGTCCCTCGATGATTATAGGACAAATACCTTTTTACAACCCCCCATTACAAGTCGACCACCTAGAAGACCTAAAAAAAAGCGTTGTGAATCCCAATTCCAACATAAGGTGCAATATCAATGTTCTCGGTGTCACCAATCTGGGCACAACCATGCGAGCTGTACAAATCCTAACCCAACTGAACTATGATGATGAACTTGTGAAGATAATAGGTATATATCATTTTTTTAATCATTCAATGTTATCTTTAACTTTATAGTGATGGAGACAATGTTTTGTTTTTGTATATCCAGGTTCAAATTGAGCTTTGTGGTGATGGAGACAATGTACACAACAAGGGCATCATTGGTGGCTTAAACGACTAGCTCCGTAGGATATATGCTTTGCAAAATATTTGATGGATTTTATCTATAAGTTTGGGCATATGACTTGTGTGCTTGTAAACAGCTTTTATTATGCAGAATGAGTTGTTTTGGAGTTTTGTTGAAACTATTGATAAATACTCATTAGAATGATCTAAGCAATGGCCAGATTTTTCTATCATCAAAACATAAATAATTGTTCTTATATTGTAATTGTAGATTCTAATTGTACAAACTGACAGTCTAAGATGCAAAAATGGGCAAAGAGAAAGAAAAAATGGCCAGATTTTTGTATCAACAAACATAAATAATTGCTATTATATATTAATGAATAAGCGTTTTTGTAGACCTTGCACCGCAGTTCTAATATATACTATATTATAAAAAAAAATTGGAGCCGTAAAAGTAAAACTTGTTTTGTGAATTTATCTCTTTTCAAGACTTGGGGCAATGGATGGTAAGCAGGAAGACTTGGAGGCGTATTGTAAAACGCTTTTTTTTTTTTATTTCTCACCTTTACAAAGAAATTGTAGAACCAAGGGCAATTTAGTCTTTCTATTTTAATTTTTTAATTTTTTGTCCTTCAAAATATTACCAATTTGTATGGTCCTTCTTAATAAGTATTATTTTTCTTTGGTCATTTATTATAATTTTCCCTATCTTTTTTTGGTACATGTTTGGTATAATATTAGGAAAGGAAGAATAAGCTGGCCAAGAGAAAATTAATTAATATCAAATTAAAATTGGGCCAAATTAATATCAGATAAAATATAAAATTAGTTTAAATTATTTTGGATTAAATTAAAATCTTATAACCGATATTATATTCTTATATCACATTGTGTTGGGGGAAGAATCACTCGAAGTTCACCCAAAAAAAAAAAATCACTCGAAACAGGAATAGCTTGTCAACCAAAAACCAAAAGCATATAAAGACCAAAAAAAAAAAAAAGGAGCACCAAAACTTGAATCGGGGCTTAAAAACCATCAAGCCACCGCACAGGAACGCCGGGAATACCCAAAAATTCGATATTTCACATAGATTCAGAACATAGTTTATTCCGGTCCTCGGAGTCCGGGGAGTTAGCACTCTGTTCTTCCAAAATTGAGCAGAGTGCAAGCATATCAGAATCATCGCCGAATTTCCGTATAATTTGTTCTTTGATGGGTAGAATTATCTTCAAAGCTATTTTCGGTTGACAGAAAATGGCCAAAGCTGAACCTCGAAGTCGCATCGTCATCGGGCCATTGGCGCAGTTCGACCTTTCCAATCACTCTCGAAGTTCAGTTCGATCAGTCGCCATATTTAGAGAATCCGATTCTGGAGCTGTATTCTATGTTGGCACTCAGTCTGGAACGGTCCTTTCACTCACTACAGATCTTAACAATGCCGCAACTAGTGCCCCCGATGTTACAACTGAGTTGGAATTTTCCAAAAACGCTTCCTTTTTGAAGAAGCTTTCTTTGCTTACAAGTGTTTCAGTGAGTAATTCCCCTGTGGATTCCATATTGGTACTCGGCGAGATAGATAAGCTTTTGTTGCTTTCCGATGGGTCATTATTTATGGTCGATTCTGCTCTGACTCAGCCGCTGAAAAGATTGAGTTTTTCGAAGGGCATTTCTTTAGTTACACGGAGACGGAGTAATGAATCAGATAGTTCCAAGTTTTTAGGGACTGTAAATAGTTCTTCTGAACACTCGAGTACAGGTCAACGACTAATGCAAAGATTGGGAGGTGGGTCCAGAGCTAATGGTTTGAGAACTAAGGAACCTGAACTCCACAGCGAGGAGAATTTTGTTTTTGCCATTCTCATTGGCAAAAAAATAATGCTTGTAGAGCTAGTTTTTGGCCATGGGGCTAGTAGAAGCGACAAAGACATCAATGGAGTAACTGGGTCTGTAGTGATTTTGAAAGAGATTCAGTGTGTTGATGGAATTATGACCATGGCATGGCTCAATGATTCAATTATTGTTGGCACCATCAATGGGTATAACTTGATTTCCTGTGCTACAGGACAAAGTGGTGTGATATTTTCCTCGCCAGATGTATCTCATCCCCCACGTTTAAAGTTGTTGCAGAAAGAATTCAAAGTGCTTTTGCTGGTGGACAATGTGGGCATCATTGTTGATACTCATGGCCAGCCAGTGGGTGGTAGTTTGGTCTTCCACCATGGCTTGGATTCTGTAGGAGAGATATCTTCTTATGTGGTTATTGTAAACGGTGGGAAAATGGAATTGTATCATAAAAGATCTGGTACTTGTATTCAGACATTACCATTTGGTGGGGAAGGAATCGGGCGTTGCATTGTTGCCTCCGAGGAAGAAGGGGATGGGGATTTTGTTGCCGTTGCCACAGCCTCCAAGGTACGTTCTTTTGATAATGCGGGGGTGCAGCAACCTTTATTTTGAATCCACTATTTGACATGCATTTTTATCTTTATTATCATTGTTAGTGTATATGTTCCAAAAGGGTCATAAACAATTCCAAAGGGAACGGTCGCCTGAATGAAGGCTTCCACCCATATCTGTAGAAATTAATTAGTTTGTAGAGTTCTTAGTTGGTGCTTTGGTATCAGTTAGAGTGTTTCACTGGACAACCTCCAACCTCATCGTCAATCTCATCAAAGTAGGATGTTTATCCTTCTTGAAGTTATTATTGAAAAACAAGTTATTTAATATATTCTTGTAATCTGGGTACTTCTGAAATGGATACTAGGTTTGTATTTCAACATTTGAACTGCTGGAAATACGTGCAAACCTTGTGTATCTACGTGCTTTAGTGACACTGATGACCCTTTTCTATTGGTAGATAATATTGAGGTTATTGAGAGAGATCCCAGAGTATTTTCCTGAATACTAGACAATTAGCTCTCAGTGCTGACAAACTACCTAGCTATCTACGATCTATGATCAAACAATAATGTTTTTGGTGAAAGAGGGAATATTCATTTATAGTCCTACTTGCAGTGAACTTTCTACTGCTAATCGATGAAGTTATTTTTATGCAGTCTTTCTTTTTCCTGAAAAATGAATTTCTTATGTATTTCTGCTCAACAAGGCCTAATTGTGTTTATATGAATATCCAAGGTTTTAATATTTTTCGTAATTTAGGATTTTTTTTTTTTGGCATGTTCAAGGTCTTTTTTGACCTTTTCTTTGTGCATTGTTTGTGGTGGAATAAACCGGCCCAAGCCAGGCTTCTTTAAACCTATGTTATTTGATAAAAGTAAATATATTGAGTTATTTTGGTCCCTTCATTTTGAATGTTATTTAAAGCTAGCATCTGGTTGGATAGTACATATAAATGAAGCCTCCAGGCCTAATAGATTGCAAAATGTTACTATGTATGATGTTTCTAATCTAAATCACACATAATTTGAGTTGAATCGAATTGAGATTGTTGTTTGACTGATATTGGACAATATTTGATCGTATCAAAACTTTTTGGATTCTTGACTCGTATGACTGAACAATATAATTTTAACTTATTAGTTTATAGTTCATTGTACAAGAACTTAAGTGATTTACTTTTTGATATATTATTAGGTGATTTGCTATCAAAAATTACCTTTGGAAGAACAAATAAAAGACCTGCTTAGGAAAAAGAACTATAATGAAGCCATATCATTGGTTGAAGAGCTTGAGGCTGAAGGTGAAATATCAAAGGATTTTCTATCCTTCGTTCACGCACAAGTGGGATTTCTCTTGCTTTTTGACTTGCATTTTGAGGAAGCAGTTGACCACTTTCTGCTTTCCGAGACAATGCAGCCTTCTGAAGTATTTTCATTTATAATGCGAGATCCAAATCGCTGGTCCTTGCTGGTACTGTTATGCTCTTATATCTCACTGTGTCTTTTATTGTTTATATTTAGAGGTTAAGCCATGTGAATGTGGTACAGATGTTCAAACCGACTTTTGTAGGTTCCTCGGAATCGGTATTGGGGTTTGCATCCTCCACCAGCCCCACTTGAAGATGTGGTGGATGATGGCTTGATGACAATCCAAAGAGCTTCTTTCCTGAGGAAAGCAGGTGTCGAAACTATAGTAGATAATGATTTTTTTCTGAATCCTCCGAATAGAGCTGATTTGTTGGAGTCAGCTATCAAGAATATCAGCAGGTTTTACATTCTTTACAGTTGTTATCTCCATTTTTAGGTTGCTGTCACCATTGTCTCTATCATTGAGTCTGAGTTTCCTGTAAATGCTACTTGCTTCTTCATATTGACCTGTGATTCTTTTCATTGTGAAAGAGAGATTTGGGTTGGAGAACAGAAATACATTTATGGAATATGTAGGTCTCAGTATAGTATTATGATAGCAAAATGTAAAAATGATCTACTTGGAAGCTTTCTCATAGCTGTAGGCATTGTGAATTCATATAGGTATTTGGAGGCTTGTCGAGAAAAGGACTTAATGCAATCAGTGAAGGAGGGAGTTGACACTCTATTAATGTATCTCTATAGAGCCCTAAATCGTGCTGATGATATGGAAAGACTAGCTTCTTCTACAAACTGGTGTGTTGTGGTATGTGCAATGTTATTAATGCCTAGTCAAGTCACAAATACGATTGTATTGTGTTTATTCCATTGATCCAAAAAGTTTTGAATGAAATTAGATGTTTTTAGTAATTGACATGGGTTTTTTTGTTTTCTCTTGATGATTTTAAATGTCCGAATGGATTAAAATATACATGAAAGCCAAAGAAAACAAAAAAACTCAATGGTTAAACATTTTGAAAAGTCTGCTAAACTAAATATCTCTTCTCATTTGATGGCCTGAATGATGATCTAATAAATATACATGGATGTTGCAGGAGGAGTTGGAACAAATTTTAGAAGGATCAGGACACTTACGGACACTTGCCTTCCTATATGCAAGCAAAGGAATGAGCTCGAAGGCTGTGGCTATTTGGCGCATCCTTGCAAGAAATTACTCTTCAGGCCTATGGAAAGACCCTGCTGTAGAGAATTCTCTTCAAAATAATGAAGCAAAGGTTATTTCTGGTAAGGAAGTTGCTGCAGCCGAAGCTTCAAAGATTCTTGAGGAATCATCTGACCAAGATTTGATTCTACAGCATCTAGGATGGGTATGTATGGTATTCATGCAGGTCTAATTTGTTCAGCTTCATTATTTTGATGATCATTACATGATCCCTCCCCCTTTGACCATTTTCATATCAGATTGCAGATATCAGCCAGGTACTTGCAGTTGAAATTTTAACATCAGAGAGACGAGAGATCCAGCTTTCACCTGGTTGGCCTTAACTTTCTAAGCATGTCTATACTTGATAATTTTTATCACCATTACTTTTTGGCTCCTTGTCTCTTACCCAATGGATTCCTTACATTCATTGTCATTAACTAGGAAGAAAATCTTGAATGCATTGTTAAATGCTGCCTTATTTGGAGTTTATACTTCTGGTTGTCCAGTACAAGCCAATCTGGTGTGCCGTTTGGTTCAGTGTGACCAGAGAATCAAACAACAGCAGTTGCACCATTTAAGATTTTCTTTTTAAGTTTTTAGCATAGCTCGATGGCGCGTGCCACCACATGTTTTACATTTCTGGTGGTTAAAGTGTAGTGGTGTTACAATGTCCTGTCACATCTGTGAGGGAGTAGTTGTATTAGATATTACAATGGTATTGTGATCATGTCATGTGTCTGACATAATGAAAATTTCAGTCGTCATATGAACATCGTGGCTTATTTATAGTCGAATATATATCCGTGAACAAGATGCCTATGCATGATGAAAAGGAAGAGTATGCAAGAGGTTAACTCTCCACCTGTGCAATTATCTCATAGACTGCCCTGCATATATTTTTGGTGTCCAGGTCTTGTAAAACTGATTGTCAGTTATGATGATGTACTTTCCTAAATGGCTCTCCATTATCATAGTAATAATTATGTTTTCACTGCACTTGTTGTGCATATTGTATCTCCAGTATTGATGTACAATTATTTTATTTATTGCAGATGTTGTAATTACAGCTATTGATCCACATAAGGTAGACATTTTACAAAGGTATACTACTTGTCATCTGCTGGCACTTGGCAGTATGTCCATTTCTTTTAAATTTCTCTTAATCTCTGAGGATTTTTTTAAAAAAAAACTGTCAATCGTCCTCTTTTTATAGTGGCTTTTCCTTTTCTCTCTTAAAAATGAATTGTTCCTGTGCTCAGCCTGCTTATTATGATTATGGTTGCTTAATACCTAAGTTTTCCTATTGCTTATTATCTTTAGTCATGTTTCTGTATAGAAAGTAATCAATAAAGGATAGAGGAAAACATTTCCTCCTCCATTAGCATAAAAGAATAACTATACAAAATGGTGGTTAAGTAAGAAAGCCTTCCAATTTTGTTCAGTCTATGTAATGGAAATTTCCTGAAGTACCATTAGTAGTACATATCCTGATGTAAACTGAAATCTATTCCAACGTAAATGTAATGGCACAATTGGTCCTCGAATGCAATTATATATATTTTATTTATTTCCATAACTTTTTTATAATTTAATACGATTGTTATTTATGCCTTTGGTTTCTTAGAATTCCTCCCTGTTTTATATAAATCCCTCCTTTCTTGTTGAAATTCTGCTTCCTTCTTTCACCCTGGCTTCCTTGTTATTCTAGGTATCTCCAGTGGTTAATTGAAGAACAAGATTGTAATGATACTCAGTTGCATACATTGTATGCTCTCTCACTTGCTAAATCAACAATTGAAGTATTTGAGCCTGAAAATCCTGATAGTGGGAATTTGGATGTTAAAAATTTGGCTACTACGACAAACTCTATCTTTCAGAGTCCTGTCAGAGAAAGATTGCAGATATTTTTGCAATCCTCTGACTTGTATGATCCAGAAGAAGTTCTTGACTTGATTGAAGGATCAGAGTTATGGTTGGAAAAGGTCAATTTGATTCTTTCTGATTCCTTTTTTTTTGTCTCTGGAGATTTGTTACTTATTATCCATTATGATGATCGCCATTTTTGAATGATTCCTTTCTGTTGAGGTACCTTGGATACGTCTTACAAAGTAGGGATTATTAACTTGATTAGAAATCTCTTATTATGTAGGAGTCTCAGAGTCAGATTGTTTTATAATTCATCTTTATCATTAGGAATTTACCTCGTAGCTGAAAGATATATTTTTCTAAATGTTGAAAATAAGGGGAGTTACAATAGCTGTGTGTAGAGTGTTTTTCTCTGGCTTAGTTCTGCCAACCATTCCTTTGATTTAACCTTATTTCAGTACTTTCTTTTCTTCTGTCTATAAAATGTTACCTTCCTATTATCATTGGGTTGGGGGAGGGGCTCATCTCTCAGATTTTGTCTGTTTCCTACAATTTGTGGTGATATTTTAATTATTTTACAGATATATAAAATTTGGAAAATAATAAATTTGGCCTGTAAGGTATTGTATCTTTTAAGTTGAAGAAAGATGAAAGAACACATTATTTCTCACTAACAAGGAAGTTTTTCTTCTTCTTTTTTAATTCTCAGTTTTGATGGCATTTGACATGTATTTAACTTAAAACATGGGATAAATCCCCTCCCTTTCCTCATTAAAGATCCAAAAGTTGTAGATTTCCTTCATTTCTAATGAAAACATAGGGCGTGTCTCCTTCCTTTGGGCACAATCCCTTCTCTTTTCCTATGAAATTCCAAATATAGCCTCAGGGAAATTTTTTTTTGAACTTATAGTTTATTCTGGCTCACTTTACAGGCAATACTATACAGAAGACTTGGGCAAGAGACTTTGGTTCTCCAAATTTTGGCTTTGTAAGATTCAAACTAACTTAACATTTATCTTGTTTTTATCTAGATTTTCATGAACTTATTTCACCAATTGCTGATAACAATGCACGCATGTGATAGAGTAGTTGACAGATTACTGATCTCTGGTGTTGGCCATGTCTGTGCGAGGCTTGATCTGTGATGCTTGTTTCTGCTTACATTATATCTCTAAATTTGATAGGCTTCTTCATGCCTCTGGTTTATGTGCATCTTCTCTTTATTGTAATGAAAATAAATGGAAATATCATGTGCAATGAAGTATGTATTCTTGGAAGTTTTCTAATGACTTTTTTCTGACACTGCCTTCTAGTCGATTTCCCACACTTTAAAATATATGTGAATAGCTTTGCAAGGTTTCAGTGAGATACGAAATTTGTGTATTTTATGTGTCAAAGTCATTGTGACAAAATGCGAATTTGAACATCACTTGGGATTTATAAGACTGGGTGTATCATGAATCTTTAAAATTTGAGTTTGTTGGTGATCCTTTTTATTTTTTAAAAAATTATATTAGGAAGATTTGAGCTCTAAACATTACTCACGCCTTGTCTCTCTCTTATCACTTGAACTAGACCTTGCTGGCTTTTTGAGAATATATATATATATATATTGGTGAACTATTTGGGAATATTTTCATTCTATCTAATCTGAGGTCATTCACCTTCCTATTGAACCATAATCATTTAATAAATGAGGCCTAGGATGACATGTAGTTAGTCATTTGAGTTCTTTTTTTGGATAAAATTTGAGTGCTATTTAGTGCCATCTATATTGAAGTTTAATGATAGGGTTTTAATTAAAGTTTTTATAATTAGAGATCTAATTGTATGCTTTTGAACTATAGAGATTAAATTAAAAATTGATTGAAATTATGAATACCAAAAATTTTATTTCTAGTAACAGAACACTTGAGTGCAAGTGGGTTTGACAATTGTGATTAATCATAAACCTGTAGATTTTTGTTTACTATTTGTGTGTTTTGGTTCCCAGGAAACTGGAAGACAGTGAAGCTGCCGAGCAGTATTGTGCCGAAATTGGCAGAGCTGACGCATACATGCAGTTAGTCTTCCTTTTACCCATGCTCTCTTAATGCAAAACTTTCTAAAAAGTACACGTCTTATAGCAGTATTTTGCCCTTTCCTTAATGTGTAATGACATCAGATTGCTTGAAATGTATTTGGATCCACAAGATGGCAAGGATCCAATGTTTACGGCTGCTGTTCGCCTTCTCCATAATCATGGAGAAGCTCTGGACCCATTTCAAGTTCTAGAGGTATTGAATTCGTTCTTTTCCAATAACATAGAAGACTGTTATTTTGAATATTTTCGTTCCATTTTCAATCCTATCCCCCCCCCCCTCCCTAAAAAAAAAACAAAAACAAAAGACTCGGCAACTTGCACGAGAACAAAAGGAGTGGGAATGTTTCAGCATCAAGATTGGGGGAAGGACAGATTAAACAGTAATAAATAAACCCCCTATAAATACTGCAAGGATGCATTGAGCCATAAACTCATGGATAGGATGTTATTTTTAAGATAAAGGGTTTTAACAGATGTAAAATCACTTGCAGAATTACACTCACTCATCTTCCGTATTGTTTAGTTTGGGTTTATAGTCTTAACAAAAGCTTGGCCTTGACAGAAACTGTCACCAGATATGCCTCTTCAACTTGCTTCTGAGACTTTATTAAGAACGTTAAGGGCTCGAGTTCATCATCATCGTCAGGGGCAGGTACTTCCATGTCTTTTCAAACTTTTCTGATAAAAGAAGGCATATTATCACAGAGAAAAGGGAAGAAATATACTTCCTCCAATTCTAAATATAAGAACAGGTGGAGGGGTTTGCTTTGGTTCTCAATATAAGCCTTAGTAACTAACTTAACTTTCTTAATCTCTGCAAATTAGTTATCAAGTTCCTATAATAAGAACTGAAGGGAGTAACTAGGGGAAGAACTGAAAGTCTGGAAAATATGTTATTTTTTCAGTTCTCTAGTTTTATTCTCCCTCTGGTCCTATTTACGAGAGCTCGATAACCAAATTACGCGGTTCAAGAAAGCGGTTAGAATTAGTTAAAAACAATAAGTGTGTTTAAGATAAACCTTCTTTTTCCAAGTATGCCCTTATTTATAAGGGGCAAATAAGAGAGAGAAATAGAGTGAATATAGGTACCAACAATTTTTTAATTAATGCAATATATGTAATCAATGAGGGGCAAAAATGGAAAAAACTCATTAAATGCTCAGATAACTCTTGCCGAGCTCCTATAAAAATGACCAAGACAATTTAAATTTTAGGCTCTTATAAAAAGGACCGAAGAGAGTATTTTCTATTTGATACCTGCATGTCATGCACTTTTCCTATCAACAAATGTTATGATCCAGTAGTTTTGTAACTTAAAAGTTTCTTTGCCAGATTGTGCATAGCCTTTCCCGTGCTGTAGACATAGATGCAAGGTTGTCAAGATTGGAGGAGAGATCAAGGCATGTACAGATCAATGATGAGAGTCTCTGTGATTCCTGTCATGCACGCCTCGGCACTAAGTTATTTGCAATGTACCCTGACGATACCGTTGTATGTTACAAGGTTTGTGCATTTCTTACCTCATTTTCCAATCATGCAGCTATGTGTAATATTAGAAATTTTGTACATGTTTATTCAAAAAGTAAATGATTGAGGTGTTACCTTTAAAGTTGATCTTCCAGAAAGGGATTGTTTTCTTACTCTATTGTTGCTTCCTTTATGAACTTTGGTCCTTTGGGTTTAAGAGAAGTACTGTTGATTTTTATTCAACGTTCTTAACCCATGACTTGAGTGTTTCCCAAAACTTGTAAGTTCAATCTGAGTTACTATCAGAAAAAAGAAGTTATTTGGTATAAAGATATTTTCTTAATGCTTATCTGCTCACTTGTAAGTGCTTTTTTTTTTTTTCCTTTGGTTTCTGTGACGGCATAATGAGGTTGATTTGTTATTTTCTCTTATGTTGATGGATTGAGGAACAAAAATGATATGTTACTTTGCAAGTTTGGATTGTTTTAATCACACTCAACCTTTTGCAGTGTTACCGTCGACAAGGCGAGTCAGTATCTGTCTCAGGCCGTAATTTCAAGGAAGACATCATAATTAAACCAGGGTGGCTTGTGGGGCGTTGATGTGGAATCCAAATGCTGCTATTATTGGCCAATATTGCTGAAGCAGAACCAGAGGAATTGCTATTTCATACCATGTTGAGATGGTGAAGATAACTGAGTTCAAGGTTCAAGAGTATCATCAGCACCTAACCACCAACATTTAGAAGATGCAAAGCTCTCAGTATGTTGCTAACGATCACATGATGTTACTGTACATAGATTTGTTTTTTTAGTTCTTTATTCTGGCAAATGGCATTGTAAATTAGAGATATGGTAATTAAGTTGTAAATTTTGGCTTTTAAATAATTACAACTACATACATTCTTTCATTCTGGTTGATAAATGTATGATTAGCTTTGAGTCCCACGGGATTGGAACTGGTTGCTGAGAATGGACACTAGTTGTGTCATGTAACGGGATTTTTTTGTTTTTTTAATATCACAGGAATAATACATTTTTAAGGTGATGATGATAGTATTATTTATAACAAGTCCTTTGGTTACATTGTTTTTACTTGGCTGCTTCCCCTCCTCCTTGTTTTGAAAGTGTTGGGAACTTGTAAGAGTCAAAGGGTTTGCAGTTTAAAGATGTTTGAACAAAATTCAAGAATTTTAAATGAGTTGAGTGATAAGTACTAAGACATGCCTCACGACTTAAGAAATACAGTACTTGTAGAAGTAGCTACTAAGTGGAGCACCTACTAATAAGGTAATATTAGCAATGAGATAGAATTCAAAGAATGTAAAATGTATCCTAGTTTTGTACAAGTGTCCGAAAACCCTATTTTGCCCGAGCATTTAAGGTCTGTTTGGCATGAGGGATTTGGAGGGGAGGAAGAATTTTTTTGAGTTGCATTTAAAAAAAATTGGAGAACCGGGGTTATATTTTAATGAAGAGAAGATGTAAAATAAAACAGTAAAAAAGGGTAACAAAATAGTAATAATAATAACCCCACTTTTCTATTTTTTTTTAAAAAAAAATTGGACTCAAATCTTTTTCCCTCCATTTATTTTTCCTCTCTTCCCCTCATACCAAATAGCCTATCAAGTAATTCGAGTTGAGAATCGGGCTAGGGTCAAACTCGAACACTATCAGGCCTTTTGTAAAACATGTTTGATATTATTAATGTGTTGTTTTATGATTATCATGGATATTTCTATTAGCTCTTTTTTTTTTTTAACCTAATTCAGATTTTCAAATTGATTTTTTAACTTAATATTATGTAAAAACAAAGAATAATGTTAAAATAAAATGAACTTTTGATCCTCATATTATTTTCATAGGAAATGTATTTTAAATTGTTAATTATATTTTTTGTTAATGATTTTTTTTTTTCCATTTTTAAAAAATGTTTCAGATTAGATCAATGCCAGACTCTTACATTCAGGTTTTGGGTCGACCTGAATTGCACATTCTCCGATCACCTTTGATGCCCGAATATATTCTTTGTATTATTTCTAGGATGCCTACGATAGATTTATAAAATGGAAAATTACAAATAAATACCATTTTGAATTTGTAAAACCCCGTGTCCTTCTATTGAATTTATAAAAAGATCGAGAGGGGACAAGGACTTTGAGGGATATGCAAATTCATGCAAAATGACCACAATGTCCTTGCCCTTAAGTATGTGAAAATAAGTTCTGCAAACTCATTCCCATTAAAATTTTCATTCGCCCCTGCCTGTTGTAGCCCCAATCCGTCGTCTTCACGCGCCGCCGTGGACGACGCACCCGTTGCCGTGGTCGCCGGCGCTGTCAGCTCTGTGAAGATCGAGGAGAAAGAAGAGGAACAAACAGTGACCCGTTCATGACACACTTAAGAATACAAAACCAACCACGCAGTGCATAGTACACTCTCGAGAATACCTTACCAATTCTCAAGAATTGGCAAGGTAATGCCTTACCATTCTCGAGAATTGGCGAGAATGCCTGGCCAATTCTCGAGAGTGTACTGTCCACTGGGTTTGAACTTAGAAGAACAATAATAATAATAATAAAACAGAGAGGAAGAACAAGTTGAGGGCTCAGAACTAAAGGGATGAGAAGGATACCTAACGGCGGCGGCGAAAATGGTGTCCACGACAATGGTAGCGGCGTGTTGAAGAACGGTTGTGGGGCGACGGCAGTGGGTCAAGATGAAGAACGCGACAGCAATGGTTTCCACGTAGACCCTGTGACGCTCTCCCTGCGCCCGACCAATTCCAGGATTGAATCCTCTCCCTTTTAGTGAGAAAGTCCGACCCATTCGTCAGTCAAACCCAAAGACGAGGGGTACAACCAAGTTAGACAAACAAATATCTTCTCTGTTTAATCCTCACTTCCATATGATGGACCAGGCCGCTTGTGAGATGTTAACCCAAAGGCATGAACTTGAGACGCTAATGATTGGTCCACATCCATAGAACATGCAGAGGCCCACAGAAGGAGTCCACGCTTGTCGAGTGTCCTTCCCTTTTTATAAGATTCAAATTTGTTGGCACAAGTGGTAAGCGATTTGTGTCGCTTAAACAAGTGCGGCTCGACGCTTGTGAATGCGAGAAAGCCCCGAGACTCACCCACCATAGCCAGTGTGCGACCTGCGCGATCCGGATTAGTCGGGCGAAAGCCATGGATCACCTTTGACGGCAAAAAAAAAAAATTGTCAATGACCCAACATATAATACTCCGTCCGATCTTAAATATAACATATAGTTGACTATTTTTTTGGAGATTAAAAAAGCTAAATAAATTACTTAATCATATCATATGTTATGTATCTTTGATTATATATCAATTTATTAGTCAAACTAATTAGTTTATAGAAAAAAAATAAAAATAATCTAAAGTAATTTAATTAACTTCCTTAATCTTTTCAAAAAAATTAAACTTTGTCTTATATTTAGACCAGAAGGGAGTATTCATTTTAGATTTTAGATTTGTCTATATGCATTATTTTCCAACTTTACCCCTTTTTTACTACAAATTTGTAGCTTCATTTTAGGTTTATCTGAACATTTATTGCATTTTTTTCAACTATATACCCCTTGTAATCTGCAAATTTGTGAATGAACGTGTCCCAAAATATATAAGTTTCATTTTAGGTTTGTCTAAATACATATGCATTTTTAAAAAAATTAACTGTATTCATTGCATTTGTTCTTTCTCACTTATGCATTTTACACATAAGAGCATAATTAAAAAAATACATTTTTTAATTTAACCGTTTTATTAATTAACCTCGGTTATTTTTACACATAAGGGCATAAGTGAAAGCTTATTACTCCCTCCAAATCACAATTATAAGACAACATTTGAGAGTTAGTTTTGGTCCTAATTATAAGACAACATTTTAATTTTTGTCAATTTCTTCTTAAAATACCCATATTTTATTCTCTCAAGTGTATTTGGTTTTTGATGAGTATATGTATATATGTTATTGCGTAGACTCTTATAGTAAGTAAAAATTTTAAATTGTTGGATTTTAATTTATTTATCAATCAGCTTATATTAATTTTTCAATACATACATACATACATACATATATATATATATATATATAGACACACATTTACACACACACAGATATATATGTGTGTGTGTGTCTACACACAAATATATATAGACACACATATGTGTGTGTGTTTATACATATATGTATATTTGTGTATCTATGTGTGTGTACATATATGTATATCTTTGTGTGTGTTTGTCAATGTATGTGTGTGTGTACAGATATATATAAATATATGTGTGTTTATACATATATGTATATTTGTATACCTATGTGTGTACATATATATGTATATCTTTGTGTGTGTTTGTCAATATGTGTGTGTGTGTGTTGTGTGTGTTTATACATATATGTATATTTGTGTATCTATATTTGTGTACATATATGTATATCTCTGTGTGTTTGTTAATATATGTGTGTGTACAAATATATATAAATATGTGTGTGTCTATATATATGTGTGTGTAAATATATGTACACACATGTGTGTGTATAATATACATATATATATATATACGCACATATATGTAATATAGCAAAACTATTATTTCAATTAGAAAGCGTGTAGAAAGAAAAATTTTAGGTTGGAGAAGTATGTGGTAAAAGTCGTTAATTTACTTTTACTTATGTCATTTTAAATTTATATGAGGACATTTTAGGAAAATGAGTAAAATTAACTAATTTAACTTCTCTTCTTAATCTCTCCAAAATCGATTAAATATGTCTTATTATTAGGATCGGAGGGATTATAAAGAATACAAGGACGGAAAGAGTATTTCCCTATTTGGTAACGTGTGCAAAAAAGAGGGGTGTGTTGGCCAAACTAATCAGAGATAATGTGACACCTGTCCTAAGAATGGCGCGAACCATCCACTTATCCTCACGTTTTATCAAACCTTTCCTGTCCAGTGTACAATTGGACAGTATGAATTTAATTGGATTTTTTTTTTTAAAAAAAAAAGTTCATCTTTCTAATTATCATTTAAAGAAGTGATCTCCTAAAATATAAGAATTAAAAAAAAAATCTAAATCTAATTTCTTGAAATTAAACGATCCAAATCTCAACTTAAATTGAGCATACAGTGCTCCTTTCTTTTAGAGTTTTAGTTTCGGTATAAAACAAGATTATTTCCTTCCATTTTAAATATAGAAGCTAATTATAAGGTTTACTTTAATAATAAATATAGAATTTCAATATACTTTATCTTCCAAATTTGTAATTTTTCCCTCTAACTATCATTATTGATTGTGTATATTAAGGAATAGTTCCAATACAAATTATTAAGAGTTAAGTAGCAAATTTACTCTTAGAAGTTTTCGCTGATGAGTAATGTTATCTTGAAAGTTTTTCTTGTTTCAATGTTGCCCCCGGAAGTTTCAAAATGTAGCAATTTGTCCATTTCCGATAAAAAGGTAACGGTCAACATCAAGATTTTGACGGTGAATGTTAGTATTTTAACGAAATAAGCCAACATCGTCTACGCTCTTCAAACTTCCTAGAATTTCGGCATGAAAAAACTTCTGCGAGAATATCGCTCCTGCGCTTATATTTTCGGCGCGATTTGCTTACTTAACCCAATTATTGAATTATTGAATAGAATATTTTAGAAAAATTCATTAATACGACTAACTCGTTCAATTTTTTTAATTTTTATAAATTATTTATTTAGTTCTTATAAAAAGGGAATACTATTTTTTTTTATCATACTTGTTTATCTTAAAAAGGTTAACATTATCCTTAGTTAGATCAACTTGTGACAATAGCCAACTTCGATTATTAAAGTTTTGTGGTCATTAAAATTGAAATTGACCTTCAAAATCGAAATCAATAATGGCCAATAAAACTCTAATAGAGAGATTTGTGAAAGGCAATAAAGAAAGTGACTCAATTATCATCCTTGGTGGGTTTTCAATTATTGACCCTATCTATGCTTCAAGGGACATCTCAAAAATCAGTTTCCTGTTAAAAATTTTATTAGTGAGAATAATTTTTAAAAAATTATACACAAAAAAATATCGATCCTCTACAAAGTTCGTACAGACAGAGAAATATTTTAAGGAAATCATGAAACATTTGTTTAAATTAATCAATTTTTTTTTTCTTAATCTAACTGAATAATTTAAATTTTAAGTATTTTATGCTACATACGTATATTCTGCAGGCATTAGTACTTAATTTTCTGCCACTTTCTTTCACATTTATATTATCAATTAAAAATATATAATAGGAAAAATTATAATGAGGTCCCAAGGTACGAAAATAAATTCTTGTGATAGTTGTGAATAAGCTACTAAATTCCCCTTACTAAAAAGTCCCTACGTCAAAATGGTTTTTTATGTTGTCGAAATGACTTTATTAGTTCTTAAAATGTTCCTATGAAAATCTCTTTGTGAAAATGATTTAGTGTTGTCAAAATGGCTTTTGCATGTGATAAAAAATTCTCTGAGTTTTCCATACATGTAGAATTTTTTTAAAAAAATTGACAATATGAAAAGTCAATTTGACAACATTAGAAGTCATTTTCACAACGAGATTTTTATAGGGACATTTTAACAATTAATAAAACCATTTTGACAACATGAAAATTTATTTTGATGTAAGCACTTTTTTGTGAGGGGAATTCAGTAGCTTACTCACAACTAATCTTTGTGAGGGGAATTTGATATGTGACTATTTTTTTTTTTATTATTATTATTTCACCGTAATTTGGGACTTCATTGTGATTTTTCCTATATAATATTAAGGGATTAGATAGTGACATAATCATTTTTTTTTTACCGTCAATATCATATATTACCTCTAGTCCTAATTATAAGACCGGATTAACTTTTTTTTAGAGAGATTAAGGAAGCTAAATAAGTTACTTAATCATATCATATGTTGTGTATCCTTAGATTATATATTACTCCCTCCGGTCCTAATTATAAGAGCTAGTTGACTTTTTTGGAGAGATTAAAGAAGCTAATTAGATTAGCTTAGAGTATTTTTATTTTTATTTTTATTTTTTTCTTCCAACTAAATAGTTTGACCAATAAACTAATATATAATCTAAAAAACATAACAAATGAAATGATTAAGTAACTTATTTAACTTCCTTAATTTCTCTAAAAAAGTCAACTAACTCTTATAATTAACCTATAGGTAGTATTCATTAGTCAAACTAATTAGTTTGGAGAAAAAAATAAAAATAAAAATACTCTAAAATAATTTAATTAGCTTTCTTAATTTCTCTAAAAAAATCAATTTGGTCTTATAATTATGACTGAAGAGAGTACTTTAGATTGAACCCATGTAGGTACATACAAGTACATACCTTTGGGGTGAAAAAGATAGATTGAACCCGTATACGTACATATCAAGGGATAACATTTTTTACATATTATAGATAGCTTGTGTTATCAAGGATTAATTTTCAGTTCTTGTGGTTTAAATTGAATTGAATTTGGAACCTTCCACACGATTATATATATAGCTATGTTGTGTTATCAACGTTTGTGTGGTTTAAATTGAATTTTGGCTTTTCTAGGTGAAAACCATAATAGCCAATTAAACTCGATCTCTTGTAGAGCAAAGAAGGATACTTGTCATATTTTCGTTGGTTTTAATTGCTATCATAACTTGTCTTGAAGAACATGAGAGTTTAGATGAGTTAAATTCCATTTTTGTTATGGAAGTATTGTTAAGGGGGCACTCAGCACATAAAAGTTTTTTTGGTATCATTTTTGCTTCGGAAGTTTACAAAAAGGAGTAAATATATCTCGAAAGTTTTATTTAGGAAAGAATTTGCGCGAAAGTTTTTTTTTTTAAGAATTTTTAAAGTTTACAACAGAAAGAACGATCCAACGGTCAAGATCAACCGATTAGCAAGATTATTATGTTTGTAAACTTCCAAGGCAAAAATGATACTAAAAAACTTCCTCTTTGAAATCTTCAAGAAAAACTTCCACAAGAAAAATTGGTATTTAACCCCGCTTAGAATCATCAAATAACTAATTATTGATAATGACTTTTTAAATTTTCAAAATATTAAACAATTTAATACTTTTTTAGTTTTTTTTATAAGTGACTTGAATTAATTCAATGCTATTAAAAAAAAGAAGAAAATACAATTACCTCTCTTCACTTTTTAAAGGAATGTAACGGTGTGTGCAACACCTGTAAAAACAAAATTGAACAGTATGAGTCACGGGTAAGAATACTATTCTTAGGAGCTACTCCCTAGGATAAGAAACGGCAAACTGAACAATTTGAGTCGTGTCCAAGTATGCTATTCTTAAGAGCTACTCCCTCGGATAAGAAACGGCAGAAGAATAGAGTGAATAGAACAACGAAATCTATAAGAATTCAACATGAAAAGAAAATCTTAAAGGAAGAAAACATGAGCTCAAAACTCAAGAGCGGTGTGTCTGACCCTTATAGGCCTTACGCACATGAACGCTGGGAAGCTTAAAAGACAATAAAATGCTGGTTTGATCATCATTAAAAAGCACTCCACATGATTAAACAAATCCTTATCCTACAAAAATAGAACGAACAGAACAAAGAAATACATAAAAACTCATCAGGTAGAGAAAATCTTAAAGGAGGAAGAGATGAGCTCGAAAACTCATCAAGAGCGGCGTGTCTGACTTTTCTAAGCCTCATACACATGAACATTGGGTAGCCACTTAAAAGACAATAAGATGCTAATTTGATCATCATTAAAAGCCATAAATTATCTTTAAACAAGGCGGTTTATAGTCATTAATTGGGCATATTAAAGCAATTAAAATCTGCACTTTAGGTATTCAAGGTAATCGATGAATAAATATATGAGAACTCTGCAGACAAAGAAAATTAATCTCAAAAGAGGAAGAGAGATGAGCTTGAAAACTCAAGATCAAGAGTGCTTGACCCTTATAGGCCTCATACACATGAGCATTGTCCATGAAATCTTTTGTTTTCCCAACAAAAAAAAAAAAAAAACTAAACAATATCCAATTTCCACCCACTCTTTCTATCTACCCATTTATTTATCCAAGCTTACTTGATACATTTGGACACGGAAAGAGATTCTCTCTATATCTCTTTTTTCATTTTCTCTCATTGGCTCAATCTAGGCTGTTGATTGAAGAAATGAGATAAAAGTAAAAGTAGTATTATATTGATTGGATGAATGTGATTTAAAGATTATGAGAGATAATAAAAAAATGATGATGAGAGAAATTCAACCTCTTGGACACTCATTCCCAAGCAATGTAAGGACTTATTCCTTATGACACACCCATCTAAAATTTACAATAACTCCACTACTCTTGTAATTTATTCCTCCATTGTAAGTTCATGGAATATAAATCTTATTCACGTTCCACTACTTGACATTTAACAAATAGGCTATTTTAAATGCTTAAATGCAAAAAAAGCTATGATTGGCCATAAAAATATATAACTATATTTAACATAATGGGACTCGAGTTATAAAAGTCTTCCCTATAAATAAAGGGTAAGTATAATGTACTTGGGACTAATGTGTGTTGTAATACCCGATTTTAGTAAATTAATTTTTTGAGATAAAGGAAATTAACGAATATTTTGATAAAGCAAAATCATGAGTTTAAAACTATTACAGAAAATTGTCATAATTATAGAGTAAATTGTTAAAAAAGTTACGGAAAGATCGATGAACGAATGACTAAAAATGAAATAATGGTGATAAAAACAAATCTAAAAATATTATGATAAATACCTAAAGATCATGAAAAATTATGAGAAAAATATGGAAGTGTTATCCCTAATTATGAGAATTTAATAAATTATTTCAGAGGAAATAACATGAAGAAAAGTTTAAAAAGCATTTCGTAACCATAAAAAGAACATGATGGGGTAAACATTGTTAAAATTTTACATAGGATATAAAATGACAATGTCAAGATAAAAGTTTGCAAGATAAAAATATACTGTAAAATTGGTAAAGATAAATATATGAAGAAACCTGATCCTAAAAAGATCACTAAACGAAGAAATTAGGTCGATTAAGCCTTAACGAAAGCGGGGTAAAACGGAATTTTTGGTAAAAAATATTATATTTTTAAAAAATGGAAAAAATTATGGAAAAATAATTAAAACTGAATTTTTAAAAGAGGGGGCCGAAATTATGGTTATTTTTAATTAAAAAGAATTGTTTAAATAATTAAAATGATAATTAGAATAAAATAATAATATAATGCGCTGAGAGTCAAAGATATAGACAAAGGGGGGGAAAAGTTAGAAATAAATTCTACAGTAAACCAGAAGTAAAAGTCTTTTCGACTGATCAAATTAAGAACAAGTGAATTTTTACACGAAGAAAGAATTTACTGTGCGTTGTTTCCGCAACCGAAAACCCTAATTTCAAATAAGACGAAAAGTTGATCGAGATAGAGTAGAGTCGATAGGCAAAGTGAGAACCTATAGAAACAATTGCGTCTTTTTAAACACGAGATTAAGTTAGGCAACAACTGGACGTTTTACGATTCAAATAATTATTGTCCGTGTTTGGTTCTATCGGAAGCGATTTCAGAATCGACGCGTTTGTCCGAATATCTTCCGACGCACTTGGAGAATACCTGGATATGATCAAAAAGAGGATCAAAATATATAATATGAAAGAGGATGAAAAGACCTTCAAAGTTACACGCTCGCATTTTTAGTTTCGCAAAATCGCGCGAAACGGACACCGATCGGGTAGCTTTATCGGACCGGAGGCCATAAAGCAAGAGCCATCATGGATGACAACTCATCCATTGACTTTTGGGCTCTTAGATTTCGATCTTGACCATGGATGGCCAAGAGTGTTTTGTCCTAAAAATGCGATCCAACTACGAATCCGATCTCAAGACTTTTGTGGAAATTCCCACCTTGTCCCTATTTTTCCCTATAAATAGCAAGCTCTCTTGCTCTCATTCTTCACACTAAATTTGAAACCTAGAGAGAGGTTCTAGAGAGAGAAGCTCGCAAAAAATTCCCGCTTTGCTCCGAGTAAGTTCTTCGCTTTTAGTTTTTAGTTTCCGTAGTTCTTTCTAGTTATAGTAGAACCGTTGTTTTGATCTAGGAAGTTTCATAATTTATTCCTATACTTGTTTTTAAGCCTCATTGCATTGAAAGATGCCTGACGAGGTAAAAACATAGTGGGGATAATTTTGAAATGGAATAAGGTCAAAGTAACGAAGTTCTGGCGAAATTCCGCCAAATAGGGGTACTAGGGGCAAAATAGTAATTTTCGCCCAAATGGCCTGTTATGATGCCAAATGTTGATAAACGTTGTCCTTATAGGATATCTCGAGCTAATCAAGCCACCGTTGTCACAGCCGTCGTCATACCGCTTTTTCCCACGTCGAATTTCACGTTTTTCCGTAAAAGTTACATTGCCTCACTGTAAAAAGGTACGTTCGCGTCTTAACATTAGCTCGATGTTTATTATATGATTGTATGTGATTGTTGTGTAGTAGTGTACGAGGTTATGCTATATACACGGTATGTTACATACGAGGTTATGTCACATACGAGGTTATTAATGTTGTATCATACGAGGTTATGTTACATACGTGGTTATTATCTTGTATACGTGGTTATGCGTTTTTAATCATACATCTGTTGTGGACTATTGTATTGATTGCTGCTGTCGTGTATATGTAGTCGTATTTAAGCATGAGGTTAATCACTTCCGAGATCCAAATTGTAATTGGATCTCGCCTTCTCATCATAGCGTCGTTCAAAGAACCGAGGACCGAGGAGAAAGGCGAAAGCCGCATGCCGTACTGAGTCCCGATCAAGACCCATTTCGTTGGTATTCACTTTGAAAACTCTCGGTCAATGTACCGCTTTCAGAATCACCAGACTTACGGCAATTTGATTAAATGTATCGATTCTCATTTGCTTTCGATCGCTTCTACTCGATGAAAAAAATATACTTGCTTTTGAAAATGAGATGTTACATGTGTTTAGATTAGGCTTTTTGAGAATAAACTTTTACAATTTACGAAATAAGCGTAGAGAGTTTTATGCCGATTTGTGAAAAAGGACTTTTAAAACCATGGTTTCTAAAAAAAAAAAAAAGGCCTTTTTAGAAAGTGAATGAGAACTATTTTCTCTTGATTCTCTTCTCTTCAATTCTCAACTCCTCCCTATAATTCTTTTATTCTCTTGCTGAATATCTTATGTTTTCTCTAATTCACTTTTTTAAAAAATTAAATAAATTAAAATCTTGATTTTGTAACCGAAAATTATGGTTGGAGTCTTAAGAGCATTGGTTTGAGGAGAAGATGGGTTGATAAGCTTTTCAAGAAAATATATTCTCCAAAATCACTTTTATCCTATTCAACCACGCATGCATATGTGCATATCAATAACATTTGTGTTCATCAAATTTTTGCAAATTTCCTAAAATAATAACAGAAGTGAGTTCTTGATTTGAGAAAAAGACATTGTTTTGTATTGGTGGTCGGCTTGTCTCAGTCATCCATGTCTCTATGAAACCTTGAAATTCTATCACAAGTGTTTGGTGAGGAATATGCACACACAATGAAAAATAGCTTACGCCACAATTGCTTATGGTCCCACTTCCACCTCTATCAATTATTAAAACAAAGACAAATTACATTTAATGGCCAAAATCTAAAATATTGTGATGAAATATTGTGTGAACGAATATGATTGCTAAAAGGTCTCATTCTAGGCAAATGTAATTAAAAAAGTTTTTGTGAGAGCTTTCCTTATTTGGACCCCATAATTCTTGATTAGGTAATATCGGATATCACAGGTTATATATAAAAAAGAATTATTTATATATTACGTACTAAATAGATTCTCATATTGGTTGAGAAATTTAAACCCTCTTTTCTATAGGGTATAAATCAAGCTTATTAAACTCGGATCAATCACTAAACCGGTCAGGATACTGGGTTAAAGGTTAGTGGGTAAGATTAGAATCAAAATGGAGCTAACTCGGGACCCAACAAAAAAAAAAAGTGAATATTTTAAGATTGTTAATATGAAATTCTAAAGAAAATAAAAAAAATCGATTAAAAAAACTAAACCAAGTTGGTGCCCAGACTGAACCAGTTTATCAAACAGTTCATCAATTTTCGGGTCAAACCGGCCTGTCGAGTTTAATAAGACTAGTATAAATCATGTTCTTAGTAACTAAATCAACATTTATTAACAAAATATATGATATTTTACCATATTTTTCTCGAAACTTAACATTAAAGATGAAAGTAACATTGATGTCATTAAACTATTAATAATTAGAAGGCCTCAACAAACTTAAAATTAAGTTTTATCTTTTTGAAAATAATTTCATTTTTAAGAAATCATTAACTTATTTTTTTTATATCCACAACACACAAACCAGGAAAAAAAAAAAACAATAAGTGGGTTATTATAAAAAAACCACAACTTATCAGTTTCCACAATAATTCTATACCACACACACACGTTCTGGACCATATATATTTGATTATTATATATAATATTCTCTTGGAAAATATTGCTCTATATATAGATGGCCTCAGTGATAGGCTCTGCCTCAAACTTCGAAGTCATAAGTTATAGTTAGAACAGTTGAAGTGTCTCTATATTCATATATATGGCTCTGAATTTGGCTTCTCGAGCTGAAGCGAAACCTGCTTTTCTCTCAGATACCTTCAAATCCAATAATAGCTTCGCAAAATTCCCAGGTCAATCTTTTTTTCTTTTTTAGCCTTTTCTTTTTTTAATTTTACGTATTACAAGTCATTTTACATTTCATGAGATAAATCTAATCAGTAAAGTACAAAATCAATTCTTCATTATTAACCCAAAACGAGCCCTTATCACTTATAATATCTGTGTGCATATAGAAAAATATTTAAGTTAAGTTTCTTATATTTATTATGTCAAGTTTTTTAATCATACGCAACCATTTGTCTTATTTTTGAAATATTATTATCTAACTAGAAATCCGCATGAACTAAATGGAAGCGGCTTAGGTCCACTTCCCCTTATGGTCCTTTTCCGTCCTCTTCCCTTAAACTACGTCATTTTTTACGCAAACAGTGCAGCTCATGCTTTTTTTAGGTTCTTGGCGGTCTTAAATAGATCTTGGGATATCTTGACCAAGACGAAAAAAAATTATTTGAGGATCTTGAAAAAATAATTCAGGGTACTGCATGGTACTAAAAATATACTTAAGGATACTGACTAACACTGAAAAAAATACCGCATGATCTTAAAAATTTATTTTAGGATGCTGAAAAAATAATCAGTCAGTACCTTGAAATATTTTTTCAAGATCATGAAACATTTTTTCAGTATCAGTCAGTATTCTAAAATATATTTTTAGTAGCAGTCACTACCCTGAATTAATTTTTTAAGATCATGAGGTATTTTTTTCAATACCCGTCAGTATTTTGAAATATCTTTTTAGTATCCGTCAGTACCCTTAAAAAAATAAATGGTCCTTAAGTATCATGCACGACATGATACTTAAGGACCACTTAAGTATCATACTTAAGGACCACTTTACTAAATTTGTATATGTTGTTCCTTTCGATCAATTGTTTTTGTTGTTTGAGGAAAACTTCGATAGTTACCACTTACTAGGAAAATAAGTGGTCCTTAAGTATCATTCTTTACTAAATCTGAAAATACTTAAGGATACTAACCCCGTTCTTTTCATGTATATATATATTAACGTTAGAAATCATCTGCATCCTATTTATCTAGCTTTTTTGTTGCCTAGATATGTGATCATATCATGCACGGCGAGAGTTTAGAATAATCAAGGGTTTTGCTTGAGTAAGATTATTAATTGCTTTTTTGGTATTATCATTGTGTCAAAATAAGGGTGATATGAAAAAAATCAGGCTTGCAATATATTGATCAATTCAATACAAAAAAACATACATAAATATATGATACTTTTTCTCAATTATATTATTTGTCAATAACTTGTTTTGGCCAAAATACTGTGCGTGTATATATTCTAAGTTCCATGAGTAAAGAGGCTGTTTGGATAATTTCAAAATCTAGGTTTTGCCTCTAGTTTGTTAAATATCTCTCTATTTTGCCAGAAGCTATTTTGCACCCAAAACCTAGGTTTTGGAAAAAAAACTATTTTTTCATATTTTTCTCTCTCCTCTGCTATCATCAGTATTTTTTCGGTACCAGTCAATATCCTTAAATATCTTTTTAGTACCCATCAATACCCTAAAATAATTTTTCAAGATCGTCATTACCCTAAAATATTTTTTCAATATCATAAAATAAATTTTTAAGGCCATGAAATATTTTTTCAATAGATTTAAGTAACTTTTTAATACGTGTAAGTATATTAAAATATAATGTTTATAATATTTAAAATACAACCTAATAATAAACATAGCAAAAAACTAGAAATATTTATTAAGACTGGTTGTACAAACACCATGTTTTAAAAATATATTTTAGACCAGTTGTATGTAGGACAAGTCTAAAAGCCTATAAATATTATTATTTTTTTAAAAAAATATTATAATGCCTTTTAGATTAGTTCTAAAAGCAACCGGTTTTAAAAGTATAGACCTGTCGTATGTGGAACTGATCTAAAATTTTACAATTACTTATAAAACTACCACCGGTCATAATTTTTAATCCTCGAGGTCTAGAAGTGGAGGTCTTAAAGGTCTTTTTCTTAGTAGTAATAAGATTAATATATATCTTTGATTCCATTGGCAAAATATAGACACACACACTCACACTATGTTAGCTCTTGTGTAAGGGGAAGGTTGCGTATCCTGATTAGTGTATATATATATATATGAGTTTATCGTTTGTCGTATCGCTTGACATAAGGTTATGTCACTTCAAAACTACGTCGTTTTGGGAGTTAGAGGAATTAATAAATAATGTTTTTGTATTTTTTTTGTATTTATTATATGGATTTTACCAAAAGATCCTTCATTAATCCCCTTAACCCCAAAACTACGTCGTTTTGGAAATAATTAATTCCTCTAACCCCAAAACGACGTAGTTTTGTGGTGACTTAACATAACCTTACGCCGTCGAGTGGCGACAAACGATAAATCTTTTATATATATATATATATATATATATATATATATATATATATATATATATATATATATATATATCTATCCTTGAGAAAGGGCTATTTGAGGCTCTTTCATTGAGAAAATAATGAAGTTACATTCAGCACCTTAAATAAAATTCCTTTTCAACAGCTTTCAGTATCTTACGGCCAGTCTCGTTCAAAAGCATATACCCTCTTCCATGCAGTGGGGTGCAATTGCATATACCTTAAAATAATTTTTTAGCATCTAATATAAATATTTTTCTAATAATACTTAGTATCTTAAAATAATTTTTGCACCCTATAATAACAATTAATATACTAAAACTTAGTATTAAAAGATAAAATTGTACTAAAAATTATTTTAAAATATTGAGTGTTATTAAAAAAATATTTTAAAACGATGAATATATAGAGATAGCTACTTTAAGATATTGAGATATTGAGGGATATGGAAATAAATGCTTTGCAATTTAAAGGAAAAAGAAAAAGAAAATACTACTTGAACTTCAAAATCCTAAAGTAGTTATTTCATACTAAAATGAGTTGTCAATTGCTATGCTTTTAGAGTCTTATAATTAATACTTATACTTTTATACTCCTCTGATTCTTATTATAAGGTACTAACTAACAATTATATTTGATCATTTTTATAAGTCACTTATTTGTTTCATAAGAGCATAATTTTTTTTTTCCATGTATGCCCATAATTAATAAGGGTAGTGGATGAGGATAATAATTATTGTAATATTAAAGTCTAATGCAACTAGTAGGGGTAATATTAGAAATTACTTAAATTTTATGGCAACTTTATTGATTTTAACTGTTTTTATTGGTTTGTGAAAAAATAAATAAATTATATTTTAGAGATTATAACTAATGGCCAAGTGGCTAATTTTAGTAGGAATGATTAATGAACGCTCAGATAAAGAGTGCACTTATCGATGAGTATTAAGAATCGCTAGCTATAACCACGGTTGTCAAACTCGCGAGTTGACTCTCCGAGTTCTATCGTTTTTACGATCTTCCTTACAAAAACGAGTTGAGTCAGTAGTAAACTCGCTAATCAGAACTTCGGTTAAACTCACGAGTTTATACACCGAGTTCTCGTTTTTAAGTTTCTACTTACAAAATCGCTTAACTTACTTTTAAACTCGTGATAATTTTTTTGATTTGGTCATGATCAATGGCTTTATATAGAATTTTTTATTATTAAATATGATAAATGATAAATGTTGATGGATTTAATTTCAATTATTTGGATTTAAAATATATTTAAATCAAATTGTTGTGTATTTTTATATTTTAATTATTTAATTATACACTAAGAATACTTATTTAATAACAAAAAGAAACTCTTACGAGCCATTTACGATTGAATCACGATACGAGTTTACGTCGTTGTCGCGAGTTCTTAAACTCGCGAGTTTACAACCTTGGCTATAACATCTGTTGTTAGTCACAAATGAAAGCACTTAAAACTGCTACTCTTGCTTGATTAAATCCACCCCATGGCTCTGTTCTAAGGTCGTTTTCATTTCATGGATGATTTGATGATGATTCTCAGGTGGTCTTTCTCTGAAGAGAAAATTTTGTGGAGGAAGACGACGAGTTTATTGTTTGCAGACGCCACCGTCATCAGCTTGGCCTGGAACGGCGATTCCCGACGAACAGACTTGGAAATGGGATTCTCCGAAGCCCATCACTATCTTGGGATCTACTGGCTCCATTGGAACTCAGGTTCAAGTTTTGTTTATGCACTTTTTGAGCTCAGATTTTGTTTCTTTTTATCCCTAACTTTTGAATCTTTCAATGACATTTAGCTTGAAATGGCTTTTTCTTCATTTATGGCATTATTTTCCTTGTATTTTATTGCAGACACTAAATATAGTGGATGAGCATTCAGACAAATTTAATGTTGTAGCACTTGCAGCTGGTTCGAACATTTCTCTTCTTGCTGAACAGGTAAAGGAAATTAATGGAGCTTTCTGTTGCTTTGTTTATCTATCTCTGACCATCATTAAATCTGAAATTTCATCACCTGAATTCACTTTGATGATGTGTTAACTCATAATTAGCTTGCTACTGCAATTATTACTACATTAGTCGTGCATGAATTGGCCTATTATCTAGTTAACTTTCAAAAGAGAGGGTCGGTGACATTGTTGTTCATAAAATAGATAGTACATGAAGATAAATATTGGATAAGAAAGAGAAGACTTCAACTTTCAAAACAAAAGTGCTTAGTGTTGGTTATAAGTTTGGATAATATCTGTTCTCTCATTTTGGCTAAAAAATTATCAACTCAAAAAATAATATTCTGTATTGTTGATATTGGACAGATTAAGAAGTTTAGGCCTCAACTTGTCGGCCTGAGGAATGAGTCCCTGATTGGTGAACTCAAAGAGGCTTTGTCTGATTGTGACTACAAACCTGAGATCATCCCTGGAGAGGAAGGAGTCATTGAGGTCTACATCTGAACCTTTTCCACATACTTTGGTTTATTTTAGAGTTACATAAGTTTTATGGCAAATTATATATTGGCAGGCCGCTCGTCATCCTGATGCAGTCACTGTAGTCACAGGAATAGTAGGTTGTGCAGGACTGAAGGTACCATTGCTTCTGTTTTTACCATCTTCAAAATAGCCTATTCGTTTGCTATACTATATGGAGCTCTTCTGTATGCATGAGTTGAAACTTGAAGTTATATTATAACTATTCATGGACCTTCACTTAATAGTTTAAGCTTTTAAGCTGATTGGGTCCTTGCTAAATATCATAGTTTATCAAGTGGCTTAGAATTCAGTTAATTATAATCAATTTTATTGCAACATATTGTTGGCTGGTGCTTTGCATGCACATCAATCCTACTGGGCTTTCACTGATAGCTTAAGCTTTTGGGTTGAATTGGGTTTTGACATCATCTGCATCTCTTTTCATGATTATTTTGAATATAAAGTCAAGTTAAAGCTCATCAGTCCTAAGTGAGGATATACTTTTTTAAGTTTTTGGGCTTGAATTGATTGTCCAAGTGAAGAATTATCCATTAGAGCTTTGAAAGTTTGCGGACGCTATTATTTAGAACACTAATGTTTAAAAGTAAGTGTTGGAGAAGAGAGTAACAGAAGCTACAAATGAAGTGTAACGAGAATGCATTTATTCATCATTGTTCTTCTGGAATATGAATGAAACTAGTCAATTTCTTTCAATGATCCTCTATGGTTATTCCCCCTCATGCTTCTTCACAACAGTTGACTAAATTTCATCTTTGTTTCTATTAAATTTTCATTGTTACAGAATATCAATTCTGTATTGAATAGGAAGAGAGGGAAAGAGGGAAAGAATGAGGGTTAGAGGGGTAGAAGAAGAAGACAGAGAAGAGGTTAAGAGAGATAGAAGAGTGAGAGGCAGAGAAGAGAGGTCGAGAGCAATCACTGCTGCATAATACTTCTGTTTTATTCATAATCTGATTTACAATAGGGATTAGGCCCTATTTATAGGCTAGAGTGACTTAATGACCAAGCTAAGGCTAAACTAACTAAGTAACTTTCTAACGGATATATTTCCTAACAACCCCCAACAAACTTTTAAATTTTTATTATCTTTACATATCACTCATCATTATTAATTTATGAGAAAAGACATTAAGCTAAAGATTTATAATGAAACTGAGATTTCTGTGTCATTTTATCAGCCAACAGTTGCTGCAATACAAGCAGGGAAAGACATTGCTTTAGCCAACAAAGAGACAATGATTGCTGGAGCACCTTTTATTCTTCCTCTTGCTCAAAAGCATAATATAAAAATTCTCCCTGCTGATTCAGAACATTCTGCCATTTTTCAGGTATGATGCCATGTCATCTATTTATATAACTTGGATACTCTGCACATGTAGAGGGAGTGTGCGCACTTCCTTTGTTCCTTCTAGATCTTATTTAGATGATCCATATTTTAATATTTTTTTCTACTTGACACCTAAAGGAATGATTATTTAATTTTTTTATTTAAAAAAAGGATTAGAGTCTAGACTGTCCAAATCAGATGAAGACAGACTAGAGACATCCACGACATTCATATCTCTCCTCAAAGTGATCTGAGCTCCTATTTGTAACTAATAACGATGAATGTCTGACAAGGTCAATCTCATTTAGTATTTGTATTGCACTTTTCCAGAACACAATGGAGTTGTGCGATCCATGTAGCCGACCCCACCTAGTAGAAGAAGGCTTGTTGTTGTTCTTGTTTTGCACTTTGCCTCATTCCATCTCTTTTCGTTGCATTAAGTCAATTTCTTTATGTTCCTGCTCCATTTTCTTTTGCTTTATAACTCATGCTTAATGTCTTCTATACATAGTGCATCCAAGGGTTGCCAGAAGGTGCCCTCAGGCGAATAATTTTAACTGGATCTGGAGGTGCTTTCAGGTGAGCAAAGACAATGATTTATTTGTTCTCCTCAGACGAAACTAATATGAAGCATGCTAAAATCATTGACTTTAGCAAAATTCAAACTGCCATTTCTTTTGTATACATTCGTTGAAGATTATAAACTAGTCATAAGATTTCACTAAATAACTTATATAAGATCGTAAAAAAATTATTAAGAAAAGGGTTGAGATTTTCCATCTTGGTGCTGTTTCTAGGCTCTATGAAATGAATCTGAGTTTAGTTATTCATAAATCTTAAAATCTGAAAGGTGATAATGATTGACAGAAATTGGCCTGTTGAGAAAATGAAAGACATAAAAGTTGCTGATGCATTGAAGCATCCCATCTGGTCGTTGGGTAGAAAGATAACAATTGACTCTGCTACCCAATTCAATAAGGTTAGTTCCCATCTGGTGCTCATATTTTTATGAAACCTGATTCCGCATGAATCTATCTAATAGTTACATTTAAATCTCTTCTGCTTCTTGGCAGGGTCTAGAAGTAATTGAAGCACATTACTTGTTTGGACTTGACTATGATCATATTGAGATCCTCATTCATCCACAATCTATCATACATTCTCTGATTGAAACTCAGGTGTTACCTTCAAACTGATGTTTTATTCATGAAGGACTCATTTATTATAAAAGCAATAATAACGTATCTTGAATACCATAGTTAAGATGTCGTTGTATTTAAGATTTTCAATTTTAAGGTGAGAAAGTAAAGTTACAAAAACAATGATACAATTGGTATTTGCAAAACTTAGTAAAGCTAAAAACTCAGGGTGTGAGATTCTTATGATATTTTTGTGCCATGGTGGGATTTTGTGCATCAAAGTTAAATTTGATGTCTCTTGATATCCAAGGTGAAGTTCATGATGTATCGAATGGCTTCATACACTTCAAGTTTACACTTATTTGCTGAATGATAATAGAAGTTCTGGCACTAATCTAATTCAAATTAGCAAATAGATGTGGTGAGCATGTGTAGTTCAAATTGAAATATTCTAATATGAAAAGAATAATAATTGGAACAAGGTGATATATAATGAAAACACATTCTTTATCTTTTTCTTATATTAATTTATTTGTTATTTCCAGGATTCATCTGTTATTGCACAACTAGGAGTGCCTGATATGCGCATCCCACTCCTCTATACATTGTCCTGGCCAGATAGAATTTATTGTTCTGAACTCACTTGGCCCCGCCTTGATCTTGCCGAGTACTATTCATTTTCCCTTAAACTTGCGCATTTCAATTGCATCAGACTTTCCTTAGTTTAAACATGACTCATTTTGTTTTTGCGCCACTAAACATGAATTAGTTAAGCTAAAACAAATGGGTTAAATGATGGATTTTGAATCCTATCATATGAGAAGATCACATGAATATCAATATAGACTTAGAGTGAGACTTCCTTGAGTGATAGACCTCCCAGAGTCTGTTTCATACATTTTATATCTGTTTCTCTCCTCATTTAGATTTTCTAATGTGATTCACTCACTTGAGAACATCCAAGGATCCAAGTTCATAAATCATTATCACCTTCAGCTTTTAGTGATCATCCCACTTTGATGCTATTTCTTTTAAATAAATGGAGTTTTATAGGAAGTCAGAATTGAATTATCAATTTTTACTGTCATAACCAGATGGTGCCCTTTTTCATAAAAATGTCTTCCATCTATTCAAGATACATTGAATCATGAAATCCATCATCCAAGTGAAAACTTTGGTTCAATCCAAATTATCATACAGAGCAAAATTTGTTGTCGGTTTTTTGACGTGGCAATAACTGAGATGTGATCACGCAGGCTTGCTTCACTAACATTCCAACCTTCAGACCCCGTTAAGTTCCCATCCTTGAGACTGTGCTATGCTGCTGGACGTGCTGGAGGCACTATGACCGGAGTTCTCAGCGCAGCAAACGAGAAAGCTGTAGAATTGTTTGTCGATGAAAAGTAAGTCCTGTTATACACATATACACGTGCGTGTGCGCTCATATCTGGAAAGAATTGTTAGCTTCTTCTCAGTATCAGATAATCTATCTGTTGAATTAAAAGTCATCTCTATGTAGTATGTTTATCTTACATGCTACATTATGGTAAAACTGGACGACAATTATATATACAAGAGAATGCTAATAACACTCTAGTTAGGGAAAGGTTGCAGTATCTTATTTGATGATTGGACCAACTTACCCTCCCTCATATATGCTAAAGGAATATATGCTCTCATATATGCTCCTCTGGTCCCTTTTATAAGTTGTCTTCTGGAAGTTACTTTTGGTCCTTTTTTATAAGATGTTCTAAAGTTTCAATGAGTTTTAAATATTTTTTCCATGGGTTAAGTAGCAAATTTGCCCCGGAAGTTTTCGTTGAGGAGCAATGTTACCCTTTAGGTTCAATGTTGGTCCGGAAATGTTAAAATGGAGCCATGTTGCCCATTTCCATTAAAATTTTAACGGTCAACACCAATTTTTTAATGGTCAATGTTAGTTTTTTAACGAAATATGACAACATTGCTACGTTTTGAAACTTCCGGGGCAACATTGCTCGTAGGCCTATACTTCCGGGGAGGATTTGCTACTTAATCCTTTTTCCATATATCCTCATATTTAATAAGGATAGTGAGATAGTAGAAATTAATATGATGGTGGAGTTTAATGTGGTTCATAAGGATTTCACATAAGAATTGACCTAAATTCCCTGGATCAAATGTCTTATGAGAAAAAAATGAGTTAAACACCCATGTACTGTCTTCTCGAAGTTTGATCAACTAGTGGGGTTATTTTGATAATGCACTCTGGATATTGTATTATTGTTAACCTTCACAACTAGGATAGAGATTCTCTGTCTCTCTCACATTGAGTGCTTGTTATGTTTACAGGATTAGCTATGTGGATGTTTTCAAGATTGTGGAGCTAACATGTGAGGAGCACCAAAAAGAATTGGTAACATCACCATCACTTGAGGAAATCCTTCATTATGATGAGTGGGCAAGAAATTATGCTGCTGGTTTGACCAAATCTTTGGTTGCTGCTGCATGATGATGAAATCACTGACATGTAACGTTAATATTCAATAATTGTCTTGTGTTGGCAATGGCACTGAGTCATTGTATTATTTCAACACTTGGGGAATGAGAAGGTTTATATTTGAAGCATGAGACATCTACTCTTGAATCTTGGTTTTTGAAATGTGTAAAGAAATCTTTATAATAGAAAATTTAAATATATTTATAAATGTGGAGTTTGTTTTTCTTTATAAATGAGTTAGATCATGATATTTACAAATTACTCTATCAACAAATTTTTTATTTTGGGAGCGGAATTTGAATCCAAATTTTTTTTAACCCTCCCCACCTCTTGAAATTATTAAAATATCCTCTGGAAGAGGGGAAAAAAATCCCTCCTCGTAAGAAACTGAAAGGCCACATCATCGGAAAATGCTTTGCTGCCGGCAAAATCGTGCTCAGACAACCATCAAGGTATACCATTGAAGCTCATTCATCATAATTCATAAAATTAATCTTAGTTCATCTCAATTCGTTGAGAACTTAAAACAAAACAGCTAAACATTTGCTCCTTGAGACACAGATCACGCGAGACAATACATGAGTGTCAACGATAATTCTTCCTCTGCTTTCACCAACTGTAGCAGTGATAGATCTGGTGAATTCCCTACTGCTTCTTCCCACAGCCGTCGTCTTCTTATGGCCTGCGCTGTGGAGAATTCCGATGATTTTATTCCCCAGCTTGTCTCCGATCTCCATTCCACCTCCATTGACGAGCAGAAGCAAGCAGCCTTGGAGATCAGATTGCTCACCAAGAAAAAACCGGAAAATGAAGTCCTTTTGCACTATTCTAGAATTTTACATCTTTCGCAGCAAATTCTGTACAGTTTTGTGAAGTAATATATTTACTCTTTTCATTTTTTTTTAAAAAAACAAAGTTGAAGGGAGCTTTTTATTTATTTAGGGGCATTTTAGTATTTTTAAAACAATAGTATAGGCCTATCCCAAAAACTAATTCCATGTAGGATTTAATGGTTCTACGGCTTTTGCCCTCATTTTTAAAATTTATGGTTACTTTTACCTTTCTAAAAAATATTTTTTGTTGGGCATACTTTCGATAAAATCTCATATATATTTTTATACCTTAAGACTAATAAATATTTTTTACCTATTATACCCTAACTAATTTCACACGTTACATTAGTTACATTAATTAAAATGTTGATTCATTCATTTTATTTTCTCACATCATCTTTCCCCTATTAATTCTCTTTCAATGGAGGGAGTATACACCCTTTGTGATTAAGCTGATAGACTCTGTACAATTATTGAATACATCAATTGTTTTTTCCTTTTTGCTAGGCATATGCATCCTTATATTGGAGGTAATCATCTTCGAGATACTGTTAGGCACTAAATGTAAGCACCTCTCCAAACATGGATTCAAATCTTAATTCGCCATATTGTGAGGGACTAACCATTTTCACCGGACCCAACCCTATTAGTAATACATCAATATTTTTAAATCCATTAAACCAACAAAGTTCTAGTTCTCTCATACTCCCAAGTACTTCTGCTTTGGCTCACTTTGTAGGAAAACCCAGATAACCAGATACCCTATGTATCTATTGTTACTTTTACTCAAGTAATACATTACTACGTTAAAGGCTACATAACAGCTACATTATTAAGCAACATCCAGTAGAACAAGCAGTAATTAGACGTGGCAAATACAAATCCAAAGAAACAGAACAACAACCTGATCTAATGGAAACCAAAATCAGTCACCACTCATTACTAGACTAGAATAAAAAGCATCATCCTTGATTATATCAGCCTTTTGAACATCCAAGGTTAAAAGTGATTGCAAAGCAGGTGATGGTTGTAAAACTCACTCAATAGGGCACACCTCTTTATAAGCATCGACGGCAAGCAAATCAGCGACACGGTTGTCCTGTCAAGGGGTAAAAGACACAAAGAACCCAACTTTAGTAGAAAGAAGACAAATAATATCGTACACAATACTTCTGCACTTCCAATCAAATAAATCTAGTGACTTTGCATCAACACAGGTTTGCAAGAAAAGGCAATCAGTTTCAAATATTACTCTATCATGACCTAAGTCCATAGCTAGCATCAGGGCCCGTTTTGGGGTCAAAGCCTCAGTCATGAATGCTTTCACTTTATTCATGTATCCCCATATGAACTGGACAAAGTTATCCCTACAAACCACTCCAAATAGTTGCAGCACTCTCATCAAAAAAGAAGGCTCCATCACAATTAATTTTCAAACAGTCTAGAGTTGGAGGAACTCGATGCACTATATTACTATTCATCTTTCCCATTGAATCAGACCCCATATGCAATTTCTCCCAGGATATCCAATATTCACAATTTCTTATCCTAGCCATATCTATAACACTAAGAGGGTTTGGTTCAATATGGTTAAAGACCTTATCATTCCTTTGCTTCCATATAAACCATAGTATCCAACAGATTAAGGAAATATCACGAGAGCTTAGTTCTAGCATGCCTATCATCTGTAACTACCAGGAATTGAAGTTAGCCACATAAGTTGCATCCAATCTTGCACAAAGCGAACTGTCGAACTAGATACACCAAGTCCAAGGGCAATGGAAAAGTAAATGTTCAAGATTTTCAGCAGCCCCTTCACATTTCTAAGAAAGTCTCGTTTTGGATCTTTTCCGGTGGAATAGTGATGCATTAGTAGAAATGGCATTATTAAGGAGACACCAGATGAATTGGTGCACCCGTGGAATTGTTCTAATTTTCCAAACTGATTTCCAGCAAGTAGTAGGAACAACAATGGAGGACCTTGTTTTATTAACACAGACAAGTTGCTTTTCTTTCTCATTGTGGTAGCCCAACTTCAGCATGTATACTCCATTTTTGGCATTGGTTCAAACCAGCTTATCTTTCAAACCATTAGTGGTATAGAGATTTTATATATGGCATTCTTGATTTCAACCGAAAGATACTAAGCAATTGGAATAAGATCCCAATCACCTTCAATTATAAGATCACAGACCCTCCCATGTGAGACGTAGGGATTATCACAATCAGTCAGCTTCTTTGGGAAGTAACATTAGGTACCCAATTATCTCCCCAAATTCTTATACCAGTTCTGATCCCCACATCCCACCTGAGATCTTTTTTTAAGGGAATCCTTACTGTCAATAATGCTTGATCAACACCATGATGCTCTATACCCTTTTTTTTGCATCAATAAATTCATCTCTTGCAAAATACACATTTTTTTTAACACTCTTGCCCACAAGTCATTTGGCCTTACCATTAACCTCCACACCCTTTTTGTCAGTAGTGCTTTATTCATAATCAGCAGATCTCGAAAACCCATACCACTACGGCACTTCCCAACTGTTAGAGTATCTCAAGCCTTCCAGTGTGTGTGGTCTCCAAAGGCGTTGCCATCCCACGAAAAATTAGCAATAAGACTATGTAACTCTTTACAGGTTTTAAGAGGGAATTTAAAGCAATTTATAGGATATATTGAGATTTCCTAGATAACAATTTTGATAATCACTTCACGCCCAACAAAGGAAAGAAACGAGTGCTCCCATCCTTGAAGTTTGCTTGTAACTCGTTCCCTCATGTAGGCCAATGCCTGATGTTTAGTCTTCCCTCAAATACTCAGGATGGCGAGATACCTCCCTCGGTCCTCAGTTACTAGAATGTCCAGAGTGATACCAATCATGTTCCTTACTTCCCCTAGAGTATTGGTGGAAAAAAAACTAGATTTATCTAAGTTGATAACCTAACAAGAAGCTTTATAGTATTGGTGTAAGATATTTGCCAAAAAATTGCAATTCCCCTTACCAGCTTTCATTTATAGAAGGGCATCATTCGAAAGGAAGCTATGAGTAAGCATCAGACAACTCTGGCTTAATTTAATTCCCTTGATTTGTTTAGCTTCTTGGCTTTTATTAATCCTAAGTGAGAGCACCTCGAAAACTAGAATAAATAGATACGGCGAGAGAGGAGCCCTTTTGATGTAAGCCTCTACTAGGAGAAAATGAGCTCACATTTTCACCAGATAAACAAATATTCAAACGGATAGACCTCACACATTTCAAAACAAGAGACACCCATTCAGCACAAAAGCCAAAACGCAGTAGGACATTCTCTAGAAAATTCCATTCAACTCGGTAATATGCCTTGCTCATATCCATTTTGAGAGTGAATTCATGCTTACCCCCAAACTTCTTCCTTCGGAGATAATGATAGACTTCATGAGCAATAATAATATTATCCTAGATGCAACGACCAGGAACAAAAGCACCTTGAATTTGAGAAATGCGAGCATCAAGTAAGGCTCTCATCCTGTTAGTTATAAGCTTCAAGATTATCTTATTAGAGAAATTACATAAGCCTATGGGTCGAAAATGAGATACATGTTCAGGCCTATCCACTCTAGGAATCAAAGTAATATTTGTTTCATTAATTTCATTCAGCAAAGATTTACCTGCAGAAAAATCTTGAACCATAAACCAAACTATATTTCCCACTTCAGACCAGGCAACATGATAAAACATACCAAAAAAACCATCAGGACCAGGCGTTTTCAATCTCCCAAGGCTAAAAGTTGTCGCCTTAATCACTTCCTTTGAAACAGTAGCAAGAGGCTCTGATTCATTTCAGCCGAGACCTTGACATCAATAAATCCCAATACTATTCCCATATCATTTGAACTAGAGGAAGAGGTAAAAAGTCTATGGAAAAATTGGGTAACGTTAAGCGTAATTGTCTCTTTCTCCAAAAGCCAATTACCTGAGTCATCCTTGATGCTTAGGATACTATTTTGCCTTTTTCTCTTGATAGTTGACATGTGAAAAAAGTGTGAATTCTTATGCCTGCTTCTAGCTAATTAACACATGATCGCTGCCACCAAAACTGTTCTTCTAGATCTAACATTCTATCTAAAGTCAATTTAAGATCAAAAATAGCTTGCACTTATTCACTGTTTAGATCTTCCTGAGTAAGAGTAGCCAACTTGGTTTTTATTTGCTCAATGATCCTGGCAATATTAGGAAACTCTTTTCTACTCCACCTTACCAGGTCAATCCTACATCTCTCCAATTTACTGATGAAGTCTACCAAAACATATTCGTTATCTAGCAATAATTTCATCCAACTTTCCCTCATTACTTGGAGAAAATTATTATGGGTCGCCCAAGTTGCTTCAAATCGAAAAACCCTCTTCTTGAGTAGACCTCTCGGATGGGATTGGATTTATGGCAACACTCTATCAATTCGTTCTCTTACGGTGTCAAGTTCAGCCCTATTATTTCACCAAGGGAAACGGTGTCCATTAAAACCCAAATCATCCTACTCACAATCTACCACAAAGCATTTAAAGTTTAAAATCTTTCTCCAAGCTTTTGGTCTCCCCCCACTTTTCTCATCTTGGGATAAAATGTCATTAAAGTTCCCAAGGCACAACCAGGACTCACTAATGTTTCTACTAATTCTCCTTACCTCTTACCAGTACAGGTTTCTATCCTCCTCATTAGGTGAACCATAGATGAAAGATATGTATCGAGGAGCGTCGCTCTACTGATTTGACATAAGCATGAATAATATTAGGAGAAGAGAATAAAACATTTACCTTGACCGTGTCTGACCATCATAGTGCAAGACCACCACTTCGGCTTATCGGATCAACCAACCACTCCTTATTGAAGCCACATTGCCTTCTTACCTTCTTTACTACTCTATACTTTTGCTTAGTCTCCATTAAGAATACCATATGGGGCTTTTTCCGGAAGCATTCTTCCTTCATATTCTTGGATGTCAAGGCAGCCCCAACCCCTAAGGCCTTAACAGTTCCAAGCTAAGAGATTCATGGAAAACCGGTGGCTGGTTCCACCTAACCACCAGCATTGTGAGAGGAAGTATTAGATCGAGATTTGTCATGTTCGTATCCTGCTATAATCCATCCCGTTGGGAAGTCAATCTCCCCTATTACCGGAAAACCTTCAGATATTCTTGATTGCTCCCGGATGGTGGTACTCCGAAGAAGGGTCTTAAGTGCCCTAAAGTTTCTGTGACGCCCTTTTAGTGTATGGTCCTTGACAATACTCGACGACTGAGAAGTCACAAGTTCATCAAAGGATATCTTTCGTTGTTGTTTAACCATATCAGGCCCCAACGTGTCTTCATACGAATGATTAATCTGGATTATGATATATTCAATGACATGGACATCGCTAAAATTGAAGAGAGCCCATTGAAAAGAATAATTTTGGTTTGGATAGGCTCATCCTCCACAAGGAATTCCACCTTGTACAACTGGGCCTCAGCATGAGAAATTGGGTTTTCTCCATCCAACTTATATGGGCTATCATTCTGGGCTTGTTGCATAGAGGGTCCACTCTTACTATCTTGGAGCATATGTCCACCCACGATCAATGTAACATCCTAATTTTATTTTTAGGATTTAATTGTAATTATGGAATAATTATATATGATAATTGTGATTAAATTGTGATTATGAGAGAAGGAAAAAAATGATGGAAAAAATATGATAATAATAATAATAATAATAATGAAATAAAGTTGGGGCTTTGTGGTAATTTTCTCTTTTTATAAACAAAAGCTACTTGCAGAAGAAGAAAAAAAATAAAAATAGATGGAGTGGGCAACACGTCAATCCATTAGAAATTTGGGGAGGGGTAATTATTACGGCCCCCTCCCCCCTTTTCTATATAAATGTGTGTGTTGGTATGGTTTGGTGTGTGAGTGCGCGTGCGTGCCAGACAGTGGAGAAACCGAGAGTGAGTGTGTGAGAGAGTGAGGAAAAGAGAAAGAGAAGAAGGTTGGGATAATATTTGGGTTTTCTGAGGTATGTTATTTATCTTATAAAATAATTTTGGTAGTTAAATTAATTTCTTTTCAATAAATTTTCTTCATGAAAATTGTTTTATATATTTTTCTCTTTCCAATGAAAGTAATATTGTGTTTGTTGGTGAAAGTTTTGAGGTTATGATTTTGAAAAAATTTTGAGTTTAGGTAATAGATAACTGTATATATGTAAAGAACGATTAATAACTAGTTTTAATCGGTTTAGATTTATCGATTGATTGTTGTAAGAATTTAAATTAATTTTTCCTATTTAAGAAATTTAGGATTTAGATCTTACCTCATATTTCTACCGATTAAAAGTTGTATAAATAATTTATTTTGGGTTAATAGAGATATTATTGAAGTTTTAATCGGTTTAGTTTTGAAATTTGAAGAATAAAACTGTTATTTTCAATTTGTACTGAAATAATATATATTATTATTATAATTTGTGTATTTTGAGTTATATAAGTTATAATTGTGTGATAATGTAGAGTTTACCTGTGACTGGTGATTGTTCGTATTTTACTCCTCAAGATAATGTCTAGCTTGGAGTTGAGGTAACCGAGGTTAATTTATTTTATATGCTTGTTTTGGACTGTAAGATGTTTTCTAAACCCTATTTTCATATGTACTATTGACATGTGTTTTGAAAATTTTGTGTATATGTGAACATGTAGTTACTTCAGTGAAGCAGTGTATTTTCTATTCTGTATGTATATTTAAGTGAATCTTGTTATTGAGATTGTTATTGTGGTGATGGTTATGATAATTGCTGTGGGTTGTTGTATATGGAATAATATATTGTACAATGTTTTTGAAAATTATAGTGACATATTGTTTATCTGTTATGAAATATGTTGGGTTGTGTGAAAGAGATTTAGGGTGAAATTGGCCCATCGGCTCTCTCATTCCTGGCTCAAAATTTGAGTTGAGTGTTTTGGGCGGACACCTCCCTGTTACGGTATATCGGTGGTGACATGGAAGGGGACAATATTCTTGAAGTGACTAGCTAACCTTGGCCAGATATACTAGCATTGTAGGCTATACCACGTCCAGAAAATATAAGGAGAAGCAGGATGGATGAGTGGGGATGGTTCTAATTATTGATAACTATTTTGTATTATTGAATTATTATTGATATTATAATATTGTTAGTAAACTTGCTTCTCTAACTTGCAATCATTTCCTGCATATTTGATAAATTAATTTCGGTTACTGGGACTTTATGTCTCACCCCGCCATTATCAATATTTTTCAGACAAGACCTCTAATTCTTCTAGAAGCTAAGGGAAGCAGTCATAGGCATAATAGTTGTGATCTTCGTAAGCCTCTTATGGTATTGGTGTTGCATGGATTTATATATTGTCATTTTAGGGCCCTCATGTTTTGGAAATACTATATTTACTGTTTTGGGGATGACTGTTTATCCGCTGTAAGACCAAATGTTTTATTTTACACACTATAATATTTTGGTGAATCCACAATCAAAACTTCTGTGGAAAATGTTTTGGTGTAGACCCTTTGTTGTGGATATGGTGTTGTAAGACTCGTAAGCTGTGTATTCTTTTGTTCGATAATTGTGCCCAGAGTTATAAATTTTCTGTAGTGAGTTTATGGGCAAAATTTGTGCCCTGAACTTCGATGTGCTTATTTTTGAAAAGAAAAGAGTTTTACTTAATCACTTATTAATCCGATTTAATGAAAACATTATGGTTAATTATTGTTTAGTGAGGAAGAGTCTTTTCAATCAGGTTGACTATACCCTCGTCAGGTGGGACAAGACACACACCTGAGTTTCTGATTTTGTCATCACTAGTCGTTGCTTGTAGACCTTGGGCAGACTGTGACTCAATGGCCATGCCTTTTGGCATATTCTTTTGGGCTACACTTCCCCCATTCTGACACACTATCACCAATTCGGATCCTCCTCGTATATAACTCGTCTCACGCCTAGGAAGCAGTTTGCCAAAAGGAGCATTCTTCTTGCTCTGCGAACTACACCGGCGAGGTCTGTTGGCCTGTGTTTTCTTCATGTAAAATCTAGCTTCAATCCAGTCCTCCTTGCATACCTCCAATACCTCCTCAAACGTTCACACAGAAGGAGTACTAAGCCAGTTACCATACTCATACTCTATTTCTTCGCCATCGTCTTTAGCGTAGAGTTCTTTGCATCCTCTACCTTAATGTCCAATATACCCACATTTGTAATAGAAGTGTTGCAACCTTTCATATTTAACTGAGACCCAGGCAAGATCCTTCTTCTCGTGCGGAACCTAGAAACAAGTTGACAGGGGTTCTTCTAGTCGTATAAGGAACCTAACTCTGATAAAGTCTCTTCCTAATTTACTATCAACCATCGGTCTCTCATACATAACCGCTTCCCCCATTGCACCACCAAGGTTTTTTGCATTGTAGTTGTCAAAGGCCTCCAAAGGAAGGCTATGAAACTGTATGGCGCATAATCAAATTTGACATCTTTGAGTACCTTAAAGTCTTCCCAGATCTGTAGGTTTAGCATGAAACCCTGTATCGGCCATGGTCTTCCTTTAAGGATGCGAGCATATTCATCAGTATTACTAAATCAGAAGAGGAATATTAGTTGGCTACGGTTACGGTCAAGTTCATGAACCTTCACCTCCTCGTCCGACTGCTATCCCTTTTTGATCATGGAAACCACTGTCGGAATATTCAAATTCATGTTTGTTAAGATCTTCCCTACTAGGGTACCCCCATGTTTCTCCACCTTCCGTTCTAGGTTCAGAACTACCTATTTCACTTTGATGGAACTACTACTCTGCGCTTCCTCCATACCTCCTACCTCCACAATGACACACACCGTACACAAAATAGAAAAACAGACAGAGAGAAGAGAAGGGGGAAGGGAGTAAGGAAAATGAAAAGAGAAGAAAGATTTGACTGCTGTTCGAATAACACCGATCAGAATGGTTCACAGGAACCTTACATGCACTCACGAAGGAGAGAGAGTATGATTGAAATTGTTGTGTATCTATTATTACACTGCCACATTTCTAATTATTTTGACAAGCTGCTGTGGGTAGATTCGGAAAAGAACTTTTCTCTTACCAACATCTGAAAAGAATTAGATAAAGGTAATTTTTATAAAGGGTGAAGGTGCAGATTTGCCAACCAACTATTACCCGAGGAGCGTCTTGAAAGAAGGAATATCACCAAGAGGGGGTGAATTGGAGATATAAAATTTTTCGCAAGAATCCTCTCGTTTAACCGAATGTAAAACGAGAGATAAACAGAGTAGGGATAAGTGAGATTGAACACAATGGATTTATCCTGGTTCGGTCTAAATCCTTGACCTACGTCCAAATCCCGACTCTCCAGGATTTTCACTAACTTCAACCGATTACACACTCTATAACTCTCGAAGCAATTCTCTCTCTAGAACTTGCTCCCCTTACAAGTTGTATTCAATTATCCCAATCTCAAAGTCCCAATACTTTGAGATTCTTACAAGAAAAGATAATCAATGAAAGACTCTCTAAAAGAGTAGAATAATAATCACTCGAAGCTTAATATATCCGAAGATATTCTCTCCGTAAGTCGAAACAAAGTGTTCTTAATGACTAATTGAATGCACAAAGCTTCGGTAGTTGAAGACTTGAATGCTTCTTCTATTTATAGGTTGGTAGCATTGATGACCGTTGAGAAGAATAAATGAGCCGTTGTGAGTAATGAATATATCCGTTGTAAATCACTTGCTCGTCTCCTCGTATTTCTTCCGTCATTCGACCGTTATTCTTTATTAACATTCTTTGTTCAATATGTCCGTTGGGAGACAGTGAGAATGTTTTCTGGAAAGCGACCGTAATGCTTTTTGTATGTCCAGAGGTTTATTTCTTCTTTGAGCTTCGAAGTCTGGAAACGCATTTAATGCTTCTGACACATATTGACTTTTCGTGATTTCAAGTTTAAAAACATGTTAGAAGTATCTGAAATACACTAGCAAACTGATTAAACTTGGTTAGGAATAATAATAATCAATTACATGAAATACCCAAGCTTTAATCGGATGAAAATTAGAATGCGCGAAAAACATATTCAAATCGATATGAACAACTCGAGTTGCTTCACATAACTCGAGTTATATTTAGTTCGAGAAGATATGCGCATGAAGAACAGAACTTGAGTTATCATTACTAACTCGAGTTCCACAACTCGAGTTTCTGTATACAACTCGAGTTCCTTTAGAAATTAATTATTCACGAAAATCTTCAAAACTGGGATAACTTGAGTTATGGTCATAACTTGAGTTGTCCAACTTGAGTTACTTAGGATAACTCGAGTTCATTTGAAAATCAAATCATTCGAAAGTTTTCCGTAAAGACATAACTTGAGTTGTTAAGATAATCTGGAGTTGTCGAACTCGAGTTACAAAGCCCAACTCGAGTTTAATTTAAAATTAAATTATTCGGAAAAACTTTCGCAAAAATACAACTTGAGTTATAAACATAACTTGAGTTGTGTAACTCGAGTTAGTATCTACAACTCGAGTTTTATCGTGTTGTAATCGACGGAGAGTTTTAGGCGATTTGATAACTCGAGTTCAAGCCCGTAACTCGAGTTATATCGATATCGAAATTCGATATCGCGAGAAGCTTTTTGAAAACTCAAGTACAAGACATAACTTGAGTTGTTAAGTGACAACTCGAGTTATGCAATGTTTTAGGCTTATGAAAAACTTGAGTTTCAAAGAGTAACTTGAGTTAGGTAACTTGAGTTGTTCTCAACAACTTGAGTTACATATTTTTCAAAAACATTTAACTAAGTTTAAATTGCAATCTGTCTACAACCAAGATTTTGTCAATTTAATCAAACACTTTCTACAATTGTTAGACATCATCAAAACACATAGAGAACTAACACGTCTGACACAAATAACTATTGAGGGGACCAAAATTGCCAATCAATAATTAAAAAGTGAAAAAAAAACACCAAATAACTATTTAAAAAAAACAACTATCACAATTAAGTTAAAATATGAGGCACTGGCGTAGGACGGTGGCGGAAATGCTGGAGAAAAGAGCGGTTAAGCCTTCTTGTTGGAAAAGGAAAACACTAACAAAGATGGGACCCATGGGAGCAGGCATTGTGGCAGCAGCCGTTGCTGCTTGTGGCATCGGAGGGATGGAACCAGGGTGCAAGGTGCGTGCTAGTCGAATGTTGTTGACTACTGGATGAGTTCAAGAGGGTGAGTGGAACACCCAAAGAACAATAGAAGCTTTGGAGATGCCGACGTCGCCGACATTGTGATAATCAATGGAAGACAGACACCAAAACAAAGGATGGGGGTAATAGTTCGTTGGCGAATCTGCTCCAAATTGTGTATTTTTTCACTTTTTAATTGTTGATTGGCAATTTTGGTCCCCTCAATAGTTATTTCTGCCAAACGCTCCTCAAGTAATAGTTGGTTGGCAAATCTGCACCTTGACCCTTTTATAAAATGTCATAGAAAGAAGAAAATATATGGAGATATTAAAATTTGAAATAATTAAATATAAAATTATATTCTTAATGAAATGAAATACAAAAATAATAATATTATAATTGTAACTAAATATAAAATAATTAATTTTTTATTTTTACAAAATCATTAAATCGCTAATGACTCACATCATTACCACCATCACAACAAATGGCCCTAAAATAGTTTTGACTTTGTCACTTTGGAAAGAATGAAAGATGCACGTGTCATTGGCTTTTTACAGAGCAAAAATTAAAAGGGAAAATTTTATTAAAGGACCATAGGACTAAATTTATTTCAGTCAAGAATCAAAACATTTTGAAATTTCACTGTAAGACCAAGGACCAAAATAAAAATAAGTTTTATAGGTAAAAAGATAATAATGTTCCTTGCTTTATTTTTTCCTTTAGAAAAGGTTCGATAGTAGCCAAAGCTTTGGTGATCGGTCATCGGCCGATCAGAGCTCTGACTACCAAAAGTTAATGTGTTGTTCATAGGAGGATTCAACTTGTTTATGAAGAGTAGAATCATGGATAAGTGGGCAAACATCTTCATGAACAAGTGGAATTCTCATATGAACAATACATTAATTTTTGGTGGTCAAAGTCCAATTGGTCGGCGCTAGAGCTTCGACGGTTGGCATGCGGTGGCTGCTCCAACTTGGCGACAGCTAGTAACCTGGCATCGAAGCTCTGGCGACAATCAAACCTTTTTAAAAAATAAAAAATAAAGTAAGGAGCATTATTGTTTTTTTAACTACAAAACTTATTTTCATTTTGATTCTTGATCTTGCATTGAAATTTCAGAATTTATGAATCATTGAATGAAATAAATTTTGTGGTGTGGTCTTTTGATGAAATTCTCCCAAAATAAAATTATCACTAATATCTAAATATCAAATACAAAGAAAATTATAAGAGCAAAAATTCTTTCATCAACCATAGTAAATTACCTTGGCTGGTTCGAACATAAGATAATTATTTAAGGTAGAACAACCCACGTCCAATTCTTATAAACCATGTTAGTGGTTTTCTTAATGATGTCTTGATAAGGAGTGTTAGTCACGTCCTCCCTTGTGATTGAGCTGATAAACTTTGTACAGTCGTTGAATACGTTAATATTTTTAAATCCATCAAACTAATAAAGTTATAGTCCTCTCATAATCCCCAGCACTTCCACTAATGGTGGAAAAATTCTCAGTTTGTAGTTAAATCTAGATAACAAGATGCCCTGCATGTCTACTATTTGTTTATTATCCGCACCATAATTCTAATTATTTTGACAAGCTGATTTGGGGACATTCTGAAATGATTTTTTTAACCAACTTCATAAAAGAATTATGTAATATCCTGATTTTGCTTTATCAAAACTCATTGTACAATATGTGAATATAATGGAATTAATTGTGAAATTTAGCCCAAATAATTATAAAAATCAATATTTGGAATTTACGGCCTAATTTCTTGAAAATATTAGGAGAAATAGTAAGGAATAATTTTAGCTTAGAAATTTTAGAGGCAATATTTTATGGCCTAGAGAAGTTAATTGGGGAAGAAAAGTCCTTATACGGAATTAAGGATTAATTCCTAACACTTATCCAATATTTGTAATTAAATAAGTAATAAACTAAATTGTAAATAAAAGTCTTATGTATAATTAAATGGGATCATATTGAAATGGATCCCACTAACTTGTTAATTATAAGACACATACACGTCTCAAAGGATTCATGCCACATCAGCCCCTCCTCCTACGAATTTTCGGTCAAAGCATATAAAACTCACATGATTATATGATTCCAAAAGGTCAAAGCCAACTCCTCACCTTTTCTTGCCTAAACGGTCAAGTTTATTTTAATATCCAATATTTCCATTCTCTTAAGCGGCTAAAGTTGATTTACCAAGGAGGTTTGAATTGCAAAATGGTGGCATCATGGTAATTACACAAAGTCTTAAGTCTCATCATAATTTCCCTTCTCTAGCCAACTTGATTATCTCATTCATCCATTAATTTCGTTTTCTCATTCACTCATTTCGGCCAGACGCATCCAGAGCACCAAATAGAGAAGGGTTATGAAGGTGTATGAGATCGAAGAGGAAAGAGAAAGCTAGTGAATTCAAAATCTCCTACTAAATCACCTTCAATCCAAGAACTCCTTTCATAAACATTATTCCACACCTCGAGAGTTTTAATTCTACGGTTTCATTTTTCTCATAGGAGGAGTTTCAAGTCATCGGGTTAGTCAAGTTGCTGCTGAAATTCCAAACTGACTGCATAATTGTGATAAGGTAATCATAAGCTTCGTTTTGAACCGATTGATTTGAGGTTTGTATGAGTTTTTCAATATGTTATGAAACCTTATATTTTAGGCCAACTAATGTTCTTGGAGCCTCATGATGATTTGTTCATGAATATGTGATTATATGATGATTTGGGAGAATATGAACTTAGTTTGGTGGATAAAATGTGAATTGGTAAATTGTTATGTTTGAGCCTTAATTTTGATCTGACTAGGGCATGTTTAAGGAGTTGTAATTTGGCCATTTTGATGGTTTCATTGTATTCAAAATGAAAAATTGTGTAAGATAGAATTTTGGAAGCTCCAGGATTGAATTGTACTGAAACCTGGATACTACCCTAAAAATCATGTGTAGGTAGCAAGTTTGTGATGAATTTTTGGAGCAGTAAATGATGTCCAATTTCAATGAAATTTTCTAGAATAAAAGTAGACATAATGAGCTTTAATATCATAGGTCATTTGTCGAATTTATATTTGTGTACACTGAGTTGTGAATTTTTGAAAATGACCTACAGTTTTGGAATGAAATCTAGATAGAAGGCATTGTCTTATCAAACTAGGAATAGTATGCATGTGCATAGCTATTGAAACCATTTTTCCTTGAAACTATACTTAATAATGAGTCCGTAGGATTTTGAATCACTTCATTTGGACATTTTTGCTAAGAGATGTGATTTTTCAAAGTTTCTATACAAATTTTGGAAAATCAGGGCAAATGTGTGAAAATGAGCGAAACAATGACATTTGGAATGTCTATAGTTGGAGTGAGTATTGATCATTAACCATAACGTGTTATTATAAGAAACCGTAATTTCTTGAAACACGTGAGATTATCAAAATTTATTGGTATAAAGCAATTAGGTAGTAACTCTAATCTTACATACTTTGTATATCTGTGTATGACTACTTGAATCATATATGTGATTGTCTCATCCCGTGTGGGACTAGCACCACTCTTGGCTCGGATGAGCGGAAGGCTGGCCATAGAGTACCTTCTCGGTGGTTAGAACTAGGTGTAAGACCTATTGGACGGTATTCCTTAGGTGGCTAACCTAGTTGCATTCAGGTGACTTAGGGTACTTCCGAGTAAGAACCTGACGTATAGGAGAACTTTCGGTAGTTCCCAGTCATTTGTTTTTAGTTGGATGTCCCAGTTAAGAACTCGACATACAGGAGGACTTCCAGTACATGCAAATTCGTTGTTCTAGCGCTATGGTTATGTGTTGTGCATATGTTGATTTAGTTGTATGTGTTCTGAATGCTTTATATTGCATGGACTGTTTATTTTGGTTAACTTTCATATACCATTTATACACCAGCATGTGAGATTAATTATTACTTTGGGTTAATTTTCCTGAGGGCTCGGGTTCTGGACAAGGTTAATGTAGTGGACAAGGTCAACGTAATGGACGAAGTTTCGAAGGAAAGGCAGCGGTCACAGAATACTAATGGCTACAGTTTGGGCATTAAATAGGTTGTAGAACCTTTAGACTTGTTTAGTTAACTTTATTTTGGAAATTTTAATATTTTGACTACTGACGTTTATGGATCACTGTATTAAAAATTATGTAGTTTGTTCTTGTACATAACTATGAAAAAATTTTAATTACTAGTTTACTATGCTATACCTGTATATCGCTATTTTACTCTGATAAATGTCATAATTACAAAGAGTATGACAAATTAGATAAAATGTCATAAATTAAATAATAAATTAATTTTTGTGAGCTGAAATGTACAAAAACGTTATAATCTATTGGTTATATTGAAAGAGGGACGTTGTGAGTCCTTCCTCCTGCCATGTGACACGCCTTGCTCTTGACATCTCATAGATAGGATCATCGTAATAACTAAAAGTGAAAATGAAAAATTCCAGGAAGGTAGTTACTAAATTTATGTAACTTATTCTTTATTTAACTAATTTATTTTAGGAAAAATTATATTTAAATACCATTTGAATTTGCAAAACCTACAAATGTCTGTTAAATTTATTAAAGGACATAAAGGTACCAAGGACCATATTGAGATTTTTGAATTCGGGTGAATTTACCCTTTTGCCCTTAGTTTTTAAATAAATTAAAAAAGAAAAAGAAAAATGACCTCACTAGAGGGCCACCGCAGACCAATTGCCGACGGCTTTGCAAGCTATCGCGCACAGGCTTCGGCCGCCAATGGCTCGAGATCCAACGATAGTCTTTTTTTTTTTTTTTAGGAGGTGGGGTTGAATCCTTTTTAAAAAACAAGATTCAATGAAAGTGAAGTGGGTGGGGTTCAAACGCACTTTCATGGGGACTGGTTCCTTTAATATATGTGTGCGTGTGTGTGCGGCTGTGCGCATTAACAAATATATATATATATTCTTCTTAACATTTTTTCCATCAACAAACACTCTTGTAAATCTCATTATTGAACTTGTAAATGTCATTGAAGAATTGGTAATTGTCATTGAAAGATTTGTTATAATTGCACTTTTTTTGTTGTTTCATCAAACACACATATGGTAAACCTGAACAACGAATTGGTAAATACCATTGTGAAACTAGTAAATGCTATTGAAGAATTGGTAATTGTCATTGAAAAATTTGTTATAAATAATTTATTTTTTTGTTAATCCCATATCCTTTATTGAACATTACAGTCCTGATTTACAAATATTATGCACAACAAATTTTTGTTAATCTCATATCCTTCATTGAACATTACATTTGTGATTTACAAACATCATGCACAACAAATTTTTCAATGACATTTACTAGGAATTTAACGTCCCCCAATTAATGTCCGTTTTAAAAAATGTAGATGTTAAACGTAGATGGTAGCATTGTTGTAATTTTTTTTTCTTACTTTTAACGTTCGTTTTAAAAAATGTAGACGTTAAAATGTAGGTGATGACATTGTTGTAATTTTTTCCTTACTTTTAACGTCCATTTTTAAAAAATAGACGTTAAATGTTGTGATACAACGACTGTTTTAATAAAAACAGTCATTGTATCTTAAACACCATTTTTTTTAAAATTTTGAGACACTATTAATTTTATTTTGCGAAAAATTAGTATACTTATTGTTAAGGATAAGTTATTCTACCTACTCTTATTTTGTTTACCTCTTCTACCCACCTCAATACCGTAAGATTATAATATCATCCAACGACGGAGATTTGAGGGATAAAATAAACTGTTTTACCCATCGTCCGTGGGAACTCCGCTCCATCCGGAGGCCTTCTATTGCTGAGTCTGCATCCTAAAACGGCGCTGATATGGGGAAGACAACTATCGATGAAGGATGGGTAGGGGATCGCGTGGAGGGCAACCTTGTAGAGGAAGAGTGAGAGAAGCGGCGTAGGAAATACACAACTTAATGGAATCTCAGAATCTGAACAGTTCCTTCGCACAACGGCGGAGTCCGATTCCCAGTTCCTTCTATGACAACACCGTGAACTAACGATGAATGTTGTCACAATTTTTTATAGTCAAATATTCGTTGAAATTATCAATAATAATTGAATGTAGATGATTTATTTATGTTGGCGTTAATTTGTTAAGAAGTTTAGTTCCTTGTGTGCCTTCGTATTTCTTTGAGAGGAGAGAGGGTAGGAGGCGATAGGAAAGAGGAAGGGGTAAAAGGGTTTATTTTATCCCTCAAATATTTACCGTTGGATGAGATTATAATCTAATGGTATTGAAAGAGGTAGGCAAAGGTAGGCAAAATAAGGGTAGGCAGAATAACCTATCCCATATATATATATATGTGTGTGTAAAAAATATATTAATATCATTTAGTTTAAGCCTCACTCATGCAATTTTATTTTATTTTTTATTTTGAGTTACAACGACTAGTTTTCAAAATCAGTCGTTGAAACTTGATTTTTTTTTAGATATTTCAACTTCAATCCCATGCTTTCAACCATTGAAAACAATTGTCTAATGGTCATAAAAACAGACGTTAAAAGTGTTTTTTGTAGTAGTGACAATTACCAATTCTTCAATGGCATTTACAAGTTCAATAATGAGATTTACAAGAGTGTTTGTTGATGGAAAAAATGTTAAGAAAAATATATATATTTGTTAATGCATATATATATATTATAATATATATATTAAAGGAACCAAGTGGCCCAATGGTTGGACCACTTGGCCCCCATGAAAGTGGGGTGGGTTCGACCCCACACTTTCATTGAATCTTTTTTTTTATAAAAAAGATTCAACCCCACCCCCTCCCCCCCCCCCAAAAAAAAAAAAAACCATCACCGGATCTCGGGCCATTAGTGGCCGGAGCCCGAGCGCCAGTGGTTGTAGGCCATGGTGGCCCCTCCGGTCCTCCGGTGGGTCATTTTTTTAAAATTTATTTAAAAACTAAGGGTAAAAGGGTAAATTCACCCGATTTGAAAATCTCAATATGGTCCTTGGTACCTTTAAGTTCCTTAACAAATTTAACAGACATTTGGAGATTTTGTAAATTCAAATGGTATTTAAATGTAATTTTCCCTTTATTTTATATATATTGTAATACCCTAAAAATCGTATTTATGATAAGTATTATATTTCGATAAATAATACCTATTGAAAATAGGTGAATATGTGGTTTCAAATAATAAGTAATAATTATCTTATTTTCTAAGGTAATTACTATGGAAATTAGGAGAGATAAAGAGCTAAAATGTATTTTTAGGGCATTAAATGGCCTAAAAATATTATGATAAATCCCAAGAGGTAGTAAAATATTTATAAAAAATTAGAAAGTATGTTGTCTCTAATTTTAGGAATTTTTGGGATAATTTCCCTTGAAAAATAATGAGGCAAAATTAAGTATTATTTTGGGATCATAAGTGACCCCATGATTTTAAATATTTTACATGAGATATAAAATACCAATGTAAGTAAAATAGTTGTGAGATAATGATTTATCCTAATTAAGAAAATTATCAAAAATTAGTAAGTGGCTAATCTGGTAATTAATGGGATAATTAAGGTATAAAGTAAATGAATTAAAAATAATTTAAATAATTGTTTTTAATGGGAGAAATTCGAAATTATTAAATAAATAAAATAAAAATAATAAAATAAAAATAAAATATTGTATGCTTAGAAAAATAAAAGAAAAAATATCCAGATATTTTGATTAAAATAATAATATAATCGGTACGAGCCAACAGGACATTCGAGAATGGATAGAAATAAAATCCTACACCAAAATATAGGGATATAGCCTAAGTCATCCGGACTTTTTATAAACCAAAGGAAATTTTATCCGGAGTGACTGTCTCCGAGGTCGGTTAAGAAACCAACGAGGTATTTAAGACACGGGGTAGAGAGAGAAAATGCGAGATAGGGAAAAAGAGGCAATACGAAAAACAAGTAGTTGCCGCGAATTAGGAATCTAGTGTCTTGAGTCGAACGTATTTCAAACCAAAGTGGATTTTTGTCTAGACGCTTGGTGCTTTCGTAATTTAATTTCGTAACGGAGGGCGTACGTCCCGAAATGTTCAGCCGATGGAATACCCTCAATAGGATCAAAAATTAAGTTAACCCAGGTATTGTGAAGGAGAAAGATTAAACCTTCAAAACAACGTTCCCGGATTTTTGAGATTCGGCAAGATTACGCGATTCAGACACCGATCGGGGTAATGCTATCGGTAAGTTAGCATGCATGACATCATCTTCTTCTGGAAGGATGATGTTAGCACAAGAGGTGTATGGACAAGATGAAGCCACGTGGCGAAGTGCGATCCAACGGCTCAGAATCGATCTGATAAAGTTCGACTTATTTACCGAATTGTCATTCCCTTCTTCTATAAATAGAAGGCACTTCTCTTCTCATTTCTTCACCCCAAAAACGCAGCCTAGAGAGAGGTTTTAGAGAGAGAAGCTCTGGAGAAAGTCTGAGCAAAGTCGGGGTAAGTTCTTCGGTCTCCGGTCTTTAGTTTCTAGTTCTTTCGGTAGAGATAGTAGGAATGCTAGAATTGTCTTTAAAATTCCCCGAGATAGTCTAGATATCATATTTAGGGGTAAATATGATATATATTTCGAAAATATGATGAGGGAAAAGATCTCAAAATTCGGGAGAGATAGAGCGAAAACAATAAGCTCTGGCGAAATTCCGCCGATTAGGGGTTCAGGGGCAAAATGGTAATTTATACCTAAAATGCCTGTTATACTGCTAGAAGTTGATAAATTTTATCCTTATAGGATATCTAAGATAATCGGACCGCTGTTGTACCGCCGTCGTACCGCTGTTTCACCCGCTGTCAAAAAGTACCGTTTTCCGTCAACGAAGGTACGTTCGCGTACTGTAACACTAACTCTGATATTTATTGTATGCGTATATGTGCTAGGTGTATGTTATGTTTATGTGAAGTAGTTGATAGCTCTGTGGTATGCTCATTGTACTGTTATGATGCTTGCTGGGTGTCGGGATACGGTTGCTAGGTGTGAAATGCTTGGTGTGAAACGACTGCTAGGTGTGAAACGTTTGCTAAGTGTAACATATCTTCCAGGGGGCTTATATGATGTTGGGATATGCTTGTTTGTATGCTGATATACTGTATATGTAAAGATGAGGTTAACCGTTACCTGGAGTCCGTATGCATTGGACCTCAGCTCTTAATATAGCGTCAGGTTCAGGAGGACCGAGAACCGAGGAGAAAGGCAAGCAGCACGCATAGGGACTCAGCTGAAGACTTTCCTCTACTGCTATTTACTTTTGAAAACTCTCGGTCATTGTACCGCTTTTGTAATCAGCCAAACTTACGACATTTTGAATATAAGTATCAGTTACTCAATCGCTCCGATGCTCTACTATGATGATGAAAAAAAATTATACTGCTTTTGAAAATGGGATGTTACATATATTGACTTAAGAGATACATTTCCACTACTTTTGTTTTTTTATATTATCATCAAGTATCTAGTTCGAGGTTCGTAGATGTCCCTTCAAATACAAGTGACTTCTATGGAACTCGAACTCGAAACAGAGAGGGATCTAGCAAAACCTTACACTACTAGACCAACTCTATATATGTAACATTTCCACTACTCTCACAAACAACATCCTAAATATTTTAATAACTAAAACATATTTTGAATTAAAATTTCCTAACTGTCTTGAATTATTTAAAATAGTTAATATATATAATATATATTAATATAGTATTTGAAAGAAGGAGCTTGATCACCAAGAGGGGGGTGAATTGGGGATTTTAAATTTTTCTCTCGAAAGTGCTCTGTTTGTAGAATGCAAAACAAAGATGAACAAAGTAAGGATAAGAGAGATTGAACACGATAGATTTATATTGGTTCGGTCCAAATCCTTGACCTACGTCCAGTCCCCAGACTCTCCGGGTTTTTCAACTAACTCAAATGATTACACACTCTATATCTCACGGAGTAATTCTCTCACTAGAACTTACTCCCCCTTACAAGTTGTAATCAAATATCTCAATCCCAAAGTCCCAATACTTTGAGATTCTTACAAAAGGATAATCAATAAAGAACTCTCTAAAAGAGCAGATTAATAAACACTGAAGATTGATATATCCGAAGATATTAACTCTTAGAGTAGAAACAATAAATGCTCTTAATTGCTAATTGAATGCGCAGAGTTTTGGTCATTGGAGACTTGAATGCTTCTGGCTTTTATAGATGCTTGCAATTAATGACCGTTGAGGAGAGATTAATGAGCCGTTGAGAATAATAAATATATCCGTTGAGTTTGAACGTTGCTCTCTCTCTCTCTCTCTCTTCGTATCATCCGATGTTGCCGTTATTCTCCGTTGACATTCTTCATTCGATTGGTCCGTTGAGACTCAGTAAGAATGTTGAATACGAATGGCCGGAATGCTTTTTGGTTGCTCAAAAGCTTGATTTCCATTTTCATGCTTTAACTCTGTTCAAGCATTTAATGCTCTGACACAATTTTTCTTTATGCAAATTTGATGATTAAAACTTGTTAATCACATCTGAAACTCATTAGCAAACTGATTAAACTTGGTTAGGAATAGTAAGAATCAATAATATGGAATACCCAAGACTTAATCAAAGAATATCAGATTACGCAGACGAAGCATCAAAAACTGATAACCATAACTCGAGTCATGACTAGAGTTATGATTCAAAATATATCAATGCTATTTAGATGACTCGAGTTGTTACTGGAGTCATGATTGATGAATTTTCAAACAGGCGCTTTGATGACTTGAGTTATGACTAGAGTCACCGCTGAGAAATTTTAACTAGAAAAGAATTGTGATAGGATGACTTGAGTCATCGCTGAGAAATTTCAAACAGAAATGATTTGCAATAGGATGACTTGAATTATAACACAGTAACTCGAGTCATGACTGGAGTCATTCAAGTTATGACTTGAGTTATTATGAGACAATTTCAGACAGAGGCGAAGAGCAATAAGATAACTCGAGTTATTCACGTATGACTCGAGTCACATCAGACTTAGAAGAAGTTGATATCGTGATGATCATTTTGAAAGCTGAAGTACAACTTATAACTCGAGTTGTTAAGTGACAACTCGAGTTATGTGCTTTGCAAATCTGAAATTTTTAAACACTTATAACTTGAGTCATGTTTGGCAACTTGAGTTACTAGGTTCTTAAATCATATTTCAAGCACTCAAGGATACTTTGACTGAGATTAAAGTTTTGTAACTTAAACCACATATTATTACAATTGTTAGACATCATCAAAATACATAGAAAACTAACGGTATTTGATTATATAAAAGGAGGGACGTTGATATAGACAACTAACAAAAATAAAAAATAAGGAGAAAGTAATTACTAAATGTAAGTAGCTTATTATTTATTTAATTTATTTATGGGATAAGATATTATCACTACTAATTTTGGTCGTCAAGCCACTTTTTCACCGTTAGATTAGAATCTCATATAGCTTTATCATTTCTCTCTCCTATTGAGATTATGATCTAACAGTGAAAAAAGTGGTAGTGACTTGATAGTGACCAAAATTGGTAGTGACAATATCCTATTCCTTTATTTATATATATTTTGACTTAAAAGATAACTTCCAACAATCCCATTACTCCCACCAACGACATTCTAAATATTTTAACAAATAAAATATATTTCGAATTAAAATTCCCTAGCTACCTTGAATTATTTAAAATATTTAAATTAGATAGTACTCATATTAATATGGTATCATAATCCCTCAATTTTTTAACAACAAATCTGATTAAATCCTAAAATATCTCCTAGACTAAAATATTTAATATATGATTAAGTGTAGTATTACCTAACGTTAGCCATAGTCAAAAGTGGGGGCGTGCTTCTATGGTCGATTATGAAAGTGGGGTGTGTGTGCAATTTCTTCAACCTTTTTATATTTATATCATTAGCCTCTCTTCCTCTCCTCAACCTCTTTTTCACTGCTATCTCTTCCTTCTCCTATTTTTTAGTTATTCTTTTTCTAGAGCAATAAAGTCATTGAAGTCCTTAATAAGAAGCTTATCCAAGTTAATTGAGAATCAGAATGGGAAAAGCAAAAGAGCAAACCAGAGGCAAGTATTGGTAATATCATAATCGTTTGCATATGGATATTTTAAATTTTTTTATTTAGCAAACGATTTATATATTTTTCATTTTAAATGGAGAAGAATTAACTTTATAGAATTGTTTCGTGATAATTGAAATATATCATGTTATTATTTGAGCAAGGAGAATTGACTCATAAATAAATTTAATAAAAATATTTAAAATACTTTATTCGAACATTGTAAAAATTTTATTTGAGCAAAATGTATAAATTTCTGGAATCGTTGAAGACTGTTGTAAACTGTTGTAAAAGAGATATATTTGTGTGTATTATTTATATATAACAATAATATAAAAGCTAAAATAAAAGGAGAAAAGGAAGGTTAAAAAAAAAGTTTATATAGAACAATAGTTGGGGGTCACGTGACACACCCCCAACTATTTGCCTGGCTTTTCTTGTAGTACATTCGGGTAAGTTATCTACCTTCTATTTCTAAGCTTTCTTCTCTTTTTATTTTCAGTTTTGATCTAGGAAAATTTTAGGATTTGCTCAATTTCGAATTTTTGAGGTGTTTAGTTGATTAATTTGCTTTTATTGGAGCTAGTAAGGTTTGAATATGAGTTGTATGGTTTAGATTTTTGGTTGAGTGATGGATTTGAGGAAGTTAGAGTTAGGATTTGATTGGAAAAATTTGTGATTTCTGATATTGAGACTCTTAGATTCGAAATTCATGATATATTTTTGGTTATTGAGGTTTAAATTGATAATTGAATTGATTGGTTTTGAGTTTTATCATTATATATGAATATTGAAACTTTTAAGTGAAACTTTAAGTATTGGAATGGGGTGTTTTTGAAGAAATTGATGAGGTAATTATGAGTGAATGATTCTAATAAGAAAGAATTAATAGGAGGAAGAAATGAAATTGAAAAGATGACTTTGAGAAATAGTTATTTATGTGATTTTTCTTAAAAATTTAAAGTTTGTAGATTTTTTTGGGATTTAAGAATGAATAGAGGAGAGTATTATTATCAATAATTTTAATAGGTGAAATAAAATTATTTGATGATAGATATATTGTTGAGACAGAGAAATTGAATCATAATAATAAATTGAGAATTTTGAAAATTTATATTAAAGTGAACAATTTGAAGTTTATAAAAAGATATGAAATAGAGTTTAATTTTTGAAGTTAGATTTTGAGTTGATATTGATAATGTGATTATGAGAAATGAGGTTTGGTAATTGGGTTGATTAGGAATTACTAAATATGAGAGTTGGTACTTCTAGAGAGACTTTAAGTCTCTTAATTGTTTTTGTTAAACCCTCAATCAGTTTGAATACTAAATTGTGGTTCTAATTTATTGTTATAGATTGATTTGTGAATCATGATTGATTGAGCTTGGACCTTGGACTCTTGTGGTAAACTTAACTTTGACGAGAGGTAACCACCTTTTACTTGTTATGTGTGTTGATATGTTGTTTGTGAGTATTTTGTGAAATGATTATGAGAATGAAAATAATATATTGATATTGATTAGATATTTCAATGAGTACTTTGAAATGTTTATTGAGATTGAAAAAGTATCATAATGTTAACAAGTATTTTGGTAGACATATTGTCTTGTATGTGCAACCTAATTGTGAAATGCACACACACAAACCCTGAGGATTGAGATATTATGCCATTATGGCATGTATGTGAAGATGATTTGATTAACATTATATGAATGTGATAATCTTGACAAATTCTTGTTGAGCTATTTATTGATAATTATTGTGATAATTGAATTGAGATGAGATGGAGTAGTTTGTTTTACCATGTGGTATGGCCTCCATTGTGCATGATAGTTGACTTTTTATTGTCCCACTGGTTCAATGAGGGACTACTCCACTAGTTCAATGAGAGGCTATGACACCCCATTAATTCAATGAGGGGAAAAGATCCATGGTTTAAGCATGTGCTCTATAGATTTTGGACGGTCCTCATCACATGACCAGTAAGCTTTTGTGTCGCTGGTAACATGGATAGTAACTTAGCACATGAATTTTGTTGGTGGAAATAAGGAGGCTTGATTGGATTGATGGGAGGCAATTTGAGAATTGTGATATAGAAATTGTGATACAAAATTTGTGATATTGAAATTGTGATAATTTGTGATATGGAATTTGATATTGAAATTGTGATACGAAAATTTGTAATATAAAAATTGTGATACAAAATTTGGGATATGGAATTTACGATAAAGAATTTTGTGATTTATATCAATGATACTTTGTTTTATAAAATATTGCACTTGGCACCTCATGAGCACATATTACTATATTAGTATATCTAATGAGTTGGATACTTGGTTACTGGGGCTTTTGTCTCACCCCATTGATTTAACATTTTTCAGGTAATAGTTCTTCTACTATTTAGTTGGGGAAGGCTTTGGAGGCTTGATTATTGTGATAATCTCTGTAAAACCTCATTCTTTTATTTATTTGATGAATTGTTGTGTATTGCCACTGTAGGGCTCATGTTACATACTCTGATGTGATATTATGTTTTGAATTATACAGTTTTCTATCATAGATAAGTAACTCAAGTGGATATTTTTGAGAAAAAAATGTTTTTTAAGTATTTGATAGTTGAGTTTGATATTGGATAGAATAATTATATTCTGGACTTCGAGAAGTCTAAGGCCCAAATGTATTGATTAATTATGGTTTAGTTTGTGAAACGATAAGAAGAGTTTTATTATTCATGATAGATTTGAAATGTTTGATTGTTGGATAGTTGACTTATGTTATTTTATAAATGTTTGTGAAAAAATATTATTAAAAAATGAGTTTATCCTTGGGCTTAGAGTTGAATACTATATTCTAAGCTTCAAGAAGCTCAAGACACAACTGTTAATTGGAATTGCTTTGGAAATATCTGGAATTGAAATGTTCTAGAGTATAACTACTTAGAAAAGGTCTTATTATCCATGATAAGTTTTATATAACTAGTTTATTGTTTTCTATTAAGAATAGATCTTTGCAGTGATTTAAAAAATTTATAACTATGATAGGGTTTTCAAATGATTAATTGAATTCCATTTCTACCATTGTTAATTGTTGAAAATGAGTTGTAATCATTTTTACTATGATAGACCTTCAGGTTTAAGTTTTCTCTTTCATGCTATAGTATTGTTTAGTATTCGAAGATTTGATTTAATGCCTAGATAATTGAGTTTTAAGGAAATGATTTTACAAAGCAAAAAGTGAATTAAAATGGCGGTGAGTTTTAATAAATAGTATTAAATATTAAAATTATTTTAGGATATTTCCCTATCAAGAATTTCCTAATATATAACTTTTTTTTATTGCATATACATTTGATCTCTTAAGGGCTTGTTTGGTATAAGAGGAGAGGAAGGAAAGTGAGTGGATGTAAATATTTGTAAGTTGGATATTAAAAAAAAATGAGAGAAATGATGTTAAAAGTTTTTAATTATTTTTTCCTGAAAAATTGCAATGAGGTCTTATTTAATAGAATTAATTACAATCAGATCTCTTGAAATCATCAAATTGCAATGAAGTCCTAAGGGACCTGGGTGGTGTTAATTTCAAACATGAAAGTACAATTTTGCCATAATAACATGTTTAGAGCATTCAATTAATGATAAGTTTAGAGCAACCAATAATAAGTTATATTACAACCCATGATAAGTTTAGAACAACTAGTGACAAGTTACATGTCAACAAGTGACTACATAAAATATTATTTCAAAAGGCAAATACAATTAACACATGTTGTTCCTCTCCTACATTATCCCTTATTGGTTATATATTGTCATCTATATTCTCTCATAAATACACATGATCGCTTTCTTCATTGAATTTAATAAAATTTTCTACTCCTTTATCATCTATAAGGTCCACAAATTTAAAGGTTGTTGTATCATTAAAGGTCAATGTGAAATTTCATGGTACTTACACTACTTTTTCCCCCCTAACAATTGATGCTACAATTGTTCTCAACTCCTCATATGTATCCTCTCACATAGTGTCTTCTTTTATAGTTTTTGTTCTAACGCTATCCCCTTATATTGCAAATCGCTTTCTTCTCCATTTAGAAATTGTACGTCCCCCTAAATACAAGAATTATAATATATAATTTCCAAATGTACTCACCATCTTTTCTATCACTATGCAAAACAAAGTTGCTTTTGGCAACTACATGAGCAACATTAACTGAAAGTGGAGCTAAATCACCAAGAGGGGGGTGAATTGGGGATTTTAAAATTCTTTTTCCGAAAACCTCTGTTTTTGTACACTAAAAGCAGAGATGAACAAGGATGAGAATAGAAGAGCAAGACACAAGGATTTTTACTGGTTCGGTCCAATCTCTTGACCTACGTCCAGTCCCCAGACTCTCTGGGTTTTTCACTATCTCAATTGATTACACACTCTGGACTCAAGAGTAGTTCTCTCACTAGAACCTACTCCCCCTTACAAGTTGCAATCAATGAACCCAATCACCAAGTCCCCAGACTTGTGATCCTTTACAATAAATGATATACAGAAAAGAAACTCTCTCTAAGAGTGGATATAGATAAACACTGAAGCTTTTTGTATCAATAGATACTTTACACAGAAAAAACTCAAGAGTAGTTGGACACTTTGAATGATATTCGTTTTCTGCTGTATATTGGTTATTGAGAGGAATTGAATGCAGCTCTATTTATACTAAGAATGCATTAGATAATCGTTGTAATCTTCAATATAACCGTTGCCTTCATTAGACAAGGTTACATTTCGCTTTTGGTCTTCTTCTCTCTCTAATCTCCTCTTAATCCAAATGCGAAGTTCGGTTGACTTCTGCGAATTAATCCGTTGGTAGAGCGGTTGCTTGATGAGGAAAACATTCTTTAATGTTTTGAAAGCGTGTGCGAGACGAATTACCCAAAAGTATGCAATTTTTTGGGTGTAGCATTTAATGTTCCGACATGCTTTTTGCTTTCGGTCGTCATTTAATCTAGTTTAAGCAAGCTGAAACTCACTAACAAAGTGGTTAAACATAGCCGGGAATATTTAGGAATCTTAATTGGAAGTATTGAGATCAAACAAGAGGGTTTCGCGAATTCATCGCTTTGAATTTCAAATTAGCTAATGCAAAACTCGAGTTTTGTTTTGTTTCTCAAAACTCGAGTTTTGGACTATAGCGTGTAGAAACGTTTTAAGTCCAAAACATCAAAAACTCCGAAGGTTTTCTTCCAAAACTGGAGGTTTTCAAAACATTGAAAAACATCAACCTTTCGCCTGGCCAAAACTCGAGTTTTGAAATCAAAACTTGAGTTTTCATTTAAATATGAAAACTTGAGGAAACTGTGCCAAGTCAAAACCGGAGGTTTTGGCGAAACCGCGTTTTCAAAACCGAGAAAATCTAAAGACTTTCTGCCTGAGCAAAACTCGAGTTTTCACTTTACTGTGAAAACTTTGAGAAAAACTTTGCAAACTCAAAACTGGAGGTTTTCACAAAAAACCGGAGGTTTTGAAAACTAGCTAAAATCTGAATACTCTCCGCAACTCAAAACTCGAGTTTTGATTCAAAACTCGAGTTTTCACAAATTAACCTTGGAAATTTCAAATTAAACCGAAAAACTGGAGGTTTTAGCCAAAAACTGGAGGTTTTCCAAGTTCAAAAAACTTAAGGAGCTCTTCGTAAGTCCAAAACTCGAGTTTTCAATGAAAACATGCGGTTTTGCTTAGTTCAAGAATTGGATTCTTCTCTCGTAAGATCACAACTCGAGTTTTCAAAGAAAAACGACGGTTTGCTTAGTTCAAGCAAATTGGATTCTTCTCTCGTAAGATCAAAACTCGAGTTTTCAAAGAAAAACGACGGTTTTGCTTTGTTCGGCAAATTGGATTCTTCTCTCGTAAGATCAAAACTCGAGTTTTCCTTTGATAAACATGTTTTCCAACTTATCAAAGAGAAAACCTCATACTTTGTTTGCAAGTGTTAGTAATCATAAAAAACCTTAGAGAACTAACATTAACAACTTTAGAGTACTGTATTCACGACATGTTTTGAAATTGCATAACAGGGTTATAAACACATAAAGTTTCATATGATCCTTTCCATTCATCAATGTCTAAGCATACGAAAATGCAACACAATCTCCACAGAAATATTAATAGAAATCCGAATCGTCCCTCACACTTAATAAAACAACAACATAAATCATAAAGACATCATACAATTAACAATTTTTGCATACATGTTCTTTAGTCTGTCTTTTGTTAATCATGTGACATCATGGGCTATATGAATTTAGGAATCCCTTTACTTTTTTTTTTCCAGTTTGAAGTATGCATATTCTCATGATCTCTTTGGAATGAGTGATCTTCAAAGTACAAAGAGAACTGATTTCAAGAATCTAGCAAGTTGCTACAAGAGAAATATTCTATGAAGAAAAATTTTCAAATATATTCTTCTTCTTCATAACTAATAAAAAATAAATGTTGTCTTATATTCTTAATCTATTTATAAATTCTTAACCAAATAATTCAAATGAGATAATTCTAAATGTTTTTAATATTTAAAAGAGTAAATACTCTTTATGGTCCCTGACAAAAAACACGGACTTCATTTTGACCCCTTATAAAAAATCGACCCTTATTCGTCCTTTTTATGGACTAAAAAAGACCTTTTGGAAATTTGTGAAGGATCAAAATGTCAACCAATCGACCATTATTCGTCCTTTTTATGGACTAAAAATGATCTTTTTTTTAAGGGACCAAAAAGGGGATCGCGTTTTTTGTTAGGGACCAGAAAGGGTATTTACTCTATTTAAAACTATTCTAATGATGTTTTATCCTATATTCCATGAGAAAAGTTCATAAAGTTGACATAACTGAAAATATGTTTTTTTTAAAAATATACTTTAACTCTTTTTTTATTGGGAAGATTGCAACCTGGTCCCAAATAACAGAACTAATGACAACTAGGTCTTTTGAAATCATCAAATTGTAGTGAAGTTTCAAAGAACCTAGGTTCTATTAATTCTAAACATGAAAATATAGTTTTGCCCCTCTTTTCTGTCACCCAGCAGAACAAAGTTATTATTGACAACTAAATGAGCAACATTAACGACTTTAGTAAATTGTTGTCATCAATAAATGCTCAATAGTTGTTAATGTTACTTATATAGTTGTCAATAATTAACAACTTTGTTATCCCTTTATGGTGGACAATATGAAACATTTATATTATAGTATGAAATTGATTGGATTAGGGCTTTTGGGCATAGATAATGTCTTGCTATGGGAAGATTGTAATACCCAGATATTTAAATATCTGAAATTCTATATAAATGAGTATTTTTTTTATAAGTGTATTTGTGGTCTCAAAATAATGAGCATGAATTATCTTATTTTCTAAAGTAATTTTTGTTGAAATAAAGGTGCCAAAAGGCCAAAAAATACATTTTTGAGGCATAAAATAGCCTGAAATTATTATGATAAATCTTAGAAGGTCATGTGGAATAATTATTAAAAATTAGGGACAATATTGCACTTAATTATAACAATTTAATAAAATATTTCCTTGGAAAAATAAGAGAGAAGATTTAATATTATTGTAAAAACTATTTTAGGCTTTATGATTTTTAATATTTTACATGGGATATAAAATACCAATGTAAGTAAAATAGTTGTGAGATAATGATTTATTCTAATTAAGAAAACTATCAGCAATTAGTAAATGACTAATTAAGTAATTAATAGGATATTATTGGATGTTTAAGTTATAGGATAAAATTAATTAAAAATAATTTTAATAAGGGCTGAAATTCTAAATAAATAAAAAAAAAAAAAAAAAAAATTATGCTTAGAAAAATAAATAAAAAATAAAAGGAAAAAAATATCTAGATATTTTGATTAAAATAATATTATATTTGATAAAGAGCCAACCTAGGACATTTGAGAATGGATAGAAATTAAATCCTACACCAAAATATATGGATGTAGTCTAAGTCATCTGAACTTTTTATAAACCAGTGAAATTTTATTCCGGAGTGAGCGGTCTCAGAAGTCATTTCTGGAACCAACAACGTAATTAGGAGTACTGGATAATTAGAATAGGGCAGATAGTACAAATGAGAACCTATAGAAAACAAATTAGTTGTGACAAACCGGGGATAAGATTTCTTAGGACGTAACATATTACGAACCAAATTTACGTCCGGTAAGCGACACTTCCTAAGTGATTTCCGTAACCGATGGCGTCGACTGAAAATCTTCAATGCATAACGGAATACCCTTAATGAGATCAAAAATTTAGCAAAACCCAGTGGTTTTAAAGAGAAAGAAGGGAACTACAAAACCTAGTTCCCGGATTTTTGAGTTTCGTCAAGATTACGCGATTAGGACACCGATCAGGGAACTTTATCGGTAAGTCAGCAAGATGACATCATCTTTTTCTAGAAGGATGACATAGGCAAGACATGTGTAAGGCCAAGATGAAGCCATTTGTCCAAGTGCGATCTGACGGCCGATAATCAATATGATAAAGCATGAATAGTGACCCGAAAATCTCTATAAATAGCAAGCTCCCTTCTCTCATTTCGTCACACCACAACCAATCCTAGAGAGAGGTTAGAGAGAAGGAAGAGCTCTGAGGAAGTTCTAGCCGGGCCCTGGGTAAGTTCTTCGGTCCTTAGTCTTAAGTTTCGGTAGTTCTTTCGGTAGATATAGTAGGAATGCTAGATTTATCTTTAATTTTTCAAGATATTCTAGATATCATATTTAGGGGTAAATATGATATATATTTCGAAAATATGATGAGGGAAAAGATCTGTCAAAATTCTGGAGAGATAGAGCGAAAACAGCGAAACTCTGGCAAAATTCCACCGATTAGGGGGTCAGGGGTAAAATGGTAATTTTTACCTAGAATGCCTGTTATAGTCTTACATATTGATAAATGTTACCCTTATAGGATATCTGAGTTGATCGGACCGTTGTTGGTCCGCCGTCATTCCGCTGTTACCCCACCGTCGCCGCTGTCAAAATACTGTTTTTCAGGAAAAGTACCGTAGTGCCGTCAGCAAAGGTACGGACGCGTACTGTAACCCTAATCATGTACTGCTCATATACATATATGTGATAGATACGTTCATAGACTGAAGCTCTGTTTAGGGTCGTCAATCATACATACCGTTTACACGGGTTATAGAATTGATAATACTGTATGAGTTTTCCTAGCGCTGAGGACACGTGTTGTGATCGTGGCACAGGGTATGTGTAGACATGTTGTTAGGCTTTACATATTTCTTTGTGCTTATGTTCTGTCGTTGTTATGATCATGCATCTGCTCTGTGCTTATGTACTGATATACTGTTGTTTTGTTATGAATATCTGTTGTCCATATACTGTTTAATTTGAGTATGAGGTTAATTACACGAGATCCATATGGGAAATGGATCTCATTGCTTCGTGGTCGGGAGGACCGAGGGTTGGTGATCGGGGCAAGCGTACGGCGTAGGATTCCGGATGAAGATTTATTTACTTGTTTTTCGTATTTACTTACGAACCTTGGATGACGTATCATTACTCTTACACTATGGTTAACGTTTTGTTAATGGTTTAGTTACTCAGTTACTCTTCCGCTCCCATGCTCTACTCTGATTTTTTTAAAAAAAAAAATCCGCTGTTAAAATGGGATGTTACAAATATTATTATTTGTATGATGTCTTTATATTTATGTTGTTGTTTCACCAAGAGTGGGAAAGGTTTTGGATTTTTGCCCTATTTTTGAGGAGAGTTTGCTTTGTTTTCACTTGCTTAGACAAGGGTAAATGCAAATAATGAAACTTTATGTGTTTATAACTTCTGTTATACGATTTGAATATGTTTCGTCAATATATGCTCAATAGTTGTTAGTGATGCTCATAGTTGTTAATAACAACTTTGTTCATCCCTTTTAGCTGAACAATATGAAAAGTTTTGATTTTTGCATGAAACTAATTGGATTAGGGTTTCCGGGCATAGAGGATATCTTGCTATGGGAAGATTATTTTTTATATGATGCCTTTATGATTTATGTTATTGTTTTATTGAGTGTGTCAGTTGGTATGAATTTCTGTTATGGAGATTGTGCTATGTTTTCATGTGCTTAAGTAGAGGTAAATGTAAAGGATGAAGCTTTATGTGTTTATAAATCATGTTATGCGATTTCAAAACGTGTTGTCAATGTAGTGTTTTAAAGTGTTGATATTGTTCATTTAGTTGTTAATAACAACTTTATTACACAGAGTGACAAAAAAGAGGCACAAAACTATACTTTCATGTTTGGAATTAATAACACCTATATTCTTAGGACTTTTCTGCAATTTGATGATTTCAAGAGACTTGATTGCTATTAGATCTTTTAATTGGGACCTTATTGCAATTTTTCCTTTTTTATTTTACTTGGTCTTCAAATATCTAATATAAATTAATGGGACTGATTCAAAAACTTAAAATTTAGATATGCATTAATAATTTATTTAATAGCTAAAACTATGGTAAATATCAAATACATAAGTAATATCATTTAAATGTCAACATATCATATCCACAAATTAAAGCTGCTATCATCATCGATATTATTATACCTAATAACTTTCCGAGATATGCGGCCTCTCCCCGTAATACGTGAACATGGATTATATAATTCCGATGGGTTTTATTTTTAACTTGCCTGATTTTTTTAACAATCCGAATGCACACATTTTATATTATCTAATATCTAATTTTTTGTCTTTATGATTATCATAACTTCCCATCTATTTTTAAAATTTCAAATAAAAAAGCCTATAAAAATCATTTCTATGTTCAGACCTTATATTTATCTTATATTGTTTTGCCAGTATCTCATATAATCATAGAATATAATATTTTAATATTAAATTATTAAATTAAATCTTTTAGAATATCATATTTTGGCGCGGGTCTCTAAACTCGTTGTAACTAAATATAAATCATTTTTGTTTTTTTTTTATAATAAGAATCATATATGACAATATTTAATTTTAGAATTGGACTAAATACGTATAAGTAAATAATAATTAATTAATTTTTTATTTTTATTAAATCTTTATACTATAAATCACTAATAGTATATGGAATTTTCCTATCCAATGTAAACTTATTAGAAAATCCTATATTAAAATCATTACTCAAACAAAAAATGTCAAATGGAGTTTGTCTTACCTACTACGTGATGTATGTATTTTGTTAAGATACTTTGTAGCTTATGGTTTTTCTTCATAAATGCAAAATTATATTCCATAAAAAAATAAATCACTAATATATAAAAGGAAAATTAAAATAAAAGACCTAGATAAAATAATATTTAATTATGAGGACCATAAAAATTGTAATCATTAAGGAGGATCAAATAAGCTTAAAAGTCTTATATTGCCTTCAAATTCTTAGTTGCTTCCCCAACGCAGAAAAAAAGAACAAAGTGCTTTCTTTCCTTCCCGTGAGTTTGTGACCAATGTATCGGTGCCACCACCTTCCTTCCTATCATTGCCATTCTAATGCCGCCGCTGCCGCCACCCATTCCACCAAATGGGCTTGAAAACTCGAAAAATTCAGCAAAAATGTTGTCTGCATTTTTGGGATTAAACCTTAATGTCGTTGGACCATTTCCAGTGTGGAAGAATGAAGCCCCACCGACATCTAGAGGTGGCACTTGCCTTTGAGCCCTTCTTCTCCATACTGATCATAAGTTGCTCTCTTCTAGGGATCACTTAGAACCTGCACAAGATCAATGTACAAAGTGAGACCCGCTTATCAAACATTGATCCTTGACGACATAAAAACTCAACTTGATCACATAAAAACAGAACAAAGGGGGTGCTTGTAGAGATTGAATCTTTATACTATAAATCACTAATAGTATATGGAATTTTCCTATCCAATGTAAACTTATTAGAAAATCCTATATTAAAATCATTACTCAAACAAAAAATGTCAAATGGAGTTTGTCCTACCTACTACGTGATGTATGTATTTTGTTAAGATACTTTGTAGCTTATGGTTTTTCTTCATAAATGCAAAATTATATTCCATAAAAAAATAAATCACTAATATATAAAAGGGAAAATTAAAATAAAAGACCTAGATAAAATAATATTTAATTACGAGGACCATAAAAATTGTAATCATTAAGGAGGATCAAATAAGCTTAAAAGTACTATATTGCCCTTCAAATTCTTAGTTGCTTCCCCAACGCAGAAAACAAAGAACAAAGTGCCTTCTTTCCTTCCTGTGAGTTTATGACCAATGTATCGGTGCCACCACCTTCCTTCCTATCATTGCCATTCTAATGTCGCTTGCGCCGCCACCCATTCTACCAAATGGGCTTGAAAACTCGAAAAATTCAGCAAAAATGTTGTCTGCATTTCGGGATTAAACCTTAATGTCGTTGGACCATTTCCGGTGTGGAAGAATGAAGCCCCACCGACATCTAGAGGTGGCACTTGCCTTTGAGCCCTTCTTCTCCATACGATCATAAATTGCTCTCTTCTAGGGATCACTTAGAACCCGCACAAGATCAATGTACAAAGTGAGACCCGCTTATCAAACATTGATCCTTGACGACATAAAAACTCAACTTGATCACATAAAAACAGAACAAAGGGGTGCTTGTAGAGATTGAATCTTTATACTATAAATCACTAATAGTATATGGAATTTTCCTATCCAATGTAAACTTATTAGAAAATCCTATATTAAAATCATTACTCAAACAAAAAATGTCAAATGGAGTTTGTCCTACCTACTACGTGATGTATGTATTTTGTTAAGATACTTTGTAGCTTATGGTTTTTCTTCATAAATGCAAAATTATATTCCATAAAAAAATAAATCACTAATATATAAAAGGGAAAATTAAAATAAAAGACCTAGATAAAATAATATTTAATTACGAGGACCATAAAAATTGTAATCATTAAGGAGGATCAAATAAGCTTAAAAGTACTATATTGCCCTTCAAATTCTTAGTTGCTTCCCCAACGCGTAAAACAAAGAACAAAGTGCCTTCTTTCCTTCCCGTGAGTTTATGACCAATGTATCGGTGCCACCACCTTCCTTCCTATCATTGCCATTCTAATGTCGCGTGCCGCGCCACCCATTCTACCAAATGGGCTTGAAAACTCGAAAAATTCAGCAAAAATGTTGTCTGCATTTCTGGGATTAAACCTTAATGTCGTTGGACCATTTCCAGTGTGGAAGAATGAAGCCCCACCGACATCTAGAGGTGGCACTTGCCTTTGAGCCCTTCTTCTCCATACTGATCATAAATTGCTCTCTTCTAGGGATCACTTAGAACCTGCACAAGATCAATGTACAAAGTGAGACCCGCTTATCAAACATTGATCCTTGACGACATAAAAACTCAACTTGATCACATAAAAACAGAACAAAGGGGGTGCTTGTAGAGATTGAAAATTCAGAAAATCTCAATGACATCATCAAACATTTGGTAGCAGTTATAAAAGTGAACAAAGGAATCACTTGGTAAATGGACGAGCTAACATAGATTGAATGACATCGACAAACAATTAACTAATGTTCTTAAAGTGAAGGAAGTAATCGATAACTAGCTTTACCTCGTACGCTTTTGAGACTTGTTTGAATTTGGCCTCAGCCTCTTTCTTATTGTTTGGATTCTTATCAGGGTGCCATTTCATGGCAAGCTTTCTTCAAATCTTCATTTGTGGCATTCTTATCAACCTGCAAAATCTTATAATAGTCAACACCCATACTCCTACGTCTTCTGAGGGTTAGAACTTCGGAATGAGATTATGCAAATACTTATATTTTCCCTTTACTATGTCTTCTCTGAAGCTTTGCTTCTGTTCTTTTGCTATTAGGTGCAATGAACACCAGGAAATGATATATAGAAGATATAATCAAAGTTAAATCTATAACTATTAGGGAAGGAAAGAGATATGTCTAGAAGGTGTGCATTTCACCAAAAGGACCTTCAAGAATTGCACCTCGTAACTGACAATTTAAAGATATTGTCCCGCGCAATCTCCCTATTGTTGCTGTCTGTGAAAATGGTAACAACAAGGAGAAAGGTTGGCACCAATAAATTGGTCACGGGACGAAAGGGAGACACTTTTTTCTTTTGTTTTCTGAGTTGGGAATCAACTAAGAATTTAAAGGGCAGTTTAGTACTTTTAAGTTTATTTGGTCCTCCTTGGTAATTATAATTTTTATAGTCCTGCTAATTAAATATTATTTTATCTAGGTTCTTTATTTTAATTTTCCTAAAACAATAAAAATCACAAACAAATGGCCCTAAAATAGTGTTGATTTTGTCACTTTAGATAGATACACGTGTCATTGACTTTTTACTGAGCAACTATTCACAGTGAGATCATGCTACTAAGTCGCACAGTTAGAAACAACCTCTTGTATAAAAAAATCCATTTTCTTAGCCGCCAAGTATCATTTGGCAGGTTGACTTTCCTTGATCGAGGCAGTATAGAACCCAGAGAAATGCTCTCAGCTCTGCAGAAGCCAAATTCATTATTGAGAAAAAACACGCACACTATGGGTGGCGGTTCAGTTTCGTCTCAAGGTAGCGTTCTCGAGCCTCGCTAAATATTCTGTTCTGATTCTCGGAAAGTGAGGCGTCCATCTAATTTCTGTTCGATTTCTTGCTATGATAATGCAAAATACGGAAACAATCTGACAAAGTGCTTTGTGTTTTTGTGTTTGTGTTGCGTGTATTTTGTGTGTATTTTCCCTCCCTCTTTATCTACTAGGTTTAAATTGATGTAAAACATATGAGGTTCTTGTTGTGCGCTTATTATTTATAACCTCGATGACTGTGTACAGGTGAAGATTCTTGTTCGGATGTCGATTTTTCCACCCTTTCTTCCAATTCTCTTGTAAGGTACAGTCTGATCAGAGTCTCATTTTCTTCTATAAACCATGAATTATCAAACTCCTCTGTACTTGTGAGCTAAGCGGTGATACTGTCTCAGATAGAATACGACAGGGTATGGGTATAGGGACACTGCAAGATGTACAATGCTTAAGTATAGGTGCTTAATGAGTTGCGAGGTAGAACTGGGGATTTGAGGGGAGAATTGAGAGTTTCTCCTGGGGCCTCGTATTTGTGAAAATGGGTCTGGAATAATAGTAGGCGCACTACAATAAATGTCTAAAGCTGATGTCGGTTCATTTGTTTTAACTATGTTGTTTTTATGTTATCTTATGTTTCAGGGATAATTTGAGTATGAAGGTTGAAAATGATACAGTGAATGGGGAAAATGGGCTGGCACAAGTAGAAACTGGGGTAAGAAATATCGGGCCTTCTTCTTTTGATCTTGAAGTCAATAACAGAAGGAAAGAACGCATCTACCGAGAAATCTTGCAGAATTATGATGGACGGAGAATTCGTTGCAAGACTTTGGAAGAGGAAAGAGAAAAAATTTCGAGGTATTGATTTGAACTCAAGATTCGCATGTTTTATCCGTTGTATTCATATTTGTTTTAATATTACGAGAAGATAATAGTTCATCCATTGAAGTTTATAGTGAAAACCTTGGAAAATCAAACTCTGCTCTGAGGGGGAAAAATTGAAACATTGACTAGTCAGCATCATGGGAGGCATACTGGCATTCATTGTTGTTTCTTTCAATGCTGTAATATTTACTTCTTGGCAAATGAATGTAGGACCTTAATCACAGGAATCAACATGAGGTCAAATATTTGCGTGGCACACCATTAAGCATGCCAAACTGCTAATTCATTACGTATTTTCACATTTGCTTGTTCAATATAGGTATTCATTATTATTTTAGGATATCTGTCATTTAAAACACGCGGCTCCAGCTTCACATTATAGTATGCATGCATGTCTTTCTTCCTTTATGGCTCACTATTAAAATACTTCACTTTTATTAACGTTAAATTAAGACTAATTTCAATTTTCTGCATCGTATGGTGAGTGCAGTTAAACAGGGTGTTAAGTGAACACAAGCATGACATGAAATCTCAAAATTTTCTTACTGATTATGCTATATATGTTGGTTTAATTATTACAGCTATAGGCCGGGATTATGGACAGAGAATTTGGGTGGGTCGAAATTAAGTGATTATGATGTGCCAAAGACAACATGCCTCCTATTGATTGGTCCAAGAGGGTCTGGGAAAAGTAGTCTTATAAATAGAATTTCCAAAGTATTTGAAGTTGACAAATATGTGCCAGCAAGAGCTCAAGTATCATGTATGATTTATGTTTTATTTAAGTTTAAATTTGATTGTAGAAGATACAATTTGGGGATACGGGACAAATGGATATTGAGCTGCCTGAATAAATTTTTGCTAATTTATCTTTTGATACCAGGTAATTCATCTACTGGAGATGGGACATACTTCCTCCAGGAGTATATGATTCCAAGAGACTCAACTTCTATCTGTCTGTATGATACACGTTGTTTGTCTGGCAATCCAAATGATGATGATAGAATTCTATATCAATGGATGACAGAAGGTGTTTGTCATGGAGAGCTTGTTCTCAGGTATGAACGCTCTATTTACATAGCCTTTTTGATTCACTCTGTTTTAAATCATCTAATGGGGATTTCTTATCAGGAGGACCGATGATCAGAGTTTGAAGAAACTTTTAAAGAAAAGGGCTTGCAAGACTGGTTGCTTTTTCAGGAAAAGAATGAAAGTTAATTTTGTTATTTACGTTATTAATGGCCTTTCAGTTTTAAAATCACTGGAGAATACTGGTACTTCGGAGACAGGATATACTGATATGGTTGCTTCTACTTTCAATTGCCCATACCTGCCATTTAAAGGTATCTACAAGTCTATGATGTAATTTTTCCAGCATATGCTTCTTGTAACTGTTTATATTTCTTTTCCATGCATATTGAACCATGGGCGTGTTGACACGTCAAACTTTAGAAAATATAGAAATAACTGGACACAGCTAAATCAAAGGATTGTGAGTGATATATTTGTATCTCATATCTGAGTCTGTTGTTGAGTTGTCCGTAATTTGGCTGCTTCTGGTATGTTGTGGATTTTAAGGCTTTGTGATTAACTTTGGGTTAAATATCATTTTTGCCATGGAAGTATTGGTAAGGGAGCACTCAGCACCTGGAAGTTTTTTTGGTATCATTTTTGCCCTGGAAGTTTACAAAAGGGAGCAAATATGCCCCGAAAGTTTTTTTTAAGAGCAAATTTGCCCTGAAAGTTTACAAAGAGAGCAACGGTCCAACGATCAAGATCAACCGATCGGCAAGATCATTATGTTTGCAAACTTCCGGGGCAAAAATGAGACCAAAAAAACTTCCGGGTGTTTAGTGTCCCCTTAGCAAAACTTCCATGGCAAATTGATATTTAACCCATTAACTTTTTCCCCTTAATATGCCGAAGTCAGCAAAGGCTGGGAAAATGTAGACTTAGCCCTATTTGCAATATGAAGTCCACCTTGATAGAAAGAAATACTTCCATATCTAGCATAGTATTGCAAGAAAAATGAGTAGTTCACAACTCTCACTTAAGACATATACATTTTTTTTTCCCTTTTTTCTAGTCCTTAAATCTCATTCTTCTTATCTTTTTAAACTTGGATGCAGTAAACATATTTTAATTCCAAGTGAATTCTTCTTGTAAGTATCTCGTAAATAGCATTTTGAGGCGTTCATTTTCTTATTTCTTAATAGAGATGTCATTTTGTTTTTGAGATAATATGCCAAATGGAAGTTAATTGAGAATTTCCCATGAAATTGTCCCACTTAAAGCTAATGGAATTTGGTCGAAAATTTGAAACAAGCCATCACTAATAACATAGCCAGGCAACCTAAGTTCTATAAAATTTACAGAACTTTGATTTTCCTGCTTTGACCTTTCTTTTTCTTTGTCCTTTTCCTTTCGGTAGTTGAAAATACTTGAAATGCTAAATTGCTCTTCTGGCACTCGTAACTCTTGCATTGTTTTTGTTTTCCCATGCCTTAGTGCCATTCCAGCATGTCATCTAAATGGGAAACATTTGCTTCTCTTTTGTTTCCTGTGTATAATATGCTGGAACAGATGTTGATGAATCACTTATTTCTAAAAATCTCGAGGGAGAATTGATGTTGCATTCATAAATGACAATGTCTTTGCATAATTTAAACTTTTATATATTCTGCAAATTGGACTTCTTTTCAACCTTTTATTTTTCCCCCTCATTGACAAGTGTTCGCTCATCTCTCTCATATTTTTCCTTCAACTAATTTAAAATTGTATGGTTAGTTCAATAATTATCACTATTACTTGCAGATGACAAACCGGTGCTTGTGGTTACTCATGGGGATCTTCTTTCACTATCCGATCGTGCTCGTGTTTGTGCATATTTGGTAGAGCTGCTTGGAATTCCGCCAACACAAATTTTCGATATCCCGGGTAGTCTTTTGAGTTCTCAATCAGTTCAATAATATTTTTTGTTGATGTAAAATTTAACAATTTCTTATTATTATTATTATTATTCCAGCAGAATGCGATGATCATGTTACTGAGTTTACCATAACTGAAATGTTGAGCTATACTCTTGGGCATGCTGACAGAAATTATCCGCCAAAAATCAGGGTCATGGATAAGGTTTGTGACTTTTTCCAAAATACTTTGATGATGTTAACATAACTATGATGTCCATTTTTTTCCTTTTTCGTTTCTTTTGAAATTTATACTTGACGATATGAATGTCTTCCAATTTTGGAGTTTTGATAAATAGATCCTTCTTTCTGGCCAAAAAAATAAATTAAGAGACTTTTCCTGTTTAGGTGATTAAGCCCTTTCATTTTTGAAAAAATGTCTAATACTTTTTTGTATTTCTAGTGTATAACTAAATTTTAAAGATTTTGGTTTCTATCTAACAATTATTCCACTACTGAATCGATCAATGGTCTAGGCCTAAACTTGAGGGAGATTTTATTCATTTTTTACATCATTGCTGGAAGTTGGGGGAGATTCAATGCATTTGTCTATCTTGTCAGTATTAACTATGCTTTAAAGAATTCCAAGTGTCTTAAATGTTTATGCTATCTTTCTGTGGCTCTAATTATTCTGAAATATTTGTCAGTGTTTTTCTTTTTCATATTTTATATCTTATTTTTCAAATATTCTACCTACTTAAGAGAGAGACTTGGTTCACTCCTTAGTCTTTACATTAAAGAATGGCCTAACTGCGCTTGGTGCACCAAAAAAAAAAAAATCTGGTCCCTCTAATTTGCTCCTTCGATGAAGATTAACCCATCTAGTGATGAATGTCTCTAATTAACTAAGCTAAAGAGATCAATAGTTATATTAATCAATAGCTCAATTTCATGAAGCCACAAGAATGATTTCATCTTTTTGTTAATTACTCCTTTCTTCTTTTTCAAATAATTTAAGTATTTTATTGATGTGACTGAATTAGAGGAACAGATTGAGGATACTGGCGAGACTCATTTGTTTTCTTAGTGAGACTGAGAGTCAAGTTAAGCCTAAATATAGAAAGTTTGAACTCACAAAAATAAAATTTATTGATTGCAGGTTCATAAAGCTTCACTATCACTATGTATGATTCTGCTGATCCTCGGGCTAGGAATAGCCATTGCCTTAGCCTGTAATAAATTTATACGTCCTGGTCATCTTGATGCTTATGGCTGGAAAATCATTGCCTCTGGTTCAAAGCACAAGGTTCCTGGATCGCTACCCAAAATAGATTGGCACAAAATTCGGCACATATGGTAGACATGTTTAGTGTCTAGTTGTATTGTACAGAGCTAATCTTGTTCCTCTGTTGCATGTGTAGGGTTCACATAATATATTATTTAAATAATAGCAACTAGACATGTTTTTATAGAGTTGATGGGGATGCTACTCATAGAATTCGTAGAATTCAAGTTGGGTGATTTAAACAGAAATATGCTACTAGAATTATTTGTGATTGAAAAGTACCAAACAAGATAAAAGAAATTTAATCATATTGTTATAACACCAGCTATGTTACGTTCTAACTGAGCTTATCAAAGAAGAGATTCCTAACTGTATGTTTTTTGCTGATGATGTCGTTCTTTTGGCTGAATTAAGGAAGGAGATTCATTCTAAACTTGAGAGACAACTCTGGAGAAGAAAGGTTTTTGTTTAAGTACGCATAAAACAGAATATAGGAATTGTAATATTGGTAAGAGACAAGTGAGAGATATATGCATTGTAATATTGATAAGAGACAAGTGAGAGATGATATGGAGGCCAAAATGGGGGAGCAAGTCATTCTTTAGATATTTGAGATTAATTATATAACAAGATGATGAAACTGATTGACAAATTAATCATAATAAAATTCAAGCTGGGCGGTATAAATAGAGAAAATCTACTAAAGTTATTTGTGTCCGAAAGTACCTAATAAGGTAAAAGGAAAGTTGCATCACACTCCTATAAAACTAGCAATGTTATATGGTAGTGAATGTTAGGCTTTAAAGGGATAGCACGGACATAAAGTAGGAGTAGCCTAGATGAGGATGTTGGGATGGATGCAAGAAAAGATAAAATTTATAATGACCATATACACAAAAGAGTTGGAGTGGCACCTATTAAGGAGAAAATGGTAGAAAAAGGTTTGATGTGGTTTGGACATATTCAAAGAAGGTCATTAAGTACTCAAGCGAGAAGGGTTGATCTAGTAATATGGAATTCTCTAGAAAAGTTAGAGAAAGACCAAAACGAACACTCAACGAGGTTATAAGATATAGAGCAAGATTTATTGGTTAATAATATATCTAAACATTGATGTCATGCAATCCATATAGTTGATTCTCACATAGTGAGATAAGGCTTTATTGTTGTTGTTATAAACCTAGCCATGCTTATTTAATTTTCAATTGTTAATTTAATTGATATAATATTTTCGAGTCAACATCAATATAAAATTTATATTAAGCTATATTATTTATTGAGTTATGAACAATGCAACTCATTTTTAGACTTTTGATAAAATATAGAAAAGCCACATTAGCTTTGAGTAATTAGAAAGGATATAAGAATAATATATTAGCATTAAGCTTATGGCATTTGAAATCCATAATAACTATACACCACATGCGCAAGATTCCCGTCACCCTCAAGCTTAGCTAAACAACTAATGAACTAAATGCAACATTTGAAGGCAAAAATGATTCTCGTCACACTCAAAGTTTAGCCAAACAACCAAAGGCAACATTTATGATGAATTGGATGCTTGACCACCAAAAAGCCAAGAAATTCAATACATGAAAGGCTTATGTGTGTGAATACAAATGCGAATGATGAGGACCCGTGCCCGTACCCGTGCCCGAGAGCACAGGGACTACACATGATTTTCACAAGAGAATATGGCACTTCCATGGAAAAAAGTGTTGGGTCTCATTCAATATTTGCTGGAATAAAAACATCTTGGAAAAATTACAAACAAAAAATATTGGAACAGTACAACTTGTTTAGTAAACCGATGGTCAAATTTTCATCCAACCATGTTTACCATTTCTCTATATGAACGGTTCTGAATTATATCCAAACACTAAAGGTTAGAATTCATCACCGGAACTTGCCACCACAGGGAAAGGGATATAACCATATGTTCACTGTGAATAAAAAATCTCATCCTAAAAAAACCTCAGCTACAAAATTCTCAAGCTAGAAAAAAAGGCCACAATCTACCTCTTCTTTTTAATTGAGCTTCTCCTTTCAGCCTCTTTTTCAGCAACCACAACACAGAACTCAGAACTCAGCATTTCATGCGTGTCAAGATTCAAACCAAGGCTGAGATTAACCGTTTCCTTGATAATTTCCAATGTCATATTGAACCCCAAGTTGGATAATACTCTAACAGCGTTAGCAGTCCTGCATATGTATTTTCTTGTCTCTAGTGCTGTGAAATTTTGCTCTTGCCCCTCAGATTGGTTCGCTTGATCCACCATCATCTCGTCATCTTTCACTTCAGTGTGTTCCCCAATCCATATGAACCCATTACAACCAAGTATCAAATCAATGCCATACTGCTCTATATGATGGATATGCTGCTTCTGCTTCTTCACTAAATAAGGAGTGACAGTAAGCAGTTGACCTCTCTTAAGCTGGCACGCAATCAAAAACCGCGATAAGTCACAGAGTGCTTCAAAACATAATCCCAACAAATTTCAAGCAATAAGAACATGAAGTGCATTATCATAATGACTGTACACCAGTGTTTTTTGTTTTATCCTGTGCTTGGTAGTTTTCATATACCTCTGTTATAAAAGGGAGTCTGGAGATGGAGATGCATATTTCTATTTCTGCTAGCAACAGAGCATGCATTGCAAGACATTTCCATAACATCTAGCTTTTTGGAAGTGATTTTACGGTGTAAGAGGAAAGTATGAGAGTTTTGTCTCGGCTTATATGAGAGTGCTTCTAATAAGCTAATCCAAACAAACTCCATTCCTAGATTCTGAAATTGATTATTACTTTTTTTCAGAGGTAACAAAAATCGACCATACAAGCATACATTTATGTCTTTAAAGTTCAAAATAAAATCATAAACTAAATACATACTTTTCCATACTTCTGACTTCTTGCTTGAAGGTGTAAACCATCATTCTGGGACCCACGAACTTCAGCCTAAAGCAAAAAAAATAAAATATAGAACAAATAAATTGCTGTCTTTTCATCCAATTCAAAAAAATAAACTAGGACATAATTGTACTTACACAAACAACATCATTCTCTTCAAAAATACTACGCATGTTGAGTTCATCCAGAGCAGTCCGTCGTCTCTAGCAGTGTAAACAATAATCTGACTGAGGGTTTGCAAGCTCAATTGGGAAAAATTGGAAAAGAAAGAAGCTAGGCCATAAGGAAAAAAATAAAATCTTAGTGAAGAAATATAATAGTACTTTCAGAATTGCACATAGTTGTCCATGAAACTACTCTCTTTCTCAGTACTATTCATAATTTGTGGACTTCCCAGTAAATGATATCTATAAATATTTTACTATTGGCTCTTGAATAACCACACTTTCATTTACTATTTTCTTTAAGCATGATTTCTTGATTAGCGTTTCTTTAAGATTAAACCCCTTTCACTTGGAATAACAAAACATCCCAAACCAACACTTGACCTGGGCTAAATAGATGCCACAAGCCATAAAAGACACTTGCAATCCAACAAACATACAATTCAGTTTAGGCTGCACCAAAAGCAAGATAATCAAAATTATTCTTAGCTCTAATTTAAGAACTGCCTGGATCTATCCAAATACCATACTCCACCAGGACCAGGCTGACATAGCAAAATATCCCTGCAAAAGACATTATGAACTCCTGATATCTAAATGGCAGAGACTGCAACATCAGTAACAATTTCAACACAGCTGCATCTAGAATATGTCTCCTCTTGATAGTTCATGCACTCTTCCACCTGGCAGTGTCTAGATGGCTGACGTTTGGCTCAATAAAACATTGTATGACCATTTAATATAGAATCCAAACCCATCAATTCTTCAAGTCATACATATGGCTTTATTCTTTAAGAAATGTCTATTTTCTTCTCTTTCAAATTTTACATGTTTTCCACTGAAGAAAAGTTTTAATGACTCCTAAACTTACAAATATTCTTCTGATAAAGAATCACAAGAGATTCCGAAAGTTATCAAATACCTGGATGCCATCAGGCAAATTCATTGAAGAAAGCATCAAAATGGCATTTTGACTGTAATTTATCTCCAATTTCCAACGCTTTTGAGCAACCTACACAAAATTTAACGATGGAGAAGCTAAAAGAACAGGAATAAAGGGGACATAATTTCACTTGATCAACACGTTTATGAGCAACTGAATAGATTTTACACATTTTGATTTCTTCCCAACACCTAAATTCCTGAGCATACTTTTCACTCTACCCAAAAGAAAACAAGAAATGCATTCACACAGGAAGTTGTGCAAGTCTCACAAAGTAAAGATTTCGACCACTATTTGTGCTGAACCAAACTACTGTCTAGCTTAAATAGGAATTGTGTCTAATTAAATCAACATAATCATAAACCCCTCGAGCACTTTCACAGTCATTACCAACTTTCAAATGTCACACAATGTTTCGAATGGCCAAAAGACTCCCTTATCAACAAGTATACCTCAAATTCACATCATATACACAGAGAATTCAGCTTCTAACAAACTGAAGGACTAGTTGACAATAGAAAAGAGTAATTTCTGTACCTCAACAACACGGCCTACCACAATGTCTCCAACCTCAGGTTTGTACCTACGAAAATCAAAATCCATCAACCAAGGGAAAGAATAAAAACGGGAATACAACATCTTTTTGGTACTGCAAATTCTATGTCCCTAATAAAATTAAGCATACCTGGAACGTAATGCGCGGATATACACGAGCTTGTTAACACGCTCAACCACACCGCATACAGTGGCAACCACTTCACCTTTTAGGTCAGTGGTCCCATGTCCCCTAGAGTAAAGAAGAAACAAACATAAACATGAATTAAATGTCTTGGAAAACAAAGTACTATAGCATCACTCCATCAAAGAAATAATCTGAAAGACAAGATGAGAGAAAATAGAGGATACTTGAGGAAGCCATCTTCGTGGTTAACAGATATGGAATCAGCTATTGTGACAGAAGCATCAGAATTGACCTTGGAAGATAGAGACTCGAGCTGTTGCAGAGCTTTCTGCAATCGAACCTTCTGAGTTTGGCTCAACGGTAGCTGTAGCCCTCTCATATCCCTTCACAAAATTGGAAGAAACAGGTTGAGGCTGAGGCAAGAAGGAGTGTTGGTCTTTGAACGCGAGTATGAGACGGCAACAGGTTGAGGCTGAGGCTGAGGCAAGAAGGAGTGTTGGTCTTTGAACGCGAGTATGAGACGGCAACAGGTTGAGGCTGAGGCGGCGACGGGAAGCGGAGAGATTGAGAATTTCAGCTGAACGGCAGCGGCGCGACGAGTATGGAATATTGGACTGTTGCGCTTAAGGGAGTCTGAGGTAAAACTATTAATATAATGAATAATTATATTTGTTTAAAAAAAATGTAAATGCGCCAATAGGTTTAGAATCTTACAAAAAAGGCGTAAATATAGCTACCAATTCGTCTGGTTCAGGGACGGACCTTGAAAAAAAAAAAAAAAAAAAAAAAAAAAATTGGGGGAATGTATACTCGTTAGGGTTTTTTACCAAAATAAGAAGAGGAAAAAAAAAAATTACCAGAACACAACACTTTAAACTATTTTTTAAAATAAGCGATCAAACTCGCCTCGATTGACAGCGGTTTAGTCTGTCGAGGTTAGAGGACGCCACCACGCCAATAAGCGTCGATCAATCGACGCTTAAGTTATTAGTGGCGTCGATCAATGACAAAACTAGTGGTGTCGATTGATAACGATTCTAGTGGCGTCGATCAACTCGACAAAACTAGTTTTGTCGGTTGATCGACGCCACTGCGCTCCATCTTGACTCCCGACCCCACCCCCACCCCACCCGCGACTGACCCTCTAGAAATAATTTGTGATCGGTGTGATCACTTTTCTCTCCTCATTAAGAACTCCCAACTCTTTTGGGCGGGCAATATTGTGGGCGCGTTAGTCATCCATTTGACTAATAAAAATTTACAATAACACAACACATTATTAAGTCACTAATTATTATTCTCTAAATAATTAATTACTTGAATTAATTATTTGATTAATTATTATTATCTATTTAAACTTATCTTATCTATCTTAAGGTTTATATTTGCCTCTCGGATTCATTCCCTTTGTAAGATAGATAAGATAAGTTTAAATAGATAATAATAATTAGTTAAATAATTAATTCATTAATTATTTCTAGAGGGTCACGGGTGGGGTGGGGGGTCCGGAGTCGATATCGACGTGCTAGTGGCGTCGATCAACGACAAAACTAGTTTTGTCGGGCTTGATCGACGCTACTAGTAGTCGATCAACCGACACCACTAGTTTTGTCGGGCTTGACGACGCCACTAATGAACTGGCGTCGATTGATCGACGCCCACGTGTGTGCGTCCCCAACTCGACAGACTAAACCTGTACCAATCGATTTAATTGATCGCTTATTTTGGAAAATAGTTTCCAAAGTGTTGTGTTCTAATAATTTTTTTTTTCTCTTCTTATTTTGGTAAAAAAACCATACTCATTAACTAGTTTTTAAGAAAAAGAATTTTGGGGTTAAATGTATAAATTTTTAGGCCAAATGCATAAAAAAAAAAAATTCCAATTTGCATGAAGTATTTGGAATAAAAAAAAAATTGGGGGGCCATGGCCCCATTGTATCAACCAAGGTCCGTTCTTGGTATGATTTATGCAACAATGAGCATACATAATTTTATTAACGTAAATTCCCAAACATACGTTAATTTCATGCAAGCTGAAAATAGGAGTACATGTCATGTAGATAATAATATTGTAGATGTAGAGCCTTCCTTGACAAATTATAATACGACATCTTCAAACCAAATGAATTATAGTCGTGACACAATTAAAAACCAAATTGTACGGGACATATGATCCGGTTAGTCATGTATATTATTTGCTCAAATTATATATTTTAACAATGCCAAAATTTCTAAGTTAACATTTTTCACTTTTTTTTTGTAATTTTAATTTTAATTTTTCTCTTATAATTATTTCAAAAACTATTTATGCTACTAACATTCTAAATAAGTTTCAGTTTCAGAAAAGATACTTATACTACCTCCGATCCAAACATAAATTATATCATACAATCCAACTTCTATCCAATTTTAAGTTTGCGTAAATCAAATTGTAAATAAATCACTTTTCTCACCTTTATCTAAACATACACAAATCCTAAAGCCAACCTAGTAGGGGCAAACAAAGTAGTAGAAGTCACTGTCAAAGAGGCCCAAAGTCCCAAACCCCCACAATGGTACCAGCCACCGGGAATCTTTGAAGATTCTCTCTCTCAAACACACACACACATATATATATATATATATATATACATATATATATATTGAAATGAAGAAATAATACACATGATGTGGTATTGGAGAAATTGAAATAACAGACATAAGAAATTTGATAAAAGTTTTGTCCTAAAATAAATCTTAAATGTTAGAAAATAAGCTTTTCCAAAAAAGAATTAAATTATCGTCTTTTTTTCTATAATTATTTTTGAGGGCCAAGAAATAACATAATTTTTTTTTTCTGTTTGCATCAATATCTTCAAAAACTAGAGACTTGCTTCATTATCCAAAATAAATAAATAAAATTCCTGCTCGTTGCTTTCAAAAAGTTATAAAGTTCTTACCAAGGAACCAGCAATAATTTTCTTCAAAGTTTATTAAACATTTTCAACCTGCTAAAGATAACCATTGTGAAAGAACTTGAGGATTGAACCTTAATTATTACACACACACACACACACACACACACATATATATATATATATGGCATTTCAAACGTTTAAATTTTTCTTGTGCATTCTAATCTTCATGGAATCTCTTACTTTTTGCTCTCTGTTCCGGTGTGGAACCAGATGTCCAGCCCAAGCGGCTGGTGGTTTGATTTTGGATTGGGTTGTCTCTACCGGAGTATCTATGAGTGGAGATATCCGGTGAGCAAGGAATCACCAAACACAAGGCCGTTCGCCAAAAGGGGAGGGGGTATGTGTTTAGTGGGGGGTTGTGTTGTGCGAATGTAAAGAGCCGAGTTAGAACGTGTGCACCTTGGTGTTACCCTGGTATTTATAGGGTGTGGGGTGGTATCTTAATCGTCATCTATCATATCCGGGATTATGGATATGATAGATTACCCCCCGATTGCGGGGGAAAACCGGATACTCGGGATCCTACTATCGGGCGCCCGGCCGGGGCCGAGGTCCGGTATGCCCTTGCTTGGTCGTGTCCTTATTGGGCCGCGAGTAAGATCCGTAACGATTGCCCCCGCTCGGTAGTTCAAGGGTTTGAGCTCTTGGGGTGATCCCGGTTCTTCGGCCGGGACGCGCCCTTGCCCCGGTCCGGGTACCTTAGCGGACTCGTCCGACGCGCGGTCCGAGGTGGGTGCCCAGCCGGGTATTCGGACCGAGATTGTTTCTCGAGGGTCGGCGTCGGCTGTGGTGACCCTAGGAGTCCGAGGTGATCTCGCGGGCTTCGGGGTTTGAAAAGCCCTTTCGACTTCGCCATCATGGCGCTCACACTTGGCGGCCCGGAGTGGGGAGGTTTTGCAACCGTCACTCTCTCGCCGCTTTGGTTTTCGTGCGCCATTAATGCGCGTTTTTCCCGGGGTATGTCTCCTCGTTTTTGCCGGTGAACTTACGGGTTTGCCCTTAATTCGCCGGCGCCTTTTCATATCCCTGGCGTTTCACGGGTTTTTAAACCCGTTTCTCTTCTCTTTCTTCCACTTTCGAACATTTTTCAAGTTTCTCTCTCGAAGTTTCTCGATTTCGACAAGTTTTACCACTTGGTCTTTTGATTCGGCGGCTCTCCTTGGGCGAGCTTCCTTCCCGCGGTTTCGGGCTTTTTCCTCCGTGACGTCCTCTTCCTCCTTATCCCGGTAAGCCACTTCTCCTGTTGCTGGGTTTTTTGTTTCTTTTCTTCATTTGCTCAGTCCTGTCGTGAAACCAGTACGCCCGTGGCTTTGTAGAGATTTCGGGTAGGTTTTAGGTTGCGATTTCGGGTAGGTTTTAGGTTGCCGATTGCTTTTGCTTCCTCCGCCTACAAACCTTCCGCCTCCATTGCCGGAGGAGTTATCGTCGTTTTCCTTATTGTCATTTCTGTCTCTTTAGCTTTGCGTCCTTGGGTGACAATGAGTGGGAGTAATCGACCTTCGACTTCGGTCACTTGACTCCTCGAAGAGGTGGAAGCCCTTAGTGCTGCTTCCCTCGAACTAGCCACCGGTTATTGGGTACTCCTTTGTCCGAGGAGCAAAGGCCGGCTTCCTTCCCGGGCGGCGGCTCGGGTGGCACGCGTAGGGGGCCGTTAGAGGGTCTCGCCTCCCTGTTAGATCTTTTCCGGAGGGCCGGAGAGAGGTCGCGGTCTTGTCGGCCTCACCCGTTAATCCTTATAACCTCCCGTTCGCCCTAGGTCCACTCATATGCCGGAGGGGTATGCGGCCCTTGTTGGGATTGCGTAGAGTCAAGTTCTTACTTTGTCGCTAGAGGCGAAGATTTTAGGGCCGACGCAATTTTAGGCTCTTGTCGTCATCTTTGTCGGCTCGCCCCTATCTTCTTCTTCTCGACCGACCGTTTTCTTCGTGACGGTATCCTCGCATCTACGATTCTAGCACTTTTGTTTTTTGCTTTTATAGGTAAATGGAAAAGTCGCTTTCGCCAAGTGATGCCCCCTCGGCCGGGAGGTCGGAATCCCCCGCCTCTCCTCAAACTCTTGCGGGACCACTTCATTGGGTGACCCAGGACGTGTAGACGACCCATTCGCTGATCACCGTTCAGGCCCTCCGCCAGATGAAGCTCTCGGCTATGCCGGGCTGTTACTTTTGCCCCCTGGGGGAGGAGGAGCCCGTCTGTGCTTCGAAGGTTGGCGATTTCACCAACTTCTTTTTCTTTTATAAGGCCTATATGACCGGCTCGGTGTTCGCTTTCCGTTCACCGAGTTTCAAATGTCCCGCCTCGGCCCATCTCCGTCGGCCCCATCTCAACTCCACCCCAACGGGTGGGCTTACATAGTTGCTTTCGGCGGCTATGTCGGTCCTTCTCGAACTTATTCCTTGTACCGCCACCTTATTCTTTTTCTTCTTCGGCCCTTTCACTCCTCGCTGCGGGAAGGAGGACGAGAAACTAAAGGGGCTCACCTCCTCCGGGGTGACCACGAAAACCGCTACCGCATTTTCGGACTCCTTCAAATTCTTTAAGAATGGTTTCTTTAAAGTGGTGGCGAAACCCGGCCAGCAGCCTTGGTTCTTGAAGGGGGCCGAGGCCGTGATGTGGAGTGGAGGTTTCCCCTCTATTGGACTTTTGATCACCATAGGCTCGCTTCCGCCTCGTACCAAGTGATGTCCGACGACCTTCCTGCCGGCGAGGTCGTATTCGTTGACCGCTGGTTTCGTATGTGAAAACATACGGTGCCGGGAGCGCGGCTTCTTCATCACCGGTCCGGATCGGAGCGGATACGTAATTTGTATGCGGCTTGTAGTTATTGTTCTTGCGTTTGTTTTCGTTGATTTTGTCGCCTCACTAACTTCCTTACTTTCCTTTGTGTTTTGTAGGCGAGGCGATGGGGAGCTTCCGCGGTACTTGACGGTCGTGATTCCTGATCCGGAGGCTCTTCCGAAGAGGAATCCTCGGAAGCGTCCTCCTTCCGAGCCCCGGAGGGTGCAGCCCGCCAGTGCCGCACAAGACCGGGTTGCTAAGAAAGCCAAAGTCGCGTCTCCTGTCCGGCGCCTTCGTTACCGAAGGTGATCTTTGTCCGGACGTCGGCGCTTCTCCTTCCAAGGGTAAGGAGGTTGCCGAGGGGCCCTCATCTCCTGTCGCCTCTCCATCTGCTCCCAAGATCGTCGGGGTCTCGCTTGGGAGAAAGGCCCTTTGGCTGAGGAGCTCGAAGTTGCCTTCCTACCGCCTCGCCAATTTACAAACGCCCCTTTGCCACCGGCCGACATTGATGAGGCCGTGGTTCACGACATCCGTGCTCGCCTCGCGGGGTGTTGGTTTGGCCCGTGCGTATCTGCGCCTTAAGGGCAAGTATGTGAGAAAGTTCGCCGAGGCTCGCCACCGAAGAAGGACAAAGATGTGGCGGAGGCGTCCAAGGCTAAAGCCGAAGAAGACGCCGAGAGTCGCGAGGGCGAGCGCCACGAAGGCGTCCGAGGAGCTTACTCTTGCAAGGAAGGCATGAGAAGGCTACTTCGGACTGGCCGCTCTTCGGAAAGCACATTTAGGCGGGGTAATGGATGCCACGAAGGCCGTTCGAGCCCCGGGCGGACCTATGTTCGAACTTGAAGATGTCAATGCGGCACTTGCGGAAGAGAAACGAGCCGGATCGAATGCCGGGACATATGCAAGGGGACCGCTTCGATCGCTTCGACATGGCCTTGGCCCGGATCCGTCTACTTAATCCCGGGGTAGAGCTTATGACGGACGGCTATCATTACCAGGCCTATGTGAAGGATGGCGTCTTCCCCGCCCTGCGTTGCCCGAGAATGACTCGACTCCTTTCTAGGGAGGATCGGATGGGGAAGGGGAAATTCGGTGCCGACGGGGTGATGGTGGAGAGGGGAGCTCCAAATGTGCTCCGTCGTCGAGGCGACTGTATTCGGAGGCCGTGGCTTTAGAGGATGACCCCTCCCCGCATAATTTATTTCAGCATTGTATTTTGAACCGGACATCTCGTCGGGTTCCTTTTTGTAATTTGTAGGTTTGAACCGGTGCCTTATCCGGGTTCCTTTGTGTAACCTTGTAATAATAATAAAACTTGATTTCAACCAATCGGTTTGTCTTGTCAACTGTTAGTTGACATTCTTTATTTTTTATGGCCGGGCAGGGCCTTTATATGCGCAGATATCGCTAAGTGTTTCTTCCGATAGGTTGACTTCGGGAAAAGGGGGTAGGGGAGTAACCCGAGCTACCGAGATCCGGATATGGTGTCCGGGGTTGTTTTATCCGAATAGGGGCAAAATGTCGGATGCACAATCGCGGTGTACGAACGCGGTTTGTACATGTCGGCTGATCGGGGCTGCGTGACAATTCACCTCCCTATTTAGGAGCATTTTTCGATGCATCTTTTTTAAAAGAGATGGTCTTTTTACCGTCTCGCGAACCGGGGCGTAGTAGCCTGGGTGTAGTACCGCGAATTGGGCTGTCAGTAATGCCACAGATCGGGCTATACGCAACCTGGGTGTGGTAACCACGTGTAATCCCTTCTTTTGGTATTTTTGCTGACCGGGTCTGCTTGTGCCTCGGTGATACCTTATTTAACCAATCCGTAATGGACAATTGGTGTCTCCACTGGGAGTCTTTCAATAAGAACAAATGAAAGAAACAATGAGTCTTGTCTTTTCAAATAAATATAAAAACTGGAATCGAAAATACTAAATTAATTGAAAAATTGCGACATAAGTACGCCCGTCGGTTCTATCTTGGTAGGCGACGGGTCTAGCCGTAGTAGATTCTCAGTTTGTCGGCGTTCCACGTCCTTTTGACCGGCTTTCTGCTCAGGGTCTCCAGGATGTAGGCGCCCTTTTCCAGTTTTTCCTTTACGCGGTAGGGGCCCTCCCAGTTTGCCGCTAGCTTGCCATCTTTGGCGTTCTTATTTCCGATGTCGGCGCGTCGGAGCACGAGGTTGCCCCGGTTGAAGGAGCGGGGGTTCACCTTTCGGTTGTACTTCGCTGCGATCAGTTGCTTTGCAGTGAGGTCTCGGCAGTGCGCCAGGATCCGTGCCTCGTCAATGAGGTCTAGTTCTGTCATCAAGGCGTCACTGTTCGGCTCTTCTCCTTCCCTGCTAGCTTTCATTTTCCTCCACGTCGGTTGGCCTATCTCGACCGGGATCATCGCCTCGCATCCATATGTCAAACGGAATGGGGTTTCCTGCGTGGAGGTTTGGACGCTCGTCCTATACCCCCACAGGACGCTGTAGAGTTGCTCCACCCAGGAAGAGTCGGCGTCCTCCATGCGTCTTCTTAACCCGTCGACGAGGACCTTGTTGGCGGCCTCGGCCTGCCCGTTGGATTGAGGGTGTTCGACCGATGCAAAGTGATGCGTGATGTCGAGGTCCGACATCATGCTCGAAATCCTTTGTCGATGAACCGCGTTCCCGTTGTCCGTAATTATCTCGGCGGTATTCGAACCGAGAGGATGCTTTGCTTTGAAAGAATCGTTGAATGCGGGCCGAGGTGATTGTGGTTAGTGGCTCGGCTTCTATCCATTTGGTGAAGTAGTCGACCGCGACTATGAGGTACCTTAGCCGTCCCGGGTCGTTTTGAATGGACCGAGAAGGTCCATCCCCCATTTGTAGAACGGCCGGGAGCCGTAATGCTTTTTAGTTACGTCGGGGAGCGCCGGAGGATGTTGGCGTGTTTCGACAACCGTCGCACCTACATACCGTTTCCATGGAGTCTCGCGCCATCGTTGGCCGGAAGTATCCGGCTCCGAGTGATTTCCGAGCTAGGGATTTTCCTCCCATATCTTGGCCGTTAATGCCTTCATGTATTTCGGCGAGAACGCACGGCTTCGGTTTCACTCAAGCATCTCATCATGGGGTAGTGTAATCCTTTCTGTCTGGCCGATCGTCCACCATCGTGTACATGGCGGCTTTCCGCGGATCAACTTTCGCGCTTTCGTTGTGTCGGTGGGTATGATTCCTCTTTCTAGGTAGTCCTCGATCGGTTTTCTCCGGTCGAGGGCGATGATATGGACATGACACGGCTTGGTTCGTCCGGGTTTTGTTGGACGACGGTCCGGTAATTTCCGGACCTTTGGTGCTAGCCGCTTTGACAATATGTCGGCCCCGGTGTTTTCCTCCGCGGGATATGAGTGATCATCACCTCTTCGAACTCGGCCATCATGTCTCTCGGCTTTGTTCAAGTATTTTGCCAACAACGGGCCTTTGGTTTGATAGGAGCCTTGTATCGAGCCGCTACGAGCCGGGAGTCGGTCGGGATTTTGACTCTCGCGCCCCCTGCTCCTTTGCTTGTTCGAGACCGCCGATCTTGCCTCGTATTCTCGCCCGGTTGTTGGATGTCGGAAATTTGAGGTGGAGGAGTGTTCGAAGCGGCGACTCCGTCGGATTTTCAACTATTATTCCAGCCCCACTCCTTTTGTATTTGAGGATCCGTCTACGTATACCGTCCATTCTTTAAGACCAACGTCCCTTCCTCGAGGGTCGGGTAAGCTCCCTACGAAGTCGGCCAAGGCTTGCGACTTTATCGCGTGTCGGGCTTCGTAGGAAATGTCGAATTCGATAATTCAATGGCCGGTGGTCATTCGCCGGCCGTGTCGGTTTGTGTAGGACTGCCGGATTGGGGCCGGTTCGTACCACCACTTTGTGCCCCGGAAGTATGGGCGTTGGCGTCTTGCCGCCGTTAGCGGGAAGGCGAATGCTACCTTCTCCAACTTCGATATCGAGTTCCGAGGTCCGAAGTGCCTTGCTCACAAAGTAAATCGGTGTACGGCCGGATTGGGTTTCTCGAACCGGGGCGGCGCTTATGGCTTCTTGGCCGACGGATAAATACGGGAAAACCGTCTCACCCGAGTCGGGCTGGATAGGGCCGGCGGGGTGGCCGAGCATTGTTTGATTTTTGCAAATGCGGACTCACATTCGGAGTTCCATCCGCCTCTCGTCTCCTTCTTTAGCGGTTTGAAGAAGGGAAGGGCATTTTCGGCCGACCAGGTAAGAATCTTGTCATAGCCGCCAACCTCCCGTCACCGTACCTCCTTTTGTTGGTTGGTGCTCTCATATCCAAGACTTGCCTTACACTTGTCGGGGTTTGCTTCAATTCCTCGGTGTGTGAGCATGAACCCGAGGAACTTTCCCCGCTGGACTCCAAATGCACATTTTGCCGGATTCACTTTATTCGGTGTTTTCGTAACTTTTCGAACGTCTCGTCCGAGGTCTTGGATGTGGTCTCCCGGCTTCACCGACTTGACGATCATGTCATCAATGTATACTTCTACATTTCGGCGAGCGGGTCTTCGAAGACTTTGTTCATCATTCGTTGATAGGTGGCCCGGCGTTTTTCAACCCGAACGGCATGACATTATAGCGATAATTGGCCTTGTCGGTTATGAAGGCCGTCCGTTCGATCTTACGGGTGCATCGCTATTTGATTGTATCCGGAGTAAGCATCCATAAATGATAATAGTTGAAATCCGGATGAGTTGTCGACCAATTGGTCGATGCTCGGCATCGACGGTACGAGTCTTTAGGGCGGGCTCTGTTTAAGTTGGTGTAATCTATACACACCCTCCAACTCCCGTTAGGCTTTAGGACCATGACCGTATTGGATAACCATGTGGTGTATTGTATTTCCGGATGAATCCGGCCTCTAGCGATTCCTTCACATGCTTTTCTAAGGCGATCTGCCTGTCGGTCCCTTGCTTTCGTCTCTTCTGCGATACCGGGGTAGATCCCGGTTTGATTGCCAACCTGTGGCGGCAGAAGTTGGGGTCGATTCCGGGTACCTCCGAGGCCCTCCATGCAAAAAGATCTCGGTTTGCTTTTAGGAAATTACTTAATTCCTTTTTGAGCTCTAGGGTCATTGCACCTCCTATCTTCGTTACTGGGTCGGATCTTCCCCCGGACTAAGTCTTCCAATTCTCCCTCCGGCTCGGGTCTTGGGTTCTCGGGCTCCTCATCTCTTAGGTCCGGTTCCACCACACAGACGGGTCGGCTCTCGCTTGCATTTTTCGCCGGCCGAGCTTCCGTGGCGTTTTGATCCTGGGGTATTGGCGCCTTCCCTGGTCCCTTTCTCTCGCATGGTTTCATAATAACATTGTCGAGCTTCCTTCTGGTCCCCGGTTATGGTGATAACCGTATTTTTGGAGTGACCATTTTTAACTTCTGGTGCTTGGTGGATGCAACCATATCCCAGCTGTGGATGGTTGGTCTGCCCAAAATCATGTTATACGGGGAGGGGAAGTCGGCCACGATGAATATTACCCTCTCGGATTTGAAGGCTTTTTTAGTTCCCAAGGTCAGCTTGAGGTCGATGTACCCCTTCGGCTTGGATTGTTCGCCGTTAAAGCCTACGAGTGTTGTCTTGCATGGACGCAGGTCTTCTTTATCCAAGTTCATCCTCTTAAAGGCGTCCCACATGATGATATCTCGCTGCCGGGATCAACGAAAATCCTTTCCACAAGGCGGTTTACCAGATCCCGGTAATTACCAATCCGTCTTGGTGCCCGTGCGACGTCTTTCGGTCTTCGGTGGTGAACCGTAATCTTTGGAGGCGTCGGTCGGTCATGGTTGTCTTTGAACTTGGGGGGCTCTTCTTGATGCACCTCCCTCAAGTATTTTCTTCTTTGACTTGAGGTGTCTCCTCCTCCGCCCATGCCTCCGCTGATTACGTTACACCCGTGGTTCATGTCTATCTCCGGAACCGCTCGTCGTCGGATGATGACGTCGTCCTATTCCATCGACTTTCCGATCGAGTGGGGCGGACTCGGGCCGGCCTAGTTTCCTTTTGTTGTTCTTTCGACCTGTGTTTTTATCGAATGCGGCGCAATTTACCCTCTCGGATGTATCTTTCAATTGCGTCCCCGAGTTCAAACACCGTCCGTGGTGTGCCCCCGGTCCGTCGTGGAAATCACAAAACTTTGACTGATCTGTGGTTGGTCTGAAACGTGGGGGCCTGGGTCGGTCTACCTTCCTCATCTCTGTGGAGGCCACTTCTTTCCATAACTGGCCCCGCGAAACATTGAGCGGGGTGTACCTCCCGTACCTCGGCCTCCTCTCTGACTTGTCTGGCTTTGTTTCTTGTCTCGATTCGAGCACGGGGTTCCTTTTTACGACCACTCGGTTGATTCTTGACTCGGGGTGGTGTGCTTCGCTTTCATCGCCATTAGTATTGGCGATCTCCATCTCTGTTCTACTTCCGGATATTGCTTCGCGGGGTGTTGAACTCGGTGAGTGTATACCCGGTTCTTGAAGATGGAGTTTGCCGGTAGGAAGAGGGTTCCAAGCCGTCCACGAGACAATGCACATGAACGCTTTACGGGAGGGACCTTACCCGGAGGGCTACCACCTTAAATCTGTCCGGTATTTTTGTAGCGTTTCCCCCTCCGTTGCTTTATCTTACTCGGGGTATACCGAGATTTGGGTTGTTCCGGCTAGTTGCGAAATTCGTTCGAATTTGCGCCCGAGGCCTTGAAAGTCGTGGATGGACCTTCTCGGCGGTGTGTGTAACCAAATTTGAGCCGGACCGATTAAAGTGGCCGCGAAGAGCCGACTAATGACCGGGCCTTTGATTTGCCTTACGAACATGAGTAGCTCGAAGGCGTCGAGATGGGCCCTCGGGTCGGACACGCCATCATACTTGGGTAAAATAGTCGGCTCAAACTTGTCTTGGGGTATGGAGCATTCTCGATTTCTTCCGAGAAAGGGCTGGTGTTGTGTCCGCTATGTATTTCACATGATATTCCGGGGCGAGCCCTTTGGTCAGGGCGGCCTCTCTCCATCTCGGTCTTCGCCCTCCGAGGTTTTCCCTAGAAAACGTTTCTTCCGACCCGACACAGGGTCTCGGGTCTCCTCATGCTCGGAGTCCGTTTCCGAAGAGGTCGTTTTCTTTGCATACCGGTCATTCCTTGAGCTTCGATCGGCGAGGGCCTCCGTGTTTCCGGGATATCTTTACTTTCTTTCTCTGTGTATCCCGGTCTTGCTCGTGTTCCGACGTTTTGGCTTGCCGGCGGTTGTCTTCCATGATCTGTTGCATTACTCTAAAGTCTTCTTGACGCTAGAGGTCATGTCGCTTCTCTATGTTCTCTATCCTCCTCAGAATTGATTCTTGATTGTGTGTATTCGGAGGAGGATGAGGTCTGGTTCGGTATGTCGTTACACTTAGCTCCAAGCGGGAGACGAGGCGTGTCCGACACACTGTTCCCATCCTTGCTATCATTGTTATTGGGGATATCCTCGAGTAGGGAGGTCCTTGAGTTTGTTGCCGCCGACTTGACTCTCTCGGCTGCGCACGCGATGGACTCTCCCGGTGAGGGTTCCGAGTCTTTATACGGTAGTAGCCATTGTTGGTCACGGGGATCGAAATTTACGGTCCCCACGGTCGGCGCCAATGTTCCGGTGTGGAACCAGATGTCCAGCCCAGGCGGCTGGTGGTTTGATTTTGGATTGGGTTGTCTCTACCGGAGTATCTATGAGTGGAGATATCCCGGTGAGCAAGGAATCACCAAACACAAGGCCGTTCGCCAAAAGGGGGGAGGGGGTATGTGTTTAGTGGGGGTTGTGTTGTGCAGAATGTAAAGAGCTGAGTTAGAACGTGTGCACCTTGGTGTTACCCCCTGGTATTTATAGGGTGTGGCGTGGTATCTTAACTGCCTATCTATCATATCCCGGGATTATGGATATGATAGATTACCCCCTGATTGCGAGGAAACCGGGATACTCGGGATCCTACTACTGGGCTGCCAGCTGGCTGGGCCGAGGTCCGGGTATGCCCTTACTAGGTCGTGTCCTTATTGGGCCGCGAGTAAGATCCGTAACAGTTGCCCCCCAGCTCGGTAGTTCAAGGGTTTGAGCTGCCGGGGTGATCCTGGTTCTCCGGGCCGGGGTGAAAGAACTTGAGGATTGAACCTTAATTATTACACACACACACACACATATATATATATGGCAGTTCAAACGTTTAAATTTTTCTTGTGCATTCTAATCTTCATGGAATCTCTTACTTTTTGCTCTCTATCTTGTCTTCCACTTTGTCTGTCACCTTTTACTTCTTTCTTTGTTTTTTTATATTTCTCTCTTTGTCAGCAAGTCTTTAGAAAACGTTAAGATCTAATTCTGAATCTTCCATAACTTGTATTATTTTTTCTTTTTCTTCACAATTTTTACACCTGTGATTAGAATATTTTGTCAAAAGAGAATATATCTTTTATTAAATTGTTCTAATTGTCTTAAACCATCTCTAATATCTTTTACATTTTTACCTACACTTTCTATGTTTTCATATATTGTCCATAAATTATTATTTATTACATTTTGTCCTTTTTAAATTTCTTCTGTTATTATCCTTGTTTGTTCTACATTTACATTCAAAGTTTGGCTTGCTATATTAAGTATAGTAGTATCTGAATTTTCCCCTTCATATAAAGATTTTATCATATTTATTTGTGGATGATAATGTATTGGTTCTAATATTTCACTTATTCCTAAGGCCTTTTTTATTCCTTTTATATCATCTTTTAATTCTTTTGTATTGTTCTTTACTTCTGTTTTTATCTCATAAATCTTTTGTTCTAAAGATTTTGCTAATTCTTTTATCCTATCTTTTTGATTCCTAATGTCTTCTTTTTCCAACATATCTCTAGTTTCTTCGGGTAACATATTTATTACATCTTCTATATTAAATGGTATTCCTTGATCTTAATTATAGAAAGACATTTGTCTTACAAAAGTCTTCTATAATTAAACTCCGTAGTAAATACATGTAATCCATCACAAGAAATAATTTTAATCAAAGAAATTTATTAGCAGAAAGACCAATAAGTACAAATTTAAGAAAAATTAGACCTTAGAATGAAAATTATATAAAATTAGAAATAAAAGCTGACATGTCATGGAAAGAAGTTATAGCAAAAATAGATGAAAATATAAGACAAAGTGAAATAGAAATAGAATTGACGGAAGACGATTTAATAATGGAAGGAAATCAAACAAAAACAAATATAGTATTAAGATTTAATAATAAAGATACAATTAATTTAAATATGACAATATAAAAAATACAGAGAATAATTATAAGATAATATTAGGAAAAGATTTCTTACAATTAGTTAAATCATATAGAATACAAGATAGAAGAATGATGATAAACTTAAATCATCAAACAATTATAATACCAAAGTTATCATGATTTATATGTCTGTACATATCTATACATTTGTATATGTATAATATACATATAGATATGTATACATATACATATATGTGTGTATATAGACACACACATATATATAATATTCAAATCCACTAGAAAGTTTTTTTCCCCCTCTGCAAGGCTATTTTTCCTCCATGGGGTTTAGAAGAATTTAGATTAGATGCCCTCAAGGATTTACATTTGCTAGCATTGTTGAGTTGACTCTTCGAGTTTACCGTTTTTACGTTTCTAGTTTACTAAATCGAGTCGAATCACTGGTAAACTCATGACCATTTTAAACTCGGTTAAACTTACGAATTTATACATCGAATTTACCATTTTTATGTTTCAAACTTACAAAACCATGGTAACTCATCTTTAAACTCGTGTTATTTTTTTTTATTTGATCATGCTCAGTGGCTTTGTATGTGGTTTTATTGAAATTTCTTTGTTAAATATGGTAAATTTTGAATATTGATGGATTTAATTTCAATTATTTAGATTTAAAATATATTTAAATCAAATTGTTATCATTTTTTTATATTTCAATTATTTATTATACACTATTAATATCTATTTAATAGTGAAAGTAAACTCTTACGAGTTCATGTCATTATCACGAGTTTACTTAAACACACCATTTTGACAACCTTATTCGCAAGTCTCGGTCACTCAACTTTCTTTTAGAAGCATAAATACTGACACACAAAAATACTGGAAATTTTTTACTGGGAATTAATATTAAAATTTTCACTTCATAATAGATATGGACTAATTCATGAGCGGGTTAGATCATATAATCATCAAGAACAATTTCCCCCTTAATAATCATAAGGATTACTTAGTTCATGAATATAAAAATTATACAAAGAAAATGAGAGGAAAAGTGAGTGATTTTAATAATCCCTTATTTGGATTGAAAAAGAGTATTGGTATTTTATTTTAATGACCCTTATTATTATTCATCCGGAAAAAAAGGTTAACCATTATGTCTTTATTGAATTTGAATTATTTGTTTTTTACCTTTGATTTTTTTTTTTTTTTGGAAGCTTTTATAATTCAACAATATAAAGCAAAGAAAATGCTTGGACAAAGAGTGAAAGTAGCATTAACAAGATCAGGCAACACCAACGACATTTTTATTTTTGACAGACACATCACAATAATTTTAAATTTTCTGATAGGACACTGGAAACATCATATTTAAAACTTAGTAATCACTCATATAAAAGACGATCAGACACTATAACCATCAAACAATTGCTGCGTATAAACCAAAGGGGCAACAAAAAAACTATGAGAAACTTGTAACTTTTCTTCCTTCAGAAAATCCATGGAAGGATCTCTCCAGAATTAATCCATGTGTAGGGCTGTTGCACTGTTGCCAGATGAACCTTCACTTGGAAAACTACTCATATCATAAGAAAGACATGTAAACAGATCAGATATAGATCCCAATGAAATAACATCTCTAAACATATTCACATGTCTCTTTATGATTCTGCTCCTGCTACTTATTCTTATTGTAAATTTGGATTTACCTCACAAATTAAAGCCAGGTTTGTCTCCTGATTTATTATTTCTTGGCCTGGACAATCCAGGATGTTAAAATCTTGGGAGACAACGATGATCATAGGCCTCCGCAGAATGTAGAGCTTGGGATGCTCTGCAAGAACTTCGACCTCGCGGAAGAATCTGACGAGAATTGTCCTAATGCAGCGATTGTGGCAGTGCTACTTCCGAACTTCTGGATTCCCCTGGAGATCATACATGTATGGCCTGCCTCTACAACTACTATCACATCTCCACCTAACAGTGGTGAAATGGTTTCTGCTATCTGTCTGGTGAGTCTTTCCTGAACTTGCAGCTTGAAACCATAAAAGTGTACTATCGACTGCAAGAGGGATTTCCCGATGGGGTTGAATCCTTCAGAGCTAAGAAATCCGATGTGGACAACCCCATGAAATGGAAGTAGGTGATGCTCACATTGAGACCAAAATGGCAAGTTCAGTTCAGAGCATATTTGTTTTTCATTCAAGTTAACCTTCCCATTGGTGTTTGAAGAATTCATACCATTACGATGGAAACTGTTCAGCCTCATCTCCATGTTGCAGGTCCGGAAGTTCATCAACCATTTCACAAACCGACCCGGAGTACCTGCAAGCTCCTTCCTTAAAGGATCTTCTCCTAAAGATTTGAGAATTGAGGCAACCGCGGTGACACTTGCCGGGTTGAGTGCTTCAATTTTGGAGGAAGCTTCAGCAGAAAGGAAAGACAGAGAGGGGCACCAGCACTGATCAGATGGTACTCTAAGCTGTATTTTTTCCCGATTGATGCCTCTAAATTTAAGGAGATTAAGAAAATCATCCCATACATCTGCACTCTTGTTCTCAAAAACCCCTGAACCTGAAGATACAAGTATCTTCACCCATCCTTGGTGTTTGGAGTCAAGAAGAACTGATTCTATGTTTGGAAAGTGAATATGGGAACACTGGATTACGGCTGCAACACCTGCCGGCTTTATTTCCTGATGCAAAGCAGTACAAATCTCATCCGCTAAACGCTGAGGCTCTTGGAGCCGTTTCGCAAATACATCAGTCACACGAGAGAGCTTGCTTAAGCCAACAACTCTTTGACCAGAAGAGATATAGCCCACATGACATTTGACTTGGAACGGAAGCAAGCAGGACTCACAATAAGAGAAGTGATCCAGATCACGAACAAGCACAAGTCCACCTGCTCCCCCTGCATGTCCAACTCTATCATCCAGACCAGCTTCAGGAAATAGAGCACCCTGAACAATGTCCTTCACCTTTTGTCTGTAACCTGCGGGAAGATAGGAATCCTTCTAATGAAATATTTATTATTTCAGGAAAAGGGGATAATGTTAGATTTTTAGAAACATAAAGTAAAATGTCACTCGGAAATTACTCAAGCTAGATAATGCATGGACCAAGGCCAAGCATTTCTGAGAAAGATACCACAAATGAACTAATGAGGAAGGAAAACAAGTTGAGCCAGAGAACATCAAATCACTATGATATCTTGGAAATGGCTCAGCAATTCAGCAATCAACATTGAAGGAAAAGCCCTTCCTAAATTATATTACGAATGAAAAAACTAAAAAGGAGCTTTGAGAGCAAGCTACATATACCATATTATATCAAAGTGACACCAAAAAACTATTATATACAAAAAGAGAACTTCCCTCTTCCTCCAGCATGAACAAAGAAATGAGAAAACATAAAATGCCTCTAGTAACAGCTACTATAGCATTAAATACAAACTGAAACTTCTTTCCTCAAAACAAATAAATAAACAGAAGATAAGGGCAGCCCGCTACACAAGGCTCCCACTAGGTGGGATTTAGGGAAGGTTAGATGTACACGGTCTTGCCCTCACAAGCAGAGAGGTATAAATAAACAGATAATGTGATTAAGAAGATCATTAACCTCCAATCTGATGCAGCTTCATGACATAGATATTGAAGAAGTAAAGATCTCTTTGGTCATGAAACTTTGAGCAAAACATAATGAATAAATTATCTCTAATTTTTCAGATGAAATTGAAGATCAAATACATAGTCCAACCGATGCAAAAGTTTGACTCCCTAAAGTCAAGGGTAAACACTTGATTGAAAGTTAGAGCACAACGTTGAAGAATTGAGTAAGGCAACAAACATTTTTCAGTTAACAATTCCAACCCTATATCTATTAATGCTCAACAGCACAAAATGTCATGAAAACAGCAGCATACCAGAACCAACCAATATCAAACCTCACAGATGGAACTGAGGAATGCTCAAAAAGTTTCAAGAAATACCTTTCGTTTGAGGTGATCAGGAACAAATTCAAAAATATAAAACTTATAATCAAGAATTTCTATCAAGGGCCGTGAACCCAAAGAAAATTATAAACAAACTTGACAAAATGTGGAAAATCCAGGATGTAGTGATGTTAAAGGTGATTGGGGAAATAAAGACTTGCAAATATCACATATATGTTTACTTGTTCGTTAAATAAAATTTTCTCCCGAAAAAAAAAAATTTAAAGTTCCCCAAATTCACTAAAGGAATCAAAAATCAGGTAATTGCTTCAGCTAACTATAAAATTTGCCTGACATGCAAATCGTAAGATAACACCACTACAACAGAGGGCAGAGGCCAAAAGAATGTTTTTCTTAAAAAACAATGTAAAGCAAAGATAAACCGGTATAATAGCCATCACTTCAAAGAATTTTGGGACATCAAATATTGAAAAGAGAAATTCTATTGATAGAAGATGATGATAGTAGATGTAAAAGTTGGCATAAGGTAGTTTCAGATAATTCAAGAAAATTAAGACGTAGAGCTGTTAAAAAAACTACGGTTCTAGAGTACAAGTCCTAAACACCACAGCCAGATCCTAAGAGAAACATTGTTAATAACACTTAACATCAAAACTACCTTCCTCAAATGATACAAGTCTTCCAATCTTAAAGAGGTAAAAAAAAAAAGTAAATCTTATAAAACACTTTTTATCACTCTTTCCGTACAAAGAATTCTTTTTTTTTTTGGTCCCTTCTACAGAAATAAGGAATAGGTCGCTTTAGAGAGACTTTATTTGGCGCTGAGAATGAAATCACATCTAACATAGCATAAAGTAAGATAACAACCAATACCAAAATGGTTTTGGGATTAGATATTAGTTACCTCTGGTTCCTTCATGAAGGGCTTTGGCAACACGATGTGGTGTCTTTCTGATGCCTTCCCTGTTTATATCTTCCCCAAGACCAAGCAGCAGAACTTTCACAGCATCTTCAATGGCAATTGTATTTGTCTCATCTTCTAAACCCAATTCAACACACCCATTACTCACAACACTCTCAACCTCAACATTGAGATGCCCCTCATCCAAACAGCCCATTGAAGACCACAAATGAAGGCGAATCCGCAGATTCAACTGTCAAATCAACCACCTCCCCAACCAACTGAATACCCAAAAAAATCAGACAGAAACTTCAAATTCAAGTATTAAATCTTAGGCATAACTTAACAAGGGTATCAGGAAAATAACCGAAAACGAATCCGAAATTTCCTGAAACAAATCTCGGGTTCGGAATGTAAAACGACGAGTAACGAAGAGGAAGCGGAAATGATTCAAAGGGATCAAACAATCCAAGTAGAACCACAACCAGAAAGATAACAGAGATGGATAGAGGCAAGTACGAAACAACAGGGGGAAGAGAAACGATTGATGTTGGAATGAGTGGATCGACGTTTCGGAGGAAGATGCCAACAGAAGAAGAATGGGGTCCCCCACTGAAGAGGACGAGAAAGCGAAAGTTATCGTCTCTGGCGGGACTCCGAAGCAGAGAGAAGAGACCGAGAGAGACGCGGGTCAGAACACAAGCACGCCTCGTTTTCGTTATCTGCACTTTGTTCTGACTCTCGTTATTGCATTGATTCACACATTAACGCACATATATATAGAGGTGGAGGCGCGGTGGTTTCGCTCTCGCAGGGTTGGTGGTGAACAGTTGCTTGAGATTTTTTTTTTTTTTGACCTCGGAAAGAAAAAGTAATACTTGGACCAAACTTTTGTAGAAATGCATTTTTAGATTGTTATGGTGAGAAAAAAACGTAATAGGATTTAAAAAAGGAAGATACTACTTAACTCAATTTTTTAAAATTAATTTTATTGTCTTCTGTTCTAAATATAGGATATAAATTATACTATAAACTATGCATTATATTTAAGACCAAAATATTATATAAGTATTAATTACAGTACAATAATATTATAGCATTTGAAAAATCAATTTAGTAAGAAATCTCTTATTTAAGATTTTGAAGGTTAAGTGTTTTTTTTTTTTGTCTTTTTCTCAAAGTAATAAAGGAAATCACAATGAAATTTTATAATAATAAGTGAGCGCTCAGATGTGATTAGTATTATTTCTTGTAGCAAAGTAATTAATTCTACTATAGTTATACTCTTTTCATTTAAGACAAAATCTCAAAGAATGATTTATTGAGGGAGGAAAATTAAAGTAAATTAGGAAAAGTTTGATAAATATAAAATTTACTAATTTAGGTCCTAAATATAAGACATAGTTGACTTTTTTTTAAAGAGATTAAAGAAGCTTCCTTAAATTATATATTAGTATATAAATTAGGTAAAATAGTTTAGAGAAAAAAATGAAAAATATAAATATTTTAAAGTAATTTAATTTAATTTTTTAATATTTCAAAAAAAAAATCATATTTCCTCAAGATGGTGAACCAAGTAATGGAAGGCTCTAGCCTCTAGCTAAATACCATTACATTCTTAATTACGCTTGGCTTGTGTAAATTAAAATCATGGCTATTTCATTGATTACACGAACGAAATATTGAGGTGGACCTAATATGAAAAGCTTGCCAAAATGATGGAAGCAATAAGAATCCGAATATAGAACAAGGTAATTACTAACGAGTAGGCGGAACCATGAATTTTATCGACGGGGCGAAAATGAAACGTCTAAGAAAAAAATCCATTACCTAAACTAAAATTACTTCACTTGACTCTTCTTACTCTACATATTTTCATATTGTTAAACTCATCTATAATTGAATGCATCTAAAAATTTAAAACAATTTATTTTTCAATGTATGTAATCAAAGAATCATCAAAAAAATTGATTTTCTATTCTATTACGAAACCTATTCTTAATTATCTTCATAGCAAAGAAAGATCTTTCAGTAGTTACTTTAGAAACTGAAAGAGTTAGTATAAGTCTAATCATTCTATCAATAAGAGAGTAAGTAATAAACTTTCTACAGTTACTTACTAAATTGCATCGACATAATTCGGACGTAATAAATTAATCAAATCTAAATGTTTAGGAATATCAAGCTCAAAATGTTGTAACTTCATCTTCAAAGATACATTTTTTTTTTTTGTTATGTGAAATCTCTAGAATTAAATTTATCAATAAATTTACAAATATCATCACTGTTAATAGCTCCTGTTATATGACATTTTTCATTCATAAGATTTAGAAAACCCTTGTTTTAGTGGAGCATTTGAATTTAACAAGTCAGAAATAACTATAGTAATAGTGTTTTGGGGAAAAAAGGAAGAAAAATATATTGTGGGAAGCTAAATTGCTTACTCAAGTCCACGTGGTGATATGCCTTACAAGTCACTTAGGTTTATCCTTTACAACATTAACTTCTCATTTTGTCCTTCTCGGTTCTCACTCACTCCACACGCCTCAGCCCTCGCCTGGTTACCTCCCTTTTTATTCATCTCTGCTGATTTTTCTTCCTCCTCTGATATTCATTTGGGCTCCCTCATTTTTATTTTTATTTTTTAAAAAAATAGGGGTGGGCCCACCCTAGCCCCCCTAATTCCGCCATTGCTAACGAGGATATTAATGTTAAAACCCTAAATCATAGGCAGAGGCGGCGCACGTTAGAAAGAAGGGTGGTAAGTGTTCACCCTTAAATTTTATTTTCTCGTGATATGAAAATGTCTTATATTAAAAAAGATATATTTGATAGCATTGATAATAAGATAATTATGATGGAATTTTAAAAAATAAGGCCTAAAAGAATGACATTATAATTATTTTTATTGTAATATGCTTTTGTTATTAAAATATAGGCTAAAATATACGTTTGGTCATTTATGTTTTTTATCAGTATCATTTTAGTCTTAAGTTTGTAAAAAGTCTTGCGTTTGGTCCTTAATGTTAACACCATTAGTTTGACTTAACGGAAAATATTGACTCAATAATTTTAAATATGACTATGCAATTAAATGTTGATCAAACACGTTTATATGTTAGTATTTTAATAAATTAATATTTTAAATCATATTAATTGACAAATATTTAATTTTCTTCAAAAAAAACCTTCGATCTTCACAACCTGTGAAAAATTGTAAAACAATATGTGAATATTAAATATTTTTTAATTAATAGGATTTAAAATATTAATTTATTAAAATACTAACATATAAGTATGTTTGGTCAAGATTTAATTCATTGTGATCATCGCTTAAAATTGTTGAAATCAAGTATTTTAGTTAAATCACACTAACGGCACTTTAACATTAAGGGGCCAAACGTCAAGACTTTATAAACTTAAGGATTAAAATGATAAACAAGGTAAACATAAAAGATTAAACGATATCTTTAAATTAAAATATATGTCTTGAACTTATTGAATGATACCCTTCATTAATTTATGTCATTGAATTTATTGAACTCACCCTCCATTGATTTTTTAGATTCGTCACTGACGATAGGGACACCTAACTGTTCCTCTGCCTCTGCCCTGATTCCCCAAATCATAACAAAAAGGATGTCGTGACGCAATTAATTATGTGGAAAGTTGGGAATAAATCCCTATTCAAAAACTTATTGGGAAAAAGATATTTAACGAGAGGTTGTAGTTGGGGAAATAAAAGCTAATAAGAGTTTTAAAAAAAGCTCCTTTATTTTATTTTAGCTTTTGGTTTTTTTCTTCGATCGTTATAATAATAATAATAAAAAGCTCTTTTTATTATAAGAGTTTTTGTAAAAAACTTGTTCGACCTAACTTCTACTTATAAGGAGAAGATAAACTAAAAAAATTGATCCAAATAGACACTTAAATACTACTTCAACTTCTAAAACCTAGAAAGCACGAATAAAACATACAAAGGACAGGAAAGGGATGAGGTAGAAATATGAGTTTTTTCATGTTTTGGCTTAAAGACTAAAATGCCCTTTTCACATATTTTTTCAATTCCCTATGATTTTGTCAAAACCATTATGATTTTTGTGGGTGTGACCAATTGATTAATGAGATGGACTAAAACAATAATGGTTTCGACAAAAATAGTAATGGTTTTGATAAAATCGTTAGGTCAAAAAATTTGTGAAAAGGGTCTTTTGATCTTTAAACCAAAACATGAAAAACTCATATTCTCACCCACCATTTCTCTGTCATTTGCAAGTTTTAATGGTGGATTTTAGTAGTTGAAGTTTGAGGTGGAAAAAGACAAATACCTTTGATGTTTTAATAGATAAGAAAGAGGAATCTGGCACACATACAAAAAAAAAAAAAAAAAATAAAGAGGAATCAAGGAAAAAAAAAAAGATGAGAAAGAGGAAAATCAAGGGGATGAAAAAAAAAAGACCCAATGCGTGAACGTTCATTATTGTCTCAACACCTTATGGGTATTTCAGTGTTTAGTGAAAGGTGATTGTAACTCTATTCATTATTGCATATGACGAATGCTTATTTCTATATGGATTCTTATTGTATATGATGGATGCTAATTGCATATGATGGTTACTATTTGCATATAATAAATGCTTACTTGGTCTAAATATGGTGGCGTCAATCAAAGCCTTATAAGAATCTGAATGCTTAAGTCTCTGAAATGTGGCGTTGGACTCACCATTGACAATAACTTGTTTGTGCCTGCAATGAGTGTGGTTTCTAGTTTGCAAATCCTACCCCAATGCAAATGGTTTTTTTTTTTTTTTTTTTTTTTTAATTGTCCATTTGGATAAGCGGTAGAAACTGTTTTTTAACGTGATTTATGAGGTAAGTGTGTGAAAATAATTTTATTTTAACTTACGTAAACGTACTTTTTTAACTCTAACTCAAACAAACACACTAAAAATAGATAATAGTATCTGTTGGACTTTTACAGCATGTTTGGTTTGAGGGAAGGAAGGATATTGACCAAATTGCCAATAATGAGAATTTTTTTTTTTTTTATTGAGAGTGTATTTTTAGAATATTGAAAATTTTCTATAGATAATTTGGTTAATATGAGATAAAAAATTTCTCTCCCCTTCCTCCTTCTCCTCAAACCAAACACACATTTGAGAATGTTGTAAATAGGAAAAAGAAATAATCCGTGTGAAAAAGTAATAATTTATCTACATGGTAACAAACTAAAATAGATACTATGAAGTGTGTGCATTGATAAAAGTAAAGCACAAGCCAATCTGGATTGTTATTATTCGAATATGAGTAATATAATAATATAAAATATGTAACTTAAATTTAGTGAATAATTACCCCAATTAATATCCATTGGTTTTACCAACGAAGGTTGACATAAGTGGTAAGCGGCTTGTATCGTTTGAGCAAGATCTCGAGTTTGAGTTTTATGAATGCAGAAAAGCCCATTGGAAGACTCACCCACCATAGCTAGGTGCGCGACCCGGGTCGGATTTGGATTAGTCAGGACAAAGTTACGAATCTTTGAATGGACAACGAAAAAAAAAAATCCTTTGGTTTTGGTTATGTCACTAGAAAACTACTATTATATTTTGGATTTTAAATGTTGGAGGTATTGAAAGGAGAAAAAATTATTTATGTGCGTAAAATAATGATAATGTGTGTGCTTACCTCATGGGAAAATAGACATTGAGAAGTGACAAAATAAAAATAGATATTATTCCCTCCGGTTCTAATTATAAGACACAGTTGAATTTTTTTAGAGAGATTAAAAAAGGTAAATAAGTTACTTAATCATATTATATGTTGTGTATTCTTAGATTCTATATTAGTTTATTAGTTAAAATAATTAGTTTGGGAAAAAATAAAAATACATTAAAGTAATTTAATCAATTTTCTTAATCTCTCCAAAAAAGTCAACTTTAAACATATTTAGGAGCGGAAGGAGTATGAAGTATGTGCATTGATAAAAGTGAAGAACAAGCCAATCTGGATTGTTATTATTTGAATATGAGTAATATAATAATATAAAATATGTAACTTAATTTTAGAGGATAATTACCCCAATTAATATCCATTGGTTTTGGTTGTCACAAGAAAACTACTAATATATGTTGGCTTTTAAATGTTGGAGGTATTGAAAGGAGGAAAAATTATTTATGTGCGTAAAAAAATAATAATGTGTGTGCTTACCTCATTGGTGAGAGTGAAAAACTGAAAATAGATATTGAGAATGAGAAGTGTGTTTTTTTATTAGCGGTGGTAGAAATGTGTTTTTTAATTTTTTAATTTTTTTTTGACTTTCGTAAATATAAGATAGGATAAAAATCAAATTGATAATGTAATTTGTTTTTGAAATAACTTTTGTGAAAAAGTCAGTTTGACAAATTATTAATTTGTTTATTCAACATCTCTCTCCCTCTCTTCCAATTCTTCGTTTTAATTTTCTAGACATACTGGATCCTTACCTTAATATACATAGTTTAATTATTTACATAGTTTTATGTTCAAGAGTGTCATAGATATAATTATTTAAGAAAATGACAGAAAAATACCAAATAAATTATCAAATCCTCAAAAGGTCTTTTGAACAAGCTATAGGACAAATAGGTGAGAGGGGTAGGAAAATGGGTTTTCTAAGTTTGAATGTTTTTACAAAATTGCCCTTCAATTTTTTAGAAAAACCCCACCGCCAGCCGACTGTTGAAGCTCTAATGGAGACCAGTAGACACCCTTCGGCCTTTGGAGCTTCAGCAACAGTGGCTAGCTTTTTTTGGGCAAATAATGTTTTAAAAAATCTTGGCGCCTAGGTGTTGGAGGTGAGATTTGATGCCACACTTCCCAAAAGGAATGGTAGCTCAATGCCCTTTGATGAAATTTTGCACTACAGTATATATAATACATGTAAGAGTGTAATGATTTAAATCATTGACTACACTTGTATAAAGTGAATGACAACATTTGTAAAAGTATTGACCCTTTTAGTAACTGCATTTAGAGTGACTATTTGGGTAGAGTGGGAATTTGACTACAGTTGTCAGTTTTTAAAAGTAAGAATATAATATTTTAATCACTGACTACACTTGTAAAATGAATTTATAAGTGTATTGATTATTTCAGTAACGACATTTACTATTGTCTTTAACAAGTCCCACATTTGAGGAAACATGACTAATTGGGGAGAAGAGTGAGAATTTAACTACACATGTCAACTCTTGCAAGTTAGAATATAACATTTTAATTATTGACTATACTTGTAAAGTAAATGACAATATTTATAAAGGTATTACTATTTCAATAAATGCATCTACAACTATTTTTAATAAAAAAGAGTTGTAAATACCATTATTGAAATGGTTATGGGATAAGGGTCTTAAATGCCACGAAAGTTTTCGCTCGGAGTATTGGTAAGATGGAAGTTTTTTTTGGACCAAAAATGCCACGGAAGTTTACAAAACGTAACAATTTTGCCCCTCCGTTAATTTTGACCGTTAAGTTTAATTAAGTGCACACGTGGCATGCCACCTCATCACACGTGGCATGCCACCTCATCAATCAAAAGAGTTAAGTATCATTTTTGCCTCAAAGTTTTCATTGAGGAGCAGTTTTACCTCGGAAGTTTTCACTAAGGAGCAATTTTGCCCCAAAGTTTACAAAACGTAGCAATTTTGCCTTTTCGTCCCCAATATTAAATTTGACTATTAAATCGAAAAGACCACACATGTCATGCCTTGAAAATGTCGAACTTGGAGTCGAGAGAAGGAGATCCTTGAGATATTGAGCTCAAGGCGGCGGAATTTGTGAAGCCAAACTAGTCAAAGGGACTAAAGGTGCAGCCAAAACTTCGGATGATCATAACAAATGATCAGTCTATATAAACGTAAATATTATCACTATTGATTTGTTTTACTGAACAAATTTTTGGAACAATTCATTTCTCGTTTTGCGTTTCATTTGCTTAGATCATAAGTGATGCTTCCCTCCGGGTTTTGCGACGCACCTTTTAGTCCTTTGACTAGTTCTCGCCATAAATTTCGGCCCTTGAGCTCAATATCTCAAGGATCTCCTTCTCTCGACTCCAAGTTCAACCTTTTCAAGGCATGACATGTGTGGTCTTTAATAGATTTAATAGTCAAATTTAATATTGGGAAAACGAAAATTGCTCCTCAAAAAACTTCCAGAAAAATTGCTACGTTTTGTAAACTTCCAGGACAAAATTGCTTCTTAGTGAAAACTTTTGGGGCAAAATTGCTCCTTAGTAAAAACTTCCAGGGCAAAAATGATACTTTTGATTGATGAAGTGGCATGCCACGTGTGATGAGGTGGCATGCCACGTGTGCACTCCCAGCGCAGACATCGCTCCGTTAAACTTATCGGTCAAAAAATAATAACTATATAAGAGGGGCAAAATCCAACGTTTTTAACAACTGAACTTCCATTTTGCCCCCGGACCCCTGACATTTTTGGTCCAAAAAAATATCATATTTATCCCTAAATATGATATCTAGACTATCTTGAAAAATTAAAGATAAATCTAGCATTTCTACGCATGATGTCACGACATGCTTGACTTACCGATAAGCGTTTCCCGATCGAAAACTTCCATGGCATTTAAGACCCTTATCCCAATGGTTATTGTAATTATTCACTTTACAAGTGTAGTCAGTGATTAAAACATTATATTTTTACTTATAAAAGTTTACAAGTGTAGTCAAATTCCACTCATCTACCTAATTAGTAGTGTTTCTTCAAATGTGGAACTTGTTAAAAGTTGTGATAAATGTCATTTTTGAAATGATCAATACTTTTACAAATGTTATCATTCGCTTTATAAATGTACTCAATGATTAAAACAAGGGTTAATGTTCATTTTTTCCCTTTACAAGAAGTTTTCCTTGGAGCAATTCCACTCGCTACCTATTTAGTAAGTTTTTTTGGGAGCAATGTTATCCTCTCAATGATCAACGATCAACCAATTTTGGTCAATGTTGCACGGTCAACTAACCGTTGACCGTTAGGGTTGTTAACGGAGGGGCAACATTGTTCCCAAAAAAAAACTTCCGGGGCAAAATTGCTTCCAAAAAAAACTTCCAGGGCACAATTGCTCTTGGGGTAAAAAAAAAGTTAAAACTGTTATTTATAATATCATATATTTTAAATTCTTATTTATATAATATCTAGGGGTGGAAACAGGCCCGAAATTGTGCTTCACCCTTAATTCGGCTACTGCTTTAAAATAGGCCTATTTTTAGCCCGTTTGAAGTAGACCTTTTTGCAAAGTGAGGCTGTGGCCTATTAGCCTAATTATAAAATTTTTAAAAAATATAGGTCGCCTTAACAGGCACGTGCCGGGCTCGGGTTGAAAAAAACGGCCTCTAACAGGCCCACGAGCCGGGCTCGGCCACTTTGTTGTCGAACGGTCTAGCACTTGTTAAGGGTGAAGCTTGGCCGGCTTGGCCTGCTTTCCACCCCTAAATATTATATAAATAAGAATAAAAAATATATGATATCATAAATAATAGTTTTAACATTTTTTTGGGTTAAATAATAATTTTGCCCCGGAAGTTTTTTGGGGAGCAATTTTGCCCCGGAAGTTTTTTTTTGAAGCAATTTTGCCAACGGTTAGTTGACCGTTAACGGAGGGGCAACATTGCTCCTAAAAAAAATTCTGGAGCCACATTGCTCCAAGAAAAACTTCCAGGGCAAAATTACTCGTTGGGGTATACTTCCGAGACAAAATTGGTACTTAACCCTTAAAACAATATATTTTTACTTGTAAAAATTGACAAATATAGTCTTATTCTTAGTCTCCTACCCAATTAGTCATGTTTCCTCAAATGTGAAACATTACACTTTCTACCTTTAGTTGTGTTTCCTCAAATATATTGTTAAAAATATATATATATAAAATACATTGTCAAATAAGTGTAATTATTTAAAACACATTTGAGGAATATATATATTTATATATTTATTTATTTATTGTTGTGCAATATATTATCAAAGGATTTTGGTAGCTATTTAGGCTACCAATCCTTTTAGGAACCAAGTTGGGGTGGGATAAAATACCATCTCCACCACCTTGGCCCCATTTTTTTTAAAAACAAAATTATTGGCCCCAAAAAAAGCTAGCCACGGCATATCGTTGGAGCTCTGAAGAGGTGAATTTTTTCTCTCTCTTTTTTTTTTTTTACTAAAAAAACAAAAATTAAGAGAAACTTTTGTAAGAACACTTGAACTTAAAAAACCTAGATCCCTACACTCTCACCAATTTGTCCTTTAGTATATTCAAGAGACTTTTAAGAAATTTGATAATTCATGTGGTACTTTTCTATCTCATTCCCTAAATATTTTTCGTGCCTATGTATAGTCTTTTTTCCTCTAAGAAAAACAGAAAATTTGAAAATTCATAGTATAACCATCACTTCAATGAGGTCAAAAGAAAACCACTTCAATAAATAGGAATAAATGATAAAAGTTTTATATCGAGTGACATTATTAAATAATATTAAATTTATTTAATATTAATATGGCATATAAAACTTGTTGCAAGTCAAATTACTTATAGAGTAGTAATAACAATGCAAAATATTTGTATTTCAAATTTAAAACAAAAAACTTGAAAAATACATATATAAATGTCAATGATTAAAGAACCAGACCGTCCAACCACTTATACCATCGATCAGATTGGCTAGTGGCTTGGTTTGGATCAGAAACCCATTTTCGTGGTTAAGATGGAAGTTAAGCCATTATTAAGTTGAAGCCCAAAATTAGACATTTCCAAAGGATTTTTAGAAAACCGAATAAATCTTGTATCTAACGGAAAAATGACTGAAAAAAAAAAAAAAGAAAAATTGATAAAAGTGTTTAATAAATACCATAATAATCTTCCTTAATTCCTTCATCTTCTCTCCTCCTTAAGTTTTTTGATATTAATATCTAGTATCCGGTTTGAGGTTCGTGACTACCCCTCCTGACAAAATTCTCTCCTCTAGGAGTCAAACTCAAAACCCAGAAGGGTCTAACGGACAAGGTTGTCAAATGCGCGAGTTCAAGCAAACTCATGCGAACGTAAACTCGTATCATGAATTCAATTGTAAACTTATAAGAGTTTACTTGTATTATTAAATAGGTATTACTAGTGTATAATTAAATAATTAAAATATGAAAATGATAAAAATTTGATTTAAATATATTTTAAATCCAAATAATTGAAATTAAATCTATCAACATTAATCATTTATCATATTTAACAAAGAAATTTCTATAAAATTTATATATAAAGCCGTTGAGCGTGATCAAATCAAAAAAGTTAATATGAGTTTAAGATAAAGTTAACATGGTTTTATAAGCTAGAAACGTAAAAAAACTAAACTCGGTGTATAAACTTGTGATTCTAACCGAGTTTACAACTGACATGAGTTTATTAGTTATTCGACTCGTTTTTGTAAACTAAAAACGTAAAAACAGTAAACTCGGAGAGTCAACTTGTGAGTTTGACAACAATCTTATGGGGCCTTACACTAATAGAGATAAACTAAAAAATATATATAAATAAGTCTTATATTTATAACTTAGATCAACTCTTTAAATATATTTACTAATTAAGTAATCATACGTGATTGATTGATTAGTTATCCAAACATATTTAAATGTCAGGAAAAGGATCTCAATGGCATCTCAATCTTTTATCATGTAGCTCCACATATAAGAGGATAAGGACAAGTCTCATATTTGAACAAATTAAATCCTTATAGTAAATCCTCCCAAACATTGTAAGTTTTTAAATTAATCAATCAATTGATTGCTTGATACAAGTTCAATCACTCAAATCTCAACATATCTTAACCCAAAGAGTATAAGCAATAAAGCAAATAAATGATAAGATGAAAGAAACATACAACTAAAAAGTGATCATAAATAAATAAAATTGAGAGATATGATCCCAAACATAATCAATAGGAAAAATCTTAAGAAAATGCCACTTGATTTTTAAAATTTTAAATAGGTGATTTCCTAACAATACGAACTATTAATTGCTTTAATGTTCTTGTTAATTCTATTATTTATTATTGTCAACAAGATTTTAAAGTTCAAGTAGTATTTTTCTATCATTTTCTCTAATCGTTAGATGTTTTGTCTCACTTTCTCTTCAAATATATAAATACATAGATAGAGACAGCCTAATTATTTGGTTCCCCAATATTATCCATTTATATATATAATCGTTAGATGTTTTGTCTCACTTTCTCTTCAAATATATAAATACATAGATAGAGACAGCCTAATTAATATGCTAAATGAGTTGTATTGTTGTCTTTTTTTGGGACCAAAAGCAAATCACGATTAAATTAATCATGAATTGGGTGATAAAGATTCAGACAGTATACGCAGATCTATTATACAATTTTATAATGACACACGATTAATTTAGTAATCATGTTGTGTATAATTAGAAATATTGGAATTTTTTCCTTTATATTTATGTGACAGCTAGAGTTGGCAAAACATGTGCTTCCCATGAACTTGCTTTTATTTATTTTTTCTTTCTATTTTCTTAAGATAGCAAAAATAAAAATAAAATTGAAACACATATATATGAATCATCAAATTTACCTTCATACCACCAATCATTTAACTTATAAAAAGTTAAATACATAATCCGCAATTTAAGAGATAAAATCATTCAATTTTCCAAAGTTTACAAACAAAAAAATATCGAATCGTTCACAAGAAATAAAAATATAATAATTTGGTTTAAAAGAGGAAGAAGGCTACCAAGGTGGGAGTATAGGACTACTTTAGAGTTTTGTAATATTATCATTTTTAAAAAGAAATTACTGGCCAGCCTGCGGGTTACATGGTGCGGGTTGGCCCACAGTTTTGCGGCCTGCAAAAATGTATGTCAATCCTAACCTGCACCAATCATGCAGGCTGTGATTAGCCCGCATTACCGGCTCTAGACAGTAGTAATTAACTTTTCTTTCTTTCATGTTTTCTCTTATTCCTATATTTGAATATAAGAAAAGAAAACACTTTCTTTATTGTTATCATCCTTTTGTATTTGTTATCTTTCTTTTATATTCTATTGTTATATATTTTCTTTCCTCCCATTGTTACTTGTAATTTGCAAAAAATAATAAAGATGTAGTTGGACACGGGACAACTTTCTTTTTCTTCTTTTATTACAAATTAAAGACCACATGAATATTTTCATGCAAAAAGCTAGTGAGCTATGAGAAGGATATTTTAGTAATCTTTCCAAGGCAAAGACCATACTTATTGGGAAGGCTAATTAGGTGTAATAGCTTTATCATCCATATAAGGTCCTTTCGACACCAGCCGGTTAACATAATTGTGATCGTTTTGTTGTTGATGAGTTTTATGGCTTCAACAGAATCATTGAATGAAGGTAATAAAATATAGGGAAAATTCATTTTAGGTCCAAATAACTAAAAAAATGTCAAAAAAGTTCCAAGAGAAATTCAGATATCAGAAAAGTTCCGTTAACAACTTCTTTTATGGGATTAATAACTCCTATATGTGGGATTAACAACTCTTTAAGACTTTTTTGACATTTGAATTTTTCTTTAGATTTTTTTAACATTTTCTTAGTCTCTTGGGACCTGAAATAAATTTTCTCTAAAATAAATCATCAAACTTTTAAGTGGCAAAATATAGCTAAATAATATTGAAAAAAATTTCGAGTAAGGGGGAAAAAAACAAGATTGGGAATTTGGAATGTCAAAAGGAAAGTTCATATTGATAAAGTAATTATAGTATGGAGATGTTTGAATTTTAAATCAGTACTTCAAAGTGATATGGATAAATTAACTACAAAACTAAGTTTTCTAATTATCTTGGAATTTTTTAGAGTTAAGAAATTAATAATAAAAAGTACTCCCTCCAGTCCTAATTATAGGAACTATTTACCAGAATTTGGAGAGATTAAGGAGAGAAATTAAATTAGTTAATTATAATTATTTTCCGAAAATACCCCTACTTGTTATAAATATACATTAATTCTACATAAAATACGCATATCACAAACTGCGTCCGCTCGAACAATGTGCATTGACGAACTTTGTGAAACTGCAATTACTAACTAAAAGTGAATTTTTTGTATAATGCGGAACCTGAACATAAAATATGCAACTTATAAATACTACAACTTGCTACTCCTTAATAAATGCTAATTTGGAAAATATGCAACTTATAATTATAAATATGAAACTTATAAATACTATCAACTTATAAACCTGAAGTTAAATTATTTTATTTAAAAATAAAAAATAAAGTAGAATCTCTCACTTGATAAAATATAAGCGTGTTGTTATATTAATTATTATGGAGAAAGTATTAGTAGGGGTGATATGAGAAAAATATGACAAAAATTACTCAAAATTGTTTTATAAAAAAAGTATAATTGAAGTGTATATGATATTAATGAGTTACAAACATTATTTATTTTATAGAATATATAGATGTATTATTAAATTATTATTGAGAAAGTATAAATAAAGGTATTATAGGAAAAAATTAACAAAAGTTAAAACTTACTCTTATAATTAGGACCGGAGGGAGTATTAATTAAAAAATATTGCATACATCATAAAATATAAATACACGCATTGTGCGTGCATGTGTATAATGATTAGCATATTAATTAAAAAATATTGCATACATCATAAAATATAATTCACGCATTGTGCGTGCATGTGTATAATGATTTAACTTACCCTTGGGTCTGCCACGAAACACGTACACTATTGTATAATAATGATTAAGGCATTTGGACTCCTTTTATCACATTGTTTATTTCACAAGCTGGGCTAATTACGTGGCTACTAGTAATAATTAATCTTCTGCATGCATGTGTCACATCTCTCTGTCTTATTTTTCGGACCAAAAGCAAATTAAATCACGATTAATTAAGTAATGGATTTGGTGATTCATACAATCATACGATAAGATCTATTATACAATTTTTAATGGCGCACGATTAAAATAATTATAAATATTGCAATTTTTTATGGTTTTTTTTTTTGTTTAACCTAACTTATAGGAAAAATAATTTGCCATATAACTAAGTCCAGATTCAAGTCTATATGAGCAGCAGCGTTTTCCCACAAATATTATCCATATAAATATTATTATTGCCATTGTAACTTTAGTTACTTAATTTTCTTTTCTTTCGTGTTTTCTCTTGTTCATATATTCTATTTTTATATATTTTTTTTTCTCCTTTTTTTTTTATCTTGTAATAAAAAAAAAAACTGTATAATTCTAATCGTGTTGCTGTTGATAAGTTTTAAGGCTTCAATAGAATTACCGAAGACGACATATATCTCTAATTTTTATGGCAAAATCTTGCTAAATAATGTCGGGAATGTTTTCGGGTTAGGAAAAAAAAAAAACAAGAAGATTGAGAACGTGGAATGTCAAAAGAATTTAAGTTTATATCAATAAAGTATCATAAAAGTATTTCATCATAATTTCAATTTTCAACAATAACATGCATATATTAACACAAATAAAAAGTAAATAATTATTCATTTACTGATACTAGAACTTTGAAATAATTAAAACCCAAAAAAAGACCTCCAAAATTTTAAAATTCTAAATAAGTGATTTTTTTTATTACTAAAATGAGTGATAAATATGATGAAACTCTCCAAAGTATGTATATTTAATAATAATGAAGAGTAAATATGAATATATATGCATGATGACGAGATCGCATCAAATCTCTAACTGGGAATATCCTCAAATCCTAAATACTTAAAGATACTAGGAAAAATTATAATAAAGGACCTAAGGAAAATAATATTTATTAAGAAGGACCATAAAAATGGTAATTATTTTGAAGGATAAGAAATTAAAACATTAAAGTAGAAAGACTAAATTATCTTTAACTAGATTTCCTATATTATTTCTAATTAAATCAGAATCGGGAGTAATTGATGGATAATGACAAATACAGACAAATCGGGAATCTGTTAAGTTAGTATTTTTACCGCACCGAAATCGCCTCCCAACAACAAAACTCTAGATATAATCACCGAAAAAAGAAAAGTATTTAATCGTCCAAGTTCCTAAATCATGAATGACAAGGTGACTATTAATCATCTACTATTTCTATCAAGAAGAAACAATATATTGATTTATATCTAGAGTGATTTAGATCAATATATCCTGAAACTATAAAAAGCTATGTGATTTTGCTTCGGAATATGAGGGAAGAGTTTGTGTACAAATGTCTAACCTTAGATAATAATAATGGTAATCGTCATAATAATAATAAGATATTATTCTTTACTCCCCCTCAATTTGGCGCATGTTGATTGATAATGTCTACTTGCTTATGAAGTACTTGAATTGAGCTTTCCCTGACGCCTTAGTGAAGACATCTGCGAGTTTCTCCTTTGTCCAAATCTTTATTGGTTTTATCTCCTTCAACTAGACCCGTACTTTTACAAAATAACAATCCATTCCAACATGCTTTGTTCCTTTATGAAAGACTGGATTCTTAGCGATGCGTAAAGCTACTTGATTGTCACAATACATAGTAGTTGCATTACTTTGTTTTGCTCCCAACTCCTTAACCAACCACCTTAGTCATATTAGCTCACTCACTATATTTTCCATCACTCTATACTCGCCGACGACAGTGAAACCATACTCTGTTTCTTGGTTCTCCAATATATAGGAGATTCTCCTAATTTAACGATATATCATGTACACGATAGTCTATCTAGCATAAATCTTCCCCAATATGTATCACAATAGCCCTCAAGTTCTAAATTTCCATCACTTCTTAATAATATACCTTGTCCAGGGGTGGACTTTAGGTAGCTTAGGATTCTTTCTACAACATTCATGTGGAGCTGCTTCGGTTCTAAAGAATACTAAATTAGGACATTCATCGGGTAAGCTATATCAGGTCATGTTACTATTAGATATATTAGTTTCTTGATGAGCTTGCGATAATGTTTCCCATTTTCCGGCTTGTTCTCCTTAGTGTCTTGTTCACTCTCAGCATCTTGTTCATGTTCATTTTCTGGCCCATTTTCTTTCCTTATCACTAGCTTAAATTTTTGTTCCATTAGAGTATCACTTGGCCTACACCCCTACATTTCAACTTCTCTCAATAAATCGAAGGTGTATTTCCGCTGGCTCATCACTATCCCTTTTGTACTTCTGGCCACTTCAATCCCAAAGAAGTACTTGAAAGGTCCGAGGTCTTTGATGGTGAACTTGTGGTCAAGGTAACGTTTAATTTCATTGTTTTTCTTAACATAAGTGCTTGCAAGAATTACATCATCCACATAGATCAATGTTTGTTAGTTCTTTATGTGTTTTGATGATAACTGACAATTGTAAACTCAATTTGAAGTTTGTCTTTGGTAAGTTAAAAAACTTACTGTCAAAGGCAAACTCGAGTTTGAGATGTCAAACTCGAGTTTGGACTTGACAGAGAGTAGCTCAAATTTTAAGAAATTAGCCAAACTCCAGTTTGCTTTTGCAAACTTGAGTTTGTGTAATACTGAGAGCACTCAAAGTTTTTCAACTTAAGGCAAACTCGAGTTTATATTTGTAAACTCGAGTTTGAACAAGACAGAGAGCTTTCAATATCTTGTGAACTTAGCCAAACTCCAGTTTGCTTTTGCAAACTCCAGTTTGTGCTTGACAGAGAGTTATCAAGTTTTCCTAACCTTTGAGAAAAGTCGAGTTTGTCTTTACTAACTCGAGTTTGTGACAAGCAGAGGGCTTTGCTCTATTTTTGGACTTGAGGAAACTCCAGTTTGGTTATGAAAACTCCAGTTTGTGTTTGACAGAAAGTTTTCAAAGTTTTCTCTCTTTTGAGGAAACTCGAGTTTGGTTTTGCAAACTTGAGTTTAGTTCATACAAAGAGCTTCTCAATTTTTTGAAGTTTTGAAAAATCCAGTTTCCATTTGGAAACTCCAGTTTTGAGCTTTGTGGACTTAAACTCATTTTTACTTCAAAAATCCCAAACTCGTTTGTCACTTATTGACTCAAGTTTGCTCTTGTTTTTCAAAATACTCTTCAAAGCTCAAATCATGACATTCTTCTCTCGATGAAGCAAACTCGAGTTTGTGTTTATTAACTCAAGTTTGTTTCTTGAAGAATAGTTGCAAACTCCGTTGCTTGAACAAACTCAAGTTTGCATCGCTGAGTTTGAAAATCAAATTGCTCGAATAGTTTGAACAAAATCAAACATTCTTCATGTTTGATCTAGATACTTTTTATCATCACCACTTACTATTCTTAACTATGTTTAATCATTTTGTTAGTGAGTTCCAGATGATTTAAAGAGTGTTAAATGAAGATTTAGTTTAAAGCAAAAAGTGACATCAGCGCATTTATTGCAAAGTCCAGAAAAACTTTCACTCTTTTGGATAATTATTCTCTGCATGTTGCTAAAGGATTAATGTTTTCTTTCCCTATCAAGAAGCTGCTCTTCCAACGGATTTAATTCAAGGGAAGTCAACCATAAACTTCTGTGCACCTGGATTAACTGAAGATTAGAGAGAGATGTCTCCAACGTCTCATATATAAGGAGACGTCACATATTAACTGACCATATTGTTCCTAACAGCTAGTCCAATGTCTCCAACGGCTACATTGATCAATCCAACGATCATTTAATGCTCTCTTCATATATAAGGAGTTGCATTCAAGTCTACTCAACAACCAATCTGCAGAAAACGAAAAGCATTCAAAGTTTCAACTACTCTTAGTGTTTTTCTACTTGTAAAAGTATCTATTGATACTCTTGTATTTCAGTGTTCATTATTATCTGCTCTTTAAGAGAGTTTCATTTATTGTAAGAATCTCAAGTTGTTGGACTTGGAGATTGGGTATATCAGTTTACAACTTGTAAGGGGGAGTGTATCCTAGTGAGAGGATAACTTTCGAGTGCAGAGTGTGTAACTGATTATGAGATATAGTGAAAATCCCAGAGTGTCTGGGGACTGGACGTAAGTCAAGTGTTGTGACCAAATCAGTATAAATTTGTTGTGTCTTGCTATTCTTTCATCTCCTCTGTTTTGTTGTTAAGTTTCAGAGCACTTTAAAAGAATTTTTAAAATCCTTAATTCTCTTGGTGATTTGCTCTGCTTTCAATGTTATGATAAACATTGACCATCTCTTAAAGATGAATAATGTATGTTCGTCATTGATTGAATGAACTCAATGTCTTTTAACCCCATAGTGAACTTCTCATACCAGCTCCTGGAGTCTTGTTCATCCCATACAAAGATTTTCTCAATCTACAGACTCTATTGTCATTCTGCTATGCAAAACCTTCTAGTATTCTCATGTAGACTTTCTCCTCTAAGTCGCCATAGAGGAATGCATTATTTACATCAATTTGGTGTACAAACTAGCCTTTCTTAGTAGACACTACCAACAACATTCTCATAAGACTAAGTTGGCAACTGAGGCAAAAGTTTCATGATAGCCAACACCTTCTTGGGTGAAACATCTAGCAACTAATCTTGCCTTGTGTTTGTCCAACTCCCTATTTGACTTATACTTTGTCTTATGGACCCACTTTAAGCCAATAATGTTCTTGCTTGGCGGAGGGGCTTCTAATGTCCATGTTCCATTATGTTCCAAGGCTTTGATTTCTCTATTCATTGCTTTTCTCCAACACTCATGTTGCATTGCCTCTTTGAAGTTTTTAGGATCTGTCGTGCGATCCACTGCTGCCAAGAAAGCCTTATGACTCGTTCAGAATATTTCATTGCTAAATAACTCACTATAGGGTGTGCTGTGCTATTCATGGTTGCAGTCACATCATCATACCATGATAGTGAGGGTGGCAAGTCAATTACATAATCTATCAGGTGCTTGGGAGCTATCCTAGCATGCAGTTTCAAAACAGTCATTGTAAGTCACTTACAATGACAGTTTTGAAACAAACGTATATGTTTTAAAACTTTCAATGACCCTCACATACACGTCCCCCTTGAAAATAAACGTTCAAGGGTCCTAAAAACGGATGTTAAAAATGCCTTATATAATAGTGTATCCTTAAAAAATTGTATTTGATGCTTATGATAGCTTGAGTCATTCAAGGACTTGTGCTTCTGGCACCTTAAGTCCTTTGGGGACACATGTGCTTTTGGCACCTTTCTTATAAATTTTGGCTCATGATCCTCATTATAATTTATGATATCAATTCTATATTATAAGAAAAGATATATTCAACGTTGACTTCATTTCGGTCCCATCAGATTCTATAATTTATTGAGATCTTATTATTTTCATACATGTAAGGTACCTTAGTCTCCTTTGGGACTAGTACATTCTCTTATGGAGCTAATAACTCTCAAGGAAATGGATTTTTTGGAGCTACTAACTGTTTTTTTTATTATCCTCTACTTGATCATCTATATTCTCAGCTCATTTTCTCTTTCAATGATTTTTATCTTTAGAACCTATGGGCCTGCTACGCATCAGGCGAGCTTTAGGTTCATTCATAATAAGTTGTCCTTCAGGGATATCAATTGTGATAGGAGCATTAACAACTGGGACATATGACTTTTTCACTTTCTTTGGATTAGTAAATGCTTCTGGAATTTGATTAGCAAAATTCTGCAAATGAATTATCTTTCGAACTTTCAGTTCACATTGTTTTGTACGACAATCAAAGTGGGCCAATGGTAATTCATTTCAAAGAATCTTTTTACCCAGTGCTTCTTTTCTCCCCTAATGTTGGGAAAAATGATTAATCAAAATGGCAATCGACAAATCGAGACGTAAATAAATCTCTTGTAGATGGTTCTAGATATTTTATTATTGAAAGAGATTCATACCCAACATATATTCCCATTATTCTTTGATGAATTTTAGTGTATTGTGCTGGTGCTACTAGCACATATATTGCACACCCAAAAGTTCTTATATGAGAAATATTATGTTCCTGACCAAAAACCATTTGTAAAGGGGAAACCTTTATATAACTTGTTTGCCTGATGTGAATTAACATTGTTACATGCAAAATGGCTTGGCTCCAAGTAGAAATTGAGAGATTAGATCTCATAAGTAAATGTCATGCAATTAGTTGCAACCGTTTCACCAATGATTCTTCAAGTCCATTTTGCGTATGAACATGAGCTAAAAAATGTTCAACATCAATTCCAACGGATATATAATATTCATTAAAATCTTGTGAAGTAAATTCACCAACAGTATTAAGACGTATTTTCTTGCTAGGATAATTAGGTAATATGCTTTTAATCTAATCAATTGATCAAGTAATCTCATAAATGCCAGGTTGTAAGAAGAAAATAAGCAAACATATAACCATTTAATTGATGCATCAATTAAAACCATATAGTATGGTTCACATGGTGGTGTATTAGCCCACAAAGATCTCAATGTATCCGTTCTAAAAATGTGAGAGACTCACTTTCTACTTTGATTGGTGAAGGCCGAATAATTAACGTTCCCTTGGAACATACAACATATGAGAAATCATGAGATTGTGGTATTTGTTTATACTTCAGGGTATGCCCACATGAATTCTCAATTATTTTTCGCATCATTATTGATTTGAGATGTCCTAACTAGTCATGCTAAACATTAAATTCATTAGTAAACTTCTGGTTTACATTGACTAATTGTTGGTTTGTATTGGAAAACTTATGGTTTGCATTGGTAAGCTTTTTGTTTACAACAACGTGTGATTCAATTGTGCTTATAAATGTATAGTACAAGCAGGGAGAAAAAGCATGAAAACTTTCTAATATGCATTTTCTACCAGAAACTAAATTTGTAATATTGAGACGTTCCTGATTATTTTTGGTTGTTGCTTCTATATGATATGATATCCATTTCTATAAATATCTTTGAAACTCAACAAGTTTCTTTTTAGACTTGATAGAATAAAATGCATTATCTATGCATAACTTTGTTCCTCCAAATAGCAAAATATTATCTCTTTTGATGTCTTCAATCAAATTTATACTACCAGATATAGTCTAAACATCGGCTTCTAACATTATCAAGGAAGAAAAATATTTATCATTTTTAAGCATGGTGAGGGATGTTGCATTATCAATGAGATATAAATCTTTAGGACTTATGTCAACAAAACTCATTCTTGGTTAAAAGAAACATGAAAATAAAGAAAAGTATAATTAAAAATGAAATACATATGATAGCTAGTAGCAACTTTAAACACTTTAAATCATAACAGTTCAAATAGACAAAAATAATTTATGTTAAGAAATCAGCAACATTGAAATGGGTAATATTCTTGTCACCACAAAGTAAGATATAAACGATAATAACATGAAATTCATAAAGACAATAAATAATTCATAAAGTAAGATATTACAACAAAAATTAAAACTTTATAGCTTCGGGCCATTTAGTTCTCATGGCTTCGGCCAATTAATCTCAAGATGAGAATTATCTTCAACATAAAATTTTACGGCTTCTAACCTTTTATCTATAGGATAATTAAAATTATATGGCTTCTAGCCATCCAATAAAATAGAAGATGAAAAAGTATATATTACTTCTGGCCATATAATGGGGAATCAAATGAATATGACTTTTGACCATATTGTAAGAGAGAAAAGGCATAAGGCTTCTGGCCATATAATATCAAAAAAGAAATAAAGTGATATGACTTATGGTCATATAATCTCAAAATAGGAATAAGAGAAATATTGCTTCTGGCCATATAACAAGAAGTCAAAGCAATAAGACTTCTGGTCATATAATTTCAAAATAAGAAATTAAAGCAATATGACTTCTACCCATATAATTTTAGAATATGAAATCAGAGGTGTATGACTTTTGACCATATTAAAATAACAATATTAATAATATCAAAGAACACATAAAGGACATCAAAATAAGATATAAAAACAGTAATAATTTTCAATTTTAGCCATGGAACTTGATGTTTAAAACAATTGGAAAAGTATATCTTTAATTCCATATAGTGACTCAGATTATCCCAGATAGATAAAATAAACATATGATTAAAGAAGTTAGATGAAATCGTTATAGAAATGATGAGAGAATCATACATTTGTTAAAGCTTTAAAAGTTGGATATCCATATAATTAATATTCATAACAAAATCATTTTATATAACATGTAACTTCTAATAATTTAAATATACCAATTTGAGAATACCGACACAGACAAAAATATTTATTTTAATTACCCCAATAACCAATTACTAAATAAATACTACTACTAAATATCCGTACCTATATTTTTTATTCATCAATAATTATTAGGTGAAAATTATTTATCAATAATTAACAATTAATAAATACTACTATATATCCGTACATATATTTTTGTATTAATCAATAATTATTTATCGATGGCAAAAACAAAGAAAAGAACAATTTTTTATCATCCATATGCCCATATGGATGTCCTTAAAAATCATTATTTCTTTTGATCGAGGATTGAGAGCATTTTAATCATAAACTTTGTTTCTTCCTTTGTAAGCCAAATACTGGTTATAGTTGTCATTTTCTTTCATTATCATTTCCACAATTCCCAAGATTAACTCACCATTTATGATAGGGTTGAGACACAAATTTGTTAAGAAGTTTTTATTAATGAGCAATGTTGTCTCAAATTAATTTTTTTAGGTTCAATGTTAATTCGAAAGTTTCAAAATGTAGTAATATTGTCCCATATTATTAAAAATACTAAAGTTGATCATTAAAAAATTGACGTTGATTGTTAATTTTTTAATGGTAAAGGGCAACACTAGTCTATTTCGACATTTTCGGAGTAACATTGCTTATATGCAAAAACTTTCAGAGTGAATTTGTACTTTAACCCTTTATGATATATAGATAACAAAAAAAGAAAAAAGTACACATTTGGTCCTTTGATATTTTACAAAATTTCAATTTAGTCCCTTAATTTTTATAAAGTATCTTTTCAATTCTCTAACCCTAATATTATTAGTAAAAAATAATATTTCTTGAAACAATCGTTATAATTTTTAAAATTAAACTTAACATGTTAAACTTTTTGAAATGTTTTGAGATTATTAAAAATTTTGATGTTTGCATTTCATTTGTTGTTAACATTTGGGTTAGGTTAACTAACAAGTTATTAGTTAAGGTGATAAGTGGCCTTACCTCATAAGGAAGAAAACAAAAATTTGAATATCTGAGAAGCGTATTCATTGAGAGAGGTGAAAAAGAAAACATTTATAAAAAAAGGTTAAATACCATTTTTTCCATGAAAATTTAGCTTAAAGAGCACGGGTCACCCAAAAGTTTTTTTGTTCTTATTTTTGTCTGGCGTTAACAAAACGGAGCAAATATGTCCCGAAAGTGTTTTTTTAGAGCAAATTTACCTTGGAAATTTTTTTATGAGCAATTTTTCCCCTGGAAGTTTACAAAGAAGAAGAACAATTCAACGGTCAAGATCAACGGATGGGCAAGATTGCTATGTTTTTAAACTTCCGGGGAAAATATGAGACCAAAAAAACTTCCAGTGATGATCGTCTTTCTTAGACTAAACTTCCATAACTAAAATGTTACTTAACCCATAAAAAAACGTTGACGTTGAGGTTTGGTTAATATCCTTCCTCTCATAACAATAATTATTTTTTAAATTATAAAATATCTATTTTTTTTCTTATTCAAAATGGTAAAAATATAATTAAAAATATTTTAAATCAATTACGACCAGCTTAATTAGTTTAGATCAATGAATATTGAACCAATGTCTCAACCATTCAGTGCATGAATTGATTGTTTTTTTCTGTGGTGATTTTTAATACCTTAATTTTTCCTAAAAATAATAATTAATTTTAATATTTTTAATAAAAAAGTAATTTTATAAAAATGAAAAACTTTATTGAGTAAATTATTCAAGAGTGAAGGCGACTAATTTTATATATCTTCAATAATTTGGCATGAAATATTTTTAAAATATATCATATTTATTAATTATATTTTTATTAAAAATTATTTCTCAATAAATAATATGGTAGAAAACAAAATACCAGATCTCACCCAGCTACTGCATCCATATTTTGGGAGGTGGGATGACCATAATAAGTAATCTTTAAATAAACAATTTTGCACAATCTTTGATCCAGATCTGAAGATTTGATTGCATCTTTTAAATATTTTAATAATCAAGCAATGTTGGTTTGATTATTGTATAAGGAAAATAAGGGGTTTTTTTTTTATTAATATTATTAATAAAATAGTAAACATACAAACAATTAACAACAAATAAAAGTTGTTTAAAACTTGGGATGGTGACAAAAAGTTGCCTAAAATGTTGCAATTTTGTGGGTTCTTACATATAAAATATTATACGTAGATTTGTTTGGACTTCAATATTAATATAAGTAGAATATTGGATACATGCCATTTTTTATTATGAAATGTTATCCTTATTAAATAATGCCAATGAAATATTCTATTTCATATGTACTGATATTTGAGGAAGACATGAATAATTTTTAAATACCCTATATTTTTTTTTTATGTCAAATTGATATTTTGAAGGAAAAAAAAAGACATTCAATTAATTTTTGAGCATATTTTTATTTATATAACTCGGTTAAAAAAATAATAAGAGAGGGAGTATTAACGTAAATAACTTTTTTAATACAAAGGTAAGTTAAAAATATATAATTAATTAATCTCCATAAATTAGTTATCTAATTTCTACTGTCTTAAATTTAGGCTACGAGAGTGAGTATTAACAAAATTATGTACCTCATATCTTGAGTCTATACAATATATAAAAAATGTTCCTCATGTCTAATTAGAATAATCTGTATACATTTGTATTATTAATTATATATTTCAAAGTTTCATTACTATTTGTATATAATAAATAGTTTTCATTATTAGATTTTTTTTCATCATTCACAAATGGAAGAAACTAATATGCACATCATACCTATAGAAGCTGGAGTCTCAGTTTCATACTTAAAAAAGATTTAAAATAAACGTTTAGTGTTATTGGATTAGTCTTAGAAGGCCTTGCCACAAGTAATGATGTATTGTCCTCTAAAAATTATTATATATTATTTATGACAATAACTTTTAAAATAACTAATGCATAGAGATTTGGTAGATGAGAGAAGATTCTCTGATCATCTCATTTTCTCATCATCTTTCGTGAACTCATCTGGATCGTTGATTAGGAAGAAGAGTCGATTCCATCTGAACAGTTGATTGGAAAGAGCTTAGAAAAGTTGAAAGAGTGATAACTTGATGACATGACTTATTTTTACATTTCAGATTAACTGGACAAACATGACTTAGAGATGATGAGAGATTACGAGAAAATGGATGATGAGAGAAACAAGATCCGTTTTATAGTAAAGATGATACTAGTACTAGATTAGCTTGTAAATAGGCAAACTATCTCATAATTTAGATAGAAATTAGTGTCATATTCATCAGCCACCACCTTCTAGTTAAAAGGTGGGACTTGATGAAGGGGTTTAAGTGTGGTCTTATTTTAAATTTTTAATCCTGTATTTTAAGAAGTAATGATACCCAGTTTTTTTTTATAGAATATAATTATGCATTTCAAAAAGATAAAACGTAGTGTACCAAGTATCTGATGTAACGATATCCAGTTTTTAATAGGGAAAAAAAATGGGGGGAACCATTTAAATATTTTTAAACTATGCATATATGGTTAATTTCAATTTAATCAGAAAAACATTTTTAGAAACAAGGTTGTTTGTTTCTCGTATATAGAAGAAAAAGGGTTTACATCATCATCGATAAGGGAAAAAAAAAATACACGCACACAAATTAAAACACATGCCACTTTGGATGGTGACATTTTATTTTATAAACTACTGTTCTGATTTTAATTAGATATGATGTTGAATTAAATGGTTAAAAATGAAAAATAATGCGAATTAAACATTCCAATAACATTTCGTGCAGACATTGGTTGCGGGCGAGCGATTTTAATTAAGTTATCAATTATCATACATAACTTATATTTTACTTTCTTTCTTTTTTGGTCTGTCGCTTGGATCATTAGATAGAGACGTAGTTCTGAATACTGACATTTTGATGGGGGAAAATATAAACAATAATAAATCAGAGATCTGCAAATAATTGAATGGATGAGACAAAGAGAAATAGAAAGAGACCAGTGATCTGCAAATTGTGTACTTGCCTCAATCAGAACAACCTGTGTTAAAGAATCAATATACGATCCAGAGTACTAAAAATTAGTATACTAATTGTGCCATTATTGTAAATCTTGGAAAAAAGTCTGAGTCCTAAAATGTCCTTAAGTATAAGCTAAGGATGAGACCTCGAGAAACTTGGACTGTCCACTAGACTTGACTCTATTTTTTAGGATCTCCTCTCTTGACAAAAATCAGTATGATATTTTTCAGTTTATCCGAGTTATCGGTTGTCGATAAGATAGATCACTACTAAAAATTTTGGTTTTTGCTACGGAAAAAATCCGTAGCAAAAACCCATTTTCCGTAGCAAAACATGTTTGCTACGGATTTTTTCCGTAGCAAAATATCGCGTGGCAATTGCTACGGATTTGAGAAATCCGTAGCAATTGCGACGAATCTGAAAATCCGTAGCAAATTTGCTACGGATTTTAATATCCGTAGCAATTGCCACGGATTTTAACATCCGTAGCAATTGCCACGGATTTGCTACGGATTTTAATATCCGTAGTAATTGCCACGGATTTTCGGATCCGTCGCAATTGCTACGGAAAAAAATCCGTAGCAAATTTGAAAATATTTTGAAATTTGCTACGGATTTTTTCCGTAGCAATTTCAATTTGCTACGGATGTTTTTCCGTGTGATTTGTTTTTCCGTAGCAAATTTCGGAATTTGCGGAGATTTTCTTTTCGGTAGCAAATTTTAAATTTTTTAAATTTTTTTAATAGAAAATTGAATACAAATAGTAAAGTAATGTACCATGAATATATTAACGATAAAAAAGAGTTTACATAGTGAAAACACAATATATATATAATCCGTAGCAACAAACAAATACAAAAAAGTAGTAGCAACAAGCAAATACAAAAAAGTAGGCTAAACAATGACATTGTGATCATCGTCATCACCAAAGCGTGGTCATCATCACCAAGAGTCGACCGGAACCTCTCGTCTTTCATAAGGGACATGATTTGAAGCCGCATCACCCTCATCAACTCATTCTGCCGAGTCATCTCCCCGTCGCATCACCGCCCGTTCTGGCTGCGCAACGCCCGCTTGATCGATCTTTTCCGCCGCTGCTACGCCCGCTTGATCGATCTTGTTCTGAATCATCTGTTTGCCTCATCATCTCTCGTTTCTGAGTCGGCCGGCTCATCATCTCCGTTCCTGGGTCATACGTGTTTGCTTGCTCCTCCACCAACGCCTTCATCTTCTTGACTCATCTACAAAATTGATTAGTACATTTATTATTTGTACTTCATTTGAATGGACAAGAGAATGAAAATTATCAAAAACAAATGTATTATGTTTACAGAACAAACCCCTACGGTGCCGGATGAGAGGCGCTTTGTTTGCTTCGGTCGGCTGCGACTCACGTATCCAAAGACCCTCCCTTCTTGTCAAATCCGCCGGTAGCCTCGAAAAACAGACTCTCGTTGTCGGATATAGAGGATGAGGGTCGATCTCACGCTGCGTGGCTCTCTCTGCGACGGCTTCTCAAAGTTTTCCTACAAGCAAACAAATACATAACAAATAAGACATGTAAAATGAAATAAATATGGTGGTGCATAAAACAAGTAATAAAGGCAATAAATGTCTAACCGCTATTTGTTGCGCCCTTGGATTAATCCATTGCCTCTCACTCCTTCAGTTGTCGGGAATGGGTCCGGCGAAAGGTAACCCACTCAACCGATCCAAATTGAGCTTCCCAGACTCTGCAAACGCAAATGATGACCTTAATTAATTACTTCAAAGTACAAAATATTGAATACGTAAATAGAAATAACGTGTACTTACAACTTTGCGTCGATGCTCACTAATTGATATGGAGCCGCCAGCATATGATGGTCCTTCCATTTTGGCCCTATTTTGCTTATTTTTCGCACTTATGGTCTTAAACTTGTAATTGTTTTCCCAATTGCCAAATAATTCATCTCTAGTGTCCTGTGGAAGCCAATCTGTCTTGCCTCTCGACCTTCTCAATGCATAGAGCTTTCGACGCACCATCACGCTGGCCCTGTGGTTATAAGCTTTTTTCAGATTTTCAAGATGCTCAGGCAACGTCATATGCTTATCCTGAAAATCAATAACGAACAATTTGAAAAACCAGGCTATCACCCAAGAGGGGGGGTGAATTGGGTGTTTGTTAAAACTTTATGAACTTTGATAAACTTTTCGCAACTTATTGAAAGCAGTTTGAATGGCAATAATAATGATTGATAAAGCAATAGTCAGTCATTCAAACATGTATAGATATTCGGTATATATGCTTGGAAATATAAGAGATAAGGGAAGAGAATAGGCAAACGATTTATCTTGGTTCGGCCCAATCCTTGACCTACGTCCAGTCCCCAAGCTTCACTTGAGATTTTCAATCCACTATCTTCTTGTAACTTGATTACACGTTCTGTACTTGGAGTAATCCTCTCACTAGGATTCACTCCCCCTTACAAACTGTAATCAATACACTTGCTGATCACACACTCTGTACTCGAAGTAATCCTCTCCTAGGATTCACTCCCCTTACAAGTTGTAATCAACACAATGTGTTTCCCACTCAAGATCACCCAATCTTGAGTATCTCACGAGATAGAATGATAGGATGTTTACAATAACTCTTCTCTCTCTCGAAGTAGATGGATAAGCACTTTGAAGCACAATTACAAGTCATCTCACTCTCTATGATAAGCTATGTAAACATTAAGAACAGAGAGTAAATGATATGAAAATCGAGTATTAGCATCTTGAAGATGTCGGCTTGTGTCTCGCGTTTTTACTGCTCTTGTGTACTACGTGTTCTGTATGGAGTCTTCAAATCTTCGGGTATTTATACTAATTGAAGCTTGTGACCGTTGCATATCTCTGTTCGTGCATGATTCCATTCGAAATTATAGGCTGTTGTGTGCATTTTACGTAGAATATAGCTGTTGGGAACATTTGCTGATTTGAATATTTGAATTTTGGCTCTTCAAGAATGTCTCCCATGATGTTCAGCTTTTGTGGGTGGGAGCCTTGCTGTCTGCCTTGAAGAATGGTTAGTATTCTTTCCAGGCTGTCTTCCATTTGCTTTGTTTGAGAAGATATAATAAAATAATACAAGTGGCTCATGGAGTTGCTTTATTTGACTTTAAAGCAAATTCAAATCTTCTCAAGTCGAAGTTAAAGCATATCAAAGACTTTGGACATTCAAACCCATTGAAGAACATTAATATTCAGCATTCAACTTTGTTTTTTTCAAGTTTCTCGTTCAATTACCCTTCTTTGTTGTTTACGAAAATCTGCGAACCTTCATCTTCAAGCTTATGACGAGATATTGGTTTTTGTCAAGTTTGATGTAATCTCAAACTTTAATCACCTGAAACTTATACACAAATGATATAAATGATGTTAAGAAGTTGTATAAATCATTTGAGTAATCATCTGGATGTTGTTGATGAGAAACATTATTTCGGTCATGGTGATTTTTCCGAATCGGATGTGTAAACTACGTTCGCAGGTTCCAAGCTCGAGTTTATATAGGTAAGCTCGAGTTTGGTCTTCTTTTGAACTTGGAATTTTGCCTCGGAAGTCTCAAGCTCGAGCTTATAACTTATAGACTCGAGTTTGGGTGTTCATCGGGACCTGCTTGCTCTCTGTCTGAGCTAAACTCGAGTTTGGTCACTTATAGGCTCGAGTTTGGCTTTTTCCCAAAGTTCATTTCTTCTCTGGAACTCTCGAGCTCGAGCTTGTAACTTCAAGCTCGAGTTTGGACTCTTCAAAATCAGCATTTCCTCTCGTAACCCGTAAGCTCGAGTTTGCTACTTGTAAGCTCGAGCTTGCAACTTTGTAAACTTGGCTGGCTGATTTTGGACTTTGTTCGACGAGCTTGCAACTTTGTCCACTTTCGAGGGCCATATCTCCCTGGTATGAACTTCGTTTTTGTTGGTTCAACTCGTGATGGAAAGCTCTTTGAGTATACTTTCCAATGCCACTGATTTCAGCTCAATTGGATTTTTAGATTGTGAGTTACACTCAAAACATTGAAGCTTGGTTTTACTGTGTGGCGTGGTTTTATCTGTCAACTTCTACAATTCATAACTCCGTGAAATGAACTCCTTTGGGCTTGAATTTTATATCAAAATGACGCATTGGGAGTCTAGTTTCATATTCCACTGGTTTCACCTCAATCGGATCTCTGGTTTGGAAGATATCATCAAATTACCGAGACGTTGTCTGTGCTGAACGTGAAACGAGTTGATCACCGTAAACTCGAGTTTGTCTTGATGAGCTCGAGTTTGCCTAGTCCCGAAACACCAAAGCTGCTGAAGACACTTATAGACTCGAGTTTAGAGTGCTAAGCTCGAGTTTGGACATATCGAGAAAGGCAAATTACTTCAGCAAGGTAGTAAACTTGAGTTTAATACTTGGAGGCTCGAGTTTGCTCATCCACAATCTCATATTTGCTTTGACTTTAACTCGAATTGAGCCAATCCAACTTCCATATGATCTTGGAGGCTTCTAGCATCAATATAAGAACTTGAATAATGATATATTCATTCAATTCAACAAGTTCTTCCTTTTTCCATCTCCCAACTTGATCATTCTTCATCTTTTAACTTAGCATCTACATTAAATATAAGAATTAGTCAAAGTAGAATATAAATGTAGTATGCAACCTTTTTGCTCTTAGGAATGACATCTATATAACACATCATCAAAACTAATCATAACCAACACAATTAGTGCTCAAAATTTTAAAAGTACTAAATTAACACGCATAAAAAAATAACTTACCAAGAACTCCTTGAACCACGTGTCTCGTTGCTTCTTAGGAATCTCTGTCCCACGCGGTCCAAGCTTGAGTGTAATTACGGAATATTTGGTCCGACATGAAAGTCGCCACGAGTATCGGGCAAAAATCTGAAAACAGAGATTATCATGCAAATATTAGCATACAAACCAATTAGAAAAGAAAATTGTAACATTACGGGTAACTTGGCATGACTTACTCGTTGCCGTCGGGACGGATCCAAAGAAACCCCGTCTCGGGATCTCTTGAGCCCAGTTGGTACCTCTGAAGAACTACCTTCTTCCCCGACATGGCTCTGAGGCGACGCAGTGTGCTAAGGAAGAAATGTGAAATATTGAAGATGTTTGTACATAGATGGTTTCAAGAAACTAAACAAATGTAAATCAATCAGAAATGGTAAAGTAAACCTGTGGTCCTCCTTGCTGTGCATCAGGGGGTAGCCGCTGGTGACGACGATGTATAAAGTGACGGTGAAGATGACAAATATCCCGACGGTGACGACAAAAAATCAAATAGTGGCACCTCGGAAAGAGGGCGAGCCCTCTGCCTCCGTATGGAGCGGTTGGCGTCGCCCTCTACCCCCTCTTATAGTACGGGGTCGGGCTCGACCACGCCACGTCCACTACTTGAACGTCCTCTGGATGCTCCGTCTCTGAACACTTATAGACATCATGGCAAAATATATATATATATATAAAAAAATTAGTTAATATGATAGTAGCAAAGAAACAAAGTATGTAGTATAACATATCGTCATAAACAAAGAACTAACACAAATCAACCGGACGATTCCTGTTCGTCGCCCTACCCCCTTCGGTAGTGCTTTGAAGGCCCACGGCAACAATCTCTGGAAAAAAACATGACAATCATGACTCTTCATCTTGCTCAACTTCACCTCGTGCATGTCGACACATCTTTTCCAGTTTGACGCATAACCGTCGGGAGTTTCGATCTTTAACCCATTGCAACAATTCTAAATTCTGCTCTTTATTGAATGTGTACGGCGCTGCGGGTTTGGAAATTCATCCGGTGCCACGTCCACCAAATGCAAAGCGGGCCTTCTACAAATGACTTCAACGTCCAATCTTGCGTTGGATTTGTGTCTTTCGTCTTGCCCTTGGTGTCCATCACGGTGTACGAGAATATTGCAAAACACATTCCTCTCAATATGCATGACATCGAGATTGTGTCTTAACAATTGATCTTTCCAATATGGTAGTTCCCGAAGATCTGCGTTTGTTCCAATGATGATCAATGCCGTACCCCTCGGTTCGCTTGAAGCAGCCCTCTTCGACACTCGGAATGTGCACGACCTGTCCCATATTTCTTGTCCACTTAAACGACGAGGTGGATCTGCTCGTTCGACAACCTTCCGCGTGAAGTCTTTTCTATTTCTCCTAAATGGATGATCGGGGGGTAGGAATCGTCGGTGCCTGTCAAACCAACTGACCTTGCGACTGTGTTCCAAGCTAAAACCCATGTTCTGTTCAAGACATACCGGCATGCGAGCTTTCCGACGTTTGCCGGCCACTCAACATCCCATATGCGGGAAATCATTTATCGTCCACATTAAGGCAGCCCGCATGGTGAAATTCGACTTAATGATATATCATACGTAAGAACACCTTCACTCCACAACATCTTCAACTCGTCTATCAAAGGCACGAGGTACACATCTATCTTCTTTTTTGGGTTCGACGGCCCGGGGATTAACGCGTTAAGGAAGAAAAACTCTCTTCTCATGCACATAGAGGTGGGAGGTTGTACGGAGTCACAATGACCGGCCAACAAGAATAATTCCCGCCCGTATTGTTGAAAGGAGCGAACCCATCCGAACATAGACCAAGACGAACATTACGGGGATCCATAGCAAAGAAAGGATTCGCCTCGTCAAATTTACGCCAAGCTTCGGCATCGGATGGATACGTCACAAATTTCTCATCCCTACGATGCTCCGGTGCCATCTCATGTGAGCAAGCGGTGTTTGTTCGGATGCATACAATCTCGTAAGTCTGGGCACCAGAGGAAAGTACCACATCTTGCTTAATGCATGACGGGTCTTTTTCCTTCCTTTCCCCACAACTTTATATCTGTCATGTCCACGAAATTTGCAATTTGTCGGCTCGGATCATCCTTGTAATACAACATACATCCTCTCAGGGCGGCAATGAATTTTTTCACATCCAAGCCCAAGCTCTTTCACCTTTTTTTTTGCTTGGTAAAAGTCCTTAGGCAAATTATTGTCTTTGGGAACAACCTTACTCATGATCTGCATCATTTCGTTGTAATTCCTCTCACTCATATGGTGATCAGTCTTCAAGCTTAGTGTTGCTAGGGTAGCCGATAGCGATGAATATTCACTATTTTCAAAGTGTTCGCAACCTTCCCATAACGGACATGTGCTTCTTGAAGCATTTTATAGAACCTAGCGGCTTCGGATGAGGATCCTCACCCATGTATGATGGTTGAGGATGTGTACCGGTCTCTCTCCCATGTATGACGGTTCGGCATGAGTAACGGGATCAAAATATTGGCCGATCGACGGACCCGCGTCATCCATAACCAACTTGCTCATATTGATTAAGGTTTTCTCGATGACTACATCCCCGTAATAACCACTCGGTGTCTGTCGGACTTAAGCCATGAAATTCCCAACATTCATAATCTCTAATGAATCCCTTTTGACACAAATGAATTACGACAGTCTCCGCATCGTAAATCTTAAACACTTACATTTGGCACACGGACACCTGATCTCCCTTCTTGAATTATTTGAATTCGCCAAAGCAAATTGGACGAATACTTCCAAACCCACCAAGAATGCTTGCGTTAGTTCTCTTCTATCAGTTAGACGATTGTACATCCAACTTCTATCATGGTTGCCTTCCATACTTCCTAGCTAGTTCAGTTACTACCCTAATTAACTTCTCAACATACCACAAATATATATATATATATATATATAAAAAAGCCGCCTCTTATGCCTACCAATTGCCACTTAATCAAGAAAGTGAAAAACAAACACATGCATTGAACAAAGAACATATTCCAAATAAGCAAACCAGAGAATGAGGATAACACGCACGAACATGGTTACATGCATGTGGATGGGCCAAACAAAGAATAGAATACTAAGTATTTTGGAGTTTCTAACATATATGGGCTAGATCAAAGAGATTACTTAACATTTAATCAAATTTATTGTATAACTTGTTAAACATAGATTGAAATAAAAATTTAAATGAAATATTTTTTAAACAAATTACTAACAATCATTTTTATAATAGCCTAAATAGAATAATAAATTCTACTAATTTTTAGAACACATACAAATGTGATTATTCTTCAATGTCACACCTTCCTCCTACCAAATTGACATTAATTAATTAATTGTCTTATCCCTAAATTTTATTTCCAAACACTTCACTTTTCTAGTTTCAACATCATCATATTTAAAGATTTATGTATCAATACCAAATAATACAAAATCTTAATTTTATCACACCAAAATCGAATTGAAATTTCTAAATTCCTAAAAAGTGCTAGATAAAAATACTTCACATAAAAAAACGATTTCAACTCATGTAATTGATAATCTTCTACCAACATACATATTTTCATTATTGCAGCTAAGCAAACATAACATAAATATCTTATAGTGATAAAAAGAAAATATACTTCAAGCTAACCCGCAAAATAAGAAGTGCTAGGATTTGTTGGCTAATTCCCCTTACGAAGATCTTAGTCTTTGGATTTGTTTGTGCGGAAGTGCTGCACCAATGAAAGTACTTAGAAGTGTTTGAAAAAAACAAAAATGGAGGTTAAAAAAACACGCAAAAATGGAGGCCAAAAATGAAAACAAAACAAAAAAAAAACACCGCAAGGGAGGAGGGGAGGGGGGGCGGAGTTGAGGGTGGTTGGGGGGGATGATCGACGGAGGGGAAGTGTCCAAGGAGGGGAGGGTCCGACGGAGGGAGCGGGGGAGGGGGCCGGAGACGCGTATGGGGGATGAGGGAAGGGTTGGGGGAGCGGGGAGGGGCGGAGACGGAGGGGGTCGGGGTCGGGGAGGGGGATGAGGGGAGGGTCGGGGAGGAGGGGGAGGTGTGCGGAGACGGGGAGGGGGGGGCGGGTTTGCGAGGGGGGGCCGGCGAGATCGGAACGGGAAGATGGGAGTTTTAAAAAAAAAAAAACGCACTTTTTGCGACGGATAGGTGATCCGTCGCAAAATTTAGCGACGGATCACGGATCCGTTGCTAAAAGCTGCAAATTGGGGGGCTTCCGCCCCCTTTTTGCGACGGATGAAGTCATCCGTCGCAAAAAGCGGACTTTCTGTCCGCCGTCCGCCTTTGCGACGGATGACGTCATTCGTCGCAAAAAAGTGCGGCGGATGACCTATCCGTCACACAATTGCGACGGATGACGTCATCCGTCTCACAATTGTGTGCGACGGATGACGTCATCCGTCAAAAGCGGACTTCTGTCGCAAAGTGCGACGGATGACTTGTCGTCGCACAATTGCGACGGATGACGTCATCCGTCGCAAATAAAACGGACTTTACGGTTCGCCAAAGTGCGACGGATGACGTCATCCGTCGCAAAAATTCAAATTGGGCATTTTTGCTACGGAATTACAAATCCGTAGCAAAATCCGTTACTATTGCTACGGAAAATGTTCCGTAGCAAATTCCGTAGCTATTTCCTATTTTTCTAGTAGTGGATCAAGGTCCCAATGACATGGTTGATGTCTGTGTTCGAGATCTTTTAACTGTTGGCTTGAAGGTGTCTCTGATACAACGCTGTCATTATAGGATCTTGATACATCCACCTTCATAGTGGTATTCAAAATTGTTATAACAAACTTTGTCTCAAGGGAAATTGATACTTGATGTTGTTTTAAGAATATATGAATTACAATTAATGATGACAAATGTTAGTGCTCATATTTATTTATTTTATTATGACTTTTGTTCTTTTTTTTCCAATACTTGACTTTGTTATTTTAATTATTTATCTTTTCAATTGTTTCTATACTATTTTGTTACCCATCTTTGATTACAATAACTACTTGGATTTATTCACTGCTTGTGAATGGTGGGGACACCCTGACAGCTGAAATATGATCTTGCTTGCATGGACTGAATATTGCACGGGGTCTCCTTTGATATAAAAATGAAACAAAACTAAATAATTATTCCATTAAAAAAAAGTCAGAGTTGATTTTTGTTTTGCCAACATCAAAATAGTTGAGTATTAAGAGAACACAAAAGATGAGTGTCGATAAGATTTTTTTTTTTTTTTTAAAACAAAAAATTGATAATCAAAAGAACAAAATTAAGCGCTAAAAAAATTAAAATTGGTACTGAAAAACGAAAAGATAAATTAAACCAATACATTGTACATGACCTCTATTTATAGGCCTCTAACAATTGAATTCTATACCTATAGTTACAAGGAAATAAAGATGAGTATAATGGTATCAATCATAATAAACTCCCGTAAACCATTCATTGGAGAATTTGTTATAGGTTTAGAGTATTGAATACATATGGAATTGACGGAAGGGCACCACCAGGAGTGGAGCCTGCGGCTTAATTTGACTTAACACGGGGAAACAAGAGTGAGAGGTTATGGAGTGAAGGATATATGGAAGGCTAAAAGTTAGATAGTTTATGGACATCCACATCATATAATATTTACAACACTCTTTGTTGGATGTCCATGAACAAATATTGTGCCTTATTAGGAAAAAACCAATAGGACAAAAGCCTAGTGAAAGAAAAAGAATACACAATATTGGATAAAACCTTAGTTAAGGAAAAAAAGTACAACATGATCTTTACTCCTCCCCCTGATATAACAACATCACTCATTATGATTAAATTGTCATATCTCAAAACAATATACTGATTTCTTAATTGCAACTGTCATCAATGTTTTTTCAAGCAATTGATGTCATTTTTATCTAAACTATGCATAATGCATTGTCATCAAATCATATGCTAAAACCGTAATTATCTACCATGTCTTTTGAATATGTTAAATATCAATCTATTCTCCACTTGCCTTTATGCATTGTGGAAATAACAACAGAAAATTATCCTGAAAATCACCATGATATATCTTCTATTCACATGTTCAATTTGTTATGAACAAAATGTACATATAGAATAGTCTCATAGAACTATCATACTAAATCTCAGTTTCATAGTATCCATAGTGTACCAGCAAAATCTTGATTTAACTAGAAAGAATATAATAACTACAATATTAGCATGATGTAAATATTCATAAAATATGTGGTACTTATAGACCATTCAATTCAATAATTTTTTTTGCAAACAACATCGTCATAGCAAAAATATATGATTTTGAAATCATTAAGGTTTCAATAACTTGATCTATAAAATTATTCATTTTTTTCAATACATCTTTCAATCAATTATATATATACTCAAATCATTTTAATCATGTAACATTTTGTATACTGAATACTTTTTTTTTGGATATGCTTTCAACATTTTGGATCCTTTCAAGAATTCTCATGTAACATTCACTACCCATATGCATATGTTATATATAACGATATCTAATAGACACGTTATTTTGTTTGCATATACTACCAGACTAATAATATATGCAACAATTATTGTATCCACCACCAAATGTTGTACCTTATCATAATCATCATTCGACCTTGTGAAAATCTTTATTTTCACATAAATATTCATATATCATAAATAACTATATTTCAAATGTTTTGGACTGCAGGTTCATAAATTTCACATATTGAAATAATATTTTTCATTGCATATTGTCCCTTTTTTCAATTGGCCAATCACTTTTTTTTTCCTACTGACATATTTATGTATAAGATTCTCATTTGATCAAGTGATATTGTTACTAACACGGTTGTCAACAACTTTATCTTTTTAGTTCCATTTTTCTTGTTGTTAGACTATTCATTGAAATCTCTTTATTACTTTCAGGTATCTAAAAATATTTTGAAGTTTTTACAATTAGTTATGTTTAGACCTCTTCTGGAGCATTTTCCTCCTTAATATGATCATCTTGATAAAATGTAAATAAAAAAAAAAAAAAAATTAATTAAGTAAATAAACAAATGAAACGTGAATAAAATGAAATAACATAATATAACAACATAAAATGTGGAGAATACAAGAATATAAAATAAAGAAATGTAAGTGTTGCATAATAAGAGATTCCTGAAAAATAATAAATAAAAGTAAAAAAAAAAAAAAAAAAAACTTGTGAAGGGTAATAAAGCAATAATAATCTTCAATCTTAGCCATGGAACCCGATGTATAAAACAATAGGTAAAAGGGTCTCTTTAATTCTATATAATGTCTTAGATTATCCGAGATAAATCAAATAAATATACACTAAAAGAAGGTAGGAGAAATCGTTAAATCAACAGTGAGAAAAATAAACCTTCATTAGAGCTTCATGTTGATAACATGTTATAAAAATAAGAAAAGTACAAGACATTGATATGAGAGAGATAGAGACGATTGAAATAAAATTGGAGGAGAAATATCGAAGAGCTCTCATTCACTTCATTCTTTGATGCCAAAACATTGTACATGGCCTCTATTTATAGGCCTCTAACAATTGAATTCTATATTGGGTTAAGTAGCAAATCCGTCCTGGAAGTATATGCTTTGGAGTAATGTTGCCTTGAAAGTTTTTTTTTTTTGGTCTCAATGTTGCTCTGAAAGTCTAAAAACTTACCAATATTGCTCTCCTCGTTAACACCGTTAATTTTCACCATTAAAAAAAATCTCACATGGCACTCAAATTTCCACCTCATCGCCACCTACTTCTTCTTCCCTCTTCACCTCTTATCCACATCACCATCTCCTACCCTTTCTTTCCTCCCTCTCTTTGCTTCAGCCTCTCACTCATCGGCAACCCCTACCTACTCACCGGCGACGGCTAAAGTTTTGAAACTAAAACATAGCATCATCCAAAAATCACAACAACATCCAAAACTTTCTACAAGGTCTATCAAGATTTAGGATAGAACAATGGGAGAAACATTATCTCCATCTTCTTTTTATATAGAACCTGTTTTTTTTTAATAACGGAATATGGAACCATTTAGCAAACTCTTAATGAATTGTAAGCATCAAACTAGAACAATGAAATTTCATGCTTAAGATTGGTAAATTTTAATCTTCTCCCCCAATCCCCAAAGGGCAATCAACGAGATTGAAGATGAAAACTCACCAAAACTCCATAGCTACGTGTGGGTTCGAGCTTCCAGAACCCAATCAAGCTCATAAATCAAGATCATTGGAGGGATAAAGAACGCGAGAGCGATTGATCAAGTCACATTATGTGGAAGATGCGACACTCTTCATCTCTTCGATGCCGTCGTGTTTGTGAGGATGACAATGAAAAGAGATGAACACGATGACAATGCTTAACAGCCTCCTTTCTATTCATTTCCACCAAAACGTGGTTGGAGCAGAGTGGGATTAAATTAAAGTGAACCTAGTATGTATAAGCTGTGAAATTAAAGTGCTAATGGAAAATGAGCACAGAAGATGTATACGGTGTAAATCCGGTAGGAAAAGATGCTATCTAACTATGTCCTGAGGTATGAGACAATTAGTTGAGTGAAAATATGTCAGTATAAGTAAGTAAACAACATTTTCAGGGCAGTCGGGTATGCCCTGCGTTTTTTAGAAAACATCGGTATGTGACATCATTTGTCGAGTCTTGGAATGCGTGTCGTAATCCCGAGTAAAACCCGAGAAGAACTCCGGGCAAACACCGATAAAGTAGCTTTATTAAAGTAACTTTAATACAGTAAGGTCATGATGACATACTTTTGGGTTGGTCCAATAAGATTGTGACACGTGTCCCGTCATCATAACAAGGGAAAAAGCTACTTTTGTGTTGGACTAGTAAAAGCATGACACATGTCCCTTTATAATTACAGGTGCAAAATTCAAAAAGCTTGTAGAAGAAGCTATGTGAAAGGAGATATTTTGAGGGCATTTTGGTTAATTTCTATAAGGGACACATGTGCAAGCAATTAATATGAAATGATGACTCAAAAGCTTCTTAAATAAGCTTCAAATTCGTGCAAAACAAGGAGGAGAGAGAAAAGTCAACAAAACTTGCAAAATAAGCCAAGTTAAGAGAATATTTTGTAAGGGCACTTTGACCATTTGATTTGGGGGATTTTTAAGTGCCTCTTGACATATTTTAAGACATTTTGCACTCCTCTTTGCATGAGTATTTTGACCAAGAGCTCAAGGACCACAGAAGTAAAAGTTGGTGGTAGTGATGATTCGTAGGACATGTGGCGTTTCGGGGTCAGAAGTTGGATTTTTTGTAGCACAAAGTACGAGGTAATTATGAGACACTGAAATATGAATTTCTTGCTTCCCAAGGCACTGTGTTTCGGCCACTCATGATCAGGGAGAAGGAACAGTTGATCCGACCCCACACAAGTCCAATTGAGTGGCTTAAGTCCTGAGGGAAAGTGTAACTGGCAAAAAGCAACTGAATGGGACCGGTTAGGGGTTTCCTAAGACGAGTCTAGACTCCCAGACACAGGGAGATGGCGCCATATAGTGGGCCAGAAGAGAGAGAAAAGTTACTTGGAGAGCAAGGCAAAAGTCACATCAAGTAATAATGAGGAGAGAGAAAATAAAATAATCAGGATTAATCTACACTACACATTTGAATCTGATGTGACAAGAGGAATGACATGTAATTATAACCCCACATGGACATAAATGGCGCCATTTTTGGGAAGCCAAGTGGGTCCCACTGTCTTGAAGAAAAAGTAACTCAAAATGACCATTTTACCCCCAAGGCACTGTTTTAACCACTGGATAAAAGCTTGCACCTAGTAAATCAAAAGACCAGCACTAAGGGGCAGTTAAGGGATCTGATTTTATGGACCTAGGAGGTGCCACATTTCTGCCCTAGAACTCTCTAGAATTGCTTGGAGGGCAAGCCAAAGAATTATATAAAAATCCGAAGCATCCATCCGACCACCAGATAATAACAAGTCTTGGATAATAGCCCTAACCAAGAGGGTCTATTTAAGGACTCCACTTGCCCATTTTCCATCTGCCTAGGACATGTTCAAGGATTAGGAGGAGAGTATTTAGCTGAAGGTCTTGATCTAAGGAGAAGAGGAATTCATATGCAACCGAAGATTCAAGGTAAGCATCTAATTGACGACTTAGTGGTTTTGTTTCTGCCCAATGTTGTTAAACATGGATTTATAGTGGGATTTTGATATTTTTTTAAGGTTTCCATTGAGTCCAAAACGTGATTTTGACTAGGGATATGTTAAAGTTACTTTTTTCGGACACGAAAAGCCCTAAGTCTTAAATTATGCAAATATGCCGATTCTTAAGTTTTTTGAGTAGCGAATGGTAATTGGGTGATTTAAAATAGTAAATGAATTACATTTTCCTTGAAATTTTACAGGGTGAAATTAGACATCTTAAGATTCATTTTGGTATGAAATTACGTGTCTTTTTGGTTTTTCTACTGAGAGATATTCATTGTTGAAAATAGCTTAAAAACTTGGACTTTTTCCTGGACAAGCGGCTAGGGTTTGGAAATAAGGGAAGTATTCAAACTCGAATGACTTTGGAAATTATATTTACTATAAAATAGACATAATAAGGGTTCCATGGCTACTGGAATAATATCAATCGGAGTTTTCTATAATTTATTACAAATATTTGAAGTTGGATCACCATTTTTGAAATATTTGGGAAGGGGTGAATTCCATTATTTTGGAAGAGGAAATTTATATAAGTATTTAAATGGGTTGTGCTTGTTGTATCTAGGGCTGTAACGCATGTGGGACATATCTCAAACTCCGGGGAAGAGTTTACTGTTTTCAAGGAAGTACCAGGTAGTAACTGTAAACTTGCATACTGTATGTTGCTCTTGTATGTGTGTTTTATCATGATTGTGGATGTAGGGTAGGTAGTACCTATTGGATTGTGTGTTCTATGGTTTCTACTGAGGCCCGAGGTATGATGGGTAGGTAGTACATACAGGACTGAGTGTTTTGGAAATTATGCCCTAGGGGCAAGTCATTCTCCTTTAGTTATCATTTCATTTGCATGTTTTATAGTGATAACTGATCCTTGGATATATCTTATAGATTATCCTAAATTTCCCTGGTCGGTCATCTACGCGGGAGCGAAGATGAAATAAGACCAGTATGAATTTGATGATGAATGGAGATACGAATCAAAGTCATGGGCACTTGTAGGAGTACAAGGTGCTGGACCAACCCACTATGAGAGAGCTGCATGGAATAAGTCATAAGCTTTTCTCATGTATAACCGCGTCACAACGCCCTTTGACCTGAGATCATCATGGATTCCTACATGATGAGTCACTGCTCTTTGACCTAGTCAAAAGTCACCTTTGACTGGGTGATGATAAAGGCTTGGATCAGGATCAATGGTTCTCATGCAGAGGAATGTGAATGGTCAAGATGAAATTTGTCCCTCACATTTGTAGAGAGATATCTTTGGGCCCTCGATGAGTGAGTCGAGAAATGTTTGGCCATACTACGATGGAAAAGAGTTTCCATTTCAATTGTTAGACTACTCAAGAATCGAGAAAGTAATGGTCAAGAACAGGAAGTTGACATTATCCATGCCTCATCCTTGACCAAATTATCGCGTGACAAAAAGGGACGTGACATGGTTGTACGATAGGTTGTATCGTATCATCGATCCCCATATGAATTGGGTAGTCGCAATGTCTTGCTAGAGGCCGCTTGTGACTTGTGGGCTGGTACAATATTGGCCCGCTGCCAATCTCATGTGGGCTTTGAAGGTCGCACACAAGAATAGCCCAACACAAGAAAATGTGTCCAGATTCATTGAATCTTAGATATGTCTAAGATTTAATGAATAAAACATTTAATCTAGGATGGATATATATATTATTAAATTCGAAATTAAATATAATAATATTATTTAATAGAGATTATAATATTATTATATAATATTTGTTTTATATTTAATTTATTTGATAAATTAAATATCTAAAACAAATAGAGATATTGTATCTTAGATATAATTTTTGAATAAAGATATAGTATCTCGATTTAATTAAATTGAGATATAGTATCTCATATTTAATTAAATAAAAAGATATCATATCTCATATTTAATTTATAAAGATAAATTAAATATGTAGGCTTATAATTCGGATTAAATAAATATATTAGATTAGATCTATTTGATAAATTTAATTAATATATTATTTTAATTGAAATTCGAATTTCAAAATTGATTGGATTAATTTTGAATATTTTAATATGGCTTATTAGGGTTTTAGAAACCCTATAAATAGATATTGATCTAGTCATATTAATGTGACAGATGAATTAGAAAAGCCGCGAGAAACCCTAGAAAGAAAAAGTAGAGACACAAGAATACTAAAGGCGCTAGCATCTTTCCGCCATCCGTGTTCGAAGGTCATTCGTGTGGATACTGCGGTAGAGGAGAAGATTCGTAGAGTCTGCTCCCGGTTGATCGAGAAGGTAGCCCACCAGTTCAAATAGAACGAGACGCGGACCAGTTTGCCGTAGGTATGATTCAGATTCTCATAACCTTGATTTAAACGTGGTTGAGCGATCCTTAGAAGGGATTCGTAAATTTTTTAATTCCGTTGCGTGTACGGATCCCAACAGAGTGTCCTTAGGGTGCTACTGAGGCCCGAGGCATGTAGGTTAGGTAGTACCTATTGGACTGTGTGTCCTTAGATCACTACTGAGACCCAAGGTATGTGAGGTAGGTAGAGCGTATGTGACTGTGTGTTCATAGGTTTCTATTGAGGACTCTTGGGGTAGGTGGCTAGGGTCTGCAGCTTTGGCTACTGAGGCCCCTTAGCGCTATTGGTTCCGGGGGCTTGTCTTGACCAGGCAATCCTGCGGATGACGGTACATGCCATGTTTGCTTTCCTAATTGTGATTTGCATTGCATGCATTGCATACATATTGTATATGAGTTTAACAGTTACTCTGGGGTTCAATTTTAAACTCTAGACTAGTTCAAAAGATACAGGTGGTTTACACTGAGCTGTTTAGGAAGATGAGGGTAAAAGCAATGAAGCTGAAGATTGAAGACGTATGGAATGCCTTATCTCATTTTGTATGTTTATTTTTGGATGATTGTATTAACTTATTTATTGCCCAGCACTTACATTGGATTATTGTACCCTTAACCCTATGGGGAATACTTTCTATTTATTTTCTGCGCCTTTACCAGTATACAGTATTTGTCCAAACCGTTAATATGCTTTGTTGCGTGCACTCTGATATAACTTAAAAAGAATTAATTTTCAAAGGAAAGGTAATAAATAAAAAGGATCTCTCTAACCCGCCACCCGAAAGGGCGAGGCCGGTAGGGGTGTAACACTATTCAGATGAAGGAGAAGGGGGCGACGTTGATCTTGTGTGGTTGAAGATGAAGGTTCGACAATGGAAGTTAGGGAAGTGATGACGAAGTCGGAGACTCGTATTCATCAATGGAGGTTGGGGGAGGTTGGATGGGAAGCTCACTGACGGTGGGTGAGGAAGATGGTCATTGCCGATGAGTCGGTAGGGGTTGCCGGTGAGTGAGAGCTGAAGTAAAGAAAAGGAGGAAAGAAGGGGTAGGATATGGTGACGTGGATAAGATGCGAAGAGGGTAGAAAAAGTAGGTGGTGATGAGGTGGCAATTTGAGTTCCATGTGAGGATTTTAATGGTGAAAATTAGCGGTGTTAACGGGGAGGGCAACATTGCTACGTTTTTAGACTTTCGTGGTGAAATTGAGCCAAAAAATTCCAGAGTAACGTTGCTCCTTAGCATATACTTTTAGGGCGGATTTGCTACTTAACCATTCTATACCTATGGTTACAAGGAAATAAATATGAGCATAATGGTATTAATCATCAAAAAAAAAAATCCCACAAACCATTCATTGGAGAAGTTATAGGTTTAGAGTATTGAACACATATGGAATCCTAAGAGTGAGAGGTTATGGTGTGAAGGATATATGAAAGGCCAATAGTTTGATAGTTTATGGACATCCACATCATATAATATGTATTCCATCGGTCCTGAATAGAGGACATAGCTTGTAGTACAAATTGCAATACAAACTATGTCATGTGTTTAGGACCAAAGGTAGTACAACAAAAGGCGAGTATTGAAAAAAAATTAAGGGTTAAGTAGCAAATCCGCTCAGGAAGTATACTCCTAGGAGCAATGTTACCCTGAATGTTTTTTTTTTGGTCTCAATGTCGCCCCAAAAGTTTTAAAATATAGCAATGTCGCCCCTCTTTTAACCACCGTTTATGTTGACCGTTTATTTTGACTAAAATTGCTTACTAGGTAACCACATGTACACTTATTTTCCAACTCATCATCACACATCATCCTCTCTCTCTCTCCTCCGTCCTTCCTTCCTCCATCTGTCTCTCTCTCCCTCTCCCCTCCATCCCTTCCTTCCTCCAATGGCTTCTCTGCCTGACACCAGCAAGACCATCAAACTTGAGCGTTACAACAACTACCTCTGCCGCATCAATAACACCAAGCTTCTTAATGCTTTCTCAAAGCTTCTTTTCTGTGCTACTCTCCTTGTTGCTCTCATTCTTGACTTCCTCTTTACCCTCAGTTTCCCTCCTCTCTCCGATTCTCCTCCCCTCCATTTCTATAACCACCACAACTTCCTCTCCTCCGCTTTTTCCAACTCTGGTTCCTCCTCGAAGAAGCAGGTCCGCCACTCCTCCTTCCCTTGCTGCCCTAATGGCATGTTCGTCTTCGTCACCGGTGCTGCTGGCTTCATCAGCTCCTACTGCTCCTTGGCCCTCAAGAAGTGTGGTGACGATGTTCTCGGCCTCGATAACTTCAACGACTACTACGATCCCTCCTTCAGGCGTGCTAGATAGGCGCTTCTTTCTAGGCACCAAATCTTCTTGGTCGAAGATGACCTTAACGACAAGCCCTTGCTATTCAAGCTCTTCGACGTCGTTCCCTTCACACACATCTTCCACCTAACTCGCCACTCAGGTAGGGGTTCGCTAGATGCAGAATTTGCAATCGTACGTGAGCTCCAACATTGCCAAACTCATCAACCTCCTGGAAATCGCCAAGGTTGAGAATACCCAACCCACCATTGTGTGGGCATCTTCTAGCTCCATTTATGGTCTTAACACTGAAAATCCGTTCTCTGAATGTCATCAGACTGATCAGCCGATGAGTCTCTACACCGCTACCAAGAAAGCCGGTGAAGAAATCACCTACACTTACAACCACATATACGGTTCTGCAGCTCCTCATATTCTTATTTTTATTCTTGGATTATTGATGGATGGAGGAAAGAAGGGACGGAGGATGGGGGGAGAGAGAGAGAGAGACGGATGAAGGAAGGAAGGGAGGGAGACAGATGGAGGAAGGAAGGGACAAAGGAGAGAGAGGATGATGTGTGATGATGAGTTGGAAAATGAGAGTACATGTAGCTTCATAGTAAGCAATTTCAGTCAAAATTAACGGTCAACATAAACGGTGGTTAAAAGAAGGGCAACTTTGCTACGTTTTAGGACTTCCGTAGCGACATTGAAGCCAAAAAGACTTTCAGGGCAATATTTCTCCTAGAGTATTCTTCTGGGGTCGATTGCTACTTAACCCAAAAATTAAAGTTGAATATTGAAATTGAAGAGATAAGTATACAAAAATATAGATTAATGGGGCACTTTTAGCCATGGAAAAATTCAATTCCAATTGATGCTTTGTTTTTTTATTTTTTTTTTATTATTAAAATATGCAATCAATCTTTAAGAGCAAATGACATTTAAGATTCTCCAAAAATTAATTAAAATTAAGAACTATAAATTTATGAAATTCTAAAAAAAAGCTGATCTTTGGATTTAATTTTTGAGGTAAAATTTATCTTTAATATTGTCAAAACAAGTTTGATTTTTTAATATTCATTTTAAACATTTTTATTATATTTTTTCAATTATTAAATGCTCATTTTTATATTTTAATACTTATTTTTCATGTTTTTGGAACACATTTTTTTTGAATTAAAATATTAAAAATGAATACTTAAAAGCATCAAAGTTAAATATTGAAGAACTTGAAAAGGTGAGTATTGAAAATATTAAAAATGTGTAGTGAAACTGTGAAACAATAAAAGATGAGCACCGAAAAAATTTAAGATTCAAATCAAGGAGTTTGATCTTTTTTTCCAAATTTCCAATCCTAAACTTTAATTAGTAATTCTTGGTCCTCAAATATAATGGCATTGCCTCTATGATTTCAGTTTTGGCAATGTAATATTAATTTAGAAGATTTTTGGATATATTTAGTCAGTAAGAAATTCCTTAACTGAAAATTCAAAATTCCTTTGCCTTCTTTAGGAAAATGGGCCAGTAAGCCCAAACAATCTTTATTCATCATCTAAACATAGAGTTGAGTTTATCTCATTATCTGTTTCTCATCAGCCCTCATAATCTTTAAATTATATCCGTCCAATCAATCTGAAAAGTTATAATACTATTTTAATTTTTCTCTCCTCTTTACAATCAATAGTCTAGATTGGCTTATGAGGGATGAGGAGAAAAATAGACAATGACAGTATCTGCTTCCCTAAACATAAGCATGGATACGAACAACCCATTAAATCCTTGAGAAGTAGAGCCCTCTAGGGGCCACATCAAAATGACACAGATCATCTCCACTATCCAAACTAAAGTTTGCAAGCCAATCTTCCACAAAATTACCTTGCCTATAGTTATGGGAGAAATATATCTAGACGTTCCTATAAGCTTCTCCAAGCCACAAACAGAGTATTATATTTCTTACCTTACCTCCGTTCCAAGACTTTTAAGACTAGACGTTTAACAAATAGACGGCCCTAAAAGTCGCCATATTTTTTTTTAAAAAAATTAAACGAATACTTTTAGGACCAGACTTTTAACAAATATACGGTCCTAAAAGTCTCGTCATATTTTTAGAATTAAACGAAGAATTTTAAGACTGGACGTTTAACAAATAGACGGTCCTAAAAGCCTCCCAATATATTTTTTAAAATTAAACAAAGACTTTTAGGACCGGACTTTTAACAAATATACGGTCCTAAAAGTCTCGCCATATTTTTAGAATTAAACGAAGACATTTAAGACCGGGCTTTTAACAAATATACGGTCCTAAAAGTCTCGCCATATTTTTTACAATTAAACAAAGGCTTTTAGGACCGGATCTTGAAAAAATATGCGGTCCTAAAAGTCGCGAAGACTTTTCAGAGACTTTTACTGCTAATTTACAACATCATGTCCTCAAGGTACAAGCACTAAATAGCTTTATCCACTATCCAATACATTCAGAATCCCAAAATGGACACAAGAAAATTATTCGAAAAAATAAACAAATTTATTATTGAATTACACAGATTGTGCAATTGTTCATTTACAGAATATTATTGTTGCTACAGCATATATTTACAAATGAATTTAGGACATTAATTATTGTTCTGACTTTAAGAGATCATACAGATATTCACAAAACACATTGCGTATGTGCTCCACTTCATCATCAGAAAAGGGATCAACACAGACAAACCTCTGTAACATTAAAGACAAAAACTGAATTAACTTGCGTGCATATTTCATTTGTAACATTAAGCCAGAAACTAAATTCAGCCATAATATGTAACATCAAATACATTTATCTTTGTAGTGAATTTAGTCCTTCCTTGCATGATAATATCATATATGTGTTTCATGATGTACATGCCACATAAGTTGGACCCCTTTGGTTGCCGACGGGTCTAAAAAGAACAAGAAATTAAATATTATTAAGAGCATATATAGCTTACTGACCAAGTTCACAAGGCAGTGTGCCAGTGTACAATATGTACTAACCTTTGGATAGAGCCATTTAGGATCTTTGGCATCATACGTATGCTTTTTTTACCTGGATTTGGAAGGTCCTCATGGCACCATCATCAAATTAAAATCATAAATTTATCAATAATGTTCACTGAAAATTCATAGCAGAGATTTCAGACAAGAGAATCAAAATGACATGCTTACTTGTTCATGGTCTGCTCCAACATAGGCCCTGGATTGCTGTGAGTGGAGCATAAAAAGACCACTGTATGCTCCTCCATGCACATAAGGATCAACTGCCAGTGGTGGCTGAAAATTTATAGCAGACAAGTACTCAGTGCTATATGTAGCAGAATTAAGTGAATTGTAGACAAGAATTGTGATATGTACCCATGGTAGTATGGAAGCAGGTACACCTTTTTATCACTTCACACACCCTCGTTGATATGTATTGTTGTCTCTCCTCCACGGGTGTTATACTTGCATAGACTGAGCACAAGAATCCAAAATCTTTGCTTCTGCCCTGTTGTTCCAATTCATCATGCATGAACCTATAATAATGACATCAGGGAATTAGTATATATGTATGTGTGTCTAAACGATGCATTTAAATTTTGTACTCATAGAAGAAGATACTTACTTTATAAACATTTCAACAATTGCACTAGTAAGCTCCTTTCCAGGAAGCAGCAGGGACGTTAAATCATCAAGGTCAACGTAAACCGGTTGGATATCAGGGAGGACTACTACTTTATTGATGGACCACGATTTATATTTAAAATATCCATTGGATACCATATCAGATATTTTTTCCTTGGCAGTCAACTTAGCAGTAGGGGATGGAGCTTGAGGAGGGGATGAAGCTTCAGGAGGAGTAGAGACATGTACAAGCTTCACTGGCCAAGAGATGAAGGTTCCCTTGACATCACTCACAACCTTCAGCTGATCAATTGGGAGAGGAAGAGGTGCATCAATGATCACCTTTTCAACTGACACTCTGACTTTATCATCAGCCATTTATTGGTGGTGTACAGTTGATCCCAAGTTGTGGACAATCCCTTTTGCAACTAATCGTCTATGAGGTTTTTCCACATACAGGTAACAAGGTTGCTCGATCGTCCAACAATGCAGCTCCTCTAGTGCTCATAGGTGCAGGTGAATGTGTGAAGGGAACACTGGTCTTTGGACAAGAGCTCAAAAGCAGCTTGATTTCATTCATTTCCTCCTGCATCTTGCTCATCTGGGATTGAAACATTGAAGTCAATGAAGCTTCTTGAGCCGCTGCTTCCTCATTTATTTTGGCTACCGTTTGTTCCATCTCCTCTTGGGTAACCATACTTTGTTTATGACGTTTGGATTTACCAAAGTATTGCTTTAGGCCTACTTGTCCTCCAATCCCCCTTACACGCCCCGAGTGATCCGGTTTTCCGATCGCAACGGTCAAAACATCATTCCTCCCGTCCGATACAAAAGATCCCTCTGCTTTTTTTATTTTATTTTTAAGATCTTCTTGTAAGATACAGATAACGAGAAGCTTAGTAATGAAACATGTTTAGTAACTAAAAAATAACAATAACGATACTTACAATTCTTTCAGCAACTAAACGAGTTTGTTCACTCATGTAGGTGCCGCTTGGCTTTTGCCAAATATACAACCACAACTCCTTGCGACGTATTGGAGAAGGCAGATCAACTATCGTAGAAGGATTGGATTCAGCTTCATCTTCCAATCTCTTCCGCTTGGCCGCCATCAATTCTTTTTCGGCCTTTCCATATCCGCCGAGAGAAGCTCTATGCGGACAATCATTCTTTCTCCCGATCTCTTGTGCTTGATCCCTTCTTTTCTGTGAATCAGAATTGAAAACAACTACTAATTATGAATTCCAGCCATCTCACTAACAGAAATTAGAGAACTTCTGCTTGATATAAACCTCAAACATTAGTCAAATTCACTTCATCAAGTTTCAACATTTTATTTAAGGAAGATGTAGAATTGTAGAAGAAATTGGGAGAAACAGAGGAATGAGAGTTGCAGAATTGCTGCCAACTCAGTCAATTCATTTATTCATTCATCATAACTGGTTCCTACACATATTAGACTAACCTCTTATATATAGTTAGAGGCTTGACTCTTAAGGCCCAATAATAGCTTGCACCGAAACCATTACACAGTTAACATACTAACTAACTAACAGCAATGTCTAACCACTACCTACTATAACAGAACTAAGATAATAATAATGGCTTGACTCTTATGCCATTATTATTTCCTTAATTACCTACTTAGACGGTTTACATATCAGACTTGCATAGAACTAAGACATGCTCCTCTGATGCAGGACAAATGCAGGAAATGTATACTTCTATTCACACACCAAACCATTTAACTAATAGGATTAGATGAACACAATAACATTCACATATCCGCAAAGGTTAATAAGCAAACAAAAGGGCAAACAAAACTAAATATAAACTCACCAAAGCTTCAAGAGTGGTCCGCAGCTGAACAAATTATTGCCAAGTTTGTTCATCAAGAAATGTGTACTTGTCCCAAGGATTAGGGCGAGGCTCACCACCAGCTGGAACCTTGGCAAAAATGTAGTTGTTAGCTAGATAGGTCTTAAACTTCCTCCAGCGATCAGCACAATACGACAATGTCTTGTCTTTAAACTTCTGACTGTCAGGAACAATGTATGTAAGCCGGAGAGTGTCCCAAATAGGATCCTTTACTGTGCGATCGTCGACATGTTTCCACTCATCTATCAAGATGCTAACCTTGGTACGTGCTAGATAGCCGACAAAACTATTATATGTGCGTTTATTAGGACCGAAAGGTTCCAAATTTTCATCAAACTGAATCTCGAGCTTTGCCCTAGAAGTCCGACTTAGGGATACATCCATCATTCGTGTGCCTCTTCTACCACGGCGTGTAGGGCGGTTACGAGGCTGACTGTGAGATGAACATGGTTCGCTTCAGCTCACACCAATCACACCAGTAACTGGCGTTCCATGAACAGGACTAGAATCGTTTTCACCGTTCATTTTTGAGACAGGAAGAGAGGAATGCCTGAGCAAATGAGAGATTAATAGAGGCTAATGGTACGTGGGCGAGGAAGAGAGGTAATGCAATAGGAAGGGTTTCGCAACGTTAACAGAGGTTCTTCAGTGAAAGTAACGAAGGTTTCGCGCGAAAAAAATATATATTTGGTGCTTTATTTTTAAGACCGGATATAGAAAATGACGATCTTAATATTTAACATTTAAGACCGATCATATTAAACTCCGGTCTTAAAAGTAATTAATTATTTGTTTAATTTTCTTCAATATCGTTGTACCGACCACATTTTAAATTCGGTCTTAAAATATTTAACTTTAAGACCGGACAAAATATAAGTCGGTTTTAAAAGTTAAGCTTTAAGACCGGTCCTTATAAAACTCCGGTCTTAAAATTAATTAATTTTTTGTTTAATTTTTTTTCTTCTATATTTTGTGCTGGCATCATTTTATGTCCGGTCTTACAAGAATAACTTTTAAGACTGGCTATTAAATATGTGAGGTCTTAAAACTTTTATACCTTTATATTTAAATTTTTTTTATTATTTTGGACCTCAGTAAATATAACTCCAGCTGTATGAGATTTCTCTATAAAGTAATTGATATTTAAATTTTTTTTAATAACATTTTTAAGACCGGTTGTTTTTTAAACCGGTCTGAATAATATATATAAGACCTATGAAAAAATGATCCGGTCCAAGAAATTCTTTATATTTACAAAACTGCCACCGGTCATACCTTTAAGACCGGGGCGTCGATACTCCGGTCTAAATGAGGCTGTCTTAAAACCCTTTTTTGCACTAGTGCGCCCTCCACAATGAGCTTTCCAATTCCTACTTCGTGTGCATTTAGCTGGTCCATCAAAGTTTAGCTTAGTCCAAACCTAGGGACAACATAAGAATCAAATTGAGGAGCAAGAGTTGTGCATTCCAAAACATATTTTCCAATGATCATTTCAGGTTTTTGGGGTAGAGTGAAACCCTCCTCAAACACTTTTTGGTTCCTCCAATTCCATATCCACCAGCAACTCACCCCAAAAGTGACACACCACTCACCTCCCTTTTCCAAAATATTGGAAACCCATTCATCTATTTGTTCCTGAAAAAAATCCATATTTGAGTTAAAAATTCCCAGAGCATTCCATATTCTTCTTGAAATTGAGTAGTCTCACATACTGTGCATTAATGTTTGAATTAGCTTTTGAAGAACAACTTTTACATTTTATGAGGCAAATATGTGAGAACATTTTTTTCTCGACTTGCGGAAAAGGGCATCTAAAACCATGGTTTCAGAGTTACCTAAACGCATGTTAGTCCTCCTCGACCTCTCCACATCTCACACAACTTGAATTCCCTCTCAAAAACCTCATCCTCCTCATAGCAGCTAGAAGCCTATCATGGATAGCAAGCCATAAAAACACCTGAATCCGCCTTGTAACCCTCAAACTCCACACTCTCTTCCAGATTTTATTTCTCGTTCCACTCTCACTTGAGCGAAGTCTCTTGTACATATCAGCCACAACGTAGTCATTCTCCTTCCCATCTATCCACAGAATCCTGTTGAATTCATCTGCCTCGCATGTGGCCGGCAGAAACTAGTATATTAACATCCATCCACACAATCCTTTCCTTTTAATGTCAATATATCAACTTATAAATACTAATATATTAACATCCATACATACACATATAAATTCACAAAATTTAATTCTTGGGACAGAAGTAAGAACTTGTTGGAATATCTAAAGCTTTTAATGTCACCAATGAGAAGTGGCACAGTTGGCTAAGGCGTCGGTCTTCATCTCAAAAAGAATGAGGTTTGATACCGCTAGTCGATGTGAGGGCTTTATTGGTAGGTGATCTGTAAGTACCTCTGTAAGCACTCTTTGAGCCTGGAGGCATGCCCTGACCCTGGTGGGGTACTAGTATCTACCCCCACCTAAACTTTCATATATCAAAAATAAAATAAATAAAATTAAGCTTTTAATGTCTTATATGTTTTATTAATAGCAGTTGCGTTATACTCCGGTCCTAATTATAACACCAAGTTGACTTTTTTGAAGAAATTAAGGAAGTTAATTAAATTACTTTATTTTTTCCCCAAACTAATTAGCTTGACTAATAAACTAATATATAATCTAAGGATACACAACATATGATATGATTAAGTAACTTATTTAGCTTTCTTAATCTCTTAAAAAAAAGTCAACTCGGTTTTATAACTAGGACCGGAGGTAGTACTTAATATTGAAAGAGTTGTTATTATTCACTTCCACCAATGGAATGTTAAATTTTTTGATAAAAATGAGAACTTGCGTGAAGGTGTAAATGCCTTATCTGTTGTCGTTAATCCTCACTAACATTTGCGCTGTAGTTCATACAAAAGAGTTATTGGGAGTCCAGCATTTCAAGCGTTTGGACCAGCAATTTTGAAAAAAAGTCCAGTAACGTTGTCAATTGATTTTTAGTCCGTTTGAGTTGAGCTTTAAGTTCACTGGACTTTAAGTCAAAAAAGCTCAAAAAGCCAGTCAAGGAAAAAGCTCCACCATGGAACATTTTCCAAAAAGCTCTCAACTTTTTGACATGGGCTCCGACACTTCTATCACTATCAATCCAAACACAAATCATTATTTACAACCTGACTTTTTTCCTACTGAGCTTTTTTTAAAGTCAGATAGCTTTAAGCCACCGCTCCTACCGCCAATTCAAACAGCCCCATTAACTTACTCCATAACTGTCTTAAACTTGTAAATTATTTTGCATAATTTATTAATAAACTTTAGAGACTCAATGGTTATAAATCTTTTTGAAGACCAAGAGGTGATGGGATTAAATCCCACCTATGCCTTGTCCTTGTGGTGTTGCTAGAGATCTTTGTCCATCGATGGTGGTGGCTCTCAGCAACCGAACGAGGTGTGAATTTTATTGTTGATTGAGGGCTATTAAAGTCATTTCATATCCCATGGATCGAGAGATTTCTAATTTAATTTAAGGAGTTTATTTGAATTTTGCGAATCTTCACAATATTTATTTAATTTTTCCCTAAAATTTATATTAAGTCATAGTAATCACAGATCGAATCATCATTAATGTACCTCATTCTTTGTTTCACTATTTTTAGTTTTTGAATATACTAGCTCGTTTGTGATACAATATCTAGTTTATAGTGCAATTATACGCTAAAGGTAGTACTACCTCTGATCCTAATTATAGAAATACTTTTGTAGTACAATTTACACTATAAAAACGTTCCTATAATTAAGACCGGACAGAGTATTAAACATTTTGCATTCTTCGTTATAGTGGCTATTGCTATGAGTGATGATGCCTTGTTCATTCAAAATCATACAACAAATAAATATTTACGTGTCACACGCTCTTGTGACTTAATAGACATCAAGTGTCCTTAAACTTTTTTAAACATGATTTTGTGAGTTTGAATCCTGTTGAGGATATCTCGAGTGTTTGAGTTATAGAAAATAGATACCTTTACATAGTTACTGAGAAAAATAACTTTAAAAATAATTGAAAATGTTTTATATCAATTCTTGAAAACTATGAGGATCTCATTATGAGATATATTAATTTTAACATTGAAAAAATTATTGGTCACGAAAACAAAAAAGTTAAAAAAAGAACACACGTCTTAAAAGTTATCAAAAAGTCAAAACAGCTTACGGTTTGGTAAAATTGGGTTTTGATTTTTGAACGAAGTGTGAAGCTTGGGCGTTTTTTTTTTTTTTGGGGGTACATGAGAGGACAAAGCCCGGTTACAAAGTAAATAGAAAGGGAATCAGATCCATACACTCTTCCCTAGGAAGTTGGTAAAAGCGGTAAACGGCTTGTGTCGCTTAAATAATGTCTCGAGTTCGAGTCTTATGATTGTAGAAAAGCCTCATTGAGAGACTCACCTATCATAGGCAGGTGCATGATTTAGGTCGGATTCCGATGTAGAAAAGCCCCACTAGGAGACTCACCTACTGTAGCCAGGTGCGCGACTCAGGTCAAATCTAGATTAGTTAGGGTGAAGGATGGATAACAAAAACAAAACAAAAAAAGATCCATATACTCTTTATCCCCTAAATATTGACAAAGCAATCTTTGCTGGACAGACCTATAAGAGGAAAAATAGGAAGATGCAATTAAAAAAAAAAAATACTTTCTGATTAAGACCCCCACCATTTTCTTAACAACATATCTTTTTAGACTCCCACCATTTGAGAGAAAAATGCTGAGTTAGAGAATCAAGTGTTTTTGTTTGGGATCACTTGTCCTTTGTAAAAGGTCATCTTGGGGAGTGTGAGTTACTTTTTGACTTTGTTTTAGCCGTTGGTGCCTCCGGGATGGAAGTAAGACGGGTTTGGATTTTCTCAGTATCTCTTCTCTCCTTTTCTTCTCGCGATTCGATCTCCACCCTCATATTTTAAAAAATAGATGGTTTAGATTTAATATTTTATAAAACTAGTATTTTGAACATGAATAAATAAACTTAAGGGTAAATGAGCAATTTTACACATGAAGTTTGCCCCAGAGAGTGCTTTGCACCACAAACTTTTTTCTGAAGTAAAAGTACACACAAAGTTACGTTTTGGAGCAAAAATACCACGGGCGGTTAGTTAATCGTCAACTTGGATGGAGCAACGACGTGGTGATTTGATTTGGACAGGCACACGCTAACGTGAATAAAAAAATTCAAAAAATTAGAAAAAAAATGAAAAAAATTCAAATAATTAGAAAAAAAAAGTAAAAAAATTAGAAAAAAAATCAAATAATTAGAAAAAAATTAAAATAAGTAGAAACAAAATTCAAAAAAATTAGAAAATAATGAAACTAATTAGAATAAAATAGAAAAAAAAATTCAAATACTTACTTTTTTGAAAAAAATGTATGGTTAAATAGGTTTAAAGTTAAAAATTTGTTAAATTTTGTGATAGAATTAATAAATTTTAAATTTTCCTTATCCAGTTCTTAGTCACATTTCACACATCGATTAGATTTATCTCGTAGGGTGAATTGACAAGAAGATTATCTTAATTAATTAATTTTTTTTTTTAATGAACAAACTTTACCCTAGTGTATCTTCAACAACTGCACTTTGCGTATATCACTCCTCCTCCTCCACCCAGTTGGTTATCCGACCGCCGTCGGCTTGGGTGGTGGCCCCTGAACCAACCGCCGCCCAGCCGGGCTTGTGGCGGCCGTACGAGAGGGTGGCCGGTGGTGGGGCCCACTTTGGCGAAGTATTTTAATTTTTTCTAATTATTTTCTTATTTTTTTGATTTTTTTCTAATTATTTGAATATTTTCCATTTTTTTTTAATTTTTTTTTTCTAATTATTTGAATAATTTCTAATTTTTTAAATTTTTTTATTTCACGTCGGCGTGTCAATCCAAATCAGCGCTACGTCAGCGTTCCATCTAAGTTGTCGGTCAACTAACCGCTCGTGGTATTTTTGCTCTCAAAACGTAATTTCTTGTGTACTTTTGCTCTAGAAAAAAGTTCGTGGTGCTGGGCGCTCCCTGGGGCAAACTTCATGTGTAAAATTGCTCCCTTACCCTAAACTTAAATTATAAAATCATAATCTACACAATTTATATTTGTAATACAAACAAAATTAATTTATAAAACACTATCATAATTGTTTTAAAAAATATTAAATCTGAACCGTCCATTTTTTCATACAAGGGTAGAAATGAGATTCTGAGAAGAAGAGGAGAGAAGAGATTATGAGGAAATCTGCTAGTAAGACTTATTCTGTGATCTGGTTAAGAAAGTTCTGGCCTCTCCCTCAAACGCCATGCCCGTGTTTCATGCGTGTGAGCTGTACGTCAAGTTCATCGGGTTGTAACTCCCTTCTGTGGTCGAAGAGGAGGTATTTTGGGGTGTTAATCTAAAGTACAGTGTTTAATCATACTGTTTAGCTCAGGTTATCATTTTTGGTATCAGTAGTGTGATTCTGGGAAATCCCAAAAAGAGCAGAATGGAGAAGGTTCAAGAGTTGAAAGAAACCGTAGGGCGATCGTCTAGGGACGTGAGTGTCCTTAGAGAAGTGGTACAAAGACTGGAATCAACCATAATACAGATGCAGAACAATGCAGCTAATAAATCCCATATGCATGAACAGGAAGATCACCATACTGGGGATGATGCTTCAGGAAGCATTGGGAAAGCAAAGAAAGACATGAGAAACTACAGAGAGCTGAAATTACCTTGTTTGACGGAGAGGATCCTCTCGGCTGGTTCACTCGTATAGAGAGATACTTCCATGTCAACGCCATAGCAGAGCATGAGAAGCTAGATGCGGCGATGTTATCTCTTGAAGGGAAGGCTTTGAACTGGTTCTGATTCGTCGAAACCAGAGCTCCTTTGAGGAATTGGCCTGAGTTCAAGGGACGATTACTTCGGAGATTCTTCTGTTCTCAACGTGGGGGCTATATGTGATGCTCTTCTCGGCCAAGCAAGAACGTTCTGTACTTGTTTCACATAAAGGTTTATCTTTATCACATGGGTGACACTGACTCAAGTAATGGAATTCCCTGATAACATCCATAAAGCAGCGAAGACGGTGGCAAAGCTCTAACAGATCGGAAATATAAACAGTCTTGACAATGAAGTGACAAAGTTTCACAAATTCTAGCACTCAAGATCTTTTATATATAAAGTGCAATACAATAAAAAATGTTTTTGAGATATCTGCACAGTGAAGAAAAAGGTGCAGTAATTCATTAGAAGTGAACAATGACGGATAAAGCATGTCTATTGTGGAAATATATCTGCTACGCAACATTACTAGCAACACTACCTCCTCATAGTATATATTAACTGAAGAGGCTAGAGGGAAAACAGAGGAGTTCAGAATTTTCAAATGAATACGTACAATCTTGAATTCCTATTTTTCAGAGTGATGTTATGAATTTTGGTGATATTAAAGACACCAAACATAGGTTGACATATTAGACTCCACAGATTTCTATCAAGTTCCCAAAACATTAGAATATGCAAAGAAAATTCAAAACAGAGTTTCGTAATTGTAGGGAATAGTGATCAATACAAAAGCTTCCATCAGATGCAGCAACCAATCCACTACACACAAACCTAAAGACTGTCAACAGCAAGGAAAACAGCTAACAAAGAGCTAACTGTGAAATCAGCATCAATCACCACATAGGAAGACTAAAAACTTTGAAGAAAAGCAGAAATGCTGACAGAAAAAAGAGAATCGTAATGCATATGGAGTCATGGAGACATGGTGGACATAGGGGATCAGAGAAATGCAAGGAAAGACAGAAAAGGGGAGCTTACCATTAGCTATGTGCATCTTTATGAGCCTAAAATCTTTCAACTGTGATATACCCTTTCCTTTATCAAGTGGGTTTACCATATCCACACTTTGCAAAAACTATTGCCTATACTGCGAGAATAGATTACAGATAACAATGGAGCCTATATAATCGAGTAGTAACGGAGCCTTCCTCCAACCGAATATGTCAGAGTAGATGAGGATGGCTCGGTAAATATCCAGAGACATACAGCTTGTGGAGGGACGATACGAGACAGTTCAGGAAACTGGATTGTTGAATTTCAAAAGAAGATCGGTTATGGTTTGTCCACTGAACCTGAGATTTGTGTGATAAAATCAGGCTGACAGGTATGCAAGCTGCTAGGTCTAAGGAAGATTCTACTGAAATCTCTGTAACAAATAGTTAAAGTTGATTCAATATTGTTTATTTTATTTCTTGTATTTTTGTATATAGTCTGTTGTAACCAATTGTAACGAGTTAGTTAGACTGTAACCATTTCTCTATGTATAAAGAGACCCATTGTACATGATTTGGCTATCAATGAGAATACAACTTTTTCTCTCAATATTTTTTCTTAGTTTCAATTTGTGTATCATGGTATCATTTTTTTTTTTCCTTTTCTTCCACATTCTTTCTCTGCCATTGAGTTCTTCGAGCTTCTTCTTTGTGCTCGATTCTTCCACCTTTCATCTCTGATCTTGGTTCATTCGGGCGTTGCTTTATGCTCGTCTTCTCTGTTTGTTTCTATTCTTCTTTGATTTCGGGCAGTCGATGTTCTTCGATCTGCGTTCTTTGGTCTGTGATCGTTGCTATGTGTTCTTTGATCCGTGATCCTTAGGTCGTTGGTTTGATTTTTCGATATGAGATTTTAGTCTGGGCTTGTTTGATTTTCAGATGGCTACTGAGAGTTCTTCATCTCTCTCGTCGTTGACTCCTTCACAAGATCTGTCCAGTTGTTATTTTCTCCATCCGAATGAAAATCCCTCACTGGTGCTTGTCTCCTTTCCACTCATCGGGTTCAACTATCATCATTGGGCTCGTGCTATGATGCTTGCTCTCATGAGCAAGAACAAACATCAATTTGTTGATGGCTCCCTGTCGATTCTATCTTCTACTGATCCTCTCTTCCCAGCTTGGCAGCGATGCAACACAATGGTTATCACTTGGCTGTTCCGTTTGATTTCTCCTTCCATCAGTCAGAGTGTTATCTGGCTCAATCGTGCGGTGGATGTCTGGAATGACCTGAAAGAAAGATTCAGTCAGGGCGATGCCTTTTGTGTGGCGGAATTACAGGATGAGCTTTTCCAAATCCGGCAAGATGATTTGTTTGTTTTTGATTATTTTACTAAGATCAAAATCATTTGGGATGAGTTGCTTAACTTTCAACCGATTGTACATTGTACCTGTTCTTCCAAGGAATATTATCGTCAGGATTATGTTATCCGTTTTCTGAAGGGACTTAGTGATCGGTTCTCCACTGTCCGATCTCATATTCTTCTTATGGATCCTCCTCCTCCCATTAACAAGGCTTTTTCTCTGGTTGTTCAACAAGAACGTGAGCTCACTGGCATCTTTGAACTGAGCGTCTATTTCACTCGCATGGATTCACCCTCAGTGATTCATCTGTCGTCGTCTGGTTCTCAGCCACGATCAACTAATAATTCGAAGGTCTGTACTTACTGTGGTAAACCGAGACACACCATTGAGACTTGCTACAAGAAGCACGGTTTCCCTCCTGGTTACAAGACTCGCAACAACGCCTCTATGAACAGTGTGGTAACCTCTTTCCCTAATTCATCTGCTGGAATTTTATCTTCGACACCTACTCCTACTAATTCATTTATCAGTCAAGACTAATATAATCAATTTATTGCTCTATTACAACCTACGCCTACTGCTGCTCATGGTTCGAGTGCTTCTGTCTTTGCCTCAAAAACTGATGCTACTCCATGTGTCAATTAGTTTTCTGCTCTTCATTTGATCCCAAATGTTGATTCCTACCCTATGTACACTGCTCTTACATTTGATTCCTCTAATCAATGGATTATTGATAGTGGTGCTACTACTCATATTTGTTGTGTTTTTCTTGGTTTTAAAAATGGCACCAAAGGATATGTCCTCCTTGACATCAATACGCATCAAATTTTTGTCTCTAGGCATGTTGTTTTCTATGAATCCATATTCCCTTATCATAATTCTTCACCTTCTTTGGACACCATCTCCATGCCTACTGTTACTAATTCTGATGTTCTTGTTTCTGATGATTCTCATTTTCCTTCTGTTTTGCCCTTTGTTTCTGACCCTGTTACTCAGTCCCATTCTTCTACTTCATCTCTTCCTCTTCCTAGTGAGTTAGCCCCTATTTCTTCCTCTTCACCTACATCTGCCATTTTAGTTTCAGTTTCTCTTGAACCTCTTTGCAGATCCAGTAGAGTCCACAAGCATCCCACATATCTAAGTGACTACCATTGCTCTCAACTCACCTTAGCACCATCAGATTCCATGTCTGGCTCCTGTAGATATCCTCTTTCTTCAGTTTTATCATATGGTAATCTCTCTTCTTCTCATAAACACTTTGTTTGTTCCATTTCCATTCTTTCCGAACCAAAAACATATCGCCAAGCAGTCAAACATACTGAGTGGCAGCAAGCAATGTATGCTAAAATTCAGCTTTAGAGCAAAATAATACCTGGTTTTTGACTGAATTACCTAAGGACAAAATTCCTATTGGTTGTAAGTGGATTTTTAAGACTAAGTTTCATGCAGATGGTTCTTTGGAGAGATATAAAGCTCGGTTAGTGGCAAAGGGCTATACCCTAACCGAGGGAGTTGATTATGTTGACACTTTTTCGCCAGTTGCTAAAATGACTACAATAAGGTTATTACTTGCTGTTGCTTCTAATTGGCATCTTGAACAATTAAATGTTAATAATGCATTTTTACATGGTGATCTTTATGAGGATGTTTACATGTCCCTTCCTCCTGGCTTTTCTCCTCCCCATCCCAATCTAGTTTGTAAATTGCAGAAATCTCTTTATGCAGGGGCGGAGCTTTTAAGAGACTAGTGGGGGCCATGGCCCCCAAAAAAAAAATGTTTAGAATTTTCTTAAGAATTTTTTTTAATATAATGTAAAATTAAATTTTGGCCCCCAATTTTCCCCCTTTTTTATATATCTTTGGGGCTTATAATTCAATTTGTGTTCCATGTGGGGTCTTGTATGATTTATGTTAATCTTATCATTTTTTTCTATATTTTATTCTAATTACACGAAATTTTAGCTTATCAGTGAAATGTACTTTTGTGATGTATTCTTTACTATACTTTTACCCATTTTACACTACATCTGTGGATGAAGTTAATTGATTTTTCATTCTAAACCTTAGCCTCTTGCCTTCCAATGTTGTGGTGTTCAATTACTTTATGGTTGAACCAAAGATTCACAATTACATAAATTAACAGATTAAACCTCAGCCTCTTACCTTCCAATGTTGTGGTGTATTTTTTTATATTATTTTCTTTTCTTGTTTATATTCTTTTATTTTTTTAATGCATTTAAAACTTTCCTTAAAAAAAATTTCGGCGCTGCCCCAGAACCCCCGAATCCCCCACTACTATTTGGCCCCCCCAAATTTTTGTCCCAAGCTCCGCCCCTGTCTTTATGGTTTAAAACAAGCCTCATGACAATGGTTTGCTAAACTGACTTTTGCTTTACTGTCTTGTGGTTATGTTCAATCCAAATCTAATTACTCCTTATTTACTAGAAAGGATGATACTTCTTTTATTGCACTTTTGGTTTATGTTGATGATATCATTCTAGTTGGTACTGATTTGGTTGAGATCAAACGTATGAAAACATTTCTAGATACACAATTCAAGATTAAGGATCTTGGCAAACTCAAATTCTTTCTTGGCCTTGAGGTTGCTCGTTCTTCTACTAGTCTCTCTTTAAATCAGCGCAAGTTTTCTCTAGATATCCTTGATGATGTAGGTTATTTGGGTTGTAAGCCTCTCTCTACTCCTATGGCTCGTCATACTTGATTATCTCAAGATGTCGGTACCTTACTCATAGATGTGGCTCCCTATAGACGATTAGTTGGTCGTCTCTTATACCTCACTACCACAAGACCTGATCTGTCCTATGTGGTTCAGCAATTATGTCAGTTTACTCATGATCCCACTGATGTACATTATTAGGCTGCTCTACGGGTTCTACGGTATATTAAACGTTGTCCAGGCAAAGGTATATTTTTTCCATCATCTTCTTCTTTACAATTGAAGGCTTTCAGTGATTCGGATTGGGCTGGTTATACTAATTCTCGTAAATCTTTATCTGGTTATTGTATTTTTCTTAGTGATTCTCTTGTTTCATGGTGATCCAAGAAGCAAACAACGGTTTCCCTTTCTTCTTCTGAGGTTGAATATAGAGTCATGGGTTGTGTAGTTTGTGAAATTCAATGGTTGCTTTACTTGCTTGCTGACTTATATGTTCCTAATTCATCCCCTACTGTTCTTTACTGTGACAATAGATTTGCCATGCATATTGCATCCAATCCCACTTTCCATGAATGCACCAAGCATCTTGAATTTGATTGCTATTTTGTTCGAGAAAAGGTTCAAGTTGGGCTTATTCGACTTCTTCCGGTACGTAGTGCCAATCAACTTGTTGATATCTTCACAAAACCTCTTGACCCACAACCCTTTCATGGTTTCTTATCAAGACTTGGCATGATTAATATATCTTGTGGGGGGTAACAAATAGTTAAAGTTAATTCATTATTGTTTATTTTATTTCTTGTATTTTTGTATATAGTCTGTTGTAACCAATTGTAACGAGTTAGTTAGACTGTAACCATTTCTCTATATATAAAGAGACCATTGTACATGATTTGACTGATCAATGAGAATACAGCTTTTTCTCTCAATATTTTTTCTCAGCTTCAATTTCTGTATCGCTCTGCACTTACTTCTCACTGATTTTTGTCCTTGGCATCCGCTGACAAATGAGATGGCGGAGACACGATCACTAATTTTTTCAGACTGGGATCTCGAGATTACTCACGCTCACAGAGAGACTCTACGCTGTGCCGACCGTCTTGCTCGATATGCACAGGAGATGCATGATGATGTGGTCATCCTACAACATGACCCTCCAGATTACTGTGCCAACTAGCTTTTAGCTGATTTAGGTCTGCCACCCCACAATGTGTTGATTTAGTCACTTGACATTCCAAGCTTAAGGCTTGTCTTTGTAATTCAAAAAAGATGACAGATAACAGTTATAAGGTGAAGTATGGGCAACAATTTTGAAATGTTGCCCAAATTAATCCGTATGGAAAATATGTTCTGCAAATTTCCACAGTTTGCATATAACAGGTTCTACTTTATCTTTGTCATCATCATGCAGTACAGGGTTCAAGTCCGGTATGATTCCTTCTTGAAGAAATCTGCCCATTAGTTTCTTCAATTTAGCATATATTAAATCTGCCCATAATGTGCCTTGTTCTTAGCCTCTATATATAGTAGTTTGCCCAGCAATTTTTCTCACCCTTCTCTGTTTCATTTGATCTCTAACCTTATCTGCTTCTAATCTTTTACCGCAAGAAGTGTAAATATTGGATAAGAGAACATATCGACCGGCATTATTAGAGTCCAGCTCCAATATATATTTTGCAGCAAGTTCAGCCATTTCTACATTAGAATGAATTCTACAGGCGCCAAGTAATGCTCCCCATACAGCTACACCTGCCTTTATTGGCATCTTCTGAATAAAGTCATGGGCTTCACAGAGTCTCCCGGCACGACCCAAAAGATCAACTATGCATGCATAATGTTCAGAACATGGTCTTATTCCGAAATCTCTACTCATGGAATTGAAGAGCTCCCATCCTTCCTGTATCAATCCTCCATGGCTGCACGCAGACAAAACTGACACAAATGTAATATGGTCAGGTTGTCCCAACGCCTTCATCTGATCAAATAAGTCTAAAGCTTCTTTAGCATGTCCATGGATCCCATAGCCTGAGATCATGGTGCTCCATGAAATTGCATTTTTCTCTTGCATTTGGTCAAAAACTCTTCTGGCATAAGCCAGATTTCCGCATTTCACGTAGAGATCGACTACAGAAGTGTCAAGAGACACTTGATTTTGGAAGAAGTTCCGAATTATGAAACCGTGAACGAAACGTGCTTGCTGGAAAGATGCCAAATTTGAACAAGCACAAACTACAGCTAGAAGGGTCACAAAATCAGGATAAATTTTTAGTAAGATCATCTCTCTAAAGAGCCCCAAGGCCTCCAAGGGCATATCAGCCTGAGCATAAGATTCAATCATTGATGTCCAACTCACCAGATCCTTATCAATTATCCCATCAAAGAATGCCCGAGCAACATCCATCCTCCCGCATCTCACGTACATTCTCATGGCAGCATTTTGTATTAATCTTTCCAAGTCAAGCCCATTGTCCATCACAACCCTCCAAACTTGGTCAGCTTCCTTTTCTGAGTCCACACATGCCATAGCGTTTAAGATGGAAGCTCTATTTGGTACAATTCCATCGTCTAACATCTGCGAAAACAAGAACTTCCCTTGATCGTAGCACCCATTTTGGGCGTACGCACCAATCATTGAGCTCCAAGAGACTACATTCCTGTCAAGCAAATTATCAAACACGTGGCGTGCAATTTCATGACGCCCACACTTGGCATAGAAACTCAGCAGAGAGTTACCCACAGTGACATCGGAATCATACCCAAGTTGCACCAAATCAGCATGAACTGAAATCCCGAACCGATAATCTTGCAAACAAGAACATGCCTTGAGAACAAACGGGAAGGTGAAATTGTCGGGTTGGAGGGAAAATTGCCGTCGCATTTGCGTATAGAGTTCAAGAGAGCGGTGGTAGAAGGAATTGTCGAGGAATCCACGGATCATAACGTTCCAAAGGAAAACATCGGGCGAAGAGGAGCGAGAAGCAAGAGAGAATAAGGTGGAAGCGAGTGAAATGGAACCTAGCGAGAGGTAGTGAGCGATAAGGTTAGTGGAGAAGAAGCGGTTGAAGAAAAGGTGGGATCTGAACATGCAAGCATGAACACATTTCAAGGATTTGATGGTTTTGCTTTGTTTGATCATAGAAATGCAATTCTCTGCGCTGAACGCCACTGCTACCATAGGTGAGGAAGAGGAAGAGTTTCTGGCAAAGGTGCCAAGAAGGGGAACGGATGCTCCCATCATCCCAGTTTCTCCTCGTACCGCCAACCCATTGATTTTAGTTAGGCCTGTTTGTTACACAGAAGATTTGAGAAAAGAAAGGAAAGGAAGATTAGAAGGGAACTTAAAAAATGTAAAATGTTTGATATACTAAGGAAAGCAAGTTAGTTGAGGGAAAATAAAATGTTTGGTATGAAGAATTAGGTACAGGTTAAGTGGGAAGATTGAGTGAAATTCCGAGTTTGCCCCTGAAAAAAAGGGAGAAAAAAAAGAGTTGCACTGATTCAAACTGGGTTGGCGATAGATGAACGAACCTTAACCAAAGTGCAATGAAAATTGAAGTAGATGGCGATGGGGGTGTAAAATTGTGCCGACGAGTGGCTCTCGGTGGCTACAAGGACGACAGAGATGGAAGGAATTAGCCCGGCAAACGACGAAAGTATCTGAGTATGCGAAGACAAACAGGGAAGATTAGCACTGAACAATTAACCCAGGCCATGGTATAGAGAAATGAAGAATGGTTTTCAATAAAACGACTGCTAAACCCCTGACCAATGTGAAGTCGCTCAAAAGGAGTTTGCAGTATGCGGGAATTAGAGGTGACGAAGGACTGAGGGAAATGATTTTTTTGGTCCATGTGACAATAATTAATCAGAACAATGAAGCAGCCACATTACAATAACGAAAATGACATCTGTTAAAAAGGCCACAGGAAGTATGAAAAATTGGACTAGCGATGATGAAGAAGAAGTCAGTAACAGGTATGCAATATGCAAAACAGCATCATTTGTTGCTATCAAATGGGCAGTACAAGTAAACCAATCCGAACCACAGAACATCCTATCATTTTGACAGATTCCATTGCAATTTATTAATAATGTTTAGTCAATGCAAGGTGTTTGAAACCAATTAAAATAAAGCAATTTGGCCTTCTCAAATGCTGCATAAGTAGGCCATCAAGAACAAAAATGGGAATTGGACTTGTCAAATGCTGCGAGTTCAATAACATTTAACCAAGACATGACAGAAGCATAAAGCCAAACACGGTTAAACGAAAATAAATGAAGGCAATTGGCCTTCGCAAATGCTGAATAGAAGAAGACAGAACCTTGGACATGACAGTAACATGAGGTAGAGTCAAATAAATGGACATAAATGATACCATGTGAAGTCAATGGTGAAACAAAATAAAATGAAGGGAATTGGCATTCTCGAATGCTGTATAACAAATAATTGACCACTTCGACGAAGGTCCATGAGGCACGGAACATTTGCACACAAAGTAACAAGAATAAGAATCAGTCCTAAGTTTTGAAGTGCCATGAAAAAAACAATAACTGAAGTTCGAACGAAAGGACTAAATTCGAACTCCCATGACAACATGTAAACCAGATCTGCATGAGTGAAGTATCTGTCATACCATGTGAGCTGTAGGGTGAAACGAAATAAAATGAAGGAACTTGGCCTTTTCAAATGCTGCATAAGAAATAATTATGAACTTTATGACAAGGTCGACCGTAAACCCAAAAATTAGCTGGCTAAACCTAATGTCAGACATGAACTCCAATAAATGTAGACTTAAGACACAGTAGCATAGAGAAAACATCATTGAAGTGTTTAAACATGACATCAAAACACTAAAGTATAACAGCCAACCAAATAACAAAGTTCAAACTATACATGACAGAATGTAAACCATCTCAGTAACAGTTAATCAGCAGTGAAAACAACAAAAAACATAGTCAATACTGTACTGGTTCATTACACTTAACTCAAAACATAAAAGATAAAACAATTTGTCCCTAGTTCTTCTTCTTCTTCTTTTCCGATGTGGACCTCTTTCGACCGGTGCGCCTAGGCGATGATGTCTGTGAAGCAGGGAGGTTCACTGGGATATACATTGGGGCAGCCGGCCGTGGACTTGGAGGACGAATTGGTGTTGGATCTGCGAAGACATGGGGTAAATTCTGTGTTGCAAGGACAAAACTGAAGCTTGATGCGGGAATGAACCTCAATGGAACAACGTCTGTTATGTTCCTGGAAGGGGCACGAGGAGGGTTCACTGGTGTAGGCAGGGGAACAATTGACAGTGGGGTGATTGGATCCAATTCCTCACCTTCACCCACTTGCGCATCAGGTGGGGTCCCTTCCCTTACATGGTCACCTATCTCTTCATCATCCTCCCCTACTTGTCTACCTCCGGTGCCTTCACCCACAACATGATCAGTTTCATCCGTAGCCTGTCCTGATGCTCCTCCATATTGTGTCTCCAGAACTACATCCTCAGGACAATCATCCCCTTCCTTCTCTCCTTCTTCATTATTGTTACTATCATCCCTAGCCTCATGGTCATCATCCTGGTCACCATCTCCTTCCTTCTTTGTTTCTTGTGTGATGCTATCATCCCCACCCTCATGGTCAGAATCATGGTGTTAGCTCCCATTGATGTTTTGATGATGACTATGAATTAACAAAAGATATACAAAGATGAAAGATAAGAGAAATAACTTTTAACATAGGCAAAATCAGATTTTATCAGAAGGTTCGTTTGCTGTCACATTACCTCGAGGTAATGTTACAGCCTCGAGTCTGATCATTAGACTTTCATTACTAAAAGTGTGTTTGTGCCTCGAGGCTACTGGAATGCTGCCTCGAGTCTATAACCTCGAGGCAAGGTAACTTCTACCTCGAGTCAGATGCTATGGCATATATATATATATATATATATATATTACTGAAATCTCATAACCTCGAGTCTGTATGTCTTGTGCCTCGAGTTGGGTGACTCGAGTCAGAACTCTATTTACCTCGAGTCTCCTACAATTCAAATGAATATATTTAACTCGAGCCTATAAGCTAGCAACCTCGAGTCCATTGACTCGAGGCAAAGAATTGTCTGCCTCGAGTCAGGTACATTCTGTGTGAAATGTTTTTGTTCAGCTTTCACAATGTGTTGACTTGAGTCTATGAGAATGTCACCTCGAGTCAAGAAATGAGGTACCTCGAGTTAATATCTCATCTGGAAAACTCTGTTTGATTATTTCCAATTGTTTAACTTGAGTCTGCAAGAAGATTACCTCGAGGCAAGTAAGTCTCTGTTTCTTGGATACTTATCTATGATTTATGATTTCCTGAATAATCTTCTGTATTCTATCATGAATATTCTTAATGCTATTTAACCAAAGGTGCTAAGTAAATTTCGGATGATTAAAACAAGCATTAGCTCGATTTTTGAATAAAGCAAAACCACACGCATCGAGCATTTAATGCAGGTTACCAAATCGAGACCTTCTGTGGACAAACATATCTGTGAGCATCGAAAGACACTTTGAATGAAGATTTATTTCATTCTCTTTGCCTTGTTTCCAACGGTAAAAAATGCAAGAACTGAAGAATGTTGTGAATGACAAAGCGAAGCATTAAATGAAGCAACGGTCGATTTTGAATGCACTTGTGCCTAACAGAAATACGAAGAGTCTCAACGGCTAGTATGTTGAGCCTTTCAACGGCATTAATGGCGAAGGCTATAAATACTAGAAGCATTCAATATCATCACCTACCGAAACGCTATGCAATTAATTCGAGTTCAGATTCATTCTCTATTTCAACTGTTTCATTAATATCTTCGGATATTTTCTTGTTCATCAGTGTTCATTTATATCTACTCGTGAGGAGTTATTAAACACTTATTCATTTCATTTAGATATTGAATCTTAAGGTTAAGGAACCTTAAGTGAGGGTGTATTAATTACAGCTTGTAAGGGGGAGTGGAGTCTGAGAGGATCATCCTTCGTTTACAGAGTGTGTAATTGTCTTTAAAAGATAGTGGAATCCCAGGTGTTCTGGGGACTGGACGTAGGTTAGTGAATTTGGACCGAACCAGTATAAATCGCCTTGTGTCTATTTCACTTTTCTGTCTCATTCTTCTAATTTTTGTGTCGTCGTGTGGGAGTGAAAAAGAATTTTGAAATCACCTATTCACCCCCCTCTAGGTGATATTCCATCTTCATTCGGTATCAGAGCCTGGTTTCTCAGTTGGGTTTAACATCTTGAGATAGATCATGGAAGGAATATTACCTGACGGTGCCTCAATCAGTCGTCCACCAGGCTTCAATGGAGAACACTATTCATTCTGGAAGGCAAAGTTCAGAGTGTTCGTGTTAGCTATCGAATATGGTCTCTGGCGTGTTATAGAGACTGGAGACTATGTTCCTACAAAGACTGAAGGCGGCATCTCGGTTCCCAAGTCAGAAGAGGAGTTTGATAAAAATGATAAGAGAAACATTACTCTTAACAGTTAAGCTATTCTAATGTTACAGAGTGCCCTTAGTCAAAAGGAGTACTTTCGAATATGTAATTTGTCAACTGCAAAGGAAATGTGGAAGGCTCTGGAGGTAGCATATGAAGGAACCACTGGCATTAAAGAAAATCGAATCAGTATGCTAACCACTGAGTATGATCTTCTTCGAATGAAGACTGGAGAAACTATTGCTGAGTTTCAACTTCGCTATACTCATCTTGTCAATCAACTGACGACCTTGGGTAAAACATATGATCAAGGTCCTCAAGTCATAAAAATCCTCAACGTTCTAACAAAAGATTGAGAAGCGAAAGTTACAGCAATAGAGGAGACTCGTGGAGAATCAATGGTATCCATTGCTGCGTTATTCGGAAGCTTATCTGAATACGAAAGCAAGTTAAAATTTAAGAAGGAACTGGACGAAGTCAATCCTACCCAAAGCAAAGGTATCGCTCTAAATGCTGAGAAAGAAAAGGAAGATAAAGACGAAGATGAAAATGATGATGATGAAATTGGATTGTTCGTGAGGAAATTCAAGAAGTTCTATAGAAAAGGTCAAGGCTTCAGAAGTATGTTCCAGAAAGGAGGCTCCAGTAACAGAAGAGAATTCAAAGACAAAGACCAAGTTATCTGTTACGAATGTGAGAAGCCAGGGCACTACAAGTCAGAATATCCCCAGTTGAAGGATAATGGTAAAGAAAAGAAGAAAAGATTCAATCACTTCAAAAAGAAGGCCTACGTATCAGCCATATGGGGAGATAGTTCTTCAAAAGGAGAAAGTGAAGAAGAGAAAGAAATTGCAAATGTCTGTCTTGTAGCAGAGGAAGAACAACCGGATAATGACAAAGAGGTATATGATTCACAACCTACCTATGATGAATTTTTTGATGAATATAATGAAATACAAGCTGAATTTGAAAAGGTAGTTGAGGAATGTATAACCATGAAAAGGGAAAACATGACTCTTAAACTACAAGTTGAAAATCTTTCCTGTGAAAATCTAGTTTGTGATGATTGCCTGGATTTGGAGAAAAGAAGTTTATCTCTTACGAAAACACTTGAGAAATTCACTAAAGGAAGTGAAATGCTCAACATTATTTTGAAAGCACAAAAATTTACAAACGATCGATCAGGCATTGGTTATAATCCCATTTTTGATAAAAAGAAAGGGAGAAAGAAAAGAGGAGGAAAGTCATATTTAAATCATTTTCAAAAAACTGTTCATTCCTCAAATCCCTTTGCTCATTGTAGCTACTTTAATCGAAAAGGGCATAATACTTCATCATGTTTTCACAAGAAAGATAGAAGGGATAGACCCGTTGGCAACTATAAGTGGGTACCTAAGGGAACTTATGTTCCTAAGGCTCGAACTAACCTCAAAGGACCCAAGAAAAATTGGGTACCTAAAGTTTAATCTCTTCTGATTTGCAGGTGTGTTTAAGAGCATCAAGAATAAACAAATGGTATATTGACAGTGGATGCTCAAGACACATGACGGGGGACGCGGACAAATTTGTTGCAATGAGATCAAAGGATGGTGGCAAAGTCACTTTTGGAGGAGATCAATCCGGAAAAATCACTGGGATTGGTGAGATTGGTGCAAAGAATGGACCTCTAATCAAGGACGTGTATCTTGTTGAAGGTCTCTGCCATAACCTCCTGAGTGTGAGTCAAAGTGCTGATAAGAATAACTGGATCATTTTTGATTCAGAAGAATGTCTCATTGTCAACAAAGATGATCTCCCAATTGATAAAGGTAAACTTAGGGTATTATTTAAAGCTCCTAGAGAAGGTAATTGCTATACCTTAGATTTACCTAAAGTCAAGATCTTGAAAAATGTTTTGTTAGCAACTTGGATGAAAGTTGGTCATGGCATAAGCGTTTGGCTCATGTGAACATGTTCCAACTAGACAAGTTGATAAGAAAAGATTTAGTTGTTGGTTTACCTAAATTACGTTTTAAAAATGTTATGATTTGTGATTCTTGTCAAAAGGGTAAACAAACCAAATCGTCTTTTAAAAACAAGCCTGAAATCTCGACCAATCGACCACTTCAACTACTTCATATGGATTTAGTTGGACCTGCAAGAGTAAAGAGCCTTGGTGGCAATTTGTATACTCTAGTCATTGTCGATGATTTCTCGCGTTTCACATGGACCATATTTTTATCTTCTAAGGACGAAACATTCGATCTATTTGTTATATTTGCCAATAAGGTGCAAAATGAGAAAGGTATCTGCATTACAGCCATTCGAACAGATCATGGAGGAGAGTTTGAGAATCAAGCGTTCGGAGAATTCTGTGACGCTCATGGGATCAATCACAATTTCTCAGCTCCAAGGACACCACAACAGAATGGTGTGGTTGAAAGGAAGAATCATGTGCTAACGGAAATGGCTTGAGCAATGTTAAATGAAAATCAGACATCACAAGTCTTCTGGGCAGATGCTATGAGCACAGCTAGCTATATATCAAATAGAGCTTATCTCCGAAAGAAACTTAACAAGACTCCATATGAGCTCTACAAAGGGAGGAAACCAAACTTGGCTCACCTTCACATCTTTGGATGTAAGTGTTTTGTTCATAATAATGGTAAGGACAATTTGGGAAAATTTGATCCCAAATCTGATGAAGGTGAAGGTGGAATATCACCTAGAGGGGGGGTGAATAGGTGATCTCAAAAATCTTTTCGCTGTAAGATAGGTGAACGATGAAAGCAGTAAGGAAGTAAAGATAATGGACACAGAGAAGTTATCCTGGTTCGGTCAAACTCTTCGACCTACGTCCAGTCCCCGGACACTCTCTCGGGATTTCGACTATCTTACAAATACAATTACACACTCTGTAAACGAAGGATGATCCTTTCACTCTTGGACTCACTCCCCTTACAAGTTGTAATTAATACACCCACACTCAAGATACCTCTATCTTGAGATTTGAACGAATTGTAATAACAAGTAGTAAAACTCTCTCCACAGAGTAGATATGATAATGAACACGAAGCTTAGTATATCCGAAGATATAATTAGAATACAATTTGAACTATTTGAAAGCTTTTTCAATGTATGCCTTTGGTTCGTAAATGTCGAATTCAATCCGTCGTGTATTTGTACTTGGTTGAAGTTGAAGACCGTTGAAGGATTTGAATGTGTCTCTGTTTGGAATATTTGAATATGTCCGTTAATAGCGCACTCGCACCTTCGCTTGCCCATGTTTGAAGTTTGCTTAGTGGAATGTCTTCTGACTTGTTGCTCGATGTTCTTGGATGGAGATCATCATAGTTTAATGATTCGGAAGCTTTTGCTTGTATGGGCACCATTATGATAAGATTCTTTTGTCGGCTTCGTTCGCGACATTCTCAATGTGCCAGCCTGTCAAGAACTTAAACTCTGAAAAGCAAAACTTTGAACTTCTGTAGATTCACAAGCAAACTTATTAAACATAGTTAAAATCAGTAATAGCAAGCAGTATGTCATATTCAACAAATCTCAAATCAGCAATTAAGTCACAATGAGCATTTTTTGGAATTCTACGTCTGATCTTGGCAACTTTGGTTATGAACACCGTAGATCACTTAGGTAGATGATCAATAATATCACAGCCAATATATAAAGATGTATTGAAAGTTAAAAACAATTAACTGGATGATTTAAATAAGATTTACAAGGAATCGGTTTCGTCGAGTTGATCTTTGTCGAATATTCTTGAGAGTGCGATGATCATTCTCGAGAATCGGCAAAAACTGGACCGAGAATCGCTCAAGGAATCAACTCGAGATTGAACAATTTTCGTTCATTCTCGAGAATTACCTAGTGGTTCTCGAGAACCATTCTCGAATTGCATTTCAATTCTCGAGAATCCTGTAAACAGAAGCAGACAACAATTGATGTAGTCGAGCATACTCGAGAATCATTTTTCCATTCTCGAGAATCATTCTCGAGAATTACTTTCTCATTCTTGAGAATCACCTGTAACCCAGAGAGTACAGAGAAGCTTACGATCATTCTCGAGAATCGATTTCTAATTCTCGAGAATCATTCTCGAGAATTGAATTTCAATTCTCGAGAATTACTTGAGTGACATATTTACATTTCGTTTCAGATCCGATCATTCTCGAGAATTGCTTGGAATTCTCGAGAATCATTCTTCGAAATCCAGTATCCACTCTCGAGAATGCTATGCGCCAAGGAAATCGGTTAACACGGTTTGCGGCTATTCTCGAGAATACAAGATCTAATTCTCAAGAGTCAATCCTGGAGCACACAAAACATAAGTCAATCATAGTTTCAAAACTTAAATGCTTAAACATTTGTTATCATCAAAACATAGGAGCCAACATTCTCCCCCTTTTTGATGATGACAACATATAGTGAAAATCATTTTGAAATTTTGAAAATGAAATTATTGATTGGTAAAATAACGAAAAGTATAGCGATTTGCGAGAACAAGTCATGTATTCATACGAAGCTTTTTTCGGGATTTGATGCAACGAAAATCCATTCATACATAACATGTTAAACCAAAATGATCTTACGTAAATACATCGAAAGGATTAGATAGTTCTCGAGTCTTAAACGAGACAATTATCAAATTAAACCTTAAAGGAACAACTAGACTCCAACTAGACACCCGTTAGTCCCAATCTCAATTCGGCTGCTTTGTTTCTCCTTCTCCCCTTTGTCATCCATCAAAGAGGGGATCGAGATATCGGGATCAACGGGAGGTGTAGAGACGGTCTCAGGAGTAGGTTGAGAGCCAGATGCTGGAGGCGCAGGAACAGGATCTGACATGGGAATATCAGAGGCAGGTGGGGAACAGGTCTCGGATCGGGAATGGATGTAGTGGTCATAGCGAGAGGATTTAGTATGATTACGAAGACTCAATAAGAGGGCTTCCAAACAATCTTCTCGTCTTTGAACTGATTTTTTAATCTCTTGTTGCTGATCATAGAGACGAAGAATTCAGTGGATCTCTTTCTTGAGGTTTTCCATTTTTGAGTTCACATATTGTTCAAGATGAGCATCTACTTTGATCATCTCATTACTTATGGCCTTGATCATTGCTTTTATTAGATTGCCATAAGAGTCCAAACATTGAATTACGGGAGCCATAGCTTCCGAATTGCGAGTTGATCGAGCTTGGATTGCGGCTTGTGCAAAAGAAGGGCGAAGTAAAGCGGGTCTTGCTGTGAAGATTGGCCTTCGTCTTCTCAGCTTGGAGGTTGATGGCTTAGGATCGGTGGTGGACTTGACTTCCTTCTTCCCGGTAAGCTTCGTAAATGAGATCTTCATGTATAAAAGATGAGTCTTGCCAAATTTCTTGGGAAAAACGGTTTCGTCATTGTCAAGAAGATACCGGATGTTAAACAAGCCCGGAATCCTAGAGACTAGGTTAGGATATGGAATGGTATTCTTCTTGGAAACTTCGAATTGGATAAAAAATTGGATATCTCGAAATAACCAGTTTGCCAAGGTTACGTGGTTGCTTGGCCATAATGGAGCCCATCAATTGGTAGTCTTTGTTCACAAAGTGTGTAAAACTACGACCTTTGTTTACTAAATTGCGGCGTAAAGGTACCAAAGGATTACGTGGTGTCTCGCATGTCGGATGGCTTGACTTTGAAGGGATTTCCATCATATTGCTTTGTAGGGAGAAGAAGTCTAAAACATTCATGCTCGAGATAATGTGGGAGGATCTTACGGAGGATCAATGACACCCGAAAATGAATTGATAGTGGGCTCAGCTTTGTGATCTTAATGGATTTGCCTCTAATATGAGTATACGCGGAATCTCACCATCATCAGTCTTTTCCTCAACCATATTAAAATAGAAAGTCTTAACAATTTGAGGAGAATATGGGGTCTGGATATCTAGCAACGGCATATAAGACTTTAACCATGGTGAAAGATCCAAATTACACTCCCTCCTAAAGTCATCTAGATTCAACCAGACAAGAGGACAAAAAGGTCTTCCTTCATATGAAAGAACAAAATTAGGATCGAGATGGGATTACCGGAGGAGCTTTACGGAAGCCGGGAGGACAATCAAGGACATTGAGTTGCCCAATTAGTTTGGAAGCAAACGGAGGAAGAGTTGAAAGAGGAATCTCATGATGAGTGTGGGGAGGTCTCTAATCCGTTCTTCAATTTCCTTAGTTCTTCTTTCATAAAAATGTGGTTTTGAACTTGAATAAGGCTTGGACGACTTGGTTGTTGCGGAACTTACGAGGTTTGGACGAGAGATTGAGAGCAAGACTTGGATTTTGAGTTTGCATTTTCGTTTGCTTTAACCGACGGATTGCGATCTAGGGCGGGAGCTTTCTTTGCTTTTGGCCTTGTCGGATGGCGAGAGAGTGAGTCTTGCTTTGCGAGTCACATGAGGAGAGTCCATGATCGTTACCGATTTAGCCTTCTTCTTCGATGGTTCGGTCTTCTCCGAAATTTGAACTTTAGGACGATACTTGGTGCGTGGCTTTTCTTGAGTGGTTGTTCGGGAGATTCGGAGGATGAAGATTTCGTCATGGTCTCTCGACAAAGAATCACGAGATGGATGATGAGTTTTGGGAGGATGAAGAGAGGCGAAGAGAGGCGACGGAAAAGACGAAGAGAGGAAAAGCTCTCGAGAGTTAGAAAGAATGAGTCGAGGAACAGATGCGACGAATGAAGGTTAAGGAAATGAAGGGACGAAACGACGGGTTATGAGTGAAACGGCACAAGGCTTAGCGACGCTTGGGATCTCTGCTCGACAATTCTCGAGAATCAAAAATTGATTCTCGAGAACCGTTCTCGAGAATGATATTTCATTCTCGAGAATGATCTTAGTAAAGAAGAGTAACCCATTCAGAGAACATGCTATCGCTGCAATTCTCGGAATCGATAAATGATTCTCGAGAGCCATTCTTGAGAATGACGCTTCATTCTCGAGAATTATCTCGATGAATTCCCGAGAACATATTTTTTCGATACGGTTCTCGGGAATGCCTTAGCCATTCTCGAGAATGACATATGTAGTCGACATAGAACACCGAGACAATATCCGATATTTCTCGAGAATGAGCTGTATTCTCGAGAATGTTAATATGCGAAAATGATCCTTATTTACCAAATCCCGATATTACTCGAGAGTAGATTCCAATTCTCGAGAGTGCTTAGGAAGAGCATGAAAGCTTCACTTATCAATTCTCGAGAATGATAAATTCATTCTTGAGAACTATCGATTTATATCGGTTTTACAACCGGACCAAAAACACAAAAACAATATCTAGAAGCTCCGATGCTTAAGTCGGTTTTCAAACATCATCAAAACATAATCGGCGAGATTGAGTCAACATTTTACTTACAATTCATTGGGATTTACCATTCCCAATTCTCTTCGATAAATGTGAATTGTTCTTTAGCCGGTGGCTTAGTGAAGATATCGCAAGTTGCAAGTGAGTAGGGATAAACATTACCTTTACATCTTTCTTTTGGACATGATCTCCGATAAAATGATGTCTAACATCAATATGCTTGGTTCTTGTATGTTGAACTGGATTCTTTGCTAAGCTTATTGTACTAGTGTTGTCACGGAGGATTGGAATCTCCCGTAGATGAATTCCCAAGTCTTGAAGTTGTTGCTTGAGCCATAGAACCTGAGCACAGCAACTTGATGCAGCTACATATTCAGCTTCAGTTGAGGATACGGCCACAGTGGTTTGTTTTTTGCTGAACCATGATACAAGTGATCCTCCAAGAAATTCACACTGTCCACTAGTACTCTTTCTATCGGTCTTGTATCCGGCGTGATCGAGTCTCGAATATGCCACCGAAAAATTCTTGTTGACCTTTAGGGAACCGAGACCCAATTCCTTTGTATCCGAAAGATATCGAAAGATTCTTTTGACATGTTCGGCATGCGATTCTTTAGGAGCTGATTGGAATCTTGCACACATTCCCACACTAAACGAATGTCCGCTGCGGTCAAATAAAGTAGGGATCCAATCATTCCTCTATATTTGGTTATGTTGAAGTCTTTTCCTTTTTCTTCATCGGCATCTAGAGAGCGGTTGAGCTCATTGGAGTGTCGGCTCCATTACAATGCTCCATTCCAAATTTCTTGAGCAAATCACGGAGATACTTCGTTTGAGATATAAATATACCATCCTTCCGTTGTTTGATTTGTAAACCAAGGAAGTAGTTCAATTCACCCATCATAGACATTTCGAATTCACCCTGCATTTTCTTGGAAAATTCCTCGCAGAGAATCTTTAGTAGCACCAAAAATAATATCATCCACATATATTTGCACAATTAAAGTCTCATTAAGTTTGTTAGTCTTAATAAACAAAGTTGTATCTGATTTCCCTCTGATAAAGCCTTGATCTAATAAGAAATTACTTAATCTTTCATACCAAGCTCTAGGAGCTTGTTTGAGACCATATAAGGCTTTCTTCAAACGATAGACATGATCTGGATGATGATTATTTTCAAAACCAGGAGGTTGTTCAACATAGACTTCTTCCGAATAAATCCATTTAGAAAGGCACTCTTAACATCCATTTGAAAGAGTTTGAATCCTTTGATGCACGCAAAGGCTAAGAGCACACGTATTGCTTCCAATCTAGCTACTGGAGCATATGTTTCCTCATAATCAATCCCTTCTTCCTGATTATAGCCTTTGGCAACCAGTCTAGCCTTGTTACGGACTATGATTGCTGATTCATCTCGTTTGTTCTTGAATACCCATTTAGTGCCAATGACCGGATGGTCTTTAGGCCTAGGTACCAAATCCCAAACTTGATTCCTATCAAATTGGTGTAACTCTTCTTGCATAGCTATCACCCAATCATTGTCGAAAGGGCTTCATCTATTTTAGAAGGTTCTATTTGTGATATAAAGGCGAGAAAATGTTACTTCATTCAAGGTACTATTTCTAGTTTTTACACCTTGATTCAAGTCACCTATCACTTGGTCCAGAGGATGATTCCTAATGAACCTCCAAGCTCTAGGTTGAGATTGATCTGAGTTTTCTAAATCATTTTGAGGATCAGCCTCGAAAACATTTTCGGGACTTTCAATAGAAGCGGAGTAGTTTTTGAGAAGAATTGATTTTTATCAATGGGTTCATCATCATCCAAAGATTCGATGCGGTTTAGATTCACAAAATACTACATGAATTGATTCTTCAACTGAACGAGTGCGCTTATTGAAGATTCTATATGCTTTACTTCTATTAGAGTATCCGAGAAAAATACCTTCATCGATTTGGGATCGAATTTTCCCAGATTGTCCTTACCATTGTTATGCACGGTTGCATTTGCAGCCAAAGATATGAAGATGAGCCGATTTGGTTTCCTTCCTTTGTAGAGTTCGTAAGAAGTCTTATTGAGCTTCTTTCGAGATATGCTCGATTGGCAATATAGGGCCGTCAAAGTGCTCATTGCATTGCGAGAAGACTTGTGGTCGATTCTCATTCAATAAGGCACGAGCCATTTTCGCAGCACTTTCGATTTTTCCTTTCCACCACACCATTCATTGTGGTGTTACGGGAAACGAGAAATTATGATTGATTCCGTGAGCATCACGAAATTCTCTCGAACGCTTGATTTTCGAATTCACCTCCATGATCTGTTCTAATAGCCGTAATGCAAATACCTTTCTCATTTTGCACCTTATTGGCAAACACAACAAACAGATCAAATGTTTCATCCTTAGAAGATAAGAAGATAGTCCAAGTGAACCGAGAGTAATCATCTACAATGACTAGAGTATATAAATTGACACCAAGGCTTTTAACTCTTTGTTTGGTCCAACCAAATCCATATGAAGTAATTGAAGAGGTCGATTGGTCGTGATTTCAGTTTTATTTTTGAAAGATGATTTAGTTTGTTTACCTCTTTGACAGAATCACAAATCATGTCATTTTTAAAACGAAGTTTAGGCAAACCAAGAACTAAATCTTTCCTTAGCGGCTTATCCAGTTGAACATGTTCACATGAGCGACGCTTATGCCATTGCCAAACTATCTTCTAAATTGCTAACAAAGCATTTTTCGAGTCAATTTTAGGTAAATCTAATGTATAGCAATTTCCTTCTCGAGGAGCTTTAAATAATACCTTCGCTTACCTTTATCAATTGGAAGATCATCTTTGTTGACAATGAGACATTCTTCCGAGTCAAAGATAATCCAGTTGTTCTTATCGCACTTTGACTCACACTTAGGAGATAGAGTTTTTAATAAACGGTACCCAACGTTTCTTGGGTCCTTTCGGGTTAGTTCGGGCCTCGGGGAAAGTATAAGTTCCCTTAGGTACCCATCTCTTCGATTCTTTCTGTATAGTTGAAGAATCAATACATGTTGTATTTTGTGAATCTAAGATAGATGATCCCTTGATCGTGATGATGAGGAAAATGTTTTCAAAAACCAATTATTTTCAAAAACCACTCCACAATGAGCATTTTTTTGGAATTCTACGTCGATCTTGGCAACTTTGGTTATGAACTCGCTTAGGTAGATGATCTATTGAAAACCCGCTCAAGGAATCAACTGCGAGATTGAACAATTTTCGAGAATGATTTTTTGAACTTTCTCATTCTTGGTCCTCAAAACAATTTGGAAAATCCAATTCTCGATCAATCTCAACCTAAAGCTTGGAAGTTCATCATCGAATCATCCCTTGGACCAAGTAATAGGTGACATTAATCAGGGAGTAAGGACCATAAATAGCACTTTAAATGAAGTAACCTTTTCTACATTTATTTCTCATATTGAGCCCTCTAAGATTAACGAAGCCCTCTCAAACAATGATTGGGTGATAGCAATGCAAGAGGAATTACATCAGTTTGATAGAAATCAAGTTCGGGATTTGGTACCTAGGCCTAAAGACCATCCGGTCATTGGCACTAAATGGGTATTTAAAAACAAACGAGATGAATCTGCAATTATAGTCCATAACAAGGCTAGATTGGTTGCCAAAGGCTATAATCAGGAAGAAGGGATTGATTATGAGGAAACGTTTACTCCAGTGGCCAGATTGGAAGCAATACGTGTACTCTTAGCCTTTGCATGTATCAAAGGATTCAAACTCTATCAAATGGATGTAAAGAGTGCTTTACTAAATGGTTTCATTCAGGAGGAAGTATATGTTGAACAACCTCCTGGTTTTGAAAATGAACATCATCCAAATCATGTTTATCGTCTTAAGAAAGCCTTGTATGGTCTTAAACAAGCTCCTAGAGCTTGGTATGAACGATTAAGTAAATTTCTTTTAGAACAAGGCTTTGTTAGAGGAAAAGCAGATACAACATTATTTATCCCAACCAATAAGCTTAATGAAATTCTAGTTGTGCAGATATATGTAGATGACATAATATTTGGTGCTACTAATGATTCTCTTTGTGAAGAATTTTCAAAGAAAATGCAGGGAGAATTCGAGATGTCCATGATGGGAGAATTGAACTACTTTCTTGGATTGCAAATCAAACAGCAGAAGGATGGAATATTTATCTCTCAAACAAAGTACCTCCGTGATTTGCTAAAGAAGTTTGGACTGAAAAATTGCAATGGAGCAGACACTCCAATGAGCTCAACTGCCTCTTTAGATGCTGATGAAGAGAAAGGCAAGGATTTCAACACAACTAAGTACAGAGGAATGATCGGATCCTTGTTGTATTTAACTGCTAGCAGACCAGACATTCAATTCAGTGTCGGAATGTGTGCAAGATTTCAATCAACACCTAAAGAATCACATGCAGAGCACATTAAGAGAATCTTTTGATATCTCTCTGATACGAAGGAATTGGGTCTCTGGTTTCCAAAAAGGCAACAAGAATTCTTGATTGCATACTCAGACGTTGATCATGCTGGATACAAAAATGACAGAAAAAGCACGAGTGGACAATGTGAATTTTTGGGAGGATAGCTTGTATCATGGTTTAGCAAGAAACAAACGACTGTGGTCGTATCTTCCATTGAGGCTGAGTATGTTGCTGCTTCAAGTTGTTGTGCTCAAGTTTTGTGGCTCAAACGTGTTAAACGTGTGCACCTTGGTGTTTTCCCCTTGTATTTATAGGGTGTTCCACGGTATCTTAACTGCACAATCTATCATATCCCTGGATTATGGATATGATAGATTGCCCCATGATTGTAGGGGAACCCGGGATACTCGGCATCCCTCTACTGGGCCGTCCCCTGGCTGGGCCAAGGTTCGGTCTTGCCTCTGCTGGGCCGCCCCCTAATTGGGACAACTTCAAGACTTGGGGATTCATTTAAAAGAAATTCCAATTCTGTGCGATAATACTAGTACAATCAGCTTGGCGAAGAATCCTGTTCAACATACAAGGACCAAGCACATTTATGTAAGTCATCATTTTATCAGAGATCATGTGCAAAGGAGAGATGTCAAAGTGATGTTCATTCCCACTCACTTACAACTTGCTGATATTTTCACAAAGCCATTGGCAAAGGAACAATTCAACTTCATTAGAAGAGAATTGAGAATGGTAAATCCCAATGAATTGTAAGTAAAAATGTTAGTTCAATATTATTATTTATGTTTTAATGAATGACACAAACTAAATTTAGCATCAGAGTGTATAGTCAATGTTTTTGCAGGACTCTATTACACAAGTTAAGAACAGAGCCAAATGTAACTCGAGGTAACCAAATATGCACCCCGAGTCTAGATCAACTGAAATTTCAAAAGAACTCTATGGAGAACTGTTTTTACCTCGAGTCAGACTGATTACCTCGAGGGTACTAAAGACAGAGAGTTAGATCAATAGAGAGAAGTTTTAGCCTCGAGGTAGCCTACTCACCTCGAGTCAAATTTAGACAGAAAGTTAGAACAATGGATAACAGTTTTTACCTCGAGTCGTAAGTGTCGCCTCGAGTTAATATTGTATCCTAGTTTTGATACATGTTCTTCTTTACCTCGAGTCGGTAAGTATAACCTCGAGTTAGCCACCTCGAGTTTAACATGCGTGCCTGACAGAGATTTGCCGTGATCTCCCAAAATACCAGATTAGAAAAAGATTTGCATTATAATGTAACCTGGGTCGTTTCTCTCAAGGAATTTGCAGTGGGTTTAAATCAGCAACAGCGAAACAGAATAATAACAAATTGGGGGTTTTTTATTTAAACAGATTGAAAACGAAATTAAACTAAACAGAACGAAATATGCAGATATAGAAACAGATTAAAACGGTTAAAAAAGATTAAAAACAGTTAACCCAGAATTGAGATTCCATAACCTTCATCGGACAAACAGATAATAACCAAATTCGTGATTGATTCGGGGACGAACCGAGATCTCGCATTCGTCCCGATATTCCCTCGACTAGACGATCGTCTAGCATTTGATCGAACACGTGGCGAGCTCGGCATACGATCGCACAATGCTCTCTCGAACCCGGTCCGAGCTATGTCCTTGGGATATCAATCTAGGTATTAAATCTAATACCTAATCCGCAATTATAATCGGATCCGATTAAAATAAACGAGACGATTCCGATTACCGAATGAATGCGCATGTCCTCTGGATTTTTTGGAACCCTCAATCCATAGGTTAACCACGTAAACTTAGCCGAGCATGGCTAAGCAAAACGTAGAAAAAAGATGAAAAACGTGAAGAACATGAAGAACACTTCAGAGAATTTGAAAACTCCTATTTTGATCCACCAAAGTCTAAAAACGTGAATAATAATCTATTTGTGGCTGCTGCCACACTTAACCTAAAATGGAAAAACGAAAATGGGGCTCCAATCCAATTCAAGCCAAAACAAAAAATAATAAAATAAACGGGTTTTAATTACAAATTCAAGACCAATTAAAATTCCGACTTCGGCTCCAAAATCGACCGCCCTCTTGTCCGAATTTGCCCTTCATGTCTTCATAAGAATTGTAGCTCTCTGAATCATCTGAAATATGAAACAAAAATGAGGCAAATCGATGTCCGGTTCAAGAGTTATGGTAGGAATAGTGAAGCAATATAAAACTGGAATTTTATTATTAAAAATGGCTAAAATATAATAAAAGGCCCAAAGCCCAAATAAGTATAAAAGCCATTATTTATTAACTAAAGAGTCCTAAATTATTAATCAAGAGATAAAAAGAAGTATATGAAATATTCAAATATCAGTGCCCTGAGGTAAATTTCAAATTTTAAAAATTCCTGCCTGTGTCGCTTCGCTCTCCATTTTTTTTTTTTTCCTTTTCATTCATCTCCTCATCTTTCCTCACCATTTCATATCTTTCTCTCAAAAAGTAACCAAAAGCCCTAATTTTTCTTCTTCTCTTCAATGTCTCCCAAAACAAGAAACCCTAGATCATCATCAAAGTCTGAATCAAAAAATCCAGACCCTGATTTCACCCTTCCTCAAACAGAACGATCTCAGGGAGTAAAAATGGCTCCTAAACGCTTTCGTCCTAAGGTCTCGTTTGAAGAAGAAAATCCGAAGAAGCCCAAGAAATTGCGACTCGAAGAACCTCCAGAAATCCCACCGAAGAAGCCTGTTGACAAGAAGGCTCTGGTTGAAAAACAAAAGGAGGTAGTTGTTGTCAAATCCCCTCCGCCAAAGAATAAGTTCGCCGTTGCCTCCTCTGATTTTCGAGATCCTTCCAAGAGTCAAGCAGGGTCTGTCTCAGTATCCAAAGCTTCAAAGCCATCTGATTCTCCTTCCAGAGCATCAGCTTCTGCTTCCAAAGGCTCTGTACAATACTCTGCTTCAAAGGTATCCGAGTTACCTTCACTTATCTCTATATACCATACTCCCACTACTAATCCTCCTTCAGACTTTGTCAATAGTCTCATCCTATTCTCATCTGAGGATAGAAATAAGTTTTGTAAAGATTATGCCCATAGAGGATTCTGCCCTGTTGTGTCTGTAGACTTAGAAAAACTAAAATCCGAGTGTAATCTTGATGTTTCCCCATGGTTTAAAGATTATGCTTCATTTCTAAGTATTCATGCCTCATTTAGTCCTACTTTAGTTAGGATTTTCTATTTCAACATGACTATACACACTCTCCTAGACAAACATAATCATATAGCTGAAGAAAAAATCTTCACCATTGTGAGAGGAAAGAGAATTACCATTACTCCTGAATACTTGAATGATTTGTTGCAAATCTCAAATCCTCCTCCTGTTCCTCAGGTTCATTATGATAATGAACAAATTTTTCAAATCCTTCGACCAGATGAAACAGTGAATGAACCTATAGGAACTCTTTCCTTTAATCCTTTTCACATGCCACCTAAGCATCGAGCCTTGTGGTATATCTACTCAAGGAACTTTGTTCAGAAAGGTAAAAATATCACTCATTTCACCCAGAGAGATTATACCATGTTTTCTTCCTTTGTAGACCAGATTCCTCATAATCTTGGTCACTAGATATTTGGGGAAATGAAAAAATATGTCATGCACTCTAAGAAAAGCTCACCAATTCCATTTCCTAGCCTAGTGTCTGTCATCTTGTTCCATGAGAAAATATGGTATTTAGAGAAGGATGAGATAGCCAAGAAACTTGAAGAATTTGGACAACACATTTTAAACCTGATGAAGATCAACTTCCAAGAAGGTTCTGGACAATCTAGAGCTCCAACAACTTCCAGGTCCAGACTTCCAAACCAAAAGCTCCTGCTACTAGTCACCCTGAGGCTGTAGAACCTGGTCCAGAATTGACATCTCAGCCTGCTCCATTTACAATGGGAGCTCATATAAAGGCTATTTTAGAAAAGGCCATCTCAGACAGCTTGGATCCACTGCATATTTCCATGGCTGCTCAGAATTCTCTCTTGGTAAAATTAGAATTTGAGATTGGCAAACTTGTGCAAAAGGTCACTCATATTGAAGAGAATCAAGAGGACTTACAAGAAGAAGTTGGATCCTTCAAGGATGAAGTTGGTAACCTCAAGGGACACTTGGATGATCATGGCGCCTCAATCACCAACATGCACAATACAATCTGGACTCTTTCTCACAAAGTTGATAAACTTCTCTCTTTGGCAAGTGACTTCGGTTCTGCAATTCCAATTACCAAACCACCTTCACCTCCATCTCCTTCACCGTCCTTTGCTTTTCACACCACACCTCCTTTAACCACCACTATCATTTCATCGTCTCCTGCTTCTGCTTTAGCCTCTGTGCCTATTCCTCCATCCACCTTCGCTTCTATGAAGATAACTTATTCTGGAACCTCCACAGCAAAATTATTTGGTGAAGATGACATTGATACTCTCATATCCTCATCTCCAATCCTTTCCTCCACTCCTATCTTTTCCTCATCGCTTATCCTTTCTATCATCCCATACTCACCTATACCTTTTCCTAATTCTACTCATCCCTTCTCTTCTCTTTACCAGAAACCTCCTCTGTGATACCCATCTTTTTTATAGATGCCAAAGGGGGAGAGGGTATGTGGGAAAGAATGAAGAGGTCATTCAATATGCTGAAGTCTGTTCAATATGCTGCCTTCAAGAGCTTTTTATTTTTGTTGCAAGCCTCTTTTGTACCTAGTGAATATTTCTTGCATACATTGGATCTCTTGAACTTTTTATGACATTTGCTTAAAGCATTCTGTGGTTAATGCTCTTAGAGTTAATTAAGCTATATGCTTTTAATGTCTCTAATTTCTCTCTTTTAGCTTGATTGAATTATTCTAGCGTTTGACTCCATTGGTATGTGTCATTTATGCAAATTGATAATTTCATTCTTTCTCAAAATCTTGTCATCATCAAAAAGGGGGAGAATGTTAGCTCCCATTGATGTTTTGATGATGACTATGAATTAACAAAAGAGATACAAAGATGAAAGATAAGATAAATAACTTTTAACATAGGCAAAATCAAATTTTATCAGAAGGTTCGTTTACTGTCACATTACCTCAAGGTAATGTTACAACCTCGAGTCTGATAATTAGACTTTCATTACTAAAAGTGTGTTTGTGCCTCAAGGCTACTGGAATGCTGCCTCGAGTCTATAACCTTGAGGCAAGGTAACTTCCACCTCGAGTCAGATGCTATGGCATATATATATATATATATTACTGAAATCTCATAACCTCGAGTCTGTATGTCTTGTGCCTCGAGTTGGGTGACTCGAGCCAGAACTCTATTTACCTCGAGTCTTCTACAATTCAAATGAATATATTTAACTCGAGCCTATAAGCTAGCAACCTCGAGTCCATTGACTCGAGACAAAGAATTGTCTGCCTCGAGTCAGGTACATTCTATATGAAATGTTTTTGTTCGGCTTTCACAATGTGTTGACTCGAGTCTATGAGAATGTCACCTCGAGTCAGGAGACTCGAGTCAAGATATGGGTACCTCGAGTTAATATCTCATCTGGAAAACTCTGTTTGATTATTTCCAATTGTTTAACTCGAGTCTGCAAGAAGATTACCTCGAGGCAAGTAAGTCTCTGTTTCTTGGATACTTATCTATGATTTATGATTTCCTAAATAATCTTCTGTATTCTATCATGAATATTCTTAATGCTATTTAACCAGTGTGCTAAGTAAATTTCAGATGATTAAAACAAGCATTAGCTCAGATTTTTGAATAAAGCAAAACCACCTGTCAGAGCATTTAATGCAGGTTACTAATCGAGACCTTCTGTGGACAAACATATCTGTGAGCATCGAAAGACACTTTGAATGAAGATTTATTTCATTCTCTTTGCCTTGTTTCCAACAGTAAAAAATGCAAGAACTGAAGAATGTTGTGAATGACAAAGGGAAGCATTAAATGAAGCAACGGTTGATTTTGAATGCACCTGTGCCTAACGGAAATATGAAGAGTCTCAACGGCTAGTATGCTGAGCCTTTCAACGGCATGAATGGCGAAGTCTATAAATACTAGAAGCATTCAATATCATCATCTACCGAAACGCTGTGCAATTAATTTGAGTTCAGATTCATTCTCTGTTTCAACTGTTTCATTAATATCTTCGGATATTTTCTTGTTCATCAGTGTTCATTTATATCTACTCGTGAGGAGTTATTAAACACTTATTCATTTCATTTAGATATTAAATCTTAAGGTTAAGGAACCTTAAGTGAGGGTGTATTAATTACAGCTTGTAAGGGGGAGTGGAGTCTGAGAGGATCATCCTTCATTTACAGAGTGTGTAATTGTCTTTAAAAGATAGTGGAATCCCGTGTGTTAAGGGACTGGACGTAGGTTTGTGAATTTGGACCGAACCGTATAAATCGCCTTGTGTCTATTTCACTTTTCTGTCTCATTCTTCTAATTTTTGTGTCGTCGTGTGGGAGTGAAAAAGAATTTTGAAATCACCTATTCACCCCCCTCTAGGTGATATTCCATCTTCACATGGTGACCATCCCCTTCCTCCTTTCCTTCTTCTTCTGTCCTCCCATCATCCTCGGCCTTCCTATCATCATTAATGTTTAATGGTGGCGATCCATTTTATTTTCTTAAAAAATTCAATTCCAATCTCTCAAATGCTTTAACTCCTGTAAATGTTGGGACTTTTTTTTAAAAAAAAAAATTCAATAATGATGGATATTAAAAAGATACTTAAAATAATGATTTGTATTGAAAAAATATTTCATGATCTATAAAATATATCTTGAACTATATTTTTACTATTAGTCCGTACCTTGAAATATTTTTTTAAGATCCTAAAATAATTTTTTAAGATCATGAAATATTTTTTTCAAGATCATAAAGTATTTCTTCGATACCAATGAATATATTTTTTTCAAGAGCCTAAAATAATTTTTTAAGATCATGAAGTATTTTTTCAGTACCAGTCAGTATTCTAAAGTATTTTTTTTAGTACCAATCAGTGATTTGAATCATTTGAGAAGTTGGAAATTAGTTTTAAGAATATAAAATGGACAGCCAAAATTAAGCAAAATCAATGGCATAGATTGACTTATGAGGGATGAGGAGAAACTTAGATCATGAGAGGATCAGTTCCATCGAGGGGGAAGATGGCGGGCTCACTTGAACTGCAACTCTCAAACTTTAATAAGGCCTTATTATTAACCTTATTTAATAGCCAACCCTATAAATTTTTAAGTTTACACATACCCTAACCCCCCTCCCCCCCAAAAAAAACCATCAAGGCCTGATGGTTATTAGTCAAATTAATAGTAAGAGGGCTAACATAAATGTAAGTGCGAGAGATTTGGAGAGAATGGGAGGGGAGGGAAAATTTTTATAAGTTGATTTTTTTAAAAAAATGAAGAAATGGGGTTATAAATTTTAGTAAAGATATGTAAGATAAAAGATTAAGAAAACTTAATTAAAAACACTTATAATTATATAAAAAAAGGTATGAATTTAAAACACAAGTCCTAACTAAATACAGCCAAAACTGAACACATGCCACAATTACATGTAAAACACATGTTCCAATCACTTTGCTTGAGGAACTTTGAAATGCATTCAAAAATTAATGTTTACCTAGCTTCCGGTCTCAAATTCTCACTATCGTTAACTGTTAGACAAATGGAAGCAAGTCCTCTATTTTTTAGATTAAAAGCCATTTTCACTTCGAAAGTATTCACTGAGGGGCAATTTTGCCCCAATTTAACAAAGTTAGACAGTTAACAGTTAGTTAACTCACTTGTGCTAAGGTGGCTCAACTACATAAGATAATAATGCCACTTATTACCCCACATGTTATGCCACGTCAACATTATCATCATCCTCCCCTTCCCTTCATACCTTCGTCCCTGTACTATCTCAACTCCATGTCCTTCTTCCATGAGCTTCCTTTCACTCCTTCATCTACCCTCCCTTCTCACGTTCCTCTCTCCCTTAAAGCTCAATGCCTTCTTCTCTGTCACCATAAACACGGCACCGTCACTAACCCCATCTCTACAAGAAACATTGGCTTCGAGCTTAAGTAAAGAAAGGTTTTAGCCCTTAACAAGAAAAAAATGGCAGCAGCAATGCAATCCATCGACTTGAAAAGATCAAATGAGAAACACTAACATTAAAGAAGCAGATTTGGCAACCCACGACAACCACAACGTATGGCGACCACCACAGACGGCAACGATGGCAATTTGATAAAGGGTGTGAAGGGCCTCCCAGGGAAGAGTAATCTTCAGGAACAAAGTAATTTCCTTTCTCAAGAATTGAAACTCCGGCTGAACCCAAGAGGGGGGTGAATTGGGTGAAGATTAAAAACTTGACACTTTGAAAATCTTTTCGTGTTTTCTAAATCAACCGTTTGATATTCAAATAAACATATACTGGAAATATAAGAGATAAGAGAAGAGAATATGAAAACTGTGATTTATACTGGTTCGACCCTTCCTTGACCTACGTCCAGTCCCCAAGCTCCACTTGAGATTTTCAATCCACTATCTCCTTGTTTAATCGGGCACAAGAGAAAAGCCTTTACAACCTCACAAGTTTAGTCGGGCACTTGTGCAGCCTTTACAATTTCTTAACGAGATACTCCTCCTTACACACTGTAAGGACACAATTACACACTCTGTAAATGAAGGATGATCCTCTCACTCTAGGACTTACTCCCCCTTACAAATTGTAATTGATACACCCACACTTAAGGTTCCACAACCTCAAGATTTTTACAACTAAAAGAATTAATCGGTGTTTAGGAACTCCTCTCTGAGTAGATGAATGCTAATTACTGAAGTACATAATCGATCATCTCACTCTCTATGATAAGCTATGTAAGCATTGAGAACATAGTGTATGAATTAAGCACATATTCATAATGTCAGCATTTCGGCAGTGCACGCTCGTATCTCCAACCTCTTCTATCTTGAATGCTTCTCCTTTTATAGTTAGTAGCAATTTATGACCGTTGAGCAATTCTTCAGTTGAGCTTCTTATGACCGTTGGAAAATATTACCGTTGGGATATTCAAGTCGTAGCATTTGAAGCCGATGAACAAGTTGAGCATTTTAATTCATTGAAGAACATTACTGTTGAGTATTCAACTTCGTTTCTTCAAGTTCCTTGTTGAATTCGATCTTCTCTCGCCATTTCGAAAGTCTCAAAGAAACTTCATCTTCATGCTTTTGACAGATTTTGATTTCTGTCAAGTTTGATGTTATCTCAAACTTTAATCACCTGAAACTTATAAAAAAAATGATATAAATGATGTTAATAAGTAGTATAAGTTCTTTTGGAATTCATCTGGATGTTCTAGAAGAGAATCCAAGATTTTGGACACGGTGATTTTCTGATGCAGGGATGTTGACTCGAGTTATTCCATGTGACTCGAGTTGATTTAAATACCAGATGCTTTTGTGTCCTTGAGTGACTCGAGTTGGTGGACTTGACTCGAGTTATGCCTCGAGTTGCCTTAGTATGACTCGAGTTGACTTTGTACGCCAACGTTCTGAAAGCTTTCTGTCTGAATGATGACTCGAGTTATCTTGCTTGACTCAAGTTGAACCAGTTCATTCACTTATGCTTGTTAGCATTGTCATTGATTCTCAATCTGAGCTTTTGATCAACTGAAACTTGCTCATAAATATTATTAATAACATTGAAGAGTATAGCAAGTAGTAATCAATTGATAACATTAATTTCAGAATTCTTGGAGACGTTGTGGAACAGTGCTCTGCTACTTTGTTCATTCAAGTTAAAATCTCTTCTCAATATTCATTCTTCTTTGTCTGCCTCTCTGATTGACGTTGACTCAAGTTTCCAGTCCTAACTTGAGTTATCCAAACCTAGTTAACAACTCATTCCAAAACCATTGTATGTTGAGCGTTTTTGAACCATCTTGAACTTACTGTAACTTTTGAAGGCCATATCTCTATGGTATGAACTCCGTTTTGCTTTGTTCAAGTCTTGATGGAAATAATTTTGAGTCTACTTTCATATGCCACCGATTTCAGCTCAATTGGATTTGTAGTTTGTGAGTTACACTCAAAATACCAAAGCTATGTCTGTAATATGACGTGAATTGTAGTGTGAACTTCCACAATTCATATCTCCTTGATCTGAACTCCTTTAGGCTTGAATTTTATATCAAAATGACGCATTGGGAGTCTAGTTTCATATGCCACTTGTTTCATCTCAATCCGATCTCTTTTTTGGGAGATATAATCGAAATACCAGACCTCGCCAGCTGAAACGTGAAACAGAGCATAACAGAGGTGCTGAAATACACCTTGACTCGAGTCATTTAGTGTTTGACTCGAGTTACGACTCAAGTTACTCATACATGACTCGAGTTAACTCTTTCCAGAAGAGGGAAAACACTGTAGCAACTTCATTAACTCGAGGTGTGAGTTCATGACTCGAGTTATATAATCCTGAAGCTTCCTTTTGCTTATTTTAACTCCGAATTGAGTCATTCCAACTCCCATTTGATCGTGGAGACTTCTAGAATCAATCTTGGAAATTGTATAATGATATTCTCATTCCATTTATCAAGTTCTTCCTTCTTCCATCTCCCATTTTGATCATTCTTCGTGATTTAACTTGGGCTCATTATTCTCTGCAGCTTCTACCTTCTTCAATATCCAGAAAGCTGAGCCTATTCTGAACTTCTTCCAAAATTTCATGTGTCGTCTTTCTGTATATGCACTATTCATGTATACTCCACAGTAGCTCAAATATGATGAAGCTTTATTCCAACTTCTATTTATCATAGAGACTTCCAGTATCACATATAAGAACATATAGTGCAAGTTCTTATTTCTCTAGTCTTCTTTCTTGGTCAATCTCTATAGTTCAACTTGGAATAATCTTCTTCAATATCTCCTTCTTGATTAATCTCTATAATTCAACTTGGATTAATCTACATTAAATACAGCAGTTAATCAATGTAGGAGATAACTATATTACTCAATATTTTTGCTTTTAATAATGGCATCTATATAAGACATCATCAAAACTAATCATAACCAACAAGAATGACCACTTTAAGCCCTACGACAGCAAGGACAATGGCTTGAACTCCTCCCCCTGAACCAAAACCAAGAACTCTCCTTTGCATATCGAGATCGAGCCAAGAACTCTTTAAGTTAAGGTAGAACATTTTGGTTATTGGATCAAACATTTTTTGGGTCGATTTTCTAGATCTCCGACCTCTCCTTCAAGGAGGTAGGCCACTAACATTTACTTGAGCTTGAAGCCAGCGATTCTAGAGAAAGTGGGTTTAGCGATGGCGTCATGTTTATGGTGATGGAGAAGAAGGCGTCGAGCTTGAAGGAAGAGATGAATGTGAGAAGGGAGGGTAGATGAAGGAGTGAGAGGAAGCTCATAGAAGGACATGGAGTTGAGATAGTATAGGGACGAAGGTATGAAAGGGAGGGGAGGATAATGATGCTTATGTGGCATTACTATCCTACGTGGTTAAACCACCTCAACACAACGTGGGTCAACTAATTGTTGATTGTCTAACTCTATTAAATTGAGGCAAAATTGGTCTAAATTTGATATTGGAAAAATGCCCCCTCCCCCTCCCCGAAAATCTTCCGGAGCAAAATTTCCCCTAAGTGAATATTTCCAGAGTAAAAATAGCCTCTAACCCCTCTTTTTTTAACAAGTAAGACTTACAATGTCATATCCCTTGTAATTACGACATTTATCAGAGTAATACAACGATATATAGTGAGCAACATAGATATAGAATAGTAAACTGATAATAGTAAACATTCTTGGAATTGTTCAGGAATAATTATAGAGTTCTTAATATAGTGATCCCCAAAGTAACATCAGTGTCGATATATATACTGTGGCCCAAAATAAGTTGAAACAAAACTACTATAAGCTCTACAACTATATCTAGTATCTAAGCAGCAACTACCAATACTCCATAATTGATGGCTTTCCTTTGGAGATACACCCGCTGCTTTGACCATGTCTGGAACTTGTGCCCTTGGGAACGTCTGGTATTCAATTTGAACCTCAGAGTATACATGTTAATGTCACAGGTAGAGTATAAACAATATATAAAAGTTAACCAAAATAAACAGTCTACACAACATAAAACATTCAATTAATGCAGATAATATATATATATATATATATATATATAGCCTAACCAGCATATACATACCACACAACCCTTAGCGCTAGGTATAACAAATTGGCATGTAACAGAGTCCTCATGTATGTCAAAGCTCTCAATTGAGACACCTAACTAGAAATATTCAACTTGGAACTATTGAGAGTCCTATCCGGAATCCACCAGTCTTCTTAATTGGAAGTGCCCCAAGTCACCCAAATGCAACTAGGATAGCCACCTAACAACTACCGGTACATTAGGCCGTACGCCTAGTTCTAACCACTGGAAATGTACTCCATGGTCAGCCCTTCCACTCAATCGAGCCACGGGTGGTGCTGGTTCCACATGGAACGTGACAATCACATATTTGATTCAAATAGTCATACCCAGCTATACAAACTATGTGAGATTAGAGTTACTACCTGCTAGCTTTTAAATTATCCAGGTCGTTTCCCAGGCTGGTACTTTGCTTGTTTGAGCGATTATAAGTTCTTATAAGAACACGTTATGGACAATAGTCATTACTAATCCCAATTATTTTCATTTAAAATGTCATCTAAGACATTATAACTAAACATGAAATTACTATACTTAGGTTATGTCCATGATTCCATTGTTTTCTTCATTTTTCGCTCATTTGACCCTATTTTCCAGAATTTGTGCAGTAACTTTGAAAAATCATATCTCATAGCACAAATGTCCAAATGAGGTGATTCTAAAGCCTATGGACTCCTTATTAAGTCGAGTTTTAAGGAAAAATGATTCTAATATATGTTCACTCGCACATCAATCATAGTTTGATAAAACAGTAACTATTGTCCAAATTCATTCCAGAATTGCATGCCATTTTTCAACAATCCATAACTCGGTGTATACAAATCCAAATTCAACCAATGGCCTATCAAATTAAATATTATTATGTCTACTTTAATCCTAGAAAATTTCATTGCAATTGGACACTATTTACTCCCCAAACATTCGTCACAAGATTACTATCCAGACTGGAATTTTCAGGGCAGATTCTCGGCTTCGACAAAATTCGATTCCAGAGCTTCCAAAATTCCTACCAAACCTCTACCCCACACAATTTTACGTTTTAAACACAATGTAATCATAAAATTGACCAAAATACAACTCCTTAGGTCTGCTCTATATCCAACCGAAATCAGGGTTCAATATAGCCACAAAGAGTTTGCCAATTTCACTTCACTAACACCCTAATCTTGGTTCCTAACCACATTTTATTTTATTATTTGAATCATAAACACATGTTAGCACACTATGTAATTTCAGAAAGAACCTGGTCCTAGGGTTCCAATTAGCCAAAATTTAAGAAAATCATAGAAATCACCAACAAACTCCGGTATACTACCAATAGGCTTAGAATCGCTTACCGTAATCGTTGTTCAGTAAATTTCGCAAGATTCCTCTATTTCCTTGGCTGTATGAATTTTGAACTGACCCCTAAGGGCGTTGAACAGGAGAAATTTCTATGATTAAAGAGTATGAGAAGAGAAGAAATAGGAACTACAAGCCCGTAACGTGAGAAATTACCTCGATTTCGTGACATTTTTCTTTCTCTTCTTCTTCCTTGAGTTTTTAGCTTTCCCCTTGGTATTTTAGCTTGGTTGACGATGGAGAATGGAGAAGAAGAGAGTATTGTCTGTTAATTAAGGGTTCAAAGTCGGCTTAGAGGGCAAAAGACCAAATTGCCTCTCAACTTCCACGCAATTACCAAAATACCATTTTGTTTAAATTTTCAACCAATGTTTTTTTCCTTCTTCTTGGCCAAAATTTTGTCTCTCGCTTAGGATAATTTTGGCCCATTTTATTGGTCTATAACCCATGCTCATGTGCCCATAAATTCTAAATAATTATGAGACATACGACACAAATTTATAAAAGATGCAATTTAACCTTCCTTCAATTTTCTCAAAATTTCCAGTGGAACTCAAACAACTTCTTTTCATTCCTTTTTAGTCCTATTTAATGCTCCAAAATGGAAAAAATAAGTAGTATTTCCATTTGTCCGTTGGTGCCAACAATTGTTTCAAAATTTTCGCTTTTAGTGAAATAGGGTATTTCGGCTAAAATTGACCTTTTAGTCAAAATTCACTATTTCTTTTCTCCAAATGAAAACACATTATACATGGAAGTTTTCAGAGCAAATTTAGGATATTACATTTCTCCCCCTATTAAATAAATTTCGTCCTCAAAATTTGTTACATATCCTGAGGCATAAACTTTAGATAACGCTTCCTCATAACTTTCTCTGTTTCCCAAGTAGCTTCTCTTGGTGACAACCCTTTCCAGACCATTTTCATAAATGGAATACTTCTGTGTCTAAGCTCTTAACATATCTTCCAACGTTTGTATGGTTCTTTCTGTTTGTCCATATGTTTGTGGATGATAAGCTGTACTAAACCTCAACTTTATACTCATAGCTTCATGTAAAGCTTGCCAAAGCGAGAAGTAAACCGTGGATCTCTATTTGAGATAATACTCATCGATTTACCATAGAGCCTCAATATGTCCTTTATAAGCTAGCTTCTCAGGAGAATAGTTAACACTGATGGGAATGAAATGTGCCGACTTAATGAGACGGTCGATAATTACCCAGATTGTATCATAGTTCCTTATCTTGTGTAATCCCACCACTAGATCTATAGCAACAGTTTCCCATTTCCATTAAGAAATTTCCAGACCCTGTAGGAGCCCTGCTGGCCGTTGGTGCTCAATCTTCACTTTCTAGCAAGTTAAGCATCTAGCTACATACTTAGTTACATCACTTTTCAGCCCTAGCCACCAGAATTCAGATTTCAGATTCCAATACATTTTAATTGCTCCTAGATGAATAGTATATTTGAAGATGAAATATCACCTAAGAGGGAGATGGATTGGGTTATTTCAGAAACTTTTGTGATTAGACCCGAGAACTAAAATGACAGAGCAAAGGATAGAGGAATAATGGACACAGAGGATTTATACTGGTTCGGTCAAAACTCTTGACCAATGTCTAGTCCCCAAACACTTTGGGGTTTTCACTATTCTTTCACGATTACACACTCTGATTTTCAAAGTAATCATCTCACTAAGATTTACTCTCCCTTACAAGTTGTAATTGATACACCCACACTCAAGGTCCCTCTACCTTGAGATTTAACATATAATCAATCAAAAGGATAAATCTCTCATTGACTAAATTTATAATCACTGAAGTACAGAATATCCAAAAGCTATTATAGTGTATTGAATGAAACAATAAATATCAATAAATTCGATTGAGCGTTGCTAGTTTCGATAGTTTCTCTCATTCAATGCTTTTCATATTTTATACTCATCGCTATTAATGATTGTTGATGAAGCTTGAAGATAGCCGTTAAGAGTCTTCATCCTTCTGTTAGAACAGAAGGCTTCTGTTAGACACAGACGATGATCATTTGAAGATACGAGGATAAGTCACTTTCGAATCACCCTTGACAGTCTTCATACGACATGCTTTTGGTTAGTGGTTGACTTAGGAGATGTCGCTATAGCTTTTGCCGGAATGGGTACCTGCCGTAGTGATCATTTTCAACGTCTTTAATGCTTTGACACATTTATTGCTTTTCGACAATTTGCACGAAAACCTTTTGTTAATGATTTGAAAATCACTCAATAAGATGATTAATAGCAATGTATGTGATAATGAGTGGTATTCAAATGAAAACAAAAGTTAATCACAAATATTTGAATTTACAAATACGAAGAAGACGAAGTGATTGAAGCTGCTGTAAGAATTGTGCTCGAGTAACATTTCAGTTTTCTCGAGTAACATTCAAAAGTCCTTCACATAGAGGCTTAACGTTAAGCTTACTCAAGTACAAATTTGGTCTTGCTTGAGTACCATGCTCGAGTAAGTCTCTGAATCTGCTCGAGTACCATAATTGAGTAAGGCTTAAAGTCTGCTCGAGTAAGCATCTGTAGAGAAGAAACATAAAGCATTAGGAAGCATCTACTCGAGTAAGGTTTCAACCCTAGTCGAGCATCTTGCTCGAGTAACGTTATAATCTTGCTCAAGTAGACTCTACAAAAATAGCTTATTAGCTAAACCAAACGATCACGCTCAAGTATAAAAAATAGTGTGCTCGAGTAACCTACTCGAGCAAGACTATGAGCTTACTCGAGTACCATCCTTAAAGATAAGCGAACAACCTTCAACAACAACATACTCGAGTACACATTCATTTGTGCTCGAGCACCTTGCTCAAGTAATGTCATTGGACTTGCTCGAGTATAAGTCACGCTCGAGTAAAATATCTTATGTGCTCGAGCATCATGCTCGAGTAGCAATCAGAATGTGCTCGAGTAAAGACCTGTAGTGACTCAACATAAGAGGTTAAGTCACGCTCGAGTAAGCTTCTCATTATGCTCGAGTAAGAGTTCTGCTTGAGCAATCACTTATGTGCTCGAGTAAGCTTTTACCTTGCTCAAGTAAGGTCTTGCCTTTATCACTTCTCACTGATTCAAAACCCTATATATTTACAAGTCTTGTTATCATCAGAACATATAAACCGAGAACTAACATTTTCCTTCTTTTTAATGATGACAACACTTGTTAAGTTTTGAAATTTCTTTGAAAAAGTTTTGAGATCAGAAAGGAAGAATATGAAATGCATTAAAGTTCAATGAAATAAGAGTAAACACAAAGTAAACTAAAAAACAATTGATTTGCATATCCTATAAGTGTTAGTACATAGAGTTATTGGAAATCAATACATAACCAAATAGTATAGACAATGTAATAAGCAAAAGTAGTAAAGATTTGTATAAGCAGCCAGGCTCAAGTCCAAGTCTCACAAACAAGTCTCACTCTCCCCCTTTGTCATTAGGTAAAAAGGAAGGAAAGGTGATGTCGGGTGGAAGAGCAAGAAAAGATGAAAGCTTAGGAGAAGGAGTAGTAGTAGTGGTGGATGATGAAGTGGAGGGTGAATCATGGTAAGGGGTGAGTGCAGGGGCAGCAGAAGTAGATGGTGCATATGGTAGTTGAGAGGGAGGTTCAGATGGTGCAAATGGTGGAGGAATGGTGACACGGGCAGATGGTGAATCAGGTAAAGGTTGAGAGACAGGCATAGGATCAGGAGGTACAGTGGAAGAGGATGGAACAGACGAAGCCAAAGTATGATCAACAAGTTTGACTCCAAGAGCATCCAGGGTAGTATCAAACAAAATCATCTTCTGCTGAAGTGCAATCTACTGATCAGATAGTGCCTTAAACTCCTTCTTCATCTCAATAACCATATGCGTCAGTCGAGCCTCCAAGATCCTAATCAGGAAGACATTAGTTTGAACCAAAGTCTCCAATTTATGGTCAACTAAGACCTGATAGGTGGCATTGCTCTAAATGAGGGGTGCAATAGCAGCCTGAATGGCCTCACTAATGGAAGCAGCAGTAAAAGAAGGTCCTGGAGTAGATGCAATCGGTGAACCAGCTTGTGATGATCGAGCCTCGTCCGGTTTGGATGACGAAGTCACTATCTTCTTCATAGGTTGCTTATTAGGCTTCCCGGTAGCTTAAGTGAAAGATATCCACACTCTGATCAAGTGTGGCTTTCCAAACATCTCGAGCCAAATTGGTGCCTCATCTGGAACCAAATACCATATGTTGTTCAAAGCAAGGATGTAAGATACTAGATTGGGAAAGGGGATAGTAGAGCGTTGAGAAATATCAGTTTGGGCAAGAAATTGCACCATCTTGTGAATAATCCACTTTTTCACATTACAAGGCTCTTAAGAGATGATGAATGCAAACAAGGCATAGTCCTTCCTCACAAAATGAGTAAAGCTCTATCCCTTCTGAACCATACATCGATTGTACAAATACTATATCACTCTGAAGGTGTCATTCATGTCCGCAGGCTTGAACTTCAGTGAACCAATAGGCTCACCAAGCCTCAAAATGTTGAAGATCTCATTATCAAGCAACTTCTTGGGATCCTGGTCCTCAATATCCACAATACCGAGAATGGTATTAAGATAATCAACAATTATCTTGAGATCCATGCCCCACATTGAAGTTATCAGAACATCTTCATCATCATCATGTTCTTTTTCTTCTATCCTCATGTTGAATAGAAGAGTTCTGTAACTGTACGACTATAGGGAGCACGAAGTGATAACAGAGATTCATATTGGTGAAGCCACGATAACAAGTCAAGGTTACATTCTGTTCTAAATCTCTTCAAATCCATAGATACAGTCGGACAAAATGGTATATTTCCATAATGATGGTCAAAGGATACTTGATTAGGAATTATAATTGTAGTATTAAGCATACCCAGAGGACAAACTGGAGGAAGACCAAGCAATTGTGACGCAAAAGGACCAATAGAGCCGCCAGGTGCTTGCGGTAATTGACTGCCTGAGGCCTGAAATTGCTAAGACCGTCTCTGGATCCTCTCAGCATTCGATTTGGACCTCCCTTCCTCTTGGGATCCATTGCTGGGAGTAACTCTTTGCCCTTACCAGAAGGCAAAAATGACGTTTGAAGGCGAGTCACAGGTCTTGAAGGTTCTTGTATCACAATCCCTTTTGCTTTGGGTTTGGGTTTAGGTTGAGGATTATCAGCTTGAACTTTTAGACGATAGGAGGAACAGGGTTTCTTTTTGAGAGGTTGAGGGAGTTATTCTGGTGGCGACTTTTGCTGCAATTGAGAGCCTTCGATAACATTAAGATTCTTAGTACAGGCCATTGAGAATCCGAGGAAAGAGAATAAGTTGAAGGAAGAGGGAATTCGAGAGCGACGAGGTTTTGGGTTATGAAAATGGTGAGATGAAATTTGTGAGATCGAGGGAATTTATGGAAGGAATGAGAGAGTAATACGGTCGGTAATAACGATTGAAGGAGCTTGTTGGGTGGAATTGTAATGGTTCGTTCAAATGGATAACGGATTGGAAATGACAAGTCGTAGGGTTTTGGGAGAAAAGAGATGGAACGAGATGGAGTGAGTGAGAAATGAAACGCGATACTAGGTTTTAAGCTGATGAAAGACGCCTTTGCTCAAGTAGGGCTATATCTGCTCGAGCAAGCAGTCTTTGCTTGAGTAAACACGGGTTTCCTCGAGTAAAGATTGCTCATGGGTCATGCTCGAGCAGGCACTTATGTGCTCGAGCATGATTGCAAAATATGAAAAAAATGTTGAAAACCTGATTTCAAGTGTGCTTTGTAAACACTTGAACCTATTTGAAGTATATTTGATCTTTCTAAGTTGATTTGATCTTTCAAAAGTTGCATTTATTCATGCGTTGAAATGTTGGTCGAGCATGGTTGAGATGTTGCTTGAGCAGGCTTTGATCTAAGCTTAAGATAAGTGCTGCTTCATGACTTTGCTCGAGCATGACTGATTCCTTGCTCGAGCACGTTGCTTAAGCACACTCTCGTTTGTGCAGTGCCCTTGTAGCTTACTCAAGCAAGCCTGACTCTCTACTCGAGTATGCTGCTCGAACAAGCTTGCTCCCTTGCTCGAGCATGCTTTCTTGAAATTAATAGCACACCCATTAAATCTTGACATTACTCGAGCACATTATTATGATGCTTGAGTATGCTTCTAAAAATTGTAGTTCATCAGAGGCAATTCCCATGATATTGCTCGAGCATATGGAGGTTTGCTTAAGCATCATCAACCTCTGTTTTACCTTGTTTTGAAATAAAGAAATAGAGCGTCCTACAAAACAAAATTCTAAATACTCTGATGCTTAAATTATTAATGATCTGTCAAATTAAGTTTTAAATTGACTAGAAAGGAAGAGATTACTTACAACTCATTGGGTTTACCATACCCAATTCTCTTCTGATGAACAGGAATTCTTCTTTGGCTAACAGCTTGGTGAAGATGTCAGCAAGTTGTAGATGAGTGGGAATGAACAATACCTTAACATCCTTCTTCCGCACATGATCTTTGATGAAGTGATGTCTTACGTCAATATGCTTGGTTCTTTTTGTTGAACTGGATTTTTGGCTAAGCCTATTGTACTTGTGTTGTCACAGAGGATTGAGATTTATTTAAGATAGATTCCCAAGTCTTGAAGTTGTTGCTTGAGCCATAACACTTGAGCACAGCAACTTGATGCAGCAATATACTCAGCTTCAATAGAAGATATCAACACAGTGGTTTGCTTCTTACTGAACCAGAATATAAGAGATCCTCTAAGGAACTCACATTATCCACTTGTGCTCTTACTGTAGGTTTTATAACCAGTATGATCTGAATCTGCGTAGGCAAGATATTCGCTCGACCTTTAGGAAACCACAATCCAAGATCCTCAGTGTCAGCAAGATATCTAAAGATTCTCTTCACTGTCTCAGCATGAGATTCCTTAAGAGCGATGGATATCTTGCACTCATTCCCACGCTGAATTGAATTTCTGGTTGACTTGCTATCAAGTATAATAGTGAGCCAATCATCCCTCTATACTTGGTTATATTGTTATCTTTGCCTTTGACATTAGCATCTAGGAGAGTTGTTGAACTCATTGGAGTATTGGCTCCGTTGCACTGATCCATCCCATACTTCTTGAGAGGGTCTTGGAGATATTTAGTTTGGGAGATGAAAATTCCATTTTTTCGGTGTTTGATTTGAAGCCCGAGAAAATAGTTCACCTATCTCATCATAGACATTTAAAACCCTCTCTGCATAGCCTTTGAAAACTCTTCACACAGGGAATCATTAGAAGCACTGAATATAATATCATTAACATAAATTTGCACAATTAGAAGATAGTCTTTTTTATTGTGTTTAATAAAGAGAGTTGTATCAACTTTTCCTCTGACAAATCCTTGATCAAGAAAAAATTTGCTTAGTCTTTCATACCAAGCTCTAGGAGCTTGTTTAAGGCCATATAGAGCCTTTTTTAGACGAAAGACATGATCATTATGAGAATCATTTTCAAAACTAGGAGGTTGTTTAACATAAACTTCTTCCTGAATAAAACCATTTAGAAAGGCACTTTCACATCCATTTGATAGAGTTTGGATCCTTTTATACACACAAAGGCTAAGAGTACTTGTATAGCTTCCAATCTAGCCACTAAAGCATACGTTTCCTCATAATCATTACCCTCTTCTTGATTATAGCCTTTGGCAACCAATCTTGCCTTGTTTCTGATAATGATTATGGATTCATCCCGTTTGTTCTTGAATACCTATTTGGTGCCAATGACCGGATGGTCCTTAGGCCTAAGTACCAAATCCCAAACTTGATTTCTCTCAATTTAGTTTACTCCCTCTTGCATTGCTATAACCCAGTCATTGTCTGAGAGGGCTTCGTCAATGTTTGAGGGTTCAATCTTAGAGATAAAGGAAGAGAAAGAAACTTCATTTAAAATGATATTTCTAGTTCTCACACCTTCATTCACATTATCTATTACTTGGTCTAAAGGATGACTTCTATTGTATCTCCAAGCTCTAGGTTGAGATTGATTAGAGGTTTTGCAATCATTAACTGGCTCAATTTCAAAAACGTTTTCAAAATTTTTAGGACCTGAAGGGGCTTTTTGAAATGGATTGATTTTGATAACGAGATTCATCTTTATCTAAGGATTTGTCAGGCTCAACTTCATAGAACACAACATGAATAGATTCTTCTACTGTATGAGTACGTTTATTATAAACTCTATAAGCCTTGCGTCTATTAGAGTAGTCGAGAAATATACTTTCATCAGACTTAGGATCAAACTTGCCTAAGTTAACCTTACCATTATTGTGAACGAAGCATTTACAACCAAAGATGTGCAAGTGAGCTAGATTCGGCTTCCATCATTTGTACAGTTCATATGGAGTCTTGTCAAGCTTTTTCAGAGATATGCACGATTTAATATATAGTAGGCAGTGCTCTTTGCGTCTGCCCAGAATACTTGTGAAGTTTTCTTCTCATTCAACATTGCTCTAACCATTTCAGTGAGGACTTTATTCTTTCTTTCAACAACTCCATTCTGTTGTGGAGTCCTCGAGGCTGAGAAGTTATGATTTATCTCGTGGGTTTCACAAAATTCTCCAAAAGCTTGATTTTCAAACTCTCTTCCATGGTTTGTTTGTATACCTGAAATGCATAATCCTTTCTTGTTTTGCACCTTCTTGGCAAAAATAACAAATTGATCAAATGTTTCATCCTTTGAAGATAAAAAGATTATCCATGAAAACCTTGAAAAATCATCAACAATGACTACAGTATATAAATTGCCACTGAGGCTCTTTACTCTTGCAGGTTTAACTAAATCCATATGAAGTAGTTGGAGAGGTCGATTAGTTGAGATTTCATTTTTCATTTTGAAAGAAGACTTAGTTTTTTTACCGCTTTTACAAGCTTCACAGATCATATCATTTTGAAAACAAAGAACTAAATCTTTTCTCAGTAACTTGTCCAGTTGAAACATGTGGACATGAGCTAGACGCTTATGCCACAGCCAACTCTCGTCCAAGTTGCTAATAAAACAATTTTTAGAACAAACTTAAGGTATAACAGTTACCTTCTCTAGGAGCCTTAAATAGAACTTTTAGATTACCTTTATCAATCAAAATATCATCCTTGTTGTCAATGAGACACTCCTTTGGATAAAAAATAATCCAGTTATTCTTGTCTGCACTTTGGCTAACACTAAGGAGGTTGTGACAAAGTCCTTCCACGTAGTAAACATCTTTGATTTGGGGTCCTTCTTTATCTCCAACTTCACCAATTGCATCAATCTTTCCAGATTGATTTCCCCCACAAGTTACTTTGCCATCATCTTTTGATCTCATTGCAACAAACTTAAATTGATCTCTTGTCATGCGTCTAGAGCATCCGCTGTCAATATACCATTTATTGGTCTTAGATGCTCTTAGACATTCCTGCAATTAAGTAAGGATCAAGCCTTAGATACCCATCTTTTCTTGGGTCCTTTTGGGTTAGTTTGTGCCTTAGGGAATACATAAATCCTTTTAGGCACCCATTGATAGTTCCTTACAGGTTTATCCTTTCTTTCTTTTCTATCAAAACATGAAGTAGTACTATGCCCCTTTCGATCGTAATAGTTACAATGAACGAAAGGATTGGAAGATTGAACACTTTTTTGAAAGTATTTCAAATAAGATCTTTCACTTGTTTTCTTTTTCCCTTTTCTTTTGTCTAGATCAAGACTATAGCCTATACCTGATTTATCATTTGTAAACCTTTGAGCTTTTAAAATAACATTGAGCATCTCACTGCCTTTAGTGAACTTCTCACGGGTTTTGGTAAGATAAGAATCCTTTTTCTCTAAAACAGGACAATTTTCGCAAGCCTTTGCCTTTTCACAAACCTGGGAAGTAGCTTGAACTTGTTGTTTAAGAGACTTAACCCTTTTCTTTGAAAGAATAAGTTCCTTGGTTATCTTTCAAAATTCAGAACATAAATCATTGTACTTAGAAAAAAGTTCATCATAAGAAGGGTCAGTATCATATACCTCTTGGTTTTCATCTTCTTCTGGGGCGACAAGGCATATATTGTCTACTTCTTCATCAGAAGGGTTGTCTCCTCATATAGCTGATACATATACCTTCTTTTTGAATTTTTTAAATTTCTTCTTTTCCTTCTCTTTATTCTTTAATTGAGGACACTCTGATTTGATGTGCCCTGGCTTCTCGCATTCATAGCAAATGATGGGTTCCTTGGATTCACGTCTATTTGCTAGTTCCTCCTTTGTGAAACTTTCGGAATCCCTGATCCATTTTGTAGAACTTTTTGAATCTTCAGACCATCATGCCAAGTTCCTCATCTTCATCATCAATGTCTTCCTCTTTTTCTTCTTTAACAACATTGAATGCAACTCCCTTGTTCTTGTTGCTAATCTCGTCTAGGCCTTTTTTGAATTTTATCTTTCTTTCATATTCAGACAAAATTTTGAACAAGGCGACCATGGACTTTATAAACTCTCAATGGGCTTCTTCTATTGTTGTGACCTTTGCTTCCTATTCCTTAGTAAGGATATTTAGAATTTTCCTTACTTGAGCGTTTTGCTCATATTCTTTACGCAAGACTAAGAGTTGGTTTATCAAATGTGTAAAGCTAAGCTGAAACTCAACAATAGACTCTCCTGCTTTCATATGAAGTAAATCGTATTCAGTCATTAAGGTGTTGATTCAATACTCCTTTATGCCTATAGTGCCTTCGTGTGCAATTTCTAAAGCCTTCCACAGTTCTTTAGCTGATGACAGAGGCATATTCAAAAATATTCTTTCTGACTTAGAGCACTCTGAAGCATTAAGATCGCCTTGTTGTTTAGTGTGACGAGCCTTCTATCCATCTCATCATATCCGTCTTTGACCTTTTCTATGTGAGCTCCTTCTTCTAATTTTTATGGAAAGTAGTCGCCTTTCTCGAATATGTTCCAGAGGCCATATTAAAAAGCTATGACAAAGACTTTGAATTTGGCTTTCCAGAATAAATAATGTTCTCCATCAAAACCAGGAAGTTCGTTGATTGAAGCTCCGTCGGGCAAGATTCCGTCTATTAGGATCCTTCTCAGGGTGTCATGCCTTATGGAGAATAACTAGCTCTAATACCAAATGAAGACGGAATATCACCTAAGAGGGGGTGAATTGGGTGATTACAAAAACTTTTGCAATTAGACTCGAGAACTAAAATGACACACCAAAGGATAGAGGAATAATGGACACAGAGGATTTATACTAGTTTGGTCCAAACTCTTGACCTACGTCTAGTCCCCAGACACTCTGAGTTTTTCAATATCTCTTTCATGATTACATACTCTGATTTTTGAAGTATTCCTCTCACTAGGATTTACTCCCCCTTACAATTTATAATTGATACTCCCACACTCAAGGTCCCTCTACCTTGAGATTTAATAGATAATCAATCAAAAGGATAACTCTCTCATAGAGTAAATTTATAATCACTAAAGTCAAAATATATGAAGATATTATAGTGTATTGAATGAAACAATAAATAGAAATAAATTCAATTGAGCATTGGTAGTTGCTCTCATTCAATGCTTTTCATATTTATACTCATCCCCATTAATGATCGTTGATGAAGCTTGAAGATAGCCATTAAGAGTCTTCATCCTTCCATTAGACACAGACGATGGTCGTTTGAAGATTCGAGGATAAGTCGCTTTTGGATCACCATCGACAGCTTTCATACGACATGCTTTTGGTCAGTGGTTGACTTAGGAGATGTTGCTATAGCTTTTGCCGGAATGGGTGTATGCCTTAGGGATCATTTGGCCTACTCTGAATTCCATTCCATGTGCGTGCTCTGTTTTCTGCAACGTCTTTAATGCTCTAACACATTTATTGCTTTTCGACGATTTGCACGAAAACCTTTTGTTAATGATTTGAAAATCACTCAATAAGATGATTAATAGCAATGTAAGTGATAATGAGTGGTATTCAAACAAAAACAAAATTTAATCACAAATATTTGAAGGAATGACTAGCACCCGAATCAAATAATGCTTGTAATATATTACCATTGAGACATATAGTACCTTGTATCATTTCGGGAGATTTACAATCCTCCTCATGAGTCATTACGGATACTCTCCCTTGATTCTGGCATCATTTCTCTGCAGTACGTTGTGGACAATCTCGACTAATATGGGCAAGCTTCTGGAAGTTAAAACAAATAGCCTGTCCAGCACAATTTCTACCAGGATGTACTAAACCGCAACAATAACATACCAGAGATGCTAAAGATCTTTGGGGAGCACGTGATCCAGACTGAAAGGGTCGTTTGTTATTCCTTTAAATCTGAACCCTAGTCCCTTTTGTTTCTGTGGGAGGCTTCCTTGACTAGGCTCACTACAGGTCACAATCCCTTTAGACGCATGCATCTCTTTAAGATTGTTTTCCACAATTCTGCACTCTTCAACCACCTGGTTGAATTCTTGGAACTGTCAGTAAATTAACTTATCTTTGATCTCAAACCTAAACCCCTGAATTAACATATCGACCCTCCAAATCTTATCATCTCAGTAACTTAGGTAGGTGGAATAGCGAGATAATTGGATGAAACGTGCAAGATATTCATCAAAGTTCTCGTTACTGTCCTGTTGTATAGTAAAAAATTCTGACTCCATAGCAACTCTGGCGAAATGGGAAAATATTTCTCATTGAACTTTTCTTGAAATATTTCCCAAGTGACTGGAATATTCCTTGCTCTCAAAGTCATCTCAGTATTCTTCTACCATCTATCTGCATCACCTTCTAGCTTATAAATGGCCAATTGCGCCTTTCTGTCTTCTGGACATTCCAACACTTGAAATATTTTATCCAATCTCATCAGCCAATCCTCAGACGCTTGTGTATCATAATTGCCATTAAATACAAGTAGTTGATGTTTGCAGAACTTGGCTACCCAGTATTGAGCTGTTTCTTCTACTCTATTATTGTTATTTTGTTGCTCTTGTTGTTGAGTTCTAGATTGGGAGGATCTTTCACCTTGTTCCTCCTCATCATTTACTGTTTGTTTCCTATCTTCATTCAACTTAGCTCTTATTTCATGGACTTCTACTTAGAGTTCATTTATTAACCCCAGTATCTGCTGCATAGGGTTTTGTTTCGACGGATTCTATTTCAGTGGATTTTGTTCAAGCGCCAGCTCGTGTCTAGCATGTCCACTTCTAGGTCTACCTATACCTCTAGGTCTACCTCTACCTGAAGGTGGATCCATATTTGAGTTTCACTATAATATGACAAGAAAGAGCAGATGTTAACACAAGGGTATTTTAGTCATTTCATATATCTCAAATACCCAGATACATTAAAACATCATATATTCAAGGGTTAAGATGCAAAAATAGATATGTGCTTTTGTCAAAAGAGCGCCCAGTAGCAAATGCTTTTTTTGGGTGCAAAAGTGTACACGTGGTTACAAATTAGGTGCACAAATATCGTTTGACCGTTAAGTTTGATTTTTTTTGCTGACTGGACGATGACGTGGCATTTCAAAGGTGCAAAAATAGACATGTGCTTTGCCAAAAATTCACATGTGCAAAAATGCACTTGCTACTGGGCGCTCCTTTGACCAAAGCACATGTCTATTTTTGCAGCTTTGAAAATGCCACGTCATCGCGTTAGCAAGATCAAAAAAAAGTCAAACTTAACAAATCAAATGATATTTTTGCACCTAATTTGTAACCACGTGTACACTTTTGCACCCAAAAAAAGCACTTGCTACTGGGCGCTCTTTTGACAAAAGCACATGTCTATTTTTGCACCTTAACCCTATATTCAAATATACAATAGTTACAAACAGTTATTATCAGCCACCCAGCTATATATATACATATCATGCTCAAGATACAATATTATACTACTTTTACAAAACTTCCCATGGAGGTCACCCATCTTTCCATTTCCCTGGCCCAAGCACGATTAACTAATTTACATTGCAACAAAATAGAAGTGCCGGGTACCATCTACTTTTGTAATCTGCCCTAGAAAGTTACGCCATACTACACTAGTGTTAAAATACAAGTTAAGGTCGACTACGGTCAATCAAATTCATCTGGCCACATAATATCTATGTATTTATGGATATTTCTAATAAATATGCAAAATTCATCAGGTTCTTCTTCCATGAATCAATTTTTCTTCTCATTCCAAAATGTTATGTTTGGGAAGAAGTACATGACGATATGTATCCATATGTAGTCTGGGTCCAGGTAATACATCCTCCTAGTTCATCGATCATCATACAAAGCCTTCATGGCTCTTAGATCATGTCAATATTGAGCTATGTGGGTATTTTTCCTATTAATAGAATTCTGAAAGATACTCCTGATAGCTCCCAACAGTCTTGGTGCGACACCCGATAATAACACGCAATATTAGTCTCTAAATTAGAAGCAGTTGTTGGAACTGTTGATACTACTAAGGGTTGTCCGTTGTTGCCTACGAACGACGTCTCAGACAAAGCACGAAATGATATAGTGATTGATGGCAATACTCATCTCCTAGGAGTATATACTTCATCCTAGTATGGCATTGCGGCACAACCGGTTCCTCTTCTCCAGGAAAAGGTTGATTTACGGAGGCAAAGGAGAAGTTCTTTCATTGCCTCTTTCTGCTTAACTCCCCAAAACATATTTCTTATCATCACAAAACCAAGACTACATCAATTATACTATTCTGATATTGCCCAAAACCACTGCTCTAATACCATAAATGTCTTACCCTTTGTAATTACGACGTTTATCAAAGTAATACCGCGATATATAGTGAGCAACACAGGTATAAAATAGTAAACTGATAATAGTAAACATTCTTGGAATTGTTCAGGAATAATTACAGAGTTCTTAATACCGTGATCCAAAGTAAAATCGGGGTTGATATATATATACTACGGCCCAAAATAAGTTGAAACAAAACTACTATAAGCTTCATAGCTATATCTAGTATCTAAGCAGCAACTATCAATACTTCGTAATTGCTGCCTTTCCCTTGGAGATATGTTCGCTGCTTTGACCATGTCCGGAACCTGTGCCCATGGGAACATCTGATATTCAATTTGAACCCCAGAGTGTACATGTTAATCTAACAGGTAGAGTATAAATAGTATATGAAGGTTAACCAAAACAAACAGTCCACACAGCATAAAACATTCAGTTAATGCAGATCATATATATATATATATATAAGAAATAACATTTCTGCATTTACTGCAAAAAAAACCTATCTGCAGCAGCCCCAAAACGACGCTATTTCATTTGTTTTTTCTTTCCTCTTTATATCTGATTTACCCCACTTTTAATTTTCCCTGCAAGTACCCCAACGGCACAATGGAAACCTAGGGTAATGGATCCAAATCAAGGATTAACTCACGGTGCTCAGAATTCACGTCGTTTGTTTATATCCCTTCAATCATGGATAAGATTTTGTCCTTCCTCTTCCTCTTCTTCCTTGCGGTTGCTGACTCCGATTCAGCGCAAAGTTTATTAGCTCCGTTCTTTTCTGCAACTGGCTGTGATTCAGGCAGCAGTACAGGGTCTGATTCTTTTGGAGATAATGGGTCCAAATTAGGGATTGACTCATGGTGCTCAGATTGAGCATTGTTTGTTTCTTCCCCTTCACACGTAGACAAGCTTGTCCCCTTCCGCTTCTTCTTCTTCTTTCTTGGGGTTGTTGAGTCTGGTTCAGAGGAAAGTCCATTAGCATCGTTCTTCTTCTTTCTTGGGGTTGTTGAGTCTGGTTCACGTTCTCATCTTCTTCGTCTTCATCACCCTAGGATTTCATTGTGCCGTCAGGGTACTTGCAGGGAAGATTAAAAGTGGGGTAAATCAGATATAAAGAGAAAAAAAGAAAAGAAAAAAGAAAACGAAATAGCATCATTTTGGGGCATGTTGCAGATGGATTTTTCTGCAATAAATGCATACATGTTATTCCCATATATATATATATATATGACATATTTACTTTACCAAATATCGATTAATACTTAGTTATTTTAAAAAATAAAACTATAAATTTGGGTAAAAGTCTTATATATCCCAAGTTTATATAAACAAGAGAAAATACGATTAAATAAATTAAACCAGTCTCTACAGATTAACTATTCGGTGGATGACATTCATTCATAAAACTTTCTATTTCAACTAAAAATTCATTTTCATAATAAAACTAAACTAAAATATATTATTCAACCTCCATAAAAAGGTATCATTTAAATATTTTACTAAAAATTTCTGTTATCGCTTACCGCTTGAGTTTAATCTAAACGTTTGGAAAAATGTTCAATAAAAATTAAAAAAGAAACATAATAAAAACTTGGTGTACTTTAAGATCTAAACATAATGATTTATGAATTCTTATCGTATGTGTATCAAAACTCCAAGATTTTAATCAGAAAAGTAAGCCTATTCTTTATATTCTCTGATCTTTACCCGTGATATAGTGTATGAAATATATTTTCATAATTAATTTATATTAGTTTGGTGATTATGTAATATTTTTGTACGTTTTGAGGACTTCATGCATCAATTAGATACTGTAATTATATTGTTAAGATAAATAGGCTATTCATAACGTGCTTGAAATTTTTAATGTAGTCATGAAATTCAAAGATGCTATTACTATGCAACGTTTTTATACTAAACTTTAGAGGGAGTAGCTTGACACGTCAAACTGGATATTGTGATTATATTGTTCTTACCCTGAAGTAAGGGTGTATGCCCACGCATGATAAATAGTTTTTAATTAGTTTATGAAAGTGAAAATAAATTAGGCTCAAACTTTAGCTAACAACTAATCTAAACTCGTAACTTACGCCTTAAGCTTGAGTTTTGCTTATACTTCATCTTTTCTATCAATGAAAGAAATTATTCATACATAGCTTAAATCATGAATATTTTTAGAATATCTTAAAATTGTAAATTTGTAATTAATTAATAACAGTATGATTGGATTTTGAATTTGGCGCGCATGTTCATGGAATATTGAATGGAATAGGGTGGGGAATTATGATGCCAACAGGAGCAATAATGGGACGTTATCTAAAAAGATTGGAAGCTACTGGAGCAACATGGTTCCATTTACACAGAGCATGTCAGACTCTTGCTTATATCATTGGCACTATTGGCTTCGCTCTCGGCATCTTCTTGTCAGGCCCATCTCTCTCGTCTCTATCTCCTTATGGTTTTGTTCATGCCTCAATTGGAATCGCCGTGTTTGTCTCTGCAACTATTCAAGTCTTGGCTGCTATATTCCTTAGACCCGACAAACATCACAAGGCCAGAATCTTCTGGAACATCTTCCACTACGTCGTTGGCTATGGAGTCATTTTCCTCTCCATCTTCAACATGTTTAGAGGCTTCTCCTTTTCAAACTCCTACCACAGTTGGAAGAATGCTTATTTTGGCGTCATCGTCTCATTGGGTTGCGTGGCTCTGATACTAGAAGCCATTACTTGATTCTTCTTCTGCAAAAGGAGGAACAAGAAGAAGATGAATTTGAAGGAGACATCTGCTGATGACAACGTTCCACCCCGAGAGATTGTATGAACCATATATTCCTAGATAAGACATATCACTTGGATTATAATTGTATATACAGTACTTTGTAATGCATTTTTAAGATTATATAAGTTTGAAGTATTGTACCCATATCATACTTTTAAATATTTAAAACTGTTATAATTATTTTCATCTTATATTTCTAATTTAATTAAAGAAATAAAAATTACATATTTTATAGTATTTTGGGTATTTGTTTCTCTTTTTTTAAACATCCTGGGCAAATTTTCATCTAAAAATATCTTCGGGAGCAAATTCGGTGCTAAAAAAAATTTCGGGGCTTATTTGCTCCTTTTGTAAACTTCCGGGAAAAAATGATACCAAAAAAACTTTCGGTCTTTGAAAAAGATATAAGAAGCCTATACATATATGTACATGAGGTGATTAAATCATCAAACTGAAAGATAAAAACTGTACAAACAAATTCTAACGTGGAGAACTTCTAACTAGTGGGGAAGTCGCGAGATGAATAAATAATTATACAGCGATCCTATTGTCGATGTTACATTTTCCTATATTAGTGTCATCAATATTTGTCGTACTTTTTGTGACTTTCTGTACAAAAATATTCAGGTCATTTAAAATGGAATATTATAAAATAATTACATGACTTGTTATTTTTACAAATAAATATTGCTTATTGTGAAACATTAAAATAATTATCCAATCACAGAGATTAAATTATATAACAAATAGGGAAAAACACTTCTCATGTTGTAGGAGAAGTGTTTTCTCATGTTACACACACATGAAATGGTGGGACTCATATATATATAATTAGCATTATATATATGTGGGTCCCACCATTTTATATGTGTGTAGGAATCTTCTTCTTCTCATGCAACATGAGAAGTGTAAACCCCTAACAAATATTACATAACTCACAAAGCAATGCGTTAGAACCACAAATTGTTTTTCTGTGCTTGCAAAAGTTTCAGAAGCTCAAAAAGTCAAAATGCTATTTATCATTTTTCTGGCGCAACGCACAGATAACAATACTCGTTATATTACATATTCTAAAGCCAAGTAAAATAAAAAGTGTTGAAATAGATTATTCTTATTTTTAAAGGAAACAAACAACATATTTTCAGTTATGTAAACTCTCCAAACTTTTCTCATGGAATATAGAATACAATATAATTAGAATAGTTTTAAATATAAAACACATTTTGAATTCTGTTATTAGGATTGTTTGGCTAACGTTAATAGGATATTTGGAAGTTTTTGTTTAGTAGCTGGAATGCTCCTGGATTTTTTTTTTAATGATCGTATTCTTAAGTTTGAAAAACAAGTTTTAAAATATTGATAATCATTGTTAGCTTGTTGGTAACGCTAATCGTGTCAAAGAAATAAGGTTTGTTGCATACGCGTGTAAAACTATTATTTCTTGATAATATATATTACGGTTTAAGTAGAAAATATATTCTTCTTTATTAATTACAAAGTAACAAAATAAATCCAGGTCGTGTTAGCTTTTTTTATTATTATTAATTTATTAGATATACTATATTATATTTTAATATTTTAATTATACTAGGATGTTCCAGATATTTAGTTTTTTTATTTTTTTTTCAACGATTTATTTCATTATTTACATACAATATTTCGAAAATTTTGACTAAATTTACCTATTAATTGTTTAATGTCCCACCTCATTTTATTGGGGCAAACCTGTAGGAAAAAAACATTTAAGATAGTTTGAGATTGTATGTATTAAAACTGAATATTTTTCCTAAAACAAAGATTCACGAAGATGATTTAGTTAATGTTAAAAAGGAATATCTATACTAAAAAAGATGATTTAGCGGCTGTATATCAAGATTAAATTATATAAAAGGATTGATATTGAAATATCAAACGAAATTAGTTTTTTTTTTTGGTCAATTTGTTTGAAGATATCAAGAACTTTATAGACAACTGTTATAATGACCAAATTATGAGTTTTTTCCGGACACCAAATAATAGATCGTATATGAACCATATATTCTTAGATAAGTCATATCACTTGGATTATAATTGTATATACAATACTTTGTAACGCATTTTTAAGATTATATAGGTTTGAAGTATCGTACCCGTATCATACTGTTCAAAAGTTTAAATTTTTAAACTTGTTATAATTATATTTTATCTTATACTTCTAATTTAATTTAAGAAATATAAATTACATATTTTATAGTATTTTGGGTAATTTTTGCTCTTTTTTTAAACATCCTGGGCAAATTTTTTTCTAAAAACATCTTCAGGAGCAAATTCGATGCTAAAAAAACTTTCAGGGCATATTTGCTCCTTTTTGTAAACTTTCAGGATAAAAATGATACCAAAAAAATTATCGGGTCTTGAATGCTTTCGAAGCCAATTCTTTCGTGGCAAAAATGGTATTTAACCCTAGTATTTTTATATGTAATAAAATATTTAAAATCTGGAATTTTGTAGATAAAGGAAAATTAATGAATATTTTAATGAAGTAAATTCATGAGATAAAAATGTTATAGAAAATTGTTATAATTATAGAGTAAATTGTCAAAAAAGTTACGGAAAAATCGATGAAATTGACCGAAAATGATATCATGGTGATAAAAACCCCATTATGATAAATACTAGAAAGATCATGAAAAATTATGAGAAAATTATGGGAGTATTATCTTTAATTATGAGAATTTAATAAATTATTTCAGAGGAAATAACATGAAGAAAAGTTTAAAAAAGATTTCGTAACCATCAAACTGAAAGATAAAAACATTGTTAATATTTTACATAGGATATAAAATGACAATGTCGGATAAAAGTTTGTAAGATAACAATATACTGTAAAATTGGTAAAGATAAATATATGAAGAAACCTGATCCTAAAAAGATCATTAAACAAAGAAATTAGGTCTGATTAAGCCTTAACGAAGGCAGGGGTAAAACGAGAATTTTTGGTAAAAAATATTATATTTTTAAAAAATGGAAAAAATTATGGAAAAATAATTAAAACTGAATTTTAAAATTAAGGGGTCGAAATTATTAATATTTTTAATTAAAAAGAATTGTTTAAATAATTAAAATGATAATTAGAATAAAATAATAATATAATGCGGTGAGTCGGCAATAGGCGACCATAGGGAAAAGTCGAAATAAATTCTACGGTAAACCAGAGGTAAAAGTATTTTCAGACTGATCAAATTAGGTACAAGTGAAATTCTACACGAAGAAAGAATTTACCGATTATTCCGCAACCGAAAAACCCTAATTCCTAATAAGACGAAAAGCCGATCGGATAGAGTAGAGCCGTTAGGCAAAGTGAGAACCTATAGAAACAATTGCGTGTTTTCAAACACGGTATTAAGTTAGGCAACAACCGCACATTTTACGATTCAGTTATTGTCCGTAAGTTGGTTCTATCGTGTTTACGTAACGGACGCGTTTGTCCGAATATCTTCCGACGTCCGGAAAATACCTGGATATGATCAAAAAGAGGATCAAAATAGATAATATGAAGGAGGATGAAAAGATCTCCAAAGTCACATGCCCGGATTTTTGAGTTTCGCGAAATCGCGCGAAACGGACACCGACGGGTAGCTTTATCGGGCCGAAGGCCATAAAGCAAGAGCCATCATGGATGACAACTCATCCATTGACTTTAGGGCTCTTAGATTTCGATCTTGACCATGGATGACCAAGAGTGTTTTGTCCTCAAAAATGCGATCCAACGGCCGGAATCCGATCTGAAGACTTTTGTGGAAATTCCCACCTTGTCCCTATTTTTCCCTATAAATAGCAAGCTCTCTTGCTCTCATTCTTCACACAAAATCCGAATCCTAGAGAGAGGTTCTAGAGAGAGAAGCTCGGAAAAATTCCGCCTTAGCTCCGAGTAAGTTTTTCTCGTCCTTAGTTTTTAGTTTCCGTAGTTCTTTCGGTAGTTATAGTAGAACTTTGTTTTGATCTAGGAAGTTTCGAATATATTCTTATGCTTGTTTTTAAGCCTCATTGCATTGAAAGATGCCCGACGAGGTAAAAACATAGTGAGGATAATTTTGAAATGGAGTACGGTCAAAGTAACGAGTTCGCGAAATTCCGCCAAATTAGGGGTAGAAGGGCGAAATGGTAATTTTTACCTAAAATGCCAGTTATGATGTCAAATCACTAATGAAAGTGGAATTACTCCTATAGGGCATCAGAAACTCTGATTTGCTGCCGTTACGCTGCCCAACGTGCCGCTGGTGAACATTTCACTTTTTTCCGTAAAAAGTACGTTTTTCCGCCAGAAGTACCTAACGTCGTCAACGAAGGTACGGACGCGTACTGTAACACTAATCTTGTACTTCTTAAATGCATATATGTGTGATAGATACGTTCGTAGACCGATATACAGACAGTTTTACACGGGTTATAGTCATGATAACGCCGTATGTTTTTCTAGCGCGAGAACACGAGTGGTATTTTATTGTTGTTTTACTATAAAATATTTAAATATTTTGTATTGGGACAATCCTATAAAAAGACAATTCAATTAATCAAATTCTAATTTGGGTCACCAAATTTAAAAAATGATAAATTAGGTTATGTGACACAATTAGGAATTTAGAAATTGGGAGAAGTTACATTCATACCCCTTAGTTGATATATCCATGCTTCTCAAAAAATTGACATAGACGCAAAAAACTGCAGGAAAGCTTCTCACACTTCTTGAAATCATTGAAGCAAACAGAACCCCATTTTGCCGAAGACTTTGCACCCAAGCTAGGTTCATTCATGACTTCATTCTTAACTCATTCAATCATCACAATATATAAGCTAAGAAAGCTATACATAAATGTAGATGAGGCGATTAAATCATCAAACTGAAAGATAAAAATTGTACAAACAAATTCTAACGAGGAGGAGTTCTAGCTAGTGGGGAAGTCAGCAGATGAATAAATAATTATATAGCGATCCTATTGTCGATGTTACATTTTCAGTATAAAAATATACAGGTCATTTATATATTTATTATTACAAATAGATATTGCTTATTGTGAAACAATAAAATAATTATCCAATCATATAGTTTAAATTATATAATAAATATTATATACTTCACAAAGCAATGCTTTAGAACCTTAAACTGTATTTTCTATGTGTGCTTGTAAAAGTTTCGGAAGCTCAAAAAGTCAAAATACTATATATGATTTTTCTCGTGCAACGCACAGATAAAATACTTGTTATATTAGATATTCCAACACCAAGTAAAATAAAAAGTGTTAAAATTGATTTTTTTTTTAAAAAAAAAACAACATATTTTTAGTTATGTCAACTCTCCAAACTTTTCTCATGGAATATGTAGAATACAATATAATTTGAATAGTTTTAAATATGAAAAACATTTAGAATTATGTTATTAGTATTATTTGGCTAACCACACTAGGATATTTGGAAGTTTTTGTTTAAAAGCTGGAATGCTCCTGGAATTTTTTTTAATGATCGTATTTTTAAGTTTCAAAAACATGTTTTAAAATATTGATACTCGTTGATTAGCTTGTTGGTAACGCTAATTGTGTCAGGAAAAAAAGGTTTATTATCTACCCGTGTAAAGCTATGTTTTCTTGATAATTGATGCCTTGCTTTTTGCCGCTAAAACAATCAATTAAACTAGGTCCTAATTAATTATACAATATAGGGTCAACCTAGGTCATTCTCTCAAGAAACAATCTGTGGGTTTTTCTTTAGGTTGAATTTTGGTGATAAAAAATGCAATAAAATGAAATTAAACTAATTAAATGCAAAATCAATTGACTCTGAAACCTAAATGAAGATGAAACTAATCTATATGAATTTGAATGCAATTTGGGGTTGTTATGAGAGAAGAATTAAATTTTAAGAAAAGATTAATTAAAAACAAATCAAACAATAAAGATCTAATTCAGATACGATGATAAATGAGACAACTTAGGATTCACATGAAGTTAGCTTTTTTTTTTAGCCCAAATCAATTAATTAGACCAAAGGGAGATTAATAAAAGATTGGAATTAATGAATTTAATTACTTAATTGAAACATGTGAAACCCTCAAGTTCAATAACACTTATTCCACTCGAAAAGTCATAGTGAAATAAGTGGTGGTTAATTAAACTCATTAAAAACCAATCACAGTTAATTTCTAAATAATTTTAGAATCTTGTTTACAATTGTCCAATTGAACAACTATACAATTCATCAACCTAATTAAACAAGTAAGAGTATAAACCAAATTAACAATTAAATTAATAATGAAAACTTGATTAAAAATTCAATTTCAATCCAAAGGTTGCAAACAAAAATCCAACAATTGTCTCAAGCACAATTCAAATCCAAATTATCAATTCAATTCAAATTAAATAACATGTTTACAATCTAAAACTAGATTGTTCTCAAGAAAACAACTCAAAATTATCTAAAACTAAATAATCTTAAGTCTTGGAATAAATAAATAAAAGGAAAAACACCCTCATGTAGTCTTTAAGTGTAAGCTCTAGGCCTTAGCTTCCTCCATGCTCCTCCCAAATTACCTTCCAAAAGACCTCAAGCTGCCATGGAAATCATTCCTCCTCCAAACACTAGACTAGCCACGGCCATGAAGAAATATGGAGAAGAATGGATAAATTCAATTATCACCGTCACTACGCATCCACTGGATAAAATATCAATTGAATTAATTGATGGAGTTGAAATACGTGATCTGTGGCTGCGTATCTTTTTCTTCGTGCGTGTCTGCGGCGGCGTCTTTTCCGAGCATCCCCGTAGCACTCTGCGGCTAGGTAAATTAATGGGAGGAAGATAAGGCTTTTTTGGATACCAACTTGAGTCCATTAAAATATAAAAAGCCCAATAAAATTCCACCATAAGATTTCCTTTTAACTTCCCTGAAAAATTCTGCACTATAGGATCTTCTAATATGATAGAATCGTGATCTATTATATATTTAGAAATACTCCTTCCGGTCCTAATTATAAGACAACATTTGTGAGTTAGTTTTGATCATAATTATAGGACAACATTCCAATTTTTGTCAATTTCTTCCTAAAATACCCTTATTTTATTCTCTCAAGTGTGTTTGGTTTTTTGATAAGTATATGTATGTGAGTGCGTAAAGTCATCCAATCAGTAAAACTCTTAGATATATATATGTATGTGTGTGTGTGTGTCTATGTATGAATATATGTGTGGGTCTGTGTATATATGTGTGTGTATATATATATATGTGTGTGTGTCTGTGTCTACACACAAATATATATAGACACACACATATATGGGTGCGTGTGTGTGTGAATGTGTATGTGTATACATATATTTATGTATGTGTGTCTGTGTATATATGTGTGTATCTACACACAAATATATATAGACACACACATGTGTATGTGTGTGTTGTGCTTACATATATGTATATCTGTGTGTGTACATATATAAACATACACACATATATATATATTTACATATATATATATATATATTTGTGTGTGTGTGTGCGCACATATATGTGTGTAGATATATGAACACACACACACATGATAATATATATATATATATATATATGTATGTGTGTATATATACACACACACATATGTATATATAGCAAGACCATTATTACAATTAGACAGCATGTGGAAAAAAAAATTCTAGATCGGAGTGGTATGTGGCAGGAGCTATTGATTCACTTTTACTTATGTCATTTTAAATTTATATAAGAACATTTTAGGAAAATGAGTAAAATTAACTAATTTAACTTCTTTCCTTAATCTCCCCAAAATCGGTTAAATATGTCTTATAATTAGGATCGGAGGGAGTATTATTGGGTAAAGGAGCAAAAATATACATGTACTTTACCCCCGAGAATGCCTAGCACCATATGCTTTTTTTGGGGGCAAAAATATACATGTAGTTACATTTTAGGAACAAAAATACCGTTTGACCGTTAAGTTTGACTTTTTTGCTGACTGAACGATGACGTGGAATGTCCACGTGGCATCCAGCTGGACCAAACAATTCTACGTGGCATGTGTACGATGACATGGCATGTCCACGTGAACATGCCACGTCATTGTCCAGTCAGCAAAAAAGTCAAACTTAACGGTCAAACGATATTTTTGCTTCTAAAACGTAACTACATGTGTATTTTTGCTCCCAAAAAAAGCATATGGTGCTGGGCGCTCCCGGGAGTAAAGCACATGTGTATTTTTGCTTCTTTACCCAGTATTATTTAATCACAAGATAGCAATCAGAATATTAATAATTTAAGCCCAATAATCTTATAATTAATTCTGATTTATATTATTTCCTAAAATTGGCTAACAATCCAAATATTATCTAATAATTCCAAATTAGCCTAAAATAATCCCTAAAATAAATGAATAAGGCGGGATAAAATATATGAAAATTGAGATTTATCAATAATATTATGATTTAAGTAGAAAATATATTCTTAGTTATTAATTAAAAAGAAATAAAATAAATCCAGATCGTGTCAGCTTTTTTTTTTTTTGGTAAAGGTTGTGTTTGCTTTTTTATTAATTTATTAAATATACTATGATTTAAGTAGAATATATATTCTTATTTATTAATTAAAAAGTAATAAAATAAATCTAGGTCGTGGCTTCTCTCTCGGCATTTTCTTGTCAAGCCCATCTTTCTTGTCTCTGTCTCCTTATGGTTTTGTTCATGCCTCCATTGGAATTGTCATGTTTGTCTTTGCAACTGTTCAAGTCTTGGCTGTTGTATTCTTTAGACCCGACAAACATCACAAGGCTAGAATCTTATGGAATGTCTTCCACTACGTCCTTGGCTATGGAGTCATTTTCCTCTCCATCTTCAACATGTTTAGAGGCTTCTCCTTTTCAAACTCTTACCATAATTAGAAGAATGCTTATTTTGGTGTCATCGTTTCATTGGGTTGTGTGACTCTGATACTATAAGTCATATCTTGGTTCTTCTTCTGCAATAGAAGGAACAAGAAGATGATGAATTTCAAGGAGACATATGATGATGACAACTTTCCACCCCAAGACATCATATGAACAATATATTCCTAGATAACACATATCACTTAGATTATAATTGTATCTACAGTGTGTTTTTGTAATACATTTTTATGATTACATAAGTTTGAAGTATCATACTTTTAAATATTTAAAACTATTCTAATTATATTTTATCTCATATTTCTAATTTAATTAAAGAAATATAAATTACATATTTTATAGTCTTTTATATATAAAAAAAATATTTAAATATTTTATATTTTCTAGTGTTCACCACAAATTATTTTAATCTAAAAGTTATGTCACACTATATTAATTTAACATGAAATAACCATTTTTAGAACAATTTTGTACTTTAAAAAAATGACATGTGGACTGTCAACTCAACATTTTTAGTTAATTAACAGTTAAAATTAACTAAAATAATGTATTAGATAAAATTACTCCAATTATGATATTTTTAGGGTAAAATTTCCCATCAAAAAAAATTTGTCATAAAATTACCTCAATTAAAACTTCCCCAACAAAATTATCCATCCTTAAAAACTTGGGAAAATGATAGCCAGGTCCCAAAGAGCATAAAAAATTATAAAAAAGTCCCAACAGAAATTCACATATTTGATATTATTTGTATTGAAACAAAATCCAGGTTTTTAAATTTGGGAAAATGACAGCCAGGTCCCAAGGACCATAAAAAAGTACAAAAAAGTTCCAACAGAAGTTCACATATCAAAATAGTCCCTAGGGACTTTTTTTGATATTATTTCTATTAACAATAGGAAATGCTATATTTACAACAGAAAATGCTATATTTACAACAAAATTTAAAAATCTAGCCATTTACAACAGAAAAAAAACTATATTTACAACATGAAGTTCCATATTCACATCAGGAAGTTCCATATTCGCAACAAAATTTAAATACCTGGATTTTGTTTCAAACTCAAATCCCTAAGCGTACAGTACATAGGTTATTTACAACATAAAAATGCTAGATTTACAATAGGAAGTGCTATATTCACAACAAAATTTTGAAACTGGTCATTCACAACAGCAAAAGTCATATTCACAATAAGAAGTGCTATATTTACAACAAAATTTAAAAACATGGATTTTGTTTCAATACAAATAATATCTGATATATGAATTTCTGTTGGGACTTTTTTGTAATTTTTTATGGTCATTGGGACCTGACTGTCATTTTCCCTTTAAATTTTGTTGTGAATATAGCATTTCCTTTTGTGAATCTAGCCTTTTTCTGTTATGAATGGCCAGGTTTTAAATTTTGTTGTGAATATAGCACTTCCTATTGTGAATCTAGCCTTTTTCTGTTGTGAATGACCTCTGTATGCTTAGGGACTTATGTTTGAAACAAAATCTAGGTGTTTAAATTTTGTTGTGAATATAGCATTTCCTGTTGTAAATATAGCTTTTTTTGTTGTAAATGGACATATTTTTAAATTTTGTTGTGAATATAGCACTTCCTGTTATGAATATAGCACTTCGTTTTCTCAATACAAACAATATCAAAAAAGTACTTTTTTGATATGTGAATTTCTATTGGTGTTATAAAAATAAAGATATAGAAGAAGTAAAAGATAGTGAACAAGAGCAAGAGAGATTCAAAAGAGAGAAATTCTCATTCAGTTTCTTCGGTGTACATTTGTGAGGGGGTAGGGGACTATTTATAATGGTTGGAGAGTAAGGAAGTTTTATGTAGCTTCTACCTACTCACCACCATGAATGTAGTGGATGACTACCCATTCCCACCATAAAATTAGAGACAACATACTTTCTAGTGGGAACCTTAATGCCCATAATGGGTCATCCACATAATATATTCATAACACTCCCCCTTGGATGTCCATTATGAATGTGCCTCAATAAAAACTTTAACTAGGAAAAACTCAATGGGATAAAAACCTAGCCAAAGAAAAGAGTACATCATCCATTGATACACTTTCCAATGCTGCCTCATTAAAAACCTTTCTAGGAAAACCCAGTGGGACAAAACCCAGATAAGGGAAAAAGAGTACAGAGTGTATCGACTCCCCCTTTTGACAACATCAATTGAGATCTTTAAGTCTTCGAAGACTGATTCCATTGACAAGCTTTTCGAAGGTTGTACCTGGCAGTGATTTGGTAAATAAATCTGCTAGATTTTCACTTGAACTGATGTGCTGGATATTTATTTCACCATCCTTTAGAAGGTCACGAGTGAAGAAGAATTTTGGTGAAATATGCTTCGTTCTATCACCTTTGATATAACCTTATTTAAGTTGGGCAATACACGCATTATTATCTTCATATAGAACTGTTGGGACCAATTTACTTGAAGATAAATGACAAGTTGTTCGTATGTGATGTATTATTGACCTCAACCATACACATTCTCTGTTGGAAATTATGCCCTAGGGGCAAGTCATTTTCCTTTAGTTATCATTTCATTTGCATGTTTATAGTGATAATTGATCCTTGGATATATCTTATAGATTATCCTAAATGTCCCTGGTCGGTCATCTACGCGGGAGCGAAGATGAAATAAGACCGCATGACTTTGATGAGGTATGGAGATACGAATCAAAGTCATGGGCACTTGTAGGAGTACAAGGTCTTGGGACCACCCACTATGAGAAAGCCTGCATGGATTTAGTCATAAGCTTATCTCATGTATAACCGCGTCACAACACCCTTTGACCTGAGATCATCATGGATTCCTACATGATGAGTCGCTGATCTTTGACTTAGTCAAAAGTCACCTTTGACCGGGTGATGATAAAGGCTTGGATCGGGATCAGTGGTTTTCATGCGGAGGAATGTGAATGATCAAGATGGAATTTGTCCCTCACATTTGTAGAGAGATAATATTGGGTAGTCGCAATGTCTTGCTAGAGGCCGCTTGCGACTTGTGGGCTGGTACAGTACTGGCCCACTGCCAATCTCATGTGGGCCTGCAGGGTCACACACAAGAATAGCCCAACACGAGCAAAAGTGTCCAGATTCATTGAATCTTAGATATGTCCAAGATTTAATGAATAAAACATTTAATCTATGATGTATGTATGTATGTATGTATGTATGTATTTATATTATTAAATTTGAAATTAAATATAATAATATTATTTAATAGAGATTATAACATTATCATATAATATTTGTTTTGTATTTAATTTATTTGATAAATTAAATATCTAAAACAAATAGAGATATTGTATCTCATATTTAATTTTCGAATAAAGATATCATATATATGATTTAATTTAAATTGAGATATAGTATCTCATATTTAATTAAATAAAAAGATATCATATCTCATATTTAATTTATAAAGATAAATTAAATATGTAGGCTTATAATTCGGATTAAATAAATATATTAGATTATATCTATTTGATAGATTTAATTAATATATTATTTTAATTGAAATTCGAATTTCAAAATTGATTGGATTAATTTTGAATATTTTAATATGGCTTATTAGGGTTTTAGAAACCATATAATAGATATTAATCTAGTCATATTAAAGAGACTGATGAATTAGAAAAGCCGCGAGAAACCCTAGAGAGAAAAAGAAGAGACGCGAGAATACTGAAGGCGCTAGCACGCTGCCATCCGTGTTCAAGGCTATTCAGTGTGGATATCGGTAGAGGGAGTGGATTCGCTGAGTCGGCTCCTGGTGATCGAGAAAACCGAGCCTATGCTGAAATAGTTCCAAAATTTCAAGTGTCAACTTTCGAAGACCATATCTCCCTGGTCTGAACTCCGTTTTGGTTGGTTCAAACCTTGATTGAACGAATTTTGAGTCTAGTTTCAAATGGCACTAGTTTCAATGCAATTGGATGTGTATATTGGGAGATACATCCAAAATACCGAAGCTTGGTCTGCTGAGTGGCGTGAATTTCACTGTCAACTTCCACAATTCATAGCGCCTTGATCTGAACTCTTTTGGACTTGAATTTTATATCAAAATGACGTATTGGGAATCTAGTTTCATACCAAATTGGTTTCACCTCAATCCGATTTTTGGTTTGAGAGATATAATCAAATTACCAGACCTCACCCAAGCTGAATGTGAAATAAGAGGTGAACACAAGTTCGCGGAGGAGGTAGCCCACGTGTTCAAATTAGAACGAGATGTACTCCAGTTTTCATATAGGCATGGCTTCCTAACGAACCTTGATTTAAACGTGGTTGAGCGATCCTCGGATGGGATTCGTAAAAGTTTTCAATTCCGCTGCGTGTACGGATCCCTACATTCTCGAATTGCTTCATGCATTGCTAGAATTTCTGCATGGTTAGATGATGTGGCTTATATAGTCTGTTTCATAGAACGCCACGAAATAGTTGCACCTCAACATGTAAATAGATAGCTTGTTTGTGATTTACCATTGTGAGGATCAGACAAAAATCCAACATCTGCATAACCAACCAGTCCATGCTTCGATACATTTGAATAATATAACCCCATGTCCATAGTTCCTCTGAGGTAACGAAGAATGTGTTTTATTCCATTCCAATGCCTTCGTGTTGGTGAAGAACTATATCTTGATAATAAATTAACAGCAAATGATATATCAGGTCGTTTGTGATTAGCAAGATACATTAATGCTCCAATAGCACTGAGGTATGGTACTTCTGGACCAAGTAGTTCTTCTTCACCTTCATCATTAATTACTCGAGGTCGAAATGGATCTTTATCCACTTGCAAAGACCTTAAATCATTGGAGTAGATAATGGATGTGACTTATCCATATAAAATCGCTCTAGCACCTTCTTTGTATAAGTTTCTTGATATACAAAGATCTCATCCTTTAGGTACTCGACCTGTAGTCCAAGACAAAATTTCGTTTTGCCCAAGTCTTTCATTTCAAATTTTTTCTTCAAACAATTAATTGCCTTTTGAAGCTCTTCAGGAGTTCCAATGATGTTAATATCATCAACATAAACAACAATTATAGCAAATTCATTTCTAGATCTTTTCATAAAAATGCATGGGCATATTGGGTCATTTTTGTACCCTTCTTTCAACAAATATTCCTTAAGGCAATTATACCACATGCACCCTGATTGCTTCAAGTCATACAGAGACTTATTTAACTTAATTGAGTATTGTTCTCGAGAATTTGAATTAGATGCTTCTGGCACCTTGAGTCCCTCAGGGACTTTCATATAAATATCATTGTCAAGTGAGCCATACAAATAGGTTGTCACAACATCCATTAAACGCAAATCAAATCCTTCATTTACTGCTAAGCTAATCAAATAACGAAAAGTAGTTGCATCCACTACTGGTGAATACGTTTCTTCAAAATCAATGCCAGGTCTTTGTGTAAAGCCTTGGGCTACAAGACGTGCCTTATATCTTGTAATTTCACCCTTTTCATTTCTTTTTCTTACAAAGACCCATTTGTATCCAACTGGCTTTACATCTTCAGGTGTATGGACTATAGGTCCAAATGCTTTTCGTTTTTCTAGCGATTTCAATTCTGCATTAATGGCATCATTCCATAAAGACCAATCCTTTCGATGTTGGCACTCGCTAATGGATTTTGGCTCTTGATCCTTATTATCATTCATTACATTATATGCTATATGATAAGCAAAGATGTCGTCGATGTTGACTTCATTTCGATCCCATCGGATACCATTCATAACATAGTTTATTGAGATTTCATTATTTTCATATAGTTCAGGTACCTGGGTCTCTTCGGGGACTACAACATTCTCTTCTGAAGATATCTCTACTAGGGATAGTAACTCTTCAGGAGATGACTCTTCTAGAGCTACTAACTTCTCTTGATTATCCTCGACTTGACCATTTATATTCTTAACTCCTTTTCTCATTCGAGGATTTTTATCTTTGGAACCGATGGGTCTGCCACACTTCAAGCTTGCTTTAGATTCATTTATAATATGTTGTCCTTCAGGGACATCAATTCGAATAGGAGCATTAGCAGTTGGGACATGTGACTTTGTCACTTTCTTTGGGTCAGTAAATGCTTCTGGCATTCGATTAGCTAAATTCTATAAATGAATTATGTTTTGAACTTCTAGTTCACATTGTTTTGTACGAGGATCAAAATGAGCCAATGACAATTCACTCTAGCTAATCTCTTTACCCAACTGCTTATTTTCTCCCCCTAATGTTGGGAAAATTGATTCATCAAAATGACAATTGGCAAATCGTGCCGTAAATAAATATCCTGTAGATGGTTCTAAATATTGTATGATTGAAGGAGATTCATACCCAACATATATTCCCCTTCTTCTTTGTGGACCCATTTTAGTACGTTGAGGTGGTGCTATTGGCACATATACTGCACACCCAAAAATTCTTATATGGGAAATATTAGGTTCTAGACCAAAAACCATTTGTAAGGGGGAAAACTTTAAGTAACTAGTTCGTCTAATACGAATTAACATTGCTATATGCAAAATAGCATGGCCCCAAGCAGAAATTGGGAGATTATATCTCATAAGTAAAGGTCTTGCAATGAGTTGCAATCGTTTAATCAATGATTCTGCAAGTCCACTTTGAGTATGAACATGAGCTACAGGATGTTCAACGTCAATTCCAAGGGACATACAATATTCATTAAAAGCTTGTGAAGTAAATTCACCAGCATTATCAAGGCGTATTTTCTTGATAGGATAATCAGGGTGATGTGTTCTTAATCTAATCAATTGAGCAAGTAATCTCGCAAACGCCAGGTTGCGAGAAGATAATAAGCAAACATGCGACCATTTGGTTGATGCATCAATTAAAACCATATAGTATCTAAATGGTCCGCATGGTGGATGTATTGGCCCACAAATATCTCCCTGTATTCGTTCTATAAATGTGAGAGACTCACTTTCCACTTTGCTTGGTGATAGCCGAAAAATTAACTTTCCCTTGGAACATGCAGCACATGAGAAATCATGGGATTGTGGTATTTGTCTACACTTCAAGGTATGTCCAGATAAATTCTCAATTATTTGTCGCATCATGGTTGACCCTGGATGGCCTAACCGGTCATGCCAAACATTAAATTCATTAGTAAACTTCTGGTTTACAGTGGCAAACTTCTGGTCTTTATTGGTAAACTTCTGGTTTATAATAGCATGTGTTTCAATTGTGCTTATAAATGTATAATACAAACCAGAAGAAAAGGCAGGAAAACTTTCTAATATGCATTTTCTACCAGAAACTATATTTGTGATAGCAAGACATTCCTGATTCCTTTTAGTTGTTGTTTCTATATGATATCCATTTCTGTGGATATCTTTGAAACTCAATAAGTTTCTCTTAGATTTGGTAGAATAAAATGCATTACCAATACATAATTTTGTTCCTTCAGGTAATAAAATATTAGCTCTTCCGGAGCCTTCAATCAAATTCATATTACCAGATATAGTTTGAACATTGGCTTCTTACATTACCAAGGAAGAAAAATATTTATCATTTTTTAGTATGGTGTGGGTTGTTGCGCTATCAACGAGACACAAATCTTTAGGATTGGTAAGATTCATTCTTCATTAGAAGATACATGAAAATAAATAAAAACATAATTAAAAGAAATACATATGATAGAAGAAAGTTTAAACATACTAGATCATAACAATTCCAAATGGGAAAAGATAATTTACACTAAGAAATCAGCAACATCCAAATAAGTAAAATCAACATCATCAAACTCAGAATTCTCAGCCTAATCAATATTCAAATGAGTAAAATCAACATCTTCAAACTTGGAATTCTCAACATGATTTACTTCAATCTTTGACCCTTTACCCTTGCTTTTTATTGATTCTTGGTAAAGTTCAACTAAGTGTCTTGGCGTACAACAGGTACGGGACCAATGACCTTTGCCACCACAACGATAGCATGCATTTTCAGCATGTTTGGTATGCCCACTAGTTCCACTAATTTCCCTTTTGTGGTGCTTATCAATCTTTCCCCACTTTGGGTTTCGGAAATTTGATCCACCACGATTTGGACCACGCCCACGGTTGTAGCCACCTTTACGTCCACGTCCTCGTCTATTAAAAGATTCATTAGTTACTGCATTCGCTTACGGGAATGGAGTTGAGCCTATTGGACGGGATTCATGATTTTTCAATAAAAGCTCATTGTTTTGTTCAGCCACAAGAAATTAATTCAGCATATTTCTTGAAACCTTTTTCATGATATTGCTGCTGCAGGAGCAAATTGGATGCATGAAATGTGGAGAATGTTTTTTCTAACATATCTTCATCAGTAATATTCTCTCCACATAATTTTAACTGAGAAGTAATTTTGAACATGGCTGAGTTATACTCGCTCACAGTTTTAAAATCTTGCAAACGCAAATGTATCCAGTCATAACGAGCTTTTGGGAGGATGACCATTTTCTGGTGGTCATATCTATCTTTCAAATTGTTCCACAGAACAAGTGGATCTTTCACTGTCAAAAATTCAATTTTTAGACCTTCATGCAAATGGCGGCGCAGAAAAATCATGGATTTGGCTTTATCTTGATTAGATGCCTCATTCCCTACTTTTATTGTGTCTTCCAGACCAAGGGCATTCAGATGGATTTCCGCATCTAGCATCCAAGATAAATAGTTCTTCCCGGTAATATCAAGAGCCACAAATTCAAGTTTTGCAAGGTTTGACATGGTTGTGAGACTTCGTAAGAGCTCTCGTGTTGATAACGTGTTATAAAAATAAAGATATAGAAGAAGTAAAAGATAGAGAACAAGGGCAAGAGAGGTTCAAAAGAGAGAAATTCTCATTCAGTTTCTTCGGTGTACATTTATGAGGGGGTAGGGGACTATTTATAATGGTTGGAGAGTAGGGAAGTTTTATGTAGCTTCTACCCACTCACCACCATGAATGTAGTGGGTGACTACCCACTTCCCACCATAACAGTAGTGGGAACTTTAATGCCCATAATGGGTCATCCATATAATATATTAATAACAATTGGGACTTTTTTACTATTTTTTATAATCCTTGGATCTGGCTGTCATTTTCCCTAAAAACTTCTCCCCACTTTCCTTCTCCATATTTCTTCATCGTATTCACGCGAATAACAAATACTAAGGGCCCGTTTGGTTCAGGGAACATTTGAGGAGGGAAAGGAACTTAAAGAAGGGAAAGGAATTTAAGGGAAGATTGAGAGGGAACTTTAAAAAGTTGAGCTGTTTGGTTGACATGGGAATATAATTAAGTTGAGGGAAGATAAATTGTTTGGTATGAAGAATTGGGTGTTGGTTAAGTGGGAAAGTTTGGTAAAATTCCCTAAATGCCCCCAGAAAAAAAAGCCAGATAACCTTTTTTTGTTGTTCGTCTTGCGATTTGTACAGAAACAGATGCAAATTGAATCGCGTCTTTGAGGAGAAAGGGAATTGGTGGAGAGCTCAATTCGATTTGAAATCGTGACAACGCGACGATCATAACGGCTGCCGGAGGTGCAAAGGACGTCGAACTGACATGGAAGGAAAAAGAGGGGGACAACACCAAATGAACCAATCTTCTGCGGACATGAATTTTGCAAGAGGAATAGGGAAGGAAATCTGTGAACATTGAACCCAGGTGCTGATTTGATAGGGAAAAAATGAAAATGAAAATTTGTCGGTGCTAAAACCCAGAAATTGTAAAGTGGATGCAATAAAATGACGACGTTGGTAAGAAAAAACAGAGTTCGTTAAAGGAAATAACGAAATGGACTGGAATGTGTGATGTAACAATTTATCATAACGTTGGAGCTTGAACATGACAATAACCAAACCGATCTATTTGAAAGTGGGTACAGAATCTGATAAAGTTGAGGTGAAATGCAGGAAACTATCGTAGTAGGCAAAAAGAAAAGGATATATTTGGAGAAGTTGACAAGTCCATGATCATAGTTGATAACTGAGCAACTTAATAAGCACTGAGGTATAAAAAATGCATAGCACTGTGTTTAATTGCACAAAAGGTGATTGCAAGTGCAGCAATGTGATGCACAGAAATGGCGTGGTTATAGTCCAAGCAATATCACCATAACTTGCAGTCAACCTAAAGGTGGGTGCAAGGAATTAAAATAAAACCACTTTGGCCTTTTCAAATGCTGTATAAAAATGGACAAAAAATTACCTTTAACGAACTGAATCCACCCCACAAATGGCCAAATGTCATGCACAGAAATGGGTTGGTGATAGTTGAAGCAATATCACCAACACTTGCATTCAATGCAATGTGGGTTAAAGGAAGTAAAATGAAACCATGTTGGCCTTCTCAAATGTTGCATTAAAATGAAGAAACAAGTCACATTGAAGGACCATAAAGCACCCCACAAATTCAGCAACGTTTTAAAAAAATAAGGTTGTGTTGTAGATGAATGAAAATGACCATAATGTGGATTTAATGGAAGATGTAAAAAGTAAACCAGTTTATGGTGGTCAAATGCTGCATAAAAATGATGAAAAAAAATAAACTCATTGAAGGACCTTACTGCAGTCCACAAAAATGGTGCATAATATCCATAGGTGGTGAAAAGTTTGCTGCATTTAACCAAACTTCAGGAGAAAAAAAAACCAACCGAAGCCATGTATGTGGCAATGGACAGTTGCAGCAGTAGACCAACAATTACAACACCAAACCAAATAGTGTAGCCAGCATGTAAAACAAGTCAGGTAAGTTATATATCATCCATGAAGGTCAATGTCACACAACACATTGAAGTGCCAACCTAACAGTAAAGTTCGAACCAAACAGTCAAGCTCGAACTCAGCTGACATAATGTGAACCAGCACACTAAACCAAAACGACTATCCTGAATCATCTCAAAAAACATTTAAACAGGTCAGCAGGAGTAATGACTTATCATGTTAGCCAACCTACCCTACTGAATCATCTCAAAAAAGATTAAAACATAAAAGCAAAAGTAATATCTATTTCTTCTTCTTCGTCTTAGCTGGCGACTTCCTAGTAGTGCCCTGTCTTGTTGATGAAGTGCATGAGCCAAGGAGGTTAACTGGGATGTACATGGGGGTTGGAGGCCTAGGGGATGGAGCAGGAATATGTGATTCAGCTGAGAAGATATGGGGCAAATTTTGAGCTGCCAAGGTGCTGCTGAAACTTGAAGCAGGTATGAACCTCAAGGGAACAACATCTACTATTTTCCTAGATGGGGCAGGAGGAGGGTTGACAGGTTCAAGCAGAGTCACAAGGGAGAGTGAGGTTACCGGTTCCAATTCCTCATATGTTGGACCTTCGTTCGTATTCTCACCACCAGCATGGTCTTGTTCAATTTTCTTTTCAGCTATGGGACCTTCGTGCACATTGTCACCACCCCCATCGTCTTGCTCACTGGTTTTGTCATCACCTTTCAGACTTTTGGTTCCCTTGTTACCAGCGTCAGCCTGTTCCTCCATTCCCTCTTCATGTGTCTGACCTTCAGTCCCCTTGTCAACACCACCACTATGTGAGTCCCTTTCTTTTTCATGTGTATCTCCTACAGTCCCAGTGGCACCACCAGCAGCGTCCTCCTCCTCCTCTTTTCCACCTGTGTTCCCTTCACTCCTAGTACCACCAGTAGACACCTCCTCATCCTCTTCTTTGCCATCTGTGTTCCCCTCACTCCCAGTGGTACCACCGGAAGCCTCTCCCTCCCCTTGTTTTTTACCTTTGTCCCCCTCACTTCCAGTGGCACTACCAGACCCCTCCTCCTCATCTTCTTTTCCTTCTCTGTCGCCTTTACTCCCAGAAGCTCCACCAGAAACCAGCTCATCCTCTTCTTTGCCATCTTTGTTCCACTCACTCCCACTGGTACCACCGGAAGCCTCTCCCTCTCCTTGTTTTTTACCTTTGTCCCCCTCACTTCCAGTGGCACTACCAGACCCCTCCTCCTTATCTTCTTTTCCTTCTCTATGTCACCTTCACTCCCAATGTTAGTTCTCATGTGTTTTGATGATGATTGACAATTGTAAGATTGATTCGAGCCAAAAGAATTTGATTTAAAAGATAACTTATAAAATTACATTTTAACTCTAGTCATGACTCAAGTCACCGAGCTTTGAAAACAATTGAAAATATTGACTATGACTCGAGTCATCATTAAACAACTCGAGTCATCCCTGTACTTAAACTTTGCAAAGTGAGTTCCTCGACAAAATGACTCGAGTCATCCTTGGTATAACTCGAGTCATCATTTCACTCTTCGCTTCTGTTCAAAATTGTTTCAGACATGACTCCAATCATGACTCAAGTCATCTCGGACAAATATTGATCATGACTCGAGTCATCATTAATCAACTCGAGTCATCCATGTATCTCGAGACATGACTCCGGTCATGACTCAAGTCATCTCGACAAAATATTGATCATGACTCGAGTCAATTTCAACTCGAGTCATCCACTCCGAGACATGACTCCGGTCATGACTCAAGTCATCTCGCGCAAATCTTTCTGTTTGAAATTTCTCAGCATGACTCAAGTCATAACTCAAGTCATCACTTGCATGACTCTAGGCATGACTCGAGTCACATCATTGAAAATACTTTCTATTTGAATTGCTTCTAAATGACTCTAGTTATCACTCGAGTCATCTAAGTATATTTTAAGATTATGACTCTAGGCATGACTCGAGGCACATCATCGAAATACCTTCTATTCATAGTTGCTTCATAATGACTCCGGTCATCACTCGAGTCAACTTAATGGATTTTGAAATTATGACTCTAGGCATGACTCGAGTCAAGCATGACAATATTTGAATCTTCATCTCGCGCAATCGATATTAGCTGATTAAGTAATGGGTGTTTCATGTAATTGATTATTATTGTTCCTAACCAAGTTTAATCAGTTTGCTAGTGTATTTCAGATATATTTAACATGTTTTAAATTTGAAATTACGAAAAGCGAATTCTGTCGAAGCATTAAATGTTGTCCCGGATATCAAAGCTAAATGAAGAAATAGAACTCGGACAATCAAAAAGCATTTCGGCTATTTCCTAGACAACATTCTTACTGTCTCTCAACGGACAAATTGAATAAAGAATGTCAACGGAGAATAACGGTCGAATGTCGGAAGCTTACGAAGAAACTGAGCAAGAAATTACAACGGATATATTGATTACCCACAACGGCTCATTAAGTTCTTCTCAACGGTCATCAATGCTGCCAATCTATAAATAGGAGAAGCATTCAAGTCTCCACCTACCGAAACGCTGTGCATTCAATTAGTCATTAAGATCATTTATTGTTTCTACTCAAAGAGTTAATATCTTCGGATATATCATACTTCAGTGTTTATTAATCTGCTCTTTTAGAGAGTTCATCATTGATTATTCTTCTTGTAAGAATCTCAAAGTATTGGGACTTTGGGATTGGGATATTTGATTACAACTTGTAAGGGGGAGTAAGTTCTAGAGAGAGAATTACTCCGTGAGTTACAGAGTGTGTAATCATTTGGATTAGTGAAATCCCGGAGAGTCTGGGGACTGGACGTAGGTCAAGGATTTGGACCGAACCAGTATAAATTCATTGTGTTCAATCTCTCTTACCCTTACTCGTTTATCCCCGTTTCACTTTCGGCTAACGTAGTATTTACGCGAGAAATTTTTATATCCCCAATTCACCCCCCTCTTGGTGATATTCCGTCTTTCATTTGGTATCGGAGCAGTCTTCTCGAAGAGATTAACATCTCGAGAAGGATCGGTATGGACGGAATCCTATCTCGACGGAGCTTCTATCAACAGACCGCCTTTGGTTTTAGTGGAGAGCATTACTCATTCGGAAAGCCAAATTCAAAGTCTTTGTTTTGGCATCGAATATGGATTGTGGAGAGTATTCGAGATAGGAGACTATAATCCAACAATACTCGAAAATGGTCTTAGAATCCCAAAGCCCGAAGATACCTATGATGACAATGACAGAGAAATATCACTCTCAACAAAAAGTTGTCCTCATGTTGCAAAGCGCATTAAGTCAACAAGAGTATTTTCGTATCTGTACATTGCCATCCGCTAAAGCCATGTGGGATGCTCTGGAAATAGCTCATGAAGGAACAACCGGAGTCAAGGAGAATAGAGTAAACACCCTCATGACCGAATACGATCTGCTTCGTATGAAGTCTGGGGAATCTATTATTGAGTTTCAACTGAGGTTCACTCACTTGATCAACCAACTCGCCGCCTTGGGTAAAGACTATGAACAACCTGTCCAAGTGAGGAAGATTCTTAATATCCTCAGCAAAGAATGGGAAGCCAAGGTAACATCTATTGAAGAAGCTCGTGGAGAGTCAATGAGTTCTGTAGCAGCCTTGTTTGGCAGTCTGTCCGAGTATGAAGGCAAAATGAAGTTCAGAAAAGGACTAGATGAGATCAGCAGCAAAAACAAGGGAATCGCTCTCAAAGTCATCAAAGAAGCAAGTGAGGCGATGATGATGAAGAGGTAGATGAAGATGAAGAGTTGGGCATGATAGTCCGAAGGTTCAAAAATTCTATAAGAAGGACCAAGGATTCAAGAAGTTTCACAAAGGTAGCTCTAGTGTTGAGACGAAAAAGCCAATCATCTGCTACGAATGTGAAAGGCCCGGCCACATCAAGTCAAAATGTCCCCAGCTGAAGAACAAGGAGAAAGAAAAGAAGAAATTCAGCAACTTCAAAAAGAAAGCCTATGTATCGGCCATATGGGGAGACAGTTCATCCGACGATGATGAAGCGAGGACGAAGAAAAAGCCAACATATGCCTAGTAGCTCAAGAAAAGGAGCAAACCGAAAATGATGATGAGGTATATGATCTTCAACCATCCTATGATGAATTATTTGTTGAATATGGTCTTGTACAATCTGAATTTGAAAAACTTGCTGAAAAATATATTGCTTTGAAAAAGAAGAACATCACTCTTGAAATGCAAGTTAATAATCTTTCTACAAATGTCATTTGCGAGGATTGTGTTGATTTAGAGAAAAAGAATATACATCTTACAAAAGCACTTGAGAAATTCACTAAAGGAAGTGAAATGCTCAATGTTATTTTAAAACAAAGAAAAGATTCACAAATGACAGATCGTCGAATTGGCTATAAGCCCGATTTTGATAAGAAGAAAGGCAAAAAGAAATTTGGTGAAAAATTCTACATGAACTATTTCGTAAAATCCATTCATTCATCAAATCCTTTTGCTCATTGTAATTATTGTAACCGAAAAGGTCATACTACTTCTTCTTGTTTCCACAAAAAGGAAAGAAAGAGTAAACCTATAGGTAACTATCAATGGGTGCCTAAGGGATCTTATAAGGTTCCTGAGTCACAAACTAACCCGAAAGGACCCAAGAAAAGATGGGTACCTAAAACCCGATTTATTGAGATCTGCGGGTATGTTTGAGAGCATCAAAATCCAACAAAGTGGTATATTGATAGTGGGTGCTCTAGACACATGACGGGAGATCATACAAAATTTGCTACTCTCAAGACCAAAAATGGTGGCACTGTGACTTTTGGTGGTAATCAATCTGGAAGGATTGCTGGAATTGGTGAAGTTGGGAACATCAATGGACCTCAAGTCAAGGACGTCTACCTTGTAGAAGGCCCGTGTCATAATCTCCTCGGTGTAAGTCGAGTCTTGACAAAGGCAATCTTGTCATCTTCGACTCGGAGGAGTGCTTGATCGTTAGCAAAGATGATCTGCCCTTAATCAACCTCAAATCAAAAGCTTTATTTAGAGCTCCTAGAGATGGTAATTGTTATACTCTAAACCTCTCTAACAATTTCAATGAACTTTCCTCTGAAAATTGTTTTATCAGTAACTTGGAAGAAAGTTGGCTTTGGCACAAGCGTTTAGCTCATGTCAATATGTTTCAACTTGACAAGTTACAAAAAAAGGATTTGGTCATTGGTTTACCAAAACTAAATTTCAAAAATGATATGATATGCGATGCATGTCAGAAAGGAAAACAGACTAAATCATCTTTCAAATCCAAAAATGAAATTTCATCTAACAGGCCTCTTCAACTACTTCACATGGATTTAGTTGGACCTGCTAGAGTGAGAAGCCTTGGTGGAAATCTCTATACTTTAGTTATTGTTGATGACTTCTCAAGATTTTGTTGGACTATGTTTTTATCATCAAAAGATGAAACCTTTGATCGTTTGTTGTGTTTGCCAAAAAGGTCCAAAATGAGAAAGGTATCTCTATTTCGGAATAAGAACTGATCATGGTGGAGAATTCGAGAATAATGCCTTTGAAGAATTTTGTGATGCTCATGGGATAGACCACAATTTCTCTCGCCCCAAGGACTCCTCAACAAAATGGTGTTGTGGAGAGAAAGAATCGAGTTCTCACGAAAATGGCAAGAGCAATGTTGAATGAGAATCAAACTTCTCAAGTCTTCCGGGCTATGCAATGAGTACGGCATGTTACATATCAAATCGTGCATACATCCGAAAGAAACTTAAGAAGACACCCTATGAGCTGTACAAAGGAAGAAAGCCCAATCTTAGCCATCTACACATCTTTGGGTGTAAGTGTTTCGTGCACAATAATGGTAAGGATCATTTGGGTAAGTTTGACTCAAAATCTGATGAAGGTATATTTCTTGGCTACTCTAATAGAAGTAAAGCATATAGAGTTTTCAATACTCGTACTCGTATTGTTGAAGAGTCTATTCATATTGTGTTTAGTGAAACCAAATCTGAGAAACCTTTGGATGATGATGAAGAAAATATTTATAGAAATCGTTCTTTTCAAAGACTACTCCCGCCTCTCTTGAAAACTCTGAAGATGTTTTTGAAAATGCTTCTGAAAATGATTTTCAATCTCAACCTAAAGCTTGGAGATTCATTAGGAATCATCCTCTGGATCAAGTTATAGGTGATGTAAATCAAGGAGTAAGAACCAGAAATAGCACTTTGAATGAAGTAACCTTTTCTGCATTCATATCTCACATTGAACCCTCTAAGATTGATGAAGCCCTTTCAGACAATGATTGGGTGATAGCAATGCAAGAGGAGTTACATCAATTTGATAGAAATCAAGTTTGGGATTTGGTACCTAGGCCTAAGGACCATCCGGTCATTGGCACTAAATGGGTATTCAAGAACAAACGAGATGAATCAGCAATCATTGTCCGGAATAAGGCAAGATTGGTTGCTAAAGGCTATAATCAAGAAGAAGGAATTGATTATGAAGAAACTTATGCTCCGGGCAAGATTGGAAGCCATAAGAGTCCTTCTTGCCTTTGCTGTGTAAAAGGTTTCAAACTCTATCAAATGGATGTGAAAAGTGCTTTTCTAAATGGTTTTATTCAAGAAGAAGTTTATGTAGAACAACCTCCCGGTTTTGAAAATGATAATCATCCAGATCATGTGTATCGTCTCAAGAAGGCCCTATATGGTCTGAAACAAGCTCCAAGAGCTTGGTATGAGCGATTAAGCAAATTCCTTCTTGATCAAGGTTTTATCAGAGGAAAAGCTGACACAACACTTTTCATAAAGAGTAATAAGTCTAATGAAATTTTAATTGTCCAAATATATGTTGATGATATTATATTTGGTGCTACTAATGATTCTCTTTGTGAAGAATTTTCCAAGAAAATGCGGGGAGAATTTGAAATGTCTATGATGGGGAATTGAATTACTTCCTTGGTTTGCAAATTAAACAACGGAAGGATGGAATATTCATCTCTCAAACAAAATATCTCGAGATTTGCTCAAGAAATTTGGCCTTGAAAATTGCAATGGTGCGAGACACACCAATGAGCTCAACAAACCTCTCCGGGATGCGATGAAGAAAAGGGCAAAGATTTCAACATAACTAAGTATAGAGGAATGATTGGTTCTTTGCTATACTTAACCGCCGAGACCGATATCCAATTCGGTGTAGGAATGTGCGCAAGATTTCAATCGGCTCCAAAAGAGTCACATGCGAACATGTCAAGAGGATCTTTCGCTACCTATCGACACAAAAGAATTAGGCCTTTGGTTCCCAAAAGGCCAACAAGAATTTCTGGTTGCATATTCGCTCGGACTCGAGACCATGCTTGGATATAAGACGATAGAAAAAGTACAAGTGGACAATGCGAGTTCTTTGGAGGTTCACTAGTTTCATGGTTCAGCAAAGAAAACGGACAAGTGTGGCAATATCTTCAACTCGAAGCCGAGTATGTAGCTGCATCAAGTTGTTGTGCACAAGTCCTTTGGCTCAAACAACAAATATCGACTTAGGGATCACTTGAAGGAGATTCCAATCCTATGTGATAATACAAGTACTATAAGTTTGGCCAAGAATCCGGTCAACATACTCGAACAAAGCACATTGATGTGAGGCATCACTTCATAAGAGATCATGTTCGAAAAAGGATATCAAAGTGATGTTCATCCCAACACATCTCGCAACTTGCGATATCTTCACCAAACCTCTGGCCAAAGAACAATTCATGTTCATAAGAAGAGAATTGGGAATGGTAAATCCCAATGAATTGTAAGTTAATTCTCTTCCAACAATGTTAGTTATATGTTTTGATGAGTTAAAAGTCACTAACTTAAGCTTCGGAGTGTTTACAGAATGTTTTTACAGGACTATATCAGTTAAAACTCATATCTGATCTTGTTTTTGCGCATTTACTGATATGACTCGAGTCATTTGACAAATACCTCGAGTTATAATGACATTCCAAACACGACAACGTTGAGATTTTGCAATGACTCGAGTCAACCAGAATACCTCGAGTCACTCTCAGCACAGAAAGCAACCAGAACAATTGAAACGTAAAGATGACTAGAGTCAGACAAAGTTCAACTCGAGGTGGTCCTCGAGTCATCCAGAAGCAAGTCGAGGCATCATTTAGAACAACCAGAAGCCTGGCGACAAAGTTCACTCGAGTCATACCTCGAGTCATTGGTAAGCAAAAGGTTAAGTATGTTTCTCATATGACTCGAGGTGCTCATTTAATGACTCGAGTCATACTACTTCTATATATATCTGTTTGCATTACATCTGTGCCCCTTCGTTTTCTCGTCGAACTCTTAAAACCCTACCTCGAGTCGTTCTTCATCGCCTCTCTAAATTCTCATCTCCCTATCTCTGAATCCTCTTCCAATGGCTCCTAAAATCTCCAAACCGACGAAGGAATCATCTTTTGATTATGAAGCCACTGTATCATCATCTCCTCCTCAATCGAAAAGACCTAAAAGGCGGAGGAAGCCTTCACTAAGCTCCGAACAAAAATTCTTCGAAAATCCTTCAAAAAAGCCCAAGAAGTTAACGATTCAAGAACCTCCCGAGGTTCCTCCTCCAAAGCCTATTGATCCCGAAGCTGCTAAACGGAGAGATAAGGAACCAAAAGGTGGGTGCTCTCAAGAAGAAGAAGAAAACAAGTTGTCCATGGTGTTTTGATGCTCAAGCTTCGGCTCTAAGAATCAAGCCGGTTCCAAAGCGCTTCCATCCGCTCTAAGGTATCTCAACCTACCAAATATATTTTTAATCCTCCCAATCTTGTGAAACCTCCAAATTCTGATTTCATCTGTCAACCCACTCCAATGTCTAATTCTGAGATGCTAGAGTTTAAAGAAAAATATTCTTCTAGAGGTTTCTGTCCCACAGTGTATGTGGATTTAGTCAAACTAAAAGATGAGTGTGACCTTGATTTATCCCCGTGGCTAGATCAATTTAAGAATTTGTTGGCCATAAACACTCCTTACACTCCATCACTAGTCAAGCACTTCTATTTCAATATGTCCATGGCTAATGTAGTCAATGAAAGGGGTCATATCATTGAGGATAAATGCATCACATCTCGTTAGAGGGAGATCCATCACTCTCTCTTGCCAATATAATCAATTCTCTTCTTTTTATTGAAAATCCCCCACCTGTGCCTCACATTGTGTATGACAAAGAAAGATTTTTCAAAATCCTGAGGCCTGGTGTTCCATTTGAAGGAAAACTTAAATTTTCCCCTGTTGATATGCCTCCTCTTCATAGAGCTTTATGGTACATATATTCAAGGAACCTAGTTCAGAAAGGCAAGAACTTTACTCACTTCAATTCCAATGACTATAGCCTTTTTGCATCTTTGGTTGACAAGGTGTCTTTTAACATAGGACACTGGGTCTATCAAGAGATGAAGAAGTTCAAATTTGACTCCTCTCCTTCAGCCACAATCCCTTTTCCTAATCTGGTCTCACTTCTGCTATATACCAACAAAATTTGGTATCTTGATCTTTTTGAAAAACCTGTCAAGCCACATCTGTTTGGTCAAAACCATCTGAATCTTATGAAAATTTCCTTTAAAGAAGGTTCGGGACAGTCTCGAGCCCTTCTAAGTCTAGAGCTTCTATGCATGAGCCAACCAAGCTCAATCCTCTCCTATTCGATCTCGTCTCTCCACCTCGCTTCAAATCTCAATGCTTTGAAATCAAGAACATTGTGACCAAGGCTATGCAAGAGACTTTTGGCACTCTCCGACAACCCTCACTTTGCTCAATATTATGAACTTTCGATAAATTGGAATCGAAGTTGGAAAATTGGTTGCCACACTTAACTCCGGAATGAGAAGATAGACTCTATGGATGAGAGATTGGAGAATGTTGAAGAACATTTTGAGGATCTTGGACGAGGGTTTGAGACCATGCACGACTTGTACCAGCTATTGGATTCCAAGCTCTCCAAGCTACTCGAAGTGAAGATACCGCTGGTCCTTCCAAGTTGGGTCCCTCCCCAAACCACTCTCCCAAACATTCTCCCACTCATTCCCCTTCCTTCCCTTTCACCCCTTCAGCCTTCTTCCACTCCTATCTTGCAAACCACTCCTCTACCTCCACCTTCTCCTGAAGCCACTCCCATATTACCCACTCCTCCATTTTATGTTCCTCCCATTTCATCTCGCTTCTCCCACGTCATTCTACCCTCTCCTCAGACCTCCACTGTCCAATCATCTCATTCTGGTGACACTGCAGACCTGTTTGATGAGCACTCCTCTGGTGCTTCCATCTCTTCACCCTCTTCTCCTAAACCACACTCCCCTCTACTTCTCCCTTCTCCACCTACACCTCCATCTCTCACTCTCTCCATTTACTCACCTCTGCCCATTCTCCAGGCTTTGCGTGCTTCCCTGTCCTCCACTCCTCACACTCCTCCCATTTTGCCTGATGACAAAGGGGAGAGAATGAGAATGAGAAGAAATGAAGAATTTAGTTTGATGCTTTAGTTTATTGAAGTTTGCTGTAGTTTGCAATTTAAAGTGTTTTCTCATTAGTTTGCAGTTTGTCAATTTACATTTTTCTCATTCTGCGGATGCTCTTAGCTTTGTCAAATTTACATTATATCATTCTCGTTGATGTTCTTAGCTTTGTCAAGTTTACATTATATCCAAAATTTGCAATGTATGAGCTATCTATGAATTTCAAATATCTACACATATGCAATGAACTTTGATGTCTCGCTTTGATTCACGAGTCATACATAAAATTGTACAACTCATTTTCACTTCTCATATTACAAGTGTTGTCATCATCAAAAAGGGGAGAATGTTAGTTCTCATGTGTTTTGATGATGATTGACAATTGTAAGATTGATTCGAGCCAAAAGAATTTGATTTAAAAGATAACTTATAAAATTACATTTTAACTCTAGTCATGACTCAAGTCACCGAGCTTTGAAAACAATTGAAAATATTGACTATGACTCGAGTCATCATTAAACAACTCGAGTCATCCCCGTACTTAAACTTTGCAAAGTGACTTCCTCGACAAAATGACTCGAGTCATCCTTGGTATAACTCGAGTCATCATTTCACTCTTCGCTTCTTCAAAATTGTTTCAAACATGACTCCGGTCATGACTCAAGTCATCTCAAAATCACAAAATATTGATCATGACTCGAGTCATCATTAATCAACTCGAGTCATCCATGTATCTCGAGACATGACTCCATGACTCAAGTCATCTCAAAGACAAAATATTGATTGACTCGTTTTAATTTTCGATCATCCATCATCTCGATGACTCAAGTCATGACTCAAGTCATCTCAATTCAAAATCTTTCTCGTTTGAAATTTCTCGGATGACTCAAGTCATAACTCAAGTCATCACTTGCATGACTCTAGGCATGACTCGAGTCACATCATTGAAAATACTTTCTGTTTGGAATTGCTTCTAAATGACTCTAGTTATCACTCGAGTCATCTAAGTATATTTTAAGATTATGACTCTAGGCATGACTCGAGGCACATCATCGAAATACCTTCTATTCATAGTTGCTTCATAATGACTCCAGTCATCACTCGAGTCAACTTAATGGATTTTGAAATTATGACTCTAGGCATGACTCGAGTCAAGCATGACAATATTTGAATCTTCATCTGCGCAATCTGATATTAGCTGATTAAGTAATGGGTGTTTCATGCAATTGATTATTATTGTTCCTAACCAAGTTTAATCAGTTTGCTAGTGTATTTCAGATATATTTAACATGTTTTAAATTTGAAATTACGAAAAGCGAATTCCTGTCGAAGCATTAAATGATGTCCCGGATATCAAAGCTAAATGAAGAAATAGAACTCGGACAATCAAAAAGCATTTCGGCTATTTCCTAGACAACATTCTTACTTCTCTCAACGGACAAATTGAATAAAGAATGTCAACGGAGAATAACGGTCGAATGTCGGAAGCTTACGAAGAAACCGAGCAAGAAATTACAACGGATATATTGATTACCCACAACGGCTCATTAAGTTCTTCTCACGGTCATCAATGCTGCCAATCTATAAATAGGAGAAGCATTCAAGTCTCCACCTACCGAAACGCTTGTGCATTCAATTAGTCATTAAGATCATTTATTGTTTCTACTCAAAGAGTTAATATCTTCGGATATATCATACTTCAGTGTTTATTAATCTGCTCTTTTAGAGAGTTCATCATTGATTATTCTTCTTGTAAGAATCTCAAAGTATTGGGACTTTGGGATTGGGATATTTGATTACAACTTGTAAGGGGGAGTAAGTTCTAGAGAGAGAATTACTCCGTGAGTTACGAGTGTGTAATCATTTGGATTAGTGAAATCCCGGAGAGTCTGGGACCGGACGTAGGTCAAGGATTTGGACCGAACCGGTATAAATTCATTGTGTTCAATCTCTCTTACCCTTACTCTTGTTTATCCCTGTTTCACTTTCGGCTAATAGAGTATTTACGCGAGAAATTTTTATATCCCCAATTCACCCCCCTCTTGGTGATATTCCGTCTTTCATATGTTGCATTTGTTCAAAACCCATGACATTGCAAAATTGAAATCTAAAACAACAAAATTAAAGCATTTCCATCACCTTGAGTTGCCTTGAACGATGCAAATTGTCTAAACTATGTGCCGTATAGGTGGATAAACTCTTGAAGCCCCTTAAATTCAAGCGCCATCTATGATAACCTTGAGTCCAATCTCCCTACCTGATATTCAATCAATGTCTGTAATTCATCTTTCATAACACCAAGTTTGTCATCCAAAACTTGGCCAAAATATTCAATCAATGTGGCCATCTCCACCAAGTTTGTCATCCAAAACTTGGCCAAAAAGAGTGGCCATCTCCACTGCTGCATCTGCACCAGCATCTGAAGGTCCACATGGTGCAGAAGGGCGTGGAGGTGCCTCTTCCTTGCCCTTAACACCCTTTTCCCCTTCATAGTCAGGCTTTCGTGAACGCTCTTTCACTTGAATAGGAATTTGCATTCGGTGCAAGGCCTCATCATCAAATTCAGGACTCCACAGTGGAGGCTCACCATCTTGCAGAAACCAAATTTTGTGCTTTTCCAATATGAGGGACACAAGTGATGGATACGGAAGGTCAGTGTTCTTTTTTCCCATTGCAGCTGCTCTAAGAATTTTGTCCACTATCCTCTTCCCCATGTTAAAAGGCTTCCTCCGAATTAAACAAGTCAGGATTTGTTTGCCTTCAAGGCTTAAGGTTGTGTAGTGCTTCCCCTTGTTCACAAAATTCCTACTGTACAGGTAGTGTAGCACCCTATATTTATATGGCATCTGTTTCGGTCTGCATAGTGCACTATCATCCTCAGTTCTACCACCTTGCAGAAGGATGTTGTCCATTTCATCTCCACTGAATGAAGTGTCCTTTGACTGAGGACTCTTCACATTTAACCACTGTAACAATTTATTGTCATTTACTTCTATCTTTTGCCCCCTGACACATGAAGAAACATAAGCCCCTCTAGACATTTTGAGGTTGGTGTAAAAAACCTTAACAATAGACTCACAGTAAGGCAACGACAACTCTAGTAGCCCCCTGAAAGGTCTAAGGATTTCTGATAACCCAAAAGGAAAATCCTCTTCAAATGTATCCATCTTAATTGTACTCATTTTACAGAGGCTACGACCAACCAACCTGATATCGTAGTCTTCAAGTTTCGACTGGTTGAAGTCTGTTTTTGCTTCAGGCACCATATTTGTCTGGCGGTGCACTTTCTTCAGCTTCTTATACAGGTTGGCCCTCTTCTTAGCTTGTCCCACATTGCCCTGTTCTTCGTGGTTTCCCTCTGATGATTCATTCTCTGATTCACTTGGGTTCCATCCCTTGTCGTCGCCACCAGAACTATCACTCACATAAACCTTTGATTTCCCTTGTTTCTTTGCCTCTGCTTTTTGTCTTTTTTGTTGACCAGAGGATTCTGATGATGAATCACTGTCAACCTCCGTCTGGCCCTTTCTCTTCTTAGACACCGTCGCTGTGGCCTTCCCCTTCTCAGCACGTTTCCTCTTCTTCGCCTCCTTCACCTCATTGTAACGTTTCCATTTCGCTGCTCCTTCGTACTCATCATACTCTTCTTTCATCTTGTACTTCGACCCCCCCAGCCCGAGAAGCAACCAATGGAATTTGAGCAAAGGGCTTCTTGAGTGCTGATATGTACTGAACTCCTCCAAGTGCAAAAATTGGGTAAACCTATTCCACAAGGTAAGTGTAAGACTCATGGAATGATTACATTAAAATATATGATAAACATGATTCTTGTCAATCAATAAGGGAAGATGATCGTAAGATATTAATCTTCTCATGAATTGCTCATATGACTAAAGTACAAATCAATCATATATCACAATATGCTTAAGCCTAGGAAAAAAAATAAGATAATCAAACACTCACCTTGATTATTTTGGCACCTGTTTCATAAGCAGATAATATCTGCATTACATACAATGGTGGTCAACAAGAGGTATATAGAATGCTTGATTCAAGCAAAAGGTGAACAAGGATCCAAGAACGAATCATGCAAAGATTCATAAGTTGCTTGAAAGTTGATTCTTACTTCCATTGGAGTCATTGCACCAGGAATATATAAACTCTCAGTGCATTGAACATAATCCATTATGTCCTGAGAAAAAAAGCTTCAATGGCTCATAAAACATCCTGAAATGTCCATTTACATTGAGCTTTCAGTTCAACAACAATGATCAGCAATCTTCGAACATTTAGATCTAAAAGTAGCTTATAATTTCATGCCCGAGTATATACATAGTAAAATTTAAGACCTTCACAATTGCAGGACTCATGAGAAATTTGGCTCCAGCTTTTATTGCAGTTTTTGCATCCTCAACTCTGAGAATTGTCCCAACCTAAGTGCAGAGAAAAAGATCTCTTCGGTTCAGACTATGTTGGAAAAGAAATATGATCTAAAGTCAATACTATCGGAAATTGCAAATAGCCTCGATCATCTACATGCAAAAAACTTAGTTTGAAACTTTAAAATAGCACCTATATCACACCTTAATATACATCTGAGGCTTCTAATACACACATATCTATATCTTAATTCTCTTTTCCATTCCAAATAAAATCAGCAAAGAAAGAAGATCCCTTGAAGCTTCAACTTCTTTTACGAGACACAAATAAACATTCCCCCACCCACACATATCACTCATGTCTTCGCATTTAAACCATCCTCTTTGCAACACAAATAAACATTCCCCCACCCACACATATCAGCTCATGTCTCCAGCATTTAAACCATCCTCTTTGCAACTTTACTGGTTTAGCCTCAAGTAACAAACCCCATATAACAGCAAATGAAAACCCCTTTGGAACAGAGACACAGGTTTTTACGGATAGCATGAGAGACCAAAATAAGCTCTAAACCATCTTATCTGGCTAATTTAACATATTGTGAACAATTTCGTTTTCCTTATCCTTAATTTCAGAGAACTCAACGCCTAAGACTTAGAGACAGCAAGCATTCGATACAAAAATCACAAACCAGAACAAATCAAACACATGAAGCACTAACTTCTTTTGCTAAAAGCTTTAATCTTAACTTATCTTTCATTTACACGGAGGTTTCCTTCTCAAAGCTTTAATTTCAGTCACTCCTCTCACCCCAAGCTGCAGCAATTCGAAAAAATTGAAAGTTGAAAGAGGTTGAGGGGACTCACCTTACTTAGTTTCTGGTATTTCTTGTAGCGATCGGCCTCTTCCTTCCTCTTTTCGGTGATCGCTGGTTCTCTCTCGCTCTCGGATTTGGAGGGTAGAGGAAGAGTGGTGAACAGGGAAGAGGATTTGGAGAGCAGAAAAAGGGGCGACGCGATTTGGAGAGTAGAGGAAGAGCGACGAAAGGGGAAGAGGATTTGGAGAGCAAAGGAAGAGAACGGGGAAGAGGGCGACGCGAAGTTAAGAGAAAATGAAAATAAAAAACAATGGCAAAAGGAGAAGATGATCGAACAGGGGACCTCTAGGTGCACGTAGCATGATAACCAACCACACCACCCAACCAAGTTGTCATAAAATTCCTTCAAAATATATTTATTCTCAAATGTTTATGTCTGCACTTGCCCACACAGGCACAAGTGTGGGTCCGCCACTGCCTCTCTCCCCATATCTCTCCATAGGTATAGTTCTAGATATTACAATTGTTATTGGATTATAAGCTTTACAAGTGGTGTTAGAATAGTCTCTTACATATATATATACAAATCATATGGTATGCGGTTTGGGATTGGTGACGGCCCCTCTTAACACAAATGTCTCCCCTTGGAATCGAACTCAAGACTAGAGGACCTAATGTGACACTGCTACACCAACTCAATTTTGATAATTTTGATTTATTAATCAAAAGAATTTAAAAACTCATCCTATCTTACTTTGTAAAAAAATATTTGAAGTTACAAAAAATGTGTGTAGCTATGATCTTAGCCCTTAAGAGAATCCACTCATATCTTATCTGATATGATAGTATTTAAATAAACTATAGGCACACACATATCTTCATTTTTTTTCCTTTTTAAATATCAAAGACCATCATAGTCTTTTAACAACTTTCAGAAATTTTTAATAAGATCTTATGGACTAATTACTAATTTGTTAAAAATATAGTATTTTGATATTTCAAATTTAACTGAGACTATTATTATAAATAATAAATTGAAACATCTTTTTTTTTTTGCCAACAAAATTGAAACATCTCTTTTATTTTATAAACGTCTCAAATTGAAACATCTTTATATAATGGGTAAAATATTTATTGATTTTGTTGTATATACGAATGAAATACTCAAATCAATCAAAGATACACAACAAAATCACCCAATGAAAGCACAAAACGCAAATGAGGGTTCGCATAAACGCAAAAACAACGACGGAAATTCGAAATGGAGATGAGAACATACCGAAATCGACGCAAATGACACTAGAATGAAGTTTCCTTCGCTACCCACCAAAGGATTCAGCAATGATTTGGTGAAAAATACAGAGGGGGAGAGGTTTTGGGGGTGCTTAGTCGATTAGGGTTCCAAATGTCGCGATTGGGGTTTTTTAAAAACCCCTCTATCGCGATTTAGTAGTCGACTAAATCACAGGAACATTTTTAAAAAAAAAAAAATTGTCTCGCGTTTTAGTTGACTAAATGAGGGTCTAGTAGACTAAACAAGGGCATATGGGTGAATAGTTTCCAGACAGGGCATTTTGGTAAATAGTTATTTAATAAGGGGCAAATTGGTCCAAAAGCCTATTTTATAATGTTTTTATGAAAAGAAAATATTTAAATATTTTGTATTGGGACAATCCTATAAAAAGAAAGTTGAATTAATCAAATTCTAATTTGGGTCACCAATTTTTTTTTAAAAAAATTATAAATTATGTTATGTGGCACAAATAGGAATTTAAAATTGAGAGAAATTACATTCATACCCCTTAGTTGATATATCCGTGCTTCTCAAAAAATTGACATAGACGCAAAAAAAAACTACAGAAAAGCTTTCCCACACTTCTTGAAATCATAGAAGCAAACAGAACCCCATTTGTGCCAAAGACTTTGCACCCAAACCTAGGTTGATCCATGATTACATTCTTAACTCGTTCAATCATCATGATATATAAACTAAGAAATTAAACCATTACGGACCTACATTAGGCCCAACACCCGGACGGCCCAACAAAGAATATATCACATATTAGGATCTACCTATAATAAAGGGAAATCTTATCTCATATATAATCAAGGGAGATCTATCTTATCTAAAGATAGATTCGAAATGATACTAGGGTCGTGGATTATGAGGCCTATACTATCCCACCTGAGGTACACTCTATAAATACAGAGTGTACCCTAAGGTGCGGAGAACACACTGAATGGAGCATACACACTACCCCTTTGGCTAAACGCCAAGGTGTGTCCTCGAACTACGTGGACTTTGATCCCTCTACAGGGTACGTAGGCCCTGGGCATCACGCCTAGGTCAAGTCCGCTCCAACCAACATCAAACATGCTAGTCCATTAGAATGGGCTAGCCCATTAGAATGGGCTAGCCACATCTGGTTCTACACCAGAACATAAACCTATACATATATGTACATGAGGCGATTAAATCGTACAAACAAATTATAACCATGAGGACTTCTAGCTAGTGGGGAAGTCGGGAGATGAATAAATAATTATACAGCGATCCTATTGTCGATGTTACATTTTCCTATATTAGTGTCATAATATTTATCGTACATTTTGTGACTTTCTGTATGAAAATATACAGGTCATTTAAAATGGAATATTATAAAATAATTACATGACTTATTATTATTACAAATAAATATTGCTTATTGTGAAACATTAAAATAATTACCCAATCATATAGATTAAATTGTATAATAAATATTACATAACTCACAAAGCAATGCGTTAGAACCACAAATTGTTTTTCTGTGCTTGCAAAAGTTTCAGAAGCTCAAAAAGTCAAAATGCTATGTATGATTTTTCTGGCGCAACGCACAGATAACAATACTCTTTATATTAGATATTCTAACGCCAAGTAAAATAAAAAGTGTTAAAATAGATTATTATTATTTTTTAAAAAGGAAAAAAACTACATATTTTCAGTTATGTCAACTCTCCAAACTTTTTTCATGGAATATAGAATAAAATATAATTAGATTAGTTTTAAATATTAAACACATTTTGAATTCTGTTATTAGGATTGTTTGGCTAAGGTTAATAGGATATTTGGAAGTTTTTGTTTAATAGCTGGAATGCTCCTGGAATTTTTTTTTTAATGATCGTATTTTTAAGTTTGAAAAACAAGTTTTAAAATATTGATAATCGTTGTTAGCTTGTTGGTAACGCTAATCGTTTCAAAGAAATAAGCTTTGTTATATACGCGTGTAAAACTATTATTTCTTGATAATATATATTACGGTTTAAGTAGAAAAGATATTCTTCTTTATTAATTACGAAGTAACAGGATAAATCCAGGTCGCGTTAGCTTTTTTTTTTTTTTTCCGTAAAAGTTGTGTTTGCTTTTTTATCAATTTATTACATATACTATCTTATATTATAATATTTTAATTATACTAGGATGTTCCAGATATTTAGTTTTATTTTTATTTTTTTCCAACGATTTATTTCTTTATTTACATAAAATATTTCGGAAATTTTGACTAAATTTATCTATTAATTGTTTGGGGATATTTTCGTAATGTCCCACCTAATTTTATTGGGGCAAAGCTGTAGGAAAAAAACATTTAAGATAGTTTGAGATTGTATGTATTAAAAATGAATATTTTTCCTAAAAAAGATTCAAGAAGATGATTTAGTTAATGTTAAAAAGCAATATTTTTCCTAAAAAGGATGATTTAACGGCTGTATCTGAAGATTAAATTATATAAAAGGATTGATATTGAAATATCAAATGCAATTTTTTTTGTCAATTTGTTTGAAGATATCAAGAACTTTATAGACAACTATTATAGTGACCAAATTATGAGTTTTTTGCGGACACCAAATAATCAGTTAATAGTATTTGTTTTACCAAATATCGATTAATAGTCAGTTATTTAAACAATAAAATTATAAATTTGGGTCAAAGTCTTATATATCCCGAGTTTATATAGAAAAAGAAAAGAAGATTAATTAGATTAAACCAGTCTCCATTAATTAACTAATCGGTGGATGATATTCATTCATAAAACTTTCTGTTGTAACTCAAAATTCGTTTTCTTTATAAAAGTAAACTAAAATATATTATTCAACCTTCATAAACACATATCTTTTAAATATTTTGTAAAAAATTTCTGTTATCGCTTAATCATCGCTTGAGTTTTAATATGAACGTTTGGAAAAATGTTCAATAAAAATTAAAAAAGAAACATAATAAAAACTTGTTGTACTTTAAGATCTAATAAAAATAATGATTTATGAATTCTTATCTTATGTGGATCAAGACTCTTAACTTACTTTCTTGGTAAATCACCCCCTATAAATTACTACCTAGCTAGCCATAAGTGAGTAATCATACCTAAAACCCGACTTCTCCTAGAACTAGACTCTCACCGTTTCTCCGTCGGTATCATCACCCTCCCTACTATCTTTCTTTTCATGGCCTCCCTTCTTCAAGCAAGCTTTCCCCGTTTCTTGCCCTCTTCCTTACACTGATCATCATCTTGATCATCCCTGTGACCTCACAACCCCAACCACAGCTACAAGCTTGCGAATCATACAAGTTTCCTAATACTACAAATTTTTTAGCTTGTAACGACCTACCCGTTCTTGATTCCTCTCTTCATTGGACCTACCGTTCTTCCTCGAACTCCATCGATGTCGCTTTCAAGAAGAACAACGCCAACGATAAAAGGTGGATCGCTTGGGCTATTAACCCTACATCCACAGGCATGGTGGGCTCTCAGGCGTTCGTTGCTTTCCAGAAGTCTGACGGAACTATGGCGGCTTACACCTCTCCGATAACATCGTACGGCACGACCTTGGAAGAAGGGAGTTTGAGCTTTGAGGTTCATGGAGTTTCTGCGAGTTTTGAGGATGGCACAATGATCTTATACGCAAGTTTTCAGCTTCCTGGGAATCCAAAGTTGGCAAATCATGTTTGGCAAGAAGGTCTTGTTTCTGATGATGATAGCCTTCGCTCTCATGCCTTGTCTGGGGACAACTTCAAATCTTTTGGTCCCATAGATTTTCTCACTGGAAAATCTTTTGATGGTGATCCCCATAAGCAAAACTCCAAGATTTTAATCAGAAAAGTAAGCCTATTCTTCATATTATCTTTACTCGTGATATATTGTATGAAATATATTTTCATAATTAATTTATATTAGTTTGGTGATTATGTAATATTTTCGTACGTTTAGAGGACTTCATGCATCAATTAGATACTGTAATTATATTTTTAGGATAAATGGGCTATTCGTAACGTGCTTGAAATTTTTAATGTAGTCATGAAATTCAAAGATGTTACTACTATGCCACGTTTTTATACTAAACTTCATAGGGAGTAGCTTGACACGTCAACTGGATATTGTGATTATATTGTTCTTACCCTGAAGTAAGGGTGTATGCCCATGCATGATAAATAGTTTTTAATTAGTTTATGATAGTGAAAATAAATTAGGCTCAAACTTTAGCTAACAACTAATCTAGACTCGTAACTTACGCCTCAAGCTTGAGTTTTGCTTATAATTCATCTTTTCTATCAATGAAAGAAATTATTCATGCATAGCTAAAATCATGAATATTTTTAGAATATCTTAAAATTGTAAATTTGTAATTAATTAATAACAGTATGATTGGATTTTGAATTTGGCGCGCAGGTTCATGGAATATTGAATGGAATAGGGTGGGGAATTATGATGCCAACAGGAGCCATAATGGGACGTTATCTAAAAAGATTGGAAGCTACTGGAGCAACATGGTTCCATTTACACGAGCATGTCGACTCTTGCTTATATCATTGGCACTATTGGCTTCGCTCTCGGCATCTTCTTGTCGTGCCCATCTCTCTCGTCTCTCTCTCCTTATGGTTTTGTTCATGCCTCCATTGGAATCGCCGTGTTTGTCTCTGCAACCGTTCAAGTCTTGGCTGCTATATTCCTTAGACCCGACAAACATCACAAGGCCAGAATCTTCTGGAACATCTTCCACTACGTCGTTGGCTATGGAGTCATTTTCCTCTCCATCTTCAACATGTTTAGAGGCTTCTCCTTTTCAAACTCCTACCATAGTTGGAAGAATGCTTATTTTGGCGTCATCGTTTCATTGGGTTGTGTGGCTCTGATACTAGAAGCCATTACTTGGTTCTTCTTCTGCAAAAGAAGGAACAAGAAGAAGATGAATTTGAAGGAGACGTCTGCTGATGACAACGTTCCACCCCGAGAGATCGTATGAACCATATATTCCTAGATAAGACATATCACTTGGATTATAATTGTATATACAGTACTTTGTAATGCATTTTTAAGATTTTGCCGTTGTTCTTGCGTTTATGCGAACCCCATTTGCGTTTTGTGCTTTCATTGGGTGATTTTGTTATGTATCTTTGATTGATTTGAGTATTTCATTCGTTTTGTTTTTGTATTAGTTAAATCATTAATTCTGATATTTAAATTTTATAAGGAACAAAAAGCTGGTGATTGCTATATAAAACATCAGTCACCAAGTATAATATATTACTTTTACCCAACAAATTCAATACGATACATATTTACAGATAACAAAATCCTACGCAGCAAGCATAAACATATAGTAACACAATTTAAAAACAACGCAACCTAGAACAATATGAAAAAAATCACATACAACCGTCATACATTAGAGAAGAATTAAAGTCTATATATTAGAATATTAGTACAAGCTAGAGCATATATATATATATATATATATATATATATATATTGTGTGTAATGAAGGAGGAATATCATCATCACATCACATAAGAAACTAAAATAGAATTAAACCCTAGCTAGCTAAGTAGCTCTCACCATCTTCTTCAATCTCAGAAGCACCTAATGTGGACTCCTGGTTCATCATCTTGATCATGCGAGCAACAAGTGTCATGGCCAAGACCAAAGGCCTTGATGTGATCATTAGCAGATAACTTGTGTTTAAAGTCAGAGCTAAAAAGACAGTACCAGAGCTCGCCATAGTTCTCTTGGGTTCGCCAATCACCTTTGACGGTGAAGGGCTTAGCACATTCTTGACACGTGTAGAGGTTTATTGCATGTTTTCTCTTGTAGCGAGTCTTGCTCAATGTTGTGCTTGCAATCTGGTGCACAACAATAACATGGTAGCCTTTGCATTACCGTTGGTTGTGCCCTTTTAGGGAATCTGCTCCTCTTCCCTTCACAATATAAGCTAGCCAAGATTTTGGTAGTGATAACACTCACTACACACCGATTTGTGTATATATATATACAAATCATATGGTATGTGGTTTGGGATTGGTGACGGCCCCTCTTAACACAAATGTCTCTCCTTGGAATCGAACTCAAGACTAGAGGGACCTAATGTGACACTGCTACACCAACTCAATTTTGATAATTTTGATTTATTAATTAAAGAATTTAAAAACTCATCCTATCTTACTTTGTAAAAAAATATTTGAAGTTACAAAAAATGTGCGTAGCTATGATCTTAGCCCTTAAGAGAATCCACTCATATCTTATCTGATATGATATTATTTAAATAAACTATAGGCATACACATATCTTCATTTTTTTCCTTTTTAAATATCAAAGATCATCATAGTCTTTTAACAACATTCAAAAAAAATTAATAAGATCTTATGGACTAATTACTAATTTGTTAAAAATATAGTATTTTGATATTTCAAATTTAACTGAGACTATTATTATAAATAATAAATTGAAACATCTTTATTTTTTTTTTTTGCCAACAAAATTGAAACATCTCTTTTATTTTATAAACGTCTTAAATTGAAACATCTTTATATAATGGGTAAAATATTTATTGATTTTGTTGTATATACGAATGAAATACTCAAATCAATCAAAGATACACAACAAAATCACCCAATGAAAGCACAAAACGCAAATGAGGGTTCGCATAAACGCAAGAACAACGACGGAAATTCGAAATGGAGATGAGAACATACCGAAATCGACGCAAATGACACTAGAATGAAGTTTCCTTCGCTACCCACCAACAGATTCAGCAAGGATTTGGTGAAAAAAAACAATGGGGGAGAGGTTTTGGGGGTGCTTAGTCGATTAGGGTTCCAAATGTCGCGATTGGGGTTTTTAAAAAACCCCTCTATCGCGATTTAGTAGTCGACTAAATCACGGGAACATTTTAAAAAAAATATTGCCTCGCGTTTTAGTTGACTAAATGAGGGTCTAGTAGACTAAACAGGGGCATATGGGTGAATAGTTTCCAGACTGGGGCATTTTGGTAAATAGTTATTTGATAAGGGGCAAATTGGTCAAAAAGCCTATTTTATAGTGTTCTTATGAAAAGAAAATATTTAAATATTTTGTATTGGGACAATCCTATAAAAAGAAAGTTGAATTAATCAAATTCTAATTTGGGTCACCAAATTTTTTTTTAAAAAAAGTATAAATTATGTTATGTGGCACAAATAGGAATTTAAAATTGAGAGAAATTACATTCATACCCCTTAGTTGATATATCCGTGCTTCTCAAAAAATTGACATAGACGCAAAAAAAACTACAGAAAAGCTTTCCCACACTTCTTGAAATCATAGAAGCAAACAGAACCCCATTTGTGCCAAAGACTTTGCACCCAAACCTAGGTTGATCCATGATTACATTCTTAACTCGTTCAATCATCATGATATATAAACTAAGAAATTAAACTGTTACGGACCTACATTAGGCCCAACACCTGGACGGCCCAACAGTGAATATATCACATATTAGGATCTACCTATAATAAAGGGAAATCCTATCTCATATATAATCAAGGGAGATCTATCTTATCTAAAGATAGATTCGACCGTTATGATACTAGGGTCGTGGATTACGAGGCCTATACTATCCCACCGGAGGTACACTCTATAAATACAGAGTGTACCCTAAGGTGCGGAGAACACACTGAATGGAGCATACACACTACCCCTTTGGCTAAACGCCAAGGTGTGTCCTCGAACTACGTGGACTTTGATCCCTCTACAGGGTACGTAGGCCCTGGGCATCGCGCCTAGGTCAAGTCCGCTCCAACCAACATCAAACAGGCTAGTCCATTAGAATGGGCTAGCCACATTTGGTTCTACACCAGAACATTGGCGCCGTCCGTGGGGAACGTTAAATTTCGATTCCCATGACCAAAGATGGTCAATACTAAAAGCAGAAGCAGTTGACCTTACACAGGGAATTTCTTGGAAAACCACCATAGATACTCAAGAAGAAGTGGCTACATACAACCTGGCGACTATATGATACAGTGGCTTGAACGCAGTCACCAATTTCGATATTAGCAGCAACTGCAAGACCAAGAAATCAAACCTGAAAGCCTCAAATTTCTCTAATCAGATCTCTCCACTGAAAGAAGAATCCTCTCCGATTGCTCATGTGGACCTTGCTACAACAACCACTGACGAGCATAAACTTCCACGGAGGACGGCAGATTCACTCGATTTTAATTCCCGGATCTGTCTGGCGGCGACTTACTGAGCGTGTTCAGTAATGGCACTCGAAGATTCGATGTAGACATTGTATTTCCGTCCAGGCCAGATTCCGAGAAAGCCGATCTCAACCTAGGCGTGATTATGGAGCAGCCCAAGCTATGAAAGCTTGGCGATGGCGGATTCGACGAGGTTAGTGGCTGATGATGATGGTAGACAAGAGAAGTTGCTCCGCTCTGCAAACTCGGCTTCTTGCTCAACAAACTGATCTCCTTCTTATTCGGATTATACTTCATAATCGATCTGGAATGCCGAGATTATGATTGCTCTTGTCCGTGATGCTTTCGAAGCGGAGATTGAAATCTGAAAGCGATGATTTGTCGAGATGATGAGTTGGCCGGGATTTGAGATACTGATATATTCTGGCCAAGGAATATAAAACCGGGATACGTGGCAGATTTCGCCGAGATAGTTGGGATATAAGATGCCGACATTTTCCGACCGGGAGAGAGGGAACCGAGAATGACGGATCGAGCTTCACACATCGAAGTTCATCATAAATCGGACTCAACTTTGCTCAACTAACTGATCTCCTTCCCTCAAATCTGAAGTTCGAATTTGGAAGTTCTGAGTATTTTGGGTTCGGTCAAACATCGGGCGTTTGAGGTAGTTTCATTCGATATCAAGCATATAAGATTTTTTGAGCAAGATCTCTTGCCAATTGAATTTTCCAACTCCTGCTTACTCTCTCTTGCTTGTGGTAGAGAGAATAAGTTCCCCATGAGAATCAAATTCCATGCCAAAAAGCAGTCTCTCTTTGGGAATTCTTTTAAGAGACGTTACCGTCACCCATGCGAGACTCTTCTAGATCTTGTATCTCAATTTGGGTATTTCCAGATCCTCACATGGGTTTCCTTTTAACTCTCCATGTGTCCACATGACGGGGAGATAGTAGGAAGGATCACTCACATGGGTTTCCTTTTAACTCTCCATGTGTCCATATGACGAGGAGATAGTAGGAAGGATCACTAGGAAGAACTCAGAGAAGTCTTTGATGGATGAGAGATAGTTGGAAGGATCACCAGTTCTCTCTTTGGGAATTCTTTTAAGAGAAGTTACCGTCACCCATGCGAGACTCTTCTAGATCTTGTATTTCACTTTGGGTATTTTTCAGATCCTCACATGGGTTTCCTTTTAACTCCTCATGTCTCCACATGACGAGAAGATAGTAGGAAGGATCACCAGGAAGAACCCAGAGAAGTTTTTGACGACCTTAATAAAAAACTAGCAGACCTAGAGGATCTTGTTCAGGCAACTTCAGATCCTCCTATCATTGTGCCAGGAGCCCCGCATAGCAGCCTCCGGGCCCACCGTGCAACAACAGTCACTGGACAGAGGATGGGATCTAGGAATTGATACAGCTGTGGGTTCAATACCCGTTTGAGAATCCCAAACGAGCAAATCGAGATAGCCGAGGTTGATTCAATGCTAATGGAGTTATTTTTACGACTCGGTGATGCAGGGAGGCCAATAATAGTATCACACTACTTTATGTTTGCCTTTGCTATATCTGCTTTGTGTTTGTCTTTCCTATATCATTCACATTAGAAAGAGTTAGCGGATTACTAGAACCCTCCAAATACATAGCAATAGCATCTGATCTTGTTGAACTATTATTTGGTCTATGAGAATTGTTTTGAGGCAGGACAAACAAGCAAATCGAGATAGCCGAGGTTGTTTTTAAGCCGAGGCAGATTCAACGCCTATGGCGTCCCGACTCCATCGCGGTAGTCGAGGTTGATGATACGCCGAGATGAGGAGGAGCCGAGACACCGAGTACGCTGAGATTGTTAGATGCCAAGATTTAGAGAATGCCGGGATATACTCTGAAGTGCATGTCGAGATGTACTCTCGGCTGGGATTTGTATTTCCCTTCTCCGGATCTAATTGTTTCGAGGCAGGACAAATGAGCAAATGGAGATAGCTAATACTCCAGAAAAGCCGTGAACTCCAAAGATTTAGGAGAGATGTTTATCCTAAGTTCTACGCAAGCTGAGGGTTGATGAAGAAACATCAAATTCAGAATTTATTAGCAAAAAGCATCTAGTTTACAGATGGCTTGCTTTCTTACCCAGTATAAAGTTCGACAGCTTGTCTAGAGGAAATTTGGGGGCCATCAGGGTTTTTTAATATTTATTTCTTGAACCTGGAAGGCTTAAATTTATACCTAGAGGATCTTGATCAACAACTTCAGATCCTCCTATCGTCGTGCCAGTAGCCGTAGGCACAGCAGCCTCCGGGCTCCCTGCGCAACAAGCATGGAGATCCAAAAAGCATAGGCATGGAGATATAGCTTATGAAGGGGATGCAGGATGGGAGATTTAAAAAAATAATCTACCTTTTCTCCATACAGATTGGAGGTCAGTCATGCCGCTTTACCCCTCCGTCCGACATTGAAAAATTTTATATTAATGAACTCGGCAACTGATGCCGGTTAACTACACGTGGGGGTCCGAATGTGACGAGATGATGTGTGCCGAGATGCCGATTCTGGGACCACCTATTGTTTGAAGAATTAGAGGTCATTGAAAGAAGGGATATCACCAAGAGGGGGGTGAATTGGGGACCTATTGTTCGAAGAATTAAAACGAGAGGTTATCACCTTCGCCATGATAACGACAACTCTTTCTGAATATGAGACTGAAGTTGAAGTTCTTGCAACTGTTTGTTGTTACAACTCCTTGTTTCAGTCACTAGTTGCCGCAATATATCATTGTTTCGGCCTCAGATCTCAGTAGGAGGATTAACGCGTGCGAGACGTTAGCAGACTTTGCACTTGACAAAGGATTCCTCCCTTGAGACAGCCAAACCCAATGTCGGCACCCACAAGTTCTACAAACTCACCATCGTTGCGGTTTCCAAAGACTGTATGCGTGCCGAGAATATGCACGTTGCCGAGATGATGTTTTGTTTTTGTCTATGGTGCCGAGATCGACAGTTCACGAGGTCCGAGACGCCTCACTATTCAAATCCTTCTAATGTTCTGTCGAGAGTTTCTTGATTCAGGGAGACCGGGGTTCGAGTTTGCCGAGACAAGATTCATTTGGTTTCCACACCGATGGGACCCTCGACTCACTGCCGGGATTCGTCTTCACCGAGACGGGATGAATGGCCGAGATGGTAGTAGCCGGCTTCCGAGACTCTTGCGATGTCCGAGCTGGCCGATATTGGGCTTTCGACGAGAAAGGGAAGTTCTTCTTCTTCTAGCTAGAGCCACACACTTTATGCATCTTCCTGCAAGCACGACTTTATGTAGCCCAGCTGAGACGCATCATCTCATCTTCTTGCATTAACTATTCTAACCACACCGTCTTCACTTATCGGCAAGTTGTCACCGACCATCTTATTCCAGTCCTTCGTCGGTGTATGTGAATACTACTGTGATCAAACCCAGTTGAAAAGGTCCCTGTTTGAGTTTTATGCTATAGATAACAATCAAAAGATTGGAAGATTCCAGCTCATCGCAGGATCAAGTAAAGCCCACTCAAACAGGAGAAGATTTTCGAACAGAGGAATCCGAGATACACCGTGATCGAAAATCATGTCAGAGCTAAACATGTAGGAATCCGAGGTACATAAACCCGTTTCTGAAAATCATGTCCGTGTTAAACATGTAGGAATCTGAAGTACACAAATTCGTTTTCATGAATCATGTTGCGACGGCTATGCCGCCAAGACTATTTAAGATTCCAATGATTATCATTTGCGACGGCTACGGCCGTCAAGTCTATTTAAAGTCCTTTATGGGATTATCTGCTACGGCAAGACCGCCAGGTCTATCTTAAATTCCTATAAAGGAAAAGAAGGCGGACCCGGTTTTAACTGAATCTAGTTGAAATCTGGGATCCGTGCAAAGTTTCGAAGGCGGGCCCGGTTAACTGAATCTAGTTAATGTTCGGGATCCGCGTAAAGTTTTGAAGTCGGACCCAGTTAACTAATGTTCGGGATCCGCGTAAAGTTTTGAAGTCAGACCCGGTTAACCGAATCTAGTTAACGTTCGGGATCCGCGTAAAGTTTCGAAGTCGGGCCCGGTTAACTGAATCTATTTAACATTCGGGATTCGCATAAATTTTTGAAGGTGGACCTGGTTACACAGAATCTAGTTACAATCCAGGCTCCGTGGAGATAATGGTTAAAACGTGTAGCTATGGGTTGCTCATTGGTGAAGCCGGCTATCAATCAAGGGAGGACAGAAAAGGCCGGGGTGCATGAGTGCCGGGTTTGCATTAAGTAGCTCAGCAACTCAAGCCGCTCAATGCCATGTGGGAGCCCGACGGCACAACATTTGCACTCAGAGACTAACACAAAGCAGCTCTTTGAGGACGTTGTTCTTCTTCCATTGCAACGCTAACGCAAATGAAGTCAGACACCGGTTTGATATGTTGGCCTCCGCCGATCTTGATAAGCGGTTATGTTTCGGCAAGAGGAAGACAGTTTTCTAATTCGATAACAGAAACCGGCATGCAGGGGAGACGAGATCATTGAAGCCGGCACGACGAGGAGCTAAGATACTGTGAAGACGATCAAGTAGAGATGTTACGATGATGATGAAAGCGAAGATAGTCTTGGAGAACTCTAAGCCCAGAATGATGCGGACAACGATGGCTTTCCTCGATCAAGGCAACAGACAAGTTAAGAACACGTTGTTGATGCATGGGTTGTGTGACTGGATTGGTTTTGACGATGGAAAGGCCAATATCACGCTTGTCCGTGATGCTTTGAATGCCGAGATGATGCTTGTGCATGTTCGAGACACAGGTTTAGATTAAAAGGAGAAGGATCGTTCTGAAGAAGAGATGACGAATGTCTCGGCGTACTCTTTCAAGGTTACAGAATCCTTGCAGAAAATACTCTGAGGAGTCGGATTAGCGTTAACAGCGTGTCAAGGATTTCCAACAGAGTTGTTTGTATCTACAATGGAAAATTTTGAGCGGCCGAGGTTGGGGGCAAGTCGAGATTATAAAGTGCCTAGATTACTAAATGGCTTGAGATGATTAGGTATACATCTGATAGCCTTGAGAGGTCGAGGTGCGAATGTCGGAGAAAGATATATGCTGAGATGGAGGCCACGGGTACCGGAGATACCCTCCTATGGACCAAGATTCAGCTGGGATCACACTGTATTTTGCATGCCAATTCAGATCCGACTCCCAGTCATTCGGCGAGTATATTCCGGATGTATCGCCATGGCCATGACGGGTATGGTTTTTCTCCCAAGGGTGAATGCCATAACAAATCTGCCCATAAATTGCTTCAGTCAGTACACAAAGGTGTTTCATTTGCCGAGATGTGGAAAAGTGAATGCCGAGGTTCTTCACTTATGCAGCCGAGGTCTTGGAGTGTTTTAAACGTTTAAATTCGGAGATGGCTGAAGGAATCTCTATGGAGCTATGAAATCATGTAGGCCGAGATTGGAGTTGGTTGTGCCGAGTTTTATCATTGATTGCTGCTATGTTGAAATACTTACGCGCTGAGAAAAGAGGAGCGAGATGCATCTGTCTGAAGGTGCCTAGATAATCATTTAGAGTCCAAGATTGTTATTGCCCTACACTTCGGCAAAAACTTCAAGTCGACCGAGATATGGAGAAGTTATGATTCTTTGGTTGCTTCAAAGTGTTGGAGTTCAACGATGATCTTGCTATTTATGCCGAAAGAGATTATCTAAAATACCTCCGCAAGTGTCTTTGTTTCGCTTGAATTCCAGTTCTCGAACCTGTATCTTGCGGTTTCACAGCAACAAAGGCACGAGGTAGCTTTAAACCAATGTCGGAATATCGGGATGCATCCAATGTCGGAGTGATGGGGCTTCTATACAGATTAAGCCTTTGTCTTCAAATGGTTGATACCGGTTTTAGGGTTATCTTCATGAGAAACCGAATCTTTCTGATCTCTTTGGCACCTGAGGCAATAGCTACACCATGTGCGGGTTGATATAGAAGAAATTGAAGCCTCATGCCAGAACCCATAGAATGCAGAATATATCTGCGGAAGCTGGATCTTGGGTTCACTTCTGCTCTTAAACTTAAAGACAACCACGGTGATCAAGCTGGTGGAGAGAGATAATGGAATTCGGGTTACGACACCCATAATGCAAATTCCGGGTTACGACACCCATCATGGATAAACGAACAAATTCAGGAAAAATATTGCAGAGGAGTCCACCTCCAAAAGAGAGAAGAAGGACCCCGGTTACACTTAACATAGTTAGAACCCGGGCTCCGTGCAAAGTTTTGCGGAAAGAAAAAAGAAAGATAGACCCCGGTTACACTTAGTATGCTTAAAATTTGGGCTCCGTGTAAAGTACAGTTGACTCCGCGTTCCTTAATTGGACTCCGGATAAACTAAAGACTATCCAGTTGACTCCGCGCTCCTTGATTGGACCCCCGGATAAACTGAAGATGATCCAGTGAAATCCACGCTTCTTAATAAGACCTCGGATTAACTGAATACCATCACCACGGCCCTTAAGCCTGGGTTTTTTGTCAAGCAAAGCCGCTATAGCCAGCCTTCGCCATCTTGACCTCGTACACCGACGAGCAAACGTAGGAAACAAGAAAGCCAGGGATGGCCGGCCCGGCGGCAACCGGGAAGGCCCTTGGGTTAGATAAAGGACATACATACTCGAAACCTTAGGAAGGAAGCCAATCAAAGGACGTAACGCCAACAAACTAAAGATCTACTATAGCTAGTGAAAGACCTGGCTATCACCCAAGAGGGGGGGTGAATTGGGTGTTTAATAAAACTTTAGTTACTTTGAAAATATTTTCAGAAACTTACTAAAAGAAGTTTGAATGACATAAATAATTTATAAAGTGATAATCAAATCATTCAAATATGTATGCACATTCAAATATATATATCTTTGGAAATATAAGAGGTAAGGAAGAGAATATGCAAACCCGGTTCGGCCCAATCCTTGACCTACGTCCAAATCCCAAAGGAAGATTACAAGCCCTTGAAGTAATCCTCTCACTAAAGGGTTAAGTAACCTCTCACAAGGAGAATCAATACAATGCTCGATAAAGGAGCATACATACTCTCGAAACCTTAGAAAGAAGGAAGCCAATCAAAAGGTAGACCAGTAACGCCAACAAACTAAAGATCTACTATAGTTCCTATCAATACTCGAAAGTATTGAGATGGAAACTCGAGTATTGAACTTACATACTCCAGTATTGCAACTCCTTGAACAAACTGTCAACTTTCGAGGGTCATATCTCCCTGTTCTGAACTCCGTTTTGGTTATTTCAACTCTTGATGGAAAGATCTGTGAGTCTACTTTCATATACCACCAATTTCAGCTCAATCGGATTTGTAGTTTCTGAGTTATGCTCAAAACATTGAAGCTTGGTTTGCTGTGTGGCGTGGATTTATCTATCAACTTGTACAATTCATAGATCTCTCATATGAACTCCTTTTGGCTTGAATTTTATATCACAATGACGTATTTGGAGTCTATTTTCATATGCCACTGATTTCATTCAATCCGATCTCTGGTTGATATAATCAAATTACCGATCGTCCAATGAAAACGAGCAATTTCTCAAGTATTCAATACTTCACTTGATACTCGAGTATTGACTCAAGTATTGCTAGTCCAGAGAGGCCAGAAATGCTGAGAACACTCCAATACTCGAGTATTGATGAACATACTCGAGTTTTGACTCATAAACTCGAGTATTCATTTCTTTACTCGAGTTTTCTCATCCTGAAGCTGATTTTTTGAACTCCTAATTGAGTCATTTCAACTTCCATATGATCTTGGAGGCTTCTAGCATCAATACAAGAACTTGAATAAAGATATCTTCGTGCATTCAACAAGTTCTTCCTTTTTTCCATCTCCCAACTTGATTATTCTTCATCATTTAACTTGGGCTCATTATTCTCTCGAGGATTAAGTTCTTGCTTCCTTTGACATTCCGATATTCCAATTATATTGTGTGCAAGAACTTCTTTCTTCAATCCCTTATTTCCTCTTGGTTATTCCCATGATTGAACAATCGTTGCCAAAATCTGTGTAACTTTTTGCTTCCTTGGCATTCTCTCCCATTCAACTTGGAGTAACATCTTGCTTCCTTGACAACCTCTGCAAGTTCTTCTTTCTTTAATACCTTCTTGATCAATCTCCATTATTAAACTTTGCATCTACATTCAATATAAGAATTAGTCAAAGTATAATGTAAATGTAGTGTGCAACCTTTTTGCTCTTAAGAATGACATCTATATAAGACATCATCAAAACTAATCATATCTAACATTCTCCCCCTTTTTGATGATGGCAAATACTTTAAGAAAAGATATGTATGAATATAAAAATTAGACCCAACATATTTTTCTTGCCATACATATTTTTCTTGCCATTCTCTCCCCCTTATTTGTCATTAGCAAAAAGTTAAAGTTTAAAGAAGATATACTTAGAGACAAATATTAAACCAGATAAGAATAAGACATGGAACTGATTTTTTTATTGAAATTGTTTACATATGAAGCAATTTGGAATGCTTTTATGAAAACAAATTTGACAGAATTTAAAGAGGTTTTCAAAACATCTTTCTCAATTAAAGCATGTAAATACCAAACATGTGCAACATTTCTGCTGAATATAAAAAGATAGAGATTAGAAATGCTCATGTTGGTTTTTTGCAAATTGATGATTGAGTTGTGAAGTCCATTTTCTAGCTTTGAGATCCTCAATAGCCTTAGCCATCTTGACCTCGAAACTTCCTTCATTGAGCGAAATATAAACGTACTTCGCCATCTTGACCTCGTACACCGACGAGCAAACGTCGGAAACAAGAAAGCCAGGGATGGCCAGCCAGCGGCAAACTGGGAAGGCCCTTACTGGGTTAAGGAGAAGCTCGATAAAGGAGCATACATACTCGAAACCTTGGGAAGGAAGCCAATCAAAAGGACCTGTAACACCAACAAACTAAAGATCTACTATAGCTAGATCCCGGCTCGGCACTCGCAACACCTCAAACACATCATGTTTGAGCACAGTTATTTTCTTGATCTTCATTTCAATTTTATATTTATGATAATTCAATTTCCTTGTTTTTGTTAGATCATTGCAGTGGATTATTTAAATCCCCCAGTGGAAATTCAAGTGCGTGCTGTTTATAACTTAAGTTTTTTACACCGAGGTCCACGAACCCGGTCTCAATTAACACATCTAGATGGATGACACTAGGGCCTATGTGCCTAGGTTACGAGCAATGTGAAGTCGCCTGTAAAGGTCTTCACAAAATTGACGCGTCAACGCTCGCTCCTGGATAAAGAAGATGAATTGTCATGCCGACCCTGATCAGGTCAAAATGTTCGGCTTTGTGTTATGGACACCTCAGCTCAAACATGTGACATTTTGCCCTTATCTTGGTGAATGAACCCGGACAAGGGAGCCGGAACTCGGTAGTGCGTTAAATAAACATCCTATGCGGTTATAAAAAGAAAACCCTACCAAACGTCCCCAGATTGCAAGTCTAGAAGAAAACGCAGATCTCAATTACTAAAGACCCTGGCCCGGTCACAGAATTACCAACGTGCGTTGGGATTCACAAAATTAAATTCGTCATCACAACGGATAAAGGCGAATACATGCACAATTGAAACTATGAACATATGGTCATAGTCATTGCACCCCGGCAGCCCAGAGCCCTTGACTACCAGGCTGGGGGGACGACGAGACAAGCGTGGCACTGTAAAGCTGTCAGCAATACAAACAAGCCCGATTCGTTCCTTTTCAGGATTATTCGGATTGGGGGAGTTCGATGTTGCAGCAAACAAACCCTTTAACCCGGATGAGTGAAGAAGAAGAGATCTCGACGATCATGAAAAGAAACAGACGAAGTTTTAAAGCAAATTAACCCGGACTACATGTCTGGGGGCAGCTCAATCAGAATACAAATAAAGCCGAGATTCGTTGAGACTCGGACAAAAGCAAATCAAGCTAGAACAACTCGGATATAAAAGATCTCAACCTCGAAGTCAGGCAAACCGCCTCGACATTACCTCAGATCTTTGAGACATTACCTCGGATCTTTGGGGTAGATAACTTCGATAGCCGGGATCAACCCCTGGATTCAAATGCAGGCGAACCATCTCGACACTACTCAGATCGTTGAGACAAGACCCCGGATCTTCGAAGTAAGCCACCTTGACAGCCAGGATCAACATAACAAAGCTCGGCAATGTAAGGCCCTCGACTGCCAGTTGTCAATTATGTAAGAAGAACTAACGAAAGCCCTCATGGGGTTCACCATCAACCGAGATCAAGGCAAGCAAAAACAAAGAACGAAGGAAAGACAAATAGATCCCGCTTTGGGAAGAACGTATCACCTAAACACGAAAATTAATAGCGGAATATGAATGAATCTGAATTCATCAAGAGGATGGCAATCACGGCGGGAACCCCAGCCATGAAACCAAGCAAATTCCCCGATAGTACCTCGGATCTTTGAGACACTACCTCGGATCTTTGAGCAACAAACTACTACCTCGGATCCTTGAGACATTACCTCGGATTTGAGAGTAAATGACTTCGGTCGCCAGGGTCAGAATGACCCAACCCGACAATGCGCGGTAGACATACGAGAGGGTAAGGTTCACGACAGCCAACCCCGGATAACCTGCTTGGGAACAAAATACATCCCGGCAGCTCAAAATCTCTCACTACCGGGATGGGGGGCATCTGTTACGAACCTACATTAGGCCCAACACCTGGATGGCCCAACAGTGAATATATCACATATTAGGATCTACCTATAATAAAGGGAAATCCTATCTCATATATAATCAAGGAAGATCTATCTTATCTAAAGATAGATTCGACCGTTATGATACTAGGGCCATGGATTACGAGGCCCATACTATCCCACCTGAGGTACACTCTATAAATACAGAGTGTACCCTCAGGTGCGGAGAACACACTGAATGGAGCATACACACTACCCATTTGGCTAAACGCCAAGGTGTGTCCTCGAACTACGTGGACTTTGATCCCTCTACAGGGTACGTAGGCCCTGGGCATCGCGCCTAGGTCAAGTCCGCTCCAACCAACATCAAACAGGCTAGTCCATTAGAATGGGCTAGCCACATCTGGTTCTACACCAGAACATAAACCTATACATATATGTACATGAGGCGATTAAATCGTACAAACAAATTCTAACCAGGAGGACTTCTAGCTAGTGGGGAAGTCGGGAGATGAATAAATAATTATACAGCGATCCTATTGTCGATGTTACATTTTCCTATATTAGTGTCATAATATTTATCGTACATTTTGTGACTTTTTGTATGAAAATATACAGGTCATTTAAAATGGAATATTATAAAATAATTACATGACTTATTATTATTACAAATAAATATTGCTTATTGTGAAACATTAAAATAATTACCCAATCATATAGATTATATTGTATAATAAATATTACATAACTCACAAAGCAATGCGTTAGAACCACAAATTGTTTTTCTGTGCTTGCAAAAGTTTCAGAAGCTCAAAAAGTCAAAATGCTATGTATGATTTTTCTGGCGCAACGCACAGATAACAATACTCTTTATATTAGATATTCTAACGCCAAGTAAAATAAAAAGTGTTAAAATAGATTATTATTATTTTTTAAAAAGGAAAAAAACTACATATTTGCTAAGGTTAATAGTATATTTGGAAGTTTTTTTTTAATAGCTGGAATGCTCCTGGAATTTTTTTTTTTAATGATCGTATTTTTAAGTTTGAAAAACAAGTTTTAAAATATTGATAATCGTTGTTAGCTTGTTGGTAACGCTAATCGTTTCAAAGAAATAAGCTTTGTTATATACGCGTGTAAAACTATTATTTCTTGATAATATATATTACGGTTTAAGTAGAAAAGATATTCTTCTTTATTAATTACGAAGTAACAGGATAAATCCAGGTCGCGTTAGCTTTTTTTTTTCCGTAAAAGTTGTGTTTGCTTTTTTATCAATTTATTACATATACTATCTTATATTATAATATTTTAATTATACTAGGATGTTCCAGATATTTAGTTTTATTTTTATTTTTTTCCAACGATTTATTTCTTTATTTACATAAAATATTTCGGAAATTTTGACTAAATTTATCTATTAATTGTTTGGGGATATTTTCGTAATGTCCCACCTAATTTTATTGGGGCAAAGCTGTAGGAAAAAAACATTTAAGATAGTTTGAGATTGTATGTATTAAAAATGAATATTTTTCCTAAAAAAAGATTCAAGAAGATGATTTAGTTAATGTTAAAAAGCAATATTTTTCCTAAAAAGGATGATTTAACGGCTGTATCTGAAGATTAAATTATATAAAAGGATTGATATTGAAATATCAAATGCAATTTTTTTTTGTCAATTTGTTTGAAGATATCAAGAACTTTATAGACAACTATTATAGTGACCAAATTATGAGTTTTTTGCGGACACCAAATAATCAGTTAATAGTATTTGTTTTACCAAATATCGATTAATAGTCAGTTATTTAAACAATAAAATTATAAATTTGGGTCAAAGTCTTATATATCCCGAGTTTATATAGAAAAAGAAAAGAAGATTAATTAGATTAAACCAGTCTCCATTAATTAACTAATCGGTGGATGATATTCATTCATAAAACTTTCTGTTGTAACTCAAAATTCGTTTTCTTTATAAAAGTAAACTAAAATATATTATTCAACCTTCATAAACACATATCTTTTAAATATTTTGTAAAAAAATTCTGTTATCGCTTAATCATCGCTTGAGTTTTAATATGAACGTTTGGAAAAATGTTCAATAAAAATTAAAAAAGAAACATAATAAAAACTTGTTGTACTTTAAGATCTAAAAATAATGATTTATGAATTCTTATCTTATGTGGATCAAGACTCTTAACTTACTTTCTTGGTAAATCACCCCCTATAAATTACTACCTAGCTAGCCATAAGTGAGTAATCATACCTAAAACCTGACTTCTCCTAGAACTAGACTCTCACCGTTTCTCTGTCAGTATCACTCCCTCCCTACTATCTTTCTTTTCATGGCCTCCCTTCGCAAGCTTTCCCTGTTTCTTGCCCTCTTCCTTACACTGATCATCATCTTGATCATCCCTGTGACCTCACAACCCCAACCACAGCTACAAGCTTGCGAATCATACAAGTTTCCTAATACTACAAATTTTTTAGCTTGTAACGACCTACCCGTTCTTGATTCCTCTCTTCATTGGACCTACCGTTCTTCCTCGAACTCCATCGATGTCGCTTTCAAGAAGAACAACGCCAACGATAAAAGGTGGATCGCTTGGGCTATTAACCCTACATCCACGGGTATGGTGGGCTCTCAGGCGTTCGTTGCTTTCCAGAAGTCTGACGGAACTATGGTGGCTTACACCTCTCCGATAACATCGTACGGCACGACCTTGGAAAAAGGGAGTTTGAGCTTTGAGGTTCATGGAGTTTCTGCGAGTTTTGAGGATGGCACAATGATCTTATACGCCAGTTTTCAGCTTCCTGGGAATCCAAAGTTGGCAAATCATGTTTGGCAAGAAGGTCTTGTTTCTGATGATGATAGCCTTCGCTCTCATGCCTTGTCTGGGGACAACTTCAAATCTTTTGGTCCCATAGATTTTCTCACTGGAAAAGTTTCTGATGGTGATCCCCATAAGCAAAACTCCAAGATTTTAATCAGAAAAGTAAGCCTATTCTTCATATTATCTTTACTCGTGATATATTGTATGAAATATATTTTCATAATTAATTTATATTAGTTTGGTGATTATGTAATATTTTCGTACGTTTAGAGGACTTCATGCATCAATTAGATACTGTAATTATATTGTTAGGATAAATGGGCTATTTGTAACGTGCTTGAAATTTCTAATGTAGTCATGAAATTCAAAGATGTTATTACTATGCCACGTTTTTATGCTAAACTTCATAGGGCAACTGGATATTGTGATTATATTGTTCTTACCCTAAAGTAAGGGTGTATGCCCATGCATGATAAATAGTTTTTAATTAGTTTATGATAGTGAAAATAAATTAGGCTCAAACTTTAGCTAACAACTAATCTAGACTCGTAACTTACGCCCCAAGCTTGAGTTTTGCTTATAATTCATCTTTTCTATCAATGAAAGAAATTATTCATGCATAGCTAAAATCATGAATATTTTTAGAATATTTTAAAATTGTAAATTTGTAATTAATTAATAACGGTATGATTGGATTTTGAATTTGGCGCGCGAGTTCATGGAATATTGAATGGAATAGGGTGGGGAATTATGATGCCAACAGGAGCCATAATGGGACGTTATCTAAAAAGATTGGAAGCTACGGAGCAACATGGTTCCATTTACACGAGCATGTCGACTCTTGCTTATATCATTGGCACTATTGGCTTCGCTCTCGGCATCTTCTTGTCAGGCCCATCTCTCTCGTCTCTGTCTCCTTATGGTTTTGTTCATGCCTCCATTGGAATCGCCGTGTTTGTCTCTGCAACCGTTCAAGTCTTGGCTGCTATATTCCTTAGACCCGACAAACATCACAAGGCCAGAATCTTCTGGAACATCTTCCACTACGTCGTTGGCTATGGAGTCATTTTCCTCTCCATCTTCAACATGTTTAGAGGCTTCTACTTTTCAAACTCCTACCATAGTTGGAAGAATGCTTATTTTGGCGTCATCGTTTCATTGGGTTGTGTGGCTCTGATACTAGAAGCCATTACTTGGTTCTTCTTCTGCAAAAGAAGGAACAAGAAGAAGATGAATTTGAAGGAGACGTCTGCTGATGACAACGTTCCACCCCAAGTGATCGTATAAACCATATATTCCTAGATAAGACATATCATTTGGATTATAATTGTATATACAATACTTTGTAATGCATTTTAAGATTATGTCGTTGTTCTTGCGTTTATGCGAACCCCATTTGCGTTTTTGCGTTTTGTGCTTTCATTTGGTGATTTTGTTATGTATCTTTGATTGATTTGAGTATTTCATTGGTATTGTTTTTGTATTATTTAAATCATTAATTCTGATATTTAAATTTTATAAGGAACAAAAAGCTAGTGATTGCTATATAAAACATCAGTCACCAAGTATAATATACTACTTTTACCCAATAGATTCAATAAGGTACATATTTACAGATAACAAAATCCTACGCAGCAAGCATAAATATATAGTAACACAATTGAAAAACAACGCAACCTAGAACAATATGAAAAAAATCACATACAACCGTCATACATTAGAGAAGAATTAAAGTCTATATATTAGAATATTAGTACAAGCTAGAGCATATATATATATATATATATATATTAAAGGAGGAATATCATCAACACATCACATAAGAAACTAAAATAGAATTAAACCCTAGCTAGCTAAGTAGCTCTCACCATCTTCTTCAATCTCAGAAGCACCTAATGTGGACTCCTGGTTCATCATCTTGATCATGCGAGCAACAAGTGTCATGGCCAAGACCAAAAGGCCTTGATGTAATCATTAGCAGATAACTTGTGTTTAAAGTCAGAGTTAAAATGATAGTACCAGAGCTCGCCACAGTTCTCTTGGGTTCGCCAATCACCTTTGACGGGGAAGGGCTTAGCGCATTCCTGAAACGTGTAGAGGTTTATTGCATGTTTTCTCTTGTAGTGAGTCTTGCTCAATGTTGTGCTTGCAATTTGGTGCACAACAATAACATGGTAGCCTTAGCATTCCCGTTGGTTGTGCCCTTTTAGGGAATCTGCTCCTCTTCCTGTCACAATATAAGCTAGCCAAGATTTTGATAGTGATAACACTCACTACAAAAAGATTTTTACAAATGTCTCTCTTCAAAATCTTACAAATTTCACTGCAACTTTTCTCCTCGTGATTTTCTTAATTCTATTCTATACAACCCTTTTGTTTTCTTATGTCTCACTCACTTCCCCTCTCTCCCCATATCTCTCCATAGGTATAGTTCCAGATATTACAAGTGTTATTGGATTATAAGCTTTACAAGTGGTGTTCTATATATATATATATATATATATATACAAATCATGTGGTATGCGGTTTGGGATTGGTGACGGCCCCTCTTAACACAAATGTCTCTCCTTGGAATCGAACTCAAGACTAGAGGACCTAATGTGACACTGTTACACCAACTTAATTTTGATAATTTTGATTTATTAATTAAAAGAATTTAAACACTCATCCTATCTTACTTTGAAAAATCTTACTTTGAAAAAATATATTTGAAGTTACAAAAAATGTGAGTAGCTATAATCTTAGCCCTTAAGAGAATCCACTCATATCTTATCTGATATGATATTATTTAAATAAACTATAGGCATACACATATCTTCATTTTTTTTTCTTTTTGAAATATCAAAGATCATCAAAGTCTTTTAACAACATTCAAAAATTTTTAATAAGATCTTATGGACTAATTACTAATTTTTTAAAAATATAGTATTTTGATATTTCAAATTTAATCGAGACTATTATTATAAATAATAAATTGAAACATCTTTATTTTTTTTTTTGCCAACACAATTGAAACATCTCTTTTATTTTATAAACGTCTCAAATTGAAACATCTTTATATAATGGGTAAAATATTTATTGATTTTGTTGTATATACGAATGAAATACTCAAATCAATCAAAGATACACAATAAAATCACCCAATGAAAGCACAAAACGCAAATGAGGGTTCGCATAAACGCAAGAACAACGGCGGAAATTCGAAATGGAGATGAGAACATACCGAAATCGACGCAAACGACACTAGAATGAAGTTTCCTTCGCTACCCACCAATGGATTCAGCAATGATTTGGTGAAAAATACAAAGGGGGAGAGGTTTTGGGGTGCTTAGTCGATTAGAGTTAAAAATGCCGCGATTGGGGTTTTAAAAACCCTTCATCGCGATTTAGTCGAGTAAGCCGGTAGCTTAGTCGACTAAATCATGGAACATTTTTAAAAATATTTGCCCCGCGTTTTAGTCGACTAAATGAGGGTCTAGTCGTGAATAGTTTCCAGACAGGGGCATTTTGGTAAATAGTTATTTAGTAAGGGGCAAATTGGTCAAAAAACCTATTTAAGAGTGTTTTTAAGAAAAGAAAATATTTAAATATTTTGTATTGGGACAATCCTATAAAAAGAAAGTTGAATTAATCAAATTCTAATTTGGGTCACCAGAATTTTTTTATAAAAAAATTATAAATTATGTTATGTGGCACAAATAGGAATTTAGAATTGAGAGAAATTACATTCATACCCCTTAGTTGATATATCCATGCTTCTCAAAAAATTGAGACGCAAAAAACTACAGAAAAGCTTTCCCACACTTCTTCAAATCATAGAAGAAAACAGAACCCCATTTGTGCCGAAGACTTTGCACCCAAACCTAGGTTGATCCATGATTACATTCTTAACTCGTTCAATCATCATGATATATAAACTAAGAAATAAAACCTATACATATATGTTCATGAGGCAATTAAATCGTACCAACAAATTCTAACCAGGAGGACTTCTAGCTAGTGGGGAAGTCGGGAGATGAATAAATAATTATACAGCGATCCTATTGTCGATGTTACATTTTCCTATATTAGTGTCATAATATTTATCGTACATTTTGTGACTTTCTGTATGAAAATATACAGGTCATTTAAAATGGAATATTATAAAATAATTACTTGACTTATTATTATTACAAATAAATATTGCTTATTGTGAAACATTAAAATAATTACCCAATCATATAGATTAAATTGTATAATAAATATTACATAACTCACAAAGCAATGCGTTAGAACCACAAATTGTTTTTCTGTGCTTGCAAAAGTTTCAGAAGCTCAAAAAGTCAAAATGCTATGTATGATTTTTCTGGCGCAACGCAATGATAACAATACTCGTTATATTAGATATTCTAACGCCAAGTAAAATAAAAAGTGTTAAAATAGATTATTATTATTATTTTACAAGGAAAAAAACTACATATTTTCAGTTATGTCAACTCTCCAAACTTTTCTCATGGAATATAGAATAAAATATAATTAGATTAGTTTTAAATATTAAACACATTTTGAATTCTGTTATTAGGATTGTTTGGCTAAGGTTAATAGGATATTTGGAAGTTTTTGTTTAATAGCTGGAATGCTCCTGGATTTTTTTTTTTTTAATGATCGTATTTTTAAGTTTGAAAAACAAGTTTTAAAATATTGATAATCGTTGTTAGCTTGTTGGTAACGCTAATCGTGTCAAAGAAATAAGGTTTGTTATATACGCGTGTAAAACAATTATTTCTTGATAATATATATTAAGGTTTAATTAGAAAAGATATTCTTCTTTATTAATTACGAAGTAAAAGGATAAATCCAGATCGTGTTAGCTTTTTTTTTTCCGTAAAAGTTGTGTTTGCTTTTTTATCAATTTATTAGATATACTATCTTATATTATAATATTTTAATTATACTAGGATGTTCCAGATATTTAGTTTTTTTAAAAAAAAAAAATCCAACGATTTATTTCTTTATTTACATAAAATATTTCGGAAATTGTGACTAAATTTATCTATTAATTGTTTGGGGATATTTTCGTAATGTCCCACCTAATTTTATTCGGGCAAACCTGTAGGAAAAAAAACATTTAAGATAGTTTGAGATTGTATGTATTAAAAATGAATATTTTTCCTAAAAAAAGATTCAAGAAGATGATTTAGTTAATGTTAAAAAGCAATATTTTTCCTAAAAAGGATGATTTAAGGGGATTGATATTGAAATCAATGTTGTTAAACTCACGAGTTTAAATAAACTCGTGACAGTGATGTAAACTCGTATCGTGAACTCAAATCGTAAACTCGTAAGAGTTTACTTTCATTATTAAATAGGTATTAACAGTGTATAATAAATAATTTAAATATAAGAAAATGACAATAATTTGATTAAAAAATATTTTAAATCCAAATAATTGAAATTAAACCCATCAATATTTAAAATTTACCATATTTAATAAAGAAATTTCTATAAAACTTATATATAAAACCATTGAGCATGATTAAATAAAAAAGTTAACACGAGTTTAAATGTGAGTTAATACGGTTTTGTAAGTTAGAAACGTAAAAATGGTAAACTCGGTGTATAAACTCGTGAGTTTAACTGAGTTCTACAACGATCGAAGAGTTTACTAGTCACTCGACTCGATTTAGTAAGCTAGAGACGTAAAGACACTAAATTCGGAGAGTCAACTCGCGAGTTTGACAACCATGATTGAAATATCAAATGCAATTTTTTTTTTTTTTTTTTTGTGAATTTGTTTGAAGATATCAAGAACTTTATAGACAACTATTATAATGACCAAATTATGAGTTTTTTCCGGACACCAAATAATCAGTTAATAGTATTTGTTTTACGAAATATCGATTAATAGTCAGTTATTTAAACAATAAAATTATAAATTTGGGTCAAAGTCTTATATATCCCGAGTTTATATAGAAAAAGAAAAGAAGATTAATTAAATTAAACCAGTCTCCATTAATTAACTAATCGGTGGATGATATTCATTCATAAAACTTTCTATTGTAACTCAAAATTCGTTTTCTTAATAAAAGTAAACTAAAATATATTATTCAACCTTCATAAACACGTATCTTTTAAATATTTTGTAAAAAAATTCTGTTATCGTTTAATCATCGCTTGAGTTTTAATCTGAACGTTTGGAAAAATGTTCAATAAAAATTAAAAAAGAAACTTAATAAAAACTTGTTGTACTTTAAGATCTAAAAATAATGATTTATGAATTCTTATCTTATGTAGATCAAGACTCTTAACTTACTTTCTTGGTAAATCACCCCCTATAAATTACTACCTAGCTAGCCATAAGTGAGTAATCATACCTAAAACCTGACTTCTCCTAGAACTAGACTCTCACCGTTTCTCTGTCAGTATCACTCCCTCCCTACTATCTTTCTTTTCATGGCCTCCTTTCGCAAGCTTTCCCAGTTTCTAGCCCTCTTCCTTACACTGATCATCATCTTGATCATCCCTGTGACCTCACAACCCCAACCCCAACCACAACTACAAGCTTGCGAATCATACAAGTTTCCTAATACTACAAATTTTTTAGCTTGTAACGACCTACCTGTTCTTGATTCCTCTCTTCATTGGACCTACCGTTCTTCCTCGAACTCCATCGATGTCGCTTTCAAGAGGAACAACGCCAACGATAAAAGGTGGATCGCTTGGGCTATTAACCCTACATCCACAGACATGGTGGGCTCTCAGGCGTTCGTTGCTTTCCAGAAGTCTGACAGAACTATGGCGGCTTACACCTCTCCGATAAATCGTACGGCACGACCTTGGAAGAAGGGAGTTTGAGCTTTGAGGTTCATGGAGTTTCTGTGAGTTTTGAGGATGGCACAATGATCTTATACGTCAGTTTTCAGCTTCCTGGCACTACTACAAAAATTCGATATTACTACCCTAAACAACGTCCTAAATAAAAAATAGGTAGTAAAAAATGGAAAAATGAGTGTTCAACGTCCCGAATTATTGTTTAGGACTTCTAAAATTGATTTTGGCGTTCTAAGATTTTTTTCGGGACGCTTTAATTGCTTCCCGCCATGTGAAATATAAGAATTTGTTTTTTGGCGCCATGATATTTATTTATTTTTGGAATAAAATTCATTTTTGGCGTCCTGATATTTTTTCAAGACGTCTAAAATCTGCCAAATAATTTGGCGCCAGAGGGAAATATGGGAGAATTTTTTGTTTGCGCCATAATATTAAATTTGGCGTGAAAAATTGGCGACACAAGACAAATCGGGTTGTCAATGTTTCGACAATTGGCGACTGATTTTCAATTTAGGTAGTAAATATTCGAAAATTGGCGTCATGAATACTTTCAGTCGCCAATATTTTTGTGATATTTATTTTATTGGCGAAAAATTGGCGAACGATTACGAATCATGTCGCCAATTTTAAACAATTTGCGACTGATTTGTAATCGGTCGCAAATTCTCCCAAATTGGCGACGATTTTGTAATCAAGTCGCAAATTCTCCCAAATTGGCGACTTGATTTTGTAATCAGTCGCCAATTTTCATGTAAAAACCCAAATAAGTAATCCACGCACACCGAAACCCTTCGTTCGTTATTGTGGCTTTTGTCTCGAAAATTGGCGACCTAATTTTAAATCAGGTCGCCACTTATCCAAAATGGGCGACCTGATTTTAAATCAGGTCGCTACTTCTCCAAAATTGGCGACCTGATTTTTAAATCAGGTCGCCAATTTTCATTTAAAAACATCCACTCACACCGAAACCCTTCGTTCATCATTTCCCTCTTGCGGCCGCCCTGTCATTTTTTCCCTTTTCGCAGGCGTCTCCTCCGTCTCCACCACCGCGCCGTTCTCCGTCGCTCACACTCCTTGCTCTCTCTCGCTCACTCCGCCTCCTTCCCGAAACCGAAACCCAAGTAAGCTCGTTCTATCATACCACGCATTATCCGCCTTCGCCTTACGGGATGAAAGTTTTTTTTTTCCTCTCGAACAAATCAATTCTCTCTAGTAACAGCAGTGATAGCACAAACTCATTTTCTGCTTAGTTTTTTTTTTAAGCTCCGCATAGCTGAATTGTAAGGAAATCCAGTGGTTGAATATATATGACTTTATGCCTATCTATTTGGAAGTCGCTTTTTCAGTTTTTTTTATAGCCTCTCTTCTTTGTCTCTGTACTACTTGTTTCAGGGCATTCATGTGGTAAAAGTTACTTAGACCCTAGTTGAGAACTTTTTATGTAAAATCCCTTGATGCAATTAATTGAATCTGTTTTATATGCTTGACGGAGGTATTTATCTATCATTTTAATTTCTTTTCCTTTCACTATTTCTAATTGATGATTCTCACTCGTCTGGTATGTGCACAACCTGAAGTAGCATATAGCACATTTTCTGTATTTGAATTGGAGCATTATTTGATTGGTGGATAAGCCTAAGACTGTGATTAGCATAGGTGAAGCCATTATTGATTGAAGAGTTGTGTGGCCTGTGAAGGATTGCACATCAAAATCAACCTGAATATGTATTGTGATTGATTTCTATATGTTTATTGAGTAAGCATAAAATGAGTGACATAGTAAACCACTCAAATTCCCTAGACAAACATAAGAATCTAGAAAACAGTAAAAAAATAAAACTTGTCACTAGAGGGATGCTGTCAATCCTAGAAACGACGACCTATGTATTAAGGGGCTTATTTGTGTATTATGAGTTTGTCTGTGGACAACGAAGATTGAAGCAAGTTATCGATTTGTAATCTGCAAATGACTTTAGGGACGATGAGGTTGCATACCGGCCATTAAAGATGATTAAGATGGAAAAATCCTTTAGTCCAATCAATCTGATGTCACATAATAGTATGATGGTGTTGAGCGAACATTTCTCAACTTTCCCTATAATTTTTTTGTGATTAAGCCGGCTGGTAGTATAAAATTTCCTCAATAAGTAGAGGTCATGGATTCAATTCCGTTTGAAACCTTAAGCTGTTAATGTCTACCCCTCTATTTTAAAGGGAAATTTTTTTTGACTATATTCAGTTAGGTGAATGGATTCAATTAGGTGAATGTGAGGAAATCCAGTGGTTGAATATATTTCATTACATAGATCTCATAAGGAGATAGTTGTCGGCTTGCCGCATAGATGTGTTTTACTGTTTAAAATTTGAGCCACCAGATTTGGAACCAGAGTAGCTTCCCGGCCTCTTGCCTTGAATACATGGTCTCTGGAACTGTCTTAATATTTCTCAACTCACGTGATAAACTGAACTTTGGAACTGATCTTGTGCAGATTCTATCATCTCTTTTCATCTAATCCATGTATGCTCAAATTGTTGGATTCAAACTTGATCCCCCCTTGACTGCACATGTCTCTTCATTATTTTTCAAACAAATTTTTTTTTGGGGGGCCATGGCCCCCCTTGTATCTATTAAGGTCCGCCCTTGCTTCCATGTGCCTTCCCTTTTTCATCATTAAAGAACAAAACTTTCTTGTTAATTAAGCTTCTTCTTTATATTGGCTATGTATATGATATGCACTTGTTCACTGCTCTCATCATTAGTCATAAAGTTTCAAGCTCCTCAGAGTGTCCAGCACTATGTCATAAATGCTCTCCTTCGTTTCTTGTTTACATGTCACAGCAAAGTAGAGACACACGCTCACATATATGGATCGCTTTTTTGAGATCCTTCTTCTGCTATATATGTGTGTGAGTATTGTTGAAAAATAGTTTGGTCCTCCATTAGGCCCAAGTTCAATAGAATTGGGGTTAGAATATAAATAATATAAAAATTTGGATACATATCTGTGATATTTTCAATTACTATGAGTTATGAGTTATGTTGTTTAACGATACAACATATCCATATGACAAAAGGACATGTATGCTAGTGGAATATAATGAGTACGATGAGAAGTTTAGTTGTAGATATGAAAAGGCATACATTAGAGAAACAGATTATTCTTCCCTTTCTATTATAACTCTCTTATATTTCTGTCTGTGGTGTATTTAGTGTGTGTACATGTATAATCGCGTCCTAATTGATAATGCTTTTAGTTTATTGTTGAAACTATATGCTAGTGCCAAGAGTGTGTGTATATGTATTTTGAGCCATTTATTTTTCCTACACTGTGATTTGCCTTTTAAGAGTTCTCCCTACCTCTTGATGTCATTCTACATCAATTTTCCTTCTTGATTTTTCATTTCCTGTGAAACTTTATGGTTGTGGGGATATATAATAGAAGTTTACTATCTACAAATTTGTAGTTTTAAGTTCTAAGTGATTACTTCTTTTTCGACTACAGGAAGCTAATAACCCTTTTGACTATTGTGACTTGGCCACAACAGCAACCCACAAGAGCTAGCTTGAGGGGTCCTAGGATTGGTATTTGTAATCATGTTCCTTTTGTCATACAATTATTCTCTCTCTCATATGTTAGTTTGAATAATTCTAATGTTGTCTTTATTGTTGTTGTCTTTAGGTTGAATAGAGGATATAAATTTCAAGCATCGATCAGAATTTGAAGTTGAGGTAATTATAGTTAAATATTGTTTTTTTTGTTGATGTGCATTGAACTAGGTAAACTTTGTAGTATGAATAAAGATGCTTAGAAGTTCATAATTTATAGTTTATGACTTAGACAATTTAGCTATATTTTTATAGTTAGTCATTTAATAGATGTTTTGGTGAATGAAGTTTTGTTGAATTGAAATTGTTTGTTCTTGAAATTTTGGGATGTCTTACTTTTGAAATGTAAGTGCTGCCAAAACTTTTTTACAAGATTGAGAAAAAAACATGTCGTTCTTGAAATTGTTATGAACTTGACTGTTGTTGGAAATGTCGTAGGTGGTAATAAAATGGGTCATAATTGGATGAATGCGTTGAGAACTAGTGAAGAATATGAGAATGGGGTGGAAGAGTTTATTGAATTTGCTAGAAGGAATGTGGCTACAAAAAATGGGATGTATATTCTTGTCCATGTGTTAATTGTTTAAATGGGAGTCGAAGGGATATTGCTTGATATAAGGGATCACCTACTTTGTGATGGAATACACCTTCGATACACAACGTGGATATGGCATGGTGAGGAAGTAAGTAACGGTGCATCCCACGAAAATGAAGTTGAGGTAGATGATGATGGAATGGAGAAAATGATTCATGATGTTGAGGCGGAATCTTTTGCACAATCGGGTGAATATGAAAGCGTGCGGAGTGATGCGAGACACCTTTGTTCCTGGGTGTACTAAGTATACACGGTTGATTTGGGACCTTACATTTGGTCAACTTAAAGGCAACTTGTGGGTGGACCGATAGCAGTTTCACGTCGCTGCTTGAATTGTTGTGTGATATGTTGCCAGATGATAATGTACTTCCAAATCGTATGTATGAGGCCAAAAAAATCTTGTCTACGATGGGTATGGAGTATAAAAAGATACACAGCTGCCCTAATGACTGCATATTGTACAGAAACAAGTACGAAGGCCTCAGTAATTGTCCGAAGTGTAAAAATTCACGATACAAAGTGAAGAAAGTTAGTGTTTACGGAGAGCGAGACAACAAAAAGGCAACCTTTGAAGGCATTGTGGTATCTTCCAATAATTCCACGGTTTAAGCGTCATTTACTAGTGAAGCAACGGTGAAGAAGTTGAGATGGCATTCGATGAGAGAATATCCGATGGAAAATATCTTCAAGACCCGGTGACTCTCCGCAATGGAAGAAAATAGATGAAATGTTCCCTCAATTTGGCGGTGAGCCAAGAAACCTTCGGCCGGGGCTTTGTACGGATGGCTTCAACCCGTATCGAACTCTTAGCAAGCACCCATAGTGCATGGCCGGTTCTCCTTGTAATATACAACTTACCTCCCCGGCTATGTATGAAACGCAAGTATGTGATGCTTTCTATGATGATTTACGGACCAAAACAACCCGGGAACAATATCGATGTGTACTTGGCGCCTTTGGTTGAGGATTTGAAGAAGTTGTGGGAGGAAGGCGTAGATGTGTTTGATGCATATAAGAAGGAGTCCTTCAAGTTGCGTGCAATGATTTTTACCACGATAAACGACTTTCCCGCATACGGAAATTTGTCGGTGTGAAGGGGCATAAAGCATGTCCAATATGTGAAGCGGACACAAACTTCCACCAACTAAAGCACGGAAAAAAACGGTCTACCTCGGTCACGGGAGGTTTCTTCATCGGTTCCACCCATATCGTAAGTTAAGAAAGCGTTTTAACGGCTTACCGGAAAGCGAGCACGGCTCCAAAGGCATTAACCGGAGAGGACATTTATAGTCGGGTGAAACATATCAATGTCATATTGGGTAAGCAAAAGGAAGGCGAGTGAGAAGAATATATGGAAGAAGAGATCAATTTTCTTTGATCTTCCATATTGGCGTAGTCTTGATGTGAGACACGATCTTGATGTGATGCATGTGGAGAAAAACGTTTGTGATAGCTTTGTCGGTACTCTTTTGCACATACCGGGAAGACTAAGGATGGAATTAGTGTGAGACTAGATCTGGTTGATATGGGAATAAGAGAACGATTACATCCACGAGTAATGGAAGATGGTAAGAGGGCATACATGGAGCCAACAACTCATACACTATCAAAAGCGGAGAAGAAAAGTTTGTGTGGATGTCTATATGACATTAAGGTGCCACAAGGATATTCTTCTAATTTGAGAAGGTGTGTCTCAATGAACGATTTGAAGTTAGTGGGAATGAAGTCCCATGATTATCATGTGTTGATGCAACAACTACTACCAATAGCTATTAGAGGCATTATGAAAGATGAAGTGCGATCCACTATAACAAGATTGAGTATTTTCTTCAATGCTATCTGCAACAAAGTCATTGACATTGAAAAGTTGGATGAATTGAAAAATGAGGGTTATATTATTTTGTCCCAACTAGAGATGCATTTCCCTCCTGCTTTTTTTGATATCATGGTGCACTTGATAATGCACTTGGTAAGGTAGGTAAGACTCTGCGGTCCAGTTTACCTAAGGTGGATGTACCCTTTCGAGCGATACATGAAGATCTTAAAAGGGTATTCTAAAAACCCTTATCGGCCAGAAGCCTCAATAGTTGAGAGATATGTAGTTGAAGAGGCTATGGAGTTCGCAAAGATTATCTATCGGGGCAACGATACAATCTCGCATGACGAGGGGATAAGCGAGGGAACTCGAGGAATCAAACTGAAGAATAAGCCTCGTGAAGAGGTGTTGCAAGCACACCTGTACATCTTGAATAATACGGAAGAAGTTCAACCATACATTGATGAACACGAAAGAGTTTGAAGGATATGAATCCAAGGAAGAATGACATGCGAGATAGCTAATGAGCAAAAGAAGACATTCATAAAGTGGTTCCGGGAGACGGTATTGCACGAGACCGGTGTGTCGGATACAATCGAGTGGTTAGCCCGGGGGCCTTCTTTTCGGTCATCACTTGGTACGGTTACGATGTAAACGGATATTGTTTCTACACAAAAGACCAAGATGACGAAGTTACGTGCAAAATAGTGGGGTGATGGTTGAAGCTTAATCCATGCACTTTTCGAGTTCGAAAGACAAAAACCCGGTGTTAGCATCAATGGCCTATTATGGAGTGATTGAAGAAATATGGGAGATCGGCTACGGACAAGTTCAAAGTTGCTTTATTGAAATGTAAGTGGGTTAGCAATAATGCTTTGTTGTAATAGATCCTAAATTTGGATTTGTCTCGGTTGATCTTCAAAGACTTGGTCATAGAGATGAGCCATTCATTTTAGCAAGTCGGGCGAAACAAGTGTTTTATGTTACGAACCACGCAAATAAAAAAATGTTCATTGTACTTCAAAGTAAAAAACGAAGTATGGTGAAGAATCCTTGAACCTTGACGATACACTCCCTTTCACAACAAATCCACCTACAACACGTGAAGTAGAATTGGTAGATGATGAAGAATATCTTTAAGAAAGGATCATTCCGAAAGAATATGGGAAACCATGTAAAGTAAGATCTTCGATTAGGAAATAGTACTATATTCTTTTTGTGGTCGTTTAACATGTTGGTTCATTTTATTAATTTGTTTATTATTTAATAACCTATCTAACATAAATGATTTGTCTTTGATGAACAGGAATATGTCTAGCTCAGACGAGTCATCGGGTGATAGGGTTGATGTGCCCGTTGTGAGAAAGGGGAGAGGTAGCACACACATGGGTGCGCTAATTGCTCGTCGTGACAGTCAGAAAAAGAAACTACATGTGGAGTTCGATGAAAATATGAATCCAACCGGTAGAGAGGAAGACAACTTCATTAGCTATTTAGGCTATCTGGCTCGAAGCAAAGTGCGTATTGTATACTCTAGTTGGAAGATGGTTCCTCCTAAAACGAAGGAGTTGATTTGGTCACAAATTTTGGTATCTCACTTTCGATATATCTACATTTGTATCTTTAGTCTTATTACTTGATTTATTTCATATCTTCTCTTTCACCTTGCAGCAAACATTTGATGTCCCTAACACTAAGGCGATGAACAAGCATTGGATGGGTGAAGTTCGGCTCCGTTGGAAAGATTTTAAGAACAAGCTAACAAAAAAAAAATTCGAGGGCCAAAGAGGAACGAGGATCCATGTATGACCTATGATTTCATTTCTCCAGAGGACTGGAGGGAGTTTGTTGCGTCACCGCAGAATCTTGAATTTCTGGTAAAATTTTTGTCATATCTTATCTTTAATTTGAATCTACTTGACTTCGTACACTTAGTTTTGTTTGTTTTCGTGTCACAGGAAACAAGTCAAGCCAATAGAGAGAGGCAAGCGAAAAATAAGTATCCGCATTGCTTGTCTAGAGGTGGCTACAGAAAGCTTGAACGGAAGATGATGGAAGAAGAGTTACAGCGAATGCGGGAAGCTTCCCAATCCGATCCTTCCATTGCTATCCAGGCCCCTGAGCGTCCTCCTCGTCACAAAAAATGGAAAGCTGCGAGAATGAAGGGTGACAAATACATCAATGAAGATGTTGCTGAGGTTGCTTCAAAGATTGTAAGTAGTTAAATTACCTTGAAGTATTGAATAGCCTCAGTTGTTTCATACTATATAAGAGTTTAGTTATTATTTATGAAAAATCTTATGGTACAGGATTCGCTTGAGCAGCGAGAGCAACCAAGGCTCATTCACGCCGGTACACGGCAGGACATTTTGTCAACGGCGATTGGGAAGCCGGATTACCTTGATGCTGTTCGAGGGGAGACGAGGGGAGTGAGTGTCACAAAATATTTCGGACGGCGTTCATGTTTGCATGTCGAAGAGAGCCATAAGGAGCTTGAAGCCAGAATTCGAGCGTCCCTCGTAGCTAAGGTTATGGAACAACTACGGGGTGAAATGAGAGCTATGGTACAAGAGAAGGCAAATACGGAACGTACAGCCCAAGAATCCCCGGCCTTGCCCAGCAGCAAAGATAGTTTTCAGCCTGTAGATGTAAATCTTGGTGAACTTTCTCACCCTCCATCAGGCGGACACGGCGATCCTTCTCACACACCATAGGGAGGTCTACCTTGCACTCTATATTTGGATGACCCATACCGGCGTATTGTTGCCGATGGTCTTGTTTATCCAGAACAAACCGCACACCATAACAAGCAAATTCCAGAAGACCAACGTCGGGTGACTGTGAAAAGTGTGCGAGAGGGGGAAGAAAAGACAACCATCCCGATTGATGATGAGGAGGTTACCACACTAGGCGCTGCCATCTCATGGTTCATCCTTTGGCCGCATCATCTTATTGAGATGGGGATGACACCTCCAATAGTAGGAAATACATTACTGATTGATGATGAGTAAGTTCCCGATTGATTTTCATTGCTAACCCACTCATAATATGTTTTTTACGTTTTCATAGCATGAACAAGCTGCGAGCTTATTTCCCTACTTAGCACAGCTTCGAGAGTTGTACAAGGACATCGACCTTATAAGCTTGCAAATGCCTCCGGGCATTGTCGGTGCAGAAAAGACATATCCGATAACAATTGACAAGAAAGATTTGAAAGAGTTTATGCATATGGATTGTTTAGATATACAGTTTCTTCAAGTTGCAATCCTGTAAGTTTTTTTAACCCTTTAATTATGTCAGTACTCTTTTTTTTGTTTAATATATTCAATAACATTTATCATTTCATTTCATAGTGTCTATCGTGAAATATGCGCCAACACAAAGCGAGCGGGTTCGTATGGATACTTATGTCCTGGATGCACGGCTTCGGCTCGCAATACGTTACCCGGAGGTCAATTTATGTTGGTTTAACAATGGGCGACGGAGGCAAGTCTTGTTATCTAGCGCCAATACATGAATGGTGCGTACTTTTGTTTTGTCTATATAAGATTTTTGTGAATAAATTGATTTCTTATATTAATTTAATATTAATACGTATATGTTGTAGTGGTCATTGGACCCTGTGTGTTGTTTGTCCCGTCAAGAACTCCTGTTATTGGTTCGATTCAATAGATGACAATCCAAACGAGGATATCAAAACCATGTTTGCCGAGTAAGTAAATTTTTGTCTAAATCATCGATTCTTCTTTTAAATGACTGGTTTAACATGTCTGTTAATTTCCATTTTAATGATAGGGGCCTTAAGACGTATAAACAGCTTGTTGGAGCAAAAGAGCAAGGTGGACCGAAGTGGTTTAAACCGAAGGTAAGTAGTTTCAATTCAATTTATTTCATTGACACAGTAGCTTTCGATGTGCCTTTATTCGTTTTAACAATTTGCTTTTGATTTATAGTGCCATCAACAACCAGGGAGCACCGAGTGCGGATACTACGTTATGAATTGGATGCAATCCATCGTTACCACCGAACGTATTCAAGGTTTTCAAAATGTACGTAATCGCTCTGTGATCCTCAAATGATGATATTTTTGTTGTTGTACTTGAGTTGTTAATTATTTCCTTCACTAAATTGGTTTATCTTATACCTTGTTTTCCAATTTACAGTTTTTGGGGACTGCGGATCCATACTCGCAAGATGACATCGATTCGGTTCGAGACATGTTGGCTAGACATCTTCTTCAACACATAGCCTAGTTAGTAGTGAGCATGATTAGTATGTTATTGTGTTAGTGATTCTTTGCTACTTGTTGTTTGTTTGTATCTCGTTTGGTGTTATTGTCTGTTCAAAATCTGCAACAATTGTGACCAACTTTCTTGGAACTATGAACCTTCTTCTTTGCTTGGTGGGTTTAAGGCGATGCAAAACTTGGTAGATATCTCATTGTTGTAATCTCATTGATAGTTTGTGTCTTTGCAAGTTTGGTGTTATTGTGGGTATATTATGATTCGGCTAGCTGATGCAAAACTTGGTAGATAGTTTGTGTCTTTACAAGTTTGGTGTTATTGTGGTAGATAATTTATGAGTATGAAGGTTGAGAGATGAGAAAAGAACTTGTGTATTTCAACATTACTATTTTTGTCATGCATAATATGTTGGGGACATGATGATGCCAAATCATGTCTGTGAAAATAAAATCTTGTTATTCTACTTGGAGCTCTTAAATGAATCCTCCAAACCACGCAGACTTGTCTTACTATTTTTTGTGTATAAACATTGCTATTTTTGTCAGGCATATTTACTGATACATGTTTTCAGGAAAAATTAAAATATGTAGCCTATATTTTTTTAAAAAAAAATCATAAACGGCGTCCTGAAATATATATTAAGGACGCCTTTGTGCCAAATAAGCTGACCTGAATTGAAAATCAGGTCGCCTTTTATTAAATAAGGCGACCTGATTTAAAATTAAGGTCGCCTTATTAAGCCGTCCTAAATTGAAAGCAGGACGCCTTAAGACGACCTTAATTTCCAATTAAGGTCGCCTTATTAAGGCGACCTGAAATGAATTCAGGTCGCCTTTTATTAGGCGACCTGAATAAAATTAAGGTCGCCTTTTATAAGGCGTCCCGAATTTTTTTCAGGACGCCTCATAAAAGGCGACCTGAATTTTATTTAGGTCGCAAAAAATCCTCAAAAACAACTACCCCAGGCAAGACGTCCCTCATTAAAGGGACGTTAATTGGGTCTTATTTAGGTCGTTTTTTTGCTTTTTTGTAGTAGTGTGGGAATCCAAAGTTGGCAAATCATGTTTGGCAAGAAGGTCTTGTTTCTGATGATGATAGCCCTCGCTCTCATGCCTTGTCTGGGGACAACTTCAAATCTTTTGGTCCCATAGATTTTCTCACTGGAAAAGTTTCTGATGGTGATCCCCAAAAGCAAAACTCCAAGATTTTAATCAGAAAAGTAAGCCTATTCTTCATATTATCTTTACTCGTGATATAGTGTATGAAATATATTTTCATAATTAATTTATATTAGTTTGGTGATTATGTAATATTTTTGTACGTTTAGAGGACTTCATGCATCAATTAGATACTGTAATTATATTGTTATGATAAATGGGCTATTCGTAACGTGCTTGAAATTTTTAATGTAGTCATGAAATTCAAAGATGTTACTACTATGCCACGTTTTTATACTAAATAACTTCATAGGGAGTAGCTTGACACGTCAACTGGATATTGTGATTATATTGTTCTTACCACGAAGTAAGGGTGTATGCACATGCATGATAAATAGTTTTAAAATAGTTTATGATAGTGAAAATAAATTAGGCTCAAACTTTAGCTAACAACTAATCTAGACTCGTAACTTACGCCTCAAGCTTGAGTTTTGCTTATAATTCATCTTTTCTATCAATGAAAGAAATTATTCATGCATAGCTAAAATCATGAATATTTTTAGAATATCTTAAAATTGTAAATTTGTAATTAATTAATAATAGTATGATTGGATTTTGAATTTGGCGCGCAGTTCATGGAATATTGAATGGAATAGGGTGGGGAATTATGATGCCAACAGGAGCCATAATGGGACGTTATCTAAAAAGATTGGAAGCTACGGAGCAACATGGTTCCATTTACACGAGCATGTCGACTCTTGCTTATATCATTGGCACTATTGGCTTCGCTCTCGGCATCTTCTTGTCTGGCCCATCTCTCTTGTCTCTGTCTCCTTATGGTTTTGTTCATGCCTCCATTGGAATCGCCGTGTTTGTCTCTGCAACCGTTCAAGTCTTGGCTGCTATATTCCTTAGACCCGACAAACATCACAAGGCCGAATCTTCCGGAACATCTTCCACTACGTCGTTGGCTATGGAGTCATTTTCCTCTCCATCTTCAACATGTTTAGAGGCTTCTACTTTTCAAACTCCTACCATAGTTGGAAGAATGCTTATTTTGGCGTCATCGTTTCATTGGGTTGTGTGGCTCTGATACTAGAAGCCATTACTTGGTTCTTCTTCTGCAAAAGAAGGAACAAGAAGAAGATGAATTTGAAGGAGACGTCTGCTGATGACAACGTTCCACCCCGAGTGATCGTATAAACCATATATTCCTAGATAAGACATATCATTTGGATTATAATTGTATATACAATACTTTGTAATGCATATTTAAGATTATGTAAGTTTGAAGTATCGTACCCGTATCATACTTTTAAATATTTACGACTGTTATTTTATCTTATATTTCGATTTAATTAAAGAAATAAAAATTACATATTTTATAGTGTTTTTATGAAAAGAAAATATTTAAATATTTTGTATTGGGACAATCCTATAAAAAGACAGTTGAGTTAATCAAATTCTAATTTGGGTCACCAAATTTTTTTTAGAAAAATTATAAATTAGGTTATGTGACAATATTATGAATTTAGAAATTGGGAGAAATTACATTCATACCCGTTAGTTGATATATCCAGGCTTCTGAAAAAATTGACATAGATGGAAAAAACTACAAAAAAGCTTTCCCACACTTCTTGAAATCATAGAAGCAAACAGAACCCCATTTGTGCCGAAGACTTTGCACCTATTATGGACTCACACCAAGAAGGGTGATGACATCCCGGTAAAGGAAAAAGGAGTGAGGATCATTGTTTTGTTAACGACACGAATCAACTGATTCACCATCCAGGGGTAGTCGGATAGAATATCCCTCTCCATCCCCGATTCCCAGTAGCGGTAGATCATTTGCGATAGGGTGTTTTTAATGCGTCTAAGGCAAATGCTAATAGCAGGATTCGACCCGGTTGGGACTTGTGAGGAGGCAGACGCGCTGGACTCGTCAGTCGTAGAGTGGACGGGATGGTGTGATGATGATGCCATCTATACCTAAAAATAAAATAAGGAGGTAAAAGTTAGAAAATGATATATACCTGAGGCAACAGAACTATCTCGGTAAGAACTTAAAGATGCTTGACCAAGATGTTTAAACACTACAAAAAAAACTGGTTTTTGCGGCGAAAAAATTCCCTCGCAAAAAAGCATTTTTCCGTCGCAAAACTAGTTTGCGATGGAATTTGCGGTGGAATAACTTCCGTCGCAAAAATAGCCCTCGCAAATCACTTTTCCGTCGCAAAAATGCTTTTTTCCCTCGCATGATAGGAAGTCTTATGTTTATAACAAAATTTAAAAACCTGGATTTTGTTCAAAAAGTCCCTAAATATATGAATTTCTGTTAGGACTTTTTTGTAATTTTTTTATGGTCCTTGGCACCTGACTGTCATTTTCCCTTTAAATTTTGTTATGAATATAGTATTTCCTGTTGTAAATCTAGCCTTTTTCTATTGTGAATGGACAAGTTTTAAACTTTGTTGTGAATGTAACACTTCCTGTTGTGAATCTAACATTTTTCTGTTGTGAATGACTTCTGTATGCTTATGGACTTAAGTTTGAAACAAAATCTATGTGTTTAAATTTTGTTGTGAATATAGCACTTCCTATTCTCAATACAAATAATATCAAAAGATATGTAAATTTCTATTAGAACTCTTTTACTATTTTTTATGATTCTTGGACATGACTGTCATTTTTCCTACCCCCCCTCCTTCCTTCTCCATATTTCTTCATCGCATTCGCGCGAATAATAAATACTAATAGTGATATGCAATTCTGCAATGCGTGTCAAATGTCTTCACAAGGATTCGATCATCTCCATCGGCACCACCACCACCACCTCCGCCCATACCACCATCACTGCCGCGGCGGACTTTCTTATTGCGCATTCCACAATCATTACTTCCGCTGTCACTGTCACCGTCAAGGATCGAATATTGTAACTCCTCTTCCTCCTCCTCCTCCTCAAAATCCAGAGTCTTTCGTCTCCTTTACCGTCGGAAACGATTCAACCATGGTGGCTGCTGAGCATAAAGAAGTCCATGATGCCACTCAGTAAGATAGTTTTATCTTTGTTTTCCTCTTTCAATCCTTTCAAAGTTTTTGCCATAGTATGTTTCTTTGTCTGTTTTGTGTAATAAAATTAGTTTGTGTTGTATAGAGAACGCGGTAAAGCACTTAGGCTTATTCTACCCTGAGAAAATATTCGGTGGTGAAAGACAACTCAATAGTAAAATGTTTTTACTGTCTTGGTAGAAATTTGATGCAGTAGAGTAGAAGAAAGAGGATTAGGGATTGAAGAAGCTAGATGAATGGAATGAAGCTTTAACATTTAAGAATTAAAGGAATTTTACGTTGGAAATTATGAATTATGGCATGACAGATGTCTAAGTTTCCTGGCGAAGTAATGATACTTCTGGATTTAAATCTGAAGTTGAGAGGAAAAAGAAATAGAAGCAGCAACGTAAAAGCCTGTCTATAATGAGATCTAAAAGTTACAAATTAGGGAGAACTGTGAAGACACCTTAGTCGGGCTTTGTTGACTAGTCTTTATACGACTTTCTTGACTGGTGAGCACTACTCTGCTCAGTAATGTAATGGTTCCATTAAATCATAGTAGAAAATTTGGAGGATTAAACTCATAGGAATATGAAAATGGTCAGGATTGTATGATAAGGACCTTGACAGCAGAGGGATATTCGTTAATGACAACTCAGAGATATTGCTGGCCATCATAAGTGCAAAAGAAATAAAAGGATAGTCAGTAATGTTCGAGATCCCTTTTCTAGGACCCTTTTTACTATGTTGTACTGGTTTAGATTCCTATGGAGAGGATATGATAGAGACCTGTGTTATTTGATGTCCACAGCCCTCCATTTTTATACTTTGCCAAATAGAAGGAATTGAAGTTTGCATACTTTGGATTATATGTTTTTAATTCCTTCAATTTCTGATTTGAAATCCAGATTCCTAAAGTTTGCATGACCGATTTGTAGTGGGCAGTTTGGCATCTACAATAAGCATTGGGTCTGTTCAATTGATCTAGATTGTTCTCTAGATAATAATTTCACTGTTTTTGGGAGCAAGGAGAACTAAAGCATATGGAACAATGCTGTTTTGGCAGATCTGTGGCGTTTATGGTTGGAATGAAACTCAAGTTGTATCAAAAAGTTTTAGGGAAAGAATTGTTTACTTCCCTTCAGGTTTTAATAAGCAATTACGTTTTTTTTTTTTTTTGGGAGGGGGTCCCCTTATTGAGTCATGGATTGACAGGGGATTAGAAAACCTGAGTGAATGTTTGTTTAGTTTTTGCATCATGATTTGAGAGTCTTCCTTTTCTTTGTTGCCGAATTGGTTTTTTTTCTTGTGAAAGGTTCTTATAAAAATTAGGCCAACCCCAGAAGGGAAATAAAAACTTCAGATTGACATAACTCTTCCAATGTTGTTCTACTCAACAGTAGAAATAGCCAATTCTTGCATACTTGCACATGAATTATGAGTCTGTTAGTTGTTTCTAAGAGTTTATGTGAGACACTGGCATTCGTTTATGATGATTAGGAAACCTACTCTGTGAGTAGTGAGTACTGCTTCCATGATACAGAGGGATCCTGAAACCTAAGATGGCTCCCTTGAGCTCCCAAATCTCATTCCATGGCATTCCGTGCTCGCCTTTGAGTTCTTTGAACATTGCTCTGGAAAACCAATTTGGCTTTGGTTGGTGTGTGATTGAACCAATGGGGATAGGAAATAAAGAAGGGAAGATAAGATTGAAATAGGAAGAAGAGGAATTCCTTGGATTATCATAAAGTTAGAATCTAACTGTAATAAACTAAAGCCTTGGAGAATCTCCATATGATTGTTTTTGTTTTTTCTGTTTTTGTGCCAACTCCATATGATCTGAATATTACTTCCATTCCTCATAACTTCATCATATAATAACTGCCACATAAACATATAACTGCGTGTTAGGACTGTCAACACATCAAGGAGGTCAAAAGTAACTCCCTATAGTCCCTCTTTAGCACTATCCGACCTTATTTTTGTCAAGCTTTGCAGTTTGTACTCTGGGCCTTTTCTTCCTTCTCCTATGGGTATTAATAGGTGGATTCTTATTGGTGTTTAGCCATGGTAGGTCTCAATGGTAACTTTCAATCCTCAAAACTTGCTTACAAAATCAACCCTGTACCCACGTTGCTAGGATTTGAAGAATTGAGGATAAGAAAAGGGAAAAGAGAGAATCTAGAGCAAAATCTGTACTCTAGCCAACACAACAATTTTGAATATCATATATTTCATTCATAATCTTTTAAAAACAGAATACAATATACTTATAGTCTCCTGCCTTTGCCTAAATATAACTTCCTATCACAACTTCCCTAAAACAGATAAGATACAATAACTACCACAAACAGATAAAATACAATAACTTCCCTAAACACACAGATAAGAATTAATAACTACTCCTAACTTCTCCTAACATGTGTCTTTCTTCAAAAGAGGACACATGGAACCCTAACAATACCCTCCCCTTGAAAATTAGCCTTATCCTCAAGGCGGAAAGAAGGAAATTTCAGCTAATTTTGCGTTTGCAAGGCGTTCTTCTTCTGCACTTTCGATCAAACCATCTCTTGATCGGAGACTTCCATTATTTTCAATGTCGACGATGAACAACGATGGCCAGGGGTAAATCTGTCACCACAGTGGAAGCACAACCCCTTATCGCGTCTATATTGTTTTTCGTTCTCTAAAAGTCGCGAGCCTTGCAAAGTTGTCAAAGAATGATGCGAGTTGGCTGACTGAATTGGTGTTGGAAAATTCAAATTTTGTTGAGAAACCGATGATGGCGCAACGATCAGATAGGGTGGATTCGAATTTGAATTGAATCCCTGATTATTAGCACCAATCGAATTACCCGAAGCAAAATTTCCTGGATTCGTGGCATTATAGTAACCGAACTGGTGGCGTGATTGAGAATTGTAATCACGGTTGTTATATTCGGTGGGCCCACGTGGATTAGTAAATTGTTGACTGGAGTGCTGGGCACCCTGGGTTTGTATTTTCGCTTCAAACTCTAGCGCAAGACTCACCGCCTTATAAACGGTCCGCGGCTTTTGGATTTTGACATCCGATTGCAACTCATCCTTGAGGCCATTGATGAAAACTCCTAGAAGACAATGCTCCGGCCATCCTTGTACTTGAGCTTGACGGCGTACAAACTCCGGTTTGTAATCTCCCACAATGCCTATTTGCTTGATGCAGCATAAATGTACATCGGGATTTTGAAATTCTGTAGGCCCGAATTGTTCTTGAAAGACTTGTATTAATTCTTCCCAGTATCTTATAGTTCTACCTGATGATACCCAGGTAAAAGTATCCAATGCATCACCCTTCAAATTAATTGTTGCTATATCAATCTTTAAGTCTTCTGGTGTTTGATAATAACAAAAATATTTTTCCGCTTTCAAAATTCAGCCTCTTGAGTTGCCGCTTTCATATTTCGGGAACTCAACCTTCGAATATGGCCGCTTAGAAGGATTTTTACTCCACCAAGGCTTCTCCATCTCATCGTTCTCTTGTTCCACGTAATTTCTCGGTTGCTATAACTTGCTTCTCCTTGAAACATTGCTGGCCCCTTCTGTTTCTTCAAAGCTTGAACTTCTGAATTCATTAAATTCAATTGTGCAAGAATTGCCGCTAAGTGACGCTGATCGGGTTCTAGTTGCGTTTGTGTAGGTTGTTGCACCAAAATGACTGCTGGATCATTCTGAGGATGGGTATGTGATGGAATTTCTGGGTTCTAATTTGGTTGTAATGGAGAATTATTCTCAAAAGAGGAATTTCTTGTATTAACCATGGCATCTACAGGTCCGAAGACTAACCGCTTTGATACCAATTGATAGGATTTGAAGAATTGAGGATAAGAAAAGGGAAAAGAGAACCAATCTAGAGCAGAATCTGAACTCTAGCCAACACAACAATTCTGAATATCATATATTTCATTCATAATCCTTTTAAAACATAATATAATATACTTATAGTCTCTTGCCTTTGCCTAAATATAACTTCCTATCACAACTTCCCTAAAACAGATAAGATACAATAACTACCACAAACATATAAAGTACAATAACTTCCCTAAACACAGATAAGAATTAATAACTACTCCTAACTTCTTCTAACATGTGTCTTTCTTCAAAAGAGGACACATGGAACCCTAACACACGTATAGGCAATGTGGGCTATCCACATTCATTACTCCTTGCATGCCTATCGAAGTTAATTACTCTGTGCTGAAACTTAATTTTAAGAGAATGAGAATAATAACGACTGAAGAACTGTAGATTACTTGGTTATAGAGGCTTTCAACCAATTAAGTGGAGGATCACGGATAGCATTATTAAAATTTATGAAAGATCGTTTTCTACTGATGTTCTATTGCATTTTGGATGATTTATGGAGTTAGCCAAAACTATCTCACTTCATAATGCTGATGATGCCTCGTTTTTGATATTTTCTCGTTATAATTTTGACTCCATGAAAGAAATAAAATCAATAGCTTCTCAACATGATGCATGGCAAGCCTCACAATAACACAGTAATCACGAATACTATTTCATTCATTCCATCATCTGCATATACTTTCATCTATTTATAATGATAGGGGTGTACATTAAATTTTCAAAATACCCCTATCTTGATTTTCTTAATTTCTCTCAACTAATTCCCTTATTATCCTCGAACTCTAATTACATAATTACCACCAGATCATCACGTTAACAAAAGCTAACTTTGAATGCTGTTGGTTGGTTTGCAGGATTTCACAAGAGCAGGAGCATCTGGAACTGGATGAGGAAGAGGATGAAGATCCAATTTTTGTTCTAACTGATGAATGGAGGGATTTCTTTGCAAAATCTGAAGCTCGAAGGCAACAAGGTAGCTAATAACATAATATTTCCCATGGACTCATTTGTCTAAACTTATGAAAAGCCTACAACCTTGCATTTTTCATATGTAAAACAATTGTGTGCATGTGATTGTGTGCCTGTGTGTACTTTATTCTCCCATCCTGAACTGAATTGGCTGGTCCAAAATAGAGCATGTCGTCAAGGCACTTGAAATGTCTGGTTCTTTAATTTGATGATTAGGATGACAGAGTCAGGAACTAATCAGTGAACTATTATGTATCAGCCATCTAATATTTAATATAAATATCATGCAGAGAAGCTGCTCCGAAAGAAGGGAAAGAAGTAAATATAGGAGGAGATGGAAATATTTTGACCAAGTAGAGAGAGAAACATTTGTTAGAGTGGGTGTTTGCATTAGTTTATCTTGAGTGATTTTGTGTTGTATGGGTTAAATACGTGACAAGTTTTGTATTGTAAAGTGCCAAAGTGTTTTTGTGAGGTGTTCCTAAACAACCCCACAGTAACAATTCTTCCACGGCTGATCAAGAAACTTTGTAAGAATGATTGATAATCATTGATCAAGATCCTGCTGCTGATTATGTGATATTTTTGGTCAGTCAGAGCCCTTGCAGCTGAAGAGGATTTTGACAATAACATCCTCAAATCTTTCTTGCAAGGCAATGGAATCTCATCCACAAAAGAAAAATATTGCAATCATTTGTGCATTATATCCTTCTTCCTTCTTGATGTTTTGGACAATCACCCAAAACATCTTTCTGTGTTATTGGAAGGATAAAGTATTACTCCCTCCGGTCCTAATTATAGGAGCTATTTACCAGAATTTGGAGGGATTAAGGAAGTTAAATTAGTTAATTAGGTGTATTTTCCTAAAATATCCTTACTCAATGTAGGGGCTTTTCAATAAGAGGAAAAGCGCTCTCTGATTGCATGTCAAGAATAAATATTGGAATTCATTTCCACGGTTTCTGCGGATGCACCCGATTTTTTCCGAGTTCTGATTTTATTTTATTTATTTATTTTTTAAAAAAAACGAGTCCAGGACTTTTTAAGTGCAAGCGTTAAATTATTTTAAAAAAAAAAAAAAAAAAAAAAAAGTTTTTTGTCCATAGCATGTTTTGAAAGTTATTAATTTTTGGTTGTTGCAATTTTACACCTATAATTCATTATTCTGTTTTTTCCTCTTTCAATATTTGATTTGATACGGGTAAGGTTGATTTTAAAAAAAAAAAAAAATTGAGACAGATTCTATGAGTTAATATCTACCTTAATTTTAATATATCATCTTTTCTTTTTATATAAAAAAATTATAATTTAGGTGTATATGACATTAATGAGTTGCAAACATTGTTTACTTTATAAAATATATAGGTGTATTATTGAATTATTATTGAAAAAGTATAAATAGGGGTATTATAGGAAAAAATTAACAAAAGTTAAAACTTGCTCTTATAATTAGTACCAAAACCAACTCCAAAATTTGCTTTCATATAATTAGGACCGGAGGGAGTACTTCATGAGGGTTGTTTGAAAAGGTATGCTGTCAAATTTTTGTGATTTTAAGATGAATGCTCAGACTAATGTTTGTAGGTTGTCATATGTTTGTTAGATATGATCATTTTTTAAATCACCATTGACGAGTTTATTAAAGTAATATAATATTGAATTTCATTGTTTTATTGATAAAGAATGTGAAATGTCTTGAATGCCAGATTAGTTTTGAAAAATGATTTTCACAATTTACGAGGTAAAAATGGCTTTTGGAGAATGATTTTCACAATTTACTTAGTAAAAATGATTTTTTGGAAAATAGCTTTTGGAGAATAGTTTTTGGATTTTTAATAATGTTTGGATAACTTCAAAACCTAGGTTTTGACAAAAGTTTGTCAAACACCCCAAAATTTTCTCGCTTGAGTTTGTCAAAGGCATCAAAACCTAGATTTTGTCATAACCTTAACAAACACCTTTTTCAAATTCTCGATCAACACCTAGATTTTGTCATAATCTTACCAAACACCTTTTTTCTGTTTTTTTCTCTTCTATGCCATCATCATTATTTTTTAAGTATCGATCAATATTCTTAATATATTATTTAGTACATTTCTATACCTTGAAATATTTTTTTAAGATTAGTCATTACCCTAAAATATTTTTTCAATATCCTAACTTTTTTTCCAAGATCAGGAAATATTTTTTCAGTATCTTTTTAGTACCCGTTAGTACTTTAAAATATTTTTTTCAAGATCCGTTGTTATCCTGAAATATTTTTTCAATATCCTAAAATAAATTTTTAAGACCAAGAGAAAGATCTTTTCAATACATGTTAGTATTAAGTATCTTTTTAGTACTGTTAGTAGTACCGAAATATTTTTTCAGTATTCTAAAATAAATTTTTAAGACCAAGAGAAGTATCTTTTCAGTACCAGTCAGTATTATGTATCTTTTTAGTACCCGTTAGTACTCTGAAATATTTTTTCAAGATTCGTTGTTACCCTGAAATATTTTTTCAATATCCTAAAACAAATTTTTAAGACCAAGAGAAGTATCTTTTCAGTATCAGTCAATGTTAAGTATCTTTTTAGTACCCATCAGTACCCTGAAATATTTTTTCAAGATCCGTTGTTACCCTAAAATATTTTTTTAATATCCTAAAATAAATTTTTATGATCATGAAATATTTTAGGATATTGACTAGTACTAAACAAATGATTTTCACAATTTACGAGGTAAATAGCTTTCGGCGAGCCTGTTTGGATGTAGCTTTTTGAAAATGATTTACAAGGTAAAAATGGGTTTTGGAGTATAGCTTTTGGAGAATAGTTTTTAAGATTTATGAGGTAAAAATAATTTTTGGAAAATAGCTTTTGGATAAAAATGAGTGTTTGGATAACTTCAAAACCTAGGTTTTGACAAAAGTTTGTCAAACACCCCAAAATTGTCAAGAAGCTATTCTCATCAAAACCTAAGCTTTGATATTAAAACCTAGGTTTTCTATTATATATATATATATATATATATATTAGCATTTTCTCTCTCCTCTGCCATCATCAGTATTTTTTCAGTATCAGTCAGTATCCTTAAGATATTTTTTAATATCTTTTTGTACCCTGAAATATTTTTTCAAGATTAGTCATTACCCTGAATTTTTTTTTCAAGATCAAGAAATATTTTTCAAGATCTTTTTTAGTACCCGTTAGTACCATGAATTTTTTTTTAAGATTGTCAATACCCAGAAATATTTTTTCAAGATCAGTTGTTAGCCTGAAATATTTTTTTAATATCCTAAAATAAATTTTTAAGACCATGAGAAGTATCTTTTTAGTAGTCAGTATTAAGTATCTTTTTAGTACCCGTCAGTACCCTGAAATATTTTTTCAATATCCTAAAATAATTTTTTAAGACCATGAGAAGTATCTTTTCAGTACCGATCAGTATTAAGTATCTTTTTAGTACCCGTCGATACCCTTAAGATATTTTTTTCAGTATCTTTTTAGTACCCGTTAGTACCATGAATTTTTTTAAGATTGTCAATACCCGAAATATTTTTTCAAGATCAGTTGTTAGCGCACGAAATATTTTTTTAATATCCTAAAATAAATTTTTAAGACCATGAGAAGTATCTTTTTAGTACCGTCAATACCACGAAATATTTTTTCAAGATCCTAAAATAAATTTTTAAGACCATGAGAAGTATCTTTTCAGTACCGATCAGTATTAAGTATCTTTTTAGTACCCGTCAGTACCTTGAAATATTTTTTCAAGATCAGTTGCTACCCTAAAATATTTTTTTAATATCCTAAAATAAATTCTTAAGATTATGAAATATTTCAAGTCTTGTGGGTACTAAAAAATTCTTCATGATCTTAAAAATTATTTTAGGATATTAAAAAATTATTTTAGGGTAATGACTGATCTTGAAAAAATATCTCATGGTACTAAAAAGATAGTTAATACTTGGTTGATCTTGAAAAGATACTTCTCATGGTCTTAAAAATTTATTTTAGGATATTGAAAAAATATTTCAAGGTACTAAAGGGTACTAAAAAAACACTTAGAATACTGAATAGTACTGAAAAAATACTGATGATGGCAGAGGAGAGAAAAAATTGAAAAAAAAAATAGCTTTTTCCAAAACCTTAGTTTTGATGTAGAATAGTTTCGGCTAATGTTTGTTTGTTTTAGCTTTTTAGAAGTGTTTTTACAATTTATGAGGTAAGATCACGTTTGAAGTCCCAAACGTGCATCCCAACAGCCCGTTTGGATGTAGCTTTTGGAAAATGATTTACAAGATAAAAATGACTTTTGGAGTATAGTTTTTGGGATTTACTGACGTAAAAATAATTTTTGAAAAATAGCTTTTGGATAAAAATAAATGTTTGGATAACTTCAAAACCTAGGTTTTGACAAAAGTTTGTCAAACACCCCAAAATTGTCCAGAAGCTATTCTCATCAAAACATAGGTTTTGACAAAAGTTTGCCAAATACCCCTTTTTCCAAAAGCTATTCTACATCAAAACCTAGGTTTTGTCATAACCTTACCAAACACCCCTATACCTAGGTTTGATGCAAAATAGCTTCTGGCTTAGAGATGTTTGGCAGACTTTTTGACAAAACCTAGATTTTGTTTCCAAAACCTAGGTTTAGGGTAGCAACATCTTAAAAGCTATAATAGTTATTAAACTTGTGAAGAGTTCATAGTTTACTGATCTAATTGTAGGTTTTTTGGCCAATGATCCAATTATAGTTTTATCTCATTGATAAAGGTGTACTTCATATTATCTATAATTTTAATATTGAACCAAATGTTTTAGTGACTGTTAGGGTTACCAATAGTGTAATGGCCTCCCTACCAGAAGGGACTACTGTCCTCAGAGCCATTGTCTCAAACGCCTACGTGGCTACCATTGTCCTCTCTTCTAGAGGATTTGTCTCTAAGGAATAAATTTCTAAGAGCGCCAACCCAAAGACTCAAGGCCACGATCTGAAGCATAATTACATGTCTTAAGTGTCACATTGTAACCAAGTGCACCATGGTGCACTTGGTTACCAAATGACTCTTAAGTCTTAAGGCATATACTTATGCCTCAATCGTGGCCTCGAGTCTTTGGAGATGCGCTCTTGGGTGAAGTTGTTGCTTCCCAAGAGACAAATCCTCGCCTCAGTAGAGGTTGGCACCCACACAAGCGTTTGGAGCAATGGCTCTGAGAACAATGGTCCTTTCCTAGTAGGGTGAGCCTGTAACACCCCAAATTTCGTAGCATAAATCGTGCGGTGACACGTGGTTTTATAAAAATTATCGAGTTTTGAGGTGCTACGGACTTAGCGTTTTTGCGGAAACGGAGAGCATGTACTAAAAATTTGAACAACGAATTTAACAATGAGTCAACGATATAAAAATACTCGGACATATGATGATGCCTGACGTATCGATATATATATTACAAAATCTCCCGAAGGAATTATTCATGTGATACGGTAATACAAAACTTTATAATTACAATTCTTACATGTAACTATACCCTCTTCAACCAAGCCTTGAGTAGACTTGGGGCATAGAACCTAACTCAGTTAGATCATCCCATTTGGCCAGGCTGGGTAGGTCTAGTGGAAGTCTCACCGTGCCAGGGTGACTGATTGACTGAACCACATAGACGACCCTTCTAGTTTAAGCACCAAATGATATGAAGTAACCTTATTAGATTCATGCAATACGGTAGGTTCTGTTGACTTTCTTCCCTCATTTCCTTTAACCGGTACCTTCTCACGGCTCCATTTACTGGTGTTTATCTATGGCTCCATCTACTGGTACCTTCTCTCGATCCTGGTTTCTTTACGAACTATTAGACGAGATCGAGATCCAATACCCATCGGACCTCGGAGTAGCTTAACCTCATATGAAAAGTATAACAATATATGTATGGCAAATATTCATTACATTTCAGCAGTAATCAACACATAAGCACAAAGCGGATGTATGATCGGTACAATGACAAACATAAGCACAAAGCAATATGTAAAGTCCCACAACATGTCTGCACATACCCTATGCCACGATCACAACACGTGTCCTCAGCGCTAGGAAAACAATCTCACGGCATTATCAAGACTATAACCCGTATCAAGTGAATGTATATAAACAATGACCTAAGACACGAGTCTTAGCCACGATACATGAATCATTTCATCACATATAAGAATACAAGACACATCGAGTTAAAGTTACGACGCGAACGTACCTTCCTTCCTTGTGAATAGTAATTACTATTCACGTATACGGCACTATTCATGTATACGGTACTATTCACGTATACGGTACTATTCATGAAGAGTAATACGCCCGTCCATCAAATCTGCCTCCGAAATCCTCGGATATCCTATAAGGATAATATCAATATTTAGCAGCATATCAGGCATTTTAGGTACAATTTACCATTTTGCCCCTAGTTTGACTAATTGGTGAAATTTCACCAGAGCTTCGCTACTTTGACTCTAATCTTCCAAAATTTTGCCATATCTCTTCCTCCAATATATTTTTCAAATAAATATCATATTTATCCCTAAAACATGATATCTAGACTATCTTGGTAAATTAAAGATTTACCTAGCATTTCTACTATATCTACCGAAAGAACTACTAAAGCTTAAGACTAAGGACCGAAGAATTTACCCAGGGCTTCGCTACACTTTCTCCAGACTCCTCCTTCTCTCTAGCTCCTTCAGAAATCACCTCTTGGGGTTGATTTGGTGTGAAGATTATGAAGAAATGAAGCCTCTATTTATAGGGTGGAAAATGGGTCCTTTAGTGTAATTTTCACTTCTGGGTCATTCTACGTAATTTTCCCCGAGCCAAATTTTCAAACTCTTCACGTGAAGGCAGCTGAAGGTTTTGAAAATATTGTCCGTGGGTTCCACACCTTGCTTTATGTGACTGTACCAATAAAGTTCTACTTTAACGAAATTCATTTCCGATTGCTAGATCAGTCACTAACGTCCTTAAGTTTTGAGTATACTTTTTGGTTGGTGGCGGGATCCGAGATTTATGGATTCTAATTAGACTTCCCTAGTTGGACTAAACTTATTCCTCAATGTTAGCAAAAATAACCTTCACTGGTCTTGTTTTCGAGGTTAAATTATGTGGGTTCCAGATAAGTCCTTATATTTTCTCCAGGATTTCCACATCTTCACAATTATTCCATATAACGTTCTTAGAATGAAGTGGGAGAAAGAATATTATATTATTATTCAAATAGTAAATTACTATTGAGTGGGTCCCGCGGACATTTTTTTCAAACTCACGGGAATTCTGTCGACAGAGGAGAAATAATTTGACGTGGGTCCCACATGCATAGTAAATACGTATTTATGAATAGTGAATACGTATTTTTGAATAGTAAATACTATTCATGGATCCAAAAATTATGCTTCCAAATTTGTCACTCCCAAAAATAGGGCCTAGTAGTCTCCCAAAAATAGGCAAATTCTCAAATATAGGGTTCCAGATAAACAAATATCCGGGTATTACACGTTACAAATAAAAGCTGCTTTTACAACATGATTTACGGTGTACAAGGTAAGTAAATTCCGGCCTCTAAGTTACAAATAGAAGCTACGTTTACAACATGATTTATGGTGTATGAGGTAAGTAAAATATCTGCCTCAGTATAGGCCAGCACAATAGCTCTGAGGACAGTGGTCCTTTCCTAGTGGGGTGGGCCGTTACAAATAGAAGCTACTTTTATAACATGATTTACGGTAAGTTTGTGAGGTGAATTTCGTCTCAGCTTGCATGAACGTGTTTCTTAAACACCAACTCAAATAGACCCTAAAAAATTTTAGATCATATGTAACATTAATGGTATTGTTATTGAGTGCTTTTTTAAATGTAGGATTTGCTCAATAACGTAGTTAATACCTAAAATTTTGATAAATATATTATTTTGCTTAATCACGTACTTAATACATGAGATACTAACGGTGTTTCTTTAGTTGGCAAAGTGTTTTTGGCAAGTTGACAGTAAAGTTCTGACACTAGATGGCATTTTGCTTGCGGGAAAATGTATATTCTCTCATGTTCTAAATATAAAATAGAGTTGACTCTTTTAAGAGAGATTAAGGGAGCTAAATAAGTTGTTTAATTATATTATATGTTGTGTATCCTTAGAATATATATCAGTGTATAAATTTGGCAAAATAATTTGGAGGAAAAATGATAAATATAAATATTCTAAAATAATTTAATTAACTTCCTTAATATCTCCCAAAAAAATCAATTCTGACTTATATTTAGAAGCTGAAGGAGTAACATTTTTTTTTGTTTGGGTACTGAGAAAATATATACTACTGGTAGCTGACACAGAGTTCAAAACAAGTAATCAGCATTGCATTTTATTTTTAAAAAGGATGAAAATGTAGTTTGAATAAAAAAAACACAAAATGAAAGGATAGCTTATCGTTTAAACAAACAAAATGATTAGAAATTTGTTAATTAAAGTATAGACATAAATTAGTGTCTTCAATTTTTCCTTTTAACATTAGAATGGTAAACTGGCCTTTTATCAACATTCATAGATTCCTAATGAGGCCTCTCGGCCTTATTAATAATTTATTAAGAGTGTATTTTAGTTGGATTTAACTGAGATTCTCTCAATTTAATTTAAGTTTGAATGAAACAGAGAGAGAAATTAAATAATTAAACAAGGATGATTTTCCAAGTCATACTATTCAAAAGTTTTATTTTGACATGAAATCAAATCAAACTAGATAAACATTAAAGTCAAACTTAACCAATGTTAACTAAACAAAAGTATCAAGCATCTTTCTGAACGACACATTAGTAAAATGACAGGCTCAAAAGACTAGAAAATTAAAAGGATAATAATGATAGGCGGTTGTGAAAGATAGATAATGAGGAAGATAGTTACACAATATTTTATAAATTAATAATAAGGGAGGTGATACAAAATATAAAGTAAATATTTAATTTAATATTTTGACTATTCTCTTTGAGAACTCTAAAAAAAACAAATATAATACTATAATTATAAATATAAATATATGCAAATGTCCAAATTTAGAAGAACTAAAAGGTAATTATTTGTAAATTAATAATGGAGAGGGTAGATACAAAATAGAAATATTAAGTAAATATTTAATTTAATATTTTGATTATTCCCTTTAAGATCTTTAAAATGAACAAATATAATACTATAAATATAAACATGTGCAAATGTCTAAACTTAGGGGAACTCATCAATATAAAAATAAGATTCTATTAAATTAATTACGACTTTTTATATAAAGCAGTTTTAAGCAAGGTTATTAAAACCGAACCGGTCCGATGAAATTGAATGAACCGGTCGGGATCTTTGGAGTCGAGGTTAGTGAGTCGATCGGAGTTAAAGCGGGGCCAAACCGGTAAGAAAATAAATATTTCAGTTATAGATATGAAATTATATAAAAAAAATTACAATCTATTTTATGTTTAATTAATATTTGGAGACCAAACCGGTAAGAAAATAAATATTTCAGTTATAGATATGAAATTATAAAAAAAAAATTACAATCTATTTTATGTTTAATTAATATTTGGAAACCGTAAAAGTTAAGTAATATGAGTAGAGTATGTCATGTCTATCAGAGCTTACAACTAGCTACCTAGGTAGCGGTACAATTTTCCATTTGCCTTTACAAAGAAAAGTAGGCCCCAAGTATAGGTCAGGTAAATTAATTCAGCAACACAATAAAGGAGCTATCAGATGATGAGACATTATTCAAGCCATATCTCATTACAACCACCGTACTAGGATCATAAGGACCTAAATCCGAGTATTGGTACTTTGTGTCTATGAAAAACAAATCACGTCTCCATGACCAATAAAATTTTCAAACACATACAAAGAAAAGTAGCTGACCCCGCTGGTAGCAGTTCATTTTCCATTTTCCTATACATCACAGCTTGCACAGCTACGTCCAGTTGGAGCCTCTTCATACCTTGTTCTCTTCCATTTTCCACCCAAATAGGCCCCAAGTATAGGTCAGGTAAATTAATTCAGCAACACAATAAAGGAGCTATCAGATGATGAGACATTATTCAAGCCATATCTCATTACAACCACCGTACTAGGATCATAAGGACCTAAATCCGAGTATTGGTACTTTGTGTCTATGAAAAACAAATCACGTCTCCATGACCAATAAAATTTTCAAACACATACAAAGAAAAGTAGCTGACCCCGCTGGTAGCAGTTCATTTTCCATTTTCCTATACATCACAGCTTGCACAGCTACGTCCAGTTGGAGCCTCTTCATACCTTGTTCTCTTCCATTTTCCACCCACAACTTCAGAAACTGCCGAGCCATCCACCCACAGCCTCCATTGGTCTCGCTCGATATCCGATGGCCACCCCCTCGTCGATCTCTGACGGTTTCTGAGGGGAAATAGGTAGCGGTCACTCTGGTCTCCCTCCTCGTCGATCTCACCGGCGGTTTCTCGATAGCCAGTGGCCTTTCTTTGCTGTCTCTCTCTGTTCATCTCTCTCTCTTTCCACCTCTCTCTTTCCATGTTGGAATTGTCCAAGGAGCTTCGAAAAAAAAAAAAAAAAAAAAAAGAAGAAGAAGAAGCTGACCCCGGTTTCTATGGTAGATCGGACCGGTTTTTGGCTGATTCGCCGGTTTCCGGCCGGTCCGGTTCTAATAACCATGGTTTTAAGTATTTTATGTACATAGTGAGAAATGAAAATCAAAATTGTCATAGCATCACCTCTCATATCATATATATATCTCTATATGGGTCATAGTGTATTCCATACAACAAAATATTATTTTAAATTTAAAAGATTTTTTTACATAATAACACATTAATAAATACCCGACCTCTAACCCGCACATCGCACGGGTCTAAAAGTGTTATCTTACAAAGCTCAATCATTTAATTTAGCTTATATAAGTATCTGATCTTCAAGCTCAAATGAGATTGATTACCTTTTCTAACATAATTTCTCCTCAAAAACTTTTGAATGTATAACATCATGAAAATTGTATCTTTTTCATTCAATCCAACCACCATTAATATTATTTAATTTAATTCATACTTAATCAATAATGAACTCTTAAAAGACTTCTAGTAAAATCATAAACAAGAGATAATAAGCATACTTTGCAACAAATATTTCTTATCAAATCATCAAATATAGAAGATAAAATTCATAAGAAAATGTTAGCCATTCATAAATCATAAAATAGTTTGCTCATTCTTTAAATGTAATGTAACACATAGGATGCCACATCTAGCTCTCTAATGAAAATTGCAACACTAATCAAGCATATATCAAATGAAAGTCACACATCAATGATATTCTATCTCAGGCTTTCAACAAATTAAAAGCCAACCTAGTAATCCATGCCCTCACATTTCATCATTTTGGGCTCTTAAGTGGCCATATTTCAAAGAATGTTCTAGAGCAGAACATGCCCTTGAAAGTTCATTAACAGATGAGCTTTTATGTTGAGGACACTGCGAAAGAACTGTGTGCATTGTGATCACTAAGCTCTGAGATTAAATTTCCTTCCCCATGATTCATTATTATTAATTATTAACTTGACTGCGGAAAAGAGCTTTTAAGACCTGGAGCCTAGCTTGTTAATAGCAGCATTGATCCTCTCGTCACTGATCATTCGATTGCCTTCATAGAAATCCAGAATCTCCATTGATATGTTTTTTACCTGTCAAAAACATTTTACAACAGAGTCAAATAGGCCCCAAGTATAGGTCAGGTAAATTAATTCAGCAACACAATAAAGGAGCTATCAGATGATGAGACATTATTCAAGCCATATCTCATTACAACCACCGTACTAGGATCATAAGGACCTAAATCCGAGTATTGGTACTTTGTGTCTATGAAAAACAAATCACGTCTCCATGACCAATAAAATTTTCAAACACATACAATTAACCAATCCCCTCCCCCCCCCTTTTTTTTTTTGGTTCAGCAAAAGTTTAGTTTCAGGCTATCATCTTTCAAGTAAAAGTTTGCACAAGACGTGATCAAAAGCTTCTCATGAGAATCCAAAGAGACAAAAATGAGAAGTGAGAATCACAAGATTGTTCTTTCAAAATCTAATGAGATACTCACTACATTCATATCAACACGAAGCTCTTCGAACCAAGCAGTGGTGTCTTTCTCCCTGAGCACACTAGCAATGTATATGCAAGCTAAAGCAATCAGATGTGGAGGATGCACAAGAATCAGGTCCATCTTGTAGGTGTCATTTATTAGTCCCCTGTGGGCATCGACAACTTATGTTCATATTAATATAAACGAAGCAGTAACAATCACAAGATTGTGCTTTCCTAGGGAAAAGAAAAACAGGAAAAGTAAAAGTAAACAAAAGAAAACATTAGCAACACAAACCTATAGAAATGGTACCAAAAATAAGTATATGCTTTTTCCAGGGAAATTTTAATGCCAGTGATTTTGACGTTTCTTCTTTGTAGACAATGCACACAATCAAATGTAAAAGCATAGTGACCGAAGAAAGCATACAAGAAAGGGGAAGGCAAGAGCAAAGGAAAATTATCAAAAGGAAAAAAAGGAAAGAAAAAGGCTGGTCAGAAGCTACTTCAATCATTTCAACAACAATGAATTTTCACCATGTTAATTGAGTCATGTTGATATCATTCAACCCAGCGTCCTGAAGCAACCTGGAGAAAAATCACAAGAACGATAGTGATAAACAAACACCAAATGGAACTGCAAGAGATTATGAAGAATATCGGACCGATTCCGTAATCAATTTCATTAAATTTAGGATCTCTGTTAGTTAAACAACCGATTATTGGTATTTATTCAGCTCAATGGTATTTATTCATCTTGCGTAGTTTTTAGGGGAAAGTTTGAAAGATCAAGCAAACCCTAAGTCAAGCAAGTGATGAAGGCAATGATATAATTCCAATAAAGAAGGTAAAGGAAATGGTCTCAGATGTGGCTTAATCACGAATAGGAACATGTGCCTCTATTACATATAAGAGTATAATCAGAATGATATACTAATCCCATGAAATAAACATGTAAGGTAAAAGCTCTTGAAGAGATCCATATTGCAGTTACAATCTAGATGGGATTTCAATTCCCCGTTTATACAGTGTACTAGTGTTTAATTCTTCTGATCTGCTAGGGGGGAAGAAAAAGAAAGGATGAAAAGTTTCCCAGAGATTTTCTGACCTTGCACCTTCTGTAAAGTCCTGGACTTAAAGAAGAAATAATTGTAAAATCACTTTGATGCGGAAGCAGACAATTCAATCAGGGACATCAATGAAATGCACTTCTAGATCTAACTAGAATTTGAATTTCAACCAAAAGACCAAATGTGTCATTGAATCATCTGATTAGTAAATTTCAAAGGAGTTAATGTAAAAAATAATAAAACATGCAGAGGCCGTATGTGCAAGGGTCTAATTTGAAGGGTTATTTGCAAATTCTACCATAATGAAGAGGTGTTTGCAAAATAAACAACTGCTGGTCAATTACTTACTGAGACAAGGAACGATAAGGGTGGAAAACAACCAGGTAATAGTTAAGCGCCTCTAAAATCTTCATTTCCATTTCAAGTATGTCCTTGATCTCAAATCTGTACTTGTCATCAGAATCTTCAAAAACAATTATGTTGCTATATCAGCACAATTTGTATTTTTAATGGCAACGAGAAAATTCGAGATAAAAATAAACTCACTTTTCATTGAGAGAGGGAGGGGGGGGATCTATAAAGTAAGTGCTCACATAATTTTTTAATGTAAAACACAAGCAACCTAGCCTGCACTGTGCTTTCTTCAGCTTTTGATGCCAGGTACAAGCAGGTTGGGGCCACCAGACGAGGATCATACTCAGCCATACTCTTTCTGAAAGTACATATGCAATTAGGACATTATACTATTGATGGGCTTGAATCAAAGATATAAAATAAGGCAACCCAAAAAGCCAGACAAGGCACAAAGACATTCAAAACTTTTAAATAAAAAAATCAATTTAAAAGTAGGAGATTGAAACAACTAATTAGGAAACATAAATTCAGGAAAAAGAAATGTGATGACAAGAAACTATAGAAAGATAAGTATGTTTCCAAAAATGACTAGAAACATATCAATAGAAAAGAGAGCACGAACCGGTGCTCTGGTTTCCAACCATTGAATACACGTTAGTGCCCTGCCTCCAAGACCAAAGACCACGTATAATTTCTCTTCCTCCTTAATACCATCATCCCAAGAATAACTCTCAACCTTAAACAACCACCTGATGGGGATTGGGATCCTAGCCAAGGAATATGGTTGGCACCAAATGTCTTTATTTAACCATCTAATCAGTTACATTTTGAGCCTCCGACACAAGATGAGTCAGCTGCACCGGATTCAAAACCTGCCACCTCACCATCAGCGGTGGTTCATTTCTTATTACTTAGAACATACACTAATAATATAGAACCTCCCAAAATTGGGCTCTAATATGATATGGCTATTGTAGCAATTGATAAGGGTAGCTAATTAATGGCTTACTAAGTCTATGAGGTCACTAATTAGTTAGTAAGGGTAGATTAGTAATTCAGTTAATAAGTAGGAGGTGGCTCACTAATTCAGTAAGGCCTACAAGGGTGGGATTCTAAGCAATGCAGTGACTATATAAGGACTGATATACTAATGTGAAAACCTATTGTTGATTGAGTAATAGACTGAATTGTCCATTTGCCACGGTTAGCCAACCCACGATCAGAGGAAAGGGAAGCTACTTGATCGGCCAAGACTTGAACCACCACAGGTAACCCAAATAAGTCTTGAAGTTGCCCTTCAATGACCTGAAAACATGCTTTGGAGGAATCTTGCATGGTAGCATCTAAGTTAATGGATGCCTCGGATGACTTGGAGCGAGTATTCACCATTCAAGAATCACTGTCAGGGCCAAGGAGCAAAATGGCTCTGATACCACTGTTAAAGAAGTGCAGAGGAATAGAAGAGTAACAAGGAAAAAAGAGAGAAGAGAAGTCAGTAGGAGAGAGAGAATATTACTCAATCAACAACAGGTTCTCACAATAGTATATCAGTCCTTGTATAGGCACTGCATTGCTTAGAATCACACCCCTGCAGGCCTTATTGAATTAGTGAGCCACCTCCTACTTATTAACCCAATTACTAATCTACCCTTACTAACTAATTAGTGACCTTATAGACTTAGCAAGCCACTAATTAACTACCCAAATCAATTATTACAATAACCATATCATAATATTTACGAACCCGATGTCCTTCCTCCAAATGATTATTTGTATCTTTGCATGCACCTTTCCTAAAAAATCACCCTTCCTTTCCTCCTACCTCTCTTCATCAGAAGAAAATAAATGAACAGAACGAATCATGGAATCATAGGTTTAAGGTTGAGATCAATCTCATTGTTTGCAGGATTGACTTGTGTCTTTGACTAATGAATATTTGTTTAATCTTTTAGTTTAATTGTCTTCTGTTATCCCAAGTATTTTGTGATTTGATTATGTTAGTGTTCTATTTATTAATTTTGGAAAATAATTAAGTCAAGTTTTTTATATCCATTATGTCAAGTTCTCGAATCACATGTCACCATGTCACATATTTTTTGAAATGTTATCATTTAACGATAAACCGACATAAAAAAATAAGACACATAGCCATGCATGATTAGAGAACTTTACATAAAGGATAGTGCCTGTTTGGAGGAAAACAAAACCTAGGTTTTGGAAACAAAACCTAGGTTTTGTCACAAGTCTGCCACTATAAGCTATTCTGCATCAAAACCTAGGTTTTGCAAAAGTTTGCCAAACACCCATAAATATCCAAAAGCTATTTTCCAAAAATCATTTAGCTTTTTACCTTGTAAATCGTGAAAATCATTTTTTTAAGTCTAGTCGATCTGAAATATTTCACGATCTTAAAAATTTATTTTAGGATATTAAAAAAATATTTTAGGGTAACAACTGATCTTGAAAAAATATTTCGAGAATGTCTTGACAGTCTAAAAAAGATACTTTCTTATCGATGCGAAAAAGATACTTCTCATGGTCTTAAAAATTTATTTTAGGATATTGAAAAAATATTTCAAGGTACCAACTGATTTTGAAAAAATATTTCAGGATAATCGACAATCTTGAAAAGAAGAACATGGTACTAATGGGTACTAAAAAAATACTGAAAAAATATTTCCTGATCTTGAAAAAAAGATTTAGGATATTGAAAAAAAAAATTCAGGGTAATGACTAATCTTGAAAAAATATTTCAAGGTATAGAAAAGTACTAAAAAATATCTTAAGGATATTGACTAATACTGGAAAACAATACTGATAATGGCATAGGAGAGAGAAAAAGCTTAAAAAAGTAGTTTTTCACAAAACCTAGATTTTGATGAAAACTAGCTTTTTGATAAGGTTATGACAAAACCTAGATTTTGATGAAAAATAGCTTTTTGGAAAAATTAGAGGTGTTTGGCAAATTCTTGCCAAAACCTAGGTTTTGATGCAGAATAGCTTCTGGACAATTTTGAGGTGTTTGGCAAATTTTTGCAAAACCTAAGTTTGATGTAGAATAGTTTCTGAAAATTTTGGGGTGTTTGGCAAACTTTTGTCAAAACCTAAGTTTTGAAATTATCCAAACACTCATTTTTATCCAAAAGATATTCTCCAAAAGCTATTTTCCAAAAATCATTTTTACCTTGTAAATCTCAAAAACTATTCTCCAAAAGCCCTTTTTACCTCGTAAATCCCAAAAGCTATTCTCCAAAAGTAACTCCCAAATGGTCTTTTACTTTTCTATTCCTTCATAGATTAGTATTCTATTTCTTTTTCAACCTCTCCTACAGTCTAGCATGAATCGCTGTATGATAAAAAGAACATTAAGGAGTGAGAAGCATTCTCCTATCTCCTCAATTATCACAATAACTTTGAGATGGTAGCACAAATATGGACAAAGACATCAATGAAATGAAATTAAAATAATGCTGCTAATTGAATTTTTATCTTCAGAATTTAATGATGTTATAAATGTGCATATCAAATTCTGAAAACAATAAATCTGCATAAAAAAGAGACCGACCACAGCAAAACAAAAACCAATAAACAAACAACATAAGATACAATGTTTTAATCATCTCACAGTCCTCTGCCCCTCAAGTCTGAATACCTGGTGTAAACACGCCTCATGTATGTAACTGCAGTAGCAACAACCCTGAAAGATTGATCAACATATTAATGATTGCAGTGATATTGTGCACAGAAAAGACAAATGATATTACTAGAGATTCAGTGAAAAGATACTCTCAATTTTATCAAAATCCAGAATATAGCCGAAAAATCATTTCAAATCATTCTAACTGAAAAGGGTTGTCACTTAAGTTTGACATGAATGCAACTTCAGATTGAGAAATTCTTGTGAGATGATCAATCATAGTAGGTCAGAGTTTCTACCTTTCTGAACCACTACTTCACAAGGGTATCATAATTGCTTTTTAAATTTGATGACCTTCACGTTTAAATTGATCTAAGATAGGGAAATAAATTAAGTTCCTAATCTATTCCAAACCCAATGCTAAATACAACCTTTTATTCCCTGTACAGCATATGAAATGACTTAAAAGCAAAAAAGGCAGTTATTTCTTTACAAATTAACAGGGCCAAAATAATATACTGATTTACCACAATTATAATCATTGTCAAACCACCCAGTAGGGTGGCATATTCAATATTTATTGCGTTTACATCCCTCTTTAGTTCTTGTTCAGTTACTCCACTCAAGTATTCCCACTCCTTTTCAAGGGGTTTCAAATCTAAAACACGGCCTACTTTGAAATGGAATGGAAGTATATGACCTGGGAAAAAATAAATGGGAAAAGGAAGAAAGAAAAACAAGAGCCATAGCTTACAATAGAACAGTATCGACAACTTTTATATGTTAGTCTTATTGAATTGAACAATGTAACTTTGTTGCAAGTTTGATTGACGAAAGATCGCATTAACCCAAACAAGGGGAAAAGGGAGCTACTGATTACTGGTAAAATCTTGTCTTTTATGACTATAAGACTATTGCCAGTAGGAAGTCAAACTCTATCCACATCATATGTTTTCATGCGGAACACCACCATAGTCTTTGATATTTTTGTATTAAGAGAACTCATGAGATTAACAGGGATTAGATCAAAACAACCAGTTACCTTCTATCCCTAAAATTTTCAATGATAAATTAAGGCTTGAGTCTTAAACCAATAAATCTTGATTCACATAAAGGTTATCGTATGCATGACATTCAAGTATTGGACTTCATGATAACATCCATAAAGCAGTGAAGACATTGGCAAAGCTCTAATAGATCAGCATACAAATGGTCTTGGCCATGAAGTGACAAGTTGAATAAATTCAAGCATGTAAGGTGTTAGAAATCAGACAGCAATTATGGCATATCAGACATCAATTATGGCATATCCCTTTAATTATAGGATTCTTATTTACTTTATTCTTAGTGCTGCACTATCCTTACTTTATTCCTCCACTAATTCCTCCACTATCTGCTCCACTCATTGCTGAATGTTCACTCTCCTTTTGGAGACTATATATACCTTAGCTATGTACTCATATCATACATCAATAAGAGTGAATTCTTCCTCTATTTCTCATCATGGTATCGAGCAAACGGAGGCAGAAATTCAGAATCAGCCCCACTAATTCCAGATTCTGGTAAACAGTCCAGAACAATGGAATTCTGCGTTTCAGGCATCAATTCCAGATTCCGGCAATCTGAATCCTTTTTCCGGCAAACAGTCCAGAACATGGATTTCTCTCAAATCCTCCTCGCTTTGGCTCAATTCCTGAAAATCTGTACAGAACAGGAATGATTCCCCAAGCTTTTATGTCAGTACAAATTCTGAAACTCCAAACTCTTCATCTTCGAACCACCAAACCAAACAAGTCTGCCACCCGAAACCACGGAGATACCACCAGATTTCTCGAAAAATCCAAGTACCACCCGGAATCACGAAATGGTACCAGATTTCTCGAGAAAATCACGGTATGATCATTAACCATAAGTTTAATGGTAAAAACTATCTCCGGTGGTCACAAAGCGTGCCGAGGTATATTCGTGGTAAGAGAAAGGAGAAATACATTAATGGGGCAGCCCCTCAACCAGCCCCGATGCTCCCAATTTCGACACATGGTTTGCTGAAAACAACCAAGTCATGACTTGGTTGTGCAACTCGATGACTTTAGAGATCAGCGAAGGATACCTACTTGCTCACACAAAGAAAAGAAATATGGGATGCTTGCTCGAAGAACCTACTCCTCACTTGAAAACACCGCTGCCTTGATTCACCCGGCGACAACTCCGGGATCTAAGACAAGGTAACATGTACGTAACTGAATATTATAATACTTTGCTGAAATTGTGGCAACAAGATTTATTTGAGGTTCATCCCTGGAAAAACCTCGAAGATGCACAACTATACAAAAAGATCGTGGAAGAAGGACGGATACATGACTTCCTCCTAGGCCTAAATGACACTTTCGAAGAGATAAGGGGCAGAATTATGGGGCTGAAGCCACTTCCTCAACTCTTTGATGTTGTTAATTTTGTGCAATTTGAGGAAAGTAGGAAACTCTTGAATCGACATAACCCAATTGAAAGCTCGGCACTCGCATGACCCGGGGATCACACGGCGAACGAAGGCCTATCAAATGGTGCAACTATTGCAAGAAGAAAGGCCATAATAAAGAAGAATGCTGGAAACTCCATGGAAAACCTTCCAATGGAAAATCAAACTTCCAAAGTCACCTGACTAATGCTGAATCTAAGGTTGAGAATGATGGTTGCCTGAGTCATGAAGAATTACAGATGCTTCGCAGGATACTCGACAAGCGGAATAAGTCAAACTCTATTCCCGCGTAAATTTGGTTCAATCGGGTAATTCTATTGTAGCCCTCAATGCTTTGTGATGACTAGTACCTGGATTATTGACTCGGGAGCTACGGATCATATGACCGGTAACAAAACATTATTCAACAACCTAAAATTCTGTCATGAACACCTCAAAGTCAAAGTAGCTAACGGTATATTCACAAGGGTAGAGGGTATTGGCACGGTCACATTATCTAATCAATTAACCATACAAAATGTCCTTTTTGTACCTGAACTCACGTGTAACCTGATATCTGTGAGCAAGTTGACTAGAGGTCAAATATGCCGAGTGATCTTTGATGATGGTTTATGTGTTTTTCAGGATTTAAAATCGGGGCGGACGATTGGGACTTCTAGAGAATGGGATGGATTATTCTACCTTGAAGGCTTGAATTTGAAGAATAAACTTGCACAGACAGCAAGGCGGGCACTTGTTAGCTCGAATTCTCAAAACAATGATGTACTTTTGTGGCACTGTCGGTCAGGCCACCCTAGTTTTGATTATATGAAGCATGTGTTTCCTAGTCTATTCAATAAAAAATCTACCCCTTTTCATTGTGAAACTTGCCAATTTGCAAAACAAACTCGTTCTTCATATCCCAAACAACCCTATACCCCTTCCTCACCATTCACACTAATTCATAGTGATATTTGGGGCCCGGCCGAATAACTACCCTCTCCAATACTAGATGGTTCGTTACTTTCATTGATGATCACACCGAACAACATGGGTTTATTTGATGAAAGATAAATCGGAAGTAGCCAAAGTATTTCAAACCTTCTATACCTTTACGCAAACCCAATTCAACACTTCCATTAAGGTATTACGAAGTGATAATGCAAAGGAATACATGAGTACTTGCCTTCAAAGAATTTCTTGATCAACACGGAATTCATCACCAAACTTCATGTCCTTACACCCCCCAACAAAACGGAGTGGCGGAGCGAAAAAATCGTCACTGTTGGAAGTAAGCCGAGCCTTGCTAATGGAGCGAAATGTCCCTACAATCTTCGGGATGATGCCATCAAAACAGCAGCTTATCTCATTAACCGTATGCCATCCAAAGTTCTCAATTATGACACCCCAATTCAAAAACTCCTTGGATTCTTTCCAAATTGCCCTCTAATCAATTCTTTACCTTCTAAGGTATTTGGTTGTGTTGTCTTTGTGCACAAAAAGGATGGCAACAAATTTGGTGCTCGAGTGACAAATGTATCTTTCTTGGCTACTCCACTACTCAAAAAGGGTACAAATGCTCTTTGTCCTTCTTCTAAGAAACTTATTGTCTCCCGCGATACCGTATTCTTGGAAGAAGAAGCATATTATCCTAAATTACCCATTCGGGGAGTATTCTAACGTTGAATGGCTAAACCTGGACACATCCAATCCCAAAAGCTCACCCGACTTATCATCACCATCACAGCCTAGCCTTATACCCACACTTGAATCACTTGCTCCCACAAACCAACCAATTCCACCTCAACTTGCACATAATGAACTGGAAACACATGTTGAGATCAATTCGGGGATAGATCTTTGAACCACGACAAGAGGTAGAGTCCAGGATCACAAGTTCAAGATGAACCGGACAATTTCGGTAGAACTATCTCTCCCATTCAAAGGAACGACCATGAATCCAATCCAGGAATAAATCCACGAAGAGTTAGGATGGCCGATAGCTGCTGCGAAAAGGGGTAAGATCGTGTACTCAACATCCAATTCAACACTTTGTCTCATATGGTAATCTATCTGCAAAAATGCAAAGTTTTGTTGTAAACGGTGCGTACTGAGATAACAATTCCAAACTCTTTTCAACAAGCTATGGTGACCCAAATTGGAAGCAAGGCGCAAAAGAAGAGCTACGAGCACTCAAAGACAATAGAACATGGGAGATTACAACTCTTCCTAAAGGAAAGAAAACAGTGGGATGCGAGATGGATTTTCACCCCAAAATTCAATCCGGATGGTAGTATCAACAAATACAAGGCAAGACTTGTTGCAAAAGGCTATACCCGGACATATGGAATTGACTATCGGGAGACATTCGCTCCGGTAGTCAAGTTCAATACCATCCAAGTATTATTATCAATTGCGAAACTTGGATTGGCCATTACACCAACTAGATGTGAAGAATGCATTTCGAATGGAAACCTAGAGGAAGAAGTATACATGGAAGTTCCGAAGGAGTCTTAGCTCCCAACAACTCGTGTGTAAACTCGGAAAGTCATTGTATGGTCTCAAGCAATCTCCCGGGGCATGGTTTGGTAGATTCACCAAAGCGAGTGAAAAAGCTTGGGTATACTCGGGGACAAGCGAGATGACACATTATTCATCAAACGTGTTAATGGCAAAGTCACCATATTGATTGTCTATGTTGATGACATAGTCATTACGGAAATGATGAAGAATCTATAGCTCAACTAAAACAGGACTTATCCACCGAATTTCGGGTGAAAGACCTTGGACAAATAAGGTACTTCTTAGGCATGGAAGTGGCAAGAACCAAGAACGGTATCAATGTATCTCGGAGAAAGTATACATTAGACCTATTACATGAGACAGAATGTTGGGTGCCCAACCAGGAGGGGACACCTATGGAGGAGGGATGCCATTTGGAGATCAAGCCACAAGGTGTTCCAACCGATTCGAAAGATACGAAGACTAGTGGGAAAATTGATATATTTAACCCACACACGTCCCGATATTAGTTATGCGGTTGGAATAGTAAGTCGGTTTATGCATCAACCACAAGAAGAACACATGCAAGCCGTACACGAAATTTTGAGCTATCTCGAAGCTTAATCCTGGAAGAGGAATATTCTTTAAGAAAAGTACTACCGAAACATCGAAATCTACACGATGCGGACCATGCAAGGGATAGAGAAACTAGGAAGTCAACCTCGAGTGGTACATATGTGTGGGGAAATCGGTTACATGGAGAAGTAAGAAACAGAGCAGTCGTGTCAACAAGTAGTGCGAAGCGGGCGAACCGAGAGCCGTTGAGAAAGGAGTATGTGAAGGAATCGGGTTATGAGATTGCTTTGAAGGAGTTGGGGATTCAACATGATGGACCAATGCAACTTTGGTGTGACAACAAGGCCGGTATTGAAATGGTCAAGAACCCGGTATATCATGATAGAACTAAACATGTTGAGATAGACGGGCACTTCATTAAAGAAAAGATTGAAGCGAGGCATTATGACTTTATCTCACATAAGATCTGCGGACCCGGATTACGAGATATCTTCACTAAGCCACTAGGCGGAACGAAGTTTGAAGGATTTCGAGGCAAGGGGAATGATTGACATATATTCTCCGGCTTGAGGGGAGTGTTAGAAATCGAGGCAAAGAATTATGGCATATCGAGACATCAATTATGGCATATCCCTTTAATTATAGGATTCTTATTTACTTTATTCTTAGTGCTGCACTATCCTTACTTTATTCCTCCACTAATTCCTCCACTATCTGCTCCACTCATTGCTGAATGTTCACTCTCCTTTTGGAGACTATATATACCTTAGCTATGTACTCATATCATACATCAATAAGAGTGAATTCTTCCTCTATTTCTCATCATAAGGTAACAAACACAAGAATCAAGAGCAAGAAAAAAAAAATCCAGCACTGAAGATCTTTTTACATAAAGAGAAATAAAATGAATAATGTTCAAACTATTCTCCATGAGATTATTTTAGGAAAACTGTGACAACTTAAGCGGGAAGAAAAGGTACAGATTAGGTAATTCAGTTCTCACCTCTGCCTAACTTTAACATTTTGAGCCAATTTTGAGATATCTGTGCAGAGAAAAAAAGATGCAGAAATTCATTAGAAATAAACAGTGACAGATCAAGCATGCCTATTGCAGAAATATTCGCTACAAAACAACACAAGCAAATAAAATAGGGTCTTGAAATTCATTCTACCTCTTTTTCAGAGTATATATTGACTAGGCAACTGGAGAGAAAATAGAGGAGTTCAGAGTTTTCAAATAATAACTTACTAACTTAATTTCTATTTTTAGTAAGGTTTTGAAGGTTGGGAATACCAAAGATGCCAAACATGAGAAACTCCCCCACACTAGCATAAAGAAAGAAACTCCATAGAAGAGTGTGACATTAGTAAAAAGTGATCAATACAAAAGTTTCCATCAGAAGTAGAAATTAATCCATTACACACAAACCCCAAGCTGTCAACAGCCAAAAAAAACAGCTAAGGGCCAACTGTGAACTCGGCATCAGTCACCATATAGCAAGTAATATAGCGATAGCTGAATATAAGAAATTCAAAGAAAAGCTGAAATGCAGCTAGAACAAAAGGATAATCAAATTGCGCATGAACCTCCGGCATTAGAGGAACAAGGAAAGACAGGATAGGGGAAGCTTACAATTAGCCATGTGCATCTTTATGAGCTTAAAATCCTCGAGAGTGATCCCCTTTTCCTTGTCCAGTGGGTTTACCATATCCACATCTTCTGGCTCTACAAGCTGCTTACTGCAAGTTGCATAGTCCCAAAAACCCTATTAATTACACGGCCTAGGAGAAGAGGAAGGGCGAGCGAACAACAAAAAGATAGAAAACATACTAATGATAATGATAATGATAATGATAATGATAATGATAATGGGAATGAAAGAGAAATATAACGAAACATACTAATGAGATGATGTCCAAAAATTGGTGGCCATTTCTTCTTCCACAGAATTTATAGAAACAGCAAGAGCAGCGAAATCTGAAACTGATCAAAGCCACACTCACAAGAAAGAGAGAAAGGGCGCAGCGCAATTAAAATGTCGTCCACTTAACCGAGAGGAAGGAAAGCTGCCAGAAGACAGAATCAATCAATCAAGCCCGCCTCACGGCGGTTTTTTTTTTCCCCCTTTTTCCGACTTGTTAGATTGGAAAAGGCTCCAGACAAAACGAAACAGAAAAATAGGCGAAATTGAGAAACTGATCTATATATACGCATATCTATGAAAGTAAAATAATTTGTAAAAATATTTCTACGGCTACCTGAGTGCCTAACTATGTCGGAAAATTGAGGAAATCAACATCAACCGGCGGGATATCAATTATCAGAAGTCGCAGAGAGAACGACAACAAAAATTTTTGGGGAAACCGATGTTCCAGTTCCCACAATCTCTTTTATTTCCATTGCTGTAGGGTCCATACCGACAGAATAAACAAGAAATCTAATCCAAATGAATGGATGCGTCATTAGTTTAAAACAAAAATTAAACACTTTTATTAATTGATTAAATAATTTAATTAACTTATAAAAAAAAAAAAAATCGTACTAATTAGATATGGAAATCGGGTAGCCCTTTTAAACTCGAGATAAAAAAAAAAAAAAAAAAAAAAAAAAAAAAAAAAAAAAAAAAAACGTCTATTTTTCAAGGCTCAACCAAGAAAGCGTGCAAGCGAAAAAGAAGATATTTTTATGAATTAAAATTATTTTTCCTACATTTTTTCTAAAGAAATATAATTAGTACCCCTCCGGTCTTAATTATAAGAATATTTTTGTAGTGCAAATTGCACTACAAAAATATTCCTATAATTAGTACCGGAGGTAGTAAAATACAATAATTAAATTTCTAATTTATCAAATAAATGTTGTCAACATTAATGTCTACCCAATATACTTAATTCAATAAACAAATACAATCACTAATTCATAATCAAAAGTAAATTATTGTCTATAAGTAACTCACACAAAGCATAATAAGCTTACCACCAAGCAACATGAGTAAGATGACTATCATTTTCATCTTCTTCACATCAATCATCAATTTCAAAGAGATTTGATTATTTTTCACTTCGAGTAATAAGCTTTGTTTTATGAGTAAAAATATCAAGAATATATTTTCTCACATCATGAATATACTCATAATCTTTAGGGAAAATTAAAATTCAGGACCAAGAGAAAATAATATTTATTATAAAGGACCATAAAAATTGTAATTACTTAGAAGGACCAAACATCATAAAATAAATTTAAAATTACTAAATTCCCCCTAATCAATCCTCATGTATTATCTCTTGTATTCAGAATAAAAAAGAATTAAAATTAAAACTAAAATTGTCCATCATGATATGATCATATCTTTTTTAAATATATTATTTAATTAACAATTGTTAAACTCATATTTTTCTTAATTTTTATTTTTCACCAATTTGTATTAACAAGTTGCCCAATTTATATTATCAACGTCGATGTCAATTCTTTGAGCAAAAAACGTCGATGTCAATTAAGTTCTTTTCATAAAAATAAAAAATAAACTTATTTCATATTTTCATGATATAATAGGTTAATTAGGTTTTTTAATTTTGTTAACATTACATGAATTTCTTAACGCACATAAATTTCTTCTAAAAAAAAAGTCATATAAACTTTCTTGGTTTAACATATATGATAAATTATAAAGGCTAAAGTATACGTTTGGTCCTTCATATTTGTCTCTGGTATCATTTTAGTCTTTTAAGTTTGTAAAGTGCACGTTTGATATTTTAATGTTAACAACATTGTTATCTCGAAACAACGAAAATATTGACTCAACAATTTTAAAAAATTTATGACCGTGCGATTAAATCTTGACCAAACATGCTTATATGTTAGTATTTTAATAAATTACTATTTTAAATCATATTAATTGAAAAATATTTATTCTACACAGATTGTTTTACGGTTTTTCACAATTTGTGAAGATTAAATATATTTTTTGTCGAAGAAGATTAAATATTTTTTAATTAATAGGATTTAAAATATAAACTTATTAAAATACTAACAATAAGCATGTTTAATCAATATTTAATTGCACGATCATCACTTAAAATTGTTGAATCAATATTTTCTACGTTAAATCAAGCGACGGTGTTAACGTTAAGGGGCCAAATGTGTCTTTCTTACAAACTTAAGGACTAAAATAACATCGTGGCAAACATGAAGGATAAAACGTATACTTTAACCAATTATAAAAGACCTTGACTTTTATTAAGACTATATAATTCCATTTTTAATTAAATTTTTTGTCAATTTTTAAAAATTGAAGAATGTGTATTTTTTTCATAAATATATATTCAAATTGTGAAAATTGAGAAAACCATTGTTTAATTTAATGAAACTTAGAATTTTGTTTTAGTTTTAAAAATAGAATGGGAAGAGAATATAAGACGGAATACGAAAGATTTTGTTACGCGCATTTTAGTACTTTTAATTTTATACTTTTAAATTTGGTCCTTTTAAATAATTACAATTTTTATGGTCCTTCTACATAAATATCTTTTCCTTTAGGTCCTTCATTTTAATTTTCCCTAATCTTTATCTACAATAAGTATAAAACTAAATCATAAAATTAAAGTATAGTTATTATGTATGGGTAATTAAATGGATAAATAACTATATAACAAATACAAAATACATATGAATTAGTAAATTAAATGATCAAATCAAATTAACAAAACAAAAATATATATATTTAAAGGGACTAACGGGCCGGCCTTGTGGGGCCAACTTCATTTAGAAGCTCCAATTTATAAACCCGACCTTTAAAAAATCAGAGCTTAAATAGGTCGACCCAACAAACCGACGATTTCCAAACTCTAAATTTACTCCACCGGATAGCTAGCTAACAAGGAATGAAAGTGGATGAGGAGAAAAACCAGAAAAGGAAAATAATCTGGAAAAGTGGATGACGGGAAAAATCAGCAAAGGAAAATAATAGGGAAAATTGTACTATTAGTCCTCTAACTTCACACAAAATTTTAATTGGATCCCTTAACTTTTTTTTTTTTAAAAAAATTACTCTTGATGATTTTTTTAAGAATCATTATTATTTTAAAAATTAAACTTCATATGATAATATTTAACAATGTTTTGGGATATTTTAAAGTTCCAATATTAACGTCTATATATTCATTAACAACACTTAGAAATTACTGAAATGACATTTTTTAAAATTAAGAAACTAAATTAGAGCTTTACATGATTAGGTTAAACGATTGAAAGTATACTTTTGTCAAAATAATATGATGTGGACATACATTTGGCTCGGTTAGCTAAGAACAAAAAATAGATAATTGATGTGAAAATTGCGGGTGAAAATGTCTATTGGAAAATTGTACTAAAAGATAGACTTGATATTTTTTATACACAAAAAGATCCATGCTTTACAAGATTTTATATATAGAAAGTACTCTAATTCATGTTTTTCTAGCGAGTAAAATTTTCAAGTAATAACTTTTTGCCGAATTGTTTTTTATACATCCAACTTTTCCTTAATTAATTCAAATCTAATAAATTAAAATAAATGAATTGATAGCCCAAAATTTTGTCTTTCCTATCTTTTTCCCAATAAAATGATAAATAGGTGTAATATAAAAAATTGGATAATAAATAGATAGTTAAATGGATAATTATGAGTCTTATTTTTGTAAACACATTAGGTATTCATTAAATTATGGCAAGAAAATAATTATTCATTAAAGTTTGTAAAATAATTAAATAGGAAAAAGTATATTGTTCGTACTCCAATTATATAAAATTTTAGTTTCATCTTTAATTTTTAAAAGTATCTTTTAATCATATCACCTAATATTATTAGTAGAGGTGGGAAAACGGGCCAGTGTAGCATGCAGGGCCAGCCCGTTTAAGCCCGACCCCCATAAAATTTTGTTATTTTGAAGCCCGGCCCGTTCACTTATGGGTTTAAACTTGGCCCGCGGGCTTCAAACTCATTTAACAAAGAATATATTTTTCATTTTCTTAAAAACATTAAATTAAAACACTAAATTTTTTAATTTGAGATAAATATTTTTAAAGTATTAAATGAATTATCCTTCTTGATAAATAGAATAAGTGACAATTTTCCTTGAAAGAAAATTTTTCATGAGACAAAGACGTTACTTTCTCATTTTTCATTGTATGTTGTTAGTTCCTCTTTTTAATATAGTTGGTATAATATTTGGACATCTTTAAATACAATTAAAAAGATGTTCTCTTCATTTACCTTACATCAATAAAAAATGATTCTTTCAATATTACATAATGAAAATTTTCTTTGGGAAAATATTAAGAACCAAATGAAATATTCTTAAAAATAGTAATATTTTTTAAAAAAAATAGAAGACTTTTAACTAACTATAATGTAATCAACATGCCTCTCTTAGCTTTTTAATAAGAATATAATCATTGTTTTCCTTTAAAATGTTCAAAGGAGCAACACTATATAATTTAAGAACATTTCCAATTTTTTTAAAAAAATCATTTTTCAAAGCAAAACTCAACTTATAGTTATTTAATAAAGTTTAAAAAAAAAAAATTGCCGGGCTTAGATGGGTCGGCCCATTTAAACCTGCTTTACAAAGCTGGCCCTTTTAGGTCCAACTCCTTTTAGAGACTCTAAATCATAAGTTCAGCCCTTAACAAGCTCGGTTAAATCATAAGTCCAGCCCTTGACTAGCTTGGCCCAATTTCCCACTCTAATGGTTAATGTCAAATGATTTTTTTTTTTTTTTTAATAATCTTTGTTATTTTAAAAATATTTCTATCTTCTCTTTATGGAAACATTGACTGCTTCTTTTGCTAGGGTTTCGTTTTCTCCACCACTATGGTGGGTTTTTCTTCCCCTTTTGGTGAGGGTTTTTCTTCTCACCCTTGTGGCGTGGTGTTCAAATGTCTCTCCTCGGTGGCTATAGAGAGAGAGTCTTCCCCATTTGCGGTTGGATGTGGGATTGGGGGATGCGTTGCGTGGAGGAGATGATTTAGGAGTATGGCGTTTTGATAACTCACATATTTAAAAGCAAGTAAGGTCTTCATGTATTGAGAGAAATTGAATTTTGAGCAAAATTATTTGTTGAATATTATTATTTTAAATCAATTCTGGGATGGCTCTTATCTGTGATGAGGAATTTGATAAATATTATTGATACAACTTAGCCAACCTTAAAATATATTACTCCATCCAATTCTAAATATAAAACAAAGTTAACTTTTTTTTTGAGATATTAAGAAAGTTATTTAAATTAATTTAAAATGTTTATATTTATTGTTTTTAACTTATAAATTGATATATATTCTAATGATATACAACATATAATATGATCAAGTAACTTTTTAACTTCTTTAATCTCTCTCTAAAAGAAATCAACTTTGTCTTATATTTAAATTCCAAAAAGAATGTGATTTCAAAATATATTAATTTTTTTTTTTGTAGAATTCGTGGGTTATTCAAAATAATTAGAAATATATATCTCTTTTTAGGTTCTGATTATTTTATTAACTTTAGAAAATCACAGAAAAATTTCTTATAATATATTTATTTTAAAAATATGTAATTTTTGATGAAAAATGTCTAAATGAGCCGGATATGCATCCTAAGAAGTATGTTATAAAAATGAAAAATACTAAAATTTAAAAATTCTTAAACTGTTATAAATATTCCAATATTTGGTGTGGATATCCATAACCTTTCAAGATGAGTCTTTTGTCTACACTCACAGCCATATACATAACCTATGACATGAATGGCTTAGTGAGAGTTTTCTACGATTAAGGTAAATAACCTACAAATACTTCATATTATACAATTATGTAGATATGCTCTTCTATTGTAACTTTATAATGGAAGTTAAGGATTTTTGGCCTATAAATAGTAGGCATGTATTAAAGATTGCAAGCTTGAAATAAAAAGAAAATCACTCCCCCTTACTCTCCATTTCTCTCTTACATTTCTTCATCTCCCTCATCTAAGGACCCATTTGTTATACAGATTTCAAGCGATGGAAAGGGAACTTAATAGGGTTCCATCCAAAAATACATGTTTGATGTAACATCCTCTATTTTAAAGGACAATTATTAATTACTAACTTGATTAAACCATTTATTAAAATGTTTTATGCACACAGTTAAGTTTTAAATTTTATTAAGCTCATATTTTTAAACTAAATATTGCTTTAGTATTTGCTAAATATCCAAAATATACTAGTGTATGCCAAGTGAGCCCTAATGCGGCAATATACAAAATTCAACATGTACCAAAAAGGTGGAAGCACTACTGTTAGCAAAAGTAGCTTAAGCTTCCGTAGCCTTCCCTGATTGACCCATTCGAGAACTATCACCTGAAAAATATTTGTAACCATTAATCCAACTCATTATAAATGCTAATATGTGCTCGTGAGGTGCCAAGTGGAACATTTTATATAACAAAGTATTAGATATATAATTTACAAATGTATCATCACAAATTCTGTAATAAAGTTTTCATATCAATTTTCATATCATGAATCACATATATAACATGCCAAGCAACAGGTCGATACCCTGACAATCCTTATCACCCCCCACTCTTATTCCCGCTGACAGAACCCATGGGCTGTAACGTAATAGGTGTAGTCTCTGGCAAGACTGCACCAAGCTCTCCAATAATAAGATATAGTCCGGCCAAAGACTATAGAACTCATATCGGACCATGGGTTCTCTTTCTTTCGAATATAGAAAGGTGTCACTGTCCCAAGGGCTGACCCTTAACCCGGCCAAAGGAAAAGGGTGATACCAAGGGACTTGAAAATATCAAAGTCATCCACTGTACACCGAGTGGTGGCATACCACGTGGTATTATATACACAATAACTCACATCATCACTCCACATCCATCATCGCTCCACATCATCAAAATCTTGGCATATACATATAAGATTCCAAACATGATTTATAAAAATAATACATCATCACAATAATCATTAAGAGAATATTGTTATTCGATTTCAAGAAACCATAAAAACACACTATCCACAACATATAATATCACTAATCATTCAAAAATAAATCCCACAAGCCAACTTCACTACCAACGTAGTTTCATAGATTTATATAATTAAGAATCACTCACAAACATCATACACGCAAGTACAATGAGTGGAAAATGGTTACCTCAAGTTGTTGACACAAGAAATAAACTTGAGAGATATCAAGTTCACTATAAAAATAAATATATAATTATGCGTTAATAGAATTAACGAAAATACCAACTAATAACAAATAATTAAATAAACTATATTTGTCTCATTTAATTTTCTTAGAAGATTTGACAATTTTATTTATTCCTGAAATCATAGTTATAATCTTGTTTCCTTCCTTCATAAATTATTTCTCACTAATTATGATTATCAAAATATCACTATATCCTCAATTTAACCAAAAATACCCAATTTCCTACAATAAAAGCTTCACCTAAAAATTCAAATATTCTCATTAGTTTATAAACCTCAAATCTAATCCACCTAATCCTCAATATAACCTCCAGTAAATTAAAAATGAATTATAAATTCGAATACAAAAGACCTATTATCACAAATCTCAATTTCTTTAACAAATCTTCAAATCCCCATATAGTCAAAATCATATCAAACTCTAACTTCAATTCCAAATCTCAACTCATAATTTTATACGATTCAGTTTTAGCAAAACTAAACCGATTAAACTGATAACAATATCTCCAGTAATCCAAATATATACCGTAAACTTCATTTAATTGGTAGAAAAATCCTATAAAGCATAAATCCTAAATTATTTTAGATAGAAATTAAATTAAATTTAAATTCCCACAACTACCAACTAATAAATCTAAACCGATTAAAATAACTTATTAATCACGCTCTTGATATATACAGTCATCTATTATCAAAACTCAAAACTTTATCATAATTCTAATCCAAAAAATTTCACTAATTAATATTATATTACTCTCATTAGAAAGATAAAAATGTGCAGAATAACTTTCATGAAGAAAGTTTATTGAAAAGAAATTAATTAAACTACATAAATGATCTTATAAAATAAATAACATACCTTAAAATATTCTTTTCTAACCCTTCTTTTCTTCCTTCTTTCCTCACCCTCTCACTTCTGCGTCCCTCCCTCACCGGAAAAACACACACACACTACACACATGTATATAGGCAAGAGAAGGACGGTGGATTTGGAGACTTATTGCCTAAGTATATATTAGGTGTCCCTAAGTATATATTACGTGGTAGCATTTGCTACCACCGTTTTTACAGCTTTTTTTTTAAAATATTATTTTATTCATCATTATACTTATTAGTTTTATTTACTCTTTTTTTACCCTTTTCTTTTCTGTACATTTTTGCCCCCCATTTTTTTTTCAACAACTATTAATTATTTGCACACCCTTATTCCACTAATTTCTCTTACTATCATAAATGATATTTTATATACATACATTTATGTTGATAATTACACAATAATTCATGTATCATGATTAATTAATTAATTTTTTTATTGTAATTATATCCTAATGTAAAAATTAGGATGTTAAATTTGGTGCGCACGTCTTCCGTCGAAATGAGTTCCCGCGCAGTTGAAAGTTCCCTTAAACGTGGGAACCTTCAATCCCTGCGAATGTGGACGGAAAGTTAAAATGTTCTCAGGAGATGAAATATTAAGACCTAAAACCCCTTGAAAAAACAAGACCTATTTAAAATGACAAGGCAGCGACGAGCTTGACGAAGGACTCGGTGAAGAAGGTTGCAACGACAGTAGACGTTGGAGGTGAAGGAGGAGTTGAACCTGAAGGTGGAATATCACCTAGAGGGGGGGTGAATAGGGGATTTCAAAAATTCTTTTTGATTCACCCACACAACAGATATTAACCAAGGTAAAGTAGAGATAGAGAAGAAGAGCTTGACACAGAGGATTTATACTGGTTCGGTCCAACTCATTGACCTACGTCCAGTACCCAGACTCTCTGGGATTTTCTACTATCACTCAAGAACAATTACACACTCTGTAACTTAGGATGATCCTTTCTCCCTAGGACTCACTCCCCCTTACAAGTTCAGTAATTGTATACAATCGATACACACTCGTACTCGAAAGTTATCCTCTCCCTAGGATACACTCCCCTTACAAGTTGTACTCGATTATCCCAATCTCCAAGTCCCACGACTTGAGATTCTTACAATGAATGATATACACGAAAATGAACTCTCTCCAAGAGTAGATATTGATAAACACTGAAGCTCAATAATATCTGAAGATATATACAGAATATAGATTGATCACTTTGAATGCTTTGTCTGTGTATGTCTATTCTGTCCGCCATTGAAGAATTCAAACCTTCGGGTATTTATACTGGTTGAAGATTGAGGACCGTTGGAGGATTTGAATCTGCCCGTTTGAATGTTTGAATATGTCCGTTGAAGATGTTTAAGCATATGCGCTCCTAGCCATGATTGATTGTCCGCTTGGTGGAGTCACTTTGATTGTCATTCGTGTGGTCCCGTCGGAGGATGGCTTAAAATAATATTCGGATGCTTTTGACGTTATGGGCATCCTTCATCTTGTCGGCTCTTTGTTCCTCGATATTTTCGGTGCTCCAAGGCTAGTCCGTTTGAACTTGATTGTGTATCTTGGAAATCACTCGAAATATGATTAGCAATATCACGGTCATATTGAAGTATATGATTTGTGTTTGCAAACATATTCTACTCAATGATAATCGTTTGTTAAAACAGAGACAGTCTTAACTCGAGGTAATGTGTTTACTGACTTGAGGCAATCAATTGGTAATATTCAAGCAAGAGAATCCAGATGAGAAAATCACTCGAGGTGTCACTTAGGCCGACTCGAGGCGGTGAACTCGAGGCGTCATTCCCGTTACCTCGAGGTGCATCATGATAGCGAGAGAAGCATAAGAATGAACTGCTGGAGGTAATTATGGACAGACTCGAGGTTCCCAACTCGAGGCATTCATATCTGGACTCGAGGTTCCTGACTCGAGGCGGCATACCTGTGAACTCAAGGTGAATCATCGTCAAAGGTTGGCAGAGTATTGCAGCTGTCAAATTACCTGGAGGTAAGCATTCTGCCTGGAGGTAAAAAGTGCTCTCCATTGTTCTAACTCTGGTTGGCAATTGCCTCGAGGTGAACTCTCTCACGGAGGTAAAAAGTGCTCTCCATTGTTCTAACTTTCTGGTTGGCAATTGCCTCGAGGTGAACTCTCTGCCTAGAGGTAAAAAGTGCTCTCCATTGTTCTAACTCTCAGGGCAGACTCGAGGTAAACCCTCTGCCTGGAGGTAAAAAGCCTTCTCAATTCTTCTAACTCTCTGTTTGCATTCAACTCGAGGTGGATGTGTTGTCTCGAGGTGCAAACGTCAATTCTGTGCTTTCTGACTTGAACTTGATTTGAGGAGGCACTCATAAAAATTGGTTTCTTCCAAATTCTATGAAACCCTTGTTGTGTCTAGAATCATATGGAATTGGTTTCATTTCATTTGGTTGTGTAGAAACAGAAAACCGAAGCTATGCTGATTTGATTCCAGAATCACGAGTGTCCACTTTCGAGGGCCATATCTCCTTGTTCAGAACTCAGTTTTGGGTGGTTAAACTCTTGATGGAAAGCTATGTGAGTATACTTTCATATGCCATCAATTCCAGCTCAATCGGATTTTTAGTTTGTGAGTTACACTCAAAACATTGAAGCTTGGTCTGGACTGTGACGGTGATTGTTGTGCCAACTTGTAGAATTCATAAATCTCTCATATGAACTCTTTTTGACTTGGATTATATATCCAAATGACGCATTGGGAGTCTAGTTCCATATGCCACTGATTTCACGTCAATCCGATTCCTGGTTTGGGAGATATCATCGAATTACCAGAGGTTGCCGTAGCTGCACGTGAAACGAGTGTCTTTGAAGGCTATTTGACTCGAGGTAAGCTGAATTCTTGCCTCGAGGTTGCTAACTCGAGGTGACTGATGCCCTGCCTCGAGGTAAATCAACTCAGAAGCCAAAAACACTGTAGCAAACACTTTAACTCGAGGTGGTGATGATCCTGACTCGAGGCAACTTGTCCCATGTGTCCAAAACACTTTAGAAACACCTCTAACTCGAGGCTAGACCCTTTGGCTCGAGGTAATTCATCCCACAACTTGATTTTGCTTATTTCAACTCCGATTTGGGCCGTTCCAACTTCGTATCATCGTGGGGACTTCTAGAATCAATCTAGGAACTTGAATAATGATATTCACATTATATTCACAAGTTCTTCTTTCTTTCTTCTCTTCTCTTGATTATTCTTCATCATTAAACTTCACATCTACATTAGATATAATAATTAGTCAAAGTATAATGTAAATGTAGTGTGCAACCTTTTTGCTCTTAAGAATGGCATCTATATAAGACATCATCAAAACTAATCAAAACCAACATTCTCCCCCTTTTTGATGATGGCAAATACTTTGAGAAAAATATACATGAATATGAAAATATATTAGAACACATATTTTTCTTGCCATTTCTCTCCCCTTATTTGTCATTAGCAAAAAGTTGAAGTATAAATAAGATATACTTAGAGACGAGATATTAAACCGAGATAAGAATGATTCAAGGAACTGATTTTCTCTCCCCTTTTTGAAAATATTTGAGATGATGCAAGAGTATGTTTGAAAAACGTTTTGGAGAGGTTTTCAAAACATCTTTCACAATTAAGGCATATAGATACCAAACATGTGCAGAATTTCTACTGAATATAAAAAGATAGAGATTAGAAATGCTCATGTATATTCCGAGATGATGGATGATCAATGAAGTCCATTTTCTTGTTGTATGCGTTTCGGTTGAATCAATGTAATCTGAGATGAAGTAGTGGTAGACTCTCTTCCTTTATATCTCAACTTCAACCATCAAGGCATCTTCCCTTAAATTAATATATTCTCCTTGTATTGGGTTAAGGAAAGTCCTAGCGAATATCAAAATCTCTTGCTACAAATTTAAACACTTTCTTTGCAAGAGAGATTTGTTAATATAACCAATATCAAAATATTCCTTTCTAAATGATATTTTCACATGAAGATAATGAAAGGAAAATATGATATTAACTCATCATCAAAACTAATAAAACATAGTGAATGCGAGATGAGTAAACTTAAAAGGGTTTTCTTCAAATAAAGGAGATGAGCTTTTGAAATATAAAACACATATGAATGTGAAGCTCCCCTTAATGAATGCATGATTAAAACATGAAGTTCCCTTTAAAGATACCAAATAATAATGTGACATCAAATGTTATGAGGTTTGGAAGAATCTTTGCTCATAATAACATGGTATCTGAATTTTCAAGACGAAAATCATTTATGCTCTTTATGATGATAAATATGTTTAAAGCATAAAGATTATTTTGAAATATGTGTGCTCAGGCTATGATGAATGAAATAAAATGAAATAAATTTAGCCTAGCATGATTATGATATACAATATGCATATTCTTTCATAATACAATACCTCACTCAAGTAATATCGTAATTACTTGAGTCATATTCCTCTGTAATCCATAGATGCATCGTTTGTGGCTAGCTGATGATGTGATCAATACTTAGACTTTCCCAAAATAGATGCATAAGGACTTGAAGCTTTGGTTGATCAATTCACAGAGTTGCCTAATCTTTTCATTCACAAAAGTGACGAACTTCAATATTGTTTGTGGTAAGCTCAATGTAGGATTGTTGAAGTTCTTTTCCCAGATAGCTCGATTAGTTACTCATGTGATGTCCATGACTCTATAGTCATTACTTGTTGTTCTCAGGAGAGGACCTCACAAGCTTATCTTCCTCTATATATCCTTATTGTCCAACGCAAGAATAGAGATCCTGTAAAACAAATATATGCTCTTTGGTACCCAATGTTTCTTGAGTCCACACAAGATTAGACATGACAACTCTTAGGCTCTTATATAATTTAACAATATGATATTGGAGCAAAGAGTATAACAATCAAAGATCAAATCATAGCTTTACCCAATCAAATAAATTTAAAACAATAATTTAAAAGGGTAACCACCGAATGATACCAAGAATGTTATTCCTCAATGATAGTTTGTAAATACACTTTATGCAGAAAAGAAGTCATTGACAAAATACATGTAAGTTTGAGCAAAGAAAATCTTATCCATAAAGATAAGCATTTATCAATTCACAGTTCATGATGAAATCAGATTTTTTTCAAGAATGGTAATGACATATGCAAATAGTTTCGAATTTCGAATGTTCTTTCAAACCGTGATGATGCATTATGAAATCAAAGTTCGATGAATGAAAGATTCATTTTTGAAACATGCTAAAATTGATGAGTGCTCTAAACATGAAGGAAGTCAATAGGTTTAATGAATGTATCAGTATGCTTCAGTTTTGGATAACATGTTGAACATTGCAGTTAACATGTTGAAGAAGTTTCTCAAAAGCAGAAGTCATAAAAGTAGAGCATTATTGAAACATGCTTTGTTCAACAGAAATATATGAGCACTATGACTTTGCTATTGACGAGGAGATAATCTTGCCTCTTAGAATTGAACATAGAAATGTATGAATAGTCAAGGCAGATATAGTTACTCAAAATATGGATGAAGACAAAGTTAATGTATTTGAGTAAAATGACGACTAGGATTCTAAATGATGGAGCACATACTCATAAATCCAAATGACTAGAGTTTCAGACTATTATCCTAGTAAGTTATTCCACTGATGGTTAATGCATTAAGATTCAATGCACTAATGAACATTCAAAAACTTGGAATAACTTGGCCAATAAGAACTTATGCAGTAGGCATAACACTCACAAATTGAATTCTTTTAAGAGAGATAAGCTTGAAACTCATAGATGATAAACTTGTTAGACATGAGGTCTAACTTGTTAGAGAATAAAGGATGAGGAGTTCAGGTATCGCATTAAATACTAGAGATCAATTTGTAAATGACAAGGAAAAAATCAACTGGACAAATTGAAGCATATTCGACATTTAGCAAACAATATTAACTTCCAAATTTGAAACATCATTTGAATGCAATAAAAGTATGGATATGTTTTCAAATCATATGTAAGCATTTTCACAAAACAGAGTGAATGAAATTTGAAACATATTTTAGAATTGTGCACTTCAAAAACAAAAACTCAGAAATTTATGCACAAATTCATTTATGATCCATTTAGCAATCTGAAAATATTTTGAAGAATAAAAATGATTGCTAAAGGAATGCAATGATGGACAAGTATTCATTACCTAGAAATGACTTTCATGTAAACACAGTATGGGGTAAGAAATAGATATCACCGTAATTCCTCTTGTCCTTGTAGAAGCTTGTTTGATTAAGATGAATTGATGTAGATGACTCATTTTCCGACGTTCACTATCAACATCAAGCAGCTTGTTTAGCTTTCTCAAGACTTGAGTCATTTCTCTACGTTGCATTCTTGAGAAGCTTTCTTTGATCCTACATAGACATATAAACCTTTTCTCCCATGGTATCCAACCGTGCTTGGATCCATTAATTGTTAAGCTTGTAGGAATCATAACGAAATTCATATGCTCTTACAAAAATAATCAAATCGAACAATTGAGCATAATGAATTAAACATGACTTTTAGGCGAGATACTTTTTATGTCATCTTGTATGCATAAAGAATCAAACTATTGAATATTGCAATCTTTTAAAAACAATGGATTTTAAGACATATGGAAGCTTAATTTCATAATAGTTTGCAATACTTATTCATATGGTTCCACAATATAAAACCTCAATTAATATTACAGATAATAGCATAGGAGGCTTTACCATTGTATACCTTGTACCTTAAGTACTTGGAGGATCGACTTTGCTTACCCACCGCATCTTCTTCATATGTCTTTCCATGGGTGTCGCAAAGTTCTCTCGTAGGGTATAGACTTCAAGTGTCTTACTTTGATACTTGAGAGAATTTCCTTTTCTTTTCTTCCTCAAGATAGTTGTATGGTGTTCTGGGTAGTTTGTTCTTGAGGTGGAACATACTCCTCTTGCTTTTGTCCATTGCTTCTTTTGATTTGAGGATAAAGTTGCAGCAATAGTGTCTCCACGAGTTCTCCTAACTGATGTAAATCTTATTTTCGATTCATGAGAAACTCTTCGACTCTTATTCTTCCCTGTACGTCTAGGTCCATTCTTTTCGAATCAATCTGCACACATAAAGCACTAGGTGGACATCTTGGTACCCATTTATACTTGGGTCCTTCCGGGTTAGTTCGAGCCTTAGGGGAAGCATAAGTTCCCTTTGGTAGCCATTGATAATTACCAACGGGTTTATCCCTTCTTTCCTTTTTATGAAAACAAGATGATGTGCTATGACCCTTTCGGTTACAATAATTACAATGAGCAAATGGATTTGAAGTATGAACAGATTTACGAAAATAGTTCAAATAAGATTTTCCTCCCATCTTCTTTTTTCCTTTTCTTTTATCAAGAATAGGATTGTAACCAATGCCCGATCGATCATTTGTAAATCTTTGAGCTTTCAAGATTACATTGAGCATTTCACTACCGTTAGTGAACTTCTCAAGTGTTTTGGTAAGATAAACATTTTTCGTTTCAAGAACAGGGCATGTTTTGCAAATCATGTTTTCGCAAGATGGAGAAATATCTTTAGCTTGTTTTTCAAGCAGTTTGATTTTCTTCTTTGAGATAATGAGTTCTTTCACAATTTTACTATATTCAGAATGTAATTCATTATACTCGTAAAGCGATTCATCATAGGTAGGTTCGAATCAAATACCTCATCATCGTTTTCATATTGCTCTTCTCCCTCAGCAATTAAGCACATGTTTGCAACTTCCTTTGCCTCACTTGCTTCATCTGAGGAGTTATCTCCACTTATAGTTGACACGTATGTCATTTCCAAAGCTTTCCACATCTCCTTAGCGCGTAGATATATTGTAGATGCGGAAATACTCCTTCGACTAAGAGCACTCGGAGCATCGAATTGCTCTGCTTTAAGAGTTATTTTCCTTCGTCGTCTTTGTTGAACTCATCTTTTGTCTTCGAACTTTAGTTCGCCTTCTTCTTGTGGGAACATAATCCCCATTCTCTATTACTTCCCAGAGACCATACTCCGTGGCTAACACAAACGCTTTGAACTTTTCTTTCCAGAAAGAATAGTGTTCACCGTTGAAGCCAGGTGGTCGGTTGATTGAGGCACCGTCAGGTAATATTCCTTCCATGATCTATCTCGGGATGTTAAGCCCAATTGAGAAACCAGGCTCTGATACCAAATGAAGGTGGAATATCACCTAGAGGGGGGGTGAATAGGGGATTTCAAAAATTCTTTTTGATTCACCCACACAACAGATATTAACCAAGGTAAAGTAGAGATAGAGAAGAAGAGCTTGACACAGAGGATTTATACTGGTTCGGTCCAACTCATTGACCTACGTCCGTACCCAGACTCTCTGGGATTTTCTACTATCACTCAAGAACAATTACACACTCGTAACTTAGGATGATCCTTTCTCCCTAGGACTCACTCCCCTTACAAGTCAGTAATTGTATACAATCGAATACACACTCGTACTCGAAAGTTATCCTCTCCCTAGGATACACTCCCCTTACAAGTTGTACTGATTATCCCAATCTCCAAGTCCCACGACTTGAGATTCTTACAATGAATGATATACACGAAAATGAACTCTCTCCAAGAGTAGATATTGATAAACACCGAAGCTCAATAATATCGAAGATATATACGAAATATAGATTGATCACTTTGAATGCTTTGTCTGTGTATGTCTATTCTCATCCGCCATTGAAGAATTCAAACCTTCGGGTATTTATACTTGGTTGAAGATTGAGGACCGTTGGAGGATTTGAATCTGCCCGTTTGAATGTTTGAATATGTCCGTTGAAGATGTTTAAGCATATGCGCTCCTAGCCATGATTGATTGTCTGGTTGGTGGAGTCACTTTACAGATTGTCATTCGTGTGGTCCTGGTCGGAGGATGGCTTAAAATAATATTCAGATGCTTTTGACGTTATGGGCATCCTTCATCTTGTCGGCTCTGTTCCTCGATATTTTCGGTGCTCCAAGGCTAGTCCGTTTGAACCTGATTGTGTATCTTGGAAATCACTCAGAAATATGATTAGCAATATCACAGGTCATATTGAAGTATATGATTTGTGTTTGCAAACATATTCTACTCAATGATAATCGTTTGTTAAAACAGAGACAGTCTTAACTCGAGGTAATGTGTTTACTGACTTGAGGCAATCAATTGGTAATATTCAAGCAAGAGAATCCAGATGAGAAAATCACTCGAGGTGTCACTTAGGCCGACTCGAGCGGTGAACTCGAGGCGTCATTCCCGTTACCTCGAGGTGCATCATGATAGCGAGAGAAGCATAAGAATGAACACGCTGGAGGTAATTATAGATGCACTCGAGGTTCCCAACTCGAGGCATTCATAATCTGACGACTCGAGGTTCCCGACTCGAGGCGGCATACCCGTGAACTCAAGGTGAATCATCGTCAAAGGTTGGCGAGTATTGCAGCTGTCAAATTACCCGGAGGTAAGCATTCGCCTGGAGGTAAAAAGTGCTCTCCATTGTTCTAACTCTCTGGTTGGCAATTGCCTCGAGGTGAACTCTCTGCCTGGAGGTAAAAAGTGCTCTCCATTGTTCTAACTTTCTGGTTGGCAATTGCCTCGAGGTGAACTCTCTGCCTAGAGGTAAAAAGTGCTCTCCATTATTCTAACTCTCGGGCGGACTCGAGGTAAACCCTCCGCTGGAGGTAAAAAGCCTTCTCAATTCTTCTAACTCTCTCGTTTGCATTCAACTCGAGGTGGATGTGTTGTCTCGAGGTGCAAACGTCAATTCGTGCTTTCGACTTGAACTTGATTTGAGGAGGCACTCATAAAAATTGGTTTCTTCCAAATTCTATGAAACCCTTGTTGTGTCTAGAATCATATGGAATTGGTTTCATTTCATTTGGTTGTGTAGAAACAAAACCGAAGCTATGCTGATTTGATTCCGAATCACGAGTGTCCACTTTCGAGGGCCATATCTCCTTTTTCAGAACTCAGTTTTGGGTGGTTAAACTCTTGATGGAAAGCTATGTGAGTATACTTTCATATGCCATCAATTCCAGCTCAATCGGATTTTTAGTTTGTGAGTTACACTCAAAACATTGAAGCTTGGTCTGGACTGTGACGGTGATTGTTGTGCCAACTTGTAGAATTCATAAATCTCTCATATGAACTCTTTTTGACTTGGATTATATATCCAAATGACGCATTGGGAGTCTAGTTCCATATGCCACTGATTTCACGTCAATCCGATTCCTGGTTTGGGAGATATCATCAAATACCGAGAGGTTGCCGAGCTGCACGTGAAACAGAGTGTCTTTGAAGGCTATTTGACTCGAGGTAAGCTGAATTCTTGCCTCGAGGTTGCTAACTCGAGGTGACCGATGCCCTGCCTCGAGGTAAATCAACTCGAAGCCAAAAACACCGTAGCAAACACTTTAACTCGAGGTGGTGATGATCCCGACTCGAGGCAACTTGTCCCATGTGTCCAAAACACTTTAGAAACACCTCTAACTCGAGGCTAGACCCTTTGGCTCGAGGTAATTCATCCCACAACTTGATTTTGCTTATTTCAACTCCGATTTGGGCCGTTCCAACTTCGTATCATCGTGGGGACTTCTAGAATCAATCTAGGAACTTGAATAATGATATTCACATTATATTCAACAAGTTCTTCTTTCTTTCTTCTCTTCTCTTGATTATTCTTCATCATTAAACTTCACATCTACATTAGATATAATAATTAGTCAAAGTATAATGTAAATGTAGTGTGCAACCTTTTTGCTCTTAAGAATGGCATCTATATAAGACATCATCAAAACTAATCAAAACCAACAGAACCCAATAGGAACTGAGCTGGAATCGAGGTAAGTATTCATTTGCTACGAAATTATGTATGATTTACCGGTTGGTGTGTATTGTTGATGCCCTAGTTCACGCACATCATCACCTAGGTGAGCCGTTCATAAGAGGTCTCTAGTGAATAGGAAGAAGAAGAATAGGGAGAAATTATTTTATCTTTTATGTTCTGCGTTATATGTAATGAGTCAGTACAACATTTTTCATTTCTGTTGTTGTTATGAGTCCTGCTTAACTGTTGCTGATCTGGTTTACATTCTATCATGGGAGTTCGAACGGTGATGTTAGGTTCGAACTTCAACTTCTGTGTCATTTTGCAGTTCGAACTATGTTGTTTGGTTCAAATTTCAATTTTTATGTCATTTTCTTTCCTATTCCTCTGTTAAGTATTCATTTCCCTACTAAATGTCCTTCTTCTACAATGTTCTATTTCTTCTTCTCGACTGCCATTTCATTCACTTTGTGTAGGGGTTTCTGGTCCGTCTCTTCACGTTTTCCTCTTCCTCTTCTCGACTACCATTTCACTTTGTTTTTATTTTTTAAAATTTAGGGGCATTCTGGGAATTTCACCTAATCTTCCTACTTAACCAACACCAATTCTTCATACCAAACATTTCATTTTCTCTCAACTAACTTTCATTCCCTAGTATACCAAAGAGGTCACATTTTTAAAGTTCCCTCTTAATCTTCCTTTCCTTTCCTTCCTCAAATCTTCTATGTGACAAATAGGCCCTAAATCTCTCTTGTATTTTCCTTATTTTTATAACACATTATCAGCACGAGAACTCTAACGAAGGTACCAGTATGGTCCTATTTATAAGTCTTTTTTGACCAAAAAGTTTGGTCTTATTTATAAGTCCCTTTTGACCAAATAAATGATATTGTGATAATTTTGCCTATATTAATTGTACCAATTAATGAAAATAGAGAGAGAAGAAAGAGTTGAAAGGTATTCATTCATAAATAAGGGTAAAGTTGAAAATTTACCCCATAATCATTGAGTTAACTACCTCTCCTTGATATGTGTGATTTAATCAAAAAGGACTTATAAATAGGACCAGAGTAGTATGATTCTCTCATCATCTCTTTAACGATTTCATCTGTCTTCTATAATCATATGTTTATTTTATCTGGGATAATCTGAGTCACTTTATGAAATTATAGAAATACTTTACCGATTGTTTTAAACATCGGGTTTCATGGATAAGATTTGATATTATTACTATTTTTATATCTTATTTTGATTTCCTTTACAAATTCTTTTATATTATTGATACTGTTAGTTTAGTATGGCGGAAGTCATATACCTCTAATTTCTTATTCTAAAATTATATGACTATAAGCCATATCACTTTGATTTCTTATTTTAATATAATATGGCCATAAGCCATATCTCTTTGACTCACTATTATATGACTATATGGCATTTTCCTAACCACATATTCTAATGAAGGGATTATGAATGCGGCAGGGTTCTTGGTTATAGCACCGGCTCCTTCTCACCGGTTCTTTCCATTGTTATCTATTTGGGCTTTCTTCTTGCAAACTTTTTATTTTGCGCTTGTATCTCTCATTGAGTTAGTTTTAATGAAATATATTTTCTGGTAAAAAAAATAACTCCAAAATTCAACAAAACAACTTCCTAACTTTATCCCTTTCTTACGTATAATATGTCATAGACATGTGAACAAAGTCAACACAAACTATATATATGTGTGTGGGTGTGCGAAAATAATTAATACATATTCTTTCCATGAACGGGGAGATTGATATATATATGAAGACAATAGTCTCATAATCATTTCTCTCAATTTCTTCACTCAATCCTATCTCTACTTTTAGATCAACGAAAAAATGGTTCTAATTGACTATTTAATAAAACTATGATTATAGTATTTCATAAATAAATTAATTCTTCTTATTTTGTCTAAAGTGTAGCTATGGATTATGTATATCAGATTTTAACATTTCAAATTTATTTATTTATGGTTATAATAATGATTTTACAAAATACTAATTATCAATCATCCATTTTTACATTGTAAGATTATATAAGATTCTATTTAGAAAAGAAAAACGAAGTAGAGGGGAGAACCCAAACCCCATTGAAATATGACCACAAATAAATTGAAAACTACCTCTTGTTTTATTTATAAATCCTTTTTAACTAAATCATATCAAGGAGAGGTAGTTAGATCAATAATTATATGGTAAATTTTTAACTTTGCCCTCATTTATGAATGAGCATATTTTAACTCTTTCTTTACTATTTATTTTCATTGGTATAATTAATATGGGCAAAATTGTTACAACCTAATTTATTACTTGAAAGATGACTAATAAATAGGACCAAATTTGTTGGTCAAAAGGAACTTATAAATAAGACCGGAGTAATAACTATATATGATTATATGTGTGTGCAGTGGCGGAACCAGAAAATATTTTTAGTCCAGACCAAAAAAATAAACATAATCAACTATTTACTAAATAATATCGCATAACATTGAAAATACAAATAAATAATTTTCAGTATTAATTAGTATTTTTTGTCACTAAACATGAATTCTTATAATACTACTTAATCCACAAAACTAACACTTAAATATGCATTTCACCTATTTTAAAACAAAATGATTGGAGAAAATAAAATAAATATAATTGAACCCCAAAAAGTATTTAAAAAATATACAGATCTGATTCAATTTCAGCTAAGCAAATAACCTATTATAATCTATTTTTAAAAAATAAAAATTTATTATAAAATCATAAGACAACCAAATAATAAATCCAAACCGATTAAAATTAGCTATTAATCATCATCTACATATATATAGTCATCTATTGTTAAAACTCAAGACTCTCCCAAAATTATAACCCTAAAATTTTCACTAATCAGCACAATATTACCCTCATTATAAAGAGAAAAATATGTAGAATAACTTTTATTAAATGAGTGAGGTGAAAAGAAGTGATTTTGAGTACTTATTTAGTCTTTAACATGAAAACGAACAGCGCTGGAGCCCGGAAGTGGAAGAAGTTTGACACTTCTAAACCGTCTCATACACACAAAGAAAATAACAAAGGAAGGTGGGGTGTATTTGATTTAATACCCCCTTCCACGTGCAAGCTAAAGGGCCACGAGCCCCTTGAATTATTATTATCATTTTTTTTAATAGCCCCTAGTTATATTTTTTAAAAAAATCAAAACAATATATAAGATGATACTAACATTTTCAGTAGGTATCTTAAATAAAAATTTTACTTTCCTCCCACAACCCAATAAGTAATAAACCAAACATTGTCCTAATAAAAAAGGAGTGTAATTATAGAGAATATAAGATATTAGCTGGGACTAAATTATTGGCCAAAATAAAATATTATATAATACATATATATAATACATAAGATAAGAGAATGACAGCTGTCACAATTCCGCCACTGTATGTGTAATTTTCAATTTGGGATTATAAAGAAAATAGAAGATTGAGCAAGGAGACGACAAAACTAACTTTGAGTTTACCTAATTAAATTAAAGGGTTAAATATCATTTTTGCCACGGAAGTATTTGTAAGGGGACACTCAAAGACCTTAAAAGTTTTTTGATATTATTTTTGCCCCGAAAGTTTACAAAAAGGAGCAAATATGCCCCCGGAAGTTTTTTTAAGGAGCAAATTTGCCCCGGAAGTTTTTTTTTAAGAGCAAATTTGCCTTGGAAGTTTACAAAGAGAGCAATGTTCCAACGGTCAAGATCAACCGATCGATAAGATCATTATGTTTGTAAACTTCCAGGGCAAAAATGATACCAAAAAAACTTCTGGGTGTTGAGTGTCCCCTTATCAATACTTTCATGACAAAATTAGTATTTAACCCTAAATTAAATGCACACTTTATGCCTCTGGACTCTTTAACCTTTTTAATACATACATTTATAATAACAATTAACGTTACCGTGACTGCCCAGTTTGGAAGGAACAAAAACTTAGGTTTTAGCAAAAATTTGCTAAACACTCCACTTTTTTCCATAAGCTATTTTACATCAAAATTTAGGTTTTGCCCGAAGTCATCCAAAGACCCTCATTTTTGTCCAAAAACTATTCTGCATCAAAATCTAGGTTTAAAATTCAAAACCTAGGTTTTGGAAAAAAAAAACTATTTTTTCTCTCTCCTCTGTCATCATCATTACTTTTTAAATATCAATCAATATCCTTAAATATTTTTTTAGCACCCTGAAATATTTTTTCAATATCCTATTTTTTTTTTTTTAAAAAAATATAAAGTATTTTTTTCAAATACTTGATTCTTAAGTGCCTGTTTGGGGATTTCAAAACTTAACACTTTTTTTTTTTTTTTTTGCATCAAAACCTAGGTTTTGCGATTCTTAAGTGCCTCGTTTGGGGGATTTCAAAACTTAACACTTTTTTTTTTTTTCGTCATCAAAACCTAGGTTTTGCCAAGTCATCCAAACACTCTAATTTTTTCCAAAAGCTATTTTGCATCAAAACCTAGGTTTTGTAAAAAAACTATTTTTTTCTGATTTTTCTCTATCATCTACCATCATCAGTATTTTTTTTAGTATCAATCAATATCCTTAAGTATTTTTTTAAGTACCCTAAAATATTTTTTCAAGATTAGTCATTACCTTGAATTTTTTTTTCAATATCCTAAATTTTTTTCAAGATCATGAAGTCTTTTTTTAGTATGATGAAGTATTTTTTTAGTACTCGTTAGTACCCTGAAATTTTTTTTACAGATGATTCAGCACCCTGAAATATTTTTTTCAAGATCCTAAAATAAATTTTTAAGACCGTGAGAAGTATTTTTTCAATACCAAATCAAGATTAAGTATCTTTTTTAGTACTTTAAATCGCATCCGAAATATTTTTTCAACATCTTAAACTAAATTTTCATGATCATGAAGTATTTTTTAATGCCAGTCAGTACCCTTAAGTATTTTAATTTTGTACACAAATTTATGTAAGTTTTGGTATTTATATGAAATATAATGTTTATAATATTCAAAATACAACCTTATCCTTTATATGCAATTATACCAAAAAAGCTAATGTCCTTTTTGGTAAATTTGAAATTGAAAAAGCTATTCCGATAACAATATCCAAACACTATCATTTTTATCCAAAAATCATTTTTACCTCGTAAATCTAAAAAATTATTCTCCAAAAATCATTTTTACCTTGTAAATCTCAAAAGCTATTCTACAAAAATCATTTTTACCTCGTAAATCTTAAAAGCTATTCTCCAAAAACTACATCCAAATGGGCTCTGAAACAAGCTATATGTATGCTATTGTCTATTCTTGGAGTATATAAAACGTTTTGCACAGGAGGAGTCACAACTAACAATTTATTTTCCCAATTTAATAAAATTAAAGCCACACATCATGTGGTTCAAAAGACCTTAACATCTTTTTAATAAGGGTTAAGTACTTAAGGTGTAGATTGGCCAACAAACTTTTACTTCATGAGTGTCCAACACAAAAAACTTTTAAATAGACCAAATGTAACATCCTGAATTTTGGACCTAAAGACTAGAGAATTAGTCTATTTTTGGGAGACTACTAGGCCCTATTTTTTAAAGTGACAAATTTAGGTTCAATAAGATATCAGGTTTGTTTTGATAAAAGCCTGGTAGGGAACGAATAGAATTAAAATGGAAGTAAAGCCTATACCTATTTTCTACATTTTTCCGTGACTTCTCTACTACTAATTTATAAAACATATTATTATATTATTATATATAATATTATATTATTTTGTAATATATATATATATATATATATACTTGTCAAATTTATATGTATGTATATATTAACTGTTTTGGGATATGTTATGCCTATGGGAAATGGATTTGGAATTGTATATTTTTGTATTGATGAGATTGGTTGTTCTGTAAGGGTTGGTGGACGTAATTTGCACCCTGGACTCTGATTTTTGTAGGCGGTGTATGTGCCTTGGACTCTGGGTTTGTGGACGGAAGTTGTATCCTCAACTTTAATAAGGGTGATCTATGCATCAATAATGTCTGGAACATATGTGAGATCTCTTATGAAATGTTTGGAAATTAAATTATGATATTCTGGAACCCTTTTTGGGAGGGAGTTTTTGGTAACCGAGTCGAGAACTATTTGTGAAAGGTTTTATATGAAAGCATATATTTTAATTACCATGTATTTATAACTGTATGTTCTCGATCTTGGTTTTCATGTAAATTTCTGAATAACCAATGGTTACTGGGATCTTTGGATCTTACGGTTGTTTTGTTTATTTTTTTCAGGTGATTAATTTAGTAGGGAAACAAGGGAAGGCACATAGGAGTCATGAAGACTCTTTTGTAATGTTATGTGATTTGTATTTGCCACAACCATAAGAATTCCGCATTTTATAAACTCTGATATATTATTTTGAACTTAATTTGGTCTGTATAAATGGATTATTACTTTCTGGCCCTATTATAAATACGTATTTTTATGTTGGAAAAGAGGATGTTTCACCAAAAATACCAAAAATACTTTTAAAAATGTAAAGTCAATACAACGCCGTTAGGAAAAAAAATCAATTTATGTTAAAATGTAAACTTTTAAGGGTTAAGGTACAGATTGGTCAACAAAGTTTTACTCCAGGAGCATCCAGTACAAAATAGTTTTACTCTAGGAGCACTCAGCACCAAAAAAAAAAGTCAATGTGCAATCCACCCAAAATCTGACTGTTGCAAATCGTTGCCTGGACCCCTCAATCATGTGCATTGGTTAGGAAGAGTGAATGTAACAAAAAAATCACAAATGTAATGAGTATATTTTATTTTAAGTAAGGATGATAAGTTTTCGAACTTGCCCGATGCAGGTACAAATTGTGATTTTTAAGTGGACCTAAAATGTCTACCTCGTTACATTTGTGATTTTTTTTGTTGCACTCACTCTTCCTAACCCCAATGCACATGGTTGGGGGGTCTGGGCAAGGATTTGCAACAGTCAGATTTTGGGTGGATTGCACATAGACTTGCCAGACACGTTCGAAAACTTACCACCCTTACTCAAAATGAAATCTACTCATTACATTTGTGATTTTTTTGTTGCATTCACTCTTCCTAACCTCAATGTACATGGTTGGGTGGTCCGGGTAAGGATTTGCAATAGTCGGATTTTGGGTGGATTGCACATGGACTTGACCAGACACATTCGAAAACTTACCACCCTTATTCAAAATGAAATCTACTCGTTACATTTATGATTTTTTTGTTGTTGCATTCACTCTTACTAACCCCAATGCACATGGTTGGGGGTCCAGACAAGGATTTGCAACAGTTGGATTTTAGGTGGATTGCACATGGGCTTTTTTGTGCTGGGCGCTCATGGAGTAAAACTTTGTTAGTCAATCTGCACTTTAACCCGTAAAGTTTACATTTTAACAGACGTTAATTTTTTTTCCTAATGGCGTTGTGCTAACTTTACATTTTTAAAAGTTTTTTAGTATGTTTTGTCCACCTAAATGTTTTTTGTGTTGGACGCTCCTGGAGTAAATGTTCGTTGGCCAATTTGTATCTTAGCCCTTTTAATAAATATTGATGTAATATAAACAAGACTTTCGACCTGTGCGTTGCACGGATATATTAAAACTGTAAATGGGCAAAAATGATCAACATATGCTACAATGTTATTATTCAACCAATTTATTACATCGTAATCATGATACATTTCACAAAATCCTATGGTAATAAGGAAGATTATCTTCATGCTATTATTGTAATAAAAGGTTTTGAAAAATTTCTCTATAAACTACATTTATTGTAGTACTACTGCATTTATTGAACTCATCCAATATAAGTAATTTCAACCCAATGAAACTCTTAACCCTCGATGATGCAACATATAGTTGTCCATGTAAGAAAACCAGGCTTGGTAGGTATAGACCTACATTGGACATCGACTGACCTTGGCTTTTGATTATCGTCATTGCAAATAAAATTATAATGGGAAATTGCCTTTTTGTCATATTGAAAGGCAGTTTAGATTTAGATGGCGGGTTCATATCTATCCTGTATATCAAAATCTCTTCGCCAATGCTTATATCATTCAAGGCCTTTGCCTTAATTACCCGCTAGTTGTGCGGATAGAGAGCATTTTCATTACTGTTAACATAAAGACATATAAAGAAAAAAAAAATCAAAACCAATAGGCTCAAAAAGATATTTCAGTATAACCCACGGTTTAAATCATATGTGACTTACATATTACATGCATTAGAAAATGACCAACTAATCTAAATTCAACTATTGAGACTGCAAAATATTGTTAAACTCTTGAAAAATTATTCAAACATTAAAAGTATGACAATTGTTACATGACTATTTATTTGGTTGAATTTAATATTTTGGATACTTTAATTCCAAAATTTAAAAATTCAAATCACGTCAACACCAACACCCTACTTACATTCAAATAATTTTAAGTTACACACCACTACGTCTTAAAATGAATTAAGTTTTAAATCATTGTTAGTTGGATTATTGCAATTTGAATTGAGTTGTAACACTTGGGTTTTGATTTTATATATTTTCATTCGTACTCATTGAAATTGTTTTATCAAGTAGATTGTTAGGTATGATAATTGATTTGTGTTGCTATTCAGTGTTTCTGTGAGCATTATTCATTAAGGAAGCAAGTTTTAGTAACTCAATTTAAATTGCACACCAAGTGGTTTTCAAAAGTGCCTTAGTAAGTTGTTGTTATCCAACGTTTAGGACAATTATCTGTCAAAGATCACTTGACTAAAACCGTGTTTGGTGTTTTTAATTAGACTTGGTAAATTAATTAACTCACATGACATTAAGCAAGCTAAGATAGCCATAGGTTCACTTCCTAGGAGCATTCCATCATATCATTCCTTAAATCCAATTTCATACTTTTATTCATCATTTTATCAAAAATTCAAAAAATAGTATAGTTTAGATTGTTATCCATCATTAAAATATTAATAAATAAAAAATCAATTTCAAAACACCTTTCAATGTTTTTGTCACTTAGTTTAACCTAGAAATCAAATAAAAAGCTCCTTAAGAGAACATGACCTGAGTTGTGCCCTTCACTACATAATTTGGTTTATTTTGATTTAACCCAAGACGACTAAAGGTTTTAAATAAGTGGTATACTCATTGCAATCTTGCTTTTAATTTAATTTAATTTAATAGTCCCACTATTATATCGAAAATGTGTATTATTTGATCCATTAAGACAAACCACCCTATTCGTTGCACAGTCACGTGCAATAAAAATCATCAATATGTAGATTATTCTTTTTGGAAAAACTATAGAAACAACTAAAATCAACAATATTATATGCCTCGAGGGCGCGTGATGCGTGAGATTCTTTCAATTTCATAATCTACTGATGCCAGTAATGATCAGTTGGACCAAACTAAAAGTCCCTTAACGATGTTCCAGAAAATCAACATAAAAAATTTAAGTATCATCATACAATTCTTCAAAATATCCATTATAGACAGCCACACACATTTAACCATGTCAGAGCACTTGGTTGGAATGGAATAAACATACAATAGTCATTATTTGATGCAGAAAAAAAATGAAGTGATCATCATGATTGTCCATGAAAAAACGAAGTGAGTTTTTGAACTTACCATCCCGACAATAAAATGACCCATGCGATGCCCAATGTGCAGAATTCTTTCAATGACCAAACTGAAACTCCCTTAGCATACAATTTTTTTTAAAATCCATTATAGAAACAACCACATGTGACGCTCGTCCTAAATACGCCTATATTTATCAGAGTTTAAGTGCACAGGCATCGAAATAATTTGGACTACTTAATTGCGGAATAAAAACTTTCTTAAAATAATTTAGTTTGAAAACATGAGGATAAATTTTTCCCGCGCGATATCTATTCTATAGAGGAATCTTAATATAATAATCCAAAAATAGACAAATGATAAACGAATTAGTATAGTCTAACTACTTATATTATCACAAAATATCTCTTATGTTGTATCCCTTACAGCTGCGTCTTTCCTCTTGAACCTGATCCACTACTTGTTTCCTTCATGCGGTCTGGAGTTCAAATGAATGAACCACAGGGGTAACAATTAATCTCATGTGCAGGTATGAAATATAAACAATAGTACACCACATGTTAAGCATATAATATTTTACAGTAAATAAGTCGCACTGTAACCGCAGTTATCGGTCAAGGACCGCGGCCCTATGAGACACGCAACCTTAATCCATAGCTAGGAGACACACATGTAAATTATCTAGCAACCATGATCAGTCATACATGAATACACACATACAAGCTAATAAGATAACAGTTACTCACTTCAAGCTTGAATCCTTAACTTTTTTCGGTAGGTGTTGGGATCAGTTGAGGTGTCAGGTATACCTATAAATGTTTATCATTGTCATTAGTCACTTCTTGCGTCCCAAAGTAACTAACTACGCGAATTATTTTAAAGGATTAAAAGTGGTTATTAACCCCTAAAATAATAATACTTTTTTTAATAAATAATAATATTTATTTCTTTTATTAATAATAATAATAATAATAATAATAATAATTTATTATTATTATTATTATTATTTTCTTTTCAATCATTTCTCCGGGTTGAGGGGGGTTCTGGGTTAAGGGGTTTCGAGTTGGGGGTGCTAGAATCTGAGATAGGGTATCAGAATCTGAGATAGGGTGTTGGAATCTGATATAGGGTATTAGAATTTGAGGTATCAGAATCCGAGATAGGGTGTTGGAATCTGAGGTATCTCAATCTGAGTTATCAGAATCTAAGATAGGGTATCAGAATCCGAGATAGGGTATCAAAATCTGAGGTAGGGTGTTGGAATCTGAGATGGGGTATCAAAATCTGAAATAGGGTATCAGAGTCCGAGATAGAGTATACACTAATTTTTTTTCCTATACTTAAACCCATTCAATGACATATACTCCGACATACAGTCTAGAAAAATTCCAGATTTAATAAGTCAATTTCAAAATTTTGTATCTCTCTGGATACAACTCCGAATAAGGCGTGTGACCTATCAAATTAAACCTTGTTGTGTCCACTTTGTTTCTGGAAAATTTCATGTCAAAACTTGATCATTTACTATTTCAAAACTTAACATGAAAATCATTGTTCATTTCTGGAAAATGACAGTTTTCCAGTTTTGCTGTCAAACTTTAAAAAATCACAACTCTCAATCTGCACGTCTGTTTTGGCTGTTTTTTTTTGCTCTCTTTAAACCTTATTGAGTCTACTATCTACTGTAAAAATTTCGTGGAAAAACTCAAACGTTTGACTATGAAACAGAAGCACACAAGATTCTCTGTTTCAAACAAGAAAAACAGAGCATGATCACGTTTTTTCTTCTAACTAAACCACATGCAGCAGATTATAGCCATAAGAATAGGAAGGATAATGCTTAAGGAACTCACCTTAGTTGATTCCTCAAGCTTCACGATCAGCTCCTTCGTTTTTCTCCAGCTGTGGCTCTCTTCTCTCTTTCTCACTTTCTCACGTTTCTCTCTTGCCCTCAGTTTCAGTTGAGCTGAGCAAAGTGAATGAATGAATGAAGATCAAGGAACAATGTTTAAATAATGACTCATGGTCCAATCTGAGAGGCATGAGCAATTCACGCCATCTCTGCTGTTTGCGTAAATGCCGCTGGAAGAGTATGGCGTTCTGCTGTTGCGTGACCCGTGGAAGTCGCTGTGCCCTCTGCAGCTTTTACGTGTTTAATAGATATTAGAGAAGTAGGATTATATATATGTTTTGTTGCCTTCTCCAATTGTCACGTGTTGGGCTACTTTAAAAATTATCCCACTGGGTCCTCTTCCAAACCTTTATTTGCAATTAAGTATTTAGCTTAATTAATTGCAAAATTGGAAAAGTGATAAGATTAATTCCTTAATTCCATTTAAGGATTTTCTTTCTCAATTTAATTTCTTTTGGCATCAAAATATTATCTCTAAAATATTTATGCCAAAAATTATTCCCTAATCGTTTATCCTTAATTTATGGGAAAATATGCCTTAAATTCCAATAGTTATCTTTATAATAATTAAGGCCAAATTTTCCATAAATAATTCCATCATAATAATTCTATATCCTTGGAATATTATTTCATAAACTTTCCCCTTTTTGTCCCTCGGCCGAAGTTATGGCCCTATTCGGGAATGTCACTCCTCCTGAACCGGGCTTAGAAGTCTGCCTAATTTAGTCTTATTCTCAAGTTCTAGTGCCCAAAATTCAGGATGTTACACCACACACATTTAACGCCCCAGATTGGAATGGAATGAAACAAAGAATATATATATATATATATATATATATATATTAGCATATGACTATGTAGCATTTAATTTTATCCAAAAAAAAAAAAAAACTCTTTGATTCATATATTTATTTTATGAAAAACTTAAATGTGCGTATATTTAAAAATATACTTGTTTGTTTTCTCTCTTCTCTTTGTTTCAAAGATCAGGAAGTTCTTTAGATTTGAATGCTCCTATCTAGCCATAGAGAATATTAGAGAAAAAGTGAAGTTTGAGGGATAAAAAACAACCATATCTTTCACATGGAATTCCATATAAGTAAAAGAATTTTTAATTATTAAGCCATCCCGAAAAAAAAAAAAACAGTAAAATTCCGGCCCAAATGAATCCAGTAAGTCAACAACAGAAAACATTGGATGAAATAGAAATCATATAATTAATTTTTACGTCAGGGACTTATACAATACATGTAGTGTCACCCAGGGACAGAGCTTTTCATGGACAGGTAGGGGCCATGCCCCCCCCCCAAAAAAATATGTCTAAAATATTTAATGAAAATTAGATTATTTTATACATTTGATCCAAAAATTTATACATTTTGCCCTCCCAAATAATTTTTTTTCTTTTTAATTAGTTAATGAGTATACATCCCCCCCCCCAAAAAAAAAATATTTATCTCAAGCTCCGTCTCTGGTGTCACCGTGCCTAAAACTTCAACAGGATCACTCATTCCTGTTTCCCTCCTCCATAATTTTCTTGATTAGCCTATATAGGTTTTGTCTAATATTCTTGAACTTTACATTGTTTGTATCACTGTCTTTCATTAGAAACCAAAATGTCAGAGGGATGAGTACCGGTTACTTCATCACCAACCTTTTGCGGAGGATGACCACCATACTGTTATACTTTTTGCATGTAACATATGTAGGGAGTACAAATCCCCGTCCTATTCTAGAGGTACAGATAAGACCATGCCGAGGGAAGAGGGAGAATCGCATATATCGGGGGGAGAGATGATCAAGGTCATTTTGGAGGAATTTGAAATTTGAAATCCCCACCCAACTAAACCAATTGAAATCTCCACCTAATAAACCAATATAAGCTAATCCACTACCCAGTTTATTTAGCGCCCAACTATATTGACCAATGATGCTTTGGTAAATCTTGACTCAACGCCTGAAAATGAATGCATGTGTACATGAGAAGAGGGATGGAAATGTGGAAAATTATACACAAAAATTAAATATGCAGTTCATGCACAGAGATTAAACCAATGCTCATCCTATGGGAGGTCACCGCTTAAGTAGGAATAAGTTACATAAATAATTTATCCAATCACATGGAAGTTGTTAATAATTTAAAGGCTAAATTACTGCTTCTAAATTATTTTTTCCCCAAAATAATGACAACAACCCTTTTTAAATATTTAAGTATTAATTAACGTGTAAACGAAGTCAGAAGCAATTAAAAAACTCATCGACGCATTTAAGAGAATAAAGACATTTAAGTTATCAATATATAATTACATGGAAATCATGCTGGGGAAAAATTAAAACACGATATTCTCTTGTACAGTTTAGATATGAAATTAAAACAATTAGTATTTATAATATATCTTTGCAATACGTCATTAAATAAATAATAAATTTTTAAAAAAACAAATATAACTTGATAGAGGTTAATCAACTAATTTTGCAAAATTAGTTCAGTTCGATAAAACAAAATTTATTAAAATACATCAAATAAGTTTTATCTGATGTATATTCTTTTCGTTCTTAGACACATTAATTCTGAATCATAAGTCAGTTTCACATGTATGCACCAATTTATTATGCATACGGAATATCTCAACCACTTCCAAATAACCATCCTGCATAGTATAGGAGAATTATCTCAACCACTTCCAAAACATAATTCTTACATTGTCACACGAGGAAAAAAAAAATCTATCTACCAGACAGATAAGTTGTTAACTAAAGTTATCATCCATATATTCTTGCAACCAGCAATGAGTCCTACACAAAATTTTGAAAAATCAAATCTTATTTTTTATTTATGTCCACATGTTTTTTCATCATCATCGTTGACCAAGATTTTCAAGTTCTAAAACATTGGTTTTTCATTTGATATGTCTCTTCTGAATGATACTAGTCTCAAATCGATCACCCTTTTTTTATTAATTAACTAAGCAGAATTAATAGGTACACATAAATTCCTTTCACTGAATATTAGAACTATACAATTTACTTCCCCGTTCAATCATTCCTCAAATGTTGTGTTCTTCTTCACCATCGTTCACTTCCTAAGCACCATAACAATGATGCACCAATTTATTTGCTATCATCTTTTGTCATTGCATTCGTTGATGTTGCTGAGTAGTGATGCTTCGATAATATTCCTATACTATGCATGATGATTATTTGGAAGTGGTTGAGATATTCCGTAGGCATAATAAATTGGTACATAAATGCGAATGAGAATGTGACAGTTAGTTTAAGAGATCGATTGTTATATATGTAATTAATAAGGGATCTTGACAAATTTGCAAATAATAACTCTATGGAGAGAATATCTATTAAATAACTCTTAATAATGATAAGTACTTGGAAATATAAACAGGGAAATAGGGCTACCCTGTATTTATAATCATCACAAATCATCAAAAACCGTAAGCAATAACTGTACTGCATGAACAAAATGACCACTCACATATAAGGCACTAAAAGCTAATAAAAACATCCATTAAAAAAATTATGAACAGACGATATTAGCTTCTGAAACCTACAATTTAATGACATAGATTAACGTGTATGCGTTCGAAAGAGAAAAGATAAGTAAAGAAAATGATAATTGGCCCCAACTACATTTATGAGAAACGTTTATGAATGCCAATCAACGCTTATTTAAAAATGCAAGAAAAACATAAAACTGATAACAAAAGTCTGAAAAAAGAAAAAGAAAATCAACTCCCCAGCACTTTACTCTTCGCGGTTGTTTATTTAATTTTCTAGATCACAACTTCCCATCTAAATAATAATGAGTTTTTCTTTCCCAAGAATCTCTCACTTCATATACCTTTCGTCTACTTATCCTCCATATTTTGATTTCAAATTCAAATTTCATATTAATCTCACCTTCCATGTCTTTTATTTCAATCATTATATTAATTACTAGTTATTTAATTTTTCAGATCACAACTTCCCATATACATAATAATGAGTTTCTCCTTCCTAAGAATCTCTCACTTCCTATGCCTTTCGTTTACTTATCCTCCATATTCTGATTTCAAATTCAAATTTCATATTAATCTCACTTTCCAGGTCTTTTTTTTTTTCAATTATTATTCTAATTACTAGTTTATTTAATTTTCTAGATCACAACTTCTCATATACATAATAATGAGTTTCTTCTTCCCAAGAATCTCTCACCTCCTATGCCTTTCGTCTACTTATCTTCCATATTAGGATTTCAATTTCAAATTTCATATTAGTCTCACTTTCCATGTCTTTTATTTCAATCATTATTTCAATTCCTTCTAATCTTGTAGTGTCATCAGTATCATGAGAAATTTTTTTCTATATATAATTTTTATATCATGGGGATGGAAAGTGAGATTTGTGCATTCACTTTCTAGTTAATTTTTATAATTTCTAATTATTTTCTATACATAATTTTTATATCACGGCGTCAATTCCTAATAATCTTGAATTTGATCATTAATCTCACTTTCTAATTATCATGAGAATTCTCTCTTATCCTCACATCTGCAATTTTTATTTGTGCACTCATAAAGAAAAAACTAATAAATTCTTTTCTCTTGAAATCAAATTCAAATTTTAAATTCCTAGTCGATTAAAATCGTTATCAATGTAATAATAATAATATAGTATATTGATAACGATAACGATAATAAATAAATAAATAAATATTAATTATAATTATAATTATAATTTGCACAAAAATTATAATCCTCTGAATCCTATAAATAATAATATTGAATTCATGGATTCCTTCTCCACGGGATCAAGTAAGTTGCAAAAGGTGAGCATAAAAAATTAATTTTCAAATCTAGAAAGAGTGCGTGTAAAATATATTAAACTGAAAAACTTGAAGATATATTTTCTTGAGCAACAATTGTAATATCAATCGTGGTATTTCCGAAGGGCAAACGCTACTATTTTGGACAATGAGATTGAGATGTAGTTAGCCGGAGAGTATGGGACTTAAAACTGTTAAATAAGAAATAACAGAGTTAAGTTTATATTAAAAACCACAGAGTTGGACCATCTTTTCCTTCTAACTCCTTCCAGTGTAGTGTAAGCCCATATCTCTCCAATTCTAAGAACTGTGGTTTGAAGGATGATCTCCAGTTGTTTAGCAGATCAGTTCTGTTTATTATCACGAATCCTTCAATGTAATCGAATTTTCTTCGAAGATATTAATTTCTCCTGATCTCTCATGAATGCTATGAAATCTGCATATAGCAACATAATGATAATTAAAAAATTAAGAAGGGAAAATTGAAAAATAAATAAATAAGAAAATTCAGGAAAAAATAATATTATATATATTCTATTCTATTATATTGAAATCGACGGTGGAGGGAGAGCGTGTTTTTAGCACCATCTTTTTAGGTGTAAAAGACGAAAATGGTTTTCACTTGGTGATGGCACAAACGACATAGACAATGAATGGCACTTTGCTGTGCCTTCGTTTGGAAACAACGCTTGCCAGAAATCGATGGAAAGCGACAGCAAAAAGTCGACGACGCTAGGAGTTTTGGCGGCACCGGAGTTGGAGGAAGATGGTGGTGACTGGTTCTATCCGATTTCCTCTCCCTCTTCTCTTGTACGAAGGTAATTTCCAACGGGTTGAGAAAGAAAGTGACGGTGGTCTCTCCTAACCTCTAGCTTGTTTGAAGAATTGATTGACAAGGGTGGGGTTCTCCGTCTTCTTCCCTTCCCTCTCAAGCTCTCTCTTCGTTCGATCTCAAACTCAAGGCTTTCAAAGCTCTTTGCGTGTGCTCTGAAGGTCTCTGATCTGCAATCGGTGAGTAGGGACGGAGGGTAGAAGTCCTCTTGTTCCTCCTCTTCTTCAAGCTCTGGCTCTCTTGAAAATTGCTCTCTGGCATAGAGATTCTTGTGAAAAGATCACTAAATACATTAAATGAATAGAGATGAAGGAAAAATGCCATACATGTATCCGCATCATCAGAGAACCGGTGACAAAAGCTGATACTCACACTGCAAAAAGGACAAAAACATATGTTTGGAGGAGGCTTGAGGCGAATGACGGGAAGAAGATAATTCTGATCGCAAGAAGGGGAAGAAGGGAGATCGAAAAAAGAGAGAGAAAGCACTAGTTACAAATACATGGACTTGGTGATTTTATATTGAAATATTTAAATTTTGAATTTGAAAAAATGGAGGGAGTGAAGAGTTGTGAATTGAGAGATGGATGGAAGAAAATATTGTAGACGTGGCACCTATCATTGTGTAACATGTGGACCAATAACTTAAGGGCTTAGAGGTTTAATGTTTTATATTGATTGAAGCATCAATTATAACAGAGAGCCCAACATGACTAATTATTGCTATACAGCAATAGTATCCATTTAATGAAATTAGTAAAGCAATAATAGTATAGATTTAACATGATCATTTCCAGCCTAAATTAATGCTCATCTTTTGCCTTTCCAGATGGCCTTCCTTTCTGGAATAATGGCCCATTAGCTGAAAATCCAATAAAAGGCACCTTAAGAAAGAATAATTACCACCTCTTGAGTTCTTTGAAGGTTATACTTTTAGAATGCAAATAGCTTATTCTATTGTTTAAAATCTTTAAATTTTGTCTAGCGCTTGACCGGCGACATCACCACACAGCTAACACGACATCCCAAGATGGTGTGCTCAATGTTGGCAATATATCACCCAAACGATCTTCAATTGAGGAAAGATTTACCATGTTAACGTTCCTCAACAAGCTTTACTAATGAATCCGACATGCAACGTGTAACTCAAAGTCATGAAGTCAATGACACCTGAAAGAACAACGTTGGTAGCTCAACATTGAAGAAGAATCTCATTCAAGGGCAAACCCGTAAGGCAACCAGTCCCAACTCATAGGCACAACCCTCAACCCATGAAGGTGGTAAATAAGTTGTACTATATTATTGTGTGTCGCTTTTCACTTTTATGATACCTTTTGAATTGTAACAGGAAGATGATTTGAAATGTAGATGGAGCTCAAGATAATCCAAACGACGACAACACCATAATGGAAGATGTATCATGGAGTACCCTAGCCATTTCTGATCCCAGGTATCTAGATGAAGGAGACCCTATTTATGAGTGCCAATATCGTGGCGCACTGTTATGGTACAACGAGAAGATAAAGAGGTTTGTTGCTACTAAATACACTCTTTTCTCAATCTATTGTAGTCATGGAAAGGTTATTGTTCCGTACTTCAAACCAACCACGCCCGAACTAGGAAAACTCTTCTTTGACAAGGAGGATGAGCAGCCCAAAAAGTTCTTGACAAACATAAGAGAATATAACATGTTCTACTTCACATCAATGATAGGAAACATTGACCACACAATTGATCAAATCGGCAAAGGACCATATTCATTCAAAGTGTGAGGCCAAAATTATCAATTCTTGGGTAGAGAGGTACTCCAGTTTACTCTCAAGTATACATACATGACACCAAGAACAGAATATCTAACCGAATAGTTGTCTCAGGTTATTATAATTATAATTGTTAGTATTATGAAATATATTAGGGATTACGGTTAGATTAGATTCCATATAGTTAGGGATTACGGGGTTAACTCCTCCCTACACACACACACACACACACACACACACACACATATACATTTATCATGAATAATATGGAATCCAGATTACATTTTCTAAGTTTATATGGTATCAGAGCCTTAGGGTTTGTTATGAGCTAGTTTGATTTTTCCGGTAGCCATTGTCACTGTAGCGTGAACAGTAACGGGTTTGGTACTATTCTGTGAATAGTGATAGTGGTTGAATAAGAGAAAAAGAGAGGAGGAGGTTTGAACCAAAGAAATCGCGTCACATCCCCCCTTGCGGCCTTCTCCATCGTGAATATGATTTTTGTCCTCTGTCGAGAGCTGCTATTCTTTCCTCGGCTTTACCTCCGTCTTCACTTCGTCACAAGTCCAAAGCTTCTTCTGGGTTTCAATCATCAACGTCACTGTGCCGTGGGTCGAGTTTGAAAAGGTGAGAGAAGCTTGAGAAAGGGAAGAAGAGCTCGAATCGTTTGTTCTCTGAACTTTTCAGTGAGTGTCTGCAGATTCCGTCTATCTCTTCCTTCCCCTTTTGGCCAAGTTTTATGAATTCCAAGGAAGCTTTGTAACATGTCGGCGAAGCTCTGTATTTTCCAGCAAAGTTGTGATTCTCCAATTTTCAGCTTCTTGGCAGCTGCTGTTATCATATAGGTCGGACCCTTTTTCAAGGATAAGTTGATACCAATAATTAATAGGGAGGGAAACACATTAGCAATCTGGTGTTAATTCTTATGATATTTGTTTCCGTAGCTTTCTTCCCGACGCTACTTTTACCAACTTCACCTTCTATATGTGGATGGCTGGAATGAAATTTGGTTATGGTTTTGGGTTCTTGCTAATAATATCTACTGCATCTATTGGTTTCTCACTCCCTTTTCTAACTGGCTCAATCTTCCATAATAAAATTCAAGGGTGGTAAGAAAAGTACCCAAAGAAAGCTTCTTTTCTAAGATCTACAGTTGGAGGAAATTGGTTTCATCAATCTAGAGCAGTTGCTTTGATCAAGCTTCTCCATTCCCTTACATACTCTACTAGTTATTTGTGCTCCATTTGGACGTTTGTGCTTCGGCTTTGCACTCTCTATTAGTTGGGTGTTCTGGACAATTATTTGTTGTTTGGTGGTCCTGGTGTGACCTATTTATTCTTTGTCTCCAGTAAGGTGTTTCGTTTGGTGTTCGTCCCTTGTGAGACGTTCTTGTTGCTTTGGTCCGTTTGGTGTTTGTCTCTAATGAGACGTCTAGAGTATTTTTTTTTGGTCTCAGGTGAGGCCGTTTGGTGTTTGTCTCTAATAAGACGTTTGGAGTATTTTTTTTTTAGTCTCAGATGAGGCCATTTGGTGTTGTCTCTAGTGAAACGTTTGAAGTATTGTCTGGTCACATGTGAGGTCGTTTGGTGTTTGTCTCATGTGAGACATTTGGAGTATTGTCTGGTCTCAAGTGAGGACGTTTGGTGTTTGTCTCTGGTGAGACGTTTGGAGTACTGTCTAGTCTCAGGTGAGCCGTTTGGTGTTTGTCTCTAGTGAGACGTTTAGAGTATTGTCTAGTCTCAGCCTCTCAGGTGAGACCGTTTGGTGTTTGTCTCTGGTGAGACGTTTGGAGTATTGTCTGGTCTTAGGTGAGCCGTTTGGTGTTTGTCTCTGGTGAGACGTTTAGAGTATTGTTTGGTCTCAGGTGAGACCGTTTGATGTTAGTCTCTGATCTGGTGAGACCTTTAAAGTATTGTTTGGTCCCTTGTGAGACCGTTTGTTGTTGCAGCTTCAACTCTAGTTTGGTACTCTTTGTTGTTCGAGCTCTTGGTGAAGCTAGTGGATTATTATCTTGTTTGAGTTCTAGGCTATGAATAATTATTTTCTTGAAGATCAGTTGCTGCATGTACAAGCTGCTTCCAGTTTGAGGAAGAGTGTTAGTGTTAGGAATAGAGGGATTATGATTAGATCATATAATTAGGGATTACGGTTAGCTCCTCCCTCTTACATATATTACCTATACATTTATCATGAATAGTATGGAATTCAAATTACATTTTCTAAGTTTGCATAATATATAATTTGTTACCATTATTTTATGACATTCTTTAATTCTTGCACCCATTTATTGAGACCACTACTGCTCCTCGTAGGCGACTTTCACCTAGTAACAACATTGATACCGAAATAGTTAGAATCATGTCTTCACCGTAGCAACAATATGGTTAAGAAATGCATGATGGCTGCAGAGATTATAAAATGAGACAAGCTTGCAAATGTTAGGATTTTCCTTATTAGGATCTGCCCATCGAATGCTCAACAAAGCAAACTCGTCAGATTCACTTGAAGAGTTTTCAGGATAAGAATTGATTTCAGACACTCCAACCAAGTTAGTTAAATAATTCTTCTCCCTGATTCTCTAACTATTTGAAGTCTATTCACAATTTTGAAAAACACAACAAAGCAACAACTCTCAAAATTCTTTTCCAACATTGGCTATTTATTTTGTGCCTTCTTTCCCAAGTGATCTAATATCTCTTGAAAAACATGATGTTTTAATCAATAAGGCTGTTTTAACACGGTGAGGGACCAATATAGAGTTGGTCTAGTAGTGTAAGGCCCCACTATATCCTTTTGGGTCTCGAGTTCAAATCCCAAAAAAAACACTTGTGTTAAGAGGGGAAGCCACGAACCCTAACCTAGATACTGGTAATACTATAAAAAAAACTCGGTGACGGGGAAAAACGAATCTAAGACATATAATCGTGCGGGATACATTGGCCCATGCAACACAAGGGGAAGAATCCTCGTTAAACTTAATATGTCTTCATTTGAGAACGTTGACACTTTTAAACATTTAAAATTTCAACATTAGCATTTTTTTTATAGAACCATACTTACATCAAATCTTAATATCCATTATGTCAAATTCTTCAATGATACATGATCATATATCTGTTTTGTTTTTCATATGGTTTTATAGTTAAATAATAATATTTTAAAATAATAGAATACATGACTATGCGTGACTGGAGAACTTAACATAATAGATATAAGGAACTTGACATAAGCATTTTCCTTTTTTATAAAATAAACTTATGGGACAAAAATAAAATTTTATATAAAATTAAAAAAGAAAAACTTAAGAACACTTTTGCGGATCACTTATGTACTACAAAAAAACTTCGAATTACCCATGAAATTACCGACGGAAAAAATTCTGTCAGAAATTACCTACGGAATTACCAACAGAATTACCGACGGAAAGTTTCTATCGAAAAAAAGGCCATGGGCGACAAGATGGTTGGCAAAGCTTGTTGCATTTCTTAGATGACCCTTTGCTATCAAAATGTTTCTATTAATTACCGGTATTGTTCAATTATCATATTATGTTATATTGAATTGCTTCACAAAGCTAAGGCAACCGGTAAACCAATTTCTAAGAAGATTTTGATGTCTATTGATGAGATCCTCTTCATCTTCAGTAATATTTCCTCTTGTGATCCACTACTATAAAAAAACACTTTTAACGTCCATTTTTAAGACCATTAGATGATTGTTCTCAAGGGTCATAAAAAAAACGTCGTTGAAAGTTTATGACATACAACAATGTTTTTTAAAAGCAGTCGTTGAATTTCAACGACTGTTATTTAAATAACAGTAATTGTATGTCTACAAATCTACAAGATGCATACATGCTAGGTAGTCCATAGAACCATCTAAAACATAATATAAGGCGCAATTTGAACAAGCTAAAGCCTTGTGAGAAAAAGAATGGATTGAAAACGATAAACAGCACCATTCAAGATTCAATGCAAGAAATAGAGTGTTTCATGTCCAATGAAGCAAGCATAAAATGAGAAGAAAAATAAAAATAAAATAAAACATCTCAAGTCTTAACTGAATGAAACAGAAGACAAATAAAAGAAAGCACCAAAAAATAGAGCCCAAAAAAAAAACTATAATGGAACTATCCATTCAAAATTTTCAACATAACAAAGCACCAAGAAATAGAGCTCTGATATCCTCATCATCGCCTGTGGGGGGCTTCCTCCTCTTCAAGGTTCTCGGGATCGTTGCTCGGCATATTGTTTAGTGAGGAGAGAGAGACACACAGATCTACAACCGAGATCTTAAACCGACGGCAAACGACAGATCTGGAGGCTGTGCAGCACGCTCGTAGTTCACAACAGAGGACGAGTCAGAGTCAGAGTTGCTCACGCCATGATAGCAAACCTCCTTGGTGGCAAGGGTAGGGCCGTTGGATGCGGCGACAGGGATGGGTGGGTCTCGAGACTCTTATTGAAAGGTTGCGTTTAGGATAGATTTGAGGAAGACGTTTTGCACTGTTGGGTTTTGAAGAGAAAACTTTATATTTTTATGGAAGAGAGGGAACAATAAAATGTCGAAGGCGCAAGATTGAATCAAACATGCCCTTAAAGCTATTTTATAAAACGGTTTTGAAGGGGGAAAAAATAGAATCAAACATGCCTTAAATTATTGACTTATTGTACTATTTATTACAATATTCAACCCCTCCGTTGGACTATAAAGTTTTAAGGATAAATGTGCAAAAATGCACATGTTCTTTACCCTCAGTAATGTCCAACACCAAAAAAAAAATTGATGCAAAAATGTACACAAACTTTCTCAAATGGAGCAAAAATGCACATCTCTATTAAACCACCTTAAACTCTGTTACTTTTTGATTTGTGGACCCCACAATTATCCACGTCATCTTTTTTTTCCATATCTCTTTTATCTCTCTGTGGTCAAAACAGAGCTCCATGCAAATCAACGCAAGTGTTAGGTGCTTCGTGGGATCCAACCCTACGTCATCTTTGTCAACCCCTTGTCCCACTTACTGTACTATAAAAAAGATCTCTACTCAGTTTGTCTTGATACGTTCATTCATTCCTCACATCCAAACGTATCTGCCATTAATTTTACCCATGACTCGAGCACCAGCTCTTTCTTTCATTCTTTTTCTACTTCTTCTTCATGTCTCTGTTTCTTTTGCAGACTCTTCCATTTACAACCCCTTCCTTGACTATTTGCACAAAAACATCGATCCATTCGACAATGTCTTCCACATTGTATTTGCTTAAACCAATGTTTCCTACACTTCAGTTCTTGAGAATTACATCAGAAATGCTAGATTCAACACTTCGTCCACCCCAAAACCCTCCATCATCGTAACCCCTTTGAAGGAATCCCACGTGCAGGCCACTGTTATTTGTGCCAAATCCATCAGGGTTCAAGTCAAAATCCGGAGCGGTGGCCACGATTATGAGGGAAGCTCCTATGTCTACGACTCACCCTTCATCATCCTCGACCTCTTCAACCTCAGAAGCATCTCTGTCAACATCCAAAACGAGGTGGCCATCGTCCAATCAGGTGCCACCCTTTGAGAGTTATATTATCGTATTTGGGAAAAGAGCAAGGTTCACAGATTTCCGGCGGGGTTGTGTCCCACCATCGGCGTTGGAGGCCATCTGAGCGGAGGAGGGTACGGCAACATGCTTCGCAAGTATGGCTTGTCCGTGGATTGAGGGCCCCGGGCTTGAGGAGTGAGGAGAAAGAGAGTTGGAGTGAGCGTAAGAAGAATGAGAGCAAGAGAGGAAGACACCTGAATAAACTAGGTCCACCAAATAAAAAAGTAACAGACGTTTAGTGTAGTAATAGAGATGTGCATTTTTGCTCAATTTATGATAGTTTGTGTGCATTTTTGCATCCAAAAAAATATTTGGTGTTGGACGCTCCTGAAAGTAAAGTACATGTGCATTTTTACACCTTTATCCAAGTTTTAACTACCTTATGTCATACAAAGCAAAAAAGAAAACTACACAAGCAGCTATTGTTAGCCCCGACAATTTTACTTTTTTTCTAAGTCATCCAAGTTATATAATTATAAAAATTTGTCTCCTAAAAAATATTCATGTAATTGTGTGTTTTTTCATATATATATATATAATATATATAAATATATAAATAGACATACGCATCTTTAATCCTAAATATAAGACTCGGCTGAATATTTTGAAGAAGATTAAAGAAACTAATTAAATTATATTAAAGTATTTATGTTTATTATTATTATTTTCTCCAAACTAATTTGTCTGATTTATAAACTGATATATAATTTAACCAAACACAACATATATGATTAAGTAACTTGTATAACTTTCTTAATTTTTCCAAAAAAAAAAATCAATTAAATCTAATATTTAGGTCGGAAGGTAGCGTTGTGCGTGTGTATTAGTGTGGGCGGGCGCTCGCTCTTGCTTCTGTTTATTCCTTTAAGGGCCAGATTGTCGTTACTGCTTCCCCCTACAAACACTCATTGCTTCAGGACAGGAATGCTCAGCCTTCCCGCATTTGCATTCTTCATTCTCTAACAACATCTTCCATTGTTGGAATGAAAGAATTTGCAGAGTGTGCTCTGTATAGCAGTCTTCTTCGCAACTTCATTGCCATATTATATTTCTCAGGAAGGCATCGTGTAGGAAACCAATATTAGAGACTAGGCAAGCATTCAATGGCTGATAAATTTAGATGTTCAGCAGTTCGTACTCTTTCTGCTAAAGCTTTCACAAGACTGCTGCTCATTTTCACTGGCAGTTAGTCATTAATAACATGACTGCACTTTTCATGCAGAAAGAAAACCAGAAATAGTCTCTGCATCATATAAATTTCTTGTTCATTACCAATGATCTTTGGCTTAGCTAAAGTGGAGTCATCCAAGAGAAGAATGTTCCAAGTTTGAATTTCTATTAATGCCAAATTAATTTTAAAAAAGAATATTGTATATCATTTTAACAAGGGAGGAAATAATATGCTCATAGCCCTGTTTCTGTACAGGAAATGAATGATTGGGGGTTAATTTCTGCTTCCTACATGGGACAGTCACGATTGACAAAGTGTTTGCTAACAGAATAACTGATTGAAACTATTCATAATGACTAGAGAATGAACTTCTTTTATCTTTGATTCCAAAATTTTAAGTGTTATGACTCCCAAATCCAAAAACAGAAGCAAGCATTTCATTTACAAATCAACCGCCATTCTTGAGAATTAGCCCCATGCCATGGAACAAGCGTAGTTGACCACCAATTTGCCATCGATCCCAAAATTCTAGACAACATGAGAAATCGTAACTTAAAAGATGCAATATAATAGTGAACAACAAAGCAAGCACTTGAAAGCTAACAGCACTGAACAATTGCCCATTATATGATCAGATAAATAAAGATAGCATGAATTATAACATATGATCCCAACGTCACCCAATTTCTTCCTAACTCCATCATTTAGGTATTCATAAACGTAAAGGGTTCCAACACCCTGCTACAATCAAAATACACAATGGAGACACAACGGAGGTCCAGAGAAAGCACAAGGGTTAAGGACTAGATAAGACAGAAAAGTAGTTGACTTAAGTATATAAAACAAGAAGAAGAAATGTTGAGGAGTTAGGGGGCGCGAGGAAAAAAGAAGCTTTCAGTCAAGTCTTAGAGGAGAAAGCCAACCTCTCAAAAGTTGGCAAACTTGTTCTGTTCTTGTGGATTTAGCTCTAACTATATGGGTATTATTGTGTTTTGTTTATGGTGTGATGTTATTATCTTTAGTGGTTTCAGTAGTAAAATACTTCAGTAGTTCTTTTATTCATCTTATTTGCTTGTGTTCAGAGTCTGTAATCCATTTCTGCACTTATTTCATTTGTAGTATCAGTGCTGTTCAATAGCCTTTTCATCATTTTTGTATTTTGTTGCTATATTTCTGTGCTTTCTAGGTGTGACAGGGTTGTTGGTTTTAATCTTGTAAGCTGGTATAGTGTAAAATTTGTTCAGTGAAATAGTTAAACTTAAGTTTCATCACTTGGCTTGATATGTGTTTATATTTTTCTAAGTTTGGTTAAAGAACTCACTAGTTCTTAACAAAATGTAACTTGAATCTACGAAAATGTCTGGTATATTTATTGAAAAAAATTAAAAATAAAAAATGACCAATGCATGCACACAAGTGTACCCAGATACAGTCTCGGCAACAATTCTGTTCTAACAAATATGAACAGATTATTATCATAGAATGAAATAATACAATTCCAACAAATATGAATAATTAGTCACAATAAAGATATAAAAGTGAAAACTAAAAATAAAAGGAGTCATTAAGCATCTTACTTTATACAAGTCAATAACTGATTCATCTGGGTTTGGTGAGAAAGCACTATTCACATATACAAACTGTACGGCCATGACATAAAATTCAGTATTCATCATTTGTGGAGTATTTGACACATGATGTGGTAATATGTACAGTGATTGTTTACCAATGTGTCCCTGTGGAGTTGCCGGCGAAGAAAGTCAATCACTTTAGCAAATTTATCAGTCCCAGCAATCTGCCATTTCAGCAGTATATAAAATTCATACTTCAGGAATTCATTATCATAGTATACCAAAAAGGCTTCACAACAAAAATCTCAAGCATTCACACAGAAATTCAATTTTAGGTCTTCCAAAATGGAATCACTAACAAATTCAATTTGAATGTTGACTAGACTTTGAAAACATAATCATACACCTTGAACATTTTAGTTTTTCATAACATCAGGAAAGTTTAAAGCCTAGACCTCTAACTACCCACCCTTACCATTTGAGTAAGGCACAGAACCCTGTGTTTTTCATTCAAGAGAAACTGTTTTATTCCATCTAAAATCAAAGGCTGCAAATCCATATAGATAGGCATGAAATTATAAATTAATAGAACGCCTCATTCCATTCCTTTTTCCTGATATTAGGATGAGAATTGGAGCATGAGAAATTATTCAAGCCACAGTCCCTAACTCCTCATTTATTATTTAATAACTAAAGATAGATCATGGACTACAACTAAGCCTAATTAGAAGTCCCTATCCATTTAGGTCTTCATAGTAGAATTCAGTAATTTATCAGTTCACATTTAGAGTATTCCTATCCATATTAGAAGTCCAAGTAAAAGCAAATATAGATCCAGTTATATAGCTGAAACTGCTAAATTTTTTCATTATTCCATCCATTAATAGCTCTTCATTTAATATGCTCACCGTAATGATTGTGGGTAACAGAACAAATGCAGCTCATAACTCAGGATACCTTCTTGGTCCCATGAGCACTACAAATGTTGACTCCTACCTCAGTTTCTTAAACTACTTTTTGTTTACATTCCTAGTCCAGTACTGCATATGTTAATCCTGGGTGGTTTAGGCAGTTTGATAGAAGGTCATGAGCCAAATGCAAAAGAAAAGGCTTAACTTTATGACACACACTGACAGCTTCAAAAGCTCAAGTGAATCAATATTCAATTGTATGAGATCCCAAAACCAAACCCCATTGTCATGCCACTCACAGCCTCAAGTGAATCAATATTCAGTTGTATGAGATCCCCAAACTAAACCAAACCCCATTGTCATGCCACTCACAGCCTCAAGTGAATCAATATTCAGTTGTATGAGATCCCCAAACTAAACCAAACCACATTGTCATTTAGTTAACAGCTTTACGCTTAAAAGATTAAATGCAGTCATCATCTGACCGCAATTTTTTTCAAGGGGAAACCCTGCTACGACAGTCCATGATAGAAACTACTTATTTTGGTCTAGACATATCTTGATCCAGACAAGCAACGCAAGGCCCTATCAATTTTATGATTTGGAACAAAATGTTGAAAACTACAATACTCCACCAACTTTCTTACCAAATAATGCAGAATGATGCGGAGTGTATTCAGAGGAGACCCATAAAAAAAAAATACTATCAAAAGTAAAATACGACAATATATAACTTTCCAATATCACTTTTCTAAAAAGTATCATGTTGTCATTAAAAAATTAAACAGTAATTTTAGAAAAGAGGGAAATTTTGAGGGTTCAATTACATGAGCGACAGGAAAATTAGCAATTTAACTGAAAAATTAAAATTAGTAGAAGTCAAACTCCAGCGATAAATACCTTAAATTTCGCTTGCTTGAGTATAGGAGCATCACCGGTGGCTCTCAGAAGGACAACCACTGCACCAATATTAAAACCCATATTCCAAAACCGTCTGAATAATCCATAGTACAATATAATGGCACATAAAATAGAATCGAATTGTTGATTCATCGGTAGGGACTCGCCTTTGCGAACGGAACCTGGTGAATCAGTAGCCATGGTCTTATGAAATCAAGGCCGCTTAGGAATCAAAACTGCACCAATGGGATGCTCCACCCAAATTCCCGATCAGCGTTCTACGGACAAAAAAAAATTGTAATTTTCCACGATATTGAACAAGATACGTACACTGGAAAAGGCAGGCCAATGAAACCAGATCCAAGAAGCGTTCCGATGGATGACTTTGTCTCATAATTCTTTTCTCATTATCTTTTATCATCTCTAAATCATATCCCTCCAATCAATCACAATATTACTTTAACATCTCTCACCTCTTCTCAATCCAATCAATGACCCAGAGCTGTCAAAAGGAGAAAAAGAATTAGAAGAAGATCTTCTTCCGTTCCGCCGATTGCTTTTGACGCCTTGGGACTTGGGCTTTCTTTCTTCTCCTCTTTTTTTTTTTGGGTGGGAGAATGATCTGTACGGTTAAATCTTAACTTTACATCTGGTTTTATTTTTTCCTTTTAAAAAAAAAAAAAGTCAAATACATCTTAATCTTTATTTTGTTCTCTAAGGTTTACATATAAGATCCATTTGAAATTTTTTTTAAAAAAAAATTGAGAAAACTAATTAATAACTTTAAAGTTATTTTATTTTTTTTTCTAAATTAATTTATCTCACTAATAAACCGATATATAATATAACAAGACTTTGACTCAAATGCGTTGACCGAGAGTGGAGTTCTATTTTGTTTTAAATATGGACAACAAAGTCATAAATGTAATAACAAAGTATTTTTATTAAGTAATAGATAAATTGTAGACCTCAAGAAAAAACACAAATGAAATTACAAAAAAGATGAATTCAGATAAGAATGAAATTGAAACCACAACAATAACAAAGTCGAACAAAGTTTCCCCTTACAACTATTAATGTGGTAAAATATTTTGGAAAACTTCTCTGTATACCACATTAACTGTATTGTCAATACACTTATTAAACTCATTCAAAATCCGTATTTTTAAACCTTTGAAACTTTTTACCCTAAATAAAGCAACATAAAGTTGTCCATGTGAAAAAACTGGACTTTGTAGGGAAAGACCTACATTTGACATTAATTGTCCTTGACTCTTGTTAATTTTCATGGCGAATGAAATGATGATTGGAAATTATCTTCTAGTCATCTTGAATAGAAGTTTAGATTCATATGGATTCATGTCCTCCATCTTGTGTATCAAAATGTCTTGGCCTGCGCTAGTGTCATTCAACGCCTTTGCCTTAATAACGTTCTTGCGTAGAACACTTTTGTCAATAGCAAACGAAGGTAATATAACTCTCCCTGTGCAGGTGTACAATGACCAAGCCTTCCAATGGAAAAATCATGTTCACGATGCTTCCAAATTCTTTTTTCCCTAACAAATGTAAAGTAGTAAGTGAATTGATAATAAGTTAGAGTTCTTGCAAAAGGGTCATCCTTATTCTTTTCAAATATTCTTGCAAAAGACTCCCTTACCATTAACTTGAGAATATTTTAAATTATTCATGATAACGTTGAACAAAAGCAGTTGGTCACACACCGCACGAGATATGTTAAGTTGGCTTTTGCATGATAGTGTACAACTTTTCTACATAATACACCTTGGGAAAAGTGAGCTGCTTGAAGGATGAAATAGACTTAATTAATCTGGTAAGTTTTTTCTCATTTCGAAGAAAAAGTTGTCTAAATATAAAAAATGACAATGAAATTTTTGTCACATAATTTTGTAATAATAGTGGTAAGAATTTATGCTAATTTATTTAACAATGGAGAACTTTTAATCAATTACGTATAATATCTTATGCATATGTAAAGTTTTTCTGTAAATATATTTATTGTATGCTTTCTGTAGATATAGTTAACTTTTTTACTCAAGCAAATCAACTACACATTAATAATTTGCATATCAATGTGTTCCAGTTAAATCGAAGGACCCAACATATGTAATTGATTAGGAAAACTACAATGACTTTTGGTAAAACGAAAGTGGATAAAATATTTAAGAGAATGTTTATAACAACATTATTACAACTAAAATTTCATAAATGTAAACTTCATAGCGTAGTAAATCATATGCATAAGATATCGATGTCACTTCTCCTTCTTGATGTTTTTAAGAGGTTTGGTAGTGCTCAGTTTTGGTGTGCACATCTCTACAAGGCCAGGGTCTTCACACACAATTGGAACATTAGTTGCAATAGTCTTCCTTTTTGTGTTGCAGTCAGGTGGGGTTGTAAGTTGGGAGAAGGTATTAATGTCATCTTCAATAAAATTAATTTGTGAAGATGCATGGCAAGTTTCCCTTGAAGCAGTTGACTCCTACAAGTATGTAAAATAAGTTAATAATTTGGTATAAACAAAATACAATAAAAAAGACGAAGATGATAAAATACTACCTCTGTCATGTAGGTTGTGTGTTACTACAAGTAAAACATGTAAATAGTGTAAGTTTAACAAATTTACTGACAGTTGTTTTAAAAAATTTCATATGCTAAATATTAAAAAATTCAACCTCCACATTTGAATATTGGAATTTTTGTACCAAGTGTGTATCAACACACAATTGACTGACTCCAATGCTACTTGTCTTATGCTTGATATTATGGCTCCTAATCCGTATCTTGACAATTACTACCTTCCTAGCTATTTCATCCAACTCTTTAGGAATTGTAGTATTCCTATCCTCCTGTGGGAATTTAAAACACATAGACATGCATAAGAATTTACAAAATAAAACATGTAATATGCAAATGAGTATATAACATAATTAATACCTTGTGCATATCCTCTTTTTCCTTGAAGTAGATTTACCCAACAACTCGCCATTTATCAATCAAAGAAGATGATTGAACATTTTCCAGTTTTGTCAAAAACTTTGTAGTGAATTTTAAACCTACCAAAATAAATATAAAGTAAATTTTTTAGGATAATATATAAAATAATGGATCAATATGTAGTGGTTAAGTTTGAAAACATACTTGAGGACAGTCATAAGTACGTCATTTTCACACTTGGTGCATCTAAGAGTGCCAATAAACATGTACTTGGGTTTTTTTGTCACAAGGACATGCATCATAAAACCACCCATACAATGTTTTACACTTTTGAATCGTGACCTTTGGACAACATCACACTCCTAAACATTGAACGAAATATAATATTATTTTACTTGCAAGTTAAATAATGGTTACCATTTTTCTAACAATATAGATGAAGGAATAAAATAAATAGTAAAAGTAAACTAATATAAAGACAGGAAAAAAAAATTACTTGCTCTAACTTAGAAATATCAAACAATGGAATTCTGGTGTGGAAACTAAGCAGTGATTGAGTAGGTTGGATATTCTTGAAATTTGACTAAACAAATTGACCGAGACAGAATCTTGGCTAAGTCTCGTACATTATGCGTATGTACAATTGATATAAGGTAACAAAAAAAAAAGGACTTAAGAAATTATTAATTAAGGTCTAACCTTTCCTTCAACAATGATGCCTTGATATATTCGGATTAAGAGTGACTAAAGTTGCATTAAATGTGTTACTCGGATTAAGAGTGACTAAAGTTGCATTAAATGCGTTACTCGGATTAAGAGTGACTAAAGAATGGGTCCAAATTAGACAAACCTATTAACCCTGGGTTAGGGTTAATTCCATCTTGATGTCTACAATGGACTTGAAGTTATAAGCTTGTTGATTAATGATAATGTCAGATTCTTCTATGAACGTGTGAATATGGAAGTTCAATCTCCAAGGGTTTGTGGTTGCTTTATACTTATCATCATTACTTACAAATTCCTTGCTATCATCGACGTCAGTTAAAAAAGTCTTGCTCATTTCCTGTTAGATTTTAAAAAAAGTAAAGTTGTTTAAGAGTACATGAAAAATGATGGCTCCTTATGGAAATAAAACTGTATTGACTTACTAAGAGATGTAAAACAAACATAAGGTGTTACACTTGTTGGACTGGTCAAAGTTAAACGACGAACTTGTTTTCCTGATAATGGTGTTTGACGTTGGACGTAGCTATACATATAACGTCAAAGTCCTATGAGCGGATCTGTTGAACCAGTGTAAAGTTATGAATGCTTTAAAGTCAAAATGTGTAGGTTGCAAGATATCTATTCAAGTACTATGAATGAAAATTACAATAAAAAATTGTTATAGGTAAGTCTCATTTATTAAATGTACGAATACGTCAACATGTGTTTGTTGCAAAATACAAGTAATTCTAAGTGTTTTTTTTACGTTGAAAATATATTACTGAAAAGTTTATTTGACTTTAAATGATAGCACACTGGACAATAGCACCACGCTTTGTCGGCCAATTCATTCTTAGAATTAGTTTGTATCATAATTGATTAGTTAAACCACATTGGTAAGGAGCAGAACACTGAGCAGGTTGTTGTGGCAGTAATAAAGTGACAGAGAAGATGAAGAATCGTGGTTTAAATGCATCCCACCAACTTATTTAATAACAGTTAATGATTACCAATTAGCATCGAGAATACTATCTGTACGAATAAATGAACATGAACATTATTAAAGCGAAGGATAGTATTCATGAATACTATCCTTCGCTTTAAGTCGGTCACGATCACTACAAACAATAGTGTCTAAGAAGTCCACCAATCTTTTCCGATGGATACAAATCCACGCACCAAAAGAACCTCAAAAACAAAGCAAGCGAAGCCAAAAAAAGGGAAAAGAATGACCACAATTATGAACAAGGAAGATCGAACATACCTTATAGGACAATTAAGTGAAATTTGTGATGGACCCTCGATTATATCAGAATCTAATTATTCAAAAAGAAAGAGAAACTAATAAGTCATGCATTCAACATCCAACCCAATCATGGGAAAATAACAATGTGACCTATGGTCTACTAGTAAAAATAAAGCAGCAATCATTTTATTGAACAACTTATGCTAATTATCCAAGGTATACCTAAATCAAATGAGGTAACAACAAAGCCGAACATAATGGAAGGACTGGATTCTCGTGCAAAGATTTGTGACTCATAAAGGCAACAATAAGTATAAGATAATGACCTTCACAATGATCAAGTAGAAGTCACATATATAAAAGCCACGAGATGATAGGAAAATGAGAGATTTCTGTTAGAGGCTCACCATTAAACTAGCCAATAACCTGAAGAAGATTCATTCTATATTTAAGCATACTAGTCACAATCGTTGGCATTTGTGGTCCAGGGTCCTAGAAAATGCAGTTAAAAAAGAAAAGAAAAGAAAAGGTAATTCCAAGCCCATGAAAAAAGCCTCAAGAAATAATTTAGAATGTCTCAACAAGCACAAAAACAGACCATCAAAACATTAGTCCTTTTGTCTACTCCCTTTCCATTGAGAAGAAAACTACAAAAGATAAGATAAATGTTGATCAGACTCAACATAGGATTCCTTTCACTTCCGCACAATTAAAGAAAAAAAGATTAGAAATTATCAAACCTGACTTGTTGAGGAGTTATGATGCATGTCGATGTCTCTATGTTATCGATTTGTGCTACAAATAACCACTGCAAGAGAAAATGAGATACGAATCAGATGTATAAAAAATAATAGAAGTATTGTGGGAAACCTAGATTTCTTGCATTTATCTCTTATGATATGATAATTGAGTGGGTGCTGACTGCATAGTGTGTCTTAGCATTTGTCATAAATATTTGCTATTGTTGTATAGATTCCCATGCTTTCGTGGTTTGTTTTCAAACAATGAAATTGATTCAAAGCCACATGGTTCTCAATTTCACATGGTATTAGAGCGCCTATTCTAATCATTTTTCCACTTCTGCATGCCCTTCTCAAATGATGAGAGTTACGATTATGACTTAGGGCACAGTCAGTACGCCTAGGTCACCTCCCACCTAGGGATAATCAAAAGCATCCAATCAACCAGTCCAAGAATTCCAACAGCCATCCGTGAAGTGTATGACTCTCATGTGTAAACAGAAGATATTTCAACCTTACCCATGCACTAGTGCATGGAGGTGCATATGGCGCGGTTCCTCCAAAGAATTGATTTTGACAAAGGTGTCGAACACGCTATTTCCGGTTAAACCCGGGTTGTTTCTCACCACTTCAATGTTGGGAATTTAGTTTTATAGAAGCTCAAAGCATATGACTCACATGTTTCAAACAATGGGAATCTCCCTTTGCTATGGAATAATTTCTTTGCTCAAGGGATTGGTGAAGGAGACTATCGACCTTCATAGCAGGCTTGTGACAGCATTTCTAGAGGCAATAGAAGCATGTATGTTTAGTCTATGTGAGACAACAAAGTCAGAGCTCAAATTTGTTGAGTCCAACATGACTTCTTACATGAATCAGATTTTTTTTTATCACAAAATTAGCCCAGAAGGGTAATTTCATTCAAACCTTAAAAATCTTCAAGAAATAAATTACAACAGATTGTTGACTATGGAGCATCAAATCATATGACTGAATGCTATCAATTGTTTTCAACTTATGTTCTATGTGCCTAAAATCTCAAGTTAAAATCGCAGATGGATCTCTTGCTCTTATTGCTGGGAAAGGAAACATTTGTAATTCAGATTCTATTACTTTGGAATCAATCCTTCATGTGACAAAATTAGCAAGTAATTCATAGTCTCGTTAGTCGTAGTGCTAAGGAGTACAAAGTGCTCTATTACTTCATGTTCACAAATAAAATAATTTCAAAGATTCCATACAAAAAATAATAATTTTAAAGATTCTTACAATTTTAGCTTGTGGAGAAACCGTAATATTCTTTGTAATACGAGAAATCGTTGTGAAAACTCCATATCCAGGCTGCATTGTAGGTAAAACATAAAGGAACATACAACATGTTATCAACAAAATACGAAACTAAATTAGACGGTGCCTTGGAAACCACCTTGATTTCGAGTGATACAAGGATCTGCGCCCATTTTCAATTTTGGGTAAAACCCGCAAGGAAATACATATAAAGAAACAACTATATTATGTAAACGGAATGATTCATCCAAGATCTAAAATCTAGGTCTTCTTGAAATAACATACACCAATCATAGAGGATGACCTCCACGCCCCAGAAATAAAAACACTCATGCAAGAATTCATAAGTCATAACTCGTACAAGTACAAGCATTTTTCATTAAAACCCCATTCTAGTTCTCTAAAGACGATCTAGAATAATTTGAGTACCTAAAAATTCCAAGTACCATCAGTACTCATCAAGCATAAATTTGTTCTAATTTCATCCTTCCGAAGGTACTAAAATGATACTACACAATCCTCCAAGGATAAAATATTAGATGGCTGAAACAAAATCGAATGTTCGGCTATCGTAGTGTTTCATTGACTGTTCAATCCCTTCCCCAAAATATTTGCACTTTCCTTTCTTCTTCTTCTTCCTAATCGGAATCGCTTTCCATGCTCCCCATCGCCTTCAATCCTTTGGGCCTCTGCATCATCAAACACACCAAACTAGTCAGATTCTGCATTTCATTGATTCAACACCCAACAACAACAATAAAAGCATTCCAAATATACAAGTCTGATACGTACCTTCTTGATAGCCCTCTTCTTGGGTCTCTGAGGCAGCTTGCAACCCTTCATAGCCAGAAAAGCTTCTTCTTTTTCTTTGCTTGACAGCGAGATGTATAATTTCGGCCACATATGAGCTCTCTCCTCTCCGTTGATCCCATCCCCCGTCACTTTCCCGATCTCGTCCGCCGCCACCGCCGACCCTCTCGACATGTAGTACCTGTCCTCCTTCTCTGGCGATGCTAATTTCCTATTATCTCCGCCGGCCGACCAAAGAATCGCCCCATTGGAACTCCCGCACCAAACCATCCTTTCCCTTCGCATCGACAAAATAAATTCAATATCTCTTACTCTCTCACACGCAATTGTTACTTCCACGCCCCTTTATTCTTGATAAAGTTTCATCTATAAGCTTAGTGAGTAAAATTTTGGAACTTTCATAAAAGCCCTGAGATTCTGGGCTACCCAATAGAGATGAAGTGAGAATTTCTCATTTGTTTCAATCTCGCCTCATCCCCGGAGTTATCCGCCACAAACAAATAAAATGGGAAAGATCCCATTGTTCCCGACCTTGTGAGGCGATTAGGATGAAGATGAGAGCTTTCTTTGTCGTTAGCGTAGTAACCCCGAACGATCTACCGTTGATGTAAGCTTCCTTCGGATTCCGTTGAGTCGCGATGAAATCCGAGGGTCTTTCACCCTCACGCATCTCAGCCATTTTTTGTTTCCCCACTGCAAGAAAAAATCAGGTTCCGCTATTTTACATCCTCTCTGATTCCTCTCTTCCTCTCTAATAATGCCTCGTTGGAAAAAAAATGCATGGGAAAAACGCTAAACTCATCGGAAATATGCAATAATTAAATAGGACAGATGAACCATCATTTGAAATAGCCAATGGAATTCAAAGTAAGGTTGAAAAGTGTTTCCGAGTAAATAGGTTTGAAACAGATGGACTTCGTAAATGGCTTTCAAACAAATGATATGATGGTCAACGTGTCCAGTTTAAGGGGAGTTCCAGGCCAGCTCCAATAAAGTTGAGGAAAATCACATGTAGACAAAACAGTTGAAAGGCTAGGAGGTTTAGAAAGATATATTGATAATACACAATATATTCACTGTAATGATAGTGAATAGTGTTGGTTATGATTAGTTTTGATGATGTCTTATATAGATGTCATTATCCAGAGAAAAAAGTTTGTATCATATACATTGACTAACTACCTTGTTTAATATAGATTAGTCCAAGTTGAATCATGAAGAATAATCCAGAATGAAGAACTTACACAATATAATGGGAATATCAACATTCAAGTTCTTGTGATACTGGAAGTCTCTATGATCAAGTAGAAGTTGGAATAACTTAATCCGGAGTCAAATTAAGCTATTTGAAGCATCAATATGAACAGTGTCGTATGTGTGAATAGTACACTGTATACATGAATAGTACTCATACATAAAGTCTCGATGATCAAAACGGAAGTTGGAATGACTTAATTTAGTGCTAAATTAAGCTATTTGGAGCATCATCATGAAGAGTGATTTTGGAGCTACAAAACCATATATATGAACAGTGATGTACGTATGAACAGTGTCATACATATGAACAGTGAACATGAACAGTTCTATAAGTATGAACAGTGGATTTGATATTACTCGAGTATGCTACTGTTCCAGCTACTCTGTTCTGCGTTTTTCATGGATGACGTTCAGTGTTTTGATGATATCTTCTAAACCAGACGTCGGATTAAGGTGAAACCAATTTTAGATGAAAGTAGACTCCCAATGCGTCATTTGGAGACCAAATTCAAGTCTAAAAGAGTTCAGATGAAAGAGAAACAAATTGTGGAAGGTGACAGTGCAATTCACGTCACACAGCAGAGCAAGCTTCGGTATTTTGCGTGTATATCACAAAATACACATCCAATTGATCTGAAACCAATGGCATATGAAACTAGACACAAACGTCGTTTTACCAAAATTTGACCCAGCCAAAACGGAGCTCAGACCATTGAGATATGGCATTCGAAAGTTGACACATGTGATTCTGGAATCAACTCAGCATAGCTTCGGTTTTCTGTCTATATCTCACAAAGTATACACAACCAAATGAAGTGAAACCAATTCCATATGAATCTAGACTCAACAAGTGTTTCAAATAATTTTGAAGCAACCAAAAAGAGCTTGAAACGAAGGAGATATCATTTTCGAAAATTGACATTCAGAAACTGTTGTTCTAACTCTGTTTTCTGGGCATTGTCGTTCATCGGATCATAACGGTCAAAATACAAAGTGTTTTGCATTGATTCTTTTTTCATTGAAAATAAGACATCAATAGCTTTCCAGGGATATTTAATTTTCTAATTTTGGAGTTAAATTCGAAGACTTCTAGCCTCTAGAAGTTTACACACATTCAGAAACGTTTATATGATGAGAAGCGTGAAAATCACCGTGTCGGGAAGTTTTGATTTTTATGGTGAACGTCCAAATGAACCTCATGATCATTCATACTACTTCTAATCCTCTCTAAACAGATGAATAATAGAGAAGATGAAGATTGCAGTGAAGATCTTGAAGAAATGAAAATTGAATGGCTCGGTTACTATTCATACCGATGATACGTTCAACCGTTCTTCATTGACTACCAAAATATCCAGCGAACAAATGTGAAAGCCACAACAGTGGCTAGGCAATGTTAGCAGACAAAACAAAGAGAGACACACAGAAGCTCCAACGAATACATACACTCTCAACGCTCAACAATCCAACGAACAAATATGTCCAACGGTAATATTACTCACAACGGATATATATGCCCAACAGTCAAATGCTACTCCAACGATAATATTTCTCAACCGAACGCAAGCTTCAACGGAAACAATTTTCAAAATGGTTACTATTTACTATGATTACTATTCACAACGGGCAGATAATATTTCTCCAACGGTTCTTCCAACGTACATGCTTATAAATGGAGACTGATTCAAAACGGAAGAAGACACGAGCTTAAACCTTCAAAATGCCTTCTGATGTTTATCTCATTTTCTCTCTATTTTCTTAGTGATCATATAATTTATTAGAGAGTGAGATTATTTGTAATGCACTTCAGTGTTCATCTTATCATTTCTGAGAGAGAAGATTATTTGTAATCATTAATTACAAAGGTTGTATCCTTACAAAGAAGTGTAAGGGGAGTATCTCGGTAAGAGATTTGTAAAAGGCCGCACAAGTGCCCGACTAAACTTGTGGGATTGTAGTGGTTCTCAAGTACCCGATTAAAGCTTGAGGAGATAGTGGATTGAAATCTCGGGAGGAGCCTGGGACTGGACGTAGGTCATCGTGGATTAGGCCGAACCAGGATAAATCACGGTTGCATATTCTCTTCCTTAAACTCTTATATTTCCGAAGTAAATATTATTTTAATATTTATTTGAATATCGACTATTGATTTATGAATAGTTGTTTTCATACTCATTACCTTCATTAAGAGTTGAAAAGATTTTCAAAGTTTCTAAATTTTTATCTTACACCCAATTCACCCTCTTGGGTGACAAATAGGTTCTAACAAATAGAACACCTGCAGCTCAGCCATTAGAATACTTCTTGGTCCCATGACCACTACAAATGTTGATTTCTACCACATTTTTAAAACTTTTTGTTTCCATTCCTAGTCCAAATACAGCCTAGGTTAATCCGGGGTGGTTTGGGTAGTTGATGAAGCTTATAGGTCAAACTAAAAAGAAAAACTTCAAATTTACTACTCTGATCTTTTTTATAAGTCCATTTTGATCAAAAAAAATTGGTCCTATTTATAAGTGCAGTGTCATGTAATAAATGAGATTGTGACAATTTTACCCATATTAATTGTACCCATGAAGATAGATAGAAGAAACAATTTAAAAATATCCAAACATAAATAAGTGCAAAGTTAAAAATTTACCCACATAATCATTGAGTTAACTACTTTTCTTTAGTATGTGAGATTTGGTCAAAATGGATTTATAAATAGACTAGAGTGGTATATCTGAAACTTGGCGGACATCAATGTTATATGTTTTTCAAATCCCCATTATGCACTTTGAAAAACTGATTGGCTGTTTGGTTGTGCTATCACTTTTATAATGCTTAAGCTTTGGTGAAAATTCCACTTGTAATAAGAAATTTTATGCATTTTGTGTTAATCTTGTTAAGCCAAATGTATCATTTTTTTTTGTAACGCCCATGATTTGGAAAATTTCACTTATAATAACTTTTTTTATTTTATATTAATGTTGTTAAGCCAGGTTTTCTTTTAGAGGGTGGATCATCTTTTTTTTTTTTTTGGTAACCGAGGGTGGATCATCTTTGTTAAGACAAATGTTACCTTTATACAGAATCTTCTTGATATTTTAATATATAATTTCAAGAGATTAGCATATCCTTTAACCTTTTATCACTTAATCTGATATCTTAAATATATTGTTTTAAGAGATATATTAAGATTTTTGTGTGTGGCAAAGATAAGATATTATAGCAGTTAAGAAATTCATATATTATGATATTATATTAATACATTAATTTAAATGTTTTAAATAATTCATGGAAGTTATAATAATATTAATTTACTTTGGGTAGATTCCTAACAAAGCCTTCTTTTGCAATAACCATCAAAAAGAGAAAAAGGGACTATATTGAAGTTTGTTTATCTTGGGCTTATATGTCTTCTCATATGAACACTTGTATATAGCAATTTCACTTGTGAAACAAAAGAATGATTGAAAGTAGTAATTTTAGATAATAAATACCACCCCACAAACAAAACCTCCAATATTGTTCACAAAAATATTTTTGATAATAATGTGTTCAAGCATAGTTTTATATGCCTAAAAAAATATTTTTAATAATAATATGTCTTCAACCATAGTTTTATATGCCTATTTCATAAAGAAATGAGAATCGTGGCCACGCTTCTGGCTGGGTAAGGAAAAACATCTCGTTTTTTAAAGCTCGGCCCGATAGTGTCGTGGCTGGCCCTACAAGGTCCGAAAATTACTATTCAAAATTTTAACTATTTTTCCTTCGATTTTTTTAAAGAAATATAATTAGTAAATTACAATAATTAAAGTTCTAATCTATCAAATAAATGTTATCAACATTAATATCTAAACAATATAAATCATTCAACAAATAAACACATTCATTAATTTGTAATAAAAAACAAATAAACACAAAGAATATGTTTTTTTCCTATTTTTTCAAAAAATATTAAACAAATGAATTGATTTATGTATGCACGACAAAAACGCTCTTTCCCTCTCGTAATTTTGTATGTGTCTGCAGATTCCTTCGATTCATGCATGATTTTACTGATAGGTAAAAATAATTATACTTATTTTACACCAAATATATTTATAATTTATTACTTATATAATATTGTAATACCAAAGTATGTGTTTATTTAATATGAAAACATCCCTTCTTTAAAATTTATAATAACTAATTATTTGTTTTAATACGAATAATAATAAACATAAAAAAGCTAAGGGTTATAGTTTAAATTAAAAAAATGTAAAAATTACAAATAAACACATTCATTAAGTGGAAGTCTAAGTAATTAATTTTTTTTTTTAAAAAAGCTGATTAAACAAAATAAGAGCGCTAACCGACAGTTCTCGAGACCTCTTACAGGCCTGCGTGCGCCAATTTCAAATTTCTGACTTATTTTTCAAAGCCGAACCCTGCAGGACCAAGACTTAAACGGACTGACCCGATGGACTTTACTCGATTTCCGGCTCTACTATTTCATTTCAATTCAATTTTCGATACTGTATAGAGGACCACTTAGTCAAACCACTTGCTCAAGTAAGAAGAACAAGTCACATCAACGTGTTGAATACTTTTCAATTTTATATTTTAACGATTAATGCTCCTGAAAATTCCAAAATAACATTAATTGATTAGAAACTATATAAATATTTCTAGATGGGAAGAAAGCCTAAGAAGAAATTAAAGCTCCTTTACATATATATTTGCTATAATATCAAAGAAGTATGCAATACATAGTGAGCAGAAAGAGAGATCAACAAGACAACTCCACCTCAAAGAAATACTTTGATCCTTAATATAAAATATATTTATCTATTTTGATTAGATTAGTTAGGTTAGTTAATATAACTTGCATTTTCTAAAATACCCTAACTATCTTCTTTCATTCCTTCTCCTTTTTTATTATTGTTGAGGGTGTATCAATAGGGGTAAATTAGGAAAACATTGACAAATATGAAAAATTTATCATATATTTAGACTAAAATCAATTTTCCATAATATGTCTTATATTAAGGACAATAGAGTAATAAATTAAAGGTGATGATAGATCATAGAAGGCGACAAGATGGTTTGCAAAGCTTGTTGCATTTCTTAGGTGATCCTTTGCTATCGAAATGTTTCTATTAATTACCGGTGTTGCTCGATTATCATATTATGTTATATTGAATTGCTTCACAAAGCTAAGACATCCGGTAAACCAGTTTCTAAAAAGATTTTGATGTCTGTTGATGAGATCCTCTTCAACTTCAGTAATATTTCCTCTTGTGATCCACTACTACAAAAAACACTGTTAACGTCCGTTTTTAAGACCATTAGACGACTGTTTTTAAGGGGTCGTAAAAAAAAAAAGCGTTTTTTAAAAACAGTCGTTGAATTTCAATCACTGTTATTTAAATAATAGTAATTGTATGTCTATAAATCCACAACACGCGCACATGCTACGTAGTCTATAAAACCATCTAAAACACAATATAAGGCGCAATTTGAACAAGCTAAAGCCTCGTGAGAAAAAAATAGATTGAAAATGGACGATAAACAGCACCATTCAAAATTCAACGCAAGAAATAGAGCGTTTCATGTCCAATGAAGCACAAAATGAGAAGAAAAATAAAAAATAAATAAAACATCTCAAGTCTTAACTGAATTAAAAAAAAAGACAAATAAAAGAAAGCATAAAAAAATAGAGCAGAAAAACACTACAATGGAATTATCCATTCAAAATTTTCAACAAAACAAAGCACCAGGAAATAGAGCTCTGGAATCCTCATCATCGCCTGTGGGGGGCTTCCTCCTCTTCAAGGTGCTCGGATCATAGCTCGACATATCGTTTAGTGAGGAGAAAGAGAGACACATATCTACAATCGAGATCTTAAACCGGTGGCAAACAACAGATTTAGAGGCTGTGCAGCACACTCGTAATTCACAACAGAGGATGAGTTGAAGTCAAAGTCGCTCACGCCACGATAGCACACCTCCTTGGTGGCAAGGGTAGGGCCGTTGGGTGTGGCGATGGAGATGGGTGGGTCTCGAGACTCTTATTGAAAGGTTGCATTTAGGATAGATTTGAGGAAGATGTTCTGCACTGTTGGGTTTTGAAGAGAAAACTTTATATTGTTATTGAAGAGAGGGAACAATAAAATTTCGAAGGCGCGAGATTGCCCTTATTAGGATCTGCCCATCGAATGCTCAACAAAACAAACTCATCAAATTCACTTGAAGAGTTTTCAGGATAAGAATTGATTTAGACACTCCAACCAAGTTAGTTAAATAATTCTTCTCCCTGATTCTCTAACTACTTGAAATCTATTTACAATTTTGAAAAACACAACAAAGCAACAACTCTCAAAAATCTTTTCCAGCATTGGCTACTTATTTTGTGCCTTCTTTCCCAAGTGATCTAATATCTCTTGAAAAACATGATGTTTTAATCAATAAGGCTGTTTTAACACGGTGAGGGACCAATATAGAGTTGTCTAAAACGTAAGCGCCCGCTATATCCTTTTGCCTCGAGCTCAAATCCTAGGAAGCAAACATTAGATTAAGAGGGGGAAGCTCACGAACCCAAAAACCAGATACTGATAATACTATTAAAAAAAACTTGGTGAGGGGGAAAAGCGAATCTAAGACATAGAATCGTGCAGGATACATTGGCCCATGCAAAGCAAGGGGAAGAATCCTCGTTAAACTTAATATGTCTTCATTTGAGAATGTTAACACTTTTAAACATTTAAAATTTCAACAGTAGCATTTTTTTTTATAGAACCATACTTACATCAAATCCTAATATCCATTATGTCAAATTCTTTAGTGATACATGATCATATATCTTTTTTGTTTTTCATATGGTTTTATAGTTAAATGATAATATTTCAAAATAATAGAATACATGACTATGCGTGATTGGAGAACTTAACAAAATAAATATAAGGAACTTGACATAAGCATTTTCCTTTTTTATACATTAAACTTAGGGGACAAAAATAAAATTTTATATAAAATAAAAAATTAAGAAACACTTTTGTGGATCACTTATGTACTGTTAAAAAAAATTCTGATTACCCAAATTAAAAAAAAAATTACCGACAAAATTTCTTGAGTAAATTCCGTCAGTAATTAAAAGTACCGACAGGAAATTTCAAGTTTGTCTATCATTACAAGTTTGGGGCGTTAAAAAGCTTTACACAAACCCAACCAAAAAAGAATGGAGGAAAGAAAAGAAGAGAAACTAAAACATTGCTAGGCATGTATAATACATCACAGTAAACACAACTATACATATACAAGACGTACGTACTATAGTTTAGTGCACGTAAAACTCAATGTCTAATTGAAACTTATCTTGAAAGCTAGGGTTAAATAATGCAGATGGTATATATATTAGCTAAGAAGTGTTTGAGAACAAGTGATATTGATGAGGCGAAAGTCTTGGAGTTAGAACAACTTCCAAAGGAGTAGCCTTAGGCAAAGTAAAGCTAGTGCCTTCTCTCATGTCCACTGTTTCATCATCCTCTACCTGCAACTCAAACGCTTGAAGCAAACGAGCAAGAGTCAACAAACTCACTTGCATGCCCAAATTCGAACCAGGACAAGCCCTTCGTCCAGACCCGAAAGGAAGGTAAGAAAAATGGCGACCTTCATTATCATCAACAATTTCTCCAGCACCACCACCATCATTCTCTGTCGTCATGAACCTCTCCGGCACGAACCTCTCCGGCTGCGACCAAATGGTTGGGTCTCTATGGAGTTTCCAAACGTTGGCAAACACTCTGGTGCCTTTTGGGATGTAGTAGCCACAGATATAACAGTCTTGTGCTGCTTCATGTGGAACCAAAAGAGGACCTGGTGGGTATAATCTTAAGGTTTCTTTGAGAATGGCTTGAAGGTAAGGTAGGTTTTTGGTATCTGAAGTTTGGACCCATCTTTGATTGCCTACTTGAAGATTGATCTCCTCTTGGGCTCGCTTTAAGACGTCTTTGTTGTTCAATAATAAGGTTAGCATCCATGTCATGTTGATGGAGGTTGTGTCTGCCCCAGCTAAGATCAGACTCTACGTACATATATTCAAATGGTATTTATATTTACATTTACAAATAAGAAGTACATATGCATTAATATTTATGGGCTATTGGTTTATCTTTATTTTGTAATTATTAAATCTAGAACGATGATTTTTTATTTTTTTTTGGCCAACTACAACATTGAAATTTAATAATGGCAAAATCCCCCTAGGTTTCAAATTAGCAAAAAATTGTCAAAAAATGCTCAAGAAAAAGTCACAAGTAAAAAAACAACAATTTCCTAACAATTTCATAAATCTTAATAACTATATCGTTAATAATTATATCAATACACGTTAACAACTAACGTTTAATAAAAAAATATAAAAAAATGTGACCTTTTTTTTAATATGTGACTTTTTCTTTGACCTTTTTTAACAATTTTTTAGTTATCTAGGCGTGGATTTTTCCTTTAATAATTTCCAAACTGCATAAAAAATCTTTTTAAGTCATGAATAAATAATATGATGACCTTCACACACACTGTTGTCCATGAATCTATTAATGAGGCATGCATGTATGAATATTACACTGCAAACAATTATCCAAAATTTGTAAGACTTCTCCACCTAAAAAAATTAAAATTTCTAAACCTTTTATAAAATAACATTAAATTAATTATTGGAGAGTCATCTGAATCAAAAGTTTCAAAAAAAAATATAATTTTTTTTAAAATAGTTTATAATTAAATTCTCCCGCATAATTCAAAACTTATGTTAATGTGAATTAAAGTCAAAAGACCAACAAATAAACATACCAAGATATTTGCCTTGATGATGGTGTCACGTGTATGGCCCAATTCAGCGTCGTCTTCTTCAATTACAGAAAGCATGAAGTCAATGAAATCCTGCTTCTCACTCGACTCTTCCTTCTTCTTCTTCTTCACTCGATGCTCTTCAACCCAACTCGACGCCAGAGTATCCAAATCACTCGCAATCTTCTTCATCGATCTCAGAACTTTCCCTTCCCATGGAAACCATCCCAGAAACGGAATCAAATCCGAAGGAACAAATTCCCCAGAAATATGCATAAAATCTTTTATCAGCTTCACAACCCTACGAGCCTCTTCATCATCCACATCCTTCAAATTCCCAAAATACCTCTTCCCTGCAACCATCCTCATGATTATGTTCACCGTCAATCGCTCCAACCATTCGCTAATCACAACCCTGCGCTTTTTGTTTTCTCCGATGTACGAGTACAGATCACCGATGAAAACGTCAATTTCATATTCGTACACGTACCTCAGCGATTCCACTCTCCGAGCTGAGAGGAGCTCGAGCATGACGAGTTTCCTCAATTTTCGCCAGTAGGGGCCGTCCGGCGCGAATCCGAAGCCGGCGAAGTTGTAGCCGAGGTAGACGCCGTGGCTGGATTTTGGGCGAGAGGCTAGGGTTTTGTCGTTGGTGGTGAAGCAATCTTTGATGGCGTCTTGGCTGCTAACAACGAGGGCAGGGAAGGCTCCGAGGCGGATGGTGAAGATTGGGCCGTACTTGTCGGCGAAAGAAGCTAAGATGTGGGCGAAAGGGGCCTGAGCTCCGAGAAGATGAAGGTGACCTAAAATGGGTAAGGCTCCTGAAGGTTCTGGTGCTAATAACTTGCCTTTGGTTCTTTGATTTGGTGAGTTTTTCTGAGCTCTGATCCATAGAAGTAGGGAGAAAAGTAGGATTGAAATTATTGTTGTTAGTGTTGGGAAAGAGAGAAGATGATCCATTGTTATGGCTTCTCTCATGTTTTTGAAGAAGCAGCTTTGAGAAGATGATAGTCTACTTTGATGTTTAAAGAAGATGATGACTTGTTCTTATGGCCTTCATGTCTCAGATGAGAACAGGGCAGGTAGACTATTCTTCAAATTCGACTCAATAATGATAAAAATATTAAATCAGATAAATGCTTATAAAATAAACAGACGATTTTGGCCGTTACATGACAAAGTCCAATGGAGCAAAAAAAAAAATCCAAATGGGGGAAAACTCTGAGCAAAAAATGAAAAGCTAAAAAGAGGGGAAAACGACTGGTTATCCAAATGAAGGACAGGTAGAAAATTATGGACACGAAGAAAATGACGGAAAGCCAAAAAGAGTGTTGAATGGCTGTCTGCATTGTGCATTCGTGCTCATCACTGTAATGGACAACTAATTTTTATTAATATGATGAGATTTCAACTATTTAATTTTGATAACAGTTTAAATTTAAAAATTTTAATTTGTGATTTTTTAAATGATAAATTTATTTTTATGAGAAGTGATAATTATAATTATTTTTTTTATTCTACATATAATAAAATAAAAATTTATTTAAAATATAAAATTAAATTAAATATGGACCTTTCAAAATTAATCTAATGGTAAAGATGAGTGATGAGCACATTTCGTTCATAAAAGTGATGAGCATTAAATGTGTTCTTTGGAGCTTCATAAGTAAGGTGGAGCAAGTCGTCCACAGCCTAATGAGTCCATCCAAATCCAATGAAAAACAGTTCATTTTGGCTTTCCCCAGGAGGAAGGGGAAAAAAAACCCCATAAAGGGTAGGCTTGTACACTAAAAGAGACAAGCCACGGGAACACCCTAAGACTACCCATGCCCGCTCATACACCATAAGTATAAACATATAATATATATTTAAGTTGGAGAAAATGAATCCATTATTGGTTATAGCGGGAAATATTAGAGCCTAGATGCAAATTGACACATTCCAAAGTTGCTTTGGAAGCAATTTTTTCTAATGCAATACAGCATGAAGCTAAGTTGAAATAGATTATGGATATCTTGTATCGCTTATATAGCAATATGCAGGTAGCATCTGGATCTCAGTCTGAGTTATCATTAGAGCAATTGTATGACAATTGTTGTGTTGGAAATGTTTTAGTTTTAGATGTTGAAATTCAAATGTCTTTGTCTAGCATTGATCCCCATTGAGAAGTTTTTAGTCAATGCAAAGACTGTGACTAAGAGAGTTGAACAACTTTTAAAGGTGAATGAATATCTTCAAGCCGATTTTTTGAAAGTGCAACTGCATATTGAGTTTTTATGGGGGGAAAAAAGTACTAGCGGGCTGCCCATGCCCATTCAAACCAGCATAGATTTAGCCTAACCCATATGTCATGGGCTTTAACAAGCTTTTGATGGGTATGAGTTAGCACATGCCCATCAAAAAATAAATGGGTGAACTATGAACTGATTATCCAGCTCGTATTCACAAGTGATAATTGCTATTGGAACTTCCTTCCTCTTCTATTGTCTTCACTTCAGGCAGCTCCTAGTTGGATTTGCAAGTTTCAACTGCTTCAAGGAACAAGAGTGCTGAATATCTGCTGTGTTATAAGAAGCAATTCTTCAATTTGTCATATCTAGGATCTAGTAGGGTATAGGATAAATTGCTTATACATGTTGGATCATTTTTCTTCTGATTTTGTTCATGCTCCTAACCTAGAAGTTTTCTTTCGTTTATGTTCTTTAGGTTGTAATATCTCTGTTCAATCAATCTATGCTGTAGAATGTAGATGTAATGGTTCTTTTTATAATATCATTTTGTCTTTTTTAATAAAGAAAAGTGGAAACCAACAAGATTAATTGCTTTGACAAAGGGGAGGCCAAATTTCACTTTATATGGCTTTGTTTTAGTCTTCAATGACATGTAATTACTAATTATGCTACGAGTTAGTTGAATTGTTTGCTTTGTTCTTAGATGTAATATCTCTTGAGCTCTAAGAAGATGGAGGTGACCTAAAAGTGGAAGGCCCCGGATGGTTATGTTGCTAGCTTGTCGATTGCACTACTATAAAAAAATGTACGGCTGTGTAACTTTAAAAACACTAAATTTCCCTTAGTCTTGTTTTCTCATTCTTTGCTCTCCTTTTCACATTTCCACCATTGAAAGAAAATTTCAATGGGTCAGATTTTATATTTTATAAAAATATTATTATAATTTTAGTTAAAAATACATAAATAAATTTTAATTGTTAAAATTTATTCTCAACCATTGTGAAAAAATGCAAATAAAATTTACTCTAAAATAATAATTAACTTATTTTCTGATTAAATTTTAACATTAAAATTTATTTATGTATTTTTAACTAAAATTATAATAAAAATTTTATTAGATGTAAAATTTGAGCCATTGAAATTTTCATCCAATGATGAAGATGTGAAAAAGAGAGCAAAAAATGAGAAAAGGAAAGTAAGGGAAAATGAGAGAAGCCAACCTCATATTCTACGGCTACAAAGTCAAAGTGAAGTACTATAGCATGTATATTTTGAGGTATTGGCCATTAAAATCGGGCTTAAGGTTTGTCAACTTTACAACTTTCAAAAAATACAAGTTTTCTATGATTCATTGGAGGCACTAAATATTTTGTTAAGGGATAGCACGTTGGATCATCCGTTTAAAGCTAAAATTGAAGTCACACGTCAACTTATATATGAGGATTGGTAGATTGTTTTGTCATACTCAAGTAGGGAGGTCCATTAAATGTGTAGATATTTTAGCTAGAGAGGCACATACAGATGATATGCAGTTAAGAGTAATTCCACGATGCAGATGTAGAAGCTGGTTAACCTTGCTTACGCACATTACACATGTTAGGAATGAATTAAGTTCTTTATCTTAGATGGTGTGTATTTTGAATTTCAAGCTTACGCTTGCCAAGTGTATTAACAAAGAAGCATGTATATTATTATTTTTAATTTAATAATTTAGACGAATTTGACCATTACATGACAAATATTGTCTAATTGCCTGTTAGCAATAAATGGAGGGAAAGTGACTGGTTATAGAAAATGAAGGGCGGGTAGAAATAGATGGAGGAAGAATAGGGTTAAGAAAATGACAGAAAACCTAAAGTGACAAGGGGAGGTGAAATTTCGCTCTGTATTTTTTTTTTTAATGAAGACTCTCGTTTTAAATTTAAGATTTAGTTGAAAATTTATTTTAATTTGATTTTAAATGTAATACTTAAAACCATTTTATCTTACAACTTTATAATTTTTTTTACTATATACTATTCTTATTAATTGCCAATATTATGTTGAAATTCTAAAAATCGTATGTGAAGAGAAGTCTCACATTGCTCAAGTTAAAAGAAATTTTATTTTATTTATGTCAAGATGTGAATTTAGGCTAGTAAAAAGATTATGAAGATGAGTCTTTAGAACTAATCATTTAAAATTTGATTTCCAACATACTCCTTCTTCTTCTTAATATACAACATATTTGACTAATTTAATTAGATTAAAGAAATTAGTTTAATTAGTTAATGTGATATATATTTTCTAAAATATCTTACTATCTTCTTTAATTACCTCTAATTCTTATTATAGCTGAGAGAGCGCTAATAAGAGTAAATTAGGGGAAAAATTGATAAATATGAAAATTATGCCTTATATTAAAAACCAAGATCAACTTTCTAAATATGTTTTTATATTAAGGATCAGAGGATGTACTAAAGAATAATTTTCATTAATAAGAATATTTTATAATACAATAATTAAAAATACGTCTTAAGAAAATCAACACAAATTTTATAAGTAGCCTGCAATTTGATGCTTATAATTATATAAGAGTTAGTTGCTGAAATTTGAAAAAAAAATTATTTAAATGCTAAGATAATGTTAATAATTATTATTTTTTTTGTTAATATTATTATTGGTCTTTACCTTGGATCAAAGTTTGGTTCTAATCCCTATAGTTTCAAATCGTTTGTTATAGACTCTATAATTTCATAAAGATTTGACTTAAATTTAAATATGGTGACTAAAATCAAAATTCATTAAAAGTATATGAACCCATAACTAAACTCTGTAAACAATTTTTTGAAACTATAAGCACCAAAATTAACTATTGGAAACAACAGAGACCAACAATAAAAAATTGATTAAATTATAAAGACTAATAAAGACATTAGCCCCACTTTTTTTTGTCATAATTCATGCACTAATTATATTCATAGTGGGTTGATTCATAACTTCACACTTAAGAAAAGAGCTTAGTATATCATTAAGCCGAATGTTATTAATATGTACTTGTGGTTGTGGCATATGGTTCATCTCTATTGGACATTTGTGTTATTGGGTGAAAATGGAACTTTTTTTTTTGCCCAAAAAAATGGAACTGTTTTAATTTAATATTTTATAACGTGTTTTCTTCACTTTTTTTATTGTGAAAAATTTAATAGTATTAGGTTTATTCATTTATTCTATTTTAAATATTTTATAATATTTGCCGAGCTAAGGTCATGATATTGTACCTTGTGCCCAATGAATAGTAAGACATTTCTTCATAAATATTTAATAATAATTTTTTTTAAAAAATATGAATGTAAACTAATCATACTTTTTAATTTTAATACGGAAAAAAGACAGAAAAATAATTTTGAAATTGTAAAATATCAAATCAGGTTTATTAGATAAGGGAATGATAAAATTTAATAAGTAGTTCCTAATTATATGAACACTTTTATAATACAATTTAAACTATAAAAGTGTTTTATTATTGTGACCGGAATACTAATTAACAACTCATTTTTCCAAAACCTTGATTTAAAATTTTGCAATTTTAAAGTTCCTTTTCCCATTTAATATTTACTTATGTGCAATGAAAAGCGCATTAAATCCATTTTCACGGTAGAAATAACCCCATTCTTTTTTTTAGACTAAAGATATTTTTCACCCATTGGCAATAGTAATCATATTGATTTCCTATTTTCAAAATAATTAGCATATAATTAGCCTAACTCGAATTTGCTTTGTGAATTTTCCAGATGAGTAATATAAGATGTTCTTGTTATAATGGATATGCTTTTTTTTAAAGAAAAATTAGCATACTGCTCCATCCACTCCCTGATATAAGACTTATTTACTTAATGTTATTATATTAAAAAAAATAAACTAAGTTAGTTAATATGACTTTTTTTTTTTTAAAAAAAAAAAATACACTCTAATTATCTTTCTTAATTTCTCATATATTTCTTTCTTGATTATTGTTGAGAGAGCATTAATAATTAGGAAAACAATGACAACTATGAAAAATATATCTTATATTTAGCATTAAGATCAACTCCCTAATTAGATCTATATTAAAGACCAGAGAGAGTACATGCTATAATGAACTTGTAGCCTAAGTAATATAGATATACTTCCTGATAAATATGAGTTATGGCCTCATGGGTTTAATTTTGTTTGTAACTTTTTTTAATATGAAAATTTAGGTGAATTAAATCCTCATTAGGGCGAGGATGAAAAGTGATTAGACATATTCATAGGTGCTAAGGTATCATTTACAGGAAGGAGATCTCCTCCTTATCTTGTTTCTCATTTTTTCTCATGGGCTTCATCTGGCCCTTGATTGAGAAAGTGAGAGAAAAGTTAAAGTGGTATTATATTGATTGGACGGATGTGATTTAGAGATTATGAGGGATGATGAGAAAAAGATGGTGAGAGAAACTCAATCCATCATCTACAAGGTTGTCTCATTGATAACATAATTTAAACTCAATACAGATCATACGTCAAATTTTTATCAAGTAGATCAATTCTTATTTATTGGCACACAAAAAAAAAGATAAACTTTTATTTGCCATTTGAGATTTTTTTTTTTTTTTTAAAGCACGGATATTTTCCAATTGAAGGCAATACTATTTGAGAGGTATTGTCGAGTCTAAAGAAGATTTCAATTTGATTCGTTGAGACACGGACCGGATTGCCTCGAGAATCCAGGGGAGTCGATATCCCTCGTGTTCGTCTGAGCGTTGATCTCGCATATTTTTAAGACCCAAAAATTTTAAAAATCTCTTTGGACGACCAGGATCAAAGGATACGAGGATGAGGAGGGATGATGAGAAATCGCTTCGTTGAGACACTAGCCGCTTCGATCAGAGCTAACAAACTCTCATTGGAAGTAAGTAGTAAGGACTTGCTTCTTCCTTAACCATATCTTCGATTCGAGACGTAGGAATTGAAAAAATGATATTGAAAACTCTTTTCGGCCGTGGGCCGACTCGAGTAAAGAATTGAAGGTTTGGTGTATCTACTTTGGATCCACATTATGTCTTTGTCTCTTATGTCTTTGTTATGTCTTGTCCCTCTAATTAGAGGGACAAACACGTTTTATTTTATTTTTTAATTTTTTTATATCTTTTATTTAGTTAGATTAAAATTATATGTTGCTTTTTCTCAAATTTTTTTTTGCACTCAAGATCTCAAATTAATTAGTTTTTTAGGATACGGTGTTTACAAGACAAATATTTATATATGCGAAAAAATTAATTAATTTGAGATACTAGCGAAAAAAAAAATTCGGAAAAAGAATATATAATTTTAATCTAAATAAATAAAAGATATAAAAAAATTTTAAAAAAAAAAATAAAATGTCTTTGTCACAAGACATAAAAGACATATGACAAAGACCTTATGTGCTTCCGTATCGGCTAGACAAAAAAAAAAAAAAGGGTACTGGGCTCAGGCCAGGAGTGAGATAAACAGGCCCATAAAGATTTGCGTTGTGATTCTTGCATTCCGCGCACCTGCTTCTTCACTCTCCTTGGACTCCTGTGCCCTTTCGCCCACTGTATCTGTATGTCCTTCTGCGGTTTCTTGTTTCATTTCGACTTAAAAACTGTTAATTAATGTTATCCATCGTCTTCATATTGGCGCTGGCAACATTATATACTTTGAACTCATAAAGTGAATTCGAGTTGATCTTTTAGGTTTTTGAATTCTCTCAAGGGTTTAGGTTTGTGTGTTCTGGAGCGGAGAGGTAAAAATAATTTTATGGGTATTTTCCTTCTTAAATTGGTGATTTTGGGGGATTAAAAAAAATGGAAGGAGGAGTGGAGCCAAATTATTCCATGGCTAAATTAACCCCTCTAATTTGTCTAATTTTAATTTAATTTCAAGATCTCATTGGAAAAAAATCACGCGTTCTACACTGCTACTGTTCGCCGCTCGGCTTCTTTGTTGCATCTGCCTCCCTCTTGCCGTCCGCGCGTCTCGCCATCACCGCCAGTCCTCGCCGTGGTCGTTGCCGCTTCAGTTTGGTGTCACTCCGACAATAGGTGAGCTTTCGCTCTATGTTCTAGGAGTTTAGAAATTTCTGCTGATTTAGGTTCGTGTTCCTTTTTGATAACTGGTTTCAGCTGCCGCTACATTGGTTTGACTGAAAACCCACATAGATTCCTTTGGCTTTGAGTGGACATGACAATATTTGTTTGGATTTTATGTCTATCTCTCCTCTTTCATGAGTCCAATTTGAAATAAATTCCTGAAATTGCTATGAAATTATTAATAGTTTAATAGAGACGGAAATTATTTTACGTTTAATTTTTTTATCAATGCCATCACAGCCATGTCAAGAGCAGCCAGACAAATCATGAAAGTGTGTATCGGTTATGCTCAAATTCATTTAAGTATGAGAAAAGGAAAAATCGAAATTGAAAGTAGATGGATTCAGAGAATTTGGGAGTAATGGTAGTGCTTTCTTCGTATGACGTTGCTTTTCTAGCCAGAAGAAATAAATAAAATAGGACATCTCGGGTTACATATCTTGAGATACCTGATAGATATTAGGAGGGATTTGGCAGGCAGCAAACAAAAAGCCACAAGAGTGATACCTTTCGCCTGAATATGATTTGTGGGCTTTGAATTTGGTGGAATGATGCGTTTTTAACAAATTCTGATAGTTGATAGAGAAATGTTAGCTTATAGCTTATACACTGTTCAATTGTGAATTGTGAATTGTGAAAATACGTGTGTGAGTAAATATTTTGAAGTTTACTTTGTTGGCATATCCCATCCCATTTTCTTCTATTGTAACTTGCTTGATGTTGTTGATTCCCCTAATTTGCTTCTCTGCCTTCTTTAAATTCCAAATCTGATGTGCTTGTGGTTGGTGCCTGATTTTGTGTTTGAGCAAAATAGTAAAACAAAATCTTCTCCTGTTGGCGAGTTTATGTTCGTGACAGGTGCATAATTATGGGTTTAAAAATAACCCTATAAAATCATAAATGTACCTGTTCCGATTTTTTTTAAATGTACGTACCTGTTACAAGTTATAATGCATAATTATGGATAATGTTGGCTATTCTTTTTATCTTGTTACTGATATTGTTGGCTGTGCTTTTCCTTTGGAAATGCCTGAGGAACAATAAGGCATACTTTATTGCAAATAGCATTAGTGATTGGATATTGCCTAAGGAACAATGAATTATAATTAGCTTGGCTGCTGTGGCATTTAAGAGTTCAATATTTCTTATATGCTTTGTGTATATCCAGTGTCAAGAACTTTGATTCTCGGTTGATTCATAAGTGCTATGTGTATATACAGAAAATCTGAAATGGCCTTTAATTTGCTCTGTTTTTTCGGGAGTAAATATGGCAAGATGATATGAACTTAAGACTTATTGAAAACTTGTGGCTATGTTGTTTGCCCTAGCTAGAAAATTCATGTGCTACTTAGCTGTAAGTCCTGGCATTTTTCTTTGACATAACCAATGGTTTTGTTTCAATCTCTAATCTTAGTCTTCTGATAGCCAGATTTGGTGCTTGAGTCGATACCACCCTACTGATCATGTGGTTCTGTACGCATGAAAGAAAGTGCACTAGTCCTCCATTGTGTTTTGTCTTTTTCCAATTGTTTTCTGCCTTTATTTTTATATTTACAATTAACTTAGTATCTTCTGTAGAAGCTAATAGCTTCACAAAGAATCATCATGGAAAAAAGAAATACTTGCCTGAGCTATTTTCTCAGTTTAGGAACAATAAAGTAATATTTTTAGGCATCCTTAAAACATTGGTTAAAGGACGTCAACTATTCATGCAGCAATGCATAAGCTGCTGCAATTCATAGTAAAAATAATTTTATTGGACAAACTTGTTTCTGAGGAGTTTTTTAGTTATTTATTCTTGCAGCACTACTGAAAAATATTTTAAAGACTAATATGTCAGGTTGAGATAATGTTGAGGAATGCTTGTCTGATTATCTGCTAGAAATAAATAATGAAGGAATTTCATATTCATTCATTGTAGGAGCATCCAAAAACTCTAAAAGGGAGTTAAATTGATAGAAACACCAATGGAACGGCAGGGTCGTGATTATGCAGCTGCTTCTCCGGCATATGCTCAACAACAGCGACAAGCTGTAAATATGCAACAACAGCAACAATATGGATTTCATCCCCAACCTCAACAGTTTCCTTCGTCAGTGCATGGCCCTCCTTTTCTACCCCCAGGCCCAGGACATCCTCCTATGCAACAATTCCCGTACCCTCACCCCATGCAGCAGCAGCAACTTCAACAGTTACACCCTCATGCTCCTCCCCCACCTCATCTTCATCTTCAACAGCAGCATCAAGCACCACCAGCTTTCCCTTCTCATTTTCCTCCTTCCCTTGTTCCATCTCCCTTTCATGGTCAATACGACTCTACTCCACCCCCAGTTGCTCCTCCTTCTGATCCTGAGCTCCAAAAACGTATTGACAAACTTGTTGAGTATTCTGCTAAAAATGGTCCTGAATTTGAGGCCATGATACGTGAAAAGCAACAAGACAATCCTTCCTATAGTTTCCTCTTTGGAGGGGAGGGACATGGTTACTATCGTTACAAGCTTTGGTTGTCAACACGCCCCCCAAGTGGTCCTTTCAATCCACCTTTTCCATCATCCTCCATGCCTGTGATTCATCCTCCTCCAAATCCAATGATGAACCCATCTCCTTTAAATGCTCCCCCAATGAATGCTGCTGCAATTAGTTCTTCAGCTTCAATGCTAGGTCCACCTCAAATGAACCCCCTTCCTTTCCAGCAGTACCACCATCAGCATCCTCAGCCTTTTGGGCTTCATGGTCGGACTGATTATGATCAGGCATCCAAGTCCTATAAAGGGATCTCTGGCCCACTTCCATCTGATGTTGCAATGGATCTCAATAATGTTCTCAGTAGTCTAAATGGTACTAAAGAATCAATTAAAGGTGCAAAAATTTGGTTCATGCAGAGATCTGCATTTGCACCAGCTCTAGCAGAGGCACTTAGAGACAGAGTTTTTACACTGGATGACATTGAAAGGCAGCTGCATATCATATATCTTGCCAATGACATACTTTTTGACAGGTAATGTACATTATCATCCAACAGTTATGCGAAGTTTTTTGGCTGCCTTTTCAAAAATTTAACTTGTTTACTGCTTCTTTGTCCTTGAATGACAACTGCTGTGCACCATTGAGCTTACTAGATAGACAATATATTTCAAAGTAATCGTCTATGGTCCTATGTAATGCTGTGCGACTTTTGGTGAACCTTGCTTTCTAAGACATCTACATGTTTGTGGTGTTGATGAGTATTTTTGTGGACCAAAATCTTCAAGGTCATTTTCTGATCAAAGTTCCCTCAAGATCAAACAGAAAATATTCTCTTAAGAATTTTGCTTTTATTCAGAAAATAGTATGGATATACTTTTACTTGATATTTTGTTTCTTTATTGAAGTGCAGATATAAAGGTTGGTTACCATATGTCTCTTCCTTTATTTTCCTTCTTCATTATGGTTCATATATTTCTGTAACAGGTGTTACAACTGTTGATCCATCCTTTTTTCTAATTAGTAAACAACTTAGTTATCCCCAGGGTACAAAATCATGTTACGACATCAATTGATTCTAACGTATGCAAATGTAAAAGTTTAAAGGAATTAGTTTAATATATTTTCCTGGATATTTTTAATTACAAAAGAAAAGAAAGTTTAATAGTATAAGGTGAGAACAGTACAAAAGCTGATGGCAAGAGATCCATCTAATACAAAAGAAAAGAACTATGACTCTTTAATTCAAAAGAGCTTTTTAACATTCTGTCCAACCAAATTTTTACGGTCAATAATGAAATGTTCAATTTGATTAGCATTTAAATTATATTTATTGTATTAAATCTTGAAAGTTTTACTACTAAGTGTTTGGAGAAAATATTTTTGTTAAAACGGTTACCTGTTGGTGAGGTGTGGGATGATTTTTATCTGGGAGGTTGGTTAGTTGCTTCTACATTTATGTGAAACTCAGCAGTTCTTGTTTAGCATATGTACACCCAGCAGATGAGGCTAATTAATTTCAGGCCCCTGGCACTTTTTTTTTTTTTTTGGACAATATATGTGTATTTTGGGTGATAAATCATCTGTTTTTCAATACTACCAACTAATCCAGTTTTGAGTTAGGTTGACCCTTATTGAGGGGAAACCTGATTTTTAACGTTTACAAAACTTGAACATGAGACCTTCAGATTTGTTAAGCATCTTATTACTGAACCCAACCACCATCAATGGGAAGCAGCAATTTTTTCCGTAATATACCTTAAAGATATTTGGACTGACAATCTCCTCTTTCTCTTGCTTGATTTCATCCTAGTTTTGAGTTTTAGCATAACATGCATGTTATTGTGGATTCTCCTTTGTGCCATCCTTGATTTCTGTACTGCTGATTTACAGTTTGAACCGGAGGGCAAGTAGTCACGACCTTGACAATGAAGCCCTTGCATTTAAACCTGTTCTGGGTTCTATGCTCGCAAGGATTAATCATAATCCTCAAAGCAATGAGGAATACCGGAAACGATTGCATCAAATGGTGGAGTTCTGGGCTTCTAAAGAAGTTTATGATCAAGAGACTATATCTTTACTAAAGGCTGAGATGATTGGTGGACCACAAACAAATTCTTTTCCTGGGCCTTCAAAGGATTTATTATCCGCTTCATCTGATTCAACTGCAGGTAATACACCTCATTTTAGAAAGTTGACCAATTTTCAAGAGATGCAATGTTAATAATTGATTTTGAAGTTCTTCCTTGAAAAAAAAAAAACTGCGACACGACCTACACCTCTGCATAAAGAATTTGTCTCCACAAGTATATTTTCAAGGCAAATTCTGTTTCCTTGATTTTACCATCCATAAAAATATAATAGGCTATTTTTCTTTAGTTTTTCCTGAAACATCAAATAAATGTCAAAGCTGCAGAATTGCGATTCACACTCACTGACCATCTATGATGCCACCCGTATACGATATGATTTGCCATTAAATTAGCCATGGCTTTTTAATAAGATATTCACTCTTGAGATTTGGTTGATTCGTGACGATATTCATGATACCTTCTCTCCTTCTAATTGCAGGAATGCTGCAGCAAGCTCCGAACCATATTGGCCTGCAGTGGCCATCCGATAGGCCAGTTTCTGGTTCAGGTTTGCCTGAGCAAGATCATCCTGAGAAGCATGCTGCTCTAGGGCAGTCCATGCCACCATCTATGCTATCTAAGCAATTTCTTCCGAATTCTGCTCCTCCTGGTGCTTTTGCAGGGTCCATGGTGATTCCCTCATCTGTTCAGCCAGCCAATCAACCGCCAGCTGCACATTTGATGTCTCCTTCGCCAGCTGGCACCGGTGAAAAGTTACCACCATATCCATTGTTCCCACCTGGCCTTATTCCCGGAATGGTGAGAAAGATGCAGATTGGAAGTGGTGTTCCGTATTCTCCTATGAGCCCTTTAGACATCCCAACAATGATACCACCATCAACTGTACCACCATCAGATACTCTGCAAAGTGTATCAAAGTTCTTTAAAGAGATTGGAGAGGTTAATCCTTCTGAGGGCCCAATGAGATCTGATTCAAGAGATGATGAAGATGGGTATGAGGGAGAATATGAGATGGAGCCTCAAGTGAGGAAGGGTGGTGCTTGTATCCCTCCACCCTCAAACTTGCAGGTGGATCCGGAGACAGGGACGTATGCTGATGGAAGTGTGGAGCGGATACCGGGATCAAGTGGGTCGGGGAGGCTAGGTCTTGGGGCCACAGCCAATCCCAATGAGGTAACTCAGTATGATGATGTATATACGTCCTACAGGAAGCAGAGAAGCACCACTTACCACTCTTCAATGAGTGCAAGAGGACCACCAGCTAGATGAAAACTAGAGGGTAATGTAGTTGCATTAGACTAAGCATGTTCGTAATTTGGATTCTCTGAAGTTTAAAGTACCTCCATAAACTTCAAGGGAGGGTGACACAAGAAATATCTGAGTTCTTACCACCTTTTCCTTTTACACACCCTCATTTTGCTTTGTGTCTCTCTGCTTTAGACACACTTCATAAACTTCTAACTTGAGAAGATCTGAATCAGGCTTATGTAATTTTGTTTTGTTTATCTTTATTTGAAAGGGTGCTTGTAGAATTTATGTTTTTGTTAGCCAAGGGCTGCTGGTCTTTTCCATGGGTTTTGCTTTCACATTCAGTACATATGTACAATATGAATCTAGAAGTTACAATTAATACGCGCTTTCTTTCTTACTATTTGTATGTTGTTTCACAACCCAAAAAAAATTATTTAGTTCTTGACAACTTAAAATTTTAAAATTTTGATAATGGGGAAATATAACTTTTCTCCATGATAAGTTTAGTTCTTGAATTTTGACTTATGATGACTTGATCATTATAGTTTATTCATTTTTGTTTCACAACCCAAAAAAGTTTAAGTTGTTCTGAATTAAAATTTAAAATTTGTGTCGCAGATAAGTTTAGGGATCAAAAATTATACTTTCCCCGTAAACATGTATAGACTAAAAACTGAAAGTAAAGACATTTTCCATAAAAACTGAAGTTTGTTTTAGGGAAAAAGACAAAAAAAAATACATTTCAAATATACAAAAAAAAACAAATAAGGGTGTTGAATTTCAATGATTCCAAATTGATTAATTTGGAATTTTGAAATGTTGACAAATGTGAGAAATTACATAATAACTCTTTATTTTATTTTTTAAAATCCTTAAAACCCCTTATTGCCCACCAGTGATCGGTAGCGACAGCCCATCATCGGAGCTCTGGTGCCCTTACCGTAGTCTAGCCGCCAAAGCTCTGGTGCTGAACATTTTTTAATAACTACTTTAGTTTCGCTATTAACTACTCAAGTTTCTATATTGACTACTTTAGTTTTGATAATGACTACTTTGGCTGTCTACCGACAAAGTTCTTAATATATTTGTGAGTCTGAAGTAAGATTAGCTAATAGCAAAATCAAAATAGTTGATACCAAAACTATGAGTAGTAAATATTAAATAGAATCCCTTTTGCTAAGTAATTTCTAATAACTATTTTTGTTTTACTATTTACTACTCCCTTTCGGTATTAACTACCCTTATTTTGGAAATTAAAAAATATATATTAAGAACTTTGTTGGTAATCAGCCAAAATAGTCAATATCAAAAGCAAAGTAAGCAATAAGGAAATTTGAGCAGTTAATAGCGAAACAAATGTAATTACTAAGAAATGTTCGACAAATACCATGGTTATTACTTTAGTTTCACTATTAACTACTCAAGTTTCCGTATTAACAAAGGTTATGAAACCCGAACCGATAACTAAACCTAGTTAAGAAACTTTGGGTTAAGGGTTAGTGAATCAAACCAAAGTATTAATTAAAAAATATAATTTAATTAAAATAGGTAAAACATTCATATTTTAATAATAAAAAATATTTTGTTAAACAATAAAAGTAATATAATTTTTTTTCCAATAAAGAGAAACACTGTATATATACATCAAGTAAAGCCAACGAAAGTCTTCCCTCTTTTTTATTATTTATGAATGAAAATTTTAAATTTATCTATAGCTAAGGAAAAAATATCCAGAAATTAAAAATTAAAGGTAGAAACTTAAAACTTCAAAGAACCTCCAGCAAACCGATCTCTTCCTTCCCTCCTCTACATCTTGACAATGTGATGATGGACAACTATAATTATGAGAGGATGTGCAATATTATTGTTCTGGTGTAGAACCAGATATGTCTAGCCAGATGGGCTAGTGCTTTGATCTTGGATCGGGTGGCCCTGCCGGAGTATCTGTGGTCAAGATATCTGGGAAAGCACGGGATCACTGTACACACAATAGGCTCTTCGCCAAGGGGGATGGGGGATGTGTTCAGTGGGATAGTCCACAGTAATACTGAATGTAAATAGGTTTTAGTTGGAACGTGTGTACCTTTAGGGTTTGACCTTTGTATTTATAGAGTGTACCTTAGGTAGGATATCCAGTATCTATCGTGATTCATGGCCGTTATATCATATCTGAGATATGATTTCCGATATACTGATATTATAGATAATAGCGGGATTACCCAATATCATCGGAGTATCCCGAGATTGGGTCTATCCCTTAATGGGCCATATCAGCGTTGGGCCTGATGGGGATCCGTAACAGTTGCCCCCCAGCTCGGTAGTTCAAGTTTTTGAGCTGTCGGGATGTATCTCGCCGTTATGCCTGGCTACTCGGCGAGGTCTCTATCTGTTTGCATGGCCCGAGGTCTAGTCTCAAAGGTTCGTGCTGATGCCGGGGTGCTAGATGATCTATGGTCATGTCTCCGGGCCCAGGCTAAACGTCGTGGTACTATGGAATCCGAGGTGTTTCCAGCTATGTAGTCGTACCTCGAGGTCAGTGTCTCTCTGCCTTTACCATCATTGCCCCCTGACACCTGTCTTCTTTAGATTGGCTTCGGGAATGCAACCGCCCTGCTTTGCCATCAGCGGTTTTCGTGCGCATTTAATGCCCCTAGTGCGTCGCACGTCACCCCTACGAGTAGGGTGAATTTTCTATTTTACCCCCGACTCTTCAACTTTGCTTCGTATTTCCCTCCATTTCTCACTCTTCTCCCTTCATTTGGCACTCTGCTCTCGCGACTATCTCTGTTTTCTCCGTCATTAAGCTCTTTCCGCCGCTACATCAATATTCCGTGCATCCCCTTTACTCAGGTAAATGTTCTTCTATTCTGTTACTATTTTTACCGCTTTCGTGGTTTTCATCTGTCATTCCTTCTTCTTGTTTGCGCGTATTTCTGGATTTCTGGTTTTGTCAAAGTAATTTCCAGTTAGAGTTTCTAGGTAGAAATAGGATTCTGGGTTCCCCCCCTTGGATGCATATCCCCTTTTTGTTGGAATATCCCCTGTCTGGTTTGGCTTCTCCTGCGTCTCATCGACCATTTTGTGCCTGTTTTAGGTCCAAGTTCTGTATTTTGATGGGTAAGACTAACCCTTCGTCATTTCCAAACCAAGCACTAACCCCAGAAGAAGAAGAAGAAGCGCTACGCGCCCGTTTCCCTAGGGCCAGCTACTGGGTATTGGGTTCCCCTTTGCCTGAGGGGGAAAGGTCTAGCACATTACTCCATGGTGGTTCGTGTTGGGGAAGTGTTGGGGGGTCCCGTTCAGCCTCTGCTAGGAGCCCAAATGCTCGTCCTGTTCTAAGTGGATTGCCGAACCTCGTAGGCCAGGGTGTACCCGAGGCCATCCCGATCGAACCTCTCAATTACTACGAGCCCCATCCGCGCGTGAGGGAGGAGTCTATGCCCGAGGGATACCTCGGCCCCTGCTGGGATTGTCTCGCCTCTAGTTCACACTATATCGCGAGCGGCCAGGATTCCCTGGCGGATGCTACCCTCGGCTCCTGCCGGCATAGGTCTCCCGCGATTTCTACCTCGGCCCTTAGAACCGGGCTTCGTCCTCTTTCTTTCGTTAACATGCATGCGTCAGGTATACCCTCAAGTTAATGATCTTTGTCCTTTTCTTTTATTTGTTTCTAGGTCTAAATGGAGTCACCCCCCTCGCTTGATAGGACCCCTTCAGTGACTGGAGAATCAGACTCTGCCAGAACACTTCAAAGTCTTCTAGCGAAATACCCCTGGGTCGCCCATGGGGTACTAACGACCCAATCCTTAATGTCGCAATCCGACATCGCCAGGCTGGAATTGGGGGATACTTCCCGTTGTGCTCTTTGTCCGCCTTCGACTGGAGAGCCTGTCTGTGCCATTAGAGAAGGAACCAATCCCTCGTTTTTCTTTTTCTTCAGAGATTATGCTACCTGGCTCGGTATTCGCTTCCCGTTTACCGAGTTTCAAATGGCAGTCTTAAGTTACCTCCGACTAGCTCCTACTCAGCTCCATCCCAATGGGTGGGGCTTCGTTTTGGCCTTCGAGCGCCTGTATCAATCCTTTCCGCAGCCCATTCCCGCTAAATTATCCATATTCTTTTATTTCTTCAGCCCTTTCACACCTCGGTCTGATAAGAATAATGAGGACTTGAGAGGTTTGACATCCCTCCGAGGTGTACCCGGCCGGAAACTTTTCTATCCCTTCTCTGATTCTTTTAAACATTTCAAAACCAGTTTCTTCAAGGTTGTTGCTATTTCTGAGCAACAACCTTGGTTCCTCTATGGTCCTGAATCCAAGGATGTGGAATGGAAGTTCCCGCCGTACTGGACCGTGGAGTACCACAATAAGGATTCTACCAGTTATCAAGTAGACGGGGATGATCTTCCCACCGAGGATGTCATCTCGGTGTCGCAACTGGTAACCGATGTTAAGGTGCACGGTATAAGGACCGTAGCTTGGATACTTTCTCATATTGTGTCCAAGCTTGTAGCAACGCGGCGTATATTCTCCCTCATTGTGTCTGATTTACGCTTTATAATATTCGTCCACTTAATTATTTTGATCTTATCCTCTAATCCGGCTTGTTTTCTTTGTTTGCAGCTCAAACGATGAATTTGCTTCCCCCTTACCTGGCTCACATGAATCCCGGCGAAACGTGCTGCTGCCGAAGCTAGTCGGGGATGGGTACAAGCTGTATCCCAAGCTCCAGCGTCCAAGAGGACTCGGATCTCATCCTCAGTCGATGTCTCTTCCTCTCCTGTCGCTGGGCAACTTCAACCCCGTCAGAAGGAAGCTGTGGCTGAGGAGGCTCAACCTTCTTCTCAATCCGTCCGGCTACGCCTTCTCCTCCTCCTCCTCCTCCCTCTAAGCTGCCGCGCGGCTTGGCTTGGGAAAAGGGGGTAACTGAAGAGCTCAGCGTTGCGTTTTTCCCTCCCTGTCGGTTCCTTGACACTGCTATCCCTTTGACCGAAAGCGATGAGTGTTTGGTTCATTCTGTGCAGCATCATTTGCTGCAAGGGGTTGGCTTGGTGCAATCCATGCTTCATCTTAAGCACCAAGTGGTCGGGATCTCGGCAGAAAAATAGCACATGGAGGCGGAAAGAGATCTGGCCGTGGCGGCGAAGAAGAAGCTGGAGAAAGAGCTGAGTGCCATCCGGGAAGGGGCTGGGAAAACCGCTGATGAGCTGAAGTCCACCCAGGATGATCTGGCGAAGACGAGCTTCGAGCTTCTTAACCTACAAACTGCTCATTCCCAATGCCTGGATGCCCTGAAGACGGTACAGACTCAACGAGGGAGTTTGGCCGAGGAGTTGGGTGAGGTCAAGGCCGAGCTTGAAGACACCAAGAAGGCCCATGCCAACTGTTCCTCGACCGTGGCGGCGACTGCCAAGGATGCCTTCAACATAACCTTGGCCCAGATCCACCACTGGAATCCTGACGTGATGTTGGATCTCAGCAAGTGCCATTACCGTGCGTACGTTCACCAGGGCTAGTTCTTCCCTCCTCCTCCGTCTCCGGAAGATGCTTCTGTGTAGGAGCTTGACGGCTTAGGGCAGGGAAGGGAGGGAGATGCAGAGGTCTCGCCCGACACTCCTTCTGAAGAGGGGATGGGTCAAGAGAAGCCGCCGTGTCCGACCCCTGAAACGCTGAGGTGGTTCTCGTCTATAGCTCCTTGTTTCAGGCGTCTGTGCCCTTTTTGATTTTGTATTTGTCTGGCGTATGTGCCGGTTGTATAAACAAATTTTAACTACCTTATTAATATATTGCTATATTGCTTTCTAATTCTAAGGTAAGTTTAAAAATTTCATGACCGGGCCAGGGTCTTTAATTATGCAGATCTGCGTTTTCTTCCAGACTTGTCGTCTGGGAATCTTTGGTAGGGTTTTCTTACTATAACCGCGTAGGGTATTTATTTTAACCGCACTACCAAGTTCCGGCTCCCTTGTCCGGGTTCATCGCCAAGATAAGGGCAAACTGTCACATGTTTAAGCCGCGGTGTCCGCAACGCGAGGCTAAACATTTTGACCTGATCAGGGTCGGAATGACAATTCATCTTCTTATTTTGGAGCGAGCGTTGACTCGTCAATTTTGCAAAGACCTATACAGGAAACTTCACATTGCTCGTAACTTTGGGGCACATCGACGGCCTAGTGTCATCCATCTAGATGGGTTTAATTGAGACCGAGTTCAGGGACCTCGGTGTAAAACTTAAGTTATTAGTGGCATGCATCTGAAAACTTCCACTGAGGATTTCTTCATTAAGACGAAAATCAAACTCCAAAGAGCTCATAATGTTATACGAAAATAACAAATGTAAATGACATAAATTTAAATACTGAAAACAGAAAAATAACCAGGCTCAAACATGGGGTGTCTGAGGTTGTACGTGTGCCGAGCCGAGGTCTAGCTGTAGTAGATCCTCAACTTGTCGGCATTCCAAGTTCTTTTGATGGGCTTCCTTCCTAGGTTTTCCAATGTGTAAGCTCTATTGTCCAGCATCTCTTTGATCCGATAAGGACCTTCCCAATTTGCTGCTAGCTTTCCATCTCTGGCGTTTTTATTTCCCACATCTGCGCGTCGAAGTACTAGGTTGCCCCTGTTGAAAGAACGGGGTCTGACCTTCTGATTATACTTTGCCGTGATGAGTTTCTTGGTGGCTAGCTCCTTGCAATGCTCCATGACTCTGATCTCGTCTATCAGGTCTAGCTCTGTCCTTGCAGTGCTTTGGCCTTCCTCCATGACGGCAGCCCTATCTCAACCGGGATCATTGCCTCGCATCCATAAGTTAACCGGAAAGGGGTTTCCTAGGTTGAGGTCTGCACGCTGGTCCTATACCCCCACAGTACACTGTAGAGTTGTTCGACCTAGTTGGACTCTGCGTCTTGCATCCGCTTCTTTAAGCCGTCTAGGACGACTTTGTTGGCTACTTTGGCCTGGCCTTTTGATTGTGGATGCTCGATCGAGGCGAAGTGCTGCATAACATCAAGGTCCGACATCATATCCTGGAACCCTTTGTCTATAAACTGGGTCCCATTGTCCGTGACTACTTCAGCTGGGATTCCGAATCGAGAGACAATATTATGACGAAAAAACCTTTGTATCTGTGCCGAGGTTATAGTGGTTAAAGGCTTGGCTTCGATCCATTTAGTAAAGTAGTCTACCGCCATAATGAGCCACCTAAATTGCCCAGGGGCTGTTTTGAATGGCCCCAAGAGATCCATTCCCCATTTGTAAAAGGGTCAAGGGGCCGAGACGCTTTTTAATTCTGATGGCGGGGGCCAAATAATCTTGGCGTGTTTCTGGCAACTCTCACATCTCTTGACGGCTTCTTTGGCGTCCGTCATCATGGTTGGCCAGTAATATCCGGCACGCAAAGCTTTCCTAGCCAAAGCCTTGCCCCCTATGTGGTGGCCGTTGACTCCTTGGTGTATCTCGGCCATCACATATTTGGCCTCAGATGAACTCAAGCATCTCATCATCGGAGAGTGCAAACCTTTTCGGTATAGCTGGTCCTCGATCATCGTATAGACGGCGGCTTCTCTAATCAGTTTCTTTGCTTCGGCTGAGTCCGTCGAAATAATCCCTCTCTCTAGGTAATCCTCAATCGGTCTTCTCCAATCAGTGGCCGCCGAGATAGTCATGATACAGCTCGACTTTGTTAAGTTTTGTTGGATCATGGTCCGGTGGTTTCCCGGGCCTTTGGTGCTGGCAAGTTTGGAAAAGATGTCGGCTCTAGTGTTTTCTTCTCTTGGAATGTGGGTGACAATCACCTCTTCGAAGCCGAAGATCACCTCCTTTGTCTTATTGAGATACTTCACCAATAAATGACCTTTTGTATGATAAGTGCCCTCGATCTGTGCTGCTACGAGCTGCGAGTCGATGAAAACCCTTACTCTCTGTGCTTCGTGTTCTCCGGCCTGCAATAATCCGGCAAGCAAGGCTTCGTATTCGGCCTGGTTATTTGAGGTTGGGAACATCAGTTGAAGGGAGTGTTCAATGGCAACATCCTCGGGGCTTTCAACTATCATTCCAGCTCCGCTACCCTTTGCATTTGAGGAGCCATCAACATAAACCTTCCATATTTTGTCTTGAGCTTCGTCGGTCCTATCCGCCGAGGTGAGTTCCCTCACAAAATCTGCCAACGCTTGTGATTTGATTGCATGTCGGGCTTCGTAGGTGATGTCGAACTCGGACAACTAGATGGCTCAGCTGGTCATTCTTCCTGCCAAGTCCGGTTTGTGTAATATTTGTCGGAGCGGTTGGCTAGTTCGGACTACTATTCGATGTCCCTGGAAGTAAGGCTGGAGCCTTCTTGCCGAGACGAGTAGGGCGAAACCCACTTTTTCAAGCTTCTGGTATCGTAGTTTCGAGCTCTGTAATGCCTTACTTACGAAATAAACTAGGGCCTGGCCGACTTCGGTTTCTCTCACCAAGGCCGCACTCACTGCTTCTTCTCCAACTGACAAATATAAGAATAAGGGCTCACCCGGATCAGCCTTTGACAGGACTGGTGGGGTCACCAGACAGAGTTTGATCTTTTCAAAAGCTGCCTCGCAGTCCGTGTTCCATCCTCCTTGCGTTTCCTTCTTTAACAACCTAAAGAACGAGAGCGTGTTCTCAGTCGACCTTGGTAAAAACCTGGTAGGTGCGGCCAAGCGGCCGGTCAGCTGCTGGACTTCCTTCTTCGTCCTTGGGGCCTGCATGTCGAGGACGGCCTTGCATTTATCAGGATTGGCTTCGATTCCGCGGTTTGTCAACAAAAAACCCAGGAATTTCCCGGCTGGGACTCCAAATGCACATTTGGCTGGGTTCAAACGAATATGAAATCTTCTCAACTTGTCAAATGTTTGCTCCAAATCCTAGACATGGTTTTCCGAATCTTTAGTCTTCACAATCATATCATCAATATAAACCTCGAAGTTTTGTCCGATCTGGTCAGCGAAAAGCCGTGATATGACCGGGCCCTAAATCAATCGAACAAACATAAGCAGCTTGAACGTGTCGAGATGAGCGCGTGGATCCTGAGTCCCATCATACTTCAGGAGGTGCATCAAATCTAAATTCTTTGGATACGGTGCACTGGCAATTTCCTCGGAGAAAGAGCTTCGATTGAGATTGGTCGGATACTTCATCTTATACTCTCTGGGGGAACCCCGAGGCCGGGATATTTTCTTTGTATCTCGGTCTTTGGGTTCCGAGATCCGTTCCAGCCGGAGCTTTTTCAAGGTCGTAGTTCTGCCTGTATCCCGCCGCGCTGACCTCGGTCCTCCACTATAAGATGGACTACTGGTATCTTGTGTCATCCTTTCCTTCCCTCCTTGCGGGTCTTCACGGCCCCTGCTCTCATAGAACGTCTCAAACTTCTTAAATCGTTCCTCCATCATCTGTTGTATTACCCTTAGATCTTCCTGGCGCTGGAGATTATTACGCTTTTCATGTTCTCCATTCGCCTCAGCATTGACTCCTGCGCTTTCTACAGGAGGATGACGTCTGGATTAGGAGCCGAGATCTCCGTTGTCGCTGGATGACGAGTTTTGTGGACAACAGGAGGGGAGGATGCCGTGTTAGAAATGTTCCCCTCCAGGATATCATCTGGCCGCTCTTGAGCTTGATGGTGTTGATTAGCCTCGGCTCGTGGTGGATTTCCAGGCTGAGGATTCAGACTGCTGCTTCTCGTGTTAGCCATCGGTGGTCACGAGGATCGTAATTTAATGTTCCCACGGTCGGCGCCAATGTTCTGGTGTAGAACTAGATATGTCTAGCCAGATGGGCTAGTGCTTTGATCTTGGATCGGGTGGCCCTGCCGGAGTATCTATGGTCGAGATATCCGGGAAAGCATGGGATCACTGTATACACAATAGGCTCTTCGCCAAGCGGGATGGGGGATGTGTTCAGTGGGATAGTGCACAGTGATACTGAATGTAAATAGGTTTTAGTTAGAACGTGTGTACCTTTAGGGTTTGACCTTTGTATTTATAAAGTGTACCTTAGGTAGGATATCCAGTATCTATCGTGATTCATGGCCGTTATATCATATCCGAGATATGATTTCCGATATACTGATATTATAGATAATAGCGGGATTACCCAATATCATCGGAGTATCCCGAGATTGGGTCTATCCCTTAATGGGCCATATCAGCGCTGGGCCTGATGGGGATCCGTAACAATTATATTGATGTTTTTTTTATAAAAAAAAAACAGATATCACAGTTCACGGGAAGAGCCAAGCTTAGAGAAACACATCATGTCATAACATCAGAGATTTTTTTTCCTTTCTTTACAGCTTGAAGTCTTGAACTTTATCTCTATACTCGATGCCTAGCTTGAAAACCACAAGTAACATGAAGTCGCCCTAAATCTTCTAATATCTTTCTTTATCTCTTACTTCCATATTTTCTACTCTAAAACCTTTGTCACTTCATTCTTTACTATGATTTTTCAAGAATTTTTCGGTAAGTTGTATCTCCTTGACTTATTATTTTCCATCTCTCTCTCTCTCTCTCTCTCTCTCTCTCTCTCTCTCTCTCTCTCCTTTTCTTCTCATTTTCTTGAAACTTCTTGTTGCCGGTGTTCTTGACTTTTCAGGCGAGTAAAACATGACTCAATAACCCCCCAAGCCTAGCGGGTTATATGAGTTACTCCCGAGTTGAGCTGATTCACGCTGGGTTACCCCCAAGTCAGATCCTTGCCAAGTCTTGGCATCAACTGGACCGGACAAGTAGTAGGGTGGTCATTTTCAGAACCATGCTATTAACTATTTTTGTTTGAAAAATTCAAAAAAATATGTTAGATGGCCATAGCTTTGGCACTGGCTAGTTTTGTTTCTTCTTTTTCTTTTATAATAAATTTTTAGGAAAGTGGTTGGGCTCACCCACAATCTAAGGGTAGGCGAAGTCTCCTTTCCTCCTAGGTGATACCAATGTTGGGTAGATCGAGCCGTCTATTACCCTCCTCAGGCGTTTACCTAGGCACCCAGGAGTTAGGATGCCTTCCTCAGCGCTCTGACCAACTTCAGGATTGAACCCCCTCTTTTTGGTAAGAGTGCCCGACCCCTTTGCCAGTTAAACCCAAGGACGAGGGGTGGCTAGTTTTGCTATTAATTACTCAAGTTTCCATATTAACTACTTTTACTTGAGATATTTTTTTAAAAAAAAAAATATTAGACTATCGGGCCTCTGATGACCAGTCGCCAGTGCTGGAGTGCTAGCAAGGTCACCGGAGCTCTGGTGGCGCGCCGCTGCCGGCGGTCACTGATGGTGGAGCTCCAGCCCCAACAAGGAATTTTAACGATTTAAAAAAAAGGGTAATTATGTTATTTCTTACCTTTTTCAACATTTCAAAATTTTAAATTAGTTCATTTAGAATTATAGAAATTCAACACCTTTATTTGTCTTTTGTATATTCGAAATGTATTTTTTTGTCTTTTTGTCTTTGTTTTTATTTTATTTCATAAAAAATTTAAAATTTATAAAAATATTCGTAGCCGTGTAAAATTTAATTTGATTCTTACCCACCTAAACATTTATTTATGTATTTGTTGGGTACACGCATTTGACTTCCAAAGCAAAAGGCATGATAAAGCATAAATTATTGTAATACTATTATGTGATGTGGCAGGGGCAAAATTGAATATTCTTTAGTTTATCATATTTGGCTATTTGCCAAGCTTATGAGGCATATCGGTGATTTTGAGAAGATAAGGATCCATTGAGGATGCTTATATTATTTCCCGTTTTTATTATATGGGGTTTAAACTTCTCATGTTGCATAAGAAGAAGAAGATTTCTACACACATGAAATAGTGGGACCCATATATATATATATATATATATTCACTCTTGGATGATTATTATATCACTTTTACACGTATTTCTTTAATGGATGGACATGATCACCATGAAAACATGGACTTTGATTTGGGGGTGTGACTTACCCCCTCATGTTTCCTGAGCCATATGTACGTTTGCCTAAAATCAACAAGGGTATTTTAGAAAGAAATCAATAAAAATTAGAATGTTGTCTTATAATTAGGACCAAAGTTAACTTTTAAATGTTGTCCTATAATTAGAACCGGAGGGAGTATATCACCATCTACGTCAGCCCCACTTAGAAATACTTACTTGTCTTTTTCTCTTTTATTAATATTACATGAAAAATATTTTATATATGTGTGCATGCATAACTTGTTTTTTTTTTTTTTCATCAAAAGTTAGTGGAATATTTTTTTTTCATTTTATAAATAGAAAAGAAATTATGTAATTTCATTCAAATGAGAAATTCAATGTAAAGAGAAATTCAATGTATCTTTTATATTATAAGTAAATTAATTAATCTCATTCATTTGAACATAAAATATAGAGTATATCATATTTTTTACGACTCTTGAATAGTGTAAACATGAAATATTTCTTATATTCAATATTTTTTTGATAAGATTTTATGTTTAATCTTTTATTATAAGAAAGATTGATGTATCATATATTTTATATTTTGAAAGGGATTTGTAAGATTCTAACGTTGTGTAATGTATTTATCATTAGACATCTATCAAAGTGCATATGTTAGTGAATGTATCTTTTGCATTATGGAAAAATTCAGGTAATAAAAAGCATTATTGAAAAATTATATATATATATATATATATGTATGTATATATATATATATATATGTATATATGTGTGTGTGTGGCTATGTAACTCAGTTAGATTTAAATACTACCGAACCTAATTTGAGATTGTTCTTTCAAAAGTATTTTCCAATATATAGGTCAGGTCCCCTTTCATAGAGGTCAACACTGGGTGGAATAAAATGATAATTTTTCATTTTAAATTATCCATTTAATTCAATTTATTGCATTAATGGAAAAAAGTTTACTAATATATAAAGGGTAAAGGATTTCTCCAGTCACTGGAGATACGTTTATCTCCAGTGACCTCAAAACTACGTCGTTTTGGATTAATGAATGATGTTTTTGTAATTTTGTTTACTTTTTTATCATATAAATTGTATCAAAACACCCTTCATTAATTTACCTAAAATTATAAACACACACTTTATTAATTCAAAATGACGTAGTTTTAGGGGTCGCTGGAGATAAATTTATCTCTAATGACTGGAAATACTTTTCCCATATATAAAATATGGAAACTATAACAAATTAAGCTCGTACTATTTATAAACTCATGAAATCCACGAAATTTATGTATAAATTTGTAAAAAAAAAAATTGAAGAATAATTTTTTAAAAAGCAACGCATATATTTAAAAAATTGTAGCTTAATTTACCCCCAAAAAAACTGAAGCTTAATATTTTGATTAATATTATTTACCCTTATAGAATACTCAAGGGTGAAAATCTTACATTCCTTTCTATTATAAGACAAAGAAATAATATTAAAAAGTTAAGCCTTTTCAAAGTCAAAGCGCCATGGATATTATTTCCAAATCCACAGCCTAAAAGTTATCAATATAATTAAATTAAAATCATGGAAATCCTCTAGATTGTATCAATCTATAAAAATTATGCAATCATTATATTCATGCACATAATTATACCATTCATTAATTATTAATAATTCCATTTACTACTTTCTAAGAAAATTATTTTAAAAAAAATCTAAAAAAAAAAACTTTTTTTACCTTCAATAGAAAAGGAAAATTTGCTCAAATAAAATCACATATTGTAAAATTATTACCTAATGGTACTCTACTATAATCCTTGAACAAATACAATTCTTCTTCAATTCTGTGGACATTTCTTCACTCATATGCAAATTTCTTTCGTTTTACAGTTAGATAAAAATAAGTTATCTACACACTACTAAAGAATAATTATACCAATCATAAATATGTTGTACTTGGGTCGATAAACAAATTTAAGGTATATTTACGTAATAATTTTATAGGGAAGGATTTTAAAGGATCTTCCCTAAAAAATACTTACCTTATATTCTTTAGATATTTGTTATAGTTTTCGTTGGCAATTTATATATATATTGTAAAAAGTTTTCATATTTATTACTACCCAAATGCCCCGCATGTTTCTCGCGCTAATTGGTCCCTAAAATCGCCACGAAATTCAATGTCACTCTTAATCTCTCACCACCTACACCTACTGCATGCTCTTTAGGTGTCTCCCCCTCTGCAAAAACGCCTCTCTCTCTCTCTCTCTCTCTCTCTTACTGAAGAACACACTGTGTCTTCGTCTCTCAGCCAAAACCCAAATTTGGGTCATTTTAGTGTGGTGGGGTTATTCATATTATTAATAACCATTTGGTAATAATAATGGGGAGAAAGAGGAGTTCCCCTGTGAGCGTTTTGTTTGGGTGGGTGAGGAAGCAATCTGTGAAAGTCAAAATCTTTCTTGGGGTTTTTCTTGCTTTCTGTGCTTTGGTGGCTCTCAAGTTTACGATTAAGGATCACAATTATTTCTTTATTTCCTCCGAAGCCGTTCACCTCGCTGGGATTATTGTCCTGTTTTACAAGCTTCTCACTCAAAAGACATGCTCTGGTACTCTCTCTCTCTCTCTCTCTCTCTCAAGGATTAGTTCTTTTCTGCGCAATTTTTTTACTCGGTTTGTAACTTTCATGTAAACTGATTGTTCAGGAGAAGACTGTAATTGATCGACATGAGAAGAATTTCTTCTATTGTATTGATGAATCACAATTATATGAATTCTTTGTGTAGATATTTGCAGTTAGTGAATTGGTGATAGTAATGTCTGAAGGACATTGGTGAATATTATATGGGATTTTTCTTTTGATTTTCCCCCTGCAAGAAGTAGATGTTCAAGTTTTCCAGTATTTGATAACATTGATTCAATGGAAATGGATTTTTAAAAAAAAAAAAAAAAAAAAAATTTTCCGGTTTTAATTCCTGGTTTTTGTCAATTGTTTTCCATAGCAATGAAAGTGTCAATTATAAAAGTATTTTAAAGCAAACTTGATGCCCAATTCTACTTGATTTCTGTCTCTCTTTCTTTTGTTCAATTAAATTTTCAAGAAGCTATTTTCTTGCCCATTGAAAGTTAGACAGCTGGCTCCAAACTGGAGTAGTTGATTGCTCGGATGCAACTAGGATCAGGATACCGGTTGATAGTATTAAAAAAAAAAAAAAATTAGACCATCAAACTTCATTGTTCCTTATGGCTGAAGAATGAGGAACTGTATAACAGCTAATTTGTAATCACTATGAGGTTCCAAGGAAGGAATGTAATCACAAAAAAGTGTTTATAACAAGTGAGCAACATGAACTTGTTGTCATTCCTAATCACTTGTTGTGAAACTTTTTGGTGATTGCATTCTTTCATTGAGACCTCATAGTGATTTTATCTAATTTGTATATTTCAACTTTCTAGTGAATGATATAAATCAGAAAAATTTATCAAATTCATATTGCCTTGTCCAGGTCTGTCGCTGAAGATGCAGGAGCTCACAGCTCTGTTCTTAACTGTGAGATTAATTTGCAGCTTCTTGATGGAGAATGACATCCACACTGTGCTGGATTTTATCTCTTTCTTGTTGACATTACTGGTCATATACTGGATAAGGTTCAAGTTGAAATCATCCTATATCAAAGAGCTCGACAGCTTGCGGCTCCCATTTTTGGTAAAGATAGTTTGTGTTTCTTCTTTTTTAACGTTTTGACGAATTTGGTACTCTAAAGATAACCCCAGTATCAATTGACTTCAGTATTTGAAATCATTAATTTTTTTTCAACATACAGAATATTTATTCAGTTAAAGATTGTACAGGATCATTTTAATTTTCTCTTCAAGTTTAATATATATAATATGACTTGAAATGTTTGTTTCACTTAGAGTTAGATGACTTCTTATAAGCCTGATACTGCTGCCTTCAATATCACTAGCAATGCAGAACTTGCAATACTCTCCTAAGGGAATGTTATCATTTTGTGCTATACTAAATTCAGTTTCTTGGATAAACTCTCCCAACACGATTTCTATTTTATTTTACTAACCACATGGTCCGAGCACAAGAACTTGTGTAAGGAATATCGAGTCCCTTACCACTCAATCCAACTACGGTTTGTATATCGCTAAATTTGTTGATCTCTTCCATTTTGCATTTTTTTACACTCAAGTCTCATAACTAATCAGTACTATGAATCAAATGTTCCGAAAGGTCTTTTTCTGATTTAAGTTTTCTTTCTTCTCACTACATACTCCAAAAGGTTATGCTTTACCCCCTTTGACTGGTCTGTATTGGTCTTATTTCAATGCACTGAGTCGTGTGAGTGGCGATACGCTGTTATGGTTTTGCTATGTGCCTAGGTGGTGCCTGCGGCAATCCTTGCGGCAGTGATCCATCCTGCCACAAAATATCATAAAGTGAGTAATATGCTTTGGGCATTTTGTGTATATTTGGAAGCTGTTTCTGTACTGCCTCAAGTTCGCTTTATGCAGAACGCAAAGGTTGGTTCTTTTTTTTTCTTTTTCTTGTTTTGATTTTTGCTAAAAAAATTCACATTGTCTCTTTGATTGAAATCATAACTCTGGTGTGTTCCCAGATGGTTGAAACATTTACAGGGTATTATGTCTTTGCACTGGGTGTTTCAAGATTCTTGTCTTTGGCTCATTGGATTATTCAGGTGAGGCCTTTCTTTTATCTGATTTCTGGCTTAGTATTGATTTTAGGCTAGATTAAGCTGAATCCTTATAAACTCTGTGTGTTGTGTTTAAATAACCTAACCTTCAAAACTTGACATTTAATCTTTTTATAAAATTCTTTTGGAATTGAAAAAAAGAAGAAGAAGAAAAAATCTCATCTGTTTGAAAATATTGGAATTGAGCAATACCAAGCATGCCTGTGAATCTTGTGCAGATCTATGAGACTGGAGGGGCATATTTATTTTTATTAGGGAGTGGATATTTCTGGTTCTTGGCAGCCTTCCTCTCTGAAATGGTTCAGTCATTCATTTTGGCTGATTTCTGCTACTATTATGTCAAGAGGTAAGGACCATCTCTTTACATTATTTTTTTCTATTGGAAAATTAATCTCTTAGTCCCTATAATTTTGACTCGATTATGATAACTTTGTCCTTAAACGTTAACTTGCTGCAACTTATAGACTCCATAATTTTGACTTAGTTGAAACTCAGTCCTTGAATTTTAAATAACTGTAACTCCTTATTCCCTATAATTTTAACTATTTAAAACTTTAGTCCCTAAACTCCATGAAATATATAAAATATAGGGACTGATATTTTAAATGGTTAAAGTTCAGAGAAAAGTTATAGCCAAGTCAAATCTATAGGAACTGAGTTGCAACCGAATCAAAACTATAAGGAGAAAACAATTAATTTTCTGGATAACAAGCGCTCTGTAGATTTTACTAATAAATAACTGAAGTTCATGGATTTATTTTATTTTGGGCTGCAGCATCATGCAAGGCCAGCTCTTGAGGAAGATGCCTGTGTAGTGCAATTATGTCCCCACAGAAACACTGTAAATGAATGTCCAGTGTTAAAAGAGTTAAAGCATAACAGTGACTTTTTAAGGCTTTGATTTTATCATTTTTATATTTGAGTTTCATATCTCTGTGAGGTCAGAGATGCTCATATGAAACCTCATGCTTTTGAGCTTTAAGGTCTTCAACTTTACAGTGACATTTATTTTTATTTCATAAATGACATTTTTCTGTTTGTTGTTGCAAATGAATGAAGTTCTCAACATAAAATTATTGCTGCGGTGTAATTTTAAGTGTATTGTTTGAACTTAGTTCATGTGACATGGTGAGAGAAAGAGGACAAAAGATTGAAATCCTTCCATGAGGACCCTACAAAACAGAAGTGGGCCTCATATCTCTGCCCAATATTTATAAATATATATTAAAATAATTTTTATTAATTTTTCAGCCATTTGAAATTGTTTTTTTTTTTGGAAAATGACACTTAAATACCATATGAAATTCTTAAACTTTAAAAAGCCCATTAAAATTGTGAAATGACGGAGAAGGGATGGGGGCAACCAGGGATTGACATATTTTGCTTCTCTGTCCTTTTATAAGTTTAATGGGCATTTTAGAGTTTAAAAATTTCATATGGTATTTAAGTGTTTTTTTTTTTTCTATCAATTTAAAATAGTAAAATAACCATTTTTAATTATTCAAAATTTTTTTAAGAAGGGCCTAATATTAAAATACAAATTTAAAATTACTTGATTACCCTCAACTGAATTCATACATATTTCTTGTGCGGGTGCCTTGCCTTCCTTTTGGTTTCTCTTCCCTTCATCATGCTTTTGATCCAAAACGCAGTTGATTTACATAAACCTGTCAATCTCTGTGTAAAGCTGCCCAATTGTCATCAATAATATCTCTAATTGTTTGATTATTAATAATATTACAACACCAGTTAAGCTAAGTTAACAGCGTTTATGTCAAGTTGTACCTGACTATCCTAAACTTTAAAAGCTGAACATTAACACCCTCACTTTTAAAAGTATGTTTGGGATAGCGGTGAGAAGCACAAAACGAGTTTCCTTAGAAGAAAAAGCTACTTTTTAGTTTTGGCTGGTGTTTGGAACGACGGTAATCAAAATGTGCTTCTGCCTCAAAAGTTAGGGTACCGTTGAAGTAATTTGTTTTTGGCTTCCGCTTCACAGTGGATTAGCTAGCGCGATGTGTATAGTTTTTTATTTATTTATTAATATTTATCCTATTTGATATTATATTTTTATGGTCACATATACTTATGCTAAGGGGAGAGTGTTGAATAGATTTTGAGCAAAAAAAAGGTTGAATAGATAGGTGCCATTTTTTTTTTTTTTTTTTAATTTCATCCATTAATATATGTAATTCAATATTTCAGTTTTTTCAAATTTAATTTTACTTTCATCCATCAACATTTTACTATCTAACTTCTGCCCTAACTTAATTTTACTTATTCTCTTAAATTATCACAATATATACCTATAATACATATGTATTATTTAATATGATTCATGCAATTTTTCGTCGTTTTCCATCTAAACTTGCTTTTCAAATTATTATCCAACCAAGTTTCAGTTTGAAAAAAAAAAAATTAATTTCACCACCGTCAATATAAACATCAATCATATTTACAATCTGACTTTTATTCATTCTTAAGTCTACAAAAATCATATTTAAAAAAAAAAAGCTACTTCCGTTAACGCTAATCCAAACGGCTCTAAGATTTTGATTACCAATTGTCCAACTCCTTGCTTGCTACCGAGTTAACTTTAACAGACTATGCCATGTCAGACTAAAAAAAACAGATGACAAAGATACATGGCAGATGACGTGGAATTAGGGAGTCTAGGAAATTATAATAAATCAAAACCTTTCCTCATCTCTCTCGCATCTGTTACTCTTCTTCCAGTTTTCTGCTTTTCACAAATTATATAATGGGGGTGATTTCATTTTGATTTTATTTATTATAATTTCTTAGGCTACTTAATTCCACGTCATCAATCAAATATCTTTGTCATCTTTTCTTATTTAGTCTAATATGGCATGTTCTATTAAAGTTAGCTATGTTTTTAACAACAAGGGTTTGGTAATCAAAATCTTTTTAACAACAAGGGTTTGGTAATCAAAATCTTAAAGGTGTTAATAGCGTTAAACTTTTGAAGTTTAGGGTCTCTTGTGCAATTAACATAAGGTTTAGGGGAGTTATGCGTATTTTAGGTTAAATAATTTTTTATTTAAAAATCATCATTTAAACAATATTAAATCTGAATTATTAAAATTTTATTTGAATTATCTAAATTTCACCATATTGATTAACTTTTAATGCTCATCATTCATATTAGCAAGTAAGTTACAAAAAGGTAATAAAATTGATCACTGCAGTAGGTATATCACAATTAACTATAAAAACTCTTTGTTATTTGCATTTGAACCCGTCATAATGGGCTTAGGCCCAATAGATTAGCGAAAGCCCAACAATGATTTTGGGGCTAGTCCATGAAATCTATATAGGTAGCTGGTAAAAAAAAGTAATTTAACTACACACACTCTTTGTTATTTGCATTTGAACCCGTCATAATGGGCTTAGGCCCAATAGATTAGCGAAAGCCCAACACCATATGATTTTGGGGCTAGTCCATGTAATCTATATAGGTAGCTGGTATATCATTGAGGTTTCTAATATAAGACACTTTTCTAGAAGAATTTTGTGATATTTATTGCAAGTTACCAAGTAGGGGTTTATGAATTATATTTTTTTAAATTGTCCTAACTAAAATTTGATACAATTTTCTTCTGCTTCTCGAAAGATAATTCATGATTAAATTCCATTTTCAAATAACTTTAAGATGCACGTGATGATGAGAAGGGGGGCAAGTGTCCACCCTTAAAATCTGATGCCAGGTGATTTTTTTTTTTTTTTACCAGATGTTGCCAAGATCAGCAAGTCCCCACCCCACCCCACATCACATATTCCTGAATGTTTATATATAGACTCACAGTAAACAACTTTTAATAGGTGTTTTTCTTAGGAGGATGGTTGAAAAGCTGATCTTGCCAAGATGATGGTTGAAAAAGAAAAAGAAAACATATTGTGTATCAGTTTATTTACTTATAAAGTTGGCATTAACTTTGCCGGTAACAATTGCATATGTGGAAAGAGCATTTTCAGCTATAAAATACATCAAGATTGCACTTCATAATCGAATAGGAGATTAATGGTTGAATGATTATTTAATACCTTATATTGAAAAAGAGTATTTGATAAAGCATTGATAATAAAGCAATTATGATGGAATTTCAAAAATAAGGCCAAAAGGATATGACATTGTAATTATTCTTATCAGAATATACTTTTATTATTAAAATATATGTCTTGAACTTATTGAGTGTCCATCCTTCATTAATTTCCTAGATCCGGGAGGTTTGAAGTGGTTTATAATAGGGATTGGAATAGTAAGTTTAATCAATAAAATAATTTTTTTAAACATGTCTCTTACCTTGAAATAAATAAATAAATTGCAAGAAAACAACCCTATCACTCACAGAGTGTTATGATTGGAGATGCCCGCTGCATCAATCCACTCATCCTCTTTACCAAAATGAGCTTTTTGCTATCAACCTTCTTAAAGCCTTCATTATGTGCTTAACAATTTTAGTAAGGGTTAAGAGGTGCGATTTTGTTTCAGAAGTTTTTACTGAAAAACAATTTTACCTCGAAAATTTGAAAATGGAAGAAATTTTGCTTGGTCATTATCTCTTTTAATTTTAACCGTTAGTTGACTAAATATAAAGAGCTGAACAATCCACATATCTTCCACGTTATTTTTGTTAAGGTGTAAATTTACTCCGAAAATTCATTTTAATCATTCAATATTCCTTCCTTCTCATCTTGCCACGTAGCCATTTGATTGGGGAATCTCATTGATTTATTGTTGACAATTTGATTCCTCCTTCTCTTCCTTTTTAATTGGCCGAAAATGGCCATAATTATTTGGCTTCCATATTACACTTTATTGGCCAATGGTTAATGTCCAAATAATAGCCAAGTATCACCTCTTTTAACCAAGTTTTCATAAGACAAAAGATCTTGCATTTGTTTCCTCTTCTTTGGCAAAAAATAAGCATGTAATGAGAAGGTTAATGATGTCATTTTATTGCCAATTATATCATTGTCACACTTCCTAAATTGAGCTTAATCAACTACCTAATACAGGCTTATCATCAAGTCTCTAGGCCCAAAATTCAAGATATTACATTTAAATAGAGGTAATTTAGTATATTTATATTCTTCATTTCATCCTTCTAAAATTATAGTTTAAAACTACAAAATATCATCCGCACAAGGTCCCTCAAATTTTCTCTTATATAAAAGGAGGGATGGCTTTACGACATATTATAGGCCACCTGCGTGCCATAAATTAAATTATTTAATCTATTATTATTATTATTATACCTTCAAATAAACGTCATAAATTCCTAAGATATGTGACCACCCAGATAACTATCTAGGAAAAATCATTTTCAGGACCCTTTTTAGAGAAAAAAATTTCAAAAAAGGCCCTCAGAATTCTGAAATCAGGGACTTTTCTGGGATTTTCAGAATCTACGTGAGTTGTTAACGGGGCTAATATAGTTATTAACGGTTGTTAATGAGGCTGATTTAGTTGTTAGAAAATTGTTGTTAATGTGGCTGATTTAGTTGTTAATTAACAACTATCTTAGCCCCGTTAACAACTCACGCAAGATTCTGAAAATCCCAAAAATGATATTTCAGAATTCTGAAGGCTTTTTTTGGGATTTTTTCTCTAAAAAAAAACCCTAAAAAGGATTTTCCCAACTATCGATCCCTAATTTTTCTTCTTAGTTATTTTTGACCGACTCTTTAGGGTTATTACTTATTATAACTTCCAATATACATCGTTTTATACCCCCAAAAAAAAAAAATCTTCCAATATACTATCTGGTGGCTGGTCTGGCAATCTTCATTATCTAAAGCTGTTTAAATGTGTTCGTGGGGCACTCCATATATAGACCTCATATTTATCTTATCTCATGCAATTTTCAAAGACATCACATAGATATCTAGCGTGCGCATCACGTGGGTTTTTAAACTCATAGTAACAATAGTAGAGGCATTAATTAAATGTATGTGAATATTTTTGGAAATTTTTTAATTTAATATTTTAGACCTCTATTCGGAATTATTTTATTAATCCAAGTGGTGTGGCATAAGAACCCGATCGACTTTCATCCTATCATGATATACTACCTCCAGTCCTAATTATAAGACATAATTGACTTTTTTCTAGAGAAATTAAGGAAGCTAAATAACTTATTTAATCATTTCATATGGTGTGTTTTCTTAAATTATTTATTAGTTTATTAGTCAAACTATTTAGTTTGAAGAAAAAAATAAAAAATAAAAAAACTTTAAACTAATTTAATTAGCTTCCTTAATCTCTCCAAAAAAGTTAACTCGGTCTATAATTAGGACCGGAGGGAGTATATAATAGATAGCTTCCTAGACTATGAGTCTTGTCCTTCCATTATATATTACTGTTAGGCCGACTTTTTAAGGTAGGTAGACAGGTCTCTAAAGACCTCCCTTAAAATAATACAGGATTAATGGAGACGCCATCCCATGTTGATTATATTTAATCAATTAAGGTTGTGTGTGTAATATAACTAGATTCCATAATACTTTTTTTTTTTTTTTTGTAAAAAAAATTTAAGTGAGGTAGACATCAGTAACTCCATCAAGACAAGGGCATACCTGGCGCATACCTCTAGGCTCAAAGATATAGAGGTATTTATAGATCGTCTACCAACAAGACATTCACATCAACTAGCGGTGTACCTCTAAGCTCAAAGAGCGCTTACAAAAATATTTATAAATCACCTACCAATAAGACATTCACATAGACTAACAAGTATCGAAAGAAAGAGGTACCACTCTGATCTAATTTATAAGTCCATTTTGACCAAACTACACATACCAAGGCTAAATTTTCAACTTTGCCATCATTTATGAATGGGTATCTTTTAATTTTTTTCTTCTCTCTCTATTTTCATTGGTGCAATTAATAGGTAAAATTGTCATAATCTCATTTATTACCTGAAATGAACTTATAAATAAGACCAATTTTTTGATAAAAAATGCCTTATAAATAAAACCAAATTGGTGGTAGAGTGTTTATCTCATCCACAAATTAATGCGTACTCCATATATAGTAATAGACCTCATATTTATCTTATCTCATGCAATTTTTAAAAGAGACCACATACATATCTAGCGTGCGCATTACGTGGGTTTTTAAACTCATAGTAACGACAGTAGAGGCATTAATTAAATGTATGTGAATATGTTGGAATTTTTTATTTAATATTTTAGACTTTTATTCGGAATTATTTTATATATTAATACAAGGGAAAATTATAATAAAGGACCTAAAAAAAATAATATTTATTAAGAAGGACCATAAAAGTAGTAATTATTTTGAAGGACCAAAAATTAAAATATTAAAATAGAAAGACTAAATTACCCTTAGCCAGATTTCATATATTCTCTCTAACAAAATCAGAATCTATTTGATGGATAATAACAAGTAGAGACCCAGACAATCAACAGATGCCTTCACCATTTGAATAAAAAGAGAATCAAGAGGAGACCTGAGTTCTTAACGAGGTTGCTGTAATAAACATTGTCAAATCTAGAAAACGACGCACCATCAAGAGGAGCTAGGTTTGCATTGGAAGAGTTCATGTTGGGTAGCTTCTCTGGAGACCCGAGAGAAGGAAGGAATCCATGGCTGGGTCGGTATTACACCTCCACACCAAAACTCGAGATTTAACCCTGATTCTTAATCCTTCTCCCTTGTATTTTCTTCTCTCTTTGAATTCCTTGGAGATTTCTCCCCATTAACCCCTTTTCTCTTTATTCTTATACAAAAATACTATTTTGCTAGCTTTTGCATCTTTTTCACAGATTTCTGAGTAAAATACCTTTGAAGTGCTCATCATAAAGTTTCTCCCTTCTTCACGATTCTCTTTTTATTTGAGGGTGAAGGGATATTTGTCATCATCCATCAATTAAATTATGATTTAGTTAAAGAGAAGATTCTCTCGCTTTATATTTTAACATCTTTTGGCCTCGTAAAATAATTACTTTTTTTATGGTCCTTCTTAATAAATATTATTTTTCTTAGGTCCAATTATACTTTAATACAAGGCAAGAACCCGATCCATCATAATATTTGGGTTAAGTATCTCCGCCTATTTTCTACGCCAAAAACTTTAGTTGACCATTAAATTAATCGATACTTAACCCTATAATAATAGATAGCTTCCTAAACTATGAGTCCCTTCCTTCTATTTTATATTACTGTTAGGCCGACTTTTTAAGGTAGGTAGACTGGTCTCTAAAGACCTCCCTTAAAATAATACAGGATTAATGGAGAAGCCATCCCATGTTGATTATATTTAATCATTTAAGGTTGTGTGTGTAATATAACTAGATTCCAATTCCATAATATATATATATATATATATATATATATATATATATATATATTATATATATATATATAATGAAAAGTTTAGGTGGGATAAACATTATATTGATATTCCATCAAGGCCAGGGTATACTTAGATATACCTCCAAGCTCAAAGAGTGTTTACAGAAATACTTATAGATTGCGTATCAACAAAATTAGGGATGAGAATATGTCGCCCCCCTATCAATCGGGACCGGGCCTGTCTTATTTAAGGCCTAGTCCGTTTGTCAAAAAGGTTAAGTGAAAGCCTATTTAAAGGCTTAAATGTGTAAATAGATTTGCGCCTATTTTGTTATGGCCGGATCTGTAAGTCTTTAGGTGACCTGTTTGCACATTAAATAAATGTAATTATATTTATATCATATAAATAAAATAATATGTATTTTTTAAATTCTTATATTTTAATTTTAAAGTGCGCAAAGTTTACTTATAATTATTTGATATGGCGCTTTTTAAAGATTTACATTGTAAATATGCCTTTAAAAAGACTTCAGGATCTACCAGACCTTATGAAGATTCGAACCTGAGCCTAAAAAAAGGTTTGCATTCAGGTTCAAACCTTTTTCCCACATTATAAATTCAAACTTGTTTAGCTAAAGTCTCACCCAACTCATCATATTTTCATGCTTAAACAAAACCCTTACCTCATCCACAAGCCAAAACCGGCTAAGGTTTAAAATATAGCCAACCTATACAGCTATAATTCCTCTGCTCATTGCCCCACCATCTTACCCAACAGCCTCACAACAGACTGACCTTGCCACGTGTCTTTCATGCACCTCAAAGTACTCAACACGCTCGTCTCTCTACTTTCAACCGTAAGCCTACTTTGTAGGGCCCACCCGCATTTATTCTCTGACGTGGCATCTCTTTCCTCTAGACTCGACCCAATCAATTCAAACTCCCTCCCGCGTGTCCTCTTCCAGTATCTTAGTTCCAACACGCGTTCGAAACCCGAACCAGTCAGGCGCTGAAACGTCGTCGTGTCTACATCACCTACCTGGTCCCTCTGAAAAAGTTTTCTGGTCCCCTCAAAACTTGAGCATGCTCCGCTTTACACCTCTCTCTTCCATCCACGTGTCTTCCTATGGAGCAAATATAGGACCCAACTCTCATAATTATTTGCCCGCGTGTCGTTTTCTTCTCCCGGCAATGTCGTTCGATCTCCTCGTGATTCGTGGGGTACTTCCGACGCTAAAGATTCTCCTACCGTATCTCCAAACACGTGTCACTTCCTCAGCTCCTCATGCACGCCTTCCACGTGTCATCCTCAAAACTCCTAACCAACCCGTCCCTCCCGATTTCTTCACCAACAATTTTAAAAACGGATATTTAATTAGCGAATAATGAGGATTTCGTGGTATAACCTTGTGTTAACGTTCCCTTCTAATTATACTCATATTGGCTTACGTGTCAACCAACCGGCCTCACTCGCTTCTCCTCTCCGCCACGTGTCCTTTACCTCTTAAAACCCTCCCTCCTTTTTCTCGCACGAGCAAATCCAGAGTCCAACCTCCATCATCATCTTCTTCTTCTCCTTCACAGAATTACTGTTAAACTAGTATATGTAGCTCTATTTTAGCGCTTCAGCTTTTGAAAGTTTTATTTTCGCTCAACAATGGTGGAACTTTCAGAGGTTGGATTGAAGGAGGAAGAGGTAGAGCTTGATCTTGTTTTATCCATAGGAGGTAGTTTCCGTAGATCCGAGAAGCAACCCGTTTCAAAACTAAACGCGTTCGAATTGAACCTGAAAGAACAGCAAAATCAAGCTTGGAATGAGAAACCTGAGCCTGTGGCGGTTATGTATCCGCAGACGAAGCGTGAGATTCAAGCGCTGCGGAGGCTGGAAGCGAGGAAGAAGCGAGAGGAGAAGCAGCAGAACAAGAGAGTCGTCAGAGAACCCGAACCCGACTTCCAACAACGATTCTGCAAGAGGGAGAAAACGGATCATCACGACGGTGGATCCGAGTACCCGAACGTGAATTTGAATTTGAACGGCGGTGAGAAGGAGCTAGGTGCGAGTTGCGTGGCGGTTGGCTCAACGGCGTCGTTTCAGCAACCGTACGCGTTCGTTCAGTTGAACAATGGGTACGCGTATCCTTGCGTAGTGAAAGAGAGGAATGCGGGCCAACCTGCGGTGGCCTGCAAGGGTTTCCGGCCGTTTGCGGGAAACGGGTACGGGTCGGACCCGAATGGTGAGAGGGATTCGGTAGATAATAAGAAAACCAAGTCCGATGGGTCTTCCACCATGTGCAGTTCTTCTGTGGTTTCGGATCACCCGAGTTCTTCTCATGAAGGTGGTTATTTTCGTATTTTATTAATTTAGTTTTTTTTATCTGTTTATGACATCATGGGTTTTGAATGTTTGACCACAGAAAACATATAAATGCTCATAATTCAAACAAAACAGGGTCAGGCTGGGAATTGGGATAAAAATGGGGGAAGATATTGTTTGAATATATAATATATAATGTGAATCTCTTACCCACTAGTATGGAGAAATTTGGATTAAACGTAAAATGAATCAAAATAATTTCACAATAATGCATTTTGAGCTCTTCAAAGTGCTGTTTAGCTCAAGCATAATTAAAGGAGTAGTATAATCTAATTTTTGTTGGATTGAAAAATTAGTATAATTAGCATAATTATTATTTCGCGACAGTTTTAGTGTTTTTAGAATTAAAAATGTCATTTTTCTGTGAATTTTAAAAAATAAGTTGCTTGCCATTCATTGATTGATTCTGATCATGCATGGGTATTAGTATGAAACTGAATTCACTTTTAGAATTGTAGCCAAAATTAGTGTGTGTGTGTTTATAGTTGATGATCTAAATTACATTTAGCCACAAGTTATGATGAGTTCTTAGTAATGGTTATATTTCCTTGCTTGTAATATTATGTGACATGATGAGTATGCTTTAGAAATTTTGGTTTCTGGGTGAATGAAAAAAAGGGAAAAATTAAAGAAACCTTTGCTGCTTTGTGAATGATATATGATGTTAATTTACAGTAATTGAAGACTTGTATTTGGTTTGATCATAGCTAATGTGAATTTGTGATAATCATGTTCAGGTGGAGGCAGTAGTGATAGCCAAAGCCAATCAGTTCAGTCTTTATCAGAACCAAACAATCAGTTGAATAGATCCATGAGAAGCCCATTACCTGAACAAACTGCCTCATCTCACCCCACCAAACTCCGATCACAACATTGTACAACAAAACACGAAACAACCCGACCCGAAACCTGAATCAGAATCTGAATCGGGCAAGAAAGAAGAACCGATGAAGAAGCCACTGCCGACACCCTTGTGTCACGCAAAACCACCAAGGCCTCAGCCTCACTTGCCACATTTGCTTACTAAGATGCCTTATGTGTCGACGACTGGGAATGGCCCGAATGGGAAGCGAGTGAATGGATTCTTATACAGATACAACACCTCGGAGGTGAGCATTGTTTGTGTGTGCCATGGAAGCACATTTACCCCTGCAGGGTTTGTGCAACATGCTGGGGGAACAACAGACATTTCTCATCCAGAAAGGCACATTACAGTGATTAATCCTCCTGCATTTGGATGATGAAACAAACAAAACATCCTACAAGATATGACAAAATGAACATATCAAGTTCAATTAATGAGCTTTATCTGGTGGGGTTTCTTGTTTAGGTTAGTTTAATTTGGGGTTAATTTTTTGCTTTTTTGACTGAGTAAATTAGTCCAGGTACGGGTGGATGCAATTCTCAGAAAATGAATTGGGAAGCAAAGTAGTTCTGAAACCCGGACTGGTCATTAAATTAGCCAGGGTACTGAGTTAAAGATCAGTAAGTCAAACTTGAGTCAAATTGAAGTTAACCCGGGCTAAACCGGTAAGAAATTGAAAATTTTCATGGTAATTAATATGAAATTCTAAAATTAGAATTAAAAAAAAATCGATTTTTTTATATAAAAGAGACGGGTTGATATCAAGACCGGACCGGTTTATCAACTAGTTCGCAGGTTTCTAGTTTGGTTCAGCCGGTTCGGGTTTTAGAACCTGGCTGGGAAGGCTGACGGCTGATTTATTTCACGGTTCATCTACTAACCGCATTAACAATTGTTCTAATTAACCCGAAAATTTCTTGTTGTTGTGCAATTAACTCCTCCTCCTTCTTCTTAATTACTAGTTAATAAGATAAAATATGCAGAAGCTTTTTTTTTGGGGGAAATTTGGGTCATATAAGTATATTCTTATTTAAAACTTTGATTATTAATTTTCTTTCACTCTTATTCATGCGGATGATTTTTGTTATCAGGTTACATTGGTATGGGTCTTGCATTTCTATTTTTAGTGTTCTTTTTTCTCTTTAATTTGTTACTTTCTGCGTTTGAAATCTTTCAATGTTAACCCAAAAAAAATAAAAATAAATAAATCCTTCAATGTATCAGCAGTACTTGTTTTTGTATATAGAGCCATATCAATTACTTATAAGCACTAAAATTTTCAAATAGATACTTATAATCAATTTTCGTTTTTTTTTTTTCTGCGGAAAAATATTTTGAAAATAATATTTCCAGTGCCCAAAACAAAAATAAAAAAAGGCCCACAAACACGGACAAAAGAAAACTAAAAAGAGGTAACGGTCGCAGAAATTATAAAAACACAACTCAATAATATTAAACCATTTTTAATAGAAATTCCAAGCTCAGATACAATTCATGGGTTCAAACAATAATATAAAAAGGAAAGCTACAGAGCTTCATCAAGAGAACAACAGAAAGAGAAGAGGAAATTCAGTCACACCATGATCACTAGAGAAAAGATAGACGCATAACAGAAGAGAGGAACTATTTACAGTGCCCATCATTTTGATGGTCACAGTAAGCCTATTAGATTTAAACGGTCCAAATCAGATATGATGGTTCAAATCTGATTATATTATATTATATTTTTAAAAAATTTGTCTTGATGGGTACATAATTATTTTTTATTTAAAAAGCATCATTTGGAAAAGAAATAACTCTGGAATGTCCAAATAAAATCTAAATAATCCAAATTTAATAGGGTTATGACGCTCATCTAAATGATGGGCATTGCACTAGGTTCGATGGACTTTACCAAATTCATCCACACCTTCTTCATGGGATCACTTTCCTCACATAACCTTTGTTCTTGAACCCCTGATAATTGAATATTTCATACACTTCTTTTTATCTCTTGATTAATAATATAGACTTTTTAGTTAATAAATAATGACTTTTATACTTATTTGAGGCTTTGGGCTTTGATTATATTTTAGCCATTTTTAATAATAAAATTCCAGTTTTATATTGCTTCACTATTCCTACCATAACTCTTGAACCCAGACATCGGATTTGCCTCATTTTTGTTTCATATTTCAGATTATTCAGAGAGCTACAATTCTTATGAAGACATGAAGGGCAAATTCGGACAAGAGGGCGGTCGATTTTGGAGTCGAAGTCGGAATTTTAATTGGGCTTGAATTTGTAATTAAAACCCGTTTTATTATTATTTTCTGTTTTGGGCCTGAATTGGATTGGAGCCCCATTTTCGTTTTTCCACTTTAGGTTAAGTGTGGCAGCAGCCACAAACATCCATTCATTCACGTTTTTAGACTTTGGTGGATCAAAATAGGAGTTTTCAAATTCTCTGAAGTGTTCTTCATGTTCTTCGTGTTCTTCGTGTTCTTCGCGTTTTTCATCTTTTCTTACGCGTTTTGCTTAGCCATGCTCTGGCTAAGTTTCGTGGTTAACCTATGGATTGAAGGTTCCAAGAATCCGAGGACATGCGCTTCAATCGGTAATGTCTGGAATCGTCTCTGTTTATTTTAATCGGATCCGATTATAATTGCGGATTAGGTATTAGATTTAATACCTAGATTGATATCCCAAGGACATAGGTCGGACCGGGTTACGAGAGAGCGTTGTGCGATCGATCGGACAGCGAGCTCGCCACGTGTTCGATCAAATGCTAGACGATCGTCTAGTCGAGGAATATCCGGACGAACGCAGATCTCGGTTCGTCCGAATCAATCACGAGTTTGGTTATTATCTGTTTGTCGATGAAGGTTATGGAATCCCAATTCTGGGTTAACTGTTTTTAATTGCTTTTAATCGTTGTGAATCTGTTTCTGCATATTTTGGTTTTTAATTTCGTTTGAATCAGAAAAACCCCCAATTTGTTATTTTCCTGTTTCGCTGTTGCTGATTTAAACCCACTGCAAATTCCTTGAGAGAAACAACCCAGGTTACATTATACTGCAAATCTTTTGTTTCTAATTTGGTATTTTGGGAGATCACGACGAATCTCTCAAATATGGCGCCCGCTGGAATTCGCATCGGTTTCATTAAGCAACAGTAGTTTTCGGTGGTTCGGGTGACTGGACAGAAAAATTTTCTGATCTAGATCACTCAAACCAGGTCTTATTCACAAGGAATTGGGCATTTTAAACAAGAATCACTCTCCTTGGGAGTGAGGTCTTCCCTATTTTCCCCAAATTCCAACGTTTAGACCATTTTTTCACCGCTTTAAGTTTCTATTTTGTGATTTCTACTAGGTCAAATTTTTTTAGTATCTCCGAATGAGCTGAAATTTTTCCAGGTGATAGAAAATGGCCAAACTCACTGGGCACACGAGAAATCTTGGTATGCTCCGTTTTGCCAAATTCAATCGTTTAGACCACTTTTTCATTTTTTGAAGTTTTTTTATTTCATTTTTGGGTTCCCCAATGGTCTAGGAGTTGCCCCGTCCAAGTCCCATAAATTTTAAAAATCATTTGATGCTTTGTTTTGGACTTGTTTTGGTCAAATTCCAACATAGGTTTTAGGTTTTTGTGTTTTTGTGTCATCTTAGTGTTTTCTACTTTTTACCACTCTTAGTGGCATTTTTAAATAATTCGACTTTACGGTGGCATTTTTGTAATTCTGATTTTCTGCAAATTCGGCTTGTGTTTGTGTTTATCTTTTGCCAGCTGCTTGCATGAGTACCAGGAGTACTATTAATCCGAAGATTTGTTGCCACTTGATCCCGAAATAGAAAGAACAATTCTCACTGCTAGAAGAATTGTTAGGCTTAGTCGTGGGATTGATACTGAATTTGACATTGAACTTGAGTCTGATTGTGTCCATTCTGTTGATCTTGACTCTGATAGTACTTCTATAGTCTTGTTGTTTTCACTGATTCTAGTAGCAATTTTGCTAACTCGAAATTATGGCGAGCAAGCGGCTCGTCCCACTTTGAAAGAATTAGCTACCCCGATGTGGGCAATCAAAATTTGTGTATTCGATATCCCGAACTTCTTTTTGCTAACTTTGAATTAAAATCTGGTCTTATCCATTTGTTGCCCAAGTTTCATGGTCTTGCGGGTGAATGTCCTCACAGCATCTAAAGGAGTTCCATGTGGTATGCGACAATGAAACCTCAAGCAATTGATGAGGACCACATTAAGCCGAGAGCTTTCCCATTTTCCCTAGATGGCGCGCTAAGGATTGGCTATACAATTTGCAACCAACATCTGTTGGGAGTTGGGATGACATGCAGAAGTTATTCCTAGTGAGGTTCTTTCCTTCCTCAAAAGCCATTGCTATTCAGAAGGAGATCACTAGTGTTAAGCAAATCAATGGGGAGACCATGTATGAGTATTGGGAGAGGTTCAAGCGATTGTGTGCAAGCTATCCACACCACCAGATTTCAGACCAACTCCTAATTACATATTTCTATTCCGGTTTGTTACCGATGGATAAAAGTTTCGTGGATGCATCCAGTGGTGGGGCCTTAGATGGCAAGACACCTGAAGAGGCCCGAGAGTTGATATCTACTATGGTCGCTAATTCTCGGCAATTTGGCACCGGGGCCAATGGTACTCCTATTTACCGCATTCAAACACCTCCGGTCAAAGACGATTCTCGATGATTGGAGAATAGACTTGATGATCCGACTTCCTTTGTGAGCGGTTAGCGTGATACGTAAGTACAATCTTCCCCCCCCGCATTGGGTACTCATGTGGTTACTGTTTCGACCCTTGTCATTCTACGATTCTTGCCCTACTTTACATGATCCCGCTTATCAAGACCGCCGTATAAGAGCTGCAGTGGTTGTTTTTCCAGGAAAGCCACAATACCGCGAGAATAATGCTTATTCTAATACTTACAATCCGGATGGAGAAATCACCCCAATTTTCGTTGAAACCGGAATCGAACCGAGTAACCAATATCGCACTCGAATTACCAACAGACAATACGAGACCACGTAATTTCCAACAACGATCCGCCCTCCTTTGCCTTTGCCAAAGACACACCCCCTCGACCCGCCCATATGTGCACCTCCACAAAAGCGCACAACAACGAGCCGGTACAGTAGTAGTGGTGGTTCCTCACTTGAAGATATGATGAAGCAATTTGCCACAAACTCTATACAAGCCCAACAAGAACGAAACTTCCATTCGAGTTTGCAAACACGGATTGGCCAATTGGCAACATCACTCGACCGCTTCAACCCCGGGATCCAACACTCTCCCTTCACAAACAATTCCTAATCCTAAAGGGAATGTGAGTGCTATCTCCCTTCGATCGCAAGCAATTGGAGGAACCTCAACCATCTCATGTGACTTCCACATCGAGAGAGTCGAAAATGTGAAGATTGACTCTAAAAATAAAATGCCAAATCAGCAAGATGAAGAGGAAGACATTCCCATTCCTCTTCCTTTCCTCGGAAGAGCATTAAATCCAAGAAGTTGGCGGAAAAAGCACAAGAGAAGGATATACTTGAGACATTCGAAGAGTAGAGATCAACATTCCTCTCTTAGATGCAATCAAACAAATTCCTAAATATGTCAAGTTCCCGAAGGAGTTATGCACCAACAAGAGGCGACGAAGGGAATGAACGAGTGAGTTTGAACCCGAATGTATCGGCCCTCATCCAAATACCATGCCTCGCAAGTGCAAGGATACATGGATGTTTTCTATCCCTTGCCTTATTGGTAATTACACATTTGATGATTGCATGCTAGATTTAGGTGCCTCTATAAATGTCATGCCCGCATCTATCTATAGATCTCTTGGTCTTGGTCCCTTACGTCCCCATCGGGGTGTTATTGTTCAATTAGCTAATAGGAGTAATGCCCATCCTTCCGGTTTAGTTGAAGATGTATTAGTCAAAGTTAATGAATTGATATTCCCCGCTGATTTTTACATCTTAGATATGGAGGATGAGTCTTCTATTAGTAGGTCACCAATCATTCTAGGGAGGCCTTTTATGAAAACAACTAGGACTAAGATAGATGTGTATTCGGTACTCTTTCCATGGAGTTTGGTGATATATCTCGTGAATTTTAATATCTTTGATGCCATGAGACATCCTAGGGAAGAGCATTCTATTTTCTCGTATTGATGTGATTGATGATGCTGTGGATGATGTTCTTGCTGATTGGTGTGCTGATTACCCTGATTTTTCATCTGAGAGTGATTCTGCCATTTGTGCATGTGTTGATAATGAATGGTGCTCTGTTTGCACTCATCTGGTTAATGCTGCATTATTTGGTGATTCTGACTTATTGGATGATTCCGCATTACTTGTGCATTCTGATATTGATTCTGAGTTTGAGCTTCATCCTGATCCTGATGTACATCCTGATTCTGATTTTGATGAACTTAACTCTGATTTTGATGAGCTGAATTCTAATGTTAACATTGAGCTGTATAGACACAGTTCTTTCCGCTTCTTTGAATGTGGTTTCGGGCATTTCCGGTGTGATGACATCCGAGTTGTTGCAACAACCACCCAAGCTTCTTCCTTCCACCGAGCAACCACCCAAATTTGAGTTAAAATCCCTTCCGCATCACCCGAAGTATGCATTTTTGGAGGTGGATGAACAGGTTGCGATCATTGTGGCAAATAATCTTCTTCCCGAACAAGAAGAGAAGCCGCTAAGCTTGTTGAGGGCGAACAAGAAAGCCATTGGGTGGACATTAGCGACATAGTTGGCATCGCCTTCCATGTGCATGCATCGAATTCTGTTGGAAGAGGACTCTAAGCGGTGAGGCAACCTCGAGACGCCTTAATCCTCTTATCCTTGATGTGTTAAAAAAGGAGGTCACTAAGCTTCGCAGCTGGTATCATCTATCCCATTTCGATAGCCGGTGGGTTAGCCGGTCCGGTGGTTCCCAAGAAGTCCGGAGTCACTGTGGTGGCCAATCAGAAGAATGAGCTCATTCCTACTCGAGTTCATAATAGTTGGAGAGTTTGCATTGACTATAGGAGACTCAACCAAGCTACTCGCAAGGATCACTATCCTCTACCTTTCATTGATCAGATGTTAGAGAGATTGGCTGGTAAGTCTCACTATTGCTTCTTGGATGGCTACTCCGGATACTTCCAGATCCATATTGCTCCTGAGGATCAGGAGAAGACGACCTTCACATGCCCCTTTGGAACATATGCCTACCGACGGATGCCTTTTGGCCTCGCAATGCTCCCGGCACCTTTCAAATGTTGTATGGTAAGTATTTTCTCCGAGTTTCTAGAGGATTGCATGGAGGTCTTTATGGATGACTTCACTGTATTTGGGTCTGATTTTGATGCATGCTTAGCTAATTTGTCTAGAGTTTTGCATAGGTGCATTGAGTCTAATCTTATGCTGAATTATGAGAAGTGTCACTTTATGGTTGAGTCGTATAGTCTTGGGACACATAGTGTCTAAGAAAGGGATTGAGGTAGACCCCGCTAAGATAGATGTGATTACCGCTTTGCCTTACCCCGTATCCGTGCGAGAAGTTCGCTCTTTTCTTGGTCATGGTGTTTCTATCGGCGTTTCATTAGGGATTTCGGCAAGACCGCCCGACCCTTGTCCAACCTTTCGCATAAGGACACCGACTTTGTATTTGATGATGCTTGCAAGGCGACCTTGATCATTTGAAGCGTTGCACGACTACAACCCAGATCCACCCTTGATTGGTGCATCCCTTTGAGTTGATGTGTGATGCTTCCAACTATGCGGTTGGTGCTATCTTAGCACAACGGGTCGATAGAGCATCTCATGTGATTGCATATGCCTCTAAGACTTTGGATCCTGCCCAGTCTAATTACACCACTACTGAGAAGGAGTTGTTGGCTATTGTCTTTGCTTTTGATAAGTTTCGGTCATATCTCCTAGCTAGTAGAGTAGTTGTTTTCTCTGACCATGCTGCTTTGAAATTTCTTTTGAAAAAGACAGATGCTAAGGCACGACTCATCCGGTGGATGCTATTGCTCCAAGAGTTCGATGTTGAGATTCGAGACAGAAGTGGAGCACAAAACCGGTAGTGACCACTTGAGTCGTATCACCCATTCTCCCTCTCACCCCTCTTCTATTCGTGATGATTTTCCCGATGAGCGCTTCTACACTGCAAGGTAAGCTTCCATGGTATGCTGATCTCGGTTAACTACTTGGTAGCCGGTGTTTTGCTCCGTAGATTCCACTAGGGCCCAAACTCTTAAATTGAAGAGTGAGTCTAAATATTATGTTTGGGATGACCCTTATCTCGTGGAAATTTTGTAGTGACCAAGTAGTTAGGAGATGTGTGCACGATCATGAGTTTCACTCTATATTGCATTTTGCTCATGCTTCACTTTGTGGTGGTCACTTTGGACCCCAAAGAACTGCTAGGAAAGTGTTAGATAGTGGATTGTTTGGCCTTCCTTGTTTCATGATTCCCATCTCTGTTTTGTAAGTCATGTGATAACCGCGGAGAGCAGTAGTATTTCCCGTAGGCATGAGATGCCCCAACCCTATATTGTTTTGTGAGATCTTTGATGTTTGGGGTATTGATTTTATGGGTCCATTTCCTGTTTCTCATGGTTATACTTACATACTGCTGGTTGTTGATTATGTCTCGAAATGGGTTGAGGCGAAAGCCACCCGGACTAATGATTCTTCTGTGGTGGTGGATTTTGTTAGGTCTAACATTTTCTCGGGTTTGGCATTCCTAGAGCTATTATTAGTGACCAGGGCTCCCATTTTTGCAACCGAAGCATGGGTGCCTTGTTACGCAAGTATGGAGTGTTTCACAAGGTCTCCACAAGATACCATCCTCGGACCAACGGTCAAGTGAAGTCTCAAATAGAGAGATTAAGCAAATCCTTCAGAAGACTGTTAACTCTACTCGGAAAGATTGGAGTAAGCGATTAGAGGATGCTTTGTGGGCATATCGCACAGCCTACAAGACACCAATTGGGATGTCTCCTTATCGGATTGTCTTTGGTAAGGCATGTCATCTTCCGGTTGAGTTGGAACATCAAGCCTATTGGGCCATTAAACAATGTAACATGGATTTGGTTAAGTCGGGATGGAAATGGAAGGCTGCAGGTTGCAAGAGTTGGAGGAGCTTCGATTGGATGCCTATGAGAGTTCGCGGTTATACAAAGAAAAGACTAAGGCATTCCATGATAAGCATATTCGAGGAAAGAATTTTCGTGGGCCGTAAAGTTATTCCGTTTAACTCCCGTCGAAGTTTATGCCTGTAAGCTTCGATCTAAATGGGATGACCCTTTTGAGATCACTAACATTTTTCCATTTGGTGCTATTGAGCTATGTGATCCACCTACAGGGAGAACCTTTAAGGTTAATGGGCACCGCCTCAAGCAATTTCATTAGGGATCCCAGCAGCAGACTGAGGAAGCAGATATTCTCCTCATTGATGCCACTTATCCTCCTTAAACCCTTGGGGAGTATTCTTCTTTCTTCTCCTCTATCTCTTTTATTTGTTTTCCTTTTTCTACTTTGCTTTTTGAAAATAAATACAGTTTCTCTTTCTATGATTGCTACATATTATGAACTTGGACATTTTGGTTTTAATGGATCATTCTCGTTTGGTCTCGCAATTCCCGACTCTTCGATTGCATGTCTTGGTAGTTGATTTGATAATGTTGATTGCCTAAGTTGGTATTGACCTTGTGAGGTTTTGGGCCTGCATGGATGGAATTCATCTTTTGCCATTCTTTCTTTCACGTGTGCATCTGCTCTTGATTTGTGTTCTCTAGAACTTGCTCCTTTTCTTTTTGAAACTACATTTTTCACTTACATGCATAAATATGATAGAAGCTTGTTTTCTTTCTTTTATTTTCCCCACTTTGGCCAAATAGCTTTCCCTTGCATTATGTTTCCTTTGCTAGCCCATTTGTGCCTTTTCGACCCTTTCTTTTCTAAACCACATTACAAGCCTAAGCGTAAAACCATTTTATTCCGCACCTTGGAAATTTATTGAGCATCGGTTTCACCTTGGTTTTTGTGTTTAAGTGTGGGGGCTTGCTCGAGTGCAACATTTAAGTGCGGGGGAGATATTTGATTTTGTCATTGTGATTATGTATATAGTTCTTCAAAAAAAAAGAGAGAGAGAGAGAGAAAAAAAATAAAAGAAAGAAAAGCAGAAAAAGAAAAGAAAAGAAAGAAAAGCGAGAGAAAGAAAGAAAGAAATTACATAGAAAGAAAGGAGATATATGAGTAAAATAAAAGTTTTCATACATAGAGAATGATTGTGTTAATCGCTTTCTTTTTTAATTTCTTTGGTGCTTAGCCTCTCATTCCATACTATATTACCTACCTTCACCCTAACCCCATTACAACCTTTAATAATAAGCTCTCTTGATTTGTGCATGCATGTGTTATGAATAGTGGAGACGTAGAAATTGAGCAAGCTTATGGTAGAACAATTTTCTTGAGTAGAATTTGAGCGATACACTTATTTACCTTAAACACTTGAGAGATTGATTGATTGAGCGATCATTTGAGAGACCATCTTTTGTGATTAGCATCATTGATTGAGATTACCATGAATTGTAATTTGAGATGAAGGGATTTTGGTCTTGATTGATTGGTCTTTTGGAGCTTTGTGTCCCTTGTTCAATTTTTGTATTGTTAGCAATTGTTAGAAAAGAAGAGTTCCTTCTTTAGTTCTTTTTCTCGAATTTTGCTCGGGAGTGCAAAAAAGATAAGTGTGAGCCCCATTTTCGTTTTTCCACTTTTTTTTTTTTTTGATACAAATGATAGACTTCAATTAAAATACATCAGGGAAATTACACAGGGGAGTTTAATCCCAAAGCCTCATGAGAGACCACATTTTGAAGGAAAATAGGGCAAGAATCGAAGAAGCTAGAATCAGAGATGTCTCGTTTTGCCAGATGGTCCGCCACCCTGTTCCCTTCTCTGCAACTAAACTGAAAACAGAGATCCCACTCTTTTGACCTGCAATTCCGGATCTGCCAGGAAATTAGGTCCCCCTTAATCGAACCTCCATTGCAATTCAACATAGCAATCACCTCCTGAGCATCCGATTCGACCACAACACGCCGAAACCCCAAATCCCATGACAATTGGAGTCCCTTTAAGACCCCCCCACTCTTCCACCTCCATAATCGAACAAGGACCAATCTGATGAGTGAAGCCAGCTATCCAAACGCCTAGGTAGTTCCGCAAAACTCCACCACAACCAGCTTCCCCCGAACTCCGGACGACTGCACCATCGACATTAAGCTTAACCCAGTCGACAGGTGGAGGTTTCCATTTGACCAACTGTTTGGGCAGCACTGATAGCTGGCTCAAATCCTCCTGCAGATGAACAAAGCTACTCCACGAGTGAAAAATAACCTCTGCGGGGTTGGGGGGCTTCTGAAAGTCGTCGTTGAAGATGCTTTCATTGTGCCAATTCCATAATTTCCACGCTGCCACACCCCACAGCTGCTACCAATTACTGATCGCTTGGACCCCAAGGTGATTATGGAGATTGAACATGCCCCATTCCTTCAGAGGAGCCGAGAAGAATTCTGACATGCACTCCGGTTTTAATAAAGACATCCACAAGCTCTTGGCGTAAATACAATCTCTAAGAATGTGGAGAACATCCTCAATCCCTTTATTACAATGAGAGCAAAGGGAAGAGGAATGAGACCATTGGCTTCTCCAAAGCCCAGTAGGCAGCCGATTATGGAACGTAGTCCACAAGAATAGTCTAATTTGCTCAGCACCTTCCCAACGCCAAATATCTTTGAATAGCTTAATTTCCTTCCTTGCTCCTAAACCCTCAATAAGATTGTAAGCACTCTTAATCGAGAAAATGCCGTTCCCAGATTCCTTCCACACCAAAATGTCGTTCCCCGCCTCTAGCAAGGGAGGGATACAAGGAATAAATTTTTGGACAAAATTCCTTGGGAAAACATATGAAAGGAGATCAAAATTCCAACAACCATTGGTGGCCCAATCCGCCACGCTACTATTCTCCTCTTGGGGAGAAAGGGGTCTCGTACAAGATGCTTTTAAAGGCTTGTCTTTAAGTAACTAGAAATCCGAGAAAAAGTTGACACTCTCTCCATTCCTAATTTTCCAAGCCGCCCCGCGGTCAACCAAATCCCTTTGACTAGTAATGAACCTCCAGAGGGGGGAATCACCACTCTTGGAGAAGAACAAATCAAATCATCCCTCAACATATACTTTTGTAGCAAAACTTCAGTCCACAGCCCTTTAGAACTAGAGAGTAGTTTCCAGGTAAGTTTTTCCCAACAAGCCGCATTCAAGGAAGAAAGTTTCTTAAAGCCAAGACCCCCCATCCTTAGGAAGGCACACTTGATCCCAACCAACCGGATGGAAACCAAAGGGAGAGTCGCTATGCCCCCAAATAAAATTCCTTTGAATCCTTTCAATCTCATGACAAATTGAAATAAGAATACGAGCCACTTGCATGGGATAAATGGGCATAGCACTAAGGACTAAAGATGCAAGCGTAATTCTTCCGGCCCTTGATAAACACTTCTCTTTCCACGTTGCCAACTTATTCCTAACCTTATCCACCAAGTAGTGCAAAGTTTCGGTGGGCTTCCTTTTTCTTGATAGAGGGAAACCCAAGTACCTTCCAATCTCCACAGAAATATGGAAACCTGTAATCGAAGCAATGTTTTGTTTCACCGCTGCTCTCACGGTAGGAGAGAAAAAGATGGATGACTTAGAGATGCTTACTTTCCCTCCTGAGGCCTCGCAGAACCTTCCTAGGTACTTCATCATGCAAGTCGCTTGAGTCTCAGTAGCTTCACCAAATAGAAGGATGTCATCCGCAAACATGAGGTGTGAAATAAAGGGGCCATTTTTTGACATGCCAATTGGCTTCCAATTACCCTCATTAACCTCGTCCACAATCATATGAGATAGCTTGTCCAGACATAAGACAAAAAGAAGAGGAGAGATAGGGTCTCCTTGTCTAAGACCTCTCTTAGCCTGAAAGAACTCCGAATGAGTCCCATTCCACAAGATACTGTACGAGATCGAGGAAACACACTCCATAATAAGAGTAATGAAGTTATTGTCCATCCCAGCCTCCTGAAGAACCATCCTCACAAAATCCCACCTGATACGATCATAGGCCTTCTCAAGGTCAATTTTCATTGCCATAAGACCTTTCCTACCCCTTACACGCTTCATAGTGTGCATAATTTCTTGGCCCACTATGATGTTATCATGAATTTGTTTTCCTTCTATAAAACTTGCTTGAAAGGGGGAAATGACAGAATCCATCAGATCTCTCAGTCTCCCAGTAATAACTTTAGTGATACATTTATAATAGACCGAGCATAATGAGATAGGCCGGAAATGACCCACCACTTTAGGATTTTCCCTCTTAGGAATAAGGGAAATAATAGTCTTCTTATGCTCCATAAGATTCTGATTGCCTTCAAAGACATCCCTCACAAAATTACAAACAGCAGGACCAACAATGTTCCATTTAGACTGAAAAAATAAGGCTGGGAACCCATCACAACCAGGGGCTTTGTAGGGACCAATAGCAAACATGGCTCTTCTGATTTCCTCATCTGAGGGTGTCTTACATAGATTGCCCACCTCCTCCGTTTCCAACATTGGGAAAGTCGAAACAGTGTTCAGGGCACCATTAACATCTTCATCCCTTTGATATATGGATTTAAAATAATCAAAAACCATAGATTTGGGCCTTGCCTCATCATCTATCCAAACTCCACTATCATCCTTAAGCATTAAAATCTTATTTCTTCTTCTTCTCATAGAGGTCTTAAGATGATAGTACCGAGTATTTCGATCTCCTTTTGTTATCCAGTCAGTGCGGGCTTTTTGAAACCATTTGATTTCTTCCCTCACTAACAGCGTGTTAAGTTCTGCCTGCAAACTTTTCTCAAGCCCAACTAGATAAGTAGAAAAAGGGTAATGCCGAGAATTTTAGATACCCTTCAATCTAGCAAGAAGAATTCTTTTGTTTTTTTCAACAAGGCCAAAGCAATCTCTATTCCAATCCACCAAGGCCTCCTGAACATGAGATAAAGATTCCTTCATATTAATAGACTGATCCTAGCATCTAAGCAGAAAATCATCAAAAGATTCATGGGACAACCACATTGCTTCAAATTTAAAAGGACGAGTTGAGAAACCTCTCCGGTCATCCGAAAAAACCAAAAGCAGGGGGTTGTGATCCGAATAAAGGATGCAAGGGAGAACTTTGACAACACAATCATTGAATGTGTCGATGACCAAATTATTCCCTAAAGCACGGTCTAGTCTTTCATACAATCTCGAGTATCCAGGAGCAAGCGGTCCTTTCCAAGTAAATTTAGGCCCCATAAAACCCAAATCAGACAAACCACACTCCCTTGTTCTATTATTAAACCACTGAATCCGACTATAATTGGCACCCACACCACCAATCCTTTCCGAGGGCGAGAGAATGTCGTTAAAATCCCCACACACAATCCAAGGCATCACAATAGATGCCGAAAAAGATTTTAAAGCAGACCAGAGAGAGGATCTGAGGTTAGAATGGGGAATGCCATAAACAAAAGAAATAATAAATGGAGGAGTATTACTAACCTTACATTCACAATGTATGAACTGCCGGTTGATCTCCAAAACATTTAGATTAATAGCGCTGCTACTCCAAATGACAGCCAGACCACCAGACCTCCCTTAACTCTATACATGTCTGATAGAGTCATAACCCCACGACAAGAGAGGACGAAAAGGGGAATCGTTGGTTGCCTTAGTTTCAGCCAGAAATAAGACGCTGGGCTTCAGTCCACTACACAAGGTCTTGATATTAGGAAGGAGTTGCCTATTGGAAACACCCCTAACATTCCAACATAAGAAATTAAACATAAAAAAAATGTTTAAAAAGGGGCCCCTAAAATGCCTACTCAAAGTCCCTGAGATTTCGGAACCATGGACAAATCAGACATGTCACCATTCTCATTCTCAATGGACGAAATAGAGGGTGGGACCATCACGTGTTGCTCATTAATATTTTTTCCTAGGCCCACATTACCAGGATCCAAGAGATCTTCAACCATATGGGCCTCGGATTCATGGCCCACTTGGCTAATGGGGATGCTTAAATGACTATCTGTCATCCCATGGTCCATTGAAGAATCCACGTGCACAGCTTCCCCGATAAACCCCCCTTCACCTTCCTCTTTTGACTGAATCACGGGTGCCATTGCCAGCTGGCCCAATATGCACTAAATCGTTTCCCTCATTTTTTGAATTACTCTGACGTTGTACATCAGCTTTCTTGTCCCTGCCACGTTTTTCAACTCTTTTGCGGGGTTGACCAAGATGAGATCCCCCTGCCACCGTACTAGCCCCTTTGTCCATTCGCTTTCCATTACTCCATTTTTTCGTCCTATTCTGATCACGTAAGACGATAGCCCCCTGCTGTACACTTTGCACCACTTCTTGCGGAGCAAAAGCATTTTGAAGAAAAACAACGTTGTCAGAAACATTTGGCCGAATATCCGCTGCCTCTGCCAGAACTTCAAACCTTGAGCCACCTGCATCATGCTTTGGGAGAGCCCCCTTTTCATCTTTTTGTTTTCGCTGACGTCGCTGCTTCTGGACCACTTTCCATTGATCGCGATGATCGGTAACACCTTCTCTGGTTGCAACTCCTTCTTCTTCGACGACGCACTCTGTTCCTCGGACTGGTTTTCAGTGCTGCTATCTATACGTGGCTTTCGGTTTGGGCATAAAACTTCAGTATGGCCATACAAACCACAAGATGGGCACAGTAGGTGTAACCCCTCGTACTCAAGGAAGTACTCCTCCCCGTCCAGTTTGAAACCCGCCATGAGTTGTTTTCCTAGGTCAACTAAGACGCAGATTCTAGCATAGTGGCCCCTTAGGTGGCTAGATGTATTAATGTCCACTTTGATTGTATCTCCAATTCTATTGCCTATGAAGGTAAGAGCATCACGATCATAATACTCCAAAGAAACCTTTGGAACTCGGACCCACACAGCTACCTTGTCCACCTTAGCCTTGGCCAGAATGAAGTTAGGAACCCAAGGGCGCACAGTGAGATAGTGGTCATAGATCATCCATGGACCGCCGGTAAGAGCATTCAGGAAATCATCCCTGTTAGTAAACTTAACTACAAAATAGCCATGCCCTATGTTGATGAGGTTCAAGACCCTTTTTTTTGCCCACCAAGGTTGAATGCGAGCTAACAGGGCCTTATACCCTATTGTTTTGTCCATTAGCTTGATGATAACGGCCTTTCTCCAAGCTTTAAACAAGCGTTTTTTGGATTTATCAGAGAATTTGAAGGTTGGAAAATTTCTCTCCAAGTCTTCTACAGTTTCGCATAATGGAACAGTATCTTCAATATCCAGGTCGTCATCAGACATGATATCCTCAGACCTACCCTCATGGACTCCTGCTTCTTCATCATCAGAATTATCACCAGATCCAGAGTTACCTTTCAGTTTCTGGGCAAAAGAGATACCTCCCTTTTGAAATAAATTCTTCGACTCACTAAGTAAAGGCCACGCTAGGTTCAGTTCCTTCGATCCTTCTACGTTCTTTATCTTCTTTGAGCTTCTCCTAAGCAATTCGTCATCCTCCTTAGAAGGAGGAACCAGGGGGTAGTTTGATTCTTTAGCGCTTTTTTTCTCCATAACTGTCTCTCATTCTTGAACCCCTTTATCATATTCTTCACCCCATACTTCATCTGCAGCCCATATTTCCTTTGGGCCCATTTTCAATAAGCTTAGTATCATGACAAAAGATTATCACAAAAAAAAAAAGACCAGGCAATTTCATCAACATTTTTTTCCTTGCTCTACCAACAACAATTCAATCCAATCCAATAAGGCAACAATATAACAATGTCATAACTTGAGTAAACATTTTCCAGGAGAGCGAGAAGGAAGGCATGGCGCTAACGCTCTCCTCGAAGAAAGATGCTCTGGTCCCTCCTTCACCGAAGGAGGATGATTTACTCATTAGAAGCTCAAAGAAAATTAAGAATTGTGATAGTCCAAGTCAGAATGAAGAGTGGCCTAAGCTAGGAAGTTTGGGAAAGAAGCAATGGAAGGGAGGATAGTCATTTGTTGAGAAACTAAAAGGGATCAACAACAAGGAAATGGAGGGAGTAGAAGCTATGGAAGAAGTGGGTGCTCTAAATGACTCACCGTCGGAAGACAATCCTAATGACTTTGATAAGGAAGATAGTGAACCCCTTTGTCATATTAAAGAGGATCCTAAGAGGAACTTCCCTACCTTCTCATTTTTTGAAAAAATGAAGAAGAAACTCTATAAAGCTTGGAACAAAGCTGTTATCGTTAAACTTCTTGGCAGGAATATTGGATATAAACTACTTCTATCAATTTTGCAGTCCCTATGGGCGAAAAAGGGGGTTATCAGTCTGATAAACATTGGAAATGATATTTTTGTAGTTAAGCTAAGAAACAGGGAAGACTACTTCAATGCATTAACATGGGACCTTGGATGATATTCGACCACTACTTAACAGTAAGGCCATGGGAGCCCATGTTTCATCCCAAGAGAGCTACCATTGATAAAGTGGCAGTTTGGGTCCAGATGCCTAATGTATTCTTGGAATATTATGATCGGGAGGCGCTAACTTGGATTGGAGACAGAATAGGTGAGACCATTAAGATTGACATTAATACGTCTGGACAACTAAGGGGATACTATGCACGTACCTGTGTAGTCGTGGACCTCAGTAAACAGCTGATGCTTGGATTTTCCATGGATGGGGAAGATTACTTTGTCGAATATGAGGGGCTTCACTGATTATGCACCAACTGTGGAGTTTATGGGCATAGAGCTGAGAATTGTAAGTTAGGGGCCGACCCAGTTAGCAAAGGGCATGACGAGGGAGAATGTCCTGTGAATACCAACTCTGTGGATGCAACTATGGAGGAAAGCATTAAGGTTAATCAGGAGACATGGCGTGTAGTTCAAAAACCAATTAGGAAGAAGAAAAATGGAGTGGAGAAGCAACCTGATTTGAAGCAACCTGAAGTTCCCTGGAAACAGAGTAAGGGCTCCCAGTTTGATGTACTGGTCGCCGGCGAGGAGGAGGATCGTGACGTGGATAAGGAAGTGAGGTCGGAAGATATTCCTCGAACAACGAGTACTGACATAGCAGGTGTAGTGGAAGGGCGAGAAAATTTGACAGAGAAAAGAAGTGATGCAAAGAAAGAGGGGACAAACAAGCGTATGGCAAAAAGCAAGGTGACGGCTAAGGATAACAGCTTGGCGGTGGTGATCAGTAAGGCCTAATGTAGGGAAAAAAGAGCCAGGGACAGGGGTCAAAAGGCATAGGGAAGCAAGGAAAGATGTCGAAAGGCAGAAGATAATAAGGAATTATGAGAATTACGTACAAGCCATTAAATGCTGAAGGGAATACTGGAGGACAAATATCGAGTATAGAGCCAGCTGGCTTGGGGCCCTCTCAATGTGAAAGTCTGAACCAAGAGCAATTTTCAGCCCAAGCCTATAATCTAAGGGATGAAATGCTTGCCATTGGTCTTTAAGGTAAGTTCTGGGCCGGATCTTCCGCTACGAACCCAAATGTGGAAATGGTTCCTGAGACTCCATCAGATCTGCTGGAGCATTATGTTGGGCCGGAAGCCCATGGCGTTTAAGCCTGAGAACCCACAAGGGAGAAAAAAAAGTTTTAATGGTTAATACATTATACTGGAACGTACAGGGGCTTGTGGAAGCAAGCTCATTCAGAACCTTCGAGTTGTGTGTAAGAGGAATCAACCAAGTCTTCTTATTCTCTATGAAACTAAATGCGAATCCGAGGATCAGCTTAAAGGTTTAAAGAAGCTTGGTTTGGACGGATTCACATTTGTACCGAGTTTGGGACGTTCAGGGGGACTAGTTGCAGCATGGAAATCTTCCCAAATTGGTGTCACAGTTTGTTGATCTGGGAGGCAATTTATTACTACGAAGGGAACCAGAAATTCCTACTCACAATGATTTATGTTGTACCGAGTGCGGATCAGAAGCGGATTCTTTGGGAGGAGTTGGAAGAGTATTCCTCGTCTACTACGGAGTCGTGGGTTGGGATTGGAGACTACAATGACATTCTCTATTCTTCCGAAAGAATAGAGGATCTAGTGTTGACATTAATAGGTTAACTCTGTTTAATGACCACATTAGAAGGAGTAATCTGGAAGATTTGGGTTCTCATGGACCTAAGTTCACTTGGAGAGGTCCAAAACCAGTGGGAGGCAGGGGACTTTTTGAGCGCTTGGATCGAAGCGCTGGCTAATGAAAAGTTCATTCTGACAATTCTAGTCTACTCGGTTTAGGTTTTAACTAGAACTCATTTCTCCGACCATAACCTACTTTGTCTAAAAATTGGGGACTATCGTGATATGGGTAGTGGTGATCGTTGTTTTACATTTGAAGCCATGTGGATGCACCATGAGAACTATAGTGATTTTCTAAAGGGAACGTGAACGGCTGATGGTGATTTGAACCAAACTCTGTCCAGCCTCCAGAGTTCGCTTGGATCTTGGAACAGAGAGGTGTTTGGTATGATTGGGAGGAAGAAACATAACATTATGAATAGACTTGAAGGTATCCAATGCTCTACCTCCTATCCTTTCTCCAATTTCATGTGCGCTCTGGAAAGGGAGCTTCAAGATCAGTTGGAGAAACTTTTGAAATTTGAAGAAATGAAATTTCAAAAGTCGAGAGCCGATTGGGTTATGAAAGGCGATCACAATACTAGATATTACCATTTAAAAACAAAAGTCAGAAGGAGGAGGAACAAGGTTTTGATGTTGAAAAATGAAGCAGGTATGTGGATTGATGATGAAGAAGAATTAAAAAGGTTGTTTCTCAGCCACTTTAAGGAATTATTCTGCTCAGTTCCTCTGGATTCTGTTGTGCTTAATACCACCTCTACTTTTCCAAGGTTAGATCTCCTATCTTCAGGGAACTTATCTAGTTGTCCGAGTAATGAAGAAATTAAGAGGGTCCTTTTCTCTATGGGGTGTTATAAAGCCCCAGGGATTGATGGTTTCCCCCCAATTTTTTACAAAGCTAATTGGAGTGTTGTGGGGCTAGCGTTGTGTCAATTCGTTAAAGAAGTATTTTGTGGGCAGCAGACTATTTTTGAAGCGAATAGGACTATTATTTATCTGATCCCTAAAATCGAGAATGTGGAAGTAGTCTCTCACTTCAGACCAATTTCATTGTGTACGGTCCATTACAAATGTATTTCTAAACTGTTAGCTCTTCGGCTAAAAGAGGTAGTGAATGGACTTGTTTCTCATTTCCAAGCAAGTTTTATCAAAGGAAGGTGTATTCAAGATAATATTATAGTAGGGCAAGAGATTAAGCATATAATGAGCAAAAACCGCAACAAGAGAGGACTCATGGCAATGGAAGTGGATCTGCAGAAGGCGTATGATCATATTAGCTGGAATTTCTTGAGACAGGTATTATTAGAAGCTGATTTTGACTCTAATTTTGTTGATCTAATTTTAAATTGTGTTTCTTCGGTGACGTATAATGTCTTGTGGAATAGGACTCAAATTGAGTTTTTCTCCCTTAAGAGAGGATTAAGGCAAAAAGATCCTATTTCCCCGCTTCTTTTTGTTTTATGCATGGATAAGCTATCTCAATTGATTTGCGATGCGGTGAATGAGAGTAGATGTATGCCCATATATGTTTCCAGATTTGGCCCTAATGTGTCTCACCTTATGTTTGCCAATGATTTGTTATTATTTGGTGTTGCTTTTGTTACCCAAGCCGAGTGCATGATGAGTTGTATTCAGGAATTCATGATGGCTTTGGGAGGGAAAGTTAATAATGTGAAATCATCTATTTTTCTCTCTCCTAGAGTTCCTTTACATACTAAGAGTAGAATCATGGAGATTACGCAGATGCAATGCTCTAGTGAAATAGGGCGCTATCTTGGGTTTCCTATGAAACAGAGTAGAAAGACAAGAGAAACGTTCCAATATGGCATCGATAGAGTCCGAGCTAAACTTAGTGCTTGGAAAGCAAATTCTTTGTCTATGGCCGGGCGAATTACTCTAGCTAAATCAGTAGTACTGCTTATCTGATGCAGGTGGCACGTCTGCCTTCAAATGTGTGCTTAGAGGTTGAGAGAATCCAGAGGAATTTTATTTGGGGTCATGTGGAGGGTTCAAGAGGGTTTCATTCAATTGGGTGGGACCAAATTTCCAAACCCAAAGAGTATGGAGGTCTAGGATTCAGACGTCTGAACTCTGTTAATCAAGCTTGTGGAGCTAAATTGGCGTGGAAGTTAATTGTGGGTTCTACAGGTTTATGGGCCAATATTCTTACTAATCGTTATATGATGAGGGAAGGGGAGTCGCTGTTGTCTTATCACCTTGGTGACTCTATCTTGTGGAAGTTTATTTGCTCCCAGTCTGATATTGTCGATCAAGGTACAAAATGGCAAATCAAAAATGGCCTCTCTGTGAGCTTTTTTAATGACTGCTGGGTATGGATGAGATCAAGATAAAGGAGTTCTGTCTTTTCCATTTATCGGAGGTGGAGGAATTCTCCATGGTAGCGGATTGGGCATCGGATGGGTTATGGGACTTTAATAAGTTGTCTGGTGTGGTCAGTCCGAAGGTATTGATAGAATTGTCCCAATTTTGCCGCCAAGGTCTAACGCAGCTGCTGATATTATGGTATGGGGAGCTTCCAATGATGGTAAGTTCTCTATCAAATCTTCCTACTTTCTTATTGAGCCAAGTCCTATATCTTTAAGGAATAATTTATTTAAAGACATTTGGAAATGGAAAGGGGTGGAAAGAGTTTGTGTATTCTTATGGAAGGTTTCCCTAGATAGATTGCCTACTAATTTATGGAGGAGCAAGTGGACATCTTCTTCAGCGGAGTGTACTTTTTGTAATTTGGGTGTTGAGGACATTCTTCACATTTTGTGTGATTGCTATTATGCGAAAAATATGTGGATTAATTGAATTGAACCCAGGATTATCTCTCTTTTTCTCGGCCAGTTTACATGATTGGATGGCCTTAAATCTCAAGGAAAATGTCAGTAGTAGATGGGGTGATAACTGGAAAGTAATTTTGGGGGTGGCTACATGGAAGCTTTGGGAGTGGAGGAACCATTCTATCTTTGACTGTAATTTCAGGAAACCTCATAATCCAGCTGCAGCTATCTCTGGAATGTGGCAGCATTTTATGTTTGATAACGCTACTTCCTGATCTAGTGTGCCCTGCTGGAACCTGTCAGATAGGGGATGGAAGAAACCTCCTTTGGGTTGGTCGAAGTTGAGTGTAGATGGAGCCAGGTCCCTTATTTCCTCAAGAGCCGGCTGTGGCGGTGTGTCGGGATTGCTCTGGGATGTGGGTGGCGGGATTCTCAAAGAAGATTGGAATATGTCAAGCTAATGTTGCTGAAGAATGGGCACTGCGTGAAGGGCTGCAGATGGTATGACATTTGAGATTTAAGAATGTTATGGTGGAGTCAGACGTTGAGGACGTGATCAATATGCTCCTAGATGATGCATACGGTCTGGGAAGCTTGATTTTCATGGAAATCAAGGCGATGTTAAGCTGGAATTGGAGAGTTATTCTTAAGTCTATTTCTAGGGAATGTAATAGGGTGGCTGATAAGCTAGGTAAGACAGGTATCTCTAGTTCAAATGTGTATGTGGAGTGTCCTTCTTACTTGAAAACTTGGGTTGACCAAGAGTGTTTGAGAGTTAATTCCCCTTTGATGTAATCCTTCTTTTATATTAAAGGCTTCTAGCCATCACTTTTATAAATTTTTTTTTTTATAAAAAACAATTCAATCCAATGTAGCCAAATTGTCAACTACTCTTTCAAAAGATTTATGTACCCTATACTCAAATTCAAAGTAGCATTATAATCAACCTACCACAAAAAATTCCTAGGAATGAGATTTAAACCAAATAATGCAAAATATTTCAAGGGACATATAGTCTTTTATTTCTACAAATTAAAGACATGTTAGCTTATGGATTGAATATTACTCTGCTGCATATTTCAAGGGACAACAATCGACTTGTTGATGCTATAGTCAAGCATGGGATCTCTACCACCCATCTCCTTTGATAATGTCCTCCTTCCTATTTGTGGGAAAAGTGGCACTATAATTGTGTGAGATTCAATCTAGCCCTCTTTTGTATAAAAAAAAGTTTGTAGTTTTTAATTTTGATATTTATATAAAAATGAAATTTTATTATCCATGCACTTTTCCAATGTGTGCGTCTGGCATCATATACATTATTTAATGTGCAAAAATGTCTATAAACATCTCTAAATGATGCAAAAATGATATCTCCATTAACCAAGTCAAATATCCGTTAACTTTTGGTTTTGTGGGTCTCATACTAATTATTTTTAATGGTTAAGGTGCAAAAATGCCTATATACTTTTTCTAAATGTGCATATAGCACCATATACATTTTTGGGTGCAAAAATACACACTAACTTCAAACAGAGCAAAAATATAATATCCAAGGTAACTAGCTCTAACAACCGTACATGTCCAGATCATTACAGTAGCTTGCATTAAAGCTTGTAAATTGTCACTCAAAGTTGATATCACCTTTAAATCGTGTTATGATTCTAGAACATGATAAGCTAGATGAAACGCTACAGTGTTGGGTTAAATAATGGAAATCCCAATCTCAACTAAGGAGATCCTTGGTTTATAAGATTATTGACTTTTCTACATGAAGATAGACATCTCCCTCCTTTACCAATGAAATCGCATCAAATGAATATGATTCAACCATAATCCTGCGGCAACTAAAGCAAGAACCAAAATAATAATCCAGTGGCATCCAGAGAGAAAGTGAGAGAGAGGGCAAAGAAAGAGAAAGGGAGATAAAGAGGAAGGGTGAGTAAGATGAGAGAAAATTGACAGGTGAGAACGTGGAAGAAGGAGGGATTGAGATGTGGATAATTGTTGGTGTGCATTTTTACACCCAAGAAATGTATATAGTGTTAGATGCATATTTAGTAAAAGTACATGGACATTTTTACACCTTACTGAATTAATACCTGTACAATAATGTGGGACCCACCACAAAAAAGTAATAGCCGTTAAGGAGTTGGCATTTTTACAACCTTTTGTAATCTTTATAGGCATTTTTGTACCTAAGAAATGTATATGATATTAGGTGCACATTTAAGAAAATTGCATGGGCATTTTTGCCTCATAACCCTTATATTATATGAAAGGGTTCGGGAAATTTTTGCCCTAGAGGTTTTTGGGGGCCAATTTTGCTTAAGTGTAAAGAATGGAGCAATTTTGTCCTGATCATTATCCCAGTTAATTTTGAGGGTTAGTTAACCAAATATGCTAAGTTAGTAGTTCACATACTGTCCATGTTAGTTTTGTTAAAGTGCAAATTTACGTGGGAAGTCTATGTGTCATTTACTTCATTTTTTTTAAGTTAGATTTAAAACTTATGAGGTAAATTGTACCTTAACAAAAATGATGTGAATGACATATAGACTGTCAGGTCAAATAACGGTTAAAATGAATTAGGATAACTGTCATGATAAAATTGTTCTAATTTTTATACTTTCGAAATAAAATTGTCACTCCAAAAACTTCCGTGCAAAATTACCGTCATAGTCCTATATAAAAACGGAATATTATTATACATTTAAAATTATAAATGCAATTGCAAGGCGCTTCAAATTCCGCTTTGGAATTTCTTGTTAATCGTTTGTGCGATCAAAAAGCAGTGCTGTCTCACAGCTCCTTTTCACAAGATCCCCTATATATAAGCTCTTCCCTCTAAAACCCCACCTCTCTCCATTTCTCCTTCCTTCACACTCCTCAGTACGATCCAGAAGCAAACCCTAGCGAAGAAGGAGCTGAGAAGTCGTGAGAGCCACGCGAGTATATTCCTGCTCTCCTTCACACTCCTCGATCCATTCTCTTTTTGCCTGGTTAGGTTCTAAAACCCTACTGTTTATAACTTCATGGTTTTTTTTTTTTTTTTTTCGGGGACATTTCATTTTTAAACGAGGCTGCTCTCTTTGTGTGAAATGTTGCGGTTTGGTTTAGTGTAAAGTGGGATTTCAATGGCGTAGAGGAAAATTGCGCGGAAATATATTTACCGTATTTCGTGTGGAATTTTATATTCTCCGGGAGGTGATGAAGTCCTGTCACGAACCAAGAATTTGAGTTGAAAATGTCTTTTGTTCGCGCTTATTATTATCTATGTCGTAGAAAAATGAAATTATTCAACTTAGTTTGTTATGGCTGGGGTACTTATCCTGGTCAGGAGTTTTTGCCTTTGAGGCATGATACGTACCAACTGAAAGTCTTTGCAAATTAGGCATAACTTATCACATTCTTTAGGCCATCTCTGTTTGCCGAATGAACTTTTACGGGATGACTTTATCAGAGGACACATTTTAGTATAATATCATTCGTCTCTTAGTCTATTATGTTTGGATGATTGTGAAAGCCTCATTATATGCTTTCAAGTTCTTTCTGGCAAAGAGTATACTGATTAAGGGAAGCTCTACGCCTCTAAATCAATCATCCCCTATGTTAGATTATTATTTTACTGGGCGTTTATTCTGAATTGGTACTTAACTTAGTCTTGCACTATCTTATGTTCTTTTTTTTCCCTGTTCTTATTAGAGTCTTTTGATTAAAGGCATGTATATTGTTTCATAGTTGCACATCAGTTATTTGGTTTTTTTTTTCAGACATCTTTGGTGATGGCATCTTCAGAGCAGCTAGCCCCAGCTCAAAATCATCCTGAAGCTCATATTGTATGTATATCCTGTTGCTGCAGAGTGTAACATATGCTTGTTTGTTAATTTTCTGATTGGTTTTATCTGAAACTGCTATATAGGTTGGCAATGCTTTTGTTCAGCAGTACTACCATATGCTGCATGAAAGCCCGAACTTGTGCATAAGTTTTACCAAGATGTTAGTAAGCTTGGTCGCCCTGAAAATGATGGTTTAATGGGTATTACAACCACAATGCAAGTGAGCTTTTTGTCTCTTTCTCTCTCCATACCTTTATAGTTGTATTCATATGTAATCTATGATATTCACTGAGCTCTACGGTTGTTTTTTTTTTTTTTTGCGCAATTATCTATCACACTCTTGCCTCTTTGGTCACTTGGATTTAATCTTGACTCAATTAGTTACTGCAAAGCAAAGTTAAAATTGGCTATCTTAATGAAAGACAATTTTAAAGAAAAGGGGAGATGATCATGGACGAAAACTTCTAATGACCTGATCTATTAATTAAATTGATACTATATTGAAAGAATTTATCACTTTTTGCTACTCCTGCTTGCTTTCTTTGATGAAGAGGACTGGCAGAGTAGAGTTCTGTGGGTCCTAAAAGATGTCCATTTAGGAAACAAGTATAAAACTTCTTGTATTCATGATCTTAACTTTGGGACACTGCTTGTTCTCTGGTTAGGTTGTTTCCTTACCAGGATAGAAAGCTAGAATGCATCCTGCAATTGATCTGTCTTAAGATTGCCATTGGATTTGGATTTATGCCTTCATGGATAGTCTTGTTCCTGGTTACCCATAAACCATGAGAAATGGTAATGGAAAGTTTGGTTCTTTCTTCCCATTCAGGCTTGTGATCATTTCTGAACCAATGATGTATCTTATCTGCTTTGCCACTCATGTGAACAACATAGTTTGGTTCACTTCATTATACAAGGACATCTTTGTTAGAGCCAAGTTGCCAGGCTATGCAATATGTAATGAGGGTGTTGCATTTTGCATTACTCTTCACATCCAAGAAACATTGGAACCTGTGTATGCTGCCTATTATAGTTTTCTTTCAATACTTGGATTACTGTACTCTGGTCAGGAGGGGCTTCTCCTTTTGTCTCAGATGCACCAATATTGTTTAATGAGACTACGCTGGTCGAAAAGGTCAAAGGGTCTGAACTTGTTGATTTATAGATAGGTACTTCCATCATATGAGGTGAATTTATGCTGTCATTATTGTGACTCTAGAAGTGATTTTAAGATCTATAGGCCTAAGTCACTAAATCACTAATTCTTAGTGACTTTTCTCCATTTCTTCTTTTTGTACTATGATTCTATGAAGTTTATTATATTATATTTTATAACTTGTTATTATGTTTTATCAGTGGAGTCTGATTTATGAAATAATAAAGAGGGTGAAATTCATGTTCTTTAACTTATTTCCTTTTATTCTTATGAAGCAGGATATTAATGAGAAAATCCTATCGCTGGATGAGTTCGTTGCAGAGATCATATCTGTGGATGCACAAGAATCTTATGGTGGGGGAGTTATTGTCCTGGTCACTGGGTTTATGGTTGGAAAGGACTGCAAGAGGCAAAAATTTTCACAATGTTTCTTCCTTGCACCTCAAGAAAAAGGGTACTTTGTCTTGAATGATGTGTTCAGATATGTTAATGACAATGAAAACCAACACGCTATTCATGACGTTGAAGCTCCTGCCAGTCCTGACGATGGTAGTACAGAGCCTACTTTAAATTAAAAATTTTATTGTCTCATGTGGTTGTCTACTTGTAAAATTATTTGTTTGGCAGCAGATGGCTCTTTGCAGCAGACTCATGCTTCTGAGCATATAGTTCTACCAGCTGAGGATGTCAATGGAGAGGAGGCATACAATCCTGAAAATGGGCAAGCTCTAATTGAAGAAGAAGAAGCTCCTGTACCTGAGGTGGTTGATGAAATTCCTGATGATTCACTAGTGGTCGCTGGTTCTACTTCTATAATTGAAGAAGTGCCTAAGAAGTCATATGCCTCTATTGTCAGTAGCTATTCTGAATTACCTTATGATGTTTCCTGACTCATATTGTGTTATATTCGGAATGCTGCCTTGGAGTTTGTGTTATTGGAAATAAAATAGTTATAAATTGCTGGAACAATTTTCTTTCCTGTGTTATAATGAATAGTAACTGTTGTTGTTCCTTGTTTTCTTGTTTAATAAGTGAATATCTTTCCTGGTAAAGGTCATGAAGGAGAGTGCTGCATCATCTCCTCTGGCAACAACTACTTCTGTGAGATCTGCTCCTAAGAGCCTGGATCAACACGTGGTTGCTGCACCTCCATCACCCAGTGTGTCAGAAATGAATGGTTCTCACACTACTGTAGCCGAAGTGGGAAACAATCAAGAAACTGAAGGTGTGGTGCCACTTTTATCAGAATGCATTCATTTTCTTCTGAATTGAACTGCCTTTAGTTTTTATTCATTGAAGAGATGCATTGACATTGCATTGTTTTTTGTATAGCTGAGGGTTATTCTATTTTTGTAAAAAGTCTGCCACCAAGTGCTACACCTTCTCTTCTGGAGAGCGAGTTCAAGAAGTTTGGTCCTATTAAGCGTGATGGCATCCAAGTTAGAAGCCAAAGGGTATGTCACACATCCATTTTCTGCTTTGTATTATCAATTTATAAGCTAATTTTTTTAATTTATGGATGAATTGAACAGGGATTTTGTTTTGGCTTTGTGGAGTTTGAAGTGGCTAGTGCTGTGCAAAGTGCACTTGAGGTATTCTTGAGATTTAGCTTTGAAAACTTTGGGCTGTTTTTGTTGTGGAGTGAGCTTGTGGAGCTGGAATTTCTACAACAATTAATATTCAGATTGTCTTCTATTAGTTTTCTTATGCAAAGTTCTTTTCAGTCATTATCAAGGTAGTCAAGATCGCGATTTTACTTAAGATCGGAAGGGGGTAGCAAGATCGTAAATTGTGGGATCGGCACGGATCGTAAAGATATTACTTTTTTAATTTTAGTAATAATAAAAAATATATGGGCATATAAAATAACATTTAATTCACAACTTAATCCTAAAAGACAATTCAATCTTCAAATAAAAATATATAGCATTCAAAATAACATTTAATGAGTCCTAAAAGACAATTCAAAGCATTCAAAATAAAAATATAGTCATCATCTAGCATGGCATCTCCAAAGTTGGAAACATTCAACTTGAGCCACAAATACAAAGGAGAGGCAGCAACAGCATCATTACTGGTACCAGCACTAGAAGCCATTTTCCAAATGCTAAACCACCACAATCTAATATGGACATGATAGAAATATAGAGCAAAATAAAGACCAAGTCGGTGAAGCAAAATAAGAACCTGCAGCTGTTGGGTTGAGGCATTGAGCGAAAGTGAAACAGCTGCTGGTCACTTGGTTGTGGGCTTGCGGCGACAAAGCTCGAAGAGGAGAGGCAGACTGGCAGAGAATCGAGTCGCGGCAGAGAATCGAGTCTCCAGAGAATCGAGTCACAGCAGAGAAAAGAGGGGCTTGTTCAGTTGATGGGAGTGGATGAGCACGGTTTAGGGTTTGTAGATGGGTTTAAATTGGGTCAAAACTCGGGTATGGGTTTATTGAATCGGGTCAAAAAAAATGTTCAAGATCGTTGAGCTCGGCCGATTTTACGAGTTTCCTCAGCGATCTTGGTCGATCTTGCTCAAGAACGATCCTGAATTCAAGTTAGATCGTTTTCAGTGAAAAAAATCGTAAAATCGGCGATCTTATGAGTTAAAACGCGATTTTGACTACCATGGTCATTATACTATCTATCTTAATAGGAGATACTTTAGATTTCCTTAGCTCTGATTTCCTTTTTCTCTTTTGTTTGTGCGTTTTTGCAGTTATCAGATCCTAGGCTTCTCTTATACTTGCTTCTATACTGTTTTCATTTACTTATATAGTGGTGTTAAAAAAATATGAATAGATCTGCATGCAGTTGCCTGATACTTCGCCTATTAGCTTGTAGTCATTTGTTATTTGGTGCTAATTTCTACATGTATTGTTACTTTTGATTGGAATGTCAGGCTTCACCAGTTGTCATTAGTGGGCGCAAAGTTTTTGTTGAGGAAAAGAGATCAACTAATCGAGGCAAGTAGTTATTTTATTTTTTCAAACTGAGCTTGGTATGGTTATTGGTTAGATCGACAATAAACAGTTTATACACATGCTTGATGTGTGAACAAGATTTTGGCTTTTGGGGAGGATTAGATTCTTTATTTGCATTCTAGTACATTTTGCTTTATGATTTCACCCTATCTAATTATTGGTCAGACCGTCAGACCTAGGCCGGGGTTGTGAAATTGCAAATATAAGCAAACTCATGAGCCATGGTTTTAATTTTTTTTTTTATTTTGGTGGAGCCATAAAAGTTCACATTTTTAATGGTTTCATTGGAGGAAGACGAAGATGGCTACAGTGATAGCTTGTTAGTTTAGCTCAGGCACTCTGGAAGGAGGAACAGTAACTAGGAAGTAAGGATATTTTGCCTGTTGGGCGGAGAAGGATGAATGCTCTGTAAGTGTGTTGAGGTGGTTGTTCCCATGACTTGCAGCCAGGGATGAAACAAACAATAACAAGAAGCCATATCTCCCTTTAAGTGAAGTCAGCTACATAAATTGTGTGATGCTGTAGTGCTTTATAAACAACCAACTGTCATATATTTTATTGATCCATAAATCTCATTTGATAACACAGTAAAAAGATCTATTGGTTGTCTCTAAACTCGGTAAACTTGGTCCTGTACTCATGTTTTTTGAGTTCACCCCAAGTTCGACTGATTGTGATTGGTTCTGAGATCTGTATTACTACGACCCAGTTTTCCCTCTTTAGAAACATAAAAAATGTGCATTTTATGGGTTGACTTGGGAATTTGAGAAATAAAATCTGGATTACATGTGTTAAGAGTATCTTCCCTCTCCTATCCTTACCCCCAACTCACATTTATCTTGAGGAAAGGATACCGTAGTGTTTCTGAGATTCTGAGTGCTTCAGGATGACACCTCTATCTAATTTGGCTGATAAGAAATACGTGCCATAACTTTGTTTTTGGTTGCTTTTTTAGTTTTTCCCCCTGAACAATTTAGAATGCAGTGTTCTCAATAGTAGTTTCCAATTGATAAGATTGTACCTTCTGCCTTTTGTATTGAACATTTCTTTTTATCAATGTTTTGGTTGGATTTGATTTTCATCAATGTTTCTTTTCATCAATAGTAGCTTTTCATTCTATGATTGATTGTTGATGTCTAGTTCTGCCTCTAGCTTGTATTCTTGATTATGGACTGCAAAGTGTTGACTATAAATTCAACTGTTTGCTGCTAATGTCCAGGAAACAGCAGGCCACGATTCTCACCCGGGGGAAGGGGTGTAGGTTACAAAAATGACGGTGGAAGAGGTCGTGGGAACCATGGAAATGGCAGAAACTATGGAAGAGGTGACTTCAACCGGGCTGAATCTGGGTACAGGAATGGCAATCGAGGGGGGTATTATAACCGTGGAAATAATGGTTATCAGAGAGTTGATCATATTGGAAACAATGGGGGCCGTGTGAATCGCAACGGTGGGCTGGCTATTAATTCGATGGCTAAAGCTACATCTGTTGCTGCCTCAGCTTGACCAATTTATATCTTGTGAAGGCAAAGATGGAAAAGATTATTTTCGTTGAGTACAGTAGTTCCGTAGAAATTATTGAGGGGAAAAAGATTGAATTCTTTTGTGGATGAGTTACCAGTAAAGTCAGTTAGGTCCTTTTTTTCTTTCTTTCTTTCTTGAGTATTGATGATGATTTTGGGGATCTTTGATTTTCCAATTTCGGCTCAGTATAGCATACTTGCGTAGGAAGTTTTGTGCTTCCCTGGTTTTATGAATATTATGGGGGCAGTTTTAAACAAATATCAAATGAAAACTTTGGAGATGATTTATGTAAAATTTAGTAGTTGAATTTTGAGCTTCATTTCAGTGTCTTTTAGGTCAACTGTTTGGTTTTATTCATCATGCGTGCTGTTCGATGCCAACCTAAACGATTGAATCTTTCTGTATTCACACATGAAAGAGAAAAGGAAGAACTTAAATACATGTTTTTGCGCTCCTCTTTTTAATGGAAGTGACATTTTCTGGAATTTTTCGTTGTTTGTTGGCTGTGGATTAAGTACCTATGCCCATTTTTGACTGATGTGTCTTCTTTCTAGAAAAAAGTATCTTATTTTTTTTGAAAGAAAACTAACAATGCTTATTGGATGCAGAAATAAACATAAACTCAAACCGAAAGGCTACCGAAAGAATTCTTAAAATTGGACACCTATTGAGTGAAGTAGATTGTTATGATTTCGTTTAAGTAAACAATTGTCAGTGGTGTTTATCATCCTTTTCTCATTATCTTTCATAATCTCTAAATCACATTCGTATAATTAATACAATACTATTTTAACTTTTCTCTCATTTTCTCATTCAATTGGGCTGATAAGAAAAAATGAGAAGAAAGATAAGGAGAGGATCTTCTTCCATGAATGGATCTAATGGCTCTGTACCATCCCCATAAGCAAATATGCATTTGACCAAACATGATAGTATCTTGGAAGATCTATTGAAATATTAAGAGTTAATGGGAGTTTAGGTGAAAAGGACAAATGATAATTAGTGGGTAATACCAAATTCTTGACCTTAGTTTCGTCCCGAACCAAACTCGTTCAACTGCAGATCTCCGGTTTATGGTGGGGTTTCACCAAAATTTAATATAATTAGTTCTTTGACGATGCCATTTGTCAGTTTTGCATTTGGTTGCATAACTATGTATGTGATTGTGATGTTACCATTTGGATTTTCTGTTGCATTTTCTTCCCTGTTGAGACATTTTCCATTTGACATTGTATGCTTTGGAGGATCGCTGCTATTTTTTTTTTTTTTTGTCATCCGGTATCCGATCCGTTAATTTCCTCGACTAATCAATCCGACCTGAAGGTCCAAGACCCGCACATGGTGGGTGAGTCTCCCACCGGGCCTTTTCTTATGTAATATTAAAAAAATTCATTCAATTGTTACTTGAACAAAAATAAATTCAATCCGCTGGCGGCCTGGAAACGGCACTGATCACCCAGCATTACGTCTCATGCCATTTGCATTTGAATCAAGAAACGACTATCGGCAACGGATAACTCTCGCATCAATGATTCATGTATAGTTTGGGTTAAAAAGTGAAATAGATTTTATCATGATGATTGGAACAGCTTTTTGACATAATTAATTCAGCTAAAAAAATCTTATACATTTAAATAAGCTCTGCTATACTTCTAAAAAAAAAACACTCAGCGTTGAATTTGATTGGATGAAACGTCCAAGTCAATCCAAATCAAGCCAACGAGCTACCCACTAATGAAATATACAAAGAACCGCCTAGCCATATTTTAATGGAATCCTTCTTATGTTTTCAAAAGTTTAAAGGGTAAATCTAAGATTTGGTTTTATCAAAGACGATACAAGGCACTATAAAGTATAAACCATGACTCCCCAGGAAACTGTGAAACGATACTGAAACTAGAGACAATTACAATAAGGTCTCAAATAGGAAAATATTTCCCATAATTTCATTCATGAGTCAAGCCAACATCAGTGTTCACTAGTAATTGGGACCCACATAATTCTCTAACGAAACCATACAACATTTCACTTTCAATTAACACACACATACATAGAATAGAAGTGCCTGCTCACTTTCAAGATATATAGGGCCCGTTTGGGATAGTGGAGGAAGAAGTGTTTTGTATCGATGGGACTTATCCTAATGACTTATTTTCGATGAACATTTTGATGTGATTTGTGTTTGGGATAATAGTAGCGATGCGAGAAGTTCTTTTGTTTGTGATGAGAAGTTGTTTTTACATAAACTTTTAAAAAGATAGATGAGATGGAAAATGATCGGCGTTTTAATCAAATTCTCACACACACACATATGTATTGTATAAAATGTGATAATTTGGGATAAAAATTAAATATAAATATAAATTTGCTAAATAAAATAGTAAAATTCCATTAAATAAATTACAACACAATAAAGTGCTTAAATAAATCTAAATCCTACAAGTTCATTTCTGATTTGATCACGAAGATCATTCATTCGTGTTGATGAGAATGCTTCATCAAGTGGATCATCATTATCTTCATCACCTATATTTTCTTCTTCAGTTTGATCAAATTCCACATCATTTTGAGAATATCTCCTGGATAAAATTATGTATCGCCATAAAAAACTAATATATAAAATTTCAAATTCATTGTTTGGATTTTCTCCTTCCATTATTCTATAGCGTTTTTTTAATAATCATTTACATAAAATTTCAGTTTCATTTTTTCTTCTAAGGACCATTCTCAATTTTAACAGTCCTAGCTCAGTGGATTGCCAATTGTATCAAAAACATATCAAATCTAAATATATATCATTCACCAATCCCCTCAGGTCAGAAGCAGAAAAACACAAATCCTCAAGAATAATAACGAAATAAGAAAGATAAAAAACTAGTATCATAAGTATAATCTAATGGACTAAGGGTGAAGTGTCATTTTACAAAGGGCCCCACATGTGGAATCATAAGTAATGGGAGATAAGCTAGGGGTGAAGTTAACAAAAAAACCTCATCACACCTTAAAGTCCATTAAAAATAAAAGCAACCCAAACACCTAAAAAATGAATTTTGTCTCTTGATGGACTTATTATCTCATCTAATGGGATAATAAGTCCATTACATGAGATACCCAAACAGGCCCATAAGCATTGGAAAACGAATTACAACTCCATTGTTCCTTATACAACCATATAGTGGCTTCCCCAGATTCTTAATAACAATGATTTTATAAGATAAATCACCCTATTATCTTCAAATCCCGATTGCCTGTATATTTTTTAAGAAACATAGCCATTGCATTCTATTCCATCACACAAATTAAAATGGCTGTACGAGGAGTTAAGAAATTTTTCTCAGATAAACTAGAAGTGCATTCAGCAGAGAACGAGAACACAATGGGCCTGTTTGGATTCAGCAGATAAAGAATACTCCTAGTATATAGTCATCATCTTATAAGTATCTCAACGTTCTCACTGAGATAAATGAATAGCTTAGGGTACAATACTTGATTTAGTAACTTGTTTCTTCTAGATCAACATCTTTTAATAAATAACATTATTACATAAACCTTAAGATAAATAAGAGGGAAACTAAGAATTACTATACTAAAGTATTGTACACTTGGGAATAAGCAACACTTTTCCTTCAATAGCTAAAAATTATGTCAAACTTGTATGAGTATTGGATATCAAAACTAAACAGCAAATAACCGAAGTGGACGAGGGATACAGTGGCGGCAACAGAAGAGCAGAAGCTTTAGAAATTTAGATGCCAAAATTGCAAGCTTGGACAAAATCTAAATTGTAGTCAACATACTTTGTCCATAGTGGCTTGAATTGAGTCATTGCAATGTCAAGCCATGGCTTCATATTACCATTGAAGTGCACCACTGCTGCATTATTAATCTCATCCATGCTGATGCTTGGGTTATAGCCAAGTCCCAGAACATGCCATGACTTGTCTAAAGGCTTTGTTGTTGAGTAATATGTAATTAAGCCTGGTGGCAATGTCCCCAGTTTCCACAACGTTCGATTTTCATTCTGCAACAAAATCAAGATATCCCAGTCAGATATAGTAAAGGAGGATGTAAATCAGAAGTATAATTTCAAAATATTGCAAATTAAAAAATGTAACGGGGATGATCAGTAACAATATGTCTATGATCTCTTCCAATTTTAGAACATGCAGTTCCTAACATTGCAACATCAAGTCTAAGCCAACAGAAACCACGAAGGGATTTCCAGGATGTTGTGAAAGAATCAAAGAGTATTAAATGGTTCTATTAAAATACAAAAAGAAAAAAAAGGTTTAACTGATAAAGTAAATGTTAATAGGAAAGTTTCAAGTCTTACCAGATTCTGCCAGTAATGATACTCTTCTGTGCATTTTTCCCTTCTCCAAGCATCTAAATCAAAGAAGTTCATTCCATAAGCCCAAGCACAGGCCTTTGGGTTAAATTTTGCCTTAATCAAGGGATGTGAAAAATTCATGTACTGTGCATATCTATGGAATGACCCAAAACATGTTTCTACTGCACCATTCACCTTTCCATCCATATCAATCTTCCATAACCCAGTCAAGTCCTTCTGAACCACTATGTCATCATCCAAAAACAGAATTCTATGCAGCTTAGGATACATTTCAGGCAAGTAGAACCTCAGATGGTTCAGGATTGATAAATATTTTGGATTCCTGAACTTCATGTTGGTTGTGTCCTTTGTTGCATTTTCAAGCTTGTTCTCGAAGTAAAATCTCTGCAGGTTAGCAGATTCTAATTGCTTAAGGACTGGCACATAAGAGGAATTCAAGAATTTGTAGTCCTCAACTGCCTTAACCTCAATGTGTGCTCCATTGTAATCCTTCAACTTAAACATCACTTGCATGGCTCCAAGATTCATCTTGTCAGTTACAACATGAAACACATGCTTCCATGGTTCCTTAGCATTCTTGGTCGCTGAATTGACCACAACAGACGCTGCGACCACATTATCAGAGAATATGGCATAGTGGTAAAGATTTGGATCTTCCAATTCTGGAGCAGGTGGCTTTCCCTCGTTGGAATACTTATCTGGATTTGCAATCCGCTCCTCCATTAACCGCATTGACAAACAATGCAAGCTCTTAGGAATTGATTTGGCAGCAATCAGGCTCGAGAAAGCCCCCTGCTTCTTTGCCTTGGTTAGTTGCTCATTCACAGCAAAAATCGTGTCCTTCAACTTTTGAATCTTGAGCTGATTATCAAAAGACTCCTTGGCCTCACCGATAACCTGGCGTGTGACTTTGATACGTTCTTTCACATCCTTTTCCAACTGCCGAAGCACTGATTCATCAATGGGCGCAGCATCAGAGTTGAAGAGAGCCCGATAATGGGGTTTATTCATAAGATCTGAGAAATTGCGAGAGAGATCAGCAAATATCCTAACGATCTTTGAGCTCTCAAGCTTGAGCTTTCGCGCATAAGATGCATACACCAGGGCCAACGATCTATGATCATCAGCTTGCTTCCGGATCTGGTCCAGGCGAGGCTTGAGGGGATCCGTTTTGAGCGCGAGTACGGATCTCCTAATAGACTCGAACCCGCGTGCTCCAGCATCGTAACCCTAGTTCAAAAGTAACAGGGAAAAAAGAAGAAGGACTAATCAGTTTCTGAATTGGCTAGCTTTCAGTTCTCACATCTCTTCTTCCAACTTACTCAATAGCTAATCCCTTGAGACTAACATTCCCGTTTAAAATTTCCCAAATGAAAATAAATGCTAGAAACATCAAAGCCAAATTAGATCCAGAACGAGCCTGATGCTCCATAATTGAACCGACAAAACAAGATCGCTAACCAAAACCACAATTTTACTCTTCAAAAGAGATCAAACAAGAAGAAAATAAATCCAGACAATTACCGACGTACTCCGAAATCCATTTGTTCGCCAGGAACTTTTTTCCCATAAAGGAAAGAAAGAAAAACAGAAAAAAAACAATGGAAGAAAGCCTTAAAGGAGAAGCAAGAAAATGGAACCTTACCAACTGAGATTGATCTGGAGAGTAAGAATGGGAAGTGAAGACGAAGGAGAGAGTGAAGAAAAGGCATAGAGCAATGGAAATGGCAGAAGCCAAAACTCTGAAGGAGAAGGCGAAGCTGAGGGTGCCTCCACCAGCGACGCGTGGGAATCGAGAGGTCGGCATTATCGGATTCAGAGGAGCGATTGATTGATTGATTGCTAGATTAACTCAGAAGCAATCAACTCAGTGGCAAAGTGAGTGACTCGCGGGAAATTGAGACCGATAATGCTGCGTGTAATCTGCTAATGGCTTTTTGCCACTGCCAGAGGGATAAAAGAAGAAGACAGAGGGAGAGAGAGAAGAAAAAGACGCGGTGTGGGAGGTCAACCGGGAACCGGACAAGGCGGTGACACTTGCAGGGAGAACTATTGGATTGTAGATCTGAATCTACTAGTCGTGATGAAAGAATTTCAGAACCAGTCAGCATCGGTTATTTTAGGGAACTACTCTATTTTTTTTTTTTTTTCCAATTAATAAGTTTAATGGATGAGAGTAATAATTAATATAATATTAGAGTTTAGTGCAATTAATAGGGGTAATATTGAAAATTACTTAAATTATATGACAACTTTATTGACTTTAACTGTTTTTATTGGTGTGTGAGAAAAATTAGTTGGTACCTTATAAATAAGGAGCAGAGGGAGTATTTATTTATACTTTAGATATTGATATCGTTATTAAATGTATTTATAATAATAAGATTTGATTAAACCCAAGCTCATCTATGATTGTCTGTTTGGGTAAACATAAAAAAACATTTTCGTTACACCTAAACTGTGGTTTCAAAAGTTTTTTTTTTTTCATCGGCACAAATTAAAACTCCTCTCACATGTTTACTTTATAAATCTTTAAAACTATTTTTTAAAAGCTAATCCAAACATACATTAAAACCTTGCGGGTGGTGTTACCGTTTGGACAACTAGTTGTTATTGTCCTACACAACTTGTTAATAGTCTAAAGATACAATGGTTTCATAAAACCCTTTAAATATTCATCTCATCCTAAATATAAGATTTATTTAACTAATTTAATTATATTTAAAAGTTAGTTAAATTAGTTAATATATGGTACTGTAGTCATTTTCTATAATTTCATTTATTTCTCTCCTACTTAATTATTATTGAAGGAGTATTAATAACATTAATTTGAGAAAAAAATTGATAAATATGATAAAAGAATTATTACATTCATGACCATAATCAACTATACAATGAGGTTCTACTTGATCATTATCAAATGAGTATCAATAAGGAAATTTGAAAAAGAATTGACAAATATAAGAAATGAGACTTGCCATCAAGGAAAAAAGAGTGTCTCTGATAGAGGAATATCTCCATTGATTTCCCTCTTCATTGGATGTATACACAATTAGATCAAATTTCAATAATTGAGATTTAATACTTATTAAATCTCAACCATTAAAACTTGATCTAATGGTAGATATTATCAATGGAGAGAAAAATCAATTGAAACATTCTTTTCCGTCTCAAATAACTCTTCATTTAATTTCTCCACTATTAGATTAACTTTAATGGTTAAGATTCATTCAGTAAAAATATTATTAGCATTTAATATTTAATATTACAATAATATTTTTAATATGGTATAAAATCATAAACATTAAAAGTCAATACAATTGTGGAGAAATTAAGTGTAGATGAAGTGGAAAAAGTGTTTGGTAGAGACACCGTACCATTTTCCCATATGCAGGATTATGATCAACTCTCCAATTATTGATTAAAAAAAAATTAACTCTCCAGTTAGGTCATACATTAATAACCATAGGAATACAAAATAATTTCTTATTATAAGATCAAGATAATTGGTTTTTAAATTGGGTTTAATGTTTTTCTTTCTTTGGAGAAATATTTTTTTTCGTCACACTCACATAAAAGTGAAATGGGTTAAAAAATTTCCCATTAATATTTCCTTTCTCTTCTTTTATAATGGGAAGTAGAAATATTAAATCATTTTAAATTATAAAAAAACTAATTGAGTTAGTTATTTATAATAAATATGTATTTTTTTTTCTAAAATCCCCTATTTAATTTAATTATATGTATTAGAGGTTTGGAACCAACTACTAATAATAATCCTCTTAATATTGCAACGATTAGGAAAATTTTGGAACAAAATTTATAAATTTAAAATATAACTTAAATAACTCTTGTACAAAAAAAAAAAAAAAGGAGGAACTACAAGTTTTACGTACGAGTAAATATACTTCTTTGTTAGTATGTAATTTAAAATTGTCCTATTGTCGTGAGTTCCTATAAGGAGCATTATTATTAATATTTTTGTTTCATTTTCAAAACTTTTTCTTTTGGCGTCAATTGCATTTCCATACTGACAACAGCTCAGTTAATTAAATATGCATTATGGAATTTTGCGTGTCGGCATGGGGAGTGGGGACATAGGATGGGGCCCTCTCCACTTATAGCATGGCACGTGATTCTTTTTGCCTTTTTTAAATTTAATATAAAAGTAAATTGGTAAAATTATACAACACAACCCTGAATTTTATGTTATATATAAATAGTGTCTCCACATTGTTTAAAGCTTTACAATAAACCCCCTAATTTCTTTAGGTGTATGAAGATAACCACAAACTATCTACTTTTAAACCCATTAAACATTCATTTTCTCTACATATAACTTATTTTGTGCTAACGTTTTAATTCTCTAATAGTGTTTAGTCTCAAGATGTTAAAGTCTGAATCTAAACCCAAAATACCAAAGTAGCAAAAACGTTAATATGTTGTTACTGGTCTCAAATTGGGCAAGACGATCTTATAAAATTTTTAAAATATATATGTATTTATTATATGATATTTTATTTGGCCACAAATTTGACCCCAACTAATTTTTTATCTTCTCAGTAAAGATAGTGTTTTTTTTCATTACTCATTAGGCTGTGAGAGGAAAGTAAAATTCTTATTTGAGATACCGAAAAGATTAGTATCATTTTATATATTGTTTTGATTTATAATTATATATTATTATTTGTTTTTATTTTCAGGTTATTTGATACAAGTTAGTAAATACTCTCTCTCTGGTTCTTATTTAAGGAACCAACTAACAATTTTCACATCAATAAAAATAGTTAAAGTCATTAAATTTGTCCTAAAATTTAAGTAATTTTCAATATTATCTCTATTAATTACACTAAACTCTAATATCATATTAGTTATTACTTTTTTTTTTCAAAAAAAAGTAATAATTAATTTTTATTAATTATTACTCTCACTCACTACCTTACCTTTTTAATTATGGGTATACATGGAAAAAAATATTTAATGCTATTTGGAAACAAGCAAGTGTTTTATAAAATGAACCAAATATAGTTGTTAGTTGGTGCCTTATAATAAGAATTAAATAGAGTAGTTCAATATGTTTATTTTTTGGCCCGGGCTAAAAAAAATTCTAGTTCCGCCACTGCAAAATACTGTCATACACTAACTTAGTCTGTAATGGGTTTAACTGATTCAATATCATTGCAAATCATGTTAATAGGGTATCAATTTTCAATGAAGACAACACTTGCTTGTCTAATACAGTACCTGTTTGGATTAACGGTAAAAACTATTTTTCTGAACATGATTTATGGTATATAAAGTAATTCTATGAGAGAAGTTTTATCTTAACTTATATATGTTTTTCTAACGTCAACCCAAACAAGTCCAAAGCGAAGGGAGTGAATGCATTTCTCAAATACATACACGATAATGGTTACATCATTGAAAGAGTGGATTTTTTCATGTTTGGTGCTACATAGTACATCACTTTCAAATAACACCTTCCACCTACATTCATTCAAGGGCTGGCCTTAATCATTCCATAGTGCCAAATTTAGTGAAATTGAAGAAATGATACACTTTATCAACAAGTATTAAGTAATAGATTATACTTGAGATCATATTTCATGGTTGAGAATGACCAAAGTGAGTGAGAAAAGAAGACTGGGGCAAAGACTCTTCAAAAATAATTTCTTGAAACCACCTCACACCTCTTCAGATGGTTTGAAAATGGGATTGTTCAAAAGGGAAAATCATAGTTGAGGACTACTACAACAACTTAATGTCAAATAGCCCCCAACAAAATATGAAATTTCATTATACCCCTAAGACTAAAATTAAATTTTATGGGTGAAGACTGAAGAGACATTAATGCACTTGCTTTCATTTAAACAAAAAAAAATTGGTGGCTCCAATAGCCGGTGACTGTTGAATTTCTTGAAAAAAAAAAAAAAAGAAAAGCAAAGGCATTAATTTCTTTTCACCAAAAAAAATTAATTTAATTTAATTTTTAGGTTGTAATGAAATTTCATAATTTATTAGGGTTACTTGACTTTAAGTGGCTACAATGGTTCTCAACTGAAATTTTCCATTGTTAAAATGTCTATTTGACCATTTGAGGGGGAACATTATTAAATATTATTCTTTCATTTTCAAAGTTTTCTTTCCATTTTCACACGGACAACAATAGCTAAGTATGCATCAAGAAAGGGACTCTATCAACAAGCTTTTGATTGAGATAGTATGAGACCTCACCATATAAGGAGGAGACACAAGTTCAAATCCGAGAATCATACTTGTCTTATTGAGAGAGACGTTTGCCAAGTCTTAAGGGAAAAACTCATTCATCAAATAAAAAAAATGACTCAAGCCTATAAAATAATTAAATACAAAAATGAAATAAAAAAAAAAAAAATTTATGTGTCTTGTCGGCATGGGGACATAGAAAGGGATACAAATGTCTCCATAGAGGCTCATGGACTTATTAAAACAGGTTCATGAACTTGTTAACACATGTACAATTGACTTATCAACATAAGCACATGGACTTGTTAAAACATGCACATGAACTTGTCAAAATAGACTCATAGACTTGTCAATACATGCACATTGGGGCATTTGTGTCTTTTCACATATGAAAAATATTGCAAAAAAGTCCCACGTGACTTCATCGCAATTTTGATATATTTTAATGAATCATTTTATAGTATTTTCCCTTGCTCAGGACTTATGTATAACTTTCCCAACTATTAAAATGGGTAACTTTGAATACTAACGTACACCATTTTTAAAAAAATAAGTAATTTAAATATTTTTTAATTTTTATAGATTAATTATTTATATCTTCCATTTAGAATATGAGGGTGCAAGTAATGAAAATATTTAGCTAAATAATAAGAACATAACACTACCATATTGTCTACCTCAATGTTTGTGTATACTTCATAAAACTCTAACAAACTAATGATATGACTAGGAAATAATAATATACCTTTTAAGGAAATAGTTACATACTTTACTTTTACCACATAAATTAGCTTAGAATTTTTATTTTTATGAAAACATAACTAAAAACTTATTAATCTAAGAAAACATAACATAAAGAAATTTATTTAAATTTCCTTAATCTTTCCAAAAAAAGTCAACTATTCTTATAATTGCGTCAGTACCTTTAAGGAAATAGTTACATACTTTACTTTTATCACATAATTGTTAATTCTATCCAATAAAACATAACTAAATTATTTTTAAAAAAATGTGCCAACGAATTATTACTTCGTGAACAATTTTTATTTAAAAAAATTTTATTTCGGAGCGATCATCACAAAAAATTTTTACTCTAAAAGCGTCATTTCAAGACAAAAAGTTTTACTTTATTTTTGTCTTGATTTTTATTTATAATTTTTTTTGGTATTTTTGGTCACTTAAAATTTATTTGTGCCCGCACTCTTGAGGTAATAGTTCATTAGCCAAATTGCTCCTTAACCCTTATTTTAATCCTAGTTGGTGATAACTCATCTAAAGAAATTCAAATTTTATCTTGTTTTAAAGAAAAATATTAGTTAATAATTTTTTTTTAGTTTTTTTTTTTCAAATTAAGATAGTTTTTTCTTAAAAACAAGATAAAATTTAAATTTTTTAAATGAGTCATTAGACAATTAAAATTAAAATAATATTTGTTATATATTATAAAAAAATGATGTCAGTTGTCATGTTTTCCATATTTTTATTGTGGAGATGAAAGGGTATCTCAAGAACCATTTTTCAACTTTTTTTGTTTCTCAATGCGATTTTTTTTTATAAGAAAATTTTAGGAAAGGGGTTGAGTTCACTCACGATCCAAAAGCGGGCGAAATCTCCTTCTCAACGCGATTTGTTAAGCCCAAATCATTCCTTCAATTCCAAAGCCCAGCCCAACTTAATTTTATAAGCTAGTAGCAGCCCACATTTGAAAATGCCTTCGGTATGAATGAAAAACATATGCCGGACATGTTACCACTTACACACACACATATACAATGTATGTATATATATTTTCAATTCTGTCTTACAATTCAACAGATTATCAACATTAAATTTATAACAAAACATACTTTGTAATTTATGAATCATGAATAATTCTACTTATTATTCAGATTTTTTTTTTGAACAACATTATTCAGATTTCACTCACACATATATTAAAATGTACAGAACCATATCTGATGGACATATCTGATTAAGAAGTAGAGCTGAGAAATCGGGTCGAGCCTGTCGGGCCGGTCCTTTTAGACCTTGGCCCTTCAAAGGCCAGGCTTAAAAATTAAAGGAGTTAAATGAAATTGGCCCTACAGGCCTCGGGCTTAAAAAGATCAACCCGTTAGACACTGTTATTTTTTTTTTTTAAAAAAATTAATAAGGAGTTGGAAGATACGTCTCCCATTCGAATATTCATTGAAAATGAAAGTCAGTTTGCTCCTTATATTGACAACCTACAAATCATAGGGTTGATTTTGTCATAAAAATATTGTATAGTAATTTAAATTTAAAACCTAGGTATGCTTCTTAGATTTTATGTGAGTTATTTGTAGACAATATTTTCCTTTTGATTACGAATTAATATGTGTTTATTTGTTGGATGATTCATATTGTTTGGATATTAATGTTGATAACATTTATTTGATAAATTAGAACTTTAATTGTTGTAATTTATTAATTATATTTATTTAAAAAAACGGAAGAAAAATAGTTAAAATTTTAAATAGTAACTTCCGTGCCTTGTAGAGCCAAATGACTTGTAGATTTTCTAGAAAGCTTCAAAAAACAGATATTTTTTTATATTGAGTCTTGTAGGGCCGGCCTTCATTCCCAACTCTACCAAGAAGAATAATGGATTTGTCCGTATACTCACACTTCTCAAGAACAGCAATTAAAAGGATCTCACTTTATTCCACTTTGCTCTTATTTTAATCTCAAAAGGCTCGCTTGCGCGCGCACACATACATTGACAAAATCACCAAATCTACTTCTAGGCCTCAACTAACAAATGTTGTTTAAATCATCAAAATATTCAATAATCCAAGTTTTTTTTATAATTTTAAAAATAAATGTGTACAATACATCTAGCAATAGAGTTTTGAATAAAATTATAAAATTATATGTGAAAGTTGTAAACTTTTTTACATACAATAATTATAGAGGTGAGATTATTCACACTTCCTTATATTTCTCTCTATTCACTTCTTATTATTGCATTTCATATATCATTTACACACTCAATTGTATATAATACATCTCTTCCCATCTTAATATAAGATCTACTTAATTTATTTGAGTAGATAAAGAGATTAGTTGTTTTGTCAAAAATGTATATTGGTTTTCTACATTTTCATTAAAATTAACATTGATGCAAATTCTCTTACCATGCGAAATCAGTAAGAGATAGTTTAGAAAAAAAAAAAAATACATAATAAATATGGGGAAACAAAGTGTATTGAGATATTAAATTTAAGACTAAATCCAGTTATTCAACTTGCTCTTATATTTTGGGCAAAAAAAAAAAAAAACTTGCTCTTATATATATATATATATAGTTGCTCTTTCTTTCAATATATCATTATTATCATATGTGCATATACTTTACCTTCCTAACTACTCCTCCGGTCGTAAATATAAGATATATTTAAAGAATTGATTTTGATCTTAAATATAAGACATTGTTTTCATATTTGTCAATCTTTTTCTAATTTATTTTTATTGATGCTCTCTCAACAATAATTAAGAATAAAAAGAAATGAGATAATTAAAGGATATGGTTAAAGTGTTTTAGAAAATGCACGTCATATTAACTAACTTAACCAACTTCCTTAATTTAATTTAATTAAATAAATATGTCTTATATAAAGGACTAAAATATTTTCAGCAAATTGGGTGTGACTTCTATACATCCACAATATTTTTCAGTTTTCCTTTTTTTTCAAAGCATAAATGTACAAAGCAGAGAATTCAATTACACAACATGATATGTGCAATTATTATAATCCATCAATCATAGAAAGCAGAAAAAGCAGGTTCATCAAAACTATCTATGACGAGTATTATTATAGCCTTCAACTAATTGTAAAAATAATCAGTAGCAGCAGCATAATCTCTTGATGAAACTGCAGATTATGATTGCTCTGTTGGTTGCTTGGCACAGAGCCTCCCTAAACAAGAAATATCTAAGCTCTCTATCTTAAGATCCCTTTTACATCTGCTCAAAAAAGCATCAATAATTGAAGGTAAAAAAACAAAAACTTCATTGTATCAGAAATGACTATATTTACTTGTTATCAGTGAAATCTCTCTAGTTCATCAGTGGATCTTTTTTCTGCCATTCTTTCTTACATGATGGTGCAAAAACCCAATGCTTTTGAGGGCTTTTGTGATTTTGATCAGACTTGGCTTTCTCATTCCCATGTTCACCTTCCCTGCTGAGAGTTTCAATGCCTGCAAGCAGCAATACTTACTCTCTATACCCTTCTCTTTCTCTTCTTTTTCATCATCACCTTCTTCATCTTCATCATTAGCTTCACTTTTTGTGCTTTCTTTCACTTTATCAATGTCAATGTCTTCATAAGTTTCCCAAAGCAAATCCATTGCTTCACTCTTTCCACTACATCCTCCATCATCATCATCCACATTGTTCTTCTCCTCATAAAGCTTGAAAGCTAATGTTCTTCTCCAATCCTTCTCTTTTCTCATTGATCCATAGCTTCTTATTCTTCTACTGTATTCCCAGTATCTCTCAGGAGTTCCAAAGTATTCTTCTTCTTCTTCACTATCTGCAACAGTAGCAACAATTTTGCTATCATTACACATAACTTTGGATCCATTTCTCAAGGTTATTTTGTCTTTGCTTTCTTCTTTATTGGGGTCTGTGTCTAGTGGCTTGACTTCCTTGTCTCTCTTTTGACAAAACATGTCGTTTAGCTTTGTGTTTTTTTCAACCTTGTCAACATCATCATCATCTTCTTCTTCTTCTTCACCAGCTGGTTTTTCTTCTAAATCAACAGTAGGGTCTTCATTTAGATCCACATGACTTCTTCTTCCTTGTTCTTCCTCAGAACAGACAGATTCTGAGAAAATTTCCTTCAGAGCTTCATTATATTCCTCTTCTGTAATTGGCCAAGCAGCTTCCAGATTACCTTTATCTTTCTCAAATGGGTTTTCATCAAAAGTAAAACTTGGCACTTTTTCCTGTGGACCCACATGATTTCTTGATTCTCTTCCATCATTACCTAAATACCCAGATTCTGATGAGAAATTTTCCTTAACAACTTCATTACATTCCTTTTCACAGAACTTGTTCTCTTTTGCAATTGGCCTAGCAGCTTCCACCTTACCACCATCATCATGTTTCCCAGATGAGTTTTGATCAAAATTACCGTTTGGCTTATATTCCGTGGGACCCACATGAGCTTTTGATTCACTTGCTTCTTCACCTGAAGACCCAGATTCTGAACAATTTCCCACTTCTTCAAACTCTGTTTCTCTGAACACATCAAGATACGCTAGAAAATCTTCATCAAAGCACCTAATTCCCTCATCATTTTCGTCATTCTTGGCGGAAATTTTTCGAACCATAGATTCAACTACAGAGAGAAGAAAACCCAACTTGGAACCATAACTCCGAGAATCATCATCACCACCAAGATCAAGGTTTGGAGGAAAGAGAACGAGAAGAAACAAGTTGGTAAAGAACAGAGGAGAAAAGGAACAGAGGAGCAAGAAGAGGTAAGGCGAGAGAAATATGAAGAAAAACATATTGAACAAACGAGAAAGAAGGAAAAAAGACGGAATCTTGTTGGTCTTGCTAGAGTTTGCGAGAGAGAGCTCGGACATTTTTTCCTGTTCTTTTGGAGAGAGAGGAGAACCAGTAACAATGGTGCTAGGAGGGAAATGGAAGAAAGAAAGTGAGAGAGAAAATGAAGAATGAGGATTTGTGAGTGAAAGTGAAAGAAACGAAGAAAGTGGAGAAGATGAATGAAGATTGAAGAGAGCACGGCGTGAAAAGAGGAAGACAGAAACTAGCCACAAAGGGAATATCTTTGTGAATTTGACCGATTTCATTCTTTTGCAAATCAGCATCTTTCTATTTATTCAGATTTTTCTTTCCTTGTCATTTAACTACAATTATTTTTGTCTCATTAACTCAATTTCGATAAAAACTAATTTTTAAAAATGTTAAAAAATATTTATTTATTCTTACAAAATTAAGAATATCATGGATAATTTTTAAATGGTTAAGGATTCTTCTAAAATTATTATTTGTTGTTTCTTTTAAAAAATAAACTTACGGATGCAGAATGTTTTTGTGACACTAGAAAGATTAAAACTTAAAATTCAAATTTAATTCTTAAAATATTTTATTATTTTTATTGTAAATTTTTCTGGTCAAAATGTTTTTTTTATTTTTTGCTCTGCAAACTATAGATATCTTGAAATATCTTTTATTCTATATAAAAAAAGTATTTTATTATTAATTTTGAAAATTTCAGATATTTTAAGTTTACTAAAATTATAATATATTTCTTATTTTTAAAATAAAATCTCTCATAAGATAATTTTTTTTTATAATTTACATTAATTTTGAAATTTTAAAATGAAATTAAATTTATAATATAAAAAATAAAAATAATTATAATTTATATAAAATTTTATAGAATTTTTTATTTAAGCTATTTTATCATATCGAATGATCTATGGGTTAAAATTTAATCACAACTCTAGCACTAGTCAATGCAAATCAAATAAATGAAAGCGGTCAAGAATTATGACAAATATTTTCCCAAAATATAGGTTTGAAAAAGGGAAAAAATATTTGACTTTGATGAGTAGTAATACAAATCAATAATTTCTGTGAAAATGAGGTAAATAACGGAAATTCAGTTATAAAAGTTAGAAGATTAGTTGCAAGTAATCTATAAATTGTAGAAGTTTTTACAAATAAACATTTTTCCCTAAACTCTTATAATTTACAATTAAGATTTTAAAATTTCCAATTATTTCACAATTTAACTTATTTGAAATTAATTTACCACAAATTTTTTAAATTTTACAAGTATGCTTTCAGAATTTATAATTGAGATATGTTATAAATTGTACGAGAGTATTTTTATTTATTTAATTTTAGTCCCTTTTTTATAACATTTCAGTCCTTTTCTTGAAAATGTCTTTTAATACTATTTTTAATATAATAATGTACAACTTCTGAAGTTTGGGAGAGTTGTATGTTATTTTTCTTTCTTTCTTTCTTTTTTGGCCAGCTTGTTAACTTTCAAATATGAAGGAAATTATTTTCACACGGCTCCTCGCTAGATTGAAGTTCAAGAGTTTCATATGATTTAGTTATATATGTCATTATGATATGATAGGCAAGGCAATTAAAATCAACAAAGCAAAATATTAGGTATTGTTATCATGATTCACCTAATACTTTGAAGTATTTGTTTAAATGGTTAATGTGTAGATTTGCCAATGAACTATTACCCGAGGAGCATCTGACATAAAAAACAATTGAAGGTATCAAAATTACCAATCAACAATTAAAAAGTAAAAAAAGTACCAAATAACTATTTTAAAAAAACAACTATCACAATTATGTTAAAATATGAGGCGTGATAAGACGTAGGACAAACATGAGACGCTGGAGAAAAGAAAAGCGGTTAAGCCTTCTTGTTGGATAAGGAAACACCAACGGAGATGAGACCCATGCGCGAAAGTCGGGCGTAGCGGCAAGTCGGCGCAATGGCATCGGGATGATGGAACCAGGTGCAAAGCGCGTGCGTTTGAAAAGTCAGATCTATTGGATTTGATTTCAGTGCGTGATTCTCACCCTGAAGCTGCATATGGACCTTGATGAGTTCAAGAGGGTGAGTAAAACACCCAGCAACAATGGAAGCTTTAGAGATGCCAACGTCGCCGAACACTGTGACAGTCAATGGAAGACGGAGACACCAATACAGTGATGGGGTAATAGTTCGTTAGCTAATCTGCACCTTAATTGTGGTTTTTTTTTTTTCACTTTTTAATTGTTGATTGGTAATTTTGGTACTCTCAATTGTTTTTTGTGCCAAATGCTTCTCGGGTAATAGTTCGTTGGCAAATTTGCATCTTAACCTTTTTTAAATACATCCACCCACTACCTTGATGTATTTTATAACTCATCCAATAATTTGAAGTATTTTTTCAAATGCCTTTAGTATCCTAAAACATTTTGTAGTTCATTAAGTCAAGTACTATAAAGTATTTTTATTAGGCATACCTAGCACCTTAAAATATATTGACTTTATGATGTTGCATGCAAATTCACTTAACATGTTTTCAATAATATCCGTGTTTAATTAAAGGGAAAAGTATATCTCCAGTCATTGGAGATAAGTTATCTCCAATAACCCCTAAAACTACATCATTTTGAATTAATGAAGGGTATGTTTGTAATTTTAGGTGAATTAATGAAGAGTGCAACATTACGGAAACATAATTCATTAATCCAAAACGACGTAATTTTGAGGGTCACTAGATATAACTTATCTCCAATGACTAAAAAAATCCTTTACCCTTAGTTAAAAGTGGTTGAGGTTTAAAAATATCAAAATATTGATGGAGATTAAAAATAAAAAGGAAAAAAAGGTAATTCTCATATACGAACCATCATGAATGCTCTCTCTTAATTAAATATAAAATAACTGGCTGGACTAAAAACAAAATGATGCCAAGGAACCTAAGAAAATGAAAAGCTCTTAACGCTTTCTTAAAAGAGAACGAAACATTAAAGGACATGTCAACTGACGTAGAGGAAGGTGTAATCCCAAGTTCAAGAAAATGTCAAAGCACCCCAGCTATCAAATGTGAGTACCGATTCTTTGCAGTGATAACGATACTGCATAATAGAGGTAAAGAGGAAAAAAGAGTAGATATTAAAAAAAAACCAGCCAGAGCTTTTGCTGGGCATTGTTTATTAGAAAAATAACAAAAAAATATTACTTAAACTTTAAAATCCCGTTTACAACATAAATGAAATTAACAAGAACAGTAAAACAATTGACAACTTGTTTTGTTGAGAAATCACCTATTTTGGATTTTATCCAAAAGCAAAAAGTCCAAAATATCTATAATGAATACACAATTATCTGTTGTCTCTCTCTATTTGTCGACGATGACTCTTGATCTTGACTATTATTATATACATCACATATAGTCTCATTTCCAGTTTGCATGAAATGTACATCATTCGGGGAATTTTTCCTAATAAAATTATGTATAACCATTGTTGCACAAACTATGTTGACTTGTATTAGATAGCTATATTTACGCATTCTTTGTGAGATTTCAAACATATTCTTTCACACTTCAAAAATATTTTCTATAATGCACCTCAAGTTTAAATGATAATAATTGAAGGTCTCTTTATAATTTTTAAATCCTGGTTGACGCCTGAATTCTGGGAGATGATAACGTGCACATTTGTACAGATCAAGATACCCAACTAGTGTTGGATATCTAGCATCAACCAAATAATATTTCCCTAATAAATAGAAAATCATTTCGAAGGTGTGAGATTAATGCAAATGTGAAATGAAGACAACATAATTTAATTGAAGTATACGAAAAATATACTTTCAAGTGGATGGGGAAAATTCATGAATGGATTTGAGATAACAAAGTGAAACACACGAGCATTAGATCATTGAATATAATTCTTAATTTCTTTTCAAACTTCAAGGTTGTGTGCTTAAACTTTTTGTACAACGAATTCTCATGCATGCATACAAGTAAACAAAATTAAACACTATAAACAAAAACAATACATACACACTATCTATAGCTATAATGATCTCATTCACGTTCTTGTGTTTGTGATTTTATTTGGCAAGAGATGTGCCCAAAAAATATAAACTACTTATGCTTTTACATTTGAAGTGAAATTAAACAAAGTTGGTTCTGTACATACTTAGTTAAAAAAAAAAAAAAAAAAAAAAAAAAGGAAGTGGGAATCATCAACTGGACACACAGAAGAGAGAAATAATGTGTGAAGTGTGAACACATATACATGAAGAACTATTTCTGGCTACATGCATCAACCGGCATTGAAATTGGAATAATTTATGTATCCCTAAAAAGAAAATAAGAAAAAACAAATCCTCCTTTCAACTGATTTCACATAGATAAATAATGAAACTTATAAGTTAGTATAATAATTTTGTACCTATAATTTATGCTCTCACCACTTATTTGATGCAAGAACATAATTTGTTGTAGGGTCTCAACCCACACCAATTTCTTTGTTTAAAGCATCTCAAGTCTTTAAATCTTTCTTTAAGATATCTAACCTATTTTTCAATTCTTTCTTCTCACATACTTTTCCAGTCTTCTCATTAAATGTAACGACAATATTCTTCTAACCTATCCTTTGTAAATGACATCCCTTGACGTTGTTTTGGGTATATTTGCTCAATGCATACGTTGATAAAAATCTCAGTTGAGTCTACATCCCACTTTGGTGTCCATATTTCTATAGGAAAAATTTGACAGATAACAAATACACAGAACAGAGAGAACAAGCAAAAGCTCAAAACAAAATTTTATGACCAAAAGCCTGAACTTAAAAGAGAGAAAAAAAAAAATCGCACAAGTCTGTATGTGTGTTCAAAAGTAACAATAGATGAAAACTACACCTCACATTATTCAAACCAGAATATGGTCCAATCTGTAATCTTGAAGCTTCTAAAATCCATCCAAAACCCGTCCCGTTTCTTATTACTCTTCCCCCCATATTACAACCCACCATCTCAAGAAAAATCAACCTAAAATCTTTTTAATAAAGTTGCAGGCTATATTTCGTTTTTTTCTTCTTCGAACACAGACTTTTTGAAATACAAAATTCCAATTTTGGCAGAAAATCCCATTAAGCAGCATTAAGCAATAAAAACACAAGTTTTCACCTCCAACAAAGACCAAATATGCGACTAAACTTGAAAAAAATCGGCGACTACAGTAGAGCAAAATAAAGCCAACCGCAGAGGACAGATTGGACACTAGAGCAGAGTATAGGTCCTTTCATTCTAACAGATCGACACATTAAATGAACAGGTACAGAACTTTAGGTAAAAGGAGAAATCTTGGTTAAATGAAGCTTTAAAGCTTACCACACAAAAGAAGCCACTGGCAGACAAGAGATCGAGGCAATTATATGTTGCATTGTCTAATCCAATGCAACATATAATTGACCATGTGAAAAATTGGTTTAGGGAGATATAATCTAAAATGCCGTAAAATTGTCTTTGACTTTTGTTGATTATATTGTCATGGCAAATGATAAAATAATTGGGAATAGTTTCCTTTATATGTGAAATGATTATCTAAATTCAGACGGGTTCATATCCATCCTATATGTAAGCACCTTCTCATTTGATCTTGAACATTTCAGTGTCACTACCTCAATGACCTTCTTTCTTATCATAGATACATGGAGATGAGTTTCATTGCATAATCCGGCTCCTTGATCAATGTTTCTCAACATTGGGCCTGTTTGGACAACACGTTTGTTAAGCGTTTCAAGCAAAAATATTAAACGTGGCGTTGAAAAAAAATCACAATAAGAAAAAAGCTCAAAAATAGTGTTTGAATCAGCTTTATTTGTACTAGGCTTTCCCCTTAAAGCTCCTTAATCTAAAAGGTCCCTCCTTGAGCTTCTTCTGCGTCAACGTTAGATTCTTCTGAGCATGGGGCCCACTGGGGAGCAAAACTGGGAATCACGAAAAGAAAAAAAAAAGTCTGAACATGGGGCCCGTTATGTTTTTGATTGACCTTCCACACTACTTCTAGCTTTTATTTTATTTTTATTTTTAAAAAAATCAGCTTTTTTTTTTTTTATAACTTTTTTTAATAATTTTTTTATCATATATATATATATATATATATATATATATATATATTCAATCAAATTCATGTCATTTTCTATCTTAACTAACTTTTAAAATAATAATTCAAACACTCATAAATTTTTTTTTTTAAAAAAAGCTATTTCTACAAAAGTCAAATAGACAATCCAAAACAAATCACATTTATAACCTAACTTTTTTTCTATCGGACTTTTACAAAAGTCAGATAACTTTTAAGCCACCGCTCTCACCGCCAACCCAAACAGGCCCATTATCGGTGCACCACTTTAAGCACAAGTTTATTTGGTTAATTAAAGAACATATGACCATGTTTCTTTAAGTGAACTAGCTGTTGTATCTGAAACATGAATAAGACCAAGAAAACGTTCATTAATGTCACCGTTGCAATTCACATATCTTAAAACAATGGCCATATGTTCTTTAATTGATATATCACGAGCTTCATCAACTAGTATAGAGAAGAAATTATCCCCAATATATGAAATAATAGCTCTGGTAACTAAACTAGCGGCAACATTAGTAACATCTTTCTGAATTGAGGGAGCTATCATTTTGAGATTCTCTGGGGCATTATTCAAAGATACATCATTTACCTCCTCATTGCTTTCACAAAGGAATTTTACAAGCTCCGAAAAATTTCCCTGATTCATTGAAGCATTTGTCTCATCATGTCCCCGGAAAACCAAACCCTGTCGTATGAGATATCAAATACATCGAATAGAACCATTCAGAGGAATACAATAATCTTGTTTGGCTTTGTCAAAAATGCCAGACACAACAATGTTAATTTGTTGATTTTGATTCATCAAATCTTTGGCAGCACTGAAGCACAACTTATGAATGCTTCCAACTTTCCCAATATGTTTTAGAAGCCTTTGTTTGACCTTCCAATTGTTAAATCCTTCTCCCACAAATGAATCATGACCACCCCTTCCATCACCATGCTCACAATTAAATAGATAATAATGCAAGCAAAATACAGCATCTTTTGATTCACTATACTCCAACCAAGTGCCAAACTCATTGTACCATTGAGGATTAAATCTACGCATGTTACCCCCAGTTAAGGATTCAGGAAAGTTGTCAAGTTTTGATTGACAAGGACCATTCGTTAAATAAATTCTTCGAATCATTTCCCTTTCTTGAGCACTCTTCGCAAAAGTATTAATAGGAAGTCTTTTACCCGGATTAGGAACATACAAATCCGGTGGACCTTCTACTATTGGTTTGTTCGGACTTGAGGGAGTAGCACATTCATTTTGTTTATCTTGAAATAAATCAATGGATGAAGATTCGGATCGAGAACGTTTAGTACTACTACCACTTGACTTTGTAAAAAAAGAACTTAAATACCTTTCCATCCTAAAAAAATGGAAAATGACAAAAATGAATCAATAAATAATATATCTACCAAACAAACATATTGAAAAACAAAAGTTACATAATAGCAAACACACCATCAACACAACACATTTAGCAAAATTATAACTTAATTCCTGGAATATTTACAAGCAAATTTGAAAGCAAAAAAGCTTTTATGGAATGACAATCTTCAGTAAATTAACTGCTAGAAGCCTAGAACACAATTTGCATGTTAGCTACTAGAAAAATTAACTGCTAGAACACAATTTGCACGTTTCAATCAAGTAACAAATTAAGGTACATAGCTTTCAGAACTCCTTCAGAATTCAATTTGATATTGTTATCCTCAATAAACTGATTCAGATTCTTTATACTTCTCAATTGTGAGTTCAGTCGATGAGTGAAAATAGTAACATGGTTCGTCAGGGCATATCCATTAACTAAGGTCCATGCAGCATACTCACTTTCGCTGTGTATGGAAACCATAACACAGTTAGAACAAGAGATAAGGATACCGAAAAAGGCACAAGTTCAATTACTATAAAAAAATCCAAAGATATGCTCATCAATTGTAAATATGCGCATCGAAACAATATTGAAGAATGATTTAACATTGAAGTTGATATTCATTGTTCACATAACATTGTACGTAGAGAATAATCAAATACCTTGCCAATGTTTGAAACTCAGAATACAAGGGTTCGTCCCATACTAAAATTCCAAGAGAACTTGCTAAAGCAGCATACTTGTGTCCATTACCAGAAGTACTGGTGTATCTTCTGATTATTTCCTGAAATTAATTCCAACATGAATTAAACATACTTGAGCCATTGAAGTGAAAAGGATAGGTCACAGGTGCCATCTTACAAGCAAGTTCCAGCAAAGTGCAATACTTCAAAAATATAACATATTATATTGCAGATCTCAATGCAGCAAGTCAGAAGTCGATGACGTTGCAGAGAAGAAGAATGAAGTTCGTCGAATGGTGGTCACTGGTCGGACGTCGCCACTCACCGACTCGAACTCTCGGAGGAAGAGGGAAACTGAGAGTGGAGTCGTGGAGAGCACTCAGTCAGAGCAGAGGAGCAGAGTGAGACATGGAGGAAGAAGAGGAAGCGTGAGTTGGAGGCTGACGCTCCCCGCCTTGACATTGCATCTATTGGATCATTGCAATTTGGTATTAATAGTTCTTCAAGGATTTCTATATCAGCAATACCATCCATACAATGTCCTAAATTTCCATCACCAACATCTAGTGACCATCTTAAAAACCATTCTATTTTTGTTGTTGACATTGTTATCATTGGAAGAGTTCAATTGCATGTTTTTTGTCAAACAAGAAATAGTGCAATGTTGTCAAAGAACATATACAAGCATTAACTATTGCTGCCTTTGTCCCCTTAGTAATGTCGGGCAGTATTTGAATAAGGATTAAGATGTAAATCAAAATAATGGTGCAAAATTATTGGTTTTAGAGAAATAATTCTTAAAACTTGTATTTGAATAAAGTATCTCTTCATACGTATATTGCTACCATAAAGTTTCTTTAGGTATAATCAGTCAAAATAATGATGCAAAAGTATAAATAAAAGTTTCAATTTAGTGCAAAAATGTCATAATTGTTAAGTCGACAAACATTAACCATTTTCTTGACTGACATGTTTGTTAAATAGTCAATATTGTAAACCTATCTATAGTAATATTTTTGCACTAATTTAAAAGCTTTATGTGTCTTGAGGAAGAGAGATTTCTGCTTTAATCCAAAAAAATAAACAAAACTAACATGTTTGGTTCAACTAAAGAAACTACTACCTCCAGAATTAAATATATAATATATTTTGTAATGTAATTTACACTATAAACTATGTCATATATTTAAATCGGAAAGAATATCAAAATAATGGTTTTTGATGGATGCGAATTCTAATATCATTCTGTACCTACTTTTACCAAAATCGTGAATTTTTTTTATACCTTTTATGTAATTCCAAATGTAGTACTTCTTCCGACCTTTTTATACGATAAAATTGTTAGGTATGCCATCTTTGTGGATATGTCATGTTGCCTTTTGTTTTAATTCCAAATGTAGTAGTTAGTAAAGTCCTAAAAATAATATCTTACCAATAAGCGGGTGTCAAGGTAAAAACTAAGACTCGAAAAAGGAAACTCTTCAGATTATAAAAAGAAATATCTTAATATACTTTATCTTCAAAATTTATGATTTTTATCTTAAATTATTCTTATTAATTATACATATTAAATGAAATTTTGATTGTGTTAATAGTTAAAAGAGGTAGCTCCGATCATTAATATAAGAGCATTAATATAAGAAATAATGAAGAGATTAAAAAAACTAAATAAATTACATTACTTAAACTTGTTATATTTTTTTTTTTTGCTCGGGAAACTTGTTATATTTGACTTCAAACTAACTTGTTATTTATATTTGATGGAGTATTTCATAATACCATCTCATATTTTAATACAAATAATCAATTTAACTAATTATCTTAATACCTATAACTTAGTTTTCAGCTCTTACATTTAGAAAGAGAAAGAATATTTACTTTCACCACAATCATGATTTTGATAGTTGCCAATTTCAAGCCAAATTCATTTTTTACACTTGTTAAAGACCCACCAATACAAAATCTGTTGATTCATTTTTATTGGATTTAGTATAAAATGCAAAAAAACATTAACCTCGACATAAATTGGATAATGATTCTAACTCCGTTTTCTTACGGTCAAGATTAATTTTTCTTAAGTCCTAAGCCAATATTGATCCTAATTCCATGGATTCTCAGCTATCAAGTTAATTTTAAAATAAAAAAAAATAAAATTAGAATCTCGGTCTTCCAATTCAATATCAAGTGATCAGGTAAAAAAAAAAAATCAATATCATGAACACTACCAAAGCCGACATAACTTCTACAGAAAATTCTACCCAACAACCTTCACTCTTAGTGCCTATTTGGATTAGTGGTGAAAACTACTTTTCCAACGTGATTTACGGTATACAAAGTAAATTTATGAGAGGAGTTTTGTATTGACTTGCATGAACGTAATTTTTTAATGACAACTCAAACAGGCCCATAGTGTAGTGAACGAAAGCATGTTCATGAATTTAAGACAAAAATCAAAGTCAAAACATTAAAGGCTTTGAAAGCCACCATATTGGCTTCTAGATCAAAACATAAAGCTTTCAATTTTTATAGTGTCATGAATACAACCATTTAAAACACTCTCACATTGTACTTCTAAATGCAGGTGAAGCTGCTTCATTCTGTCATAACGGGTTTGTTCTCATTGGCTTTGGGTCTCTGTTCTTTTGGCTTCTGCTCTTCCACTTTCCTGAAATACAAAACAAAAATTATTAATTCAAAGAGTAGATCTGCAAAACAGGATCAATACCAACCAACCATTATCATCACAACCTAAAATATATCACAAATTACAAACACAATTCAATGAGCCAAACATTTTGAGAAGCACCAGTGATCAGAATTCAATTTACCAACTCACTTTAATCAGATACCAACAAAGAGCAGTCATGCAGTTCAAAGGTCAATTTTCACTCATTCTTTACACAATGGAAGAGAGATGATACAACAGGGATGCCATTTAGTAATAGGAATTCACAACTGATTAACCCTTCCAGTGTTAACTCATCACCAGATGTTGAAGATATAAATGCAGCGATAAATCTAATAAAACTAATATAACCCACAGAAACTATCTATCAAATACTCACAGTAAACCTAGATGTAAACTGATTATCCAATGAAGTAAAAGCTTGAAATGATCATTTCCCTGCTTACAGGCTTACAACTCTAAACTCATTTTTTTAGGTGAAACAAAGAAACATGTTATTTTAATTTTAAACAGATTAATTTGAATGTTAAACTAGGTACATGGGACAGAAGTACCATGATTGCATCAATTTCTTCCAACTTTCACATTTCAATCATAACTAAATGTTTTATCAAAGCAATTATTTTTCCTGCTCATCGAGACAACGATCAGAAATAAAGCTTGTCCTCAATCATGGTTAATTTTCATAGTGAAACAAGTTACCAACCGCACGTTAAAGCCAACAATGAGCCACTTCCTCTGTCCTAAAATTCGTCAACTAACATTCAAGGTTCTCACAATAAACCTCCATTTATGAAATTTTTTCACATGCCTCATCTCACTTTAAAGAAAACACCAGACTCATTAAAATTCACATAGCAAATATGCTTCTCCCACCACATGTTCTTACCATTGAAGCTCATCCCATTAAAAAAACAACAAAATTCAATCACTCTTTAACAGCAGATAATTATGTTAAGAGCTATCTAAAGCCACTCGAACAAAAATACATTGTCATTCAACCAAAACGACCAGCATACCTACTTTTATACAAATTTAGAACATAAAATGAGCCTTGTAAGCGATGAGCGCGAATAGGACATCAACATGTATCTGATGAGAGTGTCTCCAACGAGATATATTCTTTAACCAAGCGAACAGAGCTCATATAATATTTATGGGAAAAATCACGCACTTAATTTTAATTTGCCACTTCTTGAACAATACCTTAACTCCAACCACAATTTCAACGAGAAAAGGAAAATACGACAAACCTCTTGTCTGATGAGCCTCCCTTCTGACTGAGGAAGGATCGGAAAAGTGGAGAGTTAACGTCGTAGATCATTGTCACTCCGATGATTTTCTCTCAGCCAAAGTTCAAGCTTAACCCTAGTTGGCCCTGCGTCGCCTAGCTTCTACTATCACCACCGAAGCGGATAGACGACATCGGGATGAATTTATAATTGGGAACAACAGGCGGGTTGAATTTCAGGTCAATTCGCTCGTAAACGGTTCTGGTCTGCTTCCAACTTGGGCCTCGAAGCCCAATGGTATGTTATTCTTAGCCCAATATAAAAATACAGTACGTACAGATGTGAGGTCAATGTCCCAGCTCTTAATTTATGTTATTGGCAGCAGCAATAGTTGAGGTGGTTCAATAATTGATCCTCTTTTGCCATAAAATTTTAAGAAAGTTTGTAATTGTATACAAAATTTAAGGAAGTTTCTTGAAACTATAACCTTTTAAAATGTTGATAATAATCTTGTAAAATTTATAATCTTTCCCTAAAGTTCAGGAAAGTTTTTTAAATGTATGAAGGTATGATTTCTTTTTGATAATAGTGAAGGTAGGATTTTTTACTCACATATAACATGTTTCCTTTTCTACTACAAAAATCGTGATATATGACGGTTATTAAGTGTCATACATTCAATGTTGTCAAAAATTAGTATAAAAACATAAAAACTTACGTTTTTACGTTTTTTTTACTAAGGTCATGCGTGTTGAAACGCAAGTAAAAACTCTCTTGAGCAAAAATTGGTAAAACTCCGCTCAAACACATAAAAACCTACGTTTTTACCATTTTTTACTTTAACAAAGAAAAGGATGATTTTTTTTTTTGTCTGAAAAAAGGATGAAAAGTTGAAAACCCTATTTCCGTTGTGCATCCTGGACTTGGGATTCTTCAAGAGTGGAGACTGGATAGTTATAGATAGTTTTTAACGTATTTCCATAGTTATAAACGTAAGTTTTTTTAACATAATTTTTTTTTTAAAATGTTTAATATAGTTATATGACTTATATCTTTTAAATATGAAGTTGTTCATAGAATTTTGAATAGTGATTTATATTTTTTTTCCATGTGTGTGTGTGTGTGTGTGTGTGTTGTGTATTGAGCTCTAACCTTAAGTAGTAGAAAGTAAAAACTTTATATTTCTTTTCGTTTCACCGATTTACGTTTCTATCTCTACCTTCCATATCAATGTAGAAACTCGATTTTGACAACATTGCATACATCACGGTTCCAAACTGTCATATATACATCGGTTATGAAAGCTTGGTGTAGAAAAATTATGATTCTGAATCATTATTTATTTCGGACTTATTATAACGGTTATAATATAACACACGTTATATATTCAGATGTGGTAAGGCTATGTTATGTGTAATGCTATCATAATAAATAACGAAAAGTAAACAACCATTATAAAACTCTATAACATGCATAATGGTGCTCTCAAAATAATTGTTACATAAAAGTTTAGCATACATAAAATGCTAACGTGTTTAGCATACATAAAAGTTTAGCATACAAAACAAATGCTATTTAGCAACCATTATTTATTTGCTATAAAATGCTAATGTGTTTAATGAAATAACCATCATATATAGTGTATAAATATTAAAAATGGTTCTTATTTAATAATCATTAACTTTTAATGCATTTTTTTCTTTTTTTTTTCTTTTTTAAAAGAGGATTCTCCTTTTGCCCCAGCATGTAGAATGAAATTGTACAAAATTTCTATATTACAAAAGCTCATACATCGAGTATAACTATGTAATTTGGGATCGATCAAAACATTCCGGACTTTGTGGCTAAGCTTAATAGAACTCCCTACCGTAAAGGGCTTAAGGGGTATGCAGCCTCGAGCAAGATTTGATAGAGAATGAAGGGTTATATCTATAGTACGCCATATGCTCATTCTCGTTATGAAGCATATGATGTTCTATAGATCTAATATCTCATTCTCTATCAAGTGTTGCTCTAGGCTGCATATCCCTTACGGTAGGGAGTTCCATTGAGCCTAACCACAAAGCCAAGAATGTCTTGATCTATCCCAAATTCATGGAGGTGTGAACTTCTATTATTTTATAAAGTCAAATCCAACAAACAAAGCTAAAGTAGAAAGAGTGTGTGTGTGAGTTCCATTGTGCCTAGCCACAAAGCCAAGAATGTCTTGATCATCCCAAATTCATGGAGGTGTGAACTTCTATTATTTTATAAAGTCAAATCCAACAAACAAAGCTAAAGTAGAGAGAGAGAGAGAGAGAGAGAGAGAGAGAGAGAGAGAGAGAGAGAGAGAGAGAGAGAGAGAGAGAGAGAGAGAGAGAGAGAGAGAGAGAGAGAGAGAGAGAGTGAGAGTGAGAGTGTGTGTGTGTGTTTTGTCATAGATGGTATGATAATAAGGTGGTCGTGTGTTCAAGCACACAGTGTGTGTATTGTTGTGTGTGTTGTGGCGTGGCTAACATGATTTGTAGGTTACACATGTAGCTTGTAAAGACAGTTGTGAATTGTGTTCTCCCTTGTAAGTTATATGTCATCCGAAATATTACATTTTGGTAAATAAATTGGCTATTTCGATAAGTGGAATTATTGTTGCAAGACTTGTGTTATTATAAGGATGAGTTCTGTAGGAAATTAGAGAATTTAAGGGCCAAAGTGCCAAATGACCAAAATACCCCTGGTATGCAAAATGACTTAGGAAAATTGTGAAAAATCCTAAAAGGCAATGAAATAATTATTTGAGTTAGGAGAGTATGTTATCTCTAATTGTGATAATTTGAAAATTGCACAAAAAGCATTGTAATGACCATAATACCCTCTCAAATTCTAGAATAATGCACAAAGTTTATCCTCCTACTAGCATTTTTTGAAGAACACTAGAAGAGCTAACTTGAATTGATGGTGTCCTTTGGCTCTTTAGGCTAACATGATTTGTAGGTTAAAAATGGACAATTAAATAAATGTAGCTTGTAAAGTAATATAATATAGTGAATAGTAAATGAATAAATAGGAAACGGATCCTATCTAGAGAACCAGGAATAGGAATTCCAAAGTCAAGGTAAAATATTGATCAGTGAGTTTTTACCTTCAAGTGACCTCTTTCGGAAGTTAATTCCGGGTGGGTAGCGCATTTACCTAATAAGACGAAAATAGGGAAAAATGCGTATAGTTGTTTATGATTATATGGATTGTGTTCTCCCTTGTAAGTTATACGTGTGGCCTATAGCAACTGTATACCACTTGAAGCCATCTACCACATACTCAACATAGTAAAATCTTTATAAATATTTAACAATTTCCGTTTTCACGAAGTACCTAACGTCGTCAACGAAGGTACGGACGCGTACTTGTAACACTAATCTTGTAACGTTTTGGGAGAGGAACTTTCGATTAGAGATTTTTCAAGGGGGAAAAAACATAACCATGACTTAGGTCAAAACCTAGTTACAAAACACGAAGTGAATAATAATGGATAATGCAGAATGGACAAGGAAAATCATACCTCCATATGATTAGAACAGACTACACAAAGAAATGCGACTTGGCTAGGGCTAGAGAATGAAAACATGAGTAATGAACGAAAACACGTGTTAGGGCTTGCACAGCAACTCGAGCAATTGTTGCTAAGAAGCACGAAGAAGGCTTTGTGGATGGTGTAGTTTAACTAAAAACGATGGTCAACGACCAAAAAAGACTACTAGAATAGTGGGGTTCCGAGGTTGGTAGGTTTAGGGTTTACATTTGACCTAAGAGGCTACTACGAGTGTGCTAATGAATGAAAAGGACAAGCGGAGAGACGTTTAAATAGAGGGAAAAGTTTAACTTTATAATGGTTCAAATATATCATCCGTAATGTATTGCTCCGTTGTTTCATGCATGACGGTTATGGTAAGAAACTGTTAGGTAATTTCAAATCATATATTACGGTTTCTAGCTAATACCTATTAAATATATGCAACATTTTTTTAAAAAAAAAAATTTGAGGGTACTACTATTGATTTCAACTAGATTTCATAAACAACACATAAATAAAAAACAATGCAATAGACCATCCATAAAAGCATAGAAATTAAGCCGGCCCAACAACAAGAAAACAAAGATATACAGTCTAAACACAAAAATTAATGGTTCATTATGATCATGCCTAAAATTAATGGTTCATTTTTTTTCCTAGTCTTAACTTTATGTAATTTACTTTTTTCCGCTTGAATTCTTCTCTTCTTGTCAAGTATATTTCCCCTCTTCGAAACACAAATGGCTTCATTATGATCATGCCTAACATACAAATCATATTTTTCATCCAAATTTAATGGTTCGATTGACCTCCTATTGAATGGATCATCCTCAACTTTATCGCCCATCTCCCCATCAATTACTTTATCTATAAACAAAACAATAGACATCAATGTTTAGAAGGATTACGAACGTAGAACACTTATTTAGCCTGAGAAACCACAATAAAAGGCTTTTCTTTATACCATTCCTTGTTCAAATTCAATTGTATCAAGCCTAAATAATCAATTCTCAAGCCGTGATTATTGTGAACCCACTTGCAACCGAAATGGGAACCCGGAAGCCAATATAATCCAACTCCCAGATGTTCTCAATCACCCCAAAGTATGTCATCTTCATATAGATAAGATTTCTATATTTGGAACTCGATACATGCATGGTATTAGCTACAAGAATCACACCACTATTTTGCACTTTGCTTTGATCATCTTGCTCTTTGGTGTAGAAGGTGAACCCATGGATGATGTAGCTCGCGTAAGACGTCACTTGATTGTTTGGGCTATATGTTAAGAACTTCAATTTGCTAGAAATTGATTTAGGATAATCTCTATACTCGCGAAGGACTTGATCTTTAAATCATGTTGTAAAATGTTTATTGTGTTGTTAAGCACACAATCTTTCTTCTTTGTAGGGATTTTCCTTATGAATTTGATACATATGGTTACGCACATACTCATCAACCTCCTTGGAGTTGTGTGGCACATATAGGCGTGCTTGCTCCAATTGTTGGTATGAGAGAGTTACAACTTATCTGCTCATGATCCCTTCCCCATCAGTCCTTCTTCCCTCATGTTGAGATACGGGAAGCCCAATATCATATGCATGCTTTAAGTATGTGGTGGAAAATTTAACAACCTCTTCACAAATATATCATTCAATAATGCAACCTTTTGGATGACTCTGATTTTTCATAAATCCTTTCATTATCTTCATGAAATGTTCAACTAAGTACATCCACCTTAAATAGCCCAGGTCACAAAGTTGTACCTCTCTAACCAAATGAGTTGTCAGGTGGACCATGATGTCAAAGAATGCTGGAGGAAAATACATATCAAGCTCATACAATGTGTGAACGATTTGGTTTTGCAACCTCGACAAGTTTTTAAGGTCTACCACTTTAATGCAAAGTGACTTAAACAATAAACATAACTTGGTGATTGCAGCTCATACCTTATAAGTCAAGATACCCCGTTTAGCCACCGGAATCAAGTTTTTCATCAATACATGGCCTTCATGAGATTTAAATCCCATCCATTTTAAGTCCTTTACTGACATGAGTCTTCTGATATTTGAAGAGTAACCCTCTGGCACCTTGACTAATGTAAGGAACTGACAAAAAGTAGCTTTTTCTTCCTTTGATAGTATGTGAGCTGCGGGACGGAGAAATGTACGACTTCTGATAAGTCATATTTATGTCATGTTTTCCCTATGTGTTTTGACTGTTTTGAATGTTGATTCTGAGCTTACTTGTGTGTTATCTGATAAAATGTCTAAGAATTCATGCACATAGGGAAATAGAGGATAGATCCAACAAAATGTTGCATCTATATCATTATCCTGCTCATGTGCATAAGAAAAGGACCACTTTATGGTTCACCGAGAAAGCGCATAATGAAACTGATACAATGCTACAGCATAGGGTATGCTCACATCTGTACTAGCAATACAGTGTGACCACTATTCTGTAGCATTGTAAGTGATGTGGAGTTATGCGCTATGTTACTCTAACCTTTCCTCGCAAGTTTTCAGGAAATCAAAACAAGTCATCCAAACGGACGTTTAATGATAGTTGAATTGATTGAAGCCGAATCTAGAAGATGCGGAGAATTGAGAGAAAGATTTGAAGAATCCTGCAATATTAAAAGAGGATCAATAAACCGAATCTAGGGATTTGAACTTAATAGATTTGGAAGCCCCAACTCACTGGACGTAAAGCGCAAGAAGACCTATCTATAAGAAGAAAGCACAGCTAAACTTGAAAAGTCATCGAGGTCATGAGAGTCAAGTAGTCAACACAATTATAATCCGACTGGAATCACACCAAAGGAACGAGAGATATATCGATCGAGAGAGCCACATACTAGACCTAACTTTTCCCTAGAGCAAGACAGATCGTAGAAGACGTAGAGACGTCGCGTGACAAGATGCCTCTACGCCGTCAACCTTTCCGACGAGCTTCTTTGTTTCTTTAGTATATTTTATTTCCATGGGCTGTTCTATGTTACTCTGTCTTGTGTTTCCCTCATCAGCCATGAACTAAACTTCCATTGGCTGAGTGAGGATGAATTTCCAAGTTGTAGAGTGAACCCAATTTGCTAAGTTCTTAATTTAATAAATTTAGTTTGTTTAACAGTAAGTTAATCCATAGTCGGTTAGCGGACACTAAGGGTAGATCAGTGGCCTTGGCTGCCCGAAAGGGAGTCGCGGTTAGACCTTGTTAGACAGTGTTTGCCGAGCGAGCCCGTGCACGGCTCGACCAAAAGTATAGACGATAAGAATGAGTTTACCGCTCATAACCAGAATACTTAGGTTTAGATAGACAAACTAAACTTGAAATCACCGAGGATTGTATTTACAGAATGCAAACGCTTCTGTATGGGATAGTGGTAGGTTAACTGAATAACGTTGTGAAAGGCGGTTATGCTGTAGCATTGCGAAATCTATGTAGCATAATTGCTATAGTAATGCGTTGCGTGCAAACTGGGGGAATAATACGACTTAGAATGAAATCCGAACTCAACCTACTTTTAAACTGATATCTTCAATCGACTTCCGATCACTTATTTATTTCTTGTCATTAGTAATAGCAAAAACAACTAGAACCACCATAATTTCACTTCACACAACTGTCATTAGAAACCGACATCATCTTCAGTATCAACAGTCTTTGTGGGATGATAACTCTACTTACTCTTTATTACTTGTTCGACTGGTTCACTTGCCATAGGGAATTCGACGAATAGCTTCCCTTCTCATTTGGTGCTAATTCCTCCCTTATTCCCATATTAGTCATGTCTAACCTAGCATTTATGTTACCTTTGGTCTTCTCTGGTTTATGGAGTAATGTGTTAACAATACTTTCGCATACATTTTTCTTAATATGCATAATATTAAATCTCTTTTTTCAGGAGTTACCTAGGAGTGATTTTATTTGTCAATTTAGTGCTATAGCTTTCTTGTTTTTCTAAGAAAATAGTTTCTAGATCTTATCCCTTGGACCTAGCCTATGGCCTTCATTTGGGTTTATAAACGGTGGGATTCCCAGATTATAACAATGGGTGTTATTATTTCTGAGGTTGATGATGATACAGTGAAGAGTGTGAACTCAAATCCCTCGTCCTTATGAACATATCATAATAATTAAGACCCAACTAAAAATAAAGACTCCGGGGAAGCCAAGGGCGGATTTAGGTATTAGATTGGGGGGCAAGTGCCCACCCTTTGAATTGGGGGATTTATTTTATTTTATTTTTTAAAAAATTAATACATGTTTGAATGATTGCACCCCTTAAATTAAGTGTCCACCATTTATACATTAAGACATCTTTAAATCAAATGAGGGATGAATGGTTAAATGATTGTTTAGTACCTTGTATTGAAAAAATGTATTTGATAGATTGATAAAAGAAATTATGATGAAATTCCAAAAAATAAGGCCTAGAAGGATGATATTGTAATTATTTTTATTATAATATACTTTTGTTATTAAAATATATGTACTTGAACTTATTGAATACCCACCCTTCATTGTAATTTATGTAGCTGCATTTTTAACAGCATTTAAGCATTGCTTTTCTAAATGACGCGGTTTATAAAATAACTGCATCTCTTATTACATCATCAGTATTCACTTGATTTCATGAATATTTTTTTCTTGTTTATATTTTTTTTTTTTAATGCATTTAAAAATTTCCTTAAAAAAAAAAATGGGAGCGCTGCCCCTAAACCCTTGAATCACCCCATCACTGGTGCCCCTTCAGTAAATTTTTTGGATCCGCCCTGGGAAAGCCATATGGATATAGGAATTGGTTGATCCTGTGGGATGGCAATTCTCTTCTTCAATTGAAACTAGAAAGATGGATTAAGTGACCATGATATTAAAGTTATTTATGCTAGGTGTGGAAGAAATCTACCCAAATTGCCCAACTTTGAATTTACCGCCATAATCAAATATATTTACTCCATCCAGTACTAAATATTAGTACCTCCGGTCCTAAATATACGATATACTAGTAGTTTGTATTGCAAATTTACACTACAAACTTTGCACTATAAAAATGTTCCTATAATTAGGACCGGAGGTAGTAGTTTGTATTGCAAATTTACACTACAAACTAGGTCCTATATTTAGGACCAGAAAAGTATAAGACATAGTTGACTTCTTTTTTTTTTTTTTTTAAAGAAATTAAGGAAGCTAAATAAATTATTTAATTATATTATATGTTGTGTATCCTTAAATATATATTAGTTTATTAGTCAAACTAATTAGTTTAGAGAAACAAATATAAATATAAATACTCTAAGTAATTTAGTCTCTCTAGAAAAGTTAATTTTGCCTTATATTTAGGATTAGAAAAGAGTATTAAATTTAAAACAAAGGTTTATCTATGTTGATTGTTTAAAAAAAAATTTAAATTATGAAGATATAAGATTTGGTTAGGGGAAATTTCGAAATTTATATTTAGGTATTTAATCTTTTAAAATAATTATAATTTTTATAATTCTATATAATAAATTTTATTTTTTCTAGGTCCTTGCTACTAATTTTCTCAATTTTAAAACGGAGTACATAATCAAAATGTCCCGGCGCATTATGGTTCATAAAAACAAAATGCATTTCTTAAATAAAACTTCTTTATAGATATATATTTTAGGAAATTTTGATAGATTTTTTTATATATATAATTTTGATAGATTTTGATTGGATTGATGATTGAATATTCAGAATCTTAGCCAGACTGACCGATGAATGGGCTCTTAGAAATTGACGATCTAAACCCAAAGTTCGAATTTGCTTGTTCATGGTACAACTAGGAATTAGGGTTGGTCCGACCCTACATGTACGGCTTTCGTGAAAGGCCAAGCCCTAACAGAAAAAGCGCCTCTTCGGGGCGCAGGGTAAGAAAAATATCTATTTTTTTCAAAGTTTCAAAAGTTGAAGCACAGAAGAGCCTCTCTCTGGGGCCGAAAGTTCTATTATAAATTTTAACTATTTTTCCTCCATTTTTTTAAAGAAATATAATTAGTAAATTATAACAATTAAAGTTCTAATTTATCAAATAAATATTGTCAACATTAATATCAAAACAACACAAATCATTCAACAAATAAGAACAGTCATTAATTCATAATTAAAAGCAAATTATGTTTACAAATAACTCACATAAAACATAAGACACATACCACTAAGCGACATTAGTACGATAACTATTATTGTCGTCATCTTTGCCACTATTATTAATTTCAATGATATTTGATTGTGTTTCGCTTTGAGTAGGCTCTAGTTCATGAGTAAGAATATCATAAATTTCTTCTCCCACATCATGAACACATCTATTATCTTTATCTGCAACAAATAATAAACTAAATCATAAAATTAGAGTATAATTATTATGTATTTGTGTATTTATACTTAAATGGATAAATAACTCTATAACAAATACAAAATATATATAAACTAGTAAATTACCATCATATATGAATCCATACATCCCAAATAATAATAATAATAATAAATTAAAATGGCGCGCAGGTTTAATCTAAGCCTCTTTCTAGAAACCCTTTTTTAAACGCTATAAAGTCGGTCTTCTTTACGAACTTATTTCATTAAGATCCTTTAATTTTTAAGTCCGACTCTTGAAGGGCCAGACTTAAAAGAGCTAGCCCGATAGGCTCGGTCCGATTTCTCAACTCTATTAAGGGCACAAGAGAAAAGTCATCATAACGTAGTAAGTCCTACACACCTAACTCCGCCGGTATTTTTGGCCAATCACAAGGGCAAAATCGACATTTCACTCCGTCCCGTACCCACCACTCCACCAGCTCAGCGTAACTCTGCTACGTTGGTTTTTTACCTTTTCAACCTACTCGCTTCCGTTTAATCTCACATGTCCCAACACAACCACACCCCACCACCATCTTTCTTAAACACACACAACACTCACTACAACATAAGGTGATCGATCATTGATGCATGAGTCACAACACCGCACAATATAATACAACATAACGCACAACAGTACCTAATATATCCCATACCCTTAACGTCACCTTCGTCTTCCCAAAATTTTAACCCCTCACTTTGCCTCCGCCACAGATTTATCGTCAACCCCATCTTTCAGGTACGGACAATGAGCACTTTTTTTTATGTCTTCTTCCTCTTCTCACTGGTTTTGCCTCGTCAAAGTCCTTCCCTTTTTTAATGTCTGGTGGTGGGTTTTCTTGTCGCCGGCGTTCTGCGTTGACGGCTTTCGAAGATAATTGTCGGGTCTCTGTCTTTCTTTTCTTTGCTTTTGTGGGTGTTTCTTCGAATCTGTCTAGCGGGTTTTGCGAATGTGGATATTTGGTTTGTGTTCTTGGTCTGTTACCCAAAGGTGGTAGGTTGATGGGGTTGACTTTGACCCAAGCAAAGAGATATTTTAGTTCTTGTCGAGGAGGAATTTCAGTGCGTCAATATTGTTCTCAATTTTGCACAATTCCATTTTAGATTATGGGTCTGTTGTGATTTCTGTCTGCAATTTACAGTGTCAGTTTTATCTTCGTCTTTCAAAACTTCCCCGGAAGAGACCTTTCAAGGGTTGATTATGCCTTTTCCTGTGATCAAACTAGACTACTGTTTATTTTGATCATTCTTAACGGTGATTGTAAAATTCGTATCATGCTAATGTCTGTCTTCATTTGTTGGCCCAGGAATTGAAGGCATTATCGTTCAATTCATTTTCTTGTGCTTCATTTAAGTCAAAACAAGACCAGTATCTTTATGAGAATTGCCTTTTCACTGTTTTATTTACGATCTCCTTCTTTACTATATTTGATACTTTCTGATATGAATCTACTTTTTCTGGTACTGGAAGTAGGACAAGGCCATATATCTTGATGAATAAGTAGACCCTTTAAACATACCTTTAGTCATTACTCATTTCCAGGGAATAATTTGATAATTGCATTGCCAACTTTTTCCCTTTACAGTTCTAATTTGTTGTTTTCATCTGCCTCAGGCTGTGTGTTATTGTTATAGCTACTCTGCCTCTTCTATCTAAGGAACAACTTGTTATCATTGGAAGGCTGTGAATTAACCATATTGCTTTGATGACTTGCTAAGAAGATTGGAACTAACCATGGTAAGCTTGAGAAGGCGCAGACTTTTGGGGCTATGCTCAGGTAAATGTTATAAAAATACTTTATATATCATAAAATTCTCTTAAAGAAAGGAGAAAAAGCCATGCTTTTGGACATTTGGAATCTTTTTTTATGTTTTTTATCATACAATTCAGTTGACAATTTGACTGATACAATTGGATCTTTGTAGGAAATAGTTCCTTTGTTACTCCACTTCCGCTATATTGTGAGAACCTCACTGCTTCTCAAGATTCGGCTCAGCCTGCTAAACCTAAGACCGCCCAATCTGACAATGGAATTGGAAGCATCCTACATGGTATAGGGACTCAACTACTAAAAGTAAGTTGGCGTGATCTTCTTTTCTTGAGTGTAGGGTCAATTTTTATATGTTATGCTGTTTGGGTGAGCTATGTATCATTAATACATAATTTGATTTCATTTACACCATCTTCTTCTTTTCCTTTGAAAATATTTAAAATTAGATGATGACAGGTGTATCATTTTGAGACTTTTGGCTGTTCTTTAGTGATTGGACCTGATAAGGAAGATTCTCCTCTAGATATATATATATATATATTTCCCAATTTCTATCTCTTCATTCCAACTATGCCTCATAGGTTAGCTGACCAGACAAACATGATTTCCCAAGTCCAAGCCATTCAAATTTTATCCCTAAACAGTTCTTGGAAATAGGGGAAAAGCTGAATGGTGAAATTTCATTAAACAGGTAATATAAGAAGCATAATGTCATAGACTTCAACATGTGCAATTGTGCACATTAGACAAGCCAGATCACAAGCGTGCAGGTGTTAGATTTTCTGATGTGTCATTCTTTAAGATGTAGTGCTTGTGTCCTCCTTTTTGGTTCCATGATGAACCTTTTGTTGGAAATCTACAAAGTCGCAAACCTGTGCTTACCATCGGTTTTGATGTAAAAAGGCAAAAAATACTATATTTTTTTTTAAAAATGAGATGAAGGTCCTAAATTCTTAACCCATCAATCTTGCCACGTGCATATTATTAAAGTAGCATTTATTAAATGGATTTTATAAAAGCCTGCGTGATGTAAAACAGTAAAACACACTCACACTCACTGAGTCTCACACAAACAGGTGTTTTAGGATGAAAAGGTGCAGAAACAGAGAGGGAGGATTAAGAAATGATACGAAACAGAGGGGGAAGTGAGGGAGAGACCGATTCATTCATAAACCATCAAATTATCATTCACCTAATTCTGCATGCATGAGTTACTGAGTAGCTATTTATAGAATCCACTAGCAAGTTCACTTCCCAAGAAGGAAATCATAAGTAGAAATAAAATAAAGTTTCTTCGTAATGAGGAAACCTATAAAATAACAAAATATCTGCCACTTGTATAAAAGGTAAAATGAAATAAATTAGAGTTTTCTTCTTTGGTAAGTTTTCCCATATTTCTCATCATTGCGATTACTAAGTTACGCGTTCTTGATATATTTTGGAACTTTCATATCATATTTCTGGGAACTTAGACTAAACTTTGTTTGATTTTTGCAGCAGAACCCCATTGTGAAAGAAGAACCAGCTTCCTCAAATGTATCCGGCTCTAGCTCGTCAAAGGAGCAGTCTACTCAGCTGTTTATTGGTTTGTTGATTAAGAGACTCAATTTTTCATTCTTCTGGTTATGTCAGATTTAGTTTATGATAACTTAGATGATTTAACTTATCTTCTTGAAAGCAGTATTTTTATTTTTATGTTTCCATTTAATATGTTCCATTCCATTTATAGTAAATTAATGATCTTCAACTCCATAACATTAATTTGTTGGAAATAATTACATGCCAAGGAGAATTAGTGGATTTTGACTTCAGAGTGGAATAGTCCTTTTTGAGTGACATCATGAATAAATAATTCTGAACAAGTCAGCCTATCTGATTAATTTGTTATAAATTGCTCCTTCCTTTCTATGATTAACCTGCAAGGCCAAGATCAATACAGAACTGTGGGGATAGACAGTGCTGCAAGGAGGTGCTCTGGTGCCAGTTAGTCTTTTGAGGAAAATGGCGTCAAGATAGAAATCAGAACGGTAGATAGTAATCATTGTTTAGTTTCTAGGTGAATTAGGAAGGCCACGTATTTCTCTCTTGAGGCATTTCCATTGTTGGGTGGGAATCGTGGCATGCATAATGCTATAACAAGATTCTTTCACTATTTAGGCTTATGTCGCTAAGGGTGTTGCCCTCTATCCTCTATTGTGGCCTAATTTCTTCTTGTTGCTTGAGCCTTGAGAGGCAATTACTCACCTATTTTCACTAGTAATCTTAGATAACACCTGGAAAAGAGCTTATTATGTTTCTGGAAATAGAATGCATTTTCACAGAGTACTTGTTAGGCATATAACATAAAACTAGAGAGAGCACTATATTTAATATCCATCAAGGCTGTTAGCTCCTGGAGTAGCTGGGTAAACGACTATGAATAGCCTGGCAAAACTTGCCTAATGAGCTGGTTTCTTGCAGCTTGCCCACATTTGGTTTGATTATTGATGTTCATTTGGAGCCTATCTAATTTCACATTAATGCTGGTAGACACATTTGAATTCTCTCCCACATATTTAGACATATGGCCCGATGAATAAGCTTTATCAACTGTGTTTTAGTGACATTTACTCTTTTGTCCTTGGTGGTGACTGTTGATTTCAACATTATTGATTTATTTCCTTCTGGCACTTTGCAGGGCCTCCTATTAAACGCAGAAAGCCACACAGGAGAAAGAATATGCATAGTCAAGAATCATGTGTAATGAGAGGCGTCTACTTTAAAAATATGAAGTGGCAGGCAGCAATCAAAGTGGACAAGAAACAGATCCATCTTGGAACTGTTAATTCTCAAGAAGAGGCTGCTCGACTATATGACAGGTATTACTTTAAATTACACGTTGCTATTAACTGTGATTGTCTCTTTAGGTAGCTTTTGGAGGCTTTGTTTGGAAATGTAGTGTGGTTTGTGCTTCTAGCCCTGTTTGACAGCAAAAGTCATAAATTGATCTTAAGTAATTCTTGATTTTTATTGGTTCTTCTTCTAATGCTTTTTTAAAAGCCATGAGTTCTTTTAAGAAATCTCCTGAGAGCTGCTTTTCAGCTCCTCTGGCTGTCAATAATACAGAATACGTAAAAGAGCTGCATTTGCATTAATGCTAACATTATTGTTCTTTCCTTTTTTTAAGCTTCTCTGTTTTTTGGACAATTTTGTATTTGGTAAAACAACATCTTTCAACAAATAATTAATGTGATTCTCAACCTCTTTCAATGCATTTTTTTTCCTCTGAACGAATATGTAAATGTCATTCCGTAGCAGCTTACAACTATCACACACTAGCTTTTGGAAAGCTACAGCATTTTCAATGAGTCATAGTGAGAACATGCTTTTCAGCTATTTGATACCGTACTTCCAACTGGGGTACCGCTGCATATATCTATTCTTCCCCAGATCCAACTGTTAGAACTGATGGTTTGGACAAGAACTAATCAGAAATCATACTGGTTGTATCCTCTTTACTGTTAAGGAAAATGAGAGAATACAGATGCTATTGCCTCCTTTAACGTGAAGGCTTCAAGGAAATATCAAGTAATACAAGGAAAAACTATATCCTAAACTACTCTGCCTAGTATTCAAGAGACTAGTCCCTCTCCCTCCAGCCAATACTCCTAATCTGTCGTACTGCATTTCATTCTGCCCTCCATATATGCTCCCCCACTACTCTGTCATTGTCAGAGGATCAGCCTCGGTATTGGTCCCATTTGGCCCTTCCGCCTGAGGCTCCCTGGTTGTCTCTAATATTGGGCCTGACCCACTGGGTTTAGACCTCCTTTGATATGCTTGGCTCCAAGACTTATCAAGCCCAACACCAACTTGGTGGGAGCTTTGTACATTGGGCTGCCTACTGTCTTCCTTTATAGAAAGTCTCCTTTGAACTGTGTCACCCTGCATATCTCTTTTTCATTAAATTCTCACAAACAAGCATATATGAATTAGATGGCTGGCTTTGGACAAGTAAACATGATATTGGATTGGGTAGGGAGAAGATTTAATAATTTCCGTGTCGGAAGATATAATAGATAGAATTAACTTTGAATAAGGTTGCTGCCATTGAAACTGCAGTCTGTTTTCAGGCTTTCTATAGTTAACAGATTTGATAACAGATGAGCTTCAGACAGATGCACGGAGACAGAAAGTTCAGACATATTATGCAGATTAGATTAGATCTCATATTTTTTGATCTCCTTCTGTTTTCTTGTTCAAGCCATTCCTCAAAGACTGCAGTGAAGTTTGTCTGCCTCAATTTGTTGTTTAACTAGTTAACAAAACCAATTTAATTTGTCTTTAAATTCTTCTAAAATTATGTAGATTTCCCCTCTAATTTTCAAACCTAAACAGGTCTTTCCTAAAACAAAGTGTATATTACAAAAACTTCTCTTAAGTTTTGTTGATATTGCGCTTATCTCCTCTATATTCTCAAAATACACACAAATTTTCTCTGAAATAGAAGGGAGATATGTGTAATCCTTAGTAAAAACTTAAGGTAATGCTGATGAAATGTATTCTAAATATAGGTGAGTTTCATGTAATTTTAATAAAATTTAGGTGATACTGATGAAATGTGGTCTAAATCTAAAATACAGGGTGCTAAATATGTCATATGTTAGAGACACGGAAGGAGATTTGGAGGTAGCAATATAATTTCATCTTCCCATTTACTATATGATGGAGGAGTTAGTGAGCAGAATTGAGTTTATGCTCTTTAACTCCGAAGAGAGGTAGAGAAAGGCCGAGAGGGATACTTAAGAAGTTATCAAATGGGGTCTCTTAGTGGATAATGCATTCTACGATTGTAAATGTAAAAGCTAGATAACTAATTTGCAGATATTAAGGAAATTCGTTAGTTATTTGTAATAAATACTTGTTGGTTTCTCTAAAATACCCCCTTAATATATGCAATCAAAATGTATACTTTAAGGGGAAATTTATAAATTTGGGAAGCAAAGTAGATTGAGCTCTTACATTTAGGACCAAAGAAAATCCCTTAACTAGCTTTTCCATTTAGGACCAGAGGGAGTATATCTAAAGAGTCCGTTGCTATTAGAATACAATGCAGTTAACCCTACTTAGTGGAATAAGATTTGTTACTGTTATTGTGGTATTTACTCTATGATGCTAGCAATGAATACGTATATCTGCTGTATTCTTTTCAGGGCTGCTTTCATGTGTGGAAGGGAGCCCAACTTTGAGCTTTCAGACAAAGAGAAGCAAGAACTAAGTAAATTGGAATGGGATGAGTTCTTGGCATTTACTCGACAAACAATCACCAGTAAAAGTACTCTTCCTCTTTCAACTTAATCTCATATAAATATATTCATATCGTTGTCCCAACCTAAGGGGATAATATTTTTTGTTGTTATTGTATTAATAAGTGTTCCATGAAATAAATTTCTAGAACACAAAAGAAGACTTGGCTCTAGGCTGCGCAGTGAGTCAGAGCCACCTACATCTCATGACAGGGACAGTCAGCTAGGCATCGATGCCACCTCAGCTTCTGATGATGCTGATCAGGGAACATCAGACTCATGAAATGCCATAGTTCTAACTGTTCAACTCTAGGCGAGAGCTCCATTTTTCTTTTTTGTAAAGAAAGGCTGTATTACGCCAGACCTGGATATATACATTTCATTATCTCAACATTAAGTAGATTATTACTATTATAGCATAACCCAATAAAGAGTTTGATTTCTCATGAAGATAAATCATTATGCCCGGTCCATTCAAGTAGCTTAGGGCTATTTACTTCTTCCCATTCTGGAAGTTGAGAAGCATTCTCAGCTTGTAAGTTTTGCCAATGTACCATACGGTGCATGAGCAATTGAACATATATAACTTTGAAATAAATTTTTTCTCAGCAATAGCTGGATTATTCTGGTAGAAAAATGCTCTCTATGTACCAAAGTGAGTGTTTTAATGGAAAATCAGGAAGCTTTTTGGTAGATTATCAGTCAGCTTTATGGTGCTGTCATCATTGGACAACGTTGGTTAATTGTTTCGAGGTTACATTTTCTGGTGGTTTAAAGGTGACCACGAGAATGTTTGGATGAAAAATAATGGTATACCATACTTTATTTTAGAAAGCTAGCTCAAATTTGAATGTGAAGCTCATTTAATTGAGTAAACCTGGTATTTCACGCACAGGCCTTTGGTTTTCATTTTCTTCCCATTCTTTCTTTTTTTAACGACTCACCAATACAACATTTCCAAAAATGATGCATTTTGAATAATATTGATGTCATTGAAAAATAATGACATTTAATAGTATTAGTGGCATTAAGCTATCATGATTAGTGTAATATTTTTAATTTAAAACTGTGTAAAAGGACAAACACTTTTTTTTTTGTTATAATTAAAACTGTGTAATATAAATAAAAGGACAAACACTCAAGTAGGTTCAGCGGATCTGAGTTGTTGATCTCCCATCATCAAATCGACCGTCCATTTTAATACCTTAAAATAAGTTTAGAACCCGAAAAATTATTTTAGGATCTTAAAAAAATATCCTGAAGCATATTTTTAGTACCACAAGCATCTCTAAAATATTTTTTCAAGATTATCAAGTATTTTTTTAATATCATTCAAGACCTAGAAATATTTTTTTAAGATCCTAAAATAATTTTAATATCATTGAAAAAATATTTTAGGATACTGACCGGTACTAAAAATATGCTTCGGGATATATTTTTAAAATCCTAAAATAATTTTTCGTGGCTCTAAACTTATTTTAAGGTATTAAAATGGACGGTCGATTTGATGATGGGAGATCAATGGCTCGATCTAGCTTTCGAGGGATACTTGAGCGCTGATTCTAAGGAAATCCGCGTCCAGTTCAGGCAGCCCAAGAGGTTCTGCCACGTAGACTAGTTTCACAGATTAGGACAAAACTTAGGGCCCGTTTGGTACGGGGAAGATTTAAGGAGGGAAAGGAATGGAAGGGAAGATTGAGAGGGAAATTAAAAAGTTGAGTTGTTTGGTAGATATGGGAAGGGAACTTAAGTTGATGGAAAATGAATTGTTTGGTATGAAGAATTGAGTGTTGGTTAAATGGGAAGATGAGGTGAAATACCAAAAAAGCCCCTATATTAAAAAAACAAAAAATCAAGCATGAAGTTGAAGTTTTTATTTTTCGCACGGGGAGAACGACAAAACCTAACCAGATTGCATCAACGTGCAGATTGAAAACGGAAGTAGACGTGTATGCGAAATGGAATTGTGCCGACCACTAGATTCGGGATGTTGAGAAGGACGACGCACATGATTGGAATTAAAAGGTGACAACAGTAAATGATGAAACCAAAGAACGAAAATAGTGACAGAGAACGGGGAAAAAATAGCAAACCTTTGAACCCAGTTGAGGCATTAATAGAGGAGGGAAAAATAAATGAAAATAAAAAGACCAAAGAAAAAAACCCTGAAAAGTGTGAAGTCCATGAAAAAATGGAGTTCCTTCGTTAGGAAAAACACAGGTGACGACTGAAAAGCAGGAAAAGAACTGATTGCTTTTAATTTAGCTAATTAATCAGCACTGTGTTAATTCCACTTTAGAACAACGATAGTGACCTCTGTTGCGTTAATGTGGCACAGAAACAAAACATGTGCACTTGTATGCGTATGAAGAAGAAGATAGAATGAGTGATACAAGATGCATATCAAGATATTTTTATTTGAGAAATATCAAAGATAAAGAAGAAGAAAAGAGTGAACCAATATAATGCACACAAATGCAAAACGAAGACAGATTGAAGCAAACTTTTGAGAGATGGAATGAATGAACATAATCAAATTTGGCCTTCTCAAATGCTTCGAAAGAAGGAAGGCAAGGTATAACTTTTGATCATTCTTCATTGTTTAACTTTCATATCTACATTAAATATAAGAATTAGTCAAGGTATAAGATGTTAGTTCTCTATGTGTTTTGATGATGTCTAATTATTGTAATAATCAATGGGTTAATTTGCGAAGTTTTAAGTTTAGACAAATTGCACTTGAGTTCCTTGAAAAATGATTTGGAAAATCAGTAACTCAAGTTGTTGAAAACAACTCAAGTTACATAACTCAAGTTGCCACACATAACTCAAGTTATAAGCTTAAGGAATATCAGTTTAGCAAAGGTCATAACTCGAGTTGTCACTAAACAACTCAAGTTATGAGTTGTACTTTAAGCTTCAAAAAGATCATCGCGATATCAGATTTTGGCTATCTTATATAACTTGAGTTACATGTGTTAGTTCTCATGTGTTTTGATGATGACTGACAATTGTAAGATTGATTCGAGCCAAAAAGATTTCATTTAAAAGATAATTTAAAAATCTCATTTTGACTCTAGTCACGACTCAAGTCACCGAGCTTTGAAAATAATTGAAAATACTGTTTATGACTCGAGTCATCATTAACTAACTCGAGTCATCCCTATACTTCCCTGAAATTCAAACTTCGCAAAATGATTTCCTCGATAATATGACTCGAGTCATCCTTGGCTTAACTCGAGTCAGAATATTGCTTTTCATAAATTATTTCACATTGACTCCAGTCATGACTCAAGTCATCGAACACAAATCGATTTTGTTTGAAATTTCTCGAGACATGACTCCGGTCATGACTCAAGTCATCTCGGCGCTATTCTTCTATGTTTGGAAACATAACTCCGGTCATGACTCAAGTCATCGAACACAAATCGATTCTGTTTGAACTTTCTCATACATGACTCCGGTCATGACACAAGTCATCTCAGCGCGAAACTTTTGTGTTTGAAATTTCTCAACAATGACTCAAGTTATAACTTGAGTCATCTATGCATCTATTTGGAAATTCTCAATCATAACTTCAGTGACAACTCGAGTCATCTAAGTTTCATTAATTTATTTTGAATCATAACTCTAGGCATGACTCGAGTCATACATCTCAGAATTTGATTCTTGTCTGCGAAATCGACGAGGCATTTCATAACAAGTTTTTTAAAATTGACAGAGGCGACAACCTGGTACTAAACCGATACCTAACGCTTTGTGCAAATAAAACCATAGCAATAGAAGACATACAATAACTCGAATTCGTGAAAGCATAAAATGCGGACTTAACAAAGGTCCTTTTAAATTTCATAAACTTGTTCCCGATTTACATTTCATATATGTTGCTGCGCATATACATTTGAAAGCTCACAACAAAGACACAAAACATTTCTTGTTACATTGACGAAAGACACAAAGTGTATCCCATCTCCAACTCTAAATTTCCTATCAGTTAACATGGTCTACACTTTGCTGTCCTAAACATACAAAAGACAGACTTGTCCCAAAAAGTGAACGACACCCCTGCATCATATATGGCTATACAAAAGACTACAGAAATTAGGCCAATCTGTATTATATATGGCTACACAAAAAAGACAGTTTCAAGGCCATTCTGAGCTATATATACATATATCTATACAAGATCTACTTTCTGACAAGGTTCGGATCCATGATGTCTTAAACGCAAGAGGCATCTTGTAAAATGACCTAAGGAGTTTGTCACACGCTATTATCTTCATATGAGCCAAGTTCCTCTCATTAAATGTGAGATCCTCAAGCTGAAGCAGCTCCATGAACGAGATCATCCCCTTCGCATCAAGTTCTGCTTGCCTTTCTTGTGTGGACATCTGATTCCCAAGTTTCTCAAATACACTCACCATTGTCTTGTCAAGAGAAGCTACTGTGTCTCGCAGAGCCTCAGCCATCACTTCTGAATGGTTCAGCCGGCGCTTCTTCCTTCCACATACGGATGCCTCATTTGGAGGGATTTGTGTGAAACCAATGTCAGGTTGTGTTGGTGAGAAATCAGAATCAACGGCTACAGCAGGGGGTGTTTCCGGTAGACCATCATCTTCAACATTCACATCGTCCTCCATCCCACCAGGGGATCTTCCTTCATCACCCACAGCCCTGTCCTTTCCCCACACAATGCACAGAGCGTCAAAGTTGGGTAAGGTCTTGGTGCGAAAATGACAAGCCCTTGGATGAGTTAGTATGGCTCTAAGCTAAGATCAACACACCAATGTTAAGGCATACCTTGAGATACTCTTCCCAAACCGCTGGCTCTGCAGTGACAAATTTGGTGTCCGGGTCCCAACCAAATCCTGAGGTGTTGGGACCATACACCATATCATAAGCCATTTGCCACAGTCGTTTCAATGTCTTAATTCTAGAGGTAATATGTGGAGTGGCTTTTATGCCACAGCCAGGTAGCCTTTCTTCCATCATCGTTTGCAGGGCATTGGCAAAGCCGGACTTGAAGCCATTATCAGCCATCCATTTTTGGTCAACCCTCAAAGTCGATGGCAGTCAATCGCATTTTGTCCTCCTCGGCGAGACCACATTTTCATCCTCCCTCCCCTAGCCGCCTGATCAGCCGGCTCCATCTAAAACAAAACTCATGCCACAAAACAAGTTAAGGTACAATAGTTTTGACAACATAAGCAAGAAAGGATAATTCAGCATTAATGTAACAAGCATTACAAGTAACAAAAAAATAGCAAACCAATGTCACTGAATGGCGTTGGAATTAAAACATAAACAAGCATTGTTTTTGCCTCACACTAATTGGAAGGCCATTGTCTACAAACAAGCAATAAAACTTTACTACATATTCAATTATCCCTACGCGCCACAAAATCCACAAACATGTCATTTGCAACATGCTCCCTAAAATTATTCCAAACGTCGTTGGTTTCCATTGCCACAATGGGAGTGTTGTCATTTGTAGCATTTCCAGTTCAAACGTATGAAGGTCCCGATCGAGGGATCTTGAACATTCTCTCGACGAATCAAGTTGTGTAGCAAACAACATGCGACGATGTATCTGTTTTGGATCTTCACAGGGTAATAGGACGCGCTCCTCAGGATGGCCCAACGCAACTTCAGTATGCCAAAGCACCTTTCAATAACATTCCGAGCAGATGAATGTCGCATATTGAAGCACTCACGCGCAGATTGGGGTTGGTATCCGTGTCTCCAATCATTAAGATGGTAGCGTTGCCCTCTGTAAGGCGCCAAAAAACCCTGGCAATTCGTGTACCCCGCATCAACCAAGTAGTAGTATCCTGGGAGAAAAGAGCAACTGCGTTAATTGGGTTTTCCTATGAAGTACACATGCAAAACACTATTTCAAAAAAACCATTTCAGCATGTCAAGAGCATTGTAAACCCATACCTTGCGCAACTCGTAAGCCGTGTGGTCTCCTTATTGCATCCCTCAACACCCTCCCATCCACAGCTGACCCTTCCCACCCAGGCAACACATAAATGAATTGGCCATCCGATGAACATACACCAAGGACATTGGTTGTTACCTCTCCTTTCCTATTTCGTATCTACCCTTATGTCTTTGCGGTACTTGTATGCGTATGTGAGTACCATCTAATGCACCAAGACACCCCCGAAAACACAACCACATTGTCACCGGTTGGGTTAAACCAAAATTTGTTTAATTTTTGTCAAGAAAGAAAGTCACACAAACATATTATACGTACCTTGAACCACTTCCAACGGTGATCATTTGAGTCATTCGGAATGGGCTCTGGTTTCTTTAGAAGCAATGATTGCAATCTAATTGTTGCATTGAGCACCAATTTAAAGTATCTACTAATGGTTTCCCCTGACCTTCCAAACTCAAACTGAATTACTCTATTCTTCACATGATGCCCCAAGATGTGAAGGAACATTGCCACTTGCTCATCAACTAGCATATGTTTAGTTGCTTTCAATCCACCAATTGTGTCTAACATGTAACACAATTTATCAAACGTCGCCTTGATACATCCTAATTTGGTTGAAGCAAGTGGTGTCACTACTATATATCATAGCCCTCAAATTCGCTCTCTTCACATGAAAATCTAATCTACATGACCTCTCCTAGTGTGCCTTGGTCTACCTCCTCCCACTGCCACTATCATAATGACAATCAACCTCCTCACTGCTAGAAGAAAAGCTAGGCACCCCGCCAACATTGCAACCATTTCTTGAGAGTGTGGCTCCATACCTACACAATTTGTGTGCACACCCATTTCCTTCTCATTATAATCTACTACTCCTCTAAACAAACAACCGCTATTTACATCCAAACATAAACTTTTCAGCCAACCCAGCAATTTCATTGCAGCACTTATGACCCAACAATAGACATCACACTCTCACTAAAATGAACTCACATAAATTCTATAATTAAACAACGTTAGCTTTGAAATTCAGGGGTTACCAAATATGGTTTAATTTTTCGGTTTACAGAGAATGTCATTAATGCACACAAGTCAGTTTCATTTATAACACACAACACATTAATGACAACATTAATTGTAAACAATCAATCACACAGACACATGTAGAGGTAGAGGAAGCTGCCTCTCTCATTTATTTCCTCACTCACAGTAACCAACAAAGATGCGTATTATATATGCCACCAAAGAATCAACACAGGGCATCGGCGAAGCATGAAACGAAAAACTCAAAGCCATGGGAACTCACCCGAGTTTACACCACCGTTGAACTTGTGTTGCGACTCCAACTACCCTGTCGTCGATTTCAATTGTGCGTCTTCGTTCAGCTCCTATCGTCAATTTTGGCTTCGTCTACTTTGTTGAGCTCCAGCCTCGTTTCGGTTTTTTAATCAATTGGTCCACTGTTTACAGGGGCATTTTTGTCCGTCGAAAACACTCTCCCGCCACTTTTGGTGGGATTCAACTTTCCCACCACTGTGGGAAGATCAAGCTTAGCGGGAGATCAAATTTCAGGGGAGGGGGCGCGCCAAACACGTTTACACAGTGGGAACCCAGTTATTTTCCCTTTCCCTCACCCCAAATCAGCGTACCAAACGGGCCCTTAGTTCATGTGGTGAATTTACTACAAATGTCTATGTACATTTTAACAACTAACAATAATAAAATAACAAGTGTCCATATTTTATTGGTGAATTGCTAAATGCACATTTGCATTTTAACAATTGATAATAACAAAATAACAAGTGTTCGTATAAGAATTTAAGAATTTTAATTTACATTATAAGAGTTTATATAAAAATTTACAAGCACTCAGGTAAATTCATAAAAGTATATGAACAACTATTTTTTGTTTTTTTCACTAGCACTCAGGTCAATTCGTAAATGCATATGAACAACTATTTTTTTGTTTTATTCTCTTTGTGTTTTCATTTTTATTTATAGGTAGAAACTCTGTAGTCAACCTTTAAAATTTTGAAACACAAGTTTTGGCAAAAAACAACCTATAAATAACAAATTCACAGGGGAATTATAGCTGGTATAGATTTAAACGATGTACAATGGATTTTAAAATTCTTATGAATATATTTTATATTTTTAATGGAGGTTGAAAACTCAATTTTCTCTTAGCTGATTTACTTTTGTCTAAGTAATTTGAATACATGCATCAACTAAAATTTTAAAAATTACCATAAGTGCAAGTTTATATAATGGGAAAAATACTTTAAACTATTTTTCTTCAATCTTGTTTATAATATGGCGAATTGTTGAATAAATATATCTAATTCACGTATTCCATCCATAAAAATAACATCCACTAGCTGGAGCCCAAGCAAGTCAATGTTTGACAAAATAACGTCTCAAAACCTTCTATACGTAAAAGAAGACATTCATGATTTAGATGTACAAGGATTTTCTCTACGGAAGCAGGGCTCTTCAAATATATTTTAAGGTGATCAAGTGTCATTGCATAAGTAAAGATGTTTCATGAAAGCAGAGACACGAGAGAAACAAACTCCAAAGTGATCCTGCCTTTAGACCTTGTGTTGATGACGAAGTGTTCTGGGTACTTCCTTAATAGCATAAGCAAGCCATACCAAGGTTTCCCTTTGGATTCAGGACCAGTCCAGTCCTCCGACGATAGGTATCGCCTTACTCTACTGTGATGCCAGACATTTCCATAGTGCTCTAGTAACTGTACAATGGAGATCAACATTATACACAAGACAAATGTGACTCCATACCTTTTACAAAGGCATTGATGTTATACTACTTCAGTACCAAAAAAAAAGAAGTTAGACGTCGCGTTTGTTTTGATACTAAATATAAGACTTCAATTCTCTTTGCCTTTTAAATATATGATTTCCCCCTATCCTATTGATTGCACATGGCAAGAGGTTTCCATCTAGGGGTAGTTACAATGCACATGATTAAAAATAGTAGTTTAAGGAAATCAATATACATTTGTTATAAATAACTAAACTAATTTCCTTAATATCCGCAAATTAGTTATCTAGCTCTTATACTAAGGATTGGAAGGAGTATTAAGTATTAACGGTCATAAGAATCTATAAAATGTGAGACCTAAAGAATCTAGGCAAAACAGTAGTCCAAATCTATAACTCCTTGGTACACATATGAGATGTATAATTATGTTAATGCAAAACCAAATCAATACTATAAGCATATGGGCTGAAGACTAAAGTGATCTATTCTATAACTGGGAACAAAATACAAACTTCAATATATGATTCTGATGTCTGGTGTCCCCTACTAAAATAGGAAAAGACAGTTCTCCCATTATTGTGACTCTCGGAATAATGTAACGCAGAAGCATAGAACAAACAATGGTCAGAACTAACCTCTGTATGAAGTTTCTCCATAGCCATCCATTCCCCAGGACCGCAAAGATCAGAGAGAACAGTAGCAACTGATGATACTACATCCTTTTCTTCCAGCTGTTGCAGCTGAAGATTATCAGCATCCCGATCTACTCGAGATCTAGCTTCAGCCTTCTTATCTGCAGAAACCGATACTCTCAATCAAAGAACATAATGGAAAGATACAAGAATTGTGAAGCAGAATAGAAGCTAGAATCATAAGCATATAACTTAAGCATACAAACAATGGTCATATTAATTTGAGAAGAGAATCCATCAATAAAGGGGAAAAAAATAGAAGTTCGGGTATACACATGGCTTCCATATATTGATATGAAATTGCGAAAAAACTTCATTTATGTTTGTCTGGTTTCTTCAGAATTTTGTTTCTGGGTAGAGCGGGAGTATCATATGCTGATAGGTGGGGGGAATCCCCTTCAAGGTATAGGAGCCAAAGGACATATTCCTCCCAATAAGTGTGCTACATACACAAGAATTGGAAATCAAACCCCCCTTTCACTTGCTCAAGAGATGATGAGAACCAAGCCACTCACGATGCCAGTCTAAGTTGAAAGAAAATTTAATGGGAACAGAAACTCAATCCTGCATGAATACATATCCCACAGTCCGCCAAAACAGAAGCCCATCAATAGTTGTACTATCACAGTATCACTTATGCTTTGTGGCTTTATTACAATCTCATTACATGTCCTTCGCACTGCTATTTTACAACTAAATGCCTATTCCCTAACCAAAAGGGCACAAAGTTCATGTGTGGAGCTGAAACGCAAAGGAGGGAAAAAATGTATTGTTAAAGAAAGAGCTGACTGAGAGAACAATTGCAACATAACATAAATTGCCAAACAAATGTCAATTAAAATTAGGACACAATAAGATCTTGATATTCCCCGACTCTACTGGCACAAATTCATATATTTTAAACCCCGTCACAAATTAAGAGATCAATACATAGACCATTTAAATGATTTGTTTAACATGACACAACCCAAGCCCATTCCCAATTATCATAATTATAGTCAACAATGTCAATTTATGGTTAGGGTTTAAAACTCCAATTATCATAGTCATTGGATCCCATGCACACCAAATTTCTCCAGAATTTGTTAGAGAACATAGATATTTATAAAAAAATCATTGGGTTATATGGTAAGGGTTTAAAACTCCAACTATCATAGTCATTGGATCCAATGCACACCAAGTTTCTCCAGAATTTGTTAGAGAACATGGATATTTAATCATAGGGGATTCTCCTAACAATCTAACCTTCTGAGAATCTCTTCAATGATGTGAAAGAAAAGTTTGATCCTAGCAATAATCTTTCATAGCAAGATTAAATCTTAGCAAAAGGTATGGTAGGCCTACGCATCATGCAAAGTTCAACTTCAATGAGCTTTTATGATGAAATGTTCATTGATGAAATAGCTATGTCTTACTGTCCTAGAATATTATATGGTGCAAGCAGCGCCACAAAATGTCACAGCATGCAACATCTGTAATGCTGTGACCCACATCATCGATATACATTACATAAACAACAATATGCATCATAAATCAACAACATATATTGAACTACAAAAACAACTAGAGTGAGCTTTAAGGCCATGAAAGTGGCCCTATCTCTCAATTTGTAAGTGTAACATCCTGAGTCGCTCATCTGGCCAAAGGCATAAGTACGCATACAATGCACAAAATGTCTATAGGCCAAGACATTTTACTGAGGGTTGTCATCTAATTCCAGGTGACTCGGTATACCTAATTTTGAGCAATGGTCCACTGGGTATCATGATTCATGCCAAAAGGACAGAAACATAAGTTCAATTCACCATACCAATGCTTAACCCTATAATGACTTTAAATAACATAACAAGATCTAGTAAAAGGATTTGTAAGTTCTACTCCACCAGAATATATATGGATCGATGTCAATAACTTAAACACTCCAGGAGGCAAGACTATAGAAAATTTTATTCCATAAAAACATTTATACACCACACCAAAACCATGACAAAAGTCAAAGCACAAGTATCTCTAAAATCCGAAATCCCAAACACCAAATTCTTGTGAGAACCCCCATTTATCAAATAAGCCGAAGTAGTTCTTATAAAACCGAGCATACAATTTTTTAATAAAAAAACAAGAAGTCATAACAAATGCCAATTACAGGAAGTACAAAAGGCAGAAACAGAATGAAATTCTAACCCAACGCACCTGACAGTGAAGCCTTGCCGCCAGAGCCGCCGAACCCATAACCTTCATACCCGTCCCTCCTTATCTTCTTCCCACTGCTACCAGTGCCACCAATGTCATCATCATCCTCATAATCATCATCGTAGTAATCCCTCCTTCCTTTCTTCACCAATGCCCCGGCCCCAGGTGCAGCATTGGCCATATGATAATTATAGTGCGGCGGAACTGCCCCTCCGGCCGCCGCTGATGAATGATTCACATAATGCCTGGGCCCAAGCGGCCCTCCCAAAATACTCCTCACAGGTAACAGAAAATAAAACTCCTTGTCCCCAATTTGAAGCAAATCTTGAGAATCCAGCTTCACGGGTGGATTACCCGGGAGGTGAAGGACACCTTCAACAAGACAACCGTTCTTACCAAGAACCTCGAGGGCGAAACGACGGCGCGTGAAGTCATAGAATATGCGGGCATGGTGGCGGGAGATATTCATCCCGCCGCCGAGGCTGGATAGGTCAACGTCGACGCTGGATTTTTTAGAATTCCGGCCAAGGATGATGGAATAGGTCTGCATATAGTACTCGAAATCCTCGCCCTGCAGCTTGGCGAAGCCGGCTTCGACGTCGCCGGTGGCAGCAGTGGCCATGTTGAATTTGAGATAGCAAGGGCAGAATTAGGAAAACGGAGAAGAAATTGATCGGAGTTAGGAGGAGAAAGCGATGAGCGACGAACAAGATTGAGAATCAGTCCTCCCATTAAACGAAAATACGAGTATCAGATTAGCTTAAAATTAAATTAAATCAAATTCAGGTAAAAAACGATTAGATTTAAGGGTTAAGGAGCACCACGAAGTTTGAGCGTCCGTAGCGAAGTTTTTTGGGGCAAGTAGGCGTAGCGTTACGTTTTGGGGCAGCGTCATGGTATTTGTTAGTTGGCCAATCGGCTTGGATGGAATCTTGATGTGGCGATGACGTGTGACAAGCAAGAGATGACGTGAATGAATGACGGCCCAGGAATAAAAAAAAAATTAAAAATAGAAATAATTAGAAAAAAAATCAAATAATTCAAATAATTAGAAAAAAAATCGAAAAAGTGCGAAAAAATTGAAAAAAAAATCGAAAAAACTTAAAATAATTAGAAAAAAAAATCAAATAATTAGAAAAAAATTCAAAAATTAGGAAAAAATTAAAGGGAAAATTCCAAATAATCTTATTTGAATTTATACATTTTTGAAAGTCTGTCAAATTTGTAAATACTTATTTGAGGGATATCAAATTAGGGTCAAATTATCCTTTTACTACTTTAGTGTTAAATAAATAAAATAAATTGTGACATCTAAATTTTGAGTTTAGGGTATTAAAAATATTATAAGAAATAAATTATAGGAAATTTAGCTCGGATAAATTAAAAGGTTAATATTTGAAAGTCAAGCATATTTTCCGTAAAAATTAAGGACAAATAGTTGGGAATAATTTTAGGTCATCACCCCCTTTTGCCACGCCACACCGTGGCCATTGGCCATAATGTAGTGCCAACCTCCCCTGCATGCCGCCCCGGCCAGAAGCGCCACCACCATACCTTAGTAATGACCACCACCACCGCCGTGATGGCGTGATGTGATGTGATGGCCGATGATGTGATGATGGGGGTGTATCCTAAAATTATTCCCAACTATTTGTCCTTAATTGTTACAGAAAAATATGCCTTTACTTCCAAATATTAACCTTTTAATTTATCCTAAAATTTCCTATAATTTATTCCTTATAATATTTTTAATATCCTAAACTCAAAATTTAGGATGTCATAATTTATTTTATTTTATTTATTTAACACTAAAGGGTAAAAGTAATTTGACCCGAATTTTCATATCCCTAAAATAAATATTTACAAATTCGACAGATTTGCGCAGACAAATTCAAATAAGATTTATTTGGAATTTTCCCTTTAATTTTTCCTAATTTTTTGAATTTTTTTCTAATTATTTGAATTTTTTTTTTTTTCCTAATTATTTGAATTTTTTCAATTTTTTCCTAATTATTTCATTTTTTTGATTTTTTTTTATTTTTTTATTCTTACCGTCCCCACGCATCTCTTAAAGCGCCATCACGTCATCGCCACATCAAGATTCCATCCAAGCATTTGTCAACTGCCGTATCCACTAGCAGACGCGGCTTCCAAAAACGTTATGTCTACTTTCGCAAAAAAACTTCATGTCTTCAGACGTCAAGAAACTTACATTGGTCTAACGCCATTAACCCTAGATTTAAATTAAACTTAAATTTGAATTTAAATTGCCAGAGAAGAATCATATAGATTTAGTTTTATTTTCCCTTAGACATTTAAGGATTTATTTCTTTTTAATTAGAAATTTGAGAGTTAATCATATTTTTAATTGAAAGTTACTATTAGGATTTTTTCCTTTGTATAAAAAAAATAGTCGTACTACAATGATAAAATCTTGTAAATCACAAGAATATATTGTTATGACAGTTTCAGATGAAAAATTTAGGGCCTGATTACAGTTTTCAAAAGGTGTTTTCTCTACTTTTTAAGTTTATATCCTTAAGGTTAATACCGTTCATGTTTTTAATATAAAATATATTTATTTAATTGGATTAGATTAAAGAAGTTAATTGAGTTACATGTATTTTTTAAAATATCCTAATCATATTCCTTAATTTTCTTATTTACTCTCTTTCTTTATTATTGTTATTTAGAGAGTATTAATGGGGTAGTGTAACATCATTGATTTTTGGGACTTAGAGAGTCAGTTGTGGTTTAGGAGGTAAAAGAAAATAATCATATCAATAATAATAAATATATTATTTTAAAAAATTATTAGAGTTGATTAATTAACAATGATAAATTATATGGATAAGAATAATAAGGAAAAGGAAATATCTTCATAAAGTAATATAATTTATATCTAAATAAAAAGAAAGAGATTAGAGAGAAAGAATAAGGTTTTTTGACCAATTTGCCCCTTATTAAATAACTATTTACCAAAATTCTCCTATGTCTGAAAACTATTCACTCATATGCCCCTGTCTGGAAACTATTCACCTATATGTAGGGGTGGGCATGGGCGTAGGCGAGTAAATGAGGCGAGACCCCATCCGATCCCAAAAAGAATGAACATCTTTGCGTTTTGCGGCCGATGCCAGCCTACCCGATAAAAGCCTTAACAATTTTCGAAAATTTAGAAGAAGCGAGCTTCTTCCTTGCCCAAAGAATAACGCCTTACCCTACTCTCAAGATTTTAGTTCACACCATAGAATTTCAAAGTTTTGGATAAATTAAGATAATATAATATATTTAGACATATAATATAATATATTTTAAATAAAATAATATATGTAGAACAATATTTATTTAAATATATTTAATTTTCCCAAGAGCCAAATGGGAAGGGCAAGACCCCCCGCCCAACGCCCAATGTCCCCCCGTCTAAGATTCGGCCCAAATTTAAAAAAAATTTTTTTTCTCGGGCCACTTTTTTTTGGGGCGGGGTTGGGCAATTTTTTTGCTAGGCTTGGCGGGCGTCTTTGGACATCTAGGTACCATGCTCACCCCTACCTATATGTCCCTAGTCGACTACACCCCTCATGTAGTCACTAAAATGCGGGGCAAAAAAAAAATATCCCCGTGTCAACTAAATCGGACAGAAGATTTTTAAAAACCCCAATTTAGAAACCTAATCGCATTTAGAAACCTAATCATTTTAACGACGCTCAGTCCTAGTTAAAACTGAATCAAAATCAAAATCGGCCTTCTCAATTGTCATTTTAACGTATGCAACCTCAATCGGGCAATCACGTGAAGTTTGTTCAGCCGACACGGATAATAATATAATATTCTTTCGCCGCAAATATGAAATAGTTGTGAAGATGTGGAAATCCCTGGAGAAAATATAAGGACTTATCTCGGAACCCACATAATTTAACCTCGAAAATAAGACCAGGTGAAGGTTATTTTTGCTTTAACAAAAATGAGGAATAAGTTTAATTCCAACTAGGAAGTCCCAAATTAGACCATAAAACCCGGTATTTTACTACCATCCAAAAAGTATAATCAAAATTTAAAAGTGTTAGTGATTGGTCTAAAGAATCGAAATGAATTTCGTTAAAGTAGAACTTTATCGGTAGAGTCAAATAAAGGTATGGGACCCACGGACAATATTTTCTTCTGCCTCCATCCCCCTTCACGTGAAATGTTTGAAAATGGGTACTTTAAGAAAATTACGTAGAATGACCCGTAGTGAAAATTACACTAAAGGACCCATTTTTCCACCCTATAAATAGAGGCTTTACTTCTTCTCATTACCAAAACCATGTTCTAGAGAGAGGTTAGAGAGAAGGAGGAGTCCGAGAAAATCTAGCGAGCTCTGAGTAAGCTTCTTTGGTCCTTAGTCTTAAGCTTTAGTAGTTCTTTCGGTAGATATAGTAGAAATGCTTAGATAAATCTTTATTTTACCAAGATAGTTTAGATATCATGTTTTAGGGATAAATATGATATTTATTTGAAAAATATATTGGAGGAAGAGATATGGCAAAATTTTGGAAGATTAGAGTCAAAGTAGCGAAGCTGCAGCGAAATTTCACCAATTAGTCAAACTAGGGGCAAAATGGTAATTTGCACCTAAAATGCCCGATATCTTTGCTAAATATTGATAAATGTGATATTATCCTTATAGGATATCCGAGGATTCCTAAGCGAGATTTGATGGACGGGCGTATTACTATACGTGAATAGTACCGCATACGTGAATAAGACAGTATACGTGAATAGTAAATTACTATTCACAAGGAAGGAAGGTACGTTCGCGTACTGTAACTTTAACTATGATGTGTCTTGTATTCTTATATGTGATGAAATGATTCATATCTTGTGGCTAAGACTCGTCTTAGGTCATTGTTTATATACATTCAAACGATCAGACACGTTATAGTCTTGATAATGCCGTGAGATTGTTTTCCTAGCGAGAGGACACGTGTTGTGATCGTGGCATAGGGTATGTGGTGACATGTTGTGGGACTTTACATATTGCTTTGTGCTTATGTTCGTCATTGTCAGCGATCATACATCTGCGCTTATGTGTTGATTACTTCACTGAAATGTAATGAATATTTGTCATAAATATATTGTTATACTTTTCATATGAGGTTAACACATTCACCGAGGTACGATGGGTATTGATCTCGATCTGTCTAATAGTTCGTAAAGAAACCAGGATCGAGAAGGTACCCGAGTAGATGGAGCCGTGAGAAGGTACCGGTCAAAGGAAATGCGGAAGAAAGTCACAGAACCTACCGTATTGCATGAATCTAATAAGGTTACTTCATATCATTTGGTGCTTAAACTAGAAGGCATTGCCTATGTGGTTCAAATCGATCACCCTAAAGACGGTGAGACTCCCACTAGACCTACCCACCTGGCCAAATGGGATGATCTAACGAGTTAGGTTCTATGCCCCAAGTCTACTCAAGGCTTGGTTGAAGAGGTATAGTTACATGTAAGAATCAGTAATTATAAAGTTTTGTATTCTTTGTATCACATGAATAATTCCTTCGGGAGATTTTGTAATATATATATCGATATCGTCGTGCATCATCATATGTCTCGAGTATTTTTATATCGCTGACTCATTGTTAAATTCGTTGTTCAAATTTTTAGTACATGCTCTCGCTTCGCAAAACGCTAAGCCGTAACACCTCAAAACTCGATGAATTTTTTTATAAAACCACGTGTCACCTAAGACGTTTATGCTACGGAATTTGGGGTGTTACATCAGCCATCGGAGAAAAGCAAAAGAAAGAAGATCAACCCATAATCATAATCTAAACATCCAATCGGGCAGCGAAATCAAAACCAGATGCAGATCAGAGCATGATTAGAATATTAATGAAAGTTGTTATGGACCAATATATTGGGCCAAGCAGGTTCCTGGCCCAGTAAGGGAATCCGCAGTGAAACCCCCTTCTTTACCCAGGTAAATGGGGAACCAGGTAATTGGTCCGCCACTACTCCATCGTGTCTAATATGTGCAGGACTGTACGCGTAGTGGAGCAGAGACCTGGAGAACGTGGGAAGTGCATGATGGCTGAGCGATGGAAGCATTTGCATGGGAGTGAAACCCTAGGTAATCCCTATAAATAGGAGATTACCCACCGCGTCACTCGGACCTCTCTATTTTCCATTGCTTATTATTCGGTCACACTGCACACACACCACCCCCTGGGCGAAACGCCTTACCTGTGTTGCATTGTGATCTGAGCTCTCTCGACGATATCTTCCTCATAGATATTGTCGAGCTAGTGCCTTTCATTGACACTCGACCAGTGAAAGACACGCTGATCCAACATTAACCGTTCCTAGCTCACTAGAGCTGGACATCTGTGTTCTGCTACAGAACATTGGCGCCGTCCGTGGGGACCGTAAACTTCGATTCCCAGACCAAACAAAAGCACCGTCAACCACTGAGCATGGCCGCGAGCACCAGAAGCCGTTGTCAGGCACCTCGGCAAGGTCAACCACTGGATGAACCTCAACAGCGGTCACGACAAGAGCGCACAATCCAGTACTCAGACTCGGTCGCTCCTGATCCTAATCATGTAACGATGGTAGCCAAAGGCGAAACAGAGGATACAGCACACTCTCCGCATCCGAGTCTGATTGCCCAGCAGGGACAGCACCGGGTTCAACAACGTTTGAACTTTCCACCCCCGACACACGAACTCCAGGAGGAGCACCCCGACACTAGGGTGTTGAGCAGGACGATGGAGTCACTTTTCCAGCGAATGGAAAATATGGAAACTCGTCACCGACTACAGAGAGAGGACGATATCCAACTTATCCAGGAGAACCTGGACCGCCGGAATGCCATTTGGCGGCAAGAAGAGCAGAAGCGGGTACGCCAGGAATGGATAGAGCGTGTCGGTCAAAAGGGAAAACAAGTGGAGACGGTAAGACGAGATAATGCTGGTACAAGTCAGGTCATGACCTCGACCTCGGTTCATACCGAAGAAGAATGTGGCAAAGACTGTGAGGAAGGAAAGATAGTCGATCATGACCGAGATAAAATCACCGAGGAAGAGCAACAGGAGATTTTGCTCCTAAAGGAACGAATAAGGGTATTAGAAGACCCTACCCGGCTTTCTACTCGGGATATCGGAAAACCCACCCGGACTAGTGACATGACGGCCACTGGAGTGGACGGGGACGTCCACAGGCTCACTGGGGTCGGCCTATCTCGAGTAAAAGGGACGGCTCTCCCGTCATTCAGCATTCCTAAGATGATCCAAGAAGGACATTGTGGAGATAGCATTCTACACCAGTTTTCAAAAGAAATTATGGCGGCCACCTACCCCAAAGGCTTGGACTCACGGGAATTGCCAAAGTACAATGGAGCGCAGGACCCGTTGAACCACGTGAATAATTTCAAAATGGAGATCGGGGTGAAGGGGATCACTGGTCCCGTAATCCCTCGGTTGTTCGCAGGGACCCTCCAAGGAGCTGCTCAAACTTGGTTTCACTCTCTGCCATTGGAATCTATCCAGGACATGAAAACCATGGAACGTAGGTTCCTACTCAATTTTGCGACTAGCAGGAAGCAGCCAAAGACCGAGTTCCAGCTGGATTAGGTCAAACAATCGCCGACTGAAACCTTGCAGAAGTACTTGGATCGGTTCAATATCACGGCCCTCCAGGTGCCTGGGCTAAAAGAGGAGGTACATTTGCACTGAGTGATAGCTGGTCTTAATAGTACATCCCGCTCAAGAAGTCGGTTATGAAGAGCCGTCCTCAAACTTTGGTCGATTTTCGGGACCGATCAAAAACATACCTGGAATTAGAGCAAATGGAAATGATGAGCCAAGGGCCAAGGGAGAGGGGAAAGAGCCCACCTCCCAAGGGCAAAGAGCAACACAACTGGCCGAAAGCCGAGTCCCGTGGCGTGATAGAGAAAGCGAGCAAAGAGGAAGCAGAAGGAAGGTTCGATAAGTATACGCCGTTAAAGGTGTCGCAGTAGAAATTTGGAAGGAGGTGTCGAACCGAGATGAAGAAGGTTGAGCGACCCCGGCCCAATCCGAAGAGATCTTTACTCGGATAAGTCCCGCCATCGCGAGTTGCACGATCAGCACGGTCACACGACGGATAGCTGCTGGGACTTACGTGATGCCATAGAAAAATGTATCCGTGAAGGCAAGCTCCGTCGGTTTGTAATCCAATCGTAGGGACGGCTAAACAAAAAGCGCCAAGGGGGCGGAGCAAAAGCCCGCCCCGGAAGAGAAGGCGAGATCCAAAAAGAAAGACCCGGGCAATGGGATGATGACTTTCCCGACTCCAAATATAATTGCAACGGGATTAGTGGAGGCTTCGGAGGCGGAGGAGACTCAAGTAAGCAAACAAGAAGTATCTGAGGGAGATCCTCTCAATCCGAGACCGCCCAAGTTTTAAGAGGGACAATGCCAAACCCGAGCCCCCGGTCCTGTGTTTTACTCGGGAGGACTTAGAAGATGTACCTCCAAGTCACTACGACAGATTGGTCATCACGGGAACCGTGCTTAATTGCTCCATGAAGAAGATTTTCGTCGATAATGGGAGTGCGGTAGACATCATCCTGTGGGACGCGTTCAAAAGAATGCGGCTTGATCCCGAAGATTTGAAACCCTGAAAGACGACATTGACCGAGTTTAATGGTCGCGATACTAGCCCTAAAGGTTATATCGATTTAAAGTTCACATTGGGAACGAGAGAAGCCTTCAAATCCGAGCGGGTCGGGGTTGTAGCCGATTTTCCTTCCCAATACAACATAATCCTAGGACGCCTACAATCCACGATTGGGACATGTTGGTGTCTTCAAAGCACCAAAAGCTGAAGTTGGTTAATAGGAGGAACCAGATCGTCATGGTTAGGGGTGACCAAAAGGACTCCCGACAATGCTATTTCGACACGGTCAAGGAAAGGGAGACCGACCTAGAACCCCGGAAGGGAAGGACTAAGGCGTCCAAGGTAGAGGATGCGGGGAAGTCGATTAACCTCGTGGAGCTAGATTTGTGAAAGGAGGAAAAGATGCAAAGGACAGAGCCAAATGGGGAGTTAAGGGACTTTGTTCTGGGACCTAATCCAGAGCAAATTACCAAGATTGGTAGCAGCTTATCCCCAGAGATCCGTACAAAGCTCGAAGCCTGCTTACGGAACAATAGAGACATCTTCGCCTGGCAGCCATCTGAAATCTCGGGGGTAGACCCCATCATATGCTGCCACAGACTGGCAATCGGCCCGGAGTCAAATCCGGTTGCCCAGAAAAGGCGCAAGATCGGGGCGGATAGGAAGAAGGCCCTGGAATCGCATATCAACGAGACTGGAAGCTGGCTTCATACGAGAAGTATAGTACACAACCTAGCTGTCCAATATAGTAATGGTAAAAAAACCTAGTGGCAAATGGCGGGTTTGCGTCGACTATAAGGACTTCAACAAGGTTTGTCCGAAAGATTCTTTTCCCATGCCAAGCATAGACCAGTTGGTTGACGATGCTAAATGCATCCGGTTCAAGATGCTCTCCTTCATGGATACGTACTCAGGATATAACCAAATTTCCATGCATGAGGATGATCAAGAAAAGACAGCGTTCATCACTGAAAAGGCCAACTACTGTTATAATGTCATGCCTTTCGGACTGAAGAATGCAGGGGCCACATACCAGAGAATGATGAACCGGATGTTCGAAGTTCAGTTGGGAAAAAATGTTGAGGTCTATATCGACGATATGATTGTCAAATCCTCCCAAGTGGGAGACCACGTCCAAGATCTGCAACAAACGTTCGACAAGCTGAGAGAACATCGGTTGCGGCTCAACCCGGCGAAATGCGCTTTTGGGGTGCCAGGGGGAAAATTCTTGGGTTTCCTACTTACGCATAGGGGAATCGAGGCCAACCCAGATAAATGTCAGGCCATCTTAGACATGCAACCGCAAAGAAACAAGAAGGAGGTGCATCAGTTAACGGGGAGGCTGGCGGCTCTAACAAGGTTTTTACCGAGGTCGGCCGAAAACTCTCTCCCGTTCTTCAAATTGTTAAAGAAGGAAACATTGGGTGAATGGAACACTGAATGCCAAGAAGCTTTTGCAAAGATCAAAGAATGTCTATCGGCTCCACCAGTCCTATCTCGTCCAAAGACAGGGGAGAACTTGATTTTGTATTTGGCTGTGGGAGAAGAGGTCGTCAGTGCTGCATTGGTTAATGAAGAAGAAACGGGACAAAATCCGATATACTTTGTGAGCCGAGCTCTACGGGGTCCGAGTTGAGATATCAAAAACGGAAAAAATGGCTTTTGCCCCGTTGGTGGCGGCAAGACGGTTACGCCCGTACTTCCGAGTTATACCGTGGTGGTGCGCACAAATCAACCAATCCGGCAAATTCTCCATAAGCTCGATTTGGCAGGTCGAATGGCTAGTTGGGCGATAGAGCTGTCCGAATTCGACATAGTTTATGAAGCCCGGCATGCCATAAAATCCCAAGCTTTAGCTGACTTTGTGATGGAGTTAACTCCCGGGAAAAATCCGGATGAGGACGGCGACCATGAAAGCAACATAACTTGGAAGTTGTTTGTTGACGGATCGTCAAATAAAAGGGGAAGCGGGGCAGAAATTATTATCGAGAATCCAGAAGGAGTCTCCTGGGAACATTCCCTTCGTTTTGATTTCGCAACCTCAAATAACCAAGCAGAATACGAGGCACTCATCGCTGGATTGCTGCGCAGCCCCGGAAAGTGGAGCCAAGAAAATCCATGTATCCACCGATTCCCGCCAGGTTGCATCTCAAATAGAAGGTAGTTACCAGGCTAAAGGCCCTTTAATGGTAAAATACAGGGAAAGGTCGAAAACGATGGCGGACTTTGATGACGTAACGGTGGTACATATCCCAAGAGGAGAAAACATCAAGGCCGATGTTCTATCAAAGCTGGCAAGTACCAAGAATCCCGAAATCACCGCACGGTAGTTCAACGTAACCTTCCACAACCGAGCGCGTGTCATGATAATTTCGGAGAAAGCGGTGACGGCGAAAGCCAATCGCAGACTACACGGAGAGGAATCCTTCCAGAAGATGTTACAAATGCCAGGAAAATAATAAGAACGTCAGCTTCATTTACCATGATAGACGACGAGTTGTACCGAAAGGGCATTCATTCCCCGTTGATGAAATGTCTCGATTTGGCTAAGGCCGAATACGTGCTATCCGAGATACATGAGGGAATAAATGGACACCACATTGGTGTTAGGGCATTAACGCGGAAGGCGGTCAGGGCCGGATACTTTTGGCCCACTATGGCCGAGGATTCCAAGGAACACGTACGCCGATGTAACAGTTGCCAGAAGCATGCCAACATCATTCATACCCCCCATCTGAGTTAACGGGTATTTCGGCTCCTTGGTCGTTCTATAAATGGGGTATGGATCTGCTGGGCCCGTTTAAGAGAGCCCCCAAACAGTTGGGCTGGCTTATTGTGGCGGTAGATTATTTTACCAAGTGGATAGAAGCCGAGCCATTGGCAACAATTACTTCGGCGCGGGTACGGAAGTTTCTCAATCGAAACATCATATCACGGTTTGGAATACCCGCTGAGATCGTAACAGACAACGGAACCCAGTTCATTGATAAAGGTTTCTGTGAAATAGTGGTCAACCTCCATATTCGGCACCATTTTACCTCGGTTGAGCATCCGCAGTCTAATGGGCAAGCCGAATTGGCCAACAAGATCATCTTGGACGGGTTGAAGAAGAGGATGGAGGATGCCGAATCAGATTGGGTAGAGCAACTATATCCAGTCCTATGGGGGCACCGCACCACCATTCAATCGGCAACCCACGAGACCCCATTCAGGCTAACATACGGATGCGAGGCAATGATCCCAGTCGAGATCGGTGAACCATCGTGGCAGAGAATCAGGGCTCTACACGAAGAAGAGGAAAATAATCGATGTATCACGGTAGAACTGGATCTGGTAGACGAGGTCAAAATAAAGGCGCATTGTCAAGAATTGGCTACTAAACAACTCATCGCCAATCGGTATAACAAGAAGGTTGTACCCCGAACTTTTGCCAAAGGAGATCTCGTCCTCCGCCGCGCTGATATAGGGAACAAGAACGCCGGCCAGGGTAAACTCGCCGCGAATTGGGAAGGCCCATACCGAGTAACGGAAGACTTGGGCAAAGGAGCCTACAAGTTGGAAACGCTGAAGGAGAAACCCATAAAGTGGACATGGAATGCTGATAAACTCAAGACCTATTACAGTTAGCGTGTTTCCTGTTTTACTTCATCTGATGTCTTCTTACGGAAGTAATGTACTGGTAGCTTTTAAAGCAAACTTTTTAATGAATTTCGGGTCGGGAAACCCTTTTTCAACAATGTTGACTGTACTATGATTGCCAAAGCCCGGTTCCATAGACCGTGTTCCGATTAAAACATGTAGGAATCAGAGGCATTCCCGCTCGGTTCCAAAAATCATGTTCCAATTAAAACATGTAGGAATCAGAGGCATTCTAGTCCGGTTCCAAAGACCATGTTCCAATTAAAACATGTAGGAGTCTGAGGTATATAAACCCGTCTCCAAAGACCATGTTCCAATTAAAACATGTAGGAATCAGAGGCATTCTAGCCCGGTTCCAAAGACCATGTTCCAATTAAAACATGTAGGAGTCCGAGGTATATAAACTCATCTCCAAAGACCATGTTCCAATTAAAACATGTAGGAATCAGAGGCATTCTAGCCCGGTTCCAAAGACCATGTTCCAATTAAAACATGTAGGAGTTCGAGGTATATAAACCCATCTCCAAAGACCATGTTCCAATTAAAACATGTAGGAATCAGAGGCATTCCAGCCTGGTTCCAAAAATCATGTTCCAATTAAAACATGTAGGAGTCCGAGGTATATAAACCCGTCTCCAAAGACCACGTTCCAATCAAAACATGTAGGAATCAAAGGCATTCGAGCCCGGTTCTAAAGACCATGTTCCAATTAAAACATGTAGGAATCAGAGGCATTCTAGCCCGGTTCCAAAGACCATGTTCCAATTAAAACATGTATGAGTCCGAGGTATATAAACCCGTCTCCAAAGACCATGTTCCAATTAAAACGTGTAGGAATCAGAGGCATTCCAGCCCGGTTCCAAAAATCATGTTCCAATTAAAACGTGCAAGAATGGGAGGTATTGAAACCCGATTCCAATAAAACATAATTGGTGACAAAGTGCAAAGATATTCTAAGGCCATAGAAGTAAACTTTAATGTTGATAAACACTCATACAATCACATTTACAAAGACAGCCGGGTCATGGCCATGACAGCAAAACGAAAGGCCTCACCAAGAGAATCCTAAGGCAAAGTACATGACTAAGACCCCGCTAAAGCTCAAGAAGGTGGGGGTGGAACCCGGTCTCCTTCCCCGTCATCTTCATTAACATCTGGCGGAATCAGTTGTCCCTCCTTGTTAACATAAGACAGGAGATCCAGCTCGGTCATGTTGAGAGCCATGCCAAGATTGAGAGCACGAATCTGCGCCACAGCGTTATTAAAGCAACCCATGGCCGCGTCCGCACTCTCGGTAAGTTCTGACTTGGCCTCAGCAAGTTCACCTTCCTTCGCCTCAAGAAGAACCTTATAGTGTTCGACATCAGCACGCGCCTTATCCATAGCTATGGCGTCGTTGGCACGAAGATCTTCCAGACGATTGATATCTAGTTGAGCCAGAACCAATTTTGACTCGATCTTGGATAAGTCGGCCTGGGAGGCCGCCAACTCTGCTTTCGCAGCTTCTTCCTTGGCTGTGAGGGACCGTATTTCCTCGGCCTGTTCATCGGATTTAACTTGTAAGGACTGAAAATCTTGCTGTAGTTGAGAGTGTACCGCGGCCAGTGCGTTCAGTTCAGCAGAGACTCGAGCCCTATCCTCGGTAATTTTGCTCGCCTCGACATCTCGTTTCAAGGCCGCAACTTCCTTCTTCAAAGAAACCATCTGAGCGTAAGCTAGCCCGAATTTCACCTTGAGGAGAGCGTAGGGTCGTAGTAAGGAGATGGCTCTATAACCCTCCAATTCCATTACGGTAAGCCTTTTCTTGGCGGCCTCGGATAGCCCTGCAGCATCATGCAAGTGGGCAGGAGCACGGGTTATGTCAAATACTTCTTTCATTAATCCTTTCTCCCACAGGATGCCCTCAGGAAGGTCGGCTACCATAAGTTGATCCAGAGATCCGGTTAGACCCGAGGTTGTTTGCATGGGAGAAGACCCGGATGGATTGGGCAAGTCTTCTATGGCCGGCATGTCGCAGAGTTCTATGCTCGAGGCAGCTTGCTCCACCACGGTTTTCTTGCCTTTGGCCTTTTTACGAGCAGCATCTTTGGGGGCGTTTGGGAGTGCAGAGCGTTTTTGACCGGCAGTCCCTGTTAAAGCAGTCCCGGTTGAGGAAACGGGGGGTGCATCGGCCGAGATGGCGGGAGCTTCCTCGATGTTCCCAGAGCGATTCTTTAAAACCTTCATGAATCCTAGTCTTCCCATAGCCCGGCCTGCGAAACAGCAAGCGATATCAATACAAGATAAAATACAAAGAAGAAACCACACACGTGAGCAAAGTCATACTACTTGATGGCTTCCGCCTAACTAGGGGCGTGGTTATCAACTCGGCTGGATCCATGGGATCCTGTAGACTGCCGGCAAGTTGCACAAGTTTCACCAAGGTTTCTTCCTCGTCGTCAGAAAAACTTTTGGCTTGTGGAATACAGTCTTCGGGTCTAAGGGTATGATGGTGTGTAGACCAGTATAGCGGGAACATCTCCTCGGCCTCCCCGCTGCTGGTCCTCCACACAAACCAAGGTGCCTGGCTGGGAAGGGCTTCAACCTTTATAAAAGATGACTTAAAGTTCTTCCACGATTCACGAAAGGGTCTGAAGAGTTTTCGGTCACGAATACTTCGAAGCGTTGTCCAGCCAAACCATTTCGTTTTAGCCGTGGTGGATACGTTTGTTTCTAGTGGGGCAAAGAAAGACATGAAAGTCGGAACGCAATGACGAGATCTAAATGCCTACAATAGATCTCGAAGGCAACTGCAAACACCCAACCATTGGGATGAAGTTGTGAAGGAGCAAGGTACAAATGACTCAGCAGTTGGACCAGAAAGTCGGTAAAGGGAAATTTCACTCCTATGAGGGTGATAACATCCTGGTAAAGGAAAAAGAAGTGTGGATCTGTTTCCTGAGCCCGGCGAGAATCTACTGATTCACGTTTTAACGGCAATCGGACGGTATATCCCGCCCCGTCCCCAACCCCGAGTTGTAAAAGCTCGTTGACGGTTAAGGAGCACTTCACTTGTGTAACCACACTATGTTAGTTATGCTTAGTTTTGATGATGTCTTATATTGATGCCATTATCTAGAGCAAAAAGTTTATATCATATACATTGACTAACTACTTTGTGTATTATAGGTTAGTCCAAATTAAATTATATAGAATGATCAAGAATGGAGTTTGAAGAAAGAAGAACTTGTTAAATATCATGAGAATATCAATATTCAAGTCTCGTGATCAAATAGAAGTTGGAACGACTCAATTTGGAGTTAAAACAAGCAAGTTCAAGCTTCCAGATGAATACTTGGTTTGTTGGAGGGTATTTATGTAATTTCCGCTGTTGAACATCAATATACAAGTCTCGTGATCAAACGAAGTTGGAACGACTCAATTCGGAGTTAAAACAAGCAAGTTCAAGCTTTCGGATGAATATTGGTTTGTTTGGGGGCATTTATGTAATTTCAGCTATTTCTATCACTCTTTGCCCGAGCATATTGAGTTTCGAAGGCATGCTCGAGCAACAACAAAGGTCTGCCCGAGCAAGGTGAATTTTCAGTCCAAAATCGCCCAAAATCCGCTCTTGCCCGAGCAAAGAAGAAGCTTGCCCGAGCAAGGTTCTTCTTCAGCATACTCTGTTCAGCTCTGTTTCTGGCGACCTCTGGTAATTCGATGATATCTCTCAAACCAGGAATCGGATTGACATGAAACCAGCGGCATATTAAACTAGACATCCAACACGTACTTTTGACAAAATATCAAGTCCAAAGGAGTCAATATGAGAGAGCTATGATTTTCGTAAGTCAGCATAAATATCAACGTCACAGTCCAGACCAACCTTCGGTAGTTTGAGTGTATCTCACAATCTACAAATACAATTGAGGTGAAATTTGTGCCATTGGAAACTAGACTCAAATACATTTTCAAAAACATCAAGAACACAGAAAACTAAGATCAATTCAAAGAGTTATGATGTTTGTAAGTTGATAGTCTGTTCTGGATTCTGCAAAAATGCTGGATAAGATCAACCTCCACTCATCTGATGTTAATGGACGAAATAAAACTAGTTTGGAGTTGATTCTTATTGAAATGGAAGATATATTTAAAGAGCTTTCTGAGGTGTATTGATCATGAATGCCCAGCAACGAAAGTATAGGAAAACTTGGCCGAGCATCCTTTGAAAAAGCCGAAAGTATGACCTTGCCCGAGCAAGGTTATAAGCTTTCTCGAGCAACGACGGGTTCCTGGTCGAGGAAAGTTGAGATGAAGCACAAGCAACTTGCCCGAGCAACCTCCAAAAACATCTGAAAGTAAGACCTTGCCCGAGCAAGGTTCTTATCAAGCCCGAGCAACATTGAGACGAAGCAAAACTCAAGCAAATCGAAGAGCTTGCCCGAGTAGGAAAGAAGGCTTACTCCGAGCATATGCTCGAGCAAAGGAAAAATGATGCCCGAGCAACCACTGCCTTTCTACTTGGAATCACTTCTGCCTTGAGTTTGCCCGAGCAAACATGAAAGCATGCTCGAGCAACATCAGCAAATCTTCATTTCTCCGCAAGCATGCTTTCTCGCCTTGCTCAAGCAACAACGAAACGTTCTCATTTCTTCGCCTCTTGTCTATGTCTTGCCCGAGCAAGAATTTCACCATGCTCGAGCAACATCGAAGCGAGCACTATCAAGCCTTTGTAAAGAAGCATGCCCGAGCATGATTTCACCCATGCTGAGCACATGCCCGAGCAAGCAAATTATCTTGCCCGAGCATCGCAAATCGAAGTGCTTTCGATCGATCCAAGTAAGGCTTGCCCGAGCACACATATGATCTTGCTCGAGCAATGTCGTCTCTCGTTTTCAAATCACCGTCCGCCAAGAATCATGAATCATCAAATGAACTTTTATTTCTTCTGATTCTTACTTATTGCGATTATCAAATGCTTTTAATCCATTTGCTAATGAGTTTCAGATGATTAGATCATGGATTAACAACAAATTGGCATAAAGCAATTTGTGTGTCAGAAGCATTAAATGCTACGTCAGAAAACAAAGGAAAGCTTCTGAGTCTAACGGATAGTTTGAACATTCTCACGAAAAGCTTGAATCTTCTCAACAACTATTAATACAACACTCAAGACGGAGCATTAACGAAGTCAACGATAAACACTTTATGATTAAAGTTGGATTAGAGCTCAACGGCAAAAAGCAACAAAGCTTCAACGGCTACTTCCAACAAATCCTTAACGGTCGAATGCTCGCAACGGTCGAAACACAAATACCTATAAATTGGGAAGTCTTCAAACCGGAAGAGGTGACGACGATTGATGAATGAGTCGACAAAGCCAACGAAATGATTTTATTACTTCACTGTCGATAGTTCACACTCTCTTTCTCAATATTCATATAGTTTATATTAGAGAGTGAGATGAATGATTATGCACTTCAGTGATTAACTTTTATCTACTCAGTGAGGAGTTCTTAAACACCGATTAATTCTTTTAGTTGTAAAAATCTTAAGGTTGTGGAACCTTAAGTGTGGGTGTATCAATTACAACTTGTAAGGGGAGTGAGTCCTAGAGTGAGAGAATCATCCTTCGTTACTGAGAGTCGGTAATTGTATCCTTACCGTGCGTAAGAGGATATCTCGGTGAGAGATTGTCAAGGCTACACAAGTGCCCGACTAAACTTGTGAGGTTGTAAAGGCTTTCTCTTGTGCCCTAAGTTAAACAAGAAGATAGTGGATTGAAAATCTCAAGTGGAGCTTGGGACCGGACGTAGGTCAAGGATTGGGCCGAACCAAGATAAATCTCGGTTGCATATTCTCTTCCCTAAACTCTTACATTTCCAAAGATATATGTTTGAATGATTGATTACTTTGTTTTATAAACTAATTCTATCATTCTAACTACTTTCGCAAGTTGCGAAAAGATTTTCTAAGTTTTCGAAAGTTTTATCGTACACCCAATTCACCCCCTTTGGGTTCAAATTCTAGGTTCTTCACACTACTCACAGCGGGAGTCAAATTAGGTGGAACTTGAGACAATGCAGAAGCACTGGACTCATCAGTCGGGGATTGGCCGGGTTGGTGTGATGAAGCCATGAATACCTAAGAATAAAGTAAAAGGTAATAATCAGAGAATGACATATACCTGGTGTAGCAGAACTGTCATGATGGACGGACAAAGACGTTTGGTCGGGATAGTGGCCGCAGGGACTAGCCGGGGTAGTTAAAGAAACTAGGTTGTGTCGGAATTTGTCTAACAAAAAATCGGCATCCCGATCCCGTCCCACTCGGGCTAGTTCGATACTTTGGTGGCAACACTCATCGCAGGGTGTGGGACCCGGAGTTTGTTGTCTGGGGTTAGGAAGGCTCTCTTTGGAACAGAGACTTGTGGTTACAGCGGAAATCGAAAGAGGAACGGTGAGGAACTCTGGGGGCGACATTACTTTTCCTCTGTCAGGAAACAATTCCCAAAAGGAAACCTTCTTAGGTTTGAAAACTCTTGGCAAAGAAGGGTCACTATCGTTGCCTAAGGGAATGTCCTGGGATTTAATCCCTGCTGGTCTGGGTGAATCTTTGGTTTTGGAAACATACGGAAAGGCTCGGACCATTCTGGACACCTAGAAAAGGGGAGCAGAAACTAAGAAACGGCGTGAGAATTAAATGCGCACGAAAACCAAAGGCTGCAATAGCAGCCAATCCGCAAAGATGACGGTTGAGTACTAGAGGAATGTCAGAAAATGTGGCACGTGGATTTGGCCCTATTGAAATTTCTTGAGGGCGGTTAATTTTAACTTAGCCCGGATTGGAGGGCATTTTGCTCTAAAACCAATCCGTTCTTGAGGGCGGTTAATTTTAACTTAGCCCGGATTGAAGGGCGTTTTGCTCAAAAAATCAGTCTGTTCTTAAAGGCGATTAATTTTAACTTAGCCCAGATTGGAGGGCGTTTGCTCCAAAACCAATCCGTTCTTGAGGGCGGTTAATTTTAACTTAGCCCGGATTGGAGGGCGTTTTTGCTCTAAAACCAATCTGTTCTCGAGGGCGGTTAATTTTAACCTAGCCCGGATTAGAGGCGTTTTGCTCAAAAAAATCAGTCCGTTCTTAAAGGCGGTTAATTTTAACTTAGCCCGGATTGGAGGGCGTTTTGCTCCAAAACCAATCCGTTCTTGAGGGCGGTTAATTTTAACTTAGCCCGGATTGGAGGGCGTTTTGCTCTAAAACCAATCTGTTCTTGAGGGCGGTTAATTTTAACCTAGCCCGGATTGGAGGGCGTTTTGCTCAAAAAAATCAGTCCGTTCTTAAAGGCGGTTAATTTTAACTTAGCCTGGATTGGAGGGCGTTTTGCTCTAAAACCAATCCGTTCTTGAGGGCGGTTAATTTTAACTTTAGCCCGGATTGGAGGGCGTTTTGCTCTAAAATCAATCCGTTCTTGAGGGCGGTTAATTTTAACTTAGCCCGTTTGAGGGCATTTGCTCTAAAATCAATCCGTTCTTGAGGGCGGTTAATTCTAACTTAGCCCGGATTGGAGGGCGTTTTGCTCAAAAACCAATCCGTTCTTGAGGGCGGTTAATTTTAACTTAGCCCGGATTGGAGGCGTTTTGCTCTAAAATCAATCCGTTTTTTAGGGCGGTTAATTCTAACTTAGCCCGGATTAGAGGGCGTTTTGCTCTAAAATCAATCCGTTCTTGAGGGCGGTTAATTCTAACTTAGCCCGGATTGGAGGGCGTTTTGCTCAAAAACCAATCCGTTCTTGAGGGCGGTTAATTTTAACTTAGCCCGGATTGGAGGGCGTTTTGCTCTAAAATCAATCCATTTTTTAGGGCGGTTAATTCTAACTTAGCCCAGATTAGAGGGCGTTTTGCTCAAAAATCAATCCGTTCTTCAGGGCGGTCAATTTTAACTTAGCCCATATCATATGGCGTTGTCAAAATGGAAGGCGGTTAATTTTATTTCAGCACTTTCACAGTCATGCACCCAGGATTCAAAAACAAAGAGCGAGCGATACGCAAAAGACAAAAAGGGAAATTCAACAATATACAGAAAATATTTTCCGTTAATAAATGAGAAGTTTACATCACGTTCATACAGGAAGATAAACTAAATCCTGGCCGCAAATATGCGCAACACAATATCCTGAAACAAGAAGCTTGTAGCCATGGGGAGAAATGGGGGGTAAAGAACTCTCTGCGACGGAGAGAACTCCCAGAAACGCATAGGCGGAGACCCTTGTGGGATGATTGGATACGGTGGACCTATTGATCCATCCTTGGCACCTAGAACCCTAACCGTGGCGTACCCATGGCATGACGGCTCCAAGTCCAGACCAACCCACACAAAAATCTCCGTGTGTGTCCGACGGAGCATGTCTGAGATCCCAGTGGAAATATTTTGCCAGGTAGGTGAAGATTGGCAAATATTCCCGGATTTCCAGACGCCCGTTGGAGGTTATGGATGAAGATTGGCAAATATTTCCGAAAGCTGCTGCCGATAAAGACCACAGCTGATATAAGGATTGATGTTCGCTTCTTCTTCCTTACTTTTCGCCCACTCATCAAAAGAACCGTTAGAGGGAAGGACAAAGGGCTAGAGCCTGACATCCCCGGCATCAGCGATTCTGTTTGTCTAGAATGGAACTTCAGCATGTGGAATGGAGCAAGAAGGATGAATATGCATAGGCTTATATAGACAGGCTCAAACAAACAGCATAGCTATTTAATGCCTTATTCACCCTAATCTCCATGAAATACGCAACCGTCAGGGGCAATCAATACCCTCTTTATTGGAAAGCGCAAGCGCCGGCGGTGATAAATGTTACAAAATGCAAAAGGGCAATAAAGGCCACATCGGGAAAGGGCGCCACATTTAATACGCATGAAAACCAAAGGGGATCGTTACCAAAAGGCAGTGAATCCATATCCCTATGAGGATCAAATCACGCCTAAGTAATGCCATCTGATATTTGCAAACCATTTATGACAACCAAAATTGGGGGTAATGCGTGGGAGGAACTCACGAACCGGGTAAGATGGAGGCATAAAAGCCACGAAATCAATCTCGGTTATCATAAAAACCGCGAGAATTTTGCGGAAAGCCCAACCCGCCACGAGAAGGCAATTTGCAACTCAGCTGGCAAATGGTGAGAAGGTGAACGAAGGTGCTCTCCTGATGGCCAAGAACAAGTTCGGTCATGACCGACGTCATAGGAGTAGTTTCAACCAAAGACCGTTCGACGGCATGCCTGAGCTCGAATGAGAGAAGACCAGCTTAATCTCGGCACGCCGGAAGCCCGCCGTACCGAGCTTGGGGGCAACTGTTATAGACCAATATATTGGGCCAGGCAGGTTCCCGACCCAGTAAAGGAACCCGCAGTGAAACCCCCTTCTTTACCCAGGTAAATGGGGAACCAGGTAATTGGTCCGCCACTACTCCATCATGTCTAATATGTGCAGGACCGTACACGTAGTGGAGCAGAGACCTGGAGAACGTGGGAAGTGCATGATGGCTGAGCGATGGAAGCATTTGCATGGGAGTGAAACCCTAGGTAATCCCTATAAATAGGAGATTACCCACCAGGTGCACTCTGGACTCTCTCTATTTTCCATTGCTTATTATTCGATCCACACACACACACACCACCCCCGGGCGGCAACGCCTTACCTGTGTTGCATTGTGATCTGAGCTCTCTCGACGATATCTTCCTCATAGATATTGTCGAGCTAGTGCCTTTCATTGACACTCGACCAGTGAAAGACTCGCTGATCCAACATTAACCGTTCCTAGCTCACTAGAGCTGGACATCTGTGTTCTACTACAGAACAAAAGTCAATTGCAAAACAGTAAGAGAAGTCTATTTATATTTTTATTTTTGGTTCTTTTCTTCAATCCACGATCCTGAGAACTCCAATTTCGAACCAAGAAAAATGGCCAACCAGCAGATCAATGATAGATCATCAAAGAACTACTAATCTCATGAACAATTACAAGGCTAGACGCTACTTCGTTCTCATTCTGAATCAACATTGTGGTATATCACAAGCGCAAACCTTCCAAAAAAAAAAAAAAAAACAAAAACAAAACTCACACTTAGTTGATTAGGGTTCCAAATGCCACGATTGAGGTTTTTAAAAAATCCCTCTGTCACGATTTAGTCGACTAAGCACTGCTTAATAAACTAAATCACGGGGATATTTAAAAAAAAAATTGCCCCGCGTTTTAGTCGACTACAAGAGGGGTGTATTAGACTAAACAAGGGGGCATATGGGTAAATAGTTTTCGGATAAATAGGGCATTTTGATAAATAGTTATTTAATAAGGGACAAATTGGTCAAAAAGCCGAAAGAATAAATAAATATCATTTTTTAAAATAATAATAATATTATTATTATTATTTTAATAAGAGAGTCAAGCCCTAACTCTACCTTATAAAACCTCATTTTCTTGTCATGCCTCCCATACTCCAGCGTCACAACATTCAACTACATCCCTTTTCTTCTCAGATTTGGCTTGCATCCGGTGCAAGCTTATGTTCGCTGCGTTGTTTTGACACAAAAATTGTGTAGCTTTGGCCTTTTTTTTTTTTAATAAATATTTCAGGATACTGACGGGCACTACAAAGATACTTCAGGATACTGACCGATACTGGAAAAATACTTCATGATTTTGAAAAAATATTTTAGGATCTTAAAAAAATATCCTAAAGTATATTTTTACTACCAGTCAGTATCTTGAAATAATTAACATACTATCTTGAAAAATTATTTTACAATCTTAGAAAAATATTTCAAGATACTGACTAGTACTACAATAATACTTCAGGATAACAATTGTAGCTCTTTGAATCATCTAAAATATGAAACAAGAATGAGGCTAATTTGGTGTCTGGTTCAAGAGTTATGGTGAAAATGGTGAAGCAATGTAAAACTGGAATTTTATCAAATCTAATAAAAAGCCCAAGACCCAATTAAGCATAAAAACCCATTATTTATTAACTAAAGAATCCTAAATTATTAACCAAGAGATACAAATAAGTGTATAAAATATTCAATTATCAAGGAGACATATTGCATACTACATATTTATATAATATATTATATGATATCTCTTGTGAAAGATGTTTGAAAAATGAAATGAGGTTTCATATAGTTTTGGAACCCTTTTTGGGAAGGGATTTTATTAACCAAATCGAGAACTAGTTTGTGAAAAGTTTTATATTGTTAATATTAATACATTATTGTGAGTTGAACTTGATTTTTGAACCGTATGTTCTCGATCTTGGTTTTCATGTATATTTTTGAATAACCAATGGTTATTGAGATTCTTGGATCTTATGGTTATCATATTTATTTTTTCGAGGATATTATTTTAGTAAGGAGCAAGAGAAGATACCTATGGAGTGAGTTTGGAAGATTCTTTTGTACTTTTATTCATGACTATAAGACTTCGGCATTTTATCATTTATGAAATATTTTAGAAATTTATTTTGACACTATAAAAATGAGTTCTCACTGAACAAATTTTATATTTTGATGATTTGGATTATAAGTATCATTTGGTAATATTTCAAATACTTTGGTTAAGTTTTTTGTTGTTGAAAAGTGGGTGTTACAGGTAAATTAGGAAAAGATTGATAGATATGAAAATTATGTCTTATATTTAAGACCAAGATCAACTCTCAGATATGTCTTATATTAAGGACTTGAGTGTAAATAGGTGTAGTTCATCTATAGCTATTTTAAGAACCTAAAGATAGAAAACATAGTGTTAATATTCAGTTACAATATGAGGCACTAAATCCCTTGAGTAACTTTCAGGATTCAAATCCTAGGTTGTGAATGAAGTTGCTGCCTTAGGAGGGTCACTCCTTTTATGAGCCTTTGCCGTACTAGAATCCAAATTAGTTTGAGCCTATAAAGTCCTCGAGAAAAGAGGCTGGCCTAGGATACAAGTGCACATGTAAAAGAAAAAGAAAACATCGTCTTTAGATTTTATTTGAGGTTAATACAATCGTTAGTCCCTTAAATTTGTTTTCATTTTGATTTTGGTCCATCAAATTTTATACTATATATTTTACTCCTATAAGTTTAATTTAGGACCCGTTTGGTTGACAAAACTCACACCAGTTCCGAGGAACATAACACAGTTCCCACCTCCAAAATCGTTTGGCGTCAAAGGTTCCGGCCAGACTGAGTTCCGGCATCACCCAATCTTCCCACAAACGTGGGAAATTGAGATCCCTTCAAAAATGGCGGATCTTGAAAATGTTCTCGGGAAACTGAATTGTTGGGACAAAAAAGCCCCTCTAAAATTATAAACCACATGCTTCTCGTCTTCTTTCCAGATTCAGCGTCACCATTCTTCTTTTCTTCCTTTGGTCACCTCCATTTCCCTTTTTCCACCACAATCGACACTGCCTTGTAGGCATGAGGGATCGAGCAGTTCTTTGTGTTTCCTCTTCCTTCTAGTCGCATCTGTGTGCGTGATTGCGGCATGGGTTTTCGCTAGTTTTGTCTTTTTTCTTCATCATTTCTGCTAGATGTTGTGGGTATGTGGAGCTACGTTTTCCTTCCCCTATTTCGCTGTTGTGTGTGATTCAGGAGCATTTTTTGATTACTTTTGCTCCTCGGCTCAATATATGTGGGTGGGTATGGTGGTAGATGGCTTTTCAGTGTAACTTGTTGTCGGCGCTTTGAGACTCTGCAACAAGGGAGACACATGGAGCAAGGTTCTTGTAGAAATTTGAGAGATTGTGTACATGTTTATTTTTCACTTACCTCCTTAATTTAATTTTACTGTACTGGTTGACATTTTGTGTTGTGAGTTTGAACTTAATTGTTTGGTTTGAACTTGACTGTTTGGTTCGAACTTGAACATATTATTTTGCAACTTAAGTGTGTAACTAGTTTTGTAAGTTATTTGTGGGCTATTTTCACATATCTTATGTCTGTTTTATGGTCCAAATCCCTTCGAGGTCTCCAACAATTTTATTTCTCCACCAAGACGCGATTTGGTTTGCCTATATTTCTATACAATTCATAAAACAAAACAAAAAAATGTATGTTTTCTGCCTTTTTTTTGGGGGGCATTGTGGGAATTTCACCTAACATTCCCACTTAACCAACACCCAATTCTTTTTGCCAAACAGTTTATCTTCCCTCAACTTACTTATATTCTCATGTCTACCAAATAGCTCAACTTTTTAAAGTTATCTCTTGATCTTTCCTTCCCTTCCTTTCCTTTCTCTAAGTTCCTTTCCTTCCTTAAATGTTCTTCGTACCAAATGGGCCCTTAGGAGAATCTTAGATAAATACCATATGACATTTCAAAATCCCTAAAGGCCTATTAACATTTGTAAATGACATAAAGGTGATAGAGATCAAATTGAGATTTTAGAACGTTGATAATTTACCATTTGTTGACTTACATGTTTTCATCAGCAAACTCTTTTGTCAAAACCTTTACAATTATTGTCAAAACCATTACTAAACTTGTCAACCTCATTATGAATTTTGTTAAGCATGTTCTACTGTTCACCTTCTTCTTCCTCAAGCCGTTCTACTGTTCACCTTCTTCTTTTTCCTCACCAATGACAACTTTCATCTTTACCATCACTAGCGAGCTTTAACCACCACTTTGCCATAACCACCACCAACACCACAATTTCAACCGAAATGAGACAGAGGAGGGAGGGGGAGGGGGAGAGGGAGAGGGAGAGAGAGCTCCGACAACCATTTTTTCCGATGAACCCCCCCATCCTTACTCCCTCTCTTCTTTCCTTAACCACCATCGACCACCTTTACACCATCATCTTTGCCTTTATTGCCGGACCTCCATTTTTTCCGGCAACACGACCTCCATTGTCTTTCTTCTTCTCATTTTTTTTTTAAATTTAAAAACTAAGGGTATAATGATAAATTCATCAACATTTTAAAATCTCAATTTGATCCCTCTCACCTTTATGTCTTTTACAAATGTTTATAGACCTTTGGATTTTGAAATTTTATATGATATTTATATGAGATTCTCCCTTTAATTTATTAAAACATTAGTTTATATAATTTAATAAAAATTTGTACTATTTTTATTACTCGTTGAAGAACTAAAATTCATTATTTGTCTCTTGAGAGATTAAAAGTAGTATTGAGTTCTTTATTTAAGTTTAGATAATAAAATAAAAAAATAGAATAACAATTGTTTCGAAAAAATATGATTGCAATATGGGTAGTGTATTTTGTATTTATGCATCTATGCCAAACTAAAAGCAAAAAAAAAAAAAAAAAAATACCACTTAAATTTTAGAATCCAAAATCAATGATTTCTTATTAAAATAAGTTGTCAATTACTATACTATACTCTTATAATAATACTTATATTTTGATAGATAATAAGACCAATTTGAAATTTTAAAATTTAAATGATATTTTTTCTATCTTTTTCTAAATTAAAATCTATACTACTACAAACAAAGGTTAAAAATGGGTAAGTTGTTTTCTTCTTTCAGGTAAAAAGAAAGAAAGAAAAGGTTAAAAAGGGTATTTTCTTCTTCTTCTTTTTTTTTTTGGTAAATTTGGGGCTAAGTCTTCTTTTCTTTTCTTTTTTTGAATTAGCAAGTAAACTTGCGGACGCAGGAATCGAGCCCTGGAAGGAGAGGTTGGTTAATACCAACTCACATGCCACTGCGCTACTAATGCGCTGGCAAGTCTTCTTTTCTTTAAAAAAATGATTTATTCTCAAACTACTTAATAAAATGTTTAGATTATACTCTAGACAGTTCCTCAACGACTTTCACAGTTCGTAATTTATCTCCTTCATCTGATTTGCCGCCTTTCTCGATTCTGCCTTCATTAGGTAGTTTATATTTTAGCTGCCTACTGTCAATCAGGTTTTTTTTTTTGTTGTTTCCAACGAAACATTGGAAATATGGGAATTGTGCTGTCGTTTCTTGCCGTGTTCTAATGAAATCAATGCATTTCACTAGTTGTAGCGCGAGATCGGTAGTTGTTTAGGTATGCATATACTAAGGAAGCTAATGAGAAGGAAAAAAATTTGAGGATCGTAGATCAGTGAATGCGAATTGAACATATCAGTCTGCATTGTTCTGTACTGAATTTTGGTTTCTTTTATGATACACGAAGTTTGGTTTCTTTTATCTATGATTTATTTGCTTTTGGGTTTCAAGGGAAGCATCAGTTGGAACTTGGGATTCCCTTAATATACACGTTGTTGGCTAGTTTTAAGATTTGCATGGTTATATCCATCATGTTATCCTCAATAATAGGTGGCTGTGTTCGGGATGGGTTCTCTGTTTCTAAGTGTTTCGATAATTGTAAGGGATGCTTTTTCTTAATCTTCCCTCTATTACTGTTTCTTTTATAGTTCTAATAGGAGTGGCGCAAGATCAGAGAAGATTATATGAAATTTCCTTTGTACTGTGAAGAAGAGTTGTGAATGAAGGATAATTTGGATGGGTGGGAAAAGTGTCGTGACATGGTTGATCTAAAACCAAAGGTTGGTGGGGTGGTTTGTGGAAACTTGGTGTCCAAAAGCTCTTCTTTTAGATTAACAAGTCTGTTTGGTTTTTCCCTTTATCGAGTTTTCATAATCATTGATACCAGGTCATCTGCATTATGTATGGTTTAAAAAGGAATGGATGGGATACCAATCCGATGCTTTCTGCAACGTATAAAGGTCCCTGGAAATTTATATCTTGATTATGATTCGTTCTGGTCACTCATTTCTTTCAGATTTGAGACGGGCTTCTAAATTCTAGTTAGGTTTTGGGAGGATATGTTAGGGGGTATTTCTTTTATGGGGACTTTTCCGAGCCTCCATTTCCTTTATCCTTTATATAATGCCCGGCTTTAGAATTATCATCTGATAGATGGGTTACCGATCCCTTCGAATCAGTGTCATTCACAGAAATGCCTTGGACTTACTAATTCTCTTGCTTCTTTTAGATCCCAATGGATTTTCATTTATAGCTGAGAATTTGTGGGGATAAGGTTACATCTATTTACCTCCTCAGACCCTATCTACTGGGAGCCTTGTGCACTTGGTCGCCCTTTGGGAATTTGGATTCTTGATCCCTCTTTTCTTGCATGGCGTATTTTCATTTTCTTACATGTTCCCCTTATAGGGATTGTTTCTCTGGGAATTCTAAGGCTTCATGTGGTAAGTTCTAGGCCTAACACTGTACTTCCTCCTGACACTTGTGCTATGGTGCAGGTCTAATTCTTATATGGGGCATTTCTTTCTAAATTGTTCATTGTCTGTCTTCCTGGGGACTAAATTGGATAGCATCTTAGGAAGCAATAAGCTTACTCTTTTACGAGTGATTTCTTCAAACTAGGGGTTTCTGGAGTAAACAGGAGGCTATGTTCTGTGACAACGATCAATCTTTCTGTAGAGGAATGTGTATGTTTTCTTGGAGTAATTTTTTTAGCTCTGATCTGGTGTTTTTCACATGATTGCTTCTGATTTATCCTTGTTTGATATGCAAAGAGATTGGGAGGCTTTGTTGTTGTTATTGGAGGATGCCTTGCACTCATTATCTGCGCTCCTCTTCCCTGTAATAAAATAACCTTTTCTAACCCCAAATTAAGACATTAAGGGGAGAGAACAGCTTTGGTATAAAAGTTAATGCTAATTACTAAGATTGAGGGATTACTTATTATCAGTAGTTTGGTTTTTATATTTGGGTGTTTGAGTCTTGGGATATTATTCCTTACTAGTCTCGTAGTAGGATTCCTTTGTTGTGTTTCAGGTAAATTAGTATTTCGGAGTTTCATTATATTTGGATTTGTTTTTCTTCTGTTGAAGGTATGTAGTTAATATTAGGAGTTTGCTTCTTGAGTCTGAATAGCTATTTGATTTTTCTCTGTCAGTTTTCCTTAGTCCGTTGTGAATACATTGTATATGTGCTAACTTCATGTAATCACTTTTCATGTTTGGGATCCTTGTATTTGATTTGTGAACTGTCCTTATCATTTATGTTTCTCTCCCAAATTATAGAAAGACTTCATTTTGAAAGCAGCAAGGGTTTATAAGTAACATGGATTTAATTTCTGTTGGTTTCAGCCTGAAACTGCCACATGGTGTTCACAGATGTTCATTAAGACAATTAAATTATTTTTGTGGAGGTCTCATATGATGGTGCTGACAACAATAACCCCCCCCCCCCCCCCCCCCAGGAAAAAAAAAACGCATAGTTGAGTGGCCGTGTATAAAAAGGTTCTGGTTTTGAACTTAGTCTAAGCCTTTTAGGGGTCTATAACTCTGAGCCTTGGCTGGATGTATTAACGGATTCTGAAATAGGATAAGCTGTTGCCAACAATTCCAGCAACTTGCTTTTTAGCTGGGTTTCCTTTTTTAATCTCTGTAAGGGATTGGCAAGCTCTGTTTTTGTGCTTTGTTATGTTGTTCTCTCGCTTGATAAATTTATTTTTATCCAAAAAAATAATAAAGAACTTTTTCCAATGATAAGACAAAATTATTTGGTTATTACATGAGTATCCTGGTAGGGAAGGATCCATGACCCCACACACCGGGGGATGTATTATGTTATATTGTTATGTAAGCTTGATTCAATTAGCATTAAGTTAAACAGTTCAAAGGGGAATTATATTGTGTTATCTTCCTCTCTTTTTTTCTGTCAGAATAAATTAAGGCGCCAAGGGTGTTCAGATTGATTATTAATTTTTTGGCTTAAGATTTCAGATAAATAGATGAAGCATATTGTGAAGATTATGACCTTGTTAATGGCCTTAAGTGCATTATGGATTGGCCTTCTCCAAACTTCTATACTTCCACGGAGCTATACTTGGTTGGTCAGTGACTCTGTTCATTCTTTTGCGTGCTTGATTGTTTTTACTTGTTAATTTTTCTCACATAATATGATCCTGCTTATGGCTCATTGGCTCATTACGCCTTGTTTCTGTCCTCTGCCCAGCTACCTGTCTTTTTCGTTGTGTCTTTAGGATGCTACGGTTTATTGATGGTTGGAGTTGGTCTCATGCAATTTCCAACCTGTCCTCAAGAAGCCCTTTTGCTGCAGCAGGTAGTTACTACCGTATTGTATTATCTTTTGAAAGATTGCTATGTCATATCATTTTCTCCATTTCTGCTTTTCTTATGTGCCATGACAAAGCCTATATGAAAGTATACGCAGCTATGTGGAGATTGATCTGTTCCATGACCCATGTTTGCATTTAATGATTTTCAATGACATTTAGATTGTAATGTCTTGCAATAATGCATCATGTAATTAGGAGAGAGAATGACGTAAAAAAATTGAGATTGGGTTCTCCCCTGCATTAGGATGGTCATATGTGAATATAGGAGATTCGTTATGACTTGAATAAATGCAAGGTATCAGTACCTTGTGTGTTTTTCTCCACACAGGACCAATCTAGACGAAAAGAGAACCTACCCCCACAATTTTTTTATTTTTTTTTGAATAAAGGGGCGGGTACTAATGGCATGAAGGTAAAAGCAGGATTGATCTCAGGACTTTTCATTTATAGTGGGAGCTTAGGAGCTTACATGCCATTAGGTTATAAGGCCATTGGCACCTCCATAAATTTTGAAATGCGGATATACTCAGACATACTCGGATAGGCTCTCTTGTTCTCTTATCTATTTCTTATTTTATTCTTATCTTTCTCTAAATACAAACCATTCACTGATGAGCCAAATTCAAAATATTGTTGTATTAGTGTTTCCATGCTGCAAGATTTCCCTGCGGAATGTATTAATGCAACTTATTTTGCTTATTTATAGGACGTTGTGGAGGCAAAGGAATATCTGAAGCAAAGAGGAGTTGATGTTGGTTCCAGCTAACGTTGTAATGTTTTGAATTTTAGATACTTGAGGAGAGCTTTTTAACGATGTAATTCTAATGTATACGAAGAGCATCATATTTTTATCTTGATGTGGCACATGCACCAGCTTTAGAAGCTTTGAAATTTTGCTTGGGAAATGGGTTTACATCTCATGCATTTCTTTCAAAAAATCTTTCCCTTGCAATTCTTCTCTTCCACCCTCTCACAGCCAACCGAGCTTCTGGATGAAGAGCGTGGCTATGGAACCTTCAATTTTGTTGTGGGTTTGATTTCTTTGTTCATACATTGAAAAAGGTCGCTTCTTTCAATTCTATTTTGATTTTGTTGATAGTTGAGGGGTCGAAAGTGGTTCCAGTGAATGAAAAACTATGATGGATTTGGGACAAGTGAAGGTGTTGTTGCGAATGGCGGAAGAAATGGTGGAAGTCGGGAGGGAGAAGAGGGAGAGGGCCTTTTTTTTTTTTTTTCCCCTTTTTTTTTTAAAAGAAAAATAATCATTTAGGATGTGTTTGGTTTGAGAGTAGGATAGGGAAAGGAGGGAGATGATGGAGAAGAGGGAGAGGGCTTCTTTCCCCCCCTTTTAAAAAGAAAAATAATCTTTAGGCTGTATTTGGTTTAAGAGTAGGGTAGGGAAGGGAGGAGTTCTTAGTGTAAAAAGTCAGATATAATTATAAATTTGCATATTTTCTGCACAAAAATTTTACATTATGATTATATTTGACTTTTTTACGAGTTCCCTCCCTCTGCTTCCTTAAAATCAAACACAGTTTTAAAGCAATAAAAGAGAGAGAAAATGATGAGAGGGGCAAAATTAATGAGATGATGATTTTAATTGGACAAAATAGAAATCTTATGGTATCAAATGACACATGGACAATGGTGTGGGACCCATAAAACTTAAAAGTAACGTACGTTTGCCTCAATTAAAGGGTATTTTCACACCTAATAAAATTTTGGGTAAATGAGTAAAAATATATATGTCTTTTTACCGGGAGCGTCGTCAAAGATCATATCTTTTATGGAGGAGTAAAAATACACATGAGCTTTAAAAATCGTAAAGGGAGGCCAGGTGGAATGAGCTAGCACTGAGATTGAGAGACGCCTTTTTGTTTTCAGATTTAAACATTTTAAAAGACATAAAAAAAAAAAAAAATTCCCTGTCAGTTTGGCAACAATTAACACCAAGATAACCACCGTTTTTTTCCCAAGTGTTTTGTGTGACTTTTGCTTCAAAATGGTAATCACGCGTGTGTATTTTTGCCCCAAAAAAAAAAAGCATGGTCTTTGAGTGCTCCCATGGCTAAAGCATATGTGTATTTTTGCTCTTTTACCCTAATTCTAAATATAAGACATATTTTTTATATTTATAAAAATAAGTCATTTTATAAAACTTTTTTTTTTTTATATATATATATATATATATATTTTGCCAACTTATGAAACCATTTTGTAACAAGTGCTTATATTATTATATGTCATTGTTCTCATTGCCTTTCAGCCCACAATATATATTCATGATATCATTTTTATAATTCTTAATTTTATTTGTGAAATAAGTTTACTGGTAGTTTATATCAAAACAGTTTTTCAAATACAAAACTACTTTTTTACTGTCTTTTTAATTTTGATAGTTTAAAAATTTATAAGATTATTAATTAAAACAAATCATATTAATCTTGAAAAGTTTTTTTTTTTTTTTTGAAAAGGCTATCTAATAAGGTTATCATATTCAAGTATTGTTGGGTTCAAAATAGTTCTCTTAGAGACCTTTTTTGCATTCATATGAACTCGAACTCAACAACCTTTTTGTCTAGAAAATATATATATATATATATATATATATATAAAACCACTTGTTATTAATTTAGATGATTTTTTGTCACAATCTTATAGCACTTGTTATTTAAATGAGATCATTGATTTTATCTATAAAATCATTATATAACAAAGACCTCATCGCCCTAAAATTAGAATTAGAAGTAAAGTTACGAGCCAAATTTTAACATTCATTTGGTAATAAAGTGATCTTTGAATGTATCTTTGAAGAAAATTAGAATTAGAAGTAAAGTTGCGAGCCAAATTTTAACATTCATTTGGTAATAAAGTGATCTTTGAATGTATCTTTGAAGAAGGTTATATTTTAGTTTGATATTAGGCACTTTGTGATACCCAGTGCAAATCTAACTAAACCATAAATAAAAGAAATTAAAATGACAGTGAGAGCAACTATATACTCATAACTATTGAAGGTCATTGTCAAAACATATTAGTTTGGGTGACCACACGAGTACAAAAAACACTTTTAAGATCGGATAAAAGAGGTATTGTAAGACCGGATTTGCGACCGGTCTTGTTCCAGGCAACCTTAAACCGGATGAACGACGGTCTCAAAAATTTAGACCGAACTTTTGAAATATCCGGTTTTAAAAGTGTTTCAAAATAATAATAATAATAAAAACCAAATGAAACAACCGGTCTCAAATCATCAGATCTGGCAACATTTTGAATGTCCCTCCGTCATCAGCGACAGAGAACCAAAAGAAGATTGGAAGCAACACCAATAAGAAAAACAAAAAAGAAGAGAAGATTGGAAGCAACACCAACAAGAAAAACAAAAAAGATGAATACAAAGTCTAGAAATAAGAAAACATACCAAGAAATAAAAATCATTCACCATGGAAATCGAATTTGAATCAATATAAAATCAGAGGTGAAATTGAAGTCCAGATCTACAAAAAAATCACAAGTTTAAAGCAACCAAATCTGAGCAGGATCCTCTTGTCGATGCTGGCAAAGCTTCAAGCAACCAAAATCAAAGTTCAGATCTAAGCAGGAGCGGTCAAGGTAGGAGCAAACAGACTTAAGCAAGAAGAGATCTAAGTTTGATTTTAAGCCGATTTGTGCGAAGGTGGCGTGGAGGAGCCATAGATCGAAGAGGAAGGAGCCTCCGTCGTCCAGAATCCTCGAAGCAGTACACTTGCGCCGTTGCTGAGGATTGGAGTTGATGCCATCGCAAAACCCTTGAAGCATCTCACTGCCAACGTTGCCAATGATTTGATTGTATGGCTCTTAGGACGACTTACGAAGATTGCGAGTAGGTTAGAGGAAGAGGATGTCATTCTTGCTAAGGATTTGACCCATGAGGCTCTTGGGACACTCGTTGAATCTATAACTAAGCAAATGTTATATCACCAAGAAGACAAGCACACTCACGGACTTAACGAGTTTAGCGAATTTATCTTTTCTTTTTCTTTTTCTTTTTTAACACTTTTGAGACCGGTTGTTTGTAAAACCGGTAAAAGTAAATGATGGGTTTAAAATATATTTTTAAGACCGAATCCGGATTATAAAAGATCCGTTCTTAAAAGTATATTTTTAAGACCGAATCCGGTCTATATATTTACGAAATTGTCATCGGTCGTACTTTTAAGAACGGATCTTTTATAATCCAGTCTTAAAAGTGTTATCTATATTTACGAAATTGCCACCATTCATACTTTTAAGATCGGATATTTTATAATCCGGTCTTAAAAGTGTTCTATATATTTACGAAATTGCCACCAATCATACTTTTAAGACCGAATCTTTTATAATTTGGTCTTAAAAGTGTTCTATATATTTACGAAAGTACCACCGGTTATATTTTTAAGACCAAATCCTTTATAATCCGGTCCAAAAAGTTCTTTATATTTACAAAACTGCCATCGGTCATACTTTTAAGACCTGATTGAAAATATTATACATAACGTGACTATTCCACCAAAAAGTTTTCCGCCTCTTCTAGATTCTAGAGGGATCATCTAAAAAGCGGGATGTTTTGAATGCATTCAGATACATTCAGACAGAGGGGCTGACATAGATGTTATGGATGACATTTTTTTTTACGTCTTCCATTTGTATTTGTTAATCTATTCCATAAAGGAGCATTCTTTATAGCTCTTTTTTGTACTAGTGCTATTTAGTAATTTTAGGTTGAAAGGAAGTGATCGTCGAGGAAGGAGTCCGTGATATCACAACTTTTAAGGTTACTACCTTCATTGGTGAGCTTTGAGTCTTCGACAGTAATGTGATTATTGAAAAAGAAGATAAACACCATGAGTTCATGGACACAACAATGATTGTTTAATCACTCTGGTGATTGGATTAAACAGTAAGATAAACACCATGAGTTCCGAGGAAAAAAAAGGAACCGGTTCCACCTCACACCCTTGATGACTCCCTTTTTAGATGATTTTAAGTTATCTTTGATAAATTACAAGGATTTAAGTGAGATTTTAATAAGATATGGGTTTAGATGGATTTCATTATAAATATCAAATATCATATCAGGATATAATAATGATATTGATAAATAAATAATAATAATAAAGTGAGATTTTGAAAAGAAAATAAAATAAAAACATTTCAGAATAATAATTATATTATTTATTATTATGATTTCCACCATTCCTTTTATATTTCCTTATCTTGATAGCAGCGCCCAATATTATTTTGAATTAGGAGATTTTGGGAACTAAAAGCTGAATAGGTGGCAACAATAAAAGAACGTACACATAAATAGTAGAACACAGTACCTTGAATCAAGAGATTTTGAGAATTGAGAACCGCCCGGAAGAGAGAAAAGAGGATTGCATATCAGAAAAAATAAACCTCACAAATCTTATATTCTCAAGCGAACGATTAAAACGAAGGGAGAGAGAGATCGTCTTCTTCATTCATCTTACTGAAAACGAGAGGAGGCGATCATATCAAGCGAGAGGAAGAGCACCAAGCAGCCTTTGTCTCCACTGCCATCTTTAGGCATGTCCATGCTCCCACGTCGCCGTCGCAGGGACCCTGGATCGACAATCCCGATCTTCTTCCATTCGGGACCGCACGGGCCAGGACTGGACCGGGGACCAATTTTTTTTTGATTTTTTTCTTTTCCACCGAACAATAAATAAACGTGCAAACATCTTAAATCCAATCCTAAACCCATAATAATCTCCAACAACATGTCATTAAACAAGAATACAATATAAAATAGAGGCATGCTTTTATAAAGCCAAGTATATTTTATAAGCCAAACCACAAATCAATACTGGAGTGAAAGGGAGTGAAGTCACAAATTTGGCTAGGGTGTCCAATGAGAGATTGATGCAATGGATTTTTTTATAAAAAATTTTAAAAAAAAAAATTAAAAAAAAACCACTTTCGGGCCAGACCGGACCAGTCCATAGGATCTAAACCCGGACCGAAGTCCGGTCCGGCCGATCGACGGTGATCTGTCGGGTTTTTTGGACATCCCTACCGAGTCAACCCGGGTTTTGCCTACAACTCGACCGGTTCAAAACCCGGACCGGTTTGGTGTCTAACTCGAACCGGTTTGGACCGGTTCGATTTTTCACAATTCCAACCTCGAAACCTCTCATCAAGACCTAATTTTATACCTAATTTTACACCAAAATTGTTAATTATAGTGGTAGAACATTCCTAAACCATGCTAATTACTTAAATCAAACTTGTTTAATTCGGCTTTTCACAATTCCAACCTCGAAACCTCTCATCAAGACCTAATTTTACACCAAAATTGTTAATTATAGTGGTAGAACATGAAGATTGTATAGGGTATCCATTAAACTATAAACACTACTAACATTGTAAATGCAGGGATACAATGAATAAGTACAAACACATATTTTACACATGCAATTAAGATGATACATTGTAAAATACTTTTATGTATCACATATTTAGAATTACGTATTTGTTGTTGTTCTGTATAAGAACAACAGATGTCTAGCCCTATTGAATAGCGGATCACTGTACACAACTAGGCGTTAGACATTAGCCAAGAGTAAGTAGTCGTACCTTAGGGTTTTACCTCCTATTTATAGAGTGTACCTTAGGTTAATATTTATGAGCCTTGTGCACTTGGTAACCCAAGTATCTTGTGCACCTGGTAACCCAAGTATCTTGTGCACCTGGTAACCCAAGTATCGTAACTGCTGATCTAGCCAAATCCCTTAGTTGCGATCTTTCTAGATTATAAGTGGGTTATGATCTTGAGTGTATTACCCCATGTTGGGATGCTCCGTCAATGGGCCTGATATAGGTCCGTAATAGTTGCATTTCCATCTACACCAACATGGCAACATAAGAATTTTCAAATAGGATGGTTTTTGTGAAAATTTTACCTTTATCCTCTTAGCTTTCAAATTTTGACTTTAATATATATCATCAGTTTCAAAAATATTTTATCCATGTCTTTTGATGTGAAAATATGAGGTGTAATGAGAACATCTCAGTATTTATATAATATCCAAATCAACTATACGAGCCCATATAATTTCTTTGCTCCAAATTTTAAGTCGTGTTTTTTTCCCCTAACAAAAGGAATGTAGATCTATCCTATTTAGCCTCTTAAATATGTAAGATTATGTAAAGATTCAAACCTCTTAATTTTAAAAATTAATTAATTATTTACTTATCTCCAGGGGAACTAGTTGTTCGAGACTTGGGCGGTCTGATTTTTTTAAAACTATTGATTTCTAAATAAAAATATTATTTTTAAAAAATATATTAATTGAGAGATTATATTTATTTTAAATTCTCTACTCATTAAAATACTTTCTCGAATATGAATGACAAGGACTCGGCTTCAGTCCACTTCTACTTGCTATCCTCTGTGGTCCACTTCTTGAGACAACGCTGTTTTGGCGCAAAAACAACATTAATGCTCCTTTTTTAAAAAAAAAAATTACATGTTTCGAGTCTGTAGATGCTAAAAAAGATCTTTAGGATATCGACCAAGTCTGAAAAAATATCGAATAGTTTTCATGATGTTGAAAAACTATTTCGGTGTACTTGATTGGTACTAAAAAGATATTTCGGGATACTTATTTGATGCGAAAAAATATTTCATGATCTTGAAAAATTATTTTAGGATCTAAAATAATTTTTCAAGATCATGAAGTATTTTTTCAATACTAGTTAGTATTTTGAATTATTTTTTTAGTACCAGTCAGTACCCTGAAATATTTTCTCAACATCCTAAATAATTTTTCAACATTATGAAGTATTTTTTTAGTATCGATCGATTATCCCGAAGATCTTTTTTAATACCTACAATATCCCCGAAATATATATTAAAGAAAAAGGAGCATCAATGTTGTTTTTGCGTTAAAATGGCGTTGTTTCAAGAAGTGGACCGCAGAGGATACCAAGAAGAAATGGACCGAAGCCGAGTCCGAATGACAAAACGTTTTGGGCCTTGGGAATTTGTATCTAAATGCGTGTATTTCTTGTTCCTTCTTATATGGAAGGGAAAAACACATATGAATAATTTTGAAAATATAAAATTTTAAATTATGTATTTTTTAAAAATTGAGTTGTAAATTATTTATTAAGTTTCGCCATTTCTTTATTAATTCTTGATAACAAGCCTAATTTAGAACTTTACAATTTCAAAGTTCTTTTCCCTATCTTTTTCCTTTATAAAATGTAAGTGGTACCCAAATCGATCGGTAAAGACTAATTATCCTAAAACATAGAGATCAACAAAGTGAGTTTTAGCTCTCTAAATAAAGTATTTTCCATTCACACGGCATGATTCTAACTTAGGATATTATGTTTAAGAAACCATCTATACATTTATATTTGAAGGTTTAAACATAATTTCCATTAATGCGGTTCTAAAGTGTGCTTTGGAGTTTGGACCATTTGGTTATTATTGGATGGTTCCCGTTGAAAGACGTGACCAAGTGGTCATGTTTAGCAACTGATAGTGTTGTTTGATTTGGACTTGGCAAAATTAAATAAAAGTGTGAAGAATGGAAAATCAAAGTGGGCAAGATCTCAAACATTATTACCTTTATGCCTTTGTTTCCAAAATCAGGGGGATATTTTTGAAATCATGAGTAATATGATAACTTATCAACAAAAATTTATGTCAGAAAGTTCATATGAACTGTGGTAAAAATAAGCCATTTTATGAAACTATTTCGTTTCTACCATCCCATTTTGGTTCTCCCTTAAATTGGAGATTTTGGAAAGGGAGCCAAATATTTTAACATCTTTATGCTCATAAGTTTTATATTATTTAATTAATGTCCATGATAAAAAAATTATTATAAACAAAAAAATATTATTATGATTGTAAAATAAAATATCATAAAATTAGTTAAATATTATTGTAAATAAAAATTATATTATTACAAATAAAAATATACTACTATAATAATAATATTATAATTAAAATATATTAATATAATTAAAAAAATATTATAACATTTTTAAAATGTATCATTATATTAATTATAAATAAAATGATATTTTTATATTAGTTTTAATCAAGGATAAAATTAATTGATATAACATGAATAAAAATTATAAACTAACATATGAGGGTATAGTTCTGGTGTAGAACTCAGATGTTTAGCCTGATGGGCTAGTTTTTTGATATTGGATCAATAGTTGGTGTTGTGTGTGTACAGTGTGACAGTATGTAAATAGGTTAGGATTGAAACGTGTGTACCTTAAGGTTTGACCTCTGTATTTATAGAATTTACCTTAGGTCAAATCTTGCGGGCCAAGTGATCTAAGGACCTCAATATCCCAACTACCAGGTATCGATTTGGATAGATATCTGGATTGTCGCCGAGATAGGATCTTCCTGTATTGTAGGTAGATCCTGTCATGTGGATTGTCTCTAATTGGGCTATCCATTTGTTGGGCCCAATGTAGAGTCCGTAATGCAGTATAATGGTAAAAATATTATTCCATGTTTTAACTAATATTTTGATAGTTTGATTTATTTCTATAATTAAAAATTATTGAAAGAAGTTTTAAAAATGAAATTAATACTTTACTATAAGTATTAAAATATATAGTGAAGCAAGCATTATCACTACCTCCAGATTGCATCTTGCCCCTCTTGATGATTTACGTTTTTCTATTTTGCGTATTATAGAGTAGTTTTTTTAAAAAAAAAAAAAAAAAAAAAAATCCCTGGTATAAAAAAGCATTAAAATATATCAAAACATTAGTTTTTTAAAAAATTTATGTACTACTTATCAAATATTATTTCTCTATTTGATTAAGGGTTTTCCCTCAAGGTTTACCGGCCACTTATCGAATATTATTGATAATACATGCAATAGTTAAGTTGCTTAAATTTTATGAGATTAATTATATTATATTATAAAATATGTTAATGAAGTAGAGTAAAAAAATATATTAAACTAATTTTATATTGAATTAAGAAAATATAAGAAATTGAATAATATATATCATAGAAATCTAAAATTAAAAAATATATAATAACAACATCTGTGATTCAGTTAGATGATCACTTGTCATTATCTCATAGCACCACATGTAAAGTTTGAATATGAATATTTTACGTATAAAAAGACATGTCTAGTATAATAATGAGCTTAACGTCAATTTTAATGGGTTGTGAATTAATGAGATTAGAATTGGTAGTGGAATTAAGATTCAAACAAATTCAAAAAGTCTAATTACCCACTTCCAAAGTCATCGCTTTCAGTGTTCTTGTATAATTAATCTAATGATTCAAACAGCACTATGAAAAATTTCATCTGAGGTGATCAACTATAAAAGAGGTTGCTATAACACTACTGGAAAAAAAGGCTTTAAGACCGGACAAAAGAGGCATCGTAAGACCGAACCCGCGACCGGTCTTGTTCCTAAACCATATTAAAAGTCCACATTTAAGACCGGACTTGAACCGGTCTTAAAGAACCTTTTAGACAGGTCATTTAAAACATTAGGTCTTAAAAGTCGTATTAAATAAAGCTGAAATATTTTTTGTTCGGTCTTAAAATTCAACTTTTAAAACCGGCAAAAACTCGGCCGCTCTTAAAAGATCAAAATTATAAGACCGGAAAAAAATAAATCCAGTCTGAAAAATAGTGGCTTCTAAGACCTGACAACTAATTATACGCGGTCTTAAAAGACTGACTTTTGAGAATGGACGGTAAATTCGTCCGGTCTTAAAAATTGAATTTTTAGACCGGACGTATATATACACCGGTCTTAACAGTTGAACATTTAGGCCTTTTATTACCTCCGTATTTTCCCAATTTCTTCCCTGTTTTGTTCTTCCCGATCATATATATTCACAAATCCACCACCCAATCCAAAGACATAAAAGTCAATACTTTAAGTACAAGCTATGAACATAAATGAATAAATTGAATTGGGAAAAAGAATACAAATATTATTCACCATGAGTTATGTGGCTTCTTAATTAATGATTATACTATGACTACAACACCTAAATTAATTTATACAAAGATAACTTACTTACAATGCAAATACACAATAAGTTACAAATACAACATACATGCCCAATGTAATATTCACCATGCCTTCCTCTGATTCACACCCAACAATGTAACATCCTCTTTTATAACATGCCCCTTTGGATCCGATCCTGCCACAAAAATAAAATAAGAACAAACTTCATAATCAGTGACATTGTTTAAGAACATAGAAGGAATATAATATAGTTAAAACCTTAAAGTTTTTAAAGAATTATGCATATGAATATTACCTTATGAATTGACTCTTTTATAAAGTGATATCCTCCCATATCCCTTCTTGATGATCATTTCTTATCTTAGGGTTCATTATCCGCTTCATCTTCATCGTTCATGTCCATAGACCCCTTGAAAAAGGAGTACTCTCGGAAGACCATAATTTGAATGACTTTCCTCATCAATATCAATGACCATTTTTCCTTGGAGAGCTATAGACCACATTTTATTTTCTTGATCGGTGATATAGAACACTTGTTTCGCCTGGTCTGCCATAATAAAAGCTTCATCTCCAAAACTTCTACCATTGACATCGACTAATGTAAATCCTAGCCAATCGATCTGAACACCATTATTGACGTTAACCCACTTGCATTTGAAAATGGGATATCTAATTTTAACATAGTCCACCTCCCAAATCTCTTCAATAATCCCATAATATGGCATGACGCAATAAAGGCCTCTTGTCTTTCGAACTGGAGAAGTGCATAGATTCAGCCTCTAACATAACACCACTGTTATGGACGGTGCTCCTATCATCTAGGGACTTCGTGTAAAATGTATAACCATTGATCACATACGAATTCCAACTTATGACATCAACCTCAGGACCACGTGCTAACCATTTGATTATATCAGAAACACATTCCTCTCCTTCGACCTTTTGTTTGAACCAGTTTGCAAAAGTTCTGTTATACTCCCTAATCAACCTTTGTTCAGTCATTCGATGATTTTCTTTCCTTACAGCTTCTTTATGTGCAGCTATGCTGGCTTGAAGTTCATCAACATTATTGAATTACAACATCCTGTACCTCAAATTTCAAGCACTAAATATCTAGAATGAATGAACGAATTTCTTCGAAAAAATATACAAATTTATTATTGAATTACACATTGTGCGTATATTTTACAAATGAATTTAGGACTTAATTAGGTCATACAGATATTCACAAAACACATTGTGTATGTCCTCCACTTCATCATCAGGAAAGGGAGCAGGTCCGGCAAACCTCTGTAACATCAAAGACAGAAACTAAATTAACTTGCGTGCATATTTCATATGTAACATTAAGCCGTAAACTGAATTCAACCATAATATGTAACATCAAATACATTTACTTTTGCAGTTAATTTTTTCATTCCTCCCGTGATAACATCATACATGTGTTTCATGACGTACATGCCACATAAGTTGGACCCCGTTGGTTGCCGATGGGTCTAAAATGAACAAGAAATATATATAAGAGCTAGCATATATAGCTTACTGACCAAGTTCACAAGGCAGTGTGCCAGTGTCCAAATATGTACTAACCTCTGGTTTAAACCATTTAGGATAAGTGGTCTGAGCCCCACGCCTTTTTTTACCTCGACTTGGAAGGTCTTCATGGCACTATCATCAAAATCACAAATTTATCAATAATGTTCACTGAAAATTCACAGTAGAGATTTCAAACAAGAGAATCAAAATGACATGCTTACTTGTTGACGCTCTGCGTCAATATAGGCTCTGGCTCACTGTGAGTGGAGCATAAGAAGATAACTTTATTAGGATCCTCCATGCACATGAGGACCAACGCCCGAGTGGCGGCGAAAATTCACAAAGATAAAGTACTCGGTGATATATGTAGCGAGAATTATATTAAGTGAATTGCATACAAGAATTGTGATATGTACACTGTGGTAGTATGGAAACACGTACACCTTTCTTATCACTTCACACACCCTGGTTGACATGTATTCTTGTCTCAACTCCAAGGATGTTGTACTTGCATAGACTGGGCACAAGAATCCAAAATCCTTGATTCTGTCATGTTCAACCAATTCTTGATGCATGAACCTACAATAATGACATCGATCAGGGAATTAGTATATATGTATGTGTGTCTAAACGATGCATTTAAATTATGTACTCATAGAAGAAGATACTTACTTCATAAACATTTGAACAATTGCATATGAAAGCTCCTGTCCAGGAACCAGCAGGGACGTTACATCTACGCTGTCAAGGTAAACATCTTCAGGATGAGGGACGCCTACTACTTCATTGATAGGCCACGATTTATCTTTAAAATATCCTTTATTTATCTAATCAGATATTTTTTTCCTTGGCAGTCAAATTAGCAGTAAGGGATGAAACTTGAGGAGGAGGGGATGCAGCTTGACGAAGGCATGGAACCTGAGGAGGAGGGGATGAAGCTTATGAAGGAGTAAAGACATGTACAAGCTTCACTGGCCAAGAGATGAAGGTTCCCGCCTTGACATCACTCACAAGCTTCAGCTCATCAGTTGGGAGAGGAGAGGTGCATCAACGATCACCTTTTCAACTGACACTCTGACTTCATCATCAGCCATTTGTTGGTGGTGTACAGTTGATCCCAAGTTGTGGACAGTCTCTTTTGCAACTAATAGTCTGATGAGCACAAATTATACCATGTTTTCCCTGTATTTCATGACCAAATTGTATGGTGAATGAAAGCTTAAACTGCAAACAATCCAAGCAAAAAGACATATATTCATGATATAGGGAACTGAAGGATGGAAACCATTTACATCCCGAATATGTCTTTGAGAAGGAGCAAATTACATTATTTTAAAGAACGTATAGAAAAGCTGATATGATGCTATAGCATTCCGACCGCAACTCGAAATGCAATAAAAAGCATCACGAAAGCTATAGTAAAGTGCTATACGGCATATTTTCTTACCTTTTTATCTAGCTGATTTCAGGAATATAAATAAAAGATCGAGATCAACAGGTAGATTGCTAACATAATGAAATAGATGATGTGGAGGATCAAAACAGAAAGATTTGAAGAATCCCGCAGGATCCGCAGAATCAATCTACAAACAGAAGATGCGATAGATCTCGACAGATTTGGAAAGCCCAGCTAGCTTAACTTGCATCACATGAAAGTCTGAATATAAAAGAAAATAGCAGGACAACCCTAGAAGAGATTCGCACAGAGCTAACACAAGATTTCGTATTCGGCCGGCTCAAAAGAAGAGTGAGAGACTTCACTAGCACGAGAATTCCAAGATAACCCAGCATCCTTCCTCATAGTAAGACGGAGGGAAGAAGACGTGGAGTGGTGATGTGACAGGGCTTCGTCCACGCCGTCAAGATTTCTATTTTCATTTGTTTTATTTCAGTAGTTAGATCATGGGTCATTCTGTTACTATCTGTTTTGTGTTTCCCTCGTCAGTCATGAACTAACTTTCTGATGGCTGAACGAGGATGAATTCTTAAGCGTGTATGAACCCAGTTGCAAGTTCTTAATTTAATAGATTCGGTTTGCTTATCAGTGAATTAATGACTAGTCGATTAGAGGAATCTAAGTGATTACGGTTTGTAAGGGAGTGAATCCTAGTGAGAGGATTACTTCAAGTATGCACGTGTAATCATGTTGAAAGAAGATAGTGGATTGAAAATCTCAAGTGAAGCTTGGGGACTGGACGTAGGTTAAGGATTGGGCCGGACCAGTATAAATCCTTGTGTCTTGCTCTTCTACTCTCATCTTAGTTCAGCTCTGTTTTTAGTGTTAAAAAACAGAGGTAGTCGAAAAAGTCTCAATTTGCATATTCTCTTCCCTTATCTCTTATATTTCAAGCATATATATATCTGAATATGCATACATGTTTGAATGATTGACTATTGCTTTATCAATTATTATTATCATTCAAACTGCTTTCAATAAGTTGCGAAAAGAATTTTAAAGTTTCTAAAGTTTTATCTAACACCCAATTCACCCCCTCTTGGGTGATAGCCCGATCTTTCATTAATTACTAGTCGATTAGAGGAATCTAAGGGCTAGACTTGTGGTCTCGGCTTACTGGCAAGGAGTCGAGGTTAGACCTGAGAAACAGTGTTTGCTAAGCAGCCGGTGCAAGGCTTGACCTATTTATTGTAGGCTTCAGGAATGGGTCTACTTCTCATAACCAGTGCACCCTTAGTATAATGCAGATAAAAACTAGAAAGTTACCATAGGAATATGGAAGGAGTATAGTTAATATCATATGTATCGGACGCGGAAGCTTCGATAGATCATAGCGATGGGTTAATCGAATAGCTTTGTAGTTAGTAGCTATGTTGTACCAATTGCGGAAGTTATGCAATATAGATGCTATAGCAATGGGTAGAGCAACTGGGGGATTTATGCACTTAAGGAGGAGTCCGAGTTCAGCCTAACTTCTTACTTATATCTTCTTAAATTTACTTTGTTTACTTTTGTTATTAGCGTAATCATCAAAAACCTCTCAAACCAATTACATTTACTTTTTGATTGCAACTATCATAGCAATTGAGCGTACTCTTCGGTATCTCAATCTCTGTGGGACGATACTCTACTTTCACTTTATTACTTGTTCGAATGGTTCACTTGCCATCAAGGAAATCGACTAACATAGTCTATGAGGTTTTTCCACATACAAGTAACAAGGTTGCTCTGATTGTCCAACAATGCAGCTCCCTTTAGTGCTCTGCTGCATAGGTGCAGGTGAATGTGTGACGGGAACACTGCTCTCTGGATGAGAGCTCAAAAGCAGCCTCATCTGATTCATTTCCTCCTTCATCTGGCTCATTTGGGCTTGAAACATTGCTTCTTTAGCCATTGCTTCCTCACTTAATTTGGCCAGCTGTCTGCTCCATCTCGGGATTGAAACACTTGGTTCTTTAGCCGCTGCTTTATCACTTATTTTGGCCAGCGTCTGTTCCATCTCCTCCCGGGTAACCATACTTTGTTTGTGGCGTTTAAATTTACCAAAGTATTCCTTCAGGCCTACCCGTCCTCCAACCCCCCTTACACGCCCCGCGTGATCCGGTTTTCCGGTCGCAACGGTCAGAACATCATTCCTCCCGTCCGACACAAAAGATCCCTCTGCTTCTTTCTTTTTAAGATCTTCCTGTAAGATACAGATAACAAGAAACTTAGTAATGAAACATCTTTAGTAACTAAAAAATAACAATAACGATACTTACAATTCTTTCGAACTACACGAGTTTGTTCACTCGTGTAGGCGCCGCTTGGCTTTTGCCGAATATGCAACCACAACTCCTCGCGACGTATTGGAGATGGCTAATCAACTTTCGCAGAAGGATTGGATTCAACTTCATCTTCCAATCTCTTCCGCTTGGCCGCCATCAATTCTTTTTCGGCCATTTCATATCCGCCGCGAGAAGCCCTATGCGGGCAATTATTCTTTCTCCATATCTCCTATGCTTGTTCCCTTCTTTTAAGAATCGAATTGAAAAAAACTATTAATTATGAATTCCGGCTCATCTCACTAACGAGACATTAGAGAACTTCGCTTCATATGAACGTCAAACATTAGTCAAATTCACTTCATCAAGTTTCAACATTTTATTTAATAAAGATGTAGAATTGTAGAAGAAATTGGGAGAAACAGAGGAAAGGGAGTTGAAGAAATGATGCCAACTCAGTCAATTCATTCATTTATCATAACCAAGGTTATTAGAACCGGACCGGTCACTGAACCGGTCGGATCTTTGGGTTAAGGGTTAGTGGGTCGACCGAGTCAAACCGGAGTTAAGCCGGGGTCAAACCGGTAAAATGAATATTTTAAATTATTAATATGAAATTATAAAGAAAATAATTTTTTTAATAATAAAAATATCTTATTAACTTATAAAAGTAATTATGTATATTATATATATAATGCAATAACTTATTAATTTTATCTATTTGCTTTTGACTTTTCCTCCTTACTTATTACCACACCTCAAACACAGTCTCTTGTCATTCATTTGCATACCACGCTTCTACTTCTCTGCTTCCCTCCCTCACTTTCTATTGTAGAGATGTTTCAATACTTATAAAATTATAATTATTTTTTATGGTAATATTCTTCACCCAATGCTCCGTACTTTGAGAATGACCACTAAACACTTTCTATTGTAGAGATGTTTCAATACTTATAAAATTATAATTATTTTTTATGGTAATATTCTTCACCCAATGCTCCGTACTTTGAGAATGACCACTAAAGGATGGTGGCAGATGTCTGCTATCACATCAGTGCATAATGTGCCATCCAGATTTCCCAATTCGAATCATTCAATGGCCAAGATTAGTTTTTTGCCATGGCTAATCAAAGTTTTCAACTTTCAGTCAAGTTTTTTGGCCTGCAACACGTTAGGTAATGTAAGGTTATCATTATTCATAATGTAAAGACAAATTTCAAATTTCCTTTGTGTTTCCGGTTGTAGCCGGTTCTCGGCGGTCTCTACCTCGGCTCTCCACTTCGCCGTTATCGCTCTCACAGATACAGTAGGCGACGCTCACAACCCATCCCCTCTCAGACACAGCCAACGGGTCGTGGGTGTTTTCTCTTGCGTCGCGTCTCCAACCCTTTTTTCCTTCTCATCCCTCTCTTCTTCATTCTTCTGTTCTCTGTGTTTATGTGTTTACCGCAAGTTATGGAGATTTTTCTCTATGTCATCGTGAAATTTCCATGGCTGTGGTAAGTAATTTTATTTGCATCTCGTCCTATTTTCCTTTTCATCCCTCTCTTCTTCCTTCTTCGTCCACATGACCTTTCTTTTTCCTTCTTAGAGCTCTCGTGTGATTCAGGCCTACCGGTTCACTCCCTAACTCACGCGGTCCACGCCGGTTCACTCCGAGTCATCCCGGTTCAGATCCGGTTTAGGGGTGACCCCAGTTTCTATGGCATACCGGACCGGCTTCGAGGCCGGTTCGCCGGTTTCCGGTCTGAACCGGCCGGTCCGGTCCGATTTTAATAACCTTGATCATAACTGGTTCCTACATATATTAGACTAACCTCTTACATATAGTTAGAGGCTTGACTCTTAAGGCCCAATAACAGCTTGCACCGAAACTATTACACAGTTAACATACTAACTAACTAACAGCAATGTCTAACCACTACCTACTATAACAGAACTAAGACTATAATAATGGCTTGACTCTTATGCCATTATTATTTCCCTAATTACCTTCTTAGTATTTTACCTTTTCAAGGTTTACATATCAGACTTGCATAGACAAAGGCAAGAAATGTATACTTCTATTCACACACCAAACCATTTAACTAACAGGATTAGATGAACACAATAACATTCACATATCCGCACAGGTTAATAAGCACACAAAAGGGCAAACAAAACTAAATATGAACTCACGAGCTTCGGGAGTGGTCCATGTGAACAAATTGTTGCCAAGTTTGTTCATCGATAAATGTATACTTGTCCCAAGGATTTTCTGCAGGCCGAACCTCGGCAAAAATATACTTGTTAGCTAGAAAGGTCTTAAACTTCCTCCACCGATTAGCACAATAAGACAATGTCTTGTCTTTCAACTTCTAACAGTCAGGGACAATGTATGTAAGCCAGATAGTGTCCCAAATAGGATCCTTTACCGTGCGAACGTCCACATTTTTCCACTCATCTGTCAGGATGCTAACCTTGTTGTGTGCTAGATAGCCAACAAAACTAGTATATTTGGATTTCTTGGGACCGAAAGGTTCCAACTTTTCATCAAACTGAATCTCCAACCTTGACCCAGAAGTTTGACTTAGGGTTACATCCATCATTCGTGTGCCTCTTCTACAACGGCGTGCAGGGCGGTTACGAGGCTCATTGTGAGATGAAGAGGGTTTGTTCTCACTCACACCAGTCACACCGATGGCGCGTTCCGGAACACGAATAGAATCGTTATCACCGTTCATTTTCAAGACAGGAAGAGAGGTAATACAACAGGAAGGGTCTCACAACGTGAACAGAGGTTCTTCAGTGAGAGTAACAAAAGCTTTCGCGCGAAGAAATGTTTATTTGGCGGTTCATCTTTAAGACCAGATATAAAAAGAGACGGTCTTAATAATTAATATTCAAGGCCGGTCATATTATGGTCTGGTCTTAAAAGTAATTAATTTTTTATCCGCACTCTTTTTCTATATTTTATATCGGCCGCATTTATGTCCGGTCTTAAAAGAATAAATTTTAAGACCGGCTTTTAAATATATACGGTCTTAAAACTTTATTACCTTTATATTTAAATTTTCCTTATTATTTTGGACCATGAGAAAATATTAGTCATTTGTGTGAGATTTCTCCATAAAGTAATTGATATTTGAATATTTTTTTAATAACATTTTTAAGACAGGCTTGTTTTTTAACGGTCGAATAATATATTTAAGACCTATGAAAAAATGATCCGGTATAAGAAGTTCTTTATATTTACAAAACTTGCCACAAGTCATACATAAGAATTTCTTTATATTTACAAAAGAAAGCTGTCATCCCGATCATACATAAGAAATTCTTTATATTTACAAAGCGTCATCGGTCATTACCTTTAAGACGGTCGTCGAATGTCCAATCTAAATGGGCGGTCTTAAAGCCCTTTTTTGCACTAATGTTAAAGCCCTTTTTTGCACTAATGTTAATATCGTAAGTCACTGTCAAAATGTTCTCCCATGTCTTCGGAATCTTAAAACTTTCCACTTGAGTGGGAAACCAAACCTCTAAGGTTGATTGGCTATAAGTAACAATGAAAACAGGAAAAAGATGAAATTATGAAAGCAAAACTCCGTTATATTACCAGAAAAACCTGTTATATTTATCGTCTAAGTACCTGTCCTTGGTTGCCTTCGTCCTCCTCTCAACTTTATTTGTTAGAGAAAATCTTATGAAACTGACACGGCCTCCTTAGAAGAAGTGAGGAGTCCTGTGTACACAAAGTTTTTAATTAACTGGATTTTTAAGTACTCCGGATGAGATTAAGCAATTCGAGTTACCATTTCATTACACTATGGTGTCTTACTTGGCCTTTCTCAATTCCAATTCCAACCCTTAAGTTTATCATCCTGATAGGAGTTGAGATTGTAATCCATTAAACTATAAAATCCTAAACGTGGAATATATTAGTATATAAGGTATAAATACAAAAAGTAAACAGCTCGTAAATGGTTAAATATTTTTTACTACGGCATATTCAAAGCTGTATTAGTTGCATTTCCATATAATCTAATATAATAATTCCAAATAGAATGCTTTTTGTGAATTTTTTTTTGGGTACTTTTATCCTCTTTTATATTTTCAATTTTCAAAATATTTTATCCATATCTCTTAATGTAAAGAAATATTATGTATCATTAGAACATCTCATTGTCCATATAATTTCCAAATCATCAACACGAGTCCATATAATTCATTTGCTTCAAAGTTTAAGGTTTACTTTAATTCCTGGCAAAAAAAGCTTTACTATGTTTTTTTTTTTTTGTGAAACACAAAAGTGTCCTCCGGCAATGAGAGTCTCAGAAAGAGCATATCGCTTCTAATTAGGTAGTTAAATAGTACACAAGAGTAAAGATTCAAGCCTCCTAAACACTTGGTTAAGTGATAAGAGTTTCGAATATTGGCAAATATAACTTACATATTTTGAGAAAGTTGTTGGTAAATAATATATAGTTATTTTTTCAGAAATTGATATCCTAATTTTAAATATAAGTGATGTTAAGGCGTTCCACTTATTTGGAGTAATTTGTCCACATTACTATCATAGTATGGGAAAATCCTTTTAAGGTCCTCAGAAATCCCAAAAAAAAAATGTCAATGCAATCTCACAGAAAATTTTAATGTAAAAAATGCCTCAAAGAGTTATTAAAACCTATAGATAAAGTTGTAAATGAGATTTTTTTAATATTAGACTTTTCTGTGAGACTTTCTTAACTTTTTTTTAATAAAGTTATAGATGGAAGGACCACGTGGAACAAGGTGAGCTAAGGGAAGCTGTGTGGCACTTTCATCAAGATATTGAACATCAACAACAAAACAATTTGGACCTTGGGAATTCTGTATTTCAATTCTTTTAAATTAAGTGAAAAAATTGATTTCATCTCAACCCTTTACCCCGATTTAATATCTGGTTTCATTACCTCTAACATTATTGCTTGCTTATAGATTTTTGTTTCAAAAGCTTATATATATATATATATATGAATCTTTGACAGAGATATCCTTTTCATATCATCTACCACCCTATAAAAAGAGGTAAAATTTTATTAGGGAGAATAATTTTTAGGTCCCAAATAAGGAAAATAATATATTGAATAGTCTTATAAGTTGTTAATGACCGGTAACTGATCCACTTGTTAATCCCCATGTTCATTTGTCGAAGATGACTTTTCCGATATTATTTCCAGGTTGAGGCGTAAAAGTGATTTTCTCGGGGATTATCAATAACACAAGAGTGTATGCATTTTCAAATAGCATGAATTAAATTAAGGGTATTTTTGAGTTTTTGAATTTCTGAAGCATTTTAGGTAGGGTTTTTAGTTAAAATTAAAAGGTGTGATTTAAGTTTGGTTTATTTTGAGGCTGGTTTCTTTTAAGGTTCAAGAGGACTTGAAAAGTTTCTCTTAATTCTAAATATAAGACATATTTTTTATATTTATAAATTATTTTCTAATTTATCTCTATTGATGCTCCATCAACAATAATCTAAGAGTATAGGAAATAAAAGAATTAAGAAAAATGATTAAGGTGTTTAGAAAAAAATAAAAGAAAAAAAGAAGACAATATTCCTTTGTTTCCGAAATCTGGGAGAGATTTTTTAAATCAAGGGTAATATGATGATTCGTCAACAAAAAATTATGTCAAAAAGTTCATATGAATTGTGGTAAAAATAAGTCATTTTATGAAACTATTCTCTCTCTTTTTTTCAACTTATTTTTTGTTACAAGTTCTTATATTATTATATGTCATTCCCCTCATTGCCTTTAAGCCCCCAGTATATTCATGATATCATTTTTATAAATCTTAATTTTATTTGTGAAATAAGTTTACTGATAGCTTATATCAAAACAGTTTTTAAAGTATAAAACTATTTTTTTTTACTGTCTTTTTAATTTTGATTGCTTAAAACTTTAGAGGATTATTAATTAAAAAAATCAAATTAATCTTGAAAAGTTTCTTTTGAAATGGCTATTTGATAATGTCATCATATCCAATTATTGTTGGACTCAAGGTAGTTCTCTCAAAGACCTTTTTTACATTCATATGAACTTGAGCTCAACAACCTCTTTGTTTAGAAAATAAAAAATAAAAAAATTATAATAAAACCACTTGTTATTAGTTTAGATGATTTTTTGTCACAATCTTATAGCACCACATGGAGAGTTTACATGAAGAGAACGTTGATTTTATCTATAAAAAGACATACCACTACAACAAAGAGCTCATCGCCATTTGATAGATTGAGAAGTAAATTAGAATTAGAAGTAAAATAGCTCTAAAAATCTAGAGGGATGAACCTGAAAGCATGATGAGTTGTTGTTCTTGGGAAGATTATGGACGAATGTCGTATACCTGCTTGAGGGTTAATAGGAGGTAAGCTTGAAAGTATGGCAGATTTAGCAGCCAAATCTTGTAGCTCAGTTTTCGCCTTAAAGGCGATTTGGTTAATCGTATGGTCAGAGCATGAAGCCAATTCAACCAATCCCTGCTCTCCAAGGTCATCTAAAGAAGATAATCAATGATCTTTGTGGCATTTTCTGGTTCACATTTCTGAATCTTATCCAAAACTATTCTTGTGTAGTATGATATATCCATCATGCATCTAAGCACAGCAAAATCAGATCAAGCTATCGAGAAAATAAGCAAAAAAAACTGACAATTGCTACAAAAAGCAAACATCAATTAATCACAATGAAATATTGGTAAGGGATTCAGCATATCTTGAAAATTCTGTGTGCTCAAGTAAAAGCTATGCCTTATATGAACGAATTTAGTTATAGATATGAAAAGTGCAGCAAAATTTGCCTCAATTGCCTCTCAAATCCTACAAAGAAACCTAAACGTGGAATATATTCGTATTAAGGTACAAATACAAAAAGTAAACAACTAAGTGCTTGTCCATCAACTTCGCATACAGTAAAAAATAATAAGAATTATGATAAATTGGTAAATATTTTTTCCTACGGCATATTTAAAGTTGTATTAGTTGCATTTACATATAATCTAATATAAGAATTCCCCAATAGAATGGTTTTTGTGATTTTTTTTTTTTTTTTTTTTGCTTTTACCCTCTTCTATATTTTCACTTCCACTTTTCAAAATATTTTATCAATATCTCTTGATGTAAGGATATTAGGAAAAATAACAGAAAAATACCACTTAAACTTTAGAATTCTGTTGAGAACCATAATAATGGGGTTAACAAAAATAATAAAGTAATTGACAACTCTTTTTATTAAAAAAATCACTTATTTAAGATTTTAAAATTTAAGTGGTATCTTTTTGGGATTTTCTCAAGATATTGTGTATTATTAGAACATCTCATTATCTATATTGTATCCAAATCATCAACACGAGTCCATATAATTCCTTTGGTTCAAAGTTTAAGCTTTACATCCTGGCAAAAAAAAAAAACCTTTATTTTATTTTTTATTTTTGTGAAACACATCCGGCATTAAGGCTTTTTTTGGTTTGATGGGAGAGGAGAGTAGGGAAAAAGTCTAATGAAGAAGAAAAGAATCGTAGCCCCACCGCATTAAATTTTGATCAATTTTTTTTTTCTCCTTCCCTTAAACCAAACACACTCTAACCCTAAGAGTCTCAAACTGAGCATATCGCATCTAAATAGGTTGTTAAATACATAAGAGTGATTCAAGCCTCCTATACACTTGTTTAAGTATAAGAGTTTCGAATATTTATGTCACATATAGGTAGGCAGATTCCATCAAGCTAATTATGGGATTCTGGCAATTTCACAGAGAAAGCTTGAAAACCATCTCCTTGAGGCTGCAGCTGTTTGTAGGTAAATGAGGAATGGAAGTAGAGTTGAGATAGCTGGGTTCGGATAAGTTGAGGTGGAGAAGACGATCGATTTCTTAGTTCCTTTTTCTTTTTACCAGATTTATTTTCATTTTAAATATAAACATATTAAATTAAAGAATTAACATGGAAGCATACTTTGTCAGCTTTTAATTGTACAGTCATTCCTTAAAATTGTTGAGTTGGAATTATTCATTAAACCACTTTAACGGTGTTAACATTAAAAGACCAAATGTACACTTTACAAATTTAGAAGACCAAAAGTATACTTGAAGCAAACATAACGGACTAAATGTATATTTTAGCACTTTTGAGAAAGTTTTTGGTAAATAATATAAGTTATTTTTTCAGAAATTTATTCTAATTTTAAATATAAGTGATGTCAAGGCGTTCCACTTGTTTGGAGTAATTTGTCCACATTACTATAATAATATAACTTAAAATTGAATGACAAAAATTTCCAAACACCTTAGCCATACTTAAAAAATCTTTTATTTAGGCCGTGATGGAAGGGCCGAGTGGAACAAGGTGAGCTAAGGGAAGCTGTGTGGCACTTTCATCAAGATATTGAACATCAACAACAAAACATTTTGGACCTTGGGAATTCTGTATTTCAATTCTTTTAAATTAAGTGAAAAAATTGATTTCATCTCAACCCTTTACCCCGATTTAATATCTGTTTTCATGCGTTCTAAGAATATGGCTGGTTTATAGATTTTTGTTTCAAAAGCTTTTATATATATATATATAGGGTTAAGGTGTAAAAATACACACGTGTTTTGGTTAGAAGAGCGCGTGTAGTGTTTTTTTAGGTGCGAAAAGTACTATGTGGTTTACAAATTAGGTGCAAAAATACCGTTTGATCAATTAAGTTTGACTTTTTTTTTTGATTGGACTATGACGTGACATTTGAAAGGTGCGAAAATACACATGTGGTTTGGCAAAAAGAGCGTCCAACACCAAATTATTTTTTTTAATTTAATAATTTTATTTCAATTAAAAGAAATTTTTATTTCTCTAGGTATAATTCTTGGAAGGCCAAATTTTTTATTTTCATATTTTTAAAAAAATCCTTATTAAATTTTTTAATTAATAATTAATAAATAAGTATTTATACATTTGAAATTTGATATTATAAATACTATATTTAATTAAAAATAAGGAAAAAACGAGAAAACACAGAACCCTATCGAGATTGACACAAAGATTCTTTATGTAGAAATTTTGCAGATCTTCAATCTTCTTCATTAGAGCCATTAGTCATATATATAGAACTAAATTTACCTGCTTCTCTCTTCATCCCTTTGTCATCCCTTCCTCCCATCTTCAGTCAGAAATTCCGGCCACCAAAAGAAATAGAGAAAGAATAAAAGAACCAAAAGAAGAATTTTAAAAACCAAAATATTTATACAAGCTTATGAAATTTGCAACTTTCCCTTCCAAATGTGCAATGTCGAAGGCTTCAACAAATAGAAAACCATGGGGGAGACATGAGATTTATGTTGACCAGACTTGTGGAGAAAGTGCTGATGAGAATGGCAACCATGAGTTAAAGTGACTGAGATGCAGACAGGCAGAGGAGCAGATCTGGAAGGAGATCACTGAGGATGAAAGCGTTCATTCAGATTTGTAAAGTGGAAAGAGAAAAAACTAATGGAGGACACTTGTAGAGAATCGCCGATGCCGTTGGGGAAGGGAACCACTTTCGGATAGGTATCATCTACCTATCTGATCTGGGTCGTCTAGATCAGATCGGACGGCCCCATTTGATTTTTTTTAACGGCTTCGTTTTAAATAAAAAAATTATTTTTTGAAAAAATGTTAGTTGAGAGATTATCTTTATTTTAGATTCTCTACCCATTAAAATATTTTTTTTGAAAAAATATAAAGTAAAAAAAATAAGATATGGACCGTCCAGATCTGATCTAAACGGTCTAGGAGAGAAGAGCTCTCCCTACCTATCCAAATGATCGGCAGAGAAAGTGATTCCGTTGGGGAAGCAGGCCGCCGCCATGTAATCAAATAACTTTGTTTCTATTGGTTCATGTACAATGATAACCAATTTCTTAACTTTTTTATTGGGAAAATTCATATGGAGGCCCCTTTGGTCCTAATAATCCCAAAAAAGGCCCATAGAATATGTGAATCCTAGAAAAGGCCTTAGGGCCTTCATAGGTATTAAGTTCAAACAGCAAATTACATTGTTGCCCCTATTTCCTTCCCTTCTCTTCATTACTCAATGGACCTTTTCTCTCACAAATAGACCCTTTCTAATTTCATTTCTGGAAGATGATTCGCCGAGATGAGAAGGAAGAATCATTAGCGGTGGAGCGAATAGTAGAAGATTCCGCGAAGGCGAGAAGGAAGAATCATCAGTAGGTGGAGGTAAGAGTAGACGATTCCGATGGAGCCAAGAAAGAAGAATCATCGACACACTCTCATGCATCTTGAAATTTTGAAAACTTTGCTTAGAAAATGCTAAATAGATTCAATTGCGTTTGTATGTGAATTGCATGGTGTGAGATTCATTTTACTTTCATAGTGAAGAAATTATTGAGTGTTGTTGTCAACGATTGAGGGTCGGTTCGGTCACTTGTGTGCTTAATCCTTGCGATAATATACGCATTATTATGGTTCATTGGAAGAATATCCAGATTTGAACTGAGATTGTTTACTGGTGTTATTAGTTTAAGTTAACAATTGTGTGCCACCATCTTGAGCATGAGAATCAAAGTGTATGTGATTTGTGCATTAAAGGTCATGTTTTTTCTTGTTAAAAATTTGACTATGTCGAAGCAAATTTGCATGAATTTGTTTTGGTTGGTAATTTGCATCATTGAGGACCAAGGGTCATCATATAGCTCAACGATTTTGTGTTTAAATATCATTTCTCTTAATTTGATTTTCAACAAAACACTTTGGATTTTAGTCTTTGAGATGCATGATGCCATTGTAGAATTGGGCTTGTTTGGTGTTTGTTGCCATGCATAAGCCTCTTGCATATACCTCTTGTCTTGAATTCATTCCATACTTGTTCTAATTCGTTTGACTAGGCAGATTGAGTGTATTTTACGAATTCGAAAATTAAGCTAAGGAAAATTCATTTGTGACTTGTACTCAATATTCAAGCAAGAAATATGACCATTGGGTGATTGAACTTAGGAAGAATTTCACTTGTCTCTCAAATTTCACTCATGATATAGATCGATTGAATGGTTTGGGTCTTTGAAATACGAGAACTTTGACATGGTTTTTTTAAATTGTTTTTTGCATGGAAACATGCATATATGTTGGTGAGGGAATGGTGATCCACTTTACTAGAGGAGCTCAAGAAATTGGCACAGGAACTATCTTGGACCATCTCCTTTCAAGTTCATCTCCCACTCATTCTGCTAACAATCCATGTCCAAAATGTGGCGACCAATCAAACCTTAATGGTGTCATTTCTACATGCTTGGATTGTATTTAAGACACATTTTAGTGGGTTCTTTGTTGTGTAGACATGAATTTGTACTTGTGACAAAGTTATAGAAACGATTCATTTGTATTAATGAAAATGACCTTTTGGTCTTACGAAATGTTCTCATGATGGTAACTTAACAATTTAATTTCAATGATAAGAAATATGTATTTATGAGAATGACCTTCACCATTTGTTCCTTTGTAAATTGTCTAACAACAATATCGGTCACTAACAACAACTATATTCATATATTTAAATTGTGTTATTAGTGTCCAATCAGGTTTTTGGAAAGTGTTGTTAACACATCTTGACATCACCCCTCATTAACAAGTACATCAGTCCTACTAACAACTACATTTTGACAACTAAAGCGACCCATATTAACAACTACATCATTCACTACTAACAACTACATCAGCCCCCTAACAACTAAAAAGCCCTCTAACAACTACATCACCCCCCTTAACAACAATATCGATGTACCACTAACAACTACATCATTTTGCCCCACTAACAACAATATTAGTAACCACTAACAACTACATCGTTTGCCTTTAACAACATATCATTGAACTACCACTAACAACTACATTATTTGCACCTGACAACTACATCACCATCTTTAACAACTACATCGATCTCTAACAATGACATCACCGTCTCTAACAACAACATCTACCCCAAATAACAACCATATCGAGAAAAAACTAACAAGGACATCAACAAAAAAGTAATAACAACATCACCGTCTCTAACAACCATATCAGCCTCCTCCATGACAACCATATCACCAATGACAACTACATCACCATCTTTAACAACTACATCACCATCTCTAACAATGACATCGACCGTCTTTAACAATGACATCGACCCTCTAACAACAACATCTACCCCAAATAACAACCATATCAGAAAAAACTAACAACCATATCAGAAAAAACTAACAAGGACATCAACAAAAAAGTAACAACAACATCAGCCATCTCTAACAACCATATCAGCCTCCACTGACAACCATATCAGCCCCACTGACAACTACATCAGCAATCTTTAACAACTATATCAGTCATCTCTAACAATGACATCAGCCATCTTTAACAACAATATCAGCCATCTCTAACAACAACATCAACCCAAAATAACAACCATATCAGAATATGTGTAACATATATTTGTCAACATCATTTACATTTGTAACAAAGTATGAATATGTGTACATAAATGACACATGGATACAATTGTGACAACAATATCCAACCTTCATTTACAACACTCAATGCATCTACAAATTCATAATGACAACATCACACATCATCTCCAAAAATAATATGGTGTGGATTTCTATCTAAAGCCATATACAACAAACGAGTGTGAGACGCAATGCCCAAAAAGAAACACCCAAGGCACCATCAATGATCAACTTGGAAGAAACATAACAAGTTCTTCGCTGAAGTACTAGTCATCTTTAACGTTGATCTGCAACACAAAGTTAGTATTAACAACTTCAACAGTCATATTAACAACTAAAACTGAAGGTATTAACAACTAAAACTGTAGGTATTAACAACTATCCCATATCAGCATTTTCACATTCAATCATTCCCACTAACAAACAAACCCCCTATGTTTCCATGCCCAAAAAAGAAAGCAACCTACCTATACGTTTTCACTTTCATCTCGCATTAACAAGTTAAACGACCATATTAACAACTAAAATGAAGGTATTAACAACTAAAACGTAGGTATTAAGAACTATCAAATTTCAACGTTTTTTCAACCTTCCTTAATCACTTTCAACCATTCCCACTCAAATACAGACCTTCCCCTCTGTTTTCATGCCTAAAAGCAGAGCAAGTTTTAAAAACCCAACCCTACAGGTGATTAAAAATGAAGTAGCATGGTCATTATGATATCTTAATCAAAATATTAGCATTTCTTACATAACTCTACGATAATAGCATAAGTGTGATGAAGCTCCAACCTTTCAGTCACCCAACCTTCGAAAAAAAATGATGACGCATACGACAATATCACAGTTGATAAGTTCGATTGTAATGCAATGGATGATCGAAATACACCTAAGGATAAACGACGAAAAGGGAAGAGGAAGAGGGAAGAGACGGATAAACGATCAAGGAGGTTGGTGAGGATCGTCGGAGAAACCCATGTTCGGTTTCGATTTCTTCATTCGATTCACGTTTAAAGACCAAAACGGATGCCTTTTTCTTTTTTTTTTCTCCCGGGGTGTGTGGGTAATTTTGGTTTGTAACTTAATACCTATAAAGGCCTTAGGACCTTTTTGAGGATTCACATATTTTATGGGCCTTTTTGGGATTATTAGGCCTAAAGGGGCCTTGATATAGATTTTCCCTTTTTTATTTTGTATGTATCTGGTTCATCTTATAATCAGATTGCAAAGATTATTCGCTTTATTTGTTCATTGAAATAATTTTCTGGCAAATCCATACTATATAGCCAGGATTTTTTTAAAAAAGATAATAAATTATGGTCCGTTATTGACTTTTATTTTTAATTAAATATATATTTATAATATCAAATTTCAAATGCATAAATACTTATTTATTAAATATTAATTAAAAAAATTAATAAGGATTTTTTTAAAAAAATATGGAAATAAAAAATTTGGCCTTTCAGGAATTATACCCGGAGAAAAATAATTTTCCTTTAATTGAAATAAAATTATTAAATTAAAAAAAGAACTTCTTGTTGGACGCCTTTTTCTTGCTAAAAACATGTATTTGTGCGCTGAAATGCTTACGTCATAGTCAATCAAGAAAAAAGTCAAACTTAAAAGTCGAAGTCAAAACTTAATTGATCAAACGGTGTTTTTACACCTAATTTGTATATACGTAATCACTTTTGCACCAAAAAAAACACATTCTTGGTCTTTCACTCATGGCCAAAAGCACATGGGTATTTTTGCATTTTAACCCTATATATATATATATATATATATTCATGAATCTTGACATAGATCCTTTTTATATTATCTACCACCCTATAAAAAGACTTGTTAAATTTTATTAGGGAGAATGATTTTTAAGTCCCAACCAATAATATGAGTTGTTAATCCCCATGTCCACTTGTCAATGAAGATTTTTCTGATATTATTTTCCTTTGTTGGAACCTTAAAGTCATTCTCTCATTTTATGGATTATCAGTATCACTAGAGTGTATGCATTTTCAATTAGGATGAGTTAAATTTCATTACAAATATTGTTGATGGCTATAATGAATGCAAATAAGGGGTATTGTTGAGTTTTTGAATTTCTGAAGCATTTTAGGTTGGGTTTTTAGTTAAAATTAAAAGGTGTGGTTTAAGTTTGGTTTATTCTGAGACGGATCTCTTTTAAGGTCCAAGAGGACGTGAAAAGTTTGTCTTAATTCGAAATATAAGATATATTTTTTATATTTATAAATAATTTTCTAATTTATCTCTATATTAAATGCCATCAATGATAATCGGAGGAGTGAGAATAAGAGAATTAAGGAAAATAGTTAGGGTGTTTTAGGCGTAAATATCATATTAACTAACTTCTTTAATCTAATTAAATTCAATAAATATGTCTTTTTAGAATTATATAGTAGTGTAGAATTGGGAAATCAGAGTGGGCAAGAGATGTATCTAAAACAGTATACCTATATGCCTTTGTTACCGAAATCTGGGAGAGATTTTTTAAATCATGGGTAATATGATTATTTGTCAACAAAAAATTATATCAAAAAGTTCATATAAATTGTGGTAAAAATAAGTCACTTTATGAAACTATTCTTTTTTTCCTGCCAACTTATGAAACCATGTTGTTCAAGTTCTTATATTATTATAGGGTAAAGGAAAAAAATACTGCGTATGCTTTTCTTTACCGGGAAGCGTCCGTAGCCATATCTTTCAGAAAGAAAAATACATCTGATGAAACTTTTGAAAATCGAGCAAAAAAATCCCATCACAGTTAAACTCCTTTAACAGACGTTAAGTACAGTGTGAAAATACCAAAATACCCCTGAACTCAAAAGTTTTCAACCCAAAATACCCTTGAACTCAGTCGAAAAAGCTGATACAACATGTTCATAGCTACACATACCTTCGCAAATTTAGTTCGAAGATCTCTTGTAAGGTGGTCTTCAATGGTTATAATAACTGGGTACTCAGATTTAACAAAAGCATATTTCTTTATGGCCTCCAGACATTTTCTGGGTGAAACAGGAGTGGTAAGTGTCCTGCATTGGTTCCAAGGATCAAACGAGCAAATTAAATTAAAACAATTCTTTCAAACTGACAAGATTTTTCCGTTGGATAGTGAACGCAATATATTACCATCCATGAACAACTTTAATATCATCTTTATCGGAAGTAGGCCATAAATCTAGTTCAATGACCCTCACGCCTTGTTGCAGAGCCTTAATGATGGGTTCTTCACTACAATCATTGCTCAATTGATTCCCAGTAAGATACGAATTATGGCCTGTTCATATGAAATAGTGTGACAATGGAGCTTCCATATCATGATGAACCTAAAAAAATAGCAAATGACATTTTCTGGAGAAGATGAATCTTCTTCCTCAATTTTTTTGAGAGAGAGAGAGAGAGATGACCTCAGATTTCAGAGGATCGTTGAAATCATCGAGAAGAAGAAAATGGAAGACGACATCGAGAGTGAGGAACACAATTATCGTCGAATAGCTCCTCAAGATCTCTGATTCAGATCTGAAACTAAAAAATGGATTATTATTTTTTTTTTGATACAAGGGGAAATTAAAAAACTAGACAGAATACGTAAGGGGATTAAATCCCAGATTTTCAAGTGAAATCAGATCCTGTAAAGAATCAGGACACGAGTCGAGAAATTCTGATGCCACAATCCCTCTCTTAGCAAGCAAATTAGCCACTGAATTCCCCTCTCTAAAGATGAAATCAAACTTCAGATCTTAGGCATTCCTGATGTATCTCCATATTTGCTAGCAAAGGAGATCTCCACCATATTCGGCTTTCCCCGCGTTAATCATCTGAACCAGATGTTTTGCATCAGATCTGAATAATGTTGACGAGAGAAGAAGTTTCGAGCAGGCAGAGAGAGAGAGAGAGAGCGGGGTAAAGTTGGCAATTACAAAAAGTGTGACATTTTTATTTTTTTAAATAGCGTGGGGCCCACCTTGAGACTAATGTCAGTTAAGGGGATTTAACGGCGTGTGTATTTTTCTTTCCGTTTTGAGAGCGTGTCTTTTTTCTTTCCTCGGGATAGGAGCGTATAGTGTTAGGCAACGCCTCACGAAGGTAAAAACACACGTGTGTATTTTTCTTCATTTACCCAAAATATAAATTCAAAAACATCAAAAGAATAAAGTTTGGTGGTGATTTCTTCGCATAGAATTATCAACTTTTCATAGGTCGTATCTATTTTTCCTTTTTTCTTTTATTTAACTTTATCCTGTAATTAACTTCTTAAAATGCCAACAAAGATTTGTAATAAAAAAGAGATACAACGGAAAAGATAAATAAGAAAAAAGATTGTCAAAACATAAACTCTTTATCCTATCTATTTTTTTTTATCCTTCATTCTTTTATTTAAATTTAATTTATCTTTGTCCAATCTTGAAACTTAGCTTAAAAAGTCGATAAGAACAGTTTGTACTAAAAATGAGATAATAAACCCGACGAAAAGGAAAGTAAAGAGTAACAAATTAATAGATTGTTTTGGTTTAAGTAAATTAAAGATTATACATATAGAATTTTGGTCAAAGATAACACATATAGATGATTATAAGAATTAAACAAAGAAAAAAATATAAGAAGGTTTCATAATATTTTTATTCGTTATTTTTTTTTCAGAAAGTGGAAAAGGAGTCTCTTTCCTATTCTGAATCATGTAAAAAGGAAAGGGATTGAAGTACATCTTGAAGCGTGTTCATTAGCTTCATCCTTTTTAGCCAAAAAAAAAAAAGAATAAAAAAAATCATCCTTGTTTTTTTTTTAAAAAAAAAAAGTAAAAACGATAGAAATTGTAAAAACTTACGTTTCTACAGTTTTTACGTGTTCTTGTGGCGTTTCTACCAATTTCTGCTCAAAACAGTTTCTACTTACGTTTCAGTATAAAAACGTACGTTTTTACATTAGTTTTTGACAACAATACCCCTAACTGTAACAAAGGGAAACAAAGATAGAGTGTACTCATTCTGTCCTTATTATAAGGATTCAAATAACAATTCTCACAAACCAATAAAAGTAATTAAAGTCAATAAAGTCGTCTTACAATTTAAGTAACTTCCAATATTACCCCTACTAGTTGCACTAAACTCTAATATTATATTAATTATTACTCTCACCACTACCCTTATTAATTATAGACATACATAGAAAAAAATAATTAATGCAATTTGGAAACGAGCAAATGTCTTATAAAAATGACCAAATATAATTGTTAGTTGGTGTCTTATACTAAAAACTAGAGGGAGCATATTTGGATTAGCTTTTACGATTGACAAAATAAATATGTAAGAGGAGATTTCTCCCAGCTTACAACAAACTAATGTTTATATTTCCGAAACAAGCTAATGTTTGCAAATCAAAAAAATAGAACCATTAACATTAAAATATTTTAATATAAAGCACAAACAGGAGTAAGGGAAGGTGAAGACGTGAAGTGGGAATGGGGAATAGGCGAATTATTGAAAATCAATAAAATTCCACAAACAGGAGGCAAATATAACCATTAACATTAAAATATTTGATGAAAACCCAAAACGTTAAACTATTTCATTAAGACTTTCATAATACATGTTTAGCCCCATAACAAGTAACAGAAAGCATAATATTAATTCATATGTTCATGAAAATTCATATTCTGAATAAAACAATTGGAAAAGACAGTACTCCCTTCGATCCTAATTATAAGACAACATTTAAGAATTGGTTTTGGTCATAATTATATGACAACTATCTAATTTTTTGTTAATTTATTCCTATAATATCTCCTATTGATACTTTATCAATAATAATTTAATAATGCACCTATATATTCTATAAATTAAGTAATACTTACAACTCATTAATGTCACATACACTTAAATTCTACTTTTTTTAATAAAATAATTTTGACCAAATTTTTTTAAAAAATATTTTTACATAAAATTTTAGTAATGATGGTTCTAAATTGATACATGAATTATGAACTATAAATTAAGTCAAATGACGGTGATATATGAAATTATGAAGTTTGAGCCAAAACGTAAGTCGTTCATTTATAATATAAAGCACAGTTCAGATATGAATGAGAAATTATGTAAAATCAATAAGGTAATTGAAGTGCAAAATTGATATAAGAGCATTTTAGAAAAAAAAATAACTAATTTAACTCATATCCTTAATCCCTCCAGTTAAATATGTCCTATAATTATAATTATGATGGGAGGTATAGTTGAAATACATTTCGATCAAACATCAGAATTTCCAAGTCATAGAATCTCCTCTCAAGCCCAAGCGCCCATCACTTGATTTCAAAATGAAATTATGCAATCAAGTTTCAATTTTTACAACCAATGTGAGTTGGCATAGATGGTAAGGGATCCAGGATTAGGCCGGTGGGTGGGTTCGATCCTCTGCAATCATTGGGACTCTTTTGGTAAGCGATCAAAGGAGATCCCGTAAGTCCGATAGGCTACCATGGCCGGCGTCTTTTCTTTAGCAGTGACATGTCAACCTCCAAAACTTTTTCTTATTAAAAAAAAAAAAGTTTCAATTTTTACAATCCAACTCACAAGTTAAAGTTTCTGGTGGCTAAATGAGTGTGCAAGGAAACCATAACTCTAAACTCAAAAGTGTAATGAAGCTACCAAAGCATGAGAAAGAAAATATGAAAGGAGAAAGCATAACTAACGGGACGATTTACTGAAAAAAAAAATGTCCAGAAACATGAGGACGAACCTTTAGCGTCGAAAAACCGAAGAGACACAAAATAGCTACCTGATTGGCAGATGAGAGCAGCACAAAGTGTACTCGTGAACTCCAGAGCTTACAGATGTACGTCCGGCAAAGCGGAGAAACTCCGAACTCAGGCGACGGCGGCTCGCAGTAAGAAATACTCAAGGGTTCGGAATGGAACCTTGGGACTTGGGAGTATTGTTTGAGCCCGAGGACGCTTGAGTTTTAAAAAACCCAGTTTTTTTTTAAAAAAAAAAATAAAATAATTGAAATTAAAAATTATGAATTTAACTTCATAATAATCAAATTATGTACCCCTGTCCAATTAAATATTGATAATTAATTAATTAATTTAATAATTATATAATTAGAAAAAATAATTTATATAACGAATTCGGATATATATAATTAATATAATTAGAATAATTAATTACAATTATATTTTTAGAAAATTATATATTATGATTTCAACTTTATAATTATAAAAATTAGAACTATAACATAAATAATATTAATATGTGTTTGGTAAAAAAATTAATAACTTACTATTTATAGAGTATTATTATTTACGCAATAATATTTAAAATATTATTATTTTTTGTATTATAGAAGATTATTATTAGAGTTTATAGATTTAAAAAAAAGTTATAGGGGTTAATAAAAATAATATAAGAACTTGTTAAAAACAAATGAAAGTATAAGAACCTATTTTGGGGGGGGGGACTATAACAAGCTAATTAAAAATTTATTGACACTGTAGATTAATTTTTTCTAATTTTTTTAATTTCATAAAATATTTATTAAGTTTTGGAAAAGAAGAAAAGTTTCCGCAATTAAGACATTAATGCTTTTTTTCTTATAAAAGTAATAAACATTAGTATATTATAAACTAATTGAATTTTAATACCATTTGTCATTCAAACAACTTATCATTCAAACAAGGGTTAAGGTGCGTTTTTTGCTATCTTAAAGATCTTGTACAAGAAAGATTTTGTCGCTCAAGTTTTCTACAGTAAGCGATATTCTTTTTGAAGTTTTAAAACGGAATGATATTTATGCTATAAAAAAAAACCCTAACAAAAAAAATGCACCTTAACCCTTCAAACAAAGCAAATTTATGAATAAAATACTGATAATTAGTTATCATTAGAAATAAAAAGAAAGGGTTAAGAGCAAAAAATGTCTATGAACTTTTCTCAAATAGACATCCAGCCATATAAAATTTTAGGGTAAAGGAAAAAAAAATACACGTATGCTTTCTGCCGGGGAGTCGTCCCATCACCATATCTTTTTCGGATGAGCAAAAATCGCGTAAGCTCTCAAAATGGGAGCAAATAAATCCCCTTAACTAACGTTAGTCTCAAGGTGGGCCCCACGCTATTTAAAAAAATAAAAATGTCCCACTTTTTGTAATTGCCAACTTTACCACCCCCTCTCTCTCTCTGCCTGCTCGAAACTTCTCTCGTCAACATTATTCAGATTTGATGCAAAACATCTGGTTCAGATGATTAACGCGGGGAAAGCCGAATATGGTGGAGATCTCCTTTGCTAGAAAATCTGGAGATACAGCAGTAATGCCTAAGATCTGAAGTTTGATTTCATCTTTAGAGAGCGGAATTCGGTGGCTAATTTGCTTGCTAAGAGAGGGATTGTGGCATCAGAATTTCTCGACTCGTGTCCTGATTCTTTACAGGATCTGATTTCACTTGAAAAGCTGGGATTTAATCCCCTTACGTATTCTGTCTAGTTTTTTTAATTTCCCCTTGTATAAAAAAAAATCCATTTTTTAGTTTCAGATCTGAATCAGAGATCTTGAGGAGCTATTCGACGATAATTGTGTTCCTCACTCTCGATGTGGTCTTCCATTTTCATCTTCTCGATGATTTCAACGATCCTCTGAAATCTGAGGTCATCTCTCTCTCTCTCTGGAAAAAATTGAGGAAGAAGATTCATCTTCTCCAGAAAATGTCATTTGCTATTTTTTCAGGTTCATCATGATATGGAAGTTCCATTGTCACACTATTTCATATGAATAGGCCATAATTCGTATCTTACTGGGAATCATTTGAGCAATGATTGTAGTGAAGAACCCATCATTAAGGCTCTGCAACAAGGCGTGAGGGTCATTGAACTAGATTTATGGCCTACTTCCGATAAAGATGATATTAAAGTTGTTCATGGATGGTAATATATTGAGTTCACTATCCAACGGAAAAATCTTGTCAGTTTGAAAGAATTGTTTTAATTTAATTTGCTCGTTTGATCCTTGGAACCAATGCAGGACACTTACCACTCCTGTTTCACCTAGAAAATGTCTAGAGGCCATAAAGAAATATGCTTTTGTTAAGGGTTAAGGTGCAAATTTACCAACAAACTATTAGAAGAAGAGCATCCAGCACAAACATTTATTAAAGGTATCTTAAATACAAAAAAACAATTAAAAGGGGTAAAAAAAGACAATCTCCGTTAGTTGCTTTTTTAATGGTGGTTTATTTGATGATGTGGCGAAGATGTGAAAATCTTGTGTCAGAAAAATTTCACTTTTCAGAGCAATCGAGAGAGACTGACCTATGGAACACACATTTCTTCCCCTAACCCAGAAATTCTAGAGTCTTACGCTGAAACTCGAGGGAAGACTCCTTGAAATCGCCGGTGAGCCTCGAGTGTTCTATGAAATCGGATCTGGGTCACATCATGATGTAGACGAGGAGGAGGGAGGAAGGAAGCTGGAGAAGTCCACGAGGTAAACTGGAGATGAGGAGGAGGGAGGTAGCAGGAGAAGTCCACGAGGTAAACGGATCTGGGTCGTATCATGATATAGACGGTGGATCCGAAAACGAGAAAAACAGAGCATATGATGACGGCAACAAGGTTGTATTAGAGGTGGAGCAAAAGGTTGCGAAGGTTGTCGGGGTTGGTCTGAGAAGCTTGGACAAAAATGACGGCGATGAGCGGGATCAATATGAGGGTCAACAAATGGGTCATCAAGTAATGGTAGCTGAGCTTGACATACTTGAGATTGATGCTCTGTAAAAAGTCCGGCAGTATCCGGGAGGACGTATGAACAGGAACACCAACGTTGACGGCGGCGGAGGGAGGATTGGAACTCATTTTGAATTGAGCAAATACAGGTCAGAAATCAGGGAATTGGCGGGTGAGTTGAATCAAATCGGAAAAAGGTGTTATGATTTGTGAAGGTGTAAGAATATATATATATATATATATATATATAGAGAGAGAGAGAGAGAAGAAAAGAAGGAAGAAATTTTGGTGGGGGTGGATTTCTAACCAGGTGGTACGATACAAAGTGGAAGGGATTAAGAAAGTGGTTTGAGACTGGGAGAAGGAGAAGAAGCAGGTGACTCTCTTTCTCTTTCTCAGCTTGCTCTGCGAGATTGCGTTTTCGTTTAGCCTTTGCTTTCGGTATTCCTTGAGAGTCTGCGCAGAAAATAACTTGACACTTCATCAATTATCTTCGCCACATCATCATAACCCATGAGGTAAACGTCTGTGAAAAAAAAACTAACGGTCATTGTGTTTTTTACCCCCTTTAATTGTTCTTTTGTATTTAAGATACCTTTAATAAATGTTTGTGTTGGATGCTCTTCTTCTAATAGTTTGTTGGTAAATATGGACCTTAACCCTTTTGTTAAATCTGAGTACCCAGTTATTATAACCATTGAAGACCACCTTACAAGAGATCTTCAAACTAAATTTGCGAAGGTATGTGTAGCCTATAAACATGTTGTATCAGCTTTTTCGACTGAGTTCAAGGGTATTTTGGGTTGAAAACTTTTGAGTTCAGGGGTATTTTGGTATTTTCACACTGTGCTTTGGACGCTCATAAAGGTAAAGTACATGTGTATTTTTGCTCCTTTACCCTATATTTTATATAGTTATATAACTCATATTTTTTAAATATGAAGTTATTTATTGAATTTTGAGTAGTGATTTATGATTTTTTTTTTCTGTTGGAAATTATGCCCTAGGGCAAGTCATTGTACTTTAGACATTTGTGTTTATTAAATTATTCTCTTTTAGGTATCATTTAATTCGCATGTTTATATTGATAACAGTATCCCTGAATATATCTTATGGATTATCCTAAATGTCCCTGGTCGGTCATCTACGCGGGAGCGAAGATGAGTTAAGACCGATGCGATTTGATGAAGTATGGAGATACGAATCAAAGTCACGAGCACTTGTAAAGAGTACAAGTCTTTTTGGGCCAGGCCACCCACTATGAGAAAGTTGCGTGGATCAAGTCATAAGCTTATCTCATGTATAACCGCGTCACGACGCCCTACGACTGAGATCATCATGGATTCCTACATGATGAGTCAATGTTTTGACCTAGTCAAAAGTTACCTTTAACCGGAGTGATGATAAAGGTTTGGATCGGAATTAGTGGTTTTCATGCGGAGGAATGTGAATGGTCAAGATGAAATTTGTCCCTCACATTTGTAGAGATAATCTTGGGCCTCGATGAGTGACTGTGAGTCTAAGAAATGTACGACCGTACTGTGATGGAAAGGAGTTTTCCATTTCACTTATTAGACTACTCGAGAATCGAGAAAGTAATGATCAAGAAAAGGAAGTTGACATCATCCATGCCTCATCCTTGACCAAATTATCGCGTGACAAAAGAGACGTGACATGGTTGTACGATAGGTTGTATCGTGTCATCGATCCCCATGTGAATTGGGTAGTCGCAATGTCTTGTTAGAGGCGCTTGCGACTTGTGGTGCAGACGATGATTTACCACCTAAATCTCATATGGGGGCGGTCATCATACGTTAATAACCCAACACAAAAAAGTGTTGATTCATTGAATCTCGATTAATCTAAGATTTAATGAATCTTGTATTTATATGGACCAATATTATATATATTAATATAATAAATATAATATATATTATATTATATTAATTCGAAATTAAATAATATAATAATATTAAATAATGATTATAATATTATTATATAATATTTGTTTAGTATTTAATTTATTTGATAAATTAAATATCTAAAACAAATAGAGATATTGTATATCATGTTTTAATTTTTGAATAAAGATATCATATATCTATTTAATTTAAATTGAGATATAGTATTTCGATTTAATTAAATAGATAGATATCATTTCTGGATTTAATTTATAGAGATAAATTAAATCGTAAGGCTTTGATTCGGATTAAATAAATATATTAGATTAGATCTATTAGATAGATTTAATTAATATACTTTTAATCAAAGATTCAAAATTCGAATTTCAGATCTGCTTTTAATTCGGATTAAATAAATAGATTACATTAAATCTATTAGATATATTTAATTAATATATTTTAATCTAGATTTAAAATTCGAATTTCAAAATTAATGGGAATTTAATTTTGAATATAATACGATCGGGTTTGAGAAACCTACGGGACTTGTTTTAGTCGAGCGTATTACAGAAAGCCACGAGAAACCCTAGAGACAATTGAGAGAGACGAAAAACTGAAAAGGCTCTAGCAGACGTTAACTTGATCGGTTGGGGATTATTCGTGTGGATACACGTAGATGAAGCCGATTCGAGAGTCAACTGGATCGAGAAGGTAGCCTACCGTTTAAAGAGAACAAAACGCGGACTGTTTTCAGCCGTAGGTAATATTCGATTCCTTAGCCTTAATTTAAACGCTATTGAATGACGGGACGAGATTCGTAGAAATTTTAATCTGCTGCGTGTAGCGAATCCAACATTTTCATGTATGTGTGTGTATATATATATATATATAAAATTTTGAGCTATGATTTTAAATAATAGAAAGTAGAAACTTTAAGTTTCGTGTCGTTTCAACGATTTACGTTTTTACCATCCTTTTGGTATCTACGTAGAAGCTTGATTTTAACAACATTAACTAGAAGTGGAAACAAGTTAAGCAACCTATCAAGACGTACAACGTATAAGAAGAGGCTTAAGCTCAGGCCTTTTAATAGGCCTGCTTTGCTTAATATGCCTCTTTAAAAGTCTTTTTAGGTCGATCAAGCCGTCTTGACCTGTTATTGATTTATATTTATAATTATGATATTTACTGTTTTTGCCAGAATATTTATAATTATAATTATAATATTTTCCCTTAAAAATCAGGAGCTGCTCGTCCTTCGACGAGCAGGGTAAACTTCGGCCTCTCAGTCTTGGCCGATCTGATCGGGCCAGGATCTGATTTTTTTTTTTTTAAATTTAGTTTTTATAAAAAAATAATTTTAATAGGTAAAGAATTAAAAATAAAGATAATATCTCAACTAACATTTGTTCAAAAATGATTTTTTTATATAGAAAAAAATAATTAAAAAATTAAGAAAAAAGATCCTGACCGTCCAGATCAGATCTGGACGGCCAGGAAAACCCGAGCTTACCGTGCTCGTCCCAAGGACGAGCAGGTAAATGGTTCCTTAAAAATCACAAACCCTTCCCTTTATCGTATCCCTCTCACTTCAAGCATCAGCCGTTGTCTCTGCCCTTCTCGCCTTCGCCATAACTCGCTGGCTTCTCCCAATCTCTCGCCCAACTTTCCCTCAGCCTCGCTCTCGCAGTCTCTCTCCCTCAGTCTCGCTCTAGTCTCTACTTCCTCTTCTCCGACCGGCCACTTTCTCTGTCTCTCTTCTCGACTTTGTAATCGTAACATCAGTCTCTTTACCGTAGGTATGTTTTATGTTTTTCTATTTTTTAAACTTCAAATCATTTTATTTTGTTGATTTGCTAATTGTTTCTCAAATCCTGTTCGGTTTTATCTAGATCTTTTTGCCTCTTAATTTTTCTTGCAAATTCAGGCTCTTTCAGTTATGGGTTCACTTGTTCTTTGAATTTTTCTCTTAATTGTTCTATCAGAACAGCCCAATAAATTACCTTATCTGAAATGCGAGGATATTTTCTTGTAAGCTTGCTGTTTTCAGTTTGAGTATTGTGACTTCTTTCTTCAATCCAGTTGTTCTTGTTGCTTTTTTTTTTTTGCTTAAATTTTCCTTTTACTTATCAGTCTGACATTTTTACATCTATTCAACTCCACCTCAACCCAGCAAACTTGTGACCAGGGCACTTCAAATAACAGTGAATTTCCTGTCTGCTGCAAATACTCTTATAGTTGGTAAAGATGAGGTTGCTGACACACAATATGCTATCATCTAACATAAAGGGCGTGACAAATGGCTTCCCGCTGCGCATTGAGGCAGAGAAGGTTGTGGAAAAGACAGTGGAGATGAATGCTGACTTTCTGAAAAAGATGTATGAGAAGATACAGTGGAAGGCATTTATTGACGCGTCTCGGGCCATGGGTTACACTAAGCTACCGGAAGAAGTTGACCCGACTATGCTCGAATCTGATGAGTTTCTCAGTAAGTTTCACCATGCTCTTTTGGAACTTCACCTTGAAGAAGGTGCACTAGTTTGCCCAGAAACTGGACGGCGGTTTCCTGTCAATAAGGGAATTCCAAACATGCTTCTTCATGAGGATGAGGTGTGAGTTAATTTATACTTGTTAATTAGCTTTGAGCCAATAGAAGTCTGCTTTTAAATGTATTGAGAATTTGCTGGAGATGTTAAAAGTTTATGCTTTTTCCCCTTCTACCAAAAGTTCCCTAGCATGTGACATTAGAACAATGGGGTTGTGTTATTTTGTGTTCCCATACTGGGGCATTTAATGAGAATTGAGAAATTGTGGTTCACTATTATTACAAATTAATGTTTCTGTCTCATCCATGGAAGTTTCATGAGTATTGAAGAGAATTACACAACTTCAGTTTCAGTTTCAGTTTCACTTCCACTTCCACTTCTGTAACCCCAAATCCCAATTCCATCCTACCAAACGGGCTATTAAAAGGGTTCAAGGACTTTGGTGTTTCAAAATTCAATCTTGTCTCCTACATATAAATGATAAATTACATTTCTTTTTCTTCAGTCTTTGGAAAGAAACTTAGATTTGAGACACTGAGCAGTTCCAACTTATGTTAATGTAGAGAAACATGACTACACTTGATGAGTTCTCGCCCCCATTTTTCAAGAGCAATATTTTTATATAAAAAAAAATATATACAAATTTAACATTGTTTTTTAATCATAAATAAGGTATTATTAAATTTGTGTTCTTCACTCGTTTCAGCTGTATTTAAAGAAGTATGGTTATATATTTTTGAGGTTTATTACTTCTTGAGATACAGATATGTTGCCAATGACAGTTTTCACACTAATAAATTTTGAAGCCTTTGGTTCCTGAGGTCATGCAGTACTCACTGTATGGTTTAAGTATTAAGTTTTTGATGGGGGTATTTAGGAAATGTACCCCCCTTGCAAATTTTATTGCTAAGGAGGACTTAAGTACAACTTTCACAGAGCAAAAATTGCTGTGTATAAAAAATTGGGGCTCTTTCCAAAAACAAAGTTTCTAATGGAGACTACCCCACACTTCCCCTAAATTTTAATTTTGAGCTTTCTATTGGCACATCAAACTCTGTCACTGCTCCTAGCCCCATATAATACATTTTGGAGTCACCATTATACTCAATATCGAACTCATTCATCTTGTCGCCCAGGAAACCCATAAAACATGAAGCCCATTCAGTTTGAACTTAGAAGGAATCTACAACGTGAGCGAACTTCTTATTCACCATAACCAGTGTTCGCGTCTGTTTCTAAAATTATTTATAGTTACACTGCAAATAGGGAAATCAGATGGGCCCATTAATTCATAAAAATGAAAAACAAGTGGGAAAAAACTGTACTCTTTTTCTACTGTTTTCTCTCTAATTCTTTCTGGGGACTGGGGGTATTTTAAACATAATATAGAAATCAAAACATCCATCTTGGTGAAGAATGAACAGAAGTTTGCCGGGGTCTGACTGTGTGACTTTGATCCAAGTTGCGTTTCATGATTGAGGATACAGTGGGGCTAAAATAGTCATTACTCCTCTGAGAAGTTGCCCCTTGTGAATACATTTTCTTCCCATTGATGAAGCTCCCCTGGTTTTCTATCATCATCTTGCGCGCTGCCGGATTCCGTTCATTAGACCCCCATCTATTGTAACCAACACAACTCTGGCTCCTTCTTACTGACTGAAACTTCACCTCTCTAGGACTTGTATAGTTGCGACTCTCAGCAGTTTCAGCAGAGTACATCGTCTCTTCTTCGCTGCTGTATCCATGGTGCATGTCTAATACTTGTATCGGTGGTGACGAACTAGACTGGACCTCACTTTGTGCTCCATTCACAGAACCTGTTGAGGAAACCTCTACATTATGAGTTGCCAGCATTCGGTTTTGGTTTTGTTCTCCTTCCATCTGGTTTTCTGATAAAGGTTGTTTGGCACAATGTGGATGCAGTTCTTGGTCTTGATGAGACTGTTGTAAACCTGCAGGTTTAGTAATCCTTGGGGGGAAATTGATATCTAAAAGCTGTACTGGCATGTTTTCCTTTCTCCTCAAAGGATTAGAAGTTAATCTAGGTGATTCATATATTTCTGGAGTGGGAATTCCCTGGACATGGGCAGTGTTATGATTTGTGATCAAACTCTCTTCAACAGTGTTACCTGCAGCAGCAGAAGTATTTAGTCCTTGATCCTTTGGCTTTGAGACGTTATTTGACGATGACCTGGTGCCATCGTTATCGTCAGCCTCTGTTGACTTGAAAACTTGCCGCTGTGTGAAGGAAGTACATGAATGCTCACTCTTCAGGCCGGTGGACATCAACCGAATTATTGGTAATTTTGGTTTGTTAAGCTCATCAAGGCTGCCTTCCCAATGCTGGTTTAACCAATCACATATGACAGGAATCGGTATACCAAACTGCATAGGGAGATCCTTCTTCCAAGAGGTCGAGGATGATGAAGAAGTCGAAGAGGATTTGGTATTCGGAGATGTGGCTAATTTCATTGGATCACAAATCATAAATGCAAGATTTCCATGTACATCAAACCCAGCAGATCCTGGCCTCCATACAATCCCATCAGTTGACAGTTTTATAAGATTGTCAGTGGCTATGACTACTTTTCCCTCACCAACAGTGAGCTCTTGTTTATCTGTGTAGCCCAAAAGGTAAACCGCACTTCCCAGATCCAGATTAACTTTGGAACAGGTCTTCAAGTGGTGAGGGCATTGACCCTGGGCATTTGATTCTCCACCTGCGTCATCTATACCCACTATTGTAAGATCTAATACAGAGCTTGTGATGAAAAACCTGAAAACAGTTCAAACAAGTACAATTTAATGCATATCTCACAAGATCGGTTGAAGTGCTTAACACAGATCCCTCTTTCTTAATTCTGTCATATACGATGGGAGAGCAAAGTATTTTAACATTTAAATTTTCACTGATTAAGAATTTGCAATCAATATGACTCACTTTTCTCCTTAATTTCATTTGAATGGTCAATGCTGCATGAACTTAAATGCAATGAGTTAGATCAGAACCATCATGGTGTGTGCAAACGGAAGCCTGGTGAATGGTGATACTTGATTTCTGTATTACAAGGAAGCATCTTCAAGCTCCTCAAATTCAATTTTCCACAGAAAGCCACAAAGCCATTTTGACTAATTTCAACCAAGTAACTATGGTAGGTAGAGCACTGAACATGTAACCGTTTTCTCTCTTTTATGACATTAGCTAGAAGACTAACTTGAAAGAGTGAGTTCAGAGAACAAAATTCAGTAGACATTAACTTACAATGGGGGCCAAAAAGGAAAGCTGAGTTCTTCATGAATAAACTAGTGAGAATCTCCCTAGGTTTCTCAATATTTATACACAGAAACTTGGGCATGCCCTGGTGTTAAAGATGGTCAAAACTCAACAAGTTATTCATGAGCAGCAGAGGACAAAAAGGTGGTTGCTGTATGCGAATAACTACTATTATGAAATATTGGTGAAGAACCAACCATTGGAGCTTGCCTCTCTTCTCTATAATGGTTTTCAAGAATTGTATCCTTTTCGCTTCAGTTCAGACAAAAGTTTTTCAACAGATTATTTCATTGCAAGATTTAAGAGAATATATCTCAAAATCATACAATGATCATTCATTCAATTGTAAAAAGATTAATGTGACGAAAAATCATGACTTCAAAAAGTAATACTTTCAGCTTTAGAGAACATCCTTATATTGGGATTTGTTGTAATTGCAAATTTGCAATCTAGAGGCGTTTGGTACACTAATACCTTAAACTAAATGATATCTCAGATACTGTGGTATAAAATAACATTGCTTTTAAGATGGCTGGGTTAGGTATAACTATTGAAAATTACATCACCTTTGCATGATTTTAAGTAAATAGAAAGATATTTATTATTGATTCCAATTCAATAAATATTTGAAGACATGAGTTTACAATGGAAAATTGAGTTGCTACTGACGTTATCTCCAGAAAAAGGAAAAAGTCAAACACTTGTCATGATGCATCCAACAACAGGTCAGTGGAAGAGGTAAAATGACTAACTTTTAATATGAGGTGATGCTTAACCAATAAATCTCAACATTTTAGCCTTTGAAGATGAAATGCTAATTTATATTCTAATATGTACAAGTCAATTTATTGTAGACAAGAATCTATGCCGTAATTCCTTCTTTAGAAAACAGAAGGAGAACACAGGTTTTCCTTGATCTCACCGTGCCAACCTATCATGTGAATGCTAACATTTTCTTTGCTAAAAAAGCATAACCCACTAAAGATTAAAAGGCTGGGAAGTCAAATGTGCAATGTGCCTGCTGCATCATTCAATGCTAGCATCCTTCACTTTTGACGAACTTCAAAATATATGATCTGGGGAAGGAAACCAGAACTAAGAATATCCCTTGAAATGGCAAGGGAACAAATTTGTGATAAGAACTAACTATACATAATAGATTATGTAACCCATAATTTTGCATTTTAGTTAAATTTTAAAGTTTCTGAACAATAGCAGGTAATAAGAACTCATTATCCATAGATGATTTATGGTGATCTATGCCAATGTTATATCTATGTTTAATATATGAATTAAAAGCAAGTCAAACTAGTTATCTAAAATCCTCCACAGTCCATACTCTCAAGTAGCTACTTGTTAGTTCCATAATATCATCCATCTTCTTATCGGAAAAGTTGGGGGTTAAGCGTGGCTGTTAATAGCTTGCTATTGCTTGTAGCTCCCTAATAAGGCTCTAGGCCTATGATACTTGAGCGGCACTGTATTTTCATTTAGCTCATGAGTTACAAGAGTTATTTATTTGCAGGTGTAGCTTGTGATACAGATAAATAGGCTAATTTTAGAGATTTTGCAAATGCTTCCACTGGGAATTTCTGTAATGGTTTATCTTCGACTGAGTTGCCTTTTGGTCCCACGTCCTAGCCGAATTGCAGAACACTGACTTATGTTATTAATTATAAAATTTGGATTTATGAATTCATGAACAACCATTTATCACAAGAGATTCCATCCTCAAGTTGACGCTGCTTTATAGATTCCAATTTCAACACTTCATTTAATTGGTCAGAGACAGACAGCTGTAAGTAAGAGGCTGGAGAAACCAACAAGTAACACTCAAAAACCTTGTAAGATCACAAATGAAAAATCCTAAAAGGGTAAATGGCTATACATAAGCAATATCTTATCCATTAGGTTTCCCTCCCAAATGTACTTAAAATTTCAGTTCCATTATTGAATTGATTCTCTTTTCTATAAACCATTTCAAACAAGTTGAAAGCAAATGTGACTAAAAAGGAAGACCTGAAATGAGTACCTGTGAGGGACAAGAGTTGAAGCGACGCCTTTTTGAAGTCGGATCTCGGAGCTCTCGGCGGCAGCGACGGAGGGAAGATTAGCATGGGTAGTCAAAAGCAAGTTGCGGTGGATCAAGAAGCCGGCACCGGAGATCCCATTAGCGGCGGTGGATATAGTGGCCATGGCCTGAGCTTTACCGGAGAAAATGGCGGCTTTCATTCTCTCGGACTTGCCCACTCCTTTGCAGAAACACCATGATTCTCTAAGGCCACCCATTAGGCTTAATTTTGGAGGGTCGAAGGGGTTGGATCTAGCAAATGTAGCTTCTGGTTTGCGATACACGGAGGTATCTGGCAAGAATCTGCATTATTCTTTCTGTAGAAATCAAATGTCTGTGTGATAGGGAGAGAGAGAGAGTGGGGGAGACAAGATAGTCGTGAAATGAGTAAAGAGTGGGATGGTATTAGCTGGAAGAGAGAGACAGGAGCGACTGATGAAATTGATCTTGTGCTAATAGGAAAACGTCTAAATTACACTAAAATAAAAAGTGTTTTTATAATTAAGATTAAAGGTAGTATTTTTTTTCCCTATTTTTTTTTTGGAATAAATAAAGAAATAGCTACAATTACATCCCAAACAAACAAAGGACTTATTTGAAATTAAGGTTGTGAAACTTATAAGTTTAAGTAAACATATGATAGTAATGTAAATTACTCCAATCTTAAAGTTATAAAATTTTACTTTTATCACTAAATAGTTATTAATATTGTATAATTAAATAATTAAAATATAAAGAATAATAATGATTTGATTTAAATATATTTTAAATCTAAATAATTAAAATTAAATCCATCAACATTCATAATTTATCATATTTTAAAAGAAAATTGATATAAAATTCATATATAAAACCGTGAAAGATAATCAAATTGAAAAAGTTAACTTAAGTTTAGGAGTAAATTAACATGATTTTGTAAAGCGGAAACACAAAAACGGTAAAACTGATGTATAAACTTATAAATTTATCCAAATCTACAAGTAGTATGAGTTTACTAGCTACTCTACTAGATTTTAATTTTATAAATTTAAAAAGTAAAAATGATAAATTTTGCAAGTATTTTTGGGGTAACCCTAAAATATGTGAAGCTCAAATCACTATTTAGCATTCACTCCCCTAAAATACAAATAAGAGAGGAGCCTCTTTGAATCTCTTGAATCAAAATGGATTTTTTTTTTTTTTTTGGGGTGGTAAAATGATCTTATTGCTCTTTAGGTTAAAAAAACCCCACCACTGCTAGTAGTTGGCGGCCACCATTGTCAACGCCAGATGATATAATTATTTCCTAGTCAATTTTTATTAATTTTTAAATTGTAATAATTATTTTATATATTATATTATACGAGTATTATGATATTAAAAAAAATATTAGTGGCTCAATAAGTCAATAGTGGTATGTCTTTTGATCTTTTTAAGAATCAAATAGGGGAGGGATGAAATCCCACTTTGACATGGTTTTTTTACTTTTTTTTAGAGCGCTAGCACACACTATTGACATGAAATATAAATTTTTGAATTTATTTTTTTCATTCATATATTTTCACTTTCTTTCTACTTCCTATTTCTTCTTAATTCAGTAGTAGATATTTTACTGATAATATGATTTTTTAAAAATATTTTATCACAATTTTCAACTAGATCTAATTTACTGATAACATGAATACAAATCGGTCTTCTGAATTCTGAAACTAAAACCTAAATCGTCGTCCGCACTCTGAAGTCTGAAACTGAAATCGCTCCTGTCTCAAGTCTCAAGTCGCCTCCGTCGCCTCCGTCGCCACCTCTGAAGTAGCCTCCGTCACTCACAAATCGGTCTTCGGTGGTCGCATTCTCTTGCTGTTCTTCGGTAATAGCAAGTCGCTAGTTTCTCGTCTCTCCTCGACTTCGTCTTCACTCTTCGTCTTCGGTGGTCATCGTCCCTGAGCTGTTCTTCTGAAGTCGCGTTCTCCCATCTCTCCCCAGTCCCAGATTGGTCTCTCATCGTAATTGCGATTTACGACTGTGACTGTGAGTGTCTTCCTGAATCTTCGGTTCTTCCTCCTTATCTGATTGAAATTGTATGATTTCGCTGTTCTAATCTTTGGTCTCTCCCTTGATTTTTGCTATCTGTATCTTAACTTTATGATTTTTCTATTTTTTTTTTGATACAATATGATTTTGCTATTTTTTGCTGAGTGAAATTTTACCTACTCAGCTTAGACCATTATGTGACTAAAATATAAAGATAGATACTGTGACTGACTATCTGACTGTAAAGATAGGGTGATTGAGATGTTATGATTTTTGCTATTAACTGAGTCGGTGACTCTGAGTATTTTTTGTTAATGTAAATGTACTCTTGATATTAGAAATATTATTTATTATTAAAACGTATCAGAGTATTTTTGAAGTAACGTATCGGATACACGTATCGGGAACGACGGAAACACGCCGTGTTGTCCGTGCTTCATAGGTGGGAACAGGCCAAAAAGCCTATCATGGGCCTGTGGTCACCATACGGCCTGACCTGTTTAAGGAAAGTCTCTACTATGTATACTAATATAATATCCCTACAGCTGCTAATATGATCCTACTATTCAATTACTTAATTTTTTTTTTTCCCAATTTTGTGCATGAGCATAGACCTTCTTGGCTTTGGGATCAGGGATCTCAACTGGAATTGAATCATAACCCTCTCATATCCCAAAAATAAAAGCACAGTCATAAAATAAACATTGGTAATAAGCTAGACAATTAAAGTATTCAGTTTGCAATCTTTCTATCCCTACGTGCTATATATTGATCTGTTTGGTTGAATTGATATCTTGCATCAAATTTAAACTTACTTGTTATTAAGGTGATAATAAAAAACATGACCAGAACCTGCAGTATGTTCGCGAAGACCCTTTTTTATTGGCCAGAACCTGAAACCAAGATAAAGTTGATATGTAAGGTGTAGAAAATATTAGAGTTAGTTAATTAGTTAGGGAGTTAGGAAGTTAGAGAGGTAGTTAGTTAATATAGTTAGTTAATATTGCTGATATGTTGTTATTACCATTAGATGCTGTAGAAGTCATAGATGCTGCCCCCTGTATAGATGAAGGAAGCGAGTGCACTTCCCCTCTGCGGAATATTGCTGTATACAGGTTCTGAAAGTTCTGTAAGAAGCGATTGAGACACACACAATTCCTATATACAGAACTATTTCGATTTACATAATCTTCTAATTCATCAGCACTCAAACAACAACAAACAGAACCCATTGTGCCAGCTTCTCTCTTTAGCTTAAAATATTTCCCTCTTAAACTGATCAGCTAAAATAGATGGTGCAACATTCAAGTGTCGAGAAAAAGAGCCTCCAACAGTATAGGCTATGCTTTGATCAATAAACGAGAGAGGATTCTTAGCTCGCAGAAGTCCCACTGCCTCCACAAACCAGCCCCTCCCTCTTTGATTCAGATGCCCCTGCAAAAAGAATGATCAGCTTATACTTGTCTTTCTTATATGAAAAGTACAACAGAATAATCTGTTCTTGGGTGCTCTCTTTTTTGTTTTTGTTTTTGTTTCCCTGAATTATCTCTTGAAAACAGAACTGAGCTGTGAAGAGAAGAATGGTTCTGGACTGATTCAAGAACTATAGAGATCACAGCGGGGGAGTCGAGGATGACTCGCTCTGATACTACTGATAACTAGATTGTAGAAATTTTGAAGAATTTGGGAAGGGGAGGAGAGAAACACAGAATCACATCATTGTGCCTTTCTATTCAACTAGACATCAAATATTTACCCCATCACATTAGTCTAGGCTCCCCTTATATAGAAGATAGCCTCAGACTTCAGTCAGCATCTAACGGTAATAACAACATATCAGCAATATTAACTAACTACCTCTCTAACTTCGTAACTCCCTAACTAATTAACTAACTCTAATATTTTCTACACCTTACATATCACCAGTATTGTTCAACTCATGACTGAGATTTGAACATTCTGTAAATTAATAGAGACACATGTGGTTTTCAACTCTTTTTTTTTTTTTTTTTTTTTTTTTTTTTGGGGGCCAGAACTTGAAACGAAGACCAAGTGTTTTATTTTGTTTCCTTCCTTGGCTACATTGTTTTTTTTTATGGGATATATTTACTGTATTTTCTATACATCAATATGTACAATGTTTATGGGATAAGTTGCTACTTGTTATGCTAATTAATTTGGGATAATTTTGTTTATTTATTACATGGGTTCTGAAGAAGAATTTGTGATATAATGGTTCCTAATGCCTCAGAGACTTGTAGCCCACCTTGTTTGTCTTGTTGTCCAGTATTTTATGGTTCAGAAGTGTAATAATAAGAAGAGAATAACTTATAGTATGAATTCTACAAGAGAGAGTATGTGAAGAAGTGATTTATAGGATAACTTGTACTCCTAGTGGACGAGATATTGTTAGAATGCGTCCTGAAGCTTTTTCTGGATTGTGTAATATGTTAGAAAGAGATGGTCTGTTATAGATTTATATTTATAATTATAATATTTATTTTTTTTCCAGAATATTTATAATTATAATTATAATTATAGTATTTTTCCTTGAAAAATCACAGTCTCTCCCTCAGTCTTGCTCTAGTCTCCACTCTCCTTCTCTCCAACCGGCCACTTTCTCAGTCTCTGTCTCTTGACTTTGTAATCATACCAACAGTCTCTTTACCGTAGGTATGTTTTATGTTTTCTATTTTATAAACTTCAAATCATTTTATTTTGTTGATTTGTTAATCATTGTACAAATCCTATTCGGTTTTACCTAGATCTTTTTGTCTCTTAATTTTTCTTGCAATTTGAGACTCTTTAAGTTATGGGTTCACTTGTTCTTTGAATTTTTTGGGTAGGCTTGAGTGTAGGATCCTTCTATTTCAGTTAGGGTTTAGTATTTTGGCACTTTCAACCTTATGATATATTCTTTATTCCACTTTTGTTTCCTCTCTGTCTTTTTTCCTATGTATCTCTTTTGCTCTTTTTCATATTGCGTGAAATTGTTCTTCCCCCTATAATGAACAGATACCAATTCTTGATTATCAGCGCTGAAGTTATTGGTTTGTGTTTTGATGGTTGGATGAAGGAAGCAGCGTCTTGGTGTGTTTAGCTTGTTCACAACGATACAAGTTTTGGCATCGTTTTTACATTTTTAGTTGCTAAACTTCGATGCTTAAATCTGCCATCTAGCACCTTTAACCTCGAGATACTCCTCTATTTCTTTTTTTCTTTTCTTTTCCCAGTTGCACTTTTGGTCTTAAAACAATTACTGAGAAATATTATATTTTGAGTTATTTTGGATAATTTGCGTTGTGTTGTTTTAATTTTGTTTTGAATAATGCAATTTTGTCTTATTTTCTTCTGGCCTGTTGCAGAAGCCTGTCTTTGGCCTGTTAAGCCTGATTAGCTCTTTGGACTGTTAAGCCTATTTGAAGGTTTTAAAAATACAGGCTTTTTAACCGGCCTCAGGCCAGGTCAGGCTTTTGTATAGGCCAGGCTAGTTACTGCCGACGACCACCTCTCTCTAGCGGTGTCTTCAAGTGGTATAATTGATTTTCGATATTGATAATTTAGAATTATGTATAATGTTAACATAGTCGCAACCTGATCATTCTTCAAGATAATATGCAACAACTATATAAACAAATATGTTAACCTCATCATGAAACGTTTTCTCTCTCCCTAACCTGCATATGCAGATTGTATTTGCTGCTAGCAAAAAAAAAAAAAGTCTAGTTGCTAGTTCTACCTAGTTCTAATTTAGAATTGTATTTTCATGGCAAGGAGTGTTGTTATGATGTTTTGAAGTCACTTTGTCTGCCTGTCTCAGTTGCCTTTACTTGTTTGTGATTGCTTACCTCTCTCTCTTTTACTCTTTAGATTTGTGTTCTTTGACTAGACATTATTCATGTGTTTTAAATGTTGGTCACTTATGCCAAAGTTGGTAGGCTATTTGTGTTTGCTTTTGTGGATATAAATACTTCAATGAGCAGTTTCAAATTTCTATGTCAAATGGAGGCTTGTAAAAAACTTGATCCAAATTTCTTGTTTTGTAGATATGTTGATTTAAGATGATGCAACACCAAATTGTGCAATCCCCTGCACGACTAGGCCTCACAAATCCTAATTCACCATCCATTCAAAACCCTACACCTCCCAAGCTTCCTTCATCCCAATCCCATCATCCTCAACCTCACCATCAACATGCTTCCAATGCTCCTTCACCGGCACTCCTCTCTCTTCTCCCTCCTCTCCCTAGAGCTCAAGCTCTTCTTCTCCAAATGGCTTCTTTGGCTTCTAAGCTCTTTGAAGTGTCTCCCAGTAGATCCCTTTGGGTCACGGCCTTCCGTGGATCCCTTCCCACTTTCCTTTCTTCACAAACCCAACCACAGTCTTCAACTTCTTTAGAGTCTTCTGCTTCCTCCACCAAGGAAATTCTTTCTCTTTTCACATCTCTTCAAACCCAAATCTTTGAGGCCGTTGCAGAGCTTCAAGAAATTCTTGATCTACAAGATGTTAAGCAGAAGGTTGTTCGTGAAATTCACATCAAAGATGCAGGGATGCTTGCATTTGCTAACAAACTCAAAGATGCTGAGCGAGTTCTTGACATTCTTGTTGATGATTACTCTGATTATCGCCGACCAAAGAGGTTGAAATCAGGAGAGAGCAATGAGGATGATTCTTTGAATTCAACAACCGTTTCATCTCAGCTAAAGCTATCTGACATACTATCCTATGCCCATAAGATAAGCTACACAACTTTCGCGTCACCAGAATTTGGAGCTGGGCAAGCTCCTCTTCGTGGCGCACTCCCCCCTGCACCTCAAGAGGAGCAAATGCGAGCATCACAGTTGTATAATTTTGCTGACCTTGATATTGGATTGCCTAAAGTGGTTGAAACTAAGGAGAAAACGATTGAGCCTATCATTGAGCCTCCACCTCCTCAGCCTATGGAAACGAATCCATTTGGAGGATTGCTTCCTCCAAATTTTACTGTTCCACCTGGTTGGAAGCCTGGAATGCCTGTGGAATTACCTGTTGATTTGCCAATTAAGCCTCCTCCTGGTTGGAAACCCGGGGATCCTGTGCCATTGCCATCAATGGACTCCCTTAATGTACCAGTGTTCAATGAACAACAACTACGCCCGCATGTTCCTCTGCACAAGCCACCTGAAGTTATTCAGGTGCAGCCTGTGAATTTGGATCTTGGAGGGAGTGACAGTAGTGATTATAGCAGTGATGAAGCTAGCACTGATGATGAAGATTGACAAGCATATGAGGGTGATACTTCTGAAGGCATGAATTGAATCGTAAGACAGTTATTCAACTATTTTTGTTTTACCTGACTGAATGAATGCCCAGCTTATCATTTCCCTTGATATTTGAAATAGTCATTGCAACTAATTCCATGTCATGTGTCCAATTGTAAATGATGATCCTTAATGTCTCTACCAAAGCTGGTAATTTTTGGACAATTAGTCGTACATGTTGCTTCTACATAGTTGTTACATGTCACGTAGAGATATTCTAGAATTGTAGTTAATATTCCTTTATGAAGGGAAGCATCTATAAGTTATCTCATTGATGTTTTGTTTGGCTTGCATTGTTTTCTGATAATTAGCGACTGCTTTAGTTTGTCAGTTATTAATGGAAAAACTTGAACTGATTTTTAGGATTGTAGTTCAGGGGAACACAATGCAGCTCAGAAATAATACTGTGATTTCAATTGAATAAACGTTAGTTAAGATGTCTGATTTGAGCCATTGTTGTTCATCACGAATATTGTAAAATAATACATAAATTAATGAGGAGTTTTTTGATCTTTCTATTGTATTTAAAATATTTGCGTCCTTAATCAAATCTATTTCTAGCAGACTTATTTTCACCTTTTTTTATTGCTTGTTCCAATTATTTTCATATAAGCTCGACTTTGATGAAATGGGAGGCTAGAGGGATTGAATTTTCCCTCCTCCCGAGACACGTTTGTAGTTTTGTACACTGAAGATGTAATAGGAAAATATTAGAAAATGGGAAGGCGCTTACTTTTAAAAATAATATATATGAAGTCCCCCCCCCGGCCCTTTTTTTTTTTTTCCCTGTGATCAATGAGATAAATAATAATATGAAGGAATGTAAATTATTTAAAAGGAAGAAAATTGAAAATTTTGGGGAAAATGATAAAATTATTATTGATGTGTGAATATCAAGTAATAAAGTATGATGACAATTTGTTTGAAATTTTTTCTCACATTCAAGCTTCAAGAGAGACCTAACTCGCATTGATAAGGTGGAAGGGGCTTGATTAAGTATAGTGTCTCAAGTTTAAATATATGTGAATCAAAATACGCATTGAGAAGAGTTATCTCCAATTAGATATTTTGAACTCATGGTCAGGTTTTGTACTAATTATATATGGGAGATAAAAAGGCAAGTGTGCTCTCTGCCAAGTGGCACATTTTAATGATGAGATGATACGGATTGGTTTTAGTCACACCTTATGGATTGCCTTACAGAATAATCATGCTCAACTAAGACCTTCAGTTCATTAAAAGGGTTAAGGACGAGATGATGTGCAGAACGTAGGTTGTTTTTTCAAAGAATTGATAGTTGAAAGGATGCATTGCAAGCGGTAAGTGGATACAAGGAAGAAGAACTAAGTTTTTTTTTAGATGTTAAAATGTCAAGAATCGTTTTCTTTTTTCTTTTTTGGTTCACTAAAACCTTTCCAGTTCGATTTTTCATTTTCTAATGCTATCTCGTGGGAAGATAAGCTACGCTTGGTTCGACTTTCGTCATGCAATAACTCTCAACACCATTTTCTTGTCATTCCACGTTCGTCAGTGGGGAAGAAGCTGTTTTTCCAGTTGAAAGGATTACCGAGCAGGGGCGTGGTGGTGGGAAATAATTAATATAATATTAGAGTCTGCTTTAGGGTTAATATTGGAAGATTCTACTTTATTGATTCTACTTTTATTAGGAATGGATGTTGGTTCAAGAATCGTTTTCATACAAATGGCATGAATACGATGCCGTACGGTGCCTTACTTTGTTTCGGTTCCTTGGTGCCTGAGGTGTTGGGATTTCGTTGTTGGGAGAGGCCTCGGGTGCGCTGTCCTTAATATTTAACCCTTAGCTAAAAAATATTTAATGAAAAGATTGCATATAATGCCACATAGGATAATATGGGTCATCTATTAATCTGATGTTAAAAAGATAAAGATGAGTTAACAGTAACTCAGTAAGGTGTTCATGGTATAAAAAAATATAAAATTAGGGGAGTTAAATTTAAATTTAGAAATATTAGAAAATTTTATTTGCGACTAATTTAGGGTTTTATATCATTTAGCCAAATTAGAAATATACATAAAATCATCTTAACCATATTAAAAGCATTTGAAATAAAATTCCAAAACATGAGTAATAATTTTAAATATTAAAAGTTTTAATTCTTAAAATATGTAATTTTATTTGATTAGATAATAATGGTAAAAAATTAAAAACATTAGTTAAATTAAGTATTTGTATTATACCAAAAAATAATAATAAGTATTTGTAAAAGATATATGTTGTTTCTTAAACTAGGCTTTTAATACTATTTTGGTTTTTCATATAACATCTATTTAACTAATTTATGAAGAATATTAATTTTTTTTTTTTTAAAAAAAACATGTGTTGATCTCCTTAAAATATGTTTTTAAAATCATTTGTATTGAAATTACTTCAAACTCCTGTAATATGTACCATTAATAAAGATATTTTAAGAAATTACAAATATATGAGATAAAGTGGATTGAGGCTTTATGTTTAAAATGAAATTGAACTTTCAACTAGTTCTTATATGAATAATATGAGGTAGAAATTTGTTCTGAAAAATACTTCAACAAATTTTTTTTATCTTAATATGTTGAATGAGCGAGCAATTTTTTTTTTTTGAAAATATAAAAGCTGAAATCTTAGGTTTAAAATCAACAAATGGAAGATATTGTAGGGGAAAATTATTGTTGAGGTACTTATAATTTCTTTTAATTCTTAAAACTTAGTGACTGGATTTTTTTCTTTATAAAAACCTCTGATTTTTAATATTGTTAGGCTTGTATTGTTAGTTTATATATAAAAATAAGGCTAAAGTATACATTTAATCTTTTATGTTTGCTTTTGTATCATTTAGTTTACCTTAAGTTTGTAAATTATGCGTTTGGTCACTCTTTAATGTTAACACCGTTAATATAATTTAATGGAAAATACTTATTTCAACAATTTTAATCAATCAATGACTATACAATTAAATCTTGACTAACCATATTTATATGTTAGTATTTTAATAAATTGATATTTTAAATCCTATTAATTAAAAAATATTTAATCTTCACATACTTTGCTTTACATGATGTCAAGTGGAAGGGAGGGTTGGAACTTGACGTGATTTTATAATTAAAGACTGCCACCAATCAAGTCATTGGAAGAGCTACAAGGTGTAATTTCCTCTTGAATTTGAATGAGATTGACATTATTAGAATTTACCCTAGTCTAGTGATATTCTCTAGCATGGTAGTTCATAAACGACTATGACAAGGCATGGCAAAAAAGAAAAAAGAAAAAAAGAAGACTATGCCAAGACATCCTTAGGAATAGTAGTATTTTATTTCTTGGTAGCATTGTAGCATGATATATACTATCAGCTGTTTACTTTTTTGTTTTTAAAGGTGTTTCTTCCATGAATTTGCTTCAATTTCTTTAATTTTCTCAATCTATTTCCTCAATTATACTCATAACGTATATCTTTCTTTGTTTGACTCTCTGTCAAGCGTAACCTTGGGCCATTGTTCTTAGGTATGCATTATTACATCTGTACGCTAAAGTGGAACTTTTCTGCTACCTATCATAATGGAGGACTGGTTTCGTGATGATTATAGTTTGCTGAGATATTAGTTATCCCTGACTAATTGTTTACATCAGCGTAGACCGTATTCAAATTCTTCTTTTGGGCAATAGTAATAAAAACTTAATCAGTTGCAATAATATTCTGACACATTTAGGTTCTATTGTCTTCAAAATTGTGTTAAGTGCCATAATGTGTTTTAGATGCTTTAATAAAGCTGACCATCTAAGTTCTTACTGTTTCAGCAAATGGGTAATGATGAATGAGGACACAAGACGACTCCAAAATGTCTCTGATGATGTTCAAGAGGAGTATCTGATTTACTGTCCACGTGAACCCAGGTAAGCACTTTACCTTATATTGCATGGAACTAGATGTTAGAAAGCTAGAGTGTTAGATTTTTTCCTTATAAAAAAGAAAAGAAAAAACTGGGTGTTAGATTGGAGAACTTCTTGGTCTGCAGAATTGACTTGCATGCAAGAACTTTGTTTATGCTTCATGTTTTTGTTTTTGTATCCCATCCCTCTGCCTGTTGTCTGCTTCGTTCCCTTGAGAGCCGGTTTATGACAGTGTCTTTGACAGCAGAGAAGATATGAAATTCCGTGATATATTAGAGTGCATAGGTACATATTATTTACCAGAGAAATTACCTAAAACAGAGACCTGAAAAAACTACAAGCGACAAGGAAGCTAAAAACCTGGAAATAAATCAGGAATAAGTAGGCTTGTAAAGGAAATAATATTCCTAAATTAGTTAGTAAAGTTGTTGACAGCCTTCTTTGGAATTCAGGGTATGGAAGCCGGGAGAGGAACCTCTCCTTTTCCCTTGCCATATTCTTCCATTCTCTTCTCTTTTTATAACCATTATATTAATATATGAATGATTTGGATCTGATCTTTTATAAAATTGTTATCAAAATGTTAAATTATAAAAATAAAATGATTAATTAAATTCAAATTGCTAAATTTTGATATGAATACTTTAATACTACATTAAAGATTTTTTTTTTTTTTTTTTTTTTTTTTTGGGGTTGTATAAAACCAAATCTCAACCATTCAAATGTTGATCATATGATTAGAAAAGAAAGAGGATGGAATAGGATGGGAAGGGAAAAGAAGAAGGTCCTCTCCCATGTAAGCCCATCCTTCAGTTGCAAACCCTTACTGTAGTTTTTTTTTGGCCCTTTCTTCTTTCAAGTTTCATGTGAATATTGAAATATGAACAATTTTTGCAGCCTCAGTTAGAATCCTAAAACCACTAATTACTTATAAGTTATAACAATCTTGTGTCCTGAAGGTTATTGTGAGCTTGTCCTGTCTGGCATGGTATCTTAAGCTCTTTAAGCTTGGGGGAAAGATTTAGATTATTGGCTTGGATTATTTATTTGGGCCGTTAGGTGTTGGCAGATGCCTTGCTGGTTCTTCTCTAATAAGTGACTTGATGTCGCTTCTCTGATTACAATACCATGATTGACGACAGCTAATGTCCAAATACTGTATTTATTTGTTTCCTTCTTCTTGTTTTTGGTTTTAGGTTATCATTTCCTGAGGAGAATAATAATAGCTTGAAGAAGATTCCAAAGTAGGAAGATCCTGCCCAATATTCCAGACTAGGACTTATCGTATGATGATTAGGCCATCCAAACTCAACTTTGTTTTTGATTTTGGTTTGGGGAAAAAGGGGAATGGCGTCATTACAGACTACACAGAAAGATTTTTATATTTCATTGCTTGAAAAAAATAAGGATTTTGATATTTCAAGTTTTGGGAGCTTGAAGATCTCACTATGCTTTTGATTGTTGGAGCCTAGGAGAGCAGATCTGGACATGAATCTGCATGTTAACAATGTCATGTATATTGGATGGCTCCTTGATGTTATTAATATATATTTTTTCTTTTGTGTTAATTTCATATATAGTGGATAGGCTTCATTTTGCTGAAGAAATTTTTGTCTTTTGTCTTTCAAATGCTCTAGGTTTTGCTTCTGGGAAAGTTAAATTAGTGGAGCAATGCTTTAAAATTTCTTTTTATTGTTGAAAGAGTTTTGAAGCAATCTGTTAGGACCCTCTAAAATAACTAGCTGATAACACAAATTGATGGCTAGAAAGATGGCTCAAAACTGAGTTTGAAATTTCTATTATTGTATAACTAAAGCAGATTACAAGGGAATAACTGACTCAAGCCAAACCCATGCCCCACTTACACCCAAATACAAAAAATTACAATCAAATAACACTTACAGAGGACAGGAACAACACAAAATACTCACAGAACAGCAACGCAGATCATAAGCCACTGGACTTTCTAGAGGCCAGCACTCTCCCAAACATACTTTACTAACCAAAAGACTGAACTCCTTCTCTCTGGTTGAAGTGGAGAATCTAAAACCCCAAAAGTAGTCATTACCCCTAGTAACCTGACCTAAACCTGACCTTTCTTTCACCATTTTAGCCTTATGGTTATGGAACTTGGGATAAATCTCTAGACCATTAGCTTACATCCTCTCTAAATCACTCCCCTTCCTAGATTGTCTGCCATGTCGTAGGAAATGATGTCCAAATCTTTTGGGAATCCCTGGCTCTATCATAATCTATTGATTCTAATGTTGCACTCTTTTGACAGATTTATGAAGAGATGCACATGTACACGATTAGTATCGCTATTTGATACAGTATTTCCTATGAACAGATGCACATGTACACTATTAGTATAGTTATTTTATACAGTATTTCTGTGATAGGTTTGGGAAAGATAAAAGAGAAGTAGGGAGAGGGAAGGAGAAGAGGAAAAGAGAAGGGAAGAAACTCTAAAACCGGAATCTGAAATTCTAGAGAGTAAGACAAGTGTGTGCTGAATAATACTTCATTCATGATTGAAAAAACAAGTACATAATTGACTCAAATAGTCTGACACAATAACTGAAAATAACCTCCTAGATTATAGGATAGAAACTGAAAATAACTGTCATTTAAAACACAAGACAGGCAGCAACTAAACATAAGAGCTATTCAAATTCCTATCCTTAGTTCTTTTCTGAAGAAGGATTCCCACGCCCCCTCCTATAATAAATCAATAAAGGACTCTAGACTCTAACATTCTGCAATCTATTGGAACAGAGATTATGTTGGGTATGGATTTTTTTTTTTTTTTAAATAAAAATAAAAAATTGAACCCCCACTATTAGTTAGTTGATTTAGGTTTTATAGATCTTAGAGGTGGAAATAACTAATTAATTTGGTAGGACGTGTTCTTATTGACCCATCTAAGTTGCAACCTGTTAAAGTAACCTTCAATATAATGATCAAAATATGGCAACTGAAACACTTTAGCTGTGAGTAGCATATTAAAAATGTCTCTTTGTTGCAAGTTGTGACACTTTGGTTGTGCTGACAGAGTGTTTTACTTTTTCAGAGCATGCCTCAAGAAGTAATTGATGGCCATTAGCTGCAAAGTATTACTTAGGAGGGTAGTGAGGCGGTTTCAGAGCTCCAAGGCTGGATCCGCCATAGCTAGGGATGATGGGCAAGACTGCAAGCTGTTTCTACATCTTCTAAAGATTGTCCAGCGATGGCCTCGAAATAAATAGAGGAAGAACAGAATGGAGAAAGAAAGCACCAAGATGAGGATTAGCCATTAATTAGTCTTTCCACACTTATTGCTTGATCTGATTCTGTTAGTGTTTCTTTCCCTTCTACTGTATTGCTCAGTTCCAGTTTTTGCAGGGCTGTCTTTTTCTTTGTCTTCAAAATGCTGAAATATGGTGCTTCTCTTTGGTTCAACAAAGGAGTGCTGTTTCGAACTTATGACTTGATTAGAGAAACTAAAATGATCACATCATCAAGTCAAAATTTCCAAAGGCGAAATATGTTTCTGCTTTGATCTTTATGTGGTATTGCTCAGAGATTGAAATGGTACTCTTGATTCCTTTAGTTAGATTGAATAGGGTTCCATGAATATCGTTGTGCTCTTGTAGGTCTTGAGATTTTCATCGTTGCTTGTATGCGATGACCTAAATTAAACTTTGTTTTCGATCAATTGTTTGCTTGTAATTCAGTTCGCTTATGTTTAGCCATATATATTTTTTTGCTACTATTTAGCCAAATTGTTGTGTTGTTCTTGTATCAATGGAGGTAGGTAGATCTCCTATTAGGCCTCCAATTTGGGCTCAGTTTTTTTCTTTTTCTTATTTTATTTATTTATTTTTAATCAATCAATCTTCGATATCAAACTTAAGACCTACCCCACCAATAGAGGTTAGGTACAGTGTCTAGTTCCTTACAATCTTAATACGGTTTGAATCTTCATTAAGAGTTGTGCTTACATTAAGTATTTTTTTTTTAAAAAAAAAGTCAAATGGATATTAATAAAAAGATTATATCAGGCAATAACATGTCAAATAGTTGCATATCAGCCTCAAAAGTGTGGCGGTTCCTAAAGAAATTAAAATTCATGTGGCGGTTCCTAAAGAAATTAAAATTCATGCTACAAAGATCATAAGGAAAACTAAATTGCTTAAAAATAAAATTATAGAGGAGCTCCTTAATATCCTGATAAATTATGTTAGATGACACTGTTAAATCCATTGAGTGGGAGGAAACCTGGAAAGCTCGGTTCCAAAATCATGCTTTGGGGATGTGATAATAGATGTATTGATATTAAAATGAATAATTAAATGGGGCAAAATGAGAAACCAACAAACACAATTTTAGACATTCTTTAAATGTTTAAATTTTGGACATTTTCTAAATGCACTAGGTCATCAAGTTATTTTGCCTCCTGCCTCGAAGAGGTTACTCTCATTTTTCCTCTTTCTCGTTATCTTCTCATAATCTCGTTTCAAAACCCTTAAATCATGAATTGAATGATTTTGATTTAAAATTTTATAAAATTATTATAATATTTTATAAATTAAAATTCATTCATTTTTTTTTATTGTAGTTATGAAGATTTTAAGATTTTAAATTAACTTATTTATGTTTATAGTAATAATTTTATAAAAGATTAAATTTGAACCATTTATTTTTTTAAATCTAACGGTAAATATAAAATTACGAGTGAAAAAAATAGAGGAAAACGAAAGAAACTCATCCCTATTCTCTCGCCTCTTTCCTCCGAGAAAAACACCAAAATAAGAAACTTTTTTATTTAAATCTACCGGATTGAGGCTCTTTCAAAAATATTTACCGGAGTAATGCTTACGCCATTAATGGCGTAAGCAAATCTTCCACTTAGCAAGCGATGGCGCGATGAAGACTAATGGCGTGAGGTACGTTCACGCCACTAGGTGGCGTGAACAAATCATATGCCACACTCAATTGTGGCATATGATTCCATAAAAAATATATATTAAATTAAAGGGTAAAAGTACAATTTTACACATAAGGTTTGCTTTTCGAAAGGCGTCCAAAGACACAACGTTTTTTTCGAACAAAAGCACACGACGTTACGTTTTGGGAGCGCCCGAACACCCACGGCCGTTAGTTGACCGTTAGTCAACGTTAACTTTGGATGGAAGTGAACAGAACGCGGGGAAATTACACTTTTGCCCTTAGTTTTAGGTGAAATTACCCTTTTGCCCCTTAGTTTTAAATATTATTAAAAAAATCGAAAAAAATAAAAAAAAATTAGGAAAAATTCAAATAATTCGAAAAAAAAAATTAAAATAATTAGAAAAAAAATTCAAAAAATTAGGAAAAAATTCAAAAAATTAGGAAAAATTCAAATAATTAGGAAAAAATTCAAATAATTAGGGAAAAATTAAAATACCCCCTCCAAAGTGGGCCCCACCAGTTCTTAGTCGAGACTTCACACATCGATTAGATTTATCTCTCGTAGGGAGAATTGACAAGAAGATTATCTTAATTAATTAATATTTTTTTTTCAATGAACAAATTTTTTACCCTAGTGCATCTTCAACAACAGCACGGCTCGTGTATATACAACTCCTCCTCCACCAGTTGGTTATCCCATTGATCTGCCGGTGACGGCGACGATCCATCCACTGATGCGGCGGGCGATTCTTGCGTTGTTATGGGGCCCACTGATTTAAGGTATTTTTAATTTTTTCCCTAATTATTTGAATTTTTTTCTAATTTTCCAATTTTTAAATTTTTTTCTAATTATTTTAATTTTGTCTTACTTTTTTTTAAAAAAATTAAAATTATTTCAATTATTTCCTAATTTTTTTAATTTTTTTTCCTAATTTTTTTAATTTTTTTTCCTAATTTTTTTTAATTATTAAATTTTTTCTGAATTTTTTTAATTTTTTTTTTAAATTTTTCGAATTTTATTTATTTCCTTTACCCAAAAAAATAAATAAAATTCGAAAAATTTTAAAAAAAATTCAAAAAATTCAGAAAAAATTAAAAAATTCGAAAAAAAATTAAATAATTAGGAAATAATTTAAATAATTATACTTTTTTTAAAAAAAATTAGGACAAAATTAAAATAATTAGAAATTTTTTTAAAAATTGGAAAATTAGAAAAAATTCAAATAATTAGGGAAAAAAATTAAAAATACCTTCATCAAGGGCCCCACAACCGGCAACCGCTAATCGCCCGCCGCCCGTCCCGCGGCCACCCGTGATGCGCCGGATAACTAACTCGGTGGAGGAGGAGTTGTATATACACGAGCCGGTGCGGTTGTTGAAGATCTGCTAGGGTAAGCTGTTCATTGAAAAAAATATTAATTAATTAAGATAATCTTCTTGTCAATTCTCCCTACAGAGATAAATCTAATCTGATGTGTGAAGTCTGACTAAGAAATGGTGGGGCCCACGGAGGGGGGTATTTTAATTTTTCCCTAATTATTTGAATTTTTTCCTAATTATTTGAATTTTTCCTAATTATTTGATTTTTTCCTAATTTTTTGAATTTTTTCCTAATTTTTTGATTTTTTTTTCTAATTATTTTAATTTTTTTTTGAATTATTTGAATTTTTCCTAATTTTTTTCTGATTTTTTTCGATTTTTTTTAATAATATTTAAAACTAAGGGGCAAAAGGGTAGTTTCACCTAAAACTAAGGGCAAAAGTGTAATTTCCCCCGCGTTACTGTTCACTTCCATCCAAAGTTAACGTTGACTAACGGTCAACTAACGCCGTAAAATAAAGGCCCAAAACGTAACGTCGTGTGTACTTTTGTTCCCGAAAAACGCGTTGTGGTCTTGACGCTCGAGCAAAAACCTTATGTGTAAAATTGTACCTTTACCCTAAATGGGTAAATTAAATTAATATTAAATATAATAATATATAATTATAATAAATGATAAAATAGTGAAATAATTTAAAGCTCTACTTCATTTAATTTGAAGTCAAAAGAAAAAAAGCATGGAGTTGAAATAACTCACTAAGAATGCCTTTTAAAAGATTACGCGGTACAATTTGGTTTTAACAATAGATCCCAATACAGCGGATCTATATATTTGTTATTCACCAAATATTTGTATAACAACAAGTATTGATTTTGGGATCGGTATAAAAAAGTGTACCTCGTAAAAGTGTTTCTGGGATTTGTATAACTTATTAGAAACACTTTTACGCGGTACACTTTTATACAGATCCCAAAATCAATACTGTTGTTATACAAATATTTGGTGAATAACAAATATATAGATCCCCTATATTGGGATCTATTGTTATAACAAAATTGTACCGCGTAATCTTTTAAAATACGTTCTTAGTGAGTTATTTCAACTCCATGTTTTTTTTTTCTTTTGACTTCAAATTAAATGAAGTAGAGCTTTAAATTATTCCATTATTTTATCATTTATTATAATTATATATTATTATAATTAATATTAATTTAATATATATATATATATATATATTTATGGAATCATACACCACAATTGAGTGTCGATTGTGGCGTATGATTTGTTCACGCCACCTAGTGGCGTGAACGTACCTCACACCATTAGTGGACTAATGGTGTGAGCTTCATCAACGCCACTGAAGTGGCGCAGTACTCTGGTAAATACTTTTGAAAGAGCCTCAATCCAAATTTTTTTTTTTAAAAAGTTTCTTATTTTGGTGTTTTTGAGTTTTTCCCCTTTCCTCTTCCAACCCCGAATAGTGGTTAACAAAACATCTCTTTGACTCTTCTTCCTCAATCTCCCACTTCTATTTCTCACCGCCTACCATCCTCCTTCTAAATTCTAATCTAAACTTTTTTTTTTGTTCCCTGTGGTTTGAACTACTCTGAGCAGCAAAATTGAAACGAGTAAAGTAAAGCTAACTACTGGCAGCAACTCGATGTGAACTCAAGGGAAGCAATCAGAGAGTTTAGCAAATGGGTCTGCGTTGAATGGGTTCAAAGCGATCAAAGCAACAGTTTCCATTAATGGGTTGGTTAAAGCAAGAAGATCTTATTGGTTCTGTTAAGTTTGAGAACAAGGAAGAGATTATTGTAACAAAACCCAAGAAGAACAAAGTAAACAGCGTCCAACATGCCTCAAGATTTTTCCATCTGGTCAAGCTTTGGGTGGTCATCAAAAGAGATCTCATTTCTCAGCTGAAGGGTCACTAGTACTACCTCTTCCGGTCCTTAATATAAGAGCTAGTTGATGAGTTAGATTTAGTCCTAAGTATAAGACCCCAATCCACTTTGTCTTCTAAATTTATAATTTTTCTCGAAAGTATTCCTATTGATTGCTATTTGTTGGGCTCATATCTAACCGATGAAGTAAACATTTTCTTAAATCTGTATAGAACAAATTTTTCGTGCATTGATTTCATTAATTCTTTCAAGGTATTACTTCTCATATATCTCATCAGTCAGTTCATAGAGAAAATTGAGCCAAAAAAAACAAAGTTCATAGAGAAAATGAACTCGCAGCTTTTACTTTGCTGATTATGATGACTTGCAACATGGCGGAGCCAAGATTCTATATTTGTGGGTGCACAATTAATGGGGGATTTGGGGGTTCGGGGGCAGCGCCCTTGAAATTTTTTTTAAGGAAGTTTTAAATACATTAAAAAAAATAAAAGAATATAAACAAAAAAAGAAAGAAAAGAAAACTTCAATTTAACATAAAATAATAATAATCAAGAGTCAACTAAGAATATTAAATACAAGAATGAACTATACTCTAGAAGATACATGTATATCTCACTGAAGAAAAATTAGGAAACATTTATGTGTATGTGTGTGAGGCTGCTAGTTTGCCAAACCCAATTTTCATTCTCTAAAACCAATTTCCTAGAAGTAACACTCTTACCATTTGCAAAACCCAATTTTAGGTTAATATTCTATTTTTTAAAAGTCACTTTTGAGTTATTCAAATAAGCATTACCAAAACTGAGTTTTGTAAAAGTTAAGCTAGACCTTCAAAACTAGTAGCCACACATATACTATGATGTTTTACTAATTTATTTTTATTAGGTTTTCTTTACTTGTTTCCTATTTTATTAAAAATCCTAAGCATGTATATTTATGATTTGTGTGAATCTATGTCCACATTCAAAAAACCTGATTTTTTTTTTCCAATTAAGGGCATCTTTTATGGGTGCATTTGCACCCATTGGAAATGATGTGGCTCCGCCACTGACTTGCAACCTCCCAACACTTGGGAGTCCTAAGAGGAGAGAGAGGCCAAAGGAGAGAATAGCTTGATGATGTTGTGCATTTTTGAGCTTTCAAATTAATTGGACGGATATAATTTAGAGGGCATTTATGCTGTGAAAAAAACACTGACGGGATATACTTCTGCATGTTGTTGTTAGTTAACTCCATGTAGCTTTTGGCCAAAAAAAAAAAAAAAAACTCCATGTAGCTTAAAAGACAAGTATACTAAAAGTAAGTTCTTATTGGTAATAACATTAGTGTAAACAAGTCTTTTTACATGGGTTAAAAAGGCTTTTACATCCATTTAAAAACCGGCATAGAAAGTAATTTATTTAGTTTTAAAATAAACAGGCCACTATATTAAGGAAAAAAAAACAATAGAACTTCAAATCAGTGATTTTCTTTTAAAATGAGTTGTTAATTGCTATATTCTTTTAGTTAATACCAATACTTTTGTAGACAACAATACTAATTTATAATTTTAAAGTTTAAATGGTATTTTCTTGTTTTTCCCCTTATATCTTTCTATAATGGTCCTAATTACAGCTAGCGTAGAAAATGTTTTCTACACGTACAAAGTAATTAATTATTAAATAAATTACAATTTAAAAAATTTTATACGCCGGTTGCTTTATAACTACTGTTAAAAACTTTCCATCCTATATATGAAAAGGACGGACGCAGCTTTATTTTCCTCCTTCATCCTTCGCGGCCGTTGTTCACTTTTATTATTTTATTGTTTAAAAAATAGTGTTCAAGTATTCTTTTTAATACAGATTCTAAGGTTTTAAACTCACGAGTTTAACCAAACTCGTGACAATCGATATGAATTCGCATCGTAACTCGAATTGTAAAGTCGTAAGAGTTTACTTTTATAATAAAATAGGTATTAACAGTATATAATTAAATAATTAAAATATAAAAAATGACAACAATTTGATTTAAATATATTTTAAATCTAAATAATTAAAATTAACTATATCAACATTCATAATTTATTATATTTAATGAAGATATTTCTATAAAATTCATATATAAAGTCTGTTGAGGATGACAAAATTGAAAAAATCAACACAATTTTGTAAGTTAGAAACGTAAAACGGTAAATTCGGTAAATAAACTCATGAGTTTAATTGAGTTTACAATGACATAAATTTACTAGAGACTCGACTCGATTTAATAAGGTAGAAACGTAAAAACGGTAAACTCGAAGAGTCTCGCGAGTTTGACCACATGCATCCATGCATGCATGATAATTAAACTCATTAATTATCAGTATTACCACTTCTAAACTCCTAGGGATAAATTTTTTTCCCCAAAAGAAAGAAAATTTGAAAAATTATCTCACCTAATCATACTAACAACAGAAAAAGCAATTAGGTAGGTTTCAGCAAAGACAAAAAATGCAATAACTAAAATTAACAATATATTGCATTATAATTAATTCCCATATCATTTTCATGGTTTAATTAAAGGCAATAATAATGTTTTTATAATTCACCGATGAAATCAAAAAGTTGACCCATTTATTTAATTATTCCACGAAACGAGCAAAGAATATTTTCCAACTGAATCCTCTGTGGCCCCTTATCCATTAATTATTCACTTTATCCGTATACTTAAAACGACTCATCACCCTCATTCATCTCCTTTTGGTATAGAAATTAATAACATACGAAAAGTTCGAATATAAATATTTACCCATTTCCTAAAAAATTCCAACATTAATTAAGTCACATGTAACCAAAACATGTTATAGGATATTGTCACTATCAATTTTATCACTAACACTTTTTCACCATTAGATCAGAATCTCAATAGGAGAGAAATGATAAAGGTAGATCTCCTATTGAGATTCTGATCTAACGTAAAAAAAATGGTAGTGACTTCATATATCTTGATTTAACCTACTGAAGGCAATATATATATATATATATATATATATATATATATATATATATATATATATATATATATATATATATATATATCAGTGTCCTATGATTAATATTATTTATTTTGTTATATAAATATTGAGAGAGCTCGCTTAATTAATAGGTCCACAAAACATGTCATGACACTCGTATTAATTTAATGTAACATTTGAAAATGGGTTAAATACCAATTTTGCCACGGAAGTTTTGCTAAGGGGGCACTCAACACCCAGAAATTTTTTTGTATCATTTTTGCCCCGGAAGTTTACAAACATAATGATCTTGTCGATCGGTTGATCTTGACCGTTGGATCGTTGCTCTCTTTGTAAACTTTTAGGGCAAATTTGCTCCTAAAAAAAAAACTTCCAGGGCATATTTGCTCCCTTTTGTAAACTTCTGGGGCAAAAATGATATCTACCAAAAAAACTTTCGGGTGCTGAATGCCACCTTAGGAATACTTCCATGACAAAAATGGTATTTAAGTATTTAACCCTTTGAAAATCGAAGGCTTACTTTAGAAATAAGATCACCTCGTCCAAGGAAACTTATAAAACATATCATAATTCTGCATTTTGTTAGTACTTAGTATCGTATAAATTACCCAAGACCATGGAAATCTTATCATAGATGTAGTTTTGATTATAAAGTAAATAAAGTACTTGTATTTTTTTTTTTTGATATTAGACGATAGGCGAGGGGGGCAGGGTTCGAACCCAGGACATGGGGGGAGGAGACTAGCTCCAATACCATTTGCGCTACAAAAGCGCTGGCTAAAGTACTTGTATTTTGAATGTAGAAGATAGATGGAAGGTTTTGTTTTGATTGTCAAAATGTAAATATGTACCTAATATATATAGCTCAATCCACTTTTTGTCTTCCAAATTTATAATTATTTTTCTAAAAGATCCTTATTGCTTGCATTTGCACTTATTGAGGGGTTCTCAAGGGATAATTTTCATCACTGCAAATTAATTATTTAGATTTTACATTTCTTAGCACCATAAATTTAGATGAAATGTAAAACATAAGCCCATAACATAAACAAACTCTCACGGGTGGTTCTATAAATTAGAGCGAGGGTTGAGTCCTTAATAAGCCAAAAGTTCTCTCCCTTCAAAAGGAAGAAACACAAAAAAGAAGAAGACATTATTGATATCACATTACTCAATCGCATTCATCAAGCTTCAAGCCGACGTGTTCTCTTACAGCAATACGGTTATGGTCAAGGCGGCGGGGGTTATCCTGGTGGTGGTGATAAAGGAGGAGGCGGTGGCGATTCATGTTATGGCTGCGACATATGTGACCATGGTGGTTATGGTGGTAAAGGACCTTTTTGTCCTTCTGTTCCTTGGTTTAACCATGGCCCATGGTGGTGGCTACGAGATCACAAAACCTCCACCCAAGCACGTGCCCCAAACCCTACTCCATGATCCACCAAACTCATGCATGCATGGATGCATGTGACTATGTATAACATGCATATCACTTCTTCATGCATGCATGTGTTCAAGTTCTAATATATTACCTATATGAAATACTACGTCCGGTCCTAATTATATGAACACTTTTGTAGTGCAATTTACACTATAAAAGTGTTCCTATAATGAGGACCAGAGAGAGTACTAAATAAGGCAATTTGAATTAATAATCTCTTATGTTGTTTTCTGTCTTCTATGTTTAATTCATAATTTTCTGATTATCAGTTCAATCCAACGGTGATGATGATGAGGTGCATTTTGAAATATAGTCCGTTGGATTAATCTAACGGCTTTGATTGTTTTAATTCTGTTGATTTGGAATTGATTTGATGGCTGAGAAAACGAATGAGGCGAGACAAAATAGGCAACACGATAAGCTCAGAGATGATTTGAATTGTGTTGTATGGCTTCATAAACTATGTTATGCCCTAGTCTCTAACTTCTTGGGCATGTCAAGTTGTATAATATTATCTGCTATGTATGTGTGTATGTGGGCATATACTATATGTGCCCTCTTATTAAGACTTTTTTATCCTCTAAGTTCACTCACTTTGTGTGTTATCCTTATGTCTTATACTTCTGCAACAAAGTCTTACAATTATTACATGAATTGTGCTCCTAAGTCCTAACTGCCATTTTTTTTTTTTAAAAAATTGAAGTGATATTAGTAAGGTTATCAAACTTGTGAGTTTGAGTGAACTTGTGACAATGATGTAAACTCGTATTGTGAACTCGTAAGAGTTTACTTTCACTATTAAATAGGTATTAATAGTGTATAATAAATAATTAAAATATAAAAATGACAACAATTTGATTTAAATATATTTTAAATCCAAATAATTGAAATTAAATCCATCAATATTCAAAATTTACCATATTTAACACATTTATATAAAACTCATGTATAAAACCGCTGAGCATGATCAAATAAAAAAAGTTAACATGAGTTTAAGGGTGAGTTACCACGGTTTTGTAAGTTTAAAACATAAAAACGGTATACTCAGTGTATAAACTCGTAAGTTTAGCCGATGTTACAACGGTTATAAGTTTTACCAAAGGACTCGACTCGATTTTGTAAACTAAGAACGTAAAACTATAAACTCGGAGAGTCAATTTGTAAATTTGACAACAGTGAATATTTGTATGTTTAAGGTAATTAATGGGAAAATAGGAAGATACTAATATAACTACAAATCACTATAAAAAAGTTGGTTTTAATTAACCAACTCAGTTTGACATGAATAGTAAGGACTTTCACATCTTATATAAGTGATTGTGGATTTGGTATTCAACCTTTATGTAGGGATAAAAAACCTAATTAGGGATGGATTCATTTTTACTATTTTTACTTTAAAGAATATTAATTTTAAATTGCTACAGGTAGAAATACTCTTGTTTCACTGAAAAAAGGGAGACTTTCCATAAAGAAGTGTTGAAGGGACATATTTTCAAATCAAGCCCAAAACCTTTTAAATTTTATTACAGCATCCAATGGTTTATCTAACATTATATTGTAAGTTTTTACGGTCAATTATAAAAAAATGCCTCTCACTAATTAAAAGAATCCATCCTCCAACATACATAACTGTCCTCGTCGGAGCATCGCCACCACGTGCGGTTGGCGATGAGTTAATTCCTCCAATGGGGCTGAGGTGAGATTTGAACCTATGAAAATGACAAGTTTACTTATCATTTTGACAAACACACTTCAAGCTATAAAGATAACTCTTCTTCCTTTAGTTAATTGACAATTTCCATGTTTTCATTAATAAGGCATCTTAATTACAGTCAAAACACAATATCAAGTCCAATCAAACAAATCTAGAAAGAAGCAAGTTTGGAACCAAATCAATCTGGGCAAAATTTACAATTTCCATGTTTTCATCATTGAAGAAGGAAGAAGAGGAAGGTGGTGGTGGTGAAGAGGTGTTGCCGGCAGTGAACACAGAGAAGGTGGTGATATTTTTTGGCATAAATAAATGGTTATGACAGTAATATGGATTCATAGCCTCCACCTTTGTCAATCCTAATTACCATGGTACTCCTCGAGTCCTTCTTGTAAGACTTAATTGGAGAGTTGATGTTAGTCATAAATGTAAGATCTATTTTACATACATTTTCCTAATGAGCCTTATTGATATTATCTCAATAATAATTAAGTAGGAGAGCAAGGGAGAGAATTAAGGAAGATGATAATAGTGCTTTGGAAAAACCAAATGATATTAACTAATTTAACTAATATATATATCCTTAATCTACTCAAAAAAATGAATTAGGTTTTATGTTATGATCAAATGAATAATATTCATGGTTATCATCACTCGTGGAAGAAGACAATATAATCAAATACACACATGATGCAATCAATTTACTATAGGATTACCATATATTCATTAGAGGTGTTCATGAAACTTGAATGCCCGCAATGCCCACCCAAGCCTGGTTAAAAAAAGCTTAGCCCATCCCTACAAAACCAGTCCATAAAACATTTGGGCATTTTTGGACCGGGCTAGGCCCCAGGCAAGGTATGCTGCCCTGCCCGAAATGTGTGTGTATATATATATAGACACACACACACACACACATACTCATTATTTGATAGAATTTAACAAGTATTTACTTACCATTCAATTTAGAATATAAGGAATAGAGATATTTTTCCATTTAGTCAGAAAATATGCATATTTTTCATAAATATATAATTAAGAAATTGGTAAATTGAATTCTCGAGCAATAAATTATTATTAAATAATAAGAAAATAATTTCTATTGAACTAATTTGTTTTATTGGCCCATGAATTGAATATAAATAATGAAATCTAAAAATGACTATTGTATAGAATATGTTTTTGAAATATCAAACTATATATATATATTTTTCTTTTTTTGATGCTTCTTTTTATTTTTCAATTTTAGGATGATTTTCGGGCATGGAAGCCCGCCCTACCCAGCTCTTTGGCTTGTAATTACTTGGGCTTTCACCGGATAGGGCCAGACATCAGGTTGCAAAATGCCGCCCATTCATCTTTCAGGCTAGGCACCAAGTAAGGGTCAAGCCCTGCCCATGGAGACCCCTAATTTACTCATGATAATATGAAACACTCACACACATACATTTGAGAGAGAGAGAGAGAGACACTACAAAAAAAAGAGACTTTTGGCGGCGACAAAAGTCGACGCCGATAGTCTACATGTCGCCACTGAAGGGTTTTCAGTGGCGACAATCTGTCGCCGTTGATACGATTGTCGCTGATACTTTTGGCGGCGACATTTTGATGTCGCCGCTGAAAGTAGACAATCAGTGGCAACATTTTGTCGCTGCTGAAAGAACATTAGAAGGCGCGAAGAAGAGGGTCGCCTCTGAAAGACGAGTATTAGCGCGACTTTTGTCGCCATTGAAACACGCATCAGTGGTGACTTTTTTCGCCACTCAAAAACGCACATCAGTGGCGACTTTTGTGTCGCCACTGAAACATGTATCAGTGGTGACTTTTTGTCTCGCCGTTGAAACATGTTTCAGCGGCGACAAAATTCGTCATTGAAAGTCACATTTTTTGTTTTAAAAAAAATAAATGGCAAAAATTCCAATAAATATCTATATTTTAAGGCTACACACATAGACATTTCATAATGCTTGAGTTGAGTTGCATCAGAATAGTATTATATAACTATTAGCAGCTACAACGAAGATTCCAAGACCATTTCATTCTTGTGAAAGAAATGATCAAATAAATGCCAACAAGTGAAAAGAATGTATGACTTACTAGCCACTTGTCACGTGCATAGAGGACAATATTAAGCATATTCTTAAACAACAAGAAGTATCCCATCCATTCTGAAATGATTATGTCAACTTTAGCAAGAGGAAGTTCAATTTCTTCATCTTTCCCTTCAGTGATAACTATATAAGGAAAACATAATTACAGTCAGTGGCATTTAAAATTAACTTACTTGCCACAAGGAAATAAATGAACACAAGATAAAATTGTAGATAGACAATTTTATCTTTGGTTTGAAAAACGATAAATGATTTTATCTAAAAGATGAGCCCCAAGAGCAAGTGACAATCTAGCTTAAATCAGCCTTTGTAAAATGCAAATATTATCATTAATAGATAGTGGTTACCTAGGCATTGGCATGTTAGTCGGCACTTGTTGCCCCACGTATGCCCCTAAGATTTTCAAAGCACACTTCAGTATACAAAGAACAAAAGTAATAGTCTTAGCATAAACCAACCAAAAAATGTAAAGTGGGAGAAGTAAATATACTTGTTGCCATTGCTGGTGCATGAACTTGAGCTTGTGGAGGAAGTACTGAATCATATGATGACTGGGGTGAGCGCCAGTAAAGTGAAGGATTACCCACGCTTGGGGGTTGTATTATATTACACCAGAAGAAGGTGGAATACTTGGTAGAGCACCTTGCATGGATGACATGAAAGGAAGCTGCATCAATGGAACACAAACCAAAAAAGCATCAACCAAAAATTTGTGACTAACTGATGAAAATGTCAAGATTATATTGAATCAAATTTTACTTTAAGAATAATAAGTTTAAAAATGCTAATTTTTCCATGATGCCAAACACTGAGTAATACCTATTTCAATTGAGCTTGGCGAGAGGGTGAGGCGTCGGCCGTTGAGCTTTGGGCGGCGAGGAAGAAGACGAAGACCTAACCAGTCGAGAGTGTTTCTGCTGTTTTGCGTATTCTCGCGTGCTTATTGTCTTTGGAAAAGAGGGGAAAAAATTACAATTTAAGAAAATAATAAATAAAACTTTCAGCAGCGACACTAAGTCACCGCTGAAAGACACTTTCAGTGGTGACATATAATAGCCGCCGTTGAAACTGTACCTTGTATTTTATCTAACTTTTTAAACTGCGTAATTTAATTATTTAGTACTTATATTTTGAACAGGAGGTGGTAATTAAAATACAACGCTTCAGTTATTGACCACGTCAATTCATTCAATTTGAGATCAACGCCGCTCATTCTGAAGATACAATTGCATTATCACAACTGGTCATTGTCAGGTCGAGTTGAAATCGTGCACAAAAAAATAAAATAATAATATATATATATATATATATATATATATATATATATATATATATATATATATATATTTTAAAAACAAAAGAATTTGGCTTACAAAGAGAGTACGATGGAAAGCTAATTTGGTTGTGAATTCAAAAAAGGAAGGCATCGCATTAAATGACGGTGTTTACTCAGTTAACAACCTTATCGATCCCCACAATTATTTGATCAGAGACTCAGTATTAAATGTGACCAGCTAAGAGACAGGCAATGGAGTCTAAATATCCTTATATTGTACTCCTTCCATTCCTTTATGTAAAATGTGTCTATCAATGATAAAACTTTTGCTCGCACCTCTACCTCAGAAAATGACTTTCTAGAGGGAGAGAGGGGCTTCACAAGTTTGAAAGACCCATATACTTGTTTTATGGTATAGAACCAGATATGTCTAGCCAGATGGGCTAATGCTTTGATCTTGGATCGACTGGCCCTGCCGGAGTATCTATGGTCAAGATATCCGGGAAAGCTCGGGATCACGGTATACAATAGACTCATATTGAATGTAAATAGGTTTTAGTTAGAACGTGTGTACCTTTAAGGTTTGACCTTTATATTTATAGAGTGTACCTTAGGTAGGATATCCAGGATCTATCATAATCCATGACTGTTATATCATATCCGAGATATGATTTCCGATATATTGATGTTATAGGTAATAGCGGGATTACCCAATATTATCGGAGTATCCCGTGATTGGGTCTGTCCCTTAACGGGCCATATCAGCATTGGGCCTGATGGAAATCCGTAACAGTTGCCCCCAGCCCGGTAGTTCAAGTTTTTGAGCTACCGGGATGTACCCTGCCGTTATACTTGGCTACTCAGCCGAGGACTCCATCTGTTTGCATGGCCCGAGGTCTAATCTCAAAGGTCCGGGCTGATACCGGGGTTGTAATACCCTAAAAACCTTAATTATCATAAATGATATATTTTGATAAAAACTACATTATAGTAAAAGGAGAGTATATTGTCTCAAATTTTGGAATATTGTTTATTATAAATTTATGAGCAATTTCTCCTTGAGATTTAAATGGATCAAGTGTGAATCTTGAGATTTTATTTAGGGATCATAATATACCCTAATATAAATATTGAATTTTAGTAAATAAATACTAAAAATACAAAGGTGAATTTATTAATTATATTTTCATCTAAATTTCACTTTGAAATTAATTAACTAATGGTTAATTATGTGACTACATATTAGGATCTATAAAATGTGATATTAAATCACATAAAATAATAACTATTTTAGATGATCATAAGGCAAGAGAATGACACATAAAATAGTGATTAAATTATGATTAAAGGTTATGAAACTACTTAGTTATATTAAAGAAAATTAGCAAATGTAATACCCAAATAATTATTTATCTTGAATATTATATTTGGATAAATAATATATCTTAAATATTATATTTGGATAAATAATACCTATTTAAAATAGGTGAATATGTGGTCTCAAAGTTTTCTATTATGTTTATTTTATTTTCTAGGCAATATCTTCCTAGAATTAAGGTGACCAAAGATTTGATTTTCTAAATCTTATTAGGGATCATAAAATATCCTAAGATTATTATAATCAAGTATAATCTTAATTATATCATAGAAGCAATCTTAATAATTATTAAGAAATTAAATTTGAAATAATTGAAATATTTATGTAATTTTCGAAATTAAATAATAATTAATTTTTAAAGGGCATAATTAAGAATATATCAACTTAATTAATATCCAAATGATATCTAAAGGCCAAAATTAGTACACAAGGGGTTTTTAATCATCAAGATTAATATCAAAACCTATCAAATTTTGACAATTAGGCCTAATAACCCCTAAAACACTATATTAGAAATATTAACCAATATTAATTAATCCTCCCTAAAATCATACAAAAGTGGCGAAATTTGCTAATTAAAGAGGCTAAATAATTGCATTAATTCTTGATCCTAAATCATTAACAAATATCATCAATACTTTTAGATTTTTCCAACCCAAATCAAAGGCTTGGATTAAAACTAATAAAGCTAAATCCTAAGGCCTTAATTGAGTATCATAAAGTGTAATCCTTGTGGAGGAAGAATTAACCAATGAGAGGATTCTTTCTAAATAATTAAATAGGAATGAAAACATAAAATAATAGAGTAAAAGGAGGAAGTATACGGTTGTTGCAAAACTGAATTGGAGTAATTAGTTAATTAAATTAAACAATGATAATTAAAGCACATGCATGTCTTAATCAAAGAAGAAAATTGTGCACTTCACATAAATGCAATCAATGAAGTGGAAGAGGATAGAATTTGAGAAAAAGGAGAGAGAAAAGTGTGTAATTAATTGAGTTAAAAACCATTGGGATTAATTCAAGACTCAAATAAATGAGAACCTATAGAAAATAAATTGTATCTGGAGAAGCTTTGATCATAGATCAAATATAAGGATTTATTATGAATGAGCATATTTTAAGCTTGGATTTGGTTATCTTCAAAATCATTTTCTTAACTTTTGTGATTAATCTTAAAATGATTAAAGTGTTAATTGAGACTTCTAATGAAGCCATGATTTTTTGAGATTAGAGTATTAAAAAGGAAAACTTGAATAAACTACAAAATAACCCCTAATTATATTTTTGATAATCAAACACATGGGATAATTATGCATTGATGAAAAAAATGCAAGAGGATGAGGGTATGAGAGAGGGGAGGACGGTTTTGAGGCATAAAATATGAGGAAGGAAAAGAAAATAGGCTTAATCTAATGTAATTTGAAATCCACCCATAAGAAAAATCAAGATTAAATGCTTTTAAATTAAATTGAAACTTCTTCATTAAGTATGGGTCCAATGGTTAAGATTAAAACTTCTTAACTAAGTTTAGATCCTATGGCTCAAAAGCAAGAAGAGGCAATTTCCATTTAACTACCAAAATGCCACACCAATTTACTATAAATAGGAGCTTAGGTTCTTCATAATTCTCACACCAAACTCAACCAAAGTAGATGAGTTTTAGAGAAGCAAGAGTAGAGATAAAATCATAGTGGGAAGCAAGAAGGAGGAGGAAGTTCTTCAAGAGGTAAGCAAGCTCTTAAGTTCTAGTCATTAGCTTCTGTAGTTCTTGAAGTTCTAGTTTGAGTTTACAACTTAAATGTTGTTTTGATATTTAATCTTCCAATATATTGTTGTTATCATGTTTTTATGGTTAAATATGGTTTTATTTCAAAAAATTGATGAAGAAGATGTTATAGCAAAATTTTTGGAAGATTATGATCAAAGCGTGAAGCTCTTGCGAAATTTTATCGGTTAGTGATTCCTGAAGTCAGTGGTAAAAACGCTGGTATCTTATGTTAAAAATGATGTTCTTAAAATCTGATAAAATTCATGGTTAAATTATAGATATAGATATTTTCAAATATACCTAGAACATGTTATTTTGAGCTCTGTGCTATGAGATAAAAATTCTGCAAAATGGGCTACGAAATTCTGGAAAATTCTGGGCAGAGGTTGAAAACCTTAAACCTGGGAATGACTCAGGGAATTTGGGCATAAATGAGTATTTTTTAATTGAAAGTAGACATCCTAAGGGTTCCGAGGAATTTTACAGATCCTCGTTTAGATTTGTTTAGAATTAGTTATGATTTTTCAAAGTTAGGCAAAAAATCAGCCCACTGGCTGTACAACAGCGTTTTTACGAAAATAATAGGGAATTAAATTGAAAATAATTAATCCAGGGGTAAAATGGTCATATATAGCCAAAATATCTCTTGGAATAATATTCATGAATTAATAAAAGCAATATTACCATTATAGGATTACTGTGCATGAATACCGTCAAAGACAAGCGTACCGATAGTATCAACTCAGGTATGGATGCGTATTGTAACCTTAACTCTTTTGCTTATTGTATGCCTATATATGATAGTTGTGTTCATATACTAAGACTCTATCTTAAATTGTTCTTTATACATTCAAATATATACGGGTTATGGTTATGATAATACCGTTAAGTTTTCCTAGCGCTGAGGACACGACCGTACATCGTGGCACTGGTGAATAGTGCAGACTGGGATAACATGCATACTGCAGTGGCTGTGCTTTGTTATTGCCTTATATATTGTTATTGTTTTGAAAAAAAAAGATTTGATACTACTGTAATGTCATGGATATCTGTCATACATATTCTGTTTACATAAGCATGAGGTTAACCGTTACCTGAGGTCCGATAGGCATTGGACCTCAGTCTTAACTAATAGTCAGGAAAGGATCACGAATCAGAGACGACACCAGTAGATGGAGCCAAGAGAAGGCACAGGTAGACAGAAAGATAGTGCTGTAACAGAACAAAGCCGGAAAGAAAAGCCGGTCAAAGCAAATACAGGAAGAAGGTTGATAGAGCCTACCTTCTGGCATGAATCTAATAGGGTTACATCAAACCATTTGGTGCTTAAACTAAGAAAGGGTCGTCTATGTGGTTTAGTCAATCAGTCGCCGTGAATTCGGGGAGACTGCCACTAGACTTTACCCAGCCTGGCCAAATGGGTTGATTTAACTATGTTAGGTTTTTTGCCCCAAGTCAAGAAATGGCTTGGTCTGAAATTGTATAGTTACAATATAAATTCTGTAAATATATAAGTCCTGTATCACATGAATATTCCTTATTTTTAATATATCGGTATACGTCGGGCATCAGCATATGCCTGAGTATTTTATATTAGTTACTTGTTGTTCAAATTTTTAGTACATGCTCTTTGTTTCCGCAACACGTTGAGTTGTAGTAGCTCAAACTCTATCAATTTTTCTAAAACCAAGTGTCAACCAGCATGATTTATGCTACGGAATTTGGGGTGTTACAGGTGATGACTTCTCATTTTTAGTAGATTTGAGGTATATTTTGATATATTTGGGAAGTCATTAATCCTAATTTAAAGAGATTTTATTGAGATTTTAAGAGAAATCAATTTGGATACATTATTTGGGGGATTTCAATTTAAAATAAAGGTTTTTGAGTTTAGGAAATTAATAATAGTAATAGGAAGTTTTCTTAAAGAAAAGAAAAGAAAATAAGAAATTAAAATATTACTATTATTATAATATAATTAGCTTTTGCTTTTGTTTCACAAAAGGACAAAGAGAGCACTGATACGGATATTTGGAGAATTGAGATTTGAATTGCAATTGGATGGGGCCCACGTTGAATTGAAACATAATACCCAAGATACACACGACATCGTTTGGAGAAATGAAAGGGAAGACCTAATGGATATTGGATTTGGATTCGGACGCACAGGGGGAGGATGACTGGAATATAAAATAGGAAAACAGGGGCGTATCATTCGAGAGAGAGGCGAGACACAGCAAACAGAAAATCAGAAACAGATCTAGCTCTCATCTCCTTCACCATCAGTTTTCTGTCGCCGACGACCCTCGCCCTCATCACTATCGTCACCGGCGACCGTCCTTCTTCCACCACCATCCAACTTCATCTCTCTCCTCACAATCTTAGAGACACAGCCACGATTTAGAAGCTCAGAGGCAGATTTGTTCCTTGTTCCTTTTGTTCTGTTTGCCTTTTAAATTTCGATTTTACTTTTTCTGTGTTGTTCTGGATGTTAGTTAAAGCCATGTGTGGCTAATTTCTCTTTGCAACCTAGAGGACCTATAAACTTGTTTGGATTCTAGAGATTATTCTCCACTATTAGTTTTGCTTAATTTTATTTCAGTTTATTTAATCATGTGTTTATTGCTATTGCTTATTGATTGATCACCATTGAGCATGTTTTGGGGATTTAGGATTGAACTTGAAATTGACCTTGGGATTAAATAATGTGGAATTAGGTTTAAATTTAATGTAGAATTAGATTTTAATCTAATTTGCGTCTAGGATAGACATATACCTAGAAGCTCCGCATAATCAAATTAGAGTGAGCCCGATTTGAATTGCATCTTAATTAATTATGTGAGACATTGCATAATTATTTGAGGTAGGTGTATAAGTGGACCGACAAGCATTTATAAACATTAATACTCTAGATTAACTGGTGAGGTTAAGTTAGAATTAATTTAGTGGGGATAAAATCTAGGAAACTAATAAGGGATTAGTGACTCTGGGTTGCTCATTTAATATTTGTGGTAGTTTGCTTATTTTGATTTTCTTTTATTTTCCTTTAATTAAATTCAATTTGGTTTGCTCAACTTAATCGAAAGTGTAAAATTAATATTTAACTGAAGTTGTGGGTACAAAGTCTTCGTGGGAACGATATCTTTCTTATCACTTTATTACTTGGTACGGCCCGTATACTTGCGGAGTTTATAGGCTTAAAGTTTTGCCCTATCAACAGGGGTGCTGGATGATCTATGTCTCCGGACCTAGGTTAAACGCCGTGGTATTCTGGAATATGAGGTTTTTCCAGCTATGTAGTCGTATCTCGAGGTCAGCGTCTCTCTGCCTTCGCCATCATTGGCCCTTGACACCTGTCTCTGCTGGATTGGCTCGGGAATGCAATCGCCTTGCTATGCCATCAGCGGTTTTCGTGCGCATTTAATGCCCCTAGTGTATCGCACGTCACTCCCTACGTGTAGGGTGAATTGTCCCTTTTACCCCCGACGTTTGAACTTTTCTCTGTACTTCCCTCCATTACTCCCACTTACTTTCACTTTTTCCATTCGTTTGGTGTTTCTACTTTCACGACTTTCTCTGTTCTTCGTTACGACAATTTTTCGACTACGCTCCTTTAGCCGCTGCCTCTCAGTCCTTCGCACCTCCCTTCTACTCAGGTATACATTCTTCTTTTTCGCTGCTATTTTTACAGCTTTCGTGGTTTTCATCTATCATTCCATCTTCTTGTCTACGCGTATTTTTGGATTTCTAGTTTTGTCAAAGTGAGTTCCAGTGAGAGTTTCTGGGTAGAAATATGATTATAGGTTCCTCCCCTTGGATGCATGCCCCCTTTTTTGTTGGAATATCCTCTGTCTGGTTTGGCTTCTCTTGCGTCTCATCGACACTTTTGTGCCTGTTCTAGGTCCAACTTCTGTATTTTGATGGATAGGATTAACCTTTCGTCATTTCCAAACCCAACACTAACCCCAAAAGAGGAAGAGGTGCTATGCGCCCGTTTCCCTAGGGCCAGTCACTGGATATTGGGTTCTCCTTTACCTGAGGGGGAAAGGTTTAGTACATTACTCCATGGTGGTTCCAGTAGTGGGAGTGCTGGGGGGTCCCGTTCAGGCTCTGCTAGACGCCCGAACGCTCGTCCTGTTCTAAGTGGATTGCCAAACCTCGTAAGCCAAGGGGTACCTGAAGCCATCCCAGTCGATCCTCTTAATTATTACGAGCCCCCTCCACACGTTAGGGCGGAGTCTATGCCCGAGGGGTACCTCAGCCCTTGCTGGGATTGTCTCGCCTCTAGTTCATACTATATCGCGAGTGGCCAGGATTCCCTGGCGGATGCTACCCTTAGCTCCTGCCAGCATTAGTCCTCCCCAGTCCCTAACCTAGCTACCAGGAGTCCAATTCATCCCGGTCCTGTCATTTTACCTCCTCGGTATAACTTGCATACTTCAGGTATAATGATGGGATTCTGATTTAGATTTTATTGCTATTTTAGGTATAGATGAGGTCACCGTCATCTTCCGATCGGACGCCCTCTGTCACCAGGGAGTTGACTTCTGGAAGTCTCCCCCCAGCTCTAGTTAAAAAATATTCCTGGGTTGCTTATGGCGTCTTGTCAACGCACTCCTTGATGTCCCAGGCTGACGTCGATCGACTCCAATTAGGCGATACTACCCATTGCCTCCTTCGTCCGTCTTCTGAGGAAGAGCCGATCTGTGCTACCCGCGTAGGAACTAACACATCCTTCTTTTTCTTTTACCGGGATTACGTCACCCGGCTCGGTATTCGCTTTTTTGTTTACCGAGTTCCAAATATCTGTACTTAATTATCTCTGCCTTGCACCCTCGCAACTTCATCCTAACGGATGGGCTTCCTGCTTGCCTTTGAGAAGCTTTGCAAATCCTTTGCAGATCCCGTTCCTTGTACTGCCATAGTATTCTTTTATTTCTTCTGTCCTTTCACGCCACGTCCTGGCCAGGAGTCTTCTGACCTAAAAGGTTTGACCTCCATTCGGGGGATTGTTGGCAGAAAGGCTTTTCACGCTTATTCCGAGTCTTTCAAACATTTTAAAACCGGATTTTTTAAGGTGGTCGCTAAACCCGGGCAGCAACCCTGGTTCCTTCTCGGGCCCAAGTCCAAAGACGTGGAGTGGAGGTTCCTATTGTACTGGACTAACGACCATCACAACAAACATTCCACCAGCTATCAGGTCGATCCTGACGATCTTTCCCCCATTGACGTCGGCCATGTTTCTCGGCTGGTGTCATATGTATCCACCCAGGGAGTGAGGACCGTAGCCGCCATTCTCTCGGCACTCCCTGCCAAGCTCCATTAGGCTCCGCGTATATTTTCTGTTGCCGTGTTGATCCTTTTTACATCTATGTGTAGTATTATTTTGCATGTTTTTGTTAGTGCTGACTAAATTATTTTTCTGTTATATAGCCCAAGGTATGGAGCCTTTACCCCGCTACTTATCCCTTACGAACCCAGCTCCTGGCGTGGCTAGTTCCCAAGTACCGAAGAAGAAGTCGGCTCCTGAGCCTCATAAGTCTAGGACAGTGGCGGATGCCTTGGCGAAGGCGTCCAAGAAGACAAAGGTGACTCCGACGACTTCACCGGATGCCTCCCTCGTCATGCCCTCTGCTAGTTCTTCCAAGGTTACACCGACTTTGTCCCCCGTCGTGGAAATGCCTGCGCCCTCTTTTTCGATGCTGCATCCTCCTCCGCCCTTGCCGAAAATCCCACGCGGCCATACCTGGAGCAAAGGGTGAACCGAGGAACTAGCAGTTGCTCTCCTTCCTCCTAAGCGCTATACCGACAGTGTCCTACTCTCTGATATAGACGAGACCGAGTTGTGGGACATCCAGAAGGCTACTCTGAAATCCGCCGGGGTAGTGCAGGCGTTTGAGATTGTCAAGCGCAACTATGTAAATGCTAGCGCGAGCTTGTCCCGCGTGCAGGAGGAGAGGGATAGTGCTGTGGAGGCCAAGAAGAAGGCCGAGGATGCTCTGCAATTGGCTGAGGCTGAGAAGGGTAAGCTTTCCGAGGAGCTTTTGATGACCCGGGAGGCTCTTGACCGAGCTAATCAAGAGCTGGTCAAGATGCAGGCAACCCATGCACAAGACATTGATGCCCTTCGGGTGGTTCAATCGCAACGGGGAGATCTGGCGAAGGAGTTGGACGAGACCAGGGTGGCCCTTGTTGAAGCCTAAAAATCTTATGCCGACTGCTCCGATATTGTTAAGGAGTCTGTTAAGGATGCTTTTGCCATGGCCCTGGCGCAGATCCGTCATTTGAACCCTGATGTAAACTTTAACCTTGACGGATTTCATTATCAGGCATATGTGCAAGGCGGCAAGCTCATCCCTCCTCCCGCATCTCCCGAGGTCACTTCTGTATCCCATCTCGACAGCGGAGACTGGGCTGGTGATGGTGAGGTGCATTCCTCGGCAAACGTCCCTGTCGGCGATCCTTCCAACCTACAGATCCGGCCATCTAATTCCCTTTTGACTTTCTCAGTTTATAGGTGTTGGTGCCCTTTTGGATTTTGTAATTAAATGTTGCCGCTTTGGTTCGGCGTTTTAATGTTACATCATTTACTGTTAACTTCCTTTTGATTGAGCATTTTTTGTTATGCTAACCATCTCTTTGTGAATCCTCCAATCCGTGTTGGGGATTCTTTGAGCCAGGGTCTTTAGTGATGCAGATCTTCGTTTTCTTCTAGACTTGTCACCTGGGAATCTTTGGTAGGGTTTTCTTACTATAACCCCGTAGGGTATTTATTTTAACTCACTACCGAGCTCGGCTCCTTGCCGGGTTCATCACCAAGATAAGGGCAAACTGTCACGTGTTTAAGCCGTGGTGTCCGCAACGCGACGACATAAACATTTTGACCTGATCAGGGTCGAATAACAATTCATCTTCTTATCTAGGAGCAAGCGTTGACGGGTCAATTTTGCAAAGACCTATACAGGCAACTTCATATTGCTCGTAACCTAGGCACATCGGCCCTAGTGTCATCCATCTAGATAGGTTTTAATTAATACCGAGTTTAGGGACCTCGTTGTAGAACTTAAGTTATTGGAGGCACGCATTTGAAAACTTCCACTGAGGACTTCTTCATTAAGATGAAAATCAAACTCCAAAGAACTCATAATGTTCACGGAAAATAACTAATGTAAATGACTTAAATTTAAATACTAAAAATAGAAAAATAACTGGTCTCAAACAAGGGGTGTTTGAGGTTGTACGTGTGCCGAGCCGAGGTCTAGCTGTAGTAGATCCTCAACTTGTCGGCATTCCAAGTTCTTTTGATGGGCTTCCTTCCTAGGGTTTCCAATGTGTAAGCTCCATTGTCCAGCTTCTCTTTGATCCGATAGGCATCATGTTGTAGCAGTAGTTGGCCTTGTCGGTTATGAAGGCCGTCTTCTCTTGATCATCCGGGTGCATGGGAATTTGATTATAACCGGAGTAGGTGTCCATGAAGGATAGCAATTGAAAACCTGACGAGTTGTCGACCAATTGGTCAATGTTTGGCATCGGGTAGGAGTCTTTTGGGCATGCTTTGTTTAAGTTGGTATAATCCGTGCATACCCTCCTTTTTCTATTTGGCTTTTTCACCATAACCACGTAGTGTATTGTATTTCTCTGATGAACCTGGCTGCTAATAGCTCCTCAACGTGCCGCTCCAAAGCCTTCTGTCTATCGGCTCCAATATTTCTATTTTTCTGCGCCACAGGTGTGGATCCCGGTCGGATAGCCAATTTATGATAGCAGAAGTTAGGGTCAATCCCTGGGATCTCGGATGACGTCCATGCGAATACGTCTTGATTTTTCCTTAGGAATTCAATCAACATGACTTTCAAATCCGGATTCATTGCTCCTCCAATCTTCATAGTTTTTGAGAGATTCCCTCCGAGGATTAATTCTTCCAACTCGCCCTTTGGTTCTGGAGGTGGGATCTTGGGCTCGTCCCTGAGGTCGATCTCTACCATGCTTACAGGTCGTCCGAACTTCCTGAGGTTCTCTGCATTCATGACTTGTTCACCCCTTCGAATCCGAGGTAGCGATGATGGTCCACCTTCTCCCCCCCGGACTGTCTCGAAGTAACACTGTCGGGACTCCTTCTGATCTCCGTTAACAACAACCACTTTATTCTTGTTGTTCACCATCTTACTAGTATGTCCCAACTATGGATGGTCGGTTTGCCCAATATGATATTATATGGGGAAGGGAAGTCAGCCACTATGAACCTTACCCGTTCTGATTTGAGAGCCTCTTTGGTTCCCAACGTTAGTCTTAGGTCGATATACCCTTTGGGAGGTGAGTGTTCCCCGTTGAACCCTATGAGGGTCGTTTTGAACGGCTTCAAATCTTCTACATCCATCTTCATCTTGTTGAAGGCATCCCAGCTGATGATGTCTGCCGAGCTCCTTGTATAAACAAAAACCCTTTTAACCCGGTACTGTGCCAGGGTTGCCGTAATAACCAAGCCATCTTGATGTCCCGGTACTACGTCCTTAAGTTTTTCATTAGTAAAGACTAAGGGCGGTGGCGTCGGTTTGGTTGGGTCGTCTTTGAATTTTGGGAGATCCCTAACGGAGAAGACTTCTCTCAAGTATTTCTTGCGCTGGCTTATGGTATCTCCTCTTCCACCAAAGCCTCCGCTGACAACGTTGCAGTGGAACTGGGCTTCTGGGAACTCGTCTTCCTCGTTGGTAGTCTTTCGGCGCTTCTCGTCTCTCTTCGGGTTGGTGGTCGGACTTATACTATGGCCTCCTTGCTTGCGTTTAGTATATTTACGCCCCTGGGTTTGTATCACGTATTGGCGTAGTTTGCCCTCTTTGATGAACCTCTCAATGGCGTCCCGAAGTTCATAACATTGATCCGTAGTGTGCCCCGGTCCGTCGTGAAACGCACAAAACTTGGATTGATCAGTTGTGGGCCGAATTCGGGGAGGCCGGGGTCTGTCCTCCCTTTTGATCTCGGTATGGGCTACCTCCTTCCAAATTTGGGATCAAGGGCATTTAGGGGGGGTGTATCTTTCATACCTTTTTTTTCCTTCTTGAGTGCGGACATCTCGGTTCCGTGTGCGTTGAAGGACCTCTCCCTTTGGTTTACCGGGTTGATCCTTATCCTCGGGTGACATATTTCCCCGCTTCTCTGTCCCGACAGCATTGGCGATCTCCATATGTTCTACTTCCAAGTATTGCTTTGCTCGGGTATGAAATTCGGTGAGAGTGCAGACTCGGTTTTTAAAGATATTCTTAGCCAACCGAGATGAGGGATCTAACCCATCTATGATGCAGTGTATATGAACGTCTTCCGGTAGTGAGCGTACCTATAAAGCTCCCTCTTTGAACCGATCTAGATATTTCTGGAGAGTCTCCCCCTTTTTCTGTTTGATCTTTCTCAAAGTGAATTGGGACTTCGAGTGCTTCTTACTAGTTGCGAAATTCAATTTGAATTTGTGTCCGAGGTCTTCAAAGTTGTGCACTGAGTTGATGGGCAATGTATGGAGCCACTTCTAGGCCAGTTTGGTTAACGTTGATGCAAAAAGCCGTGATATGTCCAGGCCCTTAATCAATCGAACAAACATGAGCAGCTCGAACGTGTCGAGATGAGCGCGTGGATCTTGAGTCCCATCATACTTCGGGAGATGCGTCAAATCTAAATTCTTTGGATACGACGCACTGGCAATTTCCTCGAAGAAAGGGCTTTGATTGAGATCGGTCAAATACTTCATCTTATACTCTCTGGGGGAGCCCCGAGGCCGGGATATTTTCTCTGTATCTCGGTCTTCAGGTTCCGAGATCCGTTCTAGCTGGAGGTTTTTCAAAGTCGTAGTTCTGCCTGTGTCTCGCCGCGCTGACCTCGGTCATCCACTATGAGATGGGCTACTGGTATCTTGTGTCATCCTTTCCTTCCCTCCTTTTGGGTCTTCTCGGTCCCTTCTCTCATAGAACATCTCGAACTTCTTAAATCATTCCTCCATCATCTGTTGTATTACCCTTAGATCTTCCTGGTGCTGGAGATTATTACACTTTTCATTGTTCTCCATTCGCCTCAGTATTGACTCTTGCGCTTTCTGCAAGAGGATGACGTCTGGATTGGGAGCCGAGATCTCCGTTGTCACTGCATGTTGAGTTTTATGGACAACAGGAGGGGAGGACGCCGTGTCAGAAACGTTCCCCTCTGGGATATCATTCGGCTATTCTTGAGCTTGATGTTGTTGATTAGCCTCGGCCGGCTGTGGATTTATAGGCTGAGGATTCCGACTGCTGCTTCGAGTGTTAGCCATCGGTGGTCACGGGGATCGAAACTTAACGTCCCCACGGTCGGTGCCAATGTTCTGGTATAGAACCAGATATGTCTAGCTAGATGGGCTAGTGCTTTGATCTTGGATCGATTGGCCCTGCCGGAGTATCTATGGTCAAGATATCTGGGAAAGCTCGGGATCACTGTACACAATAGGCTCTTCGCCAAGGGGGATGGGGGATGTGTTCAGTGGGAGAGTGCACAATGATACTAAATGTAAATAGGTTTTAGTTAGAACATGTGTACCTTTATGATTTGACCTTTGTATTTATAGAGTGTACCTTAGGTAGGATATCTAGGATCTATCATAATCTATGGCTATTATATCATATCCGAGATATGATTTTCGATATATTGATGTTATAGGTAATAGCAGGATTACCCAATATTATCGGAGTATCCCGTGATTGGGTCTGTCCCTTAACGGGCCATATCAGCGTTGGGCCTGATGGGAATCCGTAACAACTTTTTTAGTTGTTTGAGAGTTAAAGTTGATTGAGACATGCATGTGTTCAAGTTCTAATATATATATATAGGCAATTTGAGTTAATCATCTCTCGTGTTGTTGTTCTGTCTTCTACGTTTTATTCGTAACTTTCAAATCATCAGTTCAATCTAACGGTGGTAAAGATGAAGATGTGCATTTCGACATATAGTCCGTTGGATTAATTTAATGGCTTTTTTGTTGTTGTGTCTATTGGAATTGATCTGATGGCTGAGAAAACGAATGAGGCGAGACACAAGAGGAAACACGATAAGCTAAGAGATGATTCATATTGTGTATGTGGTTTCATGAACTTTATATAACTTATTGAGCATGTCAAGTTGTATAAGACAAAGTTTTTATATTTGTCAATGCACTACTACAGAAGGCACTTTTAACGTATGTTTTTAGGACCATTATATGACCGTTTTTAGGGGACGTGTATGTGAGTGTCATTGAACATTTTAAAATTGACATATGCTTCAAAACTATCATTTTAAGTGACTTTCAATGACTGTTTTTAGAAAGTAATCGTTGTAAGTCAGCTACATACAACATCGGTTTTCTGTAAAACCGTGGTTAGTTGTAATTAACTTACATTGACTGTTTTACCAAAAACCGATGTTGTATGTATAAGACTTACAATGACTGATTTTTCCGACTGTTTTGAAAATAGTCGTTGGAAGCCTTTGACAATGCTTGTTTTATAGAAAACAGAGGTTGAAGTCATTTTTTAAAAATGTAATTTGTATTTTCTAACTACAGCCTTTAAAAAAAACCCAGAATAGAGAATAAAGAAAACTAAGTAAAAAACAACCAATTCCCAGAATAGAGAATAAAGAAAACTGGGTAAGATCACATTATAACGCCTTGTATATATATATATACACACATCCAGCAATATATTTCTATAATCAAGTATGTGCTCCAAACAAAACATGATTATAAATCAAATTATACACATCCAGCAATATATTACTACACATCTTCTATCTGTAGTAAAAGATGTCCTACCAAAAGGTCTTGAATCAAATTAATATATTCGATTGTGTAGGGTTCATCATTACCAAAAATCTACAGGAAAATTGAAGAATAAATTAATATGTATCAATCAATTTAATGAAATAACTAACAATTCAACTACAAGAATAAAAATGAAAATCATTTGAGAATAAAGAAATGATCACTTGTTCAAAATTTGAAGTAAGTGTACTAACAATGATGTTATACATATAAAGTAAAACGTAGTATCCGGACTTAGTTTTCCCTGGCTGCCGAGGGCACTATACATCAAAAGAAAATGGTAAAAACGAACAAAAACAAAAATGAAGTGATTTTCAATTAAAGAATTTGAATTTAAATAACTTACTTTCCGTCGGAACCACTTTGTGTTACTACCTTTACCTTTGCACTTCCTACCCATTAAATAATATGTCTTGAGTGCACTATCATTAAAATGAAAATCATAAGACATTAAAAAAATTTATTCAAGTAAAAAACTAATGATTTACAAACAACTTAACTTAACTGTTGAAAATGGTTTTTATCTCTTCATTTGGCTTACGATCAAAGGAATCAAACTAAAAGATGATGTTGATGAAGGGGAAAGCAATACATAAACTCCAATGATAACTATAATAACACACATATATACATATATATATATATATATATATATATATATATATATATATATATATTAAAATGAGGTTAGATAATATGATACTTCTTAATTTAACAAATTGAGTATGCCTTAAATAGATAAAATTAAGTCTCTGTACTCACGTGTAGCATATAAATTCAAAGGCTTTTAAGACGAATAATTCCACGCACATTGCTTCTGTTAGATTTCCTTGTCTAGAGGAATAATTCCATGGACATTGCTTTTGCAGACAAGAAAAGTAACCCTAAAAAACACTTGTTGGCCAATTGGGTAGTCTTAAGTGCAAATATATTCTTGACTACTAAAGATTCATTACCAACTGTGAAACCTACAAGCACATTTCATTGATTTAATTCTACCCTTGAGAAAAACCAGAAAGAAAAAAATAAAAATAAAAAAGTGATATCAAACCGAAACACCTCTTACTACAACTTGGTGTGTCGGCGTTGAGCTTAACAAACAAAAAGTGATTAGCTGACCAAAACTAGCTTGTCGAGAGAGAAAATTGAAGCAGCGATGAGAAAACACAACAAACACTACCGATAGAACAAGAGTTATCAAGACAAGAAGAGAAGTTTAGAGAGGGAAATTCAATTTTCAGTGCAACGAAGACAAATTTTGGAGAGCAAGTTTTAATTAGTAAAAACATTTTTTAGACTGGATATTTCTAAACATAGGTCTTAAAATATAACATTTTAGACCTATTATAAGTAAAAACATGTCTTAAAAGTATGGATTTTTTTCATTAAAAAAAATGTAATATTGTTAAGATCGGATGCTTATAATATCCGGTCTTAAAATTTAAAAAATTTTATTTAAAAAAGAGAGACTTTTAAGACCGAATATTTTCAAAATACGGTCTTAACAGTAAGAAAATTTTCTCATAAAAAGGTAATACTTAAACATGTGTTTTACAACATTCGGTCTTAAAATTCTCGCCTTTAATTGTTTTTTTTTAAAATGTTGCTGAGCAACACAAACAACATAATCAAGAACAAAGACAGAAAGAAAAAGGCAATTGAAAATGAATAACAAAAGAGGTCAACAAAGTCTCGCCTTAAATTTTTTCATACTGATAATTTTGATGAGCAACATAAACAACATAGGTCAAGAACAAAGACAAAAAGAAAAAGACAATTGAAAGTGAACAACAACAAAGGTCAACAAAGTCTCGCCTTAATTTTGTTATATTGATAATGTTGTTGAGCAGAAACAACATAGTCAAGAACAAAGGCAAAAAGGAAAAGGAAACTGAAAATGAATGATAAGAGATTGAGGTAAAAATGATGAAACTGTCTCGCTTTAATCGTCTGTGTTATTCGAGTCAGTGGATTCGTCAAAGATAAGATAGTGAGAGTAGCATCATAGTTCCGCTGGAGATCAACAATGCGCTGTATAAGAGAGGCGAGATGAGCATCATAGCCAGAAATAGGGTGTTGGCTAGCATATGGCTGTGAGGGTTCTCTGCTAGGCGCGTTGGGAATAGGTGGCTGGCCTATCGCTTGTTCACTTAGAGTGAGGTGAATATCAGCATAATCCTTTGGAATAATGCCGCATCTAATGACTCAGAACTCCACCGACAGAATAGCTTGAGAGCGTGTTTTAGGCGCCCTCGATATAAATATGGGTGTTGAAGCATCAAACATACCCCTACGTGCGATTATCTTGTACCTCAGCATTGTTTGTTTAGAGAGGACGATTAGGGAGTTGGGGCAGAAAGGATTAACAGGGAGGGAGGGAGGAGTTAGGGAAAAGAGGTATGAAAATGGAGTAAATATGAATGGAGTAAGACATGTATTTGAGGAATAGGTACTTTACAGGTTGGAGTGTGTGGCAAATGCAGAGCAGGTACTGGTTGAAGTGGAGGAGTAAAATGGAGAGATGTTCGTGATGCAAAATTTGTAAAGACTTTTAAGACCAGTTGTTTATAATATCCGATCAAAAAGTAAAACTATAAGACATTTTAGATCGGTTGTATCTTAATATTCGGTCATAAAAGTAACATGTCAAGACTTTTTAGACTGGTTGTATACAAAATCCGGGCTTGAAAGTCCTGTCGTTTCTTTGTACTTGGTGTTCATTGTTTCAAAGTCTCTTCAGCTTCCAAGTAAACTTCCTAATTATGCGTCTCCTCGAAATCTGCGGCCACTTCAATAAATGTAATTAATTAATCTTCATATGTCTTAATGTATTTAAGCTCCTCGTTACTAAACACTTCCTCTCGTCTATAAAATATCATTATGAGGTCTAATTCTGTTCGTCCTCCTTTTTCTTCTTCTCCTTTACAACCTTTACCGCCTCCTCTACCACCTTCAGCAAAGTAGTCGCTTCAGCATCTGCATGAGAGGGTGGATCATATTGACCAATGCCTCAGAAGTTTGTACTAGCTGCTCTACACCATCAACTACAAGCTTAACCTTATACTCGACGCCAATGATGTCGAGTAAAATCGTTCAGACGACCCCTTTTGTTCCTTTTCCCCTTCTTCCTCCAATGATGAGATGGAAGATTAAGGGTTTTATTTATTTATTTAGTACTGATGTTGCCGTTGATCGGGCAACATAAAAATATTATGAATGAAAAGAATATTTTAATTTCCAAACTTCATCTTGTTCGATCTTCATATTGATCACGACTCTTTCATCATTGTTCGGCTATTTTTTAATAATATTTTTTTTTTGTGATTTTTAATTATATCCATGCTAATATGAACTTTTTATTTACACGGGATAAGGTGAATTTGTAAAATCGGTGAGTTTGTTGAAAGATGTTCAAATGTTGAGACACAAAATTAAAATTTGTAAAGACTTATAGGATCAGATGTTTCTAATATCCGATCATAAAAGTAAGACGTCAAGACTTTTTAGACCGTCTGTATCAAATATCCTGTCTTAAAAGTATAGCCTTAATTTTATTTCCTGTTAAAAAACGTAAGACTTTTAAGACCAGATATTTATAATATCCGGTCATAAAAGTGTTCCAACAAGACTTTTTAGACCGGTTGTATATAATATCCTGTCTTAAAAGTATTGTCATTATTTTTTTAGACCTAAGTTTTTTAACATCCGGTCTAACTGTTTAAAATTTTCACTTATGTACTAAATTTCTTCATTTTACCCCCATCCAATTTTTCCAGCAACTAGATGACACAGTAAATTGTTGGAAAAGAATAAACAAATGTATTAATTATTGAAAATGAATACATCCAAATGTACAATTGTTCATTTACAGAAGATGATTGATACATATTCAAATAAATTCACAACATTATATTTTTCTTACAGTATGAGCTCATAAATGAATTCACATATACATTTGCGGATGAACTCAATATCTTCTTCAGAAAAGGGCACAAAAAGTTCAAACATCTGTAACATTAAAGATAAAAACTGAATTAACTTGCGTGATAGCTTAAATAGGTATATATATGTAATATTAAGCCAGAAAGATCATATATGTAATGTCAAATACATTTACCTCTTAACTGAATTCAGTCATACCTTGCGTGATAATGTTATATATGTGCCTCAAGACGTAAAGGCCATATAAGTTGGATTCTTGTGGTTGCCTACGAGTCTAACAAAGAATATGACATAATTAAAATTGAATAGAACATATATAGCTTATTGACCAAGTTCATAAACCAATGTCCAAATATGTACTAACCTTTGGTACGATCTATTTAGGGTGTTTGACCTAATGCCAATGCTTACCACCTCCAGCGTTTTGGAATGTCCTCATTGCCCTATCATCAAAATCACAAATTTATCCATAATGGTCACTAAAAATTAACAGCAGACAATTCACACCAGTCAATCAAAATCACGTGCTTATGAGTTCATGGTCTGCTTCAATTCATTCCTTGGTTGGTTGTGAAGGGAGCATATATAAGAGGATCACAATATAATTATTCTTGCATAAGAGCACCAACTGCCAATGGCTACTAAAAATTCATAGTATACAGGAACTCAGTGATATGTAACATAATTAAGTGAATTGCAGACAGGAAATGTGATATGTACCTGTGTATATATGGTGCCAAGTAACACGTAGGCTTGGTTTCACTGAGCCTATGTGATATGTAGCGGTGTCTCGACATCGAGGTATGATATTTTGTTATTTTGTCTGGGCACATGAATAAAAAATCATTGCTTTTACCCAAGGAAACCAACCTATGATGCATGTACCTACAATAATACAATCACACAACTTATAACGGCTTAATACTATTGTTAAAATATGTACTCATAGAAGAATATACTTACTTTGAAAATACTAGCATAATTGCATTAGTAAGCTTCTGTTTAGTAGCTATCAGTGATATTATATCCATCTTATCAATGTAAACCAGTAGCGTTGACATGCCTACAACTTCATTCACAGGGCATGTTATAAGTTCAAAAGATGCATCGAATGCCATAAGGATGATTTCTTTCTTAGCATCCACCATAGGCTACAAACTTCTTTAGGGCGTGGAGCTACAGAAGGGGTTTTGATCTGGATTTCCTTATCTCCATCAGAAAATGTACAAGGTTCTTTGGCTTCCAGATGAAGGTTCCCTTAACATCACTCACAATGGTCAGATCACCAGTTGAGATAGGGATAGGTGCATCAGTAATAATCACCTTTTCAATTGACTCTCTCACTTGATCATTTGGAATTTGTTGGTGGTGTACAGTTAATCCCAAGTTGTGGACAATCCCATGTGTAAATAATCGTCTCTTAGGATCCTCCATAAACATGTCACAAGGTTCAACAAGTCTAGGACCCTCTACTGTCCAATATTGCAGCAATTCCTTTTGGTGTTCTATTGCATAAGTACATGTAAATGTGCTATCGGAACACTGGTCTCTTGATGTGAGCTCACAATCATATCACCATTCCTCCTTCATCTTGCTCATGCATGTTAGACCTGGCTATCACCCAAGAGGGGAGGGTGAATTGGGTGTTCGATAAAAACTTTAGGAACTTTGAAAATTTTTTCGAAACTTATTGAAGGCAGTTTGTATGATGACAATAATAATTTATAAAGCGATAGTCAGTCATTCAAATATATATGCTGGAAATATAAGAGATGAGGGAAAAGAATATGCAAACTGTGATTTATAATGGTTTGGCCCAATCCATGACGACCTACGTCCAGTCCCCAGGCTCCTCCTGAGATTTCAATCCACTATCTCCCTCAAGCTTTAATCGGGTGCTTGAGAACCACTACAATCCCACAAGTTTAGCCGGGCACTTGTGTAGCCTTTACAAATCTCTTACCGAGATACTCTCCTTATACACTGTAAGGATACAATTACACACTCTGTAAACGAAGGATGATCCTCTCACTCTAGGACTCACTCCCTCTTACAAGTTGTAATTGATACACCCGCACTTAAGGTTCCAAAACCTTAAGATTTTTACAACTAAAAGAATTAATCGGTGTTTAAGAACTCCTCACTGAGTAGATGAATGCTAATCACTGAAGTACATAATCGATCATCTCACTCTCTACTATAAACTATATAAACATTGAGAACAAAGTGTATGAGTTAAGCGTATATTCAAAATGATGGCATTTCGGCAGTGGATGCTCGTGTCTCCATTTGTTCATTTTGAATCCTTCTCCTTTTTATAGTTGATGGAAAGCATTCGACCATTGAGCAATTCTTCCCATTTAGGATATGATCGTTGAGTGTCCGTTGGAAGTAGCCGTTGAGTCTCGGTTCTGTGAACTGCATTTAATGCTCTTCTGACATAATTTGCTTTCTGCTAATTTGTTGTTTAATCCATGATAAAATCATCTGAAACTCATTAACAAACTGATTAAAAGCAATTAGGATTAGTAATGAGTAACATTATGAAGTAATGGGATTAAACATAGTGATTTATAGTTTTCGCAGACGATGATTTGAAAACAGAGGAACCTTGCTCTAGCAACAATTCATGCTTGCTCGGGCAAGCTTCTCATGACTTGGTTATAAATGATCTTGCTCGTTGATGCTCGAGCAGGTTTATTTTCCTTGCTCGGGCATAGTCCTCGAGCATGATGTTTTATGTGCTCGGGGAGGCTTTTCAATATGCAGCAAAAATCACTTCCTTTCGATGTTGCTCGAGCTAGCTTGAAATCTTGCTCGGGCAAACTCCAAGCAGAGGCGATATAAAGAGAAAGACTCAGTCTTCTCGGGCAAGCCTTTCTCCTTGCCTGGGCATAATGCTCGGGCAAGCAAATTTTCATGCTCGGGTAAGGTTCCCTTGTGTGGGAGCAAGCACTTCAGATCAATGATGCTTGGGAAAGCTTTTCTGTTTGCTCGGGCAGCTTGCTCGGGCAAGCATTCTTCTCTGCTCGGGCAAGACTACCTGACTTGGAGATTTTTGCTTCTATCTCGATGTTTCTCGGGCATACTTCATAAGTATACTCGGGCAAGGTTCAGTTTCTGGAATAGCTGATACGATGCTCGGGCAAACAATTATCTTTTCTTGGGCATGGTGCTTGGGAAAATAATTTATCTTGCTCGGGCAAGACGTGTTTGAAGATCTTATATTTGCCTTTGGCACGATGTTGCTCGGGCATGATTGTTACCTTGTTCGGGCAAGGTCATGCTTCTTGACGCTTTCGAAGGTTGCTTGGGCATGATTACTTTGACTTCCTCCAGAGGACCCGATGTTGCTCGAGCATAGTTACAACCTTGCTCGGGCAAGGTCATGCTTCTTGACGCTTTTGAAGGTTGCTTGGGCAGGATCACTTGTACATCATTTTGATAGCAATTTCCAGCGAGCATAACGTCTTCGGTAAAAATCCAAATTTAGCAAATAATCCAATCTCAGAAAGCTCTTCAAATATTCCTTCCATCTCAATAAGAATCAACTCCAAACTAGTTGTATTTCTTCCATTAACATCAGATGAGTGGAGGTTGTTCTTGATCAGCATTTTCTGCAACATCCTGAACAGACCGTCAACTTCAAAACACCATATCTCCTTCAACTGATCTTTTTTTTTTCATGGTTTTGATGTTCTTGGAAAGGTATGTGATTCTAGTTTCAGATGGAACCGGTTTAAACTCAATTGGATTTGTAGAGTGTGAGATACACCCAAAATACCGAAGCTTGTTCTGGACTGTGACGTGAATTTCACTTTCAACTTAGACAAATCATAGCTCTCTCATATGACTCATTTGGACTTTGATTTTATATAAAAATGACGCATTGAGAGTCTAGTTTCATATTCCACTGATTTCATGTCAATCCAATTCCTGGTTTGGGAGATATCGTCAAATTACCGAAGGTCGCCAGAAACAGAGCTGAAAAGAGGAAGCTGAAGAATATTGTTGCTCGAGCAAGGGTGATTTTCTTGCTCGAGCAAGAGCAAATTTTGAGCGAAATTGGGCTGGAAATGCACCTTGCTCGAGCATAACTTTTGTTGTGCTCGAGCATGACACTGTGCATGCGGAAAAAGAGCTGAAATTACATAAATGCCCCCAACAAACTAGTATTCATCCGGAAGCTTGAACTTGCTTGTTTTAACTCCGAATTGAGTCGTTCCAACTTCTATTTGATCACAGAGACTTGAATATTGATATTCTCATGATATTTAACAAGTTATTCTTTCTTCAAACTCCATTCTTGATCATTCTCTATAATTTAATTTGGACTAACCTATAATAAACAAAGTATTTAGTCAATGTATATGATATAAACTTTTTGCTCTAGATAATGGCATCAATATAAGACATCATCAAAACTAAGCATAACTAACAATGCAGGCTTCAAACATTATAGTCAATAAAGCTTCTGCCTCTATCCTTGCTCGCACCGCTTCTTCCAATCTAATGGCCAACAAATGTTCTATCTCTTCCTGGGTAACCACACTTGCTTTATGGTATTTGGATGATCCAAAGTAATTCCTTAGGCATACCCCTCCTCCAATTCCCTTGACACGACCCGTATGATTGAGTTTTCTTATAGTAATGATTAGAATATCATTTCCTCCGTCCGACAAAAATGATACATCTGCTTCATTTTTTTAAGTTCATCCTGTAAGATATAGATAACGTGAAGCTTAGTAATGAAACTTGTTCAGTAACTCAAAAATAACAATAATGATACTTACAATTTTTTCAGCAACTATACAATTTTGTTCACTCATATAAGACCCGTAACTCTTTCGACGAGCATACAACCATTTTTCTTCGCTATGTATTAGAGATGGTGGATCACATATTGTAGAAGAATTGGATTCAGCTTCTTCGTCCAATCTCTTTCGCTTGGCCGCCATCAACTCTTTTTCAACCTTTTCATAACCTCCATCAGACATTGTATGAGGGCAATAATTCTTTCTACCGTACTCTTGTGCTTTTTCCTTTTTTTCCCCTATGAATAAGAATTCAAAATAAACACTCATTTACTTATTTTTGCAAATAAACAACAAGAGGAAAGAGCTATCAAGATTCTACTAGGAAAAATCAAGAGCATTCCATGACATCACAATCGTATGTAGAAGAACTTGCATAACCACAAGAGCCTGTAACTCTACAAATTGCAAAGTCACATGCTCTTGTGATATACTTTAAGTTCTTCCACAACAGTTGAAGAAAAGAAATGCTCTTGATTTTCCCTGACTGATCAATTAATTTATTAATTTCACACATATGATTTGAATAGATCAATGGCGAACTTTAATTGTATTACTCCATCTACAATCAAATTCACATAAGAATTAAGACATGCTTTGATGTAGGACAAAGGAAGGAAATGCCATTCTTTATGGTGGTGAAAATAATTTAGAAATTGAGAGAGTAGAGAACAAAACTTGAGGGAAAGAAAATTCATTAAAGTCCATCCCTATACTCCACCATTAATAAATTCTACCAAACTATTTACCTACCAAGATTAACCTGAAAGAGTTAGGCATAATTTGCATGAAGACACATAATTAGGCACAAAAAGACACATTTTGTGGGCTTAATTTTCTGCAACGTAACCTGCTTTTCTTTTATAATTACATGAAGCTGGAATTAACAAGTAGAAATAGTTTATTTTTCTTCTATTCACACACTAAACCATCTCAGTAACAAGATTGGATGAACACATGAACATATTACATATTTGCACAGCTTTTGGAGTATTCTGCATCAGAAAAAAATGTTGCAAGTGTTTTCATCAATATATGTATACTTACTGCAAGGATTAAGACAAGGTTGACCATCTTTAACCTCGATATGTTTGTCTTAAATGTCCAGCACAATACGACCCTGTCTTATTTTTCAACGTCTCACTGTCAGGAACATTGTATGTCAACTGAATATAGTTCGAAATATGATCCTTTATCTATTGATCAACATTTTTCCACTCATCTATCAAGATGCTAGGCTTGTTGCATGCTAGGAGACTGACATAACTCCTATATTTGCTTGCATTAGGGATAATAGGTTTCCAATATTTATCAAACTGAATCTCGATCTTCCATTGGCAATCCAACTTAGGGCAATCTCTTTCAATCATGTGGTTCTTCTACCACGCCGTAAAGGCTGATTACCAGGCTCACTTTGAGATGTGCCCGGGTTGCTTTAATTCACATTAGTAGCTAGCGTGCCTTGAAAATGACTTGATTCATTTTCTCTGTTCATTTTCACAACAGGAAAAGGGGTGGTGGGAGAGGTGAATGCCTGAGGAAATGAGAAAGTAACAAAGGCTGGTGGTGGTGGGCAAGGAAGAGAGTTTCATGATAGGAAGAGAGGTTCAGAGAGAACAATTTCAGGTTTCAGCGCGAAGAAGAGAGGATACAGTGAGCGATTTTTATTTTGATGCTATTCCTTTAAACCAGATATTTTTAACTACCGGTCTTAAAAGTTCACCTTTTAGACTGGTAATGCTTAACATTCTGTCCTAAAAATAATGAATTTTTCATTATTTTTTTCTTCTCTTTTAGACCCGGTCATTAAAATTTTCATATTTTAGACCCGTTGTTAATAACTATCGGTCTAAAAAGTAATTGACATTTTACTTTTTTTAATAAATTTTTAGACCATTTTCTAACCGGTTGTTTGGGAGACAGGTCTAAATAATATATTTTAGACCTCATATTAAAGGAATTGGTCTAAAGAGTTCTTTATATTTATGAAATCGCTACTGGTTATACTTTTTAGACCTGATCCTCTATAATTTGATCTAAATATGACAGTCTAAAAGCCCATTTTTTGTAGTAGTAAGTTGACCTGATGATTCAAGTCACTCGAGTGCAATTTGAAGCACTCAAGTGATTTAAGTATTTTTGGAAAAACTTGAATTAGCAAGTCACTCGTGTGATGATTTCTCACTTTAAGTGAAGCTCTGTAGTGATCTTCTCTACCTTCGAAAAATCACTTAAGTGATGGTTTTAACACTCGAGTGATAACCAAGCAAGAACTTGATAATCAAAGAGGATTACTCAAGTGATAATAAATGTACTCGAGTGATGTAGCTTTACCTTCAAAATTTCTGCAAGTCACTCTACGAAAATCTGATGTTGTCTAGATCACTCGAGTGATGGGGTAAGCACTCAAGTGATTAAATATCACTTACAAGTATTTGCAAGTAAATCGCAAACAATTTGAGAGTTGGTGATCTGGTGAAGCAGATCACTCGAGTGACAGATTTGTACACTTGAGTGATATGCTTAAAATCACTCAAGTGATGTGATGATCACTCAAGTGATGACATTTACTTGCGAGTCACTGTGAGTCACTTGCAATTAAAATGAAAGTAATGTGATCTTCTAATAAGATCACTCGAGTAATCCATAATCACTTGCAAACTTCAACAAGCGATCTAAAAATTCACTCAAGTTATCCGGTAGTTTCTAAACCTTTTAAAAACAATGGAGGATCACTCAAGTAATAATCTTTTTCACAAATAATTACTACAAGTGACTATCAACTCTTTGATCGCTTGATCACTACTCGAGTGTTAGAGCAATAACTTGATTGATAAGGAATCACTCAAGTGATCTTAAGTCACATTTGAGTGGAAATTCTTCAAAACTTAGAATTAGTGTCTCGATGATTGTGATATCTATCATAAACATCATGATTAACATTATAATCTCTTATACTACTAAATTTTATTAATCATATTTATGTATAAGCTTCAGGTGATTAATCTCTGAATTAATTTCAAAATCAAGAAAAACATATTTGTGCTTCCTCTAGCCTTCTTCTTAACAGGTAAACCACTTGAGTCCCCCTCATCTAGGGCAGCCATGTTCCTTCTAGGAAATCAAAGTGAGTTAAGATAAGTAAATTACAATTAAATGAATAAAATAAACAAAATAAATTGTAAGAAAATTACACAGTCTTATTTTATTCTTGAAAATCTTTATGTGCTTTCCAATATTCCTTCATAATGATCATTTCTAGTTGTATATTCTTCATCATTTATGAATTCTACTTCACTTGGTATAGGTGGATGTGTAGTGAAAGGTGGTGTCTCACCAAGATTCAAAATTAGATAACCATGATTTTGTTTTTTACTTTGGAGTACAATGGACAATTTTTTATTTGGATGATCAGTGACATAAAACACTTGTTTTACATGACTTGCTAGAATAAATGGCTTATCTTTATAATCAACTCTATGACGATTAACTAAGGTAAATCCGAATTGATCTATTTCAATAGCATTATTGTTAACCCACTGACATTTGAATATAGGAATTCTCAACTTGGTGTAGCTTATCTCCCATATGTCTTCAATAACTCCATAATAAGCCATGAATACCAATATGGGGCTTTTGTCCTTTAAACTAGAAAAGTGTATTGATTCAGCTACCACCATCACCATACTATTTTGCATAGTACTTCTATCATCTTGGGCTTTTGCATAGAAATAATACCTATTTATATCATAACCGCTCCAAGTAATGACCTCAAAAGAAGGCCTCCAAGCTTGCCATTTGGTTGTCTCAGAGACACTGGTCTCGTGTGAAACCTTTTCCTTGAAGCACTTTATGAATGTCTTGTTTTGTTCATTAGCTATCTTTTCATGTCATTTTTTCTTAGATAGATTTGCTTTAAACTCTTTATGTGTTTATCTGAACTTCTTCCATATTATTCAATAGATACAAGTATGCTTGCAGCATCTCTTAACGATGCATACTCTTCACTTTGAGCCCTCGTGTTCCCTAACTTCTACCCTTTTCATTATGAGATTGCACCTTCACCTTGATAGATATTCTTTGCAAAAGTTCATAGCCTCTTCAACTATATATCTATCAACAATTGAGACTTTAGGTCGATAAGGACTTTTAGAATACCCTTTTCAGTTCATGTATCTCTTAAAAGGGTACATCCACCTTAGATAAATTGAGTCACATAGTCTTATCTCCCTTACCAAATGAACTATTAAATGCATCATTATATCAAAAAATGAAGGAGCAAAATGCATATCTAGTTGGGATAGAATATTATAACCCTCATTTTCCAATTCATCAAAGTTTTCAATGTCAAAAACTTTGCTAAAAATAGCATTAAAGGAAAGACACAACCTTGTTATCATGCTTCGCATATCATCTTTCATAATGCCTCTAATATCTACTGGTAATAGTTGTTGCATCAGTATGTTGAAATCATGGAATTTTATTCCCACTAACTTCATATCTTCCATTGACACAAGCCTTCTACATTAGAAGAATATTCTTGTGGCACCTTAATGCCATGCAAACATCCATACTTTCTAGTCTTTTGACAATGTATACACTGCTGGCTCCATATACAATCTCTTACCATCATCTCTTAGTTGTGGATGTAGTTGTTCTCTTATCCCATTTCAACCAAGTCTAGTCTTGCATTAATTCCATCTCTAGTTTTCCTTGGTATGTGAAAAAGCATACTAACAAAGCCATCACATACATTTTTATCCACATACATCATATCAATATTGTGTCTCATATCAAGACTATGCCAATATGGAAGATTAAATAAAATTGACCTATTCTTCCTTATATTCTTCTTACCCGTAGTCCTCTAATTCTTACTAAAAGTGACATTGATTCTTTCCACCTAACTATAAACCTCCTCTCCAGTTAATGGCTTTGGAGCCATTCCATTCTTTGAAAAACCATTAAAAGTCGTTTTTAGCCTATGGTACAGGTGGAACTGAAGAAGAAATCGCTTATGAACAAGGTAAACAAGTTTTTCTTCTGTGCTTAAGTTCATGGAAGTGTGTATTTGCTTCGCATATTGGACATGATTTATGCCCTTTCATACTATTCCTTGACAAGTTTCCGGATGCAGGAAAGTCGTTGCACATGGCTTAAAGGACTCCTGCTTAGATGCATCAAACACATCTACGCCATCCTTCTAAAACTTATTTAAGTCCTTTATCAAAGGTGCCAAGTAGACATTGATAATATTCCCTGTCTATTTTGGTCTTGAAATCATTACAAAAAGCATCATATACTTGCATTTCGTACACAACCAGGGAGGTAAGTTGTAAATCACTAGGAGAATTGGCCATGCACTATGTGTACTACAAAGACTACCGTAAGGATTGATTCCATTTAGGCAAATCCCAAACAAAGGTTTCATGGCTCGCTGCCGAATCCAAGAAACATTTAATTTATTTTCCTCTATTGTTGAGAGTCAGCCGGGTGCCGAAGGTATTTTCCATCACATATTCTCTCATCAGAATGCCATCTAAACTTATTTCATTCTTTCGCATTAGCATACATTCCCTTAAACCGAGGTATAATTGAAAGATACCATAAAACCTTTAAAGGTTGCCTTTTAGTTGTCTCATCACCATAAGCACTATTTTTCTTCACTTTGTATCGTGAAGTTTTACATTTCAGACACTACTCCTTCATACTTTTTTTTATGTACAATACATAGTCAATAGGGCAAACATGTATCTTTTTATACTCCATATCAATCGTAGACAAGATTTGCCTGGTCTTATACATACGATTTGGAAGAACATTATCCTCTGGAAACATATCAAACAACAATTCAACTAATAATGTGAAACTACTATATGTCCACCCACAAGTTACCTTTAAGTTGACCAAATGCAAAATAGTTGACAAGCATGTATACTTAGTATACTCAGGGTGCAAAGGTGTATCTGCATCATTTCGCATACTGTCATATACATGCGATTGTGCAAAATATTCTACCTTAAAATCATGAATCATTTTCTCCATTCTATCATCTTCTACGAAATTCAAAACTTCCTTCTTACTCGACGCATAATCAGTTACTTCATCACCATGCCATATCCACCTTGTGTACCAAAGATTTATTCCATCACAAAATAAGTGATATCTTATATTATCAATATCCAATTGACTCTCATTTAAACACTTGACACAAGGAAAAAATACTTCCCGTTTTTAATAGGTGAATTCATTTTAGCAAATTCAATAAACTTTCCCACCATATTCTTATATTCTTCACTAGTTCTCAATGCATCCATCTAACTGTGATCCATTTTATTATCACCTAATCCATTTTCAACAGTATTCAAGTTTAGAACAATGGGTTAAATACCATTTTTACCATGAAAGTTTATCCTAAGGAGCACTGGTCACCTAGAAGATTTTTTTGTCTCATTTTTGCCCTGGACGTTAACCAAACGGAGCAAAGATGGCCAAGAAGTTTTTTTAGGATCAAATTTTCCCTGAAAGTTTTTTTAGGAGCAATTTTGCCCCTGAAATTTACAAAGAAGAGCAACAATTCAATGGTCAAGATCAATGGATGTGCAAGATTGCTATGTTTTTAAACTTCCAAGGCAAAAATGAGACCAAAAAAACTTCTAGGTGACCAGTGCTGCTTAGGCTAAACTTCCATGGCAAAAATGGTATTTAACCCTTAGAAAAATTGTCATTATGACATGTGAATATGGGTAAAGGAAGGGGATACCTTACTCATTTTTTTTTTTAAATTTTATCGGTAATCCCCCTTAAAAGTAAGAAATCCAAAAATTTCATCAACAACCCAATTCAACTTAATTTAAACAAAACTAACTGATAAAGCAATTCAAGATAATATCAACAATTTAATCCAACAATTTCATCAATTCAAGTTCATAACGCCTCTAATAGCTCAACCAATGCAAGCTACTTGAATAACGGGGTACTAGGACAATCCACCAACGTAACTCCATCCCCTGCGGTCCAAAGATGAAAATCTTGGTAATATTCTAAACCATTTATGAACTTCACAATAAATATGATTAAAACTTTTATAGTACCTACATAAAATAAGTAGTCATGCTACAACTAAAAAATTGGAGTTTGATAAAATATATAATAAAGATATCCAAACAAGAACAGTCCCAACGAAAAGGCAGAAAAATTGGGTTGGTAAATAATACTACTCTTACACTTCATAATAAGACCTGATCCATGAAAGATTGAAAGAAAATCATGTATTAGTTTAAGTATAAAAATATTTTATTCATTAGACGTCATAGAGAATTGATAGTTCAAATTTGTTTCAATCCTAAGAATAGAAATAATGTGTATAGGAATAAGACATTTTACAATAAGAATAAAGTAAATACAATCATAGAGCAAAATAAAAAAGCCAGAGGTTGTAAGTTCTTACCTTTAGGACAACTTTGGCAGAGAGGAGGACTAGAGGATAGGGCATCGACAACTTTAGCGGAGAAGAGGGCAAAGGTTTGATGTGAGGCTGGAGATCGCATATGAGGTTTAAGAGGGGGCCAAACGATGTGGTTGTCATTCTAAAAAGGAGCAATAGCTGGAAGCACGAGAGATGACAAGAGCTGACGATAACTCTGTTAGAGAGGCGATGAAGGTTGGAGAAAAGGGGGCAGTACAAAGTGATTTGGTTTGACTAGGGCTCAGAGGTGGATTAGAGATGGAGAAGAAGGGGGCACTAGAGAGACTGAAGGAGAAAATGTCGAAGGCGAGAGAGAGAGAGAGAGTACAAGATACAAGTTCAAACAATATGAATAGGTGTAAGTTTCAACAACTGTTTTTGAAAAAACAGTCGTTGAAATTAAACTTTCATTCCATAGCTTAGAATTTAGAAGTTGGTTTTCTCTAATAATGAAAAGCAATGAAAAATATTTGTTTTTGGATTTTTTTTTTAAATATAAAAAGGGGGTGGATTATATGAATGCAATAATATGGACGCTTTCTTGAGGTCGGACATTTATAAAAGGCTTTAATTCATTCAAAAGGGAATTGGGATAGTGAATTGGATTAGCACAATCTTTCCTTTTATGCAAGATCAATTTAATGGAACAACTTAACACTAACATGCAAGATGCTCAACACTAAATAACTCACAATAACACACAAGAATATTTGTCTCAATACAAGCTATACCAATAGAATCATTGAACAATAACAAATTCAACAACTTAATATTGAATAACTCAAATAGAAACGTAAATTGAAATATCAAAGTACTTAATTACAAAATTCAATTCAAAATCACAAACTTAGCTCAACATAAATGGAGTATGAAGCTCAACTTTACACTACAAAGCCACATACATCTAGAATTAGGAAAACATTGCTAAATAATGGAAAATACATCAATGGAACGAAATGTAACTCCCCTTTGAAGAGCCAAAGCTTGAATCCTACATCTACTTTATCTCAAGAGAGCTTTAAAGTGTCAGCCACTCATGGAAGAAGAAGAGGTTTCAAAATGTTGCAATAAGTCCTTGGCCAGGAGAAGGGAGGAAGTGTGCAAATTTTGTGTGAGCAAGAGAGGGAAGTGATGGTTTTGGAGTGAAGAAGAAGAATAGATCATCTAGAGGAGTTGTGAAGCTGAAGCTTATACCCGGATGAAGAAATCGCCCACCTCCTCCTCCTTTAGGTGCAGAACATGATCCCCTTTTGTGGCTCCCTCAAAGTTATGCATTTTTTTGCCTCCAATTAAGTGAGGATGGTGGCTACACTTGACTCCTAGAATTAGGTTAAATGTGGGTTGTGGTTATGAAGTAATTAGGCTTAAGTAAGTGATATTGGACTTAAAAGAAAATGTGCAAAGCTTGATACATGTTGGTCCACATAATCACCTATATATTTAAATAAACAAAAGTATAATCATATGTCCATATAAATAGGAATTATTCAAGATTCACAATTATTAGCAACATATAATATTTTAGTCCATTTAATTCCCAAAATACGCTTGTGACTAAATATGCACTTTGACACTTAATTATGCCCAATAATCCTACTAAATACCTTTAAAATGATGAGAATTAATGTATCAAAATATGGTCTTATCATTGTGCATCTTTTTATCGAGCAGGGTGTCAGAAGGCCGAAGGAGGAGATTCGTGAGGTGGTTTACAAGAAGCTTTTGGTGTAAGCCGATTTCTTCTACTCTTAGTAGATCTACTGGTTGGATATCATGAACGAGATGCTGTCAAGGTCGTGGGGTTGGTTGTTTCTTAACAAGAAGCATCTAGAGGTCCTGGCAATCCATAGGTTTAATGTTCAGTCTCCTCCTCCTTCTGCCGATGACGATGGTGTTATTAACTCTAGTAAGCCCTGTGATCCTACTCCCCTTCTTGATAATTAGCCTTAGGATAATTAGTTGTCTTTATTTATGATTTAGGACAATTGTAAGAAAATTTGGACATTTGTATTTTCATTTATGTAATTTCTTGTTCCAAATAGAACTTATCCAAAAAAGTTTGAAAAATAAATAACAACAGTTTGTAGCAGTTTCTTAATAGAAACCGCTACAACGTGTAACTTATTATTTTAAAAGAATATGTTTATATTTGTAGCGGTTAAAAAACCGCTACAAACTTTCTTGAAAGTTGTAGCGGTTTTCGCCAAATAATTGGTAGAAAGTGTGTAATTTTAAAATTTGTATATTTCATATCCCGCAAAAGGTCATGAAATTTGTAGTGGTTTTTGGAAAATAAGGGCTACAGAGTGTGTAATATTGAAATTTGTATTTCGTATCTTTCAACGATCATGAAGTTTGTAGCAGTTTTAAACAATTAACTACTACAAAGTGTGTAATATGAAATTTGTATATTTCATATCCCATCAACACTCATAAAGTTGGTAGTGGTTTTAAACAATTAACCATTACAAAGTATGTCATTTTGAAATTTGAATATTTTGTATCCCACTAAAAGTCATGAAGTTTGTAATTGCCAAATGTGTTCTTAAGGAATGAAGCAACTTGAGATTTTTTCAGCCTGATGGATGAAACAAATCGTCCTTTGTATCAAGGTTGTCAAAAATACTTGAAATTATCTTTCTTGATCAAATTGTATCATATCAAGTGTTTATGTAGAATCACTAATAAGGGATATTGACGTTGTTGGAATTATTACAAGATGTATTTCCCAACGCAAAGATTCCTACAATGTTCTATGAGGCCAAGAAAATTATTAACAGATTAGGCTTGAACTACCAAAAATTAATGCATACCCTAACAATTGTATGATATATAAAGGAGATGATGCTAGCAAGGAGACTTGTAAGTGAAGTCACACATCGAGGTACAAGGCAACTCAAAAGGGAAAAAGCTGAAGAAGAAACCTGCAAAGATTCTCAGGTGCTTTCCTTTGAAGCTGCGGTTACAAAGATTGTTTATGTCGTCTAAAACAGCTGAGCATATGAGGTGGCATTAAGTTGAGAAGAATATAGATTGTAAATTAAGACATCCACGGGATGCAGAAGCCTAGAAAACGTTCGACTTAGACTTTCCATCTTTTGCAGATGACCCTAGAAATGTTCAGCTTACTTTGACAACCGACCGTTTTAATCCATTTGGGAATCTTAGCACAAGTTACAGTATTTGGTCGGTAGTCTTAGTTCTCAACAACTTGCCCCTGGATGTGTATGAAATAAAACTCCTTTATTTTGTTTATAATTATTCTAGGCAAAACGGCACTTGGTAGTGACATCGATGTGTATCTCCAACCGCTTATTATAGAATTGCTGGACTTGTGAAATGTTGGCATCAATACATATGACGTGTACGAGAAGACACTATTCAATTTGCTTGTAGCCTTGATATGGATAATAAGTGACTTTCCTAGCCTGGGAACATTATCTAGGTGAAATGTGCATATTGGGATAGCGTGTCCAGCTTGCACTTTTTACTTTGACTTAGTGAGCCTTCCCACAGTCAAAAGTGGTGCTTCATGGGTCATCAGAGGTTTCTCGATGGTAAGCATAAGTTTAGATTGCAACGAATCGTTTCAATAGGAAATCGGAAAAGAGAGGACTTCTTCAAACTTTATCCAGTGCATATATCCTATAGTAGCTTTAGGATGTTGAATTCGAGTTTGGAAAAATGATGATGCAATAAAAGTAGGAAGAAAGACTATCAAACTTCTACTTCTATGCCTCAGCTAGGGGTGGGAATAGGCCAGGCCTCTATCAGGAAGCCTGTAGCTTGACTTGTTTAGGGCCTAGTCTGACTTGGCTTGTTTGTTAAAAATGCCAAGCCAAGGTTTATTTAAAGGCCTAAATGTGTAAATAGGCCAGGCCTATTTTTTTAAGGCCTAGCCTGTAAGTCTTCAGGCCTGGCCTATTTACACATTAGATAAATGTAATTATATTTATATCATATAAATAACACAATTTTTTTTTTAAAAAAATTCTTATATTCTAATCTCAAAGTGGACAAAGTCTACTTATGGCCTTTAAGGCCTGCAATATGAGGCCTTTTTAAAGGCCTACATTGTAAGAAGGTATTTAAAAAGGCTTCAGGCTCAACCAGGCCAAATGAAGGCTTAGGCCTGAGCCTAAACAAGCCTGCATTTGAGCTCAGGCCTTTTGCCCTATTAATGGCTCAGGCCTGTTTAGCCAAAGCCTAGCCTGGCCTGGCCTGACCTATTCTCATGCCTAACCTCTGCAATGATGGAAGATAAGCATATTTTTCACTCTTTTATATTGGAAATCTAATTTACTTCGACATAGTTTTGATGTTATGCACATTGAAAAAATGTATACAACAATGTACTATACACAATGCTTAATAAATCTAGCAAGTCAAAAGATCATCTTCAAGCTAGGAAAGATTTGCGGGCCATTAGAGTTCGTGAAGACACGTGGCCATAGGAGCATGAAAAATTTCTACTTGCAAAATTCACCCTCAAAACTGAATAAGGAAATCTTTCTCACGATGTTGAAGAAAATAAAGTTCCTGATCGGTATTCAAGCAACATTTCATGATGTATTGACATGTAGGCTCAAAAGGTTGTTAAGCTGAAGAGTCTTGACTCACATGTTCTTATATAACATTTATTTACACTGGCAATAAAAAATACGCTGCCTCCCAATGTGTCCATCATTTTTGTAGAGCTGTGTTCTTTCTTTGGGAAGTTGTGTTCCAATGTTTTAATCGTTGCTGAGCTTGATCAGTTGCAACACAAATTCATTCTTACGCTTGGTTATTTGCAGATGATCTTTCCTCCATCCTTTTTCACTGTGATGGTTCACTTGATAGTCCACCTTGTTTATGAAACAAAGCTCGCTGGCCTAATTCAATATCAATGGATGTATCCTATTGAGAGGTACTAATTTTACATATGTGCATCAGCATTAATTTCTAAATTTTCTAGTCACACATTTCAACATTTATTAACATTTTTCCTTTTTTACTTTATAGTTTTCTTGGGAAATTGAAATCTTATGTAAGGAATAAGGCGTAGCTAGAAGGTTCTATAGCTAAATGTTATATAGGGGATGATGTCTTGTATTTCTATTGAAGGTATTTTGATGACTTTGAGACGTCTTTTAACTTACCGCCTTGTGTAGATGATTGTCCTGAACTTGAGCTATCATCAAGAGAGTTGTTAATCCCTCTTGTTGGTAAACTAGTTGGAGGAAGTAAGAACTTCAAATTAACAACAATTGAGAAGTTGCAAGCTGTAACATCCCATTTGAAAATGGCGGATTTTTTTTTTTTAAACGTTTCCAAATATTTCAAGCGAGTAATCGAGTAGAGCATTGGAGCGAGTAAGTAATTTACATTAAATTCAAAATATGGACCATAGTGTAAATGTATCGGATTACGATCATCCGAGAATTCTCAAAAGTTAAAGAAACTAAAGAAAACGTTAAATAATGTAGACACGTCTTGGCCTACTTCAGCCGCTTGCTTCGATCGCCAAACATCGGTCCTCCGGACCACGATGCTACTACCGAGATCCATTCCACATATGAATCTCGAGTAACGGTTAACCTTATGCTCAAATAAAAACAAGATACGTACAACATATATTCATTTCAATACAAGATATATCATCACAAAAGCAAACAGCAGATGTATGATCAATAACATGGACATAACATAAGCACAAAGCCGTATGTAAAGTATCTCTCTCGACTAGTTCTGCACATATCATTCCACATATGGATCTCAGGTAACGGTTAACCTTATGCTCAAATAAAACAGTATACGTACAACATATATTCATTTCAATACAGCATATCATCACAAAAGCAAACAGCAGATGTATGATCAATAACATGGACAGAACATAAGCACAAAGCCGTATGTAAAGTATCTCTCTCGACTAGTTCTGCACATATCAGGTGCCACGCCACTAACGTGTCCTCAGCGCTAGGAATAACTCAAACGGCATTACCAATACTATAATCCGTGGGTAAAGCTGTAAGTATCTCTGTCGATTCTCAACAGAACCTCAGTCTATGAACGTATCTTTAACGCAAAAGTATATAAGCAGCATAGAGTTAGGGTTATAGTACGCGTCCGTACCTTAGTTGCAGATATCCGGCTCTTCCGGCTAAAAACGGTACTTTTTGACGGCCGTACGTAAAACAAATAAACAAATGGCTCAACGTAGGAACGATGGAATTTTGACAAATGGTTCGACGTCGAAGTATTCTAATCAGAATAATAACACACTTATGAATATTTGGTAGCATAACGGGCATTTTAGGTGAAAAAGACCATTTTGCCCCTACTACCCCTATTTGGCGGAATTTCGCGTAACTTCGTTACTTTGACCTTATTCCATTTCAAAATTATCCCCACTAGGTTTTTACCTCGTCGGGCATCTTTCAATGCAATGAGGCTTAAAAACAAGTATAGGAATATATTCTCAAACTTCCTAGATCAAAACAACAGGTTCTACTATAACTACCGAAAGAACTACGGAAACTTAAAGCCAAGGACGAAAGAACTTACTCGGAGCTAGGCGAAATTTTTGCAGAGCTTCTCTCTCTAGAACCTCTCTCTAGGTTTCGGATTTTGGGATGGAAATGAAGAGCAAGAGAGCTTGCTATTTATAGGGAAAAATAGGGACAAGGTGGGAATTTCCAAATTTGTTTCCGGATCGGATTTCGGCCGTCGGATCGCACTCCATTGGCCCTTGGATGTCTTGGTCGACATCTCCCCCCTTGTGACATCATCATTGATGATGTCACCCTAGCTGACTCCCCGATCGTCTCCCCTGATCGGTACCCGTTTCGCGCGATTTCACGAAAACTTAAAAATCCGGGCATGTAACTTTGAAGATCTTTTCATCCTCTTTCATATTATCTATTTTGATCCTCTTTTTGATCATATCCGGTATTCTCCGGTGCGTCGGAAGATATTCGGACAAACGCGTCCGGTTACGGAAATCGCTTCCGATAGAACCAACTTCGGACAATAATTGCTGAATCGTAAACGTCCCGGTTGTTGCCTAACTTAATCCCGTGTTTGAAAACACGAAATTGTTTCTATAGGTTCTCACTTTTCCTATCCGGCTCTACTCTATCCGATCGGCTTTCCGTCTTATTAGGAATTAGGGTTTTCGGTTGCGGAAATCAACGTACTGTAAATTCTTTCTTCGTGTAAAAATTTACTTGTTCTTAATTTGATCGATCAAGAGACTTTTGAAAGTGAAGGAAATCACCAAGAGGGGGGGTGAATTGGGGATTTAAAAATTCTTTTCAGATCACCCACACAACAGATGCTTAGCCAAGGTAAATGGAGTTAGAGAAGAAGAGCTTGACAAGGAAGATTTATACTGGTTCGGTCTTAACTCTTGACCTACGTCCGGTCCCGGACTCTGCGGGTTTTCTACTATCACTCAAATCGATACACACTCTTGTACTCGAAAGTTATCCTCTAGGATACACTCCCCTTACAAGTTGTAATCGATAACCCAACCTCAAAGTCCCACAACTTTGAGATTCTTACAAAGAATGATTTATAGAAATGAACTCTCTCAAAGAGTGAATAAAGATAAGCAACGAAGCACAATGTATCAAAGATACAAATGAAAGTAATATCTGATAAAAAGACGATGTTCTTGTGTGCGTTTTTTTGTGTATGTCTTCTCTACTTCCGGACTTCAAATCTTCATATATTTATACTGGATTTGAAGCTTGTGAACGTTGTAGATCCGTTGAGACTTGAACTGATTCGAAAAATAGTCATGTTGTGAGTGTGTCTCCATGAATCTAGCCACAGACCTTAGTCATTCTAATATAGTCATTGGAAGCAATGTGCGATTTGAATATTTGAAATTTGGATCTTCAATAGTGTGGACATTGTATAATGTTGTCCAAATTTTTTTAGATGATGGATGCTAGCTTTCTGTCTTGAAGAATGGTTGTGCTACTTTCCAGTTGTAATCCATTTTGCTTTGAAAGAGAGATATAATAAAATATTGCAAGTTTGTCAAAGTAGTTGATTTAATGTTTATCAAACAATCTTTGATCTTCCGAAAATCTCATGAGCAAACTGGTTAAATCTGGTTAGGAATAATGATATGATATATATAAATCATAAACAACCATTTTACAGAAATGATCTAAACCATGAATCAAAAACTGAACAATATTATGTCAAATGCGTTTTTCTGTACTGTCGTTCCAAAACTCGAGTTTTGTACCAAAACTTGAGTTTTGGTCCTTTATCGTGAAACATCACATTTGTCCAAAACATCAAAACTCGAGTTTTGAATCAAAACTGGCAGTTTTAAAAACATTGAAAACGCATCAACCTTTCGCTTGGCCAAAACTCGAGTTTTGAATCAAAACTCGAGTTTTCATTTGAATATGAAAACTTGAGGAATTCGCGCCAAGTCAAAACTGGAGGTTTTGGGCAAAGCGCGGTTTTCAAAAACTCGAAAACATGAATGCTTTAACATCCGATCAAAACTCGAGTTTTGAATCAAAACTCGAGTTTTCACTTTTCGTGAAAACTTTGCCAAACTCAAAACCGGAGGTTTTCACCAAAGCGGAGGTTTTGAGATCCGTCTAAAACCCGAATTGTTTCTCAACTCAAAACTCGAGTTTTGATTCAAAACTCGAGTTTTCACAACTTTGTGAAAAATTGGAAAAATCAAAACTCGGAGGTTTTAGGCAAAAACTCGGAGGTTTTTAGAATTCAAAAACTTAGGAGACTCTCTCGTAAGGTCAAAACTCGAGTTTTGAAACAAAACTCGAGTTTTCACTTTACTGATGAAAACTTTGTCAAACTTTCAAAGGTAATATCTCCCTGGTATGAACTCCGTTTTGGTTGGTTCAACTCTTGATGGAAAGCTCTGTGAGTTTACTTTCCTATGCCACTGATTTCAGCTCAATCCGATATGTATTTTGTGAGATACACTCAAAACATTGAGGCTTGGTTTGCTGTGTGGCGTGAATCTCGGTGTCAACTTCCACAATTCATATCTCCTTGATCTGAACTCCTTTGGGCTTGAATTTTATATTAAAATGACGCATTGGAAGTCTATTTTCATATGCCACAGGTTTCACCTCAATCGGATTCTTTGTTTAGGAGATATCATCGAATTACCAGACCTCGCCCAGCTGAAACGTGAATCGAGTGGAGCTGAAGAGGCGATGACCACTTGGAAACTCGAGTTTTGACCGAAAACTCGAGTTTTGCTAGTCCGTAGATGCTAGAGATGCTGAAGACACTTGATAACTCGAGTTTTGATGGTTGACTCGAGTTTTCTCATCCCGAAGTTGATTTTGGCTGACTTTAATTCTTAATTGATCCATTTCAACTTCCATATGGTCTTGGAGGCTTCTAGCATCAATATAAGAACTTGGATAATGATGTCTTCATTCCATTCAGCAAGTTCTTCATTCTCCCATCTCCCAACTTGATGATTCTTCATCATTTAGCTTAGCATCTACATTAAATATGAGAATTAGTCAAAGTAAAAGATAAATGTAGCATGCAACCTTTTTGCTCTCAAGAATGGCATCTATATAAGACATCATCAAAACTAATCATAACCAACATTCTCCCCCTTTTTGATGATGGCAAATACTATATGAAAAATATGTATGAATATGAAAATATATTAGATGCTCATATTTTTCTTGCCATTCTCTCCCCTTATTTGTCATTAGCAAAAAAAATTCAAGTAAAGAAGGAATGCTTAGAGGGACAAATATGAAACCGTTAGAAGAGTTAAAGAACTGATTTTCTCTCCTCGATTTGAAAGTGTTTTCATTCTAAATATGATGCAATTTGGAATGTTTTTATGAAAACAAATTTGAAAGAATTTGGAGAGGTTTTCAAGAAGTCTTTCACAAAATCAAACATTTAGATATCAACCATATGCAACATTTCTCTGGATATAAAAAAGATAGAGATTAGAAATGCTCATGTAGGTTCTGCAAACTATGGATGATCGATGAAATCCTTTTTCTTTCTTTCTTGTTGCATGAGATCTTCGAAGTCTACTCAATGAAGAATCATGAATATCTTGTATGATGCAAGAAGACTAAAGTACTGGCTTTTTGAAGGCTATCTCATCTAATTGAATATGGCAGTACTCAGCTTCCATCCTTTGTCTTTTCATAGACCATATCTCAGTCAAGCTTGCGTTTCAACAATCTGGTTGCTCCTGGATGTCAGAGGTGTAATGTGAACCTTTGAACTCACTCGACCAAAACTCGAGGTTTTACATTGAAAAACTCGAGGTTTTATCATTCTTCAAAACTTGGTTGCTCTTCGACCACCGCCAAAACTTGAGTTTTGTTCCAAAACTCGAGTTTTCTACCTTCAACAGCAAACATCAGGATTTAAACATCCTGCATAAAACACAACTAGATGCTCCGATGCTTAAGTCAGTAACTCATAATCATCAAAACCATAACTAACATTTAAATTGTAAGAGATACTTACAACTCATTGGGATTTACCATTCCCAATTCTCTTCTTATGAACACAAATTGTTCTTTTGCTAATGGCTTTGTGAAGATATCGGCAAGTTGGAGATGAGTTGGGATGAACATGACCTTAATATCTTTCTTCTCCGAACATGATCCCTAATGAAATGATGTCTTACATCAATATGCTTGGTTCGAGTATGTTGTCTTGGATTCTTTGCCAAGCTTATTGTGCTTGTGTTATCACACAACTGGGATCTCCTTCGATTAATTCCCAAGTCGAAACTTGTTGCTTGAGCCAAAGAACTTGAGCACAAGAACTTGATGCGGCCACATATTCAGCTTCAAAGGATGATATAGCAACACTTGTTTGCTTCTTGCTAAACCATGAGACAAGTGAACCACCAAGAAATTCACATTGGCCACTTGTACTTTTTTCTGCATGCTTTTATAACCGGCATGTAGTCCGAATCGAATATGCTACCAAGTGTTCGGGTTGACCTTTGGGAAACCATAGACCAAGAGTCTTTGTGTCGCAAGATATCTCGAAGATTCTCTTCACATTCTCGCATGTGACTCCTTGGGAGCAGATTGAAATCTTGCACACATCCCTACACCGAATTGGATGTCCGGACGACTTGTCAGTAAGGTAGAGCAATGATCCAATCATTCCTCTATACTTTGTAATATTAAAGTCCTTGCCTTCTTCATCAGCATCCAAGGCAGTGGTTGAACTCATTGGAGTATCAGCTCCATTGCATTCATCCATCCCAAACTTCTTCAAGAGATCATTGAGATACTTGGTCTCATGAAATGAAAATTCCATCTTTCCTTTGCTTAATTTGCGAGACCAAGGAAATAGTTTAGTTCTCCCATCATAGACATCTCAAATTCTCCCCGCATGTTCTTAGCAAAATCTTCACACAAAGCATTATTAGAAGCACCAAAAATAATATCATCAACATAAATTTGAACAATTAAGATATTATTAAGTTTATCCTTTTTGATGAAGAGAGTTGTATCGCCTTTTCCTCTAACAAATCCTTGATCAAGAAGGAACTTGCTTAATCGCTCATACCAAGCTCTAGGAGCTTGCTTAAGACCATATAATGCTTTCTTGAGGCGATAAACATGATCTGGATGATGATCATTTTGAAAACCGGAGGTTGTTCAACATAAACTTCCTCTTGAATAAAACCATTTAAAAATGCAGATTTTACATCCATTTGATAAAGTTTGAATCCTTTAATACAAGCAAAAGCTAGAAGAACTCTTATAGCTTCCAATCTTGCTACTTTGGAGCATAAGTTTCTTCATAATCAATTCCTTCTTCTTGATTATAGCCTTTTGCCACTAGCCTTGCTTTGTTTCGAACAATTATGGCGAGATTCATCACGTTTGTTCTTGAATACCCATTTAGTGCCAATGACCGGATGGTCTTTAGGCCTAGGTACCAAATCCCAAACTTGATTTCTTTCAAACCGATGTAACTCCTCTTGCATTGCTATAACCCAATCATTGTCGAAAGGGCTTCATCAATTTTAGAGGGTTCAATTTTCGAAATGAAAGCGAGAAAATGTGACTTCATTCAAAGTGCTTTTTCTGGTTCTAACTCCTAGATTAACATCACCTATCACTTGATCCGAGGATGACTCCTCTTTTGTATCTCCATGATTTAGGTTGGTGTTGATCGGTGTTTTCACAAACATTTTCACAATGATTTTCAAATTCGGAGTTCCTTTTCGAAGGTTTTTCGAATTTGTTGAAGTAGGAAATGTTTGAACCAAATTGATTTGAAATAGGAAAAACATCATCATCATCATCATCCAAGGATTTGTCTAACTTGGTTTCACGAGAATACAACATGCATAGATTCTTCAACAATACGTGTTCTAGTATTAAAGACTCTATAAGCTTTACTTCTATTTGAATAACCCAAAAATATACCTTCATCCGATTTGGAATCAAATTTACCCAAATTTTCTTTACCATTGTTGTGGATGAAACATTTGCATCCAAAGATGTGCACATGTGCTATATTGGGTTTTCTTCCTTTGTACGCTTCATAGGGAGTTTTGTTCGAATTTTCTTCCGGAGATATGCTCGATTTGAAATATAGCATGCAGTGCTCATAGCATCAGCCCAAAACACTTGAGAAGACTGATTTTCATTTAACATGGCCCTTGCCATTTCAGTGAGGACTCTATTCTTTCTTTCAACAACTCCATTTTGTTGAGGAGTTCTTGGGGCTGAGAAATTATGATCAATGCCCATATTATCACAGAATTGTCCAAACGCATGGTTTTCAAATTCTCCACCATGATCTGTACGTATTCTGCAATAGAGAATCCTTTCTCGTTTTGGACCTTCTTGGCAAAAATAGCAAACGATCAAATGTTTCATCTTTTGAAGACAAGAATATGGTCCAAGCAAATCTAGAGAAATCATCAACTATGACCAGTGTATAAAGATTGCCACCAAGGCTTTTTACTCTAGCCGGGTCCAACTAAATCCATGTGAAGTAGTTGAAGAGGTCTATTAGTTGAAATTTCATTTTTAGATTTGAAAGAAGATTTGGTTTGTTTACCCTTTTGACATGCATCACAGACCATGTTGTTTTCAAACTGTAATTTTGGTAAACCAATGACCAAATCCTTTTTCTGTAACTTGTCAAGTTGAAACATATTAACATGAGCCAAACGTTTATGCCATAGCCAACTTTCATCCAAGTTACCAATAAAACAGTTTTCAGAAATAGAGTTACTAGAGAGATTGAGAGTATAGCAATTTCCTTCTCTAGGAGCTCTAAACAAAGCTTTAGTTCTAATGTTATCTAAGGAAAGAACATCTTTGCTCACAATTAAACATTCTTCAGAATTAAAGATAACTAAGTTACCTTTATCTGTGCTTTGACTCACACTAAGGAGGTTGTGACATAAGCCTTCCACAAGGTAGACATCCTTAATTTGTGGTCCTTCGTTGTTTCCAACTTCTCCAATTCCAGCAATCCTTCCGGATTGATTTCCACCAAATGTTACCTTGCCACCATCCTTAGGTTTAATTGTAGCAAATTTAGATTCGTCTCCCGTCATATGTCTTGAGCATCCACCGTCAATGAACCATTTGTTGGATTTTGATGCTCTAAGACAAACCCGCATAATATAGAAAATCAAGTCTTAGGTACCCATTTTTTCTTGGGTCCTTTTGGGTTAGTTTGTGTCTTAGGAATCTTATAGGATCCCTTAGGCACCCATTGATAATTACCTATAGGCTTGTTTCTTCTTTCCTTTTTATGAAAACAAGAAGAAGTTGCATGACCTTTACGATTGCAATAGTTGCAATGAGCAAAAGGATTAGAGGAGTGGACTTTTTTTTTCGAAAATAGTTCAAATAAGATCTTTGTCCAACCTTCTTCTTCCCTTTTCGTTTATCGAATCGGTCTATAACCAATTCCTGACTTATCATTGGTGAACCTTTGCTGTTTTAAAATAACATTGAGCATTTCACTACCTCTAGTGAATTTCTCAAGAGTTTTTGTAAGATGCAAATTTCTTTTCTCTAAAATACAGCAATTGTCACAAACTTTTTCTGAAATCTTTTCGCAATTCTTTTCGAAATGTTTTCACAAGGAGAAACAAGAAGAAAAGCAGTTTGAGCTTGTTCTTCCAACAATTTAATTTTCTTCTTTGAAGACGAAGCTCTTTTGCAATTTTTCGAAATTCAATGAAAAGAGAGTTATATTCGGTGAAAGTTCATCATAAGATGAGTCGAATTATTTACCTCTTCATTATCCGAATCCTCTTCTTGAGCTACAAGACGATATTGGCTATGTCTTCTTCTTCTTAAATGCTTCATCGGATGAGCTATCGCCCCATATAGCTGAAACATAAGCTCTTCTTTTGAACTTATTGAATTTCTTATCTTTGTTTTTCAACTTGTGGACATTCGGACTTGATGTGGCCGGGCTTCTCACATTCATAGCATATGATGGGTTTCTTTGTTTCGTGCTAGAGCTACTCTTGTGAAACTTTACGTAGGCTTGGTCCTTCTTGTAAAATTTCTTGAACTTTCGGACCATCATGCCTAGCTCGATCTTCATCTTCATCATTTGATTTTACCTCTTTGACAAATCTTGAGAGCAATTCCTTTATTCTTGCCATCAATCTCATCAAGCCCTTTTCAAATTTGATTTTTCCTTCATATTCGGAAAGACGCCAAACAATGCCGCTCTTTGAAGCCATAGATTCACCACGCGCTTCTTCGATTGCGGTGACCTTAGCTTCCCACTCCTTACGAGGATATTTAGTATTTTCCTCACTTGAACAGTTGATCATAAACTTTTCCCAATGCGGCAAGTTGGTTGATCGGATGAGTGAATCTGAGCTGAAATTCACTAATGGATTCTCCGGACTTCATACGAAATAAATCATATTCAGTCATGAGAGTGTTTACTCGATTTTCCTTGATTCCAAATTGTCCCTTCATGGGCTATTTCAAGAGCATCCCACATAGCTTTAGCGAAGTCAAAGTGCAAATTCGAAAATACTCTTTTTGGCTTAGAGCACTTTGCAAAGATGTGGATTGCTTTCATGTTGAGAGTGACTTGCTTTCTGTCATTCTCATCATACTCTTCTTCTAGCTTAGGAGTTCGACACCATCTTCAATTGATCTTTGGTTCATAATTTCCTCTCTCGAACACCCTCCATAGGCCATATTCAGTTGCCATTACATAGACTCTGAACTTAGCCTTCCAGAAGGAGTAATGTTCTCCATTGAAACCTGGAGGTCTGTTGATTGAAGCTCCATCGGGTAGAATTCCTTCCATTGGATCTTTGATCTAGGATGTTAATCCTTAATGTAGATAACCCGGCTCGATACCAAATGAAAGTGAAGGAAATCACCAAGAGGGGGTGAATTGGGGATTTTAAAATTCTTTTCGGATTACCCACACAACGAGATGCTTAACCAAGGTAAATGGAGTTAGAGAAGAAGAGCTTGACACGAAGATTTATACTGGTTGGTCTTAACTCTTGACCTACGTCCGGTCCCCGACTCTCTCGGGTTTTTCTACTATCACTCAAATCGATACACACTCGTACTTTCGAGTTATCCTCTCTAGGATACACTCCCCTTACAAGTTGTAATCGATAACCCAACCTCAAAGTCCCACAACTTTGAGATTCTTACAAAGAATGATTTATAGAAATGAACTCTCTCAAAGAGTGAATAAAGATAAGCACCGAAGCACAATGTATCAAAGATACAAATGAAAGTATCTGAAAGAAAAGACGATGTTCTTGTGTGCGTTTTTTTGTGTATGTCTTCTCTACTTCCGGACTTCAAATCTTCATATATTTATACTTTGGATTTGAAGCTTGTGAACGTTGTAGATCCGTTGAGACTTGAACCGATTCGAAAAAATAGGCTGTTGTGAGTGTGTCTCCATGAATCTAGTCATTGTGACCTTAGGCGTACGAATATAGTCATTTGGAAGCAATGTGCGATTTGAATATTTGAAATTTGGATCTTCAATAGTGTGGACATTGTATAATGTTGTCCACTGTTTTAGATGATGGATGCTAGCTTTGTCTTGAAGAATGGTTGTGCTACTTTCCAGTTGTAATCCATTTTGCTTTGAAAGAGATATAATAAAATATTGCAAGTTTGTCAAAGTAGTTGATTTAATGTTTATCAAACAATCTTTGATCTTCTGAAAATCTCATGAGCAACCGGTTAAATCTGGTTAGGAATAATGATATGATATATATAAATCATAAACAACCATTTTACGGCGAAATGATCTAAACCATGAATCAAAAACTGAACAATATTATGTCAAATGCGTTTTTAAATACTTTGTCGTTCCAAAACTCGAGTTTTGTACCAAAACTTGAGTTTTGGTCCTTTATCGTGAAACATCACATTTGTCCAAAACATCAAAACTCGAGTTTTGAATCAAAGCTGCAGTTTTAAAAACATTGAAAACGCATCAACCTTTCCTTGGCCAAAACTCGAGTTTTGAATCAAAACTCGAGTTTTCATTTGAATATGAAAACTTGAGGAATTCGCGCCAAGTCAAAACTGGAGGTTTTGGGCAAAGCGCGGTTTTCAAAAACTCGAAAAACATGAATGCTTTCTGTCGATCAAAACTCGAGTTTTGAATCAAAACTCGAGTTTTCACTTTTCTCACGTGAAAACTTTGCCAAACTCAAAACTCGGAGGTTTTCACCAAAAACTGGAGGTTTTGAGATCTGTCTAAAACCCGAATTGTTTTGTCAACTCAAAACTCGAGTTTTGATTCAAAACTCGAGTTTTCACAACTTTGTGAAAAATTGGAAAAATCAAAACTGGAGGTTTTAGGCAAAACTGGAGGTTTTTAGAATTCAAAAACTTAGGAGACTCTCTCCGTAAGGTCAAAACTCGAGTTTTGAAACAAAACTCGAGTTTTCACTTTACTGATGAAAACTTTGTCAAACTTTCAAAGGTAATATCTCCCTGGTATGAACTCCGTTTTGGTTGGTTCAACTCTTGATGGAAAGCTCTGTGAGTTTACTTTCCTATGCCACTGATTTCAGCTCAATCCGATATGTATTTTGTGAGATACACTCAAAACATTGAGGCTTGGTTTGCTGTGTGGCGTGAATCTCAGTGTCAACTTCCACAATTCATATCTCCTTGATCTGAACTCCTTTGGGCTTGAATTTTATATTAAAATGACGCATTGGAAGTCTATTTTCATATGCCACAGGTTTCACCTCAATCGGATTCTTTGTTTAGGAGATATCATCGAATTACCAGACCTCGCCCAGCTGAAACGTGAATCAGAGTGGAGCTGAAGAGCTGATGACTGACTTTGAAACTCGAGTTTTGACCGAAAACTCGAGTTTTGCTAGTCCGAGAGATGCTAGAGATGCTGAAGACACTTGATAACTCGAGTTTTGATGGTTGACTCGAGTTTTCTCATCCCGAAGTTGATTTTGGCTGACTTTAATTCTTAATTGATCCATTTCAACTTCCATATGGTCTTGGAGGCTTCTAGCATCAATATAAGAACTTGGATAATGATGTCTTCATTCCATTCAGCAAGTTCTTCATTCTCCCATCTCCCAACTTGATGATTCTTCATCATTTAGCTTAGCATCTACATTAAATATGAGAATTAGTCAAAGTAAAAGATAAATGTAGCATGCAACCTTTTTGCTCTCAAGAATGGCATCTATATAAGACATCATCAAAACTAATCATAACCAACAACTTTTACCTCGGTTTACCTATAGAATTTATTTCGACTTTTCCCCTCGGTCTGCCTATAAGCTGACTCACCGCATTATATTATTATTTTATTCTAATTATCATTTTAATTATTTAAACAATTCACTTTAATTAAAAATACCAAGAATTTCGGCCCCTTCCTTTTAAAATTCAGTTTTATTTATTTTTTCATAAATGTTTCCATTTTTTAAAAAATATAATATTAGTCCTAAGTCGTTTCTCCCCGACGTTAATCGATCTTTGATCTATACTAACTAGACTACGACCATAAACTCTAGGTACCTCTCCTTCATGTCACTCTCGGTTTCCCAAGTTGCCTCGTTTGGTGACAAACCCTTCCAGACCACATTTACTATCGGTATAGTTTTAGTCCTAAGCCGTTTCTCCTGACGTTCGAGAATTTGCTCCGGCTCGACTACAAAGGTGTTATCATGTCGTACTTCAACATCATCGTACTCTATGACATGATCTCGATCTGGTAGGAATTTCTTCAGTTGTGACACGTGAAAAACATCGTGGAGACTACTCAGGTTCGGGGGTAACGCTAGTTGATACGCAACTGGTCCTCGCTCGGCTAACACTTCAAATGGTCCAACGTAACGCGGACTAAGCTTCTTTCTCTTCGTGTTCTGCCGACACCGGTTCATCGGAGATAATTTCGAAACACATGGTCTCCGACTTCAAACTTCAATGGTCTTCTCCTCTTTTATCTCATAGCTCTTACGTCTACCGTGTGTAGCAAGGAGTCTCTTCTTGATCAGAGCAATCTGCTCGGAGGTCTCTTTTAGCATATCCGGTCCAAGCAACTGCTTTTCAGACGCATCTGTCCCCGTTCGCCCATACAAAGCCTCGAACGGGGCCATTTGTATGCTTGAATGATAACTATTGTTATACGCGAATTCTACTAGTGAGAGGTGTTCGTCCCAATTTCCTTTGAAACCCGGGGCACATGCTCGCATATCCTCCAAATAGTACGTATCGTCCTCTCGATTGACCGTCGGTTTGAGGGTGATAAGCGAACCGAACTTCAGCTTGGTACCCATTCCTTCATGTAGTGCTTGCCAAAAGCGGGATTAGAATCGAGTATCCCGATCGAGATAATACTCTTAGGGACTCCGTGCGGTCTCACGATCTCTTTGATGTAGATTGCGGCCAATCGTTACGGAGAGTAGTGGATGCTAATGGGTATGAAATGTGCCGACTTGGTTAATCGGTCGACGATCACCCAAATGGTATCATGATGCCTGATCTTAGGTAGACCTACCACAAGATCCATGGTCACATTATCCCATTCCGACTCCGGCAGTTCTAGTCCTTGTAGAAGACCAGGGGGTCGCCGGTGCTCAATCTTTACTTTCTGGCAAGTTAGACACCCAGCTACGTACTGAGTTATGTCTATTTTCATTCCAGGCCACCAAAGCTCAGCCTTCATGCTTTGGTACATCTTGACCATTCCTGGATGTAGAGTATACTTACTCTTGTGAGCCTCATCCAGACACTTCCGCCTTAATTCATCAACCGGCGGTATGTAGATTCGTTTCTTATACCTGACCAATCCACTAGATGAAAGGTCGTGGTCTTGGGTCTCACCTTGAGAGATCTTCTCCCGCATGGAGATTGCCCAATCATCTTGTCTCGAGCTTCATCAACTTCATCTCTCGGTCGTACTCCCTTGACTCACAAGAAGATTTGCAAGGTAGGCGTCACTTGGTGCGTTGAAATTCATGCAGATTTGGTTTGAAAGATTCGGTCTCCGAAATCTTCAAGTAATTTCGCTCTTGTATCATCATGTATGATACTTGCACCTTCTTCCCGCGCTTAGAGCATCTCGCAACGACGTTTGCTTTCCCCGGGTGATACTTGATCTCCAGGTTGTAGTCTTTCGCAATTCCATCCAACGACGTTGCCTCATATTCGGTTCCCTTTGATCAAAGAGATACTTGCTCTTGTGGTCGCAGATAATTCTACGGTCGTACCGTACGAGATAATGCCTCCATATCTTCAAAGCGAACACGATGGCGGCAAGCTCCAAATCGTGTGTAGGATAGTTTGACTCGTGCGGCTTCAGCTGACGAGAGGCATAAGCCACCACTCTGTCCAATTGCATTAGGACACAACCCAATCCTTGCCCACTGGCATCATTGTAGACCACGTAAGTCTCATCAGGATCTGGGATGATCAATACCGTGCTGTAGTCAACCTCTCCCTCGGTCTCAAAAGCTCTCCTCACGATCGTCTCCCCATACAAAGGGTTGATTCTTCCTCGTAAGCTTTGTCAATGGTAGGGCAAGATGCGAGAAATCCCGTATAAATCTGTGGTAATATCCCGCCAAACCTAGGAAACTACGAATCTCCGTCACTTGTTTCGGTCTCTTCCAATCCCGTAACCGCTTCCACTTTGCTGGATCAACCGCAACTCCGCCACTTGATATAACATGCCCAGAAATCTAACTTCCGGCGGCCAAAATTCGCATTTGCTCAACTTGGCGTAGAGTCACTTCTCCTCGCATCTTTAACACGAGTCGCAGATGTTCTTCATGATCTTCTCTGCCTTTAGAATAGACGAGAATATCGTCGATAAACACCACCACGAATTGGTCCAGGTGTTGTCGGAAGATACGGTTCATGTAATCCATGAATACCGCAGGTGCATTGGTCAATCCGAAAGGCATCACAAGGAATTCATAATGCCCATATCTGGTTCTGAAAGCCGTCTTGGAAATATCATCGTCTTTGACTCGCAATTGATGATATCCCGAACGTAAATCGATCTTTGAGAATACGGTGGAACCGGATAATTGATCCAAAAGATCATCAATCCGGGGAAATGGATATTTGTTCTTGACGGTTACTTTGTTGAGTTCACGGTAGTCGATCACGAGTCGGAAACTTCCATCTTTCTCTTCACGAACAAGACCGGGCTCCCCATGGTGATACACCGGGTCGGATGAACCCCTTCGTAATAGCTCTTCAAGTTGTTTCTTCAATTCCGCATCTCATTTGGAGCCATACGATACGGCGCTTTGAAATTGATCCCCGGGCATCAATTCAATGGTGAACTCGACTTCTCTCGTAGGAGGTAGCTCAGTGAGATCCTCCGGGAACACGTTAGGAAACGGGAATGTTCTCAAGTGAAAGCTCTGCTTCAGCTTTAATCGAGAAAAAGATCATATATGCTTGGCATCCTCCTTCATGCATCTGTCAGCCTCCGTAGCAGAGAGAAAATTCAGGCTCACATCAACTTTGTCTCTGCTAGGTGAATCGAAGAACGTTATCTTCTTGTTGCTATAGTTGATCATCGCACCGCTCGTTGCTAGCCAATTTAACCCGAGTATGATGTCTATGCCATGAAGTGGCAGTCGGATAAGGTCCACTTTTGAAACTCGTCCATCAACGCTCACGGTACAATCAATACATGCATCAGAAGCTAAGGATTTCAAGCCAAGTGGTGTAGATACTATCGATCATAAGACAATCTAGAGGCATGTATTCCTAGACGATTTGTACAATCATAGGAAATAAACGAATGGCTAGCACCGTATCAAACAATGCTTACGAGATTTCCGTTGATAATAACAAGACCTTGCACCATCTCTCGGAGACTCTCTCGGCCTCCGTATCGGTCGCGCAAAAACCCGGCCTTGGCTGCGGTCTTGCCACAAACTGCAATCTCCGGACGCTTCCGGCGATATGCCCGGTTTTTGGCACTTGTAGCAGATCGGCTTCCCATCACAGTTTGGATCCGGATGGTCCTTTATGCACTTTGGGCAAGTTTGGGTCCTGTTGACCGGACAACCTTGTTGCCCTTGTTGGAACGGCTTCTTGCCTCCGCCTCGGGAGTTGTTCCATGGTGCCTTCCTCTTCTGCGAGGAACCTCTACGACCTGACCCGCCACGGTTTGCATTGTTGTGGTTGAGATGTCTGATCCTCCTGAGCTCCTTCAGATTATGCTCGACCAGACGGCATGATTCTATCGCTTGAATCAGATCCAGAAATTTCTATGACACCAGCTTTTCCCGAATCTCAAACCTCAGACCATCTACCAATCGACTCGCCTTCCAGTTTTCGTTGTCGTTGGTCTTCAGATATGACGAGTATCAAGATAGGTTGGTGAATCGGCGAAGTAATCCTCGAATGACTCATCATGGTTTTGTCGAATATGTAAGAACTTCGACTCTTTTATTACTTGTAACGAGGGAGGAAATATTGTTCGTTAAACTTTTCCAAGAACTTCTCCCAAGTCACGGGGCAAACGCGTGCCCACAATGTCACCGCCACGGTCTTCCACCAACGGTCGGCATCTCCTTCCGGTTGTAAATTGCCGCCTGGGCCTTGCGGTCTTCGGGATGTCTAAGACCTCAAAGATCTTATCTAATCTCATCGGCCCGGTCTTCAAATTTGAATCGGTCTTTCCGCGGAAAATCGGGGGTTTCAATTTACGAATTGAGTTACCCAATGTTGCGTGGCTTCCACCTCTCTATTTCGTTGAGGTAGAACTACCAAAGCTCTATCGTGCGAAGGTGATCGAGATCCCTCGACTCATCGGCCTCTTCCGTCCGTCCGTCCTCATCTTCGTCTTCTTCCTCGGTGTCGTTCCTTTCTTCTTCATTTTGTTGATTTACGGCTTGTCTTTCTTCCGAGTACGTTAATAAGAGCTCTTTGCTCTTGCAGCATTTGCTTCACTTCTTGTAACTCAGTCTGCTCAGGTTGGTTATTCTCGAGCTCGGGTGTTGGATTTCTTTGAGGCTGTCTGCCTCGACCACATCCTCTACCTGTAGTTTGGCCTTGTCCACGGCCCCTATTTCTTAGGTTCGCCATTCTTTAGGTTTATACCTTTTTATTTATAACAAGAGATAGGAATAAGGGAATTAGTACAGAAATAAGCACACAAAACAACATATATTATTAATGCATCTTATTTGTACAAGTTGACCTTGACGTTGGTCATATCCTAAACTATACAAGATTCTACAATCCCTTTTATTCTAACAGAATATCTCACAATCTCTCAGGACATTTAGAGAGTTTTAAAACAATAATATACTATATAGCCTCTATCTATGGTTCCACAGCTTTCTTTCACCGTCTCACTCTTTCTACATGTCTTTGGTGCACTATGCTTTTCGGATAACGAAGATAGATACGAGCGTCTACAATAGGGCCTTCGTCCGAGCGGTTCGTTAGTGATTCCGGCCCAAAAAAACGGGTCACGGGAAACGAGAAGAGTAGATCGACCCGGTCTCCGGTGTGAATGTGGGTTCCTCTTCCGGTTTTGAGAATTTTGAACCAAGTGAAGGAAGGTCGAGATACCTTTCTTTCGAAGTGTTTGTAGACTGTGCAAACAAGTAAAATGATTCTAATTGTTGGGTTAAGGTCATATTACGCCCAACACGAAGTGAAAATCGTCAAGGGTGACTTCTTTGGTATCGAGGTTTTGGATGTCCGGAAATCGAAGTTGTCTCCTGAAGAGTGAGTTGAACTATCGGGGTTACAACGGGTGCATCTTCAAAATACATGTGTTCCGGGTCTTCCTCGATTCTACCGGTTTGGGATCGTAAATATAATCCGGTATTCCGGTGCGGGGTGATACTGTTCGGAGTTATCGGGGTCCGTAACAGCATAGTCAACGTCATAAGCTGGTACATAATCGTTTGCCGGGACAGGTACAGGTTTTACAAGCTCTGGTTCCGGTGGAGGGTAGATTGGATCAGGGTTTAGTCTTCTTCCTATCATCTCGGTCCCCACCGACTTCCTAGCGGTCCGATTCCATCTCCCATACCGCCAAACAAATGGATTATCATCTCTGTTAATCTCTACACATTGCACTAGGTCATATCAATACTCATTTTCCAAATAGTGCTCAAAGTTTTTGAAAAAGGCTAATTTGAACATAACTCGTTAACCGAATGTAATGGCCGGATAAGTGTCTATCATGGGGACCTCACCAACTCTATGGCGGCGATTGGCCACACCCACATAGACTAGCCTTAACTATCCTACCATACTTTACGTAATAACATAGTCATATCAATGTCGACTACCGCTCCGATACCAAAAATGTAACATCCCATTTGAAAACGGCGGATTTTTTTAAAACGTTTCCAAATATTTCAAACGGAAGTAATCATAGTAGAGCATTGGAGCGAGTAAGTAATTTACATTACATTCAAAATATGGACCATAGTGTAAATGTATCGGATTACGATCATCCGAGAATTCTCAAAAGTTAAAGAAACTAAAGAAAACGTTAAATAATGTAGACACGTCTTGGCCTACTTCAACGCTTGCTTCGATCGCCAAACATCGGTCCTCCGGACCACTGATACACGAAATGAGATCCATTCCACATATGGATCTCGGGTAACGGTTAACCTTTTGCTCAAATAAAACAAAAGATACGTACAACATATATTCATTTCAATACAAAGATATCATCACAAAAGCAAACGGCGGATGTATGATCAATAACATGGACAGAACATAAGCACAAAGCGGTATGTAAAGTATCTCTCGACTAGTTACGCACATATCAAAGTGCCACACCACTTAACGTGTCCTCGCGCTAGGAATAACTCAAACGGCATTACCAATACTATAATCCGTGGGTAAAGTCAAGTAAGTATCTCTCGATTCTCAACGAACCTCGGTCTATAAACGTATCTTTAACGCAAAAGTATATAAGCGGCATAGAGTTAGGGTTATAGTACGCGTCGTACCTTAGTTGCGAGATATCCGGCTCTTAGGCTAAAAACGGTACTTTTGACGGCCGTACGTAAAACAGCAAAACAGCGGCTCAACAGCGGCAAACAGCGGAACGATGGAATTTTGACAGCGGTTCGACGTCAGAAGTATTCTAATCAGAATAATAACACACTTCGTAAAAAGACCATTTTGCCCATACTACCCCTATTTGGCGGAATTTCGCGGAACTTTACTTTGACCTTATTCCATTTCAAAATTATCCCCACTAGGTTTTTACCTCGTCGTGCATCTTTCAATGCAATGAGGCTTAAAAACAAGTATAAGAATATATTCGAAACTTCCTAGATCAAAACAACGGTTCTACTATAACTACCGAAAGAACTACGGAAACTTAAAGCCAAGGACGGAAGAACTTACTCGGAGCTAGGCGGGTAACTTTTTGCGAGCTTCTCTCTAGAACCTCTCTAGGTTTCGGATTTTGGGATGGAAATGAAGAGCAAGAGAGCTTGCTATTTATAGGGAAAAATAGGGACAAGGTGGGAATTTCCAAATTTGTTTCCGGAGATCGGATTTCGGCCGTCGGATCGCACTTCGCCACGTGGCACTCCTTGGCCCTTGGATGTCTTGGTCGACATCTCCCCTTGTGACATCATCATTGATGATGTCACCCTAGCCGACTCCCCGATCGTCTCCCCCGACGCACTTTTCAGCGCGATTTCACGAAACTTAAAAATCGGGGCATGTAACTTTGAAGATCTTTTCATCCTCTTTCATATTATCTATTTTGATCCTCTTTTTGATCATATCCAGGTATTCTCCCGGTGCGTCGGAAGATATTCGGACAAACGCGTCCGATTCTGGAAATCGCTTAGATAGAACCAACTTCTGGACAAAAATTCGCTGAATCGTAAAACATCCAGTTGTTGCCTAACTTAATCCCGTGTTTGAAAACACGAAATTGTTTCTATAGGTTCTCACTTTTCCTATCGGCTCTACTCTATCTGATCGAACTTTCCGTCTTATTAGGAATTAGGGTTTTCGGTTGCGGAAATCAACGTCACAGTAAATTCTTTCTTCGTGTAAAAATTTACTTGTTCTTAATTTGATCGATCGAAGAGAATTTTACCTCCGTTTACTGTAAATTTATTTAAACGACTTTTCCCCTTTCGCCTATAAGTCGACTCGCGCATTATATTATTATTTTATTCTAATTATCATTTTAATTATTTAAACAATTCACTTTAATTAAAAATACCAAGAATTTCGGCCCCTTCCTTTTAAAATTCAGTTTTATTTATTTTTTCATAAATGTTTCCATTTTTTAAAAAATATAATATTTTTTACCAAAAATTTATGTTTTACCCCTTCGTTAAGGCTTAATCAGGCCTAAATTCTTCGTTTAGTGATCTTTTAAGATTAGATTTATTCATACATTTATCTTTACTAATTTTTTCCTTAATCCTTTTTATCATAATTAGTAAGTATATTTTATGCTAATTATCATCCTTAATCTCTTAATTAAGGATTTTACCATAAATTTAACTTTCTATATTTCTCTTGTTTCTTGAATCAATTAACTAGTAATTATCTAATCATTCTCTTACCAATGGTTGATAATTTTATAATTTACAGTATATTATTATCTTACAAACTTTATCTTGACATTGTCATTTTATATCCTATGTAAAATATTAAAAATGTTTACACCATAAAGTTACTTTATGGTTACGGAATGCTTTTTAAACATTTCTTCATGTTATTTCCTTTGAAATAATTTATTAAATTCTTATAATTAAAGATAATACTCCCATAATTTTCTCATAATCTTACATGATCTTTCAGTTTATCATAATGTTTTTAGACTGTTTTTATCACCATTGTTGCATTTTTAGTCATTCTGTTTCATCTGATTTTTACGTAACTTTTTTGACAATTTACTCGACAATTATAACAATTTTCTATAATAGTTTTAAACTCATGAATTTGCTTCATCAAAATATTCATTAATTTCTCTTACCTCAAAAATTCCGTTGCTAAAATCCGGTATTACACAAGCACATAGACATGTCTTGATTAATTGCACTCAAGTTGAACTATTTCTTCAGTAAGAATTGTACACTCATATGTTATTCTAAACATTTCCTTAAATTTTTTACATACATTTCATGATCACCATCTCATGATGAATTATGAGGAATTTAGAAGTATGTGAAGCGTCAACTCATGATTTGTACACAAACATCATCCGAAATTGACAAAAAGGTCCACAGAGAATTCCTAAGTTGGTTTGCGCGCATAATAGTAAATGACCATAATCCACACTCACCAAATTTCATTGCCTTGCAATCGACCCTCTTGACCATGCATAAAGGTTTACAACATTCAATGTCAATGGTTTCAAGTTTTATATGGTTTCATGAGATCAAGGATTACTAACTCAAAAATCAGGTGTTTATGAAACCTTTGAGACAAGGAGTATGCGAGCAGTAGTGACGACAACGTGCAATTCGAAGGCCTCCCTTATTATGGAAAGCTTCTTGATGTTGTCGAACGAAATTACCAATATTGTTTCACCGTGACGTTGTTCAAGTATTTGTGGGAAAATACGACAACTTTCTGGGGACTCACAACTGGCGACTTAGGAATCACATTAGTAAATTTCTCTTGGCCAATTTACACTTGTCAATCTAAAGATGATTAGCCACAAATTCTTGCCTTAGAGGCACACCAAGTTTATTATGTCGAGGACGAGAGGCATAGGGATTGGAATATGGTCATTCAATTAAAGCCTCAAGACCTTTACGACATGGATGATGATAACATCATTTACGAGAGTGAGCCATTCCAACCACCAATTTTGAAAACTTCTTCCCTGAAGGCGATGACAATTTACCTATAGTTCGGTGCATTTTTTATAAGTTATGCTTTATTATCACTTAATTTAAATTTAATTTTTGTACAAAATATTAAACTTACCACCACTACTTTTCCTCCACACATTTTTTTGTAGGGATAGCGATGAAGAATGATTAAACAAATTATACTTTTGTTCTTGTAAACCTCTATATATATATATATATGAAAAAATACCAAAGAATTTTTGTAGCGGTTTTATAATCGCTATAAAATAAACAAAAACCGCTACAAAAACTATCACATAAACCATCCCAAAATCCGTCTCATTAACTGTTACAAGAGTTACACAAATCAACACTCTTCAATTTCTTCCTACCCCTCTGTTCTCTCGTGTTTCTCTCATCTATAAAGGTTTTCGAAGAGCTGAGCAAGCTAATCAAATATGATAATTTTTTTTTTCAAAGTTTTTTTCTTATAATACTTATACTAATTTTTTCCTTTTCTCTAGAAATTTAAGTTCTTTTCCTCAACATTCCTTCCATAATCATCAATATTCCTTCCATAATCAATATCATCTAGTGGACAACATAACAAGTCCTTATTACCTACATATTCTCAATATTAAACCTACATAATATTTATACTTATCTAACTTAATTTAATCATTTTCTCAAATATTAACAACTATCATTTAAATTGTTACTTAAATAATAAAACATTCAACATAATATTGTAACAACGGACTCAAATTATAATCTTGTTTTTTTTTTCCTTTTGTTTGCAATATTTTGTAATGGTTTTAAAACCGCTACAAATTTAAATTCAAATTCTGATTAAATATTTGGAGTAATTTTTGAAATTCCATCCAATATTTGTAGTGGTTTCATAATTGTTACAAAATTTTAGCACCCATTTTTTAAATTCTTGGATGTATTTAGTAGCAGTTTTTAGAACTGCTACAATGTTGGCACCAAATTTTCAATTCTTCTTTCCCACCAAGCTAAATTTTGCCAAAATTTCCTGTCAACATTAGTAGCGGTTCTAAAACCTCTACTAGATTCTTAGGTAACATGCCATCTAGATACGCATCTTGTAGCGGTGACTTGAAACTGCTACTAATACAGCTGTTATGGACCTATACAAGGCCCAATTAATATACGGCCCCACAAGGGGCAATCTGTACCAGAATCTTCCTATAATGAAGGAAGATCCCGATTGACCTATAATCAAGGAATATCCTAATAAGGGATAACAACTTGCAGGTGTGGCGGCATAATTCTTGGGCTGTAAGGTGCACCGGACCCATCAGTCCAAACCCTAAGGTAATCTCTATAAATAAGAGGTAAACCTAAAAGGCACGCACTTTCTTTTCTACCCTCATTTACTATTCAGTCGTTACCGTGCACACACCACATCCCCTTTTTTGGCTAAGCGTCATGTACGTGCACAATGATCCATTATTCTCCTCGGTATCTGTCTCATAGATATTTTGGAGCAATCATCTTCTCCTCGGTATCTTCTTCATAGATATCTTGGAGTATTCATCTGATCCAATATCAATACACTAGTCCGTCGGGCTAGACATCTGTTGTTCTTATACTGAACAACAACAACGGTTTTAAAAAAACGCTACAAATCCATTTGCAACATTAAGTTTTATAGTGGCTTGTTGAACCACTACTAATGTTGTTTGTGTAACATCCCAATTTTTACAGCTGATTTATTTTTCAATCAGAGTAGAGCATTGGAGCGAATGAGTAACTGAACCATAACAAAACATTAACCATAGTGAGATAGTATAGATACAGTCATCCTAGTGTTCAAAAGTAAATACATTGACGATAATTAAATCTCCGTCTTGAATCCTACTCCGGCTGCTTGCCCCTGTCTCCAACCCTCGGTCCACTGCACCACTCGAAGCTACAAATGAGATCCAATTCCAATTTAGATCTCAGGTAACGGTTAACCTTATGCTCAAATAAGACAATATATCGACAACATATATTCATAACAATACAGCAGCATATCAACACATAAACACAGAGCAGATGCATGATCAATACAATGACAAAACATAAGCACAAAGCAGTATGTAAAGTCCCACAACATGTATGCACATACCCTGTGCCACGATCACAACACGTGTCCTCAGCGCTAGGAAAACTCAAACGGTATTACCAATACTATAACCCGTGTAAACTGTAAGTATGATTGACGACCCTAAACAGAGCTTCAATCTATGAACGTATCTATCGCATATATATATATGAGCAGCACAGAGTTATGGTTACAGTACACGTCCGTACCTTCGTCGACGGTACTTTGGTACGTTTGACAGAAAACGACACTTCTGACAGAAAATAGCACGTTAGACAGCGGTACGACAGCGATACAACAGTGGTTCGTGATCAAAGATATCCTATAAGGATAATATCACATTTATCAACATTTAGCATCATAACAGGCATTTTAGGTACAAATTACCATTTTGCCCCTAGTTTGACTACTCGACGAAATTTCGCTAGAGCTTTGCTACTTTGACTCTAATCTTTTCAAAATTTTGCCATATCTCTTCCTCCAATATATTTTTGAAATAAATATCATATTTATCCCTAAAACATGATATCTAAACTATCTTGTCAAAATAAAGATATGCATAGCATTTCTACTATAGCTACTGAAAGAACTACTAAAGCTTAAGACTAGGGACCGAAGAAATTACCCAGGGCTTCGCTACAATTTTCTCCGGACTCCTCCTTCTCTCTAAAACTTCTCTCTATTCTGAATTTTGGTGTGAAAATATGAAGTATGTAAGGTGCTATTTATAGGCAAATTCTGTGCACTATTCACACTTTTTCAGATCAGTTTTCGGCCGTCGGATCTAGGGTTTTTGAAAGGATCAATCTTGGCCCTTGCTTTATGTGTACCGACCTCCCTCTCCCCAAAAGTCAAAGAAGTGATGTCATGCATGATGTCACACTCTTGCTTTATGCGACTATCTTAGATAAAGTTCCCGTTCGGTGTTCCAATCGCGTAATCTTAGCGAATCTCAAAATACGCTGAAAAGACATTTGAAGGTCTACTCTTCCTCTTTGGAAATATCTGGGTTAACAAAATTTTTGATCCCATTAAGGGTATTCCGTAGTCTGCTGAAGATTTTCAGATAAACGCTGTCGGTTACGGAAATGACTTCCGGTTACGCCATCTTCTGGGTAAAAATTCACTGGTTCATAATATGTCTTGACCTAAGAAACCTAGTTCATGGTTTGTCACAACAGTCTTGTTTTCTATAGGTTCTCATTTCTATTATCTGCCCTTTTTCCTTTTTATCCTGTCGCTTAATCACTCCGCCGATTTCGGAAATGACTTCGGAGACAGCCCACTCCGGGATAAAATTTCACTTGTTTATAATAAGTCCAGATGTTAGCTACTTAGTTCACCTATTTTGGGATAGGATTTTATTTCTACCGGTTCTCATTTAGCCAACTGGTCTTTTTACCGAATATATTATTATTTAATTATTTAAATATTATAATATATTTTCGAAATAACTCAAACCCTTTTCACATTTAGCAAATTTCGCCCCCCTTATTTTCTTTTTTAATTAATTTTTAATTTCATTAATAATATATTTAATTTAATTAGAAAGCTTAATTAAAGCTCTAATCCTACGATTAGCGGTCTTTTAAGATGTAGGGGTTTTCATGTACTTAATCTCATACATTTTTCTTAATCTTTTGCCAATTAATTAGTAAGTATACTTTAGGCTAATCTTAGCCATAAACACCTAATCAAAGGGTTTTACATAATTTTGCCTTAAATATTCTCTCGTTTAAGCTTAAACAATTAGCCACTAATTACTTAATTAGCCACTTACTAATTGTTGATAATTTTCTTAATTAGGATTAATCATTATCTCACAACTATTTCACTGACATTGGTATTTTATGCTTCATGTAAAATATTAAAAATCATGGGGCCATTTAAGGTTCCCAAAAATAATATTTTATTTTTCCCTTTAATATTTTCAAGGAAATAATTTATTAATTTGCCAAAATTAGAGACAATATTCTCTCCTATTTTTAATAAATATTTTATTGCCTCTAAGATTTATCACAATTTTCTCAAGATGTTTTATGGCCCAAAAACACATTTTTGGCCTTTTGGCTCTTTATCTCTTCTAATTTCCATAAAAATTACCCTAGAAGACAAGATAATTATAACTTATTCTTTGAAACCATATATTCACCTTCTTGAATTAGTCATATATTTATCTCAACATAAAATTTCAGATAAATCAATATCCGGGTATTAGAGTTTGTAGCGGTTACAACAACTACAAATACACAATTTTAACCGCTACAAATTAAAACGACTGTTTTTTTTTTTTTTGATTTTTTTTTAGTGAATAAAGCGTTTGAAAGTTTTTTTGCTTGGAAAGTTTGAAGAAACACGTAAGGTTGACGCATGTTGTAATACTACAATTACGAGATTAATTAATCACAATTAATATGGTGTATAGCTAAATTAATTATTTTTAGCATTACGCAAACTTTATAATGCACTACTGATGAACATAATTATACCCATGTTATATACCACTCTGGTCCTATTTATAAGTCTCTTTTGACCAAAAAATTTGGTCCTATTTATAAGTCCCCTTTCAGGTAATAAATGAGATTGTGACAATTTTACCCATATTAATTGTACCAATGAAAATAGAGAGAGAATAAAGAGTTAAAAGATACCCAATGAAAAATAGAGAGAGAATAAAAAGTAGAAAGATACCCATTCATAAATGAGGGTAAAGTTGAAAATTTACCTAATAATCATTGGGCTAACTAACTTTCCTTGGTATGTTTGTTTTGGTCAAAAGGGACTTATAAATAGGACCAGAGTGGTATACACATAATACAATACATGTCTTGGACTGAGTCAACACCAGCTCATCTCATGCCCTATATATTAATGATGTCTTGGTTAGCTGTAACTACTGGTTTAAACCTATCCAAATTTAGTAATAGTCTATTTCACAACGAAAATTATTGGCATGTAATTTGAATATTCCTACTGTCCTACTCCTTTCCTTTTCCCATATCTTCCAACTAACATCTTTTATGGTTCCTGGAAGCTGAAGCAACATGGTGGGCTTGCCTAGGAAGCATGACATGGGGATAATACAACTAATTCCTAGTCCTTTTATTTATTCTAACTCGGGGTCATCTTGGATAACTATTTGCACTGGTTTGGTTCTTCCCTTTTCTCTTTCTCATTTTTTTTTTTAAAAAAAAATCTTATATCCATCCTTAGATTAAAATAATGGAGGGTTCAAATTTAATATTTTATAAACATAAATGAATTTAAATTGTTAAAAACTGATTTACACAATTTCTAATTGAAATATGGAGAAAACAATGAAAAAACCATTTATATAATATTAAATCAGAGCCATCCATTTTTTGATTTGAAGGTGGAGATGAGACATTGAGAAGAAAAGGAGAAACAGGAAGAGAAGAATATTTGTTCACATATTTTCCCTCGTTTACTTTTAAAGAAAATTAGTTTTTCTTTAAAAAAAGAAAAAAAAAAAATGTTTCTTTTAAAAAAAATTATATAAATGAAAATTGGGATTTGTAAGTTTGTGTTGATCACAGTACAAGCAATATGGGATTGCGTTTAACAGAAGTGGTTGAAAATATTCACAAGAAGATTCAATTAGGATCATGTTCTTTGTTTTGAAAGACCTAGCAAGTTTTGACTAGCATAATTAAGAAAATTATGAAATCAGTTTACACAATTCTACTATGAATGTTTTATCGTATGCTTCATCACATCAACCAGATCTATCCTCTCTTCATCCATATAATTCGTACATCTTTAGATCATAAAAATTGAATTGAGATCTCAAGTTGAATCCAATTAGTTAGCCATTCTCTTATGCAGCTCGATAGATTTAGACTATTTATTGGGGGGAGAGGAATGTCTCCATTGTTCATATCTCTCTTCATTTCCTATCCATCCAAATTAGTTGCATCATTTAATACACCTTCTGAACCTCCAAGCTTCCTACTCCTTTCCTTTTCCCATATCTTCCAACTAACATCTTTTATGGTTCTTGGAAGCAACATGGTGGGCTTTGTTAGAATAAATACAGAAATAATTCCTAAAGATATAATATACTCCATTTGGTTCTTATTATAAAACACCGACAACTAACAAATCTCACAAATTAATAAAAAAAGTTAAAGTCATTAAATTTGTCCTAAAATTTAATTAATTTTTTAATATTACCCCTACTAATTGCACTAAAATCTAATATCATATTAATTATTACTCTCAATCATTACCCTTATTAATTATGGGTATACATAGAAAAAATATTTAATGCTATTTGGAAACAAGCAAGTGCCTTATAAAAAGGACCAAATATACTTGTTAGTTGGTGCCTTATGATAAGGACAAGAGGAAGTATAAGACATCAACTAATAATTCTCACAACCCAATAAAAATAGTTAAAGTTATTAAATTTGTCCTAAAATTTAAGTAATTTTCAATATTCCTCTATTAATTGCACTAAAATCTAATATCATATTAATATATTATTACTCTCACCTTGACCCCCCCCAAAAAAAAATTACTTTCACTCACTACCCTTATTAATTATGGGCATACATGGAAAAAAATATTTAATGCCCATTGGAAATAAGAAAGTGCCTTATAAAAAGGACTAAATATGCTTGTTAGTTAGAGCCTTACACTACTACAAAAAGGGGATATTACTTCTCTAAAGGACGTCCTTATTGAAAAAAGGGAAGTAAAAAGTGAACGCGGTGGCATTCACGTAATTATTTGCTTGAACGTTGAGCCTTAGGTGTCCTAAATCATATTTTGGGACGCCTAAAATAATTTTAGGCATCCCAAATTTAAATTTGAGACGCTTATTAAGGAATTAAAACTTCCAACGCATCTCTCACTTATCACAACAAGTTTCAGAGCTCTACACAGGCACAACATCACACATCCTTTGTCTTCTATCCCTCACTATTAGACACCAACAGCCGCAGATTCAGAGAGGAGAGGTCGCGAAAAAAAAAACACGATGAACCTTGATCACCTTCAACATCACACCTCAATTGTCGGCGAGCTCATCTCTTCCACCATTGTCGTCAACGACATTATGCTCACGAGAGTTTCATTTTCTTCTCTCTCAGACACTTCGACCTTCACCTTCCAAGTTTCAGCCGCTCCCCCTACGCTACTCTGCTTCTTCCGTCGTTCCCCTCCAATGCCGCTCCCCCTCCTTTGCCTGAACTCCTATCTATGCTTGTCGATGAGTGTCGATGAGAATCAAGCCGATGCAAACGATGCGAACAAGCTGTGTAGAGCCCAGATTTGCTGCCATCAGGCTGTCTATAGCTTAAATCTGTCACTGGCGCTGCTGCCAAGACCGTCACGACGACGTCGCTAGCATTGGTTGCTTTCTAACCCTTTTAATCCAAAGGCTGTGTAGAGTCTAGATTTGAACTCCGATGAGTATGTGTTCCCGCGGATCTGAAATGGAGCCTTGCCTAGATCTAGATTTCGGGTCGGTGGAAAAGCGTATGTTGATTTTTTGTTGGCGTTGCTTTCATACACCACTATGTTGAATTTTTTTATTAGCATATGTTGAAATGGAGCCTTGCCTAGATTTGGATTTACGTCCCTTTTTAAATGGTGTATATATTTTTTGTTGGCGTTGCTTTCATTGTTCTTGAAGTTGAACTTGTTTGTCTGATATAACTATGTAACTATGAATTTTGGTGGCTGATAATATAGTATTGGAATCACCAAATCTACAGCTCCTTCTTTGGTTTTTTATTGTTGATTATTGATATGTTGATCTTGTTGGTTATTTTGGAAGTATGTTGATTGTTGATGTGTTTTGTTGCTGGTTTTTCTTCCACTTCCACGGCTAACCCCCAAATCTTAGGTTTGGGGGTTTTTATTTTTATTTTTTTAAAAACAATATGGCATCCTAAAATAATTTTAAGACGCCAAAAGTCTTACTATGGTGTCATAAAATTTTTTAGGACGCCAAAACTCTCATCTTACTGCATCCCCAACATAGGCGTCCCTATAAAAAGGGATGTAAAACTGGCAAAAATATGGACGTCGTAGAGCTTTTTTGTAATAGTGTTATAATAAGGACCAGAGGGAGTATAAACTCTATAATTAAGACTAATAGTGGAAGACTTTATCAGTAGTACCTCTAGTCATAGTAACTCTGCAAATAACTTAGGATTGTTCAATTCTAATGGAAACATGAGGCATAGTGACAGTCTGGAATAGCCGTCACCCATCAGGGAACCCTTAAGGAGCAAGTAAGTGTATTTCAATGCGACTATTCTAAGACCCGGTCTACGCTATTTATAAATTCTCATTAAGGATTGTAACAGCTTATTGGGCAAGTAGGTAACTTTAAACCAAGTCTCTATATAAATCACGTGTGAGCCACAATCATGAGATATTTTGTTAAAAAATAATGATAAGATAATATCTGGATATAATCTGTATTAAATAAAATATGTAATTATAAATAATAAAATATCTAACAGTCTTCTACTAGGCCTACAACCTAATGATATTTGGTAAGTCAAGGTTTATTTAAGCAATACTACAAGAATCATGGCGGTAAGTCTTCTTTCATTGAGTATTATCTTCCATGTATCACAAGTAGTACCCTTACATAATGGGTTCAAAACTTATTGAATAAACCCATAATGTTTATTTGATTCCAACTTAAATGTTTGATAAGATCTCATTTTAGATACCAATAACTGAGACCATAAACTTCAACTTGAATTTCACACTTAAATAATGTCTCATCTAGATCACTAAATGTGATCTATCCCTGATGATATTTGATTTAGATATTTGATCATTTTAATTTTTCTAAAATCATGCTCTTCATTAAAGGATTTATGCCTTATGTGTTCATGACCCATTGACTCTATGGTCATACTCTTAGTTGGTTTGAATTAATTTAATAATTCCAAAACCCTATGATGAAATTCCTTAATTGGAAATCTTATAACTTGCCTCCAAGAATGACTAGGTAAAGCAATCCATGGTGAAACTAAGCAAACAGTGACTACTTAGCAATCTTATTTCCCTCTATGATGCAGCTTGTTCAACAAGTATAAAGATGTATCATAATGTTAACTTTTCTATAGTTAACTCATCTTGCAAAACTAAACAAGCTAGCTAATCATTCTATTATATATGAAGCATGAAACTTAATGTACATTTGATAATGTACCATATGACTTGTAACTTTTCAGTTATTATTCAAGCAAGAATATGTTTGAAACTTGACCATATGTTTGGGCTTAATAACTTGACTTACGTCTAGTTTGTTGGAAATTATGCCCTAGGGCAAGTCATTGTACTTTAGACATTTATATTTATTAAAGTATTCTCTTTTAGTTATCATTTAATTCGCATGTTTATATTGATAACGGTATCCCGGATATATCTTATGGATTATCCTAAATGTCCACTGGGCTCATCATCTACGCGGGAGCGAAGATGAGTTAAGACCAGTGTGATTTTGATGAAGTATGGAGATACGAATCAAAGTCACGGGCACTTGTAAGAGTACAAGGTGCTGGACCGACCCACTATGAGAAAGCTGCATGGATCAAGTCATAAGCTTATCTCATGTATAACCGCGTCACGACGCCTATGACCCGAGATCATCATGGATTCCTACATGATGAGTCACGTTTTTTGACCTAGTCAAAAGTCACCTTTGACCGAGTGATGATAAAGGCTTGGATCGGATCGTGGTTTTCATGGAGAGGAATGTGAATGGTCAAGATGGAAATTTTCCTCACATTTGTAGAGAGATAATCTTCCCCTCACGGCCCTCGATGAGTGAGTCTAAGAAATGTACGGCCGTCTTGTGATGGAAAGGGTTTCCATTTCACTTATTAGACTACTCAAGAATCAAGAAAGTAATGGTCAAGAAAAGGAAGTTGACATTATCCATGCCTCATCCTTGACCAAATTATCGCGTGAACAAAAGGGACGTGACATGGTTATTGTACGATAGGTAGTATCGTATCATCGATCCCCATATGAATTGGGTAGTCGCAATGTCTTGCTAGAGGCCGCTTGCGACTTGTGGGCTAGTACGGATTGGCCCATTGCCAATCTCTATGGGGCTGTAGGGTCGCACACAAGAATAACCCAACACAAGCAAAAGTGTCGAGATCATTGAATCTCATTAATCTAAGATTTAATGAATACCGAATTTATCCAAACGAATATTGTATATATTAATATTATATATATTAATATAATATAATATATATTATATTAATTCAAAATGAAATGATATAATAATATTAAATAATGATTATAATATTATTATATAATATTTGTTTAGTATTTAATTTATTTGATAAATTAAATATCTAAGACAAATAGAGATATTGTATCTCATATTTTAATTTTTGAATAAAGATATCATATATCTATTTAATTTAAATTGAGATATAGTATCTCGATTTAATTAAATGGATAGATATCATTTCTCGGATTTAATTTATAGAGATAAATTAAATCAAAGGCTTTTGATTCGGATTAAATAAATATATTAGATTAGATCTATTAGATAGATTTAATTAATATACTTTTAATCAAAGATTCAAAATTTGAATTTCAGATCCGGTTTTTAATTCGGATTAAATAAATAGATTATATTAAATCTATTAGATAGATTTAATTAATATATTTTAATCTAGATTTAAAATTCGAATTTCAAAATTAATGGGAATTTAATTTTGAATATAATACGCCGATCGAGTTTGAGAAAACCTACGGCACTTTTTGTCGAGCGTATTACGTAAAGCCGCGAGAAACCCTAGAGTGAAATTGAGAGAGACGCAAAAACTCAAAAAGCGCTAGCACGCCGCAATCGAGTTCGGATTATTCGTGTGGATACCAAGAGTAGAGGAAGCCGATTCGAGGAGTCGACTTCGGGATCCCTACATAGTTCCCAGAGCATCTATGAGATTTCCACTATCTTTCAACGATTACTCAAGTTCTTTTAGAGCAATCCTTACTAGGATTCACTCTCCCTTATAAATGTAATCGAAACCCACACTCAAGATCCCGTTATCTTGAGATTTTACAACAATCAATTGGATGATAAAGACTTTCTCATAGAGTAGATATATGAACACGGAAGAATATGAATATCACAAGATATTTCAAAGAGTATTAATGAGCAATAAGTGAGCAATATATTGTTCATCATTGGTTGTTAGCTCCATATTGAATGCTCTGGCTTTTATAGTTGAACACCATTAATGACTGTTGGAGATTCTTTAATCTATCTGTTATGAGATTTGAAACTTTCCATTAGACTCAAAAGCTTTCTGTTAGACACATATCGAAGTTGTTGATAGGAATCGATATTGAGTCGTTTTCACTTTGTTGCCGCGTATCTCTAGACAACGACATTGCTTTGGTTTGCTCTAGCATTGCTTGGTTGGGTCCCTTTTGCTTTCATCAGAATGGGTGTCTCAGAAAATGATCATTTGACCAACTCTGAATTTCATTCCGTGTACACTTTGTTTCTACAACAATATTAAATGCTTCTACACAAATCTTGCTTTATGATAATTTGAGTGTGATCCTTCAAATAATCATATGATACTCATTAATAAACATGATTAAAGACATTAAGAATAGTAATGTGTGAAAATCAGAAGTTATAAAATGATTATCAGTGAATTTGAATTCTCGAAGACGAAGGTTAAGTGTAGAAGCAGGTGACACTCAAGTGTCATTCAACCCACATTCTGGAAGAAGACTATTCAAAATGAAGTTCAGTTGCAAAGATATGCTTTCTTCCAAACACTCGAGTGTTGTTTTATCCATACTCGTGCGTCATACTCAAGTATTGTTTTTTAATATTCGAGTGTCGATGCTTTATATGTTTGGTAGAATACTGTTCAAAATATAGAGTTTAGAGAAGATACATTAATCTCTATCGGACACTCGATTGTCATTGAGTCATACTCAAGTGCCATACTCGAGTGTCACTGAATAACACTTCAAATGTCCCATAAATCCTCAATTCATCATTGTGTATTATGCATTGACCTTGAGCTTATTTACCTTGGCACTCCAGTGTTGATGATCACACTCAAGTGTTAACCTTGTTGTTTCCAGAATGAGTGTGAGTGTCAGCCATTGATATTGCAAGTGTTGAGGCAATACTTGAGTGTTCACTAACACACTTGAGTATCCCACATAATACTCCCATGGTACAAGCGAGTGTCATGCATTCTTTCTACGAGTATCAAGCCAATACTTGAGTGTTCAAAGTAACACTTGAGTGTTTAGAGTAACACTCGAGTGTGCCAATACCAGGACACTTTGAAACTGTTTTTTTGATTCAAGTTTTAGTTTCAATAACAGTTGTACACTTGAGTGTTATTTAATACACACTCGAGTGACTTGAATCATTAAGCCTACTTTCTTTACAAGTGTTTGTTATCATCAAAACTTATAATCCATGAACTAACACAATCAAGTAACATAATGATTAGAACAATAAAATTGCTGTCATAATAAGATCGAAGATTTCAAACAATCAACAAGTGCATTATGTTCAAAAGGGCTTCGAAGATTTGAGCATGAGAATGAAATAAATAGGCAGTGTAACACCCCAAATTCCATAATACTTACTGTGCCCGTTGACACGTAGTATTTAGGAATATGGTGCTACAAGTCAGAGTAATACGGAATAGAGAGCATGCATTATCATTTCAACGATGGGTAACTAATATAAAATGCCCAGGCATAAGCTGGTAAATTAAATATCCCGAAGGAATATTCATATGATGCAATTATCTGTAACTTGTATAATTAAAACTCTTGACATAGTAATTATAAAATCTTAAACCAAGCCTTAACTATATTTGTGGCTTCGAACCCAATACAATTAATCAAACCCATTTGCCAGGCCGATGTTTAAGTCTAGTGGAAGTCTCCCCATCTTTCACGGTGACTTATAATTGAACCACATAGACCAACCCTTTTTTAGTTTAAGTACTAATACTATGAACTAACTTTATTGAATTCATGCAAGAAACTACGCTCTGATGAACTTCAACCGACACTCTTCATAAACCTCTTCTGGCATTCATCTTGACCAGTGCCTATTCATGGCTCTATCTATCAGTGCCTCTTCTCGGCTCCGTTCATGTTGCCTTCTCAGATCCAGGTTCCTTTCCTGAACCTTTAGTCAGGGCTGAGATTCAATCAAAATTGAATCTCAAGTAACAATTAACATCTATAGCAAATATAACAATATATGACAGATATTCATTACATATCAGTATCAACTATACATAGCACATATCAGATGTAAGGTTACAACAATACATAGCACCCAACACATAGAAAATGTAATGTTCACAACGTTTACACTTACCTTGTGCCACAAATCCACGTGTCCTCAGCGCTAGGAGAACAACCATATGACATTATCATAACTATAACCCGCACAAAGCTAAACGTATATAAACAGGTGACCTAAGACTCATATCTTAGTCACGGTACATGACCCAAGACCTAGTCTTGTGCACGACTTCATGAATCATTCGATCATATATAGACATACAAGATATAGGTGATTAAAGTTACTAGTACACGAACATACCTTCCTTTCGCGTAGTTAGGAATACGCATGACCTTTGAGTCTGACTCCGGACTTCTTGTATATCCTATAATACTATCATCGCATTATGATATTATGATAAATACCACATGTCTTAGAATGATATCCTAAGAGATATTTTCGCCACTATTAACATTTCTACCCTTGGTGGATTTGTTATTCCACTTTTACCCCTTACTTTTGCTTAAAAATGAAATGCTGTAATTTTCTGGAAATATTTTTTTAGCAACTTTGAAAAATCATAATTAATTCTACAAAAATCCTTTTTGCTAGCTTCAAAAATCGTCATGACCCTTGATACACACACACACACACATGTTTATTTTCAAGGAAAAAAAATTCCCAGAAGCCAGAAAATCAAGAATCATTCATAGTTTAATCTTTTCTGAACGTTGTTCAGTTTATAACTCCTGCAATAAGGCTTAACTTCAAAAATTTCTTTCTCCTTGTACAATGCTCAAAACGTTACATATTTTATATATTTAGAAAGCCCCATATGTCTACTATATGCCTGTAAAATTTCATGATTTTATGACTTCATTTGATATATAAAATAATAGCCACAAGGTGACTGATTCCAAAAAAATTGAAATTTGGGATATTCCCAACTTTCACCATTTGGGTCTTTTGATTCCAAAAATTATTTCCCGACATGTTTTTACCTCATTAAGCATTTTAAATGCAATGGAGGCTTAAAAACATGTAAAGGAATTTACTTCTTAATTTTCTCGATTAAACTACATTTATACTAAAAACTAAAGACCAAAGCTCAAGAACTTACCTTAAGTTCTTGAAACTCCTTTTTCTTGCTCCAAGAAACTCACTCTCACTTATGAGCAAATGTTACTTGGTTTTGGTGTGAAGAATGAAGAGGGGTTGAGCCTCTATTTATAGGAAAAAAATCCAAGCCTATGTGAAACCACACTTAGGTAATTCCATCTTCCTTCTTTCTTCTCCACCTTTAGATCAAAATGCACTTTTTAAATCTCCAATCCTCACCCCACAACAGCTGGTCAACATACTCCCTCTCCCCTAACCATTTAATGTGTTATTTATCCATGGTTTAAGTGTTTTCATTGGCTAGTTGCTTTTGTTGACTTTTCAACACTAATTAACCAAGTTTATCATCTCTTCTCTTCCTTCCCTTATGCATGCCGACAGTTCCTCCTCTCCTAGCCATTTTTGCTTTTTATGTGTCAATTATCCAATGATTTTAATTCTCTCATTGGCCAATGAATTTACAAGAGGATTAAGCTTACTTTCTTGAGATATTATCTTACAAATACTTGGCTTACAATGCTCCAACAATGCTCAACCACTATTTTTGACTTTTGGGGCTGATTAAGAAGCTTAATTAACTCCCTAATCAAGTGTTTATATTCCCACTAATTACATGTGCCCGTGCATAATTAATTTTTTAGCTTAACCATGGTAATTAGTGCTTATTTAGACAAGTATTATTTCATTCTCTTTGGCCTTAATTATTTTCAAATAATCAGCCCCTTTTGATGCTCTTAATTTGTTTCTAATTAATTTGAAGAATTATGCCACTAATCTCAATTAGTGTAAGCTTATTTGCCAATTTGCTAAATTGTCACTTAATTTAATTAAGTGTTTTTATAATCTTTTCATGGCTCTTTTAAACTTAAAATAGCCATTATTTTATGTGACTTTATGTCACATATGTTAACCAATTTAATATGGTAACATATTCCTTAAAATACAAGATTTTTCGGTAAATCAAAAATCGGGTATTATAGGTTGAAAGCAAAATTTGTGTCGATAAAAAATTACTGTCATGTTATCTTTCTAGAAAATAAAAGAATATAACATATGCAGGTAACTAGGTAGAGGGGGTCGACCAGGCTATGATGCCACATGTTGGAATAAATTTATAAATAATTCCTAAATACATAATATATAAACTATAGAATTAAAAGTAACAACAGAAGATTTTATCAATAGTACCTTTGGGGTAAACCTTGTGGGAGTCAATAAGATGGAGTCATTGAATAGGGGTAAAGTTAAAAAAAATTTAAGTTGGAGTCAATGAGATTTAAGGTTTTTCTTGATTTTATTGAAACCTTGTTGGAAGTGACTTATAAATAGAAACACGTGAGTTTAATTGTACTCCTTTCGGCCTATAATATAGGGTGCTTCAACTACATCATGAGAAACAATAAATGACAATCAAGTCATTTAATATATCATAAAATGTATTTTTTTTTCACTTTTACCCTTCTTGAGAAATGTATTTAATTGCATTGTGAATGCTACTTTAGATAGAGAGAGGGCTATAATGATTGAGCAAATTTGGAAAGTGAGTATTAATCGTAGGGATTAAACAGGAAAAATGGCATTAATTAAACTGAAAGTGACTTATATTCTGAATCATACCTTCATTCTAGAAGTGTCATATATTGTGGACCAGAGGGAGTAAATTATACTATTCTTTGCCTAAATATAAGTCACTTGTACTCCATTCTCATATACCTAGAAATGCATTTAATAAATAAGTTCTTCAACATTTTCCTTGTTAAATATTTGTCTCTGTGTATGTTTGGAAAAACTGAAAAAAGAGCTTCTGGGAGACAAACCATGGTTTCAGGAAAAATTTGCCAAGCACTCTCCAAAAGCCCAGAAGTGTTTTTTTTGGGGTCTAAAACCATGGTTTTGAAAAAAACTACTTTTTTCCACTTTTTTCATCTCTCCTCCTTTTTTCCACTTTGTTACAACCTTTGAATATGATTTGAGGAATTTTTCTTTTACTTGTGATTCATGAATTGTGATTAATCTGTGGCATGTTGTAACATCTCATTTGAAAACGGCGGATTTTTTTTTTTTAAAAAAACGTTTCCAAATATTTCAAGCAAAGTAATCAGAGTAGAGCATTGGAGCGAGTAAGTAATTTACATTACATTCAAAATATGGACCATAGTGTAAATGTATCGGATTACAGTCATCTAGAATTCTCAAAAGTTAAAGAAACTAAAGAAAACGATAGATAATGTAGACACGTCTTGGCCTACTCCAACTGCTTGCCTCAATCGCCAAACCTCGGTCCTCCAGACCCTGATGCTACAACTGAGATCCATTTCACATATGGATCTCAGGTAACGGTTAGCCTTATGCTCAAATAAAACAGTATACGTACAACATATATTCATTTCAATACAACATATCTTCACAAAAGCAGACAGCAGATGTATGATCAATAACATGGACATAACATAAGCACAAAGCAGTATGTAAAGTCTCTCTCGACTAGTTCTGCATATATCCGGTGCCACGCCACTAACGTGTCCTCAGCGCTAGGAATAACTCAAACGGCATTACCAATACTATAATCCGTGGGTAAAGGCCGTAAGTATCTCGACGATTCTCAACGGACCTCGCCTATGAACGTATCTATAATGCAAAAGTATATAAGCAGCATAGAGCTAGGGTTACGGTACGCGTCCGTACCTTAGTTGCGATATCCGCTCTTAGGCTAAAAACGGTACTTTTGACGGTATGCGTAAAGCAATGGGAAAAGCGGACAAACGGCGAAACGATGGAATTTCGACGGCGGTTCGACGTCGAAGTATTCTAATCAGAATAATAACACACTTATGAATATTTGGCAGCATAACGGGCATTTTAGGTGAAAAAGACCATTTTGCCCCTACTACTTTATTTGGCGGAATTTCACGAACTTCATTACTTTGACCTTATTCCATTTCAAAATTATCCCCACTAGGTTTTTACCTCGTCGGGCATCTTTCAATGCAATGAGGCTTGAAAACAAGTATAGGAATATATTCAAAACTTCCTAGATCAAAACAACGGTTCTCTACTATAACTACCGAAAGAACTACGGAAACTAAAAGCTAAGGACGAGAAGAACTTACTCGGAGCTAGCGGGAATTTTTGCGAGCTTCTCTCTCTAGAACCTCTCTATAGGTTTCAAATTTTGGTGTGAAGAATGAGAGGAGAGGTGCTTGCTATTTATAGAAGAAGGGAGGGACAAGGTGGGAATTAACACAAAAGTCTTCGGATCGGATTCGTAGTTGGATCGCATTTTTGAGGACAAAGCAATCTTGGCCATCCATGGTCAAGGCCGACCTCTTGGTCCCCAAAAGTCAAAGGATGATGTCACCCAGATAGTGACATCTGGAGTCGGTACCGATAAAGTTCCCGATCGGTGTCCGTTTCGCGCGATTTCGCAGAAACTCAAAAATCCGGGCGTGTAACTTTGAAGGTCTTTTCATCCTCTTTCATATTATCTATTTTGATCCTCTTCTTGATCATATCCAGGTATTCTCCGGTGCGTCGGAAGATATTCAGACAAACGCGTCTGGTTACGGAAATCGATTCCGATAGAACCAACTTCTGGACAATAATTCGCTGACTCGTAAAACGTTCAGTTGTTGCCTAACTTAATCCTGTGTTTGAAAACACGCAATTGTTTCTATAGGTTCTCACTTTTCCTATCTGACTCTACTCTATATGACCAACTTTCCGTCTTATTAGGAATTAGGGTTTTCGGTTGCGGAAATCAACGTCTGGTAAATTCTTTCTTCGTGTAAAAATTTACTTGTTCTTAATTTGATCGATCTGAAAAAAAATTTACCTCTGGTTTACCTGTAGAATTTATTTCTAATTTTTCCCCTCGGCTTTTTTATAAGCCGACTCACCGCATTATATTATTATTTTATTCTAATTATCATTTTAATTATTTAAACAATTATTTTTAATTAAAAATACCAATAATTTCGCCCCTTCATTTTAAAATTCAGTTTTAATTATTTTTTTCATAATTTTTTCCATTTTTTAAAAATATAATATTTTTTACCAAAAATTCATGTTTTACCCCTGCCTTCGTTAAGGCTTAATCATGCCTAAATTCTTCGTTTAGTGATCTTTTTAGGATTAGATTTCTTCATATACTTATCTTTACTAATTTTTCTTAATCTTTTTATCATAATCAGTAAGTATATTTTATGCTAATTACAAGCCTTAATCTCTTAATTAAGGATTTTACCATAAATTTAACTTTCTATATTCCTCTTGTTTTTTTGAATCAATTAGCTAGTAATTATCTAATCATTCTCTTACCAATTACTGATAATTTTATAATTTACAGCATATTATTATCTTACAAACTTTATCTTGTCATTGTCATTTTATATCCTATGTAAAATATTAAAAATGTTTACACCATAAAGTTACTTTATGGTTCTGGAATGCTTTTTAAATATTTCGTCATGTTATTTCCTCTTCCTAAATAATTTATTAAATTCTTATAATTAGAGATAATACTCCCATAATTTGCTCATAATTTTTCATGATCTTTCAAATATTTATCATAATATTTTTAGACCGCTTTTATCACCATTATTGCATTTTTAGTCATTCTTTCATCTGATTTTTATGTAACTTTTTAGACAATTATAACAATTTTCTATAATAGTTTTAAACTCATGAATTTTCTTCATCAAAATATTCATTAATTTCTCTTATCTCAAGAATTCCAGATTTGCTAAAATCTGGGTATTACACATGTTCATGTGGATTGAAGGAAGAGGCGATTTTTTCGTTGGCCGAGGATATTTTGGTCTTTTTTTTTTTTGCATATATAATTAAATGTAAAAAGTAATTTTTCTTTTAGTCATACCATATATCACTCTTATATGTTTAAGGTTCCATTTTTTAGCCATCAAACATTTAATTATTTATTGTTTTAGATAATTACTATTTACAAAGGATTTTTTTATCTATACAATTTATTAATACATTATATTTGATCAATTTTTTTTATCATGTTACATAATTTACAAATGCTATAATTTTTATTTGTGATAATAAAAAAGATAAAATAAAGGGTTAACACAACATTTGGTCCTTCAACTTTGTTTTAATTTTCATTTTGTTCCCTCAAATTTTATTCCGTGAAGAAACCAAGCTGAAACCTCATATAAAGTTAAATGACTAAAATGTATTTTTTCCAGTATTTTTTAAAAAGCTGCAAGCTTGCAACACCCTTAGCTTGAGCGGCCGGCTAAAATCATTGAATAAAGTTAAGGGATTTATATCTTAAATGAAATCATTAACACAAGTAAGAGGATAATGTTTTAAATCATTTACCACACTAATAACGTGAATGACAAATTGTAAAAGCGTTTTAAGTTTAATTTACCTTTTAATATTTTAAATAACTACATTTACTACTACTTTTAACAAATTCCACACTACAAAACATTCAACTAATTTGGTGAGGATGAGAGAAATTAATTACAATTGTAATGTGGTTGATAACATTTGTAAAAGTATTTACCATTACGTTTAACAAGTTCCACACCGAGGAAAATTCAACTAATCGGATGAGAGAGTGAAACATTTACTACACTTTAAAATCTAATTTACAATGAAAAGATGAAAATTATAGTACTATTTTTCAATCATTGATCATGAATAAAGTTAAGCGACATATGTCTTAGATAAATTTATCAATTAAAAAAATCTAAAATAAAATCATTAAAAGAAAAGGTCCCCTAAATCAAATCTATCCTAACATTACCATTCATGAATCCATTTTTCTTAGTTTCGAGCCCAATAATTGTAAAGTTTGGCCATCAAAATAGCTTGCGAAGCGCTTCAGGAATTTCAGGAGTGTGAAAAATGTGGGTCAAATAATTGGTTTGTCAATTTTACTGAGCTATCCTAGGGTGGGTTGGCCTAATTAATAACCTATCAAACCTATTTATTTTGACAGGTCCACGAGAGAATACATTAGGTGGCATGGAACATATAATGGGAGAACTACTATTAAATCCCAAATAAGAGATTTAACGACAAAAAAAGTCCAAATGACAAGTGGGCTACATAAACATTTTTTTTTTAAATACCAGAACTTGTCATTACATACTCTTAAGTTGTTATCGAACTTTGGTATATGTGGCGTGTATATATATGGGTTAAGGTGCATCTAGTACCTTGAAGCTTTTTCTTAGGTGCATTCACCACCTTAAAGTATGTATTTTGTGATGTATTCAACACTCTAGTGTTATTTTCCATGTGGCCCTAGCATCCTCAGGTATTTTTTATGCATTGATGCTCGATAGACCAAAAAAATATTTTAAGGTGCCAGACACACATGAAAATAACATTTCAGGAAGCTAGATGCACCACAAGATATTTTAGGATGTTGAATGCACATATGGAAGAACAACTTATGGTGCTAAATGCACCTTAAACTTCTATATATTGTAGTATCACCCAAGAAAATCAACATAAGCTCATCATCCTTCTTGAGATTCTACTGAACCCAATCTTTTCTTATATTGTCTGAGAAATGGCAGAAAGGGTTGAGATTGCATCCAAAGTCACCATAAAGCCATCATCTCCAACTCCAAATCACCTTCAACACTTCAAACTTTCTCTTCTTGATGAGATAGCTTTTCCTCCCTTTGTTTATGTTCCCTTTACTCTCTTCTACTCTGCTCCTGATCTCGTATTTCCCAAAATATCTCAAAAGTTGAGGACTTCGTTGTCTGAAATTCTCACTCTCTACTATCCATTAAGTGGAAAAATCAAAGGAAGCAAAGGCAATCTCTATGTTGATTGCAACGATGAGGGTGCCCTTTACCTTGAAGCTAGAGTTCCCTCAAAGCTCTCAGATTTTCTCAAGAGTAATACTAACCAACAACTGAAACAGATAAAAGGGTTTCTTCCATTAGATCCCTATCAGCCTAAACTAGACGATGATGACGAAGATCGTCTAATAACGGCTATTCAAGTTACTGAGTTTGGCTGTGGAGGTATAGCCATTGGTGTGTGCGTATCACACAAGGTTTGTGACGGCGCAACAGTGGCTTCATTCCTCCAAGCTTGGTCTAAAAAGGCAATAGGAGAAGCAAGTGAAGTTGCTTCTTCTCTGCCTCCTCATATGGAAGCTTCTTTGCTTTTTCCACCAATGGGCATTGAGGTTGACGTCAATGACATGATAGGTGAGAAAAATATTACATCGAAGAGATTCCTGTTTAGTGAAAATGGCTTGAGTAGGCTAAAAGAAGAAATTTCAAAAGGTTGCGGCTTTAAGCCAACTAAAGTGGAAGCTGTGACAACTTTGATATGGAAATCAGCCATGGAAGCTGCAAGAACCGCAGAGAAAACTCACAAAAGTAGTTCATTCATGATACATGCTGTGAACATACGTGGTCGGATGCAGCCACCGTTGCCGGAGAATTCTTTAGGTGATTTTGTTGTCATAATTCACTTATTTAATTACAAATGTTTTATATCACTTGTCTAATTTGAGTTTTTGCATTGCCAAAATCTAGGTAATATCTTTGTACCTTCATTTTCTCCATTGCTTGAAGTTGACAAGGAAACGAAGGTGGAGCTACAAGACTTGGCAGAAGTAGTGAGAAAAACTATACAAGTGTTTGATGGGGATTATTTGAGTAAGCTTCTTGGAGATAGTCAACAACTTATTGAAACCCTAGAATCAAATTTACAGAAGTTATTTCTGGTGACGGAGAAAGATGTTCCTTGTTATTACTTCAGTAGCTTAGTGAGGATTGGTCTCCACGAAACAGACTTCGGATGGGGTAAGCCAGCCTGGGCTTGTCCTGTTGGAATTCCTTCAAGAAATGTGATTCTTTTGATGCCAGCTCCTTCTGGGGAAGGAGGAATAGAGGCTTGGGTCAACTTGAATGAGCATCATATGCCCCATTTCGAAAGCAATCCTTTGCTTCTTCAATTTGCTTCTTTTGATCCTTGACTGCTCTCTATTGTTAGGCCCAACCGTTTGCTGCATTCGAACGAACTTAAGCTAAAAAAGGATTGTGCTTAAATGATCAAAACCCCTTTTAGTAGAATAAATTCCTGTTGTTGTATGCATGAATGTATACTTTCACATCTATTTGCAAATTATGTCAGTGTTGGAGTGTGAAGTATGTAATGTATTTCAACATTGTTTGCTGAAATTCATATTGTGTTCGTTAAATATGTATTGGATTTATAAAAATGATCAAGTAATTATATGTGTTGAGGTTAAGTGTTAAGCGTTATCTGTAACATCCTCCATTTAAAAAAATAACCACAATTGTTTGATGGTTTGATTAAACAATTTATCAAGATGTTTTATGCACACAGCTGAGCTTTTGATTTAACCAGGCCCAAACTCTTCAACAGAATTTTACTTCAAGGTTTATCATAATATTCAAAATATACCAGAGTATGCAAAATGAGCCATAATATGACAATATACGATAATCTAACATGTACAAAAAAGAAAGAAGCACGACTATTTGAGAAAATAGCTTAAGCTTCTGAAGCCTTCCCTGATAGACCCATACGAAAACTGTCACTTGAAAAATAATAGTAACCATCAATCCAACTTATTACAAATGCTAATATGAACTCGTGAGGTGTCAAGTGGAACATTTTATGTAATAAAGTATTAGAAATATAATTTTACAAATTATGTATTACAATTTCTATATCGAATTTCATATTATAATTCACATATATATATATATATATATAACATGTCAAGCAAAAGATTGATGTACCAATCATCCTTATTACCCCAAACTACCCTTATACCAGCTGATTGGAGACATAGCTAACAAATGACTCATCCATTTAATTGGATTACACATGATTCCAAATCATGAGGAGTCACTTGGACATGGTCCTTAGCTTGTCATCATGATTATTGAACTATGGCTCCCTTCCTTTTCATGAAATCAAGGAGATGCCACTATCCCTTGAGCTGACCCTTAACTCTGCCAAAGTAAAACAGTGATATCAAGGGCCCTAAGAATGTCAAAGTCATCCATTGTGCACCGAGTGGTGGTATATCACATGGTATATACTTATACAAAATTTCTCATCACAACTCCACAACCATCCATCCCCTCTCGTATCAACATTCAAGAGATAAAATGACCAGGAACAATCACCTACCAATATCAATTTACAAGTTATCAAGAAAATCTTTTCAATCTTATAAAGCAATAATATAATATCACTAGTTATGTTCCAAAATAAAATTCCACAAGACAATTTCATTATGAACATAGTTTTTATAGATTTATATAATTAAATCACTCACAAACATCATACAAGCATGCATAACAAGAGAAAATTGCTTACCTCAAGTTTTGACACAAGAACTAAGGTTGAGGAAATCAAGTCTATTCTAAAAATAAATATATATAATTCTACATTAATATAATTAATTGAAAATACCAACTAATACAATAACAATTAATTAAATTAATTGGCTCACTTTAGTTTCCTTAGAATGACAATTTATCTATTCCTCGAATCATTATTACAATCTCATTTCCTTCTTTTATAAATTATTTCTCACTTATTATGGTCATCAAAATATCACTATATATCATCAATTTAACCAAAATACTCAATTTCCTACCATAAAAGTTTCACCCAAAACCTTTAAATATTCACATTCATTTATAAACCTCAAATATGATCCATCTAATTGTCAATACAACTTCCAATATTTTTTTTTTAAAAAAATGAATTATAAATTTGAAGGTAAGAGACCTATTATCACAAACCTAAATTTTCCAATCCAACACTAACTTATACAAGCATAACCCAATTTATTAAACACATCTCCACATAATCAAAATCATATCAAACTCTAAATTAAATTCCAAATTCCAACTCATATATTTATATAAGAGTAAATACCCTTTTGGGTCCCTGGAAAAAAACACGGACCTCATTTTGGTCCCTCACACAAAGAAATGCCCTTTTTAGTCCCTGAAAAGGACGAATAAGGGTCGATTGGTGAACATTTTGATCCCTCGCAAATTTTCAAAAAGCCCTTTTTAGTCCATAAAAAAGTCTCATTTTAGTCCCTAAGGACTAAAATAGGGTCCATGTTTTTTGTCGGGGACCCAAAAGGGTATTTACTCTTTATATAATTCAAGATTTAGCAAAACCTAACCGATTAAACGGCATTAATACCTCTAGTAATCCAAATAAATACCTTAAACCTCATTTAATTGGTAGAAATATCCTATAAGATATAAATCCTAAATTCTTTTAAATAGAAAATTAAATTTAAATTCCTACAACAATCAACTAATAAATTTAAACTGATTAAAATTATCTATTAATCATACTCTACATATATACAATCATCTATTATCAAAACTTAAAACTTTGACAAAATTCTAAACCCAAAATTTTCACAAATCAGTACTATATTACTCTCATTAGAAAGAGAAAAATAAGTAGAATAAATTTTATGAAATAAATTTATTAAAAATAAATAAATTTAATTCTCTAAATGATATTACAAAATAAATAACTTACCTTAAAAACTCAAATAGCTTCCTCTTCTTCTCTTCTTCCGCTTCTCTCGTCTCACTCTCCGACTCTCTTGCCCTTACCCTGCACAAACACACATAAATATCTATAGAAGAGATGAGAGGCGGTGGGGAAAATCATTATTTCCCTCTCCCTATGCAAAAGTGGCAGATGTTGCCACCTTTTATTTTTTACTTTTTGTGGAGATTACATTATACAGTATGTGTGTGTGTGTGTGTGTATATATATGTATATATACTTGTACATGTGTATGCATATGTTAGAAGTTTCATCTCCTTTATTATTATTATTATTGCTCAAGGAAAACACTTGCATTACCATAACAGAAAGGACAATACAGCTGATACATGAGAAAAATGAAAAACAAGATAGACAACACTAATCAAACCAATATTGAAAGAGATGGCTAAAAACAAATAAAAAACGGTCTAAACCAAGGAAAAATTTAAACCCCTTCCATTATATGACTAGAACGAGAAACATTTTCCACAACAATATTAGCCTCCTGAGTATCTAAGGTTAAAAGAGACAACAAAGAGGGTGATGGTTGTGAAACCCACCCCATCGGGCACACCTCCTTAAAAGCATTTGATGCAAGAAGCTCAGCAACTCAATTACCCCTTCTCGGGGTAAAGGATAAAGAGAACCCAACCTTGTTAGATAAAAGTCAAATAATGTCATGTAAAATACTCCTACTTCTCTAATCAAATAAATTAGGAGATTTGGCTTCAACACAAGACAACAAAGGAAGACAATCAGTTTCAAAGATGACCTTATCATGGCCTATATCCAGCGCTAACAACAAAGCCCTTTTAAGAGCCAAAGCTTCCATCATAAATGTAGAAATAGATTTCACTTTATCTACAAAGCCCCACTGAAAGTCGCCCTGGTAATCACAACAAACCACCCTAATAGCAGCATTATCCTTACCCGACTAATAGGTCCCGTCAGAATTAATTTTAAAGCAACCTGATTCGGGTGGAGACCAATGACAATAAGGGGATTTAGGTCTATGTGATTAAAGACCTTATCATTCATTTGTTTACATATAAACTATAAAACCTATAATATAAGGGAAACATCATGGGAAGTCAGAGCAGGCATACCTAGAATTCATAACCACTAGGCATTGAAGTTAAAAACACCAGATATGTCGAATCTGGCACCGAGCAAGCATCCAAACCATACACATCGAGTCCTTGGGCAATGGAAGAATATATGTTTAAGATTTTCCTCAGCCCCTTCACAAATTGGACATAGATTCGCCTTAGATCTTTTTTTGCAGAAAAGGGATACTTTAGTAGCAAGAGAGTTATTAAGAAGCCGCTAAATGAATTGTTGCACATGAGGAATAGTCTTAATTTTCCAAATTGATTTCTAGCACCCTGGAGGTACTAAGATAAAGGTCCCAGCCCTGTTGGAAGCTACTGATTGTTTGGCTTTATTGCTATGATAACCCATCTTGACCATGTATTCACCATTCCTGGCTTTGGTCCATAACAACTTGTCTTCCAATTCATTCATGGAAATAGAAATTTCATAAATAGCATTTTTGACTTCAGCAGACAGATATTGAGAGATTGGGGAAAGGTCCCAAGAGCCATCAACAATAAGGTTACTAACTCTACCATGATCTACATACGGATTATCACAATTTCATGGTTTCTCAAGAAAGGAGACACCAGGGACCCAATTATCACCCCAAATTCTTAACACTCTTAAGCACAGTGGCCCATAATGAAAGTGGAATATCACCTAGAGGGGGGGTGAATAGGTGATCTTGAAATTCTTTCGCTAATTGCTCAATAACACTTAAAACAGAGATAGAGAGAAGAGCAATGAACACAAGAGGTTATATTGGTTCGGTCCAACTCTTGACCTACGTCCAAATCCCGAAACACTCGGGATTTCACTATCTTGTAACTTGATTACACACTCGTAACTCTCGAGTAATCCTCTCACTAGGACTTACTCCTCTTTACAAGTTGTAACCAAATAACTACACAATTACACACTCTGTAAACGAAGGATGATCCTCTCACTCTTGGACTCACTCCCCCTTACAAGTTGTAATTGTACACCCACACTTAAGGTTCTACAACCTTAAGATTTTACAACACAATAATCAAATAAGTGTTTTGAAACTCCTCACGAGTAGATGAATGATAAACACGAAGCTTAGTAATATCACGAAGATATGTACGGACTATAGATTGATCACTTTGAATGCTTTGTCTGTATGTGTATGTTACGCCATTGAAGAATTCAAACCTTTTAGTATTTATAATGGTTGAAGATTGAGGACCGTTGAAGGATTTGAATCATCCGTTTGAATGTTTGAATATGTTCGTTGGGAGTCTTCAAACATCTGCGCCTGCCACCCACGATCGAGTGTCCACTTGGTTGGGACTTTGTTCAGTTGTTATTCACGTGGTCCAGGATGGAGAATAGCTTAAAATATTGATTCAGTGCTTTTGACGTTATGGGTCATCCTTCATCGTGTCGGCTCTGTTCCTCCGTCAGTTTTGGTGCTTGACAGCTCATCAAAATTCAAACAACAATTAATCATCTGAAGAATACTCAAGAATATGATTAATGATAATTCAAATAATATTGAATGATATATACGAAGAATTAAGCTGGACAATCGGTGCATTCGGAAAATGTTGCGGGCGATTTTCGGCAATGATAGCTCAAACTCGAGAATCCCATTACGTGTACTTTCGAGTAGCCTTTGCGAAGCACAAGCTTGATTCTTTGTCAATACTCAAGTAGCCATAGTTTATACTTGAGTATCCATTTGATTCAGATATACCAAAAGCTTTGTCATTGATCATACTTGAGTATTCAATCATGAGTACTTCCTGAATACTTCCTCCTGAATATTTGCGTGAATACTTTCTGAATACTTTCGCAATACTCAAGTATCCCATTGTAGAATCAATTCACAGAAGTTCATAGCTTGTTAATACTCGGGTAGCTAAAATCCAATACTTGAGTATTCATTTCAGAATCAATTGACAGATGCTCATATGGTTAGAATCAATGATAATAAATAACAAGGCATATTTCATGATTTCCGGATCAGCAACAATCTTGGTGTTCTTCGTCAATTTGAAACTTGATCATGAATCGAAAAACACTCGGAAGATGATTAATGATATCATAGTTAATATTGAATGATGTATTGGAAGATAGAATCAATTAACTAGATCATTTAAATGAAGTTGCAGATTGATTCATGTTTGCTTTGTCAAATCTTTGGTATTCATTCTCTACGGGCATTCTTGAGAATCGCGAAGGTATACTCGAGAATTGTTCTTCAAATCGATTCAGTTGCGGGACCTTCGATCATTCTCGAGAATTGTTTGCCCATTCTCGAGAACCATTCTCGAGAATTGATTCCTTATTCTCGAGAATCACTTGAGAAAAACTATGTCTTGTGATTACATGTCTAATGCATTCTCGAGAGCCACTTTGTGATCATTCTCGAGAATCTACATGCTCATCGCAAGCTGAAATATATGCTTCTTGATCATTCTCGAGAATCACCAAGTGATTCTCCAGAACCATTCTCGAGAATTGGTTTCCAATTCTCGAGAATCACTTCGTGAAACAGATTATACAGAAAGCATCAGACGAAATAGACATTCATTCTCGAGAATTCTTTGGTCATTCTCGAGAACCATTCTCGAGAGTTGATTCCTCATTATCGAGAATCACATGTTCAAAGAATATGCGAGAACGCTTTTCCCGATTATTCTCGAGAATTGCTGGTCCATTCTCGAGAATCCTTCTCGAGAGTCCAATAACCATTCTCGAGAATTGCTTTGAAATTCAAGCTGAACTCTTGAACACGGTTTAACAACCATTACGGAGAATCCTTGAGACAGTTCTCAAGAATTGATATCTGCACATCGAGAACCAGATCGAAGAGATATCAAATGTGTCAAAGCACTCATGATCATAAATCTCTTCAAGCTTTCTTTCCATTGCGAGAAGAATCAGCCCAAACTTGTTGAATTTCATTGGTTATCATAGGATGAATGTAGGCATTTCTTAATCAACTCGATTGAAACTTCCTGAACATACTACCAACTTAAAAACATCATAACTCCTTCAATTGATCTTCGTTTTCTGTGTTAGTGATGTTTCTGGAAAGGTATTTGAGTCTAGTTTCCAATGGCACCGATTTCGCGCAATCCGATTTTTCGTTTGTGAGATACACTCAAATTACCGAAGGTTGGTCTGGACTGTGACGGTGATTTGTGTTCCAACTTGCGAAAATCATAGCTCTCTTGTCTGGACTCCTTTGGACTTGATATGTTGTCAAAAGTACGTGTTGGATGTCTAGTTTCATATGCCACTGATTTCGTGTAAATCCGATTCCTGGTTTGTGAGATATTGTCGAATTACTGAGGTCGCCCAAACTGAGCGCGAAACAGAGCTGCTGAAGAATTGCTGAATCCCGACCATTCTCGAGAATCAGAATGGCATTCTTGAGAACCATTCTCGAGAATGGGTTTTCAATTCTCGAGAATTGCCTCCAGATTTCACATATTCAGCTGCATTCTCGAAATTGCTTCGGGAATGGATTGCATTCTCGAGAATTGATTCGAGAATACACTTGTAACTCGTTTTCACTCATTTTAACTCCGAATTGACCGTTCCAACTTCTATATGATCGTGGAGACTTCTAGAATCAATCTGAGAGCTTGTATAATGATTTTCTCATTCCATTGAGCAAGTTCTTCTTTCTTTCTTCTCTTCTCTTGATTATTCTTCATCATTAAACTTCACATCTACATTAGATATAAGAATTTGTCAAAGTATAATGTAAATGTAGTGTGCAACCTTTTTGCTCTTAAGAATGACATCTATATAAGACATCATCAAAACTAATCAAAACCAACATTCTCCCCTTTTTGATGATGGCAAATACTTTAAGAAAAATATACATGAATATGAAAATATATTAGAACACATATTTTTCTTGCCATTTCTCTCCCCCTTATTTGTCATTAGCAAAAAGTTGAAATAAAAAGAAGATATACTTAGAGAGGTAAATATGAAACCAAGAAACTGATTTTCTCTCCCCGAATTGAAAATGTTTACATTCTAAATATGAAGCAATTTGGAATGTTTTTATGAAAACAAATTGAAACAAGTTGGAGAGGTTTTCAGGAATAAAGCAACTTGATACTATCATAGAATATAAAGAGATAAGGTTCAGAAATGCTCATTTATATTTGGCAAAGCGATGAATGATCTGTGAAGTCCATGTGCTTGCTGTATGCATTTTGGTTGAATCCTTGTGGCCTGAGATGAAGTGGTAGACTCGCTTTCTTTATAGCTCAACTTCAACCATCAAGGTATCTTTCCTTAAGTTGAATGTTTCTCCTTGTAGTGCATTAAGGAAAGTTCTTGCACGTGCTGAATTCTCCCGTCACAATTGTAAAACTTTCTTGCAAGAGAAAACATGTTAGTGCAAATCGAATATCAAAATATCAAAGTATTCCTTTCTAAATGATATTTTCAAATGAAGGTAACGAAAGGAAAATATGATATTAACTCATCATCAAAACTAATAAAACATAGTGGATGCGAGATGAGTTTCCTTAAAAGGGTTTTCTTCAAATAAAGGAGATGAGCTTTTAAGATATCAAACACGTGTAAATGTAAAGCTCCCCTTAATGAATGCATGATTAAAAAGAAATAAAACTCCCCCTTAATAATATGACACCAAATGCTATGAGGTTTGGAAAGATCTTTGCATAGGATATACTCGGAAATTGCATGTTCAGAGATATTTAATGAAGTAACATAAATGCTAAAATACCCCAGTTCAAGTGTGTATAGTGAACACTTGAATTTCTTTGATGAGAAAATTTGATCTTTGAATAGTTATCTTTGAATATCTCAGGTGATTGATTCTCAGGAATGCTTCGCATATACTCAGGAATAGTTATCTTAACTGATGAAGAGCTTCACTGCTTAACTTCCTTTTGTTCTACAGTTCTCGAGAATTTGGTTTCAATTCTCGAGAATTAGCGTTGCAAATCTCTTGAAGCTCCTCTGTCTCGATAATTCTCGAGAATCTCCAAGTGATTCTCGAGAGCCGTTCTCGAGAATGACACTTCATTCTCGAGAATGATCTCAGCAATGAAGAATTCCAGGAAGGGATCCATTCTGCAGAACACATTGTCTGCTACAATTCTCGGGAATGCCTTAGCCATTCTCGAGAATGCTAAATGACTTGATCAAACATGCTTGGTGAACTTCATAGAATTCCCGATAGTTCTCGAGAATGTTTCTGTATTCTCGAGAATGCTTAAGAAGAACGTGAGACCTTAATTAATCAATTCTCGAGAATGATGAATTCATTCTTGAGAATTATCGATTCAACATCGTTTTGCTAATCATCCGAACCTCACTCAAGTAATATCGTAATCACTTGAGCCATAATCAAGAGATGCATTATCGGCTAGCCAATTTCGATGATGTGATTAATATTGAGGCTTTCCCGAGATAGCTCGATTAGTTACTCATGTGATGTCCATGACTTTATAGCCATTTCTTGTTGTTCTCGGGAGAGGACCTCACAAGCTTATCTTCCTCTATTTATCCTTATTTTCCATAGCAAGAATAGAGAGATCCCAAAACAAATATATGCTCTTTGGTACTCAATGTTTCTTGAGTCCACACATGATCAGACATAACCCTTATGCTTTTATATAATTTAACAATATGATATATTGGAGCAAAGAGCAATCAGAGATCAAATCATAGTTTTACCCAATCAAATAAGTTCAATCAAAATATGGTAACAAATTGAATGATTCCAAGAATGTGATTTCTCAATGACAATTTGGAAATACACTTTAAAGAGGATGTCATTGATGTGAGTCTTACGTAATCCATGGATGAGATTGAATTTTCAAAAATAATAGTTAAACATGCAAGTAGTTTCAAATCTCAAATATTCTTTCGAATCATGATAATGCATTATGAAATTGAGATTTTGAAGATATGAAAACTTATTTTTGAAGTATGTTTAAAATCAATGCTCTCTCAAAAACAATGGTGGAAGTTAACATGCTAAAGAACATATCGAATGTATCGAATGAGAACATGTCGAACATTTGAATCCCAAAAGCAAAAGTCATAAGGGAAATGAATTAGCCAAAAAGACTAAATAGAATAGAAATATTTATGCTTAATGACTTTGCTATTAACCGATGATCATGCCTTTTAGAATTGAATTCAGAAGCATATGAATGGTCAAGACAAGTATTTGAATATAGTTACTCGGAACGAATGAAGATGAATTTGATGTATTTGAGTAACTAAATGACTACTAGGATTCATAGATGACGAAGCACATATTCATTGGTCCAATTGACTAGAGCTCCAGTATGTCATCCTAGTAAGTTATTCCATATAATGATTAATGCACTAACATTCAATGCACTATAAAGCTTGGAATATCTTGACTAATAAAAATTTATGCAGTAGATATAACACTCATAGATTGTATCCTCATATGAGAGATAAACTTGAAACTCAGAGATGATCAACTTGTTAGATATGAGGTGTAACTAGTTAGAGAATAAAGAATAAGGAGTTCAAGTATCGCATTTAATATTGATGATTAATATGTGAATGACGGGAAAATCAGCTAGACAAATTTGAAGCATATTCAATACACAATATTAACTTCCAATTTTGAAACATCATTTGAATGCAATTAAAGTATGGATATGTTTTCGAATCATATGTATGCATTTTCACAAAACAGTGAATTGAAATTTGAAACATATTTTAGAATTGTGCACTTCAAAAACATAAACTCGTAAAGTTATGCACAAATTCATTTACGGTTCATTTAGCAATATGAAAAACGTTTTGAAAGCCATAAATGATTGATTGCTAATGAAATGCAATGATGGACAAGTATTCATTGCCCAAAAAGAATATGTAATCATAGTATGGGGTAAGAAATAGATATCACCGTAATTCCTCTTGTCCTTGAAGAAGCTTGCTTGATTGAGGTGGATTGATGTAGATGTCTTCCTTTTGACGTTCACCATCAACCATTGCTTCTTTTGCATACTCGCGAACCATCTTACGATTCCTCATTTGTTTTCCCTTGGGTGCACACGAGCTTTCTCAAAAGATATAGTTGGCAAGAGTATTTTCCTTTGTGCACGAGAGATCCTTCTTTTCTTATTCTCCTCAAGATAGTTGAATGGTACTTCATGGTAGTTCATTCTTGGGGCAGAATGTATTCTTCTTGTTTGTATCCATTGCTTCCTTTGATGTTTAAACCTTGTAGTTCCAGCGGTAGTTTTTCCACAAGTTTTCCTAACTCTTTGTGAATTTCCTTTTAGGTTCATGAGAAACTCTTGGATTCTTCTTTATCTTCTTAGTATGCTTATGTCCATTGATTTTCAAATTATCCTGCACACTTAAATCGCTAGATGGACATTTTGGTACCCACTTATACTTGGGTCCTTGATCGTTAGTATTGGACCTTGATTGTCCTTTAGGAACCCAAATAAATTTATTTCTTACATTCAAATTTCTCCCGATATAGCATGTGTAAGAAATATGACCATATTCACCACAATAATTGCAAGTAATAGAATAATGCTTATTATGAACAATTTTGCAAGTATTGTGTTGGTTATGAGAGTTAGACTTCAAATAATCATCATTTGAACATTTATTCTTCCCACATGATTTTCCAAAGACATCATTTTCGAAAATATGTTTGTTTTTCAAAATAGAATCGGTAAGTGGTTGAAAAACACTTCTATGTGATTGTTCAAAAACATTTCTCGTTTCAAGATCGGGCATGTTTTGCAAATCACATTTTCGCAAGATGGAGAAATATCTTTAGCTTGTTTTTCTAGCAATTTGATTTTCTTCTTTGAGATAATAAGTTCTTTCACAATTTTACTATATTCGAATGTAAATCATTGTATTCTCAAGTAACTCATCATAGGTAGGTTCCGAATCACATACCTCATCATCGTTTTCACATTGCTCTTCTTCCTCAGCAATTAAGCACATGTTTGCAACTTCTTCTGCCTTACTTGCTTCATCTGAGGAGTTATCTCTACATATAGCAGACACGTATGTCATTTCCAAAGCATTCCACATCTCCTTGGCAGTAGATAGATTGTAGATGCGGAAATACTCCTTTTGACTAAGAGCACTCTGACGCATCAGGATGGCTCTGCTATTAAGAGTTATTTTCCTTCTGTCATCTTCGTTGAACTCATCTTCAGCCTTTGGAATATTAATTCTGCCTTCTTCTCTTGTGGGAACATAATCATCATTCTCTATTACTTGCCAGAGACCATACTCCGTGGCTAACATAAACGCTTTGAACTTTTCTTTCCAGAATGAATAGTGTTCACCATTGAAGCCAGGTGGTTGGTTGATCGAGGCACCATTAGGTAATATTCCTTCCATGATCTATCTCGGGATGTTAAGCCCAACCGAGAAACCTATGCTCGATACCAAATGAAAGTGGAATATCACCTAGAGGGGGTGAATAGGTGATCTTGAAATTCTTTCGCTAATTGCTCAAGAACACTTAAAACAGAGATAGAGAGAAGAGCAATGAACACAAGAGGTTATCTTGGTTCGGTCCAACTCTTGACCTACGTCCAGGTCCCGAAACACTGCGATTTCACTATCTTGTAACTTGATTACACACTCGTAACTCTCGAGTAATCCTCTCACTAGGACTTACTCCTCTTTACAAGTTGTAACCAAATAACTACACAATTACACACTCTGTAAACGAAGGATGATCCTCTCACTCTTGGACTCACTCCCCCTTACAAGTTGTAATTGTACACCCACACTTAAGGTTCTACAACCTTAAGATTTTACAACACAATAATCAAATAAGTGTTTTGAAACTCCTCACGAGTAGATGAATGATAAACACTGAAGCTTAGTAATATCTGAAGATATGTACAGACTATAGATTGATCACTTTGAATGCTTTGTCTGTGTATGTGTATGTTCTGCCATTGAAGAATTCAAACCTTTTAGTATTTATAATGGTTGAAGATTGAGGACCGTTGAAGGATTTGAATCTGTCCGTTTGAATGTTTGAATATGTTCGTTGGGAGTCTTCAAACATCTGCGCCTTCTGCTACCCACGATCGAGTGTCCACTTGGTTGGGACTTTGTTCGCTTGTTATTCACGTGGTCCAGGATGGAGAATAGCTTAAAATATTGATTCGGTGCTTTTGACGTTATGGGTCATCCTTCATCGTGTCGGCTCGTTCCTCCGTCGGTTTGGTGCTTGACGACTCATCAAAATTCAAACAACAATTAATCATCTGAAGAATACTCAAGAATATGATTAATGATAATTCAAATAATATTGAATGATATATACGAAGAATTAACTGGACAATCAGTGCATTCGGAAAATGTTGCAGAACTGATTTTCTAAATGATAGCTCAAACTCGAGAATCCCATTCTCAGGTACTCGAGTAGCCTTTGCAGAAGCACAAGCTTGATTCTTTGTCAATACTCAAGTAGCCATAGTTTATACTTGAGTATCCATTTGATTCAGATATACCAAAAGCTTTGTCATTGATCATACTTGAGTATTCAATCATGAGTACTTCCCGAATACTTCCTCCCGAATATTTGCGTGAATACTTTACGAATACTTTCGCAATACTCAAGTATCCCATTGTAGAATCAATTCACGAAGTTCATAGCTTGTTAATACTCGGGTAGCTAAAATCCAATACTTGAGTATTCATTTTAAATCAATTAACAGATGCTCATATGGTTAGAATCAATGATAATAAATAACAAGGCATATTCCATGATTTCCGGATCAGCAACAATCTTGGTGTTCTTCGTCGAATTTGAAACTTGATCATGAATCTGAAAAACACTCAGGAAGATGATTAATGATATCATAGTTAATATTGAATGATGTATTGGAAGATAGAATCAATTAACTAGATCATTTAAATGAAGTTGCAGATTGATTCATGTTTGCTGTCAAATCTTTGGTATTCATTCTCTCGGGCATTCTTGAGAATCGCGAAGGTATACTCGAGAATTGTTCTTCAAATCAGTTCAGTTGCAGGACCTTCGATCATTCTCGAGAATTGTTTGCCCATTCTCGAGAACCATTCTCGAGAATTGATTCCTTATTCTCGAGAATCACTTGAGAAAAACTATGTCTTGTGATTACTAATGCATTCTCGAGAGCCACTTTGTGATCATTCTCGAGAATCTACCTCGTATCGCAAACGGAAATATATGCTTCTTGATCATTCTCGAGAATCACCAAGTGATTCTCCAGAACCATTCTCGAGAATTAGTTTCCAATTCTCGAGAATCACTTCGTGAAACAGATTATACAGAAAGCATCAGACGAAATAGACATTCATTCTCGAGAATTCTTTGGTCATTCTCGAGAACCATTCTCGAGAGTTGATTCCTCATTCTCGAGAATCACATGTTCAAAGAATATGCAGAACGCTTTTCCCGATTATTCTCGAGAATTGCTGGTCCATTCTCGAGAATCCTTCTCGAGAGTCCAATAACCATTCTGGAGAATTGCTTTGAAATTCAACTGAACTCTTGAACACAGTTTAACAACCATTCTGGAGAATCCTTGAGACAGTTCTCAAGAATTGATATCTGCACATCGAGAACCAGATCAGAAGAGATATCAAATGTGTCAAAGCACTCATGATCATAAATCTCTTCAAGCTTTCTTTCCATTGCGAGAAGAATCAGCCCAAACTTGTTGAATTTCATTGGTTATCATAGGATGAATGTAGGCTGTTCTTAATCAACTCTGATTGAAACTTCCTGAACATACTACCAAATTAAAAACATCATAACTCCTTCAATTGATCTTCGTTTTCTGTGTTATTGATGTTTCTGGAAAGGTATTTGAGTCTAGTTTCCAATGGCACCGATTTCGGCGCAATCCGATTTTTCGTTTGTGAGATACACTCAAATTACCGAAGGTTGGTCTGGACTGTGACGGTGATTTGTGTTCCAACTTGCGAAAATCATAGCTCTCTTGTCTGGACTCCTTTGGACTTGATATTTTGTCAGAAGTACGTGTTGGATGTCTAGTTTCATATGCCACTGATTTCGTGTAAATCCGATTCCTGGTTTGTGAGATATTGTCGAATTACCAGAGGTCGCCCAAACTGAGCGCGAAACAGAGCTGCTGAAGAATTGCTGAATCCCGACCATTCTCGAGAATCAGAATGGCATTCTTGAGAACCATTCTCGAGAATGGGTTTTCAATTCTCGAGAATTGCCTCCAGATTTCACATATTCAGCTGCATTCTCGAGAATTGCTTCAGGAATGGATTGCATTCTCGAGAATTGATTCGAGAATACACTTGTAACTCGTTTTCACTCATTTTAACTCCGAATTGACCCGTTCCAACTTCTATATGATCGTGGAGACTTCTAGAATCAATCGAGAGCTTGTATAATGATTTTCTCATTCCATTGAGCAAGTTCTTCTTTCTTTCTTCTCTTCTCTTGATTATTCTTCATCATTAAACTTCACATCTACATTAGATATAAGAATTTGTCAAAGTATAATGTAAATGTAGTGTGCAACCTTTTTGCTCTTAAGAATGACATCTATATAAGACATCATCAAAACTAATCAAAACCAACACATAAGTCATTGGGTATCATAAAAAGTCTCCAAATCGTCTTAGCCAACAACGCATCATTCATAATACCTAGATCATGGAAACCCATACCACCTTGACTCTTTCCTCATGTAAGTGAATCCCATACCTTCCAATGCGTCCGGCCTCGAAAGGCGCTACCATCCTACAAAAAATTTGCAATTAGACCATGTATCTCTTTACAAGTTTTAAGCGGGAATTTGAAGCAATTCATAGGATAGATTGGTATAACTTGAATGTCTACTTTAATCATAGCTTCACATCTGGTAAAGGAAAGAAGGGATTGCCCCCATCCTTAAATTTTCTGTGTGACATGTTCCTTAATGTAAGCCAAAGCTTAATGTTTAGTCTTTCCTCAAATGCTCGGGATGCCAAGATACTTACCAGCATTCTCGGTAGATGGGATACCCAGGATATTTCCAACTGTAGCTTTAACATTTTCTGGAGTGTTGGTAGAGAAAAATATGCTAGATTTGTCAAGGTTAATCACTTGACTAGTTTAACATCCCAAATTTTCATGTAAAATTAATGTACTAAATAAATTAATGGAATATATGAACTTTTCACCAAGTACTAGTCAATGGTATTTATTTTTCAACAGGATAAATTAATTATTGGAAAATAATGTGGAATTATTTGAAAATGTAATTATGGATAATTTGAGATAAGTAATGTCAAAGAAGGTAAATATATATATATTTCCCTCATTATTTTTATATTGTTTGGTTCAATAAAAGGAGAGGGAAAATTCTGATGAAAAATTAGTGAAGTTTCAATGTAAGTCTGATTTGCACTAGAGAAGAGGAAGGAGGGAACATGTAGACTTGGTGGCATCATGCTCTTCATAAATACAAGAAGACATTGGATGGGACTTATATATCATAAAATCTTCCAAAATCCTTCTTTTACCTCTCATGCACGTTTTTTTTTGAAGAAGAGAGAGAAATGCCATAATGTCAAGTACAAAAGTTGATGGAGTAGGTATGTGACATTGGGAAAGACAATTTCCCTTCCCAAAATACCTTCAGATTTTTGAAATAGGGAAGAGAGAAGGGAAATATGACACCATGTCAGAGTACAATACAGGGACTTAGGAAGAGATGGATGTGTACTAGAAGGCCTTTTTTTTTTCCAACAATACCCTCAATTCTCGGATTTTTAGAGGGAAGAAGGAAGAAATTTAAAAAAAAAAACTGAAGCAAGGGGAAAGGCTTTAACCAGTGGATAAAAGGGAGTGTGGACTTAGTGATAGGTTAAAAATTAAATCAAATTACTCTTTCCCCATCAGCCATCATTGCGTCCTAAGAAAGAGGGAGAGAGAATCAAATCATGATAACCTAAGGCTAGGCTATCTTAAGTACACCTAAAACCTAAGGGAGATGTGAAGGATGGGACAAGACCCAAGTAATGAGGGGGAGAGGGGACATGTACGCTAAATGAGGCAAGGAAAGAACACAAAAGTTTTCTCCAAAATTTTCCTGAAGCGTCAGCCGAGAGAGGGATCAAAGGAAATAAGAAAATTTTTTCCCTAGATTTCTCTAGAATGGTAAGGAGAGATCTAGAGGTGAGATGAATCAAGAACCAACCTTGGAGATTTATTTAAGGGACTCATCTCCTTCCCTTTGAGGTTGCTGGATGCGTTGAGAAGAAGAGAATAAAGTGATCGAAGAAGAAAAGGAAGCTAGTGTGAAGACACAAGGAGAGCCAAGCAAAACGTTCAAGAGGAAGGTAAGGTCTTTGGATACTCATTCCACCTTCTTCTACCTTCATTCTTGGGAGTTAAATATTTTTAAGGAAAACTTCTTCCTGTGTGCGTTGAAGGTTAAGGATGAAAGGAAGAGGAAGAAACACAAAGGATCAAAGTCTCAAGTTGGTGGAATATGAAGAACAAGTAAGTTATAGCTTTAACTACCTTATGATTGAGAGAAATTTTCCATGTCTCTCAAAATAACCATATTCAATAAAAGATTTGTAGTATTAGGGAACCTGGAACGTTTTCCCAACGAATTTGCAGTGGGTTTGATAGGACACTAACAGCGAACAAAAACAGTAAAAATGGGGGGTTTTGGTTCAAACAGAATAAAAACGAAAAAACACAGAAACAAAACGAAATAAACATAAACAGATTAAAATCGATCAACCCAATATTCAGATTCTAGAGACTTCCATCATTAAACGAAATATGAACGAACTCGCGTTTGGTTCTGGACGAATCAAAATCTCTACGTTCGTCCAAAAAATCCCTCGACTAGACGATCGCCTAGCATTTGTCCGAACAGTGGAGTCTTACTGTGCAATCGCACAGTAACACTAAAACCTAGTTCAAACTCAATCCTTGGGATAAACCAAACCGAATATTAAATCTAATATTCGAACTATTTCTAGAAATCGAATCCGATAAGATGAAAACAGAAACGAGTTAAATTATAGATTAAGCATAGGCTCTTTGAACAAATCATGGAATCCTCAATGTTGGGTTAATTACAGAAGCTTAGCCGAGCATAGCTAGAAAAAATGAAGAACAGAAGAAGAACGCGAAGAACATTGTAGATAAAATGAAACTTCTGTGTTTAATCCAAAAATGTGTAAAAACGTGAATGACAAAGGTGTTTGTGGCTGACATCTAACTTAACCTAAAATGACAAAAACGAAATGGGGTTCCAATCCACAATTCAGTTTAGGCCCAAAACGGAAAAGAAATAAAAATGGGCTTAAGTTACAAAATTCGAGCCCAAATAAAAATCCAGAAATATTCATCTGACTTCGGCTCCAAAATCGACCGCCTTCTTGTCCAAATTTGCCCTTCATGTCTTCATAACAATTGTAGCTCTTTAAATCATCTGAAATATGAAACAAAAATGAGGAAAATCCGATGTCTGGTTCAAGAGTTATGGTAAAAATAGTGAAGCAATGTAAAACTGGAATTTTATTATTAAAAATGGCTAAAATATAATGAAAGACCCAATGCCCAAATAAGTACAAAAAGCCATTATTTATTAACTAAAGAGTCCTAAATTATTAATCAAGAGATAAAAAGAAGTGTATAAAATATTCAATTATCAAATTCCCCCACACTTATCTTTTTGCACTCTTGAGCAAAATTCAATGAAAAAGACTAAAAGGAAAAAATCTTCTTTTTTAATAATTGCTAACAATGCAAAAATTGAACAAGGGACACAAAACTTCAAAAGACCAAGTAATCAAGACCAAAATCCTTTCATCTCAAATTACAAATCATGACAATCTCAATCAATAATGCTAATCACACAAGATGGTCTCTCAAAGGATGCCCTCAATCAATCTCTCAAGTGTATAGGGTAAATAAGTGTATCGCTCAAATTATACTCAAGAAAATTGTTCTACCATAAGCATGCTCAATTTCTACGTCTCCACTACTCATAACACATGCATGCACAAATCAAGGGAGCTTATTATTCAAGGTTGTAATGGGACTAGGTGAAGGTAGGTAATAGTATGAAATAAGAGGCTAAGCACCAAAGAAATTAAAAAGAACACTGATTAACAATCATTCTCTATGTGTGACAACTTTTATTTTTCTCATATATCTCCTTTCTTTCTATGTAATTTCTTTTATGTTTCTTTCTTTCTTTCTTTTCTCTTTTTTTTTTTGTTTATTTTTTGTTTTTTGAGAAACTATATACATAATCACAATGAAAAAAAATCAGATATCTTCCCCCACACCTAAACACAAAACCAAAGTGAAACCAATGCTCAATAAATTTCCAAGGTGCAGAATAAAATGGTTTTACGCTTGCGCTTGTAACGTGGCTTAGAAAAGAATGAGTCAAAAAGGCACAAAGAGGTTAGCAAAGGAAACATAATGCAAGGGAAAGTTATTTGGCCAAAGTGGAGAAAAGAAAAGAAAGAAAATAAGCTTCCATCATATTCATGCACGTAAGTGAAAATGTAGTTTCAAAAAGAAAAGGAGCAAGTTCTAGAGAACACAATTCATGAGCAGATGCACACATGAAATAAAGAATGGTAAAACACGAATTCCATTCATGTAGGCTCAAAACCTCACAAGGTCAAATACCAACCTAGGCAATCAACATCACCAAATCAACTACCAAGACATGTAATCAAAGAGTCAAAAATTGTAGACCAAACAGAATGATCCATTAAAACCAAAATGTCTAAGTTCATAATATGCAACAATCATAGAAAAAGAGACTGTATTTATTTGCAAAAAGCAAAGTAGAAAAATGGAAACAAATAAAAGAAAGAGGGAGAATAAAGAAGAATACTCCCCAAGGGGTTTATAGAGGATAAGTGGCATCAATGAGGAGAATCTCTGCTTCCTCAGGTTGCTGCTGGGATCCCTCATGAAATTGCTTGAGGCGATGCCCATTTACCTTGAAGGTTCTTCCTGTGGGTGGATTACATAGCTCAACAGCACCAAATGGAAATTTGTTAGTGATCACAAAAGGGTCATCCCATTTAGATCAAAGCTTACCAGGCATAAACTTCAAACGGGAGTTAAACAAAAGAACTTTTTGGCCCACAGAATATTTTTTTCTCAGAATATGCTTATCATGGAATGCCTTAGTCTTTTCCTTATACAACCGTGAACTCTCATAGGCATCCAATCTAAGCTCATATAACTCTTGCAATTGTAGCTTCTGTTCCATCCAGACTTAGCCAAATCCATGTTACACTGCTTAATGGCCTAATAGGCTTGATGCTCCAACTCAACTGGAAGATGACATGCCTTACAAAAAACAAGCCGATAGGGAGACATCTCAATCATAGTCTTGTAGGCGGTGCAATATGCCCACAAAGCATCATCTAATCGCTTACTCCAATCTTTTTGGGTAGAGTTAACAGTCTTCTGAAGGATTTGCTTAATCTCTCTATTCGAGACTTCAGCTTGACAGTTGGTTTGAGGATGGTAGGCTATGGAGACCTTGTGAAGCACTTCATACTTGCGTAACAAGGCACCCATGCTTCGGTTGCAAAAATGGGAGCCTTGGTCACTGATAATAGCTCTAGGAATGGCAAACCTGCAGAAAATGTTAGACCTAACAAAATCCACCACCACAGAAGAATCATTAGTCCGGGTGGCTTTCACCTCAACCCATTTCGAGACATAATCAACAGCCAACAGTATGTAAGTATAACCAAGAGAAACAGGAAATGGACCCATAAAATCAATACCTTAGACATCAAATATCTCACAAAACAGTATAGGGTTCTGGGGCATCTAATGCCTACGGGAAATGCTCCTTGCCCTCTGACAGTTATCACATGACTTACAAAACAAATAGGAATCATGAAATAGGGAAGACCAAAATAATCCACTGTCTAACACTTTCCTAGTAGTTTTTGGGGGTCCAAAGTGACCACCACAGGCAAAAGCATGAGCAAAATGCAATATAGAGTGAAACTCATGATCAGGCACACATCTCCTAACTACTTGGTCACTACAAAATTTCCATAAATAAGGGTAATCCCAAACATAATATTTAGACTAACTCTTTAATTTAAGGGTTTGGGCCCTAGTAGAGTCTACAAGAAAAACACCAGCTACCAAGTAGTTAATCAGATTAGCATACCATGGAAGCTTACCTTGTAGTTGTAGAAGCTGCTCATCAGGGAAATCATCCTGAATAGAAGATGGGTGAAAGGGAGGATGGGTGATACGACTCAAGTGGTCAGCTACCCAGTTTTGTGCTCCACTTCTGTCTCGAATCTCAACATCAAACTCTTGGAGTAATAACATCCACCGGATGAGTCATGGCTTAGCATCTGCCTTTTTCAAAAGAAACTTTAAAGCAACATGGTCAGAGAAAACAATTACTCTACTTGCTAGTAGATATGACCTAAACTTATCAAAGTAAATACAATAGCCAACAACTCCTTTTCAGTAGTGGTGTAATTAGACTGAGCAGGATCCAAAGTCTTGGAGGTGTAACATCTTAAATATTTTGGAGATTAGGAATTAAGAATATTACATGGAATTAATTATGGGAAATTTAGCCTAGATAAATGTTAAAATTAATATTTAGAAATTTTGGCATATTTTCCCGAAAATTAAGGATAATTAGTTAGTGGTTGAATTTTTGGCCTAAATATTTTAGAGATAATATTTAACGGCCTAAATAAATTATTGAAGGAGGAAAAATTCCTTATTTAAGATTAAAGATTATTTTCTATCACCAATTCATGTTTCCATATTTATTTTCTTCAGCCATGTGCATAATAGGATATTGTGCCAAGCCCATAAATATGGCAACCCAATCTTATTCTCAAATAAGCCCATATACCTACAGTCTAACATCAAAGGCATTTCGGGCTTTATCCTTATTCATTTCCATTTGGTCCATGCATTCACAAAATACTCTCTTAATGCCTATTCCTTATTTGGTTAAACTTTCAGAAGGGTGAGAGAGAGACTTCTCATGCTTGCCACATCACACCTTCATGCATCGTACCTCCTATTTCTTTCTCCAAATTTTAGCCATGCAAACCCAGCCTCTCTTATGTAATTAATTAACCATTAAAAAAACACACCTTTTATTTATTTCCCATTCCAACACCTTCCTTCCTGATCACTCATTTCACCTTTTCTTATTCAGCCAGAGGAAATGAAAAATAGACGTGAGAGCGTGAGACACAGAGAGCTGAGAGCCTAAGTGAGAGAATGAGATTGAAGACAGAGGCAGACTGAGAGCCGAGATTACAGTGAGAGAGACGGACTGTCCGAGAGAAGTGAGAGCGAAAGGCGTGAGATCAATATTGAGAATGACAGAAGTCAGAGGGGGAAATTAGAGAAGAAGAAGTATCAATTGTTGCATGCAAGCTTAGATTTTGGTTAAGATGAGTTTTTGAGCCTCTTTCCTACTAGCTTATGCGATTTCTGCAAGATGAAATGAGGAGATCAAATGAAATCAAAGCTAGGAAAGATAATCACCGATTAGATTAAATATAAGTGAATACTAAGGCTTTTATAAGAAGAACTTTGTACTGCATGCATGTTCTACTGATACGTTTGAAAATTAAGTGACAAAAGTTGTGCATGGATTAGTCATACTTTTAATTGAGATGAGTAAAAAGCTCAATATGTGAATTTGGCTTTGGAAGAAGGGGTTAAGCTAATTTTTAAGTATGTGTATCAGAGGTCCAAGTGTTTTTGGGAAACAGAGATGGTAGTGTGTCTGAAATTAAAGCCCATTAAGCTTTAGCCTTAAAATTCTACTCGTTGTCATATGGACTATTTGGTTTTTGGTGTATTTTTTTTTTGTATTGTCATTGGTTTATGCATACTACCCCACGAGAAGAAAAAGGGAAGGTTTAATAAGGTTATTTAGTATGATGAAGTTAATAAGTTTAAATTGAAGGAAACGTTGCTGATTTATGATAAAAGAGTCAGCTGTACAGTGTTTATGTTTTGGAAATGTGGGAATTTTCTCAATCATAAATCAACTTGGTGACTTTCATTTATGAAAATAGACTTATCAAGGAGTAAGTAGAAATTGGAATCACTTCATTTGGAGTTATATCAGTCAAGTTATGAATTTTCCAAATTCTCAGAAAAGTTAAAGGCTAAATTTTTCCTAAGTCTTAAAATAGTCACACAAGTTGTTAATTATGCATAACCTTCAAAGTAAAGGTCTCTTTGGATATACTGAAGGGATAAATGGCTGAGATGATATTTATTTCATAGTGAATAGTATCTAATTAAATAAGTCTTAATTAGTATACATCCATAGTCATAAGGATACTAAAGGATAAGTATTTTAGGGTAGGTCTAAGGGAGCTAAATCTTAATTATTTTATTAAGATTAGAGTGATTAATGACTCATTCTCCATATCAATGATAATCATAGGAAAAGATAACTGCCCAATCTTGCAAGTCAAGCAGATTAAAGAGAACTTTGCGGAAGGTGCTTTGTCGGTAAGACCAACAGGTAGTAACTATAATCTCACATTCTTTTCATTGCTATATATGTTTTTTGTATGCCATATTATATGTCCTGCCTATATGGGCCAGCACCACTTGTGGCTCGATGGAGCGAAAGAGCCGATTATGGGGCTAGCTTCCCGGTGGCTAGGCAGGGCCTAGTGCATTCATTATATTTGGTATTGAATTGCCAAAATGAATTTTCCTCGTGCCAAGGTATTTGAAAATCATTGAATGAACACTGGTATTACAAGTTGCATTATATTTGGTATGTAATACTTGTTGTTTGAATTTGAACTTGAACTTGAATTTGAATGCTGTATATGCTGTGTGGACTACTATGCTTGATTGATTTACATATATTGCATATGCTAGAATTTGAGATTAACCTGTTACTCTGGGAATCATTCATTTGAATCTCAGAGCCTTCCATAAATCCAGGATATGAGCAGACTAGTAGGCAAGGAGGAAGAGGCAGGGCGTAGATATTGATTGGTCTTGAGAAGAAGGTGGAATTGCTGATGCAGATTGAAACATATAGTTTCACTTTTGTATATGAATAATTTTATTTCCTTATGACTTAGTTATTATTTTGAGAAAGTCGTATGTGGCTATTGGGATGTATATATTTAATTATATACATATGATCACGTAGAAGTAGTTAAGATACATATACATATATATGTTGCTAACGATTGTTGTAGGGACATGCATGTATATAACAAGCCCAAATCATGGTGAATGAATTAGTAGAGCACTAGAATAATTGGAGAAATAAGGAAATACTCTGATAAAACTTAATAAGGTTTTTAAGTATGACGTTCTTTAAATAATAAGTTTGAACCACTGATAAAAGGGTTTTCAAATGTTTTAAATGTAACATAAAAGCCCATTTGAACTTTAATATTATTTTGAACTCTTTATAAAAAGGGCTTTCATTTTCAAGAACAAACCTAGCCAGTGGTTTAAATTTTTATTAAATAGTACATCAGAATAAATAATAGGTAAAGATGTCACTCTGTTCTAGGTTCAGAACAGTGGGGTGTTACATTGTTGGTAACAGAGCATGGTTTTTGGCAATAGGATAGTATGCTCTACGTGTATGCAGCATATATTTTGAATTGGTAACAAGTGTATTGTTATATGTGTAGGATTGAAAATGGTTGGTAGAAGGAATGTGAGAAATGGTTCCGGACCATTTGAAAACCCAATCTCGGGACTTAGAGAAGAAACCATGTATGATAGATTACGCAGGAGGCGTGTATTGAGAAGAGAAAATTCAAACCAACCAAGAACCCCTGAGGTAATAGACCTCGTTCCAGTGAGGAATCAGGAATGTGGGAGAATGAAGTGGGATGGTCAGTGGACTCTGACTTTAGTTATCCTCCTGAGGATCATTGGTGGCGTCCCGACCCTAATATCCTTGAATGCTTAGAGTGTTGGGATCCGTACACGCAGCAGAATTATAAAACTTTACGAATCCCTTCTGAGGATCGCTCAACCGCGTTTAAATCAAGGTTAAAAGAATCCAAATTGTACCTATGCCGAACTGGTGTGCGTCTCTTCCGATTTGATCTGGTATCCACACGAATAGCCTTGAACACGGACGGTTGCGTGCTAGCGCCTTCAGTATTCTCGCGTCTCACTTTTTTCTCTCTAGGATTTATCGCGACTTTTCTAATTCATCCATCACTTTAATATGACTAGATCAATATCTATTTATAGGGTTTCTAAAACCCTAATAAGCCATATTAAAATATTTAAAATTAATCCAATCAATTTTAAAATTCGAATTTCAATTAAAATAATATATTAATTAAATTTATCAAATAGATCTAATCTAATATATTTATTCAATTCAAATTATAAGCCTACATATTTAATTTATCTTTATAAGTTAAATATGAGATATGATATCTTTTTATTTAATTAAATATGAGATACTATTGATAGGGCAAAACTTTAAGCCTATAAACTCTGCAAGTATACGGGCCGTACCAAGTAATAAAGTGATAAGAAAAATATCGTTCCCACGAGGACTTGGTATCACAAACTTCGGTTGAGCATTAATTTTACAATTTCGATTAAGTTGAGCAAACCAAATTGAATTTAATTAAAGGAAAAGAAATTAAAAATGAAATTAAAATAAACAAACTAGCACAATAATAAAATGAGCAACCCAGAGTCACTAATCCCTTATTAGTTTCATAAACCTTGTTTTCACTAAATTAATTAGCCTTAATATCAATTTTGTTAATCTCGAGTATAAATAGCTATAAGTGCCTGTCGGTCCACTTACAACCCTCTCTTGAGTATAATTTGTTATGTCTAACATAATTACTCAAGAGGCAATAAAACTCGAACACACTCCTCAACAATTATATGGGGCCATTAGGTATATGTCTATCCTAATCGCAAATTAAATTATAATCTAATCCCATATTACTTAATCTCATAGCTTAATTAAAATCCCCTTCGTCAAGGTAAATCCTAATTCTCAAAATCATATTTAATGATGGCCAATCACTAAATAGATAAAACTAGATAAGATTAAGTAACCAAAATTAATAATAATTATAACTAAACAATGAAAATCAAAGTTTATTCCACTTATAAGTTCATAGCTACCTAGGTTGCAAACTAAATTCAACCACACATGTCTTTAAACATCATCACAGCAAGATCAATAAAATTCAGATTCAGGGCCACAATGACAATCAAAGGGAAGACAGTAAATTAAGAACGAACGAGCTCCTTTAGTCCAGCCATGAGGAATGAAGATGATGAACAGTCCTCCACTTTCCACGTAGGCTCCCAAATTCGCGTGCTCGCCGCTGCTCCTCAGTTGCGTTCTAATTTGTCTGCTAAAAAGGGTGGTGGTTAGGTTGTGGAAGTCGCCGGCGACGATGGAGGTGACGGTGGAGGTCGCCGGCGACGGAGAAGTGACGGTGAGGTGATGAGAGCGTGAAGGTTGAGTGTCTCTGTTGCCGCCGCTGTTCTGTTTCTGTCGTTCCTCTCGCTGTGTCTTTTCTTCGTCGAACCAGCGCCTCTGTTCAATTCCAATTAATCATTCCTTTCAATTTAGGTTTTCATCCCCTTCAGGTTGTGGGCCCAATTTTCTAAATGGTGCCATTAACCCCATAAAGTCCAAAGCATTCAATCCGTAAGAAATTATGCTCCCCTGGTCCACACGCCTCTGATCCATCAATAATAGAACTATTTAATAAAAGAAAAGAAAATAGGAATTATCTAATAATAATAATAACTAATAAACTGGATTTTTATTTCTCTTTCTCCCTTCTTTTTTGAAAACTTCTAATTATTATTATTTATTTCCTAAACTCAAAAATTTTTATTTTGAATTGAAATCCCCAAATAATGTATCCAAATTGATATCTCTTAAAATCTCAATCAAATCTCTTTAAATTAGTGATAATGACTTTTCAAATATATCAAAATATATCTCAAATCTATAAAAAATGAGAAGTCATCAACCGTATCTCAATTTAATTAAATCGAGATACTATATCTTTATTCGAAAATTATATCCGAGATACAATATCTCTATTTGTTTTAGATATTTAATTTATCAAATAAATTAAATATAAAAAAATTTATAAAATATTATATAATAATATTAGAATATCTATTAAATAATATTATTATATTTAATTTCGAATTTAATAATATATATATATATTCATCCTAGATTAAATGTTTTATTCATTAAATCTTATACATATCTAAGATTCAATGAATCTGGACACTTTTGTTTGTGTTGGGTAGGGCTGTTCAAGAACCAGATCAGACCGGGCTGGTCATTAACCCGTGGTTTGGTCCGGAAGGTTGTTCGGGCTGGAATGTCCAGCCCGAAGCCCGGTCCTACCTAGAGAAAAACCGGTGGTTCCGGGTTAGACGATGATCAAGGTTAGATCGGACCGGGTTTGTGGTCTATTTGGCCCATGAAATAACCCCCAAAAAAAAACTTCAAGAACCTAAAAAAAATTCCATAAACCCAGATCCAGTCGATCAAAATAAAGATCCAAAAGAACCCAAGATCCAGTGTATGAAATGAATTTATATACCGTCAATCCAAAAAAAAACTCTAGAAACCAAGATTCAGAAACAGAATGATCTGATTCAGAAGACGAAAAGGAAGAAAAAAATAGAAGGTTCGATGAAAAAAAAAATTACCAAGCGGATCCACGTGATCAACAAGAAATCGAGCATAGTCATCTTGACTCTTGGGAGTAAAAATGGCGATACAGTCGAAGGAAGAAGTCGAATCAGGAAGAAGAAGAGAATGGAACACGAAAAGGACGGAATGCTGGGTGCCTACTGCCTAGGTCATTGGAATTGCTTTATGTCTCCCTTTTTTCAAAAACTGCTTTATGTCATTTACTTTTACCTGCTTCAGCTTTATGTGAGCCTTACTTTTGAAATAAAAGAAAGACGAAAAGTTTGAAGCATTAATAATTAATAAATATATACTATACATAAAGTGACTGAAAATCTAATATATATATATATATTAATATTAATATCCGGGTAGGACTAGGGTTAATTGGTCGAAATACTAGCCTCAGTAACCCGGTCTTACCGGACATCGGGTCAGACCCGGTCCTGTCCAAATATATGTTCGGGCGCCTTTCTTTTTTTTAACTGGACCGGGTCAGGACCGGGCCGGACCGGGTTTCCGGGTTTCTGGGTTTTGTGTTCAGCCCTAATGTTGGGCTATTCTTATGTTCGACCCTGCAGGCCCACATGAGATTGGCAGTGGGCCAATACTGTACCAGCCCACAAGTCGCAAGCGGCCTCTAGCAAGACATTACGACTACCCAATTCATATGGGGATCAATGATACGATACAACCTTTCGTACAACCATGTCACGTCCCTTTTGTCACACGATAATTTGGTCAAGGATGAGGCATGGATAATGTCAACTTCTGTTCTTGACCGCACTTTCGATTCTTGAGTAGTCTAATTGAAATGGAAACTCCTTTCCATCGTAGTATGGCCATACATTTCTCAGACTCACTCATCGAGGGGCCCAGTATTATCTCTCTACAAATGTGAGGGACAAATTTCATCTTGCCCTTTCACATTCCTCTCCATGAGAACCACTGATCTCGATCGAAGCCTGTAATACCCGGATAATTATTCATCTGGAATATTATATTTCGATAAATAATACCTATTGAAAATAGGTGAATATGTGGTTTCAAATAATAAGTCATAATTATCTTATTTTCTAAGGTAATTACTATGACAATTAGGAGAGATAAAGAGCTAAAATGTATTCTTAGGGAATAAAATGGCCTGAAAATATTATGATAAATCCCATATGACTGCAAATATTGACAAAAACTTGGGAAGTATGTTATCTTTAATTTTAGGAATTTTTGGGATTATTTCCTTGAAAAATAGAGAAGCATAAATATAATATTATTAAAAGCACTTTTTGGCCCCATGATTTTTAATATTTTACATGGGACATAAAATACCAATGTCAAAATCAATAGTTGTGAGATAATAATTTATCCTAATTATGAAAATTATCAACAATTAGTAAGTGGCTAATTAAGTAATTAGTGGCTAATTGTTTAGATTAAGATATAAGTAAATTAATTAGTAAATAATTAATTTAAAGGAGAAATTTGAAATTAATAATTAAATAAATAATAAAATATTTTATACTTAGAAAAATAAATAAAAAATAAATAAAAATAAATAAATATCTAGATATTTTGAATAAAATAATAATATAATCGGTAAAGAGCCAACAAGAGATATGAGAACAGATAGAAATGAAATTCTACCTCAAGATATAGAAATTTAGTCTTCTACCACCGGACCTTTTATGAACCAAAAAATTCTATCTCGGATTGAGCGGTCTCGAAGTCATTTCGAAACCAACAGCGTAATTAGGAGTACGGATAATTAAGATAAGGCGGATAGTGCTACATGTGACTTATAGAAAACGCACCGTATTTTTCAAACCAGGGATATGGTTACTTAGATCGATCATATTACGAACCCGGTGATTTTCTCGCTAAGAAGCGGTTCTATCGGAAGTTATTTCCGTAATCGACGTTGTCTCGAATCCGAAAATCATCGGCGGATAACGGAATACCCTTAATGGGATCAAAAATATAATGAAACCCGAGTAGTTTTAAAGAGAAAGAATGGAACTACAAAACCTAGTTCCCGATTTTTGAGATTCGTCAAGATTACGCGATTCGACACCGATCGGGGAACTTTATCGGTAAGTCGCAAAGATGACATCATCCTCTTCTAGAAGGATGACATAAAGCGGGACATGTGGAAGGTCAAGATGGTGCCACATGGCGAAGTGTGATCCGATGGTCGAAATCCGATCCGAAGAACTTTTATGTAATTCCAACCTTGTCCCTCCTTTCTTCTATAAATAGAAGGCACTTCTCTTCTCATTTCTTCACCCCAAAAATGCAGCCTAGAGAGAGGTTTTAGAGAGGGAAGCTCTGGAGAAAGTCTGAGCAAAGTCGGGGTAAGTTCTTCGGTCTCTAGTCTTAAGTTTCAGTAGTTATTTCAGTAGAGATAGTAGGAATGCTAGAATTGTCTTTAAATTTCCAAGATAGTCTAGATATCATATTTAGGGGTAAATATGATATATATTTCGAAAATATGATGAGGGAAAAGATCTATCAAAATTCTGGAGAGATAGAGCGAAAACAGCGAAGCTCTGGCAAAATTCCGCCGATTAGGGAGTCAGGGGCAAAATGGTAATTTGTACCTAAAATGCCCGTTATGATGCTAAATGTTGATAAATATCATCATTTTAGGATATCTGAGTTAATCGTGCCGCTGTCGTACCGCCGTCGTACCGCTGTTTCACCCGCTGTCAAAAATTACCGTTTTCCGTAAAACGTACCGTAGTCGACAACGAAGGTACGTTCGCGTACGGTAACACTAACTCTGATATTTATTGTATGCGTATATGTGCTAGGTGTATGTTATGTTTATGTGAAGTAGTTGATAGCTCTGTGGTATGCTCATTGTACTTATATGATGCTTCTTTGGGTGTCGGGATACGGTTGCCAGGTGTGAAATGCTTGGTGTGAAACAACTGCTAGGTGTGAAACGTTTGCTAAGTGTGACATATCTTCCAAGGGGCTTATATGATGTTGGGATATGCTTGTTTGTATGTTGATATACTGTATATGTAAATATGAGGTTAACCGTTACCTGGGGTCCGTATGCATTGTACCTCAGCTCTTAATATAACGTTAGTTTCAGGAGGACTGAGAATCGAGGAGAAAGGCAAGCAGCACGCATAAGGACTCAGCTGAAGACTTTCTTCTGTTGCTATCTACTTTTGAAAACTCTCGGTCGTTGTACCGCTTTTGTAATCAGCCAGACTTACGGCATTTTGAATATAAGTATCAGTTACTCAATCGCTCCGATGCTCTACTCTGATGATGGAAAAAAATATACTGCTTTTGAAAATGGGATGTTACAAAGCCTTTATCATCACCCGGTCAAAGGTGACTTTTGACTAGGTCAAAGACCAGCGACTCATCATGTAGGAATCCATGATGATCTCAGATCAAAGGGCGTTGTGACGCGGTTATACATGAGAAAAGCTTATGACTTAATCCATGCAGCTTTCTCATAGTGGGTCGGTCCAGCACATTGTACTCTTTCAAGTGCCTATGACTTTGACTCGTATCTCCATACTCATCAAAGTCATAGTGGTCTTATTTCATCTTCTCTCCTGCGTAGATGACCGATCAGGAACATTTAGGTAATCTATAAGATATATCCAGGGATACTGTTATCATTATAAACATGCAAATGAAATGATAACTAAAGGAGAAAGACTTTCCCCTAGGGCATAATTTCCAACATAGAGGATGTGTACCTTAATGTATGTAGGTTTGTAGTGGCTCCATGGGGTCACTACATCGCATTCTTAAATGAGATTCCCATGACATATAGGGACAATAACTTGAGGTTGATTAATGCCTCTAATGAAGCATGGGTTGGTACAATCTTATACTACTTTCCTGATGATAATTTTTGGGGAATTAAGAAGAATCAGATTATGGACAAAGGCCCTGTTAGAATTTTGGAATTCATTGAACACATGAAGCATCTTGTTAATGAACATGTTCAATGAATGTAATTTCATTTTTATGAATTAAAATTCTAGTTGTTAATGAGATTAGGACATTATCAGAGAACTTTTGATTGTCTTTTATCAGAGTTCTGGGAACAGAAATTTGTCCATGTATGTAACTGTAGCTTGATGGCATTAAGAATGGGCATATGGCCCTTGGTTCTTAGGTTTGAATTCCCAGCCATGTATGAGATAATTGAACACATGAGACAATGAATTTATAAGCCTATGTGATAAATTTAATGTTGTTTTTATGAAGTATAAATCTGGTTTATGGTGATTATGTGTTTTTGTTGCTGAGGATTTTATACAAAATTGATACTAATGGTAAATTTCTTCCATAAGTAGAAAAGGGAAAATGGTCAATCTATGGCGTGAAAGGGTGTGACCATTCATTTATATGGGAAGGAATTAACCTAATCCTCTACAACGGATTGTGAAAATTAATAGGTGAAATGTTACAGAGTGTTTGTTATACTCCTAGTATTGATAGCTCTCTCTTCTTTGTTATAATGTAGTAGTATTCAAAGATGAGAAGAGTAAGAACAAAAGGTAGATCTGTCAGGTGAATACAAGAGCTTGAACACTAGAAATGCCTGAAACCACATTCAAAGAAGCAGAAGAAGAACTGTGTCTATACAGCTCAATGTTAACATTAGAATTCAATTCATCAAAATCAGAATCAAGTATAGACTCAGGATGCATATTAGGGTTAGGATAAAGCTCAAAATCAGAATCAACATTAGAATCCACAAGTAATGCATCATCACTAAGCAAGTCAGAATCACCCAATAATGTAGTATTAACCAAATCAGTACAAACAGAGGACCATTCATTATCAGCACATGCATAAATGGTAGAATCACTTCCAGATGGAAAATCAGGGTAATCAGCATATCAATCAGCAAGAACATCATCCACAACATCATCAATCACATCAATGCAAAAAACAGAATGCTCTTCCCTAGGATGTTTCATGGCATCAAAGATATTGAAATTCACAGAAATATCACCAAACTCCATGGAAAGAGTACCATAATGCACATATATCTTAGTCATAGTTGTTTTCATGAAAGGCCTCCCTAGAATGATTGGTGACCTATTACTAGGAGACTCATCCTCCATATCTAAGATGTAAAAATCAGCAGGGAATATCAATTCATTAACTTTGACTAACACATCTTCAACTAAACTAGAAGGATGAGCATTGCTCCTATTAGCTAACTGAACAATAACACTAGTACGACGTAAGGGACCAAGACCAAGAGATCTATAAAAAGATGTAGGCATGACATTAATAGAAGCACCTAAATCTAGCATGCAATCATCAAATCTATAATTACCAATAATGCAAGGGATAGAAAATGTCCCCGGATCTTTACACTTGCGAGGCATGGTAAGCTGGATGAGTGCTGATACATTCTGGTTCAAACTCACTCGTTCATTTCCCTTCAGTCGCCTCTTGTTGGCACACAACTCCTTCAGAAACTTGGCATATTTAGGAATTTGTTTGACTGCATCTAAGAGATGAATGTTGATCTCTACTCTTCTTACGAATGTCTCAATGATATCCTTCTCTTGTGCTTTTTTTGCCAACTTCCCGGATTGAAGGGCTCTTTGAGGGAAAGGAAGAGTAGGAATGTCATCCTCTTCACCTTGTTGGTTGCCTTTTATTTTTAGAGTCAATCTTCACATTTTCGACTCTTTTTCGATGTGGAAGTCACATCTCGCAGCTTGTTTAGGTTCCTCCAATTGCTTGTCGCAAATCACATTCCCTTTAGGATTGGGAATGGAAGTCTCCCGACGTTGAAGCTTCGGTGATGTTGCCAACGCCAATCCGAGTTTGCAAACTAATGGAAGTCTCGGTTCTTTGTGGAACAATAGTATTTGTGGCAAATTGCTTCATCATATCCTCCAATGAGGAACCACTACTACTAGCCTGTTGTTGTGTTGCTTGTGGAGGTGCACATATGGCTAGTCGAGGAGGTGGTGCTGACAAAGGAGGTGTAGATTGCTGCTAGAAATTCTGTGGTTTGTACTGTCTCTGTTGGTAATTCCTAGAATTCTGCTTATATTGGTTACTTTGGTTCTGATTCTGGTTCCAGTGAAAGTTGGGGTGATTTCTCCAACCAAGATTGTAGGTATTGGAAAAGGCATTGTTCTGCTAGTATTGTGGCTTTCCTGGAAAAACACCCACTGCAGCTACTGATTGGTCTTGATAAGCAAGATCAGCATGGTAGGGCAAGAGTCAGTAGAATGATAAGGGTCAGAACAGAACCCACATGAGTACCTAATCTGAGGAGGGGAAGACTGTACTGTTTGTGTCACTGCCAACTGCCTTACAAGGGAAGTCAGATCATCAAGTCTAGTCTCTAATCTCTAAGAATCGTATTGGATTGGAGGTGCTTGAATATTGTAAACATGAGTACTATTGGCCCTGGTGCCAAACTGTTGATAGTAGGGGTGGAAATAGGCCAGGGGCCTGTGGCCTGGCCTGTTAAAAGCACAGATGTGCCCGCCCGTCGGGCTAAAAGGCCAGGTCAAGGCCTAATTCTAGGCATGTTTGTCTTAACAGGCCAGGCCTAGGCCTTAAAATAGGCCTGTAAAGCCTGACAGGCCGGCCTGTTAAGAGGGGTAAAATTGTAATTTTTTTTAAAAAAAATTAAACCTTGTCGCTGTCTGCCCTAAGTAACCCTAATCCATTTCATTTCCGCCTCTGCCTTCCGCGAGCCACGACTGGTGTGTGTGAGTGTGTCTCTGGCTTGACCCTAAATCCCCTCACCGTCCTCACCGTCGGCCGTCGAACGTCTCAGGCCATGAATCGTGATCCTCCTCGTCCGGTTCGTTGTTTCAATTTGCACTGCGAGGGAGTCCGACGAGCGACCGAGTCTTAGCCTTCGCCGAGCCGCGATGTGTGTGAGTGTATCTCGGCGAATCAAAATCTCGGCCTCTTTGATCTGTCTCGGCTGTTCTTCGTTGTCCAGTTAATGCAAATCCGATCCTTCACTTCTCCCCTATTATGTATCCCAAGTTCTTGATCTTGTAGGATTATTTTTATTCTAGGGTTCCTTGCTTAATTCTTTTTCATACTTGTCTCGCAAATCCGATTTCCGGGCCGTGACTCGTGAGTTGCAAGATTTACTTTTTCGGTGAATTTGTTTTAATTATCAAGTTTTACTGTCTCCTCTATTTTTCTTTATATATACTACCTATTTTAAAGTTGATTACATTGTTCTTTGGTGCTGAGTTTTATAGTTTTCCAGCTAAGCCGACACCCGAGTCTGAGCACTCTGCATATGGCTAGTGTTTTGCTTGAATTTGTAGTTGAACTTTAACTCATTACGCGAAAGCCATTGAAGTGCCATATTGATCTGTGTTGTAATATATTGTGTTGTATGAATGTAAAGATTACCACCAAATTGAATATTACCAAGTAAGCTTCTTTAATTGATAATATGAGAAATTTTGTCAAATACATAATAGCAAGCAAAGCAGACATAAGACCATCCATATTTTGGAGACCCGAAACCTTTTTTAGTTGTAAAAATCTTACTCGTTCCTGGACCTGGTGGCTAAGTAATGCATATTTGAATTCCTATATTTATATACCTGAAATTTTCTTTGGTATGAGCTTTTAGTTAATTGGCAATCTGTTTTTTTTCGATATAATTTACCCATGAATTCCAACCTATGAATAATTACTTTAGATAATAAAAAACCGACATAAAAGTTGGTAGGGAAATTTATCTGTTAGTAAATTAGGCTTGTCGCTCATAGGATATATCAAAGTACAGGATTTTTTTAAAAAAAACATGCCTCTTAACAGGCTCAGGCCAGGCTTAGGCTTGTTATAGGCTAGGCTCAGGCCAAAATTTAAGCCTGTAATAGGCCACAGGCCAGGCTCAGGCCACTTCCCTGAATAATAGGCCTGGCCTGACCTGTTTCCATGCCTAGTTGAGAGTTATCTGCCATAGTGGATATCAAGTTTCGGGCATCTTCATGTGTCTTGTTACTTAGAGCCCCACCACTAGAAGCATCCACCAAACCTCTGTCTACAGGTAGCAGACCCTTATAGAAATAGGTAATCAAGAGTTGCTCAGTGATCTGGTGGTGTGGACAGCTTGCACATAACCTTTTGAACCTCTCCCAGTACTCATGCATAGTCTACCCATTAGCTTGTTTAATGCCACTAATTTCCTTCTTGATCGAAGTGTCTCTTGAGGCAGGGAATTTTTTTTCCAGAAATAACCTCTGAATAGCAGTCCAGTTCCCAATAGATGAGGGTTGAAGGTAGAACAACCAATCCTTAGCTCCACCTTCCAATGAGAAAGGAAAAGCTCTCAGCTTGATATGATCTTCATCAATGGCTTGCGATTTCATTGTGCTGCACACTACATGGAATTCCTTCAAATGCTTAATGGGGCACTCACCTACAAGACCATGAAACTTAGGCAACAAGTATATTAGACCATATTTAAGTTCAAAGTTATCATCAAGGTCAGGATATTGGATGCACAAAGGTTGATAATTAACATTAGGTGCAACCAATTCCTTTAAAGTAGGACGATTTGCTTGTTCTTCTGCCATAATTTCTGAGTTAACAAAATTGCTACTAGAATCAGTGAAAACAACAAGACTATCAGAAGTACTATCATAAACACAATCAGAAAGATCAACAAAATGGACACAATCAGAATGGTCACAATCAGACTGAAGTTAATGTCCAATTCAGTATAAATCCTATGACTTAGCCTAACAACTCTTATAGCAGTAAGAATTGTTCTTTCTATTTCAGGATCAAATGGCAACAAGTCTTCTGGATTAGTAGTACTCCTAGTACTCATGCAGCATAAACACAAGGCAGAATTTGTAGGTACTCAGAATTACGAAAATGCCACCAGACACTTAGAATTACGAAAATGCTACTAAACACTCAGAATTACGAAAATGGCACTAGAAGTGGTAAAAAGAAGAAAAATACTAAGATATCACACAAACAAAAACACAAAAAGCAAAAACCAATGTTATAAATGGACCAAAACAAGTCCAAAACACTATCAAATGATTTTTAAAATTTATGGGACTTGGATAGGGCAACTTCTACACTATTAAGGAACCCAAAAATGGAATAAAAAATCTTCAAAAATTGAAAAAGTGGTCTAAAGGATGGAATTTGGCTAAAATCTCAAGACCACAGGTGCAAGCGTTGTTTCTTGATTATTTGACCATTTTCTATCATTTGGAAAAATTTCAGACCATTCGGAGATACTCCAAAAAAAAGTGAACTAGTAGAAATCATAAAACCGAAACTAAAAACAACGAAAAAGTGGTCTAAACGTTGGAATTTGGGGAAAATAGGGCAGACCACACTTCCTCCTTGGAAGTGATTCTTGCTTAGAATGCCTAATTCCATGGAATAAGCCCTGGTCGGAGTGATCTAGGCCAGAAAAATTTTTGTTCAGCCATCCGAACCACCGAAACGACACTATTTGCACTACTCTCTAATCAAACCGATGCAAATTCCTCGGTAGCGGTGCCATATTTTGAAAGAAATTTATCGTGTCTCTCAAAATAACCAGATTCAATAAAAGGTTTGCAGTATTAGGGAACCTGGATCGTTTTGCCAACGAATTTGCTTGGGTTTGATAGGACGATGCATGAAAAAACAATAAAAATTGGGGGCTTTTGGTTCAAACAAAATGAAAATAAACATAAACAAAAAAAAAAAACAGAAACATATTAAAATCGATCAACCCAACATTCACATTTCAAAGACTTCCCTCATTGAACGAAATATGAGCGAACTCGCGTTTGGTTCTGGACGAACCGAAATCTCTGTGTTGGTCTAGAAAATCCCTCGACTATACGATTGCTTAGCATCTGTCTGAATAGTGGCGTCTCATCGTGCAATCGCACTTAACACTAAAACCTAGTTCGAACTCAGTCCTTGGGATAAACCAAACCGAATATTAAATCTAATATTCGAACTATTTCCAGATTTTTAATCCGATAAGACGAAAACAGAAACGAGTTAAATTACAAACTAAGTGTAGGCTCTCTGGATGAATCATGGAATCCTCAATGTTGGGTTAATCACAGAAGCTTAGTCGAGCATAGTTGGAAAAAATGAAGAACAAATGAAGAATGTGAAGAACATTGAAGAGAAAATGAAACTTCTGTGTTTAATCTGAAAATGTGTAAAAACATGAATGACAAAGGTGTTTGTGGCTGCCATCTAACTTAACCTAAAATGGCAAAAACAAAATGGGGCTCCAATCCGCAATTCAGTTCAGGCCCAAAATAGAAAAGAAATAAAAATGGGCTTAAGTTATAGAATTCGAGCCCAAATAAAAATCCAGAAATCATCTGACTTCGGCTCCAAAATCGACTACCATCTTTTCGGAATTTGCCCTTCATGTATTCATAACAATTGTAGATCTTTAAATCATTTGAAATATGAAACAAGAATGAGGAAAATCCGATGTCTGGTTCAAGAGTTATGATAAAAATAGTGAAGCAATGTAAAACGAGAATTTTATTATTAAAAATGGCTAAAAGCCCAAATGAGTATAAAAGCCATTATTTATTAACTAAAGAGTCCTAAATTATTAATCAAGAAATAAAAAGAAGTGTATGAAATATTCAATTATCAATGATCTCATGGTTGCAAAGTCAGAAATAGTTGTATCTTGTGTGTATGTGTATAAGGATCAAACTCAAGATTTAAGGTCTAGGTAGAAAGATTATTATGATATAAGAAAAATTGGTTGATGAAAATGGAAGTTTGGTTGAGTAATCTTAGGGTATGATTTCGGCCAACCTCAGGAACATGAGGAATTGATTCAATGTTGGTGTTTTAATGCCTCAAATGTATTCAAAATAGGATTTTAGTATAGGGACTTAGAAATTTTTGAATGGTTGAGAAAGGCTTATTTTTAAGTCATCAAATAAATATTTTTAAGGAAAGGTTATTTATATTTATATTTTGGTTATTCTAGGGTTACTTTGATCTTTCATGCACCCGGGGAAAATTTACTGATATTTGTGGTCAACTACCAGGTAGTAACCTTAATCCTCATGTGTCTTGTGTTTCTTTGTATGTTTGATTTTCCATAATTGTGGACCCGTGTCTCCTAAAAAAGGGACATACGTTGTGCGCATTCAGTGTGGTTTGGGTTTAGAGCTCGACTACTATGTTTTTCCTTGTGTTTTCATAGCGTTATGGATCTGGGATTTGCTTTGTTGAGTAGTTCTGCGTTTGTTTCTAGGACATGTAGTCCTTCCGCAGTTAACACAGCACACATGGTATGTTGCATTTGTGTTACTGTGCGTTTGTTACTAAATGTTGTTATATGGTGTTTTCCTAATTATGGTTACATACATACCCTGCTTATGCATTACATATGAGATTAGTGGTTACTTTGGGATTCATTTATGAATCCCAAACTTTTGTAAAGCTTCATGTAGTACCTCGAGGGTAGTCTTTGGTGAAAAGGGTAAGTCTACCGAACTAGAGTAGATGGAGTTGGAGGTGGCGAAAGATGATTATTTTGATATTTATTTTGAGATTGGATAACTATATATTATTTTGGCCTCTGGGGCACAAAGTGGATCACTGTATATTTAACCCTATCGGGATTATATTTTGTTACTTGTTTTAACTTTACTAGTATTGTCTAAAATCCAAACCAGAAAAATGCTCTGTTGCGTAAACCTCTATTGCATGCTAAAAAGTAATAATTAAATAAGATAAGGTATTAATAAAAAGCGAATCCCTCTATCCACCACCCGGAAGGGCGAAGCCAGTAAGGGTGTAACAACCAGAGGCCGTAGAATACATATGCATGGTCTTAGCCAGTTGATTACAATTCCCCTGACTAGCATTCATATATAAGAGAGTATCGTCCACAAAGAAACTATGGGTAAGCACCGAGCAACTCTAGCTTAATTTAACTCCTCTAATTAGTCTGGCGTCCTGGTTCTTATTAATCATAAGTGAGAGAACCTTCGCAATTAGAATGAATAGGTATGGTGAAAACGGGTCACCTTGACATAGGCTTTGACTAGGAACGAAAGAGCTAACATTTTTACCAAATAAGCAAATGCTCATATCACATAATGAACACATTTCATAACAAGAGAGACCCATTCAACACAAAACCTAGACCATAGCAACACCTTTTCTAGTAAATTCCACTCAACCCGGTCTTAAGCCTTACTCATGTCCATTTTTAAGAGAGAATTCAAATTTTCCCCTACCTTTTTCTCTGAAGATAATGATACACTTCGTGAGCAATTATAATGTTATCTTGAATACACCGACCTGGAACAAAGGCACCTTGATTTTGAGAAATACAACCATTAAGCAAAGGCTACATCCTATTAGACATAAGCTTTGAAATGATTTTGTAAGAAAAATTACATAGCCCAATAGGACGAAAAAAAGACACATGTTCAGGCATATCTACTTTAGGAATCAAAGTAATGTTAGTCTCATTAATAGTATTCAACACAAAATCATTAGCAAAAAAATCTTGCACCATATTACAAACAGAATCACTAATCTCAAGCTAGACATTATGATAGAACATACCAAAGAAACCATTCAAACCCTATGCTTTTGAACCCCCAAGGCTAAAGGCCGCCTTTCTTATTTCTTCTCATGTAATAGGCATCATGAGGTTCTGATTCATATCGGTCAATATTTTACTATCAACAAAAGCCAGGACAGTATCCATGTCATCCAAATTAGAACTGAGAAAAATGTTCTAGAAGAAAGTAGCAATATTTTGAACAATTGCATCTTTCTCCATGAGCCAGTTACTGCATCATCCTTAATACATAGAATATTGCTCCGTTGCCTCCTTTTAATAGTCGAGAATTCTTGTCACCTATCAATAGCCATTTCACCCGTGAATGTTGCCACGAAAATTGTTCTTCTAAAACTAACAGTCCTTCCAAGGATATTTTGACATCAGAAATATTATGAATAGTCAATAGATTCTGATCCCCAATAGATAATGATACTAGCTGAGCTTTCATATTTACAATCAATTCAGTATTATTTGGGAATTCCTTTATACTCCACTTAACAAGATCCTCCTTGTTGTTGGAAATTATGTCCTAGGGGCAAGTCATTATACTTTAAACATTTATGTTATTTAAAGTATTTCTCCGTTTAGTTATCATATCATTTGTATGTTTATAGTGATAATTGTATCCTTGGATGTATCTTATAGATTATCCTAAATGTCCTTGGTCGGTCATCTATGCGGGAGAGAAGATGAAATAAGACCAGTATGACTTTGATGGGTATGGAGATACAAATCAAAGTCATAAGCACTTGTAAGAGTACAAGGTGCTGGACCGACTCACTATGAGAAAACTGCATGGATTAAGTCATAAGATTTTCTCATGTATAACCACGTCACAATGCCATTTGACCTGAGATCATCATGGATTCCTACATGATGAGTCCCTGATCTTTGACCTAGTCAAAAGTCACCTTTGACCGGGTGATGATAAAGGCTAGGATCGGGATCAGTGGTTTTCATGTAGAGGAATGTGAATGGTCAAGATGGAATTTGTCCCTTACATTTGTCGAGAGATAATACTGGGCCCCTCGATGAGTGAGTCTGAGAAATGTATGACCATACTACGATGGAAAGGAGTTTCCATTTCAATTATTAAAATACTCAAGAATCAAGAAAGTAATGGTCAAGAACATGAAGTTGACATTATCCATGCCTCATTCTTGACCAAATTATCGCGTGACGAAAGGGACGTGACATGGTTGTATGATAGGTTGTATCGTATTATCGATCCCCATATGAATTGGGTAGTCGCAATGTCTTGCTAGAGGCTGCTTGTGACTTGTGGGATAATATTGTATTGGCCCGCTGCCAATCTCATGTGGGCCTGCAAGGTCGCACACAAGAATAGCCCAACATGAGCAATAGTGTACAGATTCATTGAATCTTAGATATGTCTAAGATTTAATGAATATTGTATGTAATCTAGGATAGATATATATATAGGGTTAAGGTGCAAATTTGCCAACGAACTATTACCCAAGGAGCGTCTGGCACAAAAAATAATTGAAGGGACCAAATTGGCCAACGAACTATTAATTTTTGAATAAAGATATCATATATCTGATTTAATTTGAATTGAGATATAGTATCTCAGATTTAATTAAATAGATAGATATCATATATTAGATTTAATTTATAGAAATAAAGTAAATTAGCAGGCTTTTAATTCGGATTAGATAAATAGATTAGATTAGATCTATTGAATAAATTTAATTAATATATTATTTTAATCCAAATTAAAATTTCAAGATTAATAAGGATTAATTTTGAATATATAATACGCCTATTGGGTTTTGAAAAACCTACGGGACATTTTGCAAGACGTATTAGAAAAGCCGCGAGAAACCCTAGAGAAAAGTAGAGACACGAAAATATTGAAGGCGCTAATATGCTGCCATCGGTGTTGGAGGCTGTTCGTATGGATACCGGTAGAGGGAGTGGATTCGTAGAGTCAGCTCCTGTTGATCGAGTAGGATGCACATGAAATCGAATTGAACGAGACACTCACGAGTTCGCATAGGTACAGTTTCTAATGAACCCGATTTAAACGCCGTTAATAGATCCTCTTATTGGGATTCGTAAAAATTTTAATAGATGAAATCCTTCCGCTGCGTGTATGGATCCCAACACTTGCATCTCTCCAAATTACAAACAAAAACATCAGAGATAGTTTGGTTATCTCTATATATGATCTTCTAGCTATCTCTAACAACCTGAATGAAGTTCATGTGGGCTGTCCAAGTAGCCTTAAAGCGAAATACTTGATTCTTTGTTTATTATCTAGTTGACATTGGATAAATAACAAGTGATGATCCGATCCAAGAGGATCTACATGAAAGACTTGGATATTAGGAAATTGCTCCCATAGCGGAATATTACCAAAGGCTCTATCAATACGTTCCCTGATTGTATCAAGCTCAGGCCTATTATTGCACCAAGTGAATCGATGCCCATTAAAACCCAGATCTTCCAATTGGCAATCAAACACAAAGCATTTAAATTTCAGAATCTTTCTCCCAGCCCTAGGTCTTTTGCCACTCTTCTCATATTGAAATAAAATGTCATTGCAATCCCCAAGACACAACCAGGATTAACTAATGTTTCTACTAATCCTCCTAACCTTTATAAGGACCTCACATCTTCATTGGTTGGACCTTAAATACATGAGATATAAGTTAGAGAATTCAAGTCAGTAGCATCAATACGAGTATGAATAGTATTAGAGGAAGAGAATAAAATATTGACCTTAACCGTATTAGCCCACCAGATAGCAAGACCACCACTCAGTCCCATCGCATCCACCAACTACTCTTCATTAAAACCACACTTTCTTTTAATCTTGCACATATATCTAGCCTTTTACTTGGTTTCCATTAAGAACACCATATGAGGTTTTTTTCGGAAGCATTCTTCCTTCAAATTCCTCGTTATCAAGGAAACCCCTAGACCTTAACAGTTCAAGGCTAAAATATTCATGGCAAACTTATGGTTAGTCCCTTCCAACCACCGACGTTTTGAAGGGAAGAATAAAGTCAAGTCTCACCATTACCTTCAACTCCAACAAGCCAGCTAACTGGGAAATCTATTTCACCATTAATCGAAGTATCTCCCCTTGACTCTGAGAACTTCACCTTGTTCTGGTTTCAAATAAGAGACTTTAAATTTTTGTAATTTTTCCGTCGTCCCCTTTGCTTTGGTACACCAGATGCACATTCAGTTTGAGGAGTCACGGCGTCATCAAACATGAGTTTCCTTAGTTTTTTACTTGTATCAGGGCCCAAACAATTCTCATAAGGCCGTTTAATATGGAAGCTTTGTAGAGAGTGTGACATAGTCATAATAGAGGAATGTCCAGTAAAAGGAGCTATGCTATTTTGACAAGCCTCAGATTCTTTAGGGAATTCAACTTTTTAGCCCAGCTCCTCTTCTTTAAGAACAGGGCCTTCATGGATCACACAAACTGGGCTCTCATTCGATGCACCAACTGGGCCTTCTTTTTGGGCTTGCTCCATCGCTGGACCAAGGAGTCCCTTGCTTGGCACTTGTCTAGAGACTCCCAGCCTTTCAATATTAATATCGCGACAAAATGGAAAGACATGGGGAGAGCTTAATAAATCTGCAATAAATGCATCCTGTGTATAAGGAGCAGACTACGCCTTAGGAACCAAGCCTTCCGCCGAAACAAAACCTTCTCAATTTGAGTACTTTATGGTAGAAAAAATCCCTATCAAATTGTCCTATGTTTTGACATGGATTATACCTAGGATTCACCTTGCCCGTAAGAGACTTCGACGAGTCCGGTGAACAGTTCCGGTGAGAGGAGTTGGTTTGATCTTTCATTCCTAGGAACATAGCTTTAATCCAACCTACCTTACACACCTCCAAAGCTTCTTCCAGGGTCCGAACAACATGCATACTAAACAAGTTCCCAAACTCATACTTATTATCTGATCCTTTTTTCCTACCAAAAGCCTCCTTACATCTGCGACCCCATGCCCAATTCTTCCACAATTATAGCAAAGACTTTGTAGCCTCTCATACTTAACAGTGACCCAAGTTGGTTCCTTCTCCTCCCTCAAAACCCAAAAACCAGAAACCAAGGGTTCATTCAAGTAAACAAGGGACCTAACTCTAATAAAACTTATTCACAATATGTCACCCATCATCGGTTTTTCAAACATAACAGCTTCCCCTATTACATCACCAAGAGTTTTAGCATTGGTGTTGTCAAAAGCTTCTAACGATAGACTCTGGAATTGGACCCAAAACGGTGACTCCCCAAAACTAACATTGTTAAGAACCATACAATCCTCCCATACCTAAAGGTTTAGAAGAAAGCCCTGTAGGCCCGCCTTTAAGGATATGGCCATAATCTATAATATTAGGAAATTGAAAGAGAAAAATAAGCTGCTTTCGATCAAGCTGGTGCACCTCCATTTCATCATCTAGTTGCCACCCCTTCTTGATCATAGAGATGACTTTGGTAACATTCAAGTTTTTTCCTGTTTGCATCTTCCCTACTATAGTACCACCGTGTTTTACTACCTTCCTATCCAGCTTCAGGACCACCTGATTCATCTTACAAGAACTACTGCTATACCCCACCTCTATGCCTCCAACTACCTCAAGAACGTTCACCACGCACCTAGAGGAACACTCAAAAAAGGAAAAACAAATAGAAGCTACGTAAAATGGTCGTAAAATAAAAATCTCCAAACATCGGACTAAAAAGGACCACCATGAAACCTTAGAAACAATCAAACAGAGAGGGAGAAAGCTCTCACAAAGGAAATCTAATCTCTTTTTCGGAAAAAAAGCCCTAATTCTCACACAATCCTTACCTCTTCTGAATACCGACAGTTGGTAAACATAGGCACTCTATAATATGGATCTTATAGTGGTTGATCTCCGGTGAAATCTCCGTCCACGATAAAGAAAAACTACCACCCTAACGATGGCAAAAAGCTCCCACGATTGGAGAGAAAGAAGAGTTTCTCCTTTATTATTGATGTTTTATATATCCATAAAATGGTTTACCGTGAAAGTCTCCACAAACTTTTGTTTGTTTCGTAGTCACCTTAAGCTACATGTCTTGTTGCCATGTTTAGTGTGGCTTACATTATATAAATGTATGTGTGTATATATATTTATATATTTATTTGAGAAAGGGTGTAATCACATTTGATGGCTCAAAGTTTGAAGCACAAAGGATTTTTATCTCTTCTAACAAGTGTCCGAATCCGAACTTGTATCCTTTTACTTGGGCAAATGTGTTAGAACTAAAGCGATCTATTCATGCAAAATACCTAAATTGTGCAATTAGATCAATGCGGAATAAACAAAATGAAGAACTGAAATACCTCCAACCATTGATTCGTTCCTGAAGCAAGAAGGGATGAACTCTGGGCTTTATCCTTCTGAGTCTTCCTGAAGCAAGAAGGGATGAACTCTGGGCTTTGTCCTTCTGAGTCTTCTCTCTCACTCTGCAGATGGATGCTTAGACTGAACCGTGAGAGCAGACTTAGGGGACCAACAATATAATCTGACTAAATTTCACCTCTGGCCATCACAGAGAAGAATGCCAATTATGGCAATTAATTAGGCAGTTACGAATATTAATTGGGCAGTTACTGCCAATTATGATCATTAATTGGTAGTTACTGAAGCCTTAATATGGGGTATTTTCTAAATCTAAATATATACTAATATATTAAATAAAATTCCAACATTCTCCCACTGGTCCACACACTTCAGTATATAACTTCTGAGAAACAAAATGCATGGATCATAGCGATAGGTCCTCTTAAAGCAAGTAATATCTTCCATGTATCATAGTGCACCACGTTTCCTAAGCCCAAGTAACTTAATGAATAAACCCTACGTTTATTCTAGGTCCAAACTTAATGATGTTCCTCAAATTAAACAAATAAATGTGTACACAAACTGAAATGAGAAAAGCATTACAAATAGGGTTTCACAATATAACATCGTTCTTACAACGAAAGGAAAATCATTCTAAAAATGAAAATCAAAGAAAGGAACTAATTCCCATTCTTTCCACATGATCCATAAACTTTATCGGAGGCATGCCTTTAGTTAAAGGATCAGCAATCATCAACTCAGTGCTAATGTGTTCAATACCACTGTTTGATGCTTAACACGTTCTCTTATGGCCAGATACTTAATGTCGATGTGCTTGCTTCGACTACCACTTTTGTTGTTCTTAGCCATAAACATAGCAGCCGAATTGTCACAATATATCTTCATTGGCCTAAAAATTAAATCCATGATTCTAAGCTTATGAATGAAACCCTTCATCCATACAATATGTAAGGTGGCCTCAAAACATGATACGAACTCAGTTTCCATCGTAGAAGTAGCAATCAAAGACTGCTTCTTGCTACTCCATGACACAGCTCCACCGGCTAGCATAAAAATTATCCAGAAGTGGCTTTTCTTGAGTCAATGCAGCCGGCAAAGTCCGAACCGGAGTAACCAAATCACTTCTAGATTGTCCACTTTGTTTGTATCTAAGCACGTAATCCTTAGTCCCTTGAAGGTATCTCAACACCTTCTTTACACTTCCGAAGGTCCATACCGGATTACTCGATATCTCCCTAACATTCCAACAAAGAAATGCAATGTCACGTCCGGTGCAAACCCGAGCATACATAAGGCTTCCTACAAACCGAAGCATAAGGGATGTTTTTCATTTGTTCCCTCTCAAAATCATTCTTTGGACACTGGTTCAGATTGAACCTGTCACCTTTCACAATGGGAGCTGCGCTTTGTGAACAATACCTCATCCGAAATCTTTTTAAAACTTTGTTGATATAGGTCTCTTGAGACAGACCTAGAACGCCTCAACGTCTGTCTCTCTGTATCTTAATGCCAATGACATAAGATGCATCTCCCATATCCTTCATTTCAAAGCTTTTAGAGAGGAATTGTTTTACTTCATACAATAACCCATTGTCATTGGTTGCAAGCATAATATCATCCACATATAGAATCAGGAAACAAATCTTACTCCCACTGACCTTCTGGTATATACATTCATCCATAACGTTCTCCACAAAACCAAATGAAGAGATAACGTCATGAAACTTTAAATACCACTGTCGGGAAGCTTGTTTCAATCCATATATGGATTTTCTGAGCTTGCATACCAAATGCTCACCATCACTAGAGGAAAATCCTTCTGGTTGTTTCATGTAAACCTCTTCCTCTAGTTCTCAATTGAGAAAGGCCGTTTTCACATCCATTTGTTGCAACTCCAAATCTAAATGTGCAACTAATGCTAGAATGATACGAAGAGAATCCTTCTTTGATACAGGAGAAAATGTCTCATTGTAGTCGATTCCTTTTCTTTGAGTGAATCCTTTGGCTATGAGTCTTGCTTTATGTCTGTCAAGGTTGCCCAATGAATCTCTTTTGGTTTTGAAGACCCATTTACATCCAATGGCCTTCGCACCATCAGGCAACTTAACAAGATCCCAGACTCTATTGGATGCCATAGAATTCATCTCATCCTTCATAGCATCATGCCATGATTCTGAATCTCTACAGTTCATGGCTTGTGAAAACGTTCCAGGATAATTTTCAGCTCCACATTATAGTCAGATTCTTGCAGATATACAACGTATTCACTAGGTATCGCTGATCTTCTTGGTCTAGTAGATCTCCTCAATGTTGTTTCAATATCTTCTTGAGGAACTTGTTGTTCAACAATTTCTGGTTGTTCCTCATCAACAACTTGATCTACTGGATCAATATCACCGTTGTGGATCTTGTATGACCGGTTGTACAACACTCGTTGAACTCAAGGAGCATTGTCAACAACCAATCCGAGACCCGAAGTAGAAGGTTGGCTATCTGAATGATCCTCTTCAGAACCTAGGTTTCTGAATCGATCGCTCCCACTAATCAAGTCATTTTCAAGAAATTTAGCATTCCTTGATTCCACAAACCTAGTGGTATGAGATGGACAATAAAACATGTACCCTTTAGACCTTTCGGCATATCCAATGAAATATCCGCTAATGGTTCTTGGGTCCAGCTTCTTTTCTTATGGGTTATAAACTCTAACTTCGACGGCATCCCCAAACGCGTACATGTCACAAACTCGGTTTCCAACCCTTGAATGATTCAAATGGCGTCTTTGAGACAAACTGACCTTGGTTGGAACCCGTTTAATATGTATACTACCGTCTTAAGTGCATCAATCCACAAGGACTTAGGTAGCTTAGAACTACTAAGCATACTTCTCACCATGTACAATAATGTTCGATTTCTTCTTTCTGCTACACCATTCTGGTCTGGAGAACCAGGCATGGTGTATTGGGCAACAATCCCATGTTCTTGAAGAAACTTCGCAAATGGACCAGGTGCCTGTCCATCTTCAGTGTATCTACCATAATATTCACCACCTCTATCCGATCTCACGATCTTAATTTGTTTACCACATTGTTTCTCTACCTCGATTTGAATACCTTAAAGGCATCTAATGCTTCGTGCTTGTTATGAAGCATGTAGAGATACATGTATCGTGAGTAATCATCAATAAAGGAGATGAAGTATTTCTGACCATACGCGTCCATTTCAGGACTACAAATGTCTGTATGTATGATCTCTAACAATTCGTACTCCTCTTAGCACCTTTCTTTGACTTGTTAGCCCGCTTTCCCTTTATGCGCCTACACAAGTCTCCAAATCAGTAAAGTCCAGAGTACTAAGTACCCCTTCCTTCACCAATCTTTCAATTCTCTAAATGGAGATATGTCCCAATCTCCGGTGCCACAACATAGAGGAATCCTCATTCGTAACACTACGTTTTGAACCAACAGAAACATGCATAGCATCATAAGTAGTATCATGTTGTAAGTAAATAAGAAAAAGATCGTTAGACAATGTACCATTCCCAATCTTATTTGATTTATAGAACAAATCCAAAGATGTCTCATAAAACATAAAGGAATAATCCAAACGCGTACAAGTCTTGAAACAGAAATTAAGTTCCTAGTGAAACTTGGAACATAAAAAGTCTTTTCCAAATTTAAAACATAGCCACTACTTAGAACTAAACGCAAGTTCCTACAAACTCCACATGCGAACTAATCCTTCCACCCGAGTAGATGAATTGTTCACTTCCCAACGGCTTCCTTAGGTTTTGCATACCTTGCAAGGTATTCGAAACATGGATTGTAGAACCAGAGTCAATCCACCAAGTGCCATTAATGTCATCAACCATATTAGATTCATAACATACAAGTGAGACTGACATACCTTTCTTCTCAAGCCATTGCTGGAATTTAGAGCAATCCTTCTTCATGTGTCCCTTCTTTTACGAAGAAACACTTGGATTCCTTCTTAATTCCACCTTGGGGTAACGTTTTTCCTTTCCCTTCTTCTTGGCTTGAGTCGACCCTTTTTCTCGCTTGTCATAAATGAACTCTCTCCCATTTCCATTTTCAAATTTCTTCCTCTTCCCCGAACACACATGGTCAAAAGTTCATTAATTGACCATTTATCCTTATGTGTGTTATAAGATATCTTAAAGGGTCCATATGGTCTGGAAGAGTGTTTAGAATGTAGTGCACGAAAGGAGTCGACATGTCAACTTCAAGTTGCTTTAGTTGAGCTGCAACGTCCCTCATTTGCATGATGTGCTCACGCACACCTTTCACTGTAGTAAGTCTTAGGGATGAAAACTTCATAATTAGGGTGCTTGCAAGTGCCTTTCCTGAAGTCTAAAATTGATCATCGATCGCCTTCAGAAGTGGCCTAATTTTGTCATGCTGTTCGACAGAACCACGAATGCCAACGAGAGATGTGAGTCTTTATGAACATTACGAGAGACAATTAGATCGCTCCCACTTTTCATAAAGATCAACCCGATCTGGGAGTCTTTCTGGTTGCGATAATGGAAGGTGGTTCGTCTTTCCTTATAGCATAGTCAATGTCCATCCACCCCAATTGAAGAAGAACTCTTTCTCTCCATACCTTATAGTTATCACCCCTCGGTTCGGGAATATCATTTTTCATATCGTAGAAATTCGCAGTTGTTTAACCGCATAATTAACAAATACATGCTTAAAAATCAAGAATTGAGACTAATAAACTACATCATGTTTTACCAATGTAAATCATGCTAAAAGTCATAAATCTACCGACATACAACTTGCATGTGTGCTAAAGTTCTAATTCAATTAGAGTTATTTCATAACCGTATAATAAAACTATTAAATCATTTCCTTATTCTTAATTCATGTGGGTAAGTTAAGAATATAATTTGATATTTTATCCTAATTAATCATACTAAACATATAATAAAAAATTCCTGTGGGATAAAATTTTATTATATTACATATGATCTATTACAACTAATGTCACTATGTGATCATACAACTCAATATACAATTTCAACTAATTAAAGATGATGTGGCTACTCTCTAATTAATTAAAAACATATAGATCACTAAACATTACTATATAATATTGCAAGAAAATAAAAGCAATATTAAAATAAAATTGAACATTTTATGCTCTGCATATTATTTAACATAACATTGCATGTATAATTAAATAATAATTAATTCAAGCAAATAACAGAATATTTAAATTCACAATAACATGAAAATAAAATTTCAAATTTATTTAAATCCAAAAAGTTCATGATATGTAAATATAAAAACATTCTAAATTACACAAATGTCATCTCAGCCTAATGGTCCAAAAGGCCCAATTAAGGCTTTGGACCCAAAGCATGTGAGTTTGAATCCCACTCTTGACCTTTTCTAAAAAATTTATTATCTTTTAAAAAATGATTTAAATTAAATAAATGCTTATTACAAAACACAAAGGAGCGCGTGGCTAAGTTGGCGCAAGGCCAGCCTTTAAGGCGCCGCATCCACCCACGCATCCCGAGTTTGAAACCTCCAGAGACCATTTCAGCGTTTAAATCAATTAAACCCCTTTTTTAAAATTCTGAAAACAAAAACGCGTCTAGACCAAATAGAATGGTTCTAGGCCCAACCCGAGCGGCCCATCTCAACAATAAGTGAAACGCAGAGTTTCACCCAGGCCACTAAACGACGTCGTTCCTGATCATCTTCCTTACCCAGTTCTGAAACCCTACCCGACCCGCCACCCGACAACGGCCAGGTTGAGCCGCCACGACCCTCGATTTCAAGCAGCGTTTCAGACGATCGGAGGGCTCAAATCCGACAACTTTGACAGTGGTTTCAATGAAAAAATCACGAAAAAACGCTACTGAACATATATTTCGAACAATCTCGCAAAGATTACTCAATCAAAACAAAAAATCTAATTTTTGAAATCAAATTTAAATCGCGTTTTCTTCATTTGTTTTCTACGATGAAGGGCCGACGGCATCGACGCAACTCGCGACGTTTAGCAAAACGATACGCAAGTTTAATTTATTAATTGATTCAAAGGCACAACAAACCATCATGAAATCCAAGACGTGTATGTAATCGAATGAAGAATCGAAGACTCTGACGCAATAATGAAACTCAGAGAGAACATTAGCAAAACCATATCCAGATCGAAAAGCATAAATTCATCGATTGATACAATCAGTTAGAAAATCAAAACAAGGAAAAACTTTGATTAATTCTTCCAACATCGATTAGGCACACAAGACTGGACCTATCTCAGATCAAAGACCAATTGTCATATATATTGTTTCTAGAGAATGAAACCACCTCTGGGGAAAAAAAAAACTTACGTTTATGGCATAAGTGTTCAAAACTCGTAGACATTACTCAGTTTTCAGGTTTCATGAAAATTGCATCAAACTTTCAAAGTCACAACCGATGAACAAAACGAGAATAAAAATTCCATCAGTCAAAAATCAAGGCAATGGAATATAATGCTCTGATACCAAATGTTAGAACTAAAGCGATCTAATCATGCAAAATACCTAAATTGTGCAATTAGATCAATGCGGAATAAACAAAATGAAGAACTGAAATACCTCCAGCCATTGATTCGTTCATGAAGCAAGAACGGATGAACTCTGGGCTTTGTCCTTCTGAGTCTTCTCTCTCACTCTGCAGATGGATGCTTAGACTGAACCGTGAGAGCGACTTAAGAGACCAACAATATAATCCGATCAATTCCACCTCGCCATCACGAGAGATGAATGCCAATTATGGCAATTAATTAGGCAATTACGAATATTAATTGGGCGATTCGCCAATTATGATCATTAATTGGCGATTCATCAAGCCTTAATGTGGGCCATTAATATGTGATATTTTCTAAATCTAAATATATACTAATATATTAAATAAAATTCCAACAAAATGTTGTCTCCATTGATCTCCCTCTCAATTTCCTCTCCATTTAATTTATCCAACCATTAGATCAAGTTTTAATGGTCGGGATTTATTCTATTTACCAAAGTAGATTTTTATTATACTTAATATTGTAATAATATTTTGATATAGTATTAAATCCAAACAATTGAAACTTGATTTAATAGTGGATACATTAAATAGAGATGATGTAATACCCCAAATTTGTAAGCCTTGAATTAATAATTTATATAATATTAAAGAGGCTAAAAGGGATGGATTAAGGCATTGAGAAAATAAATTTATTGAGGAAAGCTTATATTCGGGAAAGAGAATCCAAGAAAAATAAGGAAACGAATCATGACTAAATATACAAATGCCTAAAGTAATTAAGAAGAAGTTAGAGATAATTTTTAAAAGCTTATTCCTAGAACGAAGGCTTATTCTTGGGCCATATTTTAATAAGGAAATACAAGCTTATAGGCTTATCAAGCAAGATTGGAAAAAGGGGGGGAAAAAAGGAGAAAGAAGAAAAAACCCTTAATTAGTGGGATATTATTTACCCATATATGCGTGTTCTCATTCAGAAAACTCCTCCTACAACGTAGGATTCATCCACCGCCTCCACTGCTCCTCATCTTCTTCAAAAAGCCTTACCTAATTATTATGCGGCAAGATTTATGTCTTCTCGCAATACCCTGGATAATTATTTATCTCGGAATATTATATTTTAGTAAATAATACCTATTGGAAATAGGTGAATATGTGGTCTCAAATAATAAGTTATAATTATCTTATTTTCTAAGGTAATTTCTATGGAAATTAGAAGAGATAAAGAGCTAGAAATCCCTAAAATACATTTATGGGGCATAAAATGACCGAAAATATTATGATAAATCCTAAGAGGCAATGAAATATTTATTAAAAATTGGAGAATATGTTGTCTCTAATTTAGGTAATTTTTGGGATTAATTTCTTTGGAAAATATCGAGGCAAGATTTAATATTGTTTTGGGGAGCATAAGTTGCCCCATGATTTTTAATATTTTACATGGAGCATAGAATACCAATGTCAGTAAAATAGTTGTGAGATAATAATTAATCTCAATTAATAAAATTATCAACAATTAGTAAGTGATTAATTAAGTAATTAATGGCTAATTGTTTAAGCTTGATCAAGAGAATATTCAAGGTAAATTATGTAAAACTCTTTAATTAAATTTTTATGGCTAAATATTAGCATAAAGTATACTTGCTAGTTAATTGGAAAAGATTAAGAAAAATGTATGAGATTAAGTACATGAAAACCCTAAATCCTAAAAAATTGTTAATCATAGGATTAAGCCTAATTAAGCTTTCTAATTAAATTAACATATAATATTAATGTAATTAAAAAAAATTAATATAAAAGAAAATAATGGGGATGTCGGCCATGAGACAAGAGAAGAGATGGAGATTTATAAACTATTATATATTAGAGATTGAAAAGTCAAAAGTGGCGCGAGTGAATCGATAGAATTTTTAATTGATTAAACCATGTAATTGGCAAAAGCAAAACACATTTAATGGTTAAAGAAAGGCTGCATGTCGACCAAACATTGAAGGGGGAAGATCGAGTTTCAAAAAGTGATTTTCCATCCAATGGTTAAGGTAAGACTTGGTCAAATTTAATTGCCCTTTGTGTCCTTAATTTTTCCTTATAAATAGAGAGGCATGGCTTCTTCATTCTTCACACCAAAATCAACCCCAAGAGGTGATTTTCTAAAGAGAGTAGAGATAAGTGAGAGCTAGTGGGAAGAAAGAAGGAGTAGCAAAGTTCTTGGTAAGTTCTCTAGCTCTAGCTTTCAAGTTCTTAGCTATTTTGTTATTTTGATCTTTAATCTTCCAACTATAATTTTGTTTTCATGTTTCTATGGTTAAAATTGTCTTTATTTCGAGAAATTGATGGAGTAGAAGTTATAGCATAATTTTTGGAAGATTATGATCAAAGTAGCAAAGCTCTGGCGAAAATTTGTCGGTTAGCGATTCCTGAAAGCACTTTCAAAAACTCTGGTATCCTATGTTGAAGCTGCTATGCCAAAATTATGAGAAACTTCATGTTGAAAGTAGACATATAGAGCTTTCCAAATATACCTATAGCATGTCGTTTTGAGTTTTATGCTAGAAGATACAAATGTTCGAAGTTAGGCTAAAATTTCTGGAAAACTTCTGGATAGGCGTTGTAATCATATAAACTGGGAATTTATTATTAATTCTGGGAAAGAACTCATATTTTATCTAAAATTAGACATCCTAAGGATTCCGAGGAATTTTACGGATCCTCGTTTCGAGTTCTGTGGAATTTATTAAAATTCTCCAAAGTTAGGTGAAAAATCAGCCTATATGCTGTTAAATATGTTTTTACGAGATTTAAAGGGAAGATAATGAAAAACATAAATACACAAGGGGTAAAATGGTCATTTGTGACTAAGGTATTTACTAGAATATCATTTATGAATTAATAAATGCGATATTACCCTTTTAGGATATTTGTGATCGCATACCGACCGTCAAACGTACCGTAAAACGTCAACGAAGGTACGTTCGCGTACTGTAACACTAACTCTGATGTTTATTGTATGCGTATATGTGCTATGTGTATGGTATGCCTATGTGAGGTAATTGATAGCTCTGTGGTATGTTCATTGTACTGTTATTATTGCTTACTAGGTGTTGGGATACGTTGGCTAAGTGCGAAATGCTAAGTGCGAAACCATTGCTAAGTGCGAAACGTATGCTAAGTGCGACATATCTGCCAGGGGGCTTATATGATGTTGGGATATACTTGTTAGTATGCTCATATACTGTCTATGTGGTGTATATAAACATGAGGTTAACCGTTACCTGAGGTTCAATGGGCATTGAACCTCAGCTTTTAACATAGCGTCAGGTTCAGGAGGACCGAGGATCGAGGAGAAAGGCAAACAAGCCGCACAGAGACCCGGCTGAAGACTTCCTTCTGTTGTTATTTACATTTTGAAATCACACGGTATAATGTACCGTTTCTATAAACAGCCAGACTCACGGCATTTTGAATATATGTATCAGTTACTTTTACGCTCCAATGCTCTACTCTGATGAAAAAAAATATATATTGCTTTTGAAAATGGGATGTTACATCTTCTCAGGCACGCTGCTTGCCAAAGAAGTTCAGAAGTTGTATATATAGATGGAGAGGCCAAGAAGGGAGAGATGAGAGGGAGAACACAATGGGAGAGAGTTTGACTGAAAGCAAGAAGACTAGAGGAAATTATCACTAGGAAATCGTGTACAAGTCCTTGTAGAACACAAGTTCCGCTACGGAAATAGAAAAAGAGAGGTAACAACCAATGTGCTAGGTGTATGCTCACCATATATACAATTCATTTATGTGTTGCCCAGGTGTGAAGGGTTAGCTGTGGATGGAAAGATGTTGGGAGATGCTATAAGGAGACAACATGGGCTAAAAGTACCACAACGTATGGGTGTTACAGTTGTATTAATATTAGTATGTCTACATTAAGTGTACAAGTCATGATTAATTGATTTGATTGGTATAATTGGTTTAGGCAGAAAACTACTACTTGGTTGATGCGGGCTACACGAATTGCCAAGGTTTTTTAGTGCCTTGTTACTCTAAGGATGGAGCAAAGGTTCATGGCACACAATGGTTTTAAGCTTGGATTTGCTAATGTTCTGCAAGGTATGATGGAAGAGAAGCTGCTTGGACGTGAGATTAAAGCATGTCCTCACATTACTTCAAGAATCAAGATCTTGAAACTTATGTGGCAAGCAGCTTATGACATGGTGCTTTGGTCCATGCTAAGGGAAATAGACACATATGTCAAAGGTTTTTGACACATTTGTCATTTATGGGGGACCACCTATGGTGATAGCCTAAGGGTTATGTTTTGTCAATGTCTGTAATATAAGAATGCTATTGGAAAAGGGCTGCAAATGAACAATGGTCACGAAGGGGAAATGGAAAATTAAACATGGGATAAAGTTTGTGTCCATGCCGTGTACTTGTATATTTTGGTACATATGCTACCGTTGTTGATAATTTTACTTGACAAGTGTACCAATCAAACAAGTAATAAACTGATGAGCAAAGTATCGTTCCACAGATATTATAACACTGTAATATCTATACAAGAGAATGAATAAAAATTGCTTGATAAAAAGATATTTTGTTTTGACTTGGATAATTGATAAGCATGATTTGTGCCATGTTTTCCCTGTATTTTATGACTAAATTGTATGGTGAATATGAACTTAAGTGCATGTAATCCTAGCAAAAAGGCATTTATTCATTGTACAGGGAACTTAAGGGTAAATTCATTTACATCCTAAACATGTGCTAAGAAAGAAGCAATTTTTGAGGTTTTATAAGAAAGTCACATAACATAGCCGATGCTGTGCTATAGCATCAAGACAGGCTTATCAAAGTGCAATACAATGCATCCCTGAAGCTATATCATAGTAAGTGACGCAGTGCTATGCGACATATATATATTCTAATCTTTTGTCAAGATTGTTTCAAGAAGTATAATGTAGGTCGAGGAGAAAAGGTAGATTGCTGACGTATTAAAATAGAAGATGCGGAGGATCGGAACTCAAAGATTTGAAGAATCCTACAGGATCAGCAAAATCAATCTATCACAAATTGGAAGATAGATACAATCGGACCTCGACAGATTAGGAAGGCCCAGCTTGTTGGAACTTACGCCGCAAGAAAGCTTGATTATAAAAAGAAACAGAAGCCAACCCTAAAGGGAGTCGCTGAGAGCCAAATCCTATCCATATCCGGCCAGACTTGGAAGAAGAAAGAGAGAATTTACAAGGCATGAAACCCTCAAGAGAACCCAGCATCCTTCCTTGCAGTGAGACGGAGAGAAGAAGACATGGAGTGGTGACGTGACAGGGCTTCTTCCACGCCGTCGGAAACTTCGTCAAGCTTTCTGTTTTTCTTTCATTTTAATCTTTTGATCACAGGTCATTTTGTTGTTATCTGTTTTGTGTTTCCCTCGTCAGTCATGAACTAAATTTCCTATGGCTGAGTGAGGATGATTTCTTAAGTTTGGAATGAACCAAGTTGCCAGTTCTTAATTAAATAAATTCAGTTTGCTTATCAGTGATTTAAATTCTTGTCGGTTAGCGGAAGCTAAGGGCTAGATTAGTGGCCTCGGCTTACTGAAAAGGAGTCGGGGTTAGACCTATGAGAAACAATGATTGCTAGGCAGGCTGGTGCAAGGCTTGACCTATTATTGTAGGCTTCAGAAATGGGTCTACCGCTCATAACCATAACATCTTGCTTTGTAATGTAGATCTAACTAGAAAATTGTCATAGGCATATGGGAGAAGTAAAGTTAGTATTACATGTATCGGACGTGGAAGCTTCGATAGACTATAGTGGAAGGTTAGCTAAATAGCAGTGTAAATAGCACCTATGCTGTAGTATTGCGGAAGCTGTACAGTATAAGTGCTATAGCAATGTGTGAAGCAACTAGGGGATTGATATGCTTAAGAATGATTCCGGCTCAGCCTATTCTCCTACTGATTTCTTCTTATGACTCCAATATTCTATTTACTTTCTTGTTATTTAGCGTAATTACAAAAAACCTCAAACCCAATCATATTTTACTTTCTGTTCACACAACTATTATAGCAGTTGAGCATCACTTCTCGGTATCTCAGTCTCTGTGGGACGATACTCTACTTACACTTTATTACTTCTTTTTATTACTTGTTCGACTGGTTCACTTGCCATCAAGGAAATCAACCAACAATATACTTTCCTAGCATTTGTTGCCTTTTCTCTGTATTTTAGGTGGATATTCCCAGCACAAAAAATTACTTGGAGCATGTAGGTTGCTAATTTTCTGCTATGGGCATTTTAATTATGGCTAATTTTCTAACAAGTGAAAACCTTCTGAATCCTGTATTATTTTTTGTGCTTTTGATGACAAGTGAAACAAATTTTAGTTACACTTGTGCTATTGGTAATTTTATGGTTGCAAGAATGAAGTTTTTGTGTTCTTACTTAGAACAAGAACTGGTGGATTGGGTATCACCTTGACGGCTGCTGACATGGTAATCTTTTATGAGAACGATTGGAATCCCTCATTTTGGGTCAAACAAAAGATGTTAGCTTTCTCTTCCTTGTTCCCCCTACATGCTTATGCTTTTGATAATATGATTAAATGAGTGTTGCACTAATGTTTGAGACCAATTAATATGGCTTCTCCATGTCAAATTATTTTTTGTGCTTTTGATGACAAGTGAAAAAAAAAATTCGGAGGCACTGCCTCCGAACCCCTGCACCTCCCCCCCACCAATAGTGCCCCTTCCATAAAATTCTGGATCCGCCCCTGATGGCGGTGCTCAAAGCGCATTAGAGTAACACTACCCCCCCTCATTTTCTATTATTTTGGTCCAAACTTTTGTTTCTCACGTGGCACTCTTGCCGTATGGGATTTCCATGTATAAATATAACCCTCACCACTGCATCACCAACCAATCCTCTCCTCCAAAACCAAACTCCTCCTCTATTCATCCCTCTCATATCCTCTTCTTCTTTAAAAGCCTATGTTCTACTATTCTCACACACACACACAATAATTTCTCTCACACACACACAATAATTTCTTCATATCCGTTACCCAGAAACCCAAAAAAGAATGAAACTATTGTCCACAAAAGCCACATGCAATAGTCACAGCCAGGATTCTTCATACTTCCTGGGATGGCAATAATACGAGAAGAACCCTTACGACCAGGTCATGAACCCTTACGGAAGGACTTAAGAGGATGAAGAATCCAGGTCGTGACTATTGCATGTGGCTTTTGTGAACAATAGCTTCATTTTTGTTGGGGGGGCCCCGTTTATGGGTAACGGATATGAAGAGGTTACTGTGTGTGTGAGAGAGAGAATAAGTAGAATATAGGCTTTTAATGAAGAAGAGGATATGAGAGAGATGGATAGAGGAGGAGTTTGGTTTTGGAGGAGAGGATTGGTTGGTGATGCAGTGAGGGTGAGGGTTATATTTATAGTACATGAAAATCCCATACGGCAAGAGTGCCACGTGACAAACAAAAATTTGGGAAAATTACGTGTAGGTCCCAAGGAACAAAAAAATTATAAAAAAGTCCCTCGAAATCACCAAATTACACAAAAGTCCCAAGGGACTTTTTTGTAATTATTTGTATGGAAAAAAATCCAGATTTTTAAATGTTGTTGTAAATATGTCTTTTTCTGTTGTAAATGACAAATTTTAAATTTTTTGTAAATATATCATTTCCTATTGTAAATATAGCATTTTGTTGTTGTAAATGACTTTTCTACATTTAAAATCCATGTGTTTAAATGTTGTTGTAAATATGGCTTTTTTTGTTGTAAATATGTCTTTTTCTGTTGTAAATGGCCAAATTTTAAATTTTGTTGTAAATATAGCATTTCCTATTGTTTCCGGTTGTAAATGACATTTCTACGTTCAAAATCCAACTGTTTAATTGTTGTTGTAAATATGATTTTTTCTGTTGTAAATGACCAGATTTTAAATTTTGTTGTATATATAGCATTTCATGTTGTAAATCTATGCTTTTTCTGTTGTTAATACAAATAATATCAAAAAATGTCCCTTGGGATTTCTGTGTGATTTGGTGATTTCAAGGGATTTTTTTGTAATTATTTCTGTTCCTTGGGACCTGTATGTAATTTTTGCAAATTTTTTTGACCAAAATAAGAAAATGAAAGAGAGAGAGGGGGGGGGGCTGGTATACTGCTTAATGAATTGAAATAAATAAATAAATAAATATGGATGAGGAAACAGAGAGTGTTACTATCAGCTGTTTACTGTTTTGTTTTTGAAGGTGTTTCTTCCATGAATTCGCTTCAATTTTCTCAATCTATTTCCTCAATTAGACTCATCACTTATATCTTGCTTTGTCTGCCATGTCTAAGGAAATGATGTCCAAATCTTTTGGGAATCTCTGGCTCTATCATAATCTATTGATTCTAATGTTGCACTCTTTTGACAGATTTATGATCAGATGCACATGTACACGATTAGTATTGTTATTTGATACAGTATTTCCTATGAACCGATGCACATATACACTATTAATTAGTATAGTTATTTGATACAGTATTTCTGTGGTAGGTTTGGGAAAGATAAAATTGAAGTAGGGAGAGGAAAGGAGAAGAGGAAAAGAGAAGGGAAGAAACTCTAGAACCAGAATCTAAAATTCAAGAGAGTAAGACACGTGTGTGCTGAATAATACTTCATTCATGATTGAAAAAACAAGTACATAATTGACTCAAACAGTCTGACACCATAACTGAAAATCACCTCTTAGATTATCCTCCTTTCTTTATTATAAGGCACCAACTAGCAATTGTATTTTGTCTTTTTTATAAGTTTTCAAAACGTATTAATTATTTCTTTCTATGTATGCCTATAATTAATAAGGGTAGTGGTGAGAGTAATAATTAATATAATATTAGAGTTTAATGCAATTAGTAAGGGTAATATTGGAAGTTACTTAAATTTTAGGAATATTTTATTAACTTTAACTATTTTTATTGGTCTATGAGAATTATTAGTTGGTGCTTTATAATAAGAACCAGAGGAGGGAGTAGGATAGAAACTGAAAACAACTGTCATTTGAAACACAAGACAGGCAGCAACTAAACATCAAAGCTATTCAAATTCCTCTCTTAATTCTTTTCTGATGAAGGATTCCCGCGTCCCGTCCTAGAATAAACCTATAAAGGACTCTAGACTCTAACATTCTGCAATCTATTGGAACAGAGAGTATGTAGTGTATGGAATATATATATATATATATATATATATATATATATATATATATATATATATAAACCAAAGTAATAGTGGGGATTAAATTTGAAGAATATATATATATATATATATATTCTTCAAATTTAATCCCCACTATTAGTTAGTTGATTTTGGTTTTATAGATCTTAGAGGTGGAAATAACTAATTACTTTGGTTGAACGTGTTCTTATTGACCCATCTAAGTTGCAACCTGTTAAAGTAACCTTCAATATAATGATCAAAATATGGCAACTGAAATGATAAGCATATATTTTATAATTAAATAAGTTTATATTCTGTGATATATTGGATTGAATTTATTAATATTATACTTATTTAATTATCTTTTATATATTTATCTATCTTTTAATTAAATATAGGATAAAATAATATTATAACAGAAAATCTACTTATATCCTATTATATTTTGTAGGAAATATGAACTGATTTTAAAGACCCACACGAAAACAATGCTGGTGCCGTTTAGTTATTAAAGAGATATTATTGTGAGAATAAGATATCCAATAAAAGAACACGCACAGGGAGCTAAAATAAAAGAAAAAGATATTATATATCTTTTAAAATAAAGAAGCAGATCAGACACACTGCACTGGCCGAAGAAAATTCAAGACGCACAAGGAGAATATATGTTGCAGCAAGACGCATAAAGAAAAAGGAGAAAACGCAGAGCAGTGGAGACGCATAAAAATAAAAAGGAATTGGACGACCCTGATGATAAGGCACGCACAGATCCGCAGCGACATCAACTTGTGTAGCAACAACCAGGAGCAATAGAGAAACAAAGCTCCACAGTAGTGGTGTCATCTCTGCCTTGTTCTCTCATTCTTGATTCTTGAGTTTCATCTTTTTGTTATGAATTTTATTATAGTCATGTGTGGCTAATTTTCTTTTCAACCTAGAGAACCTATGAACTTGTTTGGGTTCTAGAGATTATTTTCACGGATTATTTTTGGTTAATTTATTTCATTTTATTTAATCTTGTATTTATTTTTATTGCTTAGTAATTGGCCACTATTAAGCATGTTTTGGGGATTTAGGGTTGAACTTGGAAGAGGGAATCTTAAATTGACCTTGGGATTAAATAATGTGGAATTTGGTTTTGATCTAATTTAAAGTGAGCCCAATTTAAATTAGAGTGAGCCCAATTTAAAACGCATCTTATTTAGTTGTGTAAGGGATTACATAATTAATTAAGATAGATTTATAAATGGACCGGAAGACATTTATAGACATTAATACTCGAGATTAGATGAGTTAGTTAAGTCAAAATTAATTTAGTGGGGATTAATTCTAAGAAACCAACAAGGGATTAGCGACTCTAGGTTGTACTTCTCGAATTGGAATTCGCTCTTTTGCTACTATTAGTTTCTTATTAATTTTCTTTATTATTGAAAACAATTCTAACTCCCTCAACTATTGAAAATAACTCTAACTCGCTCAACTTAAACGGAATAAGGGAATTTAATATCTAATCACTAGATTGATTGAGTCCTCGTGGGAACGATATTTTTCCTACTTATCACTTTATTACTTGATACGGCATGTATACTTGCGAGTCTATAGGTTATAAATTTTGCCCTATCAAGTTTTTGGCGTCATTGCCGGGGACTCAAGACAATTGGTGACTAGTATTAGAAATCCTTTAGTAGTTTTAGTTTGAGTATTTTATTATTATCCTTTTTTTAAAAAAAAAAAAAATCTTTTTTAAAATTTTTCTTTTATATTTTAATTTTTGGTGTTAGTTTGGTACTTTGAGATTTATTTGGTTTTGCAGGTACCTTGGTACATGTCTCGTAGAACTCAAATATACTAAAACACCACATAAAACAAGGAATATCCAAGAGCTTTTGGAAGCTGCAACACCTCAGAACGAAGAGGAGGAAGTAATATAGACTAAAACTGAAGAGATGGCTGAGGATGAAAATGATAGTTTGTGCATTAATGATTTTTTGGGAAGACAATCTCGAGGCTATCAGTTAGGAATCAGATTGCCTGAGTTTCAAGCCAACAATTTCAAAATCAAGCAAACTATGCTTAAGATGCTTGAACTACAGGGTCAGTATTCAGGAAATGATTCAGAGGATCCAAATCGGCATCTAATACAATTCCTTGTTGTTTGCAACTCATTCAAGCAAAATGGAGTTCCTAATGGTGTGATCCGCCTTCGGTTTTTTCCTTACTCTCTACAAGGGAAAGCCAAAGAATGGCTCAACAACTTAGAAGAGGGCAGCATAACCTGATGGGAGACATTGGAAGAAAAGTTCATATCAAGATGTTTTCCACATAATAAGATTGTGGACGCACGAGCCGCTCTTACTAATTTCTGTCAACAATTTGGTGAACATCTGTATGAGGCCTGGGAGAGGTTCAAGTTGCTTGTCAGGCAGAGCCCTGGCCACAATCTAGAGAAGTGGGTCTTGCTTCAAATATTCAGTACTCGATTGACGCCTGAATCTAAATCAGAATTAAATGTTGTCACTAATGTGGGGATTACAAAGCAACCGGTGAATCATGTTTGAAAATGCTTAGATGACTTATCCGCTGACTTTCTACGGAACAACAATGACAGACGGCCAGTGAAGTCAGTTGATAAAATTATTGAGGACCCTTCTTTACAGTTGATGGCAATGTTAAATACAATCAACAAGAGGTTTGATCACTTAGAAGCGCAAGTAAACCGATCTAATGGTAGACACATGGGAGTCAATGCTATTCATGCTCCTTGTGATTACTGTGGGATTTGTGATGAAAATGGACAATGCCTCATATCTCAACAGGTGGAACCAGTGAACTATGCAGGGGGAACTACCGTGGCAACAACCATAACAATCCCTACTCAAACACCTACAATTCTGGGTGGCGTAAAAATCCCAACCTGTCTTGGAAATTTAGAGTGACTCTTAATGAAGCATCTACCTCGAATACAAAGCATGTGGCACCTCCTAGGTTCTATCAACTGGAAAAGGAAGTCATTCCCACCCAAGAGCCTAAACCTGATCTAGAGGCAATGATAACTCGACTCGTGGATTTTCAAATGAAGAGTACTCAGGATCAAGCTGCTACTAATGCAGAAGTAAACTCATTTATCAAGAATCTTCAGGTACAAATGGGACAAATTGCAAATGTTGTCAATGTTTTACAACATAGAGAATTGCTGAGTAATACTGTGCCTAATCCTCGTAAAGATGGGAAAGAGGAATGCAAAGCTCTTACATTAAGAAATGGAAAGGAATTACCTGAGATTCCACAACAAACGGAGGAACCCCCAGTGTTGAATGATCAAACAACTCCTAAAGTCACTACAGAGGATGATGCAGAGGCTACACAGAAAGTGAATGGTAAAGTCAATAAAGAGAAAGTTGGGAGTGAATCTGAACAGGGTAACATGAAAAAGCAGACAACTCAAGAGAACCCTAAATGAGTACCACCCCTACTATTTCCTCAAAGATTTCAGAAGAAAGCTTTAGACGAGCAATATAAGAAGTTTTTGGGGATTTTCAAGCAGCTACACATTAACTATTTTGATCCGTACACGCAGCGGAATTATAAAAATTTTACGAATCCCAAAGAGGATCGTTCAACTGTGTTTAAATCAAGGTTCGTTAGAAAACCATACCTATGTGAGATTCGAACGTTTCTTTCGATCGAACACGTGGGCTACCTTCTCGATCAGCGGGAGCGAGACTCTAAAATCTCCTCCCTCTACCGGTATCCACACGACCCTCGAACACGGACGGTAGCGTACTAGCGCCTTCAAACCTTGCGTCTCTTATTTTTGCTCTCTAGGGTTTTTTTGCGGCTTTCTAATACGTCTAACTAAATGTCCCATAAGTTTTTTTTTTCAAAACCCATTAGACGTATTATGTAACACCCCGTTTTCGTAAACGTGTTCTTGCCGTATTTGATCAGAGTTGAGCAGTCAGAAAATTTTTCGATTTAAAATGGAAACAGAGTCACTGAATAACAAGCATAATAATATGTCTGGTAGTCATAAGTAGTACAATCATCTGAATATTTTTAAACAAAATAGAATACAATTTATTTTCTTCATCTTCTTTCCTATGCCGGCTCCTTACCCTTCGCCACGTCCCGAACTCCTCGAGATCCTGAAGCTATATTAACAAATGAGATCCAATGCCCATTGGATCTCGGATAACGGTTAACCTCATGCTTATGTAAAAGTATATGCATGACGATATCCACAACATTTCACAAAGATAAAAACACATCTCCATATATCGGGCAATAACATTACACCTGCGGATGTATGTCATCCCGATCACCGCACACTCTCCGGTGCCACGATATCCTGTCGTGTCCATAGCGCTAGGAAAACTCTCAACGGTGTTAACAATACCATAACCCGTGTACTCATAATTCCACCATTTTCAAACAAACAGAATCTCAATATATGAACACAACAATCACATATAGCATACAACAAGCATCAGATTAAGGTTACAATACGCGTCCGTACCTTTTTAGCGGTATAACGGAACTTTTATGGAAAAATGTGAAATTCAACGGGGGACGGCGGCTCGATTATCTCGGATATCCTATAATGATAGTGTTTATCAACATTTGGCATCAAAACAGGCATTCTAGGCGAAAATTACTATTTTGCCCCTTGTTAGGCCAATCGGCGGAATTTCGCCAGAGCTTCGCTATTTCTCCGAAATTTTGCCAGATCTCTTTTCCAAAAATATTTTCAACATAAATATCATATATACTCATAAAATATGATATCTAAAACTATTCAAAAAGATTTAAAGAAATTCTAGCATTTCTACTCTATCTACTGCGAAAGAACTACCGAAGCTTAAGACTAGGGACCGAGAAACTTACTCCTTAAGCTTGCTAGAACTTCCAAGAGCTCCTCCTTCTCTCTACTCTCTCTCTATATTTCAGATTCTTGGTGAGAAATGGAGTGAAGAGGGCTTGGCTATTTATAGGAAAAGGAAGGGACAAGGTGGGAATTACTTCAATTGTTTTCAGATCGGATTTCAACCGTCAGATCGCACTTGGGACACACGGACCGATCCCGGCCCTCCACCTATGTACCGACCTCTCCCTCTTGTGACATCATCTTTGATGATGTCATACTAGCTGACTTACCGATATCGTTCCCGATCGGTGTTCGAATCGCGTAATCTTGCCGAAACTCAAAATTCGACAACGGTGTTTCAAAGGTTTAAACTTCCTCATTCACAATATCTCGGGTTAACTAAATTTTTAATCCCATTGAGGGTATTCCGTTCATCGGCTGAACATTTCAGGCCGGATGCGGTCGAATTGAAACGACTTCCGATAGCCGTGTTTTCGAACAATAATTCACGGGTTCGAAATATGTCCCGTCGTAAGAAACCTTAATCCTGGTTTGTCACAACACTCAAGTTTACCACGGGTTCACTTTTTACTATCTGCCTATTCTCATAAATACCTGGTCTCTTATTTGCTCGTTGGTTTCGGGAATCGCCTTCGGAGATAGACCACTCCGAGGTAGAATTTCACTTGGTTTATAAGAAGTCCGGATGTCTTAGACTAAATTCCTATATCTTGGTGTATGATTTAATTTCTAACCATTCTCAAATGTCCTGTTGGCTCTTTACCATATATAATATTATTATATTACAAATTTCCAAATATTTTTTATTTTTTTATTTATTTTTCTAAGCATTTTATATTTTTTTATTATTTTTTTATTTTTATTTTTATTTATTTTTATTATTTCGAATTTCAGCCCTTTTTAATATTTTTTCCTAATTCATTTATCTTATATTTTAATCCAAGTAATTAGCCATTAATTACTTAATTAGCCATTTACTAATTGTTGATAATTTTCTTAATTAGGATAACTCATTATCTCATAACTATTGAACTAACATTTTATATCCTATGTAAAATATTAAAAATAAAGGGGCATAAAGTGCTTTTTAATAATATTTTATTTATGCTCAATTATTTTCCAGGAAAATATTCCCAAAAATTCCTAAAATTAAAGATAACATATTTCCCAAGTTTTTGTCAAATTATTTGTTATCATATGGTATTTATCATAATATTTTTAGGTCATCTTCTTCCTTATAAAATACATTTTTCATTGATCTTAGCTCTTTTTCTTTTCTAATTTTTACAGTAATTTCCTTAAGTAATAAGGTAATTTTGGTCATTTATTGAAACCACATATTCACCTCTAACACTTAAGAAATATTTATTTATGTTTAATAGTCATCCTAGGTATTGAATATCCTAGTATTACATATTATATATTCAAAATTAATCTAATTAATTTCGAAATTCAAGTTTGAATTAAAATAATATATTAATTAAATCTATCAAATAGATCTAATCTAATATATTTATTTAATCCAAATTATAAGCCTATAGATTTAATTTATCTTTATAAATTAAATCTAAGATATGATATCTTTCATTTAATTAAATTTGAGATACTATACCTAAATTTAATTAAAACTAAGATACTATATCTTTATTCGAAAATTAAATCGAGATACAATATCTCAATTTATTATAGTTATTTAATTCATCAAATAAATTAAACACTATAATATTATTATTATTATCTATAAATAATATTATTATTATTTCGAATTTAATAATAAATACACACACACATATATATATATATATCCACCCTAGATTAAATACAATATTCATTAAATCTTATACATATATAAGATTCAATGAATCTGGACACTTTTGCTCGTGTTGGGCTATTCTTGTGTGCGACCCTGCAGGCCCACATGATATTGGCAGCGAGCCAATACCGTACCAACCCACAAGTCGCAAGCGGCCTCTAGGAAGACATTACAACTACTCAATTCATATGGGAATCGATAATACGATACTACCTATAGTACAATCATGTCACGTCCCTTTTGTCACGCGATAATTTGATCAAGGATGAGGCATGGATAATGTCAACTTCCTGTTCTTGACCATTACTTTCTCGATTCTCGAGTAGTCTAATTGAAATAGAAACTCATTTCCATCGTAGTATGGCCATACGTTTCTTGTACTCACTCATTGAGGGGCCCAGCATTATCTCTCTACAAATGTGAGGGACAAATTCCATCTTGACTACTCACATTCCTCTCCATGAGAACCACTGATCCCGATCCAAGCCTTTATCATCACCCGGTCAAAGGTGACTTTTGACTAGGTCAAAGATCAACGACTCATCATGTAGGAATCCATGATGATCTTAGGTCAAAGGGCATTGTGACGCGGTTATACATGAGAAAAGCTTACGACTTAATCCATGCGCTTTCTCATAGTAGGTCAGTCCAGCACCTTGTACTTTTACAAGTGTCTATGACTTTGATTCGTATCTCCATACCTCATCAAAGTCATACTGGTCTTATTTCATCTTCGCTCCCGCGTAGAGGACTGACCAGGGATATTTAAGATAATCTATAAGATATATCTAAGGATCAGTTATCACTATAAACATGCAAATGAAATGATAACTAAATGGAGAATGACTTGCCCCTAGGGCATAATTTCCAACATTAACATCCCTATCCTCGAAGCATTAGAGCAGATGCCTCACTATGTGAAGTTTCTAAAGGAGATGTTGAGTACGAAGAGGAGGTTCAGTGACTATGAGACCGTAGCCCTAACTAAAGAGTGTAGTGCTATTCTTTTCAACAAGCTACCCCCTAAACAGAAAGATCTAGGAAGTTTTTCCATACCTTGCATAATTGGAGAAAAGTTTCAAGGAGGAGCATTATGTGATCTAGGATCAAGTGTCAACTTGATACCACTATTTGTGTTCAGAAAATTGCAACTGGGTGAAGCTCAACCAACTTCTGTGACACTCCAGCTAGCTGATCGAAGTTTAGCGTTTCCAAAGGGTATTATTGAAGATGTGTTGATTAGAGTTGACAAGTTTATTTTCCCTACTGACTTCATTGTCTTGGACTGTGATGAAGATAGAGATATTCCACTCATTGTGGGAAGACCTTTCCTTGCCACAGTTCGAACTCTGATTGATGTTGAAAAATGAGAGATCAAGTTGAGGGTAAATAATGAAGAAGTTATATTTAACATGAAGAAGGCATTGAAGTATCCTAGATACGTTACAAATTGCTTCAGGGTTGATGTGCTTGATGAGGTGATTCAAAAGGCTTTAGAGTCATTTTATATAAAAGAACCTTTAGCAGCTGTGTTACAAGGGACTGATGAAATTGAAGAAGAGAATATATTTGAATACAATAAGTTACTTTAAGCCTCTCCGTATTACAAGAAACCACCACAGCAGTTTGAGTTATTGGAGATGCAATAAAGGCAAACTACTTCTTTGAAGCCTTCTATTGAACAAGCACCAATTCTAGAGCTTAAACCTTTACCTCCACATCTTGAATATGCATACTTGGGTGAATCTGAAACACTACCTATTATCATCTCGTCTTTCCTATCTGGCAACCAAAAAGAACGGTTATTGAACGTTCTCCGAGGCCACAAAACGCTTTAAGTTAGACAATTGCAGACATAAAAGGTATAAGCCCATCACTTGTAATGCACAAGATACTTTTGGAAGAAGATCACAAGAAATCTATTCAGAATCAAAGACAACTAAATCCTATGATGAAAGAAGTAGTCAAGAAGGAAATTATTAAGTGGTTAGATGCGGGGATTATTTACCCTATCACTACAAAAAAAAACAAACCATTAGTAGCAGCTCGTCTGTAGCGGTCATACAAAATCGCCACAAAATCACTCTGAAACGTGTTTTTTGTTGCGCTTTTTAATGAACCGCAACAAATTAGCAGCGGAATCATTAAGAGGACGTTTGTTGAGACATTTGTAGCGGTTCCTATAGTGTAAACCGCTACAAATTTTGGCGCCAGCTTGGCGTGTCATGGTGCGAATCTCTGTGGCGTAACCTTTGTTGCGGTTTGTTAGTAAAACTACTACAAATTTGGCGCCAGTGATTAGCACGTAATGGCGCGAACTTAGTCGCAGTAATTCTGTAGCAGTTATAAGAAAGCAACCGCAACAGAAAGGTGGAACGACAGCATTTTGTCGCGGTTGTATTGAAGCGAAGCTGAAACCGCATCAGATAATATGATTTTGTAGCGTTTTTTAGTAAGACCGCTACAAATAGTGAAGCTATAAATAGTTAATCTGTCCGTACACCTGATTATAAATTTTCAAGATTACCAAATTTGCATTAACGTTGAATGAACATTCTCGGCTGAGTAGTCGAAGGCATGCAGATATCTGCGACTCGATCTCTTATGTCGAGATATTTGCCTCTCTTCCTTGTAGCCGAGACTGTTCCTTCGGTGACAATCCACATTTGGATTTATCTCTCGACGTGAAGACTTCTACTCTTCAAGATAGTCTAACGTGCACCGAAGATTGGTTTTATTATAGCCACCAATCTCTCTCGTAAAATATCTCTCGATCAAAATGAGTCGGTGAGTGTTTCCAAAGAGTTTGGTGGCTATCTTGAATGCGAATATTCACGGACATGTTAGACTATTTTCAGTAAACTCATTATTCTTAATTTATTAAACTCGAGTATTTTGAGAAAATCGAAGAAAATAATTAAATTAATTGAAAGTTTTTTTTTTTAATTATTTTCACCAAACTAATTGGTTGGACTCGTAAACCAATTAGTTTGGAATTTTTTTGTCAAAAAAGTATTTTTGTAGCGGTTAATATGATACCGCTACAGATAAGACAGGGACTTCATGTTGTAACGGTTCCTTGACCGCTACAACGTTTACTTTGTAGCGGTGTTAAGCTATAACCGCTACAGAATCGCAACGGTCTCTATTTTTGTAGCGGTTGTAAGACCGCTATAGATGTTCACCAAGAACGAGGCAAGGTTGTTGCGGTTGTCAGCGAAAACCACTACAGAATCGCAACGGTCTCACAATTTGTAGCGGTTAAGATGTCAGTTTTATGAAACCGCTACAAATTGTAGCGGTTTTTTAACTGTTAGTCTCATTTTCATTTTCCCCGCGCAAAGGTTTTGATTTTTCACCTTTTTAACCTTTCAACTTGTACCTTTCGACGTTATGGCTGATAAGGGAAAAGGAAAAGATATTGAACGAGGGAAAAGGCCTATAAGGGGCGGTAGTAGTAGAGGGGGTCGTACGAGAGGGCGTCGACCTGTAAATATCCCCCCTCCGCCCCCTAATGTGGAGGGGAGGAGTTTTATGCCCTTTTGAAGATGAAGAAATCCCAATCCTAGAGACCGTAGGGAGATAAAGACGCAAGTCTGTCCTTGATGACATAGACGAAAATCCGGAGATCCATATTGAGATTCCCTTGAGCGAGGCGTGCGATTTCTTGATGAGGAGAACCAGCGGGACCGGGGGAACCCCGACCATCGTCTTCGCGTTCCATCGATTTTTGGTGGATGTCGAAGGTAAATATAATTAGTTTTCGTCAATAAATTAAATTTAAATTTCTTACGTGTAATCTTAATTTATTTAAACGCAATACAACAATGTGTTTATAATTGTGCGGATAAACATGGGAACATCGGCGGGAGGATCTTTGGATGTTGCCACGGTCACTTTGATGGACGAGTACTGCGTCATAGTCCCCTGGAACTCGGACACGGACGCCGATCGAAATGGTGGTCATCGATGAACCAATTCTGTCGAATTTGGCGGAAATTGGGCATGGTTCCCGATCTATATCCACGATTGGAGAAAGATTCCCTCGGATAACAAGAACAAAGCGTTTACTCACGTGGTGTGTAACTTATGTTGTGTAATTAAATTCAAATATTAATAGTAATAAATTAGGGTTTAATTATTTATTTATTTATTTATTACTTAATTAACTACATAACTACATTATGTAACCGAAAAAGTTTAAATTGCGAGAGCCACAAAAGAGGTACGTACTGATGAAACTAGGGCAAGGGTGGAAGAGTCGGAGGCTTCATCTCTACACCCACTGGGACCGAGATTCGACAATGACTCTGCAGGGTGATGGAGAACGTCCCGGACGCGTGGACCCAAATCACTGGGCAGGTTATGTCCAATATCGAAGGAGTGCAGAATGCGCGGTAGGTTGTTTAATTAATCATAGTTTACATTTTGTTTAAATATGAGTTAATTTATTGTTTAACATTTCTTTAAATTAATTTTTTTTAGTGTAGTTTAAAAATATATATATATAGATTAAATTAATTTATTGTTTACATTTGGTTTAAATTATTTAATAGTTTAACTTAATTTATAGTTTAAACCTATAATTAATTTCAATAAACATTTTGTTTGCTCCTCCTTGCAGTGCCCCCGTCACATAGGAACACCAAAAGTCGGTCACATCGTGGGGTCCATCACACGCGGGAACCAAGACGTTTGCCGTGACCTATAGTGAGATGGTATGTTCAAAGATCAATTAATTTTAGTTTTAAATGACGAATGTTTTGTTTTTGAAATAATAAAGTTTATATTCTTTTACCTCGTCGGGAAGAGAAGGCTCGGGAGGAGAACCGTGAGATGGACTATGGGCGATTGTTCACACACACCCATAGACACCGTGATGGGACGACGACTTTCGAGGCTACAAAGGAAATCATAGTAAGTTACAAAAAAAAATTATTTATATAGTTAATGTTGTATATTTAAATTGAATTAAATTGTTTGATTAATGTTTTTTGAAATCTTTGCGACAGCCCGGATTGAGCAAAGCGGGGCGAGCCGCGAGCGTCGCAACCCCGGAGTCACGGGGTGCATGGATCCTACAGCCCCTTTGAAAGCCGTCGTTGTGGGCCCAAAAGAGCATCCCGGCGCGTGAAGGGTATGGGGTTAGGCGCCGGACCTAGCATGGTGTACGGCAAGGCCTCCGGCTCTTATGCCGACACCTCGGCTCGAGGAGGCCACCACTGAGATGATGTTGATGTCATCATTGCCGCGAAGGTTGCCAAGCGTTCTTGCCACGAAAGGCGCGCAAGATGTCAAGAACAAACGCATGCAAGAGAGGTACGACCATTGGGCCGCAAGTCGAGGGGAGATTGTGTGTGCTATGGCGGGGCCTTGGGCGAGTTGATGCCCGAGTACGGTTTTCATCTCCCAAGCCTCCCCTCCGTTCTTGTACGAGGATTCCCCTCGCCTCCGCCTCCCCTCCCCCTCCGTCGGTGAAGACGAGCACGAGATTACCTGCGGTGGTGCCACGGGACACCGATCATCGGGCTCCTGATAGTTTTTATTTTGAACCGTTGGATCTTTGTTTTCTTTTTTATGTTATTGCAACGGGTTGACATTTTTATTTGGTTAAATATTTGTTATCTTTGACTATGGTATGTTTTTAATATATTCGAGGACTATTTTAATACTTATATTTCATTTATATTAGGTTAATAATGTTACTTATAATATATATGTACAAATGTAAAATTTATTATAGCTAATCGAAATAGGAGTTGTAAAATAATTAACTTTGTAGCGGTTATAAGGAAAAACCGCCACAAAGTTGAATTTCTTGTGAATAGATGCGGTTATTGTAGCGGTTATGAAAACCGCGACAAATCTCTGGCGGGATTTTCAATTCGAATTCGCTCATTTGTAGCGGTTAGTGGAGCGTTTCTGGAACCGCAACTAAGTTTTTTTTTGCAATTTGTGGCGGTTGATGTAGTGGTTTTTAACCGCTACAAATTGTTTCTATGTTGCATTTAAACATCGGGTGTTGTTATGAAGGTAATTAAACATTCTCTCTACATTTATATTGTGTATCCTAGCTTTGTTTACTACGGATGGATAAGTCATGGATCAAGCTACCGCGCAGTTCTCTGTATATTTAGTGGGGTTGAAAAATTTCTTAGATTTCGCCTTCTCTCACGCTAGCATTAATGGCAAGATTGTGTGTCCTTGTTGTAGATGCAAGTTCAAGAAGTGGCAAACGAGAAGGCGCTATGGAACATCTTCTTATCAAACCTTTCCCATAGGATATACATTACAGCAAGTTCATGGTGAAGAACGTGGTATGAGATATGAGGCCCACCTTCCTCAAACCTCACAAGTAACAAATCAAGTACTTGAACATGATCCGGTTAATGAAGTTGTTCACGATGCTTTCGGTGTTCAAGACGACAACTTCACTGCAGAAGTTCAGGGTCCAGAATCAGTTTTCTTCAGGAATGATGCAGCTCGGGAATTTTTCGCCCTAATGGATGAGAGTGATCGTCCTTTGTATCAAGGTTGTCAGAAATATTCAAAATTATCTTTTACGATCAAATTGTACCATATCAAGTGCTTGTGTGGGGTCACTAATAAGGCAATGTCGATGTTGCTTTGGAATTACTACGAGATGTTTTCCACGACGCGAACATTCCCACAACCTTCTATGAGGCCAAGAAGATCATCAACAGATTAGGCCGAACTACGAAAAAATCGATGCATGTCCCAACGATCGTATGCTTTATTGGGGAGAGGATGCTCGGAGGGAGACTTGTAAGAAGTGTCATACTTCGAGGTTCAGGACAGTTTGGAAGGGAAAGAAGCAGAAGAAGAAACCCACAAAGATTTTAAGGTACTTTCCTTTGAAACCTCGCTTACAAAGACTGTTTATGTCATCTAAGACAGTTGAGCATATGAGGTGGCATGAAGCTGACAAGAACGAAGATGGTAGACTCAAACATCCACGGGATGCTGAAGCCTGGAAAGCGTTCGACTCAGACTTTCCTGATTTTGCGGCGGACCCTAGGAATGTTCGTCTTGCTTTAGCGACCGACGGTTTTAATCCTTTTGGGAATATTAGCACAAGCTATAGTATATGGCCAGTTGTTTTGATACCTTACAACTTGCCGCCTTGGATGTGTATGAAACAGAGCTCCTTCATTATGTCCATGATCATTCCAGGCAAAAAGGCACCCGGAAATGACATCGATGTGTATCTCCAACCACTTATCAAGGAGTTGGCGGAGTTGTGGAATGTTGGCGTCAAGACGTATGACGCGCACTACAAGACACTGTTCAACTTGCGTGCGGCGTTAATGTGGACTATCAGTGACTTCCCTGGACTGGGAACATTATCGGGGTGGAATGTTCATACCGGCCTTGCGTGTCCGGCTTGCAATTTTGACGCTAACTCAGTGCGCCTTCCCCACAGTCGCAAGTGGTGCTTCATGGGTCATCGGCGGCTTCTCGATGGTACGCATAGGTTTAGGTTGCAACACAATCATTTTAATGGGCAACAAAAGAAAAGAGGACCTCCTAGGTATTTATCCGGTGCAGAAATCATAGAGCAGCTTGTGGATTTTGAAGTTGAGTATGAGAAAAAGGATGATCCAGCAAAGGCCGGGACAAAGACAACTAGGGCTTCTGGTTCTGCGCCCCAACAATGGCGGAAGGTAAGCGTCTTCTTCACTCTTCCGTATTGGAAAGATAATTTGCTCCGACACAGTCTGGATGTCATGCACATTGAAAAAAATGTGTGCAACAATGTGTTGTACACTATTCTAAATGAACCAGGCAAGTCAAAAGATCATCTTCAAGTGAGAAAAGATTTACGGGACATGGGGGTTCGTGGAGACGCGTGGCCGGATGAACATGACAGATTTCAACCGGAAAAATTCACACTGACAAAACCGAATAAGGAAATCTTCCTCGCAACGTTGAAGAAGATAAAAGTTCCTGACGGGTATTCAAGCAACATTTCACAATGTGTTGACGTGCGAGCTCGAAAGGTTCTTGGCACGAAGAGTCATGACTCACATGTGCTTATGCAACGATTACTTCCGCGGCCATCAAAAATATGTTGCCACCGGATGTGTCGATTGTTTTGGTGGAGCTTTGTACTTTCTTTCGGAAGTTGCGTTCCAAGGTTTTGATCGTGGAGGAGCTCGACCAGCTGCAACAGAAAATCATTCTTACGCTGTGTCATTTGGAGATGATCTTTCCTTCGTCATTTTTCACAGTCATGGTTCACCCGACGACACCTTGTTCACAAAACAAAGCTTGTCGGCCGGTTCACTACCGATGGATGTATCCTATTGAGAGGTACTCATTTAAAATTATTTACTTTAGCATTACTCCCTAGTCCCACGTCTAACCATTGATGTATCAAAATTTTCCCTTCATTACTTTATAGGTTTCTTGGGAAACGAAGTCTTACGTGAGGAATAAGGCGTGGCCGGAAGGTTCAATAGCGAGAAGGCTATATTGGGGATGAGGTCTTGTATTTTTGTTCCAGGTACTTTGATGACATTGAGACGTCATTCAACCGACCGCCTCGTGTTGATGATTGTCCTGAGCCAGAGCCATCAGGAACAGAATTGTTAGTCCCTCGTGTTGGTAAACCAGTTGGCGGAAGTGAGAACTTCAAACTCACGGCACTTGAGAAGATTCAAGCACATAGACATGTCTTGATCAATTGCACTAAAGTTGAACCGTACCTTCGCAAGGATTCCACACAGATATATACATATATGTTATCCTAAATATTTCCTTTCAATTTATACTAACATTTAATGCTCGTCATCGCACGTTTAATTGCAGGGAATTCAGGAGTTATGTGAAGCGTCGGCTGAGGATCCGTACGCAGACATCATCCGAAATTGATAGAAAGGTCCACAGAGAATTCGCCGGTTGGTTTAGGAGGAGAATAATGAATGACCACAACCCGCACTCACTAGAATTTAGAGCTCTCGCACTCAGCCCGCTTGACCACGTCCAAAGATTTACGGCATACAATGTCAATGGTTTCAAGTTTTGCACCGTTTCACGAGATCAGGGATTGCTGACCCAAAACTCGGGTGTATATGGCACGTTTGGGACGAGGAGTTATGCCTGCAGTAGTGACGGGAACATGTAGTTCGGTGACGTCCCGTATTATGGAAAGCTGCTTGATGTGGTCAGGATAACTTACCAAGGCATTTTTCTCGTGACGTTATTCAAGTGTTCGTGGGCGAATACGACAACGCCCAGGGGACTCACGACTGACGACTTAGGCATCACATCGGTGAATTTCTCCCGGCCTATTCATACCGGGTGCATGCGAAGATGACGAGCCGTATATTCTTGCCTCTAAGGCCCAACAGGTTTATTATGTCACCGATGAGAGGCACGTGGATTGGAATATGGTGGTTCACTTAAAGCCTCGGGACCTTTACGATATGGGCGATGGTGATAATGTCGCCTATGATTGTGAGCCGTTCCCCGACCCGGTTTTGAAAACTTCTTCCCGAGACGGCAATGACAATTTACCTATAGTTCGGTATGTTTTAAATATACGTTTTATGAAATAATAACATTTAACCAAAGTTTTATTTGTGTTTAAACATATTCAACTCACAGGTAACATTTTATCCAAACTTTCTTTGTAGGGATGGTGACGAAGAATGAGAGAACAGATTATGCCATATATAGTTAATTTGTAATCTTGTTTTTTTTTTAAAAAAAAAAAAGACAATAATTTTTGTAGCGGTTTTATAACCGCTACAAAACCTAAATTACTGCTACAGAATAAAACCGCTACAAAATACGTGTCACTAACCGCTACAAATTACTTCCGCTACAAAAAATTGGAAAATAAACCGCTACAAAATGATTCGCACCTATCGTAATAAATACCCCCACCCAACCCCATTTAATTTGCTTCACTCCTACTTACCTTGTCTCTCGCATTTACTCACGTTTTAAAATAGCTTAAGTGTTTGAAGGGGGTAAGTGTTGTTGAACCGCATCAAATCTAATGCTTATTTTCTACCATATACTCATACTAACTTTTGTTATTTTGCAGATGAATTTCATATTTTTTGACACTTTCTTTCGATTTTCTATTCGATTTACATTCACACACATTTTTTGTAGAAGTAATTAGATTTTATTTAACACATTCTTTCTACCTCATTCTCATTCCCATTCTCATTATTTTCTATTATATATTAACCTTATATAATGAAATATGATATTTTAATATAATTTATTTTTATCCAAAATATAAATTATTATTGCCTAAACAATATTTAACTAATTTAATTACTATTTTTTTTTTATTTCATTGGTTTAGGTTTTTAATTACTAAATAATGGAAATAAAGCATACGGACAAAAAAACAAAAAATGAGGGAATATTTTGTGGCGGTTTTGAACCGCTACAACTTTCAAAAAGAAATGGCCGCCAAAAATTTCCCCAAAAAGGTGTGAGTTATTTGTAGCGATTTCCAACCGCTACAAATATTTGCTGCAAAAATTTTCCCAAAATTACGCGGGAATATTTGTTGCGGTCATATAACCGCTACAAAATATTTTCAAATTATTGGCGCTACTTTTGAATATTTTTAGTTGCGGTTTAATAACCGCTACAAATGTTATCGTTCTCAATTTGAAGCGGTTGAGAGACCGACACTAATGTTCCAACAAGGTGGACGTCTGGCGTCAAATAGTTGCGGTCATTCGTAACCGCTACAGGTATAGTAGGGGTCTTGGTGGATGTAGTAGCGGTTTGTTTTAACCGCTACAAATAGTTTTTCCACGGTTGATTTTGTGGCGGTTTACCTAACCGCTACAAATGTCATCAGTGGCGGCTAAAACCGCTACAAATATGTCATTTTAACCGCTACTAATCGTGTGTTTTTTTGTAGTGTATCTCGGATAGCTCGTGGGTTAGCCCAGTGCAATGTGTTCCTAAAAAGGGAGGTATGACAGTGATTACTAATGAGAAAGATGAGCTTATTCCCACTCGTACAGTTACTGGTTGGCATATTTGCATGGATTATAGAAAATTAAATGATGCCACGAGGAAAGATCATTTTCCACTCCCTTTCATTGACCAGATGTTAGACCAATTGGCCGGTAAAGAATTCTTCTGTTTCTTGGATGGTTATTCAGGGTATAATCAAATTGCGGTTGCTCCCGAAGATCAAGAGAAAACAACATTCACATGTCCGTATGGCACTTTTGCCTTTAGAAGAATGATGTTTGGTCTATGCAATGCTCCTTCCCCCTTCCAAAGATGCATGATGAGTATATTCTCTGATATGATAGAAGAGATAATGGAAGTGTTTATGGATGACTTCTCGGTATTTGGTGAATCATTTGACAAGTGCTTGATAAATCTGGATAAGGTATTGAAGCGATGTGAGGAGACCAACTTAGTGCTCAATTGGGAAAAGTGTCATTTCATGGTGACTGAAAGAATAGTTTTGCGTCATAAATTAAGTCTCCAAAGAAGGGTTAGAGGTTGACAGAGCCAAGATTTCTGTGATTGAGCAGCTCCCTCCCCCTTCTAATGTCAAAGTTGTAAGAAGCTTCTTGGGCTATGCTGGATTCTATCGTAGATTCATTAAAGATTTTTCCATGACTTCAAAGCCCCTCTCACAATTACTTGAGAAAGATACTCCTTTTCAATTAAATGAGGAGTGTGTGAAGGCTTTTGAAGAACTAAAGAAGAGATTGACTTCAGCTCATATCATTGTAGTTCCTGAGTGGTCACTACCTTTTGAAGTAATGTGTGATGCGAGTGACTATGCTGTTGGAGCCGTGTTGGGACAAAGGCATGCAAAGATCTTCCATCCTGTCTACTATGCGAGCAAGACCCTAGTAGCAGCTCAGGTAAATTACTTCACCACTGAAAAAGAAATGCTAGCTATAGTGTTTGCTTTTGAAAATTTTAGGGTATATTTGATGGGTGCTAAGGTTGTAGTTTACACTGATCACGCTGCCATTAAATATTTGTTGGGAAAGAAAGAGTCTAAATCTAGATTGATTAGATGGGTCTTGTTGCTACAAGAATTAATTGTGTTCTTAAGAGCATATGATCTTGTTCCTACACGCTAACAATGATTGGATCCAAGCAAAGTTGGATACCAAGAGAGAAAAAGAGTTATAGATTTTGTAGGATCCAAGAAAGCTTCTCAAGAGAGCAACTACATAGTGAAATATTTTGACTCTTGAGGAAGCTAAAGAAGCAATACTTGATTTTGATGGTGAATGTCGAAGAAGGAGACATCTACATCAATCTACCTTAATCAAGCAAGCCTCTCTACAAGGACAAGAGGAATTATGGTGATATTTAACCTTACCCTATAGTGTACTTATATGAAATTCATATTTGGGTAATGAATACTTGTCCATTACTATATTCCATTAGCAATCAATTATTTATGGCTTTCAAAATATTTTTCAGATTGCCAAATGGACTGTAAATGAATTTGTACATATCTTTACGAGTTCATGTTTTGTGAAATGCACAATTATAAAATTTGTTTTTGATTCCAATTCACTCTGTCATATGAAAATGCATACACATGTTTTTGGAAAATATTCATACTTTGATTGCATTCAAATGATGTTTCAAAATTGGAAGTTAAATATGTGTATATTGAATGTCAGATATGCTTAAAATCTGTCCATTAAAGTTTTCCTGTCATTCACAAATTGATCTTTGATATTTAATGTGATGCTTGAACTCCTCATTCTTTATTCTCAATCAAGTTAGATCTTATATCTAACAAGTTGATTATCTATATGAGTTTCAAGATTATCTCTAGAAAAGAATTCAATTTGTGAAAACTTATGTTTATTGGATAAATCCTTATTGGTCAAGTCATTCCAAGCATTATGAATGTTCATTAATGCATTAAATGTTAGTGCATTAACCATTATATGGAATAACTTAATAGGATAACATTATGGAACTCTAGTCATCTGGACTAATGAGTTTGTGCTTCATTATCCATGAATCCTAGTAGTCATTTTGTTACTCAAACACATCAACTTTGTCTTCATCCATATTTTGAGTAACTATTTCTATATATTTACATTCTTGCCTTGATTATTCATATATTTCAAGATTCTATTCTAAAAGGCAAGATGATTTCTTGGTCATAGCAAAGTCATTGTGCTCATATATTTCTATTGTGCTTAGCATGTTTTCGATAAATGCTCTACCTTCATGACTTTTGCTTTTGAGAAAATTCTTCAACATGTTAAGCGCAATGTTCAACATGTTCTCCAAAAACTGAAGCATCTTGATATATTCATTAAACCTATTGACTCCCACCATGTTTAATGTGAGCATTGTTTCCAAACATGTTTCAAAAAATGAATCTTTCATCCATCAAAATTTTGATTTCATAATTTATTATCACGGTTTGAAAGAACATTTGAGATTTGAAACATTTTGCATATTTCATTCTTGGAAAATCTGATCTCATTCATAAACTATTAATTGATAAATGCTTATCTCTATGTATAAGATTTTCTCTCTTTGATCTAACTTACATGCATTTTATCAATGACATCTTTTCTGCATAAAGTATATTTACAAAATGTCATTGAGAAATAACATTCTTGACATGATTACCCTTTTTGATTCATTGGTCTGAACTTATTTGATTGGGTAAAATGATGTTAGCTTATTATGCTCTTTGCTTAAGTATCATATGATTTAATCTTTTAAGAGCATAAGGTTGTCATGTCTAATCTTGTGTGGACTCAAGAATCATTGGGTACCAAAGAACATATATTGTTGCAGGAGTTGATCAAAATGTTCTGTTGTCAAATACAAAGAACTTAGGCAAAACGAATAGATCATTTCGGTGGCTATGTCGCAAATTTTGTGACAATACCGAGTGACATCCCATCACTAGCAAGAGGCTTAGACCAAGATGATAAGGAGCATACTCGCTTGATGAGAAGCTATGAGCAGAAACTAATTTTGAGATCCTATTCAAAGCTCATTTGGGATTTTTTCTTATAAGATGCATTCAGAGCAATTGGTGGTTTTAAAGACTCATCCTCCTGAAGCTCATTCAAATCTGGGAGAGCCTCAGTATTGATTACAACATCGATAATGGCTAGCCGTGTGATGCATCTATGGATTTCGGATGATTATGACTCAAGTAATTACGATATTACTTGAGTGAGGTATTGCATTTTGAAATAATATACATATATTATAATAATGCTAGGCTAAATTGATTTCATTGATTTCATTGATTTCATTTTATTTCATTCATCATAGCCTGAGCACACGTATTTTTTTTAAAATGATCCTTATGCTTTAAACTCTTTTATCATCATAAAAAGCATAAGTGATTTCTTCATACCAATTTCAAGTCCACCCATGTGTACTTGAAAGTTCTTAATTCTGAGATACCATGTTATGTCCATTGGAGTTAGATGAATTCCAGGACCTCGCTAACTCTTGGTATCACATCATTATTTGGTATCATTAAAGGGAGTTACACATGTTTTAATCATGCATTCATTAAGGGGGAGCTTTACATTCATATGTGTTTTATATTTCAAAAGCTCATCTCCTTTATTTGAAGAAAACCCTCTTAAGCATACTCATCTGTATTCACTATCTTCTAGTAGTTTTGATGATGAGCTTACTCATATTTGAAAATATCTTATATTTTCCTTTCATTATTTTTTTAAATATCATTTGGAAAGGAATACTTTGATATTTGATTGCAATAACAAATCTATTTTGCAAAGAAAGTTTTCAATTTGTAGCAGAAGATTTTGTTATGTGTTACAACTTTCCTTAATGCACTACAAGGAGCAACTATTTAATTAAGGAAAGGTGCTTTGGTGATCAATCATTGAAGTTGAGGAAAGGGATGGAAGCTGAACTACTGATCATATTTATTCGATGAGATACAACTCAAGAAGCCGTACTTTAGTTTCATTTCACATCTCAAAGGCTATAAGGCTATTCGAGCATATCACATATCTCAAAACTAGCAAATGGACTTCACGAGATCAATCATCAATTTGCAAAAACCAACATGAGCATTTCTAATCTCTATCTTTTTATATTCAGTAGAAATGTTTCACATGTTTGGTATTTATATGCTTTAAATGTGAAAGATTTCTTGAAAACCTCTCCAAATTCTTTCAAATTTGTTTTCATAAAAACATTCCAAATTGCATCATATTTAGAATGAAAACAATTTCAAATCGAGGAGAGAAAATCAGTTTCTTTGACTCTTTCTAATCTGGTTTCATATTTGTCTCTATAAGCATTTCTTATTTACTACAACTTTTTGCTAATGACAAATAAGGGGGAGAGAAATGGCATGATAAATATGATGGGTCTAATCTATTTTCATATTCATACACATTTATCTTATAGTATTTGCCATCATCAAAAAGGGGGAGAATGTTAGATATGATTAGTTTTGATGATGTCTTATATAGATGTCATTCTTAAGAGCAAAAATGTTGCATACTACATTTACATTATATTTTGACTAATTCTTATATTGAATGTAGATGCAAAGTTTAAAAATGGAGATTGATCAAGAAAGAAGAACTTGCACTATATGTGACACTGGAAATCTCTATGATCAAACAGAAGTTGGAATGAAACTTCATCATATTTGAGCTACAGTGGAGTATACATGAATAGTGCTGATACGGAAAGACGACGCATGCAATTCTGGAAGAAGTTCAGAATAGGCTCGGCTTTCTAGATATTAAAGAATGATCAAGAAAGTAGATTGAAGAAAGAAGTTCTTGCACACAATATAATGAGAATATCATAATGTCAAGCAAGAAGTTATCAAAGGATTTTGGGAATAATCAAAAAGAGAAGATATTGAGGAATTTCTTTGAGAATGATGAGTACAAGTTGAATGACGAGAGAATGATCAAGAGAAGAGAAGAAATAAAGAATTGAATTATGGAAAATGATCAAGAGAAGAAGAGAAGAGAAGAGAAGAGAAGAAAGAGTTGAATGATGAAGAATGATCAAGTTGGGAGATGGAAAAAGGAAGAACTTGTTGAATGGAATGAAAATATCATTATTCAAGTTCTTATATTGATGTTAGAAGCCTCCAAGATCATATGGAAGTTGGAATGACTCAATTTAGAGTTAAAACAAGGAAAAATCAGCTCTAGGAGTCAAAAATCGAGTATGTTCATCAATACTCGAGTATTGGAGTGTCCTCGGCTTCTCGGGGTCTCTCGGAATGTCAATACTCGAGTATGTAAGTTCAATACTCGAGTATGCGATGGTGATCACCTGTTGTTTCACGTTCGCACGACGGCGACGTCGGTAATTCAATGATATCTTCTAAACCCGGAGATCAGATTGAAGTGAAACCGAGTGGCATATGAAACTAGACTCCCAAGGCGTCATTTGGATATAACATTAAAGCCCAAAGGAGTTCATATGAGAGATCTATAGATTGTGGAAGTTGCAAGATAAATTCACGCCACACAGCAAACGAAGCTTCAATGTTTTGAGTGTAACTCACAAAATACAAATCCGATTGAGCTGAAATTGGTGGCATATGAAAGTAGACTCACATAGATTTCCATGAAGAGTTGAACGAACCAAAACGAAGTTCAGACCAGGGAGATATGGCCCTCCAAAGTTGACGGTTAGTTCAACAAATGTCAATGCTCGAGTATGTAAGTTCAATACTCGAGTTTCCATGTCACAGAGAGCATTCCAAGTTTTTTACAAAAGTTCAATACTCAAGTATGAGTTTGCATACTCGAGTATGGATCATACAGAGACTACTTGAATGCTTGTTTAAGTCTTCTAAACTCAAGTATCCAAATGTACACTCAAGTATGGAACCTACAGAGGCTATCTAACGTTTCTTTTAAGATTAATCATACTCGAGTATATGAATGCACACTCGAGTATAGTCTGAACAAAAAGCTTTCAAATCTCTCACATGCCTATCCATACTCAAGTATACATGTACATACTCAAGTATTCGTCTTACAGAAAGTTACAAAAGTTTCATGCATAAGCATACTCGAGTATGCAGTCACATACTCAAGTATGAGTCATACAGAAAGATATTCTTCTTTCCCCAAAGCTTTGTAAACTCAAGTATGACTTTACATACTCAAGTATGGTCGTGAAACAAATTTCAAAAAAACATTCAAAATAATTTCATACTCGAGTATGGCTGTACACACTCGAGTATAGGACATACAGAAAGTTGTTTCTTTTTGAAAGACTTACATACTCAAGTATTGATCTTCATACTCAAGTATTGAGATTTTGGACTTAAACTTATTTTCATATTAAAGGGCTTACACTCGAGTATGGTATGACAAACTCGAGTATGACTCCTACTTCAAAGACATGGTCCAAAGCTTAAGTCACGATGTTCCTCTCTGATAAGATTATACTCAAGTATCACTCTTCATACTCAAGTATAGACATTAGTGCACAGTGACACACTCGAGTATAGAAGAACATACTCAAGTATGAGTCGTAGAATTTGAAACTCAAATCGGCGAATTTGTGAAACATTCATGTTTGATCTTAATACTTCCTATTATCATTCTTGCATATTCCCAGCTATGTTTAATTACTTTGTTAGTGAGTTTCAGCTTGCTTAAACTAGATTAAATGAGGACTGAAAGCAAAAAGCAAAAAGCATGTCAGAACATTAAATGCTACACCCGAGAAAGTTGCATACTTTTGGGTAATCCTTCCGCACACGCCTACAAAGGATTAATGTCTACCTACCACGTCCAGATGCTATTCCAACGGATTTATTTACTAGAAGTCAACTACGAACTTACGCCCGGTGGATTAAGTGAAGATTAGAGAGAAAGAAGACCAAAACTAAACCATAACCTTGGTTAATGTCACCAACGGTTATATGAAGAATTACAACGGTCATTTAATGCCTTCTCAGTATAAATAGAAGAGCATTCAATTCCTCTCAAGAACTAAAACTATAGAAAACGAAAATCATTCAAGTTTCCAACTACTCTTGAGTTTTCTTGTATAAAGTATCTGTTGATACATTAAGCTTCAGTGTTTATCATTATCTACTCTTAGAGAGAGTTTATTGATTGTAAATCATTTATTGTAAAGGAATCACAAGTCGGGGGGACTTGGTGATTGGGTTCATTGATTGCAACTTGTAAGGGGGAGTAAGTTCTAGTGAGAGAATTACTCTTGAGTACGAGTGTGTAATCAATTGAGATAGTGAAAATCCCCGAGTGCGGGGTTTGGACGTAGGTCAAGGGATTGGACCGAACCAGTATAAATCCTTGTGTCTTGCTCTTCTACCTTCTACTTAGTTCATCTCTGTTTTTAGTGTACAAAAACAGAGTAAGCTGAAAAAGTTTTTTAAAAATCCCCAATTCACCCCCCTCTTGGTGATTTAGCTCCACTTTCAATTAGTGTATGAATATTTTGCTACATGATTTCGTTAGAAAATTAGATGATGACCTTTGCTAGCTAAGTAAAACTTTTGTGTCGGGAAATGACCCAGGAAAAAAAAACAAACAAAGAACAACTTCGCTGATATCTCTAGACTTGACTTAGTAACCGGTGCTTTGCATCACCCATGTGCGGGGTCGCGTCAAACGGTAAAGTCAAAGAGACTTATGAGTTGGGCAAAAAGCCTCTTGAGGTGCACATTGGAGTAACTGAGTAACCGGTGTTGCATCACCCATGTGCAGGGTCGCGTCAAAAAGGAACCTACAACGGCTCAAGAAAAAAAAAGCAAAAAATGAAAAAAAGCTATGTTTTACCTGAGGATCCCTATTAAATTAAATAAAAAGCTTGGTTTAGTAGGGGCATTTGAATTTCTCAGGAAAAATTGAGTAGCGTAATATTCCTTTACTAATCTTATTGTTGAACTTATTGCTTGCCGATCTTTTGATCATGGGACGTTAAAAGATTGTTACAATTGTTTAAAGCTATTGGCTTAGTGAACCATTCTTATAAGACATTAACTTAAATAAAACTTGATGATATGATCTAAGTGTGGTGGTTTATTCCTCTCTGTTTAGGAATTTCATATGCAATGTTCTTTTCGGATAATGAATTCTATTTATTTTTCTTGAGAACAAGCAAATGTTTAAGTGTAAGGGAGTTTGATAAGCATATATTTTATAATTAAATAAGTATATATTCTGAGATTATTGGATTGAATTTATTAATATTATACTTATTTAATTATCTTTTATATATTTATCTATCTTTTAATTAAATATAGGATAAAATAATATTATAATAGAAAATCTACTTATATCCTATTATATTTTGCAGAAAATATGAATTGATTTTAAAGACCCACACAAAGTAATGCTGGTGCCGTTTAGTTATTAAAGAGATATTATTGTGAGAATAAGATATCCAATAAAAGAACACGCACATGGAGCTAAAATAAAAGAAATGGATATGATATATCTTTTAAAATAAAGAAGCAGATCAGACACACTGCACTGGCCGAAGAGAATTCAAGACGCACAAGGAGAATATATGTTGCAGCAAGACGCATAAAGAAAAAGGAGAAAACGCAGAGCAGTGGAGACGCACAAAAATGAAAAGGAATTGGACGACGCTGATGATAAGGTACGCACAGATCAGCAGCGACATCCACTTGTGGAGCAACAGCCAGGAGCAATAGAGAAACAAAGCTCCACAGTAATGGTGTCATCTCTGCCTTGTTCTTTCTCTCATTCTTGATTCTTGAGTTTTATCTTTTTGTTATGAATTTTATTATAGCCATGTGTGGTTAATTTTCTTTTCAACCTAGAGAACCTATGAACTTGTTTGGGTTCTAGAGATTATTCCCACGGATTATTTTTGGTTAATTTATTTCTGTTTATTTAATCTTGTATTTATTTCTATTGCTTAGTAATTGGCCACTATTAAGCATGTTTTGGGAATTTAGGGTTGAACTTGGAAGAGAGAATCTTAAATTGACCTTGGGATTAAATAATGTGGAATTAGGTTTTGATCTAATTTGCGTTTAGGATAGGCATATACCTAGAAGCACAGATAATCAATTAGAGTGGCGATTTAAAACGCATCTTATTTAGTTGTGTAAGGCATTACATAATTAATTAAGATAAGTTTATAAATGGACCCGAGAAGGCATTTATAGACCTTAATACTCTAGATTAGCTGAGTTATTTAAGTCAAAATTAATTTAGTGGGGATTAATTCTAAGAAACCAACAAGGGATTAGCGACTTTAGGTTGTACTCCTCGAATTAGAATTCGCTCTTTTGCTACTATTAGTTTCTTATTAATTTTCTTTATTATTGAAAACAATTCTAACTCGCTCAACTTAAACGGAATAAGAGAATTTAATATCTAATCACTAGATTGATTGAGTCCTCGTGGAAATGATACTTTTCCTACTTATCATTTTATTATATGGCGCATATCTTGCGAAGTCTATAGGTTATAAATTTTGCCCTATCATGAAACACTTTAACTGTAAGTAGCATATTAAAAATGTCTCTCTTTGTTGCAAGTTGCGACACTTTTGTTGTGCTGACAGAGTGTTTTACATTTTCAGAGCATGCCTCAAGAAGTAATTAATGGCCATGAGCTGCAAAGTATTACTTTGGATTATAGACGAGAGTGCCAATAAAATGATGTTGATTCGCTCCCAAGCTCGAAACTAACAGAGGGTGGTGAGGCGGTTTCAGAGATCCGAGGTAGAGGTACAAATGGATCCGCCATAGCTAGGGATGATCGGCAAGACAGCAAGCTGTTTCTACATCTTCTAAGATTGTCCAGGGATGGCCTCGAAATAAATAGAGGAAGAACAGAATGGAGAAAGAAAGCACCAAGATGAGGATTAGCCATTAATTAGTCTTCGCACACTCAATGCTTGATCTGATTCTGTTAGTGTTTCTTTCCCTTTTACTGCATTGCTCGGTTCAAGTTTTTGCAGGGCTGTCTTTTTCTTTGTCTTGAGAATTTCCTTAGAAATTATGTACCTGTTAGGGATTAAAATGCTGCTTCTTTTTGGTTCAACAAAGGAGTGCTGTTTTGAACTTGTAACTTGATTAGAGAAACTAAAATGCTCACATCATCAAGTCAAAATTTCCAAAGGCGAAATATGTTTCTGCTTTGATCTTTATGTAGTAATGCTCAGAGATTGAAATGGTACTCTTGATTCCTTTAGTTAGATTGAATAGGGTTCCATGAATATCGTTGTGCTCTTGTAGGTCTTGAGATTTTCATCGTTGTTTGTATGGTTTGGCTTCCCCTGCATGACCTAAATTAAACTTTGTTTTCGATCAATTGCTTGCTTGTAATCCAGTTCGCTTATGTTTAGCCATTTTGTTAAAGTTTTGTTGTGCTTGTATCAATGGAGGTGGATCTCCTATTGGGCCGTCCAAATAGGGCTCATTTTTCTTTTTAAAGAAAAATTTATAATAAATCAATATTCAATATTAAATTTAAGACCTACCATACTAATAGAGGTTAGGTACAGTGACTAGTTCCTTATAATATGAATTAAGGTTTGAATCCTTATGAGAGATGTGCTTACATTTAATACTTTTTTAAAAAAAAGTCAAATGCATATTAATAAAAAGATTACATCAGGCAATAACATGTCAAACAGTTACATAACAGCCTTAAAAGTGTGACGGTTCCTAAAGATATTAAAATTCATGCCATAAAGATTATAAGAAAAACTAAATTTCTTAAAAATAAAATTATAGAGGAGCTCCTCAATATCTTGATAAATCACATTAGATGACACTGTTAAATCCATTGAGTGGGGGGAAAGCTCAATTAAGATCTGCAAAAGTTGCCTCTAAGATTCTTGAAAAAGTAACGAACTTGTGATTTAAAGAAGGCATACTCTAAGATATAAAGAAGCAAGTCATGAAAATCATGAAACCTTCCTCCATTTGAATGAAATTAGAGGCTTCTTTTCAGTGCTTGATAATGTTTATAAAAATGATGGCTTTGTGACTAATGGTAAGATTGAATAATAATTTCTGGGTAGAGGTGACGATCTCAATATGTGCTTGAGGGTCAACGAAAATGTTATAACCTGAGGCCCAAAAAAAAAAAAAAAAAAAAAAAAAAAACCCTGAGGAAACTATAATCTAATTCCTTAGTTCCTTTTTATATAAAAAACACTTAACTGAATAACAAATAAAAATTTGGTCAGAGACAATACTCACACAAATTGTAACACTTTTCTAAAAAAATACTCTTATTCATGAGGAGATAGAGAATATGAAAATTGTGGAACACTATTTCTCTCCCTTCTAGAATCATGCTTTGGGGATGTGATAATAAATATATTGATATTATAATGAATGATTAAATGAGGCACAATGAGAAACCAACAAATAAAATATTAGACATTCTTTAAAAGTTTAAATTTTAGACATTTTCCAAATGCACTAGGGCATCAATATTCTATCCTCCTGCCTCGGAAAGAGGATACTTTCATTTTCTCTTTTTTATTATCTTCTCATAATCGTATTTCCACCCTTAAATCATGAACTTGATGGTTTAGATTTAATATTTTATAAAATTATTATTATTATTATTATATTTTATAAATTAAAATTCATTTATTTTTTCTGTATTGCAGTTATGAACGGTATAGATTGGATTTTAAGATTTTAAATTTACTTATTTATGTTTATTCTCCCTCTAAATTCCTTATTATAAGGTCTTAACTAACGATTCTCACAAACCAATAAAAATAGTTAAAATCAATAAAGTTGTCCTAAAATTTAAATAACTTCCAATATTACCCATAGTAATTGCACTAAATTATAATATTATATTAATTATTATTCTCACTCACTACTCTTATTAATTATGGGCATACATGAAAAAATAATTAATGAGCTTTGAAACAAACAAGTCTTATAAAAAGGACCAAATATAATTACTTAGTCGGTGCCTTATAATAAAGACCAAAAGATGTAGTAATAATTTTATAAACGATTAAATCTGAACTATTTATTTTTTAAATCTAACTTGTGGATATGAAATTATGAGGGAAAAAAAAAAAAAAAAAAAAAAAGAGGAAAACGAAAGAAACTAACCCTACTTTGCCTCTCTCCTCTTCCAACCGCGAATAGTGGTTAACAAAACATCTCTTTGACTCTTCTTCTTCAATCTCCCACTTCTATTTCTCACCACCTATCATCCTCCTCCTTCTAATCTAAACTTTTTTTTCCCCCTTGTGGTTTGATGAACTAACCTGAGTAGCAAAAATTGAAACGGGTAAAGTAAAGCTAACTATTGGCAGCAACTCTAATGTGAACTCAAGGGAAGCAATCAGAGAGTTTAGCAAATGGGTCTGCGTTGAATGGGTTCAAAGCAACAGTTTCCATTAATGGGTTGGTTAAAGCAAGAAGATCTTATTGGTTCTGTTAAGTTTGAGAACAAGGAAGAGATAATCACAATAAAACCCAAGAAGAACAAAGTACATAACGTCCAACGTGCCTCAAGATTTTTCCATCTGGGCAAGCTTTGGGTTGTCACAAGAGATCTCATTTCGTAGCTGAGGGGTCACTAGCTAGTAATATCTCTTCCACTCCTTAATATAAGAATTAGTTGGAAAGTTAGATTTAGTCCTAAATATAAGACCCGAATCAACTTTATCTTCTAAATTTATAATTTTTCTCTAAAGTATCCCTATTGATTGCTACTTATTGGCCCCATATCTAACTGATGAAGTGAACATTTTCATAAATATGTATAGAACAACTTCTTCCTGCATTGATTTCATTAATTCTTTTAAGGTACTACTTCTCATATATTTCTCATCAGTCAGTTCATAGAGAAAATGAACTCGCAGTTTTTACTTAGCTGATTATGATGACTTCCAACCTCATAACACTTGGGAGTCCTAAGAGGAGAGCGAGGCCAAAAGAGAGAATATCTTGATGATGTTGTGCATTGTGAGCTTGATTGAATTTACTGACATGATTTAAAGTTTTTAAGGGATGCTGAGAAAAAAAGGCTGAGGGGATATACTTCTATATGTTGCTGTTATTTTTAACACCACGTAGCTTAAACAGGTATACTCAAAGCAAGTTCTTATTGGTAATACATTAGTGTAAAAAAGTGTTTTTACATGGGTTAAAAAGGCTTTTTTACATCCATTTAAAAACCGGCATAGAAAGTAATTTATTTTTTGTAAAAAAAAAAATAAAGTGGGTATTATATTGAGAAAAAGATTTTTAAAAAAAATATCATTAGAACTTCAAAATCCTAAATCATTGGTTTTCTTTTAAAATGAGTTGTCAACTCTTATACTCTTTTGGTTAATACCAATACTTTTGAAGACAACAAAACTACTTTGAAATTTTGAAGCCAAGTGGTATTTTCTTAGTTTGTTTCCCTCTTATGTCTTTCTATAATGGTGTTAATCACAGCTAGCATAGAAAATATTTTCTTCATGTACAAAGTAATTAATTATTAAATAAATTACATAATTTAAATAATTTTATATGTCGGTTGCTTTATAAGTATTGTAAAAAAATATGCCCTCCACCCGGTTTTATTAACAAAGGTGTAGAAAGTTAAAAATTTTCCATCTCATATATGAAAAGGACACCATTCCCATTTTCTACCCTGTGTTTATTACAATGGGTGTATATTCTTTACTTAGGCCTTTTGTCTTTGTAAAATAAATTTAATATCTTCTGATCCTTTGAATTTATTCTAAATGTTAAAGTAATTAATTATCAGTATTACCACTTCTAAACTCCTAGGGGTGATTTTTTTCCCCAAAAGAAAGAAAATTTGAAAAATTATCTAACCTAATCATATATACTAACAACAGAAAAAGCAATTAGGTATCTTTCAGCAAAGACACAAAATGCAATAACTAAAATCAACAATATATTGCATTCTAATTAATTGCCATATCACTTTCATGGTTTAATTAATGGGAAAATTTCAAATAAATACCATTTAAATTTGCAAAACCCCCAAAAGTCACGTTGAATTTGTAAAAAGACGAGAGGTACCAAGAACCTATGAGGAATATGCAAATTCGGATGAAATTACCTTTTGCCCTTACTTTTAAATTTTAAAAAAATGCCCTCACCCCGAAGGGCTGCTGCGCGGAGAACCACCGCGGCCGGACTCCAAAGGGCGTCACCGGGTGGGCACCGGCCGGCGGCCACGGTGGGGGGGTGGGGGTGGGGGTTTTTTTGGGGGGGGAGGTTTTGGGAGGGGGTGGGGTGTTTTTTGAAAAAACAAAACAAATATATTCAAAGTGTGGGGGTGGGGTTCGAACCCTCCACTCCCCACACAAGGGAACCAAGTAGCCCGCGGTTCCTTCATTATATATATACATTAAAATATATATATATTCTTCTTAACATTTTTTTCAATTGTATTTTACCATTCCACAAACGCAAATTACTATTCCGCAAACACGAATTACCATTTCACAAACGCGAATTACCATTGTTTTTATAGGGTTCCATTTTTTACTCTTTGATGTATGTTTTTTAAAAAAAAAAATGCACTTTTACCATTCCACAAACGCAAATTACCATTCCGCATAACGCGAATTACCATTCCCTTTTCAAAGTGCATTTTTCTTTTGTTTTAAAAAATATACATCAAAGAGTAAAAAGGGAACTCGTAAAAACAATGGTAATTCTCGTTTGTGGAATGGTAATTTGCGTTTGCGGAATGGTAATTTGCGTTTGTGGAATGATAAAAGTGCATTTTTTTTTTAAAAAAAAAACATATATCAAAGAGTAAAAAAGGGAACCCCGTAAAAATAATGGTAATTCGCGTTTGCGGAATGGTAAAAGTGCATTTTTTTTAAAAAAAAAAAACATACATCAAAGAGTAAAAAAGGGAACCTTGTAAAAACAATGGTAATTCGCGTTTGTGGAATGGTAATTTGCGTTTGTGGAATGGTAAAATACAATTGAAAAAATGTTAAGAAGAATATATTTATATATATATATTTGTTAATTTATATATATTGGGCTACTTGGTTCCCTTGTGGGGGCACTTTGAATATATTTATTTTGTTTTTTTCAAAAAACACCCCACCCCTCCAAAACAAAACCCCCCTACCCCCACCGGTGGCTGCCGGCCGATGGCGGCCCTCGGCGTCCGGCCACCGGTGGTCCTCCCGCGGGCCCTTCGGTGAGGGCATTTTTTTATTTATTTATTTAAAAGTAAGGGCAAAAAGGTAATTTCACCCGAATTTGCATATCCCTCATAGGTCCTTGGTACCTCAGTCTTTTTTACAAATTTGACAGACTTACGGGGTTTTGCAAATTCAAATGGTATTTATTTGGAATGTTCCCTTAATTAAAGGCAATAATAATGTTTTTATAATTCACATATGAAATCAAAAAAGTTGACCCATTTATTTCATTATTCCACGAAACAAGCAAAGAATATTTTCCAACTGAATCCTGTGTGGCCCCTTATCCATTAATTATTCACTTTAATCGTATAATTAAAACGACTCATCACCCTCATCCATCTCCTTTTGGTATAAAAATTAATAACGTACGAAAAGTTATTCGAATATAAATATTTACCCATTTCCTAAAAAAATCCAACATTAATTAAGTCACATGTAACCAAAATATATTTCACATGCCTTCATATATTTTGAATTCTTGATTTAAGCTGCTGAAGGCCAAAAAAGAAAAAGAAAGGTAGAAAGAAATATTTAAGCTGCTCATCTATCTATATATATCCTATGAGTAGGTTTTGTTTTGATTGTTAAAATGTAAGTATGTACTTAATACCTTAATCCACTTTTGTCTTTCAAATTTATAATTATTTTTTTAAATTATCCTTATTGATTGCATTTACACTTATTGAGGGGGTTTCAAGGAACAATTTAAATCAGTGCAAATAAATTATCTAACTTTTCCATTTATTAGCATCAGAAGGAATATTACTTAATAAAAATAAAATCCCCCTCCCTCTCTCATCTAATAACCTTTTATATATATATATATATATATATATATATATATATATATATATATATATATATATATATATATATATATACACGCCAACAGTATTCTCAAGGGTGGTTCTATAAATTAGAGTAAGGGTTGAGTCCTTAATAAGCCAAAAGTTCTCTCCCTGCAAAAGGAAGAAACACAGAAAAAGAACACATTATGGCCAAAACCTTCTTTACCTTTCTGGTTTTAACCCTCTTCGCTATCTCATTTCTCAATCGTATTCATCAAGCTTCAAGCCACCGTGTTCTCTTACAGCAATATGGTTACGGTCAAGGTGGCGGGAGTTATTCTGGTGGCGGCGACAAAAGAGGAGACGGCGGAGACTCATGTTATGGCTGCGACATGTGTGACCATGGTGGTTATGGTGGTAAAGGACCTTTTTGTCCTTCTATTCCTTGGTTTAACCATGGCCCATGGTGGCGGCTCCGAGATCACAAAAACTCCACCCAAGCACGTGCCTCAAACCCTACTCCATGATCCATCAAACTCATGCATGCATGGATGCATGTGACTATATATGTATCACTGATTTATGCATGCATGTGTTCAAGTTCATATATATATATATATATATATATATGAAGGACTAAATAAGGCAATTTGAGTTAATCGTCTCGTGTTGTTTTCTGTCTTCTACACGTAATTCGTAATTTTCAGATCTTCAGTTCAATCCAACGGTGATGATGAGGTGCATTTTAAAATGTAGTCGGTTGGATTAATCTAAGGCTTTGATTGCTTTAATTTTGTCGATTTGGAATTGATCTGATGGCTGAGGAAACGAATGAGGCGAGACAAAAGAGGCAACACGATAAGCTAAGAGATTATTTAAATTGTGTTGTATGGCTTCATAAACTATGTTATGCCCTAGTCTCTAACTTGTTGGGCATGTCAAGTTGTGCAATATTATGCCCTAGTCTCATTACGACTTTTTTATCCTCTAAGTTCACTCATTTTGTGTGTTATCCTTATTTCTCTTATACTTACTGCAACAAAGTCTTACATTTATTACATGAATTGTGCTCATAAGTCCTAACTGCCAAAAAAAAAAAAAATTGAAGTGATATTAGTGTGTGTAAGGTAATTAATGGGAAAATAGGAAGATACTAATATAACTACAAATCACTATAAAAAAAATTGGTTTTAATAAACCAACTCAGTTTGACATGAATAGTAAGGACTTTCACATCTTATATAAGTGATTGTGAATTTGATATTCAACCTTTATGTAGGAATAGAAAACCTAATTAGGGACGGATTCATTTTTACTTTTTTCTACTTTGAGGAATATTAATTTCAAATTACTACTGGTAGAAATACTCTTGTTTCACTGAAAAAAGGAGGATTTCAATAAAGAAGTGTTGAAGGGACATATTTTCAAATAAAGCCCAAAACATTTTAAAATTTTATTACAATATCAAATGGTTTATCTGACATTATAAGTTTTTACGGTCAATTATTAAAAAAAAATGCCTTTCATTAATTTTTTTAAAAAAAATAAAAAAATCTATCCTCCAACATAACTGTCCTCGTCGGAGAATCGCCACCATTTGCTGTTGGCGATGAGTTAATTCCTCCAATGGGGCTGAGGTGAGATTTGAACCGATGAAAATGACAAGTTTACTTATCATTTTGACAAACACACTTCAGGTTCTAAAGATACCTCTTCTTCCTTTAGTTAATTGACAATTTCCATGTTATCATTAATAAGGCATCTTAATTACACTCAAAACACAATACCAAGTTCAATCAAACAAATCTAGAAAGAAGCAAGTTTGGAACCAAATCAAATCTGGGCAAAATTGACAATTTCCATGTTTTCATCATTGAAGAAGGAAGAAGAGGAAGGTGGTGGTGGTGAAGAGGTGTCGCCGGCAGTGAACACAGAGAAGGTGGTGGTATTTTTGGCATAAATGAATGGTTATGGACAGTAATATGTATTCATAGCCTCCACCTTTGTCAATCCTGATTACCATGGTACTTCTTGGGTACTTATTGTAAGACCTAATTGGAGAGTTGATGTTAGTTATAAATGTAAGATCTATTTTACATATATTTCCCAAATGAGCCTTATTGATATTCTCTCAATAATAATCAAGTAGGAGAGCAAGGGAGGGAATTAAGGAAGAAGATAATAGTGCTTTGGAAAAACCAAATCATATTAACCAATTTAGCTAACATATATATCCTTAATCTACTCAAAAAAATTAATTAGGTTTTATGTTATGATCAGAGGAATAATATTCATGGTTATCATTACTCGTGGAAGAAGACAATATAATCAAATACACACATGATGCAATCAATTTACTATAGGATTACCATATATTCATTAGGGGTGTTCATGAAACGACTGCAATGCCCACCCAAGCCTGGTTAAAAAAGTTTAGCCCATCCCTGCAAAACAGCCCATAAAACATTTGGGTATTTTTGGAGCGGGTTGGGCATTAGGCAAGATATGCTGCCTTGCCCGAAATGTGTGTGTGTATAGACACACACACACACATATTCATTATTTGATAGAATTTAACAAGTATTTACTTACCATTCAATTTAGAATATAAGGAATAGAGATATTTTTCCATTTAGAAGGAACAAATTGTCTTAAGGATATTACATCTTGGGCTCGATTTTTTTTTTTCTGCATCTGATTCACATAGTTTTATTGTTTATTCTCTTATGCAAAATTATTATATGTTCATAAATAGTCTCATCTTAATTATATAGATTTTGACCCTTGTGAAAATTCTAATTCTAACGTATTCTGGACAACAATCTTAAGACAATGATATGTTTATTGTTGTAGAATTAAGAAATAGAGATAGAAGAGAGAGACACAAGAAGTAAGATAGAAGAAGAAGAAGAGAGCTTCTAACTACTCTATTATGGTTCTGTATTGCAAACATTGATCTTACAGAAATGGAGGAATGACTATTTATAATACTATAGTCTGCCTCAAGTCCTAACTAATAGCTAATTATGATTAGTGACTAATTACCCTACTAAATATTTATTTTACAATTAGGTCCCTAGGTCTATTTTACAATTAGGTCCCTAAATGCATAAATGTATGACTCCATATCAATACCCCTCTCCCAAGAACTTCCTTGCCCTCAAGGATGATTGACAACTAAAACACAAACCTGAACCCAAAAAAAGACAATCTAATAGAGTGAGACAAAATGAAAACAAGCTTCATAAGCTTCTAATTTCTGGAAAATCTTAAGCTAAACAGTCTTGAATTATATGACTTGACCTCTGCTACACCTTCACCAATTTTTTTTTTTTGGCTAAGAGAACATATTTTCCCATAAAGCATCTCAACTAACTTGCCCTTCAACCAAATTTGCAGTACAACTTGTGTAGGAGAACATTGAGAAAATGAGAGCCAATTTTGTAGCAGCATGTCACTTATATATTTAGACCTTTTAAAACCTAATGGTAGAAACAAACTTGGGCCATTTTCTTCAAAGGAAAAGCCCAAATACTCGTTTGACATCAACCAACCCACTGGACTATCAAAGTACTATGTGAACCTTGTCTTTTGAGCTTGCTAAAGGGCCCCACCATATGCAGAACAGATGGTACGTGCTGCTTTTTTCATATATAGCACAACCCAAATATTATCCATTATATATTGGAGAAAACCAGCATCAAGAAGTATCTTGACTAACTCCCCTCCGAACCAAACAAAAATCAAAATTCTTATAGGAGAACACAAAAGGATTAGGACCCATTCTTGCAACAGGCCTTCGCTGGAGCTACACCTATAGGAAATATGTAACTCAAATGCAAAGTCATGAACCTCCTTTCTTCACTGCCAATTTCAAAGCCCATAGAAATTATTAAACCCACCGTACCATTAAGATTTTGTTGTTCTTTGACCAAAAAAAAAAAGAGGGAAAATTACACACAGGTCCCAAGAAAAAGAGATATTTACATTTAGGTCCCTTCAAATGACAAAATTACGAAGTTACGTAATTATTTCGAGCGTAAAATTACTTTGCTTTGCCCATAGTGCATAAAAAAGGAAACAATCAAAGCAAACATTTCGAAGCGATTAACAACGGAAAAACATAAATTAACAACGAAAAATGCGTGTATTAACAACAACTTTTGAAAACCCGAATTTGTCTTCTCTCACTTTCGAAGCGATTAACAACAAAAAAAAACATAAATTAACAACGAAAAATGTATGTATTAACAACAACTTTTGAAAACCCCGAATTTGTCTTCTCTCACTTCCGAAGCGATTAACAACGGAAAAGATAAATTAACAACATAAAATGCATGTATTAACAACAACTTTTGAAACCCCGAATTTGTCTTCTCTCACTTCCGTGAAGCGATTAACAACGAGAAAAAGCATAAATTAACAACGAGAAAATGTATGTATTAACAACAACTTTTGAAAACCCCGAATTTGTCTTCTCTCTCACCTCCAAGCGATTAACAACGGAAAAACATAAATTAACAACATAAAATGCATGTATTAACAACAACTTTTGAAAACCCTGAATTTGTCTTCTCTCACTTCCAGAAGCGATTAACAACAAAAAATGCATGTAATAACAACATAAAATGCATATATTAACAACAACTTTTGAAAACATGGATTTTTTTCACCAATCACTTCCAGAGGCTATTTACAACAACAAATGTATGTAATAACAACAGAAAATGCATATATTTACAACAACTTTTCAAAACTTGGATTTTTTTCGCCTATCACTTCCAGGAGGCTATTTACAACAACAAATGCATGTAAAAACAACGTAAAATGCATATATTTACAACAACTTTTACATACTTTTGCAGATTCTCCAACCTCTATTTACAACAACAAATGCTCTCTTTTCTCATCTGCAAGTCATGGATGAGAGAGAGGCCATGGATGCGAGAGTCAATTGGGACGATCTTCCACTGGAACTTTGGCCTAGGATAGGAAAATCTCTCCACCACCACGTTGACCTTCTCAGATTTCGCAGCGTCTGCAAACGATCCTCAAGAGAGCGAGTAAGGTGAGAGAGGAGAGAGAGAGAGAAGAGAAGGAAGGAGAGATTGAGGGTGGATGGGAAGGTTGGAAACCGATGATTGAAGGAGGGGAGGTTAACGCGTTCCGGATCGGGTCCAAGTGCTTGGTTCTCACCACCGGTGAGAGTGATGGTGGCTGACGGTGGAGGTGAAGGGAAGCTCGTCGGTGGTAGTGGTGGAGGAGGAAACCGCCGGCGAGTAGGTGCTGAAAAGTAAAAAGGAAAGATCGAAGGTCCAGAGATGAGAGAGAGAGGAGAAGGAAGAAGTAGAAGGGCAATAAGGTCTTTTACTCATATGAAATAATTACACAGAAGTCGTAATTTTGTCATTTGAATAGACCTAAATGTAAATATCTCTGTTCCTTAGGACCTGTGTATAAGTTTCCCAAAAAAAAAAAAGGATCTTGTTGTTGTTGACAGAGGATGCCATCCAGTTGTAACCCATCAACATTCTTTTGCCAATTGCAAGACAGCTGGAAGGTTGGGAAGGTGGAAACTAGCTGTGTTTTTTACTTTTCTAACTGATCTTTGCTCAGCCACGTAGCTCATGGGATTGATGGCTGGGGAACCCCCCAGGTTCTTGAATATTTATGAGCTTCGTCATTCTTCTTGCTTCTTTTTTGTCGTCACATTCTTGGGAGGAGTCCGAACAAGTCTCGCTCTTTTCTTAAAGTGAAATGGTTCGTTTCATTGTATTTTTAAAAAAATAAAAATATGATGAGCTTGGAAGGATAGGTCTGAAGTGTCTAGGCCTCTGGTAGTCCAAAAATAAAAATAAAAATAAAAATGCAGATATTGGAATTGGGCTAGGAAAAAATTGGGCCTAATCAATAAAAATAAAATAAAAGGGAGAACAAGGATGTTCTAGGCTCAACAAATTTGGGCCAAACTGTACGACTGTTTTTTGAGCCGAAGAGGATTAAACGAGCAATTTCATGTAAAGGGAATTTGGAGTTGGGCTCAACAATTTTTGGGTAGTTTGTTTTCTGGGCTGAATAGTACCTTTTAAAAAAAAAATCGGGGCTGAATTTAATTAATAAAGGGGAAGTTCTGGGCTCTATTTTTGGGTCATCTAGTTACCTATTATTGATGGCTTAGAAAAAGAACAAATTATTTTTTGTTAAAGCCTCTATATGTTGATCAAAAATATAAATTACTTAGATGTTGTTAATAGCAATTGTATGAATGTTAAACATTTAATTTTTGGAATTAAGTATGGTGGATTTGTTAGTCATCAAAGTGGCCAAATCCTTATAAATTATTTGAATTCCAAAATTGAGTTGCTTTACAAGTAATTCAAACGTGCATCATTGGAAAGCTATGGTAGAAGTTTTGGGTTACTTGAAGCACATTCAAAACTTTGCTTTGCATTACGAGAAGTACCCTGAAGTGCTAAAAGGGTATTGTGATGCAAATTAGATCATCGGCTCTAATGACACAAGATTCACAAGTGGACATGTGTTCACCCTTGGTAGGGTGCTATGTCTTGGAAGTCATCTAAGCAGACTTGCATTGTAAGATCAACTATGGAAGCATAATTTATTGTTTTAGATAAAGCTGGTAAGGAAGCCGAGTGACTTCGTAATTTTCTTGAGGACATTCCTAATTGGCCAAAGCCAGTACCGACAGTGTGTATACATTGTGATAGTCAAGCAGCTATTGGTAGGGCCAAAAATGTCATGTATAACGTTAAGTCTAGACATATACATCGTAGACACGATACCATTAGACAGCTACTCTCTAGTGGAATCATCCCGGTTGATTATGTGAAGTCAAAAGAGAATATAGTGGATCCGTTGACTAAAGGGATTCCTAGAGAGTTGGTTGAAATTTTATCAAATAGAATGGGTTTAAAGCCTATCAATTGTCGATCATTGGGGTAACTCTACCTAGATGAGTGGAGATCCCACAAACTAGGTTCAAAGAGACAACTAAGTGATGATCGACTGTGAGCACTGTGGAGTTTTAAACTCATATTCATTCCTATGACAAGACATTGCATATATGAGGGTAAGCATTTGAGGTTTTAATGGTTTCTTAATCTGATGTGTTCATATAATGTACGTTGAATTACATAACAAGGAATCACCTATGTGAGAGTGAAATGGGGGCCACTTCTATGAGAATTATAAAGGCTGATTCTCTAGAACACTCGCAGAACCAGACAGGTGTCCAGGGCCAAAATGGACACAACAATGAGGACCAACAATGCTAGAGGAGAAATTGTGTGACTTCTATTGTCTTGGTGTACACTAAAAGTTGATGGTTCAAGGCATCATGTCCACCGATTGATCGAGTACACCTGATAGGTTTTTACTAGAGAAGGTTCAAAGGTGACCCCTACCTATCTCTATGCAGTTGCTTCTTGTTGAGGAATCACACTTTGCATGCATGTTCATTTTCATTTGGTCACGATGGACTAACTTCTTATCCATGTGAGGGATTGTTGGATTTTGTGTCTAAATCCCATGGGTTATGAATAAGAAGTGCAACTGAACTAGTATGTTTGTCACCGCCGGTCGCATCGGTTTGACTGAACTAGTATGTTCGCCACCGCCGGTCACATCGGTTTGACTGAACCAGTATGTTCACCACTGCTGATCGCGTCGGTTCACCGGCAGAAGTCCATTTGCCTGTTTTTTGTTGTCTATAAATAGATGGAAAATCCACTTGATTTTCAACACTTCACTCTTTTATATATATATATATATATATATATATATATATATATATATATATATATATAGTATTCGCATTTTGCCATAACTTCATATCCTGTGCAATTTCTTTGGCCTTTAGTTGTGTTCGCGGGGGCTCCTGATTGAAAGTACCTTCTTTCCGGAGATATAATTTGTTCTATTCTGGGAGACAATTGTTCGCGATCCTTCAGCATCAGTATAAAGGGAACAAATTGTCTTAAGGAGACAACGTTTGTAGGGCTCAAATTTTATTGTTTTTTTTTTTGCATCTGAATCGCATATACTGTGATTCTTACTATTTATTCTTGTGTGCATAATTATTATATGTTCATAGATAGTCCCATCTTCATACCACAGATTCTGACCCTTGTGAAAATTCCAATTCTAACGTATTCTAGACAACAGTGGTTTCATGAACTTTATTATGTTATGCCGTGTCTCTAACTTCTTGGGCATGTCAAGTTGTATAATACTCATATGGTTCTTAATGTAAGATATATTTGGAGAGTTGATTAGACAAAATTTTCATATTTGTCAATGTTCTCTTAATTTACCCCTATTTCCCTCAACCATAATCAAGGAGGAGAGGGAAAGAGGAATTAAGGAAGATGATTATGGTGTTTTAGAAAATATCATATTACTAACTTTACCAACTTCCTTAATCTAATCAAATTAAGTAAATATATCTTCTATTAAGGACCAGAGGAATATTATTTAACTTTCTATGTATGTGTGTATGTGGGTATACTATGTGTGCCTTATTGTTATGACTTTTTATCCTCACTTTGTGTGTTATTCTTAATTATTTGTCTTCTACTTCTGCAACAAAGTCTTATATTTATTACATGAATTGTGCCCCTAACTGCCAAAAATTTAAAAAATTGAAGTGATATCAATATGTATAAGGCAATTAAGGGGAAAATAACAAGGTACTAATATATACTATTTCACAACGAAATCATCAAATCTTGTCGCCAATCTACTGTTTTTTATTAATTCTCAGTAATCTCATTTAGTTTCTCATATTGATCCTCTTATATCGCTCAGAAGCAATCACTACAAACAAACTGTCAATTCGTAGCGGTTAAAAGAAATTGCTACAAATATAAGGATTTATAGCAATTTATTTCAAAACGGCCACAAATATAGTTGTAGGGGTTTTGATGTATAATCGCTATAAAATGCAGAGGGTCTGCATATTTGTAGTGGTTATATAAAACCCCTACAAAATTTCACGTTGCAAGATGTAAGGTTTCTTGATTTGTCGTTTGTAGTGAATAAGACGTTTGAAAGTTTTACAGCTTGGCAAGTTTTAAGAAACACATAAGGTTGAGGCATGTTGTAATAATACAATTACGAGATTAATTAATCACAATTAAGATGGTGTATGGATAAATTAATTATTTTTCGCATTAAGCAAACACTATAATGCACTACTGATGAACATAATTATACCTAGGCGTGGGAATAGGCCGGGACACTTATCAGTATTTTCTATTTTATTTAGCTTTTTTAAGCTGTCGACTGTTTGTTTGTTAGCGCAAGGCCTATTTAAAGCGCGAATATGTAAATAGGTCGGCCTATTTTGTTAAGGCTTGACGACTCCGAAGGCCTGACTGTTTAAATATTAAATAAATATAAATATATTTATATCATGTAAATAAGATAATATATATTGTTTTTCATTCTTATATTATAATTTTAAGATATATTTATATAAGTTTTGATAGGCTTAAAGTATACAAAGTTTATTTATGGCCTCCAAGGCTTGTAATATGAGGCCTTTTTAAAGGCCTATATTGTAAGTAGGCGCTTTAAAAAGGCTTCGGCTCGACCGACTGGCGCTTATGAAGGCTGTGCGGGCCTAGAAAAAAAAGCGCTGAATTCGTTTCGACTTTCTTTCATTACGAAGCTCCTTTTTATTTAGCTAAAAAAGCCTTACTTATTTCCATGTCTAATTATACCTATATTATATATTCGCATAATACAATACATGTCTTGGACTAATACTTTATACTTATGAAAATTAAAATCTTGTTGACTAAGTCAACACCAGCTCATCCCATGCCCTATAAATTAATGATGTCTTGGATAGCTATAACTACTGTTTCAAAACTATCCAAATTAGTAATAGTCTATTTCACAACGAAAATTATTTATGTAATTTGAATATTCCTACCGTCCTACTCCTTTCCTTTTCCCATATCTTTCAACTAACATCTTTTATGGTCCGGGAAGCTGGAGCAACATGGTGGACTTGCCTAGGAAGCTAGTCCTTTTATTTATTCTAACTCGGGTCATGTATCTTGGATAACTGTTTGCGCTGGTTGTTCTTCCCCTTTTCTCTTTCTCATTTTTTTTTAAAAAAATCTTATATCCATCCTTAGATAAAAATAATGGAGGGTTCAGATTTAATATTTTATAAACATAAATGAATTTAAATTGTTAAAACCTGATTTACACAATTTATAACTGAAATATGGAGAAAACAATCAAAAAATCATTTATAAAATATTAAATCTGAGCCATCCATTTTTTGATTTGAAGGTGGAGATGAGATACTAAGAAGAGGAAGAGAAGAGTATCTGTTCACATATTTGCACTTGTTTATTTTTAAGAAAATTAGTTTTTCTTTAAAAAAATAAAAATTGTTTCTTTTTTTTTTTTAAAAATATAAGTTTGAATGAAAATTGGGATTTGTAAGTTTGTGTTGATCACAGTACAAGCAATATGGGATTGCATGTAAAAGAAGTGGGGGGAAATATTCACAAGAAGATTCAATTAGGATCATGTTCTTTGTTTTGGAAGACCTAGCAAGTATTGATTAGCTTAATTATGAAAATTGTGAAATCAGTTTACACAATTCTACTATGAATGTTTTATCGTATGGTTCATCACATAAACCAGATCTATCCTTTCTTCATCCATATAATTCGTACATGTTTTACCTTTAGATCATAAAAATTGAATTGAGATCTCAAGTTGAATCCAAATTAGTTAACCATGCTCTTACGCAGCCCCATGGATTTAGACTATTTCTTGGTGGAGAGGAATGTCTCCATTCATATCTCTCTTATTTCCTATCCATCCAAATTAGTTGCATCATTTAATATAACTTCTGAACGTCTTAGTTTCCTACTCCTTTCCTTTCCCCATATCTTCCAACTAACATCTTTTTATGGTTCTGGAAGCTGAACCAACATGGTGGGCTTTGTTAGAATAAATACATAATATATAAACTCTAGAATTCTAGAATTAAGAGTAACATCTGAAGACTTTATCAGTCTAGTCATAGTAACTATGCAAGTATATCTCACAACCTGAAAATTGAAAAAGAGAAAAGGAGATTAGAAGGAAATAACGCAGGACTCTTCTAATGGGAACATGAGGCACAGTGACGGTTTGAGAGTAGCCGTCACCTGGCCTGTTAGGGAACCCTTAAGGAGAAAGTAAGTGTATTTCAACGTGATTACCTTATTTATAACCTCCCATTAAGATTGTAACAACTTACCGGCCACGTAAGTAACTTTAAACTAAATATATATCCAAATCACGTACGGGCCACAATCAGGAGATATTTTATAAAAAAATAATGATACATTAAAAAAAACTGTCAATTCATAGCGGTTAAAAAAACCGCTATAAATATAAGAATTTGTACCGGTTTAAACTAAAACCACTACAAATTTGCTAAAGTATACTCACACCAAGTGGCGCACTAGTTCGTGAATGACATTTGTAATGGTTATAACAAAATAACCGATTCAAAATATAGCGCCAAATTTGTAGCGGTTTATTCACAAAAACCGCCACAAATGTGGCGCTAGCTTGGCGCTTTATGGCACGACATTAGTGGCGATTTATTTGTAACGGTTTATATGAAAAAACCGCTATAGAATACAAACAATTCGTACATTTGTAGCGGTTTTACATAAAAACTGCTACGTACAAAATACCAAGAGTCTGAACTTTCGTAGTGGTTATATAAAACTGCTATAAAGTTTCATGATGAACAAGGTATGGTTTCTTCATTTGTAGCAGTTGAGGTACCGATTTTTGTAAAACCACTACAAATATGGACACTTTCACTACTACAATAAATGTATTTTACTTCCTTAAAAAACATCCATTTTTCCAAAAGGAAAGTAAAAAATTATAAAGACATTGATATTTTTGTAATTATGTTGAGACATTTTGACATACATTCCTTCTAGAAGTGCCATATATTGTGGACCGGAGGACTAATTTATACTATTCTTTGCCTAAATATAAGTCACACGCACTCCATTCTCACATACCAAGAAATGCATTAAATAAATAAATTTTTCTACATTTGCCTTGTTAAATTTTTGTCTCTATCTACTTTACAAATGATTTTCACACATCTCTCTTCTCTTTATCTCTTTCCAATAGGAAATAAATAGGGGAAAACATCACATCTCTCTTCTCTTTATCTCTTTCGAATAGAAAATAAATAGGGGAAAATTTGACAAAACATTATTAATTACTCTACAAGTTATGACACATATTTTGAACCAATTTTTTTTTTTTGTTACAAGTGATTTATATTTAAGCTCAGAGTGATACTTCGTCCTGGTCGAAATTATAAGACGATTGTAACTAATTCTAATCATTGGTCCAAATAAAAATATTTAAAAGTAGTACATTTGTTATAAAATTCAAGTGATTTCCTATCTTATCTTTATTAATCATACTAAACTCAAAAATCATATTAATTCTACCTCTTTCACTATCCTTATTATAAAATACGAGTATATTTGGAAAAAATATTTAATGGTCATTGAAATTATCAAAACATCTTATAAAAAGGATAAAACTTTCCTCTTTACAAAACTTCTTATAAAATATTTAATCCAGAGGGATGCAAATTGAAAGTGTTGCATTCACAAAATGCGAAGAAAAGCCAACAAGAAGGCCGAGTCAATGTAAAAACAAACATATATGATAAAGATTTTTCGTAAGTTACATTTCTGCAGTCAATGTAAAAACTCACTCGGTAAATTATATGTCTATTTTTTCCCACTCAATCTTAAAATTTAATTAACTTTTATTTTTTATTTTTATCCTAATTAATTATATGTCTAATTTTTCCCCACTCATTCTGTCACTCAAAGAAGGCTATTGAGTGCAATTGTGAGAGAGTTGATCAAAGCGAGTATGGAGTCTTGTAAAAAAGAGATCGGCGAAGACTACAAAAAAACTTCGATTAAGATGCGGAATTACCCACGGAAAAAATTCCGTCGGAAATTACCCACGGAATTCCGTGGGTAATTCCGTGGGTAACTGAAATTACCCACGGAATTCCGTGGGTAATTAAAAATTCCGTCGGTAATTTTCCGTGGGTAATTCCGTCAGTAATTTTTCAAAAAAAAAATTACCCACGGCATTTTTAGCGACGGAAAATTACCGACGGAATTTTTAATTACCCACGGAATTATGTGGGTAATTTTTTACCCACGGAATTACCCACGGAATTCCGTGGGTAATTCCGACGGAATTTTTTCGTGGGTAATTCCGTCGGTAATCGAAGTTTTTGTAGTATAAGACAAACATTTAAGGAGGTTATAGAACGAGATCTTGTGGTTAATAATCTATCTAAAGATCTGGTTTCCTATAGAATACAATGGTGTCGTGCGATCAATGTAGACAATCCCACCTAATGAGATAAGGCTTCATTGTTATTGTTGTTGTTGTATTCTTTTACACCCTGTCCACAAATAAGAGTGTATTTAGGAAAATTACATTTCTTATACACTTATTTCTTTAAAGTAATTTTAATTAACTTTTTGATCCGTAACACACACACACACAGGATTAAAGGGAGTATATATAGTAATATGTCACTATCTTTTAATTTTTAAAATTAGTTTTTTTTTCAAGGGAAAAGTAATTATTTATATTAATTTTAGGGTAAATGATTTCTCCGTCATTAAATAAATTATCTCCAAAGTTTTAAAACTACGTTTTGGATTAATGAAGGGTGTTTTTAATTTTATTTACTTTTTTATCATATAAATTTTACCGAAACACCCTTCATTAATTCACCTAAAATTACGGAACACTCTTCATTAATTCAAAACGACGTAGTTTTAGGGGTTCTTGGAGATAAACTTATCTCTAGCTAGTGACTCGAGAAATACTTTTCCCTTAATTTTATGCATATAATTATTTTAAATTTTAGTTGTTTTGTTAAAATTTGAAATATTTTTATTTCAACTTATAAGTAAATTTCTGTACTAATTGGTCTCAAAGTGCCATCTCTCACCACGCATATACTTATACTCGGGTTCATATAATAGGATGTCTTATATGCTCAAATTAATAAAGGTAGTGAGATAGAGTAGAAATTAGTAACATTGGAGTTTAGTGTGGTTAATAAGGATAATAATGAAAAAATCACTTAAATTTTATAATAATTTAATATTTTTAACTGCTTTTATAGTGTGTGTGAATTAGTAGTTAGAAACATATTAGGTGATAGGAGGGAGGCAGCGTATTTAATATCTCCAAATTATTGTGGGTGTTCATGTTTTATTGGTTGATGAGGACTGAAATCTATCTCATTTAATGCTCTTTCGAATTTAATTCGACGACTCACTTATGGTCCTGGTGCGAGGCCAACGGCCAACCTTCATTTTATTGGTATGAAGATGCGGAAGGAAAGGAACATGCTCCCTCTAGTCTATTTAACAAGAGCCTTTGAAGACCCTGAAATCCACTATTTAAGAAACTAATTAAAACTAGTTAAAAGTAATGTCCTTAATTATAAAAGGGCATGTAAGAGAGAGAGAAATGATGTAATAATGAGAGAAAATATGAAAGAGAATATAATATGAGAAAAAAACAACGAGGGGAGCAAATAAAACTAATTAGGGAAAATGGTTAAAAACACATTAAATGCTCAAACAATTTCTAGTATGACTTATAAAAAGAGCCAAGACAACTTTTATAAAAAAGACGAGAGGGAGTATGTCAATAATAGTTAATAAACAAGAAAATAAATAATAAAAGATAAAATAAAAGGTTAATACATGCAATATTTAGTCTCTCAAAACTTTATTTTCCTTTTGGTTTTGTTTCTTCAAATTTTATTCCCCTAAGACAAACTGAAACCTCCTTGTATAAAGTTAAATGACTAAAAGCTGCAAGCCTGCAACACCCTCAGCTCGAGTGGCCAGCTAAAATCATTGAATAAAGTTAAGGGATTTATATCTTAGATAAACAAGAAATAATCCAAAATAAAATCATTAATACAAGTAAGAGGATAATGTTTTGAATCATTTACTATACTAATAATGTGAATGACAAATTGTAAAAGGGTTTTAAGTTTACCTTTTAATATTTTGAATAACTACATTTAGTAACTACTTTTAATAAATTTCACACTTCAGAAAATTCAACTAATTCAGTGAGGATGAGAAAAATTAATTACATTTGTAATGTGGATGACAACATTTATAAAAGTATTTACTATTATTTTTAACAAGTTCCACATAGAGGAAAATTCAACTAATCGGATGAGAGTGTGAAACATTCACTACACTTTAAAATCTAATTTAAAATTAAAAGATGAAAACTATAGTACTATTTTTAAATCATTGATCATGAATAAAGTTAATCGACATATATCTTAGATAAATTTATCAATTAAAAAAATAATCTAAAAAAAATCATTAAAAGAAAAGGTCCCCTAAATCAAATCTATCCTAAGATTACCACTCATGAATTCATTTTAAACTTGAATGGGGAAAAAAAAAAATTTGGCCATCAAAATAGCTAGCGAAGTGCTTCAGGAATTTCACAAGTGTAAAAAATGTGGGTCAAATTATTGGTTTGTCATTTTTACTGAGCTAGCCTAGGATGGGTTGGCCTTATTAATAACCTGTCAAACCTACTTTTTTTTTTTTTGATACATCTGTCAAACCTACTTATTTTGACAGGTCCACGAGAGAATACATTCAGTGGCATGGGCCTAGGATGGGTTGGCCTAATTAATAACCTGTCACACCTATTTATTTTGAGAGGTCCACGAGAGAATACATTCGGTGGCATGGAATATATATTGGGAGAACTTCTATAAAATCTTAAATAAGACATTTAATGACCAAAAAGTCCAAATGACAAGTGCGCTGTATAAACATGTTATTATTTCCTAGGCTGAAAATTATCATTGTATACTTTTAAGAAGTTATATCAAATTTTTGGATGATCAAATCCTTTATAAGGACCTTATAGTGATTCTTGCATTTATGTGGTGCGTACATATATGGGTTAAGGTCCATCTAGTTCCTTAAAGCTTTTTCTTAGGTACATTCAGCACTTTAATGTATCTTGTGATGTATTCAACACCCTAGATTTTTTTTTTTCCATGTAGCCTAGCACCCTAAGATGTTTTTTGTGCATTGGTGCTTGATGTACCAAAAAAATACTTTAAGGTGCTTGATACACTTGAAAATATTAATTATTTCATGAAGCTAAATGCTCCACAAGATACTTAGGATATTGGATGCACATGAGAGAATAACTTAAGGTACTGGATGCACCTTAAGGCTATATTTGGTTTGAGGGAAGGGAGAAACATTTTCTTTCATCTTTTATACTTTAAAATAAATTTAAATTTAAATTTTCTAAAAAAAATATTTATGTAATTTTTATAATATTCTAAAAATACACTCTCAACAAAAAAACTTTATTTTTTAGAAGAATATTTTTCTCATTAATAAAAATTTTGTCAATATCCTCTCTTTACCTTAAGGCTATATTTGGTTTGAGGTGAGGGTCTTTTTTACTAAATCCTCCCATCCCCTCCCCTCAAACCAAACACTGGCAACGCTCTATATATTGTAATATCTCCCCAGAAAATTAACATAAGCTCATCAACCTTCTTCTTGAGATTCTACTGAACCCAATCTTTTCTTATATTGTCTGGGAAATGGCAGAAACTAGGGTTGAGATTGCATCCAAAGTCACCATAAAGCCATCGTCTCCAACTCCAAATCACCTTCAACACTTCAAACTTTCTCTTCTTGATGAGATAGCTTTTCCTCCCTTTGTTTATGTTCCCTTTACTCTCTTCTACTCTGCTCCTGATCACGAATTTCCCAAAATATCTCAAAAGTTGAGGACTTCGTTGTCTGAAATTCTCACTCTCTACTATCCATTAAGTGGAAAAATCAAAGGAAGCAAAGGCAATCTCTATGTTGATTGCAATGATGAGGGTGCCCTTTACCTTGAAGCTAGAGTTCCCTCAAAGCTCTCAGATTTTCTCAAGAGTAATGCTAACGAACAACTCAAACAGATAAAAGGGTTTCTTCCATTAGATCCCTATCAGCCTAAACTAGACGATGATGATGAAGATCGTCTAATAACTGCTGTCCAGGTTACTGAGTTTGGCTGTGGAGGTATAGCCATTGGTGTGTGTGTATCACACAAGGTTTGTGACGAAGCAACAGTGGCTTCATTCCTCAAAGCTTGGTCTCAAAAGGCAATAGGAGAAGCAAGTGAAGTTGCTTCTACTTTGCCTCCTCATATGGAAGCTTCTTCGCTTTTTCCACCAATGGGCATTGAGATTGACCTCAATGACATGATAGGTGAGAAAAATATTACATCGAAGAGATTCCTGTTTAGTGAAAATAGCTTGTGTAGGCTAAAAGAAGAAATTTCAAAAGGTAGCGGCTTTAAGCCTACCGACGTGGAAGCTGTGACAACTTTGATATGGAAATCAGGCATGGAAGCTGTAAGAATCGCAGAGAAAACTCACAAAAGTAGTTCATTCATGACACATGCTGTGGACATACGTGGTCGGATGCAGCCACCGTTGCCGGAGAATTCTTTAGGTGACTTTGTTGGCACACTTCACTTATTTAATTACAAATGTTTTATATCACTTGTCTAATTTGAGCTTTTGCATTGCCAAAATCTAGGTAATATCTTTATACCTTCATTTTCTCCATTGCTCGAAGTTGACGAAGAAAAGAAGGTGGAGCTACAAGACTTAGCAGAGGTAGTGAGAAAAACCATACAAGCGTTTGATGGGGATTATTTGAGTAAGCTTCTTGGAGATAGTAAACAACTTAATGAAATCCTAGAATCAAATTTACAGAAGTTGTTTCTGGTGACCGAGAAAGGTGTTCCTTGTTATTACTTCAGTAGCTTAGTGAGCATTGGTCTCCACGAAACAGACTTCGGATGGGGTAAGCCAGCCTGGGCTTGTCCTGCTGGAATTCCTTCAAGAAATGTGATTCTTTTGATGCCAGCTCCTTCTGGGGAAGGAGGAATAGAGGCTTGGGTCAACTTGAATGACCATCATATGCCCCATTTTGAAAGCAATCCTTTGCTTCTTCAATTTGCTGCTTTTGATCCTTGACTGCTCTCTATTGTTAAGCCCAACCGTTTTCTGCATTTGCACAAACTTAAACTCAAGTAAGGCTTGTGTTTAAATGATCAAAACCCCTTTTATTAGAATAAATGCCTGTTGGTATATGCATGTATGTATCATTGCACATCTATTTGCAAATTATGAGAGTGTTGGAGTGTGAAGTATGTAATGTATTTCAATATTGTTCGCTGAAATTCATATTGAGTTGGTTAAATATGTATTGGATTGATAAAAATGATCAAGTAATTATATGTATGTTGAGGTTTAAGTGTTAAGCGTTATCCAATCTGTATATGTGTGTACTATGTTAGAAGTTTCATCCCCTTTATTATTGACCTTTTATATATCCATCAAATGTTTTATCCCCAAAGTCTCCACCAACGTTTGTTTGTTTCGTAGTCATCTCAAGCTACATATGTCTTGTTACCATGTTTAGTGTGGCATACATTTTACACACACACACACACATATATATACACATATATGTATCTATATGTGTGTATATATATATGTATATCTGTGTGTGTCTATATGTATGGATCTATATATGTATGTACATACATACATGCATATGTTAGTGTGTATTTATATTTATTTGATCATGGGTATAATCCCAATTGAATGCTCGAAGTTTAAAGCATAAAGGTTTTTATCTTTCTAACAAGTGTACATCTGAATCCAAATTTGTGTTCTCTTACTTGGGCAAAGGTTGTCTCCATTGATCTCCCTCTCAATTTCCTCTCCATTTAATATATCCACCATTAGATCAAGTTTTAATGGTCCGGATTTATTCTATTTACCAAGGTAGATTTCTATTATACTTAATACTGTAATAATATTTTGAAATAGTATTAAATCAAAACCATTAAAACTCGATTTGATGGTGGATACATTAAATGGAGAGAGTGTAATTTCCCAAATTTGTAAGCCTTAAACAAATAATTTATAGAATATTGAAGAGGCTAGAAGGGATTAGTTAAGGCATTGAGAAAATCAATTTATTGAGAAAAGCTTATAATCAGGAAAGAGAATCCAAGAAAAATAAGGAAAGGAATCATTATGAAATATATAAATGCCCAAAGTAATTAAGAAAAAGTCAGAGATAATTTTTAAAAGTTTATTCCTATAAGGGTGAAGGAGCAATATTGCCAACCAACTATTAGCGCGGGAAAGCGGTGGGCACAAATAACTTTTAATGGGACCAAATCTACCAACGAACAATTTAATTTGTTAAATCTTCACAAAACCGTCTATGGCCAAGTAACGTCCGTTTAAAATGGAGCCCTCCCCTTCCTACCTCATCGCCCCCTCCAGCCCCGGCCACCACTGATTCCCAAACATATCTTCTTCTTTCATTTCCTTTCAACTCTCAGACTCCGACGGAAACACTAAAATCTAATTCTCAGTTTCTATCTTTCTTGCTCTACCCTTTTATATTTCATATCCAAATTTCAATTTCAGCTATTCGCCTCGATTGGATCCACGAATGGGTCGTGATTCTGCGACTTCTCTCGCCCCCGGATTCCGATTCCACCCCACCGACGAAGAACTCGTTCGCTACTACCTCAAGTGCAAGGTGTACGGCAAACCCTTCCTGTGCGACCCAATTGCCGTCATCGACATCTATAAAACCGAACCCTGGGACATCCCCTGTTAGCTCTTTTGCTCTTCTCTGTGTTTCTTTTGTGTAGCATGATTTTCTCTATGTATGTAGTATCAAATTGAATTTCTTTTCTTGCTTATCTTGCTGTTTGTTGTTCGAGTGAACTGTGTGGTCCTTGCTGATTGATAAAGTTTGTTAATTGGGGATATTGCGGTGTTTTAGGTCATTCGAAAATGAAAAGTAGGGACTTGGAATGGTACTTCTTCAGTGGGCTGGACAAGAAGTACGGGAATGGGTCGAAGACAAATCGAGCTACGGAGAAAGGGTACTGGAAGACTACGAAGAAGTAGGGAGAGGGGAGGAGGAGGGCTGGGCGCCTTTGAAGGATATGTTTGGGAATCAGTGGTGGCCGGGGCTGGAGGGGGCGATGAGGTAGGAAGGGGAGGGCTCCATTTTAAACGGACGTTACTTGGCCATAGACGGTTTTGTGAAGATTTAACAAATTAAATTGTTCGTTGGTAGATTTGGTCCCATTAAAAGTTATTTGTGCCCACTGCTCCTGGCCTAATAGTTGGTTGGCAATATTGCTCCTTCACCCTTCCTATAATCAAGGCTTATTTCTTTGGCCATATTTTAATAAGCATATACAAGCTCATTGGCTTATTGAGCAAGATGGGGGGGGGGGGGGGGAAGAAACAAGAACTCTTAATCGGTGGGATATTTATTTACCCACATATACGTCGTCTTCTCCTTTAGAAAACTTCTACAACCAAGGTTGTCAAACTCGCGAGTTTAAATAAACTCGTAACAATAATTCAAACTTGTATTGTAAACTCGTAAGAGTTTACTCTAACTATTAAATAGATATTAACAGTGTATAATAAATAATTAAAATATAAAAAAAATGACAACAATTTGATCTGAAAATATTTTAAATCCAAAAATTGAAATTAAACCCATCAATATTCAAAATTTACCATATTTAATAAATAAATTTCTATAAAACTTATATATAAAGTCGTTGAGCATGATTAAATAAAGAAAGTTAACATAAGTTTAAATGTGCATTAACACGATTTTGTAAGTTAGAAACGTAAAAACGGTAAACTCGGTGTATAAACCCGTGAGTTTAATCAAGTTTACAACGGTCAAGATTTTACTAGTGACTTGACTCGATTTGGTAAGCTAGAAACATAAAGACGGTAAACTCAGAGAGTCAACTCGCGAGTTTAACAACAATTGCCTACAAAGCACGATTCAGCCACCGCCTCCCTGCTCCTCATCTTCTTCGAAAAGCCTCACTTGATTATTTATTAAGAAGCAGTATATACAGAGGGAGAAGCCAAGAAGGGAGAGATGAGAGTAAGGACGCAGAGGGAGAGAGTCCGAGAGATTCTGAAAGCAAGAAGACCAGAGGACATCGTCACCAGAGAAGAGAAAGAAAGCCGAATTGCACCTACAACTACATATTCTCTTGTCTTTGATGTATGGATTAGATTTAAGATGTGAGAATTTAAGATTGATTATGACTAGAAAGGGAGATGACTCCTGAACTCCAATCCTCTGTTCTGATTATTGAGTATCAAGTCCCAAAATAAAATAAAAAGGAAAGTTGGTTTGGGATTTTGATTTGGTGGTTGCATAAAACACTTGAATTCTGAAGTATATATGTGTATACGGGCCACTCTGTGTTGAGTTATTAGAACTCCCTTCTTTATCTAATTTTGATTACAAACTGAAAGTCTACTGTGTTGTTATGATGTTACCAGACGTGAGAGTATGATATATGGATACTGTGGATTGTTTAAGTTTAAAAATTATGAGGCTTGAAGAGGTTGAAGCTGAAAGCTGACATAAACCTTGCTGGTTTATGTCTCTAAATGCTGAATCATTATTATGGATGTTTAAATTAAGTATACAAGACTTTACAATGAAGGCCTAAGTCTTGTGGTTGAGGCTGGAATTTTCGGAGTTGCTATAGAGATACAATTAAGGTAATTTATGATGATTAAATATGAAAATACGATGGCTGAGATAATATTCCAAAGTTGGGAAAGTTTTTCAAATTGCAGAACATAGCCACACGATTAATACTATGTGGCAAGAATATAAGTTAAAGTTCGGACCACTTTTACAAAATATATATTTTACTTTCCTAAAAAATATCTGCTTTTAAAAAAGAGAAGTAAAAAAAAATAAAAATGGTGGCTTTTTTGTAATTCGGTGGAGGCTTTTGGCGTTATTTTTCTAAATCGGGGTACCAACAGTTACTTTAGGCGTCCTAATTTATAAAAGGGACGCCAAAAGCAGTGACTTTTGGCGTCCACACTTTAAAAAAGACACCTAAAATAGTCTTTCGGTGTCCCTCATTCAAAATTGGGACGCCTATGCTCTAGCAACTTTGGTCTCTCTTTTCATTCTTTGCAAACAACTTTTCCTCTTTTGCTCTAGCAACTTTGGTCTCTCTTTAGTATGACTTTGACTTGTAAGGGACAGCAACGGCGACAACCACGGTGACCCACTAGCAATGGCGACGACCGTGGCCTCCCTATCTATCCCTTACGTGATGGCGAGGCACCAGCAACAACGTAAGATGGCGAGGAACCAACAATCTTTAGGTCCTTCAAATTTTGTCGATCTCTTCCTCCAACCACAGCTCATGTGTGCCGACGGTGAAACACAACGAGGTGATGGCAACTGCTATTTGTAGATTTTCTTCCATCGATTTTCTGTGCGAATCTAGGTTGTAGATCTACAGATCTATGTTGCAAGAACCAAGATCTAGTTGCAATCTTCACCGCGATCTTCGGCGTCCTCTTAGCCTTCTCTCGACAAGGGTTGTCGGAGAAGTTTCTTTGTTCAATTCTGGAAAATGGGAATATATGATGGAATGGTATTACTTCAAGTTTTTTTTTTTTTTTTAATGTTTGTTGTTCTTTCATTTGACGGAATGGTAGCTGTTTTTTTATGCATCAGATCCTTCTAGAGTTCAAGGATCTGGAGACTGTTCAAGCATGTTGATTTTTTTTGATTTTGATTGCTCCGATATCAATTAAGGCCATGCTCCTTTTTTTTTTCTGGTTTAAGTCTCTTGAAAAACCCCTCACTTTCATTGTTCTTCTTCATCGTCACCATTGAGATACGCAAGAGAAAAAAAAAAGTATTTGTTTTTTAAAATTAGGCACTTATGGCACCTAATACAAAAGGGACGCCCTAAATCTGACTTATGGCGAGTCATACTTTACTACATTCCTCACATAGACGTCCCTCTGTAAAGGGACATAAAAGGGCTTAAAAAGAGGCGTTAAAAGGCTTTTTTGTAGTAGTGGCAACAAGCACAAAGTAAAAGAGTCAATTTAATGAATTAAAATATTGGAACCTCTTGAGTATATATAGAGTCTTAGGAGCAATGAGATTGAACTTTTATATTGCTCCCTTTATGCTCTTCTCGACTAGCTCAACTCTTATTAGTGCTTATGCACATAAGTTGAGACAACACTCTTCTCATATACTTACCTCGTATTTCATAAATAATGGTTAAAAAGCTGATTTTGAACACTCTAATCGTTGTTCCAAATGAGCACTTATGAAAAGGATCATAGTAAAGTGTGGGGTGTTTGGGAAAGATTAATTGTCTGTCCCTGATGAATAATTTATAGGATTCAATATTTTACTATCAAGTTGAAGGAAGAAGCAAGGCCCAATAGAAACAAAGAAAAGGAAGAGAGTCAAAAGTTGGTACAGAGGTATCTTTAATAATTATTTTTGTATATTTGCATTAGTTGCATGTTCATTTGTGCCATTGTTGATGTAGTTTAGAGAGAGAGGATAGACATTAAACAATTTTTTCAAGAGAATTTGTAACACCCCTAATTCAATACTACCCATTATGTATATTAATAAGCAGTATATATGAATATTATCATAGTGGAGCGATTGAGCGTAATAGTTGGGTTGAACGGATGAGTAACTGATACGTAGCTATAACTTAAACCATATGCGGTGTATCCGGTTGAGGGAATATCAATACAGTTATACAGACATACAGACACAAAATATCTACCAATATAAATACAACCCAAAATATCCAAACTCCGGCTGAGTCCCTACGCATGCTGCTTACCCTTTTCACCGGCTCCCGATCCTCTAGATCTTGAAGCTAGGGTCAATTCTGATATTCAATACCCATTGAATCTCAGGTAATAGTTAACCTCATGTTCAAGTAATAACAATATATATGACAGGTATTCATTAAATTTCAGCATTAACCATACATAGCACACAACAGATGTAAGGTTACAACAATACATAGCACACAACAAATGTAATGTTAACAACACAACAATACATAGCACAAAGCACATGTAATGTCAACAACGTTTGCACTAACCAGTGCCACGACCGCTCCTCGTGTCCTCAGCGCTAGGAAAACAACCCTACAGCGTTATCAAGACTATAACCCACATAAAGTTGAATGTATATAAATAGGTGACCTAAGACCAAGTCTTAGCCACTGTGCATGACCCAAGACCTAGTCTTGTCCATGACATGAATCATTCTATCACATATAGGCATACAAGACACACAAGAGTTAGAGTTACAGTATGCGTCTGTACCTTGGTCTGTGTTGCTGGCGGTACGTTCCCCTTTCGGTACCGATCCCTGATTCCTCGGATATCCTATAATGTTATCACCGCATTATGTCCTTAATAAATAATATCCTAAGAGGTACCTTAGTCACTATTGAACTTTTTACCCTTGGTGGAGTTGTTATTACAATTTTGCCCCTTCATTTCTTTAAAAACGCAAATTTTAGCATTTCTGCCTAGATCTTTCGATAACTTTGAAATATCATAATTAATTCCACAAAAATCGAAATGAGGTGCTTCTGAAGCCAAAATGATCCTTGATGAGTCTATGGTATAGGAAAAATAACGGCTTCAACTCGAAATACCTGAATCAATACCATTTTTAATTTTTCCAACCATTGTTCATATTACCTTCCAAAAACATGATCCAACTTCAAGAATATTTTTTCCTCCTTGTACAAAACTCAAAGCACTACAAATTTTGTATATTTAGAAATATCTGGATGTCTACTTTATTCATGAAAATTTTTATGATTTTAGGACTTCATTTGTCACATAAAATAATGCCCTAAGGATCAGAGGTATTTTTCTTGTGTTGGTATGGAGAATTTGTGAATGGGGTTGCCTCTATTTATAGGCAAAGCTTCAAGGGTTCAATGGTAATTAACAAGTATTCCAAAACTTCATCTTTCCTTCTCATATTAAACTTACTTTATAAAACCAAATCTCCACCATCCCTTGAGCTGGTCGACATGCACCTTCTCTTGGCCATTTAATGAATGTTTTTAATTAACAAATAACTAATAGTTCCATTCTCTAATTGCTGAGTTGAAAACATTGATTTTTCAAAGCTAAAGCCTTTAACATGTGATCTTCTTATTGAAAAATCTGACTCTAAATCAGCCCATATATCAACGAAAATGAAGACCCCTTGACCACTTGGTGATGTCATGTGATAATATAATTAAGGGTTTAAATGTTCCTTAATGCCACATGTCATTGTGCAATTTGTTTGGTAACTAATCAAAGTCATTTGTGCCTTATTAATCAAGCTTAATCTTGTCTTTCATTGGCTCTTAGTTTTTGATTTAAATCAGCCCTCTTTTTGATGTATCTAATGATCTCTAATTAAATTGAAGGATTATACAAATGATCTTAATTAGTATAATTTTAATTACTCATTAGTTTTTTTTTGCTAATTCCCTTTAATTTGATTAAGTGTTTTCATAATATATTTTTTGCCTCTTTTGGTCATAAAATAACCATTATTTATGTGTTAATTATATCACATTTTATGATCCCTAATCTTAGTCTTATATTTTGCCTTTGTTTATTTAATTCCAAGGAAATTTGCCTAAAATTATAATCAATAAATTATAATAATTTGAGACACATATTTACCTTCATTTTATACTAATTATTCATCAATATATACTACTTATATAAAATAGGAATTTTCAGGCATTACAGAATTCACTTCATTCATATTCTATTAATCATTCCATTTTTTATAAAAAATACCAAACATAATAGTTTAATATTTAATTAAATTGCATTACTCTTTTAGTTATTAATTTGAAAGACCAACACCTCATTTCTCCTTATTTTCATTGCATTTGCATGTCATTTCGATTACTTAAAATTAATAAAAGGTTATTCTAAAAGAGAGAACCATCATATGTTTTCCTACACGTAATCCTTAATTAATTTTTTATTGTGGACCCAAGATCAACATACAAAAACATCATCATCAAATACTATGACTGCCACCTTCCGGCCCAAACCCCCCCTCTCATAGGCACACCGCTTTGGTTGCCAATGCACTTGCAGTGAGTTTGGATTCTTTTCCAAGTGAGATCATTGCATACTTTGCCACTTCCTAATTAAAAATTCACGCAGTTCTTTGTTGTAAGCCTAATAGCATTCTTGATGACCACTTCTGGCAGTTTTTGTGGAAGCTGCATTTCATAATGGTCTGCCACCAAGTGACATACTAACTCAACACCACCTTCCAACTCAAACCCAATGTTTGTTTGGTTGTGATACAAAAGAAGACTCTATATAATCTCTTTATAGCTTGTCCATTAACTAGAAGTAAGTGGTATAATTGTCTTAATATATCAATGTTCCTACTTCTAACTTTCCGGATTTCAATGATTGGATTTAAGATATTTTCCTCAGTCTTCACAAGGATGACCTGGTGCATTTGATTTATCAGATGATACGTCTATTGCACATTTAGGGGACTATTTGGTATGAGGGAAGAGGAGGAAAACAAATTTGGATTCGGATTTAAAAAAATTAGAGAAATGAGGTTAAAATTTTTTAATTATTATGAATATATTATGTGGATGACCCATTATAGGCATTAAGGTTAAATCATTTATAGTGGGGAGTGAGTAGTCACCCACTACATTCATGGTGGAGAGTGGGTAGAAGCTACATAAAACTTCCTACTCTCCAACCATTATAAATAGTCTCCTACCCCATCACAAATGTCTCAAGAAACTGAATGAGAACTTCTCTCTTTTGAATCTCTATTGCTCTTGTTTTCTATATTTTACTTCTTCTATATCTTTATTTTTATAACACGTTATCATCACGAGAGCTCTAACGAAGGTATGATTTCTTTAATGATTTCATCTACTTTCTTTAAAGATATACGTTTATTTATCCGAGTTCTTTTATATTGTTATTATAGTATGTGTAATACCCTAAAAACCCTAATTATCATAAATGATATATTTTGATAAATACTTCAAGGAGAGTATATTGTCTCAAATTTTGTAATTTGATTATTATAAATTTATGAGCAATTTCTCCTTGAGATTTAAAAGGATCAAGTGTGAATCTTGAGATTTCATTTAGGGATCATAATATACCCTAAAATGAATATTGAATTTTAGTAAATAAATACTAAAAATACAAAGGTGAATTTATCAAATTGTATTTTCATCCAAAACTCATTTTGGAATTAATTAACCAATGGTTAATTATGTGACTACATATTAGGATCTATAAAATGTGATATTAAATCACATAAAATAATAACTATTATAGATGATCATAAGGCAATTAGAGAATATCTAATAAAGGAAATGATTTTCGAAAATCAAGAGGCAATTATAATAAAATTGTCATGATTAAACATAATCTTAATTTAATCATGAGAGACAATTAAATGACATAGAAATTGTAATATCCAAATAATTATTTATCTTAGATATTCTATTTGGATAAATAATATATCTTAAATATTATATTTGAATAAGTAATACCTATTTAAAATAGGTGAATATGTGGTCTCAATTTTTCTATTATAATTATTTTATTTTCTAGGTAACTCCTTCCTAGAATTAAGGAGATCATATATTTAAATTTTCTAAATCTTATTAGGGATCATAAAATATCTTAAGATTATCATAATCAAGTATAATCTTAACTATATCATAAAGGGAATCGAGATATCATCAAGATATGCCTAAATCAATTAGGAAAAACTATCAACAACTTTTGGGCAATTAAATTTGCAATAATTATCATAATTTTCATAATTAATTAAAAAAAAAGGCATAATTAAGAAGTATATGAGTTGAATTAGTAATTAAAGGGTTCACATGGAGCATTAAAATCATGAAGACTTTTAAGGCATAAGTGTCTTAATATCACATTAAACTCAAGAAGACTTTTAAGGCATAAGTGTCTTAATCTCACATTAAACTCAAGAAGACTTAATGGTAGATGATGATGTAAGCATAGGTAATAAAGGTATTAAATGATTAATTAATTAATGGTAAGATAAAAACCATTAGGATAAATTCGACACAAGTAAATGAGAACCAATAGAAAATAAATTGTATCTTGAAAACCATTGATTATAGAACAAATATAAGTAGATATTATGAACAAGCACAATTTAAGCTTGAACTTGGTTATCTCCAAAGTAATTTTCACAAACTTTTGTGATTCATACTTAAGAGATTTGGAAGTCTAAAAAGACCTTAAATCAAGTCATAAAATTGTGATTAGAAAAGTGAAAATGGATCTTGAATAAAAAAACCAACTTGCACCTAACTAAATAAGCATTTGAGGTAACTAAAAATTAAAACAAACTAACTATCACTTTGCATCTAGTTACAAAGAACACTTAGAGTAACTAATGTCATCATAAGAACTATCCCCAAAAGTCTTCACACACATGGTTTGAGTTGAGCCAACAATGCAAGAATATAAGAGTACTTGTAAGGCATTTAATGCATTAATGAGATGAAGAAAAAGGGGGAGGGGGCAGTTTGCATGTGAGAGGAAAAGTGTGTGTGTACAAGAAGAGAAGGCTTAGGAAAATTACCAAAGTTGCCATGACAATTCCCTATAAATAGAGACCTTTGGCTTCATAATTTTTCACACCAAAAACTCAACCAAAGTGATGAGCATAGAGAAGAAATAGTAGAGAGAAGGTCAAAGCAAGGTTTTCCAAGGGTAAGTTCCCTAGTTCTTAAAGCTCTAGCTTTCAAGTTCTTAGCTATTTTGTTATTTTGATCTTTAGTCTTCCAATATATTCTTGTTATCATGTTTTTATGGTTAAAATTGGCTTTATTTCAAAAAATGATGAAGAAGAAATTATAGCAAAATTTTTTTGGAAGATTATGGTCAAAGTAGCGAAGCTCGGCGAAAATTTGTCGGTTAGCGATTTCCGAAAGCAATTTAAAAAACGCTGGTATCTTATGTTGAAGATGCTATGCTAAAATTTCTGAGAACATTCATGGTTAAATTAGACATATAAGCTTTCCAAATATACCTATAGCATGTCATTTTGAGTTTTGTGCTAGCAGATAAAAATTCTGCAAAATGGGCTATGAAATTCTGGAGAATTCTGGGCAGAGGTTGAATACCTTAAACCTGGGAAGTTTTCATAAAATCTGGGCATTAACCAATATTTTTCTTGAAATTAGACATCCTAAGGATTTCGAGGAATTTTACGGATCCTAATTTCGATTTTTGTAGATTTAATTATGATTTTTCAAAGTTAATCAAAAATTCTGCCCAAAAATTCAGTATTGCGTTTTTGAGAAAATGTAAGGGCAAAATTGTAATAATGAATACACCAAGGGTAGAAATGTCAAAATGGGTGGAAATATCCTTTTTGATATTATTTTAAGAGGTAGAATATTAGTTGTGATATTATGGGAAAAAGAAATAATCCGATGATAACATATAGGATATCCGGGAGGTCCGGAGTCAGATCAATGGTCAGGCAAGTTGGCCAATACACGGTGAAAGGTACGTTCGCGTACTATAACACTAACTCTGATGTTTATTGTATGCTTATATGTGATAGACGATAACTTTACATCACACGGAGAAAGGTACGTTCGCGTACTATAACACTAACTCTGATGCTTATTGTATGCTTATATGTGATAGACGATAACTTTACATCTGCTGTGTGCTTACGTACTATTGGGATACATCTGTTTGTGTGCTTATGTACTATTGGGATACATCTGCCGTGTGCTTATGTACTATTGGGATACATTTGCTTGTGCTTATGTACTTGTTGGGATACATCTCGTGTGTGCTGATACATCCGTATGTGATGTATTGATTGTTGCTAAAATACCATGAATATCTGTCATACATATACTGTCATATTTAAGCATGAGGTTAACCGTTATCTGAGGTCCAATGGGCATTGGACCTCAGTCTTAACTAATAGTCAGGAAAGGATCATGGATCAGAGAAGGCACCAGTAGATGGAGCCAAGAGAAGGCACAAGTAGACAGGAAGATAGGGTTGTAACGAGACATCAAAGGACAAAGCCGGAAAGAAAGGACGGTCAAAGCAAATGCTGGAAGAAGGTTAACAGAGCCTACCTTTTGGCATGAAACTAATAGGGTTACTTCAAAACATTTGGTGCTTAAACTAGAAAGGGTCGTCTATGTGGTTCAGTCAATCAGTCACCGTGAATTCGGGGAGACTTCCACTAGACTTTACCCAGCCTGGCCAAATGGATTTGATTTAACTATGTTAGGTTCTATGCCCCAAGTCAAGAAATGGCTTGGTCTGAAATAGTATAGTTACAATATAAATTCTGTAATTATATAAGTCTTGTATCACATGAATATTCCTTCGGAAAATTTAATATACCGGATACGTTGGGCATCGGCATATGCCCGAGTATTTTATATCAGTCACTCAATTGTTCAAATTTTTAGTACATGCTCTCCGTTTCCGCATTACGCTAAGTTGTAGCACCTCAAAACTCTGACGATTTTTTCTAAAACCACGTGTCACTGACACGATTTATGCTACGGAATTTGGGGTGTTACAGTATGGCCATAAGCCATACGCATTTGATTTCTTATTATGAAATTATATGACCAGAAGTTATATTTCTTTAATTCTTATTTTAATATTATATGGCCAGAAGCCCTACCCTTTGATTTCTTATTATGAAATTATATGACCGGAGTCATATTTCTTTAATTTTTATTTTGATATTATATGGCTAGAAGTCATATAACTTTCATCTTCTTATTGTATGGCTGAAAGTCCTAGTGTTCAAACTTTTATTTATCCTGAAGATAAATGGCCTGAAGCCATAAAATTTCAATATTATATGGCCAGAAGTCATATAGCTTTCAACTTCTATCTTATTGTTTGGCTGGAAGCCATAATGTTAAAATTTTATTTATCCTGAAAATAAATGGCCTGAAGCCGTAAAATTTCAATATTATATGGCCAGAAGCCATATAGCTTTCAATTTCTATCTTATTGTATGGCTGGAAGCCATAATGTTCAACTTTTATTTATCCTGAAGATAAATGGCCTGAAGCCATAAATTTTTAATTTTCTTGCAATACTTTATGAATTATTTATGTGAATTTCTTGTTATTATCATTAGTGTTTTATATTAAATATTCTAATAATATATAATATTTTTTTATTTAAGATAAACGGCATATAGATTTAATGTCTCATGTTTATCCTAAAAATAAACAAGGTGAGAAGTTATATAGATTTAATTTCTTATGAAAAGACAAATTGGCCTAAAGCCAAGAGACATAAATTGGCCGAAGCCAGGAGGTACAAAATGGCTAGAAGCCATATTCATTTGATTCCCTATTATATGACTTGAAGCCATATACTTTTTATCATTTATTTTATTGGATGGCTAGAAACATATATTTAATTTTTATCTATCCTGAAGATAAAAAGCTAGAAGCCTTATAATTCTAAATTCTCATCATTGGCCCGAAGCCAAGAGACTAATTAACCTGTATGAGAATTAATTAGCCCGTAGCCATAAATTTTTAATTTCGTAATTTATAGATTATTTATTGTCTTTATGAATTTATTATTCATGTTATTATATTGTGTTTTATATCTCATAAATTTCTTTTTATAATGAAATTTAAATTTGTGTTTTATGAAGCATCAAAATTGTATATTTGGCCTTATAAGACCATCTTGTTCTTTAGAACAAATTAAAGAAGTTGTATTACCACCAAAAGATGGTTGTTCTTCCAAAAGCTCATTATAGATGGGTATATTCAATTTGCTCCTGCAATAGCAAAATTGTGAAAAAGATTTTAAGAAATATGTTGAATTAATTTCTTGATCTTATATATGGCCAAACAAAAACAATGCGTTTTTGTTACAAATATCATGAATCCAGGCTCGACTCCATCCCAGAAGTGAATGAAGTAACAAATGAATCTAATTATGGCCGTGGATATAAGAGTGAACATGTCTATAGTCTTGGGCATGATCAAGGTTGTAATCATATTGGTTCAAATTCTCACCTAAAGTGGAGAAATATTATTGATAAGAGCCACAACAAGGAAACTATTGGGCATAATAAATATGCTGAAAAATTCATCATATCAATATGATACATATTATTTTAATATAGTATGACATGATTTTATATGACTTTGAAAAATATTTTATGGTTTATATGGTTTTGAGATATGAGGTAGCATCTTCAAATATATCAAAAATTCATTTCACACAATGTTACTATTTATACAGTAATTTACTATCTGCACAGTAACGATAACATGTGATAGCACAGTGATACGTAAGCATTTACATGGTATTACAAGTTATGAGATATTTGGTCCTTCAGTCATCTCTATACCCACGAAAAAGGTATAGAAGCTTGTTCACACCTATGAATGAAGAGTGTATAAGAAAGTGGCTTTGGATTATTATAAATATTGAGGCCTTGAAGGTTGTTTTAAATATTATATGATACAATAAGATTTTAGTAGCCTTAGAAAAGTATTGTCTAGAAGATAATAACTTGCAGAGATTCATGTCGTAATAAGTATAAAGGCTAATAGTCCTGGGGACTAATTGACATATTTTGCCCAACTTTGTAAGAGAGGCTAATGTTCAGACTATATATATATATATATATATATATATATATATATATATATATATATATATTATATGGCAGTATAAATTTGACAGAAGGCTCCGAAAGAGCTAATATTTTGTTACCTGAAGTTCGTATAAAAGAAACTTATGGAGTTGTAAAGATATCTACTAAAATAGATATCATATAAAAACACATGCTATTATAAACCAGAAGTTTACACATAACAATACAAATTGAAAGTTTGCTTTAACCTAGAAGTTTACAAATAATAATGCAAGAGATTGTAATTGTAAACCAGAAGTTTACAAATATAGCAAATCAAATGTTTGCTAATGCTGCCAATTAGATATTAAAGAGGCAATGAGCTGCAGAGAAATATATCCATATTTATTTTGAAACCAAAGCCCAAGAAAAATAAATAAGCCCAAAAGGTAATATGATGCTTACTTTTTTTTTTATTATTGTTATTGTTATTTAAATTTATTGTGATCACATATCATAAATCTTTTGCCATGAGAATTTTCTATTGAATTTTTTTTTTACGGTGTAATTCTAAGTTATTTTGATTATGACTATTTTCATATGTGGTGGACTATATATTTTGCATATAAGCAAATTGAAGTATATTATTAATGAGTATATCTAGTTATGTAATATTATATGGTAGTTCCTGAAGAACTAACATAGATTTTCCTTTCGAGCTTTAAAGGGTTTGAAAGTGATTTTGAAATACAAATATAAAGAAAGTGTTTATATGACTCACACTTAAGGGGGAGATTTTTAGAAAACAAGTGTGAGTTATAATACAAGTTTGAGCTAATTAAAAGTTATATACTTCTCAACAAAGTCTAATAGATCTCCCAAAATGGATGTCAAATTATGATTTAAATCATAATTTTATGGAAATTGAAAAGCTTATGATTGGTTGAGATATATGTTACAGTAAACCAGAAGTTTATTGATTCAAACAAATTGATTGTTGGCATGACTTGTTTGATCATCCAAGTCATATATATAATAAGATTATGTAATGACATCTATTGAAGAACCAGAAGATTCTTCATAAATAACCAACATATTATTTATGAATTATGTGCTGCTTATTCTCATTGATCATGATGGATATCAGTATTTCTGGAAATATATCAAATAGTATTATATAGGCCTATTGAAATAGCATGTAAACCATATAAATTTGAAAGATGCATCTATAAGATGGTTACATGTGAGACTATTAGTTTGCAACCTGAAGTTTGAAAGAATATTTATAACATGAAGTTTGCAATAATGTTTGAATAAATTAAAGCGCGCTATTTCTAGATTATACGATCCAGAAATCATGTATTAAAGCATCCATAAATAGCTAGATCAATGCTTATGAGAACAAAATTTCTATGTTGGTTTATTGATCTTATATATAGCAGCATTTATATAAGCCAACAAAATTCTCCCTGTATAATTGGCTTTTGGTTAGGAGCTAGAAAAATTCTATCTTAAAAGATTTGAATGTGCATGACAATGCACATAGATGGATAAATGTTGTGTAAGGACCTCCTTCTTCTTGTTTGTCTCTAAATGAAACAAAATGATGTTTCTAAAGGAAACAAATGGATTTAGGATATTTATACTGTATGATTAGTCAATTGTTATTTGACATTGTTTTCTCAACATTAGGGGGAGAAAATAAATAGTTGGGTAAATAAATTAGCTAGAATGAATTATTATTGGCTCATTTTGATCCTAGGACAAAATAATGTGAACTGGAAGTTCAAAAGATAATTAATTTGCAGAATTTAGTTAGTCGAATGCCAGAAGTATTTACTGACCCAAAGAAAGTGACAAAGTCACATATCCCAACTACTAATGCTCCTACTGATGTCTCTGAAGGACAACCTATTATAAATGAATTTAAAGCACGCCTGAAGCGTGGTAGCCAATTGGTTCCAAAGATAAAAATTCTCGAAAAAGAAAAGGAGCTAAGAATATAGATGATCAAGTAGAGGATAATGAAGAAAAGTTAGTAGCTCCAGAAGAGCCATCTCCTGAAAAGTTATTATCTCTAGTAGAGATATCTCTAGAAGAGAATGTTGTAGTCCCAGAAGAGACCCAAGTACTTGAAATATGTAAAAAAATTATGAGATCTCAATAAATTATATTATGAATAGAATCTGATGGGATTAAAAGGAAGTCAACGTTGACGACATCTTTACTTATAATATAGCATATTATGTAATGAATGAAAATGATGATCATGAGCCACGATCTATTAGTGAGTGCTAGAAGCACAAGTCCCCAAAGGACTTAAGGTGACAGAAGCACATGTCCCCGAAGGACTTAAGGTGCCAGAAGCACAAGTCCCTGAAGGACTCAAGGTACTAGAAGCACAAGTCCCTGAAGGACTCAAGCTATAAGAATCATCTAATTCAAGTTCTCGAGAACAATACTCAATTAAGTTAAATAATCCTTTGTATGACTTGAAGCAATCAAAGCGCATTTGATATAATCGTTTCAAGAATATCTTTGAAAAGAAGAGTACAAAAATGATTCAATATGCCTATGCATTTTTGTGAAAAGATCTATAAATGAATTAGTTATAATTGATGTTTATTTTGATGATATCAACATAACTGGAACTCCTGAAGAGCTTCAAAAGACAATTATTTCTTCGAAGAACTACTTAGTCCAGAAGTATCATATTTTAGTGATATTGGAGCACTAATGTATTTTACTTATTAGCAAAATAGTTATTCACCAATACGAAGACATTGGAAGTAATGTTGTCATCGGGGGAGTAATGCGACGTTGTCATCGGGGGAGTCGATACACGCCGTACTCTTTTTCCTTATCTAGGTTTTGTCCCACCGGGTTTTCCCCTGGAAAGGTTTTTAATGATGCAGCATTAGAAAGTGTATCAATGGATGATGTACTCTTTTCTTTGGCTAGGTTTTTATCCCACTGGGTTTTTTCCTAGTTAAAGTTTTTAATGAGACACATTCATAATGGACATCCAAGGGGGAGTGTTATGAATATATTATGTGGATGACTCATTATGGGCATTAAGGTTCCCACTACTGTTATGGTGGGGAGTGGGTAGTCACCCACTACATTCATGGTGGTGAGTAGGTAGAAGCTACATAAAACTTCCCTACTCTCCAACCATTATAAATAGTCCCCTACCCCCTCACAAATGTACACCGAAGAAACTGAATGAGAATTTCTCTCTTTTGAATCTCTCGTGTTCTTGTTTTCTATCTTTTACTTCTTCTATATCTTTATTTTTATAACATTAATTATTTTTTCTGACTTTTTTTTTATCATATATCGTCTCTTAATTAAAATTTTATAACCCAATTTCTCCAAATTTTTTAAATCCAACTCATAAAAATTTTCCTTTACCTCCCCTCCCATTCAAATCTCTCATACCAAACAGGCCCTTATGAAAGAAAAGGAATCAAGCTTTAGGTAAAAGACAAAGTACCTTTAGCAATAATTAGGAAGATAACGAAAATGGTCAACTTTCAAGATTTGGCTTTCGCCAAAACATTTAAACTGGGAAAAGGTTATCAGATTAAATCTTCCTGTTGCTTCTCAATTAATGTCTTTGCACAATAAGGGATGGAACATTAGTCTACACAAGTCCAAAGTTGCGGGAAATATTTTTGTCATGGGTTAAAATGTGGGTCTCCCATCAAAGATTTCTTATAGCAGCAAAATCAAGTAAGACCTGGAATTACTTCTCTCCAAGTGCTTTTCTGTTGCACTCTTTGAGATATGCAACACAGGCCTTTTATTATCTTTTTTTTTTTCAAGCCTCTTTTAGATTGTTCATCAAACATAAACATTGCATGGCAGGAAATCTTAATAATGCTTTTTGATTATTATGTTATTAATATTAGGGTCTTTCGAAAGTCTGTATTTTGTAATTTCTCAAGATCTCACTTCAGCATTTTAACTATTGCCAAATTGTATTGCTTTATCATCATTTTGTTTTTTTTTATATATATAAAAAACCTAAACAGTTAACTCGTATTATTCATAAAGGAAAAAAGTCATGATATATAGGACATTAAGCGACACTTTCAAGATGCTAAAGGAAAAGAAACCGATCCGCGACAAGAAATCACATTCATGTGTTGTTCAATCCCAAGAAATTAACGAAATGGCGGGATTCACCAAGTACTTTTGTGCTTGTTCTTGTCCACGTACGATCAGAGTCAACAAAATCTGATTTTTGGATGAAGACATGATCACAAAATGCAAAACTTAAGAGGTTGATTGATGATTCCCCATTTTAAAAGAATTTGAGATATATTTTAGTTTATTTTTCAAAATTAAAGGGATTTATGGGAGATTTTGATAAAATATGGACTTGACACATTATTGATGGGATTTCATCACAAATATCATAATTATAAATTAAATAGGAATAGTTACAATTAATTAAAAGAATAAATAAATTATATGTTAAAGTATATTTTTTGTCTTTTAAGTTTTATATGAGGTTTAATTTTGGTCCATTAACTTTATAAAGTATACTTTTGGTCTTATATTTTTAACACCGTTAATGTTGCTAATGAAAAATATTGATCCGCCACGACAATATGTAGCTAACACAACATATTTAATGTTTTAATATATCTACACACAAACTATTAAGCTAAAATAAACTGACAAAACATTGCAAATGAAATAGAGGTTTTGATATTTAGATTATTAAACTATTTTTTTTATAATACAATTAAGGTTTTGATATTGATGACATCATTAGGTTTTTAGATATTTTTTAATTTACATATATATATTAAATTTAAGATTAATAGCATTTAATTATACAAATATTACTTGAGTTTGTTACGTCAATATTTTTTATTAGTAACATTAACAATATTAGAATTATAAATTTAAAAGTATATTTTATAAAGTTAACGGATTAAAAGTATACCTTATGTAAATTTAAAAGTGTTAACTTTAAAAGACTAAAAGTATACTTTTAGTTTTAGTCTGAATTATAATAATGTAAAAGTAATAAAACAAAAAGATAAGATCAGACTTCAAGGTTGTTTATTATTATTATTATTATTATTATTATTATTATTATTATTATTATTATTATTATTATTATTATTATTATTTTCCTTTTATTTCCAAGTACTAGCGGCATCGTTTTGTGGAGAGGTATTTGGAAGATGTAACATCCCATTTTCAAAAGCAGTATTTTTTTTTTCATCAGAGTAGAGCATCGGAGCAATTGAGTAACTGATACATTTATTCAAATTGCCGTAAGTCCGTCGGATTTGATTCTGAAGACATTGACCGATAGTTTTCAAAATGAATAACACTCGAAGAAAGTCTTGATCGGGACTCGTACGCTGCTCGCCTTTCTCCTCGGTCCTCGGTTCTTCCGAACTCCGACGCTATGATAAGAGCCGAGATCCAATTACAATTTGGATCTCGGTAATCTGATTAACCTCATGCTTAAATACGACTATATATACACGACAAAGCCAAAGAATCAATACAACAGTCCATAACAGATGTATGATTAAAAATACATAACCACGTATGTAAGATAATAACCACGTATGTAACATAACCATGTATGATACAACAATAATAACCTCATATGTGACATAACCACGTATGTGACATAACCGTGTATATAACATAACCACGTATGCTACAACAACAAACAGCACACAACAAACATATATAATCATACAATAACCATCGAGTTAGTGTTACAAAGACGCGAACGTACCTTTTGGCGGTACAACGGAACTTTTACGGAAAAACGGTAAATTTCCGATAATGGAAAAACGGTGTGACGGCGGCACAACAAATGGCTCGACAATGTACGATTATCTCGATATCCTATAAGGATAATATTTAACAACTTTTAGCAGCATAACGGGCATTTTAGGTACAAATTACCATTTTGCCCCCGAACCCCTAATCGGCGGAATTTCGCGGAGCTTATTTGCTTTCGCTCTATCTCTCTAGAATTTTGACAGATCTTTTCCCTCATCATATTTTCGAAATATATATCATATTTACCCCTAAATATGATATCTAGACTATCTTGAAAAATTAAAGATAAATCTAGCATTCCTACTATATCTACCGAAAGAACTACCGAAACTAAAGACCAGGGACCGAAGAACTTACCCGACTTTGCTCGGACTTTCTCCAGCTTCTCTCTCTAACTTCTCTCTAAGAGGCAGATTTTTGGTGTGAGAAATGAAGAAGAGGAGCTTGGTATTTATAGAAGAGACGGATGGCGAACGGTAAATAATTCGAACTTCGCCCTTGACGAATATGGACCGTAGGATCGCATTTTTGAGGACAAAACACTCTTGGCCATCCATGGTCAAGATCGAAATCTAAGAGCCCTAAAGTCAATGGATGAGTTGTCATCCATGATGGCTCTTGCTTTATGGCCTCCGGCCGATAAAGCTACCCGACGGTGTCCGTTTCGCGATTTCGCGAAAACTCAAAAATCCGGCGTGTAACTTTGAAGATCTTTCCATCCTCTTTCATATTATATATTTTGATCCTCTTTTGATCATATCCAGGTATTCTCCTAAGGTGCGTCGTAAGATATTCGGACAAACGCGTCCGGTTACGGAAATCGCTTCCGATAGAACCAACTGACAACAATTCACCAATCGTAAAACGTCCAGTTGTTGCCTAACTTAATCTCGTGTTTAAAAAGATGCAATTGTTTCTATAGGTTCTCACTTTGCCTATCCGACTCTACTCTATCCGATCAACTTTTCGTCTTATTTGAAATCGTGGTTTTCGGTTGCGGAAACAACGCCCAGTAAATTCTTTCTTCGTGTAAAATTTCACTTGTTCTTAATTTGATCAGTCCGAAAAGACTTTTACTTCTGGTTTACCTGTAGAATTTATTTCTAACTTTTCCCTCGGTTCCGCCTTTATAAGGCGACTCACCGCATTATATTATTATTTTATTCTAATTACCATTTTAATTATTTAAACAATTCTTTTTAATTAAAAATACTTAGAATTTCGGCCTCCTCTTTTAAAAATTCAGATTTATTTATTTTTCTATAATTTTTTCCATTTTTTAAAAATATAATATTTTTTACCAAAAATTCCCGTTTTACCCCCTCGCCGTTAGGGCTTAATCGACCTAATTTCTTCGTTTAGTGATCTTTTTAGGATCAGGTTTCTTCATATATTTATCTTTACCAATTTTACAGTATATTGTTATCTTACAAACTTTTATACTTGACATTGTCATTTTATATCCCATATAAAATATTAACAATGTTTACCCCATCGTGTTACTTTATGGTTCCGAAATGCTTTTTAAACTTTTCTTCATGTTATTTCCTCTGAAATAATTTATTAAATTCTCATAATTAAAGATTACACTTCCATAATTTTCTCATAAATTTTCATGATCTTTCAGTATTTATCATAATGTTTTTAGACTGTTTTTATCACCATTATATCATTTTTAGTCATTCTGTTCATCAGATTTTTCCTGTAACTTTTTTGACAAGTTACTCTATAATTATAACAATTTTCTATAACAGTTTTAAGCTCATGATTTTGCTTTATCAAAATATTCGTTAATTTCCTTTATCTCAAAACTTCCGTTTACTAAAATCACGGGTATTACATTTCTCCCCGTTAAATAAAATTTCGCCCTCGAAATTTGCTCTATACCAATTTAGACTCGTACTAACTACACTTCGGACTTATTCGCTCCTTAGCAACCACGTGCCAAAACCGGTCTCCTTAGCAACCACGTGCGTGACGACAAAAGATACCTCGTAGTTAGTTTTACGCACCGCATCTCTGCATGCAACCAGCTCCACGACTTATTCGCTCCCTAACTTTTCTCTATATGTCGGCCGCTCCACTTGATGATCGAGAATTTGCTCGGGTTTGACTGTCAAGATCTTGTCATTTTGTACTTTGATATTTAGTATTTTCCGTGGCACCCATATACCCCGTCAATACCGGATATCAAAATGTCTCCATGACGCCCATACATCATGGTAACACAAGATACCTTAAATGTTTCCATGACGCCCATACACCATGACAACACAAGATACCTCCTACTCAATGACACGATCGCGGTCGGATAGTAGTAACTATGAGATATGCATCGGAAACTAAAATTTTCGCGGCAAGTAAGACAACTATTTATCAAACCATAGGGGATTTCTTTTACCCCGTACTCGGTGTAGTTTTTCGAACACAGGACTTTTCGTCCATTAAAACACAGGACTTCTTGTCCTTTCCGAGTTTCTTTCAACTCAAAAGGTACTTCAAACACTTGTGTTAGCAAAGACAATTCTATACAATACTCACTAACTCTAGGTCTTACATCGATTAGTTCAACTTGAGAGGCTTCAATAGGCGAGAGGCGTAAGTCATCACGCCTCTCCCGCCGCTGCGACAAGACATATCCCGACCCATACCTAATGGCACCACGACCATCTACTTGGATCCGGACAACCAACTCTTGGTGCTATGACCAACTTCGTTCTCGCCTATGCAAGCTCGTCTCAATCTGTGTTCTACGCAATGATTTAAGTTTTACTCTTTAAGTTTTATCAATGGTTATGAGAAAATTTCGGTATGAATCTGCGGTACTATCCCGCTAGATCCAAAAACTAAATATCTATGTTACTATCTTCAGAAGATTGCTATTCCTTGATGTACAACTGAAGTGGTGTTCCGAGCATACGTCAACCCTTGACAAAACGTAGGAATTACATAACTGAGTAAATCGTAGATCATGGGAAGTGGGTATGTGTTCATGATAGTCATTTTGTCCATCCCGTGATGATTGATACAAAGTCACAACTCTTGTACTGCTTGTTCGGTATCGCTTGATACGGCGTTTTAGATGTTGATCCTATGCTAGGTATTAATGTCATAGTGAATTTCGAGAATGTCGTCGATGTTTGTGAACGAGTTTTTGAACGAGATATATATTCGATTTGGAATTCAGACATGATTACATAAGCAAAATAGTTCACACCCAATGGTGTAGCTACTATTGGATCGTAAGGTAATACATATACGTATGCATCCCAAAATGATTCGCATATTCATCGATATAACGAGTGATTAGTACCCGTGTCGTACAATACCTAAGGTAGGTTCCTATCGAGAGATAGTTATTCGGATCCTCTCTCGAAGATTATTCGGCCTCGTTAGTTGTCAAAGCGAAAACCCGGCCGGGTTTTGTGGCCTTATCCCCGTAGTCCTTTGAGGACAGCTTCATGTATAAGTGCCCCGGCTTCGACACTTATAGCATATCTCGCTCCCCCGCACGTTGGTTCCTGGGTGGTTCGTTTTGCATTTTGGACATGGTCGGGGTCCGGCATTCCCGGGTTGTTCTTTGCTCGGATCGGTATGGCATCTTGCCTCCCCCTTGAGGGTTATTCCATGGTGCTGCCCTCTTCTGCGAGGAACTTCCGCGGCTCAACCCGTCACGACTTGCACTGCTGCGGTTGTCGATTCTTGATGTGTGTAGTTCCGTTATGTTACGTTCGATCAACCGGCATGACTCCACCGCTTGGATCAATTCTTGGAACTGTTGGGATACCAGCTTTTCCCTTATTTCGTACTTTAGCCCGTCTACCATCATGCTTGCCTTCCAGCTCTCGTCAACGTTACGTTTCGATATGAAGAATATCGAGACAGTTGGTAAACCGGCGAAGTAGTCATCGAATGACTCCTCGTGACTTTGTCGAATATGGAGGAATTCGACTCCTTGATAACTTGTACCGAAGGAGGAAAATATTGTTTGTTGAACTTCTCCGAAATTTCTCCCAAGTCACGGACAATAACGGGTTTGCAATGTTACTTCAATGCTTTTCCACCATCTGCCGCATCCCCTTCCAGCTTATAGATTGCAAGTTGGGCTTTTCGGTTTTCTGGACAATCCATCACTTCGAAGATCTTGTCCAGTCTCATAAGCCGATCTTCACCGAATCGAGCTTACCACGAAAACCGGAGGTTTGAGCTTGCGGAATGGGTGACCCATTGTTTGCGTGGTCTCAACCACTCTGGGCCGAGGAGAGGTAGCACCGCTATTGCCCTATTACGTCGAGGGTGTCGAGATCTATCGGACTCCTCGGTTTCACGTTCATCATCGTGTTAGGTTTCATCTTCTTCCTCGGATTTCGTCGTTCCTCATTGACTCGGTCCACCTTCCTCTTCTCTCTCCGCGCTTTCGCAAGGAGTTCATCAATAAGAGCCCTTTGTTCTTGCAAAAGATCCCCGCATTTCTTGCAACTCATTTCGCTCACGGTTGCGGTCCTTGTCGTTCGGGTTCGTGTACTTTGGTATCGGTATTATTCGTGGCCGTCGCCCCTCCTCTACCTCGCCTCGGCCTCTTCGCCTCGGCCTGGGAGCTCCGCTCCTCTCAAATTTGCCATGTCTCGTTCTTTTCCTTCATTAGGGAAACATTTAGATATACAAGGAAAACAATGATTAGTCTATCGCAGACTTTATCACACTAGTACTACAAACGTACGGACACTCGTACTATTTCCCCTCGTTCAGGGTTTCGTTGGTTCTTTCCACTTGAAAACTAATAGAACTTCTCAACATGGTTCAAATACCACATGAATATATCTTTGTCGGTCTCAAGTTTCGTCCGGTGTGGCCTCGTCACGAGTTTCATCCGATGTGGCCCAGCTCCACATATAAGCTCCAGGTTAGGGTGAAGTTACCGTCCGGTACAACCGGCGATTATCGAGTTATCGGGATTATCGAATTATCGGATTATTAGAGACCGATATTAGTACCGACAATGGATTTGCGGATTCTCGGTTAGAGTGATGCACCGACAAAGGGTGGTACACCGGTTCAAGATGGTATACCGGTTCAAACCGGTACACCGACCTAGGGCTACCTCGCACTCATTTTCAAAACACGCTCAAAGTTTAAAAGGCTGATTTGAACATAACTCCGTTAACCGAATGAATGGCCGATAAGTGTCTATCATGGGGACCTCACTAACTCTATGGCGACGATTGGCCACACCCACATAGACTAGCCTTAACTGTCCTACCATACCGTCCGTAATAACATAGTCATATCAATACCAGACTACCGCTCCGATACCAAACCGTAACATCCCATTTTCAAAAGCGATATTTTTTTCATCGAGTAGAGCACGGAGCAATTGAGTAACCGATACATTTATTCAAATTGCCGTAAGTCCGGGCTGATTTGAAGCGGTACATTGACCGAGAGTTTTCAAAATGAATAACACCCGAAGAAAGTCTTCGTCGGGACTCGTACGGCCTCGCTCGCCTTCTCCTCGGTCCTCGGTTCTTCCGAACTCCGACGCTATGATAAGAGCGAGATCCAATTACAATTTGGATCTCGGAGTAATCAACTTAACCTCATGCTTAAATACGACTATATATACACGACAAAAGAATCAATACAACAGTCCATAACAGATGTATGATTAAAAATACATAACCACGTATGTAAGATAATAACCACGTATGTAACATAACCACGTATGATACAAAGAATAATAACCTCATATGTGACATAACCACGTATGTGACATAACCGTGTATATAACATAACCACGTATGCTACAACAACAAACAGCACACAACAAACATATATAATCATACAATAACCATCAGAGTTAGTGTTACAGTACGCGAACGTACCTTTTGGCGGTACAACGGAACTTTTACGGAAAAACGGTAAATTTCCGACAATGAAAAACAAATGTGTGACGGCGGCACAACAAATGCTCGACAAATGGGTACGATTATCTCGTATATCCTATAAGGATAATATTTAACAACTTTTAGCAGCATAACAGGCATTTTAGGTACAAATTACCATTTTGCCCTCGAACCCCTAATCGGCGGAATTTCGCCAGAGCTTCGCTTTTTCGCTCTATCTCTAGAATTTTGACAGATCTTTTCCTCATCATATTTTCGAAATATATATCATATTTACCCCTAAATATGATATCTAGACTATCTTGAAAAATTAAAGATAAATCTAGCATTCCTACTATATCTACCGAAAGAACTACCGAAACTAAAGACCAGGGACCGAAGAACTTACCCGTACTTTGCTCGTACTTTCTCCGAGCTTCTCTCTCTAACTTCTCTCTAAGAGGCAGATTTTTGGTGTGAGAAATGAAGAAGAGGAGCTTGGTATTTATAGAAGAGACGGATGGCGAACAGTAAATAATTCGAACTTCGCTTGACGAATATGGACCGTAGGATCGCATTTTGAGGACAAAACACTCTTGGCCATCCATGGTCAAGATCGAAATCTAAGAGCCCTAAAGTCAATGGATGAGTTGTCATCCATGATGGCTCTTGCTTTATGGCCTCCGCCCGATAAAGCTACCCGACGGTGTCCGTTTCGCGCGATTTCGCAAAACTCAAAAATCCGGCGTGTAACTTTGAAGATCTTTCCATCCTCTTTCATATTATATATTTTGATCCTCTTTTTGATCATATCCAGGTATTCTCCGGTGCGTCGGAAGATATTCGGACAAACGCGTCCGTTTTAAATCGCTTCCGATAGAACCAACTTCTCGGACAACAATTCACCGAATCGTAAAACGTCCAGCTTGTTGCCTAACTTAATCTCGTGTTTAAAAAGATGCAATTGTTTCTATAGGTTCTCACTTTGCCTATCTGACTTACTCTATCTGATCAACTTTTCGTCTTATTTGAAATCGTGGTTTTCGGTTGCGGAAACAACGCACGTAAATTCTTTCTTCGTGTAAAATTTCACTTGTTCTTAATTTGATCAGTCTGAAAAGACTTTTACTTCTGGTTTACCTGTAGAATTTATTTCTAACTTTTCCCCTAGCCCCATGTAAAGCCGACTCACCGCATTATATTATTATTTTATTCTAATTACCATTTTAATTATTTAAACAATTCTTTTTAATTAAAAATACTTAGAATTTCGGCCTCCTCTTTTAAAAATTCAGATTTATTTATTTTTCTATAATTTTTTCCATTTTTTAAAAATATAATATTTTTTACCAAAATTCCCGTTTTACCCTCGCTGCGTTAGGGCTTAATCGACCTAATTTCTTCGTTTAGTGATCTTTTTAGGATCGGTTTCTTCATATATTTATCTTTACCAATTTTACAGTATATTATTATCTTACAAACTTTTATATCGACATTGTCATTTTATATCCCATATAAAATATTAACAATGTTTACCCCATCATCGTGTTACTTTATGGTTCCGAAATGCTTTTTAAACTTTTCTTCATGTTATTTCCTCTGAAATAATTTATTAAATTCTCATAATTAAAGATTACACTTCCATAATTTTCTCATAAATTTTCATGATCTTTCGCATTTATCATAATGTTTTTAGACTTTTTTTTATCACCATTATATCATTTTTAGTCATTCTCTGTTCATCGATTTTTCCGTAACTTTTTTGACAATTTACTCTATAATTATAACAATTTTCTATAACAGTTTTAAGCTCATGATTTTGCTTTATCAAAATATTCGTTAATTTCCTTTATCTCAAAACTTCCGCATTTACTAAAATCCGACATGTAAGACATAAAGACCAGAGCTTGAGACACGATAGAGGCGCCTACTTTTCATCATCCTCTTCGAATAATCATCTCCGTCGAGCTGAGAGGCGAGGTTCAGTGCTGGTTCTTCATCTTAGTCATCAGAAGAGAGACAGACTTGTGAACAGAGAAGAGGAGTGAGACGAGTTGGAGAGAGAGTGGATTGTCTATTTCTTCACAAGCTAAATCAGAGTGAAAAGGCCAAAGGTAATATAATTAAGGTATTTCACATACAAACCTTGAGCCAACTTTCTCTTTAAAATATTTTTTATATATATTTCATCACTCTTTTTTTTTTTTTTTTTTCAGTTATGGAGATTGATGTTTCATCAGCTGGTATGACATTCTCTTTTCAATCTTTCTACGTTTTCATTTTATGTTGAGCCATAACCTTTGTTAAGCCAAATTCTGAACTATTTGAATGAAGAACCATGAATAGTGGGAAAAGATGAAGAATCAAGAGAATTCTTTTTATAGGAGAAATTATTTTTTAAAATACATAGCAATAAATAATTTTTTTAGGAGAGGGGGCGAAATGAAATTTTATTGAAATATGAGACGGGACGTATTTTTTATTAAATTTATATGAAACTCAAGTTAGTGTAGACAAATACTCCCGTAATTAAAGAACTTAATTATATATTCTGATTTTTTTCCCCTAAAGGATAACTAATATGCAAGTCCTTATAGTTTCAGCCAATTTTTAAGTAGGTTCTTATGGTTTTTTCCCCTTTTTATCAAGTCCTTATACTTTTATTTGTTTTTAACCAAGTCCTTGTAGTTTTTTCTTTTCTTTTAAAAAAATTTATCAGGTCCTTATAGTTTCATCTATTGTTTAATTAGGTTTCTAAAAATTTGTATTCTTTAATCGATACACTCTAATAATATTATTTCATAAATATAAATATAATATTTTTAATATTATTGTATAAATAAAGGGTAAAGAATTTCTCCAGTCATTGGAGATAAGTTATCTCCAGTGACCTCCAAAACTACGTCGTTTTGGATTAATGAAGGGTGTTTCCGTAATTTTTTTTTATTTTTTTATCAATTTACCGAAACACCCTTCATTAATTCACCTAAAATTACAAACACATCCTTCATTAATTCAAAACGACGTAGTTTTAGGGGTCACTAGAGATAAACTTATCTCCGGTGACTGGAGAAATAATTTTCCCATAAATAAATGGATTTAATATTTCTACTTTTATTGCAGAAATATTTTTTCACCACACTCACATTAAAGTGGGTGGGTCCCACTAATATTTTCTCTATCTTCTCTTTAAAATGGGATCGACTCACATTTATGTGAGTTTGGAAGAAAAAAAAATTATGTAGCAAAAGCAGAAACATTAAATGCTAAATAATAATACTCTATAAATATTAAATAACTATAATAATTTTCCTAATAATCTTTAAAATTTTTAACCAAACATATAATTATATTATTTATTTTATAGTTCTTGTTTTTATTCATTTTCATAATTATAAAGTTAGAATCATAATAATATAATTTTCTAAAAATATAATGATAATTATTTATTCAAATTATATTAATTATATGGGTTTAATGTTTCGCTTTTTGCCGTACAAATATTTTTTTCATCATACTTATATAAAAGTGAGTAGGTCCCACTAATACTTTCCCTCTCTTCTCTTTACAATGTGACCCATTCACTTTAATGTGAGTGTGTGAGAAAAATCTGTTTGCGATAAAAAAAAACATTAAACCCTAATTATATATATAAGACTTTATTATACTAATTATATTTTTATAATTATTTAATTAATTTTGTAACATCCCATTTTCAAAAGTAGTATAATTTTTTTTTCTCATCAGAGTAGAGCATTGGAGCGATTGAGTAACGATACATATATTTATAAATGCCGTAAGTCCGGATGATTTACGAAACGGTACATTGACCGAGAGTTTTCAAAATGAATAACACCCGAAGAAAGTCTTCACCGGTCTCGTGCGCTCGCTTTCGCTTTCTCCTCGGTTCTCGGTTCTCTTGAACTCGACGCTATGATAAGAGCCGAGATCCAATTACAATTTAGATCTCAAAACGTTAACCTCATGCTTAAATACGACTACATATACACGATGACAAATCAATACAACAGTCCATAACGAGATGTATGATTAAAAACACGTAACCACGTATACAAGATAATAACCACGTATGTAACATAACCTCGTATGATACAACAATAATAACCTCGTATGTGACATAACCTCGTATGTAACATACCGTGTATATAGCATAACCTCGTACACTACTACACAACAATCATATAATAAACATTAGAGCTAGTGTTACAAAGACGCGAACGTACCTTTTTGGCGGTACAACGGAACTTTTACGGAAAAACGTGAAATTCGACAAATGAAAAAATAGCGGTATGACTATGACAGCACAACAAATGGCTCGATTAGCTCGTATATCCTATAAGGACAACGTTTATCAACATTTGGCATCATAACGTGCCATTTGGGCGAAAATTACTATTTTGCCCCTAGTACCCCTATTTGGCGGAATTTCGCGAACTTCGTTACTTTGACCTTATTCCATTTCAACATTATCCCCACTATGTTTTTACCTCGTCAGCATCTTTCAATGCAATGAGGCTTAAAAACAAGTATAGGAATATATTCTGAAACTTCCTAGATCAAAACAACAGTTCTACTATAACTACCGAAAGAACTACGGAAACTAAAAACTAAGGACAGAAGAACTTACTCGGAGCTAAGGCAGAATTTTTCCAGAGCTTCTCTCTTTAGGATTCAGATTTGGTGTGAAGAATGAGAGCAAGAGAGCTTGCTATTTATAGGGAAAAATAGGGACAAGGTGGGAATTTCCACAAAAGTCTTCGATTGATTCGGCCGCGGATCGCATTTTTGAGGACAAAACACTCTTGGCCATCCATGGTCAAGATCGAAATCTAAGAGCCCTAAAGTCAATGGATGAGTTGTCATCCATGATGACTTGCTTTATGGCCTCCGGCCGATAAAGCTACCCGATCGATGTCCGTTTCGCGATTTCGCAGAAACTCAAAAATCCGGGCGTGTAACTTTGAAGATCTTTTCATCCTCTTTCATATTATCTATTTGGATCCTCTTTTTGATCATATCCAGGTATTCTCCGGTGCGTCGGAAGATATTCGGACAAACGCATCCGGTTACGGAAATCGCTTTCGATAGAACCAACTTCGACAACAACAATTCACCGAATCGTAAAACGTCCAAATTGTTGCCTAACTTAATCTCGTGTTTAAAAAGACACAATTGTTTCTATAGGCTCTCACTTTGCCTATCTCGACTCTACTCTATCTGATCAACTTTTCGTCTTATTTGAAATTAGGGTTTTCGGTTGCGGAATCAACGTCTGGTAAATTCTTTCTTCGTGTAGAATTTCACTTGTACTTAATTTGATCAGTCCGAAAAGACTTTTACCTCTCGGTTTACCTGTAGAATTTATTTCTAACTTTTCCCTGGCCCGCTTTATAAGCGACTCACCGCATTATATTATTATTTTATTCTAATTACCATTTTAATTATTTAAACAATTATTTTTAATTAAAAATACTTAGAATTTCGGCCCCTATTTTAAAAATTCATATTTATTTATTTTTCTATAATTTTTTCCATTTTTTAAAAATATAATATTTTTTACCAAAATTCTCGTTTTACCCCTCCCGTTAGGGGCTTAATCGACGTAATTTCTTCGTTTAGTGATATTTTTAGGATCAGGTTTCTTCATATATTTATCTTTACTAATTTTACAGTATATTGTTATCTTACAACCTTCTATACTTTGATATTGTCTATGTAAAATGTTAAAAATGTTTACCCCATCAGTTACTTTATGGTTCTAAAATGCTTTTTAAACTTTTCTTCATGTTATTCCCTCTGAAATAATTTATTAAATTCTCATAATTAGGGATAACACTTCCATATTTTTCTCATAATTGTTCATGATCTTTCAAATTTATCATAATATTTTTAGACTATTTTTATCACCATTATTTCATTTTTAGTCATTCTTTCATCTGATCTTTCCGTAACTTTTTTAACAATTTACTCTATAATTATGAAAATTTTCTGTAATAGTTTTAAACTCATGATTTTGCTTTATCAAAATATTCGTTAATTTCCTTTATCTCAAAAATTCCAGATTTACTAAAATCCAGGTATTACAAATTTTATTATGAATATTAATATTTTAATGTTATTTTTTTATTTCATTTTAAATTAAATTGATAAGTAAAAAAATACATAGACCAATTAAAAATCATGTGAAACTATAAGAATCGGATAAGAAAGGAAAAAAAAAGGTAAAGAGACCGAATTAAAAATAAGTGAAAGCACAAGGACTTACTAAGAAATTATAGGGCCCACATTAAAATCGGTTGAAACTATAAGGACTTGCAAATTAATTATCCCTTCTTCTAATGATATAATAATTTAAATCAATCAATAAATAAGTATTAAAAAAAGATCGAGATAGATTCAGCTTTAATTGTATTATTTAAATTCTTGGTCAAATACGAAACAACACTTGAAAAATGCATACTTAATAAACCAACTCCAAAGAAATCAATCTACGTCAATAAAGGTAGACCGATCATCAGTTACGTTTTAGATCAAAACTTAGTTATTATTTAGTTAACTCAAATTAACAACTTTTATCAGTCTGACAATAATATCATGTCGTTTGTCAAAAAAAGAAAGAAAAAAGCCCTATCTAGTTAATACTTTCAACCCTAATTGGAAAACCTAATCTTATTAAACCCTAATTATTTATTATCTCATTCCATCATTTTACTGTCTAATTAATATTGATAATCAAGGTTCTCAAAATAAACTCGTGCCAGTAACGTGAAATTGTATCATAAACTTGAATCGTAAAATTATAAGAGTTTACTTTTATCAATAAATAGGTATTAATAGTGTATAGTTAAATAATTAAAATATAAAAATGAAAATAATTTGATTTAAATTTATTTTAAAATAGATAGTTAAAATTAAATTAATCAACATTCATAATTTATTATACTCAAAAAATAATTTTTTATAAAATACATATATAAAGCCACTGAGTATGATCGAATTGAAAAAAAGTTAGCATGATTTTAGGAGCAATTTAACATAATTTTATAAGTTACAAACGTGCAAACCATAAACTCGGTGTATGAAATCATAAGTTTGACTGAGTTTATAATTATCACTAATTTAAGAGTGATTTGACATGATTTGATAAGGTAGAAACGTAAAACCGGTAAAACTTTAAGAGTCAACTCGTGAGTATAACAACAATACTGATAACAAAAAATCAATACTAAATATATATAATTATACATAAGCCCTAAGCCATATAAACAGTACGTGCATATATGATATAACTCATCATCTCTCAAATTCGGTGCAACACACACATATATAACAACATATCTGGCATCATCTAATAAATAAATGTAGAAGACATAACACGCGGCTCCTCAATATCATTATGGATCAAACTGTGATGCATGAAAACGATGAAGAAATATCTACTTAAAAGAAGAAACATAAACCAGTAGCGAACATAGAGGCTTCCTACATGTAAAATCAAAGAAGACGACAAGAAGGATGGTCATTCAGGAATCAAACACACAATAAAAATAAGGCATTAAATATAATTTCTTCGAAGGGAAAATTGCATCAAGATCTTAAGGAAGACAAATTATTACAAGCAAGTTCCTTGAAATCATCAACTATCTAACATATCCCAATGGACCTATGGATAATATGTTCTAATTGTGAAAAAACGCCCTTGCCCCTATTCAAGTCACACAAATAACAAAGTTTGAATGTCATAGGGCAATGACGTATTTTCACAATTGTAATATATTACCCATATATCACTTGAGACTTGTTCCATATTTTAATGATTTTAACGGATCTGCTTGTAATAATGTAATCCCCCTAATTTGAATCATTGGAGCAGCAAATATGGGAAATCATGTTGGCCATAAAGTTGAAGATAGCTAAAAATATATGACGCTTAATGCTCCCTCTCTTGGGTGGCACCATCACCACCTTCTTCTTCTTCTTCGTCATCTTCTGCTGATGATTTGTGTAACATCCCATTTTCAAAAGTAGTATATATTTTTTTCATCAGAGTAGAGCATCGGAGCGTAAGAGTAACTGATACTTATATTTCAAATGCCGTAAGTCCGGGTTTGTTTGATACGAATCGTGATGCAAAGACCGAGAGTTTTCAAAGTAAATAACAACGGAAGGAAGTCTTCGATCGGGTCTCTATGCAACTCCGCTTGCCTCTCTCCTGGTCCTCGGTCCTCCCGAGCCCGACGCTATATGCGGCCGAGGTTCAATACCCATTGAACCTCGGTAACGATTAACCTCATATTTACATATACGATATCAGCACAACAAACAAGCATATCACAACAAAGATATAAGCCCCCGGCGATATGTCGCACTTAGCATACGATCTACACCTAGCAATCAATTCGCACCAAGCATCTTGCACCTAGCATTTCGCACCTAGCAAACGTATCCCAACACCCAAAGAAGCATAATAACAAGACAAGGAACATACCACGAGCTATCAATGACCTCACATAAGCATACCATACACATAACACATGTACACATACAATAAATATCAGAGTTAGTATTACAGTACGCGAACGTACCTTCGTTGACGAAAAACGACACGTTTGACAGAAAATGGTATTTCTGACAAAAAAAATGGTTTGACAAAGATGTATTTACAACGGTTCGTGATTACGTATATCCCGTAAGGATAATATCACATTTGTAAAGATTTGGCATCATAACAGGAATTTTAGGTACAAATTACCATTTTGCCCCTGACCCCCTAATCGGCGGAATTTCGCCAGAGCTTCGCTACTTTGACCCTATCTCTACAGAATTTTGACATATCTCTTTTCCCAGCATATTTTCGAAATAAATACCTCATATACCCCTACATATGATATCTAGACTATCTGGGAAATTTAAAGACAATTCTAGCATTCTACCGAATAAAACACCGAAGCTTAAGACTAGGGACCGAAGAACTTACCCAGCACTTCGCTACTCCTTCTTGCTCTGACTTCTCTCTAGAAAGCTCTTAGAATTTGTGAAGAATGAAGGAAGGGGTAATGCCCTATTTATAGAAGAAGCGGATGGCATAACGGTAAATAATTCAAACTTCAGTCAGCTTGGATACGGACCGTTGGATCTAGGGTTTTGGAAAGGGTGAATCTTGGCCCTTGGAAGCTCATGGCCGACCTCCCCATGCCCCAAAGTCAACAATGTGATGTCATCCATGATGTCACAAGCTCTTACTTTATGGTCGGTACCGATAAAGTATCCAGTTCGGTGTCCTTTTCGCGCAATCTTGGAGAAACTCAAAAATACGGCAACTAGGTTTTGAAGTTCTATTCTTTCTCTTTAAAACTACTGGGTTTAACTAAATTTTTGATCTCGTTAAGGGTATTCCGTAGTCTGCTGAAGATTTTAGGACAGATGCCATCGGTTACGAAAATGACTTCTGATAGAACCAGCTTCTGGACAAAAATTCACTGGTTTGTAATATGTTCGACTTAAGAAACCTAATCCCCGGTTTGTCACAACTATTTCGTTTTCTATAGGTTCTCATTTACACTATCCGACCTATTTCGATTTGTCCCGTATCTTAATGACTCATTTGTTTTCGTAAATGACTTCGAGATAGTCCACTCCGAGGTAGAAATTCACTGTTGGTTTATAAAAAGTCCAGGATGACTTAGACTATATCCCTATATTTTGGTGTAGGATTTTATTTCTATCCATTCTCAAATGTCATGTTGGCTCTTTACCATATATATTATTATTTTATTCAAAATATCTAGATATATATTTTTCTTTTATTTTTTATTTATTTTTCTAAGCATAAAATATTTTATTGATATTTTATTATTTATTATTTTTATTTATTTTTTTATTTCAAATTTCAGCCCCCTTAAAAATAATTTATTGAAATTATTTTTAATTCATTTACTCTATACCTTAATTATCCCATTAATTACCGTTAGCCACTTACTAATTTTTGATATTTTTCTTAATTAGGATAAATCATTATCTCACAACTATTTTACTTACATTGGTATTTTATATCTCATGTAAAATATTAAAAATCATGGGGTCACTTATGATCCCCAAAATAATATTTAATTTTGTCTCATTATTTTTCAAGGGAAATTATCCCACAAATTCCTAAAATTAGAGACAACATACTTTCTAATTTTTAATAAATATTTTACTTACTCTTAGGATTTATCATAATCTTTTTAGGCCATTTAATGCCCTAAGAATACATTTTAGCTCTTTATTCACCCTAATTTCAATAGAAATTACCTTAGAAAATAAGATAATTTTAAATTATTATTTGAGACCACATATTCACCTATTTCCAATAGGTATTATTTACTAAACTTATGATATTTATCATAAGTCAGATTTTAGGGTATTACATTTCTCCCCCCGTTAAACAAAATTTCGCCCTCGAAATTTGCTCTATAACAACTTAGTCTCTGTACAAACTAACCTTCGGACTATTCGCTCCGGAACTTTTCTCTATATATCGGACGCTCCACTTGATGATCAAGAATTCGCTCAGTTTGACCGTAAAGATCTTGTCATGTCATACTTTGATATATAATATTTCCCGTGGCACCCATATACCGCGGTAACACAAGATACCTTACATGTTTCCATGGCGCCCTACACCATGACAACACAAGATACCCCTACTCAATGACACGATCGCGGTCGAATTGTAACAACTAAGCAACATAGAACACGTCACGGAGGTAATTCACGTAATCGTATGACTAATACCTACGTCATATATTGTCTAGAGAAGATTCCTTTTAAGAGAGATAGTACCTTGGACCATCTCCGGAAGTTCTTTGTCCACAGCACTGGTTAGTGCGTATATCCGGCCTGGTTTCTGTGACCTCGATTCTGTAGGTTTCTCAAGACAGTCTGCGATGAAATGTCCCGGTTTATGACATCTGTAGCAAATCCGTCTCCTAACACAGCCCACACCAGGATGGAAGTTTCCGTATTTTGGACATGGTCGGGTCTTCGGCATTCTAGAGTTATTTTGCTGCCCAGTCTGGAGTGGCCTCTTGCTTTCTCTCTGGTAGTCACTCCACGGTGCTTCTCTCTTCCGCGAGGAATTTTCATGGTTGACCTCGCTACGCCCTGCACTGCTGGTGCTGATATGCCGGGATCGACGCAGCTCCCTTAGGTTTCTACGGCTTGAATTACTTCCGTAAACTGTTGAGACACCAGCCTGTCCTTTATCTCGTACTTCAGCCCGTGTATCAGTATGTTTGCCATACTGCTTTCATCACCATTACGCCTTAGGTGTGATGAATAACGTGATAGATTAGTAAACCGGGCAAAGTAGTCATCGACAGTCTCCTCGTGACCTTGTTGGATGCGAAAGAATTCTGCCTCCTTGGTCACTTGTATCGAGGGAGGAAAGTACTGTTCGTTGAACTTCTCCAGAAATTTCTCCCAAGTAACGGGACAGTAGTGTGTTCGTAGTGTTTCCGCCATGACTCTCCACCAACGATCTGCATCTCCTTCCAGCCTATATATCGCCAGTTGAGCTTTGCGATTTTCCGGGCACTCCATTACTTCAAAGATCTTTTCTAACTTCATCAACCAATCCTCCGCCGTTTCCAGTTTACCTTGAAAAGCTGGGGGTTTCAGCTTACAGAACTGAGTAACCCAATACTGTGAAGTGTTGGCATCTCTGAGTGGTAAGTTTACCACTGCTCTCTCATGTCCTGGTGGTGACTGGGACCTTTCTGATCTCTCAGTTTCCTCAGTTTGTCTATCATCTTCTTCTTCATCTTCCTCATTCTCAGATTGTTCTTCCTCCTCGTGTCTTGCTTGTCTCTCTGCACGCAGTTCTTCTATCATCCTTCTTTGTTCATCTAGCATCTCTCTCTGTTCACGTACTACGCCATTGCCTCTTGCCGGCAACCTGTTGGTTTGGTTACGGAATTTGCTGTTCGGATCTACTATCGGAATTGTTCTACCTCGCCTTCGCCTCGGCCTCGCGGAGCTCCGACTCCTCGTAAATTCGCCATATCTCGTTCTTTCTCTTTATGAGTGAATACGTTTAGATTTAAAAGAAAAAAAACAAGTAATATATCACATACTTTACTTAGCATTTATACCACACATAGACTCTATCGCACTTAGTATTCACACCGTAAATAAACAGACACCCGCAACCTTTCCTTCGTCATATTTTCGTTGGTTCTTTCTACTCAAAAACGAGTACGAAAATATGTGTCAGGAGTTTCTCTACATGAGTCAAATACTGCATGTACTTATCTTTATTGATCTCGGAGTTTCATCCGGCGTGGCCCAGCTCCGCATATAAGCTCTGGGTTAGGACAGAATAGTCGTCCGGTAAAAAACGACGATTATCGAATTATCGTGGTTATCGAATTATCGGTGCTATCGAGACGATATCGAGTTATCAGAATTATCAGAGTTATCAGAGATTGATATCAGGGTTATCAGAATTATCAGAGATGGATATTAGTACAGACGATGGATTTGCTGATTTTGGGTTAGAGTGATGTACCGACAGAGGGTGGTACACCGGTTCAGAATGGTATACCAGTTCAGACTGGTACACCGACTTAGGGCTATATCAGTACTCATTTTCAAAACATGCTCTCTAAAAAGGCGTAGAGCCTAACTCCGTTACTCAACCAATTTGGCCAGGTAGGTGTCTATCTTGGGAGCCTCACCGTGCTAGGGTGACTAATTGGCTGATCCACATAGACTAGCCCTGCCTTCGGCACCAAAAGGTTTTTGGAATAACTTAGTCAGATCTATGCCAGGACAACTGCTCTGATACCAAAATTGTAACATCCCATTTTCAAAAGCAGTATAAATTTTTTTTTTCATCAGAGTAAAGTATTGGAGCGTAAGAGTAACTGATACTTATATTTCAAATGTCGTAAGTCTGGCTGTTTACAGTAACGATACAGTGACCGAGAGTTTTCAAAGTAAATAAAAAAATGAAGGAAGTCTTCAGCCGGTCTCTATGCAACCTCGCTTGCCTCTCTCCTCGGTCCCGGTCCTCCCGAGCCTCGACGCTATATACGGGCGAGGTTCAATACCCATTGAACCTCAAGTAACGTTAACCTCATATTTACATATACGATATCAGCACAACAAACAAGCATATCACAACAGCATATAAGCCCCCTGGCAGATATGTCGCACTTAGCATACGGTCTACACCTAGCTATCAATTCGCACCAAGCATCTCGCACCTAGCAAACGTATCCCAACACCCAGCAAGCATAATAACAGTACAAGGAACATACCATAGAGCTATCAATGACCTCACATAAGCATACCATACACATAACACATATACGCATACAATAAATATCAGAGTTAGTATTACAGTACGCGAACGTACCTTCGTTGACAAAAAACGGCACGTTTGACGAAAACGTATTTCGACGTAAAACACGGTTTGACAATGGTACGACAGCGGTTCATGATTACAGATATCCTATAAGGATAATATCACATTTATAAAGATTTGGCATCATAACAGGCATTTTAGGTACAAATTACCATTTTGCCCCTGATCCCCTAATCGGCGGAATTTCGCCAGAGCTTCGCTACTTTGACCCTATCTCTCCAGAATTTTGACATATCTCTTTTCCCAGAATATTTTCGAAATAAATACCACATCTACCCCTACATATGATATCTAGACTATCTGGGAAATTTAAAGACAATTCTAGCATTCTTCCGAATAAAACACCGAAGCTTAAGACTAGGGACCGAAGAACTTACCCAGCACTTCGCTACTCCTTCTTGCTCTGACTTCTCTCTAACTTCTCTCTAGAAAGCTCTTAGAATTTGTGAAGAATGAAGGAAGGGGTAACGCCTATTTATAGAAGAAGCGGATGGCATAACGGTAAATAATTCGAACTTCGATCGGCTTGATACGGACCGTTGGATCTAGGGTTTTGGAAAGGGTGAATCTTGGCCCTTGGAAGCTCATGGCCGACCTCCCCATGCCCCAAAGTCAACAATGTGATGTCATCCATGATGTCACAAGCTCTTACTTTATGGCCTCACCGATAAAGTATCCGGTTCGGTGTCCTTTTCGCGCAATCTTGGAGAAACTCAAAAATACGGCAACTAGATTTTGAAGTTCTATTCTTTCTCTTTAAAACTACTGGGTTTAACTAAATTTTTGATCTCGTTAAGGGTATTCCGTAGTTTGCTGAAGATTTTAGGACAGACGCCATCGGTTACGGAAATAACTTCTGATAGAACCAAACCGGACAAAAATTCACCTGGTTAAGTAATATGTTCGACTTAAAAACCTAATCCCTGGTTTGTCACAACTATTTCGTTTTCTATAGGTTCTCATTTACACTATATGACCTATTTCGATTTATCTTGTATCTTAATGACTCATTTGTTTTCGAAATGACTTCGAGATAGTCCACTCCGAGGTAGAAATTCACCTGGTTTATAAAAAATCCAGGATGACTTAGACTATATCCCTATATTTTGGTGTAGGATTTTATTTCTATCCATTCTCAAATGTTCATTTGTTGGCTCTTTACCATATATATTATTATTTTATTCAAAATATCTAGATATTTTTTTTTCTTTTATTTTTTATTTATTTTTCTAAGCATAATTTTTTTTTTTTTTTTTTTTTTTGAATTTCAGCCCCCTTAAAAATAATTTATTTAAATTATTTTTAATTCATTTACTCTATACCTTAATTATCTCATTAATTACCAGATTAGCCACTTACTAATTTTTGATAATTTTCTTTATTAGGATAAATTATTATCTCACAACTATTTTACTTACATTGGTATTTTATATCCCATATAAAATATTAAAAATCATGGGGTCACTTATGATCCCCAAAATAATATTTAGTGTCTACGCATTTTCTAATTTTGCTGTCAACCAACTTAAAACAAACTAGCATTGGATTAAAATTTCAATACTCCTTATTTAACATTTTATAAAAATATTTTTACGATTTTAGTTAAGAAATGTTTAAATAAATTTAAACAATTAAAATCAACTATCGACCAGATTCACTATTCTCACATAATTCACCTCTTGTGAAGATAGCCTTTTAGGCTGGCAGAATCTAGTTCTGATAGATAATTTCCTTTTTAATATTTGCAAATATCACTATAATTTCATTCTTCAATTCTCATCTCTAAAATTTCTATGATTACTTTCCATCCATTCTTGTTATATTCTTTTTGCTTTTTAAGTTGTAAAATTGTTGGCTAAAATATTATAATTAAGTCATTCTAATATTTTACCCTCACCCAATGATATTCTTAATAAATTCAATTTATTCTATAATAGAGTTGTGTAATAACCATCACCCTTATAATGCTGTACAAGTCTTTTAAGTCAAAGTTATTGTTTTTAACATTCTTTAATAGATTTTTTTTAAAAAAAAACTTTAACTTATTAGGGATAATATTTAAAGGAACCCTCTTATGGCTAAATGAAGTAGTAAACCAAAGCATTTTTCTTGGATATAGTTGACCTTTTTGGAGATATTAAAAAAATTTAATAAAATTACTTTAAAATATTTATATTTATTGTTTTTTCCCCAAATTATTTTATTTAACTTATGAATTGATATATAATCTTATGATATACCACATATGATGTGATTAAGTAACTTATTTTTATCGTCTCTTAAAAAAAAATCAACTATGTCTTATATTTAGGACTAGAGGAAGTAATATAAAGAGATATTTCAATTTTGCAAAAATTGCAAAGACCAAGAAATATAAATATAAATGTACTGAAAATCTTAATTTTTAAAATAACTTAAGAAAAAATTAATAATTTTTTATTAGGAAAAAAAAGAGAGAGAAGGAGGAGATCAATGAAGAAAAGTAAGAAACAAAAATAAATAAAGAATTTAAATAGAGTGGATGTGACGGCTTCAAACCACCATTTCACCTGATTATTACCATGCCAAAGAAGGAACTGGCTTAGGTCCTTTGGATTCTTGTCCATTTCATACTGCGGCTTATACGTTGACGTATAAGCCGCAGCGGACACAATAGCCCCTTTTTTTTGGAAAAAAAAATCAGGCAGAAAAAAAGGATAGATTGTGTATGGATACGAACATACGTCGACGTATAAGCGCGTGACAAAGAGATGCGAATGACTTTAGAAAAGGAGAGAAACTTGGTCCGCTAACGAAAGGCTAAAGCACGGAGGTGGAAAGACGAATCATTTACTTGACAATTATTTCTTAGCACGCATCAAGTATTATTATATTCGACGATTCTTACATTGGATGATCATATATATCTTTTACTTGGTGGTTGTTTACATAGAACGGTCACATATGTTTTTCATTTTTCTGAAATAAAATATGAAAATGATATTTAACGGCTAATTTATTTAACCGTCAAGTATTAAGTGTCATATATTTACAATTTTGCAGTAGTGGGTGTGCTTTCACAAATACTTCATGGGTGGATTTACACCTAGCCCTATATATATATATATATATATATATATATATATATATATATATATATATACTCTTTAATTTCAGTTCTTAATATAAGACATATTTATCTAATTTGATTAAATTAAGAAACTTGGTTAAGTTAGTTAATATGACATATATTTTCTAAAATACCCTAGTCATTTTCCTTAAGTCTCTCGTTTACTCTCTTTCTTGATTATTGTTGGAGGAGCGTCAAAAGTTGTACATTAAGAAAATATTGATAAATATGAAAACTTTAATTTTCTTATATTTAAGATTAAGATCAACTTCTCAAATATATTTTATATTAAGGGCAAAAAGAGTGTGTGTGTGTGGGGGGGGGTTTAAGTAGCAAATCCTCCCCAGAAGTATAAGCCCATGAGCAATGTTGCTCTGGAAGTTTTAAAACGTAGTAATGTTGCCCTATTCTCATTAAAAAAATAACGTTAATTGTTAACATTTTAACGGAAATAGGCAACATTACTACGCTTTGAAACTTCCAGGTAATATTAAGATAAAAAAAAAAAAAAACTTCCGGGCAACATTGCTCCTCAGGGAAAACTTCTAGAGCAAATTTACTACTTAAATATATATATATAGACACACACAACAAACGAAAAGAGTGTAAACCTAGATATGTGTAATACCCAAATAATTATTTATCTTGAATATTATATTTGGATAAATAATACCTATTTAAAATAGGTGAATATGTGTTCTCAAATTTTTCTATTATGTTTATTTTATTTTCTAGGCAATTTCTTCCTAGAATTAAGGTGATTGAAGATTTAATTTTCTAAATCTTATTAGGGATCATAAAATATCCTAAGATTATCATAATCAAGTATAATCTTAACTATATCATAAAGGCAATCAAATATCATCAAAAGATGCCTAAATCAATTAGAGAAAATTAGCAACAACTATTAGGCAATTAAAATTGCAATAAAAATAATATTTATGTTAATTTTTGAAATTAAGTAATAATTAATTTAAAAAGGGCATAATTAAGAATATATCAACTTAATTACCATCCAAATGATATCTAAAGGCCAAGATTAGTATCTTAGGGGTTTCAAACAATTATGATTAATATTGTAACCTATCAAATTTTAACAATTAGGCCAAATAACCCCTAAAACACTATATTAGAAATATTAACCAAGATTAATTAATCCTCCCTAAAATCATACAAAAGTGGCGAAATTTGCTAGTTAAAGAGGCTAAGTAATTGCATTAATTTTTAATCCTAAATCATTAACAAATATCATCAATAGTGTTTAGATTTTTCCAACCCAAATCAAAGGTTTGGATTAAAACTAATAAAGCTAAATCCTAAGGCTTTAATTAAGTATCATAAAGTGTAATCCTTGTGAAATTAGAATTAACCAATGAGGGGGGTTTCTTCTAGATGGATTGAAAACACAATTTGAGAGAGAAAAGGGGGAGGGAGTACACGGTTCTTCATTAAAAATCAGAATTGAAAAGTGAAGTAATTAGTTAATTAAATTAAACAATGATAATTAAAGCACATGCATGTCTTAATCAAAGAAGAAAATGGTGCACTTCACATAAATGCAATCAATGAAGTGAAGAGGATAGAGTTTGAGAAAAAGGAGAGAGAAAAATGTGTAATTAACCATTGGGATTAATTCAAGACACAAGTAAATGAGAATCTATACAAAATAAATTGTAACTTGAGATACGTTAATCATAGATCAAATATAAGGATTTATTATGAACAATCATATTTTAAGCTTAGATTTGGTTATCTCCAAAATCATTTTCTCAACTTTTGGGATTAATCCTAAAATGATTAAAGGGTTAGAAAAGACTCCTAATGAGGTCATGATTTTTGAAATAAAAAGATTAATGAAGAGACTTGATGAAACTTTAAAATAACCTCTAAATGTATTTTTGCTTAGTTGGTAATCAACTCTTAAATTCATCTAGTTAAGGACACTAAGAGTAACTAGGAATTGAAGCATGAAATTGGAGAAATAAGGGGGGGGGGAGGGGGAGACGAATTACTTGGCTTGTAAAAGGGGTAGGATGATTTGTTTAATATTTAATTTAGGACACATGCAAATTAAGACATTTATGGAGGGAGCAAAAATGGAAGAGATAAGGGTACTTACTTGGACTTTTGGGGTAAATGGAAGAGGATAGAGTTGTATGAGAGAGGGAGGACGGTGGGGAGAAGGAGTGGTGAGGATGTGAGGTTTTTATTTAACCTAGATCCAAGGGATGAGAAACAAGATGAGGAAGTTCCATTTAACTACCAAAATGCCACACCAATTTACTATAAATAGTGGGCTTTGGCCTTCACAAATTCTCACACCAAAGCAAGCTTAGTAATCTGATATAGAGAGTGAAAGTGAGAGTGAAGAGTCTTGGAGAAGGATGAGCAAAGTTCTTGGATATCTGTGATCGCATTTCGACCGTCAAACGTACCGTAATCATCAACGAAGGTACGTTCGCTGCGTACTGTAACACTGACTCTAATGCTTATAGTATGTTCATATATGATAGTTGTATTCATAAACTAAGATGCGGTCTTGATTCATTACTTACATGTTCAGCTTTACACGGGTTATAGTCTTATTAATACCGTTGAGTTTTCCTAGCGCTGAGGACACGTTTGATCGTGGCATTGGTGCATAGTGCAGACCGGGATAACATGCATACTGCAGGGGTTGTGTATTGTTATTTCCTTACATATTTGATTATGTACTTCATACATCTGTTATGGGTTTTTGTAGTGATTATTGCTGAAATGTCATGAATATCTGTCATACATATATTACATAAGCATGAGGTTAACCGTTACCTGAGGTCCGATGGGCATTGATCCTCATTCTTAACTAATAGTTAGGAAATGATCATGGATCAGAGAAGTTACCAGTGGATGGAGCCGTATAAAGGCACTGATGGACGGAGTCGTGAGGAGGTACCGGTCAAAGCAGATGCAGGAAGAAGGTTAACAGAGACTACCTTCTGGCATGAAACTAATAGGGTTACTTCAAATCATTTGGTGCTTAAACTAGAAAGGGTCGTCTATGTGGTTCAGTCAATCAGTCACCGTGAATTCGGGGAGACTCCCACTAGACTTTACCCAGCCTGGCCAAATGGGTTGATTTAACTGTGTTAGGTTCTATGCCCCAAGTCAAGAAATGACTCGGTCTAAAAATGTATAGTTACAATGTAAATTCTGTAATTATATAAGTCCTGTATCACATAAATATTCCTTCGGGAAATTTTTAATATACTAGTATACGTCGGGCATCAGCATATGCCTAAGTATTTTATATCAGTTACTCGTTGTTCAAATTTTTAGTACATACTCTCCGTTTCTGCAACACGCTGAGTTGTAGCACCTCAAAACTCTGACGATTTTTATAAAATCACGTGTCACCGGCACGATTTATGATACGGAACTTGGGGTGTTACAATATGCAAAAGCTTGCTCATCATTTTGAATGGTCCGAATCTAATGATTGGAGAATTCAAATCAAATTTAATGGTCCAAATCTAATGATTGGGGATACTCATCATTTTGATGAGCACCTAAATAAGTTCAAAATGTCTGGTTTCACAGTCTAAATATGACTCTAACTATCTTGTTGGGCCTTTATCTATAATAAGATATAGATTTTACTTTCCTCAAAGTAATAATATTCATTTCTTTACCATCTCCTTCTTCTCTTCTTCTTTTGTGTGTGTTTGAATGTTTATTATTAATGTCAATATTAATGGACTAAATTTTATAAGGAGATGGTATTTATTTACCGGATTAAATTTATAGTGGCTTTTCTTTTTTGGATTAGAGGTGATTCCAATCCAAAAAACACAAAGTGATAAATCAACAATTAAAAAAGAAACTAGGGAGATACTTGAAGAATAATAGTTTTCCCAAAAACAAATAAAAGAAAGAGTTGCTACCTTTGGCTTGGTCATCGTTACCAAACTTTCCAACCAACGTGGCCTTTCCGGATCTTGGTAGACCCGTCATCTCAAGAGTAGAAGGTCCTTCACGAAGGACCTCCATCTTCAGAGACGTTCCAACTAGCTTATCTTCTTCTTCCTTTTCCTGGATCAGCTTTGCTATTTCTTCTCTTGGCTGATCCAAGTGATCTTTAAAGTTTTTGATCTCTTCAACTAACAAAGTGGAATCCTTCCTGAATGCTTGGAGTTTTGATCTACTCTCCTGAGTCTTCTCCATCATTTCAAAGGATTTCTTCAACGGCTCTTGAAGCACCACGTCCACATCAGCTCCTTCAATTAGTTTTGCAGTACTCTCTGCCATTGCTAGCTTCTTTCTTTTGTTCTCTCAATCTGAAACAACAAAACCAAATCAAATTATGAAAGATTTTTTTTCTTGTTTCTTTTTTAATTTTCGTTATTATATTTTTGCCAGAAACAAGCATATATATAGCCCCGACTGATACTGCTTCCCGGAACCCGTAGTGACGAAGAGGGGAGAGATACTTCCACAGCCTTGCCTCGGAATGTCCAACCAAAACTTACGGTACATAGTGTAAGACTCCAACTAACTCAAAAAAATTCTCTCGTTTCAAATATTAGACATAGTTGGACTGTTTTCGTAAAGACAACTCAGGAGTGGGGATATGTAAAGAACTTGGCAGTATGAAAAAAGACAACTCTTGGGTCATGTAAAATTAAAAAAGACAACTCTAGGGTTATGTAAAGAACTTAATTGGTAGTATTATTTAACTACCTGCTGTTTGATTCTCTAGCTATCCGCTTTTGGTGGCACATCACAAAGATGGTGAATGTGGGGAGATGGTGCACATGAAATTGTGGGAGGTGTTGTTCCTGAATTAAGCGAGACCCCTATTTTAACTAGAGTTTTTGAGACATCAGAAGAAGCTTATGCTTTTTATAATGCTTACGCAAAAGGTAAGGGATTCAGAATACGTAAGCAATACCATAACAAAAGTACAATTACAAAACAACCATATAGGTGGAATTATGTGTGCTCGAAGCAAGGTGTCATGAGACTAGAAGATAAAAGAATTGATGTTGACAATGTCAAAAGACAAAGGGATACAAGGACTAATTGTTTGGCGATTTTATAAGAAAAGTTGGTGGATGGCCTATGAAAAGTGGAGAAGTTCAATGATACACAAAATCATCCATTGATTAACACTCCAACAAAGGTGAAGAAGTTTCTTTCTCAGAATGAATTGAGATGCTTGGATTTGACAAAAAAAATCTATTGTTTCTAAGCTTTATCAAGAGGGTTTAACATCTTCGAAAATCTCAAAGGTTATGAGCGCTATGAACAAAGAGTTTGATCTTACTCCAGTTCAAATCAACGATATTATATCCATCCAACGAAAGAATAATGTGGGGCGAGAATGTCAGGGCATCATCAAACACTTTCAAAGGAATTGAAGTCCATGGTTGATGGAGCATTTTATTTTGATATGGATTTAGCAGAAGATGGAACATTAAGAAGCATATTCTGGGCAAATGGTAGGTCAAGAGCTACATATTCTTATTTTGGTGAAGTCCTTGTCTTTGGTGTGACTTATAAAACAAACAAGTTCAAGTTTCCTTTTGCTCCTTTTGCAGAGGTCAATCACCATGGACAAACAATTTTATTTACTGCTGCTTTGTTAGAAGATGAAACAGAGGCAACATTTACATGGTTGTTTGAACAATCTCGGACATGTATGTTTGACAAGTCTCCTGTTACTATTATCATTGATCAAGATAAAGCTATGAGAAAAGCAATTGCCAAGATATTTCCAGGAGCACAACATCGTTTTTGTGCTTGGCATATAAAGAAACATGTTATGGAGCATAGTCAAGCACTATGTGCACAATTTAAAGATAGTTTTGATATTGACTTCTGTATGTGGTACAAAAGTTGAAACATTGATGAGTTTGAAGGAAAATGGGAAGTATTGAGGACTGAATATGATATTGAAACAAATAATTGGTTGGCTAACATGTATGTTTCATGTTATCATTGGACAATGGCATACTTGAAAGATACACTTTTTGCAGAAATGACCACAAGTGGCCGAAGTGAGAGCATCAATGCATTTTTTGATGGATATGTCAACTCTAACATAATGTTAAATGATTTTGTCATCCAGTATAACAAAGCAATCAAATCTAGGAGGGGATGCGGAGGAAGATGAGGATTTCAAAACTAGAAATACAAAAGCAGTTTTGGAGACTAATCATCCTATTGAAGCAATAGTTGGATAATGGTACACAAGAAAATTATTTCAAATTTTCAAAAAGGAGTGGAAGGCTGCCATACTTGATTATTTTCATGAAAAAATTGCAACAAAGGAAAACCTTATTACGTACTGGGTGGGGTCTCCTGAAGTTGATAAAGAATGGTGAACAATTGTCGAGTACCATTTGACATAAAGCTTCACAGCTCAATGTTCTTGTGCAAAGTTTGAGACTATGGGGATGTTGTGTAAACATATTCTACTCATTATGAAGAAGAAACAAATAATGACCATTCCCGAAAAATGTATCTTGTCTAGATGGACCATGAATGTAAGCTATAAGGCTAAAAATCTTATATCCATTCATGGTGAAACAAATCCTAATGAAATTAGTGCATTGTCTTTGTGGTCGATTCATTCGAAGTGAAGTATGGCTATTTCTGAAGCAAGAGATTCTATTTGTGAGATTAAAAGGTTTGATGCTATGGTTGCTGAATTTTTGCAACAACAGTTGGAAAGATAAAGAAAGAGAGGTGAAGAGGAATTAGTTACCCAAACGATTCCACAAGCTTCACTCATTAATGATGTGCGTGATCCCACTCAAACAATCAAAACTAAAGGGCGTTCAAAGGTTGCTTCACGAACAAAATCAAGCATAGAGTTGTCGACAAAACAACAAAAAACTTGCAGTTATTGTCAAGGGAAGGATCATAATAAAACAGGTTGTCAGATGCTAAAGGTACTTGTTTCTAAATTTTCTATTTATGTTTGTGATTTCCTTTTTAAACTTGATGAAAATTTTGTGAAGTTTCATTTGTAGATGGAAGTTGCAAGAGAGAAGCAAAAAGAATAGTAGCGATAGCACATATTTTCATGGTTTTATTTTGGTAAGAACTTATTTTTGATGAGCCATTTTCATGATTATATTTTTAAGTATAACATTTCAATGTATGTTTGTACTTAAATACTTAATACTTTTTTTACTTATTTTTCAAGAAATATTTTGGGGCATTTATGGTTTCATTTGTATATGGACAAGTTAATACCAGAATTTCGCAATCTTTTTGTAGGGCAATGTTGGTTGGCGAAGTAAATACTAGAAGTACTGTGGGTTTCAAATGTATATGGAGAAGTATTTTGTGTATATACAATCATTATGATATGAGTTTTTTTGGTGACTTTCATTAGATTTGATAATCAAATGTAAAGTCAACTTGCTGATTTTTGATTTGTACAAAAGAACTTCAATGCATACAGCAAGTATAATATATTAAAGTTAGAAATGAATGAAGTTGCTCAAATTGTAATTGCTCAAACTAAAATTGCTATCAACTATGCCCAAAATGAGTAATAGCTAATACAATTACAAAAGTCATTATACATATCAATTAACAATTAGCTTCATTAATTTGTTTAGCCCAAAAAAGGCATTAAATAATTACAAGTTTCCAATTCATCTATGACAGCTTTGATTGATAATCCAGAATTGGCAATCACCATCCACTGCTCTATAATCAAGTAAAACCAAGCTGCAATTCTTCTCTTGATCAAGCCATACATTATTCATAGAGAGTCTATAGAGAGCAAAGTCATCAGTATGTGTCTGCTGTCAATTGCACCACAACAAGTAGAAAGGCCTTGTATATTCTCAAACTTGGACTTTATCACTTCCATGGTTGTTTCATGTTGAAGGCCAACAAGAGTATACCATATATCTAAATCATCATCTAGGTCCTCATCAGAATCTGGCATCTCATCATCTGAATCACGAAAATATATAATCTCACCTATGGTAGAATCCTCCTTTTTACCACTTGAAATGGGTGTTGTCTCATTGCTGCTCTCTTCAAGTGATCTTCTGCCATCATAAATTTGTATTCATCTACCATTTCCTAGAAGAAAAAAGAGTATAATATGATATACATCATGGAAACATCTATAAGAAAAGGAACAAATAGATATATTTCATACCTTGGTGTTCGAAAGGAAGCAAAACCTTTGCCCTGTCAATTTTCTCCTTCTCTGATAGCTTGACATTGAATTATACCTGTCGAAAAAAAAAAACATCATGTTTTTTCTAATTATTTATTTACAGTCAATGACAAGAAATCAACTTCACATCATAAAGCATTTCTTGCTCGGTCTCTTTTGAATCTCCTGACATTTGGTTGTGACTGTATGTATACATGTATACATATACTCTGGTATCAAAAGTATCTTCATGCCTGTATTCCATTCACATCATGCTTGTTATCAATGTCTTCAATAGTTATAATTTGAGAGTGATCCATCATGGAGAAAAATCTCCATTCTGCAAAATATTATATTTCAAGAATTAGCTTGAATTTTGATGCATGAAAAATCGTAAATAGGATACCATTCTAAAAAGACCACTTGGTTTACCATCCTTGTAAGTTAGAAATCATGACAGGGATATAATGTAAGCACACAATTTCAATGAAACAGTAAGAAATTAATCCAGTTCACCTATTGTGATTTATATTTTCCCTTTTATTCAATAGGGCAAAAGTTCAAACAAAACAAAAACAAATAAACGTTGTGATTTGATAATATACCATGTCAACTTTCTAGCAAATTTCAAGCATCTTCAACAATTTATTTTAAATTGAAAAAGAAAGGTAAGGAATTTTTGATACGAATATGGCAGGCTCGTTTTCAATGTTCCACAGAAGTTCATTTGCTTCTTCATTCAATTCAACCTTCATAGGTGGCCCCCCAAAACTCATATGATTTTATTCCATCAATTTTTTTGTCAAATTCATAGCCGGCTTCTGAAACAACAAATAAATGCATAAAACAGAAAAACGAAAGCCCATATATAAAGCTAAGAGATAGACAAAGAAAAAGAATTTCAAGGAAATAAAGCATGATAAAAGTCAAAAACGAAAAACTACAGCTGAGGCAGAGAATAGAAAGAACAAAAAATGACACCGAAAGCAGGGCAAAGGAAGAGACAACTAACCTGGTGGTGGAGCGAAACAGTGGTGAATGTGACAAGATACTTCGAAGCCAAGAACACCCAAGAAAAGGAAAATCAAAAGGGACTTCAACAGAGTATTCAAGGAAGAAAACCCATTTATCGTGAGCAAGATTTCAACTCCATGGAAGAGAAATCAAACGTGATTTGCATGTGCAAATTGCAAGTTTAATATGAAAAGACAAAGAAAGTAGAAAAGCAAATACAAAGAGAGCAAGAAATAGAATAAAAGAGGGTTTAGAGTAAAATGATGTCATTTCATGTCGCAAGAGAACTTTTTTTCACCTGTCGAGCGCGCATAAGAAGTATAAAATAAAACCTTTTTTTTTTTTTTATAAAAAGTATAAAACCCTTGATTAAACCATGGGATGAAACATAAATTAAAAGGTTGAAGTATACATTTGGTCTTTTATGTTTGCCTCTGGTATTATTTTAGTCCTTTAAGTTTGTAAAGTACATGTTTGATCCTTAATGTTAACACCGTTAGTCCCACTTAACGGAAAATACTAACTCAACAATTTTAAATGATGATTGTGCAATTAAATGTTGATCAAACATGCTTTTAATATGTTAGTATTTTAATAAATTAATATTTTAAATCCTATTAATTGAAAAATATTTAATTTTCTTCGACAAAAAAAATATATTTAATCTTCACAAATTGTAAAAAACCACAAAAAAGTCCGTGAATATTTTTTTTCAATTAATAGGATTTAAAATATTAATTTATTGAAATACTAACATATAAAGATTTTTGGTCGCGTTTAATTGAGTCAGTATTTTCCGTTAAGTCGATTAACGGTGTTAGTATTAAGGAATCAAATGTGCGACTTTACAAATTTAAGAACTAAAATGATATCCGGCGCAAAACATAAAGGATTAAATATATACTTTAGCTTAAATTAAACCCAAACAAGCTTATGAGGACAAACTAAGCGGCCCATAACAATAATGCTCTCAAATGAAACCTAAGAATAATTTCGGGGAAAAAAAAAACTTTTAAGTCCAAGATAGTTTCTTTTTTCTTTTTTTGATATGTAGTCCAAGATAGTTTCTGAAAAACAAAATGCTCAAAAAAAACAACACGGACCCAAAATCTGAGCCCAAACATTAATTTTCTAGAAATTAATGAAACTGTTAAACCGAAGACACCGGCCCAGGAAAAATGAGTATATTTATTTATTTATTTAAAGTAAATGAACCTGAAATAAAAGGCCTAGTCGTCACTGTTTTTTTTTTTTTTTGATAATAGAAAGTTTTGGAGGGGTTCGACATCAGTCCCCCACCAAGGCTGACGGCCGCTCTATGAAGACTTACGACTTACGAGATCGCCTACCAAAGCGAGCCCCAATGACGACGAAGGATCGAACCCACGACCCAAGCGCCTAATCCCGATCCCTTATCATCTATATCAACTCACATCGGCTAGTCGTCACCGTTGTCCCGAACGCTGAACTGTAAATTAGATAATTTCCAAAAACAAAACAAAAACCAAAAACGAAATAACAGTCTCGGCCCAGGAATTCCTTGTTTTTTTTTAAAATAATAATAGAAAGGCTAGAAGCCTATATTACAAATAAGGAAAATTACACTACAGAGGAATTAAATCTCAAACATTCTCAGTCTACCCAATTCCTTAAATAGCCAAGACACTCATCCAAAATAGCGAAGAAGAGATGCCCATTTTGGCTAATCCATCTGCTACACTATTACAATCTCTAGAAATAACTCTCATATCAACCTGCCAATTCAAGGCCATCAACTCTCTAACTTTCTAACCAAATTACTACAAGTATTACAAGCAGAATCTAAAAATCATATTAACAACATTATCAACATCATATTCAAGAATAATCTTCTTACAACCCAAATCCCAAGCCATTCAAGAATAATCTTCTTACAACCCAAATCCCAAGCCATTTGCAAACCTTCTATCCCCGTCCATTCTTCGCAGTATTAGGTTGGCATTCACCAATCCGTTTCGTAAATCCTGCAACCCAGATCCCCAAGTGATTCCTCAACACACCACCACATCCAGCCTTAGAAGATTGAATAGCTCGCACCCGATCCCAGGAATTCCAAATTGATTTTCTTTTTTTTTTTTTGCCCACCCGGTTCACCGGAGCTTCACCCCGACTAATCTGGATCCGACCCGCGTCGTGCATCTGGCTTTGGTGGGAGAGTTCCAACAGGGGTTTTTTGTATTCACAGCGCCGAACCCGAGACCTTACTTAAGCGACACAAGCCACTTACCACTTTAGCCAACCCTCGTTGGTATTCCAAATTGATTAAGGACAAAAAAATAAACCAGAAGATCATAAAACATGAGGCCCGGAATACTTTTTTTTTTTTTTTACAAAAACATATAGGTAACCATAAATCCAAACCCGCCTGGCCCAAATTGCGAACCCAGTTCACAGTTACTTAATGAAACGTTGTCGTTTCACGCACATGAGGATGGCTTACAGCCATTAGCCACAACGGCGTCGTTTTGGTGTAACCAGAACGCACCGTTTGTAATCATCTTCCCCGGTACACTCCGACCTGATCCATTAGTTGGACGCCGACCCGATGGAGATCGAGACAGCCGCTGGTCTTGCATAATGCAGGTGACTTTTTCCGGTAACCGTAGCTCTGTTTCCGGCGTTTTCAAGAAACGATTTGAGCGCCATAATCACGTCGCAAACAATTTCGAAATATGATGCTCATAATAATTTGACAGATATGTACCAAGATTCAACAAAGATCCGAAAATTTAAAACATGAATAGAGAGGTTATCGAAGTCGCGACGGCGACCATGGAAGAATCTGAAAAGCAAACATACACTTGACAAGCAACCTCAAAGGAAAGAACCTAGGTCAAAGGGATTACAGAGATTTCCGACGTCGTTCCTGATGGCTTGAACGGTGACCTTTATGGCAGCAGGCTCACAAACTCAGAGAAGCATATTCGAACAACAAACACAACAAAAAATTCCAAGATTCAAAGAGAAGAACTTAGATTTTTGAAAACCAAAATTGGAACGATGATCTTTGGTAGTCAAGAATTTGCAGTGCAGCGCAAAAGAATCCTCTCTTCAAGGATGATCTCATCAAAACAATCGCCAAAAAACCCCATAATGAAAACTTTCATTAGGAGACTCAAAACTAAACGCAATAATAGTAGTCCTTCAAAGGTGAGGGAGATTATATGAACATGAACAACAATGCATATGGACAAAAGCAAAATAAATCACGCTCGCAATCTCACGCTCACAAACCAATCATGCATTCAAGACTAATCTTAAAATCGAAAAAAAACATGTATTCAAAAGAACCCAGATTAAGATTAACATGCTTCAAGATCGCGATCAAAAATGAGTTGCGATATTTCAAAAAAAAAAGAAAAATCTCAACAGATTACAACGACTGATATTTTAGAATAATGCACATATACATCAGATCTCTAAAGCCATCTCTACGAACAGGGTTTGTAAAAGAGAAAAAACAATATCAATCAAGAATGATTAGAACAATAATATTATCGTCATGATAGAATCGAAGATCTCAAACAATCAACAAGATGCATTATATATGTTCAAAAAGGCGTCGAAGATTTGAGCATGAGAATCAAGTAGATGGGCAGAAAGCAAAATTTGTATCGATCAAAAATTACTATCATGTTATTCCTCTAGAAAATAAAAGTACAAAGGAAACTTAGTGGATGGAAAACCCAATCCTTGGCCCTAGCGGGAAGGATCACTTTAGTCCAATCAGTAACATCACAGGTTATAAACTTTCAAATGCAACATGAAAACATTCCAGGTAAAGTTTGTGATGAGATTGAAAAACTCCAAAGGAACTTCATTTGGGGTTCAAATGGGGTGAAGAAGAAATTACACGCCATTAGCTGGGAAAGAGTATGTAGGCCTAAGGATGAAGGAGGTGTAGGTACAAGGAGATTGAAGGGGATGAATGATGCTCTAGTAGGGAAAATTGTATGGAACTTATTAGCCAAACCTAAAGGATTGTGTTCTAAAATCCTGAAAGCTAAATATGGAAGGGGTGCTAATTGGTTAGCTGAGTGCACTGTGAAGCAACATGATTCACGCTTATGGAAAAATGTTGCTAGAATATGGCCTGAAGTTGTTAAGGGTATTGGATGGGAAGTTAGTGATGGTAGGAGTGTGAAATTTTGGGAGGATAGATGGTTGAATGAGGTTGATAAATTGGGGAACTATTTTATAGGGGAGTTGAGAATGTTAAATCTAGCTCTCACTATAAATCAAACCTTAAGCAGAGAAGGGAATTGGAACTGGTCATGGCTTGAGGGGGTTCTACCGAATGAGGTTACTCAATTATTAAAAGCCATTCCCCCACCGTGTCATAAGGATGGTGACGACATAGTTGTATGGAGAGGGGGACATGGAAACGTGTTCTCGGTATCTCAAATGTATCAGCAATTGAGAGGAGATGTGAATATGGAGCTGGGGGCCATTTGGAAGGTGATTTGGAAGGTGAAAACCACAAGAAGGATTCAGGTATTTTGTGGTTGGCAGCACATGATCGGCTTCTCACGGCCGCTAGAAGAGCACGTATCCTGAGAGGTGCACTTACCTGTAGCAGGTTTTCTGGAGGAGTTGAAGACCTTGACCATGTATTGAGAAGCTGTTCGGAATCTCGTCGGATATGGCTAGCCTTAAAGGTGTTAAAGGTACGTCCACAATTTTTTTTACAGAACATAAGAATTGTTGGCTGTTAAATAATCTGCAAGCTGGAGAAGAATGGAGTATGGTATTTTCGGTGTGCAGCTGGATGATTTTGGGATGGAGGAACAAGTTATTATTTGAAGAAGGTTATAATATGCCTGAACGTCCTAAGTTTGTTATCCAAAATTATGTTAGAGAATGTGTTACCTCGTTAAACAGACTTGATGACCTTGGGTTGTTAAAGAAACCAAAGGAAATTAAATGGAATTTCCCGGAAGAGGGGTGGGTGAAACTAAATTTTGATGGCATTGCTAGAGGATGTCCAGGCTTGGCAGGTTGTGGAGGGGTATTGAGGAGGAGTGATGGTAGCTGGATTTGTGGGTTTGGCAGGAAGTTAGGACGATGTTAGGCTCTGACTGCTGAGATTTGGGGATTCGTACAGGGTCTTAGATTGGCACAGGGATGGGGCTTCAATAAGATCATTGCAGAAGGAGACTCAACGATGGCTTTACACATGATTAAAGATGCTTGGATTCAAGGAAGGGCCAGAGACAGAACTCTGAATGCATGGCTACGAGACAACAACAATGAGCTACAAATTTGCTTTTCTCAAATTCTGTGAGAAGGCAATGCTGTGGCAAATTGGCTAGCCAAGTATAGCTTTATTTGTATTGAAGATTTTACTGTTTTCGATTCTCCCCCAGCAGGGGTGGTAGATTTTTTGTACAGGGATATTGTGGGAGTTGTGTACCCACGGAATCTTGCACTACAAAAAAACACACGATTAATAGCAGTTAAAATGACATATTTGTAGCGGTTTTAGCCGCCACTGATGACATTTGTAGCGGTTAGGCCAACCGCCACAAAATCAACCGTGGCAAAGCCATTTGTAGCGGTTAAAAAAAACCGCTACTACATCCACCAAGACCGCTACTATATCTCAGCGGTTACAAATGACCGCAACTATTTGACACTAGACACTACTAGAAAATACACAAATAGTGACGGAATTTGCGACGGAAAAAAATCCGTCACAAATTTTCGCCTATTTCTGACGGAAATGATAATCCGTCTCAAATACAGGTGTTTTGCGACGGAAAATTATATCCGTCGCAAAAAAAAATTGCCTTTTGCGACGGCAATTGAGTTCCGTCGCAAACCTGGCCATCGGGTTCCCTTTTTGCGACGGAACATCAATTCCGTCGTAAAAAGCAATTTTTTTTACGACGAACTCATTTCCGTCGCCAAAAAAATTTCTTTTTGCGAAACGAAACGTTCCGTCGCAAACCGGCGGCCTTTTTGGCGCTGGATTCCCCACTTTGCGACGGAACATCAATTCCGTCGCAAAAAAGCAATTTTTTTGGCGAACTCATTTCCGTCGCAAAAAAATTTGCTTTTTGCGACGGAAACGGTTCCGTCGCAAACGGCGGCCTTTTGGCAGCTGGATTCCCCCTTTTTTGCGACGGAAATGAGTTCCGTCGCAAAAAATTGCTTTTTGCTACGGAACAAGTTCCGTCGCAAAATCGGGCTTTAATTCCTTCTAAAATCATTTCGCCGTCCGCCATTTCAATCTCCTCTCCACCTCTTACTCATTTCGTCGGTCTTCCTCTTCACCTCCGCCTCCCCGTCCCGCTCGTCCTCCGCGTCGGCCCTCCGCCTCTCCTCCAGCGTCCTCCGTCCTCCGTCCTTTGATTCCTCACTTTGTTTTCCTTCTAACGTCCCCTCTCTCCCTCTCATGTTATCTATTTGTTTATCCGAAGTGATTGTTGGTAAGCATTCATCACTCACCGTACAATTGAAGATGTTCATGTATTCCTCTTTCTACAATATAAAAGAATTTGTGTGGTGTGTGGTTCCTTCGTTTCTTCCTTTTTTTTTCGGTTTGATGCAAGGTTTTCTCGTGATAGATGAATATTGATTTTGTTTCTTCTTTTTTTGGTTAAATTTAATTCACCAATAATATAGAAAGTGTTTGTAAAAGAAATATACATAGCATAGTATGTAGTTGAAATGTGTCAAAGGTAAGGTAACTAGTTTCATTGATGTAGAAGGCATGTGAATTAAAATTTCATTGCCACAAAAAGTTCCTGTTGCTTGGTTAGGTTTGGCCATAATTAAATTATATAAAATTATAGATGTGAACTAGGGAAGCCATATTGTAGAATTTAAGAAATTATTATTATTATTATTATTACTATTATTATTAGAAATTGTACAAACTTAATTTATTATTAGAAGAGAAGAAATTATAATAACTATTTTTTTATTATATGCAGATTTTGTTCTCGATTTGTACATTGTCGAACCTTTTTTTTTTTCTTGTTATATGTTAAATTTCTGTATAATATATAATCTTGGTAGTTAGAGATATTTTATGATCTAATCGGATTATGGAATTGGAATTTTGTAATTGTTTTTTTGTTTTATAATGCCTAGATATTAGGATCTTCCTTTTATAATTCTTAGTTATTAGGATATGCCTTTTACAATTCCTAGATTTTAGAATTTGCCTTTTATAATCCTAGATATTAGGATCAGCCTAAATCGATCGATAGATTATAGAATTTGAATTTTGTAATTGCTTTTCTGTTTTATAATTCCTAGATATTAGGATATGCCTTTTATAATTCCTAGATGTTAGGATCGGCCTTTTATAATTCATAGATGTTAGGATTGACCTAAACAAATCGGTAGAGTATCTACATATATGTATAAAATCTTGAAGGCATATAAATAATAAAAATAAAAAACTCAAAGGATTTTGTACATTTCTTTTTTATTTCATAATTTTTTATATAATTTTTTTTTAGGAATCGAGTTTTACGACGGAATGACCATACTGGTGCATCAAACACAGGAGATTATGAAGCATATGCAGATTCTACTTCAATCCCTAGTGAAGGACAAGAGTGACCATACTTTCTTGTTATGTTTAGACTTTTTTTTAGTACTTCTTGTTCGCAACATTATTATTTATATTTTTGTCTCTATGTAAACTCTTTATGATTGTTATTATATATTTTTATGGTATACATCTTTTTTGTCTATTTTTTTTATGTAATTTTTTTAATTTTTTTAAAAAATATTGTTTAAAAAAAAAATTCAAAAAATTTTAACATTTGCGACGAATTTGGGTATCCGTCGCAAATGCAAAATTTGCGACGGAAATAAAATCCGTCGCAAATCCCAAAATTTGCGACGGATACCATATCCGTCGCAAATTGCGACGAGAGATGCATTTCCGTCGCAAATTTGCGACGGAATTGGTATCCGTCGCAATTTGCGATGGATTTCTCCAATTCCGTCGCAATTGCGACGCTTCTTTTTGCTACGGACAAAATCCGTAGTGACAAATTCCGTAGCAAATTGATTTTGCTACGGAAAAGACCTCTTTTGCTACGGATTTTTTCCGTAGCAAAATCGAATTTTCTTGTAGTGAGACGTCCACCTTGTTGGAACATTAGTGTCGGTTTCGAACCGCTACAAATTGAGAACGATCACATTTGTAGCGGTTACTAAACCGCAACTAAAAATATTCAAAAATAGCGCCAACAATTTGAAAATATTTTGTAGCGGTTATATGACCGCGAAAAATATTCCCTCGTAATTTTGGGAAAAATTTTGTGGCAAATATTTGTAGTGGTTTGTAACCGCTACAAATAATTCCCGCCTTTTTGGGGAAATTTTTGGCGGCAATTTCTTTTTGAAATTTGTAGCGGTTAAAAACCGCCACAAAATATTCCCTTATTTTTTGTTTTTTTTTTTCCGTATGCTTTATTTCCATTATTTGTAGCGGTTCATTAACCACTACAAACCAATGAAATTAAAAAAAATTAAGTAATTAAATTAGTTAAATATTGTTTAGGCAATAATAATTAATATTTTAGATAAAAATAACTTATATTAAAATATAATATTTCATTATATAAGGTTAATATATAATAGAAAAGAATGAGAATGAGAATCGGAATGAGAATGTGGTAGAAAGAATGTGTTAAATAAAATATAATTACTTGTATAAAAAATGTGTGTGAATGTGAATCGGATAGAAAATCGAAACAAAGTGTCAAAAAATACGAAATTCATATGCAAAATAACAAAAGTTAGTATAAGTATATGGTAGAAAATAAGCATTAGATTTGATGTGGTTCAACAACACTTACCCCCTTTAAACACTTAAGATATTCCAGAAAACGTGAGTAAATACTGAGAGACAAGGTAAGTAGGAGTGAAGCAAATTAAATGGGGTTGGGTGGGGGTATTTATTACGATAGGTGTGAATTATTTTGTAGCGGTTTATTTGCCATTTTTTTGTAGCGGAATTAATTTGTAGCGGTTTGTGACACGTATTTTGTAGCGGTTCTAACTTGTAGCAAGATTTTAGGTTTTGTAGCGGTTACATAACCGCTACAAAAATTATTGTTTTTTTTTAAATATTATAGACTAACTATATATGGCATAATCTGTTCTCTCATTCTTCGTCACCATCCCTACAAAGAAAGTTTGGATAAAATGTTACCTGTGAGTTGAATATGTTTAAACACAAATAAAACTTTGGTTAAATGTTATTATTTCATAAAACGTATATTTAAAAACATACCGAACTATAGGTAAATTGTCATCGCCGTCTGGGAAGAAGTTTTCAAAACCTGGTCGGTTGGAACGGCTCATAATCATAGGCGACATTATCACCATCGTCCATATCGTAAAGGTCCCGAGGCTTTAAGTGAACCACCATATTCCAATTCACGTGCCTCTCATCGGTGACATAATAAACCCGTTGGGCCTCGGAGGCAAGAATATACGGCTCGTCATCTTCGCATTTACACCCGGTGTGAATAGGCCGGGAGAAATTCACCGATGTGATGCCTAAGTCGTCAGTTGTGAGTCCCCTAGGCATTGTCGTATTCGTCCACGAACACTTGAACAACGTCACGGGAAAAATGCCTTGGTAAGTTATCCCGACCACATCAAGCAACTTTCCATAATATGGGACGTCACCGAACTGCATGTTCCGTCACTACGCTCGCATAACTCCTCATCCCAAACGTGCCATATACACCCGAGTTTTGGGTCGGCAATCCCCGATCTCGTGAAACAAGTGCAAAACTTGAAACCATTGACATTGTATCTTGTAAATCTTTGGGCGTGGTCAAGCGGGCCGAGTGCGAGAGCTCTAAATTCCGGTGAGTGCGGGTTGTGGTCATTCATTATTCTCCTCCCCGAACCAACCGGCGAATTCTCTGTGGACCTTTCTATCAATTTCGGATGATGTCTACGTACGGATCCTCAGCTGACGCTTCACATAACTCCTGAATTCCCTACAATTAAAGGTGCGATGACGAGCATTAAATGTTAGTATAAACTGAAAGGAAATATTTAAGATAACAAATATGTGTATATATATATATATCTGTGTGGAATCCTTACTGAACGTACGGTTCAACTTTAGTGCAATTGATCAAGACATGTCTATGTGCTTGAATCTTCTCAAGTGCCGTGAGTTTGAAGTTCTCACTTCCGCCAACTGGTTTACCAACACGAGGGACTAATAACTCTGTTCCTAATGGCTCTGGATCAGGAAAATCGTCAACACGAGGCGGTCGGTTGAATGACGTCTCGATGTCATCAAAGTACCTGGAACAAAAATACAAGACCTCATCCCCAATATAGCCTTCTGCTATTGAACCTTCTGGTCACGCCTTATTCCTCACGTAAGACTTTAGTTTCCCAAGAAACCTATAAAGTAATGAAGGGAAAATTTCGATACATCAATGGTTAGACGTGAGACTAGGGAGTAATGCTAAAGTAAATAATTTTAAATGAGTACCTCTCAATAGGATACATCCATCGGTAGTGAACCGGGCCGACAAGCTTTGTTTCGTGAACAAGGTGTACTTGTCGGGTGAATCATGACCGTGAAAAATGACGGAGGAAAGATCATCTCTAAATGACACGGCGTAAGAATGATTTTCTCGTTGCGGTGGTCGAGCTCCTCCACGATCAAAACCTTGGAACACAACTTCCGAAAGAAAGTACAAAGCTCCACCAAAACGATCGACACATCCAAAGTGGTGATAATTGAATATTTTATACACTTATTTTTATCTCTTGATTAATAATTTAGGACTTTTTAGTTAATAAATAATGACTTTTATACTTATTTGGGCTTTGGGCCTTTGATTATATTTTAGCCATTTTTATTAATTAAATTCCAGTTTTACATTGCTTCACTAATCTTACCATAACTATTGAACCAGACATCGGATTTGCCTCATTTTTGTTTCATAGTTCAGATGATTCAGAGAGCTATAATTGTTATGAAGACATGAAGGGCACATTCGGACAAGAAGACGGTCGATTTTGAAGCAAAAGTCAGATGTTTTATTTGGGCTCGAATTTGTGACTAAAGCCCATTCTGTATTATTTTCTGTTTTGGGCCTGGATTATTGATTGGAGCCCCATTTCGTTTTCCAATTTAGGTTAAGTAAGGCAGCAGCCACAAACACTTCCCATTCACGTTTTTATTCTGTTTGGTGGATCAAAATAGAGTTTTTCAGATTCTTTGAAATGTTCTTCGTGTTCTTCGTGTTCTTCATGTTCTTCGCGTTCTTCGTCTGTTCTTCGATTTTCCCAGCCATGTTCGGCTAAACCTTCGTGGTTAACCCAACGTTGAGGATTCCATGATTCATCCGGAGAACTCGTACTTAATCGGTAACTTTACTCGTTTCGTTTTCATCTTATCGTATCCGATTTAAAATAGTTCGAATATTAGATTTAATATTCGGTTTGGTTTATCCCAAGGACGAGTTCGAACTAGGATAGAGTGTTGCTTTGTGCGATTGCACAGTGAGACGCCATGTTGTTCGGACAGATTCTAGACGATCGTCTAGTCGAGGGATTTCTGACGACGCAGAGATTTCGGTTCGTCCGGGGCCAAACGCGAGTTCGTTTATATTTCGTTCAATGAAGGAAGTTTCGGAATCTAAACGTTGGGTTGATCGTTTTAATCTACTTCAATCTCGTTTTTATCTCGTTTCTCGCATATTTCAGATCTATTTCGGTTTGATTTCGTTTTAATCTATTTCAAATCAAAAACCCCAATTTTATTGTTGTTCTTTTTTTTTCATTGATTTAAACCCACTTGCAAATTCCTTGAGAGAAACGACCCGGGTTACATTATACGCAAATCCTTTCTAATCTGGTTATTTTGTGAGATGACGGCAAATCTCTGTCAAGTGGCAGCGTATTTTTGATGGCCAACGGAAGTAACTGTTGCATAAGTACATGTGAGTCATGACTCTTCAGGCCAGTAACCTTTCGAGCACACGTCAACACATCGTGAAATGTTGCTTGAATACCCGTCGGGAACTTTTATCTTCTTCAACGTTGTGAGGAAGATTTCCTTATTCGGTTTTGTCAGTGTGAATTTTGCCGGTTGAAATCTGTCATGCTCATCCGGCCACGCGTCTCCACGAACCCCCATGTCCCGTAAATCTTTCCTCGCTTGAAGATGATCTTTTGACTTTCCTGGTTCGTTTAGAATCGTGTACAACACATTGTCGCACACATTCTTTTCAATGTGCATGACATCCGACCGTGTCGGAGCAAATTATCTTTCCAATACGGAAGAGTGAAGAAGACGCTTACCTTCCGCCATTGCTTTGGGCGCGAGAACCGAAGCCCCGTAGTCTTTGTCCCGGCCTTTGCTGGATCGTCTTTATTCCCATACTCAACTTCAGCATCCACAAGCTGCTCTCTGATTTCTGCACCGGATAAATGCCTAGGAGGTCCTCTTTGCTCTTGTTGCCCATTGAAACGATTGCGTTGCAACCTAAACCTGTGCGTACCATCGAGAAACCGCTGATGACCCATGAAGCGGCACTTGCGACTGTGGGGGAAGGCGCACTGAGTCAGCGTCAAAATTGCACGTCGGACACGTAAGGCCAGTATGAACATTCCACCTCGATAATGTTCCCAGTCCAGGGAAGTCATTGATAGTCCACATTAACGCCGCACGCAAGTTGAACAGTGTCTTGTCGTGCGCGTCATACCTCTCGACGCCAACATTCCACAACTCCGCCAACTCCTTGATAAGCGGTTGGAGATACACATCGATGTCATTTCCGGGTGCCTTTTTACCTGGAATGATCATAGACATAATGAAGGAGCTCTGTTTCATACACATCCAAGGCGGCAAGTTGTAAGGTATCAAAACAACTGGTCTTATACTATAGCTTGTGCTAAGATTCCCAAAAGGATTAAAACCGTCGGTCGCCAAAGCAAGACGAACATTCCTAGGGTCCGCCGCAAAATCAGGAAAGTCTGAGTTGAACGCTTTCCAGGCTTCGACATCCCGTGGATGTCTCGAGTCTACCATCTTCGTTCTTGTCGCCTTCATGCCACCTCATATGCTCGACTGTCTTAGACGACATAAACGAGTCTTTGTAAGCAAGGTTTCAAAGGAAAATACCTTAAAATCTTTGCGGGTTTCTTCTTCGCTTCTTTCCCTTCCGAATCGTCCCGAACCTCGAAGTATGACACTTCTTACAAGTCTCCCTCGAGCATCCTCTCCCCATAAAGCATACGATCGTTGGAACATGCATCAATTTTTTCGTAGTTCGGGCCTAATCATTGATGATCTTCTTGGCCTCACGAAAGGTTGTGGGAATGTCCGCGTCGGGAAAGCATCTCGTAGTAATTCCAAAGAACATCGACATTGCCTTATTAGTGACCCCACACAAGCACTTGATATGATACAGTTTGATCAAAAAAGATAATTTTGAATATTTCTGACAACCTTGATACAAAGGACGATCACTCTCATCCATTAGGGCGAAAAATTCCCGAGCCGCATCATTCCCGAAGAAAACGGTTCGGACCACCGAACTTCTGCGGTGAAGTTGTCGTCTTGAACACCGAAAGCATCGTGAACAACTTCATTAACCGGATCATGTTCAAGTACTTGATTTGCTACTTGTGAGGTTTGAGGAAGGTGAGCCTCATATCTCATACCACGTTCGTCACCATGAACTTGCCGAATGTATATCCTTCGGGAAAGGTTTGATAAGAAGATGTTCCATAGCGCCTTCTCGCGTTTGCCACTTCTTGAACTTGCATCTACAACAAGGACACACAATCTTGCCATTAATGCTAGTGTGAGAGAAGGCGAAATCTAAGAAAATTTTCAACCCCGCTAAATATACAGGAGAACTGCGCGGTAGCTTGATCCATGACTTATCCATCTGTAGTAAACAAAGCTAGGATACACAATATAAATGTAGAGAGAATGTTTAATTACCTTCATAACAACACCTGATGTTTAAATGCAACATGGAAACAATTTGTAGCAGTTAAAAACAGCTACCTCAACCGGCACAAATTGCAAAAAAAAAAAATTAGTTGCGGTTTCAGAAACGCTCTACTAACCGCTACAAATGAGCAAATTCGAATTGAAAATCCCGCCAGAGTTTTGTAGCGGTTCTAAACCGCTACATAAACCGCCACAAATTGCAAAAAAAGTAGTTGCGGTTTGGGAAACGATTCACTAACCGCTACAAATGAGCGAATTCGAAAACTTTGTGGCGGTTTTTCGTTATAACCGCTACAAAGTTAATTATTTTACAACTCATTAGCTATAATAAATTTTACATTTGTACATAACATTATTAACCTAATATAAATGAAATATAAGTATTAAAATAGTCCTCGAATATATTAAAAACACACCATAGTCAAAGATAACAAATATGTAACAAAAAAATGTCAACCCGCCGCAATAAGATAAAAAAAAACAAAGATCCAACGGTTCAAAATAAAAACTAACTATTAGGAGCCTGATGATCAGGTCCTGTGGCACGACCAAAGGTAATCTCGTGCTCGTCTTCAACAGACGGAGGCGGAGGCGGAGGCGAAGACGAGGAGGAATCCTCGTAGAAGAATGGAGGGGAGGCTCGGGAGATGGAAACCGTCGTCGTGCATCAACTCACTCAAGGCACCAGCCATAGCACTCCCAATCTCCCTCTGACTCGCAGCCCAACGGTTGTACCTCTTTTGCATGCGTTTGTTCTTGGCATCTTGCGCGGCCTTCTGTGCAGAAACCTACTCGGCAACCTGCGCAGCAACCTTCACGGCAATGATGACATCAACCTCCTCCGGTGGTGGTGGCCTTCTCGAGCCAGAGGTGCCGGTATAAGAGCTGGAGGCCTTGCCGTATACCATGCTAGGCCTGGCGCCTAACCCCATACCCTTCACGCGGCCAGGATGCTCTTTTGGGCCCATAGCAGCTTTCAAAGGGGCTGTAGGATCCACAGACCCCTGTGACTCCGGGGGTTGCGATGCTCGTAGTTCAGCCTGCCTCTGCTCAATCCGGCCCGACGCAAAGATTTCGAAAAACATTAATCAAACAATTTAATTCAATTTAAATATACAACATTAACTATATAAATAATTTGTTTTTGTAACTTACTATGATGTCCTCTGCAGCATCAGAAGTCGGCGTCCCATCACGGTGTCTATGGGTGTGTGTGAACAACTACCCATAGTCCATCTCACGATTCTCCTCCCGAGCCTTCTCTTCCTGACAGAGGTAAAAGAATTAAACTTTATTATTTCAAAAACAAAACATTCGTCATTTAAAACTAAAATTAATTGATCTTTGAAAATACCAGCTCACTGTAGGTCACGGTGTAACATCCCATTTCCAAAAGCGGTATATATTTTTTTCATCGAGTAGAGCATCGGAGCAATTGAGTAAACGATACATTTATTCAAATTGCCGTAAGTCCGGGCTGATTTACAGAAGCGGTACATTGACCAAGAGTTTTCAAAATGAATAACAACAGAAGAAAGTCTTCAGCCGGGTCTCTGCGCAGCCTGCTCACTTTTCCCCTCGGTTCTTGGTTCTCCTAAACCTGATGCTATGATAAGAGCTGAGATCCAATTGCAATTTGGATCTCAGGTAACGGTTAACCTTATGCTTAAATACGACTACATATACACGACAACAGCAATCAATACAAAAAATGGTATTTTCTCGACAATACGCCGCAGCTGGCATGTACGACAGTTGGACGATTAATTCAGATATCCTATAAGGATAATATTTATCAATATCTAACAAAGATAACGGCATTTTAGGTACAAATTACCATTTTGCCCATGAACCCTTAATCGGCGGAATTTCGCCAGAGCTTCTCTACTTTGACCCGATCTTTCCAAAATTTTGACAGATCTTTTCCCTCATCATAATTTCGAAATATATATCACATTTACCCCTAAATATGATATCTAGACTATCTTGAAAAATTAAAGATTAATCTAGCATTTCTACTATATCTAATGAAAGAACTACCGAAGCTAAAGACTAGGGACCGAAAAACTTACCCAGAACTCGACTATACTTTCTCCGGGCTCTTCCTTCTCTCTAACCTCTCTCTAAGGCACGAAATTTTGGTGTAGAAATGAGAGGAGAAGTGCCTTCTATTTATAGAAGAAGGGAATGGCAATTCGGTAAATAAGTCAAACTTTATCATATCGATTCTGAGCCGTTGGATCGTACTTCGCCACGTGGCTCCATCTTGGCCCTCCATGTGTTGGATGACATCATCCCTTCTAGAAGAAGATGATGTCATCTTGCTGACTTACCGATAAAGTTCCCCGATCGGTGTCCTAATCGCGTAATCTTGACGAAACTCAAAAATCCGGAACTAGGTTTTGTAGTTCCATTCTTTCTCTTTAAAACTACTTTGGGTTTCATTATATTTTTGATCCCATTAAGGGTATTCCGTTATCTGCCAAGATTTTCGGACGAGACACCAACGATTACGGAAATCACTTCCGATAGAACCGCTTTCTTGCGAAAATCACTGGTTCGCAATATGATCTGATCTAAGTAACCATATCTCGGTTTGAAAAACACGGTGCGTTTTCTATAAGTCACTTTTAGCACTATCTGTCTTATCTTAATTATCCTAAGGTACTCTAATTACGCTGTTGGTTTCGAAACGACTTAAGACCGCTCAATCCGAGATAGAATTTCACCGGTTTATAAAAAGTCCGGATGACTCGGGCTATATCCCTATATCTTGGTGTAGGATTTTATTTCTATCCATTCTCAAATGTCTGTTGGCTCTTTACCATATATATTATTATTTTATTCAAAATATCTAGATATTTATTTATTTTTATTTTATTTTTTATTTATTTTTTTAAGCATAAAATATTTTATTATTTATTTAATTATTAATTTAAAATTTCTCCTTTAAATTAATTGTTTACTAATTAATTTACTTATATCTTAATCTAAACAATTAGCCACTAATTACTTAATTAGCCACTTACTAATTGTTGATAATTTTCATAATTAGGATAAATTATTATCTCACAACTATTGACTTGACATTGGTATTTTATGTCCCATGTAAAATATTAAAAATCATGGGGTCATAAAGTGCTTTTAATATTATTATATTTATGCTTCTCTATTTTTCAAGGAAATAATCCCCAAAATTCCTAAAATTAGAGACAACATACTTCCTAAGTTTTTGTCAATATTTGTTGCCATATGATATTTATCATAATATTTTCGAGCCATTTTATGCCTCATAAATGCATTTTAGAGATTTTAGCTATTTATTCACCCTAATTTCAATAGAAATTACCTTAGAAAATAAGGTAATTATAACTTATTATTTAAGACCACATATTCACCTATTTCCAATAGGTAATATGTACTAAAATATAATATTCCGTATAAATAATTATCCGGGTATTACACACGGCAAAACGTCTTGGTTCTGCCGTGTGATAGACCTCGATGTGATCGACTTCCGGTGTTCCTATGTGACAGGGGCACGCAAGGAAGAGCAAACAAAATGTTTATTGAAATTAATTATATAAATTAAGTTAAACTATTAAATAATTTAAACCAAAATGTAAACAATAAATTAATTTCATCTATATATATATTTTTAAACTACACTCAAACAAAATTAATTTAAAGAAATGTTAAACAATAAATTAACTCATATTTAAATAAAACGTAAACTACGATTAATTAAACAACCTACCTGTGCATCTGCACTCCTTCGATATTGGACATAAGCTGCCCAGTGATTTGGATCCACGCCGTCTGGGACGTTCTTCATCACCGCCGCAGTCATAGTCGAATCTCCATTCTCGGGGTGTAGAGACGAAGCCTTTGACTCTTCCACCCTTGCCCCGATTTCATCGACGTACCTCTTATGTGGCTCTCGCAATTTAAATTTTTTCGTTACATAATGTAGTTATGTAGTTAGTAATTAAGTAATAAATAAATAATTAAACCCAACATTCCATACTATTAATATTTGAATTTAGTTACACAACATAAGTTACTCCGCACCACGTCACTAAACGCTTTTTTCTTGTTATCTCGAGGGAATCTTTCTCCAATCGTGGATATAGATCGGGAACCATGCCCAATTTCTACCAAATTCTGATAGGAATCGGTTCATCGAGATGACCACCATTTTTGATCGACTGGTCCGTGTTCGAGTTCCAGGGGACTATGACGCGGAACTCGTCCGTTTGAGTGACCGTGGCAACATCCACCGTCCTCCTACTGATGTTCCCATGTTTATCTGCACAATTATAAACACATTGTGCAATTACGTTTAAATAAATTAAGATTACATGTAAGAAATTTAAATTTAATTTATTGACTGAAAACTAATTATATTTACCTTCGACATCCACCAAAAATCTGGTGGAACGTGAAGACGATGGTCGGGGGTTCCCCTGGTCCCGCTGGTTCTCCTCATCGAGAAACCGCTCCGCCTCGCTCAAGGGAATCTCAATATGGATCTCCGGATTTTCGTCTATGTCGCCGAAGGACGTACTTGGGTCTTTATCTCCCACTACGGTCTCTATTATTGGGATTTCTTCATCTTCAAAGAGGGCATCAAACTCCTCCCCGTCACATTAGGGGCGGAGGGGGATATTTGAGTCCATGCTCTCTCGTACGGCTCCCTCTACTACTACCGCCCCTTATAGGCCTTTTCTCTTGTTCAACAACTTTTCCTTTTCCCTTATCAGCCATCACGTCGAAAGGTACAAGTTGAAAGGTTAAAAGGTGAAAAATGAAAACCTTTGCGCGGGGAAAATGAAAATGGGACGAACAGTTAAAAAACCGCTACAAATTATAAAACCGACATCCAAAATGCTACAAATTGTAAGACCGTTGCGATTATGTAGCGGTTTTTTGCTGACAACCGCAACAAAGTTGCCTCGTTCGTGGTGAATATCTGTAGCGGTCTTACAACCGCTACAAATTGTGAGACCATTGTGATTACGTAGCGGTTTTTAGCTAAAAACGCAACAAACTTGCCTCGTTCTTGGTGAACTTCGTAGCGGTCTTACAACCGCTACAACAACGAGACCGCCGTTATTACGTAGCGCTTTTTAGCTAAAAACGCAACAAACTTGTCTCGTTCTTGGTGAACATCTCGTAGTGGTCTTACAACCGCTACAAAAATAGAGACCGTTGTGATTCTATAGCGGTTATATCATATAACCGCTACAAAAATACTTTTTTGACAAAAAACATTCCAAACTAATTGGTTTAGGAGTCCAACCAATTAGTTTGGTGAAAATAATTAAAATAAAAGAACTTTCAATTATTTTAATTATTTTCATCGATTTTCTCAAAACACTCGAGTTTAATAAATTAATAATAATGAGTTTACTGAAAATAGTCTAACATGTCCGTGAAGATTTGCATTCATTATAGCCACCAAACTCTCGGAAACACTCACCGACTCATTTTGATCGAGATATTTTACGAGAGAATGGTGGCTATAATGAAAATCAATCTTCGGTGCACGTTAGACTATATCTTCAGAAGAGGAAGTCTTCACGTCAGAGATAAATCCCAAATGTGGATTGTCACTGAAGGAATACTCTTGACATAAGAGATTTGCTACAGATGTCTGCATGCCTTCGACTACTCAGACGAGAATGTTCATTCAGCGACAATGTAGATGTGGTACTTTCTGAAAATTTATAATCAGGTGTACGGACAGATTAACTATTTATAGCGTCACTTTTTGTAGCGGTCGTACTAAAAAACGCTACAAAATCATACTATATGATGCTGTTTCAACTTCGCTTCAACACAACCGCTACAAAAAGCTGTCGTTTCGCCTTTCTGTTGCGGTTTCTTGCATATAATCGCTACAGAATTACTGCGACTAAGTTCGCGCCATTACGCGCTAATCACTGGCGCCAAAATTTGTAGCGGTTTACACTATAGGAACCGCTACAAATGTCTCAGCAAACGTCCTCTTTATGATTTCGCTGCTAATTTGTTGCGGTTCATTAAAAAACCGCAACAAAAACACGTTTCATAGTGATTTTGTGGCGGTTTTTTATAACCGCTACTAATGGTGCGCTACTAATGATCTGTTTTTTTGTAGTGTTGGTTAACCTTTTTTTAGTGAAGTAATGAGAAATTAAGCCCCAATTTTTACCAAAAAAAAAAGAGAGAGAACATAACATAAGTAAGTAACTAGGTAGAGGGGATTGACGAGGGTCTGATGCTAGATGTTGGAATAAATACATAAATAATTCCTAAATACATAATATATAAACTCTAGAATTAAGAGTAACAATAGAAGACTTTATAGTAGTATGCAAGCTATATCTTACTATATACCTGAGAACTAAAAACATGATGGGAAGATGATGGTCTGGGAATAGCTGTTAGGAAACCCTTAATGAGCAAGTAACTGTATTTCAACGTTGCTCATCTAAGACCCGACCTACACTATTTATTTCTTCTTCATAAATCTTATGATTTTATGTGAGATTTGACCTTTTAATTCCATGTTGAGGCTTAATATGTTTTTAAATCTATATTACAAGTCTTTGTATGGACTCTCCTATCAAGTTATAACCTTCAAATCTATAAAAACAAGAGAGGGTTACTCCAAGAATATAACACATAGAAGTGTACAAAATCATTTGTATCACTTACTTGCACTTGTGAAGAATCTTTGCTTCTCTTTTACTCCTTCCAACCTTTGGCCTCCTTAGAAAAACAAGAACAAAATCGCCTCGCGCGTTGCGTAGTGCAACAATTCGGAAAAATAAATTATAGGGTATCCTATCCTTAAACTCATCCAAATTATTAAGTAATTGAATAAAAAACAAAGCATAGTAAAAGAAAAGAACTGCATTTCAAAATGGCCAACAAAAAAATATATGTTATCTCTTTATCCGAAAACACAACATGCACCACAGCAACATTAGTAGTTGTAAGCTTTCATGTTTAGCAACGTATGTGGCAGCTCAAAAGCAACAACAAAATAATATCAACATGATAGCCATTAGATTACATAAACATTCATATATATAAAATGAACATAAAAAATCTCAATTATCTCTCTAAACATTTCTAAGTATTTCCCTGTAAACGACATTGGTAGCTGTACATTTTCCTTGGTTTTTCCCATCTTGTATAAGAATCTTCAAACTGGAAATATTGTAAACTCTTGATAAAGCGACATATAATTGCGCATGTGCAAACACTGATTTCGAGAAATGTTCTCTGCAGAAAGAAAGAATGTTGGAATCATAAAAGACATTATAGTATGAAAGAGATCTCTAAATAATGTTCTTCTCTTCCAAAAGAAGAGCCTGGTCCATATATTTGGGCAACAATGATTAATGTAGCTTGCAGATATGACTTTCAAGTGTCATCAGAATAGTACAGGGCATAATAAAGCTAGCCTTTTTGCAGATATGGTCAACGAATGGAACAAAGGATAATCATATGTTCTGTCCATATTTTCAGCTCATCAATACAAAAAAAGCATTAACTAATATTTTACTAACCTCCATATGCCAAGCCAAGTTAGACATAGATTTAACAAAAAGCTTGAAAGATTGAAGGGAACAGCGTAGAACAAAGTCTAAGATAATAAGAGACAATACCAAAGGCAGTCGGATGTACTTTTTCACACCCCACACTCAACGCCCTTATATTGATTGATTTTCTTTCAGATTCAATAGGTTGTTTTTTTTTTCTTTCCCCTTGATTTCTATCCCTTTAAGAACAAGAATGACATATTAACCTTTGCATGTTAAGTAATCTTAGTTTGAAGCATGCTTTTACTCAGTTAAAAAAATTACTTTTCTTGTTTCCATACTTCGTTTGCTATTTGTTTAGACCACACCATCACTTACCAAGATCTATTATCCAAGGGCACAAATCAGTTGTCACCAATGAAACTCATGCTTCTCTTTAAAGTGACAAGTATGAAGGTAGTTGGTCATCGAACAAATGTCTTAAAATAAGAAAAGTGCACCACTTTTGTGCATGTCCATACCAATCACCTCTCCAGAGATTATTGACTTTAGCCTCATCGATCATGAGGTGGAAAGTCATAAGTCAACCATCTTTGGAGCTGGCAAAATTGAAAGAAGATAAAACTCCACTATTTCATGAAATTATGCTAAAAGGAATTTAATAGTATGGTGTATCTAAAGCAGCAAGATGTCAAGCTGGTTCTCATATATCCAAGTTGAGCAGCACAGCTTATTGTTTCTTTTAACATTTTCTGTTAAATAGCATTCATTTATAGAGTATGGATGGAGTCCACACATTGGTAACTGTTTATGAAAATGAATATAGTGTCACACCAAAGTCGTTAAGAAACCCTCTTTAACATCAAAATATTGGTTAGCAATGCTTGAAGCCCCCTGCTTATGACAATTAACAGAATATATCATGCAGTTTCACAATATCATGATCATACCCTGCATCAAAATACATACCAAGCTTAATCCCCCTTTTATGTACATAATCTGCAAGAGCCGTTGATTCCTGATGAAAAAAGCCTAGGATCAGGGACCAGTTGACCCTACAGGACCAAACAAAACAAAGTAAGAAGTAGTAGATTCTATCATGAAGACTACGATCTTAACAATTAACAACATAAGAATGGCAAGATGAAATGTAAGAGGTAGCATAATAAGTATTTAGATAAACAACATGATGATCATGACTTGAAGAACAACCAAATAGGCACATTAAATACAAAAAGTTTATTCATTTTACCAGGAGTCACCCACTTTGATGCCAATCAACCTCTCATTAAGGGAAGCTAACATTGTTGCCCGCCGCTTAAAAACAAATACACTGGAAACAACAAAAAGTAAACAAACCGAGAATCCATCTAATGCAAAAATTTGCAAGAATCCACTAAAAAAAACATTTTTTTGCGGCGGAAAAATTCCTCGCAAAAAAGTCTTTGCGGACGAGAAAAAGTACCGTCGCAAAAAATGCCCTCGCAAACCAATTTTCTGTTGCAAAAATAATTTTTTCCCTCGCAAATTCAGAATTTGCGAGGAACATTCTTCCCTCACAAAATCCAAGATTTTGAGATGGAATCATCTTTCCTCGCAAAATTCTAATTAATTTTTTTAAAAAATAGAAAATAAAAAAAATTACATAAAAAATATTAAAAATTAGAAAATAAAAAGACTTGTATATCATAAAAACAAATTGTAACAATCAAAAGAGTTTACATAGGAAAAAAAAGTTTACAAATTATAATGTTTCGACTAAAATGAACCAAAATAATGTCTAAAACCGCAATGATCCGGTCATGATCACCACCGGTATCGTCATCACCACCAGGAGGCAACCCCGTACCCTTGTCCTACAATGTGGTATGAAACATGAGGCCTAGCACGTACTCGAGAACCGAGGTTGTCCATTGATAACGCAAAAGGTTTCATCACAGGCGAGAACTAAAGAGGAGGAAGATGGTTGTTAGTCAAGACGAAAACTTCTTTCGGAGGGGAGCCAAGGGGTTAGTTTACACACTTGACATATAACATAAACCACATCAAACAACCTTCAACCTTTGGATTTTTTTTTATTTAAGGCTTTTCTTTAAAAACTTTGATAGCATTCAGATTTCACAATGCCATAAAAACCACTACAGTTCGGTTAGACAAAGTGGTTTACGTAAACTCTCTTCACGAGTTCATGTAGATTAACTAAGCACATAGGTAGATTGTTATGTCAAGGAAACAAAGATGATTGCTACCTTTGACTTTTTGATCATATGCAGCACGATCATGCATCATCAGTGCAGCAGCTTCACCATTCAATGGGTACATTAACAAGGTCTGAAAATAAAAATTGAAAAAAAAGGTGAAACCCAGAGGTACTATCACAAGTTAGAAAACAAGAACTAATTAAATGCCTTGGGTGTGAGATTCTCGCAGGCCATGAATACGCTAGATAAAATCCTATGTATAAAATCATAAATATTATTTATGCTTATTGGATGGGAATCCTAAATATGCCCCACACATACTTGCCGATAAAACTAGAAAAAAAAGTCCGAAAAAAATAGATTCGAAACGGTTGTGCATTTACAAACGTGCAAATAGCATAACACCGCACTATCTACAAATGCATCATTTAAAAGCAATTCCCAAGTCATGCAGACATGAACAAATAATTAATTACAATGCACAAGTTGATAGTCAATATCAAGCAATATCGCACCACTTAAATGTGGTTCTCGCTTCTCGATAAGATACAAAAATTGAGACAAAGCTAAACTTGAGCAATAAAAAACCAAGTTGCTTTGAAACTAAAGATAAGAAAGTAATGGCACCTCCTTTTTCAAACATACAGCACTTGAGCAATAAAAAACTTCTATTAACCAAGCATAAAGCTGAACACACTTCAAAGGGAAGGGAAAACTATGTTGCAATGAAACTACGGATGAAATATGGCTGGATTATACTTGTTTAAACAAAGATCAATACCAACTGGATACTTTAGCAATGACAAAATTCTATGTGAATCAAACTAATGATGAAAATTTCCCCCATGATTCAAAGTGGAACTTAAAGTTGAATTAGAGATCATGGCAGTTTAGTCCCCCAATTGCATGAGAAGGAAACAAGCCAACAACAATAATGCAACACTTAATTAATGAAAAGAAATTGATTAAAAATCTTGTCTGATTGAGTCATGAATTACAACTTACAAAGCAAAGAGAGCAGACATGTAAATCAACAAGACCCAATTAATTACGCAAGTTGAAATCAAAGTAGAATATCTTGAGGTGTGTATTATCCTCTCGTATATATGACAGAGAACAACCTATTGCCAATCTGCATTCTCACCGTGGCAAGAGCTTTGAAAAGAGCATTATTGATATTAGCATATGCATTTGGAGAAATTGTAACACGTACTAGGCGAAACCAAGATCAAAATTCAAAAGCTACAAACTCCGAGCCAAGAGCCAAGAACAATGTAAGTTGAAAATGAGAGAGATGATTCGAATAAACAAAGATGGATGTAGAGTGCAATAGTAGAAACGGGTAATTTGAAACAACCGATACAAAGATGAGTTAAGGTATGAGGACAAAGTGGGTAGGATTTCTAAAACAGACACCATAGCAATCCCCTTATGCTTTAATAGCTTCCAAAGAAGATAATTCAAGGCTAACTTTACGAGCTAATATAGTATTACCATTTAAAAGACAGAGAACTTAAGAACACTAAAGAACATTCTGCGCCTAAGAATTTTCCTTTGCAAATTCACCAAATAATGGCAATTCTTGCAAGATACATAGTCTATCCACCCGATATATAGCAAATATGCATTCCATGATTGCAAAAGATTATCATTAAAAAAAAAGCGAAACATGATATCAATGTATGTTACCTTCAAATTTCGCAACTATCTTCTCTACATCTTCCATGGTTACCAAGCCCTTCTCCGCATCATCCTTTTGCTCCTTCAATCAATTCAAAACGTAAGAATCATTAGCTTCGCAACTTTAAATACACGATGAATACACTGCAGAAAGACGATTTTCGTTTTATTAGGAAACGAAAAAAAGAGAGAAGGAAGAAAAGAGAATAGTCGACGCCATTTTTTGAGGAGCTTCACTGTCGTTTGCCGGGATATGGAAAGAGGTTGGTGCCTATTCTTAAGCTTGCCGGTGTTAGGGTCGACATGAAGCTTTCTCTTCTTCTCGCGATAATAAGGCTCTCCTTTTCTTCTCGCACCTCATTGAATTTCGCCATCTTGCTTTTGCTTTCTCGCCAACAAACTTCACAAACCCTAAAGGAAAATGAAAATAGAAACCCAAATTAGATCTTTAAAGATTTGAGAGTTCATACCTGGGTAATTGGTGGACTGGAGGTAGTTCAAAGAACAAGACGGCAACGACAGTCCTATGATGCAATTGAAGGCTCATCGGCGAAGAAGAAGACAAAAGTAGAAGGTGAATCGATGACGAGCTCTCGCCGTGTCTTTGCGCCCGAACTCACCGACAACGGCGACTTGACGAGCCGAGGCCGAGATCCCGAGAGGTACGACGGCGACGGTGAGGTCGCGGCGGAAATGGAGATGTTTAGGGTTTTTCTTTGCTCGTTCGTTCGGTCACGACGCGTAAATGGCGATGAGAGTGAATGTTGTTTTTTAATTATCGTGCTTATTGCCTTAGAGGCGTATATAATTTTTTTTTCTTAAAAAAGAAGATGATGATTTTGCGAGGGAACAATGGGTTCCCTGGCAAAAAAAAAAGACTATTTTGCGAGGGAGACACTTGCTGGTTAATAGGGCGTCATTTTATGAGGGAATCCTATTTTTTTTGGCAAAATGCCTACTTTTTGCGAGGGAAAAACTATTCCCTCGCAAAATAGGGGGAAATTGGCGGGAATTTTCCCTCCAATTTCCATCAATTTTGCGAGGGAACTAGTTTTCCCTCGCAAATTTACCTAAATTTGCGAGGGAATTTTTTTCCCTCGTAAATTTCGTCGCAATTAGGGCATTTTCTAGTAGTGATCTAAGAATAAATCACCCTTTGAGTTGAAACATTGTTGTGTTCTTAGGATAAAAGTAAAGATTAAGAAATATGTTTTTGATACTGATGATCAGTGCAAAGTAGGAACTTGTATATTAATGAGCTAAAGTAGAAGTGATGGTTGCATGTCATAACATAGATAAATTGCTTAATCACACCCAAAAGACAATAATAAGATGTCTAATAATAGTAGTATGATAAAAATCACCCCACTCAACTAAATGAAATTAAATGATTATTGTAAACCATAAAGTAAGCTTTAATATGTCATTAAAAAACAGTCATATTGGTAATATTTCTTGAACAATTCAAAACACTCGGAATAGTTGATGCGGGTTTATGGTTGGGGCAACCACATCTTCCACAATGATAGCAAGGTGATTTTTGGCTTGCAACTATTTGATTTAAAGTGACTCGAAAACAGTTCAGCAGCAAATATGTGTGTACCTAAGTCACAAATGGGTTAAAAATGTACCAGATACATTAAATATGCCAATCAAGTTCATTTTTAAAAAAAAAAAAAATCAAAATTGAGTTCATACTAATGCCACACAGGTCCACAATACTAATAGAGCTCTTGTAATGGGAAAATAGTGGAATAGGTTATAGGTAGCAAACTAAATACTTACAGAGTGCTTGCAATGAGAGCCCCTTTGTTCTATAGGTATTTTCAGTTTTAATATGACCCCTTCTATGCAATCTGCAAAGCGCTTAATTACTCCATCATGAATCATGAAACTGCCATTAGTATTAAGTTTTTATAAGACCACGAACTCAGGAAGAGAGACGATTAGACTTCCATTGTCATTAAACTGTATTCGTTGTCTATAATATTAAACATATAATTGAATTAATATACCATTGAAAGCTGATCCATGCCAAACTCATCTAAATTTCCATCAACTTATGGCTGCACAAAATCAAATTATTTTTAAAAAGAAAGTGCAAAATCAGAAAACATACTCACCGTAATGTGAGACGCCAAGAAGTCTTTCCTTAACATAGCTGGGCAGCAATTCATTTATAACATGATCATGACTTGAAGAACAACCAAAAGGAACATTAAATACAAAAGGTTTATTCATTTTATCAGGAGTCACCCACTTTGATGCCAGTCAACATCTCATTAAGGGAAGCTAACATTCTTGCCCGCTACTTAAAAACGAAGACCTGAAAACAAAACAAAAATTAATCAAACCTTGAATCCATCTAATGCAAAAATTTGCAAGAATCTGAGAATAAATTACCCATTGAGTTGAAACATCGACTTTATCTTTTGTACCAGCAATACGAAATGAAAAAAATCACATTTACCCAAAAAAACAAAAGAAAAAACAATTACCACTGGCCTGTTTTGCAGAAGCCAAAGATCATTTGGTCGTTAGAGTTTGAATCCAACCATTTGAGATCATCTTTGTCTTGCAACTTTTTTCACTAAGATAGATATAAATTTATTATCTTAAAAAAAGTCATAGTACACTTACATTGCACCACCTCCAACCGGGCCAACTGCTTTGAAACTGAGATATGTAACCACATCCTTGATATCACATGGCTGTTAGTCGAAGATTTTATGTATATTATTAGTATGATGAAAATCATTTAAAATAATAGTGGACATAGATCCAAAAACTACCATTGGCACAAAAACATTGGCTCCAAATGCAAGTTGACCATAGACTTCATCAGCAACGAAATAGATGTTTTGAACCAATATGCAATATCACATGCCGTATAGAACAGGGTATGGGCCATATACAATATAATGGTTAAAACAATATCATGATCATACCCTACATCAAAAGGATTATAGTACAAAAGATTTTACTGTTACACTTGTATGCAATATCACTTGTATGCAATATCACAATATGAAAAAGATATAGGGTAATAGTATAGTAGTGATGAAATAAAGAAAGTGTTCACATTGGAGTCTTTCGAAGTGTTTACATTACAAAACCTCAAAATCTATAAAGTCCCAAAGGTTTTAAAAATCAATCTTGTAGACAGCTAGTAAATCATTGATCATCTTCTTACATAGCCCCATTTGTTAAACCACTTTGCAATTAAGTCAATTATGCTAACCTATATATCACATACTGAGAGAGCATAATGGTCAAAGCCTACACTTATTGCACGGTGCACATAATATTATACCTACTCAATCACAATTGACAGATTGGGAAAGGAAGACAATATGAAGAGATTTAATGATTAAAAGGTGTAAATGACAAGTGAGCTGCGTAAACATATTTGTAAAACCGGCTGAACCCAAGAGGGGGGTGAATTGGGTGAAGATTAAAAACTTAAATCTTTGAGAATCGTTTCGTGTCTTCTAAATCAACAGTTAGATATTCAAACAAGCATATACTGGAAATATAAGAGATAAGGGAGGAGAATATGCAAACTGTGATTTATACTTGTTCGGCCCAATCCTTGACCTACGTCCAGGTCCCAAGCTCCGCTTGAGATTTTCAATCCACTATCCTCTTGTTTGATCCGGGCACAAGAGAAGCCTTTACAATCCCACAAGTTCACCCAGCACTTGTGAAGCCGAATATCTCACCGAGATACTCCTTTCAATCGATTACACACTCGTACTCGAAGTTATCCTCTCACTAGGATACACTCCCCCTTACAAGTTGTAAATCGATAACCCAATCTCCAAGTCCCACGACTTGAGATTCTTACAATGATTTAATAATCGAAATGTTCTCTCTAAAAGAGTAAATGAATAAATACGAAGTACAATACAAATCATTTCACTCTCTATGATGATCTATATGAGCATTGAGAACAGAGAGCGTGTGAGCTAAATGTTTGATTCAGAAATTTGGCATTTCGACAAAGTGTAAGCTCTTGTCTCCAACCTCTTCTATCTTGAATGCTTCTCCTTTTATAGTTAGTTGCAATTTATGACCGTTGAGCAATTCTTCAGTTGAGCTTCTTAGAATATGACCGTTGGAATATTTCCGTTGGGATATTCAAGTCGTAGCATTTGAAGCCGATGAACAAGTTGAGCATTTTAATTCATTGAAGAACATTAAAGTTGAGTATTCAACTTTGTTTCTTCAAGTTCCACGTCTTCTCTGCCATTTGTGAATGTCTGTAGCAAACTTAGCAAACTTCATTAAACTATTCAATTTCAAAACCGTTTTACGACGATTTTGGCTTCATCCGCTTGATGTCAATTCTTCATATAATCATCTGAAACTCATTAACAAACTGATTAAAGATGATTAGGAATAGTAATGAGTAATGGTAAGGATTAACGAAATCACAAACAATGATTTTGAGATTTCGGACAACGGTGATTTTCTGTAGTAGGGAGGCTGACTCGAGTTATTCCATATGACTCGAGTTGATTTAAATACCAGATGTTTTCTCGTGTCCTTGAGTGACTCGAGTTGGTGAACTTGACTCGAGTTATGCCTCGAGTTGCCTTAGTATGACTCGAGTTGTCTTTTGTCTCCAAACTTCGGTTGCTTTCTCGTCGAATGATGACTCGAGTTGTTTTGCCCTCTGACTCGAGTTAAACCATCCATTCACTTATGCTTGTTAGCATTGTCACCGATCCTCAATCCGAGCTTTTGATCATCTGAAACTTCCTCACAAAGATTATTAATAACATTGAAGAGTATAGCGAGTAGTAATCAATTGATAACATTCATTTAAGAATTCTCGGAGACTCCACAGTGCTCTGCTACTTTGTTCGTTCGAGTTAAAATCTCTTCTCAATATTCATTATTCTTTGTCTACCTCTCTAATTGATGTTGACTCAAGTTTCCAGTCCTAAACTTGAGTTATCCAAGCCTAGTTAACAACTCATTCCAAACTTATTGTATGATGAGCGTTTCTGAACCATCTTGAACTTACTGTACCTTTCGAAGACCATATCTCGATGGTCTGAACTCTGTTTTGCTTGGTTAAAATCTTGATGGAAATAATTTTGAGTCTACTTTCATATGCCACTGATTTCAGCTGAATTTGATTTGTATTTTGTGAGATACACTCAAAATACCAAAGCTATGTCTGCACTATGGCGTGAATTGTAGTGTAAACTTTCACAATTCATAGCTCCTTGATCTGAACTCCTTCGGACTTGAAGTTTATACCAAAATGATGCATGGGGAGTCTAGTTTCATATGCCACTAGTTTCACCTCAATCCCATCTCTGGTTTGAGAGATATCATCGAAATACCAGACCTCGCCGGCAAACGTGAAACGAGGTGAACGAGTTCTTGAAATACACCTTGACTCGAGTCATTTAGTGTTTGACTCGAGTTACTCATACATGACTCAGGTTAACTCATTCCGAAGAGGGAAAACACTGTAGCAACTTTATTAACTCGAGTTGTGAGTTCATGACTCGAGTTATGTCATCCTGAAGCTTCCTTTTGCTTATTTTAACTCCGAATTGAGTCATTCCAACTTCCATATCATCGTGGAGACTTCTAGAATCAATCTAAGAACTTGTATAATGATTTTCTCATTCCATTAAGAAAGTTCTTCTTTCTTTCTTCTTCTCTTGATCATTCTCCATAACTTAACTCTTTCTTTCTTCTCTTCTCTTGATCATTTTCCACAATTCAATTATTTCTTTCTTCACTTCTTGCTTCCTTGATACTCTCTACAAGTTCTTCTTTTTCTTTCCGTAACCTCTTATCTCCTTCTTGATTAATCTTTATAATTCAACTGGAGACTATTCTACATTAAATATATAACAATTAGTCAATGTATGAGATAACTATGTTACTCAATCTTTTTGCTTTTAATAATGGCATCTATATAAGACATCATCAAAACTAATCATATCTAACAATATTATCATTTCCTATATCAAAACTTATCATTACATACTCTTAAGTAGTTATCGAACTTTTGGATGATCAAATTCTTTCTAAGGACCTTATAGTGATTCCCCCATATACGTGGTGTGTACATATATGGGTTAAGGTGCATCTAGTAGCTTGAAGCTTTTTCTTAGGTACATTAAGTACCTTAAAGTATTTTGTGATGTATTCAACACTCTAAAGTTTTTTTCCCCCCATGTGGCCTCAACATCCTAAGGTATTTTTTGTGCATTGGTGCTCAACGCAACAACAAAATACTTTAAGGTGCAAGACGCACCGAAAAATAATATTTCAGGAAGCTAGATGCACACAAGATAGTTTTAGATGCTAGATGCACATGGAAGAATAGCTTAGGGTGCTGGATGCACCTTAATTAACCCTCTATATATTGTAATATCTCCCAAGAAAATCAACATAAGCTCATCAACCTTCTTGAGATTCTACTGAACCCAATCTTTTCTTATATTGTCTAAGAAATGGCAGAAACTAGGGTTGAGATTGCATCCAAAGTCACCATAAAGCCATCATCTCCAACTCCAAATCACCTTCAACACTTCAAACTTTCTCTTCTTGATGAGATAGCTTTTCCTCCCTTTGTTTATGTTCCCTTTACTCTTTTCTACTCTGCTCCTGATCACGAATTTCTCAAAATATCTCAAAAGTTGAGGACTTCGTTGTCTGAAATTCTCACTCTCAACTATCCATTATGTGGAAAAATCAAAGGAAACAAAGGCAATCTCTATGTTGATTGCAACGATGAGGGTGCCCTTTACCTTGAAGCTAGAGTTCCCTCAAAGCTCTGGTTAGTTATGATTAGTTTTGATGATGTCTTATATAGGTGCCATTATCCGAGCAAAAAGTTTACATACTACATTTATCTTATACCTTTACTAATTCTTATATTTAATGTAGATATGAAGGTTAAACAATGAAGAATGATCAAGAGGAGAGAAGAAATAAAGAAGAAAATCATTATACAAGCTCTCTAATTGATTCTAGAAGTCTCCACGATGATATAGAAGTTGGAACGGCTTAATTCGGAGTTAAAATGAGTGAGAACGAGTCACAACTCCATTCCTGAATCAATTCTCAAGAATGCAATCCATTCCTGAAGTAATTCTCGAGAATGCAGCTGATTATGTGAAATTCGCAAGCAATTCTCGAGTATGGCACATCAATTCTCGAGAATGGTTCTCAAGAATGCCATTCTGATTCTCGAGAATGGTCAGGATTCAGCAATGCTTCAGCAGCTCTGTTTTGCGTTCAGTTTGGGCGACCTCTGGTAATTTGACAATATCTCACAAACCAGGAATCGGATTGTCACGAAATCAGTGGAATATGAAAATAGACATCCAACACGTAGATTTTACAAAATTTCAAGTCCAAATGAGTCCAGATGAGAGAGGTATGATTTTCCCAAGTCGGAACACAAATCATCGTCACAGTCCTGAACAACCTTCGGTAATTTGAGTGTATCTCACCAACGACAAATCGGATTGCGCCGAAATCGGTGCCATTGGAAACTAGACTCAAATAACTTTCCAGAAACATCAAGAACACAGAAAAATAAGATCCATTGAAGGAGTTATGATGTTTTGAAGTTGGTCGTATGTTCAGGATATTACAATCAGCATTGATTAAGAACATCTTACATTCATCATATGATAACCGACGAAATATAACAAGTTTGGACTGACTCTTCTTGCATTGGAAAGAGGTTTATGAACATGAGTGCTTGGACACATTTGATATCTCTTCTGATCTAATTCTCGAGTCAAGTTCCTGCAAGTTCTCGAGAATGGTCGATAGCCTATACTGATATATTCTGTCTCTGATATGATTCTCGAGAGTTAGGAAATAATTCTCGAGAATGGTTCTCGAGAATCAGAAATGATTCTCGAGTACTGTCGAATGCATATATGATATTCACTTCTGTACTCTCTGGTTCTCAAGTGATTCTCGGGAATGAGAAATCAATTCTCGAGAATGCTTCTCGAGAATGGACAATCAACTCTCGAGTACGTTCGACCACATTCACTGGTGTTCGCTTCTGTCAGCTTGATTCTCGAGAATTGAAATGCAATTCTCGAGAATGGTTCTCGAGAATCACTGAATGATTCTCGAGAATGATCGAGAAGTGATCAAATCCAGTTTTACACTTTAAGCGATTCTCGAGTCAAGTTCTTGCACATTCCCGAGAATGATCAGACCATGAACTTGACAAAGAATCATGATACCTCTCAGTAAACTTATTTAAATGATCTAGTTAATTATTTTAATCCTTCAATACATCATTCTATATTAACTATGATATCATTAATCATTTTCCTAAGTGTTTTTCAGATTCATGATCAAGTTTCAAATTCTGACGAAGAACACCAAGATTATTGCTTGATCTGGAAATCATGGAATATGCCTTGTTATTTATTATCATTGATTCTAACCATATGAGCATCTCATCAATTGATTCTGAAATGAATACTCAAGTATTGGATTTTAGCTACCCGAGTATTAACAAGCTATGAACTTCGTGAATTGATTCGCAAGGGGATACTTGAGTATTGCGAAAGTATTCAGAAAGTATTCACGCAAATATTCAGCAAGTATTCAGGAAGTATTCAGAAAGTACTCATGATTGAATACTCAAGTATGATCAATGACAAAGCCTTTAATATATCTGAACCAAATGGATACTCAAGTATTAACTATGGCTACTTGAGTATTAACAAAGAATCAAGCTTGTGCTTCTGCAAAGGCTACTCGAGTACACAGAATGGGATTCTCAAGTATGAGCTATCAGCTGCCGAAAATCAGTTCCGCAACATTTTCCAAATGCACTGATTATCCAGCTTAATTCTCCCTATACATCATTCAATATTATTTGAATTATCATTTATCATCTTCTTAAGTATTTTTCAGATGAGTAATCGTTGTTTGAATCTTGATGAGCTGTAAAGCACCGAAACGGAGATACAGAGCCGACACGATGAAGGATGGCCCATAATGTTAAAAGCACAAAATCAATATTTTAAGTTATTCTCCATCCTGGACCACGTGAATAACAACTGTACAGAGTCCCAACCAAGCGGACAATCGATCGTGGCTAAGCAGAAGGCACGGATGTTTGAAGACTCCCAACGGACATATTCAAACATTCAAACGGACATATTCAAATCCTTCAACGGTCCTCAATCTTCAAGTAGTATAAATACTCGAAGGTTTGAATTCTTCAAATAAGTAACGTGCATATACACGTACAAAGCATTCAAAACGATCCATTTATAGTCCGTATATATCTTTAGATATTACGAGCTTCGGTGTTTATCATTTATCTACTCGTGAGAGAGTCTTATCATTTGTTTTACAATTCGTTCAAAATCTCAAGATAGAGGTATCTTGAGTGTGGGTATATTAATTACAACTTGTAAGGGGGAGTGAGTCCCAGAGTGAAAGGATCATCCTTCGTTTATAGAGTGTGTAATTAGGTCCACGGTTAGTTGGTTACAACTTGTAAAGAGGAGTAAGTCCTAGTGAGAGGATTACTCGAGAGTTACAGAGTCTGTAATCAAGTTTGAAGATAGTGAAATCCCAGAGTGTTTCTGGGGACTGGACGTAGGTCAAGAGTTGGACCGAACCAGTATAATCTCTTGTGTTCATTGCTCTTCTCTCTATCTCTGTTCTAAGTGTTCTTGAGCAATTAGTGAAAGAATTCCAAGATCACCTATTCACCCCCCTCTAGGTGATATTCCACCTTCAGCTCTCAGATTTTCTCAAGAGTAATACTAACCAACAACTCAAACAGATAAAAGGGTTTCTTCCATTAGATCCCTATCAGCCTAAACTAGATGATGACGACGAAGATCGTCTAGTAACTGCTGTTCAGGTTACTGAGTTTGGCTGTGGAGGTATAGCCATTGGTGTGTGCGTATCACACAAGGTTTGAGACGCCACAGCAGTGGCTTCATTCCTCAAAGCTTGGTCTCAAAAGGCAATAGGAGAAGCAAGTGAAGCTGCTTCTTCTTTGGCTCCTCATATGGAAGCTTCTTTGCTTTTTCCACCAATGGGCATTGAGGTTGACATCAATGACATGATAGGTGAGAAAAATATTAAATCGAAGAGATTCCTATTTAGTGAAAATAGCTTGAGTAGGCTAAAAGAAGAGATTTCAAAAGGTTGCGGCTTTAAGCCTACTAAAGTGGAAGCTGTGACAACTTTGATAGGGAAATCAGCAATGGAAGCTGCAAGAACCGCAGAGAAAACTCACAAAAGTAGTTCATTCATGATACATGCTGTGAACTTACGTGGCCGGATGCAGCCACCGTTGCCAGAGAATTCTTTAGTTGACTTTGTTGGCACACTTCACTTATTTAATAAAAATGTTTTATATCACTTGTCTAATTGAGCTTTTGCATTGCCAAAATCTAGGTAATATCTTTATATCGTCATTTTCTCCATTGCTTGAAGTTGACAAAGAGACAAAGGTGGAGCTTCAAGACTTGGCAGAAGTAGTGAGAAAAACCATACAAGTGTTTAATGGGGATTATTTGAGTAAGCTTCTTGGAGATAGTCAACAACTTATTGAAACCCTAGAATCAAATTTACAGAAGTTGTTTCTGGTGACGGAGAAAGATGTTCCTTGTTATTACTTCAGTAGCCAAGTGAGGATGGGTCTCCACGAAATAGACTTCGGATAGGGTAAGCCAGCCTGGGCTTGTCCTGTTGGAATTCTTGCAAGAAATGTGATTATTTTGATGCCAGCTCCTTCTGGGGAAGGAGGAATAGAGGCTTGGGTCAACTTGAATGAGCATCATATGCCCCATTTCGAAAGCAATCCTTTGCTTCTTCAATTTGCTTCTTTTGATACTTGACTGCTCTCTTTTGTTAGGCCCAACCGTTTTCTGCATTCGCACGAACTTAAACTCAATAAGGCTTGTGTTTAAATGATCAAAACCCCTTTCATTAAAATAAATGCCTAGGCCTGTTGGTATATGCATGTATGTATCCTTACACATCTATTTGCAAATTATGTCAGTGTTGGAGTGTGAAGTTATGCAATGTATTTCAATATTGTTTGCTGAAATTCATATTGAGTTGGTTAAAGATGTATTGGATTAATAAAAATGATAAAGTAATTATATGTATGTTGAGGTTTAAGTGTTAATAAGCGTTATCCACTCTATCTATATGTATGTATATGTTAGAAGTTTCATCTCCTTTATTATTGACCTTTTATATATCCATCAAATGTTTTATCCCGAAAGTCTCCACCAACTTTTGTTTGTTTCGTAGTCACCTCAAGCTACATATGTCTTATTACCATATTTAGTGTGGCATATATACACACACACACGATCAAGGATATAATCCCAATTATATTGAAGGCTTGAAGTTTAAAGGATTTTTATCTCTTCTAACAAGTGTACACCTGAATCCGAATTTGTGTTCTCTTGGGCAAATGTTGTCTCCATTATCTCCCGCTTAGTTTCCTCTCCATTTAATATATCCACCGTTAGATCAAGTTTTAATAGTTGAGATTTATTATATTTACCAAGGTAGATTCGTATTATACTTAATGTTGTAATAACATTTTGATATAGGGATAAATACCATCTTTGTCATGGAAGTTTAGCCTAAAGAACACTGGTCACTCGGAAGTTTGTTTTTGTCTCATTTTGCCCTAGAAGTTAACAAAAAAGAGCAATTTTTCCCTAAAATTTTTTTAGAAGCAAGTTTGCCTTGAAATTTTTTAAGGAGCAATTGTGTCCCTGGAAAGTTTACAAATTAGAGCAACAATTTGATGGTTAATATTAATGGAAGAGCAAGATTGCCACGTTTTTAAACTTCTGGGACAATTTTGATCCAAAAAAAAACTTACAGGTGACCAATACTCCTCAGGCTAAACTTCTATGGTAAAATGATATTTGTCCCTTTAATATATCACAACCATTGAAAATTAATTTAATGGTGATATATTAAATAGAGCGGATGTAATATCCCAAATTTATAAGCCTTGAATTAATGATTTTAGAATATTTAAGAGGCTAGAAGGGATTAATTAAGCCATCGAGAAAATAAAATTATTGAGAAAAGCTTATATGTGGTAAAGAGAATCTTAGGGCCCGTTTGGTTCAAAGAAAACTGGGGGAAGGAAATAGAAAATAGGCATTTTCCGTCGGCGGACGATGTTTGGTTCACATTTTCCCGGAAGAATATTTTCCGGCGGCGGGGTATTTTCCCTTATACATGGGAAAATCGGTTCCCACCTATTTTGGTGGGAACCCATTTTCCGACCGAGGAAGAAGACCAACTTACCCTTTTTAGCGTTGTAGTCGTCTCTGTCTTGACCCTCCGCCGTCGATGCCGCACCTGCTGCCTTGAACGCTGAAGGAAAAAAAATGAATTTTTCGATCTAAGATATTGGAAGAAAAAATTGGAAGAAGAAGAAGAAGAGACGCGTGAAGGAAGAAGAGCGTGAAGGGTGAAGGAAGAAGGAAGAAGAAGAAGAAAACAAAAACAAGTGCAATGGAGTGCGAGAAGGCATTCTTGAGAATTCGCAAGGCATTCTCGAGAATGCCTTGTGAATTCGCAAGGCATTTTGAGAATGCCTAAGGCATTCTCGAGAATGCCTAATGTCATACCCCTTATAATTACGACATTTATCAGAGTAATACAGCGAATTTTAGTGAGCAACATAGATAAGGAATAGTACACTGATAATTAAAACATTCTTGGTAATGTGCAAGAATATATAAAGAGATCTCAAAACAGTTATCCATCACATCGGTGCCCAAAAGTTTCGTTTGAAATAAGCTTAAACAAAATTAAACTATAAGATCTACAACTCCATCTAACATCCAGGCAGTAGTCATCATTAATCTGTGCTCACTGCCTTCCCCTTTGAACCTCGTCTGCTAACCTGACCATGCCCTGATCCTGAACCCTTGGGAACGTCTGGGATTCAATTTGAACCCCAGAGTAACATGTTAATCTCACAGGCAAAGTGTAAACAATATATGAAAGTCAACCAAAATAAATAGTCCACACAGCATAAAACATTCAGATAACACTGATTATGTATGCATACCACATAACCCCTAGCGCTAGGAATAACAAATTGGAATGTACTGAGAGTCCTCCTCTACGTCGGAGTTCTCAATTGGAACACCTGACTAGAAATATTCGACTGGGAACTACCGAGAGTCCTATCTAGAATCCACCAGCGTTCTCAATCGGAAGTGCCCAAGTCGCCTAAATGCAACTAGGATAGGCACCTAAGTCTTTCGATCCATTAGGCCCTACGCCTAGTTCTAACCACCGGGAAGGTACTCCTTGGTTAGCCCTTCCACTCAATCGAGCCGCGAGTGGTGTTGGTCCCATACGGGACGGAACAATTACATAAATGGTTTAAAAAATCATATTCAGCTATACAGAGTATGTGATATTAGAGTTACTACCTGATTGCTTTACAATATTCAACTGGCTCCAAGTCCTTTTAGTTGCCTCAGGCAATGTAGGATCCTATAGCGATACAATTGCGGACAACAGATTACTATCCAAAGCTCTGTAAGTCTATATTAGGGACAAATAATTGCCAAACCAATATGTGACTGTATCATTCCCATATTTTCGCACAACAAACACTACTTGATTATGGAAATAGGAAGTTTATAGTTTTCGTTGCCTAACTTTGAAAAAGCATATCTTGAGTTCTAGACTTCCTAATGATATGATCTAAGACCCCATTTAAAGGTTAATATGTGGACTACATTTACACAAAATTTTATGTTCCGAGGAGGTCATATGCTTGACTTTTCCTCACCCAAAAATCGTTGTTCTAGTTTTCAATAATAATTGTTTAGAAAATCTGGGCAGCATTTCCTCCTAATTGTAATGGTTCCAAATTTGTGATTAAGGTGTTACCCTACACAAAAACCTCTTCTAAACACATTGGAAGCATTAGATTAAGCAAAATCCAATTCTTTCCTATCATAACATAGGCTGGCCAAAAACAGGAGTTTCAACATTTTCACCATCATAAACTTCAAACACATCATTTAGGTACATAACTCTTACATAATTTGTTTATCTTAACATCTAAGCATTTCTACGAAATTTCCATAAGAAAATCAAACAAAAATTTCTTTGAACTACCAAGAACATATTCAAACTCGTCACCCTTAAAGTAATATTCATCATGCAAAAGAGGGAGTTATTACCACAAACTCTATTCTAGCACCTAGGCATGATTTCCGTGGCTTGAATCTACGGGGAATTTAAGAGTCATATTATCCATTTCCCCAACCCCTCTCAAGTCACGCATCATATAGACAAACCAAGGCTAGAGTAATTGTTTTGGGAGCTTACCTTGGTCCAAGATCAAGCTTACAAGTCCAAATCGGTTTTGGTGTCTCCCTTCAAGCTCTTCTTATTCCTCTCTTCCACCGACTCTCGTCTCTCTCTCACGTTTTTACTTCTTTCTTTATGTGCTCAAACTGATTCGGCCGAATGGAATTGATATGAGATACAATATTTAATGGATATTGAAGGGAGTTAGGTCGGTTGGAGCTTGGGAAGTATTATTGGACGTAATTTTTAATTTAATTGCCATAATGCCATATAGTTGTAATCCAATCCCTTCTTTCCATTCTCTTTGATCGAATACATAGAATGAGAAGGGAATTAATGAATCTTGTTTAGGTTGTTTTCGCTGGAGCAAAAGGATGGAGAATTTAATTTGACCTTGTGACTTCTTCCTAATTACAATTCCACCAATGCATTTATCCCTTCATTTTTCTTTTTCTCCCCCCCTTCTTTCTCTCTGTCCGAAATGAGGAATGGAGGATGAATAATTAGGATAATGGGATGGTTTGACCTTTTGGCATATTAGTATGAGATGTTTCAACCAATAATATAATCACTTAATTACTAATGGTCCATGGAGCTTGTGACGGCAAGAGCAAGAAAATGGAAAATACCAATTGGCAATTTCACTTTATATAGTTCCATTTATATCCACCTTTATAAATTCCATTTTGGTCGAGAATAATTGCCCAAATAAATTATTTGGGTGTTAGACACAAGTATCCCACTTTGTGCCAACATGTATCTTAAAATTTTCGGTTTTGGCAAAATCAGGTATTTTGGGCAAAATTGACCTTTTAGTCAAAATTCACCATTTCTTTTCTTCAAATGCAAATACATCATATATGGAATTTGTCATAGCAAATTTAGGATATTACACCTAAGGCATTCTTAGGTAGCCTTAGGCGAGATGCCTAAGAATGCCTTGGGCATTCTCGAGAATGCCCAAGGCATTCTGCGAGAATGCCTTAGAGAATGCATTCTCGCAGAATGCTTGCCAAGGGCGATCGTCCTTTTTTTTTCTTTTTCACCGGTGCGTGGTGTCGACGGTTGACGACAGAGGTCAAGAATCATAGCACATGGAGGAGTTGAGATCGGATTGGAGCCTGAGATCTGGTTCACCTCTCTATCTCTCTCTCCCTCCCTCCCTCTGAAGGATAAAGGATGAAGGATGAAGGAAGGAAGGATCGAAAAGGCGTTGGTGTTGTGTGATTAAAAAAAATATTTTATATTCAAGGGTGAAATGATATTTTACGTCATTTTCCTACCTTATTTTCTTCTAACCAAACAAAAAGTTTCCTATCAACCCATTTTCTTTTCCATTGCAAAACAAACACATCGAGGGAATGGAAATAAGCCTTGATTCTAGGAACAAGCTTTTAAAAATTATCTCGATGTGGAAATGGTGGGAATGGAAATGAAAATAATGAAATGGAAAGGAAAATATTTTCCCTCGATGTGTTTGTTTCGCAATGGAAAAGGTGAACTAGATCTCAAGATTTCCTTCATCCATTCATCCTTTTCATTTCCATTCCCACCTTTTCCTTCGTCCTTCATCCTTCAGAGGGAGAGATAGAGAGAGAGGTGAACCAGATCTCAGGCTCCGATCCGATCTCAACTCCTCCATGTGCCGTGATTCTTGACCTCCGCCGTCGACGGTCGACGCCGCGCACCGGTGAAAAAGGAAAAAAAAAGACGTTGCCCTTGGCAAAGTATTGTGCGAGAATGCATTCTCTAAGACATTCTCGCAGAATGCCTAAGGCATTGTGAGAATGCCTTCCCAAGGCATTCTCAAAATGCCTTGGGCATTCTTGAGAATGCCTTAGGCATTCTTAGGCATCTCACCTAAGGCTGCCAAAGAATGCCTTAGGCATTCTCAAAATGCCTTGCGAATTCTCGAGAATGCCTTCTCGCACTCCAAAGTGCACTTATATTTTTTTTTCTTCTTCTTCCTTTTTCTTCCTTCTTCCTTCACCCTTCATGCTCTTCTTCCTTCACTCCGTCTCTTCTTCTTCTTCTTCCAATTTTTTCTTCCAATCTCTCAGATTGAAAAATTCAGTTTTTTTTCCTTCGGCATTCAAGGCAGTGGGTGCGGCGTTGACGGCGGAGGGTCAAGACAGAGACGACGACAACGCTAAAAAGGGTAAGTTGGTCTTCTTCCTCGATCGGAAAATGGGTTCCCACCAAATTAGGTGGGGACCGATTTTCCCATGTATAAGGGAAAATGCCCCGCTACCGGAAAATATTCTTCCAGGAAAATGCGAACCAAACATCGGCCACCGACGGAAAATGCCTATTTTCCATTTCCTTCCCCCAATTTTCTTTGAACCAAACGGGCCCTTATTGAGCAAGATTGGAAAAAAGAAAAGGGAGAGAGAGAGAGAGAGAGAGAGAGAGAGAGAGAGAGAGAGAGAGGCAAGAACCCTTAATCGGTGGGATATTATTTACCCACATATACGCCTTCTCGTTTAGAAAACTCCTCCTACAACGCATGATTCAGCCACCGCCTCCCTCCTCCTCATCTTCTTCGAAAAGCCTCTCTTGATTATTGTTTGGCAAGATTTCTATCTTCTCAGGCATGCTGCTTGCCAAAGAAGTTAAGAAGCAGTATATATATAGAGGGAGAGACCAAGAAGGGAGAGATGAGAGTGAGGACGCAGAGGGAGAGAGTCCCAAAGACTGAGAGATTCTGAATGCAAGAAGACCAGAGGAAATCGTCACCATAGAAGAGGAAGAAAGCCGGACTCCACCTACAACTATATATTCTCTTGACTTTGCTTTATGGATTAGATTTTGAGAATTTAAGATTGATTATGATTAGAAAGGGAGATGGCTCCTGAACCCCAATCCTCTGTTCTGATTATTGAGTATCTAGTCCTAAAATAAAATAAAAAGGGAAGTTGGTTTGGGATTTTGATTTGGTGCAGGTTGCATGAAACACTTGAATGCTGGAGTATATATGTATATACGGGCCTCTGTGTGTTGTGTTATTAGAGCTGCCTTCTTTATCTAATTTTGATTAAACACTGAAAGTCTACTGTGTTGTTATGATGTTACCAGACGTGAGAGTATGATATCTGGATACCGTGGATTGTTCAAGTTTAAACATTATGAGGATTGAAGAGGTTGAGGCTGAAAGCTGATATAAACCTTGCTGGTTTATGTCTCTTAATGCTGAATCATTATTATGGACGTTTAAATTAAGTACATAGACTTTGCAATGAAGGCTTAAGTCTTGTGATTGGGGATGGAATTTTCAGAGTTTCTATAGAGATACTATCAAGGTCATTCATCATGATTAAATATGAAAATACGATGGCTGAGATAATATTCCAAAGCTGGGAAAGTTTTCCAAATTGCAGAACATGGCCACACGATTCATAAATAGAGGCAAGAATATAAGTTAAAGTTAGGAAACAAGAACAAAGCAAAAGAGTCAATTTAATGAATTAAAATGTTGGAACCTCTTGAGTATATATAGTGTCTTAGGAGCAATTGGGTTGAATTTTTATATTGCTCCCTTTATGCTCTTCTCGGCCAGCTCAATGCCAGCAAGAAAGAATTGAATTTAAATAAATGTAAGTTCTTCAATAAGTTTTAGAATGAAGAATGGTATAGGAACGAGCTAAGTTAAGCTTGAAATCTATGAAAAGGATCATGTTAAAAGTTCAATCAAAAGCAAGAGTGTGGGAGTTTTGGGAAAGATTAATTATACAAAATGAATATATGCATATGAATTAATCTGTCCCTAATGAATAATATATAGGATTCAATATTTGCTATCAAGGTGAAAGAAGAAGCAAATAAAAGGAAGAGAGTTAAAAGTTGGTACAAAGGTAGCTTTAATAATTAATTTCGTATATTTGCATTAGTTGCATGTTCATTTGTGCCATTATTGCTGTAGTTAAGTATGAGAACATATAAGTTTCTTACTTTTATTATTTCCATGGTCATGTGTAATACTCCCTCCAGTCCTCCTAATTATAGGACCGGAGGTACGTAGTAATAGTTTCAGTTATTTAGTTTTAGTAAAGTAATGTTCTCTGTGGTTTGTTTTGCATGCTTAGTTTTTTTACCATGCATTATATATTGAAATATGATTATTGCTACTGAGATTCCCCAATCTCACCTCTCTCTTTATGTACTAACCATAGGAACAAGTTCATCATATCTAAGTGAAAGGAGAAGCTGGTGGAGGCTTAGCTAAGGTGGATCGAAGGAAGCCTATTTTGTTAGGCTAATTTTGCAATAGTGTGGCTTATTATAATTACCGTGACATTCAAATTTGACGTTTGTTTTGGGTTGTACATATCTCTATAAGGAGTTTAAGATGAGTAGTTATAAACATGCTAAAACTTCATATTATTGTGGATAATTAGTTGCACATACTTGCTGAAATGTTCTTTTTGCATGCCTTTAGACAAGGTAAAAGTTCTATTTATTTCTTGATATTTGGCAGATTCATAGTACACCTCCTGAGATTTGAAACAAGTATTAATTTGTCATTTTTGGATATGTATATAAAAAGATATGAATTTTCTATATTAGGTCAGAATTCTGGATTTTTCTATGAAAAAATCCTATGCACGGTATTAGTTTTAAGGAAATTCTGAACCCAATGGAACCCTGATGAGCCCGGATCTCAATTTTGACATAAGAGGAAATTCAAGAACTTAAGTTTGAGCCTTGAACGGCTATTTTTTGAGTTAAATTGAATTGGTTACAAAATCTTAAACTTCTCAGAAAATCTCAATCTAACTAATAAGTTTTAGAATTATAAGTGTTTGTGAAAAAGATTTTGATTGTTGGTATTTTTGGGATCTTAAAAGAGTAATAGTGGTTCATTTTCAACTATATAGCTTTAATAAACGGCATTAGAGTAAGATATGACAGGGGAAATAGAGAGAGATATTAATGGAGACATTCATCTCCCTTCTTTTTTACGGGGTGAGGTGGCTTAGCTTACTTGTTGGTGGCATACATTATATATATATGTTCACGAGAAGCACACACTTCATGGTGTGGCATACAATCATACATTATACACACACACACTTAGGGCCTCCTTTGATCCTTTCAATTAATCAAAAATTGAAATAAGAAGACTTCCTTCATTAAATCGCTTCATATGGTAAAAACTATCGATTAGACAAGTCAAAGGGGTGAATCGTGAGCACAAAAAGCAAAACCCAAGAGGTTGATTGATGAATCCCCATTTTTAATAGAATTTGAGATATATTATAGTATATTTTGCTAAATTAAAGAGATAATTAAAGGGATTTATGGGAGATTTTTATAAGATATGGATTTGGCATATTATTATTCATGGGATTTTTATCACAAATATCATTAAATTAAATAGGAATAGTTAAGATTAATTAAAAGAATAAATAAATTATATGCTAAATTATATTTTTAGCCTTTTAAGTTTTATATAAGGTATATTTTTGGTCCATTAACTTTATAAGGTATACTTTTGGTATTATATTTTTAACACCGTTAATGTGACTAATGAAAAATGTTGATCCACCAAACTTAAGTAATGACAATGTTGCTGAAAAAACATATTTGAGTTTTAATGTTTTAATATAATATATATTTGTGTGTGCACCCACACGCGCGCACATACGCATACATGTATGTGTGTGTGTACGCGCGCGCACGCGCACACGCACACATGTATATGTGTGTATGTATTAAGATAAAATAAACTGACAAAACATTGCAAATGAAATTGAGATTTTGATATTTAGATTATTAAACTAGTATATTTAGAGTATTAAACTAATTTTTTAATATAATTAAGAATTTGATATTGACTACATCATTAGGATTTTAGACATTTTTTAATTTACACACATATATTAAATTTAAGATTAATAATATTTAATTAAACAATCATCATTTGTCTTTGATGCGTCAACGTTTTCCGTTAGCAACATTAACGATGTTAGAATTATAAGACTTAAAATATACTTTAAAAACTTTAGGGATTAAAAATATAACTTAGGTAAACTTAAAAGACTGAAAGTATACTTTAGCTTAAATTATAATATTGTAAAAGTAATAAAACAAAAAGATAAGATAAGACTTCAAGGTTGTTTATTATTATTATTATTATTATCCTTTTCTTTCGAAGTACTAACGGCATCGTTTTGTGGAGAGGTTATTGGAAGACCTAAAGACCAGAGCTTGAGAAACGATCGAGAGCTACTATTCATCATCGTCTTCGTATAATCATCTCCTTTGAGCACTTGAGCTGAGAGGCGAGGTTCGCTGGTTCTTCATCTTAGTCATCAGAAGAGAGACGGACTTGTGAACAGAGGAGAGGAGTGAGACGAGTTGGAGAGAGAGTGGATTGTCTATTTCTTCACAAGCTAAATCAGAGTGAAGAGACCCAAGGAGAACAACATTCATACTCAGTTTGCACTTCATTGATAATCTCATCTCCCCTTTCATTATGGTTTTGAATTCTGAGTTTATCTGTTCCCTCTGTGCTGAATCTGTATAATTTTGAGTGGTTAGTTACTTCTCTCTCTGTTTTTTTTTTTTTTTTATAAGAAGTTAAAATTTGAATTGTCTTGATTATTTTTATAAGAGCTAGACAAGATTTAGCTCATTATTTATTAAGTTTTTTTCATTTTCGTCACTCATTAATTATATATAATGCATTATTTAAAAGATTGGTGATACTTGTATTTACTCTATTTTCCTTTCTTATATGCCCTTTGTAAATAAGGGCATAATTGAAAAATATATATATTTCAAGACATACTTATTTTTTTACATTAATTTTAATTGCTTTCATAATCCGCATAATTTGGTTATCGGGCTCTTACAAATAGGATCGGAGGGAGTAGTTTCCATGGAGTTGGCTAGCGTCTCGCTGCCCTCCAATACTTAAAACTGCACCGTTTTGGCTCAGTTTTAAGTGATCATTTGCTTCTTCTTGTTGTTTTGTTTTAAAAAATATTTTTAGGGTACTAGCGGGTACTAAAAAGATACTTTAGGCTACTGGCCGGTACTGAAAAAGTACTTTATGACCTTGAAATTTATTTTAGGATCTTGAAAAAATATTTCAAGCTACTAACTATTACTAAAATATACTTCATGATCTTGATATTTCGTACTCAAAATAAAAAAAATACTTCATGATCTTGAAAAATCAGTTTAGGATCTTAAAAAAATATTTCGAATACTTTGAATGGTACTAAAAAAATATTTCAAAGTGCTGATTGGTACTAAAAACATACTTCAAAATATTTTATTTAAGATCCTAAAATAATTTTTCAAGGCATGAAGTATTTTTTAGTACTGGTTAGTAACCTGAAGTATCTTTCTAGTACCTGTCAATACCCTAATATATATATATATATATATATATATTTAAAAAAACAAAGAATCACTTAAAACTGTGCCAAAACGGCACAATTTTAAGTATTGGAGGGCAACGGACGCTAGCCAACTCCGGTTTGCATTAGGATTATTTCAAATCATCATTGCAAGGACTGAGACTTGTTATTATATTACTCTTTTTTAGTTGTTAATGACAAGGGTTAATTAAGAGGCAAAAACACCCATGATTTTTTATCTAAGTGCATTGAGCATCAAATACTCAAAAATTCCTATTTATCATAAACACTCTATTTTGATAAATGAGGCATATTAATTAAAAGTGAATATGTGTCTCAAGGAATTATAATCTATTGATTATATTTTCATCTAAATTCCACTTTGGAATTAATTTAACAAAAGGCAAGATATGACCAATATAATAAGATTAACACATTAAATGATAAAATGGAATTGGTATCTTATGGGACATGAATAATTCAAAAATACGTATTCACTATTCAAAATACGTATTTACTATTCACGTCATATTTTAATCTCCCATGCATTCCATGCATCAAGCATGGGAAGCAAGGGAAGCATGTAATTTTATATCTTGAAATTTTCCCTATAAATATAGAGCAATTACCTCTTCATTCTTCACACCAAACTCAAAACTAAATAGGTGAGTTTAAGAGAGAAGTGAGAGCTAGTGAGAAGCAAGAGGGAGGAAGGAGTAGCAAGGTTCTTCAAGGGTAAGTTCTCTAGTTCTTAAGTTCTAGTATTTAGTTTTGTAGTTCTTAGAATAAATGTTAGTTTGATCTTGAATCTTCCAATATAGTTTTGATTTCATGTTTTTATGATTAAAAATGTCTTTATTTTGAAAAAATGATGAAAAATATTATGGAGCAAAATTATTGGAAGTTGAAGATCAAAGTAACGAAGTTCTGGCGAAATTTTCAGTAAATTTTCAGAGCAAACAGCGAAAGAAATGCTAATCTTTTATGTTGAAAATGAAGGCAATAAATCACGAAACTTTCCAGAAATACATTAGATATGTAGGGCTTTCCGAATATATATAATATGTAGCATTTTGATTCCTGTACAAAGAGATACAACCAGTTGAAGTTAGGCCATTGTTCTGGCCGAAATTCTGGGCAACGTTAAGAAAAATGAAAACTGGAATTTTTCGTGGATTCTGGGTAAATGAGAGTATTTTTACTTAAAACTAGACATCTTAAGGATTCCGGGGAATTTTACGGAACCTCGTTTCGATATTTGTAGAATTAATTATGAATTTTCAAAGTTAGAGGAAAATCTGGCCATAATGCTGAAAGTAGCATTTTTATTAAATAAAATGTAATGGCAAAATGGTAATAACAAATTCACCAAGGGTATAAAGGTAAACTAAACCTTTAGAATATTATTCTAAGTGATATGGTAATTTGTTAGGATATCCGAGGATTCCGGAGTCAGATTTGAAGGACGGGCATATTACTATTCATAAATACGTTTATGAATAGTACCGTATACATAAATAGTAATTACTATTCACGTGGAAGGAAGGTACGTTCGCGTACTGTAACACTAACTCTGATGCTTATTGTATGCTGATATATATGATTTTTGTGTTCCTGTACTGAGACTTTGTCTCATTTGAAATTGATGAATATACGGGTTATGGTATTGTTAACGCCGTTGAGAGTTTTCCTAGCGGCGAGGACACGACCGTACATCGTGGCACCGGTGAATAGTGTTAGTTCGATTAGTTTTGATGATGTCTTATATAGATGTCATTATCTAGAGCAAAAAAGCTTGAATACTACATTTATATTAACTCTTATATATTAATGTAGATATGAAGTTTATGCAATGAAGATTTGATCAAGGAAGATGAATTGGCGAGTTGAATTAAGTCACGTTGAATTCCGAAGCAATACTTGAGTATATCAACTTAATACTCGGGTATGGTAATGAATTGGTGGAGCTCAAATAGGCTACAGATGCATTCATGAAGCAATTCTCGAGTACCAAGCATTAATACTCGAGTATGATACTCAATCAGATCATATTCAGGCAAAAAACTGATAAATACTCGAGTATGTCACTTAAATACTCAAGTATTGGACCTATACTTGAGTAAAGAACTTCAATACCCGAGTAGTGTCGTGATCTCCAGCTGCTCTGCTCAACTCTGGTTCTGGCGGCCTCTGATAATTCGATGATATCGCCCAAACCAGGAATCGGATTGACATGAAACCAGTGGCATATGAAACTAGACATCCAACATGTATTGTTACCAAAATATCAAGGCCAAAGGAGTTCCTATGAGAGAGCTATGATTTTTCTAAGTTGGAACAAACATCACCGTCATAGTCCAGACCAACCTTCGGTAATTTGGTTATATCTCACAAACGACAAATCGTATTGAGCTGAAATCGGTGCCATTCGAAACTAGACTCAAATACCTTTCCAAAAACATCAAGAACACAGAAAACTAAGATCAATGTAAGGAGTTATGATGTTTTGAAAGTTACAGTCTGTTCTGGATGCTGCAGAAACGTTGGATAAGAATAACCTCCATTCATCTAATATTAATGGACGAAATACAACTTGTTTGGAGTTGATTCTTATTGCCCTGGGAAGAAGACTTAATGAGCTTTCTGAGATGTGTCTGAAATTTGCAGAAGACCAAAGTATATGGCAGCCATCACAGTTTGACATTTGAAGATGATACTCGAGTAGGAGATCATACATACTCGAGTAATATCAAGACAGAGCCATCGCTGAAGTTGCCTATGAAGCATACTCGAGAATGTCACTTGGATACTCGAGTAATATCGGGACAGAGGCATCGCTGGAAATAGCCAATCTATCATACTCGAGTAGATAAGTGTGATACTCGAGTATATAGCAGCAAGACAGAGCCAACACTGAGGAATCAGAATGATGATACTCGAGTATTGCAAATGGATTCTCAAGTATGGTAAACTGCAAGGCTTCTGGCATACCTGAATCACATAGATGCTTGAGTTTGAGAATTGGGGATACTCAAGTATTTGACAGAATGAAATGCTGATATGCTCTTGCTGCAACAATACTCAAGTATTGGATTTTGGCTACCCAAGTATTGACGAGATATCATCTTCTATGAAGTGATTCAGCAAGTGAATACTCAAGTATCCAAAAAGTATTCGGAAATATTCGTAAAGTATTCCGAAAGTATTCTGAAAGTATTCAGGAAGTATTCAAGAAAAATTCAGGAAGTACTCAGGATTGAATACTCATCAATGTCAAAGCTTCTGGTATATCTGAATCAAACGGATACTCAAGTATTTAACAACAATACTTGAGTAGTGAAGCAATACTTGAGTATGGAAAATGGAATACTCAAGTATAGATAAGAAATGAACTTCCGTGGAGAGATTCTGCAGGGAATACCAAAGTGTTAACTATGACTACTCAAGTATTGATGATGATCAAGCTTTTGTCAGGTGCTTCTGCAAGGGATACTCGAGTACACAGAATGGCATACTCGAGTATTAGCTATCAGCTGCCGAAAATCAGTTCTGTAACATTTTCCGAATGCACTGATTAACCAGTTAATTCTTCCTATACATCATTCAATATTATTTGAATTATCATTAATCATCTTCTTGAGTATTTTTCAGATGATTAATCGTTGTTTGAATTATGATGAGTAAATCAAGCACCGAAACCGACATAGAACAGAGCCGACATGATTCGGATGACCCATAACCGAAAAGCATTTTTAAAACATCTCTTCATCCAAGGTGACAACCGCAAAGATGACCCAACTAAGGAGACATCCGATTGTGGTTGTGCGTAAGGCACGGGTTCTTCAAAACACTCAACGGTAATATTCAAACGGACAAGTTCAAATCCTTCCAACGGTCTTCAAGCTTCAACCATTATAAATACCCGAAGATTTGAATTCTTCATTGGCGGAATAGACATATACACAAACAAAGCTTTCAAAGTATACAATCTATATTCTGCATATATCTTCATATATTGTTGAGCTTCAGTGTTTATCATTCATCCACTCAAGAGAGTTTTATCAATTGTTTTACAATTCGTCAAATCTCAAGGTAGAGGTATCTTGAGTGTGGGTGTATCAATTACAACTTGTAAGGGGGAGTGAGTCCGAGAGTGAAAGGATCATCCTTCGTTTACGAGTGTGTAATTGTGTCCACGGTTATTTGGTTACAACTTGTAAAGAGGAGTAAGTCCTAGTGAGAGGATTACTCGAGAGTTACTGAGTCCGTAATCAAGTTTGGAGATAGTGAAATCCCGTAGTGTTTTTACGGGACCTGGACGTAGGTCAAGAGTTGGACCGAACCAAGATAATCTCTTGTGTTCATTGCTCTTCTCTCTATCTCTGTTTAATTGTTCTTGAGCAATTAGCGAAAGAATTTCAACATCACCTATTCACCCCCTCTAGGTGATATTCCACCTTCAAATAGTGCGATCGGGATGACATACATACTGCGTGGCCGTGTAATGTTATTGCCCGATATGTTGAATAGTGTTTTTATGTTTGTGAAATGTTGTGAATATCTCGCCATGCATATACTTTGTTATACTTTTCATATGAGGTTAATCGTTACCTAAGATTCAATTTGTTTTGAATCTTAGACTTGACTAGAGGTTCGAAAGGAACCAGAATTTATGAAGACGTTGTGAATGGAGCCATGAGTAGGAGCATTAATGGACGGAGCCGTGAGGAGGCACCGTAAAAGGAAATGTGGGAAGAAAGTCAACGTAACCTACCTTATGGCATGAATCTAATAAAGTTACTTCACATCATTTGGTGCTTAAACTAGAAGTGGTCGTCTATGTGGTTCACCAATCGATCCCTAGCACGGTGAGACTCCCACTAGACCTACCCAGCCTGGCCAAATGGGATGATTTAACTGAGTTAGGTTCTATGTCCCAAGTCTACCTAAGGCTTGGTTGAAGAGGGTATAATTACATGTAAGAATTGTAATTATAAAGTTTTGTATTACTGTATCACATGAAAAATTCCTTCAGGAGATTTTGTAATATATATATCAGTATACGTCAGGCATCATCATATGTCTGAGTATTTTTATATCAGCCACTCAGTTGTTCATATTTTTAGTACATGCTCTCCGTTTCCGCAAAACGCTAAGCTGTAGCACCTCAAAAACTCTGATGAATTTTATAAAACCACGTGTCACCGATACGATTTATGCTACGGAATTTGGGGTGTTACAATTTTGGTATCAGAGCTAGCTTCACTGCTAGTCTCAAGAGCATTGTATGGACAACAAAAACAAGAGTACTGATATAATATTGGTTTTGTGATACAATAAAACAAATACCCTAAGGAATGGTTAGAGTTTCTGAAAAACTCTAAGACTTCTGATCTGGAAATCGGAGTCTGAATGAAATTCCCGAAACAAAAATGATAGTTGTACTTAGAAGACAATACTACCTAGGTCTTCCAATAAACAAGAATTGTTGTTTAGGTTTGTCTCGTAAAAACAAACGGCTTTCTCGGTTAAAAGTCTTCCGGTAAGAATAGTAACTTATACTTGGACAAAATTTTGAGTGACATGTTGGAATCAGAGTAGAAATTTTGGAAATTGTCTGCTCAAAAATTTAGAAGTTCAATGTAGGTTCTGACAATAAGTTAGAATAGCCAGTTTGAGTTTGAATAGATAAAGATAAGTTTGGCGGGAAAGTTTGAAAATCCCTATGAATCTTAGAATAGAAACTACAAACATTAGCAAGAAGACTAAGAAGAAAAGACTATATGATTTCAAGTAAGAAGAGCAACAATCGGAACAACCCCATTACAAAGACGAATCATCTCTTGATGACGTTTGTAAATTTCTTCTTGAGTAATTTCTCTTGAGCTAGGATCTTGATGAGGTAATGCCTTTCTCGGTCAGAATCCCGCCTCATAAGTTTTGAAAGACTTCGTGCGGCCAATCTCTTAACCCTTCCTTACGACATATTCTTTTTATCGTACCTATACTCAAATTTATCTGTTGACTCGTTTCCTCAAGGGTCAAATGGAAGAAATTACAAAAATCTTTCAGAGACAATGCTTCTGCTCTGTGGTATTGTTTAAGTCTTGCCCTATACACTTCACCCGGTTCATATAAATCATCTTCAACCGCGGGTTTGTTTCCTTTGGAAGATCTATTTTCCACATTGATTGAACTACCAAAAAGTTCATTATGAGACTCAGTCCATTCTAACCCAACACAAAGAGTCTCATAATAGGATGATAATGGATCTGGCACTAAGACATACCCTGATGCATTTTGTTCTATGCAATATTGTGTCAGAAAATGTTTGATTTCCTCTGTATTTTTCTTACTGAAATCATATATTGGAAGGTTGTTAGCATTGGAAGAACCTTGTTGTACATTTTGGTGATGGACAGCATGACAGATCATGCCAATCCTTCCATGAACTTCAAGCCTCTGATGATGAAGACCATTGGTATGAATAATTTCACGTAGAACGTGGCAACAACCACATGAAAAAGGGTTAGTGAATTTAGCTAGACCGGAAAAAGGGGTAGTGGTTTCTACCGTGACCGAAGGGGTTCCTTGGAGAAGAAGGTTTAGTAGACTCCATAAGTTCGGCCATGTTACGACATCTTTTGACTGGTCGCCTTGATGGACCTACTTCAGATACTCCTTGGTTTGTAATCAAAGGAGTCGAACCTTGAATCCTTGGGGATGGATGAAGTACATTATCCTTTGGAAGAGAAGTTGGAACATGAAGCATTGAGGTAGAAGGAGGAACGTACACCTCTAAAGGATTGTAAGAAAGTAATGACGAATATGAAAAAGGTACATTGCTAGATAAGTCAGCCATTATGTTAGGCTGATTATCATGGAATATAGCTTCAATAAACGAAGGGCTGTATGAATCAGAAACTGGAATGTAGTTGCTTGGACCAGCCATGTTTAAAGACAATGTGGAAGAACACTGAGAAAGCTAGAAACTGAGAGGAAATGAGGAAGTTAAAGTTTTGTGAAGCTTGAGAGAATGTGAAACATTTAGTCTTGCTTTACTCGATTTATTGCTGAACTAGTAAAGTCTAGATTTTGTTTTAAATTAAGCAAGACCGTACCCTAATGCAATTTGTCGTTAGCTCCGAACCGTGTAGACTTTTTGAACAACTAGAGATTTACGGCACCGCACTCTAATGTTCCCTAAAAGCAACCTAAAGCAACCTAGTAGTTGCTAGTTCTGCAATGTTTGGACGTTTGTACACTGTATGGTAATTGATTGATGGACGTGTCCCAGGAAATTTGAGTTGGAGAGTGTGCCACCGATTCGTGATGACAGGTTAGTTTGTTAGATGTCGATGGGACTCCATGGTTAAGTGTATTCGGATGTGAGTAATCTCGAAATGGGTTACTTATCGGAACCGGCCACGCATCAACGTCTTGCCAAAAGATTTTACCTGATTTTATGGAGATAGGTTTGTATATGATCTAACATGAAATAATGTTTAGGTCAAAATGTGATCAAGAGATTTAGTACATGAAACTATAATAGTGTGAACCTTGTAATTCATACTACATCATTTACAATGCTTTGTATGATTAATGGTTACCCTTGAGGTAACAAAATGATGTGTAGACTTTGTCTTTGTGAGATTGGGAATTAAGATAGTAGATTATGAGACTATCAAGGGTAAAGACTTGATAAGATTTAAGTTCTCGTTATAATAATACTTTAATTGAGAAATGATTAACTGAAGTTAACGCTGCTTATGGAACGTTTTGATCGGAGAAGGCTACTTACGGGGAGTTCTGATCGGAGAGGGCTACCTACGGAGGGTTCTGACCGGAGGTGCTGACCAATCGGAGGGGTTGTGTGAAGCGCCGAGTGAAGTACCGTAGAGTGAAGTTACCGTAACGTCAAACCGTAGAGTGCAGCTGCCATCACAACGAACCATAGAGTAGAGCTACCAGTGTATCGGTTCTCAAGGTAAGTACATTGTAGCAAGTCTCATATCTAATCGGTTCCCTAAAGAAAAAGGTTTACGTAATCTAGTATATCACTAAGAGGTGCTCTAGTGTTGTATGACCTTCTAAGGTTAGTTGTCTGGTTCCTAAGTAGGGATTAAAAGTTAAATATTTTAAACTTGCCAATACACCTGCTATATTTGAAATTGATTTTCAAACTTGTGAATTTTCGAAATTGAATTTTCGAATGAAATGTTTTCAGCAGAATTTGATACCACAGTGATGGTTATTTTGAAATGATGTTGTCTTATAAAAGGGTTTTGTTAGAACCCAGAGTTTGAAATTGAGTTTTCAACTGTGTTGTGGTAAAGTCAGTATGAAACTGGAAGTGCAGAAGCTGTTGTACTTGTACACGGTTTGCTGGGTCTTGTCATACGTTTTATAATGTTTGAAATTGCTGGTCAATTGGGAAAGCGGTGCACAGTGGTGACCGTGACTACGAACTAACTTGATTGGGAAAGCGATGCACAATGGTAGCCGTGATTACGAACTAGTCGACTAGGAAAGCGGTGCACAAAGAGTGGTGTGACTACGAACTAGGTTTGACTGGGAAAGCGGTGGAGAGCCTTTACTATATATGCTAGTGTGGACACTGGGGCCCTTGTGGGGGATGGAAATTCTCCCACATCGGTCGGCAGATGCGTTGTCACTGTGATGGTTTGTATGAAAGGATTGGGATATGTCCTGGTAAGCTAGGGCAAAGTGGTGGTGTGTGCCTCTTAGTTGAATTTTGTGAAATGAATTATCCCTCTCAAAGATATGTGTCGGTAGTAAAAGTTTTTGAAAATGATCCGACAGTGAATGTGTTTTCACGAATTTGTTTTGGCATCAATTAAAATTGAAAATGTAATAGCACTATTACTCTTTGGTATAGTGCGGATTGCGAAATGTACTGAAGCCACGGAAAATTTTCAGTGTATGGAAATTTGAAAATGAGAAAACATAATAGTATTGCATAGCGATGACATGATTGTCAGTGCTATGGTGTTGAAAGAAAAGCAGTGTAGTTGGAAAATTTGGAACATAAACTATTAGAAAGGTCTAGAACACTGAACTAGTTAAGCCAGATAGTAGTTGTCAGCTATAGTGCTAAGTGAAAGTAGTCTGAGAGCTTGAATGGGAAATACTCAGATGAAATAGACGAGCAGATGCTCGAGGCAGTAAGACCTGGTGTGCAAGTGTACACGGGGCGGTGTCCCTAGGCCATAAGACCGGTAATGGATAAGCACTATGTGAAATGCTGATAGGTATGATGACTTTAGACTATGTCTACAGTACATCTTAAGTTTGGCAAAACATTCATTGTACCAGGTGATAGTTGAAATGTCTAAGGCCTGAGGATAATTTCCTAGGTGGTGAGACTAGAATCTCCAGTGTTGTGGTAATTGATTGAGCCGGAAGGCCAATATGTGTTAAGCTAAGAGGCTAAAAGAGTTAGGCAGTGAGGCCTGCATAACCAAGCACAGAGAGAATGGATCAGTGGATCCTGTGTTTTGATATTATACCTGGGTGCAATACGAATGAGATTAAAGTGCGTGCTAATAAGCATGTATAGAAAGGAATAGACTAGAAGTCTAGATAATTCTTTTAAGATTATACGGTCAAATTTCGAGGGCGAAATTTTATTTAACGGGGGGAGAAATGTAATACCCAAAAATTCCTATTTATCATAAACACTCTATTTTGATAAATGAGGCATATTAATTAAAAGTGAATATGTGTCTCAAGGAATTATAATCTATTGATTATATTTTCATCTAAATTCCACTTTGGAATTAATTTAACAAAAGGCAAGATATGACCAATATAATAAGATTAACACATTAAATGATAAAATGGAATTGGTATCTTATGGGACACGAATAATTCAAAAATACGTATTCACTATTCAAAAATACGTATTTACTATTCACGTCATATTTTAATCTCCCATGCATTCCATGCATAAAGCATGGGAAGCATGTAATTTTATATCTTGAAAATGTTGAAATTTTCCCTATAAATATAGAGCAATTACCTCTTCATTCTTCACACCAAACTCAAAACTAAATAGGTGAGTTTAAGAGAGAAGTGAGAGCTAGTGAGAAGCAAGAGGAGGAAGGAGTAGCAAGGTTCTTCAAGGGTAAGTTCTCTAGTTCTTAAGTTCTAGTATTTAGTTTTGTAGTTCTTAGAATAAATGTTAGTTTGATCTTGAATCTTCCAATATAGTTTTGATTTCATGTTTTTATGATTAAAAATGTCTTTATTTTGAAAATATGATGAAAAATATTATGGAGCAAAATTATTGGAAGTTGAAGATCAAAGTAATGAAGTTCGCGAAATTTTCAGTAAATTTTCTGAGCAAACAGCGAAAGAAATGCTAATCTTTTATGTTGAAAATGAAGGCAATAAATCACGAAACTTTCCAGAAATACATTAGATATGTAGGGCTTTCCGAATATATATAATATGTAGCGTTTTGATTCCTGTACAAAGAGATACAACCAGTTGAAGTTAGGCCATTGTTCTGGCCGAAATTCTGGGCAACGTTAAGAAAAATGAAAACTGGAATTTTTCGTGGATTCTGGGTAAATGAGAGTATTTTTACTTAAAACTAGACATCTTAAGGATTCCGGGGAATTTTACGGAACCTCGTTTCGATATTTGTAGAATTAATTATGAATTTTCAAAGTTAGAGGAAAATCTGGTCATAATGCTGAAAGTAGCATTTTTATTAAATAAAATGTAATGGCAAAATGGTAATAACAAATTCACCAAGGGTATAAAGGTAAACTAAACCCATTTCCGTCACAAATCCAGACATGTATTTTTTTTTTAAATCAAAATAATTAAAAAATAAATAAAAATTCCATAAATGGATCCCTTCTTCGAGGAATTTTTCAATTTGGGTTATTAGATTTGGTGTTCCGGAGAAGGACCATCACAATGCATCTCCATGAAGTAAAAAACGTTTCTGTAACAAAGAAAGAAAGAAGAGATTCAGGGAGTGAAAGAAACATGTAGTAGATAAGAGAATAGCAAGCATCATAACAGGGGAACATAATCAATTACATCCTGGAATATTGGAATTAGCAATAAAATCCATATAGTAAAAAAGAAGCAATCTTACACTCTCCTTAGAAATATGTGCAAACAGGAGAAACAAATTCATCAAAATGGGTGTATCAACATATCTCACTTTCAAAAAATACTAACTTCGATGAATTTTCATTGATTTTCTAGACGTTATAACTATTTCAGAAAATACACCTAAGAATTGTTCTCAAGACGACCTAGATGAAGAAGAACTATGACTAACAAAGAACAAACACCTACAAGACATTCTTATGAAGAAACGACGAAGTAAAATGAAAAAAGAAGAATCACCTTGTTCACCATGAAAGTTGCTTCGCCATTGACGTCAACTTCAAGGTCACAAAGCAAGCTCCTCCCATGGGTTACAATACCATGAATGGTGCTAAAGAAGCATGAAATTAGAATCGAACTCGAAGCAAAGAAAAAGAATGCTTTGGAGGTTTGAAGAAAGTATGTGAGTTGCGAATGACGAAACCGAAAGAGGAAAGTGGAGAGATATAACGAAAAGCGGATAATCAATTAGGAACGAAGCAGCAGCAAAATGATAAAACTAGAAAAAAGGGGTTTTACGATGGAATCCAAATTCCGTCGCAAAACCAATTTTGGGTTTTGCAACGAAATCCAAATTCTGTCACAAAACCAATTTTGGGTTTTGCGACAATTTCAATTCCATCGCAAAACCCTTGATTTTGTGACGGAATTGATTTTCCATCGCAAACTTTACTATTTTGTGACGGAATTTAAATTTCGTCGCAAATGCCCCTAAATTTGCGACGGAAAAAATCAGCTATTTTCTAGCGTGTGTGTATAACGAAGTTGAAATTCAGAAATGGACTCTTCAATCTTCATTCAAAGAAGATCATATTCGGTCGTCAACGTGTTGATGTGATTCTCCTTTATGCCGGAGGTTCCTTCGTACGCTATTTCCAAAGCTTTCCACATCTCCTTGGAATTAGATAGATTGCAGATGCGAAAATACTATTTTTGACTAAGAGCACTCTAGAGCATCAGGATGACTCTGCTATTAAGAGTTATTTTCCATCTGTCATCCTCATTGAACTCATCTTCAGCCTTTGGAACATTAATTCCGCCTTCTACTCTTGTGGGAACATAATCCCCATTCTCTATTACTTGCCAGAGACCATACTCCATGGCTAACACAAACACTCTGAACTTTGCTTTCCAGAATGAATAGTGTTCGCCGTCGAAGCTAGGTGGTCGGTTGATTGAGGCACCGTCAGGTAATATTCCTTCCATGATTTATCTCGGGATGTTAAGTCCAACAGAGAAACCAATGCTCTGATACCAAATGAAGATGAAATATCACCTACAGGTGGGGTGAATAGGTGATTATAAAAAATCTTTCGCTAAAGATCGAGAACATAAAATAGAGACAAAGAGAAGAACAATGAACATAAGAGATTATACTGGTTCGGTCCAACTCTTGACTTACATGCAGTCCCTAGAAACACTCTGGGATTTCACTATCTTAAAACTTGATTACACACTTTGTAACTTTCGAGTAATCCTCTCACTAGGACTTACTCCTCTTTACATGTTGTAATCAAATAAATACAGACACAATTACACACTCTGTACTCGAGGTGATCCTTTCACTAGGACTCACTCCCCCTTACAAGTTGTAATTGTATACCTACACTTAAGGTTCCACAACCTTATGATTTAACTGATAAACAAATATTCAAATAGTGTTTAACTCCTCACTGAGTAGATAAATGATAAACACTGAAGTACAAAAATATCTTAAGATACTAAATGAAACTAATGAAACAGAAGATTGCAATAATCTCGAATTGAATGCACAGCGTTTCGATAGGTGGCGAATTCAATGCTTCCGGTATTTATAGATGTTGCAATTAATGACCCTTGGTGAAGCTTGAATAAATCCGTTGTGACTCTTGAATATAGCCGTTAGACAGGTGAAGCTTCGTAGACACTTTCGCCGTTTAATAATCCAGGTGGATTGTACCGTCACCACATTCTTTCATTCCTTCTATTTTGCCCATTGTGAAATAGCATTTATTGAGAGATAGGAATAGCAGGAATGCCTTTCAAATGTTCATAGACATAGTTGCTGAGATTGTGTCTCAATATGGTAACCTCATTTAATGCGTCTGACACACAAATTGCTTTACAACAATTTGTTGTTAATTCGAGCTATAATCATCTGAAACTCATTTAGCAAACTGATTAAAAGCATTTAAGAATAGTAATGAGTAATGATTAGATGAAATGAAATCATAATCAATTGATTTAGATTTCCAGAGACGATGATTTGAAAATCGAAGAGATATGACTCTCTAGTTAAAAAAGCATATGCCTAGAGGCATATTGACTGGAGGCATTTTAATTGACTCGAGGTAAGAATAAATCGTTTGAATTTTCATGTTGTAAAAATTTTGCCTTGAGTCATATTGATGATGCTTAGAGGCAACTAATACTTGACTGGAGGCAAAGTCGACTTTAACGTGTTTGACAGGTTTGGCAAGTTTGCCTAGAGCCAATTATTATTTTACTTGAGGCAAAGAAATATAACTGGAGGTATAAAGAAGATACTTGAATCAAGTTGCCTTAAGGCAAATAATAAATGACTTGAGGCATTTGAATTAGTGCACATCGCTAGAGGCATAAATAAAATGCCTAGAGTCAAACATTCGGTGCCTTGAGTCATATTGACTAGAGGCAAGTCACTAAATGACTAGAGGCAAAAAGTGGATTTTAGCATAATTACAAGTTTGCCATTAGATAGTCAAATAGAGATTCATGTGTGAAAATGCCTTGAGTCAAATACAAAATGCCTAGAATTTAGCAAAAATAACGAGATTGCCATGAGAATTGATGCCTGGAGGTAAACAATGGATGCCTTGAGGCAAATGAATAACTGACTCGAGGTAAACATTTCAAAACTTAATAACTTTCATTCAAAAACAATTTAACTCGAGGTAATCAAAGGAAATCATTTTTCAATTCATAAAATGAACTTTATGGCTAGAGACACATAATCAATTAACTCGTGGTAATATTTGAAACTTCAAATTTTCATAGAATATCAAAGATTAATTACATTATAATTGTTTTCATCAAAACATCAAAAAATATGAGAACTAACAGTTAGTACTTGGAAAGAAAATGGGTCCGTCGCAAATCCCCAAGATTTGTGACGAAACCATTTTCCGTCGCAATTGCGACAACTTTTTAGCGATGGACTAAATCCGCAGCAAATTCCGTCGCAAACACGTTTTGCGACGGAAAATCCATTTTTTGCAACGGAAAAATTCCGTCACAAATCACGATTTTTTTTTAGTGACATTTGATCAACCAACTAGCCGCTCCGGGTAAAATATGTGAGCAAGGTCCTCAAGTTAGAAAAATTCTCAATATCTTGACTAAAGATTGGGAAGCCAAGGTCACAAGAATCGAAGAGGCCCGTGAAGAATCAATGCAATCAGTTGCTGATCTATTCGGAAGTCTATCTGAATATGAAAGCAAATTGAAATTCAAGAACGCCTTGGACGAAATCAATAGTAATAGAAGCAAAGGAATTGCTTTGAATGTTGTGAGGGAAAAGGAGGCTAAGGAAGAAGAAGATGACGTTGAAGATGAAGAATTCGGTATGTTTGTTCGAAAATGCAAGAAATTCTATAAGAAACATCAAGGCTTCAGAAATCGATTTAAAAAGGGAAGCTCAAGTAACATAAGTGACTTTAAGGAGAAAGATCAAATCATCTGTTACGAATGTGAGAAGCCCGGCCACATCAAATTGGAATGTCCTCAGTTGAAGGGCAAAGAAAATGACAAGACGAAAGCTTACGTGTCTGCTATATGGAAAGATAACTCCCCAGATGAAGAAAGTGAGGAAGAAGAAGTTGCAAACATGTGCTTAATTGCTGAAGAAGAAGGGCAATGTGAAAACGACGATGAGGTATATGATTCTGAACCTACCTATGATAAATTGCTTTTTGAGTATAATGAATTCCATTCTGAATTTAGAAAAATTGCGAAATAACTTTTTTTCTTCAAGGAGGAAAATCAAATTGCTTGAACAACAAGCTAAAGATACTCCTCTCGATTTGTGAAAACTCTATTTGTGAAAAGTGCCCCGATCTTGAGAAGAAAAACATTTATCTTACGAGAACACTTGAGAAGTTCACTAAAGGTAGTGAAGTGCTCAATGTTATTTTGAAAACTCAAAGATTTATAAATGATCGATCAGGCATAGGTTATAATCTCATTTTTGACAAAGACTAGAGCTTGAGACACGATTAGAGAGGCGCCTACTATTCATCATCCTCTTTGAATAATCATCTCCGTTGAGCTGAGAGGCGAGGTTCATTGCTAGTTCTTCATCTTAGTCATCAGAAAAGAGACAGACTTGTGAATAGAGGAGATGAGTGAGACAAGTTGGAGAGAGAGTTGATTGTCTGTTTCTTCACAAGCTAAATCAAAGTGAAGAGACCAAAGGTAATATAATTAAGGTATTTCACATACAAACCTTGAGCCAACTTTCTATTTAAAATATTTTATATATACATATTTTATAGTATATGAAATCTTAGTTGTACAGATTCTTATTATTATTCAATTTCTACCTGTTTATTATTTTCAACAACACATATATATACACACATACACACACAAACATATATATCATCATTCGTCTCATTTTTATTTTCAGTTATGGAGAATGATGTTGCATCAGCTGGTATGACATTCTCTTTTCAATCTTTCTACGTTTTCATTTTATGTGGAGCCGTAACCTTAGTTAAGCCAAATTCTGAATATTTGGATGAAGAGCCATGAATAGGGGGAAAAGATGAAGAATCAAGGGAATTCTTTTATAGGAGAAATTATATTTTAAAAATACATAATCAAGGCAATAAATAATTTTTTTAGGAGAGGGGGCAGAAATGAAATTTTATTGAAATATGAGACGGGAAGTATTTTTTTATTAATTTTATATGAAATTCAAATTTAGTGGAGACAAATACTCCCGTAATTAAAGAACTTATATATTCTGATTTTTTTTTCCTAAGGATAATTAATATGCAAGTCCTTATAGTTTCAGCCAAATTTTAAGTAGGTTCTTATGGTTTTTCCCCTTTTTATCAGGTCCTTATATTTTCATTTTTTTTAATCAATCAAGTCCTTATAGTTTCATTTAATTTTTAATTAGGTCCCTAAAAATTGTTATTCTTTAATCCCTACACTCTAATAATATTATTCCATAAATATAAAATATAATATTATTAATTCTAATATATTTTTTAATATTATTGTATAAATAATGGGTTTAATGTTTTCACTTTTACTACAGAAATATTTTTTTTGTCACTCTTACATAAAAGTGAGTGGATTCTACTAATATTTTCTCTTTTACAATGAGACCCAAGTGGGACCCACTTATTTTTAAGTGAGCGTGGTAGAAAAATTTCGTAATAAAAGCAAAAACATTAAACTCATAAATAATAGGGTTTAATGTTTCGCTTTTCACGTAAATATTTTTTCTGTCACACTCACATAAAGGTTGGTGAGTCCACTAATATTTTCTCTCTTTTCTTTTTATAATAGGATCCACTCACTTTTATTTGATTGTGGCAAAAAAAAAAAAAAAAATTCTGCAACAAAAGGAAAAACATTAAATGCTAAATAATAATACTCTATAAATATTAAGTTACTATAATAATTTTCTTAATAATCTTTAAAATGTGTAACCAAACGTATATTTATATTATTTATTTTATAGTTCTTATTTTTTATTTATTTTCATATTTATAAAGTTGGAATCGTAATAATATTTTTTTATGAAAATATAATGATAATTAGTTATTCTAATTATATTTATTATATATATAAGACTTTATTATGTTAATTATATTTTTATAACTATTTAATTAAATTTATTATCAATATTAATATTTTTTTTATTTGTTTATTTTATTTTAAATTAAATTGATAAATAAAAAAATACAGAGACCAATTAAAGATCATGTGAAACTATAAGAATAAGAAAGATAAAATGTAAAGAGACATAATTAAAAATAAGTGAGAGTACATGGACCAAATAAAAAACTATAGGGTCTCAATTAAAAATCGGTTAAAACTACAAGGACTTGCAAATAAGTATTAAAAAAAATTTAATAAATCAATAAATAAGATCGAGATAGATTCAGTTTTAATTGTATTATTTAAATTCTTGGTCAAATACGAAACAACACTTGATAAATGCATAATTGGAAACTAGTACCTACACTTACACTTGATCACTCTGACGATAATATCATGTCGCAGGTCAGAAACAGAAAAAAGCCCTAAACTTAAATCGTAAAATTATAAACCCTAGTTTTTTATTTTTATCAATAATACTGATAATCAAGGTTCAAAAATAAATTCGTGTAACATAAAACTTAAATCGTAAAATACTTAAAAATAATTAAAATATAAAATGAAAATAATTTGATTTAAATATATTTTCAATACAAATAATTACAATTAAATTAATCAACATTCATAATTTATTATACTCAATAAATTTTTTTATAAAATACATATATAAAGCCACCGTGTATGAACAAATTGAAAAAAGTTAACATGATTTTAAGAGTGATTTAACATAACTTTATAAGTTAGAAACGATAAACGATATAAGTTTGACTAAGTTTATAACTATCACTAGTTTAAGAGTGATTTAACTTGATTTGATTAGGTAAAAACGTAAATTCGTGAGTTTAACAACAATGCTAATAAAATAATCAATATTGCGGGCAAAAAAATAAAATCAATACTAAATATATATAATTATATATATAGACACATGAGGCCTAAGCCATATGGACAGCAAGTACTTATGTGATATAACTGATCTCTCAAATTCGGTGCTATATATATATATATATATATATATATATATATATATATATATATATATGGGAAAATTACGTGTAGGTCTCAAGGAACAAAAATAATTATAAAAAAGTCCATTAAAATCACTAAATTACACAAAAGTCCCAAGGGACTTTTTTGTAATTATTTGTATGGAAAAAAAAATCCAAGTTTTTAAATATTGTTGTAAATATGGCTTTTTTATTGTAAATACGGTTTTTCTATTATCGATTTTAAATTTTGTTGTAAATATAGTATTTCCTATTGTAAACATAGTCTTTTTCTGTTGTAAATGACATTTCTACGTTCAAAATCCAGGTGTTTAATGTCGTTGTAAATATGAGTTTTTTTGTTGTAAATATGGTTTTTCTGTTGTAAATGACCAGATTTTAAATTTTGTTATAAATATAGCATTTCCTATTGTAAATATATGTTTTTTCTATTGTTAATACAAATAATATCAAAAAAGTCCCTTGGGACTTCTGTGTAATTTGGTGATTTCAAGGGACTTTTTTGTAATTATTTCTGGTCCTTTGAGACTTGTATGTAATTTTCCTTAAAAGTAATTAGGTCCCACTAATATTTTTCTCTTTGTTTTTATAATGGGACCACTATACATATAATTAGCATTTTATGTGGGTCCCACCATTTCATGTGTGTATAGGCTAATGTTTCTTCTCATGCAACATGTTAAACCCATATATATTGAGACAACATATATGGCATCATCTAATAAATAAAAGGTTAAATATTGCCGAACACGGATGTTTAGCCCGGGGCTAACTAGGTTGATATTGGATCTAGATAACTGCAGAGGTAGACAACCAAAAGAGTGTGGGATCACTGTACACAGACTAGGCTTTCGCCCAAGGGGGTGATGTGTGTGTACAATGTGACAGTATTAGGATTTGACCTCTGTATTTATAGAGTGTACCTTAGGTTGAGTTCCATGGGCCTCATGCGATCTATGGCCCGAGTATCATAATTGTTATATCACATCCTAGGATCTTCCTAGATTATGGGTAAGTTAGGATATCCCTCCCTTATAGATAGATCCTGGTATGTATTATGTTCATTATTGGGCCATCTCGCTATTGGGCCAGATGTAGGTCCGTAATAGTTGCCCCCCAGCCCAGTAGTTCAAGCTTTTAAGCTGCCGGGATGTTTGTTGCCCCCAGACACGCTATTCGGGCCAGACTTCCGCGAACCTCTGTCTACCGCGCATTGCCGGGTTGGGTTATGTTGATCTCGATTGCCGATGTCTTTTGTACAAAGATCCGAGGTAATAGCCATTTGCTCAAAGATCCGAGGTACTGTCTCAAGGATCCGAGGTAATATCAGAAAGCTTGCTTGGTTTCGAAGTCGGGGGTCCTTCTGCGATTGCCATCATAACCAACTGACACCTAGCCCCCTTGGATTTGCGAATGGTTTAAACCGCCGTGCCTAGCCACCTGCAATATTTGTGCGCATTTAATGCACCCATCGCGTCGCATACGTCATCCTAATTTTTCGGTGAATGGTCACTTTTACCCCTGACAGTTCATTTTCGCAGTGTTTATTATTCGTATTTCCCTCCATTCTTCACATTTCGCCATTCGTCCTTTGAATCCCCCTCTTCTCAGAAGACTCTGGTTTTCTATCTATCATCATCTCTTCGCGACCTTCGGACCCTGCCACTTCTTTTCTCCTTGACTTTCATTCACACAGGTATATTCTCTATTTCTTATCCTTTCCCTGTTTTCGCTTTGAAGTTCATTGGCTCTATGATTTCTGCTTTTCGCTTTTTCATCCCTACCTCACAGATAGGCTTGTATTTGGGTTTCCTGGGTGAGTTTCGATAGGAATTTTTGTGTTAGTTTAGAGTTCTGACTTCATTCACATGGCCGTATATCCTTGTGCGTAGGAGTATCCGTCGTCTAGTCTTGTTTTGGTTACCCCCTCCTTACCAAGCTTTTTATGCCTCTCTAGGTTTCCATTCCTGGTGTCGATGGGTAGGGTTGACTGTTTGCCCTCCTCGACTTAGAACATAACTCTAGAAGAGGAGGAAGCATTGCGCGCACGTTATCCTAGAGGCAGTTTTTGGCTATTTGGTTCTCCTCTTACGGAAGAGCAAAGGTTAGCCACCTTGCTTCGCGGTGGGCTTGGTGGGGGGAGTGTTGAGGAGTCTAGTCCTGTCGTTGCTAGGTCCCAGAATGCAAGGTCGGCCAATATTCTGCTTGGCGCCGGGAGCTGGGGTGGTTCCGATGCTATCCTGGTATTGCCCATCAATTATTATGAGGGTCACCCTCGCGTAACGTCGGAATCCCTTCCGAATGGATACCTCGGCCCATGCTGGGACTGTATTGCTTCTAGCTCCCATTACATCGCGAGTGGGCAAGATTCCTTGGCTAATGCTACTCTAGGCTCCTGTTGTCATAAATCTTCCCCTGACCCTACCCCGGCTATTTGGAATCAGCATCACCCCGGTCCAGCCATTTTTCCCTCATCACGCAGTAGCTTGTATGCGTCAGGTAAACCTCTCATTTGCTAATTTTAGCCTTTTTGTTTTTGTTATAAGTAAATAGAGTTGTCATCTTCTCTCCATAGTGCCTGATTTGATGCCGAGGAGTTGGGTTCCTCCAGTCCTCTTAAGTTCTTGACCGACAAATATCCTTGGGTGACCCACGAAGTACTAAAGACCCGTTCGTTGATGACCGATGCCGATATTAGCAGACTGGGCTTGGAAGAGCTAGATGGGTGCCTCTTGAGTCCTCCTGATGACAACCCCGGTCCTACCCGAGAGGAGGGACGCACCAACTTTTTCTTTTTCTATAGGGACTAGGTCTCGACTTGGTATTCGCTTCCCGTTTACCGAGTTCCAAATTGCTCTTTTGAACTATCTTAATCTGGCCCCTTCTCAACTTCACCCCAACGGGTGGGCCTTCCTGATCGCGTTCGAGCATTTGTGCAGTTCCTTTCCTGAGCTCGTACCCTGCACTGTTCCCTTTTTCTTCTATTTCTTTGCGCCTTTCACTCCTTGCTCCAGTAAAGAGCCAGCCAAGTTGGAAGGGCTAACTTCCATCCGGGGCATTCCCGATAGGAAACTTTTTATCACTTTTTCCGAATCTTTTAAACATTTCAAGAACAGCTTTTTTAAGGTGGTGGCTAAACCGAGGACACAGCCTTGGTTTTTAAAAGCGGCCGAGTCTAAGTCCGTGGAGTGGAGGTTCCCCTTGTACTGGACTGTTGACCATCATAAACTGACCTCCACTTTTTATCATGTTGAGCCGGACGATCTTCCGGCTGAAGAGGTTAAATCTGTGGACCGGCTGATATCTTATGTCAAAGAGCACGGCTGTAAGAGTGCGACCTTTTTTATCAACCGGGCTCTAACCGAGTCTAGGTCGGCGGCGTGTATGATTACTCTGTTTACTTTTCTATATGCCTTACTTTTATACATTGCTTCAGCTATACCCAGCCGAACTCTGACCTCTGTTTGTTTGTTTGTTTTGTAGCTCAAGAAATGGAGGAATTGTCACGCTACTTATCCTATGTGAACTCGGATGTGGGGACTCCGAGTAAAAGGAATACCAGGAAACGCTCTGCCCCCGAGTCCAGGAAGGGTAAGATCGGAACAGCATCTCAGGCCACTGTCGCCAAGAAAACCAAGGCCTCGGCCTAACAAGGAACTCCTTCCTCTCCTCCCATCGGCTCGATCTCTCAACCTGCCGACCATGGTTCAAAAGGGAAGGAGGTTTCCCTCCTGGATTCACTAGCTCCTTCGCCCACCAAGATTCCTACTGCTCCTCCTCCTGCTCCCAAGATCCCCCGTAGGCTTACATGGGAAAAGGGGGTCACAGAAGAACTCTGTGTTGCCTTATTACCCCCACGCCGCTTTACCGACACCGTCTCACTAACTGATGTCGATGAGCGTATGATTCATGCTGTGCAAGATCATGCCTTGAAGGCCCTCGAGTTGGCATAGGTTGCGCTTCACTTGAAACACAAGTATGTTGGTGTCGCGGTTGAAATACAGCGTATAAAGCTTGAAAGAGATGAAGCCATGGAAGGGAAGAAGGCTGATGAAGAGCTTGATGTCGCCAAGGTCGTCATTGGAAAAGCGACCGAGGAGCTTCTGTTGACGAAAGAGGCTCTAGAAAAAACCAGTGCGAATCTTGCCGATGTGCAAGAAGCTCACACCAAGAGCATGGATGTCGTGAAAGCCCTGCAGACACAACGCAACAATCTGTCCTTGGAGCTTAGTACGACGAAGTCCACCCTCACTGATGAAAAGAAAGCCCACGTCAATTGCGTGGAGATGTTGAAGGAGTCTGTTGCGGACTGCTTCGCCATGGCTCTTGCACAGATTCACCATCTGAACCCCGAGGTGAATTTGAACACCGCCGGGTATCATTACCGAGCCTTCATTAAGGATGGTGTATTGGTCCCGCCTCCTTCATCGCCTGGGGACGACTCAGTGTCCTTCTAGGATGGGGACCGGGGTGATGATAAGGGCAAAGAAGTCCATCCTGAGGAAGAGGGAGTGCCGCTAGAAGAAGCAGCCCCCCCAGCTGAGTGTCTGAGCAGGCAGTTCTTGGGTGTTGAGGAATTTTGTCTGTTTTTTCTACACCGGTGTATTGTACCGGTTTTCTTTTATTTGTAAACATATCCCTGTAACAAACTAATCATCAATATTAATTTCCCTTTTTGTTGAGTCAAGCATGTTTCACGTCTTTTATTCATCGTGGTGACGAATTTCGTTTTTCGATTCCCAATCTATGTTGGTAATTCCATGACCGGGACAGGGTCTTAATTGTGCAGAATCTGCTTATATTCTTCCGATGCTAAAGACCAGGTATGTGGGTAGGGGTTTTCGACTTAACCACATTACTGCGTTCCGGTTCCATTGTCCGGGATCTTAACTAGGATAAGGGCAAACCGTCACATGTTCAGCTGTGGTGTAGAAACACACACTTAAACATTTTGACCTGATCAGGGTCGGCATGACAATTCACCTCCTTATTAAGAACGATTTTTGATGCATCAAAAAATTGCAAGGGCATGTGTTAGCGGCCTCGCGTAATTAAAGACCCGGGCTCGTTGGCCCCGACGTTAGTCTCTAAACCGTGCTTGGAGTATGACTGGGTTCATTGACCTGAGTCTTAGTTCATTCCTTTTATGATTGGCACGATTTCAGATAATCTAGAATTTGAATCTCCACTGAGGAATTCTTCATTAATTCAAGAAATAATTCGCTCCAAAGAGCTAACAACTTCAAAGAAGGAAATTGCATAAGCATAAAAAGCAAATTGAAATTGAATTACTGAAATCAAAATAAACTAACTCGGACATGGTTTGTCCGCCACGCTTTCCATGTGGTAGCTAGGTCTAGCTATAGTAGACTCTTAGCTTATTTGCGTTCCACGTTCTTTTGATGAGCTTTCTCCCCAGGGTTTCTAGCATGTATGCTCCTTTTTCTAGCTTCTCCTTGACTCGGTAGGGGCCTGCCCAGTTCACCGCTAGCTTGCCATCCCTGGCGTTTTTGTTTCCGACGTCGGCTCTTCTGAGTACTAGGTCACCCCTGTCAAAGGACCGGGGCCTTACCTTTCAATTGTACTTGGCAGCGATGAGTTGCTCAGTGGCCATATCTTGGCAGTGTGCCGTAACTCTGACCTCGTCAACGAAATCTAGCTCGGTCATCAGCGTCTCATTATTCATTTCTTCGCCTTGTCGGAGGGTATTCAATCTCCTTCATGACGGCTGACCTATCTCAACCGAGATCATTGCCTCGCATCCATAGGTCAACCTGAAAGGGGTTTCATGGGTTGAAGTTTGAACACATGTCCTATAACCCCATAGCACGCTATAAAGTTGTTTGACCCAGCTGGATTCTGCATCTTCCATCCGCTTCTTTAGCCCATCAACGATTATCTTGTTTGCTGCTTCAGCTTGGCCGTTTGATTGGGGATGCTCTACAGAGGCAAAATGTTGCTTGATGCCGAGGTCTGAAATCATCTCCTGGAAACTTTTATCAACGAACTGGGTCCCATTATCCGTGACGCCCTTGGCAGGAATTCCAAACCGAGAAATGATGATGTGTCGGAAGAATCGATATATGCGAGCCGAGGTGATTGTTGTTAAGGGCTCAACTTCTATCCACTTAGTAAAATAATCAACAGCTACCACGAGCCACCGCAGTTTCCCGTGGGCTGTTTTGAATGGTCTCAAAAGATCCATCCCCCATTTGTAGAAAGGCTACGGAGCTGAGATGCTTTTTAATTCCGAAGGAGGGAGCCAAATGATCTTGGCGTGTTTCTGGCAGTTGTCGCATCTCTTTACCGTCTCCTTGGAGTCCGCCACCATGGTCGGCCAGTAATAGCCGGCCCACAGAGATTTCCTTGCTAGAGCTTTTGCTCCCATGTGCTGGCCGTTGATTCCTTCGTGTATCTTGGCCAAAACATACTTGGCTTCGGCTGAGTTCGAACATCTCAGCATTGGAGAGTGCAAGCCCTTTCGGTACAATTGATCGTTCACCATTGTGTATATGGAGGCTTCTCGGACCAACTTCTTTGCTTCTGTACGATCTACAAGGATGATCCCTCTTTCTAGATAGTCTTCGATAGGTTTTCTCCAATATGTAGCCTTCGATATGGTCATAATACAGCTCAGCTCCTCTAGGTTCTGCTGAATCACGGTTCTGTGGTTCCCCGGGCTCTTTGTACTAGCCAGTTTCGACAATATATCGGCTCTAGTATTTTCTCCTCGCGGGATGTGAGTAACTGTCACCTCTTTAAAGTCGGTGATCATTTCCTTAGCTTTATTTAGGTATTTGGCCAACAAGGGACCCTTCGCTTGGTAAGTCCCCTCGATCTGTGTTGCAACAAGCTGGGAGTCGGTGAAGACCTTAACTCTTTGGGCTCCGCGTTCCTCGCCTGTTGCAGCCCAGCCAGCAACGCTTCATATTCTGGCTGGTTATTTGAAGTTGGGAATTTGAGTTGAAGAGAGTGCTCGATTGCAATCCCTTCTGGGCTTTCGATTATGATTCCGGCCCCACTTCCCTTAGCGTTTGATGAGCCATCAAAATATATTTTCCACATTTCATAATCATCTGCTTGCTCTTTAAAGGCCGGGGTAAGCTCTCACAAAATCCACTAGCGCTTTCCATTTAATTGCATGCCGAGCTTCGTATATGATGTCGAACTCGGACAACTCTATTACCCAGTTGGTCATCCTGCCATCCAAGTCCGGTTTATGTAGCACTTGTCGGATTGGCTGTCTGGTTCTAATGACGACCTGGTGTCCCTGGAAATAAGGCCGTAGTCTTCTCGCTGCCATGAGAAGGGCGAAAGCCACTTTCTCTAGTTTTTGGTACCTTAATTCCGAGCTCTACAAAGTAAATCGGTACTTGGCCATTCTCTGTCTCCCTAACCAGGGCCGCACTTACTGCTTCTTCACCCACTGATAAGTAAAGGAACAGTATCTCGTCGGGCTCAGGTTTAGACAAGACTGGCAGAGTTGCCAGACATTGTTTGATTTTTCTGAATGCTGCCTCACATTCCATGTTCCAACTCCCTTGTGCCTCTTTTTTCAGCAGTTTGAAGAAAGGAAGAGCTTTCTCAGCTGATCTCGGTAAGAACATAGTCAATACCGCCAATCTTCCGGTCAACTGCTGGACTCCTTTCTTATTTCTTGGGGCTTTCATATCCAGCACGGCTCTTGCATTTTTCTGGGTTGGCTTCGATTCCACGGTTTGTTAATAAAAAACCTAGGAATTCCCTAGTTGGGACTCCAAACGCACACTTAGCCGGATTTAAGTGGATTTGATACGCCCTTAACTTGTCGAAGGTTTGTTTAGATCTCGGATATGGTCTTCCGGGTCCTTCGATTTGACAATCATGTCACCTATATAAAAGGCATCACATTATAGCAATAATTGGCCTTCTCAGTTATGAAGGCCGTCTTCTCTTGATCCTTCGGGTGCATCGCAATCTGGTTGTATCCAGAGTAGGCATCCATGAAAGATAATAATTGGAAATTGGCTAAGTTGTCGACCAACTGGTCAATGTTGGGCATGGGATAGGAATCCTTCAGGCAAGCTTTGTTCAAATTTTTGTAATCTGTACATACCCTCCATTTACCATTCGGCTTTACCACCATAACCATGTTAGATAGCCATGTAGTGTATTGTATTTCTCGGATGAATCCGGCATCCAGTAGCTCATTGACGTGCTTTTCAAGTGCTATTTGCCTATCTGGTCCTTGCTTTCTCTTCTTCTGTGCCACAGGTGTTGATCCCGGGTGGATGGCCAACCTGTGACAACAAAAGTTGGGGTCGATCCCGGGTATTTCTGACGACTTCCAAGCGAATAAATCTCGGTTCTTTTTCAGGAACTCCTTCAAACGATCCTTCAGCTCTGGATTCATCGTTCCGCCAACTTTCTTGATTTGTAATGGGTCAGTATCAAATCTTCCAAGTCGCCTTCTGGCTCCGGACATGGAATCTTGGGCTCCTCTCGCAAATCTAGCTCCACCAGGCTTACAAGTCGGCCCGATTGCCTTCTTTTCTCTGTATTCACACTCCTTTCACCTTTTCGAATCTGAGGGGGGGATGCCGGTCCACCTTCGCCCTCCCGGATTGTTTCGAAATAACACTGTCTAGATTCCTTCTTATCCCCATTGATAGTGATAACTTTGTTTTTTGTGCTTAACATCTTCAACTTCTGATGTTTTGTTGAAACTAACATATCCCAATTATGAATAGTCGGCCTTCCTAGTATGATATTGTATGGGGAAGGGAAATCGACCACTATGAACCTTACCCATTCTGATTTTAAAGCTTCCTTAGTTCCCAATGTCAACCTGAGGTCGACATAACCCTTGGGAGGAGAGTGTTCTCCGTTGAACCCTATGAGGGTCGTTTTGCATTGTTTCAAATCTTCTCGATCCAACTTCATCCTTTTGAAGGCGTCCCAGCTGATGATGTCTTCTGAACTCCCTGCATCCACGAAAATCCTTTTTACCCGACAGTTTACCAGGGTTCCCGTGACTACCAAACCATCCTAATGACTCGAAACCACATCCTTCAAATCTTCCTTTGTAAAAAGTAATGGGGGAGGTTCCGGCCTGCTGAGATCTTTAAATTTTGGGAGGTCCTGTATAGATAGGATTTCTCTCAAGTATTTTCTGCGCTGGCTTGCCGTATCTTTACCTCCACCCATGGCTCCACTAATCACATTGCAGTTGAACTCGGCTTCAGGAAATTCATCATCGTCACTAACCGGTTTTCTCCGCTTATCTTCTCTCTTTCGATTGGGGGCCGGGCTAATACTCCGGCCTCCTTGTTTGCGTTTGTTGTTCTTTCGCCCTTGAGTTTTAATTACATATTGGCGCAATTTGCCATCTCTAACGAATTTCTCAATGGCGTCACGGAGTTCATAACATTGATCCGTGGTATGTCCTGGTCTGTCATGAAAAGCACAAAATTTAGACTGGTCCGTATTAGCTCAGTTGCGGGGAGGCCTCGATATTTCGAATTTTTTCATCTCGGTCAGCGCTACCTCTTTCCAGACCTGGGAACGTGAGACGTTCAAAGGAGTGTATCTGTCATACTTCGCTTTCCCTTCGAACCTTTCACCCCGAGATCTATTGTCCGGGTTCCTTCTTCGGGAATCTTCCTTTCGATTTTCAGTTTGCCCTTTACCTCTTGGGGGTGAGTTCCTCCTCCTCTCGTTCCAATCGCATTGGCTATTTCCATCTGTTCCACCTCTAAGTATTGCTTTGAATGAGTATTGAACTCGGTGAGGGTTTCAACCCGGTTTTTGAAGATTGATTTCGCCAACCGAGATTACGGGTCCAAGCCATCGATGAGGCAGTGCACGTGTACACTCTCTGGGAGTGAACGTACTTGAAGGGCCACGGCTTTGAACCTATCCAGGTACTTTTGGAGTATCTCGTCATGCTGCTGCTTAATCTTGCTGAGAGCGAATTGGGACTTCGGCTGCTTCTTACTAGTCACAAAGTTCAACTAAAACTTACGTCCGAGGTTTTCAAAGTTCTGGATTGAATTAGCCAGTAGTGTATGGAGCCATTTTTGGGAAGCTCCAGTTAATGTGGCAGCAAAGAGCCTAGGAACAACAGGTCCCAAAATTTGTAGTACAAACATCAGGAGCTCAAATGTATCGAGGTGCGACCTCCGGTCTTAGGTTTCAACGTATTTTGGCAAGTCGGCTAGGTCGAAGTCTTCTGGATAAGGTGCGCTTGCGATTTCATCTAAGAAGGGACTGCAATTGTGTCCCATTGTGTACTTCATTTTGTACATTTTTGGAGAGCCCGGTTGTCTGTCTGCCCTTTGAATATCTCGGCCTTCATTGTCCAAGGTTCTCTCAGTTCGCAATTTTTTCAAGGTCGAGGCTGTCTCTTGAGTGTTAGTGCCTATAACATGCTGCGTTGACCTTGGCTGCTTACTACAACGGGGATTATCGGCCTCTTGAGTGGTTTTTTCTTGCCTCCCACGCATGTCATCCCGGTTTTCCTTGTGAGCTAATGCTTCAAACTCCTTGAAGCGATCCTCCATCATCTGCTGTATTATTCTGAGATCCTCCTGGCATTGGAGATTATTGCGTTTCTCCATATTCTCCATTTGCCTCATTGAATCCATTGAATCCATAGTTTTATGGATAAAATTGGACGGTGAATATGGATTAATTCATTGGGAACTTTAGGATGGATTTTGTTTACATCATAAAATGTGCTAAGAAAGAAGCAAGTTTTGAGGTTTTATGAGAAAGTCGCATAACATAGCCGATGTTGGGAGGCTTTATCTAGTTGTGACGTGACAGGGCTTCTTCCACGCCGTCGAACATCCATCAAGCTTCGTTTCTTGTTTCTTTATTTTAATTCCAAATCAATCTTTTGTCATAGGCTATTCTGTAGTACTGCTTTGTGATTCCCTCGTCAGTCATGAACTAACCTCCTGAGGTTGAATGAGGATGATTTTCTAAGTATAGAATGAACCCAGTTGCTAGTTCTTAATTTAATATATTCGGTTACATTGCTTATCAGTAATTCAATTTCTTGTCGATTAGCGAGAGCTAGGGACTAGATCAGTGGCCTCGGCTTATTGAGAGGGAGTCGGGGTTAGACATTTGAGAAGCAGTGATTGCTAGGCAGGCTGGTGCAAGGCTTGACCTATTATTGTAGACTTCAGGAATGGGTCTACCGCTCATAACCATAACACCTTGATTTGTATTGATAATCCAGCTAGAAAAATTGCCATAGACATTTGGGAGAAGTACAGACTAGGATTGTATGTATCGGATGCGAGAGCTTCGGTAGATTAGTGTGGTGTAGTTAACTGAATAAATTTGCATAGGGTGTTCATGTTGTAGCATTTGCGAGAGCTGTACAATATGAATGCTATAGCATTGCATATAGGCAGATGGGGGAATGATGTGCTTAGAAAGGATTCCGAGTTCAATCTATCTTTTTACGACTACGATCATTTAGTTATTTTCTTGTTTATTAGTATAGATATCAAAACTCTCAAACCAATCAAAGTTATTTTCTTTTTAAGCACAACTAATTCTGCCATACGGTGTCATCAGTTGGTATCACAGTCTCTGTGGGACGATACTCTACTTACTCTTTATTACTTGTTCGACTGGTTCACTTGCCATCAACGAAATCAACCCAACAGAGGCCTTTTCTGCCACCACATCCTGAGGATTGGCCACTTTTGGAGGGGAGGATGCCGTGTCCGATACGTCATTCCCTTTGTTTGTGGCGTTATCTTCGGGGATATCTTCAGGCTGCGGTGGGGCTTGAGCTTGTCGTTGTTGACTCGCCTCTGCCTGAATTGGATTTCCAGGCTGAGGAATCCGACTGCTGCTCCTGGTGTGAGCCATCGTCGGTCACAGGGATCAAAATTTAACGTCCCCACGGTCGGCGCCAATGTTCTGGTGTAGAACACAGATGTCTAGCCTAATGGGCTAGTAGGTTGATATTGGATCTAGATGCTCAATCTGGGTAACTATGAGGTAGACAACCAGAAGAGCGTGGGATCACTGCACACAAACTAGGCTTTCGCCAAAGGGGGTGGTGTGTGTATACAGTGTGACAATATGTAAATAGTTCAGAGTTTAGAATGTGTGCACCTTAGGATTTGACCTCTGTATTTATAGAGTGTACCTTAGGTTGAGTTCCATGGGCCTTATGCGATCTATGGCCTGAATATCATAACTGCTATATCACATCTTAGGATCTTCCTAGATTATGGATAAGTTAGGATATCCCTCCCTTATAGATAGATCCTGGAACGTATTATGTTCATTATTGGGCCATCCCGCTATTGGGCCCGATGTAGGTCAATAACAAATACCAATTTTGCCATGGAAGTATTGGTAATGGGGCACTCAGTACCCAGAAGTTTTTTTGGTATCATTTTTGCCCCGAAAGTTTACAAACATAATGATCTTGCTGATCGGTTGATCTTGACCGTTGGATTGTTGCTCTCTTTGTAAACTTTCATAGCAAATTTGCACCTAAAAAAACTTCCGGGGGTAAATTTGCTCCTAAAAAAACTTCCAGGGCATATTTGCTCTTTTTTGTAAACTTCCGGGGCAAAAATGATACCAAAAAATCTTCCGTGCTAAGTGCCCCTTACCAATACTTACAAAGTAAAAATGATATTTAACCCATAAATAAATGTAGAAGAAATAACACGCGGCTCATCAATATCATTATGGATCAAACTGTTATGCAGGAAGACGGTGAAGAAATATCTACTTAAAAGAAGAAAGAAACATAAACCAGTAGCGAACATAGAGGCTTCCTACATGTAAAATCAAAGAAGACGACAAGAAGGATGGTCATTCAGGAATCAAACACACACAATATAAATAAGGCATTAAATATAATTTCTTTGAAGGGAAAATTGCATCGAGATCTTAAGGATGACAAATTATTACAAGCAAGACCCTTCAAATCATCAACTATCTAACAAATCCCAATGGACCTATGGATAATATGTTCTAATTGTGAAAATACGCCCTTGCCCCTATTCAAGTCACACAAATAACAAAGTTTGAATGTAATAGGGCATTGACGTATTTTCACAATTGTAATATATTACCCATATGTCACTTGAGACTTGTTCCATATTTTGATGATTTTAACGGATCTGCTTGTAATAATGTGCATTCCTTAGGACCTGAGCGTAATCGCCCCTAATTTGAATCATTGGAGCAGCAAATATGGGAAATCATGTTGGCCATAAAGTTGAAGATAGCCAAAAATATATGACGCTTAATGCTCCCTCTCTTGGGTGGCACCATCACCACTTTCTTCTTCTTCGTCATCTTCTGCTGATGATCTGCAAAATATCTCATCCTTGTACGTGTCATTGATGATGGTTCTCTCATCACACAAATAATATATACATATCTAACTATGTGTATAAATATGCAATCACTTTAATAATATATATATATATCTATATGTATGTATGAGAGGCAAATTAAAGCGTGTTTATTCGTATTACGTTAGGGGGGCGTGTAAACTTAAAAGCAGGGCCATGGTGGACATTTGGCTCCGCGCGAGTTTGAAATTTCTAGCTAGTTTCCACGTGTACATCCAAATTCGATGAACGTCTCTAAACATGTGTTATTTAATTATTTGATTAAAGACAGAAATGCATTTGGTACTCTTAACTTTTTACAACGTTTCAGTTTGGCCTCTAAATTTTGAAAAGCATATTTTCAATGATTTCATCCTAATATCGTCAATTTGTCTCAAATGATGATTTTTTTTTAACTGATTATTGTTATTTTAAAAAATAAACTTAATATGGCGGTATTTGAAAAGGTTTTTGTGTAACATCCCAAATTTTGGAATTGGGAAATTAGAAATATTGAATGGGAATTCATTGTGAAGATTTGGCCTACAAATAATTATGTGATGAACAATTGGAATTTAAGGGCCTATATTCCTTGAAATTTCGAGAAAATAATAAATTCAAGGAATAATTGGAAGGAATAATTTATGGGCTAAAATGATTATTGGAAGTCAAGGAATATTTTCCTTGAATCTTTGAGAAAATAATTATTGAAGTTTAATGGCCAATCTTAAAAAGAAAAGAAAGAATTAGTGGTATTGTGGAATGATTTTGAAGTTGGTCCCTCAACCCACAATTCCATGCAAAACCATCACGTGCAACACTCTCCATATTTATGGACAAAGAAGTCATGGCTCATTTTGCACAACACTTCAAACTAATATTCATTTGCTAATTGGATAAGCAAAGTACATTTTGCAGAACCATATTCCTTTTATCTAATTACGTGGCCTCTCATGCAATAACCATTCAAATTGAATTCATTTGATATCTACGGCCCAGGCATGGTTCCAACTTATTATTCATTTCATTTCCCTATCCTATTCCACGTGCTCCGGACTTACATATTCTCTTATCATTTTCCATTTCTCATTGCTATCAGTCTGAGAATAAAAGAGAGGATGGGAGACAGTAATAGATTGGAGCACAAACCGACACCTCATCTCCTCTTATTGCATTGTGTGGTAAGCCTAATTCTTTTAATCACCATTTCGGACAAGAGCCAATTCGGACGGTAAAGTCGAGAATATTCTCCCTTGGAATTCAGCATCCACGATCCTCTGTCTCTCTCGGAATTTGGTGTGACAAAGATCTACGCCCACTACTTCCTTGCTTTGAATTAAGAAGCATATGCGGTGCATAAACATTTCAGCCCATGCTCCAAGCATTAGTTTATGCGTACAAATTCCCTAACCATAGTTATATCCGCTTCGGCCAGAGAAGAAAAGAACAGAGCCACTTGTTTCTCCTGTTAAATGGACAACAACGTCACACACATTTTCTCAATAAACTTACACCTCAACGCAGCTCCCATACCCCACTATGTCTTGTATCTGCAGCGTTCCAAGAATCCATACTCCACTACTTCTCTTTGAACTCAGCAGACCATTACTTCTCTGCATTTTTAGCAACCACATACTTCCTCGTCTATCCTCCTCGGCCAAAACTCCAAGCAATGCACACTGAGAGAGTGAGTTGAGAGTAAAGTGAGGTCGAGACTGCTAGCATGAGACTGCAAGAACACTGAGAGTTGTGATGGAGAGAGCGTGAGTCAGAGAATGAGCTAGAAGAAGATTACTTCGGTCAGCTCTCATCTTCCCCATTTCTCATGCATTTCAGCCAGCTCTGAAAACACAGGCAGCGAGAATATGAGCTAAGTCAAGGAGAAACTAGAGGGTGTTGAATAGTCAAAGAAGGTTTGGTCGACGCATGCACTTGGGTTCGATTAAGGTGAGCCTTTTCTTCTAACTTCCATGGTTTCTACACGTCGGGTTTCTGAGTATGAAGCTTAATGTGCATGCATATGGTTCTGATTTGTTAACATGGACTGAGACCGAGAGGGAGCGTTGGAGAAAGAATTTGAAAGAAGGAGAAGAGGAAGGAGTGAGAACGCAGAAAACAACCGAGAGGACAAGAGACAGCAAGAACTACACATGCAAACTTGAGTTAGAACAAGGTAAGCCTCCAATCTTGTTCTCGCGTTTGGAGCTGAAGTAACGTGGTTTCGCGTCTGCATGTACGTTGATTGCTCTGTTTTTGTGTGCTGAAACAGAGTCAAATACGTTAGCTACAGTAACTTCGTAGATGAACAGTACGTGTGTTACTGTAGCATCATCATCATTTGCTGGAAACTGAACTTGGTGCTGAAGCAATGATCTTTGAGCAAAGCAAAACCAGGGTAAATGAACTCTTTTGACCCTGAAATTTTGTGGATAATTATTACACATCATAACCTTTAACATGAGCCAAAGAGCACCCAAATCCGATGTGTACAATGAACGTTATAAATTTCCAAAGATAGAAGATGAAAACTGGAAAATGTCAGTCTTCAGAAATGAACAGTAGTTTTCGTGTTCAATTTAGAAATAGTAAATGATCACGTTTTGTTGTGAAATTTTCCAGAAATAAACTAGACACAACAAGGTTTAATCTGATAGGTCATAAGCCTTATTCAGAGTTATATTCAGAGAGAAATGAATTTTTGAAAATGACCTATTAAACTGGAACCTTTTTCTGGACAGCGAAGAAAGAATGAAAAACTGGGAATGATACAGCAAGAAATAGGTCTAGTGATTATTTTTATATGAAACTAGACTTAATTAGTGACAAATGGAAATTTGAACCACCCCAATCGGAGTTCTGTAGAATTAATTATGATTTTTCGAAGTTTGGCCAAAATGTTGACAGCTTTTAGCTACCATGCGAATTTAAGAAAGAAATGGCCAAAGTAATAAGATTAAACTCCAAGGGTGTAAGAAAATCTATGAGGCTAAGATAGCCCATTAGGTATTTATTTTCATGGCTCTAATAATATGAACATGTGTTTAGGCCATGAGAAGTCAATCAAGAAAAAAAAAAAAGAATGGAAGATGCTTCAAGCAACTTCAGTGGTTGAAAGAAAAGGTACAAGCGAGGACACAGTCTAAGGTAGTGGACTTACCCTACTTGCGTGTATTGATTTATCTGCTTGTGTGTTAATATGCATGATTGCTTTACTTGCTTGTTTAACATATTTGAATGGTTGAAGCTCTGTTTCTATTTATGCTATGGCCATGAGTATATTGTATGATGCATTGAATCATGCAGAAATGTCATTATGTTAACATGAGCCTATGTAAGGCAGGCATATCATACACTAGCATTTATCTTACATGCATTGTTCGGTAATCTTTGCTACTGAGATTCCCCATAATCTCACCCCCCACAACCAACCATTAGGCAGGTGAGCACGATAGAGAAGTGTTGCACCAGACTGCAGAATGGAGTGTCACTTGAGACGGCACACTGAAGGGAGTGTTTGAAGTTGAACTAGAAAGGATGAGCAGAGCAGAGAGCAAAGACACTCTGATAGCTATGACAACGGCCCTGAAGAATGTTGACGTTTCTGTATGAATAATATAGGGCCAGGTGTCTAATTTTTGAGTATGTGTATAAGAACGCTTCCGTATATGCCGAATAAAGAAGATCCAGATGGGTTGTTAGAATCACACTACCCGCCACCCGTAAAGGGCGAGGCCGGTAGGGGTGTTACATTTTGCAACCTTGAAAATTTTAATATATGTTGATATTCTTTGTTAACAACGTTAGAATTAAAAAGACACTTTATCCGGTTAATAAAGATTAAAATGAAACCTTGGGCGAAGTTAGAAGACTAAATAAATACTTTTACCTTTGACTAAATTTGAATAGTTTGATTTTTGAAAATAAAATAATTATTGCCTAAATTATATGCACTATATAGTATAGAGTATATACTCATTCATATTCACGATTTAAGTCACTTCAACTAATTTATTAAAACAAAAAAATAAAATAAAAGTTAATTCAGTAAATCTATCTTAAATTGATGTTTTCTTTAACCTTTATCCATATTAAATAAAATTTTCAATGAAAGAGAAAATTAAAATACAAATAGTGACACTAAATCATTAATTACAAGAGTAAAATTGATAAACAAGTATTAATTATGCTTCAAGTAACTTATATCTTGGACAATTTGTTTTTCTCCTAAAAGCTAAGTGATTGGTATTGTGCACCAATATATATATATATATATATATATATATATATATATATATATATATATATATATATATATATATATATCTTACCTAAGAAATTATTGTGTGAACTTGGTTTGTCATGTAATTTGTGATCTGACCAGTTAAAATATATATATATAACAACTCAATGAACATTAATCCTAGTTGGTTACTCATGTATTTCATATTTTTTTTTTATTAAAAAAATGAATCACTTAATTAAGATTTCACAAGTCATGAAAAAGTGAATGTTGTGAAATCTTTTAATTTTATAATATGCCAGCTAATATTTAGGAACACCAAATTAGAGCATGAGTTGTTATATTTTAACTGGTCAGATAACAAATGACGTGGCAAACCAGGTTCATATAAGAATTTCTCTATACCTATATTCAAGAAATCATGATTTACATGGCCTGTGTTCAGTGTATACGCATTTTCTAATCTTCTTGTGAACCAACTTAACACAAACTAGCATTGGATTAAAATCTCAATACTCCGTATTTAACATTTTATAAAAATATTATTATAATGTTATTTAAAAAATGTATAAACAAAATTTAATCAATTAAAATCAACTATCCACCAGATTCACTATTCTCACATAATTCACCTCTTGTGCAGATAACCTTTTAGGCCGGCAGAATCTACTTCTGATAGATAAATTCCTATTTAATATTTGCAAATATCACTATAATTTCATTCTTCTCATCTCTAAAATTTCTATGATTACTTTCCATCCATTCTTGTTATATTCTTTTTTATTTTTAAGTCGTAAAATTGTTGGGTAAAATATTATGATTAAGTAATTCTAATATTTTAATTACCCGCACCCAATGATATTCGTAATAAATTCAATTTATTCTATAATAAAGTTTATCTTCAATAGTACATGGAAGAAATTTGAGTTGTTTAATAACCATCACACTTATAATGTTGTACAAGTATTTTAAGTCAAACTTATTGTTTTTAACATTCTTTAATGTATTTTTTTTTTTAAAAAAATCTTCGACTTATTATGGATAATATTTAAAGGAACCCTCTTTTGGCTAATTGAAGTAGTAAGCGAAGGAATTTTTCTTGGCTAAAGTTGTAAATGAACGAATGAGTCAACTGTAGAAAACGAAGCATTGATCCTCGCCATCTTATACGCCATCCTGATATTATTAGTATAGTACTCCCTTCAATATTAAATATAAGATAAAATTAATTTTTTGGAAATATTAAGAAAAATAATTAAATTACTTTAAAATATTTATATTTATCATTTTTTTCTCTAAACTATTTTGTCTAACTCAAACTTATATATAATATAATATAATATTGTACAACATATGATATGATTAAGTAATTTATTTATCTTTTATAACTTCTACAAAAAAAAAATCAACTCTATCTTATATTTAGAACAAGAGGGAATAATATAATAAGATATTTCAATTTTGCAAACATTGCAAAGACCAAGAAATATAAATATAAATGTATTCAAAAATCTTAATTTTTAAAATAATTTAAGAAAAATTAATATATATATATATATATATATATATATATATATATATATATATTGAAAAAGAAAGAGAGGTGGAGGCCAATGAAAAAAGTAAGAAACAAAAAATAATAAATAAAGAGTTTGACACATCAAGTATTAATATATTCGACGATTCTTACATTGGATGATCATGTATAAGATATCTTTTACTTGGTTGTTGTTTACATAGAACGGTCACATATGTTTTTCATTTTTCTGAAATGAAACATAAAAATAATATTTAACGGCTTGTTTATTTAACTCCAAGTATTAAGTGTCATATATTTACAATTTTGCAGTAGTGGGGGGATTTCCACCTAGCCCTATATATATACACTAATTCAGTCCTTAATATAAAACATATTTATATAATTTGATTAAATTAAGAAACTTGGTTAAATTAGTTAATATGACATGTATTTTCTAAAATATCCTAACCATTTTTTTCAAGTCTCTCCTTTACTCTCTTTCTTGTTTATTGTTGAGGGTATGTCAAAAGTGGTAAATTAGGAAAATCTTGATAAATATAAAAACTTTAATTTTCTTATATTTAAAATTAAGATCAACTCCTCAAATATGTTTTATATTAAGAACAAAGAGAATGTATGTATGTGTGTATGCCTATACACACAGAAAACAAACAAAAAGAGTGTAAACCTAGATCTGCAAAAAAATGAAGACAGATAGGAAGGATCAATGATTATTTTTTATTCGTCAATTTGAAGGGCTAGAGCAGCAAATATAGGAAATGAAGTTGAAGATAGCATAAACTATACGAAGCTTGATGCTGCCTCTCTTAGGCAGCACCACCTTCTTCTTGGTCTTCATCTTCTGCTCATCTTCGTCAGCAAAACCTCTCAGCCTTGCGTCCTCCTTTATTGGTGATGCGCTCATCACACAAATTTTATAACATTTGAGTATAACAATGGTCTGTGTTTGCAGTGTGTGTTGCTGGGACGAGGTATTTAAGAGAGAAAAAGCTTGCTCATCATTTTGAATGGTCCAAATTAATGGTTGGATAATTCAAATCATATTTGAATGGCCCCAAATCTAATGATTGGGGATACTCATCATTTTGATGAGCACCTAAATCAGTTCCGACTCTGAAAATGACTGGGTTCACAGTCTACTAAATATGACTCTAAGCCATCATACCTGATTTTTTCCTTCTTTAATTTTCCCCCACATGGTGATTAAAAAGAGAAAAGGAAAATTCCTCCAAACTCCTGACTCATGAGGAGTTCCCCCCACAAGATTGGGCAGACATTACTGAATATTGGGCCTCATTTGAGCCTACAAGTATTGGGTTATTGGACCTTAACAGGTTCGATTATCTATAAACATTACTACTATATAGGTTTTACTTTCCCAAAGTAATAATATTCATTTCTTTACCATCTCCTTCTTCTCTTCTTCTTTTGTGTGTGTTTGAATGTTTATTATTAATGTCAATGGACTATATTTTACAAGGAGATGGTATTTATTTGCTGGGAATACATTTATAATGGGGTTTTTTTTTTTTTTTTTTTGGATTAGAGGTGATTCCAATCCAACAAAGCGCTTTTTGTTTTTGTTTTTGTTTTTAAAAAAAAACGCCATAAAACATTTAAAGATTTAATAAGGAGAAAAAACACAAAGTTAAAAATCAAAAATTTAAAACTAAACTAGACTACTTGAGATACTTGAAGAATAGTAGTTTTCCCAAAAACAAATAAAAGAAAAGGAGTTGTTACCTTTGACTTGGTCATCCCTACCAAACTTTCCAACCAACGTGGCCTTTCCGGATATTCCGGATCTTGGTAGACCCGTCAACTCACGAGAAGATGCGGCTCCATCCTTGAGGACCTCCATCTTCAACCTCAACAAGGGCTTCTCCTCTATGCCGACAATGAATTCAGGGTTCAGAGACTCACCAACTAGCTTATCTCCTTCTTCCTTTTCCTGGAGCAGCTTTGCTATTTCTTCTCTTGGCTGATCCGAGTGATCTTTAAAGTTTTTGATCTCTTCAACTAACAAAGTGAAATCCTTCAGGGTCGTGGACCTGAATGCTTGGAATTTCGATCTACTCTCCTGAGCCTTCTCCATCTATATGTGTGTGTGGGTAACCACGACTGATACTGCTTCGAAGTATCTGATACTGCTTCCCGGAACCCGTGGTTACGAAGAGGGGTTAGATACTTCCACAGCCTTGCCTCGGAATTTCCCATCCGCCCATCCGCCCGCGCAACCGACGCGTCTACGCCTTCTCGTCCTCTTCTCTCCATCTTTTTCAAATTATTTACTTTTACGGTACAAAGTATAAGACTCCAACAAACTCATCACAATTAAAAAAAAAAATATTCTCTTGGTCTTAAATCTTAAATATAAGATGTAGTTTATTTTTTTTAGAAATATATTAAGAAAACTAATTAAATTATTTATATTAACCATTTTTCTCAAAACTTATAAACTGATATATAATCCAATCATACACAATATATATATGATTAATTAACTTATTTATCTTTCTGAATCTCTAAAAAAATCAACTGTGTCTATATCTAAGACCAGAGGGAGTAGAGTTAACACTATATTTATCATAAATAGAAAGAAATTTTCAAATTTACTCATATTAAATAAAGTATTAAAAGAGAGAGAACAAGTAAGAAGTCATATTTAAACATTAACTAAATGGGTAAATTTAATAAATAAACATTAATTATTGTTCAAGTGATTTATATTAGGAATCAATTCATTCTTCGGGAAAGCGACTTATATTGTAGATATGAGAGAGTATTTATTTAGTACTTATACCTCACTTGCGCATATTTTCACATTTGCCTTTGTTACTTTACTCATTATTGTAAGTCTTGTTTGACCAAATTTCACAAAATAAGAAATGGAAATTACAACATTTAACATGCCTTAAATTGATTGGTTTTTTTTCAAATTTACCCTATTTAGTAAGAAGCATTGAAAAAGAAGTTACATATTTTCTCTCACATATATTTTCAATAGAGGTAAAATTTTAAAAAATAGTCATTAATAATTGTAACATCTCATTTCTAAAAGCATTATATATTTTTTTTCATCAAAGTAGAGCATCGGAGCAATTGAGTAACTGATACATTTATTCAAATTGCCGTAAGTCCGGCGATTTACGTGCGACATTGACCGAGAGTTTTCAAAATGAATAACAACAAGAAAGTCTTGATCGGACTCATACGCCTGCCTTTCGCCATTCTCCTCTCGTCCTCGGTTCTTCCGAACTCGACGCTATGATAAGAGCCGAGATCCAATTGCAATTTGGATCTCGTGAATGATTAACCTCATGCTTAAATACGACTACATATACACGACAAAGAAAAATCAATACAACAGTCCACAATGGATGTATGATTTAAAACACATAACCACGTATACAAGATAATAACCACGTACGTAACATAACCTCGTATGATACAACAATAATAACCTCGTATGTGACATAACCTCGTATGTAACATACCGTGTATATAGCATAACATCGTACTCTACTACACAACAATCATATACAATCATATAATAAACATTAGAGCTAGTGTTATAGTACGCGAATGTACCTTCGTTGACGATAACCACACGTTTTACGAAAAATGGTATTTTCTCTACAAGGCGCAACAAAGTATGACAAAATGAACGATTAATTCAAATATCATATAATGATGATATTTATCAACATTCAGCATCATAACAGGCATTTTAGGTACAAATTACCATTTTGCCCCCCGACCCCTAATCGGCGGAATTTCGCGTAACTTCGTTACTTTGACTCTAATCTTCCAAAATTTTGCCGATCTTTTCCCTCATCATATTTTCAAAATATATATCATATTTACCCCTAAATATGATATCTAGACTATCTTGAAAAATTAAAGATAAATCTAGCATTCCTACTATATCTACCGAAAGAAACTACCGAAACTAAAGACCGAGACCAAAGAACTTACCCCAACTTTGCTCGACTTTCTCCAAAGCTTCTCTCTCTAAAACTTCTCTCTAGGCTACGTTTTTGGGGTGAAGAAATGAGAAGGGGAGGGCTTGCTATTTATAGAAGAAAGGAGGGACAAGGTGGGAATTTCATCAAATCTCTTCAGATCAGATTTCAACCGTCGGATTGCACTTCGCCATGTGGCACCATCTTGACCTTCCACATGTCCTGCTTATGTCATCCTTCTAGAAGAGGATGATGTCATCTTTGCCGACTTACCGATAAAGTTCCATGATCGGTGTCCGAATCGCGTAATCTTGACGAATCTCAAAATCCGACAAAGAAAGTTCAAGGTCTATACTTCCTCCTTAAAAATATGCGGATTAATGAAATTTATGATTCCATTAAGGGTATTCCGTTATCTCTGAACATTTTAGGACAGACGCCCTCCGTTACGGAATTAAATTCCGAAAGCACCAAAGATCTAGACAAAAAATCAACCGGTTTGAAATACGTTCGACTCAAGACACTAGATTCCTAATTCGCGGCAACTACTTGTTTATGTATTGCCTCTTTTTTTCCCTATCTACATTTTCTCTCTCCTACCCCGTGTCTTAAATACCCTTTGGTTTCGTAACCGACCTCGATAAAAATTTCACTTGTTCATAACAAGTCCGGATGTTTCGACTTTGTTTCTATATTTTGAGGTTGGATTTTATTTCTATCCATCCCTACTTAGCCATCAGTATTTCTACTGATTATAATATTATTTAAATTTTATTTTTTTATTTTTTATTAATTAATTTCGAAATTTCTCTTTTAATTTAATTATTTACTAATTAATTTATTTATACCATAATCTAATTAATTAGCCAATAATTACTTAATTAGTCATTTACTAATTGTTGATAATTTTATGATTTAGGATAAATTATTATCTCATGACTATTGAACTGACATTGGTATTTTATATCCTATATTAAATATTAAAAATAAAGGGGCATAAAGTGCTTTTTAATAATATTTTATTTATGCTCATTTATTTTCTAGGGAAATAATCCCAAAAATTCCTAAAATTAAATATAACATATTTCCCAAGTTTTTATCAAAGATTCATTATCATATGGTATTTATCATAATGTTTCTAGGCCATTTTCTCATTTTATTAAAATATATTTTTCATGGATTTTGGCTCTTTTTCTTTTCTAATTTTCACGATAATTACCTTATAAAATAAGATAATTAAAACTTATTATTTGAGACCCCATATTCACCTATTTCCAATAGGTATTATTTATCGAAATATGATACTTATCATAAATATGATTTTCAGGGTATTACATTTCTCCCCCCGTTAAACAAAATTTCGCCCTCGAAATTTGCTCTATACCAATTTAGACCCCGTAATAACTAACTTCCAACTATTCACTCTTGAACTTTTCTCTATATGTCGGTACGCTCCGCTTGATGATCAAGAATTCGCTCGGTTTGACTTTTGTCAAGATCTTGTCATTTTGTACTTTGATATTTAGTATTTTCCGTGGCACCCATATACCTTGGTCAATACCGATATCAAAATGTCTCCATGACGCCCATACATCATGGTAACACAAGATACCTTAAATGTTTCCATGACGCCCATACACCATGACAACACAAGATACCTCCTACTCAATGACACGATCGCAGTCGGATAGTAGTAACTACGATATATGCATAGGAAACTAAAATTTTCGCGGCAAGTAAGACAACTATTTATCAAACCATAGGGGATTTCTTTTACCCTGTACTTAGGTGTAGTTTTCGAACACAGGACTTTTCATCCATTAAAACACAGGACTTCTTGTCCTTTCCTGAGTTTCTTTCAACTCAAAAGGTACTTCAAACACTTGTGTTAGCAGTACAATTCTATACGATACTCACTAACTCTAGGTCTTACATCAATTAGTTCAACTTGAGAGGCTTCAATAGGCGAGAGGCGTAAGTCATCACGCTGTCCTGCTGCAGCAAGACATATCCCGATCCATATCTAATGGAACCACGACCAAATCTATAACATCTACTTGGATCAGGGATAACCAACTCTTGGTGCTGTGACCAATTCCGTTCTCAGTCTATGCAAGCTCATCTCACAGTCTGTGTTCTACGCAATGATTTAAGTCTTACTCTTCAAGCTTTATCAATGATTATGAAAAATTTTGGTATGAATCTACGGTACTATCCCGCTAGATCCGAAACTAAATATCTATGTTATTATTTCTATTTTTGATGTACAACTAAATGGTGTTCCGAGCATTCGTCAACTCTTGCCAAAACGTAGGGATTACAAACCGAGTAACTCGTAGATCATGGAAAGTGGGTATGTGTTCATGATAGTCATTTTGTCCATCCCGCGATGATTGATACAAAGTCACAAACTCTCGTGCTTTGTTCGGTAGCATTTGATATGATGTTTTAGATGTTGATCCAATGCTAGGCATCAACTTCATAGTGAATTTTGACTTTTCTTTTCCGAAGGAATATTTGTCGAGAGATTTTATTTGTGTCTCGGGTTGTTTTTAGAATAAGGACTCAATCCCCTCATCATCGTTTGATCATTTTATTGATCACTGCTAGTCCTACAGATTTTGAGAATGTCGTCGATGTTTGTGAGATAGAAATTTTGAACGAGATATATTTTCGGCTTGGAATTTAGACATACTGAATAAGCAAAATAGTGTACACCCAATGGTGTAGCTACTACAAGATATATATATATATATATGCATCCCAAAATGATTCGCATAATCATCTGACATAATGAGTGATTAGCACCCATGTTGTACAATATCTAAAGTGGTCTCCTATCGTGAGATAGTTATGCGGATCCTATCCGGAGATTATTCGGCCTCGTCAGTTGTCAAAGCAAAAACCTGGCCTGGGTTTTGTGGCCTTATCCCGGTAGCCCTCGAGGACAGGTTCGTGTATAAGTGCCCGAGCTTCTGACACTTGTAGCAGATCCGCTCCCCCGCACAGTTGGTTCCTGGGTGGTTCGTTTTGCATTTTGGACATGGTCGGGGTCCAGGTATTCCTGGGTTGTTCTGTTGCTCAGATCGGAATGGCATTTTGCCTCTCCCTTGAGGGTTATTCCATGTTGCCTCCCTCTTCTGCGAGGAATTTCCGCGGCTCGTCCCGCCATGACTTGCACTGCTGCGGTTGTCGTTTCTTGATGTGCGTAGTTTCGTTATGTTACGTTCGATCAATCGGCATGACTCCACCGCTTGGATCAATTCTGGGAACTGTTGGGATACTAGCTTTTCCCTTATTTCGTACTTTAGCCCGTCTACCATCCTGCTTGCCTTCCAGCTCTTGTCAACGTTACGCTTCAGATATGAAGAATATCGAGACAGATTGGAAAACCGGGCAAAGTAGTCATCAAATGACTCCTCGGGACTTTGTCGAATATGGAGAAATTCGGACTCCTTGATCACTTGTATCGAAGGAGGAAAATATTGTTCGTTGAATTTTTCCAGAAATTTCTCCCAAGTCACGGGACAATAACGGGTCCGCAATGTTACTGCAATGCTTTTCCACCATCTGTCTGCATCCCCTTCTAGCTTATAGACGCAAGTTGGGCTTTTCGGTTTTCCGGACAATCCATCACTTCGAAGATCTTGTCCACCTCATTAGCCAGTCTTCAGCTGAATCAAGCTTACCACAAAAAACTGGAGGTTTTAGCTTGCAAAATTGGGTGACCCAATGTTGCGTGGTCTCAACCACTCTGTTGAGTCGAGGTAGCACTACCATTGCCCTATTACGTCGAGGGGTGTCGAGATCTATCGGACTCCTCGGTTTCACGTTCATCATCATGATCGGTTTCATCTCCTTCCTCGATTCATGTCGTTCCTCATCGGTTCGGTCACCTTCCTCTTCTCTCTCCTGCCTTTCAGCAAGGAGTTCATCAATAAGAGCCCTTTGTTCTTGGAGCATCCCCCGCATTTCTTGCAACTCATTTCGCTCTGGTTGCTGCGGTCCTCGTTGTTTGGGTTCGTGTACTGGTATTGGTATTATTCGTGGCCGTCCGCCTACCTCCTACCTACCTGCCGTCCTCTCGCCTCGGCTTCCGGAGCTCCGGCTCCTCTTAAATTAGCCATGTCTCACTCTTTTTCCTTTATTAGGGAGAACGTTAGATTCAAAAAGACAATAATTAGTCTTATCGCAGACTTTAACACACTAATGCTACAAACGTACAGACACTCGTACTATTTCCCCTCGTCCAGGGTTTCGTTGGTTCGGTCTACTTAGACATGGGTACGGAATTTCGTATCGATATTTCATCCGCGTGGCCTTGTCACGGTTTCGTCCGGCGTGGCCCAAAAACTCATATAAGCTCGGCGCTAGGACAAAATATTTGTCCGTTACAAAAACGGCAATTATAGGAATTATCAAGATTATCAGAATTATCAGAGTTGTCGGAGCTGATATCAGGGTTATCATAGACTGATACCACGAGTGATGCACCGACAGAGGGTGGTACACCGGTTCATGATGGTATACCAGGTCCAAACCGTACACCGACCTAGGGCTATATCGACTCATTTTCAAAGCAAGCTCCAAGTTTAAAAGGCCTTTGAACCTAACTCGTTAACCGAACAAATGGCCGGTAAGTGTCTATCATGGGAGCCTCACCGTGCTAGGGTGACCGATTGGCCGATCCACATAGACTAGCCTTGCCTTCGGCACCAAACTGTCCGTAATAACATAGTCAGACTCATGCCAGGACTACTGCTCTGATACCAAAAATGTAACATCTCATTTCCAAAAGCAGTATATATTTTTTTCATCAGAGTAGAGCATCGGAGCAATTGAGTAACTGATACATTTATTCAAATTGCCGTAAGTCTGGCTGATTTACAGAAGCGGTACATTGACCGAGAGTTTTCAAAATGAATAACAACAGAAGAAAGTCTTCAGTCGGGACTCTGTACGGCCTGCTCGCCATTCTCCTCTGTCCTCGGTTCTTCTGAACCTAACGCTATGATAAGAGCTGAGATCCAATTGCAATTTGGATCTCAGGTAACGGTTAACCTCATGCTTAAATACGACTACATATACACGAAAGCGACAATCAATACAACGATCCACAATAGATGTATGATTTAAAACATATAACCACGTATACAAGATAATAACCACGTACGTAACATAACCTCGTATGATACAACAATAATAACCTCGTATGTGACATAACCTCGTATGTAACATACCGTGTATATAGCATAACCTTGTACTCTACTACACAATAATCATATACAATCATATAATAAACATTAGAGCTAGTGTTACAGTACGCGAATGTACCTTCGTTGACGATAACGGCACGTTTTACGAAAAATGGTATTTTCCTCCGGACCGAAACAGTAATGAATAGCGGTATGACAAATGGACGATTAATTCAAATATCATATAATGATGATATTTATCAACAATCAGCATCATAACGGCATTTTAGGTACAAATTACCATTTGACCCCCGACCCCCTGTAATCGGGCGGAATTTCGCGGAACTTCGTTACTTTGACTCTAATCTTCCAAAATTTTGCCAGATCTTTTCCCTCATCATATTTTCAAAATATATATCATATTTACCCCTAAATATGATATCTAGACTATCTTGAAAAATTAAAGATAAATCTAGCATTCCTACTATATCTACCGAAAGAAACTACCGAAACTAAAGACCAGAGACCGAAGAACTTACCCCAACTTTGCTCAGACTTTCTCCAAAGCTTCTCTCTCTAAAACTTCTCTCTAGGCTGCGTTTTTGGGGTGAAGAAATGAGAAGGGGAGGGCTTGCTATTTATAGAAGAAAGGAGGGACAAGGTGAGAATTTTATCAAATCTCTTCAGATCAGATTTCAACCGTCGGATCGCACTTCGCCATGTGGCACCATCTTGACCTTCCACATGTCCTGCTTATGTCATCCTTCTAGAAGAGGATGATGTCATCTTTGCTGACTTACCGATAAAGTTCCCTGATCGGTGTCCGAATCGCGTAATCTTGACGAATCTCAAAATCCGACAAACAGAGTTCGAAGGTCTATACTTCCTCCTTAAAAATATGTGGATTAATGAAATTTATGATGCCATTAAGGGTATTCCGTTATCTCGCTGAAAATTTTAGGACAGACGCCTCCGTTACGGAATTAAATTCCGAAAGCACCAGCATCTAGACAAAAATCAACTGGTTTGAAATCGTTCTGACTCAAGACATTAGATTCCTAATTCGCGGCAACTACTTGTTTATGTATTGCCTCTTTTTTTCCCTATATGCATTTTCTCTCTCCTACCCTGTGTCTTAAATACCCATTTTTCGGGACCGACTCGAGACAGTCACTCCGGATAAAATTTCACTTGTTCATAACAAGTCCGGATGTTTCGACTTTGTTTCTATATTTTGAGGTTGGATTTTATTTCTATCCATCCCTACTTAGCCATCGGTATTTCTACTGATTATAATATTATTTAAATTTTATTTTTTTATTTTTTTATTAATTAATTTCGAAATTTCTCTTTTAATTTAATTATTTACTAATTAATTTATTTATACCATAATCTAATTAATTAGCCAATAATTACTTAATTAGTCATTTACTAATTGTTGATAATTTTATGATTTAGGATAAATTATTATCTCATGACTATTGAACGACATTGGTATTTTATATCCTATATTAAATATTAAAAATAAAGGGGCATAAAGTGTTTTTTAATAATATTTTATTTATGCTCATTTATTTTCCAGGGAAATAATCCCAAAAATTCCTAAAATTAAATATAACATATTTCCCAAGTTTTTATCAAGATCTCATTATCATATGGTATTTATCATAATGTTTCTAGGCCATTTTCTGCCTTATTAAAATATAATTTTCATGGATTTTAGCTCTTTTTCTTTTCTAATTTTCACAGTAATTACCTTAGAATATAAGATAATTAAAACTTATTATTTGAGACCCCATATTCACCTATTTCCAATAGGTATTATTTATCGAAATATGAAACTTATCATAAATATGATTTTCAGGGTATTACAATAATTGTATGGGTAGACTTATATTTAGGACAGAAAAACCTATAATCCGAGGCGGATCTACCTTGGTATTTTTTTGGGGGGGGGGGGGGGAGGGTGCTCCCTCTTGAATTTGAGTTGTTTTTTTAAAAAATTAATACATGTTTATTGAAAGGAAAATGAAGGTAGCTGCATGTTGGTGAGTTCAATGCCTCCGCTTTATGATTGTTTAGTGTCTTATATTGAAAAAGATGTATTTGATGGTATTGATAATAAGACAATTATGATAGAATTTCAAAAAATAAGGCATAGAAGGATGACATTGTAATTTTTTTTTTTTGTAATATACTTTAGTTATTAAAATATATGTACTTGAACTTATTGAGTGCCCACCCTTCAATGTAATTTATGTAGTTGCATTTCTAACCGCATTTAGCCTTGTTTTTCTAAATGACAGGTTTGTAAAATAATTGCTTCTCTTATTATATCATCAGTATTCACTTGATTTCATGAATATTTTTTTTTTTTTTGATATTTATTTTTTATTTTTTAATCCATTTAAAACTTTCCTTACAAAAAAATTAATAAATAAATTCGGGGCGCGGCCCCCAAACTCCCGAATTCCCCCACAACTGGTGCCCCCTTCAATAGATTTCTGGATCCGCCACTACTTATAATAACTAGAGTTATAATAAAGATTATAGTGGTAACATTGAAACTTTTATTTTATTTCTCCCTACGTTTAAAATCATTCTTATCTCTCTCTTCTCTTTCTCTCCTAAAAGAAATTAAATATGAGAAAAATTGAAAAAAAAAAAAAAAAAACAGGTCATTAGTTATCCTATAAATGATTTATATTTAGGACCAAAAACTTACGTATAAAAACATAGTGTACTATAACAAAACCTTATAAAAGTGATGTTAGGCAAGACGCTACGAGATAACATTGACTGTGTTTTTTTTTTTTTTTTTTTTTTGTTGGGTGCTATGATTTGATCGTGTAGGAAAGCTCCAGCTAAGTAGTTGGGCGGAACATCTTAAATACGCGGTTTTAACTTTACTATTCGAGATTGGGAAAAAAAAGTTAATACTCCGTATAATCTTTGTCCCTCAATTTTGTTATTTTAGTTTTGGTCACTCAAATTTTAGATAAGAAGTTTTGGTCTCTCAGAGACAAAATGATCCATATTTTTGTTTAATTATTGAGACTAGTGTTTTAGAAGAAATGAAACTTAAGAGACTAAAACAAAAATTAATGTAAACTTCAACGATCAAAAATTCTATTTACCCTAAAAAAAATACTGCAGCTTATTTATAAAATAAAATATACTCATCCATTGCTCAATATACAACGTAAATGGGAGTTTTTCTATATCATAAATATAAGACATACTCTCTCTCTCTCTCTCTCTCTCTCTCTCTCTCTATATATATATATATATATATATATATATATATTTTACTACTAATGATACTCCTTTAACAATAATCCAGTAAAAAAGAAATATAAGGCATTAACGAAAATGATTAGGAAGTTTTAGGAAAAACATACTATATTAACTAACTTAACTAACCTTCTTAATCTAATTAAATTACGTAAATAGGTATTCTATTAGGGATTGGAGGATATTATATAAGCAAAAATTGAGAAGAATAAAAGGAGCATAATGGCCACAGACAAACTATTTAATCAGATCCTTACTCTAGCTGCCGAAATAGTTAATTACTTAATATCCGTAATACCCTAAAAATCGTATTTATGATAAGTATCATATTTTAGTAAATAAAATCTATTGGAAATAGGTGAATATGTGTTTTCAAATAATAAGTAATAATTATATTATTTTCTAAGGTAATTTCTATTGAAATTAGGGTGAATAAAGAGCTAAAAATCCCTAAATGAATTTGTGGGGTATAAAATGGCCTGAAAATATTATGATAAATCTCATATGTCAACAAATATTGACAAAAGCTTAGGAAGTATGTTGTCTCTAATTTTAGGAATTTTTGGGATTATTTCCTTGAAAAATTGAGAAGCATAAATATAATATTATTAAAAACACTTTTTGGCCCCATGGTTTTTAATATTTTACATGGGATATAAAATACCAATGTAAGTAAAATAGTTGTGAGATAATAATTTATCCTAAATAAGAAAATTATCAACAATTAGTAAGTTACTAATTAAGTAATTAGTGGCTAATTGTTTAAGCATGAGATAATTGCTTAATTAAGGTAATTAAGGCATAAAATTAATTAATTAAGAAAATAAATAAAAAATAAAATAAGAGGGGAAGGGCGAAAATTCAAGTGTGAAAGGGGTTGTTGATATTTCAAAAATAATATCTAGATATTTAGAATTTAATAATAATATATTCGGTAGAAAGACCAGGTTATTAAATGAGAACCGATAGAAATAAAATCCTATCTCAAAATAGGTGAACTAAGTCACTAATATCTGGACTTAATATAAACAAGTGGAATTTTATCTCGGAGTGAGCTATCTCCGAAGTCATTTCTGAAACCAACGGAGTAAATAAGAGACAGGGTTTTAAGGGAAAATGACAAATAGTCAAAATGAGAACCTATAGAAAACGAGACCGTTGTGACAAACCGGGGATTAGGTTTCTTAGGTCGGGACATGTTACGAACCAGCGAATTATTATCCAGAAGCTGGCACTCCCAGAAGTTATTTCCGTAACCGTTGGCGTCTGTCTTAAAATGTTCAGCAGGCAACGAAATACCCTTAATGGGATCAAAAATTTAGTTAACCCAAGTAGTTTTGAAGAGAAAGAATAAAACTTCAGTGCCTTGCTACTGAATTTTTGAGATTTCGCAAGATTGCGCGATTAGGACACCGAACTGCGAACTTTATCGGTACCGGCTCATAAAGCAAAGAAGTGACATCATGCATGACATCACTTCTTTGACTTTTTGGCAAGGGGGAGGTCGGCACACACCATTTAAGGGCCAAGATTCACCCTTTCCAAAACCCTAGATCCGACGGCCGAAGATCGATATGAAAAAGTTTGAATTAATCACCGAAATGCCATTCCCTTCTTCTATAAATAGGAAGCAACTCTCCTTCTCATTTCCCACACCAAATTCAGAATAGAGAGAAGTTTTAGAGAGAAGGAAGAGCTCTGAGAAAGTGTAGCAAACACCTGGGTAAGTTTTTCGGTCCCTAGTCTTAAGCTTCGGTAGTTCTTTCATTAGATATAGTAGAAATGCTAGATTTATCTTTAAATTTCACAGATAGTCTAGATATCATGTTCAGGGGTAAATATGGTATTTATTTCGAAAATATATTGGGAGAAGAGATATTTCAAAATTCTAGAGAGATAGGATTAAAGTAGCGAAGCTCTGGCGAAATTCCGCCGATTAGGGGGTCAGGGGCAAAATGGTAATTTGTACCAAAATGCCTGTTATGCTGCTAGATATTGATAAATATTATCCTTATAAGATATCTGAGATAATCGTACCGCTGTTGTGCCGCTGTTTGCACCGCTGTCAAAAATACCATTTTTCGTAAAACGTACCGTTTTCCGTCAACGAAGGTACGTTCGCGTACTGTAACACTAACGCTGATGTTTATGTTATGCGTATATGTGCTATGTGTATTGTATGCCTATGTGAGGTAATTGATAGCTCTGTGGAATGCTCATTGTGTTGTTATTATGCTTGTTTGTACGTTCGCGTACTGTAACACTAACTCTGATATTTATGGTATGCGTATATGTGATATGTGTGTTGTATGCGTATTGGTGGTGCGTTATTTGAGTGCATAATGGTGTTAGAGGATAACTGAACATATGCATGCGCTGGGAGCGATACATCTGCATTCGCTGGGAGCGGTATATTCTGATTCGCTGGGAGCGGTATATCTGCATTCGCTGGGAGCGATTTATTTAGGAATGATTCATTTGTTGTGCTTATATACTGTATATGTAAATATGAGATTAACCGTTACCTGAGGTTCAATGGGCATTGAACCTCAGCTCTTAACATAGCGTCAGGATCAGGAGGAACGAGGACCGATGTAACATCCCATTTCCAAAAGCAGTATATTTTTTTTTCATCAGAGTATAGCGTCGGAGCAATTAAGTAACTGATACATTTGTTCAAATTGCCGTAAGTCTGGCTGATTTACAGAAGCGGTACATTGACCGAGAGTTTTCAAAATGAATAACAACAGAAGAAAGTCTTCAGGAGTCTCCGTGCGGCTGCTCGCTTTTCCCTGCCTCGGTTCTCGGTTCTCCGAACTCGACGCTATGATAAGAGGGCGAGGTTCAATGCACATTGAACCTCGGTAACGGTTAACCTCATGCTTAAATATGACAATATATACACGACAACAACAATCAATACAACGTCCACAACAGATGTATGATTAAAAATACATAACCACGTATGTAAGATAATAAACACGTATGTAACATAACCACGTATGATACATCAATAATAACCTCGTATGTGACATAACCACGTATGTGACATAACCGTGTATATAACATAACTACGTATGCAACAACAACAAACAGAACACAACAAACAGAACACAACAAACATATATAATCATACAATAAGCATCAGAGTTAGTGTTACAGTACGCGAACGTACCTTCGTTGGTGATAGCGGATTACGTACGTCGGTCGGTATGTGTTCTCGGATAGCCTATAATGGTAATATCGCTTTATTAATCCATGAATAGTATCCTAAGAGATATTCTGACCACTAATGACCATTTTGCCATTGATGGATTTATTTTACAATTTATTGCCCAAAATTTCGTAGAACCACGTTGGTTACATCTTTCAGATTTTCGTCTAACTTTGAAAAAAATCATAACTAATTCTAGAAAAATCGAAACGAGTATCCGTAAAATTATTTGGAATCTTTAAGATGTCTAATTTTGATTAAAAATACTGGTCTCAACCCAGATTGATTATAAAATTCCCAGTTTTTAATTTCCAAAGATCTGTCCAGAATTTTCGTCCATAAAAATGGCCTGATTTCAAAAATTCATAATCACTTACACAAAACTCATTTTGACATGCTATAAGCATATTTTGAAAGGTATATATGTCTACTCTAGCCATGAAAAATTTCAGATTAAAACGACTTCATCTTCCCATAGATTTAAGGTTTTTGCGAAGCTAACTTCAAAAATCGCCTAACCGATAAAATTTCGTCAGAACTTCGTTACTTTGATGTTTCTCTTCCAGAAATTTTGCTCTAGGACTATCCTCACTATTTTTTCGAAATAAAGCTAATTTTAACCATAAAAACATGAAAATAAAATTGCTTCTAGGAATTTAAGATCAAAACATAAATTTTTATGAATTTAAAAGCTAAAACTTAAGAACTAGAGAACTTACCCTCAAGACTTTGCTACTACTTCCTTCTTGCTTCTCACTAGCTCTCTTCTCTCTTTAGAAAACCACTACTTGAAGTTGGTTTTGGTGTGAAGAATATGAAGACACAAGGTGCCTATTTATACTAAAGGTCATGACACACTTGGTAATTATTCGTAACCTAATTCATCTTGCATGAGAACCATGAGTTTACACTAAATAATCTGAATTCTTCTTCAAGCCAAGGCCAAAAACGTGGCCCTCTCTCCCTCCATCACTTTCTTCCAATTCCAAGAGGATATCCTATCCAAAGGTACCTTATCCTCTTCCAAAATTGAATATTATTATCACATGTGTGTTTTTGTTTATGTTAAACAATTCTTGAAGAAGGCATTGGTGGCTTCTCCACCTTCATCCATTCTCCAAGCAAGCCTTGGTGGCCTCACCACCATCATGCATTTCCCATTGGTTGCTTAATTATCATTAAGTTCAATTTCAAGATTAAATTAGAACCATTAAATTTACTTTATGAATCTATGATGAGAATTAATGTTTAATTAGGCAAATATCACCTATGGAACCCTTGATCCACAATGTGCCAACAAGGCCAATTAACTCTAATCACTCCAACCCTTGATCCTCATTGTGCCAACAAGGCCTATTGGATTTAACTACTCCATTGATTAACTTTACCATAATTGCATTTAAATAAATTCCTCACTCCTCCACTAGACACACATCACTCACTACACACACACACAACATGTCTCCCTCTCATACACTTTTCTTAATCTTTTCTATTTCATTAGCAAGTATACTTTATGCTAATCTTAGCCATAAACACTTAATTAAAGGGTTTTACATACTTTACCTTGAATTTTCTTTTATTCAAGCTTAAACAATTAGCCATTAATTACTTAATTAATCACTTACTAATTGTTGATAATTTTTTAAATTGAGATTAATTATTATCTCACAACTATTTTACTGACATTGGTATTTTATGCTCCATGTAAAATATTAAAAATCATGGGGTCAATTATGATCCCCAAAATAATATTAAATCTTGCCTCAATATTTTCCAAGGAAATTAATCCCAAAAATTACCTAAATTAGAGACAACATATTCTCCAATTTTTTATAAATATTTCATTGCCTCTTAGGATTTATCATAATATTTTCAGGGCATTCTATGACCCACAATTGCATTTAGGGATTTATAGCTCTTTATTCACCCTAATTTCAATAGAAATTACCTTAGAAAATAAGGTATTTATTAAACTAGTTTCGAGACCACATATTCACCTATTTCTAATAGGTATTATTTACTAAAATATAATATTCCAGATAAATAATTATCCGGGTATTACAACCGAGGAGAAAGGCAAGCAGGCCGCATAGAGACCCGGCTGAAGACTTTCCTCCATTGTTATCTACTTTTGTAAACACCCGGTACAATGTACCGTTACTGTAAACAGCTAGACTTACGGCATTTGAAATATATGTATCAGTTACTCAATCGCTCGGATGCTCTACTCTGATGAAAAAAATATATACTGCTTTTGAAAATGGGATGTTACAATATCCCAACACAAAACATATCGTTATGGGTCTTATTATAAATTCAGTTGGTCAAAACATTTTGGTCCTAAATTCAAGTTCACTTGAGACTTGAGAGTCATTATTGATTTTTTCCCCCTTCAATTTTATCCCTATTGAATGAAAAAATTAGGTGAGTAAAATTGCATTTCAGTACTTACTATGAAATAACATTAAATTTGAAAATTTCAATCAATTTAAAACATATTAAAAATTTTCACTTCCATATTTATTAGTATCGGTATGTAAGAATTAGTCAAACTGGACTTATAATTAAGAAGAGAGTTGATCATGAAAAAAATTTAAAATTAGTTAAAAAGATAAATATGTAATAAATGTATTTTAGGATAATAAATATATATACAAGGCCGTATAGTTTCAACCAATTTTTAATTCAATCCTTAGAGATTAACATGATTTTTAATCAGGTCCTATAGTTTAATATTTATAAATTTAACTCAAAATAAATAAAGAAATAAAATATTAATATTAATATTAATAATAAATTTAAATTAATAATTATATAATTAGAAAAATAATTATTATAATAATTAATATTTAAATATTTAAATATAAGTAGAATAAATTATATTATATTCTTAGAAATTTTTATTATTATAGTTGGAACTTTATAATTATAAAAATATATAAAATTAGAATTAGAAAATAAATAATATAAATATATGTTAGTCAAAAAACTTGATATATATATATATATACATATATATATATGGGTTTAAACTTCTCATGTTGCATGAGAAGAAGAAGATTCCTACACATACATGAAATGGTGGAACCCCATATACATATAATACTAATTATACATATATATATATGGGTCCTACCATTTCATGTGTGTGTAACATGAGAAAACACTTCTCCTACAACATGAGAAGTGTTTTTCCATATATATATATATATATATATGGGATTGATTATTCTGCCTACCATTATTTTGCCTACCCCTTTCAATATCGTTAGATTATAATCTCATTCAACGATGGAGATTTGAGGGATAAAATAAACCCTTTTACCCTTTCCTCTCTTACACCGCCTCCTACCCTCTCTCTCCCCCCTCCGCAGACATGGACGCTAAAAAATTAGACATATACTCAAAACAGATTCAAGAAAAACAAATTAAGATTGATTACAGAGATTACGAACAATTAGGCTAGATTAAAATCTGATGGAGAAATAGAATCAAAAGCTTGAATAAATTAACAGGATGGATCATGTTCTCAAAAGGCATTGAAAGAGCAAAACGGAAATCCAATTGACAAAAAGAATCAAAAAATTTGCATGGATCTTGTTTCACAATCATATATCAAGAAAATAATCTCCAACCAAAGCCGTAAAGATAATGCGATGACCAGTTCGTTCTCCAGTAAGTTCATGGGTGGCATTAAGGAAGGCAAATCGAGCAATTAAGAGTGTTATTTAATTCCCAAAGGTTTCAAATGATGAATTAACCAAGAAAGTTCATTTTGTACTTTTCTACTTTTTGCAAGGGACGAGTTCATACATGCCAGCAGAGGAGAGAGAGAGAGGCGGTGGGAGAGAGGAAGGAGTAAAAGGGTTTATTTTATCCCTCAAATCTCCACCGTTGGATGAGATTATAATCTAACGGTATTGAGAGAGGCAGACAAAGGTAGTCAAAATAAGGGTAGATAGAATAACCCATCCCTATATATTATTATGGTAAATGATTTCTCCAGTCACTGGAGATAAGTTATCTCTAGTGACCCCAAAACTAGTCGTTTTGGATTAATGAAGGGTTTTTTTTTTTCATAATTTTGTACATTTTTATCATATAAATTTTACCGAAACACCCTTCATTAGTTCACCTAAAATTACAAACACATCATTCATTAATTCAAAACAACGTAGTTTTAGGGGTCACTGGAGGTAAACTTATCTCCAGTTATTGGAGAAATACTTTTCCCATAATAATAATAATATTATTACTACTACTATAAAAAATAATATTATTATTTATACAACAATATTTAAAAAATATTTTAAATATTATTATATTTTACATTTATAGAAGAATATTATGAGACTTTATAGAATAAAGAATAAAAAACTATAGAGACATAGTTAAAAATTGGATGGAAAACAAATGAAAGTATAACAACCTTATAAAAAGAGAAAAACTATAAGGACCTATTTAAAAACTGGTTGAAACTATTAAGACCTATACATTGATTACCTATATTTTTTCCCAACTATGCCATATATGTAAAGAGGATAAGGGAGAGAATAAATGCAATAAAAGAATTCAACAAGGGGTAAAGTTGGAAAAAATGTAATAAATGTTTAGACAAACTAAAATGAATCTTATTTTTGGACTACACACATTCATCATAAACTTATAGCTCATAACAAAGGGTGGAATATAGAAAATACTCAATCCATTCTTTTTTATGAGAAACAACTAGAGGTGGTCATGAAGCCCAGCAGCCTGGTGCACCTGCCTGAGTCCAGAGAAAAATCGCCTTGCCCAGCCCAAAAAAAAAAAGCAGCTTGAAAAAAATTTGGCACAATTGGTCTGGCCATTTTTTAGGGCAGGGCTGAGTATCGGGGAGGGTATACCGCCCTGTCCGGTAAGTATATATATATCATTATAATTTATATAAATATTTCTTATAAATCTAGTAATATGTTTCTTCGGCCCTTCCCTTTCTCTCATTGTAATATTGATTATTCATAAGCAACAAAATTTAACAATTTTGTTGCCTTATTTATAATTGATTATGAATGTTGTTTAATTCTTGAAGGATGGACATTTGTTAAAACATATCGTAGTTTTTAAATTTCAAGACTCAAGTTATAGACTTATTTTAAAATATCCTAAGATGTGGAATTATCAAAAGGGACCTTTTTAACATCAGAATTTTCTTTGGGACATTTTTTATATTTTTTGGGTCCCTTGGGACCTTAAAGGGATTTTCCCTATATAAAAGTATATAAAATTAAATATATTTTGTAATATAATTAAGATATTTCTCATACAAACCTTAACACAATTGTCTATTTAAAATAGAATACACACATGCCGATACACACACATACACACATATTGTTGGAATTTTGGATCTAATCTCATGGTTATGAATAAGAAGTAGGATGGAGAAGAAGAGGAAAAAGGAAGAAGGAGTGTGTATAGAAGTCACACATTGGACAAATGAAGAGGAGAAAGTCATTTTATATCCTATGTAAAATATTAACAATGTTTACCCTATCAAAGTTACTTTATGTGTTATTTAAATTTATTAAATTTCATAATTAGGGATAACACTTCCATATTTTTCTCCTTTTTCTAAATTAGGCCCTTGTCACCATTATATCAACACCCCAAGTTCCATAAGCATAAATCGTGCCTAAAATCCGGGGTTTGACACTTGGTTTTAGAAAAATCGTTAGAGTTTGAGGTTTTACACCATAACGTATTGCGGAAATGAAGAGCATGTACTAAAAATTTGAACAACGAGTAACTGATATAAAATACACAGGCATATGCTGATGCCCGACGTATCTTGGTTTATTAGAAATTTCCCGAAGGAATATTCATGTGATACAAGACTTATATAATTACGAGAATTTACATTGTAACTATATATTTTCGAGACCAAGCCATTTTCTCGACTTGGGGCATAGAACCTAACATAGTTAAATCAAATCCATTTGGCCAGGCTGGGTAAAGTCTAGTGGGAGTCTCCCCAAATTCACGGTGACTAATTGACTGAACCACATAGACCGACCCTTTCTAGTTTAAGCACCAATTGGTTTGAAGTAACCCTATTAGTTTCATGCCAGAAGGTGGGCTCTGTTAACCTTCTTCCTTCATTTGCTTTGATCGGTGCTTCCTCACGGCTCCATCCACTGGTACCTTTTTATGGCTCCACCTACTGGTGCCTTCTCGGATCCTTGATCCTTTCCTGAATTATTAGTTTAAGACTGAGCTCCAACGCCCATCGGACCTCAGGTAATGGTTAACCTCATGCTTATGTAAATAATATATGTATGACAGATATTCATGACATTTCAGCAATATTCACTACAAAAGCCTATAACAGATGTAGGAATTACATAATCAGATATGTAAGGCAATAACAATACACAACCCCTGCAGTATGCATGTTATCCTGGTCTGCACTATTCACCAGTGCCATGGTCAAATGTGTCCTCAACGCTAGGAAAACTCAACGGTGTTAATAAGACTATAACTCGTGTAAAGTTGAATGTGTAAGTAATGAACCAAGACCGCATCTTAGTTTATGAATACAACTATCATATATGAACATACTATAAGCATTAGAGTTAGTGTTACAATACGCCACGAACGTACCTTTCACCGCGTATTGGCCAACTTGCCTGACTTTTGATCCGACTCTGGACTTTCCCGGATATCCTATATGTTATCGTCGTATTATTCCTTTTTCCCATAATATCACAACTAACATTCTATCTCTTAAAATAATATCAAAAAGGATATTTTCACCTATTTTGACATTTCTACCCTTGGTGTATTCATTATTACAATTTTGCCCTTACATTTTCTCAAAAAACGCAATACTGAATTTCTGGGCAGAATTTTCGATTAACTTTGAAAAATCATAATTAAATCTAAAAAAATCGAAACGAGGATCTGTAAAATTCCTCGGAAACCTTAGGATGTCTAATTTTGAGTAAAAATAATGGTTCTTGCCCAGACTTTAAGAATAATTCCCAGTTTTCATTTTCCACACGTTGTCCATAATTTCTTTTTGCAAAAATGACTTAATTTCAAAAATTCATTTCTCTATTTGAAAAGCCCTAGATGTCTACTCTAATTCTGGAAAATATCATGATTTATTGGCTTAATTTTGATACATAAAATCATAGCATCTTTTTGCAGACCACCGAAAACTTCTACCCGTAAATTTTGCGAACTTTGCTACTTTAATCTCTAGCTACCAAAAAGCATTCCCTACTATGTTTTTACCTTGTTAGGCATCTTTCAATGCAATGAGGCCTAAAAACAAGTATAGGAATTTATTTTCTAATTTTCTAGATCAAAACAACATTTCTACTAAAATCTACAAAACTTGAGACTATAAACTAAAAGCTTGCTTACCTCTTGAAGAACTTGCTCCCACTACTCCATGCCTTTCTCTAGCTCTTACTTCTCTCTAAAACTCCTCTACTTTTGTTGAGTTGGTGTGAGAATTTGTGAAGGCCTTAAGCCCCTATTTATAGTAAAAGGCTATGGCATTTTGGTAGTTAAGTGGAACTTGCCTCTTCTTGATTTTGAGCCATAGGATCTAAACTTAGTTAGGAAGTTTTAATCTTAATCATTGGATCCATACTTAATGAAGAAGTTTCAATTTAATTTAAAAGCTTTTTTCTTGATTTTTCCTAGTGGATTTCAAATTGGATTAAGCCTATTTTCTTTTCATTCCTCTTCTTTCCTTCTTCAAACCGTCCCCCCCCCCCTTTTTCTTTTTAATTTGTTTTGTGTTTCAATTTTAGTCAATTTGGATAATATTTTTGAGATCCATCCTTGGCTCTTTTTAATTCACTTGTATTTTATTACTTAAAGCCCTTAATTTTAGATTAAATCTTGGCTTCATTAGAAGTCCCAATGAATACTTTAATTACTTTAAGATTAATCACAAAAGTTGAGAAAATGATTTTGGAGATAACCTAATCCAAGCTTAAAATATGCTTGTTCATAATAAATCCTTATATTTGATCTATGATCAAAGATTCTCAAGATACAATTTATTTTCTATAGATTCTCATTTACTTAAGTCTTGAATTTATCCTAATGGTTTTTAACTCACCAACACACTCAACTACTCAACTAGCCCCCCCTTCTCTCTTCTCCAACAAGTTTTATCCTCTTCCATTATCATTAATTGCATTTATGTGAAGTGCCAATTTTTCTTCTTTGATTAAGACTTGCATGTGGTGTATTATCATTGTTTAATTAAATTAATTACTTCACTTCCAAAATTCTGATTTTTTGTAAAGAGCCGTGTACTCCCTCCCCATTTACCCTTTCAATTTGTATTTTCACCTATCTTAATTTATCTAGAAGGAATCCCCTCATTGGTTAATTCCAATCTCACAAGGATTTCACTTTATGATACTTAATTAAAGCCTTAGGATTTAGCTTTATTAGTTTTAATCCAAGCCCTTGATTTATGTTGGAAAAATCTAAACACTATTGATGATATTTGTTAATGATTTAGGATTAAGAATTAATGCAATTACTTAGCCTTTTTAATTAGTAAATTTCGCCACTTTTCAATGACTTTAGGAAGGATTAATTAATCTTGGTTAATATGTCTAATATAGTGTTTTAGGGGTTATTAGGCCTAATTGTTAAAATTTGATAGGTTACTATATTAATCATAATTGTTTGAAACCCCTAAGATACTAATCTTGGCCTTTAGATATCATTTGGATGTTAATTAAGTTGATATATTCTTAATTATACCCTTTTTAAATTAATTATTATTTAATTTTGAAAATTAACATAAGTATTATTTTTATTGCAAATTTAATTGCCTAATAGTTGTTGCTAATTTTCTTTAATTGATTTAGGCATCTATTGATGATATTTGATTGCTTTTATGATATAGTTAAGATTATACTTGATTATGATAATCTTAGGATATTTTATGATCCCTAATAAGATTTAGAAAATTAAATCTTCAATCACCTTAATTCTAGGAAGAAATTTCCTAGAAAATAGAATAAACATAATAGAAAAATTTGAGACTACATATTCACCTATTTTAAATAGGTATTATTTATCCAAATATAATATTTAAGATATATAATTATTTGGGTATTACAATATGTAGTCACATAATTAACCATTGGTTAATTAATTCCAAAGTGAAATTTGGATGAAAATATAATTGATAAATTCACCTTTGTATTTTTAGTATTTATTTACTAAAATTCAATATTTATATTAGGGTATATTATGATCCCTAAACGAATCTCAAGATTCACACTTGATCTTTTTTTTTAAAAACGCAAGGAGAAATTGCTCATAAATTTATAATAAACAATATCCCAAAATTTGAGACAATATACTCTCCTTTTACCATAATGTAGTATTTATCAAAATATATCATTTATGATAATTAGGGTTTTTAGGGTATTACACCTTGGGCCAACCCACTTTTGTAGAGGGATGAGGACTTAGGTGACCCTTGGTTTACCACACACATGCACTGTTTGGTCCAGTTCTCACATATGTGAAATTAAAAATAATTTTTTAAATTTCAAAATAGTCCGTGAACTTTTATTAAATCCTTTTCTTTCCCTCCGCGTTTCTCCCAAGCAGCGTCTGTAAGCGGACTATAATATCGGATCGTTTGACCGAATTATTCTTGTTGTTCACTCAGTTCTGGTGCGTCTATTCATACGACACACCAGTTCGCCAGCAAGAGTCCCCATTCGCTTTTGTTCGCCCCATTCTGGTGCGTCTGTTCGCACGACGCCCCAGTTTGCTTGCAAGAGTAGAGTCCATTGATCAATTTCCCTCGTCTATAAATAGGGCGTGTTAGGGATGAAAATAGATCTCAAATCAATCTTAAACATTCCTCTCTGCATACTGCATTATGCAATCATATTCTGTGCGATTCTGAAAGCAGACTCATTGTGTTCGTTTGATCTTCAGATTGGGAGTGCGATCATTCTGAAGATGCAAATCTGCTCTATCCTTGGAGACAATTGCTCATCAACCTTGGACATTCATATAGAGGGAGCAAAATTGTCTTAAGAAAACAACGTACGTTGGGCCTGGATTTCTTCAAAGTTTATTATCATATTTCGGCAGTCGTGTGAGTTTATTTTTTGGCTTTCATATTTTACATATGTTTATAGTATATGCAATCTTAGTTGTATAGATTCTTGTTATTATTCAATTTCTACATGTTTATTATTTTCAACAACACATATATATACACACACAAACATATATATCATCATTCGTCTCATTTTTATTTTCAGTTATGGAGATTGATGTTGCATCAGCTGGTATGACATTCTCTTTTCAATCTTTCTACGTTTTCATTTTATGTGGAGCCGTAACCTTAGTTAAGCCAAATTCTGAACTATTTGGATGAAGAGCCATGAATGGGGGGAAAAGATGAAGAGTCAAGAGAATTCTTTTCAAAATACATAGCTATCAAATTTTGTTTTTTGGGGGGGATGAAATTTTATTGAAATATGAGACGGGAAGTATTTTTAATTAAATTTATACGAAATTCAAGTTATTAGTGGAGATAAATACTCCCATAATTAAAGAACTTATATATTCTGATTTTTTTCTAAGGGATAATTAATCTACATATCCTTATAGTTTCAACTAATTTTTAAGTAGGTTCTTATGATTTTTTGCTCTTTTTATCAGGTCCTTAAACTTTCATTTGTTTTTAATCAAGTCCTTATAGTTTTATTTTTATTTTTATCAGGTCCTTAAAGTTTCATTTATTTTTTGATTAGGTCCCTAGAACTTTTTATTCTTTAATCCATGCACTCTAACAATATTATTGTAAATATAAAATATAATATTATTAATTATAATAGTTTCTAATATTATTGTATAAATAATAATACTCTATAATAGTAAGTTACTATAATAATTTTCTTAATAATATTGAAAATTTCTAACCAAAAATATATTTATATGATTTATTTTACAGTTATTATTTTTATTTATTTTCTTAATTCTAAATTTGGAATCATAATAATATAATTTTCTAAAAATATAAAGACAATTAATTATTATAATTATATCAATTATGTATATATAAGACTTAATTATATTTTTGTAATTATTTAATTAAATTTTATTATTTATATTTATATTTTAATATTATTTTTTATTTAATTTTAAATCAAATTTATGAATAAAAATTACAGGGACCAATTAAAGATCATGTGAAACTATAAGAATTTGATAAAAAAATAAAAAAAAATTACAGGGAACTAATTAAAAATAAGTGAAAGTATAAGGACCTAATAAAAAGAAAAAAATATAGGGTCCCAATTAAAAATGGGTTGAAACTATAAGTACTTGCAAATTAATTATCCCTTCGATATAATAATTTAATTACTCAATAAATAAGTATTAAATGTAATATCCTGAATTTTATGTTAAGAGACTTGAGAATAAGTATGTATGGAGATGGCTAGACCTAGTTTAGGAAGGGTGATATTAAAATTGGAAACATTGTATGGAATCTTCATGAATAATTAATGTAAGACAAGGATGAGGAATTGTTTTTATTGAATTAGGGCCAATAAGTGGTATGTTGACTTGTCAAATGAATAAGTGCCTAAGGGATAAAAGAGAAAAAAATTATTGGACCCTTAATAAGGGCAACTTTCGCCCCAAATAAAGTAAAAATGGATTGAAGAGGAAACTTTGAAAAGTAAGTCACATGAAATCCCTTTGACTAAAACATAAGTAACATAAGTTTGTAAAGAGATTGGAGGCAACATTCTTAGTGCCTGTGTAATACCCGGATTTTAGCAAATCTGGAATTTCTGAGGTAAAGGAAAATTAATAAATATTTTAATGAAGTAAATTCATGAGATAAAACTGTTACAGAAAATTGTTATAATTATAGAGTAAATTGTCAAAAAAGTTACAGGAAAATCTGATGAATAGAATGACTAAAAATGATATAATGGTGATAAAAACAGTCTAAAAATATTATGATAAATACTGAAAGATCATGAAAAATTATGAGAAAATTATGGAAGTGTTATCCCTAATTATGAGAATTTAATAAATTATTTCGGAGGAAATAACATGAAGAAAAGTTTAAAAAGCATTTCGGAACCATAAAGTAACTTTGATGGGGTAAACATTTTTAATATTTTACATAGGATATAAAATGACAATATCGATAGAAGTTTGTAAGATAACAATATACTGTAAATTAGTAAAGATAAATATATGAAGAAACCCGATCCTAAAAGATCACTAAACGAAGAAATTAGGCTGATTAAGCCCTAACGAAGCGGGGGTAAAACGAGAATTTTTGGTAAAAAAAAATATTATATTTTTAAAAAATGGAAAAAATTATGAAAAAATAATTAAAACTGAATTTTAAAATTAAGGGGCCGAAATTATTGGTATTTTCAATTAAAAACAATTGTTTAAATAATTAAAATGATAATTAGAATAAAATAATAATATAATGCGGTGAGTCGGCTTATATAAAAGGCGGGCCAGGGGAAAAGTTAGAAATAAATTCTACAGGTAAACCAGAGGTAAAAGTATTTTCAGACTGATCAAATTAAGAACAAGTAAATTTTTACACGAGGAAAGAATTTACCAGACGTTGATTCCGCAACCGAAAACCCTAATTTCGAATAAGACGAAAAGTTGATCGGATAGAGTAGAGCCGAGATAGGCAAAGTGAGAACCTAAAGAAACAATTGCGTGTTTTCAAACACGGGATTAAGTTAGGCAACAACTGGACGTTTTACGACTCAGCGAATTATTGTCCAGAAGTTGGTTCTATCGGAAGCGATTTCCGTAACCGGACGCGTTTGTCCGAATATCTTCCGACGCAGCGGAGAATACCTGGATATGATCAAAAAGAGGATCAAAATAGATAATATGAAAGAGGATGAAAAGATCTTCAAAGTTACATGCCGGATTTTTGAGTTTTGCGAAATCGCGCGAAACGGACACCGTCGGGTAGCTTTATCGGGCCGGAGGCCATAAAGCAAGATGACAACTCATTCTTTGACTTTTTGGGCCAAAGAGGTCGGCACCTATGGATGGAGGGCCAAGATTGCTCCTCCCAAAACCCTAGATCTAACGGTTCAAAAACAAAGCGAGAAAATTCCCTTTACGTCCCGAATTTTTTCTATAAATAGCTCCCTTCCCTTCTTCATTCTTCACACCTTTTCTTCTCTCTACCTTGGCCGAAACTTAGAGTGAGAAGCTCTGCCAAAGTTGTGCCTTAGCTCCGAGTAAGTTCTTATGTCCTTAGTTTTTAGTTTCCGTAGTTCTTTCGGTAGTTATAGTAGAACTGTTGTTTTGATCTAGGAAGTTTCAGAATATATTCCTATACTTTTTTTTAAGCCTCATTGCATTGAAAGATGCCTGACGAGGTAAAAACATAGTGGGGATAATTTTGAAATGGAATACGGTCAAAGTAACGAAGTTACGCGAAATTCGCCAATTAGGGGTAGTAAGGGCAAAATGGTCTTTTTCACCTAAAATGCCTGATATGCTGCCAAATATTCATAAGTGTGTTATTATTCTGATTAGAATACTTCTGACGTCGAACCGCTGTCGAAATTCCATCGTTCCGCTGTTTGCCGTTGTTTCCATTTGTTTTACGTACGGCCGTCAAAAATACCGTTTTTCAGGCCGGAAGAGCCGGATATCGCAACTAAAGTACGGACGCGTCTTGTAACCCTAACTCTATGCTGCTCATATACTTTTGCATTATAGATACGTTCATAGGCGAGGTTACGTTGAGAATCGTCGGAGATACTTACGACTTTACCCACGGATTATAGTATTGGTAATGCCGTTTGAGTTATTCCTAGCGCGAGGACACGTTGTGGCGTGGCCTTTGGATATGTGCGAGAACTAGTCGAGAGAGACTTTACATACTTGCTTTGTGCTTATGTTCTGTCCATGTTATTGATCATACATCTCGCTGTTTGCTTTTGTGATGATATGTTGTATTGAAATGAATATACATTTGTACGTATCTTTGTTTTATTTGAGCATAAGGTTAACCGTTACCCGAGATCCATATGTGGAATTGATCTCGGTTGTAGCATCGTGCGGAGGACCAATCTTAGGCGATCAAGGCAAGCAACCGAAGTAGGCCGGGACGTGTCTACATTATCTATCATTTCCCTTAGTTTCTTTAATCTTTAAGAATTCTGGATGACTGTAATTCAATACAATTACACTATGGTCCATATTTTGAATGTAATGTAAATTACTTACTTGCTCCAATGCTCTACTCTGACTACTCTGCTTGAAATATTTGGAAATGTTTTTTTTAAAAAAAAATTCCGCTGTTTTCAAATGGGATGTTACATTTTTGGTATCAAAGCAGTAGTCCTGGCATTGATATGACTATGTTATTACGGACAGTATGGTAGGACAGTTAAGGCTAGTCTATGTGGGTGTGGCCAATCAGTCGCCATAGAGTTGGTGAGGTCCCCATGATAGACACTTATCTGGCCATTCTGTTTGGTTAACGGAGTTATGTTCAAATTAGCCTTTTTAAAAAAACTTTGAGCACTTCTTGGAAAATGAGTATTGATATGACCTAGTGCAATGTGTAGAGATGAATAGAGACGATAATCCGTTCGTTTGGCGATATGGGAAATGGACTCGGACAGCTAGGAAATCTGTAGGAACCGAGATGATAGGAAGAAGACTGAACCCTGATCCAATCTACCCTCCACCAGAACCAGAGCTTGTACCACCTGTACCTGCCCCGTCATACGATTATGTACCAGCTTATGACGTTGACTATGCTGTTACGAACCCCGATAACTCCGAACCCCAGTATCACCCCGGACCGGAATACCCTAATCATATTTACGATCTTGAACCAGTAGAATCAGAGGAAGACCCAGAGGAAGACCCGAAGCTCATGTATGTTGAAGATGCACCTGTTGCAACCCCTGATAGTTCAACTCACTCTTCTGTAGGAGACAACTTCGATCTCCCAGATATCCAAAACCTCGATAATGAAGAAGCCACCCTTGACGATTTTCATTTCGTATTAGGAAGTAATACGGCCTTAACCCAACTATTAGAATCATTTTACTTGTTTGCATAACGATCTACAAACACTTCAAAGGAAAGGTATTTGACCTTCCTTCACTTAGTTCAAAATTCTCAAAACCGGAGGAACCCACATTCGCACGGGAGATCGGGTTAGATCCACTCTCTTCTGTTTCCCTGTGACCCGTTTTTGGGCCAGACTCACTAACGAACTGCTGGACGAAGGCCCTATTGCGGACGCTCGTATTTATCTTCGTTATCTGAAAAGCATAGTGCACCAGCACATGTAGAAAGAGCGAGACGGTGTAAGAAAGCTGTGGAACCATAGATAGAGGATATATAGTATTGTATTGTTTTAAAACTCTCTAAATGCCCTGAGAGATTGTGAGATATTCTGTTAGAATAAAAGGGATTGTAGAATTTTGTATAGTTTAGGATATGACCAACGTCGAGGTCAACTTGTACAAATAAGATGCATTAATAATATATGTTGTTTTGTGTGCTTATTTCGTACTAATTCCCTTATTCCTATCTCTTGTTATAAATAAAAAGGTATAAACCTAAAGAATGGCGAACCTAAGAAATAGGGGTCGTGGACGAGGCCAAACTAGAGGTAGAGGACGTGGTCGAGCGATGTGACCTCAAAGAAGTCCAACACCCGAGCCGAGAGAATAACCAACCCGAAAGCGGATCGAGCTACAAGAAGTAAAGCAAATGCGCAAGAGCAAAGAGCTCTTATTAACGTATTACGGAGGAAAGACAAGCCGAGAAATCAAAGAAACGACAACGATGAAGAGGCGGATGAGTCGGAGGGATCTCGATCACCTTCGCCAAATAGAGCTTTGGTAGTTCTACCGCAACGTAATAGAAAGGTGGAAACCATGCAACATTGGGTAACTCAATTCTGTAAGTTGAAACCCCTGGTTTTCCGAGGCAAGACTGATTCAGCTGAAGACTGGCTGATGAGGTTAGATAAGATCTTTGTGGTCTTAGACTGTCCCGAAGACCGCAAGGCCCAGTTGGCAATCTACAAACTCGAAGGAGATGCCGACCGTTGGTGGAAGACCGTGGCAGTGACATTGCGGGCACGCGTTTGCCTGTGACTTGGGAGAAGTTCTTGGAAAAATTTAACGAACAATATTTCCCTCCTCGTTACAAGTAATAAAAGAGTCGGAGTTCTTACATATTCGACAAAACCATGATGAGTCATTCGAGGATTACTTCGCGGATTCACCAACCTATCTCGATACTCGTCATATCGAAGACCAACGACAACGAAAACGGAAGGCGAGTCGATTGGTAGATGGTCGAGGTTTGAGATTCGGGAAAAGCTGGTGTCACAGCAATTTCCAGATCTGATTCAAGCAGTTGAATCGTGCCGTCTGGTCGAGCGTAATCTTAAGGAGCTCAGGAGGATCAGACATCTCAACAACAACAACAATGCAAACCGTGGCGGATCAAGTCGCGGAGGTTCCTCTCAGAAGAGGATTGCACCATGGAACAACTCCCGAGGCGGAGGCAAGAAGCCGTTTCAACAAGGGCAACAAGGTTATCCTGGTCACACGGGGATCCAAACTTGCCCAAAGTGCGAAAAGGACCATCCGGATCCGGTTTGTGATGGGAAGCCGATCTGCTACAAGTGCCAAAAACACAGGCATATCGGCGGAACTGTCCGGAGATTGCGGCGGTGGCAAGACCGCGAACCAAGGTCGAGTTTTTGCGCGACCGACGCGGAGGCTAGAGAGTCTCCGAGAGATGGTGCAAGGTCTTGTCATTATCAACGGAAATCTACGCAAGCATTGTTTGATACGGGTGCTAGTCATTCGTTTATTTCCTATGATTGTGCAAATCGTCTAGGAATGCATGCCTCTAGATTGTCTTATGATCGATAGTATCTACACCACTTGGCTTGAAATCCTTAGCTTCGATGCATGTATTGATTGTACCGTGAGCGTTGATGGACGAGTTTCAGAAGTGGACCTTATCCGATTGCCACTTCATGGCATAGACGTCATAGTCGGTTTAAATTGGCTAGCAACGAGCGGTGCGATGATCAACTGTAGCAGCAAGAAGATAACGTTCTTCGATTCACCTAGCAGAGATAAAGTTGATGTGAGCCTGAATTTTCTCTCTGCTACGGAGGCTGACAGATGCATGAAGGAGGGATGCCAAGCATATATGATCTTTTTCTCGGTTAAAGCTGAAGCAGAGCTTTCACTTGAGAACATTTCCGTTGTAAACGAGTTTCCTGACGTGTTTCCGGAGGATCTCACCGAGCTACCTCCTACGAGAGAAGTCGAGTTCACCATTGAATTGATGCAGTACGGGATCAATTTCAAAGGCGCCGTATCGTATGGCTCCAAATGAGATGCGGGAGTTGAAGAAAAAACTTGAAGAGCTATTACGAAGGGGTTCATCCGACCCGAGTGTATCACCGTGGGGAGCCCCAAAGTTGTTCGTAAAGAAGAAAGATGGAAGTTTCCGACTACGTATCGACTATCGTGAACTCAACAAAGTAACCGTCAAGAACAAATATCCACTTCCCGGATTGATGATCTTTTGGATCAATTATCTGGTTCCACCGTATTCTCAAAGATCGATTTACGTTCGGGATATCATCGATTGCGAGTCAAAGATGATGATATTTCCAAGACGGCTTTCGAACCGAGATATGGGCATTATGAATTTCTTGTGATGCCTTTCGGATTGACAAATGCACTGCGGTATTCATGGATTACATGAACCGTATCTTCCGACAACACTGGACCAATTTGTGGTGGTGTTCATTGATGATATACTCATCTATTCCAAAAGTAGAAAAGAGCATGAAGAACATCTCGCACTTAGTATTAAACATACGAGAGAGAAACACTCTACGCAAAGTTGAGCAAATGCGAATTTTAGGCGGCGGAAGTGAGATTTCTGGGCCATGTGATATCTAGCGACGGAGTTGCTTGTTGACCCGAGCAAGGTGGAAGCGGTTACGGACCGGAAGAGGCCGGGAGACGGTGACGGAGATACGTAGTTTTCTAGGTCCGCGGGGATATTACCGCAGATTTATACGGGATTTCTCGCGTCTTGCCCTACCATTGACAAAGCTTACGAGGAAGAATCGACCCTTTGTATGGGGAGATGACGTGAGGAGAGCTTTCGAGAGGCGAGGGAGAGGTTGACTACGGCACCGGTATTGATCATCCCGGATCCCGATGAGACATATGTTGTCTACGGTGATGCCGGTGGGCAAGGATTGGGTTGTGTCCTAATGCAATTGGGCGAGTGGTGGCTTATGCCTCTCGTCGGTGAGCCGCACGAGTCGAACTATCCTACACACGATTTGGAGCTTGCGCCATCGTGTTCGCTTTGAAGATATGGAGGCATTATCTGTACGGTACGACCGTAGAACTATACTGCGACCACAAGAGCCTAAAGTATCTCTTTGATCAAAGGGAACTGAATATGAGGCAACGTCGTTGGATGGAATTGCTGAAAGACTACAACCTGGAGATCAAGTATCACCCAGGGAAAGCAAACGTTGTTGCAGATGCTCTAAGCGGAAGAAGGTGCAAGTATCATACATGATGATACAAGAGCAGAAATTACTTGAAGATTTCAGAGACCTGAATCTTTCAAACCAAATCTGCATGAATTTCAACGCACCAAGTGACGCCTACCTTGCAAATCTTTTTGTGAGTCAAGGGGAGTACGACCTGAGAGATGAAGTTGATAAAGCTCAGAGACAAGATGATTGGGCAATCTCCATGCGGGAGAAGATCTCTCAAGGTGAAACCCAAGACCACGACCTTTCATCTAGTGGATTGGTTAGACACAAGGGGCCCATTTACATACCGCCGCTGATGAACCGAAGCGGAAGATACTTCGATGAGGCTCATAAGAGTAAGTATACTCTACATCCAGGGAATGGTCAAGATGTACCAAAACTTGAAGGCCGAAGTTTGGTGGCACGGAATGAAAAGAGACGTAACTCGGTACGTAGGCTGGGTGTCTAACTTGCCGAAAGTAAAGATTGAGCACCGGCGACCCCACGGTCTTCGCAAGGACTAGAACTGCTATGGAGTGGAAATGGGAGAATGTGACCATGGATCTTGTGGTAGGTCTACCTAAGATCGTGCATCACGATACCATTTGGGTAATCGTCGACCGATTAACCAAGTCGGCATTTCATACCCATTAGCATCCACTACTCTCCGAACGATTGGCTGCAATCTACATCAAAGAAATCGTGAGACCGCACGGAGTCCCTAAGAGTATTATCTCGATTGGGATACTCGATTCCAATCCCGCTTTTGGCGAGCACTACATGAAGGAATGGGTACCAAGCTGAAGTTCGGTTCGGCTTATCACCCTCAAACCGACGGTCAATCGGAGAGGACGACGACGTACGCCGGAGGATATCTTTGCGAGCATGTGCCACGGATTTCAAAGGAAATTGGGACGAACACCTCTCACTAGCGGTCGCGTATAACAATAGTTATCATTCAAGCATACAAATGGCTCCGTTCGAGGCTTTGTATGGGCGAAAGTGCCAATCGCCTTTATCTTTGGACGAGATGCGTACGAAAAAAAGCGTTACTTGGACCGGATATGCTAAAAGAGACCTCCGAGCAAATCGCTCGATCAAGAAGAGACTCCTTCTTTGCGCACACGATGAGACGGAAGAGCTATGCGAGATAAGAGGAGAAGACCGTTGAAGTTTGAAGTCGGAGACCATGTGTTTTACGAAATTATCTCCGATGAACCGGTGTTGGTAGAACAACGAAGAGAAAGAAGCTTAGTCCGCGTTACGTTAGACCAATTGAAGTGTTAGCCGAGCGAGGACCGGTTGCGTATCAACTAGCGTTACCCCGAACCTCGAGTAATCTCCACGATGTTTTTCACGTGTCACAACCGAAGAAATACCTACCGGATCGAGATCATATCATAAAGTACGATGATGTTGAAGTACGACATGATAACACCTTTGTAGTCGAACCGGAGCAAATCCTCGAACGCCGGGAGAAACGGCTTAGGACTAAAACTATACCGATAGTGAAGGTGGTCGGAAGGGTTTGTCATCAAACGAGGCAACTTGGGAAACCGAGAGTGACATGAAGGAGAAATACCCGAGTTTATGGCCCATAGTCTAGTTAGTGTAGATTAAATTTCAAGGGCGAAATTTTGTTTAAGGGGGAGAGAAATGTAATACCCGGATTTTAGCAAATCTGAATTTACGAGGTAAAGGAAAATTAATAAATATTTTAATGAAGTAAATTCATGAGATAAAACTGTTACAGAAAATTGCTATAATTATAGAGTAAATTGTCAAAAAAGTTACAGGAAAATCTGATGAATAGAATGACTAAAAATGATATAATGGTGATAAAAACAGTCTAAACATATTATGATAAATACTGAAAGATCATGAAAAATTATGAGAAAATTATGGAAGTGTTATCCCTAATTATGAGAATTTAATAAATTATTTCGAGGAAATAACATGAAGAAAAGTTTAAAAAGCATTTCGAACCATAAAGTAACTTTATGGGTAAACATTTTTAATATTTTACATAGGATATAAAATGACAATATCGGTATAGAAGTTTGTAAGATAACAATATACTGTAAATTAGTAAAGATAAATATATGAAGAAACCCGATCCTAAAAGATCACTAAACGAAGAAATTATGCCCGATTAAGCCCTAACGAAGGCGGGGGGTAAAACAGAATTTTTGGTAAAAAATATTATATTTTTAAAAAATGGAAAAAATTATAAAAAAATAATTAAAACTGAATTTTAAAATTAAGGGGCCGAAATTATTGGTATTTTTAATTAAAAAGAATTGTTTAAATAATTAAAATGATAATTAGAATAAAATAATAATATAATGCGGTGAGTCACCTTATAGGGCGAGGGAAAAGTTAGAAATAAATTCTACAGGTAAACCAGAGGTAAAAGTATTTTCAGACTGATCAAATTAAGAACAAGTAAATTTTTACACGAGGAAAGAATTTACCAGGCGTTGATTCCGCAACCGAAAACCCTAATTTCGAATAAGACGAAAAGTTGATCGGATAGAGTAGAGCCGGATAGGCAAAGTGAGAACCTAAAGAAACAATTGCGTGTTTTCAAACACGGATTAAGTTAGGCAACAACTGGACGTTTTACGACTCGGCGAATTATTGTCCGGAAGTTGGTTCTATCGGAGCGATTTCCGTAACCGGACGCGTTTGTCCGAATATCTTCCGACGCAGCGGAGAATACCTGGATATGATCAAAAAGAGGATCAAAATAGATAATATGAAAGAGGATGAAAAGATCTTCAAAGTTACATGCCCGGATTTTTGAGTTTCTCGAAATCGCGCGAAACGGACACGTCGGGTAGCTTTATCGGACCGGAGGCCATAAAGCAAGATGACAACTCATTCTTTGACTTTTTGGGCCAAAGAGGTCGGCACCTATGGATGGAGGGCCAAGATTGCTCCTCCCAAAACCCTAGATCTAACGGTTCAAAAACAAAGCAGAAAATTCCCTTTACGTCCTGAATTTTTTCTATAAATAGCTCCCTTCCCTTCTTCATTCTTCACACCTTTTCTTCTCTCTACCTTGGCCGAAACTTAGAGTGAGAAGCTCTGCCAAAGTTGTGCCTTAGCTCCGAGTAAGTTCTTCCGTCCTTAGTTTTTAGTTTCCGTAGTTCTTTCGGTAGTTATAGTAGAACCGTTGTTTTGATCTAGGAAGTTTCGAATATATTCCTATACTTGTTTTTAAGCCTCATTGCATTGAAAGATGCCTGACGAGGTAAAAACATAGTGGGGATAATTTTGAAATGGAATACGGTCAAAGTAACGAAGTTACGCGAAATTCCGCCAATTAGGGGTAGTAAGGGCAAAATGGTCTTTTTCACCTAAAATGCCCGATATGCTGCCAAATATTCATAAGTGTGTTATTATTCTGATTAGAATACTTCGACGTCGAACCGCTTGTCGAAATTCCATCGTTCCGCCGTTTTGCATTTGTTTATTTGTTTTACGTACGGCCGTCAAAAAGTACCGTTTTCAGCCGGAAGAGCCGGATATCTACAACTAAAGTACGGACGCGTACTGTAACCCTAACTCTATGCTGCTCATATACTTTTGCGTTATAGATACGTTCATAGACGAGGTTACGGTGAGAATCGTCGAGATACTTACGGCTTTACCCACGGATTATAGTATTGGTAATGCCGTTTGAGTTATTCCTAGCGAGGACACGTTGTGGCGTGGCACTTTGGATATGTGCGTAAACTAGTCGAGAGAGACTTTACATACTGCTTTGTGCTTATGTTCTGTCCATGTTATTGATCATACATCTGCTGTTTGCTTTTGTGATGATATTTTGTATTGAAATGAATATATGTTGTACGTATAATGTTTTATTTGAGCATAAGGTTAACCGTTACACGAGATCCATATGTGGAATTGATCTCGGTTGTAGCATCGTGCGGAGGACCAATCTTAGGCGATCGAGGCAAGCAACCGAAGTAGGCCGGGACGTGTCTACATTATCTATCATTTCCCTTAGTTTCTTTAATCTTTAAGAATTCTGGATGACTGTAATCCAATACAATTACACTATGGTCCATATTTTGAATGTAATGTAAATTACTTACTCGCTCCAATGCTCTATTCTGACTACTCTGCTTGAAATATTTGGAAATGTTTTTTAAAAAAAAAAAAATTCCGCCGTTTTCAAATGGGATGCTACAGCCTGTTTGGCCTAGCTTATTTTTAGCTTATCTTGTACTTATAAGTATGAGCTAGGCCAAACGGGATTTTACATAAGCTCTTATAATTATAAAAGCTTATTTTATAATGAAGAAAAATAAGCTTACAAATAAGCTCATATGAGGAGCTTATTTTTAAGCTCTTTTTTTAAAAAAAAAAAAAAAAAAAAAAACCCGTAATCTTTCGATCGAACACTACTGCCGCCGCCACCGCCGCCGCCGCCACCGCCTATTATAATATACCTTTTATGATAGTTTTTATTAGAAAAAGTGCTTATGACAAAAAATTTGTCAAACAACTTATTTTTAATTTCAGCTTTTAAGCTAAAAAATTTATATAATCACCAAACAAATTTTAGCTTTTTTTTAAAAGCTCTTTTTTTTAGCTTTAGCTTAAAAGTCGCTTTTGATTTTAAAATAAGAGGATCCAAACGGGGACCTATTCCACTTGACTAGGACATTTTGCATGATAGAAGAGGAATAAGAGACAAGAATATTTTCTCATGCAAAAAGAATAATTAGAAGTCAAGGGAATAACATGACAATTGAACTTAGGCTTAAGATTGAAGCCAAGCAAGATTACATCATCAAGATGATGTAATCCAACTTAATGTGCAAGAGTCAAATGGGCATCATTAAAGCATAAATCTTCCTCCCCAAGAGACCTAGGGCACCGGCCACAAGAAGAGAAGGGAGGAAGCTTGCACTAAAATTTACATGTTCAAATGCAAACTCAAAGCAATTAAACCTGAGAGGACAACATGGCAACGTGGGATTAAGTTTGACTTTTAGTAGGTAATTGTACAAGGGAATTAAGAGCCAATAGAAGTCAAATTTCTTTCCCTCCAAACAATGAAATTTCGATCAGCCACATCAAGAGAAGGAAGAAGCTGATTTAAACAAATTTAAAGCCGATATGAAGCCAAATTAAGAGGTCAAAGACTTGGGAAAAATTAGCCAATCAAAGAGGACCAAATGGGATCAAGTAGAAGCTTATTCTTGAAGCAAAAAGAGACAAAATATAACCCACCTCTTTTGCAATTAATTCGAATCAGCTAAGGACAAAGAGAAGTTAAGATGACTTGCAAAATAAGCCAAAGCAAAGTCAAGCCATAAATGATAGGAAGCCAAAGTCAAAAACTTGAGTTTTAAGGCAATCAAAGTGTACTGAGAATAAGACTTAAATTTGAACTAAAAGGACACATGAGAAACATCAATAATCTGCCAAGAAGGAGCAGATTTCGTCCAGCAAGAAAAGGGGGAGAAAAATTCCAAAATAACCCTAGAGAAATGAAAGAAACATAAGTCAAAACCTTGGGACTACTTATGGACATTAGCTTGCTTGGGTATTTTGCATGACCAATGGTGTTTATTAAAGGACTAATCTTCCCCATGTTGAGCCGCCTGAACCATGCAAGGTAGAGAGAAAAAGAGAAGAGCTTACACTTAGCAAGAAGAAGAAGGCACACCAATTGGAGAACAAGGTAAGTAGGTTCATGTTTGGTTAAACTAGCCTTCTATCTTATTCAATCCTTCATGTATACCCTCAAGGTCCCTCTAAATAACATTTTCATGGTGTCTCTAAGATTCAAGGCTGAGACCTTAAGGAGCCAAAGAAGAAATCCAAGTGGAACCAAGGCACAAGAGGAGTAAGTTGTGACGCCCTGCCATAATAGGCCTTTATTTATTAGAGTTTAAGTGCACAGACATCATAATAGGCCTTTATTTATTAGAGTTTATTAAATTGGGATTTCTTAATGCATTTTATTATAGTTATTGAGCTTAAAATGTGTTTCTTATGACAAATTGAGATTAAGAGTAAATACATTAAAGTAGGGCTAAAAAGGGCAAAATTGTCAAAGAAATGTAATTACTCTTAATCACAGATTTTTCTGAGAATATTTGATGTTAGATTAATTATTATTTTGATTGTAGGTGTTTGAAGAAATTGGACCAAATTTGAAAATGGAAATTTGAGCTCAAGTTATAAACTTTTCAGTTTAGTCCTTCTAGGAAATTTTTTTAAAAGTTTCACTTAGGTCCCTATTTTAACTGCTGCGTTTTGACTATGGACTTGAGGAGACTTTGACCTTCTTCTTCCGGACCTGGAACACAGACCCGAGACCTACTTCTGAATATGGAGACCCGACAGAGCTGAGGGAAACCTGGAAATTAAATACACCAAACCAGCGCCGCATTCACACACGACCTTCGGACCGCGACCTTGGATCCTCGACCTTGTCCCCTTTGACGTCGCCGGTGACTTCTCACTCTTCAACCTTCATTGCCGGCGACCACTCTTTCTTCTTCATCCACCACCATCACCAGCGAGGAGTCTCCGTTAACCATCAAGCTCAAGCACCGTGAGCTTCGACCACTCTTTCCACTCTCCACGCTCGACCATCACCTTCATCTTGATTCTTCCTCTCACCGGCGACACCCCTCACCTTTACTGTCACCGGTGAGATTTGCACCTCCACCAACTCCTGCGACCACCACCAGCAGCAGCGTCATGAGTTTCAGCACCAAAAACCACATCGACCTTCTTCGACCTACTTCCTTCACGCATTCGGGTCTCCACCTTCACCTTCCTCCATGCCATCTCAATAGTTGATTCTACCACCCTTACCACATAACCTTTTTCCTCTACTTCCATATTCGATTTGCAGCTCCTGTGGGTTTCTAGTGGATATGCTTGGTTGAGTTCCTTGGCTCTTGGAGATGAATTAAGTAGCTTGAGTTCCAAAGCTTAAACATGGGAGTATTTTGTTCAATTTATTTTCTCTTATTACATTTTAATTTCCTAGTTTTAGGAATATTATTTTGTAATGTTGAGACTTAGTTTACCCGGTTGGATTACTTTGTGGATTGGACCTATGTGATTGGATTTGATTTTTGTAGCTTGTTGGATTTATATATGTGTGTATTTTCCTTATTGATTTAATGATATTATGCTTTCTACGTGGTATTGTTAGATAGTATAAATGGATTGGATTAATTGAGTGGCATGGTATCACATTCATATCAATAGGAACCAAGTTACATTAATTTAATCCTAATCACACACTAAGTGGTTTTAAACAATATCTCAAGAGATAGTAGTTTGCTACGGTAGTAGGAGCTACTATTAATTGAGAATATTGGACTCAAGTTGTATCTTGGGGTTTTTCATCTAGACTTAGTGAAAATTTACTCCTATATTTAATTGAACTATGATAGTCACTATTCCATTTCCAAGAGCATTAATACTCATTTTCACACTCCATTCCATTTTATTAAAAATACCAAAAACAATAGTTTAGCATTTAATTAAATTGCATTTCTCTTTACTTTATTAATTTGAAAATCCAAAACCTATTTTTCTCCTTATTTTAATTGCATTTTCATGACATTTAGATTACTTAGGATTCAATAAAAGGCTCCTCGAGAGAGAGAACGATCCTAGGTTTGCCTATACGCAATCCTTGGTTTATTTTTTATTGTGGACCTCAAGGCTAAAGACAAAAAGGCCCTCATCACCAAGATATTGGATTCTTGTGCCCACAGTACATAAGTCAACCTTCCTTAGCGGAGAGAGAATTATACATAACATCAAGGTTGTCCAACAATAGGAAAAAGTGGTACTTGGCACCATACTACAATAGGTACATATCATAATTCTTTTATGCAATTCCCTTTAATTCTCGCTACATATTACGAGTACTTGTCTCATCGTGAATTTTCGGTCGCCATTGGCGCGATTGGTCCCGATTTGCCCAAATGAGAATAAAGTGGTCTTTTATGCTCCCTTCACTGATCCACCGCCTACATTGCAGCAGATGGTGAACAAGTAAGCATATGTCATTTTGATTGTCTAGTCTGAAATCTCTGCTGTAAACTTTTTGACACCATTATTGAGTAAATTCGTGATTTTGACAATAAGCCCTTAAAATCATTCCAAGAAAAGGTCAAGAACAGGTTTGGGGCTGAAGTCAAAGAGCCTACATGGAGCAAACCAAAGGTTAGTACATATTTGGACACTGGCACACTGGCTTGTGAACTTGGTTAGTAGCAATATATGCTCTTATATATATTTCTTGTTTGTTTTTAGACCCGTCGGCAACCGAAGGAGTCCAACTTATGTGGACATTATGTCTTGACACACATGTATAATATTGTCATGCAACCAGTAACTAACATCCAAGCAAAGGTAAATGTATTACATAACTTTACCTGTGTGCTGACCCCTTTGATATGCAAGGAAGGACCACTAATATATTTTTGTCTTTGATGCTACAGATGTTTAACTGTGCTGACCCCTTTCCTGATGGTGATATTGAGCGCACACGCAATGTCTTATGTGAATATCTGTATGATCTGCTGATCTCAAAAAATCGGAAAAATAGTTTATTTGCGAATTCATTGTAAACATCTTCGGTTTGTATAATGAACAATTGTCCAATTTGTGATAGTATACAATAATAATTTTTTAATTCTTTTCAAACAATTTCCTTCTGTCCATTAGTGGTTGCTAAATGTATTGTTGGATGGTGGATAAAACCTTTTATTGCTTAATTTACAAATGCGAGAAGTTTAGGACCGTAGATTTACTAAATAGTCGGTCCTAAAAGACTTCGTTTATTATTGGAAAAATATGCCGATCTTTTTTAGGACCGTAGGTTTTATAAATAGCTTTGTCCTCTAAAAGACTTCGTTTATTATTGGAAAAATATGCCGGTCTTTTAGGACCGTAGGTTTTATAAATAGCCGGTCCTAAAAGTCTTCGTTTATTATTGGAAAATATGCCGTCTTTTAGGACGTAGGTTTTATAAATAGCCGGTCCTAAAAGTCGGCATATTATTGAAAAATATGCTAGTCTTTTAGGACCGTAGGTTTACTAAATAGCCGGTCCTAAAAGTCCTCGTTTATTATTGGAAAAATATGTTAGTGTTTTAGGACCGTAGGTTTACTAAATAGCCGGTCCTAAAAGTCTTCGTTTATTATTGGAAAAATATGTTAGTGTTTTAGGACCGTAGGTTTAGTGAATAGCCAGTCCTAAAAGTTTGGCATATTATTGAAAAATATGCTAGTTATTTAGGACCGAACGTTTACTAAATAGCCGGTCCTAAATGTCTTCGTTTATTATTGGAAAATATGTCATTCTTTCAGGACTGTAGATTTAAAAAATAGCCGGTCCTAAAAATCTTTCATCGGAAAATATATTTATTAATATATTTTTAATAGCACCAAAACATTAAATTAAATATTTGTACATATTACAACCTCCATATTTCATAATTGCTTTTCTGTCTTTTTTTTTTAATTATTTTGGTGATTTGGGTCTGGGATTTTCCATATTTCATAATTGACTTTCTTATTGCTTTCCAGGTTCAGATAATACATATAAACTAATTAATTAAAACTCCCACGAGAAAAAAAGCAAAAAAAAACTATAAAATAACTAATCCTCCCCGATGTCGGAGAGGTAGGAGGCGTCGAAGGAGGTAGGATCGTACTCGACATCATTGGCGTCGAGTACCATTTTCAGCTTCTGGTTGACGGTATGAACAAGCTGAAACAATTTGCCCAAGCGTCGGTCGATGTGATCGATGCGGGCCTCAATGTTCTGCACCAACTGCTTGACAGTCAGATTTGGAGGCAATGGCAGAGGGGGCTGAGGTTGAAGAGGAGTAGGAGGAAAATGAGGACCTGGTGGAGCAGCCATTACAATGAGGCTAGGCGGTGGAGGAGGCCGTGTAGAAGTGATGGAGAAGAATGTGAAGAAACTAAAGTAACAACGGGTTTAAATAGAGAACCTATCCTGAAGAATATGAAACGCCGGAAACTTTTTACGAGGAGATGCATAGTTCCTCAAAATACGAGGAGACGCATAGTTGGGCAGTTTACCTTGAAGCCGAAGAGACTGCGATCCCGTGAACGGAGTGTAAGGATACGACTCTACTATCTCGAGTAATTTTGAAGTGATCGAACATTTAATACCGGATTATGTAAAGATCCGTTCTTAAAAGTAATATTTTTTAAGGAAAAATTCTTACTTTACAAAAATAAATAATCGATAAAAAAATAATTGACTTTTAGGACCGATATAAGATAAATGATCGGTATTAAAAGTAATTGAATTGTGTGGAAAAATAAATAGTGGACATTTAGGACCGGATTATTCTAAAAATACGGTCTTAAAAGTAATTTAATTGAAAAATAAATAATATACTTTTCGATTAACACATATAATGAAAAGAGTGTATCAATTGCGTATCCCTATCTCTGTCCTCATTAACTCCTCACACTAGCTAGTTACCTCCCCCGTCCTTATTAACTCCTCACTATACCTCTCAGTTCCTAACTCCTCACAACCGGAGCTCTCTGCCCCAACTGCTCAAAGCCTCAAACCATGGTTAAATACAAGAGAACTCCTCGTAGGGGTTCTCTTACACCTGAAGCTCTTGCCATCCTTAGATCATTATATGGTGCGCCTCCTCCAACGAGAGTGCGTTATATTGTGACCGAAGAATCTCGGGTCGTTGGACCCATTGTTATTTCGGATGATGAAGAGGTTGCCGCACCCCCCTCCAGTATTCAGACCATGCAGAGGTTCCTGCTCCCCCTCTCCAATCAGTTGGCCCTAGCGCGCCTACCGCTGACCCCTCTCCTCTTTCCTCTAATGATGCATTACGGCTGATGCGAATAAGACAGGAACTTGCTGATCTCCGGCGGGAAGTTAATGCTTTTCACGCCGATATCGCCAAGGCATTGGATGATAATAAGCTTTAGGATGTTTTGTTAGATTCTTGTCGTTGATAATGTTTAGTTATTGTTTTTCTTTTTTCTTTTTCTTGTGTACGAGCATATTCTCCAGTTATGTATGGAAGCAGTAAGAACTAAGCTTGTGCCTTTTTTATATTCATATTCTCCAGTTTTCTTTTATTTATTTTATTAATTCAGTTCTGCTGCGCTCGCCTCATTTTTTTTTATAGTTTGGTTCATTAATAAACGAAGAGGTTTACTCTATAAGTATTTGACTTTTAGGGTCGGATGTTTATAAAACACCGGTCTTAAAATTAAATCAATAGTAAATATTAGGATCAGAGTATTCTTAATTGTCGATCTTAAAAATGTATTATTAATAAAATTATATCTTTAGGACCGAACACTATAACTAACCGGTCTTAATAATAAAATTATATATTTAGGACCGAACACTTTATAATTAACCGGTCTTAATAAAATCCAAAATACTAAAACATGTCTCTTTCGTGGGGAAAATTAAATCTCCCTCTCAGAACTTCTCTTGTCGCGCCGAGAGTGATTACTCAGGTTCTGTCTCCATATTTTGCTTGTTGCGTCGTCGCTGCTTCACGTTGCTCTCTCGACAATCACTTTTTGGTTCCTTAGCTAAACATATATAGACCAAGCTGTACGAGGTGTTTCAGTTATATAACTTTATTATTTTCCTGGTTATGGTTCTGGGTTTTTCATGGATTGAACGAAATCGATGAAATGTTCTTGTGGGTTTCTCTGTTGTTAATGAATATTGTATATTGAAGATTATATTTGCACTTTGGACCTACCGAACTGACGAACTAGTGTTTTTAGGTTACTCTTGCTGTCTGCAACATCAACATTCGTGGCCGGAGAAGAAAGACAACAAACCCATTTGAATTTATATGCTACAGGTGAGTCCACAAGACCTTTATGCAATGCATTTAATTTCCTCGTCATGCATTTATTTTGCTTCTTGGATTCACTGTGATACATTTATGACCAAAAGTGATGCTTCGTTATGCATTTAATGGGCCAGTTTCTCCATAAAGAAAAAAAAAGACATAACCAACATTTGAGCATATATATGCATTTGGATTATGTATGTCTTATTTTATATGCAATTTTATGTATGTTATTTTTATATATAGGAATTCGGATTATGTATGTTAAATCTTTCCAAAATGCATATATATAGGAATTTTCTAAACTGGATCACGGTATGGTCATTGGATAAATGCTTTATAATGACACGGATATGGATGATCACATAGAGGACATTATTCGTGATGTAGGAGAAGAGGCTTTTGAGTGTTGAATATCGAATGCAAAGACCCCCGGGGTGTAGGGAATTTATAGAATTTGCTAAACAAAATGCCCATGAGGATAGTGGGAAGTTTTATTGCCCTTGTGTAGAATGTTTGAATGAGAGGCGACTAAGTCCTAAACTTATGCACACACACTTAATTTGTGAAGAGTTTGTAAGACTTTATACACACATACTTAATTTGTGAAAGATTTTGTAAGACTTATACGGTATGGTCATGGCATGGTGAAAAAATGTCAAAGTGGAGTCCATCCCTTTGAAGAGCTCAACATGGGGATGATGATATTTACCTTATTACTTATGTTTAAGTGGCATTTGATGATAATGACAAATTACCAACGATTAAGATAAAGCACTTTGGATATGGATGATCGCAAAAAGCATTCCGGCTATAAAATTCAGAGGACATTATTTGTGATGTCAGGAGAAGAAAGGCTTTTGAGCAATCACATGCATATGGTAATATGTGCGCAATTAAGAATACTTTGTGTTTCGATTACGAGAGAGAATATCTTCCGATATATCATACTTCGGTGTTTATGCAAAGACCCCTTTGGGTGTAAAAAATACCAATTGTTGAACGCTATATTGAAATTGGTAAGCTTGAAAATCCATTGGCACGTCATGGATGGAGCAATCAAGAGTTTTCTTCTTTCGAAATGCTTGAGGCTTTTAAGGACATGCTTTTTAAGGACATGATGATAATATGTTGCCGCATCGATACTATGATGCTAAGAAAATACTTTGTCCACTAGGGATGGAGTAAAAAAAGATTCATGCATGCCCGAATGATTGCGTATTGTATAGAAAAGAGTTTGAAGAGAAGCAGAATTGTCCGATATGTGAAACCCCAAGGTACAAGTCAAATAAGGGGCCTACAAAAGTGTTGTGGTATCTTCCAATCATACCAAGGTTCAAGCGGTTGTTTGCTAATGAAAATGATGTAAAAAATTTGCGGCGGCATGCTGATGAGAGGATTTCTGATGGAAAGCTTTGACATCTGGACGATTCTTCTCAATGGAAGAAAATCGATCAATTATTTTCGAGCTTCAGCGAAAAACCTAGGAACCTTAGGCTTGCCCTTAGCACAGATGGCATGAATCCCTATGGAAGCCTTAGTAGCATACATAGTTCATGGCTCGTACTCCTGATTATTTAAAACTTATCTCCTATGTTATGTATGAAACAAAAGTACATCATGTTGTCTATGTTGATTTCGGGACCAAAACAACCTGGAAATAACATTGATGTTTACCTTCAACCCTTGATCGAAGACTTGAGGGAGTTGTAGGAAGAAGGTGTCGATGTTTTTGACTCTTTCAATAAGGAGGTGTTTAAAATGCGAGCCATGATATTTTGTACTATAAACGACTTCCCAGCATATGGGAACTTGTCAGGGTATAGTGTTAAAGGCCATAAAGCATGTCCGGTTTGTGAAGAAGGCACACGCTACCATCAACTTCAACATGGTAGAAAGACGGTTTATCTTGGACATAGGAGATTTCTTAGACGGGGCCACCCATATCATCGATTAAAGAAAGCCTTTTTTGGTGGCCGGAGTATGAAGATGCTCCGTGGCATTGACTCGGGGAGCAAATTTATGAAAAGGTGAAAAATATCGTGTCATCTTCGGTAAGACTGCAAAGAGTAGAAAAGAAACAAATATATGGAAAAAGAGATTTGTATTCTTCGATCTTCCATATTGGCGCAATCTTGATGTGAAACACTGTATTGATGTCATGCACGTGGAGAAAAACGTATGTGATAGTATTGTTAGCACGCTTCTCAACATACAAGGTAGTTCCAAGGATGGTGTAAAGACAAGATTGGATTTGCAAGTAATGGGAATACGCGAAGACTTACATACAAGGCCATACGGGAAGAGAACTTATTGTCCCCCGACTTCTCATACTTTGTCTAAGGATGAGAAACGAAGTTTTTGTGAGTGTTTACATGGTATAAAAGTTTCCTCGGGATATTCTTCAAATTTTAAGAGGCTTTTTCGATGAAGGACTTGAAATTAGTAGGCCAAAAGTCTCATGATTGTCATGTCTTAATGCAACAACTACTCCCAGTAGCTATTCGAGGCATCGCCGAATATGATCTTCGGGTCGTCTTCACTAGACTTTGTTTCTTCTTCAATGCGGTTTGTAGTAAAGTTTTTGAGATTGAAAAGTTGGATGAATTGGAGAATGAAGAATATCTTATCTTGTGCCACATTGAGAAGCTTTTTGTTCCTACATTTTTTGACATCATGGTTCATCTAATTGTTCATCTAGTGAGGGAGATAAAGTTGTGCGGCCCTATCCATTTACGGTGGATGTACCCAATTGAAATATCTATGAAATTCCTAAAAGGTACGTGAAGAACGCATACCGTCCGAAGCATCAATTGTTCGAAATATGTTTTTGAAGAAGCCATGGAATTTTGTCAAAATTATTTGGCCAAAGTAAGACATATTGGCCTTCCTAAACATCGCATGTTGAAGGGGGTAGCGAGGGGCTTCAAAAGAAAGAGTGTGGATCCGATGAATTGTCACAAGTCCACTTATACATCTTGAATAATGTTGATGAAGTTCAAGACAACATAGAAGCACATAAAGAAGTCTGTAAGGAAAGAAAATCATAGAATGACCGAACAAAGGTTGATTAGGGAGCATAACGAACTTTTGCAACCGGTTCAAACAAAAGGTCGAGGGAGAGGAATGTGTTTCTGATATAATCAAATGGTTAGCACGTGGTCCGGAGGTTGATGTCATAAGTTGGAATTCGTATGTGATCAATGGTTATACATTTTACACGAAGTCCCTAGATAATAGGAGCACCGTCCAGAACAGTGGTGTTATGTTAGAGGCTGAATCTATGCACTTCTCCAGTTCCAAAGACAAGAGGCCTAAATTGGCAGTCATGCCTTATTATGGGGTTATTGAAGAGATTTGGGAGGTGGACTATGTTAAAATTAGATTTCCCATTTTCAAATGCAAGTGGGTTAATGTCAAAAATGATGTTTGGATCGATCGGCTAGGACTTACATTAGTCGATATCAATGGTAGAAGTTTTGGAGATGAACCTTTTATTATGGCGAACCCGGTGCAAAACAAGTGTTCTATATCACCGATCAGAAAAATAAAATGTGGTCTGTAGCTCTCCAAGGAAAAAGGGTCATTGATATTGAAGATGAAATTTATTCAAATTACGGTCTTCCTGAGAGTACTCCTTTTTCAAAGGGTCTACCAGACATAAACGAAGAAGATGAAGCGGATAATGAACCCGGAATAAGAAATGATCATCAAGAAGGGATATGGGAGGATATCCCTTTATAAAAGAGTCAATTCATATGATAATATTCATATGCAGAATTCTTTGAAAACTTTAAGGTTTTAACTATATTCCTTCCATGTTCTTAAACAATAATGTATGTCACTAACTATGAAGCTTTTGTTCTTGTTTTATTTTGTGGCAGGATTCGATATATATGTTATAAAGGGGATATCATGTTACGTTGTTGGGTGGGATCAGATGAAGGCCTGGTGCGGTATTTGTAACTCATCATTGTATTTGTAAGTTATCTTATTACATGTATATATTCATTACGGTGTTGTACTAAATTAAGAGGCCACATAACTCATGGTGATATTTGTATTCTTTTCTCAATTCAATTTATTCATAATGGCTTGTTCATAGCGTGTAGCTTAAAGTATCGACTTTTTTTGTGCTGGATTGGGTGGTGGATATGTGTAAATATATATATATATATGATCAGGAAGAACAGAACAGGGAAAATTTTGGAAAATTTGGACCGGGAAATAATTGCGCTGGTCTTAAAAGTTCAAATTTTAAGACAGGATGAATTTATATGTCCGGTCTTAAAAATTGGTCCTTCAAGACCGCTGTTTATTAAGATCGGTCTAAAAAAGTTCAACTTTTAAGACCGGCTTTATTACGACCGGTCTTAAATTTAATTAATTTTAGAACCGGATTAGTTAGTCGTCTTGTCTTAGAAGTCTGTATTTTTTAGACCGGAGTTTCTTTATCCGGTCTTAAAAATGTCTATATTTTTAGACCGATCTATGGTTTCATCCAGTCTTAAAAGTTGATTTTTAGGACCGAACAAAATACATATAAGGTCTATATAGTACGACTTTTAAGACCTAACTTTTAAAATATCTGGTCTAAAAGAGTTTCTTTTAGACCGGTTCAAGTCCGGTCTTAAATGTTACGGACTTTTAATACCGGCTGGAACAAGACCGGTGTCGTGTCCGATCTTATAGGGCCTCTTTTGTCCGGTCTTAAAATCCTTTTTTTCCACCCGTGACTGTTTACTAATATACTCTATGTTACCTTGTATGTTTATTATGCCATGATTGAGGAACATATCTCGTGAGTGGGACATGTGTTTGGGCTGTAGAGCCTAGTGGATTGTGGGTCCTTGGGTCGCTACCGTAAGGCCTAGTGGACTGTGTGTCCTTAGGTCACTATTGAGCCGGTGATGCATTATGTGTGGTTGGGTTTGAGGCCCGACTACAGTTATTTTCCTAGTCGGGTTTGAGGCCCGACTACAATTTTTTCCTACAGCTTATGTCTATAGGCTGTCCAGCATGATATGTGTTCTGAATGCATGTGGTATGTTTACCATTATTGTTGTGATTTTCCTAATTGTGGATTGCATACATTCACTGCATACATATTGTATATGAGTTTAACAATTACTCTGGGGTTCAATTTTAAACTCCAGACTGTGCTAGAGATATAGGTGAACCTGCTTGAGCTGTTTGGAGATTTGAGCTAAGGGCATGGAGTCGGGGAGTGAAGAAATAGAGGATGCCCTATCGCTTTCTATACTTTATATTTTGGATGAATGTATGGGTTTTATTTGCTGCTCAGAATTTATTTCAAATTACTGTACCCTAACCCTACGGGGACTATTCACTATTTATTATTTGTACCTTTACCAGTATTACGTATTTGTCCAAACTGATTGTATGCTTTGCTGCGTAACACTCTGATGTATATGAAAGTGGGATAATTAACTAAGGGAAAGGTAATAAATAAAAGGGATCCCTCTAACCCGCCACCCGAGAGGGCGAGACCAGTAGGGGTGTAACATTAACAAAAGATCGAGATAGGTTCAGCTTTAATTGTATTATTTAAATTCTTGGTCAAATACGAAACAACACTTGATAAATGCATAAAGGCTTGATAAACCAACTCCAAAGAAATCAATCTACGTCCTAATAAAAGTTGACTGACCATCAGTTACGTTTTAGATCAAAGCTAAGTTATTATTTTTATTTTTATTTTTGCCAGCAAAGCTTAGTGAACTCAAATTAAAAAATATGATCACTCTGGAAATAATATCATGACGATGGAAGAGAAAAAAAAAACCCCCTATCAAGTACATATACTTTCAAAATGTAAGATGTTGCCTAATTAATGCAGAAGGGGAAGATGAAAAGTGAAGAAACAAGAGAGAAGTGAGAATAGAATAGAGAAAGCTGAGAAAGAGCTTGTAAATCTGAATTCATTAATCATCAAGTCAGTCGTAACTGGAAAACCTAATCTTATTAAACCCTAATTATTTATTAGGGTTAAGGTGCAATTTTGCCTTTAAAGTATGCGCCCAGGAGCAATTTTGCCCCTGAAGTTTTCGGCGTAGAGATGTTGAATTTGACCGTTAGGGTTTTTAACTGAGGGGCAACATTGCTACATTTTTAAACTTCAGGGGCAAAATTGCTACGTTTTTTTGGCAACATTGCTCCAAAACCCAACCCTTTTCCTTAGGGTATATGTCCTTTATGTATCACAATACCAGTATCATATCAGTACTCCTAACCTAGATGTCCAAACCATGCTACGAAACTAGCTCTGATACCAAAAGTGTAACACCCCAAATTCCATACCTCAAATTGTGTCGGTGACACATAGTTTTAAGAAAATAGACAGAGTTTGAGGTGCTACAACTTAGAGTAATGTGGAAACGGAGAGCATGCACTAATATTTGGACAATGAGTATCTGATATAAAATGCCCAGACATATGCTGATGCCCCGACTTAAGCTGGTATATTAAAAAAAATTCAGAAGGAATATTCATGTGATACAATTACAGAGCTTTGTATAATTACAATTCTTACATAGTAACTATACAATCTTCAACCAAGCCGTAGCTAGACTTGGGGCAATGAACCTAACTCAGTTAATCAAACAATTGGCCATGTAGGTGTCTATCGTGGAAGTCTCACCAAGTTCACGGTGACTTATTGACTGATCCACATAGACTAGCCCTGCCTTCGACACCAAACTGTTTGACGTAACCTCGTCAAATCCGTGCCAGAATGAATGCTCTGTTGACGCTCTTTCGGCATTTGCTTTGACCAGTGCCTCTTCACGGCTCCGTCCATCGATGCCTCTCTTCGGCTCCATCCATTGGTGCCTTCTCTGATCCTGGTTCCTTTTCCTGAACCTTTAGTCAATGCTGAGATTCAATCGAATTGAATCTCAGGTAGCAGTTAACCTCATATGAAAAGTATAACAATATATGTATGACATATGTTCATTACAGTACAACAATACATAAGCACACAGGTGACACAACAGATGTAAGATTAGTCACAATAACGGTACATAACACACAACACATGTAAGGTTATCTATGTCCGTACTAACCAGTGCCACGATAGCTATTCCTATCCTCAGCACTAGGAAAACAATCTCACGGCATTATCAAGACTATAACCCGTATAAAGCTGAATGTATAAACAGTGACCTAAGACAGAGTCTTAGCCACGGTACATGATCCAAGACATAGTCCTGTCCATGACCCTATGAATCATACTACCACATGCATGCATACAAGACACATCAGAGTTAAAGTTACTGTACGCGAACGAACCTTTCACCGTGTAGTTACCAAAATGCCCGACTCTTTGATCCAACTCCGGACTTCCCGGATATCCTATACATTATCGTCGGATTATTATATGATATTTGATAAATATCATATTGCTAAGAATAATATCCTAAAGTTTTAATTTACCTTTCTACCCTTGGTGGATTTGTTATTACATTTTTACCCTTACATTTTCTTAAAAACGCTACTTCAGAATTTCTGGGCTGATTTTGCAGCAACTTTGGAAAATTATAATTAATTCTACAAAACTCGTTTTGAGGTTCCGTAATATTCATCGGAATCCTTAGGATGTTTAATTTAAGGAAAACTACTTGTGTTTACCCAGAATATTTGAATCATTCCCAGTTTTCGTGTTTCCAACCTCTGCCCAGAATTTTTCCAGAAAAACGTAGCCCAACTTTGGAAATTTTGTATCTCCTTGCACAAAATTCAAAATGCTACACTCTGGATATATTTGGAAATCCCCATGTGTGTAATTTAACCATGAAAATTTTCAAAATTTAATAACCTCATCTTCTACATAAAATCATAGCCTTTTTATTTATTGCTAACTCTAGCAAACTTTCAACCATAAATTTTGCCGAATTTCGCTACTTTTGATCTTCAACTTCAAGAATTTGGCTATATCATATTTTTCATCTAATTTTCAAAATGAACTCATTTTTAACCATAAAAACATGAAAACAAAATTTCTCTTGAATATTTAAGATCAAAGCATAAATTAACTATGAATTTAAACTAGAACTTCAAGAACTACAAAAGCTAAAGACTAGAAAACTTACCCTTGAAGAACCTTGCTAATCCTTCCTCCTTCTTGCTTCTCACTAGCTCTCACTTCTCTCTATTCTTTGGAATGGTTTTGGTGTGAAGAATTGTGAAGGGAGAGCTTCCTATTTATAGGAAAATTCCAAAACTCATGTTTGGTTCCAAATACTCTTCCTCCTTTACCAAACATTCCTTATTCACTCTCCCAAACACTCCTCCCTCACTTCCCAAACACTCCCATTCGTCCCCCACTCCCTCTCTCCTTCATAATTGTTTTATCCTAAGTACCATATCCTCTTCCATTTTGTTCCCTCTAATTAATGCTCCCATGTGCTAATTATCCATGTGCTTGATTATAATATAATTATTCTCTTCTTCTTCCACAAGCCAAGACAAAACCGTGCACCTCCTTCCCTCTTGGCTCATGAATTTGTGCTTCTAATGTCTCTAACATATAGTATTCAAAGCTTCTCATTGGCTCATAAAGTTTCACATGGATTTAGCTTATTTGCTTAATTAATTAGAACCATTAGATTTCACTTTATTAAACTTAATCTTAGCCTTTCATTTGTTAATCTTTCTCATGACTTTAGGGGCTGATTTAATTAAGCCTAATCATTCCCTTAATTATATGCTTAATTGTCCCTTTATTGCAAATGTCATAGGTTAATTGATTTGCTATTTAATCAAGGCTATTAGAGCATTATTAGCAAACTTAATTCTATCTCTTTAGGCCCTTAATCTTTAAATTGAGACATCCCTCAATCTATGCTTTTAATCTGTCTCTTGATTAATTTTGAAGATTTACTTAAACACTTTAATTAGTGTAAGTTTAATTGCTCATCAATTGGTTATAATTTCCTTTTATTTAATTAAGTGCTTTCATAGCATTTTCTTGCTTATTTTGATTAAACAAGAATTAGGTTTTACTATGATAATCTTGTTGTATTTTATGATCCCTAAATAAAATCTTAAAATTGGCCCTTGATTAATTTATTTTCAAATAATTGGGAATAATTGCTTAGTTTTGATGATGTCTTATATTGATGCCATTATCTAGAGCAAATTTATATCAAAAACTATAATTAACAAATTACAAAATTTTGAAATCTGTTCCATTGGAAACTAGGCACATATTCAAAGAATATTTGAAGATCTTTCTGAGATGAGATGATTTGCATTTATTTAATATGCCTTATTTATCAAAATATAGTATTTATGAGAAATAGGAATTTTGGGGTATTACAGTTATCTCATCACACAAATAATATATACATATGTAAGTATGTGTATAAATATGCAATGACTTTAATTATTCGGATTCATGTTAATCTTCAAGATTCTCCAACGGCTATTAATACAACACTCAAGACAAACACACTCACATATATACGTGTGTGTACCTATAAATTGCGATGTGTGTGTGTGTGTTTATATAGTTTACAGTAGAGAGTGAGATGATCGTATATATTGTACAAAGTTAGAGTACCAAAGGCATTTCTGTCTTCAATCAAATAATTAAATAAGACATGTTTAGAGAGGTACATCGAATTTGAATGTACACGCTTTAATTTGCCTCTCTTATATATAGACTTTAATTATTCGGAATGTGTATATGTAAACACACACACACACACACATATATATATATATATGAGAAAAATTAAAGCGTGTACATTCAAATTTGATGCACGTCCCTAAACATGTGTTATTTAATTATTTGATGGGAAAAACACCAAAATAAGATTTTTTTTAAAAAAAAAAAAAGTGTACTGGACTGAAGATCTTTCAAAAGTAATTACTAGACTAATGTAGTTGAAAATGTAGCCTGTCAGTACACCACTAGTAGCGCTACAAGGTGCAATGCCACTGACTGCTGGCGTCAACAATGTTCACACCAGTAGTGACAGTGGCGTGATCAAACCTCACACCATTAGTGGCGTGGCGACAGAAAGCCTGCCACGAGGTCAGGCTGGCTGACGCCTAGTGGCGTGAGGAATCCTCACACCACTAATGGCGTGAGGACTCCTCACGTCACTAGCAGAAATCCTGCCACGGCGTCAGAGTAGTACTCTTATGCCTAATCCTCACGCCACAAAGGCGTCGGCAGGCAAAGAAAAAAACTCTCCCATGACTCCTTCCTCCCTTCTTATATAATTCACTCCTTCACTCCCTTTGCCTCCATCCCTCATCCGTGACTCTTTCATTCTCCCTCTTATCATTAATTTCTTCACTCTTCTGGAAACTCCTTCCATCCTCCATCACCATTCACTCCTTCCCTCATCTGAAAACTCCCTCTGTCCTCCAACTTCTTCATTATGTTTCTTCATTTCTTTTTTTTTTAATTCCATTTATACAATGTGTTTCTTCTTCTGCTCAATTAAAATTTGTGTTGTTGTTATTTGTTTGTAATTTAATCTTCTATTTCATAATATAAAATAAGAAAAAAATGAATCAAATTCGTTCATTTGTATATTATAATGGTTCTAAAAATATAGGTACAAACGGATTGAGCTTTGAAGGTGAAAGAAGAGCAATGTATATTGTTCGAGGCATGTCCGTTGAAGATTTAAACTAAAAGATTTGTCGAAAGTTAAAGCTGCAACAAAATCAGGTAATATCTTCAGTGACGGGTAGAGTTCCTTGTCGAAACCGCTAATATGCGGGTTTTGAGATATCCGATGATGAGGATGTAGATGTTTTTCTTCAAACATTTGACGAAAACCATACGTCCCAATTTGCTGAGTTATATGTGGATATTGAGATGTCAGAGGAGGGTGTACCAATACCGACTCATGGACTCCATCGGTCACATTATATGGCTCATTTTGGTACACCTCAGCCAACACAATCAACCGTTGCGCATGGAGAAGAAAGCGACATATGGTAGATGAACCTAACAATGAGGAGGAGCAAGAGGAAGAAGATGAAGACACTTTATTGGATAATGACCATGATCAGAATGGTAGTGATGCAGATGACAGATATCGAGGTAATTATTATATAATTTATTTTTTATTGGTTACCATGTTTTCGCATAAATTGTATTATGTGTGAACATGCAGAAATTACACAGTTTTGGAATGACATTCCACATTATGAGGCTGTTCATGAAGATTACCCTCACGAGGATATATTGGATGTGGAAAGCTTGGGCCAGGGTCCGTGGGCAAGAAGAGATGAATTATATATGAAACAAGAGTTCGGGTCCAAGAATGATGTGCAAGCTACAATAAAACATTATTGCGTGAAGGAACATCAAGAAGCTGTAGTGGTTGAGAGTACTACAGCCAAGTTCTCAACAAAATGTCAGAATCATGAACAAGGTTGTGATTGGAGAGTAAGAGCAATTAAACCGAAGAATAACAACACTTGGGTGGTAACTAAATGGGTTGGAAATCATAGTTGTGTGAGCAAAATTCTCTCCCAAGATCACAAACAACTTGATTATGAAATTATTTTGGAGGCCATAATAGGTATGATGCACAATACCATTTGATAATTTGTGAATTTATTTGTGTTTATCAGTGAACATAAATAACATTCCTAGTGTACACTTTTGTGATTGGTTTTGTAGACATGGTCAAGGAAACACCTTCAGTACCTGTGATCATGATACAAGAAAGGGTGACTGAAATGTTTGGTTATCATGTTTCTTACAAGAAGGCATGGAAGGCAAAACAAAAAGCAATAGCTAAGATTTACGGTGATTGGGACGAGTCATATGCGTTCCTGCCAAGATGGTTCGAGCACATGTTGAAATTTTCCCCGGGATTTGTTTATCATATTCAACATGGACCATATATTGTTGAAATAAGGGTTGTTAATGGGATTCGGGTTTTCCAACGTACATTTTGGACCTTCAGTCAATGTCGTGAGGCGTTCCAATGGTGAAAACCAGTCATACAGGTGGAGGGTACACATTTATACGGTAAGTATAAGGGGACATTATTGATTGCCACCGCGCAAGATGGAAATAATGAGATCCTCCCGATTGCATTTGCAATTGTTGAAAGTGAAACTAAGGAAGCATGTGAGTATTTGTTTGTCGTCCATACGACTGTATGTTACAAATAAGGTTGGTATATGTCTTATTTCTGATCGTCACAAAAGCATAATATCAACAGTCAGCAATGAGATGATTTGTTAGCAGCCTCCTAATGCGTACCATGTGTTTTACATTCGTCATGTTGCGAGCAATTTTAATACCCGCTTCAAGGACTAGGAGTTGAAGAAAAATTTAACGAGATTAGGTAATATACTCCAACTGATGTGCAAATAAGAACATAATCGCTCAATTACTCCAACCAGTTCAAATAATTCATTATATCAAACTTCTTCCATACCTGCATCTGTAATGATCACCTGTGTCATTGTGCGGTGGAATGAAAGGTGATATGTCAGGAAATCTGGACCATGCACATATCTGCAATAACAACAAACAACCCCCCATGTCTTTAGCTAAAGCTGACGTGGCCTGACATAGCTCGCGAAACAGTATGGCGAGTATAGCTTACCCCCAACTGTATGTAGTAGTCTCCGCAAGGTCACCACTCAGTAATTGTATATATCGGAAAGGGACCTCTGAGTTGGACTTATCACACACAAAAAATCTACCGAATAGGCGCATGAGGTAAGAACATGTGTACAAAAGCTGACCTCAACTGTAGCTGAGTGCTCCTCCCAGTGGCCCCAATGATGGTCAAACCAACTCATCTTGATGTTTCCGCCAATCAATTCAGATGGGAGTGGAGTTAGATCCATGAATTGCTGCATAATTGCTGCCCAGTTGCCATGCGTTCGACCGGAAACTACTCGACCCTCAGTGGATAAACCTAAAATGCCCTCTACATCTTGTAGAGTAATAGTCATCTCACCAACCGACATATGGAAGGTGTGAGTCTCCGGCCTCCACCTCTCAACCAAAGTAGAAATAAGGTATTTGTCAATCTGCACCAACATAAAAGTAGAGAACAAATATGTAAGGGTCTTATATTATCCGTATCATATACAAACAACTAAATGCATATAATTAATTACATAAAGAATTTTAAAACATACCGGGAGTCTTTTCATGTTAGACACATGCCAAAAACCTGCACACATAAGGTACTGCTGCAAATCTAGTAGGATGAGATCTGGGTCATGGTTATCTGCCAAAGACCCCTGTGGGGCTCACCTCACCCTCAACAAATTGCAATATCCTCTGTTCCACACAACTTATGATCGGTGTGACTGTTGCACCTCCTCATTAAGAACTCCCTACTCTTTGGGGCCGGGCTCAATATTGCGGGCACATTGGTCATCCATTTGACTAATAAAAATTTACAATAACACAACACATTATTATGTCACTAATTATTATTCTATAAATAATTAATTATTTGACTAATTATTATTCTCTATTTAAGCTTATCTTATCTATCTTCTAGTACTATAAATAACAATATACAACATATTTCACAAAATCTTTTTATTAATTCACTAATGATTATTCTCAAAAATTTCTTAAATCAAATTTAGCTAATAATAATATTTTACATTTTATATATCAAATTGTTATTTTCCAAAATATGAAATAATTAGTCATCCATCTTAAGCTTTATAATTAACATACAAAATAAATTCAAATTCACTAATTAATTAATTAATTTACTAATTAGTCTTGTATCATAAGGGTTAATAATAAATTTTAAATATTTTAATTCCATAAATTATTGATTTTTATTTTTATTTACTCTTTTTATTATTTAATTAAGCATCTATCCTACCGTTATATATTTATTAAGCATCTATAATTAATTAATGTATAAAATTAAAAGTTAAATCCAATTATTAACCAATAAACATAACAAAAAATTAAGCATATTAAATGTTATAATTAAAAGTTAAATCAATCTATCCTACTTGTTATACATTTATTAAGCATCTATAATAAATTAATGTATATAATTAAAAGTTAAATCCAATTATTAAACAATAAACATAACCAAAAAAATAAATGTTAAGCATCTATCCTAATTTATACATTTATTAGGCATCTATAATAAATTAATGTATATAATTAAAAGTTAAATCCAATTATTAAACAATAAACATAACAAAAATATTAAATGTTACCTGTGCAAACGTGAAGTCAAGAGTGAGAGAACAATTTGAGCCTCCTTCTTCTTCCTCTTCTCTAGGTCTCAAAGTTTCTCAGCCTCTCTTGGTGTTTTTTCAGCTTCATGAAAGGAGGGAATGAGATGGAGATTGGAAGGATGAGGAGGTGTATGTGTGTGTGAATGTGGGAGAGTGAAGGAGTGAAAAAGAATGAAGAAGATGGAGCTTTCGGATGATGAGGGAGAGGGAAGGAGTGAATGTGTGGGTGAGATTGAAAAATAATGAAAGAAAATAGAGGACGGAGGGAAGGAGTTGCGGATGAGGGAGAGAGTGAAAGAAGGGAAGCAGTTGCAGATGAGGGAGAGAGTGAAGGAAGGGTTAGAAGAGTGAAGGGAGTGAATGAGAGATGAGAGAGGGAAGGAGTGAGTGAGGTTGTATTGGGGGGGGGGTGTAACACCCCAAATTTCGTAGCATAAATTGTGCCAGTGACACGTGGTTTTATAAAATTTGTCAGAATTTGAGGTGCTACAACTCAGCGTTTTGCGGAAACGGAGAGCACGTACTAAAAACAATTTGAACAACGAGTAATCGATATAAAATACTCGTGCATATGCTGATGCCCGACATATACTGATATATTACAAATTTCCCGAAGGAATATTCATGTGATACAATAATACAAAACTTTATAATTACAACTCTTCCATGTAACTATACCCTCTTCAACCAAGCCTTAGGTAGACTTGGGGCATAGAACCTAACTGAGTTAAATCATCCCATTTGGCCAAGTTGGGTAAGGTCTAGTGGAAGTCTCCCCGGTGTTAACAGCGACTGATTAACTGAACCACATAGACAACCCTTTCTAGTTTAAGCACCAAATTATATGAAGTAACCTTATTAGATTCATGCCATAAAGTAGGTCCTGTTCGCTTTCTTCAATTTGACCAGTGCCTTCTCTTGGTTCCGTCCATTGGCGTCTTTCCACGGCTCCATCTACTGGTGCCTTCTGTGATCCATGATCCTTCCCTGACTATTAGTTTAAGACTGAGGTCCAATGCCCATCGGACCTCAGGTAACGATTAACCTCATGCTTATGTAAACAATATATGTATGACAGGTATTCATGACATTTCAGCAATAATCACTACAAAAGCCCATAACAGATGTAGGAAATACATAATCATATATGTAAGGCAATAACAATACACAGCCCCTGCAGTATGCATGTTATCCCAGTCTGCACGATCTACCAGTACCACGATGTACAGTCGTGTCCTCAGCGCTAGAAAAACTCAACGGTATTATTAAAACCATAACACGTGTTTATCTGAATGTATAATGAAAGATCTAAGACAAAGTCTTAGTCTATGAATACAAATATCATATATAAACATACTATAAGCATCAGAGTTAGTATTACAATATGCCGCGAACGTACCTTCGTTGTTGTTCACGGTACGTTGGACGGTCAAATTGTGATCACGGATATCCTATAAGGGTAATATCGCATTTATTAATTCCTAAACAATACCTTAATAGATATCTTAGTCTCAAATGACCATTTTACCCCTGGGTTAATTATTTCCCATTTTATTTTCTATAATTTCGTAAAAAACGCTATTGTACAACAAGTGGCTGATTTTTCGCCCAACTTTGAAAAATCATAACTAATTCCACAAACGAACTCTGTAAAATTCGAGGATGTCTAATTTTAAAAAAAAATTCCTCAGATTTTATGAAAAATTCCCAGTTTTTGTATTTTCATACTCTGCTCAGAATTTTCCAGAATTTCGTAGCCCATTTTGTAGAATTTGTATCTCCTAGCACAAAACTCAAAACGACATGCTATATGTATATTTGGAAATCCCTATATGTCTAATTTTACCATGAAGTTTCTCAAAATTTAAGCATAGCATCTTCAACATAAGATACCAGTGTTTTTGTAATAGCTTTTAGAAATCGCTAACCGACAAATTTTCGCTAGAGCTTCGCTACTTTGACCATAATCTTCCAAAAATTTTGCTATAACTCCTTCTTCATCATTTTTTCGAAATAAAGCCAATTATAACCATAAAAACATGAAAATAAAACTATAATTGGAAGATTATGAATCAAAACAACAATTTAACTAAAAACTCAAAAGCTAGAGTGAAGAACTTACCTAGAACTTTGCTCCTTCTTTCCCAAAGCTTCTCACTCTCACTTTCTCTTTATATTTCTGCTACTCTAAGATTGTTCTTGCTTTGTGAATTGGTGAGGAATTATGAAGACACTAGCCTTCTATTTATAGCAATTTGTGGGTTAACTTCCTAACAACTTTCCTTCAATTTTAACCTTTGGATTTTAAATTAATTGAGAAGTTTAATCTCACCCCTCAATCCCTAAAACTGACTTCTACTCTCTTCTCTTCTAATTTGTTTATCTCAATTTTTAGTTACACCAAAAGCTTATATAGTTTGTTGCAAGTTGGTAGTTTTATTCAAATTTCTTCTTCACTTCTCAAACCTCAATTTTATGACTTAATTTAAGGTCTTTTTTAAACAATTTAATCACTTAAACAAAAATCACAAAAGTTTTAGAAAATTACTTTGGAGATAACCAAGTTCAAGCTTGAATTGTGCTTGTTCATAATATCTACTTATATTTGTTCTATGATCAATGGTTTTCAAGATACAATTTATTTTATATAGGTTCTCATTTACTTGTGTCTTGAATTCATCCTAATGGTTTTTATCTTACCATTTATTAATCAACCATTAATTACCTAAACTTACATCATTTTTACCCCAAAGTCTTCTTTGATTAAGACACATTTTAAGCAAATATCTAGATTTTTTCTTGCTTCATCTTTTTCTCTTGCACAAACCGCCACCCCCCCCCCCTTTAATTTACCTTTCATTTGAATTTCATTTAATCTCCATTTGCCTTGAAAGTCTTTGGTATTAATTACTTTGATTGTGATGTTTATTTGGTTAATTATAATTGACCATTTTTACTCTTATTCCCTTTATATGAACCGAAATCACTATCCCCTTTTTACTCTTGGATTTGTGTTTCATTTGTCTCACAAAAACCATGGTAAAAATTCTCTTATTGGTTGATTTTAATCTCACAAGGATTAGGCTTTATGAAATTAATTCTAAAACCTTTAGATTTAGCTTAATTAAATTTAATCCAAGCTTTTGATGTTTAGAAAAATCCAAACACTATTAATGATATTTGTTAGTGATTTAGGATTAAGGATTAATACAATTTCTTAACCCTTTTAATTAACAATTTTTGCCACTTTAATTAATTTAAGGGAGAATTAATTAATCTTTGGTTAATATTGCCAATATAGTGTTTTATGGTTATTAAGCTTAATTGCCAAAATTTGATAGGTTTCTAAATTAATCTTGATGATTAAAAACTCCTTGTGTAATAATCTTAGCCTTTAAATATCCTTTGGATATTAATTAAGTTGATATATTCTTAATTATGCCCTTTTTAAATTATTTATTAATTAATTTCGAAATTAAAAAAATATTTCAATTATTGCAAATTTAATTGCCCAATAATTGTTGATAACTTTCTCTAATTATTTTAGACATCTTGATGATATTTAATTGCCTTTTGTGACAAAAATAAGATTCCACTTAATTAGGATAATCTTAAGATATTTTATGATCCCTAATAAGATTTAGAAAATTAAATCTCTAGTCACCTAAATTCTAGGGAGAAGTTACCTAGAAAATAGAATAAACACAACCGATAAAATTGAGACCACATATTCACATATTTTAAATAGGTATTATTTATCCAAATATAATGTTTAAGATATATTATTTATCCAGATATAATATATAAGACAAATTTTTATTTGGGTATTACAGGGGGCAGGGTACAAATGTCAGGTTCTGACGCCTGACGTCGTCAGAAATGCTCCCGCCACTAGTGGCGTGAACATGCTTCACGCCACTAGTGAATGGCAGGTACCGTATGTCAAAGGTTTATGATGCCTGATGGAGTCAGAAACGTTCACGCCATTAGTGGCGTGAGCTTTCTCAGCGCCACAGCTAAGTGGCGCAACACCTTTAAACGCCATTAATGGCATAAGCATTATTTCGGTAATTACTTTTGAAACAGCTTTAGTCCGGTACATTTTTTTTAAAAAAAAAAAAAAACTTATTTTGGTGTTTTCCCCATTATTTGATTGAAGACATAAATGCATTTGGTACTCTAACTTTGTACAAAGTTTCAGTTTGACCTCTAAATTTTGAAAAGCATATTTTCAATAATTTCATCCTAATATCGTTAATTAGTCTCAAATGATGATTTTTTGTAACTGATTATTGTTATTTTAAAAAAATAAACTTAATATCGCAGCATTTGAAAAGGTTTTTTGAACCTTCAAAATGTTAATATATGTTAATATTCTTTGTTAACTGCGTTAGAATTAAAAAGACACTTTATAAAGTTAAAATACTAAAATAAAATCTCGGGCGAAGTTAGAAGACTATATATACTTTTACCTTTGATTAAATTTGAATAGTTTGATTTTTGAAAATAAAATAATTATGGCCTAAATTATATGTACTATATAGTATATGGTAGTTACTCATTTCAATTCACCATATAAATCACTTCAATTAATTCATTAAGAAAGTAAATAAAAGTTAACTCATTAAATATGTCTTAAATTTAATTTTTGTTTACCTTTATCCATATTAAATAAAATTTTGAAGGAAAAAGAAAAATACAAATAGTGACATTGAAGCATTAATTACAAGAGTAAAATTGATAAATAAACATTAACTATTCTTCAAGTAACTTATATCATGGACCAAATTTTTCCCCAAAAAGTGATTGTTTTTGTGTACCAAACTATATATATTACCTGAGAAATTTTTGTGGGCACTTGGTTTGCCACATCAATTGTGGTCTGATAAGTTAAAATATAATAACTCAGTTAACATTAATCCTAATTGATTACTCATGTATTTCATATTTTTATTTTTCTTAAAAAATAAATCTATTAATTAAGATTTCACATATAATGAAAAAATGAATCTTGTGAAATATTTTAATTTTATTAATATGTCGGCTAATTTAGGAGTCATCAAATCAAAGACACGAGTTGTTATATTTTAACCTGGTCTAACTACAAATGACGTGGAAAACCAAGTTGATACAATAATCTCTCTATGTTACCTATGTTGACGAAATCATGATTTACACGGTATGTTCAGTGTATACGCATTTTCTAATTTTGTTGTCAACCAACATAAGACAAACTAGCATTGGATTAAAATTTCAATACTTCATATTTAAAATTTTATAAACATATTATTATAATTTTATTTAAAAAAATGTATAAATAAATGTAAACAATTAAAATCAACTATATATCCACCAGATTCACTATTCTCACATAATTCACCTCTTGTATAGATATCATTTTAGGCCGGCAGAATCTAGTTTTGATAGATAATTGCCTATTTAATATTTGCAAATATCACTATAATTTCATTCTTCTCACCTCTAAAATTTCTATGATTACTTTCCATCCATTCTTGTTACTTTCTTTTTGCTTTTTAAGTTGAAAAATTGTTGACTAAAATATTATAATTAAATTTTAATATTTTACCCTCACCCTATGATATTATTACTAAATTCAATTTATTCTATAAGTATTTCAAGTCAAAGTTATTGTTTTTAACATTCTTTCATATATTTTTAAAAAAAACAACTTTAACTTATTATGGATAATATTTAAAGGAACCCTCTTTTGCCTAATTGAAGTAGTACGCGAAGGAATTTTTATTGGCTAAAGTAAATGATGGAATGAGTTAACTAAAGAAAACGAAGCATTGATCCGCTCCATTCTTATACGTCATCGTGATATTATTAGTATAATACTCCCTTCAATCCTAAATATAAAATAAAGTTGACTTTTTTTTGGAAATATTAAGAAAACTAATTAAATTACTTTAAAATATTTATATTTATCATTTTTTTCTCCAAACTATTATGCCCAACTAATAAATTGATATATAATCTAGTGACATATAATATATGATATGATTAAGTAACTTATTTATCTTCCATAATATCTCCCAAAAAAAATTAATTTTATCTTATATTTAAGACCGGAGGGAGTAATATAATAAGATATTTCAATTTTGCAAAAAATTGCAAAGACTAAGAAATATAAATATAAATGTACTTGAAAATCTGAAGTTTTAAAATAATTTAAGAATAATTAATAATTTTTTAAAAACAAAAATGAGAAGGAGAAGGCTAATGAAGAAAAGTAAGAAAAAAATAAATAAATAAAGATCAAGATTAAATAGAGTGGATGTGATGGCTTTAAACCACATGATGAGTAGTCACATGTAGCGGTGGATAATAAAAAGGGACTTGGTTATCATGCCAAAGACGAATCATTTTGAAAGTTTCAATTGACAATTATTTCTTAGCACACATCCTGAAGTATCATTATATTCGACGATTCTTATATAAGATATCTTTTACTCAGTGGTTGCTTACATAGAACCGTCACATATGTTTTTCATTTTTCTGAAATAAAATATGAAAATGATATTTAAGTGCTAATTTATTTAACCGTCAAGTATTAAGTGTCATATTTACAATCTTGCAGTAGTAGGTGTGCTTTCACAAATACTTTGTGGATGGATTTGCATCTAGCCCTATATACACACTCCAACGGTCCTTAATATTTATTTAATTTGATTAGATTAAAAAACTTGGTTAAGTTAGTTTATATGACATGTATTTTCTAAAATATTTTAACCATTTTTCCTTAAGTCTCTCATTTACTCTCTTATTTGATTATTGTTGAGGAAGCATCAAAAGTAGTAAATTAGAAAAATATTGATAAATATGAAAACTTTAATTTTCTTATATTTAAAATTAAGATCAACTTCCAAAATATGTTTTATATTAATTAAGGGAAGTTATATATATATATATATATATATATATATATAAGGACTGTAAACCTAGAAATGCAAAAAAAAAAAAAAAAAAAAAAAAAAAAAAAAAGAAGAAGAAAGGATCGATGGTTATTATATTATTCGTGAATCTGAAGGACTAGAGCAGAAAATATAGGAAATGAAGTTGAAGATAGCATAAACTATACGAAGCTTGATGCTGCCTCTCTTAGGCGGCACCACCTTCTTCTTGGTCTTCGTCTTCTGCTCATCTTCGTCAGCAAAACCTCTCAACCTTGCGTCCTCCATTATTGTCTTTGTCGTGTGTGTTGTGGGGGACGCGGTATTTAAGCGAGTAAAAGCTTGCTCATCATTTTAAATGGTCCAAATCTGATGATTGGATCATTCAGATCAAATTTGAATGGTCCAAATCTAATGAATGGGGATGCTCATCATGACTCTGAAAATGACTCGTTTCATATGGTGATTAAAAAAGGAAAATTCCTCCAAACTCATGACTCATGACTCATGAAGAGTTCATGTGAGCCTGAAACTATTTAGCTATACATTGGGCCTTAACGGTCTGATTATCTATAAACACTACTACAAAATATGAATTTTACCATTTCAAAAAGTATATTTTTTAAAAATGGAAGTAAAAATAAAAAGAATAATATTTTAATAATTATGTGCATTAATTTTGTCATCCTTTAGAAAATAACAGACGTCATAAATACATTTGGTGTCTTTTTTTTTTGAAAAGTACGGGCAAAGCCCAATATTATAACATGGTCTTTGATTGAAAAGCTTTAATTAATATCCTAATGTCTTTCAAATTTTTCTTCTTCTTTTGTGTGTGTGATTGTTTGTATCTAAGTATTTTTATCAGTAATAAATTTATTTTTTTACCAATTTCTTCTCTTCCTCTTTTGTGTGTGATTGTTTGAATGTTGATTGTTAATATCAATGGACTATATTTTAAAAGGATATGGAGTTTATTTTCCGAAACTGAATTTGTACGTAGACGCATTTTTTTTTCCCTTTTTGGATTAGAGGTGATTCCAATCCAAAAAAAAAAAAATCATTTTTTTTCTTAAAAGACTTATGATGTCCACTTTTTTAAAAAGGGATCTCGTAAGTATGGACCTTACATCATCCCTTTTCCAAAAAAAAAAAAAAAAAAAAAAAAAAAAAAAAAAAAAAAAAACTAAAACACTTACAGATTTAGTAAGGAGAAAGAACCTCAAGTAATAAATCAAAAATTAAAATAAGCTAGAGATACTTGAAGAATAATAGTTTTCCCAAAAACAAATAAAAGAAGAGTTGTGTTACCTTTGACTTGGTCATTGCTAACCAAACTTTCAAACCAACGTGGCGTTTCCGGATATTGCTAGACCCGCCAACTTAAGAGTAGATGCTCCATCCTTGAGAACCTCCGTCTTCAACCTCAAGGATGGAGCATCTACTCTTGAGTTGACGGGTCTACCAGGGGTTCTCTTTGCTCATAGTTTCCAGAACTTTCCTCACTTCCTTCAGAGACTCACCAACTGGCTTATCTCCTTCATTTTCCTGGATCAGCTTTGCTATTTCTTCTCTTGGCTGATCGATCCAAGTGATCTTTAAAGTTTTTGATCTCTTCATCTAACAAAGTGGAATCCTTCAGGATCGTGGACCTGAATTCTTGGAGTTTTGATCTACTCTCCTGAGCCTTCTCCATCATTTCCATGGTCTTCTTCAACGGCTCTTGAAGCACCAGCCCAGATCAGCTCCTTGAATTAGTTTTCTTTTGTTCTCTCAATCCAAAACAGCATATATATATATAAACTGACACTGCTTGTCTGCTTCCCGGAATCTGTGTCACGAAAAGGAGAGAGATGCTTCCACAGCGCCTTGCCTCGCAATTTCCCATCCGGCCGCCCGCCCGCGTAACCGACGCGTCTACGCCTTCTCGTCCTCTTCGATCTCTCCATCTTTTTCAAATTATTCACTGTTGCGGTACATAATATAAGACACCAGGTACCTCATCAGAATAAAAAAAAAATAATTGTCGTTAAAGAGACTTATATTAATTTATCTTATAGATATGACAGAGTATTTATTTAGTCATACCACTACATTCCCATCCTCATTCGCGCGTATATAAGAATAATTAAATTGATAATTTTTTTCACATATGCCCTTTCCACTTTGTCCTTATTATAAGTCTAATTTAATCAAATCTCACAAAATAAGAAATGGAAGTTAATTACCCAACATCTAATGTGCCTTAAATTGATTGAGTTTTCCAAATTTACCCTATTTAATAATGAGCATTGAAAAAAGGAGTAACATATTTTCTCTCGTCTATATTTTCAATAGGGGTAAAATTGAAAAATAGTCATTAATAACCCTCTGGGTAGACTTATATTTATGACTTCAAAAACTTTTAAAAAATAGATTTATAATAAAGATTATAGTGGTAGCACTAAAACTTTAATTTTGTCTCTCTCTACATTTACAAATCATTCTTATCTCTCTATCTTCACTTTCTCTTTTAATAGAAATTAAATATGGGTGAAATTGAAAAAAAAAAAAATAAGGTCCTTAATTACCCTAAAAATGACTTATATTTAAGACAAAATACTTTCATAGAAAAACATAGTGTACCACTATACCAAAAGCTTATTATGAAGTTGAAGAAAGCATAAACTATACGTATCTTGATGCCGCCTCGTCTCTGTTAGGTGGCATCACCTTCTTGTTCGTCTTCATCTTCTGCTCATCTTTGTTAGCGAAACCTCTCAACCTTGCGTCCTCCATTATTGGTGATCCGCTCATCACACAAATTATAACATTTGAGTATAACAATGTTTTGTGTTTGTAGTATGTGTTGTGGGGGACGAGGTATTTAAGAGAGTAAAAACTTGCTCATCATTTTAAATGGTCCAAATCTGATGATTGGATCATTTAGGTCAAACTTGAATGGTCAAAATCTAAATCTAATGATTGGGGATGCTCATCATGACTCTGAAAATGACCGGCTTCATGGTATCATACTTGACTTTTTTTGCATTCTTTTTCCCCACATGGTGATTAAAAAGAGAGAAGGAAAATTCCTCCAAACTCCTAACTCACGAAGAGTTCTTGTGCCGCCATTACTGAATATTGGGCCACATTTGAGCCTAAAAGTATTGAGCTATTGGGCCTTAACAGGTTCGATTATCTATAAACTCTATAACAAGATATAAATTTTACTTCTAAAAAAAAATATCTGTTTTTTAAAAAGGAAAGTAAAAAATAAAGGCAGTAGTATTTTTATAATTATGTGCATTAATTTTGTTCTCCCTTTAAAAAATAGCGGAATAAATACATTGGGGGTCCGTTTCAAAAAAAAAAAAAAAAAGAGAAGGAGACACTAATGCCCATACCTTTGGCTTCCCCTTGTTTTGGAAAGGCCGGTAAAGACCAATCTTTTGGCATCCCATTTTCTGAAAGGGATGCCAAAACATGGTCTTTGATTGAAAAGCTTTAATTAATACTTCCTCTAGTCTTAATTATAAGATATAGTTGATTTTTTTAAAGAGATTAATGAAGCTAATTGAATTACTTTAGAGTATTTTTTTTCTCCAAACTAATTAGTTTGACTAATAAATATATAATCTAAGGATACATAACATATGAAATTATTAAGTAATTTATGTAGCTTCCTTAATCTCTTTAAAAAAGGTCAACAATATCTTATAATTAGGACATGAGGTATCATATGTCTTCCATTTTTTCCCCCTTCTTTTGTGTGTGTGTGATTGTTTGTATCTAAATACTTTCATCAGTAGTAATATTCATTTTTTTACCATCTTCTTTTGTGTGTGTTTGATTGTTTCAATGTTTATTATTAATGTCAATGGACTATATTTCATTAGGATATGGTGTTTATTTGCTGAAACTGAATTTATAGAGGTTTTTTTTTTTTTTTTTTTTGGGGGGGGATTAGAGGTGATTCCAATACAAAAAAATTCTTCTCTTTTTTTCAAAAAAAAAAAAAAAAAAAACTTGCGACGTTCACTTTTGAAAAAAAGGGATCTCGAAAGTATGGACCTTACGGCGTGCCTTTTATTAAAAAAAAAAAAAAAAATGCCCGAAGACACTTAAAGATTTAATTGAGATTTCTCTCTTTAAAAAAAAAATGCATAGAGGCTTAATAAACCAACTCCAAAGAAATCAATCTACATCCTAATAAAGGTTGACCGACCATCAGTTACGTTTTACTTCAAAGCTTAGTTATTAGTTTTATTTTTTGCCAGCAAAGCTTAGTTAACTCAATTTTTTTTTTTTTTTTTTAAAAAAAAAGTTAAGGTGCAAAAATACACATGTGGTTTTTCTAAAAGTGCAGCCAACAGCAAGTGTTTTTTTTGGGTGGAAAAGTGACTATGTGGTTATAAAAATGGAGCAAAAATACACGTTGACATTTAATTTGAAATTTTTGCATTTTAAGGCTGACATGGACAATGACTAAGTTCAATTTCATCCTAAACTATTGAGTTTAAGCTAGGTTCTCAAACTAACGAGTTTAAGATAAATTAATACTGATAATAAAGGTTCTCAAACTAGCGAGTTTAAGCAAACTTGTGCCAGAACGTAAAATTGTATTATAAACTTGAATCGTAAATTTATAAGAGTTTATTTTTATTATTAAATAGGTATTAATATAATATATTTAAATAATTAAAATATAAAAATGACAACAAGTTGATTTGAATAATTTAAATTTACATAGTTAAAATTAATTCATGAACATTCATAATTTATTATACTCAAAAAAGAATTTTTTTTTATATAAAATAAATATATAAAGTCATTGAGAGCTAATTAACTTAATTTTGTAAGCTAAAAATGTGTAAACAGTAAACTCGGTGTGTAAAATCATGAGTTTGACTGAGTTTATAACTATCTCGAGTTTAATAGTGATTTGATACAATTTGGTAAATTAGAAGACATAACTACCAAATTGTGAAATCAAATTCGGTGCAATATATATGTATATATATATATATGAGAGAGAGAGAGAGAGAGAGAGAGAGAGAGAGAGAGAGAGAGAGAGAGAGAGAGAGAGAGAGAGAGAGAGAGAGAGAGAGAGAGAGAGAGAGAGAGAGAGAGAGAGAGAACATATCTGGCATCATCTAATAAATAAATGTAGAAGACATAACACGTGGCTCATCAATATCATTATGGATCAAACTGTTATACAAGAAGATGAAGAAATATCTAGTTACAAGAAGAAAGAAACATAAACCAGTAGCGAACATAGAGGCTTACTAATACATGCCAAAAAAAGAAAAAAAGAAAAAAAGATAAGGGTCTTATTTACCCTGGAAGTTTTCGCACAAGAGCACTCAGCACCCGGAAGTTTTTTTTAGAGAAAAATTACCCCGGAAGTTTAAAAACATAGTAATCTTGTGTAACGCCCCTAATTCCTACGTCCATTATAATGTCCATTTATGTTCTAAATTCCTTATTAGACTAATTGATGTGAAGTTATCGGAGTGAAGGCGTTAACAGATCAGAGTAAGTCACAACAGAGAGCATGCTTAACGTTTGGACGAATGAGTAACTGATAACATATGCTCAGACATATGCTGGTTAATTAAAATTCCCGGAGGAATATAAGCATGATACCACTTAAATTCTTTACGGTGTATCCGGTCGGCAGTTAGTGGTACAATTATCCGACTATTCAAAAATTATACATAATACTATCCCAAAATAAAACTCCGGCTGAGTCCTCACGCGTGTTGCTTACCCTTGTCTCCGGCTCCCGATCCTGAAGCTAGGGTAAATTCTGAGATTCAATACCCATTGAATCTCAGGTAACAGTTAACCTCATGCTCAAGTATAAACAATATATGCATGACAAATATTCATTACATTTCAGCATTAACCATACATAGCACACAACCAATGTAAAGTTCACAACACAACAATACATAGCACACAAAGAAATGTAATGTTCACAACGTTTGCACTCACCGGTCCACGCCCCACGTGTCCTCAGCGCTAGAAAAACATACATACGACATTATCATGACTATAACCTGTTGGAATTTTAATTATTATATTAGTATATATATTTACTTTTGAAAATATTCCATTTAAGTCCATTAAGTGGTCCACATTTATGACCGGTTTTGTAACCGACCAATCAATTCGAATGACCCATTTAATACGCAATAACTGCCAATTAAATACACATGAATGACATTCATCTCTGTGATGGCCAGAGGTTGAGTTTAGACGTGTATATATTTTATGGTCCCTAAGTCTGCTCTCTCTGACGTACACAAAACGCACACCATCTGCAGAAGAGAGAGTAAAGGCTTACAAGATCCATATAAGAAAGACTTCTTCTTCTTCTTCAGAAAAACAATGGATGGAGGTATGTAGATCCTAAATTTAATTCCGCATTGATCTAATTGCTTAATTTGGGTATTCTACATGTTTATATCGCTTTATATCTCACATTTGGTATCAGAGCAATTTATATACCTCTGCCTTGATTGTTTAACCAATGGAATTTTTATTCTTGTTTTCTTCATCGGTTGTGTCTGGAAACTTTCATGCCAGTATTTAATGTTTTCTATATGAAAACTTTGATTTTGATAAGGTCATAATTTTTGTTCATTGATGATTGTCGAGAAACTTAAACTTTATATCTGCAATTTTTGAATGCTCTTAATCGATGCTTATGTGTGAAATCATTTTTGTTTCGATTTTGCGGTTGATGGTTGAATCGATTATGCCTAGATATCGTTGCTGATGTTCTCTAAGTTTCATTGTTGCCATCGGAAACTGGAGGTTTTCAAGTCCTCGTTTTTGTTTCCTGAACAAATATACATGTTAATTGATTCTTTGATCTAAGAATGGAGAATTAATCCATGTTGTTCTTTGTTTGGATTTTGTAATTGATTAATAAATCATGACTGGGTTGAGTTTTAAAATCGCTCGCTTACATCGTCGCTGACGGTTCTTCATCGGCGAGTAGAAGAACCCAGAAATCTGGATTTCGTTTCGATTTTGTTTTGGTTACAAACTCAAAATTTTTGTTTTGATTTTGAGTAGATCTTTGTTAGATTGTGCGAAATCCATGTTCAGAAACTATTTTTCCGTGATTTTCGCCATCGTTAATGGCGTTTTGAGCTCTCCGATCGCTAAAAAAATGTCGCCTGAAACAACCATCTGGAATCGCGGGTCGTGGCAGCTGTTTCCGGGTCTCGGGTCGGGTAGGGTTTCTGATCCGGGCGAGGAAGAAGCTGTAAAACTCACCGTTCTGAATAAGTCAAAACGGCATCGTGTCATAGTGTCCAGAAATGCGTCGTTTATGGCCTGGATGAAGCGCAGCGTTTCATTTATCAGTTGAATGGGCCTGGCGCGGTCTTGGGCCGAGATTGTTTGGCGGCCTGTGTTTTAGAATTTTTTTTTTTTTTAAAAAAAAAAAGGGGAGAAGGAGACAAAACGCTAAAATGGTCTCGGTAGGAATCGAACCCCAGGCGCGTAGGTGTGTGGGCGCCTTAAAGGCTGGCCTAGCGCCAATTGAGCCACGGGCTCCTATGTGTTAAATGGTTCATTGTTATTATATTTATATAATTTCTTATTTAATGAGCAAAATAACGTCAAACATGGATTCGAGCCGTCACCCTTTTGGACCAAATTCTTAATCACTTGGCAAATTGTTCAAACGATTTGAATAGTTATTTTGGGAATTTTAATCCTTAATTTTTGATTCTGGAAAATTCCATTGTTTGTCTTTTTTTCCTTTTTAAATTTATTAATTTATATATATTTTGTATTTGTTATAGAGTTGTTTATCCATTTAACTCAAATACATAATTTTTTAATCACTTGGCTATAATTTGTTACAAATAAAGATTATGGATGTGTTCATGATGCGGGAGAAGAATTTCATAATATTCTTACTCATGAGCCAAAAGCTACTACTCAAAGTGAAGAACAATCAAATGTCGTTAAAATTGATGATAGTGACTGACGAAATAATAGTCATCGTACTAATGTCGTTTAGTGATATGCTTTTTATGTTTTACTATGCGAACTTTTCTTTTGATTATGAATTACTTGATCAAGCTTATTTATTAGATGATTCGTGTTGTAATTTAATAATTATATTTCTTTGAAACACACGGAGGAAAAATAGTTAATCCTTAATTTTTATTCTGGAAAATTCCATTGTGGGCCCTATTCCCTTTTAATCACTTGGCTATGGTTGTTTTCTTGACAAGCTGTTTTATGTGAAATGTATTTTCTTACATCAAGTTGAATTGTTTAAATAGAGAAAAGTTAATTTTGGCAACTTTCACATTTTGGAAACTTTTGAAAAATTACTACTATTATTTTTGAGTTATTTAATTGTCTAAATATTTGGAAAAGTTGACTTTAGACAACTATATATCTTTTTCAAATTGTTGAAGCCAAGTTTTAGATAAATTATGCCAAAATTAATTCTTTGAACGATATTTGGATACATAAAACAGTGGGAGGATTTTTCTTGTAATTTGATTATTTAGTCATTTATTTTGATTAAATTAATCATTTAATCCCTTCATTTAGATGTGCATATATTAGATTTATTTTTGAATGCACAAAATATTGGGAGAATTTGTCTAAGATGATTATTTAATCACATTTTGTTGATTAAATTAATCAAGTAAATTCTCATTAAAGATTTGTGCATATTTGGAATCTAAATGCACAATATTGATTTTGGTGATTAATATTGGTAATATTAATTTAATCAAAGTGGGAGGATTGTATTTAGTCACTTATGTTGATTAAATTAATTTTTTAAGTCCTACATGAAGTTGTGCATATATATATATATATATATAGAATTTAAGTGCACATTATTGATATTAGTGATTAACTCACTTAAGTTGATTAAATTAATTGGTCAAGTCGTTTATGAAGTTATGCATATACAGAATTTAAGTACATGTTATTGATATTTGTGATTAACTTGCATGCTATAGTGGTAGCTACAACTCCCTCTTATAACATGCATAAATAATCACATAGAGATTTTAGTGTATCAAACTTTGGCAGGTGAGTAAATGAAATCTTTTTCACATTAATGATTTAGTTGATTAAATTAATTAATTAACATTCCTATGGACATTGTGTGTGTATGGTATTTACATTGTGCATATTTGATATTAGTGATTAGTATACATATTTGTTTAAGGAATAACTACAATATCCTTATACACATGTTGTATGCATATTTAATCACATAAGATTATACCATATCAAAATTATGGTCATATGTACAATTAGTATACACAATGGTGTGATGTTTTTGTGATGAGTATGTAGAATCAAGGAGTAACATCCTTACTAGGCACATACACTCTATTTTGTTCTAATGAACAAAACACATCACACAAAGATTTAAAGACATCCATTGTAATTAAATGTGTGGTTATAATTAATCTTTGCCCACATGTAGATAATTATGATCATAACTGCATTCTGTTATGCTACTAGTGCACATTATTGATATTATGATCATACCTGTGGCTTTATATTTTCTAAGTAACCCACAGGTATTAGGGGATATAACTGCATTCTAGTTTCATCAATTCGAAATAAATTCATGTTATGCTAATGTCTTTGCCCACATGTAGACTTTAGTGATATGAATTTATAATTATATGATTAATTAAGATAGAATATCAAATTATATTCTTAAGGTACCCACAAGAATTAAGAATAAGGAAATAATTTGATAGTTTTATCATAAAGGTATATATGGATCTAATTGAATTATAACTTTAGCCCACAAGGCAAGTTGTATGTCAGTAGATTCATGTTTTTTAAGCATGATTTACATTGGTAAAACATGATATATTATTAGTCTCAAATCTTAGTTATAAGCATGCATGTACTATGTAGTCATACAACCTTCAAATTTCTCTGATATGAAATATGAAATTCCCGAACTGGGGTGATAACTATAAAATATCATTCTTTTGGGGTGGATGGACATTTGTTATGCTATTAGGAAAGACAAACCACCTTCTATTACTAAGACCAACACTCCAGATGAGATTGATATGTATGAAAAGTCAAAGCGATCTAATCGCCTCTCAGTTATGTTCATAAAGATCTCAATCTCTGCTGGCATTCGTGGTTTTGTCAAACAACATAACAAGATTAGGGCTACATCTGAAGGCAATTGATGAACAATTTGTTACTTTAGATAAGGCACTTGCCAGCACCCCAATTATGAAGTTTTCATCCCTGAGACTCACTATAGTAAAAGATGTATGTGAGCACATCATACAGATGAGGGACATTGCAGCTCAACTGAAGTCACTTGAGGTTGACATGTCTAATTCTTTCCTCGTACACTATATTCTGAACTTTCTTCCACAGCTAAATAGACCCTTTAGGATATCCTACAGCACACATAAGGATAAATGGTCAATCAATGAACGTTTGACCATGTGTGTTCAGGAGGAGGGAAGGCTGAAAATGCAAATGGGAGAATTTCTTGAATATGACTTGATTAGTGGGAGCGATGAATTCAAAAACCTTGTTTTTGAAAAACATTATTCAAATAATCGACCTTCCACTTTGAGTTTAAGATTGGTTGTTAATTAACAATATTCCTTCAATACAACTGAATGTTGTACAACCAATCATTCAAGATCCACAACCTGCTGATATTGATCCAATAGATCAAGTTGTTGATGAGGAACAAGAAGAAATTGTTGAGCAACCAGTTGAACAAGTTCCTCAAGAAGACAATGAAACAACATTAAGTAGATCTACTAGAACAATAAGATCAACGATACCTAGTGAATATATAGTGTATCTATAGGAATCTAACTATAATGTAGGAGCTGAAAATGATCTTGGAACATTTTCACAAACCATGAACTGTAGATCATGGTATGATGCTATGAAGGCTAAGATGAATACTCAGGCATCTAACAGAGTCTGGGATCTTGTTGAGTTGCCTGATGGTGCGAAGACCATTGGATGTAAATGGGTCTTCAAAACAAATAGAGACTCATTGGGCAACATTGACAGATATAAGGCAAGACTCGTTGCTAAAGGATTCACTCAAAGAAAAGGAATCGACTACAAGGAGACATTTTCTCCTGTATTTAAGAAAGATTCTCTTCATATCCTTCTAGCATTAGTTGCACATTTTTGACTTAGAGTTGCAACAAATGAATGTGAAAACAGCCTTTCTCAATGGAGATCTAAAGGAAAAGGTTTACATGAAACAAACCATCAGAAATTTCCTCTAATAATGGTGATCATTTGGTGTGCAAACTCAAGAAATCTATATATGGATTGAAACAAGCTTCTCGTCAATGATATTTAAAATTTCATGATGGTTATCTCTTCATTTGGTTTTGTAGAGAACATTGTGGATGAATGTATATATACCAGAAGGTCAGTGGGAGCAAGATTTGTTTCCTTATTCTATATATGGATGATATTTTACTTGCAACCAATGATAATGATTTACTATATGAGGTGAAACAATCTCTTTCTGAAAACTTTAACTTGAAGGATATGAGAGATGTATCTTAAGTCACTGGCATTAAGATACATAGAGACGGACGTTGAGATATTCTAGGTTTGTCTCAGGAAACCTATATCAACAAAGTTTTGGAAAGATTTTGTATGAGGAATTGTTCACCAAGTATAGCTCCTATTGTGAAAGGTGATAGGTTCAATTTGGACCAGTGCCCAAAGAATAGCTTTTAGAGGCAACAAATGAAAAACATTCCTTATGCTTCAACAGTAGGAAGTCTTATGTATGCTCAAATCTGCACAAGACCTGTCATAGCATTTGCTGTTGGAATGCTAAGGAGATATTAGAGTAATCCAGGTATGGACCACTGGAAAGCTGCAAAGAAGGTATTGATATACCTTTAAGGTACTAAAGAATACATGCTTAAGTACAAATGAATCAACAATTTGGAAGTGACTGGTTACTACGATTCGAGATTATCTTTGTTGCATTGACTTAAGAAAATCCGCTTCAGGATATATTTTCATGCTAGCCAATAGAACTGTATCATGGAGTAGTAAAAAGCAGTCTTTAATTGCTACTTCCACTATGTAAGTTGAGTTTGTATCTTGTTTTGAGACTACATCACATGGTGTAGAAATGAAGAGTTTCATTTCTGGGCTTAGAATTATGGATCCAATTTCTGGGTCATTAAGGTTATATTGTGACAATTCAGCTGCTATTTTTTATGGCTAAGAACAATAAAGGTAGTCGAATCAAGCATATCGACATTAAGTGTCTAACCATAAAAGGACGTGTTAAAATAAATCAGTGGTTATTGAACACATGAGCACTGAATTGGTCATTACTGATCCTTTAACTAAAGGCTGCCTACATTGAAATTTCAGGATCATGTAGAAAGAATGAGACTTGGTTCCTTTATGAGATTTTCGTTGTAAGAACGATGTTATTTATGAAACTCTATTTGTGATATTTTCTCATTCAGTATAGCGCACATATTTAATTTGAGAAATATCATTAAGTTTGGACCTAGAATAAACATGAGGTTTATTCATTAAGTTACATGGGCTTGGGAAACATAATGCACTATGATACATGGAAGATATTACTCGCTTTAAGAGGACCTATCGCTATGATCCATGCATTTTGTCTCTCAGAAGGTATATGCTGAAGTGTGTTGACCAAGTGGGAGAATGTTGGAATTTTAATTATTATACTAGTATATATATTTACTTTTGAAAATATTCCATTTAAGTCCATTAAGTGGTCCACATTTATGACCGGTTTTGTAACCGACCAATCAATTCAGTAACGGCCCATTTAATACGCAATAACTGCCAATTAAATACACATGAATGACATTCATCTCTGTGATGGCCAGAGGTTGAGTTTAGACGTGTATATATTTTATGGTCCCTAAGTCTGCTCTCTCTGACGTACACAAAACGCACACCATCTGCAGAAGAGAGAGTAAAGGCTTAGAAGATCCATATAAGAAAGGCTTCTTCTTCAGAAAAACAATGGCTGGAGGTATGTAGATCCTAAATTTAATTCCACATTGATCTAATTGCTTAATTTGTGTATTCTGCATGTTTAGATCGCTTTATATCTCACATAACCCGCACAAAGCTGAATGTATGTAAACAAGTGATTTAAGACCGAGTCTTAGCCACAATACATGACCTAAAACCTAGTCTTGTCCATGACTTTATGAATAATCTAATCACATATAAGCATACAAGACAACATAAGAGTTAGAGTTACAGTACGCATCCGTATCTTAGTCTGCGTAGCTAGCAGTATTTCACCTTTCAGTATTGATTCCTGACTTTCTCGGATATCCTATAATAGTATCACCGCATTATTTATCTTATAAATAATACCCTAAGAGATGTCATTGCCACTATTGACCTTTCTACCCTTGGTGGATTTGTTATTCCATTTATACCCTTTTTAATTATTATTAATTAATAATAACACTCTTTTATTTATTATTAATTAATAACACCCTTTATTATTTATTCCCATTTACTAATTAATAATTCCCAACTTTCGGAAAACAATGTACAAAATTTTTCAGAAAACTTTCCAAAATTATGGCTCAACTCCCAAAAATCATATGTCGAGCTATAAACTTTCGTTTAAGGTGATCAAAAGCTTGTTTTAAATATTATTATGTGTACTATTAAAACACAAAATTTCATGAAAAAAAACAAAGGTTTCCCATTCCAAAATGGGACCCGAATCTGATCACTAATTCTAGAACACGAAATTCGACCAGATTTTTGGTTAAACTTCGGAAAATCATATCTCCCTTTCTACAAATCCGTTTTAGGTGTTCTTTGGGTTTTTGGAAAGGTTGAGATGTTTAATATTTACTGTAAAAATTTCAAGGAGAAACACAAATGTCTTCCATTTCAAAATCAAGCCCGAAAGTTACTGTTCACCGGAAGTGCAGAAAACATTCCAGGTTTTTGGCTGAACTTTGGAAAATCATATCTCCCTCGATACTTATTTTGCTGGAAAGTTTCATGAAAAAAATAAAAGGTTTAACGGGTCCGAAAGCCAACGTCATTTTGCTGCCTCAGAACTATACCGAAAATGTTACAGAGTTTTAGCTTAACTTCGAAAAATCATATCTCGAGCTATAGACCTCAGTTTACGGTGATCCAAAGCTCATTTTAAAGATCATGATGTGTAATAATTACCCACAAAATTACATGTTGAAAAGAGGTCATTTACCCTAGTTTTTAACTTACTCAAACCGACTGTTCCAGCAGCAAGACTCAGTTTTTCAGAAATGACAGCAGTTTCTCTTCTCATGTTTTGCATTTCATTAAAGCTTCACTAAGCACTTTTCATTATTAAACCTGACTACAAATATTCTAAATAAGGGCTTTAGGTTCAGTTTATGCTTCAAACAGAACCGAATACCTCATGGAATCATGCAATACCTATGTTCATCGTGTGACATACTGAAACAACAACTCCTCGGTTCAGCAATCACCAAACAGAGCACATAATACATGCTTACACTTGTCTATCCCAATTTCCTAACCATTTAAGAAAACCTCATTTACTTTCTAATGGTTTATGTAGCTATTTGGACATTTCATACGTAAGAGACACGCTAAAAATTCCTCTGGTTTCCGTTCCTTCTAATAGAGTACCCACATGCAGAAACTAGCCATAACTTCTAAGCTTCAAATGCAGAACCCATCGTGAAGGATTTGCAAAACTAGAAAGAATGAAGCTTATTGACTTACCTTGGTTAGTTTCTGCAAGTTCCAGCTCCTCCCTCTTTGGTTTCTACCTTCAGTTCCTTCCACCGAGTGCTCTTGGTCTCTCTAGCTCAGTCTCGTCTCTGCGTCTATTACTATGTTCTCCCTCTCTCAGCGTTTCGTGTTCTCTGTCTCTGATTGCAGCTCCCTTGCGTCTCACTCTCGGTCTCTCACTCTCTCTTACTCTCTCTCTCTCTCGGCAACTCTCAGTCCCTTCTCAGCTCTCATTCTCGGACCTAGCTTTGTACGAAGCAAGGTGAATGAGTGAGACAAAGAGCAGTGATTATATAGTGATTTAAGGGTCTGGTCCGAGAACAAATGCCCAGGAGGTAATTTGCGTTGGGCTCAAGAAGCATGGAAAGGTGCCGCTGCTGTCGTGAGAGCATGGTGCTTCTGATTTCCTGCTTCTTGCGTGTACAGTGGAGGCTGAAAGCAATATTTGCTGACAAGAGTGTGTGGCATGATCTGGCTGAGAGATTATGTTTGCTGATATGAAGTGGAGTACGATCTGCCAACTATTACAGGGTCCAATGGAGATTAAATATTTTTGGTAAAAGAATAGAGATTAAATATTAAAGGGTTAAAAGCTGGAGGTTCTGTTGGGCCGTTAATGCATTAAATGGATTGAAATAAAATGGGTTGGAGTGATTTAGTATGTTCTCACGTGTTGGGCCAAGAAATCAAGTGAATTGGTTAATGAATGATTAATAGAGAAACATGGATATATATATATATAGACACACACTTATACTGCTGCGTTTTGGTGATGCTATGGTTAAAATACATGTATATAAACTTGGCATCTCAATTAAATAATAAGAGGGTGTGTGTTCCAAAATTATCTCTTGCAAATATTGGGTAAATATTAAAATTAAATCCTTAATTCCATTTAAGAATTTTCTTTCTCAATTAAATTTCTTTTGGCCTTAAATTATCCTTTCTATATATTCTTTGAATTTTTTTTTTTCTGGAAGTTTCAGGAAAAGAAAGAAAATAAGCCTTTATCTCAAATAATTATTCTCATAATTATTTTTAAGTCAAAATTTCAGATTTAATTTCCATAAAATATTTAAATTTCAAATCCCAAAATTTGGGATGTTACATAAGCCCTTCCGTTAATCTTGACCGCTAAATTGTTGCTCCAATTTGTAAACTTTCATGTCAAAATTGCTCCTTAAAAACACTTCCAGGGTAAAATCGCTTCTACAAAAAACTTCCGGGGAAAAATTGCTCTATTTTGTTAACTTCCGGGGGCAATTTTGCTTCAAAAAAACTTCCGGTCTTTGCCGAGCTCCCTGAATAAAAACTTCAAGGCAAATAAGACCCTTATCCCTAAAGAAGAAGAAGACAAGAAGGATGGTAATTCAGGAATCAAAACGCACAATAAAAATAGGGCATTACATATAACGAGCGTGTACTTCCCCATGCGTTGCACATTGTGATATTACTTCATAGGTTACTCAAACATATTTTGCTCCCTTTTATGATACAACTTTCTTGTCCTTAAGGAATATTTAAATATTACTACATATTAAAATTGAAACCTCAACAATGGTAAAAAGTAATATCCTACAATTTATTCAAAATATATATTACAAATGAAATCATAACAAATTTTTAAGAGAGCAATTTTAACCTATTTGACGGTGAAAAAAGATCAGTGTTTTTTTTTTTTTTTTTTTCAATTATGGATTTGTAGAGGAAACTCATATGCAAACGCTTCACTTACAACCCACACCAACTTTAGACTATGACAGTGACATCTTTTTTTTTATTTTTTTTATTTTTTTTATTTTTTTTTGCATAGTTCATAAATGTGGTCAACACTTAAGGCAGAAGAATAATGTTTAAGGCATATTTTTACTGCACAATGCAAAAAGGATTAGATTTTTAATAATAAAAAATGATAATGATATATGCAAGATATAGTCAGATATTAAAAAGGGACAAAAAAATATGTAATGCTATGAACCATCTTGATTGTCATTTTCATAACCAGTAAGCATTACCCATCAGTTAAAAGCACTAACCAAGAGCCTATTAACATTGCAAAAGGTGATCCTTTGTTTTTGTGCTCTGATTTCTCTTTTTGTTTTCAATCTTCCAACCAAACGACTAATTAATCCAATTTACATATGAAAAAATACTATAATGTAAAATATGACACTCTTTATCAAGAAATTTGTGCCAAATAATATCTCTCGTCTTAGACAAGAGAATTCAAACAAAAAAAATACTATAAAATTAAAGTATATATAATAATGGGTTAAAGTGGAGATTGGCCAACGAAGTATTATGCTAGGAGCTTCTGGCACAAAATGTATTGAGGGTACCTTAAATACCAACATATAGTTAAAAATTTTAAAAGAACACAATTCCGTTAGTTGCTTTTGTAACATGGTTTAATTGTAAATCAAGATGTTTAGGTGGCTGGTGAGAGATACAATCAAGATGTCCAGGTGAGCATAAGAATATATTGTGAAGGCAATAGCATTTGGAAGAGGAAAACGCGATATACGTTCATGCAACACAGGAAAACGCGATCGAAGAGGTCAAGGAGATGGAGATCTACAAACGCAGGCTTGAATGGTGACATCTTCGTCATCATCAACGGCATGATGTAGGCAGAGGGTGGTGCTTCTTCAACGACCCAAATGTGAGGAAGAATATGAACCTCCGAAGACGTACTGTCATCATAGAATGGTGATGTCAAGATGGACGACATTGACTGACGGCTACCTAGGTTGAAGGTTCTACAGTTGCCCATACTACTACCAAGTAACCAAGCTTAATCAAAGTGGAAAGGGTGTGGATGGGTGGTTTGTGAAATTTTTTATCTAACGGAACATATTAACACAGGATAGGGATGTGGATTCTTCGCTTGGCATGATAACGAATTCAGTGAGAGGTCAAATACTATAATTAAGGAGCTTTTATATAATATATTGACAAATTATATGATGAAAATTGCTTTCTTCAAAGAGTAGAGCATGGGCAGAGACTGAGTGAAGAGCTTGATGCAATACACAATGAATTGAGGAAGCTTAAATGTAGACATGAGCTATATGATAGGGAACTTAGGAACGGGGAAAAAAGTTTAAAGTAGTAATGTCATTGTTGTTTGTTACATGTGTTTGGTTGTGTGTAATGTATTTGAACATGTAATAGCTATATGTAAGAACTTTGTAACGTGAATTGCGTACTTGTGTAGGTGTAGTGTGCAATAGCTATTGTATCTGTAAGTTATGCGAGAAATGGTGAAATAGCTATGTTTCATGGTTAAATGGGACACGAGCTAATGTATCTGAATATGTAAAAGCTATGTTTCATTCCTTAATTCTGCTGCTCTTCCCAGATCAGTTCCTGTAGTATTTTATATAATGCATCTCAATGGTAGACTAAGAGAAGTGTATAATTGCAGATTTATGCACTAGTATTTTATATAATGCAGCTCAAACCATCGACTTTATACCTTTCCCATGTCAGAGAAAAAGTGCATGTTATAACTGCAGATTTATGCACCAAGATTCTGATCCATTAAAATCTAAATGTATTGATGCATATTTTGTAGACACAGGGTTGGCATTAGGGCCAATAATTACTGCTGCACAAAGAGTGTATAGCATATGCACGAAAAGCAATTACAATAAAAGCAATGACATTTGAACCATGAAACAACCACACTGATTGCAAGTACACAACTAATACAATTATAAAGATGATATATTTCATTTACACCAGGCAAAAAATACAAGCAAGTACCTACACTGATTGCAAGTTGCTAGGATCTATATAAATATAATAGGATCCTGATTCTACCAAGGCAAAAAGTTGGGATTTCAAAAGTATCTTGCATAAAAACAAGAGGGGAAGTTGGTCATAAGCCCAAACACAAAAATATAGTGTTTCTTGCTTCCAGGTTACATAAAAGTTTGGTGATTCCACATATATCCCATAAGAAATCAGCCCCCCCAAAAAAAAAAAAAAATCCTAAAGAAGTCTACTTACTGGAGCTAGCCATCCTCCTAGTCATAATTTTATCACGTTGTTGTTGTAGTTGTGATCTTCGTCTTGTTAAAATCTGTTGGCTTTGTATTCGAAGTTCTGAGTTGCTAATACTTGGTTGGCCCTTCCACTGCAATCTAGGTGGTTGCACTGCCAGTGGCGAATCAGTAGGAGGTATGAATTCAATCTTCCTGGAACCGTCCTGGGAGGACGATGTTACAGCTGAAGACCTTCTTATTTCTTTCTCATTTGGGATTGGAAATTTTGTTTGGGGGTTGGCATTTTGAATAAACTTTGCGTGTGTACCTTCCTTAATCACCTTTTCAGAACTTAAGCCAGGCTACAACAAAAAAATGCACAAAGTGAAGGACAAATAACTTTATGAACTCGATAATGAAATGTGTAAGTAAAGCTCACATTGTAAACACTTTGACCAGTGTCATGATCCACCATTTTCCCAAATCCATACTTGCGTACTGGTTTGTAAACACAAGTCCTTCCCTTTGGCTGGTTCCCACATTGGGAGTGCTTTGGGGTCTGTGATGTTTGTTGAGGAGGCATTGAAAGTGGTGGTGTTTGTGTACATGTAGTACTGGGTAGTTGTGAGATTTGTTGGAAGATGAACATGAAGATCTTTGAGTTCTTGCATATGGATTAGGTGTTCTTCTCTTCCGTCCAAGACAAGGATTGTTCAGGGGGGCCTGAAACAAGAAATAAAGCAATGCACATGCAAGAGTGGTAAAACTGACATACTTTATGTTTTCAGAAGTTAATATCAAAGAAGTATGCACATGCAAGAGTGGTAATGCTAGCAATCCTAACACCAACTACTTCCAGTATGATAAAAGGCACATTAATAGACTGCACAAAGCATGCCTAAGATAGATTCTAGTTTTCTGTATCTCTTTTAGATGCTCAATTATACTTCAGTACAAGTTATAAATTGTTAAACGTACTGTCACACACCCTACTCTGTCATGCATCTAATCATAGTGACTAATTTTACTTACCAAACAACTAAGAATAAACCATATATATTCCAGACAAGATATAGATGTGAAAACTGTAAATCAAGGGACTCTAAAAAATGAAAAAAAAGAAACTTGAATATGTTAAGAAAGCTCTTAAAAGAACTAAAGTAATCTTTTCTCTGTCTTAGACCATCATTTTTATTTATCAGAGAAAAAATACTAGTTACATAACACTTTTAAGCCATTATAATGCTTTCTAGTACCACTCGCTTTTGTAGAAAACTTTTAAACTGTGATGGTAACATTTTAAGAAGTTACCATGTGAAACTATCCAGCATAACATTTATCACATAGTAATTTTGCCTTAACGACAAATTAATCTAATAAGAGGCAGAATCTTCATTTTTCTTAGATAATTTAGCAATAAAAACTAAGAATTTTCCTTTGCCAAATCTAATTTACTTCTTTGCAGGTGCTTCTATTGTGTTCCTCTTTCTACAGAAGTTGCACTTCATAACTGTCCCTTTTTTCTGAATTTCTCCACACGAGGTGGTGCAGAAGCTACTTGACTTGTCTCTGCAATGGATATATTGGTCTTCTTTGTGCTTCTTCAGTCATTTTTTCTTTTCTTTGGAGGTCTGCCTAGTAATTTGCATACAGGTGGGGCTAGCATTGGGAAGAACTTGTGTGTTTCCCAAAAGTGTTGTTCCCTAACGGGTAGAAATTTTGTTCTCTAGCTTGCTACAAATGTTTCCCTATGGTAATATTGTGAAATTTGAGTAATGGGATCAAGCTTGGCATGATATATCGCACATATGGCATGTTGGCATGGGATTCTAGTTAAATCTCATGCTCTACAAGTGCATAGTTTGCTAGTCAGTTGTACTGAGTGCTTATCCTTCCTTCAATCACCTCATATCTATATCACCATTAAAGAAACCCTATAATTTACAGCTAAGTACCTATTTGTCCCAAAAAATTCAAGACATTTTGGGCTATAGTTACCCTTCCAATTGCTAACAATATGATCACTAGCAGCCTATTTTTCCATCAAATTAAGCCTAATGCCATCAAACATCTTAATTACTGAAAAATACCGACTCTCACAAATCTAGGCATTAAAACTCTCACATACATTATTGTCTACAACCCAAGAGAGGCATCTATTGGTAAAAAATGCTCTTACCCATGCATTGACACTATGACTCACTGCTCCAACAGCTGCTACCTTATTAACCTTCTCCATTGCCTTTAGATTGTCATTAAATTGTTCCTTCTAGGTGCTCCAAGCTCAAGTGAAAAATTTCTTCTTCAGCTCATGTCCCCTCCATTTTTTTTTGCTCTAGTTGGCATAAATATGCCTTGCACAAAGTCTATGTTTAGCCAACATTAGGACGTCACTAACAGCTTATGCCAACCCCTACATGTAAGAAACAGTTAGCTACTTATGTATCACTTTACTAACAATAGCTCACATAAAGGGCAAATACTATACCTTCTACATGTCAGACATAATTGTGACTTTACCACCTTCATCAAGCTCAAGAGACAATCTAAGCCATTCTAAGAACCAAGTCCAATTAATAGTAGTTTCCTTCTCGATCAACTCAAAAGCTATTGGGTACATATTGTCATTTGCATCTAAACCTACTGCAATCAATAAAATGCCTCTAGCTTTCCCTTTCAAAAATTGTCATCCAGCCCAATAAATGGCCTACAACCAACTTTCCACCCGACCTAATACAAAGTGAAGAAAGCCAAGGTAAATTTTGAAACTGCTACACATTTTGAAAGCCAAGAACATAACTCACACAATGAAAATACCAATAGAGTGTACAAACAGTAGTATGATCTCTATGCCTACAAACAAACCAAAAAGAAACTCATATAAGTCTAGTCACAGTGAATACACACAGTGAAAATAATTCATATAAGTCTAGTCATCCATTAAATCCGTCAAACCCATACAAGTCTAGCACACAATGAATACACATAGTGAAAATAACTCATACAAGTTTGTTCATCTATTAAACCCACAAAAATTAAATTACTATGAAATGAAGGACACAACAGTATGATCTTTCCAAACTAAATAACTTTACGAGCAGACCAAATAACGCTAAATCCCATCACAAAAGTATGATCTTTCCAAACTAACAACTTTACGAGCCAATCAAGGTACTATTAGTTATGAAATGAAGACTTAACATACTGTGAATAAGACTAAGTCACAAGAATGTCATACCTTAGATTAATTAAAACACACATACATTCTTCTAAATACCCTCCTGTCTTGATCTAACGCTTCGACACTTAACTCAACACTTACATCGGATCCTGGATTTGACACTTTGAGCTCATTGCCATAAGTTTTTGTCAAATTCATCTACAAAAACCTCATCAATGTCCTGCATTATTGTCCTTTTGGCCCTCTTGCACTTATATATGCTGACAAAGAGTTTGAACTCACGATCAACCTCATTCTTCATCTCACTTTTACTATATTGAGGATTCTCTTGGGCTTTATCCTTGAAGTGTTAAGCTAGCCATCTCACACTTGCTCTTGGATTCTTATAAAACCTAGCACACATATGTTCATGAACAAGGGTATTCAACATGTACCCAACGCCAACACCATCTCGGGCATTAAATATCCTTGACAAGTTTTGGCCCTCTTGCACTTATATATGCTGACAAAGAGTTTGAACTCACGATCAACCTCATTCTTCATCTCACTTTTACTATATTGAGGATTCTCTTGGATTCTTATTGCTCTTGGATTCTTAAAAACCTAGCACACATATGTTCATGAACAAGCGTATTCAACATGTACCCAACTCCAACACCATCTCAGATGCATACAACCTAAATGGGTAGCTCTCTTGACAAGTTGCAATTACCATCTTCTTCTCAGTTCTAACTATTTTCACATTAACCCCATTCTCAATGGCATACTTATCAACAACCCTCCTCAACTCACCTCTATCCAAGAATGTCATACCCAACGTGAAGTAGGGCCTTCTTTCAAACCCATCCAACTCCCTTAGACTAAGCCTCTCTTGTAGAGGCCCACCATCGTCTGAATTTTCCTCATCCTCATCACCATCAATATCCTTAGGGTCTTCATGTATTTCATAATCATCCTCTAAACTCTCTCACTATCAGAAGATTCTGACTCTGACTGTGCCATATAGCTATCATCATCATTGTCAGAGTCATCTTCCTAATCCCTTGCATTATTGAGGTAATCACCTTCCCCTGGTTCAATGGAATGTCTTCTAACCCACCTATGTCATCTAACTCACCTAATTCTTCTATATAATCATCATCAAGAAGATGTTCTGTCACGCCCTGAAAACTAAGGGGTAACTAGCATGAAATGTGAGTGGACTCACATTCTTTAAGCCTTAAACATTTATACAGATATTAAATAATACTCATAATAACCTTCGGAGCTATGCTCGCACTATAGCATATACATGAAGGTATGTTCCAATTTACAAGGGAAGACAAGAATCCTACCTATAGATTACGTGGAGCATCTAAGCTACAGATGATAATATATAAATGAAAACTTAGCTTTATATCCATTAGTAGTTGTTCCAAAATATATCTACAAGTTGCGATCAGCAATGAGAGTCTTCACTGTCCAACTGAAGATGTAGGTCACCAAGTTCTCCGAGGCCAAAATAATTTTCCGGTGAATAATGTCCCATTTATGAAATATAATGAAATACTAACTAGAATAATTTAAACAAATTTAAATTTGAATCATAGCAATATGTTCAACTTCTATAGTATAAAATCATAAACGTAGGTGAAACTATATAAAATATCGTTAATCAAATAAATCCAAGTACATAGTAAAACATTTTATTTAACATAACCAATTTAAACCATAATTCTCAAATCTCACTTTTCCTTAGGACTTCAACAGAAAATAATAACAAGCGTGGACACACACTCCATGAGGTAAAATAACCAAGTGTGGCTCGAAGCCACGAAAACAAGCGCAGCTAAGGCTACGAAACAAGCGCAGTTTAAGACCCACGAATAACAACCAGAACGAATCCCACGAATATCAAGCACTCGAGGTTAACCATGGTGCACCAAGGACTAAGATCTTCTTGTTAGTAACCAACATTCTCGATTCAAATCCTACCAAAAATGTTTTCAAACATGTTTAGGGTCAATTTATCAAAGCAATGAAAAGTTCTTTTTTTCAATACCATGATAACTGGTAACAAATAAAAATAATAAAATGCCCCAGCATGAAAATCACAAATAATATCTCAAAACATTCCTTCAAATTCAATATGTCAACAAGAATCCTTATCAAATAATAAAATTCAGCTATGAGTTATATACTATGATCCAATAGAAGAAGAATAAATAATAACAAGTAAAATCATCACTTGAAGGCTATGCAGGTGGAAGATGCACCTACTTTTTTTGGTAGAGTTCATTTTTAGTAGTATTGATTTTTGTGCAATATCAATAAGAAAATTAAATAAGTTTGATAGGCTTTCCTTGCTGAAATCGTGCTTATCAATATGGTAATTAACATAAAAATATGACAAGTAGTAAAAATGTTATTTATAACAATTATAATGGGAAGCTATTCACTTACCTGTATGGCTTATGCTATGTCTCTTTCTCCAACTTATCGGTTCCCAAATTATTCACTCCTCCTCCTAACATCCAAACAATCTTAATTTAAACCAAATCCTCTTCTACAGAATTTCATAAACACCTTATGTGCATTAGAAAACTCAAATCATAAAATAATCTCATTATGTTATATTTCTAACCAAACAACTTCAAGCATCCATGCAAAATCACAAATTTTCATAAATTGAATTCTTTTGCTTTTAAATTATAAACAATCATCCCACTTCACCATTTAACAATCACATAACATTAAGGCATCAAAGTAGTTTCACAAAAAAATAAATAAATCAAATCTCAGTGTTTCATTCAATACCACTATTTTGCTTTAAATTATCCTTTCCTCTTTAAGAACCTTGCTTATCTTCTTATAGCTTTTAAATGCCAAATTTCTAACAGCCAACATACACGTATAAACTCACATACACACAAGTTTATATATTCACAATTCTATTTTTTGTAACAAGTTTAGAAGAAAGAAAGAATTATTTAGCTTCATTATGCATACAAGTCTATATCTATTAAAACATTATATATAATTCTTTATGTTTGAACATCCTCATATTATTACAAAATCAAGTTCCTTTCCAATACCATTGTATAAATTTACCATACTTCTAAAATTCCACAAAATTCCTTTCTAAAGCATTTAAGCAAACACATCATGTGAACTATATAAATCCCTAAAATCAATCAGTATTAAATCATAGTCTCTCCTAATTCCGGTTGCTAAATAAGGTTTAGCTCATAATCATATTAAATTAATAACCAAATCCAATTACTTCCTCCAATTCAAATATTCTACAACTCTTCCCTAATTAAATTTAACGGATTCAAGCTTACCACTCAAAAAAGACATTGAAAGAATGACATACAAGGACTGATTCTGGAATGAATAATCAAGAAGATTGACGCACACACCAGCAACAAAGGGCAAGAATCAACAGCGCCGAGCAAGGCAGAAGTTACAGTCGAGCGACCCTAAGCAATCTCCTTATTTCCAAGCACACCGATGACAGCACGAATCAAAGGGGACAGTTGATACAACAACCATAAACCAAAACAAGGGAAAATGTTTAGAATAAGAAAAATTAAAAGAGATGAAGCTTGGCTCACTCCTAAACCACCAAAACAGAGAAAAGTGAATAGATTGATACTGCAGAATCACAGGCGCACTGTCAGCAAGGAGGAAGAACAACTTCTGCGATTTGGAGCACAGAATCGAGATGCTGACGGTCAAACTGATGGACGGCAGCTAACGAACAACGACGATACTGAAGGGCAGAAGGACAAAGACACAGGGTCGCACGATCGGCTGGGGTTTTTGGGTCTCTGAAGAATCTTGAAGGTTCTCTCTCTCTCTCTCTCTCTCTCTCTCTCACACACGGATGAAGTCGTGCACCGCAAGAAAATATGAAGTTCTCATTCTTTCTTTCTTTTTTCACAATTAAGGTCATTTTGGTAATTTCCGCTGAGCTGAGGCAAAAATAAAAATCACACATTATTTTAATGGGAAAATTACGCTCAGGTCCCAAGGAAGGGAATTAATTACAATAAAGTCCCTTGAAATCATCAAATTACGCCAGGTCCCAAGGGACTTCGTGTAATTATTTGTATTAACAATGCGAAAATCGTATATTAACAACGACGAAATGACGTAGATTAACAACAACTTTTAAATACCCGACCATTTACAACGAAATGCATATATTAACAACAGAAATGCATATATTTACAACAACATTTAAACACCCGGATTTACAACGAAAAAAGCATAGATTAACAATAACTTTTAAATACCCGACCATTTACAACGGAAATGCATATATTAACAACGAAATGCATGTATTTACAACAACTTTTAAAAACCTGATTTTATTTCCATACAAATAATTACGAGTAAGTCTCTGGCTATTTACAACAGAAAATGCATGTATTAACAACAAGAAATACATGTATTAACAACAACATTTAAAAACCTCAATACAAATAATTACATCCCTCGGGACCGAGCGTAATTTGATGATTTCAAGGACTTTATTGTAATTTTTTTCGTTCCTTGGGACCTATATGAAATTTTCCCTATTTTAATGAGGATTCGAACCCCAAAACCAAAGGACCTTTAACTACTTCAAATACCATCGGGCTACAAGTTTTATCTTGACATCCAATTACAATAAATAGTAAATATATACTTATCTTACAATCATATAATTTAATTTATTTATTATTTTATTTTCTTGAGCTATTACAGTGGGAATTCGAGCTCTTAACCATAGATGCCCTCCAAGGAGTCCAATACCACCAGACCACAGATTTTTACTTGTTGCCACACTACAACGAATATTAATTTAATTTTGCTACTCTCTAAATTTACTCATCCTCAACTTAAAGAACACTCAACAAATCACAATTTTTTTCATAATTAATAGAAAAATCTAAAATAACATAAATAAATATTTTTCTAATAATCTATTATCTCAATAATCTATAAATATTTTTAGGCTATTGCATGTTCCCTTTCACCCGACCTTATCAACAAGCATTTCACATTTTCTTTGGCAACAGAAACAACTTCACATACCTTCTTCAGCTGAGTCAAGTAGTTCATTTCCACTGCCTCGTCGTTTTCTCTCGCCACAAATTCTGTGGCCTCTTTTACACTAACTACATCTTTACCTTTTTCCTCCATTAACGCTGCAGCAAGTTAAGCCGGCAATAAATTGTCACACATTGCCGGTAACACACCATAAACCACAAAGAAGCCTCATTTTTTTTGCAATATCAACTCCCTAAACCTAGCGCGACTGTCGATAATGAAATTCCATGTGCGATTGTCGTCGGATTGTCCTCAAACACACTCACTTGCAACCCATGTCGGAGAATCGCTCACAATTTCCACTTCCATTACTATGATTTCGCTACTTTTGCCTCCTCTATTAGGTTTCGCTGAGTTCGCTCTTCTGTAGTTCTTTCTTTTTCTGCAGCTCTGTCTTTCTTGATAGCTTTGTCGTTTTGTCGTTCTCCTCTTTCAGCATCTAAACTCAAATAAGGTACATTGAGAGTGATTGTTGCTTTTTCCTGACACATTATTGCCACATCTTCCTTTCTTCTTCGCCACATCATCAAATCCAGTCAAAGTATTCCCCCCACTATTTAACTAAATGACCGTTACAAAATCAACTAACGGCATTGTGTTCTTTTTAAATTTTTAACTGTATGTTGGTATTTGAGATACCCTCAATACCTTTTTGTTCCAAACGCTCTTAGTGTAATACTTTGTTGGCCTCTGCACCCTAACCCTATAATAATTTATATTAGAACATTTACAAACTGACTACAATAGTAAAATCTTCAACTATAAGGAATTCACCTCGGAGTAAACAGGAAAAACTGAGAAAGAAAATAAACTATGCATCATCATCATTTATACATAAGGTATTCAGTAATATCATGTTAGGTAAGAAAATAATGTTAGGTATGGTCAACAAAATCTGGATCAAATGGTTAAGTGCAATGAAATATCATGCAATAAGAAATTGCAAGGTACATAGAGGTAGTGCCATGACTGTAAATATTAAAGTTGCCATGGTCTTTGAGCTTAAATTCATTTGAAGAAGAACAGAGATTCTACTATTCTTAGGCATAAAGGCATTCAGCTTCATGTATAAATGAAAATTAACTTTCGAACTCTAATGAATATTTCATCAGGCTTGATTCTGCCAAGATTCTTGAACTCCTGTTCAATGTTAGCTTCAGTAACAGTAGCGGGCAAGTTTCTCACATAGACAGATTTTACTTCACCTACAAGCCCCTCATACACCCTTTCTTTGAACCTTTGGCTGGGGCTCTGCGAGTTGGTTTGCCCCCACCTTGGCTAGATTCGAGACGCTCATTATATTCGTAGCACTATCAAAAGAAAAGGGAAGTTAGAGTAGATGACAGGTAAGAGAAGCAAAAAGGAGAGAAGGAAGAAGAAGAATAGTAATGGCATCCTTGTGCTAAGTTAAAAACCCATAAAAATGGTCTATCATCCTTTGCTTCAAAAAATAAGAAAAGGAAGAAGGGCAGAGAGCAAAAACATGTGTTGGAACACAAAAAATCAACTTACCTTGACATGGTATAAAATACCTCCATTGGAGCACAATACTTTAGGAGACGTATTTAAAACCTAAGATTTCTTCACACATTTTTAAAACCAAGAAAGTTTCGTCCATACAACATTATCAAACTTAATGACGTGTAAGACCCTGAACAACCTCAACAGGGACGCTCTATAAGGTAGGAGCTAGGAGGGATCCAAATGTAACCATGTGTTTGAACATAGCCTGCTTTTTCCAGCAATTGATCTGCCTCTGCGGGACTTCTGCTTCTAGGGTCTAGCTATGTAAGGAATTGACTCGAATTTCCCTTCATCAATTTTGTGCAGAAGTGACGTAAATATCTCCCAGGATGCCTCATATCAAATAGAAAACAACCATTAGATTTGAAGCCTGTAATCAAGAATCAAGATTTAGAAATCTCTTTTGTTGACAACTCATGCAGTGATCTTACCTTCAACTGGTCTCTTCAAACAAAATGCTTTTGATCTCCTCTTAATCTGTAAAAAAAATACAGATTCCCATTTTAAGCCAAGAATTCTATTACTTGAGACAAAATATAAGGCTGGGCGATGTAGGTAAATCCTAATACTTCTGTAATCTAAGCTTGGTGGAACTGTATAGTTTATACATCTGTGATGCGCTTAAAAAAACTCCTAGTTTAAAATGCATAAACATGCACTTAGGAAAAGAATCATACGTGGGCTTACAAACCTTTAGCATTTATAATCATTAACAACAATCGATAGGTGCGAGGAAGAAGGATATAAAATCGATTGGTTATAAAATACCTCAGTTGGGACACAATACTTTAGAAGATGACGACAAGATACACCCCAAGGAGACGACAAGCTAAACACGCATGAGCATGAGCTTGTGATAAGTGTTTTGAGTCTGCATAATATTGATTTCCCCTTGATGGCCATTTATTCAGAACAGAGGACAAAGGAGGAGGCATTTTGGTGAGAGAAGCCTTACAGGGAAGATAAATAGAAACACTGGTCAAAAAGTTTTTTTAAGTTCCGTCAATATCCCATGATGTGGCACATATATCAAGGATGAGTTATTTGAATTTCAAATGAGGGCAAGGATTACAAATGGAAAACAGCTTATGCGTAGCCCAAGAAATATGAATCTAACTTATGAACAGTCATATGTGAGAGGAGTCATAGATAAGCCATTTCAGGTGTTTTTGGGACACTTGAAATTAATTATTTGGCACATTTTGGGAAATTTTTTGGCGTCGGGGCAAATTTTTGAGAAATTTTGGTACGAAAATTAATTATTTGGCGTTTTTAGGGAAATTTTTTGGCGCCGGGGGAATTTTGAGAATTTTTGGTGTCCTAGATTAAATTTGGGATGCCTAAAATATTGCTTTTGGCGTCTTGAATTTAATTTGGGATGCCAATCATACTGGTTTTAGCGTCTCAAATTAAATTTAGGACGCCAAAATTGAACCTGGCGCCATGTGTTTACTTTTTTTTCCCTCTCAACTCACACAAACACGGAGAAACCCAACTCCTTCACTTTTTTTTTCCTCTTAGCTCACACAAACATGGAGAAACCCAACCCCCAAAACAATTTCAGTGCTTCAAGCGCTCATCTCTCAGCTTGCTAGTTCTCTCAAATCTCTCTTCGGTTGGCTTTGTCACGGTGACGTCAGACATCGAAGGAAAAGGTGATGGCAGGCATCGAAGGTGATCTGCGGACGGTGAAGGCGACGGCTAACGATTTTCTTGCACGGCGGTTTGAGTACGTTCTTTGCTTGATTTGGTGATTCTAGTTTACTTGATTTGCAACTGCGATTTGGTTTTCTTGCATGGCAGTTATTTGTTTTCCTTGATTTTGGTTTCTAATTGAAAGATGGGGATGTTATAGTTTCTAGAATTTGTAGATCTGAAAATAGATCAGCTATTCCGGCACCATCTTCGCTCTGACGACAAGTTCAAGTCTCAGATCTCCGATCTCCCTCACTGATGGCGATGGACGAACCAAGATCAATGGACCACTTTCACCCCGACTGTTTGTGCGTTTGGTCTGATGGTTTTGATTTTCTCCGATCTTCTCTATGACGACGGCTTCAAGTCTCAAATCTTTGCTCTGATTTTTTGTTTTGATTTTCCGAATCCCTCTTTGTCTCCGTCTTTTTCAAATTATTTACTCTTTCCGTACATAATATAAGACTCCGGCTACCTCATCAGAATAAAAAAATATTAATGGTTTTTTTTTTTTTTTTTTTTGCTAGGAACATTATTAATGGTTGTTAAAGAGACTCGTATCATCAACCAAATCATTCTTCTAAAAACAATTTATTTTATAGATATGAGAGAGTATTTATTTAGTCATACCACTACATTCCCATGCTCATTCGCGCGTATAAAAGAATAAGTAAATTGATAAAAAAAATATATTACATTTGCCCTTTCCACTTTGGTGCTTATTATAAGTCTGATTTAATCAAATCTCACAAAACAAGAAATGAAAGTCAATTACCCAACTTCTAATGTGCCTTAAATTAATTGATTGACTTTTCTAAATTTACCCTATTTAATAATGAGCATTGAAAAAAGAAGTACTACCTCCGGTCCTAATTATAAGACATAGTTGATTTTTTTTTTTTTTGGAGAGATTAAGGAAGCTAAATAAGTTATTTAATCATTTCATTTGTCCTATATTCTTAGATTATATATTAGTTTATTATTCAAACTAATTAGTTTGAAGAAAAAAAATTCTAAAGTAATTTGATTAGCTTTCTTAATCTCTCCAAAAAAGTCAACTATGTCTTATAATTAGGACTTTGGAGGGAGTAACATATTTGCTCTCATCTATATGTACAATAGAGGTAAAATTGAAAAATACTCATTAATAACCTTCTAGGTAGACTTATATTTATGACCAAAAAAAAAACTTTAAAAACTGTATTTATAATAAAGATTAGAGCGGTAGCATTAAAACTTTACTTTTGTCTCTCTCTACATTTACAAATCATTCTTATCTCCCTATTAAGGTTGTTAAACTCGCGAGTTTAAGTAAACTCGTTATAGTATTGTAAACTTTAATCATAAAATCATAAAAGTTTACTTTTATTATTAAATAAGTATTACTAGTGTATAATTAAATAATTAAAATATATAATTAATAATGATTTTATTTAAATATATTTTAATCTAAATAATTAAAATTAAATGCATCCACATTCATCATTTTATCATATTTAAGTTTTAACACATTGTACTATACCAAAAGCTTATGAAAAGTGATGTTAGGCGGTACGCTCCGAGATAACATGGACTATGAAAGTGATGTAAGGCGGTACGCTACGAGATAACATGGAAGGGCATCCTCTCACACTCCCCCTCTCCCCATCTATGCTTTTAATGCATCTCACCCGTCCCGATCCGATTTGGACGGCCGAGATGCGATCCAAATTTTTTTAAAAAAAAAAAAAAAATATTTTTTAAAAAAAAATTGAATCGTTGGATCGAGATTTGGACGGTCCAGATGGGACTGTGAGGGATGGGGAGAGGGGGAATTATGAGAGGATCCGGACCCGAGATAACATTGACCTTTTTTTGTTTTTTTGGGTGCCATGATTTGAGGAAAGTTCCAGGTAGTTAGGCGGCACAATTTAAATACGAGGTTTTAACTTGGGTTAAGGGGCAAAAATGCCCATCAACTTTTTTCAAGGGAGCATCTAACACCATAAGCTTTCATTGGGTGCAAAAATACTCCTGAACTTCTCCAAATATAGCAAAAATGTCATTACCGTTAATTAAGCTTAACGTGGTCTATCACTTTTTTCACCAATTTTTCCACGTCTGTCACATTTAGTCAATCTCTCTCTCCTCAATCCTTCCCCACTCTCTCTCCTTCCACAACCCCGAGATCCTCAATGCTCTCTCATCGCGTAAATCTCATCACTCCCCATCACTCACCACCACCTACTCATCCATTGCCATCATAGTGACCACGGCGAGGAGGATCAAGAGCCGACCTCACCGTCCCCTTCTTTGAACTTTTTCGACAGCTGAGGAGAGAGCACAGCAGAGAGTGAACTAAAAGAGGTAGCAAAAAAAATTATTCACTGTTCATCGTCCTTGTTGCTGAAAAGAGAGTGGTGGGTGGTGAGAATCAGAGAGGGAGAGCTTGTGAACCAGAGAGGCGGACTTCAAAGCACTGTTCATCTTCTCCATTATTAGACCAGAGGTGACAAGCTAGAGAAGAGAAGAGGAAGTCTCCTATTTCTTCTTTTCTAAAAGAATTCGACGGTGAGAAGGAGACATAAACCAGGGGTACATCGGAGTGGATGAAGCAAGAAGGAATATCATCCACTAGTTTGATTTTTCTCTGAACTTTTCTTTGCTAAGACGGTTTTATTTTGTTGATTCTTCAGTAGTGGAATAGAGTGCAGGTGGTTTTGGGACCAAGTGAAGTGGTGATGTTATCGATGATAGAGAAATATGCACTATAGATGGAGGAAGATGGTGGAAGACGAAAGTCAGCAGGGAGAGGGAAAGTCGGGAGGGAGAGAGTGAAGGAGAGATAGATGAGTTTTTTTCAAAAAAAAAAAATCAAACAATAAAAGAGAGCATGACAGATGGGGATGGGATAAAATTAATGGGTTGGTGCATTGTGATTGGACAATATATAGATGAGGGAATATGAAATAACACCTGGACAATTAGTGTGGGACCCACTAAACTTAAAGGTAACGTCAGTTTGCTTCAATTAACGGTAATGTCATTTTTGCTATATTTGGAGAAGTTCAGGAGTATTTTTGCACCTAATGAAAGCTTATGGTGTTGGATGCTCCCCTAAAGAAAGTTGATGGGCATTTTTGCCCCTTAACCATTTTAACTTTACTTATTCTCGGATTGGGAAAATAAATAAATAAATTAAATTAAATAAATATAATCTTTATCCCTCAATTTTACCAAAATTTTGGTTTTAGACCCTCGGTGGTAAAATGGTCTATATTTTTATTTAATTTTATATATCAGTGCTTTAAAAGAAATGAAATTTAAGACACTAGCTAGAACCTTTTGTTTGAAAGATTTAGGGACTAAAGCTTAAATGAAGGTAAACTTTAAGGATAAAAAATTATATATTTTTTTTAAAAAACTCTTGTATGCTTTTCCTGCAGCACAAACATATACTCCTCCATTGCTCAATATACGATTCTTACATTGGATGATCATATATAAGATATCTTTTACTTGGTGGTTGCTTACATAGAACTGTCACATATATATGTTTTTCATTTTTCTGAAAAAAAAAATATGAAAAATGATATTTAATGGCTAATTTATTTAAGCGTCAAGTATTAAGTGTCATATATTTACAATTTTGCAGTAGTGGGTGTGTTTTCACAAATACTTCATGGGTGGATTCACACCTTGCCCGAGATATATGTATTCTTCTGATCCTTAATATAAAACATATTTACCTAATTTCATTAGATTAAATACGTTGGTTAAGTTGGTTAATATGACATATATTTTCTAAAATACCATAGTCACTTACCTCAATTCTCTCATTTCCCCTCTTCCTTGATTATTGCTGAGGAAGCATCAAAAGGGATAAATTAGGGAAATATTGATAAATACGAAAACTTTAATTTATCTTATATTTAGGATTAAGATCAACTCCTTAAATATGTTTTATATTAAAGACTGAATGAGTGTACATATGTGTGTGTGCGCGCGCGCGTGCGTGTGTTGTACATGTTATAACTATATTTTGGGGGAAGTTCTAAGTCTAGGAGATTTCAAATTATGTCCTTTAATTTTGTGATCGTCCTTAGGTCTTTGTTTTTAAAATTTCCTTTCACCTCGAGGGGTCAATTTTGAGTACAGGGGTCATGTGTACTTTGTGAGGTTGGGGATATAATTTCTAGCATAATTAAGTATTTAGGATTAAGATCAACTTCCAATATGGTATAAGATAAATTAAAGTTTATCTTATATGTATAGAGGTAGGACTTAAAACGCAGATGTCCTCGGAAGCTAAGAAAATTTGAAAGAGGCTGTATTGATCCTTGTATGTGTTGTCATTCAACCATTTATAATTAAAAACTAATCTACTTTGTCCTCTTACTGTGGAACCATTAGGATTAACCGTTGTTCTAGAATGTACAATAAAAGCCGTTGTTCGATGCCTGCTTTCACTTTGTCTAATTACTTCTATTTGCAGTAAAGAATCTATATGTCTTTGATATGGCTCTTGTTCTGCAGGTGAGGGAATAATAGGCTTGTCTTGTATAGTCAGGTTAGGGTTAATGATTTCTAATTTGCAAGTAATCCTGTTCTTTTCCCATAAAGCCGTGGGATTGTCTCCAATTACTTGTAGTTGTTGGAGTCTATTTAAAAGTGGAGTTATTTGACTCTCGAAATCTGTTAGTTTTCCTATATTGAAACATAACCAATCTTGTACAAGCTCACTATCTTCTAATTCTTCTTCTAAAACCTGGAAATCTACACTTTTACTAATTGGAGAGGTGACTATTCTATCTACATGTTTTAAAATTATGAATTCATTATCTAAACATAAGTATCTACCTCTTAAACTATCTAAGAAATTCTTTCCTACGATGAGTTGAGTTCTATATCCTCAAGAGTAAAATTCATCACATAAGTCATGGGAAGGGGGTACCTTTCTTTGTTGAATTTGATATGTGCACCTTTTAACTTATGCTTTACATAGTGTTCTGATTTGAGGGCAATGACGTGTATCTATCCATACATTTCTTCATAGAAATGTTTGGGAACTGCACTGAGAGAGATGAAACTTTGACTAGCACCTGTATCTATGATACAACTAACCACAATAGATTCATTGTTAACATAAACTATAGCAAAACAATTCAACAAATTATTTTTTACTGTGCCTCTTTCAGGAGGCGCACCTTGATAATGGAGGATGGCGTTGCAGTCTTCGCAATCCTCTATTATTGGTTTAGAAGTGCTAGGTATACTTTCTCTTATTACCAAATTTCTTTGGCTCACTTGTCCAAGGATCCTTTGTATACCCTGATTTTCTTAAGGATCTTTGTTCTTACCTTTGATCTGTTGGAGTTGCTATTGTAACTGTTCTACTTGAGTCTCTAAATCCCTATTTCTATTGATAAGTTCTCTTATCAAGGTGGGATAATCTATGGTGGATTTGACTGGTTCAGGTAGTGCTGGAAATCTGAATCCTAATTTTCTTTTTGCACATAAGTAGCAAAGAATTAGATCACAAAATTTACATCTTGTCCTTATTCTACGATTTAAGAATAAATCACGAAATAACATTTAGGGGGTCCTATCGCCTCAAAATAATTTTCAAAATCATGATTACAAATATTTTGTGTTGGAATCAAAGTCTTCAAAACTCTGGGATGTTCCAATCTTCAGAAAGCACTAGGATAGGAAAACTAGGAACTAAAGACACATCTGGAGTGATATTATTTTCAAGATCATCATCTATTACAGAGCATATATCACTATCATTGTCAGGGTCGTCTTGGTCAATACAAACAGCATCAAAATCTTATGGTAAATCAAGTGAATGATAAAGAGAAAATCTTTCTGTGTCACCTCTTTTGTTTCGACATTCTCTCGGCAAAATGACCTTTGTGTTAAACCAGCTGGTAACTTCTGTCTAACTTATCTTATACTAGATTGGTATAAAACTTTAATTTATCAATATAAGATAAATTAAAGTTTTCATATAAGACTTAGAAAGACATCTTGTCTTGACACAACTTGTACAAGTAAGATAGTCACAAAATCTTACCCATCTATTTCTACTTAACTTACAAGATGTGGTAAGTTTATTCTAGAAATTAATTTCGGCTTCAGAATCTATCTTGAGGGTAAACTCTTTTTTATCGATAATAAAGATTTTAAACTTTTCTAAACTACATATTCAGACCATAATTTCTGCGTCTATCTGTGAGATTGTTGTCTTGTACTTTCCTGAAGCATATCTGGCAATCTTTTCTATAGACATAAAAGAAGTATTTCAAATTTTCTATGGACAAACAAAGGAGTGTGTGTGTGTAGATATGTGTGTGTGTGTGTATGAAGTGTCTTAAGTACACAACAAACAAAGGAGTGTAAACCTAGGTATGCAAAAAAATAAAGACAAATAATAAGGATCCATGATTATTTATTGTTAGTGAATTTGAAGGACCAAAGCAGCAAATATAGGAAATGAAGTTGAAGATAGCATAAACCATACGTAGCTTGATGCTGCCTCTCTTAGGTGGCACCACCTTCTTCTTGGTCTTCATCTTCTGCTCATCTTCGTTAGCAAAACCTCTCAACCTTGCGTCATCCAATATTGGTGATGCGCTCATCATCACTCAAATGTTATAAAATTTGAGTATAACAATGGTTTGTGTTTGTAGTGTGTGTTGTGGGGGGTAGAGTTTAATCGGTCGATCTTTGAAGGGCTAGGGCCTAAGAGAGCGGCCCTTTTAAATGCTGGGTAAAGAAAACATATGTTTTTCAAGATTTGACTTGACGATGCGGCCAAGTCGGGCCCTACGGGAAGCTTTTTTTTTTTTTTTTTTTTTTTTTTATTATAAAAAAATAACTATTTTTTCTACATTTTTAAAACAAATATGATTACTAAATTACAACAATTAAAGTTCTAATTTATTAAATCAGATTAAATCATCTTGTTGCTCCTCAATTAATGTCTTTGCACAATAAGGGTTGGAACAATAGTCTACAAAAGTACAAATGGTGCGGGAAATATTTCCGTCACGGGTTTAAAAGTCAATATGGTTATCCCATCAAAGAATTCTTATAGCAAAATCAAGTAACACCAGGAATTACTTCTGTACAAGTGCTTTTTTGTTGCACTCTTTAAGATATGCGGCACAGTCCTTTTATTATCATGTTTTGTGAAGCCTCTTTTAGATTCATCATCAAACATAAACAATGCCGGGCAGGAAATCATGATAATGCTTTCTGATTCTTCTGTTATTAATATTAGGGTCTTTCTAAAGTCTGTATTTTATAATTTCTTAAGATATCACTTTAGCATTTTAACAATTGCTAAATGTATTCCTTTAATATAATTTTGTATTTTTATTATTAAAAAAAAAAAAAAAAAAAAAAGCAAAACAAGTTGACTCGTATTGTTCATAATAAGATACTATGTGTGTCTTTAACTTTGTAAAGAGGGCATGGACAAGAAAGCCGGGAAAAAATCATGATATATGGGACACAAATTGACACTTTCAAGACGCTAATGGAAAAGAAACCGATCCACGACAAGAAATCACATTCACGTGTTGTTCAATCCCAAGAAATTAACGAAATGGCGAGATTCACCATGAACACATTTAAATATATATATATATATATAGATTCAAACAAGTCACTTCATAGATAGTCTAATACTCTCTAGTCGTAGGAGTAGCTATTGATTAGGAGTGTTAGACGCAATGTTATTACTTGGGGTTTTTTATTAAGATTTCATAGATTTCAAACTCCCATATCATTTAGTGAGAAATGATAGCCATTGGACAATTTTTTTTAGGAGAACTGAGTTCATTCATATTCATTAACCAGTCCATTTTTATAAAAATACCAAAAATAATAGTCTAGAATTTAATTATTAAATTGCATTATTCTTTTAGTTATTAATTTGAAAAATCAAAACCCCATCTCCCCTTAATTTGCATGGCATTTAGACTACTTAGAATCAATAAAAGCCTCATCGAGTAGAGAGAACGATCCTAAGTTTTCTTATACAGTTCTTTCTTGTTAGCCTAATAGCATTCTTGATGACCACTTCTAGCAGATTTTGTGGAAGCTCCATTTCATAATGGTCTGCCATCAAGTGACATACTAACTCGACATCACCTCTTCCACCTCAAACCCAATGTTTGTTTGATGTTGATACAAAAGAAGACTCTCTGTAATCTCTTTATAACTTGTTCATTAACTAAAAGTATGTGGTATGACTGTCTTAACATGTCAATGTTCCTACTTCTAACTTTCCGTATTTCAAGGATTGGGTTGAAGATATTTTCCTCAATCTTTGTAAGTATAACCTGATGCATTTGATTTATCAGATGATATGTCTCTCCCACACTTCCTAATGCTTTTTGATTATTCTGTTATTAATATTAGGGTGTTTCAAAAGTCTGTGTTTTATAATTTTTCAAGATCTCACTTTAGCATTTTAACTACTGCCAATTGTATTTCTTTGATATATTTTTTTTCTTTTTGATAGGGCAAAATATAGAGCCTAGGACTCCGCAGGTACATGGGCCGAATCAAGTAATAAACAATGAGTAAGATATCGTTCTCACGAGGCCTTGGAACCAATAATACTGTTGAACAATCACTTTTGCTTAAGTTGAGTGAACACAATTTCGATAAAAGCTAACTAAAAGAAAAGGAAAGAAAATAAATAAATAAATCTAACTCTAAGTAAGATTAAGGATAAGGGCGGTTCTAGATGGATAAGGGCGATGCTAGATCTTATCCTGTGGACTTGGATTATTATAGCTTTGGTTAATTCTTAGTGTCTATTTTCTCCATTTAATTTCCTTTAAAGTTATATTTGCTAGTCTATGACTCCTATTTACCCAATAGTGTCTTTCAATTCACTAAAAGTCGTTCCAATTATTTTAAACCCTAATGTGTTAGGCGCTAAGTACTTAATTGGATTAATTTAAGTATAAGCCTTATAAGAATTTGTAAGGCTGGTAGGTAAATGTATACCTTACAAGTAAATTAAGTCAGAAAACTTAATCATATACAATTTAATTGAAGGTCTAATCTAAATTCCCTATGTCTAAGCTCCTTTACTTGAAGGTCCCTTACCCCCCCCCCCCCAACACACACACACAAAATTTAATCAAATATATCTACGAATCTACAGTTATTTAATTATAGAGTAAAATACTTTAAACTCCCTTGTGTTTTGCCTTGATTACATGAACCTTCCATCTATTTTGAAAACATACAATTAAGTCTAAAACGTTAACATCATTAGGGATTTTTATTTTTAATTAAAATTTATATTAAAATAATAGGACACCAAGGGGTCGTTTGGTATGAGGAAGATTTGAGGAGAGAAAGAAAGGGAAGCAAAGACTTTGAGGGATGATGGAAGATGAATTGTTTGGTAGGAAGAAAAATGAAAGGGTGACGGTGAGAAAGAATAAGGTAATATATATTTTACCCTCAAAAGTAATTAATTCAAAATAAAAACGAAAAAAAGTATTTCTTTTTTCATAATTCAAATTTCATACGAATTTGCTTGCATCAAATTCAAATTTATGGGCCAAATTTGAATTTTATGATGGAGCATTGATTTGGTAAAAATAATAATTCATATTTGAATTTGTCTAACATATACTTTTATTAAATTTGAATTTGTCTAAAATATTCTCTTATCAAATTTAATTTTTTTTTCGCACAAATAGAAATTTAATCATATTTTCTTGCCTTATAGAAAATAAATATTTCATAAGGGGTACATATGCTTGAAAGCTTCACCGTTGAAAGAAAACTTGGGTTCCCATCAATTTTGGTGGGATCTTATCTTTCCGCCTTTTAAGGAATATTGGTGGACCAAGGTACTTGTTTTAATGGCAAGATTGGACGCTAAAAGTGTACAAAACAAGAAAACTTGTTCTTTTTCCCTTCTCTGGCCACCTCTTCCGTGTACCAAATAGGACCTAAGCGACACTTTCAAGATGCTAACGGAAAACAAACCGATCCACGACAAGAAATCACATTCATGTGTTGTTCAATCCCAAGAAATTAACGAAATGGCGGGATTCACCAAGAACAACGCCCTATATATATATGTTTATGTATATCTATGTTGCTTCAACTCGAATTTTCAAACAAGTCTCCTCATTCGTCAGTCTCACCAAATATGACTTCCTCCTTTTTTAAGATATTTGTCGCCCTCTCCATTGCCCTCTTGGTTTTACCTCCCAACGGTGAGTTTACCCTTCACCAAAGAATACCTGCCAGCCCGTTTTTACCATTATATCTTTTCAAACTTTTCACTATTGAAGCTTAACAATTTTGATATAAAAAAATTTCCATGGTCTCCGAATTAGAAAACCAAAAATGTTCATTTTATGTGTCAACGTGTTATCAAAAATTGCTTTTATTTGCTCTATATAACCACCTTAGTCTATTTAAATTAGGTAAATATGTCTTATATTAAGGACCGGATGGGTAATAAATAAGGTAGACAAAAAATTGAGGAGAATAATTTATTTTAGGTAAATATGTCTCATCAATCAACTCCTCCGTTGAGGAGAAGCTTCTCCTTATCCCGGTTGATTTATTTTATGTTTAGCTCTGTTAGTTTTCTACATTTGATTTTTTGTTTAGCGCTCATTCTTGTTTTCCTATTGAGAGGTTGTGCTCTGGCTTTGTTTTAATATATACTTCCTTGTTGGCAGGGACGGACCCAGAAATTTTAGTTACGGGGGGCGAAAATAAAAGAGGCTACCTTATAACTAAAAATACTTAAAATACAATAAAAGAATGCTACATTATGAATAAAAGATATAGAGAGCTATATACCTATGATAGTCTATTGTAAGTGTTTGTAGTCCCCATAATTTATGTTTTAAGAAAATAAATCTGAAGTGAAGTAAATTTATGTTAAAAAAAGAAAGAAAGAAGTGAAAGTACATTTATTTTGTTCTATGATGAAATATTAATTAAATAGACTTGGAAGTTTTATTTTTGAAAAAAATCGATGGACACAAAAATTTGACATGGTGAAAGTAATTTAAGAAATTAACTCGCGGGCTCTTAGATTATTATTATTTTGGCTAGAATACATAAAACCCCAACTTTAGGTTGGTTGCATATAACTCTCATGATGTTTAAAAATTTAAATTTAAATTTAACCTCTTTAACCTTTTAATTTTGACATTAAGCCAGTTGCTATTAATTTTCAATTCTAGAAGGGAAAAAATTCCATGGACCTCCTCTCCACTCTCAATCACATCTGTATGCTCCCACAACTTCGATATTCGTGCCAATGTCTCATTGAGATCAATGGCCCCAGCCTATTGATCCTGTGTCCGTCAGTGTGTGAATATATATGAAACCAAACCTACCTCAATCTCAAAGAATGTATATGCAAGCAATAAACACCATGTTTATATTTTTTTTTAAAAAAAAAAATTAGAGGGGGCGGGGGCCACCCCTAGCCCCCCCTTGTGTCCGTCCTTGCTTGTTGGCCAAAAAAAAAAAGAGAAGAAAAAAAGAATCCGATGAAGTATAAGCAAATTAAATATTATTTGTATTGTGCCTATAGTACCTATACGTCAAACCTTCTCACGTGCTTCTTCTTGTCACTTCAACTTTTCACGTGCCTCCCCATTATATCTGTTATAAATAAATAGTTAAATACTGCTCTTGTGAAATATTGAAATGAGAATAACGAATTGTACACACTTCATTGATTGTTTAAAGGTGTTTAAATAGTGCTAAAACATGCCTACCCTAGTGGAGAATATCATAACAATCATATCTCCATACTTTTTGTAGTAGTGAATCATGTTGAAGCAGCAGTGTGTGAGCGCCGTAGCAAGATATTTTCTGGATTTTGTGGGGACAATGCCGAATGTGATGCTACATGCTTAAGAGAAGGTGCTTTTCAGGGAAGTTGTCACGTTGATGGCATCGGAGAAGCTTGTTTTTGCTTCTTCAACTGTTAAATCTCAATCCCAATGGGGTAAAATGGAAGTAAAAAATAAAACATTCTCTGAATGTTTCTTATAATTTGGAATGGAGCATGTGTGACAGCTGTTTCTTATAAAATGGGACGGAGGGAGTAATAAATAGTGCTTCTGTCACTATACGAGCATTGAAATTTCCACTTTGTTGTCGCTATCAAATAAGTTAATAATAATAAGAACTACTACTTGTCTTAGTTTATGCGTCACTGTTTGATATTTCCGTGTGATAATCAAATCTTAATAATATAACTCATCTGAAGAGCAGTAGTCCGCTATATGTAAATCAATCTGTCAACTTACTTTTTCTTTTTTAAATCTATTGATATGGATTATATGTTTATACATATCTCATTTATTATATCAAACTGGACTCATAAGTATGACCAATTCTTTTTGTCTAAATGGATTTAGAAATAGGAACAGAGTGGTACGATATTTTGTCATTCTTTTTTTTTTTTGGCTTTTGAAGTACTCATCAAATTGGCTCAAATCAATTTGATGGTAATGAGAAGTGCCATCACTCTCTCCAACCTCTTCAAAGTTCAAACTAACTGTTTGGCTTGCTTCATCTGCACTCTCCATTTGATTATATATAAACAAGCAGAAAAGTTGGGAACTGCACCCAAACGAAACATTGAATCAGAAATTACACAAAAATGGTAATTTTTATTTATTTATTTTTTTCCTCAATATTACTTTGGTGATGAAGTTTTTTTAAACCTCACACTTCGGGGGTGAATTGCACTTTATTAATTTTTTTTGGCCAATAATTGCACTTTATTACTTAACTCTATATTTAATCGAAAACATGCATATCATGTAGACGTAAATTAATACCCTCCTTATAATTGGAACCGAAGGAATACAATTTTGGAGATTAATTAACACATTCTATATTCATAACATAACTCATGAACAGATACACATTTTCCGGGGATATATATATACACACACACACATTAAAGAAAAATTCTTCAAACCCGAATTAAATTGTTTCCTCCACTTGGTTTCCTCAGCTCCCAAAGAGCTCATTATAACTGCAAACGCAAAACCCTAAAAGTATGACAACAACCACGAGGAGGTGGGAAGCCTCGGTAATAGTACTACTTGTAGAAGATCAAGAGTAGTTGGCAAAATATATATATATATATATATATTTTTTTTAAAAAAAAAAAAGAAATAAAAAAGATCAGGAGTCCATTATTAATTCTTGAAACCAATAACTACTACTTATTTGGTGCGTCAAATTATAGTCTTCTATGGGAATTTCAAACTTCTGTTTCGAACATTATGTCGTCATTCGAAAATAAGAATCAGAAAAACAACATGTACTATATGCTGAAGCACGAAAGGACTTCGTTGATGTTCTTCTTAGCCTCCAAACATTGCCCTTAGGAACTGTTTCAACACTTGTAAGTGAAGATTGTACTGTACAGCCTAGCAGATTCTGCAGTACAACCTCGCTTCGTCGAAGTGTACAGAAACTGGACCCAAAGTATTTTTGTGCAAAAGGGGATAAAGAAGTGTTGCTGAATCCGAGAAGCCGAATGGATGATTATTACAAAAATATTGGTTGTTATCACTATGAAAACAAAAGCTTCTCAAAGGGCTTCAAGGGCTATCTTCGTGAAGCGACTTATTATATTGTTTCTGATGATTTTAGAGGGATGCCCAGTGAAGTAAATACAACCTTCTGGAGGCTAAGAAATTTCGGAGCGACTGTGTAACAGAGAGATCACTGTTAGCCCCACTCATAAGTTGAATTACTATCATATTATTGAAATATATGGAATTTTTAATAAATCCAAGGCAAATTGTAACGCCCCTAATTCCTAGGTCCATTATGATGTCCATTTATGTCCTAAATCTCTTATGAGACTAGTTGGTGTGTATTTATCATAGTGAAGGCGTTAACATATCAGAGTTAGTCACAATAGAGAGCATGCCTAACGTCTGGACGAATGAGTGACCCGATAACATATCTTGCCCGGACATATCTTTGGTTAATTTAATTTCCTAGAGGAATATAAACGTGATACAACTTAAAATTCGATAATAGTCAGGATTAATCCCGTTGGAGGATTTTAGTTATACAATGATCCAAAGTGTCAGTCGAATAGTTAGCGAATATAACCCAAAACAATAAAGTATAAAATTCAACTTAATTAAATCCCCTCCTTCGGGGTCTTCCTCAACTACTCCAGCTGCATAGCCTTGCTTCCTGATCCAGAGCATCTTCCTAGATCTTTAGGTGTGTCTGGGATTTAGTGATCAGATGAATCCCAGGGTAACGGTTAATCTCACATTCAAAGTGTAAAAACATACATGACAGATATTTTACATATTGCATAATAAAAGAAAGCATTCAGCAAACACACCGCTACCCGACTACATAGCACACAGCACATGCATTGTTAACGGTGAAAGCACTCGCAAGTGCTACGTGTCCCAGATACGAATCCTCAGCGCTAGGAAAAATAGGCATGCATCATTATCATATAAAACAATAATCCACATCCAGGTGAATAAAACACATAGACTCGAGCATACAAACCCGGCCAAGAATCCACAATACATGAACATACAAGGCATAGATGTAAAACACAAGGAATTTGAGATTAAGTTACCAACCTCAACTTCACGAATAAATAAAATCCCTGGATGTTAGAAAAACTCAAACTTCTTCAACGTCTTAAAGTAAGATCATTGTAACTATTAGTTTCCTTTCTATTCATTATTAACTAATAATACCCCCACTTTTATTAATTAATAACTCCTTTTATTAATTATTAATAATTCCCCCTTTTTATTTATTATTTATTCCTCATTTAATAATAATATTATTATTTATTACTATTTATTTATTTTATTATTATTTTATTTATTTTACTATTTATTATTATTTTTCTTAATTATTTTAAACTTTCAGGGGTTATCCTAACACTTTAAATTAGGAGTTTAATAAATACAACACTACGTAAAATAAGCTTTGTGTGTGTGAGTGTATTCACTATAACTTGACAGTAAGTTTTTCTTTATTTCCTAAAGGTTCATGCGCATGGCTATATATATTCAACACAATAAAGTTTCCTAATGGTAGGTTTCAATAATTCAATCAGAGGTGTCAACGCTTCCCTGATAGTAACAATCTCACCACGTGATCTATGCTTATTGCAATATATATATATATATCTAAGGCATCAACTTTTGACAGCATCTTCTCGGTGATATATATAATTATATACCTATACACTAACACATGATTTCATTTTATTTCCCAACCATATAGATATGACAAGTAATGTTTCCTAATAACTTCCACCTCCAGCGATATAGATACATAAAAACTATGACGACAACATTCCTATTCTTTTCTCATGCAGTAACGTTTTCTTGTGTTCTTCATAAGGCAGCGACACTGATGTTTATATATATGCTCATAGTAGGTTTTTGTTTCGGTTTCCTTTCGTTTCTTCTTATATGTGCATCGTTAATGTGTGTGTATAAACTCAGTTTTTTTTTTTCTTTTCTTTTTCTAAGTGTGCAGCAAAAATGCATCAGCATATTCCCTCTTATTCATAAGTGTGTAGCGACATACCTATAGAGCAGCCAATCTTCGGGTTCCTTGGTTAGTTCTCAGATCCTACTCCCACGTCCCTACTCTCTTTCTCCTTCTCGGCCTGCTCTGTTTTTTTCCTGATTTTTGAGCTGAGACCACGTTCTTCTCTCTCTCGTTGTGGCTCGGTCTGCCTCTCGTTCTCAAACTCGTTCCCTGTTCAGTTCCCACTCTCTGCTCTGCCTCTTCTTCTCTTCGCTGAATGAATGCGAATGAGGAGAGAAATATATAAGGACCTAGGGGTGGTCAAACCGAGAAAGATGGTGAACAGAGGGAGTATGGTGTGATCTTTTGTTGGGTCTCGAGGAGCATGGAGTTGTTCTGCTGTGACGTGAGGAGATATGGTATGATCTGCTGATACGTGTTCAGTCCTTTTTTTTTTTTTTTTTGCTGTGATTTTCCCTCTGTTCTGCGTTTTCGTGTTTTGACTGAATGGTTAATAGATACATAGACTCTACTTAGGTTTAGTTAATCATGTTGTTTGGGCCAAATGAATGCAGTTGAGGCATAGAGCTCCTAATATGTGTGTGTGGGCCGAATGGTTTGGGTTTGTTTTATTTTGTTGCTTTCACGTGTTGAGCCAAGTGTCTGCAGGAAAGGGCTAATGGATTAATGAATATGGTTGTTATGCGTTGGCCCAAATTCATTTTACAATTTGTGGTGGCAAAATTACTATTTTACCCCATCTTTATTAAATAAATTCTCAAAGTATATGATTTACAATTTTTCCTTGAATTTATTCTTTTCCCAAAAATTCAAGGAAAATAGGCCTTACATTCTAATAATTATTTTCATAATTATTTTAAGGCAAATTTCACAATTCAATTTCCCATATAATATTCAAATTTCAAATCCCAAAATTTGGGATGTTACACAAATGATATTTTTTTCCATCTAATTGGCTAATAAGGGATTATTGTTGTGAAGTGGCATGTGAAGGTATCAGATAATTCAAAAACCTATACACATGGCACAAATAGAAAGATTAACAACAAAAATATCTTTGCCTTTGAAAATGACATATACACATGGCAAGGTAAAGATGATTATTAGCAAAAAAAGTATTTGACTTTGGACATAATAGCTTTATTGATGCTATTATAAATGGACACATGGAAGGTGAGCAATTTAAGGAAGAGACACCAGATCACCAAGTGTCTAAATAATATTTAAAGAAAATTGTTGAGGACACGTGTACACAATTAATTAATTAAAGGGGACACCTAAGCTACCAAGGTGTCAACATAATATCTAAAGAGGAATGGATAGGGACACTTGTGCAAATTTTGCCACCTAATCCAGGTAGTAATCTTAATCCTCATATACTGTTTATGTCTTTGTATGTATATTTTACCATGAATATGCATGCATTCGGTTGTTAATGTTTTGCCAAGCGCTTTGGTACTGGAACCCGCTGTGTGCGACTAGGGCCTTGCTGTGCCCTGCAATCTATGCTATGTGCTATAGAGACTGATTGTTCCGGATTAGGCTTTGTGCCTCACTATGTGTGACCTACTGAATGTTTTACGGTTTGTGCTTATGGTTTTCTTACATGCTTTGATTATACTTTGTATATGAGATTAACAGTTACTCTGGGATCCTTCGGGATTCCGGCCTACATTGCTATCTGTATATGGTACAGTTTATTTGATGTATCTCCCAGACGAATATCAGCAAATGGAGGTATTGGACCAGTTCCAGATTATTCGAAGAATTGTTGTAGAGATTTTATGTAATTATATTTTAACCAAGGTTTGTAATTTATTATTAGTGTACTACGCCCAAACCGTTGTACCACTACGACTGCGCTATATTGCTCGATATGTGATATTATTACAAAAGTGTAACAGTTGGATTTAATAAATAAGAGGTATCACACTACCCGCCACCTGTGAAGGCGAGGCCGGTAGGGGTGTAACAATTATGTTAGGTTTGGTGAACGCCGCACGAGATCTGAGACCTGGGACCTGCATCCGGATCCTCTCGTCACTTTCGTCTAAGTTGCCAGCGACTTTCACCTCTTCATTCACCATCGTCGGCGACCACGCCAACAACCTAACCACCGTCACCTCTTCCTTCTGTCGACCCTCTAACAATGCGCCATGAAACAGAGACAAAGATCTGCAAGAACAAAGAGCAACCATCCTTCCACCACCGTCCTTCACCGTCGACTCCACCGTCTGCCACCATCTTGGCCGGCGAACTTCTTCCAGATTCACACCTCACCATTCTCATCGTCAGACCACCTCTTCCATTTTCCATATTTTCCAGCGACCTTAACCATCTCGAACATCCACCAGTTAAGCTTCTCTCTGATTTTCTTTGGTGATTTCAGTTATGCAGTTTGTGTGGATTTTTCCAATGAACGTTTGTGGCTGATTCCTTTGCTTCTTGGTGGTGGAGATTCATTCTTGAGCTCAATGAACTACATAGAGGAGTTTTTCTATCATTTCATTAATCTAGAGTTATATATTTGGATTGCCTAGTTTTAGGAATTATTGTATATGATTCTAGAACTGAGATTGATATTTATTGCCTAGTTGAGATTGGATTTTGTAGTGTGAACAATATACATGTTTTAATTTCTTGTGGTTGTAATGAGATTATATTAATTAGCGTGTTATTATCTAATTAATGTGGTTGATTTGTGCCCTTTGAGGGACTATTTACTACTCAATTTCAAGAAGACTCATGCATGTTGTATTATTCCAATCTTAATTGCACATTAAGTGGTTTTAAACAATATCTCAAGTAGGAGTAGTTAGCTATGCTTGTAGGAGCTACTATTAATTGGGAATATTGGACTCAAGTGGTATCTTGAGGTTTTTCTTATTAGAACTTAATGAAGTTTAACTCTCATAATCTTTTTGAGCAACGATAGTCATATCTTCATTACCAAGAGCATCCATCATTCATATTTTCAATTCCATATCATACCATTCCATTCACTAATTCACCATTTTTATGAAAAAGAAAAATACCAAAAACAATAGTTAGCATTCCATTAAATTGCATTCATATTTTTAGTTTATTAATTTGAGAAGAGATAACGATCATAGGTTTTCCTATACGCAATCCTTGGTTAATTTTTGATTGTGGACCTCAAGGCTAAAGACAAAAAAGGCCTCAATCAATATGCGGCAGATTTGTAATTTGATCGCAAATTTTCGAAAATAGCGATGGAATTTGCGACAGATTTACCATAGGAATCAATAAAAGTCTTATCAAGAATGAAAAATGATCCTAAATTTTCTTATACGCAATCCTTAGTACTTTTTTATTGTGAACTCCAAGGTTAACGTACAAAAAGGTCATCATCAAATACTATGACCATCTTTTGACAAGAAAAAGCCCTTTTATAGGCACAGCGCTTTGGTTGCCAATGCACATGCAGTGAGTTTGGATTCTTTTCCAAGTGAGATCATTGCAAACTTTTCCACTTCCACATTAAAAAGCCACGCAGTTCTTTATTGTAAGCCTAATAGCATTCTTGATGACCACTTCACGGTTGTTTTTGTGGAAGCTCCGTTTCCTAATGGTCTGCCATCAAGTGGCATACTAACTCGACATCACCTTTTGCAACTCAAACCCAATGTATGTTTGGTTCTTCACTACTACAAAAAAGGGATATTACTCCCTAAAGGACATCCTTATTTTTTTTAAAAAAAAGTAAAAAGTGAATGTGGTGTCATTCTCGTAATTATTTGCTTGAATTTTGAGACTTAGACGTCCTAAATCATATTTGGCACATTTTGGAAAAAAATTTGGCATTGGGGGAAATATTTGAGAATTTCTGGCGTCCTAAATGAATTTTTGGTTCGTCTAAAATTTATTTGGTGTTTTTAGGGAAATGTTTTGGCGACGGGGGAATTTTTGAGAATTTTTGGTGTCCTAAATTAAATTTGGGACACCTAAAATATCTTGCTTTTGGCGTCCCGAATTTAATTTGGAATGCCAAAAATACTAGTTTTAGCATCTCAAATTAAATTTAGGACGCCAAAATTGAACCTAGCACCACGTGTTCACTTTTTTTTCCTCTCAACTCACACAAACACGGAGAAACCCAACTCCTTCACTTTTTTTTTTTCTCTTAGCTCACACAAACATGGAGAAACCCGACCCCCAAAACACTTTCAATGCTTCAAGTGCTCATCTCTCGGCTTTCTAGTTCTCTCGAGATCTCTCTTCGTTGGCTTTGTCACGACGACGAGACATTGAAGGAGAAGGCGATGTAGGCATCGAAGGCAATCTGGGATGACGGTGGTGGACGATTTTCTTGCACGGCGGTTTGAGTACGTTCTTTGCTTGATTTGGTGATTACGGTTTACTTGATTTGCAACGGCGATTTGGTTTTCTTGCAAGGCGGTTATTTTTTTCCTTGATTCGGCTTCTAAATGAAAGTTTGGGGATGTTCTAGGTTTCTAGAATTTGTAGATCTGAAAACAGATCTATTCCAGCACCGTCTTCCCTCTAACGACGAGTTCAAGTCTCAGATCTTCGATCTCCCTCATCGACGGTGATTGACGAACCAAGATCAGTGGACCCTTTTTTTTACGATGCTATGACTTTATAATGTAACACCCCAATTTTTAAAAGAGGAATAAAAAAATTTCATCATAGTAGAGCATCGGAGCAAGTAAAGAAGTGAGAAAGCGATATATTGTAACATCTCATTTTCAAAAGCGATAAATTTTTTTTTCATATATCATCGAGTAGAGCATCGGAGCGATTAAATAACGATACTTTTATTCAAAATGCCGTAAGTCGGCTGATTACGAAGCGGTACATCATACCGGGTGTTTTCAAGAGTAATAACAACGAAGAAATCTTGGCTGGTCTGTGCGGCTGCTTGCCTTCTCCTCGGTCCTCGGTTCTCCGAACCCGACGCTATGTTAAGAGGCGAGGTTCAATGCCAATTGAACCTCGGGTAACGGTTAACCTCATGCTTAAATATGACGGTATATACATACATGAGATATTCATGGCAGCAACAATCAATACAACGACCCATAACGGATGTATGATTAGAAATACATAACCACGTATGTAAGATAATAACCACGTATGTAACATAACCACGTATGCTACAACAATATTTAGAACATAACCCGTATGTGACATAACCATGTATGTAAGTCTTAGTCGATGAACACAACAATCATATATGATCATACAATAAGCATTAGAGCTAGTGTTACGGTACGCGAACGTACCTTCGTTGATGGTACTTCGGTACGTTTTACGAAAAACGGTATTTTTGACAGCGGCCCGACAGCGGCACAACAGCGGTACGACAGCGGTACGATTATCACAGATATCCTATAAGGATAATATTTATCAACACTTAGCATCATAACAGGCATTTTAGATAAAAATTACCATTTTGCCCCTGACTCCCCTATTCGGCGGAATTTCGCCAGAGCTTTGTTATTTTGACTCTAATCTTCCAAAATTTTGTCATAACTCTTTCCCCAACATATTTTTCGAAATATATATCATATTTAACCCAAAAACATGATATCTACAATATATTGGAAGATTAAAGATCAAAACAACATTCCTACTATAACTACCGAACAAAACACCAAAGCTTAAGACTAGGGACCGAAGAACTTACCCAGGAATTTGCTACAACTTTCTCAGAGCTCTTCCTTCTCTCTAACCTCTCTCTATTTCGAAAATAGCTCAAGGATTTGGTGTGAAGAAATGAAATGGATTGAAGGGCTATTTATAGGAAATTTTGAGACACTATTCATGCTTTTTCGGATCGGATTTCGGCCACCGTCGGATCTAGGGTTTTTGCAAGGCTCAATCTTGGCCCTCCATGTGTGTGTGCTGACCTCACTTGCCACTAAAGTCAACAAATTGAGGTCATCAATGATGTCATCCCCTCTTGCTTTATGGTCTTGTACCGATAAAGCTCCCTGTTCGGTGTCCTAAACGCGTAATCTTATAAAATCTCAAAAATACAACAACACAGCGCTGAAGGTCTACTCTTCCTCTTTCAAAATACCTGGGTTAACTAAATTTTTGATCTCGTTACGAGTATTCCGTGTAGTCTCAAAATAATGGCGAAGATTTTCGGATAAACGCCATCGATTACGGAAATAACTTCCGATAGCACCAACTTAACGGATAAAAATTCACAATTAGTAAATGACTAATTAAGGTTTATAATATGTCCTAGATATTTTGATTATAATAATAATATATATGGTAAAGAGCCGAGGACATTTGACCTAAGAAACTTTGTTCATGGTTTTTCACAACGGTCTTGTTTTCTATAGGTTCTCATTTCTACTATCTTTCTCCAAGATTACGCCTTTTCTTTGTTCATCCCGTCTCTTAATCACTCCGCCGGTTTTGGAAATGACTTATCATATATAGAGAGATAGCCCGCTCCGGGATAAAATTATACTTGTTTATAATAAGTCCCGATGTTAAAGACTTAGTTCACCTATTTTGAGATAGGATTTATTTTTATCTTACAACTATTGCGCTTATGTGTTGATTGACATTGGTATTTTATGTCCTATGTAAAATATTAAAAATCATGGGGTCACTTATGATCCCAAAATAATATTTAATTTTGCCTCATTATTTTCCAAGGAAAATACTCCCATAAATTCCTAAAATTAGAGACAACATACTTTCTAATTTTTAATAAATATTTTATTGCCTCTTGGGATTTATCATAATATTTTCGAGCCATTTCGCCCCATAAATGCATTTTAGGGATTTTTAGCTCTTTATCTCTTATAATTTCCATAGAAATTACCTTAGAAAATAAGATAATTATAACTTATTATTTGATACCACATATTCACCTATTTCCAATAGGTATTATTTACTAAAATATGATACTTATCATAAATACGATTTTTAGGGTATTACATATATCATTAATTGTGGCGTATACGTACATTCATAAAGAACGGTACATTTATCGGGTATTATAACGGTACATATCCTAAAAATCTTCGGTCGGGTCTTCACGCATGCTGTTTACTCTGCTTACCCTTGTCTTCGGTCCTCGGTTCTCCGGACCCTGAAGCTATGGTAAGAGCTGAGGTCCAATGCCCATCGGACCTCAGGTAACGGTTAACGATCGATATAAACAATATATGTATGACAGATATTCATGACATTACAGCAATAATCAATACAAAAGCCCATAACCGATGTATGATCAATTAATAACAGTACAATCACATGTAAAGTTAACTAGTCTGCACCACCCGTGCCACGAGAGCATGTCGTGTCCTCGCGCTAGGAAAACTTAACGGTATTATCAAAACCATAACCCATGTAAAGCTGAATGTGTATATAGTGATCTAAGCCCCACAAACTTAGTCACGGTGCATGTCCAAGACAGAGTCCCGTCCAGGACTTTATGAAAGTATCTATCACATATACGTATACAATAAGCATCAGAGTTAGTGTTACAGTACGCGTCAGTACCTTAGCCCGTTCGGATGGTGGTACGCTTGTCTATTTGGTACGTCCTTTGATATTTCCGGATAACCTATAACAGTATTACCGCGTTACTACCTTGTAAATAATATCTTAAGAGATATTTTAGCCTCTACCGACCTTTCTATCCCTGGTGGATTTGTTATTTCAATTATATCCCTTTATTTTCTCAAAAATGCTGATTCAGCATCTCAGGGTAGAATTTTCGCTAACTTTGAAAATTCATAATTAATTCCTAAAATATTGAAACGAGGATCCGTAAAATTCCCCGGAATCCTTAAGATATCTAGTTTTGTGGACAAATATCTATTTTTTCCCAGAACTTAAAAACAATTCCCAGTTTTCACGTGTTCATACCTTGCCCAGAAAATTTCCAGAAAACGTAGCCTATCTTTAAGAATTTTTATCTCCTTGCACAAAATTCAAAATGACACACTCTAGGTATATTTGAAAAGCCCTATGTGTCTACTTTAACCATGACAATGTTCAGAATTTTAGAACTTCATCTTCAACATAAAATCATAGCCTCTTTCGGAATCAAAGAACTTCTAACCGAAGAAATTTCGCGAAACTTCGTTACTTTGATGTTTCTCTTTCAAAAATTTTGCTATATCACTTCTTCCATCCTTTTTTTGAAATGAAGCCATTTTTAACCATAAAAAAATAAAAAATAAAATTACTCTAGCATATTTAAGATCAAAGCAAAATCTACCTATGAATTTAAAAGCTTAAAACTCAAGAACTCACCTTGCAAATGCTCTAACTCCTTCAAGCTACTTCCCACTCATCCTCACTACTCTCTAATTTCAGATTGCTCTTGCTTGTTTTGGTGTGAAAATGAAGTGATCCCAAGCCTCCTATTTATAGGAGAAAATTGGGGACACAAATGGAAATTAATTTGCTCAAGTTTCATCTTAACCTTTGGATGGAAAGTAGCTTTATCAAACTAAATCCCACCCCATCAAATGCATGCCGACATGATCACCTCTCACAAGCATTTCATGTGCCTTTTAATTAATTAATTGATTTGATTATTTCATTGAAAAGTAAAAGAAACCCTATGCTTTGCCGACATGCATTCACCAATCAACTAATGTCTTTGTCCTTTTAATTATTCAATACCTTGTATTTCTCAAAGATTAATTATTTCATAAAAGAAAAGGAACAAACTCCTATCCATAGTACCTGTTGGCCGACATTTCCTTTTAGTTATTTAATATGCTTTTGGTTTGCAAAATATCCCATGTTTTAGGCTTTCTAATTGGCTAGTTGATAGTTTGACTTTTCAAAACTTTAACTTTATGCTTTATTGGGATAGGTTATTCGCCTACTCTTATTTTACCTACTTTTACCTACCCTTCTTAATACCATTAGATTATAATCTCATCCAACGGTGGAGATTTGAGACATAAAATAAATCCTTTCACGTTCCTCACTCCCACACCTCCTCCCCCTTTATTTCTTCCGCTCTCTCCCCACGGCTCGCCCGATCGTATGGAAATATGTAGTGATAACTAAGATAAAGAGCAACATTGAAGGATGTAAGGCAAAAGTGCGAAAGAAGCCGCAAATAAAGAACAAAGCTAGCACAAGAACAATTTCATTCTTTTTTTAATTCATATAATATGATCATTCGTAGTCGCTTCGACTTCGAATATGATGTTTCCTGGTATACTCAAATAAAAAATCAACACCACCTCCACCGAACGTACTTCATTTGTTCCCCTCAATCGAAATCTTTCTTCTTTTTCTTTGATTTTGTTCACACGTTTTTTCCCCTCGCAAGATTTGTGTTTTTCTTACTCTCACCTCCTTCACAATCAAGAATTTGATTCTTGTATAGCGATTTGGGTGGTTTACGCTTGTGATTGGAACCAATTTTTTCTGGATTCTGTATTGGTAGTTCTTTCTCAGTAATTCGGAACTGATTCCATGGCGGCTGGGACGGTGGCGACTGCAGCCGGAGCGGCGGTGATACTTTCCTATTTATTGAGTAGAAGATTGGAGAGGAAGGGCTGAAGGCAGACGAGTTTCTTGATGGGGATTTATCGAGATCCGTGCGGAGGAGAGCGCGAAGAGAAAGAGAGAAAGGGAGGGGTAAAGGGTTTATTTTATCCCTCAAATCTTCATCGTTGGATGATCTAATGGTATTGGGAGGGGTAGGTAAAGGTAGACAAAATAAGAGTAGGTAGAATAACATATCTCATGCTTTATTATATGATATATTCCCTTCCCTTTCATTTTGTGTACCGACATATGCTTCCTCTTTTAGCTCTTTTATGGTTTTTTTAAATAGCAATAACTTATTGTTTATTATAAGCATATCCTGATAGTAATATAATAACTCCTATTCAAAAGCTTCCATGTATATGGCGCCATTTATGCTGACTTTAGGGGAATGATGATTTAATTTTTGTTATTATCCCTAATATAGTGTTTTAGATATTATTAGGCCTAATTGTCAAAGTATGATTGGTTACTATATTAATTATGATCATTAGAAATCCCCTTTATGCTAATCTTGGGTTTTTATTAGCCTTTGATCACTAATTAATCTCGTATATTTCTTAATTATGCCTTTTTAATTTACATAAATATTTTAATCTTTGCAAATTTAATTGCCCATTAGTTGTTGATAATTTTCTTTAATTGGAATAAGTATTTCCATGACATTTTATTGTCTCTTATGATTAAATTAAGATTATACTTAATTATGATACTTTATGGTATTTTATGATCCCTAGTAGAATTTAGAAAATTTAACCATTGGTTACCTTAATTCTAAAGAGAAATTACCTAGAAAATAAAATAAACATATCACAAAATTTGAGACCACATATTCACCTATTTTAAATAGGTATTATTTATCAAAATATTGTATTTAAGATAATAATTTTTGGGTATTACATATAATATCTCACTTGACACCTCACGAACAATTACTAGTATGTCTATGAGATAGATTGATGGTTACTAATATTTTTCAGGTAATAGTTCTCATGCGGGTCTATCAAGAAAGATTTCGGAAGTTTAAGCTACTTTTGCTAATAGTAGTGCTTTAATCTTTTTTTAGTATATGTTGGATTATTGTATATTGTCACTTAGAACTAATTTTGCATACTCTAATTTATTTGAATATTTTGATAAAGGATGAAGCATAATTTAGTAAAGAGTTAGGGCCTTGTGAAGTCCAAAGCTTAACTATGTGCAAGATAATGTCTTGACGAATGATTTAGTCAAACCCTTAATAATTAGTTATGATTTTGAGAAAATGGCGGATGTTACATTTTATGCTCACCCAATGATATTCTTAATAAATTCAATTTATACTATGATAGAGTTTATCTTGAATAGTATTGAAGTACTTTGAGTTGTTTAATAATCATCACCCTCATAATGCTGCACAAATCTTTTAAGTCAAAGTTATTGTTTTTAACATTCTTTAATATATTTTAACAACACTTTAACTTAATATGGATAATATTTAAAGGAACCCTCTTTTGGCTAATTGAAGTTAAAGCGAAGGAATTTTTCTTGGCTAAAGTAGTAAATGAAGGAATGAGTTAAGTAAAGAAAACGAAGCATTGATCCGCGCCATGTTATACGTGGTCGTGATATTATTAGTACAGTACTTCCCCACATCCTGTAAGAAAAACAAAAACAAAAACAAACTCACTTATTATAAGTGTCACATAATACCTATTTTCAACAAAAGAATATGTGGTCTCAAATTTTGTATTATATTTATTTTATTTCTAGGAAATTTTTCCTAGAATTAGAAGGACCAAAGACTAAATCTCTTAAATCCTATTAGGGATCATAAAATATCCTAAGATTATCATAATTAAGTATAATCTTAATTATGTCATAAAGGGCAATTAAATGTCATCTAAATGCCTAAATCAATTAGAGGAAATTAGCAACAATTATTAGGCAATTAAATTTGCAATAATTGGGATATTTTTGTAATTTTCAATATTAATTAATAATTAATTTAAAAAGGGCAAAATTAAGAATATATCAACTTCATTAATATCCAAAGGATATGTAAAGGCCTAAATTAATTACATGTTTAAAAGCTAAATCCAAAGTAATAATCAAAGAACCAATAAGGGGCTAAGGTGTGGTTTGTGAGAGACCATAAAACATAACTCAAGAGTGTGAGAGGAGAGAGTGCCACGGTTATACATGATAGAGGGAGAAGAAAAGTTGTAAAAAAAATCTAGATATTTACTAAAGCAATGTCTTAATCAAAGTTATGGCAAGAAGACTTTTGTGGTAAAATGAGGTAAGCATATGTAAGTAATGTGTAATTAATAAATGGTAAGATAAAAACCATTAGGATGAATTCGAGACACAAGTAAATGAGAACCTATACAAAATAAATTGTATCTTGAAAACCATTGATCATAGAACAAATATAAGCGAGATATTATGAACAAGCACAATTTAAGCTTGAACTTGGTTATCTCCAAAGTGATTTTCACAAACTTTTGAGATTCATACTTAAGTGATTTAAAAGTTTAAAAAGACCTTAAATCAAGTCATAAAATGTTGATTAGAAAAGTGGAAATGGATCTTGAATAAAAACACCAACTTACTCCCAACTAAATAAGCATTTGGGGTAACTAAAATTGAAACAAACTATCTAAAGAAGGGAGGAGAGGAGGTGGCAGTTTCTATAGGTTAATGGGTGAGATTAAATTTCTTAACTAAGTTAAAATCCAAGGGTTAAAATTGATTAGAAGATGTTAGGTAGTTAACCCAACTTTTGCTATAAATAGAAGGCAAGAGTCTTCATAATTTCTCACCAATTCACAAAGCAAGAACAAGCTTATAGTAGAAGAAATATAGAGAGAAAGTGAGAGTGAGAAGCTTTGGGAAGGAAGGAGCAAAGTTCTAGGTAAGTTCTTGAGCTCTAGCTTTGTGATTTATAGCTTAAATGTTGTTTTGATTCATAATCTTTCAATTATAGTTTTATTTTCATGTTTTTATGGTTATAATTTGCTTTATTTTGAAAAAAATGATGAAGAAAAAGTTATAGCAAAATTTTTGGAAGATTATGGTCAAAGTATCGAAGCTCGCGAAAATTTGTCGGTTAGCGCTTTACGAAAGCTATTATAAAAACGCTGGTATCTTATGTTGAAGATGCTATGCCAAAATTCTGAGAAAATTCATGTTCAAATTAGACATATATAGCTTTCCAAATATACCTATAGCATGTCATTTTGAGTTTTTTTGCTAGGAGGTAGAGATTCTACAAAATGGGCTACGAAATTCTGGAAAATTCTGAGCAGAGGATGAAAATACGAAAACTGGGAATTGTTCATAAAATCTGGGCAATAACCAATATTTTTTATTAAAATTAGACATCTTAAGGATTCCGAGGAATTTTACGGATCCTCGTTTCTAGTTTTTTGGAATTAGTTATGATTTTTCAAAGATAGGAGAAAAATCAGCCTATATGCTGCCAAAGTAGCGTTTTTACGAAAATAAGATGAAATAAATTGGAAATAATTAATCCAGGGGTAAAAGGGTCATATATAGCCAAAATATCTCTTGAGATAATATTTATGAATTAATAGAGGCGATATTACCTTTATAGGATATCTGCGATCGCCTTCCAAACTTGTCAAAACGTCACAAAACATCAACGAAGGTGCGTTCGCGTCTTCGTAACACTAACTCGATGCTTATTGAATGCTTATATGTGATAGACGATAACTTTACATCTGCTGTGTGTTTACGTACTATTGGGATACATTAGCTGTGTGCTTACGTACTATTGGGATACATCTGCTGTGTGCTTATGTACTATTGGGATACATCTGCTGTGTGCTCATGTATCTTGTTGGGATACATCTGCTTGTGTGCTTATGTATTGATTGTTGCTGAAATCTTGTGAATATTTGTCATACATATACCGTCATATTTAAGCATTAGGTTAACCGTTACCTGAGATCCGATGGGCATTGGACCTCAGCTCTTAATATAGCCTCAGGATCGAGGACAAGGGAAAGCAGCACCAGTGAAAACCCGGCCGGAGAATTTCTTTTTGGATATGTATTATCGTACTCGTAAATATTCGGATAATTGTATCATTGTATAAGCAACCAGATACACCAACAGTGAATGTTTATCAAATACTCGCTCTTTTAAATTGTTCCGATGCTTTACTCGATTAAAATATCTTGAAAACGCTTTAGAAAATTGGGGTGTTACACATCCTAAGTATAAGATAAGTTTAATTTGTTTTTGGAGATATTAAAAAAACTAATTAAATTATTTTAAAATATTTATATTTATCATTTTTTTCTTTAAATTATTTAGTCCAACTTATATAATCTAATAATACACATCATATAATATGATTACATAACTTATTTATCTTTCATAATCTCTCAAAAAATTTCAATTTTATCTTATATTTAGAATCGAAAGAATAATATAATAAGATATTTCAATTTTGCAAAAATTGCAAAGACCAAGAGATATAAATATAAATGTACTTGAAAATCTTAATTTTTAAAAATAATTTAAGAAAAATATAATAGTTTTTTTAAAAGAGAGAGAGGAGGAGGAGGGCAATGAAGAAAAGTAAGAAATAAGAAAAATAAAGGGTTTAAATAAAATAGATGAGACAGCTTCAAACCATCATTTCATATTGAAAAACAATTAGGCGCGATCACGTCTTTGTCGTGGATGATATCTTTTGCTTGATAATTATTTTTTAGTACACATATGTATTATTATATTTGACAATTCTTACATTAGATGATCATATATAAGATATATTTTACTTGAATCAAAATCGAAACAATATAGTTTATCATGATAGAAAGTTTAAAAATCAATTTAAAAAACCATTTATCAAAAGAAGAGGTTGATTACATAGAACTGCAAATATGTGTTTTGAAGATGGAGATCCTCAAGGATGGAGCATCCACTCTTGAGTTGACGGGTCTACGAAGATCCAAAAAGGCCACGTTGGTTAGAAAGTTTTGCGGCGATGACCAAGTCAAAGGTAACATAACTATTTTCTCTTATTACCGATAAGAGAAAAGAGTTGTGTTACTTTTGACTTGGTGATCACTGCAAAACTTTCTAAGCAACGCGGCCTTTCCGGATCTTGGTAGACCCGTCAACTCAAGAGTGGATGCTCCATCCATGAGGACCTCTGTCTTCAACCTCAAGGATGGAGCATCTACGCGGGTCTACCAGGAGTTCTCTTTACTCATAGTTTCGAGAACTTTCCTCACTTCCTTCGAGAGACTCACCAACTAGCTTATCTCCTTCTTCCTTTTCTGGATCGGCTCGCTATTTCTTCTTTGGCGATCCAAGTGATCTTTAAAGTTTTTGATCTCTTCAACTAACAAAGTGGAATCCTTCCCGAATGCTTGGAGTTTCGATATACTCTCCGAGCCTTCTCCATCATTTCCACGGTCTTCTTCAAAGGCTCTTGAAGCACCACGTCCATATCAGCTCCTTCAATTAGTTTTCTTTTGTTCTCTCAATCTGAAACAACAAAAGCAAATGAGATTATGAAAGATTTCTTCTTCTTCTTCTTCTTCTTATTTTCGTATTCGTGCCACATCGCTAAAACAGCATATATATATATAATATATATTTAAACGATCTTCGCTTCACGAAACCGTGTCACGGAAGGGAGAGAGATGCTTCCACGGCGCCTTGCCTAGGAAATTCCAAATCCGCCGCGTAAAGGACGCGTCTACGCCTTCTCGTCCTCTTTGTCTCCGTCTTTTTCAAATTATTTACTCTTTCGGTACATAATATAAGACTCCGGTACCTCGTCGAAATAAAAAAACATTAATGGTTTTTTTTTTTGATACAAAGCGATAGGGGAGGGGGATCGAACCCGGGACCTAGAGGAGAAAACAAATCTCAATACCACTACACTACTTAGTAGTGTTAGTCATTAATGGTTGTTGAAGAGACTTATATCATCAACCAAGACATTCTTCTAAAAACAATTTATTTTATAGATATGAGAGAGTATTTATTTAGTCATACAACTACATTCCCATGCTCATTCGCACGTATAAAAGAATAATTAAATTGATAAAAAAATTACATTTGCCCTTTCCACTTTAGTGCTTGTTATAAGTCTAATTTAATCAAATCTCACAAAACAAAAAATGGAAGTTAATTACCCAACTTCTAATGTGCCTTAAATTGATTGATTTTTCCAAATTTACCCTATTTAATATTGAGCATTGAAAAAAGAAGTAACAAATTTTCTCTCATCCATATTTACAATAGAGGTAAAATTGAAAAATAGTCATTAATAACCCTCTAGGTAGACTTATATATATGACAAAAAAAAAAACTGGATTTATTATAAAGATTAAAGTGGTAGTATTAAAAATTTAATTTTGCCTCTCTCTACATTTACAAATCATTCTTATCTCTTTCTCTCCGAGTTGTCGAGTACTCGCATTTAAATAAACTCGTAAACGTGATAATTTAAACTCATATCGCGAACTCGAATCATAAACTCATAAAATTTACTTTTATTATAAAATAAGTATTATTAGTGTATAATTAAATAATTAAAATATAAAAATGATAACAATTTAATTTAAATATATTTTAAATCTAACTATTTGAAATTAAATGCATCTAAATGCATCTTTATCACATTTAACACATTGTACTGTACCAAAAGCTTATGAAAGTGATGTGTACGCTACGAGATAACATTGACTTATTTTGTTTTTTTTCGGTGCCATGGTTTGAGGAAAGTTCCAGGTAGTTAGGCGGAACAATTTAAATACGGGGTTTTAACTTTACTTATTCTGGATTGGCAATATATATATATATATATATATATATATATATAAATCTTTATCCCTCAATTTTACCAAACTTTTGGTTTTAGACCCTCAGTCAGCAAAATGATCTATATTTTTGTTTAATTTTATATATCAGTACTTTAAAAGAAATGAAATTTAAAAGACTAGAACCTTTTGTTTGAAACATTGAGGGACTAAAGCTAAAATAAAGGTAAACCTTAAGGATAAAAATTATATTAACAAAAAATAAAAAAAATAAAAACTCTTGTATGCTTTTCCTGCATCTAATATATATATATATATATATATATATACACACACACTTACTCCTCCATTGCTCAATATACGATTATTACATTGGATGATCATATATAAGATATCTTTTACTTGGTGGTTGCTTACATAGAACTGTCACATATATATGTTTTTCATTTTTCTGAAAAAAAATATGAAAATGATATTTAATGGCTAATTTATTTAAGCGTCAAGTATTAAGTGTCATATATTTACAATTTTGCAGTAGTGGGTGTGCTTTCACAAATACCTCATGGGTGGATTCACATCTTGCCCGAGATATATGTACTCTTCTGGTCATTAATAAAGACATATTTACTTAATTTCATTAGATTAAATAACTTGGTTAAGTTGATTAATATGACATATATTTTCTAAAATTTCATAGTCACTTTCCTCAGTTCTCTCATTTCTCATCTTCCTTGATTATTGCTGAGGAGCATGAAAAGAGATAAATTAAGGAAATATTGATAAATATAAAAACTTTAATTTATCTTATATTTAGGATTAAGATCAACTCCGTAAATATGTTTTATATTAAGGACTGAATGAATACACACACCACATATTATACATATATATACATCTACATATAGATATATATACACATATATAGACATAACACAAACACGCACACACAAATATACCTATATATGTATATATACATATGCTTGTGTGTATACATATGGGTGTGTGTATACATAGACACACACATAGATAGAGAGAGAGATATATATATATATATATAATATGTATGTACATATGTATGTATACATACATATGTGTGTGTGTGAAGTGTCTTAAGTACACAACAAACAAAGGAGTGTAAACCTAGCTAGGTCTGCAAAAAAATAAAGAAGACAGATAAGAAGGATCCATGATTATTTATTGTTAGTGAATTTGAAGGACTAAAGCAGCAAATATAGGAAATGAAGTTGAAGATAGCCTAAACTATACGTAGCTTGATGCTGCCTCTCTTAGGTGGCACCACCTTCTTCTTGGTCTTCATCTTCTGCTCATCTTCGTTAGCGAAACCTCTCAACCTTGTGTCCTCCATTATTGGTGATGCGCTCATCACACAAATGTTATAACATTTGAGTATAACAATGGTTTGTGTTTGTAGTGTGTGTTGTGGGGAATAGAGCTAGGAATTAGGGCCATCATTTGAAGGGTCGGGGCCTAAGAGGCGGCCCTTTTAGCCTAGGGTAAAGAAAACATATGATTTTCAAGGCTTGAGTTGAAAGCATGCGAGCCAAGGTCGGCCCTACAGGGCCGGAAGCTATTTTTTAAAATTTTAACTATTTTTTTTTTTTTACTTTTTAAAAGAAATATGATCACTAAATTACAATAATTAAAGTTCTAATTTATCAAATAAATGTTGTGCACATTAAGGTCTAAACAACACGCATCATGCAACAAATAAACACGGTTGCTAATTAATAATTAGCAAAGCACTTATAGTCGATCTTTGTGAATCCATGATGCACTAATGCGTTCTTGTTTGTGCATGAGGCCAAGACAATGAGACGAGAGGTGAGAGGCGTGAAGTGAATGATGATTTGCGTGAGATTGTGAGAGTGGTTGAGTGAGTGAGTACTTGGGAAACATGGCGGGGAAAGTAGTTTCCTTCACAGTTAGACTTGACTAGCAGGCCAAATGGGTAATTGCCAAAAGGGTCAAAGCTTAAATGGGTCGGTCCGATGGGCTCGGCTCGATTTTCCGGCTCTAGTGGGGGATGAGGTATTTAAATAATCTTTATCCCTTAATTTTGCTTTTATTTTGGTTTTGGTCACTCAAGTTTTAAATAAGAAGTTTTGATCCCGAGGGAACAAAAGATCCATATTTTTGTTTAATTATTGAGACCGATATTTTAAAAGAAATAAAACTTAAGGGACTAAAACCTCTTATTTAAAAATTGAGGAATCAAAAATAAAATAAAGGCAAACTTCAAGGATCAAATATTATATTAACCCTAAAAAAATTGAAAAATCTTGTATGTTGTTTCTGCAGCTAATTTATAGAAAAAATATATACTCCTCCATTGCTCAATATACCACATAATTGGGGAGTTTTTCTATATCCTAAATGTAAGACCTACTTCCTATATTTGTTATTTTTTTAATTTACTACTAATGATGCTCTTTTAACAATAATTAAACAAGAAAGAGATATAAAGAATTAAAGAAGATGATTAGAATGTTTTAGAAAAAAAATCATATTATATTAACTAATTAAATAACTTTGTTAATTTAATTAAATTAGATAAATAGGTATTATATTAACCGCGCAAGATATTATATAAGCACAAACTCAGGAGAAGAATAAAACGAACAGCAAAAGGGGGAAAAAATTCCAAAACAGGGGAAAAAAAAAACACATAATGGCCACGGCCAAGCTATTTAATCAAATCCTTACTTCCAGTCTTTTTAAACGGGGAAAAACATTTCTTACTCTGCCTACCGAAATAATTAATAACTTAATATCCCACCAACACAAAACATATTATTATGGTTCTTATTATAAATTCAGTTGGTCAAAAAATTGTGGTCCTAAATACAAGTTCACTTTAGAGTCATTATTAATTATTTTTTTTTCAATTTTATCTCTATTGAATGAAAAAAAATAGGTGAGTAAAAATGCATTTCAGTACTTATTATTAAATAACGTTAAATTTGCAAATTTAAATCAATTTAAAACATATTAAATTTTTTAACTTCCATTTATTAGTATGTGAGAATTGATCAAACTAGACTTATAATAAAGAAGAGAGTTGATCATGAAAAAAGTTAAAATTGGTTAAAAAGATAAATATGTAATAATGTATTTTAGGATAATAAATATGCAAGTCTGTATAGTTTCATCCAATTTTTAATTGAGCCCTTAGAGTTTAAAATGACTTTTAATCTGGTTGCTACAGTTTTATACTTATCAATTTAACTCAAAATAAATAAATAACATTCAAATATAAATATAATAATAAATTTTAATTAAAAATTATATATTTTGAAAAAATAATTAATATAATAAATTTTAATTAAAAATTATTAAATATATATATATAATATAATATATTATATTTTTATAAATTATTATGGCTCGAAATTTATAATTATAAAAATAAATAAAAATAGAATTAAAAATAAATAATATAAATATATGTTAGTTACAAAATTTGAATTAGTATTAGAATAAAATTATTATAATAATTATATATATATATATATAGAATATTATTATTTACACAACAATATTAAAAAAATTATTTTAAATATTATTATAATTTACATTTATAGAAGAATATTATTAGAATTTATATAATAAAGAAAAAAATCTATAGGGACATAATTAAAAGTTATACGAAACTGTAAGGACTTGATTAAAAACAAATGAAAGTATATGAACCTTATAAAAAGGAAAAAACTATAAGGACTTAATTAAAAACTGGTTGGAACTATAAAGATTTACAGATTAACTATCCCATATTTTTTTCCCAACTATGCCATATTTGTAAAGAGGATAAGGAAGAGAATAAATGCAATAAAACTTTCAACAAGGAGTAAAATTGGAAAAAAATGTAATAAATGTTTAGACAAACTAAAATGAATCTTATATTTGGATGACACCCATTTACGAATTTAAAGCTTATAAAAAAGGGTAGAATATAGAAAAGGGTATTTTTACCCTTTTTGCCATGAAAGTATTTGGCTAGGGAGCATTCGGAAGTTTTTTGGTATCATTTTTTCTCCAGAAGTTTTTTTAGGAGCAAATTTGTCCTGGAAGTTTACAAAGAAGAGCAACAATTCAACGATCAAGATCAATTGATAGGCAAAATTGCTATGTTTTTAAACTTCCAGGAAGAAAATGATACCAAAAGAACTTTCGGGTGCTGAATGTTCCCTAGCCAATACTTCCATAGCAAAATTGGTATTTAACCCTATAGAAAATACTCACTCCATTCTTTTGTATAAGAAACAACAACCACTTATGACTTGCTAAAGAGACTTTTAGAGAATGTCTAAAAAAAAAAAAAGGTTTGTTTCTCATTTTACCCTGAATTAATGGCTTGTATTAATATCATTACATTTGTTGCATTCACTCACATTCTCTCCCTACCACACATTCTCTCTCTTCCATATATCTCTTTTTTCTACTTTGGTTTCTACAAAATTGAGAATATATAACATTAAATTCTTAATAGTTATCGAAGAGATGTCAGGTATGTCGATGTGGAGTCCTCACAAAAATATATAATACAAAACTTAACAATTAAGTAGGTAAATTGAATTCAAAAAATAAAATATATAGTGATTATAATATATAATTAACCGAAAAGTATTATTGATAAATGCTTGACAATAAAATATGATCACTGTTAACTATTTCAACCATGTCTAAAATATACATAAACATGATGGGATGCTGATGGGCAAGTAGTTAAAATGCCACACTTCATCAGCTACATTGGGACAGTGGCAAGAAACAAAATTCTTATCTCTTTGGATAACTGGGGTAGGATAGATCAGTAGCGAGACTTTATTTGGGGAACTATATCGATAAGATATATGTACCATCTAATTACTTTCTATTTTCTTGTTAAAAATAATAACTCGAATTGTGTATTTTGCGTCAGCATTTGATATAGACAAAAGTCGGAAGGGGTATGTCCTCCCCAGGATCGAGCAGACACTAAGCACATTATGGAATGTATTGACAAAGGCATACTTGTAAGATCCCGAAGAGCACATGAGACGACAGTTCCTTCCTGGTGGAAGGCAACGATCAAAGAATAGCATTGGAGACAACTTGTTCTCTCACCCGAGGAGTCATTCAAGGTAATAGTCATTTGCAATTCATAAGGCAATTGGCTTGCATGTTTTTGTTTAATATTAGCTTGAGTTTTGTCTGACTTGGTAGAAATTAAGCCGTGAGAATAAGGATAGGGTGAAGAACATTGTTGTTAAACTCATGAATTGACTCTCCGAGTTTACGGTTTTACGTCTATAACTTACAAAATTAAGTCAATTTGTACTTAAACTCGTGCTAGCCATAAACTCGGTTAAACTCACAAGTTTACACACTAAGTTTATCGTTTTTAAGCTTTTACCTTACAAAATTATGTCAACTCGCTCTTAAACTTTTGTTATTTTATATTTTTTTGATCATGTTCAATGACTTTATTATATATAAACTTCATAAAAATTTATTTATTGGATATGATTAATTATAAATGTTGATGAATTTAATTTCAGTTATTCATATTTAAAATATATTTAAATTAAATTATGATCATATTTATATTTTATTATTTTAGTTTATAATTTTAACCCCTATTTATTAATAAATGTAAACTCTTACGATTTTATGATTCGAGTTCATAATCCGAGTTTACATTCTCATCATGAGTTTACTTAAACTTTGTGAGTTTGACAACCTTGGTGAAGAAGAATAAATATTACTACGGGGGGGGCAAAGGGGTATTGTTAGAATATTTTAAAATGAAGGATGTGTTTTTTTGCAAAATCTTATTCTTATAAATTAAGGGATCTATATAAAGAATTGTATAAGGAGTTATAACACTAAGAGTTACCAAGGTTATGTCTCTTTAGTTCCTAAAGACATGGGTGGTAACCATCACTTGGGGAAAAGTTGTGTCTAGTGACCGGTCCGGGTTATGTCTAGTGACCGGTCCGGGTTTAATAACCTTGGTTAGAATAAATAACCATTAGTTATTTAAGTTATGTTGGTTAATGAATGAACATATGGGGTTTATGAACCTAACATATAATTATAATCTGTTAATTAAAGAGGTGTTGCTTCAAGAGGCACTACCTCAAGATATCACTTCATGATCTATAAATACTCACGCAACATCATTTCATTTAGGACACACAATACACATCATACATAATATAAAAAATCACACAACAACAATTAATATGCTTAGGATGAAGTCTGGTGCTCAACCTATCTTTTACTGATATCTTCTTATGACTACGATAATCTTTTATTTTCTTTCTTATTAGTTATAATCTCAAAAATCCCAAACCAATCATAGTTTATTTAAATTTCTTTACACAATTGTTTGCGTGAATCTGTGTCATCATTCGTATCTCAGTCTTTGTTGGACGATACTCTACTTACTCTTTATGACTTGTTCGACTAGTTCACTTGCCAACAAGGAATTCGGCCAATAAAGACCTAGTTGTGAGGAACAGTATGAAGGTTCGAGGCGGTATTTCCATCACAATTTGTTAGCTCCAAGGTGGACGTCGTGGTCAGAAGGAAACCCGGTAGGAGGTTTTATGGGTGCCGAATTACTACCGGGTAAGATTTGTTAGATGTGGGATGAGATTTTCAATTGTGTGGATTGTTCATTTGTAATGGTTGGTGATGAGATTTCATAGGATGGTGGGTGTGGATATTTCTAATGGCACGATGGTGGGTTTGGAGAAAGGGAAAATGAAGTTATCAAAGAGCTACTCAATGACATAGATAAGTTATATGAGGAAAACAATCATCTTCGAAGAGGGGATGCATGTGCGAAGTGGTACGAAGAACTTGTTGCACTTTTTTTTTTTGCTCGAAAGAACTTGTTGCACTTGAAGGTGAGGTGATGAAGATGAAATCTGAACATTTAGTGAAAGAAAGTGAAGTGAAGAAGGCGCAATGCAAGTTTAAACTTGCATTAGCAACATTGTTACCGACTTAGGTATTGTTATTGTTAATGTATTTGTAAGGGTTGATGTTTACTTTTGTTGTGGTTATGAGAGTTTAGGCAAGGTATGAGTGATATGTAATGTATTTGTTGATGTTAATGTATTTGTAAGGGTTGATGATTAGTTTTGTATATGTTAATGGATTAAGTGTAATTTTCTTGTGTGTTGTAATGTACTTGTAAGGGTTAATGTATTTATTAATATTTTAAGAATTACTGTGGATGATAATGCCAACAAAATATTATTTAAGGCATCAACCTATGGGTACACCAAGACTTGGTGCTTCACGTGGGAACGCTTTGAGTTTGACAGTAGTGTACAAGTTAAAGCTTTTACTTCCACTTATTAGACCCTTGCCCTCTATTGTTTTTTATTCCACGTACGCTATATTATATTGTGGTGTCTTGACCATGTCTTTCTTTTTATTACGTAGGCCACCACATGAACATGAAAACCTAAACAATTCATGAAACATCACCTGTGCTGTATACCCAGTTTACACAATCGTCCATGTTATGATGCTTTATGAATATATTTTCATTCCTGAGCATTATTTATTAATATTTCAAGAATTATTGTGGATGAGAATGCCCACAAAAACGGAATCCAACAAACCATCCATATTCCAAAATGATATGGAACAACTGGGAAGAGTAAAAAAGGCACAAAGTTGGGGATGAATAACACTAATAAACAGGCAGCAAAAAAGCCTATCGATATGGTTAATATGAACAATGCAGTACAACAATGTTAGCATTTGTCACACTAACCAAGGCCAGAGACATACAAAAATAATTACAATCATGTGTCAAGCATTTGTACTGCATATATAACTACACCAAAAGCAGGGTTGAGGAAAAAGACTTTGGCCTATACAATTTAGTAAGCAAAATAATTACACAACCCAAGCCCTTTTACATGTACACATAGCCCTAATTAGTAGCCTCCTTTCCTTTGTCCTTGTTGGTCCGAACACGTGATAAGAGCTGTGAGGTTGTAACACGCGGTTCTCCTCTCTATTGTAGACCACGCGGCTGAAATGGAAGGTCAGATGATGGAGCAACAAACAGTGATTTGGGTTGAAACTGAATCGATCTTGAACGTGTTGGCTCGCTGGAGTTACAACGCCGAGATAATCTCACTTCCCTTTCATTTGGAATTGGAAATTGGGTTTGTGGATCAGCATTCCTACGCATATAGTCATGTGATGTTCCTTCTTCAATAAAAAGTGTAGGTTCACATGTTTTCTATCAACCAGCAACTTGTTCTAAAAAAGTAAAACAAACAAAACACAAGGATGTATACAGATAATGACAATGATTTGTAATTAATGATCATTTCTATTTATTTAAAAAAGTTTATAAAAAAATTCTTCAACATTGTACTAGTAAAAGGAGAGGGCTAAATGGTAGTGATACCTTCGAAGCATTGAAGCATACATACATCCTCTTGAATATTCTTCATCCGTGTTCCAAACCCTCTTTGCTCACTTCGACACACACGTCTGAACTTGGGTTTGACACCTTCAACTCATTACAATATGCCTCTAAGTTTCGAAACTCATCCCTAAAACTCCCTTCCATTTCCTCCATTATGATTTTCTTTGCCCTCTTGCATTTAAACACACTAACACTGACCTTTAGATCCCTCTGGACCTCCTTCTTCATCTCTTTCAACTTGAATTTAGGGTCTTCTTGCACCTTATTTTTGAAATACTCAGCCAACCACTTTGTAGAAGCTCTTGGATTTGCAAACACATGTGAGCACATGTGTTCATAATCCAATGACTTCACCACCCCACCTCACAATCCGCCCATATGTAGACGCATATAGGGTAAAAGGGCAGCCATCTTGACACACCACATTAAACATCTTCCTATCACTATGCACAATTCTAAGCTTAACCGCACGGCTGATAGCATACTCATCTACAGCCCTTTTAAGCTCTTTTTTATCTTGAGATGTCATGCTAACAACAAAAGATGACCTTGTACTCGAGGACTCAGCCTCAGGGGGGACACATACATTTGAAAAGGCACATCATCGTTTTCACACCCCAAGCCACCTCATCAAGATCACTCTCATCCTTCACATCAACCTCCCCAACTTTTGAGTCATCATACATGCTTTCTTCTATATCTAAACTACTACTTTGCCCCATATAAGAGCCATCATCACTATCATCATCATAAGACCTATTGCTCTATTTATCATACACATCCACATCACTCTCTTCCTCATCCTCTGGAACATTGTACTCATAACCAAGGAATTCAATTTCATCATAGTCATCACTTGGTCCCGTTTCTTCAATAAACCTTTCCACATTTCCTCTTACCGTGTAGTCTTCATTCATCGTTTCCTGGCCTACATTTTCACCCTTCCCTTTCAAATTATCTTCACTTTCTTCTCCATTTACCACTTTTTCCTTGCCCTTTGACGCCATTGCCACTACATATATGCAAAGGACCAAAATGAATAAATGGTCAGTTAATAATTTACTCAATACAACTCTGAAAAATGAGCTTGTAAGAATAAACACAGAGGCACGGGTAACTAGAGTGGTACAATAACAATAGTATTTCAATTTTCAATTTTCCTTGTGTATTTGTAATAGCATTTCAAATATTGAAATAAGTTGTGTCTCAGCTAGTGAACTGTTGGTGTTTTGAAATTAAACATGTGCTTTTGAAATAAATAAATAAAGCAGGTACAATAGATATAGACATCGACTTTGATTTTTGATGACAGGTTCATAGCATGTGTTCATAAAATAAGGGGGAAATAGGGCCTCGATAATTTTAAGAATAACAAGTATATATACATGATGCAGGTACAATGGCCTCCCTTCTCAGATTCTTACACATGATATCTAATCCTTATCTACTATGTCAACTGGCTTTTGGGAAACTTGTATGATTCCTTCGTTAGTTTCTATAATAGTGCCCATGGAAGAGAATGTTTTTAGTTTCAGATGCAAAATGCTCAACAAGTAATGAATAAAAAAACAATACAACGGCATAATGAATACAAAAGTAACAAAAGAACGAACACAGTATATAACAAAGGGGCCCCGGAACATCAATGTGGTCGAATGCATCAAAAAAAGAGCAATAGAACAGCATAATGAATAAAAAAGGAACAAAAGAATGAACACATCAATGAATCAAAAAAGACCAACACAAAATAACAAAAAATAAAAAATAGAACCTCACGTCGGTGTCGCAGATAATGAAAGTGGACAACGATGTCACAGCTAATCGCAGCTAACTGAGAGTGGATAAGAACCCTAGCTCAATATTCTTCGTCTCTCGATTTGTTGGATGAGAGTGCCTCTCGATTACTCCATCGATATCGTCTTGCTGCCTCTCGAATACCCTTAGCTCACTCTCGATTTCCTGGCTATCAACTACCCTCATAATAACCCTCAACTCACACTTGCAAACGACATGCTCTCGATTTACCCACCTTTTCAGCTCACTCAAGATTTGCTGGCCAACGACACTAGATTAGGGATTAAGGTTCTTCCTCCTTTCTTTGTTCTTTCGTGGGTCGATGAGCGTGGATTTCAGATACGGCTCACTCAAGATTTGTTGGCCGACGACCTTTGGATTAGGGATTAGGGTTCCTCACTCCTTTCTTTCTTCTTTCATGGGTCGATTTGAAATTCTTTCGTGGGTCGATGAGATTTAGATGGGAGAGGATCCTCTCATTGGCGGATCCTCTCCTCATCCCTCCCCATCCTCTCGCCCCACGGATCTCGGCCCGTTCAATCCAGATTTGGACGGCCGAGATGAAAATCTTTTTTAAAAAAATTAAAAAAATTAAAAAAAATTATTATTTTTAATTAAAAAAAAACTGAACCGTTGGATCAAGATTTGGACGGTCCGGATCGCGGCGATGAGGATGGGGAGGGATCCGCCAATGAGAGGATCCGGACCGATTTAGATACGTGTTTGTAGCCCCAATTCATTTGGTTTTAGTCTTTCTTCTTTCCCCAATTTTTTTAACTTTGCAATCGTCGGTATCCTAATCGGGACTTTTTTCCCCATTTGGCTTCTTCTCACTCCAATTCATCATACACATTAGCATTAATGGTCAACCATGGTTAAATGGTCAACGTCCAATGGCTAAACGTTTTGTGTATTTTTGCTCCTTTACCCTTTTTGAAAATACGAGATCTTTTGTAATAGTGTATTGGTAATGGAATTGTACGATCTTGTCTTTAAAAAGGCTGTCACTAATTAATTAGTAAAGGGATTTAGTTTCTAAATCAAATTAGTGATGGAATTTGTTGCTCATTAACTGTTTTTTAGTAATTTATAAATTTTTTATTTCTCATTTCTTGTTTTATTTATATTTTTAGTTTTCTTGTTATTTAAGTCTGTTTTAATTTTTTTTTTCTTATTTTATTTTTATATAAAATGATTGATATAAATTGATATATATTTAGTATTTTATTTTCAATAATTTTTTAAAAATGTAATATTTTATTTCTTATACATGTATGTTGATATATGTAAATATATTATTTTTTATTTAATTATTATGTTATCGGCCTGACCAGCAACCAACTTGATTGTTTGGACCGTAACCTGTTCACTTTTTTGGCTCAACATCTGGTCTAATTTTTAAAACATTGCCTAGAAAGATTGATAAAACATTCCGGAATATATTTTGGGGAATTAGACAATTTATGAAAAGGTTTAATTCCCTAAAAGTGGCCAACATAAATTTTAAAATAGTTAGAGATTGTCGTTTGACCTAAAATTTTTAGGAAAATTATTTTAAAAGGTAAAGAAGCTAATTAACGAAGAAAATATTTATAAAGTGTCAAGATTTAATTTTTGTGATTTATTTAGTAATTAAGAACCAATAAAAGAAGAGGTTAATTATAGTAAATTCATTGCCCAATCCTCAAAAATGATTTTGTGCCCAAACGTGCTATTTTAGGTCAAGAGAAAAGTTTCAGATGTTGGGGGAATGCAATAAAGTGAAGCTTATGAGATAAGCTAATTCAATGATTGCAGGAAGAAAGTAGAATAAAATAATAAATTATTAATTCCCCTCCTTCCCTTATTATTTCATTCACCACACACACACACAAGCAAAAAGGAAGAGATGGTGAGTGTTATGACGTAGAGATAAATGGGCGACGGCGGATAATGCCCATCAAGGTAGTCTTACAAGGACGGACCCAGATCCTAGATCCCGTGATCTCGGATCCCATTCCCCATCTTCATGAATGATGGGGAGAACATGAATAAAGGTAAAAGAAAAACGGGATAAATATGGGGAATAGATCTAACATTTAGGAACAATTCCTCTATAAATAGGAAGGATCCAACAAAACTAATCGTATGACACAAAATTACTTGAACCTTATTCACCATATCGCATACATTAATAAACAGCTTTAAATCGTACACCCCACGCCTTTGGGTGAAAACCCTTGTGTTTAAGAGTAAGAAACAGAGATCTCCTATATCTATCCGGATATCTCCTCCATAGATATCCATCCATGAGAGAAGACCTAAAAGATCCTATATCGACTTACTAGCTTGCCAAAGCTAAAAGACATTTGTGTTCTACACTCGAATAGTGAGAGTGAGACGTAGAGGAATCAGAGGAGTAGACGGCGGATCACCCACATGCAAGGGTAGTCTTGGACGGAGGTAGATATCTCTCTTATTACTTAATTATTATTGGGAGAGTATGAATATGATAAACCCACACAATTTAGTGAAATACCAAGAACTGGATTGGTTGACAATAGTTTAAGGGTCAATGATAAAATATAATGGTTGAATTCAATTACGACCCATCACTAGACAGGCCAAGGCACCGATTCATTGGTTTGACTTGTGATCAACCAATGGTAATAAGTAATCATCACTTCTCTTCCTTAACCCGGGTGAGCAACGGCCTCAAGCCAATTGTGAGAGCGGAGGTGGATAACATAGCAGCCTTCAGAATTCCAAACACCTGCAAATACTAAATATAGCTTGATAAACAAGGCCTAATTAAAACACTTGAGAAACCCATTGAATTGAGAGAAGAACATTAAGTAGTGTACTTCACTAATCCCAATGATTAAGTCCATTTGTTTCAACTCTCGCTCAGCAACTTTGGGTTTAGCCAGAATTGACAAAGCAGATGGAGATGAAAATGGTTCAATAGGCAAATCATCTTTCACCATGGACTTAGTTCCTGACTTTACATAAACACCACCTATATTATTCCCTTAAGAACTTCGTGATATATAAACTGGTAACAACTGGTTTCTGACTTTTGTTGGTAGCAATAAAAGGATTGAGAAGATTGTTCTTTTGATCTCGGATACTTGAATCGAAAACTAGAGTTTCATTCGAATCAGCTGAGCTCTTATGCAAGTTTGTCTATGCATGGATTTAGGCATTTAAAATTGTTAGAAATTCTTGTAGCCTTTGATCTTGCTTTATTAGGTTACATCCTAACCATTGATCATTGTTTAATTTAATTAATTCAATTAGAAAACTTAATTAGTGCCTTAATCATATGATTAGTAACCTTTTAGGATTTAGGGTTTTTAGGTACTTAATCTCACCAATTTTTCTTAATCTTTTCTAATTAATTAGCAAGTATACTTTATGCTAATCCTAGCCATAAACATCTAATTAAAGGGTTTTACAAAATTTACCTTGGATATTCACTTGTTTAAAAACAATTAGCCATTAATTACTTAATTAATCATTTACTAATTATTAATAATTTTCTTAATTAGGATTAATCATTTTCTCACAACTATTTCACTGACATTGGTATTTTATGTCCTATGCATTATATTAAAAATCATGGGGCCATTTAGGGCTCCCAAAAATAATATTAAATTTTGCCTCATTATTTTCAAGGAAATAATTTATTAAATTTCCAAAATTAGAGACAATATATTCTCTTATTTTTAATAAATATTTTATTGTCTCATGGGATTTATCATAATATTTTCAGGCCATTTTATGTCCCATAAATGCATTTTTAGGGATTTTAGCTCTTTATCACTTCTAATTTCCATAGAAATTACCTTAGAAAATAAGATAATTATAACTTATTATTCGAGACCACATATTCACCTATTTCCAATAGATATTATTTACTAACATATGATATTCCGAGATAAATAATTATCCGGTATTACATGTTCGGGTAGTGTTGGAATTCTGAATCCTAATTTTCTTTTTGCACATAAGTAGCAAAGAATTAGATCATAAAATTTACATCTTGTCCTTATTCTCTGATTTAAGAATAAATCACAGAAATAACATTTAGGGGGTCCTGTCGCCTCAAAATAATTTTCAAAATCATGATTACAAATATTTTGTGTTGGAATCAGAGTCTTCAAAACTCTGGGATGTTCCAATCTTCAGAAAGCACTAGGATATGAAAATTAGGAACTAAAGACACATCTGGAGTGATATTATTTTCAAGATCATCATCTATTACAGAGCATATATATATCACTATCATTGTCAGGGTCGTCTTGGTCAATACTAACAGCATCGAAATCTTATGGTAAATCAAGTGAATGATAAAGAGCAAATCTTTCTGTGTTACCTCTTTTGTTTCGACATTCTCTGGCAAAACAACCTTTGTGTTAAACCAGCTGGTAACTTTCTATCTAATTTATCTTATACTAGATTGGTATAAAACTTTAATTTATCAATATAAGATAAATTAAAGTTTTCATATAAGACTTAGAAAGACATCTTGTCTTGACACAACTTGTACAAGTAAGATAGTCACAAAATCTTATCCATCTATTTCTACTTAACTTACAAGATGTGGTAAGTTTATTGTAGAAATTAATTACGGCTTCAGAATCTATCCTGAGGGTAAACTCTTTTTCTCGATAATAAAGATTTTAAACTTTTCTAAACTACATATTCAGGCCATAATTTCTGCGTCTATGTGTGAGATTGATGTCTTGTACTTTCCTGAAGCATATCTAGCAACCTGTTCTATAGACATAAAAGAAGTATTTCAAATTTTCTATGGACAAACATTGGAGTGTATGTGTGTATGAAGTGTCTTAAGAACACAACAAACAAAGGAGTGTAAACCTAGGTATGCAAAAAAATAAAGACAAATAAGAAGGATCCATGATTATTTATTGTTAGTGAATTTGAAGGACCAAAGCAGCAAATATAGGAAATGAAGTTGAAGATAGCATAAACTATACGTAGCTTGATGCTGCCTCTCTTAGGTGGCACCACGTTCTTCTTGGTCTTCATCTTCTGCTCATCTTCGTTAGCAAAACCTCTCAACCTTGCGTCATCCAATATTGGTGATGCGCTCATCATCACTCAAATGTTATAACATTTGAGTATAACAATGGTTTGTGTTTGTAGTGTGTGTTGTGGGGGATAGATCGGAATCGAGTCTTTTGAAGGGCCGGGGCCTAAGAGAGCGGCCTTTTTAAGTGCAGGGTAAAGAAAATATATGTTTTTCAAGATTTGACTTGAGAGTATGCGAGGCCAAGTCCAGGCCCTACGGGGGAAGCTTTTTTTTTTTTAAAAAAAAAACTATTTTTTATACTTTTTTTTAAAAGAAATATGATTACTAAATTACAACAATTAAAGTTCTAATTTATTAAATCAGATTAAATCATCTTGTTGCTCCTCATCAATTAATGTCTTTGCACAATAAAGGTTGGAACAATAGTCTACACAAGTACAAATGGTGCGGGAAATATTTCCGTCACGGGTTTAAAAGTCAATATGGTTATCCCATCAAAGAATTCTTATAGCAAAATCAAGTAACACCAGGAATTACTTCTGTACAAGTGCTTTTTTGTTGCACTCTTTAAGATATGCCGCGCAGTCCTTTTATTATCATGTTTTGTGAAGCCTCTTTTAGATTCATCATCAAACATAAACAATGCCGGGCAGGAAATCATGATAATGCTTTCTGATTCATCTGTTATTAATATTAGGGTCTTTCTAAAGTCTGTATTTTATAATTTCTTAAGATATCACTTTAGCATTTTAACAATTGCTAAATGTATTCCTTTAATATAATTTTGTATTTTTATTATAAAAAAAAAAAAAAAACAAGTTGACTCGTATTGTTCATAATAAGATACTATGTGTGTCTTTAACTTTGTAAAGAGGGCATGGACAAGAAAGCCGGGAAAAAATCATGATATATGGGACACAAATTGACACTTTCAAGACGCTAATGGAAAAGAAACCGATCCACGACAAGAAATCACGTGTTGTTCAATCCCAAGAAATTAACGAAATGGCGAGATTCACCATGAACACATCTACACACACACACATATATATATATATATATTCAAACAAGTCACTTCATAAATAGTCTAATACTCTAGTCGTAGGAGTAGCTATTGATTAGGAGTGTTAGACGCAATGTTATTAATTACTTGGGGTATTTTCTTAAGACTTGATAGATTTCAAACTCCCATATCATTTAGTGAGAAATGATAGCCATTGGACAATTTTTTTTTTTTTTTTTAGAACTGAGTTCATTCATATTCATTAACCATTCCATTTTTATAAAAATACCAAAAATAATAGTTTAGAATTTAATTATTAAATTGCATTATTCTTTTAGTTATTAATTTGAAAAACCAAAACCCCATCTCCCCTTAATTTGCATGGCATTTAGACTACTTAGAATCAATAAAAGCCTCCTCGAGAAGAAAGAACGATCCTAGGTTTTCCTATACAGTTCTTTCTTGTTAGCCTAATAGCATTCTTGATGACCACTTCTAGCAGATTTTGTGGAAGCTCCATTTCATAATGGTCTGCCATCAAGTGACATACTAACTCGACATCACCTCTTCCACCTCAAACCCAATGTTTGTTTGATGTTTATACAAAAGAAGACTCTCTGTAATCTCTTCATAACATGTTCATTAACTAAAAGTATGTGGTATGACTGTCTTAACATGTCAATGTTCCTACTTCTAACTTTCCGTATTTCAAGGATTGGGTTGAACATATTTTCCTCAATCTTCGTAAGTATAACCTGATGCATTTGATTTATCAGATGATATGTCTCTCCCACACTTCCTAATGCTTTTTTATTATTCTGTTATTAATATTAGGGTGTTTCAAAAGTCTGTGTTTTATAATTTCTCAAGATCTCACTTTAGCATTTTAACTACTGCCAATTGTATTTCTTTAATATTTTTTTTTTCTTTTTGATAGGGCAAAATATAGAGCCTAGGACTCCGCAGGTACATGGGCCGAATCAAGTAATAAGCAATGAGTAAGATATCGTTTTCACAAGGCCTTGGTACAAATAATACTGTTGAGCAATCACTTTTGCTTAAGTTGAGTGAACACAATTTCGATAAAAGCTAACTAAAAGAAAAGGAAAGAAAAAAAATAAATAAATCTAACTCTAAGTAAGATTAAGGATAAGGGCGGTTCTAGATGGATAAGGCCGATGCTAGATCTTATCCGGTGGACTTGGATTATTATAGCTTTGGTTAATTCTTAGTGTCTATTTTCTCCATTTAATTTCCTTTAAAGTTATATTTGCTAGTCTATGACTCCTATTTACCCAATAGTGTCTTTCAATTCACTAAAAGTCGTTCCAATTATTTTAAACCCTAATGTGTTAGGCACTAAGTACTTAATTGGATTAATTTAAGTATAAGCCTTGTAAGAATTTGTAAGGCTGGTAGGTAAATGTATACCTTACAAGTACATTAAGTCAGAAAACTTAATCATATACAATTTAATTGAAGGTCTAGTCTAAATTCCCTATGTATAAGCTCCTTTACCTGAAGGTCCCTTACCCCCCCCCCCACCCACACACACACACACACACAAATTTAATCAAATATATATCGAATCTATAGTTATTTAATTATAGAGTAAAATACTTTAACCTCCCTTGTGTTTTGCCTTGATTACATGAACCTTCCATCTATTTTGAAAACATACAATTAAGTCTAAAACATTAACATCATTAGGGATTTTTATTTTTAATTAAAATAATTAAAATAAATAGGACACCAAGGGCCCGTTTGGTATGAGGAAGATTTGAGGAGAGAAAGAAAGGGAAGCGAATACTTTGAGGGATGATGGAAGATGGGTTGTTTGGTAGGAAGAAAAATGAAAGGGTGACAAATTTGGGAAAGAATAAGGTAATATATATTTTACCCTCAAAAGTAATTAATTCAAAATAAAAAACGAAAAAATGTATTTCTTTTTTCATAATTCAAATTTCATACGAATTTGATTGCATCAAATTCAAATTTATGGGCCAAATTCGAATTTTATGACGGAGCATTTATTTCGTAAAAAAAATAATTTATATTTGAATTTGTCTAAAATATACTTTTATTAAATTTGAATTTGTCTAAAATATTCTCTTATCAAATTTAAATTTTTCGCACAAATTGAAATTTAATCATATTTTCTTGCCTTATAGAAAATAAATATTTCGTAAGGGGTACATATGTTTGAAAGCTTCATTGTTCAAAGAAAACTTGGGTTCCCATCAATTTTGGTGGGATCTTATCTTTCCACCTTTAAAGAATATTGGTGGACCAAGGTATGTGTTAATGGCAAGATTGGACGCTAAAAGTGTTTAAAAAAAAAAGAAAAAACTTGCTCTTTTTCCCTTCTCTGGCCACCTCTTCCGTGTACCAAATAGGACCTAAGCGACACTTTCAAGATGCTAAAGGAAAACAAACCGATCCACGACAAGAAATCACATTCATGTGTTGTTCAATCCCAAGAAATTAACGAAATGGCGGGATTCACCAAGAACACCGCCCTATATATATGTTTATGTATATCTATGTTGCTTCAACTCGAATTTTCAAACAAGTCTCCTCATTCGTCAGTCTCACCAAATATGACTTCCTCCTTTTTTAAGATATTTGTCGCCCTCTCCATTGCCCTCTTGGTTTTACCTCCCAACGGTGAGTTTACCCTTCACCAAAGAATACCTGCCAGCCCGTTTTTACCATTATATCTTTTCAAACTTTTCACTATTGAAGCTTAACAATTTTGATATAAAAAAATTTCCATGGTCTCCGAATTAGAAAACCAAAAATGTTCATTTTATGTGTCAACGTGTTATCAAAAATTGCTTTTATTTGCTCTATATAACCACCTTAGTCTATTTAAATTAGGTAAATATGTCTTATATTAAGGACCGGATGAGTAATAAATAAGGTAGACAAAATATTGAGGAGAATAATTTATTTTAGGTAAATATGTCTCATCAATCAACTCCTCCGTTGAGGAGAAGCTTCTCCTTATCCCGGTTGATTTATTTTATGTTTAGCTCTGTTAGTTTTCTACATTTGATTTTTTGTTTAGCGCTCATTCTTGTTTTCCTATTGAGAGGTTGTGCTCTGGTTTTGTTTTAATATATACTTCCTTGTTGGCCAAAAAAAAAAAAAAAAAACTTTCTCCTTTTCCCTTCTCTGGCCACCTCTTCCGTGTACCAAATAGGACCTAAGCGACACTTTCAAGATGCTAAAGGAAAACAAACCGATCCACGACAAGAAATCACATTCATGTGTTGTTCAATCCCAAGAAATTAACGAAATGGCGGGATTCACCAAGAACACCGCCCTATATATATGTTTATGTATATCTATGTTGCTTCAACTCGAATTTTCAAACAAGTCTCCTCATTCGTCAGTCTCACCAAATATGACTTCCTCCTTTTTTAAGATATTTGTCGCCCTCTCCATTGCCCTCTTGGTTTTTTCTCCCAACGGTGAGTTTACCCTTCACCAAAGAACACCTGCCAGCTAGTTTTTACCATTATATCTTTTCAAACTTTTCACTATTGAAGCTTAACAATTTTGATATAAAAAAATTTCCATGGTCTCCGAATTAGTAAACCAAAAATGTTCATTTTATGTGTCAACGTGTTATAAAAAATTACTTTTATTTGCTCTATATAACTTCCTTAGTCTATTTAAATTAGGTAAATATGTCTTATATTAAGGACCGGATGGGTAATAAATAAGGTAGACAAAAAATTGAGATCTTGAGTTTAACATCAAATTAGACTCATCAATCAACTCCTCCGTTGTGGAAGTGTGGTCTCTCTCCTTATGAGAGGTCTGTTCTCTCGGTGAGATGTCGGGGAAGATGTCTAAGGTGTGGATGTGTCTCTTGTTTTTTGCGCTGCTATGTCCTTGAGGAGAAGCTTCTCCTTATCCCGGTTGATTTATTTTATGTTTAGCTCTGTTAGTTTTCTACATTTGATTTTTTGTTTAGCGCTCATTCTTGTTTTCCTATTGAGAGGTTGTGCTCTGGTTTTGTTTTAATATATACTTCCTTGTTGGCCAAAAAAAAAAAAAAGAGAAGAAAAAAAGAATCCGATGAAGTATAAGCAAATTAAATATTATTTGTATTGTGCCTATAGTACCTATACGTCAAACCTTCTCACGTGCTTCTTCTTGTCACTTCAACTTTTCACGTACCTCCCCATTATATCTGTTATAAATAAATAGTTAAATACTGCTCTTGTGAAATATTGAAATGAGAATAACGAATTGTACACACTTCATTGATTGTTTAAAGGTGTTTAAATAGTGCTAAAACATGCCTACCCTAGTGGAGAATATCATAACAATCATATCTCCATACTTTTTGTAGTAGTGAATCATGTTGAAGCAGCAGTGTGTGAGCGCCGTAGCAAGATATTTTCTGGATTTTGTGGGGACAATGCCGAATGTGATGCTACATGCTTAAGAGAAGGTGCTTTTCAGGGAAGTTGTCACGTTGATGGCATCGGAGAAGCTTGTTTTTGCTTCTTCAACTGTTAAATCTCAATCCCAATGGGGTAAAATGGAAGTAAAAAATAAAACATTCTCTGAATGTTTCTTATAATTTGGAATGGAGCATGTGTGACAGCTGTTTCTTATAAAATGGGACGGAGGGAGTAATAAATAGTGCTTCTGTCACTATACGAGCATTGAAATTTCCACTTTGTTGTCGCTATCAAATAAGTTAATAATAATAAGAACTACTACTTGTCTTAGTTTATGCGTCACTGTTTGATATTTCCGTGTGATAATCAAATCTTAATAATATAACTCATCTGAAGAGCAGTAGTCCGCTATATGTAAATCAATCTGTCAACTTTCTTTTTCTTTTTTAAATCTATTGATATGGATTATATGTTTATACATATCTCATTTATTATATCAAACTGGACTCATAAGTATGACCAATTTTTTTTTTTTGTCTAAATGGATTTATAAATAGGACCAGAGTGATACGATATTTTGTCTTTTTTTTTTTTTTTTTTTTTTTTGCTTTTGAAGTACTCATCAAACTGGCTCAAATCAATTTGATGGTAATGAGAAGTGCCATCACTCTCTCCAACCTCTTCAAAGTTCAAACTAACTGTTTGGCTTGCTTCATCTGCACTCTCCATTTGATTATATATAAACAAGCAGAAAAGTTGGGAACTGCACCCAAACGAAACATTGAATCAGAAATTACACAAAAATGGTAATTTTTGTTTTGTTTTTTTTGGTCCTCAAGATTACTTTGGTGATGAAGTTTTTTTAAACCTCACACTTCGGGGGTGAATTGCACTTTATTAATTTTTTTTGGCCAATAATTGCACTTTATTACTTAACTCTATATTTAATCGAAAACATGCATATCATGTAGACGTAAATTAATACCCTCCTTATAATTGGAACCGAAGGAATACAATTTTGGAGATTAATTAACACATTCTATATTCATAACATAACTCATGAACAGATACACATTTTTCCGGGGAAATATATATATATATATATACACACACACACATTAAAGAAAAATTCTTCAAACCCGAATTAAATTGTTTCCTCCACTTGGTTTCCTCAGCTCCCAAAGAGCTCATTATAACTGCAAACGCAAAACCCTAAAAGTATGACAACAACCACGAGGAGGTGGGAAGCCTCGGTAATAGTACTACTTGTAGAAGATCAAGAGTAGTTGGCAAAATATATATATATATATATTTTTAAAAAAAGAAATAAAAAAGATCAGGAGTCCATTATTAATTCTTGAAACCAATTAGTCTACTACTTATTTGGTGCGTCAAATTATAGTGTTCTATGGGAATTTCAAACTTCTGTTTCGAACATTATGTCGTCATTCGAAAATAAGAATCAGAAAAATAACATGTACTATATGCTGAAGCACGAAAGGACTTCGTTGATGTTCTTCTTAGCCTCCAAACATTGCCCTTAGGAACTGTTTCAACACTTGTAAGTGAAGATTGTACTGTACAGCCTAGCAGATTCTGCAGTACAACCTCGCTTCGTCGAAGTGTACAGAAACTGGACCCAAAGTATTTTTGTGCAAAAGGGGATAAAGAAGTGTTGCTGAATCCGAGAAGCCGAATGGATGATTATTACAAAAATATTGGTTGTTATCACTATGAAAACAAAAGCTTCTCAAAGGGCTTCAAGGGCTATCTTCGTGAAGCGACTTATTATATTGTTTCTGATGATTTTAGAGGGATGCCCAGTGAAGTAAATACAACCTTCTGGAGGCTAAGAAATTTCGGAGCGACTGTGTAACAGAGAGATCACTGTTAGCCCCACTCATAAGTTGAATTACTATCATATTATTGAAATATATGGAATTTTTAATAAATCCAATAGTGAAGAGCAAAGTACTGTTTGCTGACGCAGAAGAAGATTTCATATATCAGCTCTTAAGTTTCTTGACTAATTCCAATTGTAGGTCCATTATGATGTCCATTTATGTCCTAAATCTCTTTATGAGACTAGTTGGTGTGTATTTATCATTAATTTTGGATCTAAGAGACGTTAAATAACCCCATTTTCATGTGAATTATTGCATAAATAGAATTACTATCATATTATTGAAATATATGAATTTTCAATAAATCCAAGCATGCCCCCTAACATCCATTATGATGTCCATTTATGTCCTAAATCTCTTAAGAGACTAATTGGTGTGTATTTATCATAGTGATAACATATGCCTAACGCCCATATGCTAACATATGCCCGTTAATTTAATTTCCTAGAAGAATATAAACGTGATACAACTTAAAATTCGATAATAGTCAGGGTTAATCCCGTTGGAGGATTTTAGTTATACAATGATCCAAAGTGTCAGTCGAATAGTTAGCGAATATAATCCAAAACATTAAAGTATGAAATTCAACTTAATTAAATCCCCTCCTTCGGGGTCTTCCTCAGCTACTCCAGCTGCAGAGCCTTGCTTCCTGATCCAGAGCATATTCCTATATCTTTAGGTGTATCTGGGATTCAGTGATCAGATGAATCCCAGGGTAACGGTTAATCTCACATTCAAAGTGTAAAAACATACATGACAGATATTTCACATATTGCAGAATAAAAGAAAGCATTCAGCAAACACACCGCTACCCGACTACACAGCACATGCATCGTTAACGGTGAAAGCACTCGCAAGTGCTACGTGTCCCAGACACGAATCCTCAGCGCGAGGAAAAATAGGCATGCAACATTATCATATAAAACAATAATCCACATCCAAATAAATAAAACACATAGACTCGAGCATACAAACCCGGCCAAGAATCCACAATACATGAACATACAAGGCATAGATGTAAAACACAAGGAATTTGAGGTTAAGTTACCAACCTCAACTTCACGAATAAATAAAATCCCCGGATGTTAGAAAAACTCAAACTTCTTCAACGTCTTAAAGTAAGATCATTGTAACTATTAGTTTCCTTTCTATTCATTATTAACTAATAATACCCCCACTTTTATTAATTAATAACTCCTTTTATTAATTATTAATAATTCCCCCTTTTTATTTATTATTTATTCCTCATTTAATAATAATAATATTATTTATTACTATTTATTTATTTTATTATTATTTTATTTATTTTACTATTTATTATTATTTTTCTCAATATTTTAAACTTTCAGGGGGTTATCCTAATACTTTAAATTAGGAGTTTAATAAATACAACACTACGTAAAATAAGCTTTGTGTGTGTGAGTGTATTCACTATAACTTGACAGTAAGTTTTTGTTTATTTCCTAAAGGTTCATGCGCATGGCTATATATATTCAACACAATAAAGTTTCCTAATGGTAGGTTTCAATAATTCAATCAGAGGTGTCAACACTTCCCTGATAGTAACAATCTCACCACGTGATCTATGCTTATATATAATATATATATATATATATATATATATATATATCTCTAAGGCATAAACTTTTGACAGCATCTTCTCGGTGATATATATAATTATATACCTATACTTTTTTTTGCTCGAACAATTATATACCTATACACTAACACATGATTTCATTTTATTTCCCAACCATATAGATATGACAAGTAATGTTTCCTAATAACTTCCACCTCCAGCGATATAGATACATAAAAACTATGACGACAACATTCCTATTCTTTTCTCATGCAGTAACGTTTTCTTGTGTTCTTCATAAGGCAGCAACACTGATGTTTATATATATGCTCATAGTATGTTTTTGTTTCGATTTCCTTTCGTTTCTTCTTATATGTGCATCGTTAATGTGTGTGTGTGTGTGTGTGTATAAACTCAGTTTTCTTTTTCTTTTTTTCTTTTTCTAAGTGTGCAGCAAAAACGCATCAGCATGTTCCCTCTTATTCTTAAGTGTGTAGCGACATACCTATAGAGCAGCCAATCTTCGGGTTCCTTGGTTAGTTCTCAGATCCTACTCCCACGTCCCTACTCTCTTTCTCCTTCTCGGCCTGCTCTGTTTTTTTTTTTTTTTTTTTTTTTTTTTTTCTGATTTTTGAGCAGAGACCACGTTCTTCTCTCTCTCGTTGTGGCTCGGTCTGCCTCTCGTTGTCAAACTCGTTCCCTGTTCAGTTCCCACTCTCTGCTCTGCCTCTTCTCCTCTTCGCTGAATGAATGCGAATGAGGAGAGAAATATATAAGGACCTAGGGGTGGTCAAACCGAGAAAGATGGTGAACAGAGGGAGTATGGTGTGATCTTTTGTTGGGTCTCGAGGAGCATGGAGTTGTTCTGCTGTGACGTGAGGAGATATGGTATGATCTGCTGATACGTGTTCAGTCCTTTTTTTTTTTTTTTTTTTTTGCTGTGATTTTCCCTCTGTTCTGCGTTTTCGTGTTTTGACTGAATGGTTAATAGATACATAGACTCTACTTAGGTTTAGTTAATCATGTTGTTTGGGCCAAATGAATGCAGTTGAGGCATAGAGCTCCTAATATGTGTGTGTGGGCTGAATGGTTTGGGTTTGTTTTATTTTGTTGCTTTCACGTGTTGAGCCAAGTGTCTGCAGGAAAGGGCTAATGGATTAATGAATATGGTTGTTATGCGTTGGCCCAAATTCATTTTACAATTTGTGGTGGCAAAATTACTATTTTACCCCATCTTTATTAAATAAATTCTCAAAGTATATGATTTACAATTTTTCCTTGAATTTATTCTTTTCCCAAAAATTCAAGGAAAATAGGCCTTACATTCAATCATTTTCATAATTATTTTAAGGCAAATTTCACAATTCAATTTCCCATATAATATTCAAATTTCAAATCCCAAAATTTGGGATGTTACACAAATGATATTTTTTTCCATCTAATTGGCTAATAAGGGATTATTGTTGTGAAGTGGCATGTGAAGGTATCAGATAATTCAAAAACATGTACACATGGCACAAATAGAAAGATTAACAACAAAAATATCTTTGCCTTTGAAAATGACATATACACATGGCAAGGTAAAGATGATTATTAGCAAAAAAAGTATTTGACTTTGGACATAATAGCTTTATTGATGCTATTATAAATGGACACATGGAAGGTGAGCAATTTAAGGAAGAGACACCTAGATCACCAAGTGTCTAAATAATATTTAAAGAAAATTGTTGAGGACACATGTACACAATTAATTAATTAAAGGGGACACCTAAGCTACCAAGGTGTCAACATAATATCTAAAGAGGAATGGATAGGGACACTTGTGCAAATTTTGCCACCTAATCCAGGTAATAATCTTAATCCTCATATACTGTTTATGTCTTTGTATGTATATTTTACCATGAATATGCATGCATTCGGTTGTTAATGTTTTGCCAAGCGCTTTGGTACTGGAACCCGCTGTGTGCGACTAGGGCCTTGCTGTGCCCTGCAATCTGTGCTATGTGCTATGGAGACTGCTTGTTCCGGATTAGGCTTTGTGCCTCGCTGTGTGTGACCTACTGAATGTTTTACACTTTGTGCTTATGGTTTTCTTACATGCTTTGATTATACGTACTTTGTATATGAGATTAACAGTTACTCTGGGATCCTTCAGGATTCCAGCCTCTGTTGCTATCTGTATATGGTACAGTTTATTTGATGTATCTCCCAGACGAATATCAGCAAATGGAGGTATTGGACCAGTTCCAGATTATTCGAAGAATCACTACTACAAAAGAGGGTTACTACTTCCATAAAGGACGTCCTTATTTATTAAAAGGAAGTTAAAGATGAAATTAGTGGCATTCTTGTAATTATATTGCTTATATTGTACAATTTGGCGTCCTGAAATATGTTAAAAGGACGTTTAAATTTAAATTAAGGCGTCCTAACATAACAAAAGGACGACTAAAATTAATTTTTTTGCGCCAAAAATTAATTCTTTGGCGCCATTTCGAGAATTTTTTGGCGCGCCAAATTAAGGTTTTGGATTAAATTAAATTTTTTGCAATTAAGGCGTCCCGTTTAGTTTATCGGACGCCTTAATTCTTAAATTTCAATTAAGGCGTCCCGTTTGGTGGAACAGACGCTTTAATGTCAATTAAGGCGTCCCGTTTATTTTGTCGACGCCTTAATTCTTAAATTTTAATTAAGGCGTCCCGTGTGGTGGAACAGACGCTTTAATGTCAATTAAGGCGTCCCGTTTTTGTTACCAGACGCCTTAATTTCACTTAAGGCGTCCCGTTTTGTGCAACAGACGCCTTAATGTTATTTTAACGCCAAATATGCCCGCGACTTTCTATATTTCCCTCTCTCGCTTCCCCATCGCCCCTTCTCTCTAGTGCTTCTTCAACCCTAGAGTCTTTTATTTCATCGAATCCTCCGTCGACTCTCACTGTCCCGCTGCTCGATTCACGCCGAACCCAAGCCCTAGTCGCGGCGACGTAGTCCTTCTCCTCCGTCTTCCCTCTTCGCGGCGAGGTAATTGAATGTGCGGCGACTCGCCGTGGCCCGTTTCTCGATTCACGCCGAACCCAAGCCCTAGTCGCGGCGACAAGACGTCCTTCTCCTCCGTCTTCCTCTTCGCGGCGAGGAGGTAATTTGAATTCCCGTGACCATGCTATATTTTTTGAATTTTTTCTTTATGCTATATTAATACGTTATGCAAGAAAAATATAGCATGATTCGCCTTCATAATACTTTGTGTAAATGGCTCTTATTACAACCTCGGAAGATTCTCGTATTTCTATGGCTCTTATTTTTTGAATTCAAATTATAAACATTAGGATTAGTCTTAATTCGTAAGGGAAACCGTAAAGTGTTCTTCAATTGCCTCTCGCTGTGATTAATTTGATAAATTGTGGTTAATTAGATTTGCCCTAAGTTTGACATCTATTAGGCTCCTTTGAGACTCGACTTAGGCTAGATTCCACTTATACCACACTTAGCTTAACTTTCTTTGTTGAATCAAATGGTGCCATTGCTTTGGGAGTCTTACTTGTTAAATTCGTATGGTGAAACTAACCTTGAAATTCTCGTTAAACTTTGTGTGCAAAAGTCATTGCCGCCATTGATATTTGCCTCCTACGTTGCATATCAGTGTTATTGGCAATTGAAGGGAATGTTAATGCTGAAATGGTTTGTTATTGAAATTTTGGGATGTCTTACTGTTGAGGGGAAATGCTGCCGAATTTTTTTAAGGGATTGAAAAAAAAAGCATGTCGTTCTTGAAATTGATATGAACTTGGTCGTTGTTGGTAATGTCTTAGGTGGTAATAAAATGGGTCATAGTTGGATGAATGCTTTGAGAACTAGTGAAGAATATGAGAATGAAGTGGAAGAGTTTATTGAATTTGCTAGAAGGAATGTGGCTACAAAAAATGGGATGTATTATTGTCCATGTGTTAATTGTTTAAATGGGGTTCGACGGGATATTGCTGATATAAGGGATCACCTAATTTGTGATGGAATAAACCTTCGATACAAAACGTGGATATGGCATGGTGAGGATGTAACTCCCAAAGTCGTCCCCACGAAAATGAAGTTGAAGTAGATGTCGACGATGCAACGGAGAGAATGATTCATGATGTTGAGGTTGAATCTTTTGCTCAACCGCATGAATATGATAGCGTGCGGAGTGATGCGAGAGACACCTTTGTTCCCTGGGTGTACTAAGTATACACGGTTGATCGGGACCTTACATTTGGTCAACTTAAAGGCAACTTGTGGGTGGACCGATAGTAGTTTCACATCACCGCTGAAATTGTTGTGTGATATGTTGCCGATGACAATGTACTTCCAAAACGTATGTATGAGGCCAAGAAAATCTTGTCTACGATGGGTATGGAGTATAAAAAGATACACAGTTGCCCTAATGACCGCATATTGTACGTAAAAATGAGTATGAAGGCCTTAGTAATTGTCCGAAGTGTAAAACTTCACGATACAAAAGTGAAGAAAGGTGGTGGTTACGGAGATCGACAACAACAAGACAACCTTTGAAAGCATTGTGGTATCTTCCAATAATACCGCGGTTTAAGCGTCTCTTTACTAGTGAAGCAACGGCAAAGAAGTTGAGATGGCATTCGGATGAGAGAATATCTCGATGGAAAATATCTTCGGACCCGGCCGACTCTCCGCAATGGAAGAAAATAGACGAAATGTTCCCTCAATTTGGCAAAATGAACCAAGAAACCTTCGGTACTGCTTTGTACAGATGGCTTCAATCCCTATCGAACTCTTAGTAGCACCCATAGTGCATGGCCGCTTCTCCTTGTAATATACAACTTACCTCCCGGCTATGTATGAAACGCAAGTATGTGATGCTTTCTATGATGATTTCGGACCAAAACAACCCGGAACAATATCGATGTGTACTTGGCGCCTCCGGTTGAGGATTTGAAGAAGTTGTGGGAGGAAGGCGTAGATGTGTTTGATGCATATATGAAGGAGTCCTTCAATTTGCGTGCAATGATTTTTACCACGATAAATGACTTTCCCGCATACGGAAATTTGTCGTGGTACAAAGTGTCAAGGGGCATAAAGCATGTCCAATATGTGAAGCGGACACAAGCTTCCATCAATTAAAGCACGGAAAAAAACGGTCTACCTCGGTCACAGGAGGTTTCTTCATCGGTTCCACCCATATCGTAAGTTAAAAAGCGTTTTAACGGCTTACGGAGCATAGAACGGCACCAAAGGCATTAACCGGAGAGGATGTTTATAGTCGGGTGAGACATATCAATGTCATATTGGGTAAGCAAAGAAAGGATTACGGGTGAGAAGAATATATGGAAGAAGAGATCAATTTTCTTTGATCTTCCATATTGGCGTAGTCTTGATGTGAGACACAGCCTTGATGTGATGCATGTGGAGAAAAATGTCTGCGATAGCCTTGTCGATTTCTTTTGCACATACCAGGGAAGACTAAGGATGGAATTAGTGCGAGACTAGACCTGGTTGAAATGGGAATAAGAGAACGGTTACATCCACAAGTAAGAGAAGATGGTAAGCGGGCATACTTGGAGCCGCAGCTCATACACTATCAAAAGCGGAGAAAAAAAGTTTGTGTGGGTGTCTATATGATATTAAGGCTCCACAAGGATATTCTTCTAATTTGAGAAGGTGTGTTTCAATGGGCGATTTGAAGTTAGTGGGAATGAAGTCCCATGATTATCATGTGTTGATGCAACAACTACTACCAATAGCTATTAGAGGCATTATGAAAGATGAAGTTCGATCCACTATAACCAGATTGAGTATTTTCTTTAATGCTATCTCGTAACAAAGTCATTGACATTGAAAAGTTGGATGAATTGGAAAATGAGGGTTATATTATTTTGTCACAATTAGAGATGCATTTCCTCCCGCTTTTTGATATCATGGTGCACCCGATAGTGCACTTGGTAAGGGAGGTAAGACTCATGCGGTCCAGCTTTACCTAAGGTGATGTACCCTTTCGAGCGATATATGAAGATCTTAAAAGGGTATTCTAAAAATCCTTATCGACCGGAAGCCTCAATTGTTGAAAGATATGTAGTTGAAGAGGCTATGGACTTTTGTAAAGATTATCTATCAAGGACGACGATACAATATCAGCATGACGAGGGGATAACCGAGGGAACTCGAGGAATCAAACTGAAGAATAAGCCTCGTGAAGAGGTATTGCAAGCTCACATGTACATCTTGAATAATATGGAAGAAGTTCAACCATACATTAATGAACACGAAAAGAGTTTGAAGAATATGAATCCAAGGAAGAGTGACATGCAGATAGCGAATGAGCAAAAGAAGACGTTCATAAAGTGGTTCAAAGGAGAAGGTATTGCACGAGACCGGAGTGTCGATACAATTGAGTGGCTCGCCTGGGGCCTGCTTTTCAGTCATCACTTGGAGCGGTTATGATATAAATGGGTATACTTTCTACACAAAGGACCAAGATGACAAGTTCTGCAAAATAGTGGGGTGATGGTTGAAGCCGAATCCATGCACTTTTCGAGTTCGAAAGACAAAAACCCGGTATTAGCATCAATGGCCTATTATGGAGTCATTGAAGAAATATGGGAGATGAGCTACACCAAGTTCAAAATTGCTGTATTGAAATGTAAGTGGGTTAGCAATAATGCTGTTGTGATAGATCCACAATTTGGGTTTGTCTCAGCTTGATCTTGAAAGAGTTGGTCATAGAGATGAGCCATTCATTCTAGCAAGCCAGCGAAACAAGTGTTTTATGTTACGTACCCGCAAATAAAACAATGTCCATTGTACTTCAAAGTAAAAAACAAAAGTATGGTGACGAATCGTTCGACCTTGACGATACTCCCCTTTCACAACAAATCCCCCTACAACACGTGATGTAGAATTGGTAGATGATGAAGAATATGCTGCAAGAAACGATCATTGTGAAGGAATATGGGAAGCCATATAAAGTAAGATCTTAAGTTATGAAATAGTACTATCTTATTTTTGTGGTGGTTTAGTGTTTTAGTTCATTTTATTCCTCTCGTTTACTATTTAATAACCCATCTAAAATTGATTCATCCTTGATGAACAGAACATGTCTAGCTCCGACGAGTCGAGGTGATAGAGTTGACGAGCCCGTTGTGAGAAAGGGTAGAGGTAGCACACATATGAGTGCGCTAGTGGCCCGTCGTGAGCATCAAAAAGAGAGGCTACATGTGGAATTTGATGAGCATGGGAATCCAACCGGTGCGAGGAAGACAATTTCATTAGCTACTTAGGCTATCCGGCTCGAAGCAAAGTTCGCATTGTCTACTCGCTTGGAAGTTCGTTCCCGAGAAAACGGCGCTTGATTTGGGCACAAATTTTGGTACGTCACCTTCGCTATATCTCGCAAGATTTTCATTTGTCTTATTGCTTGAAATGTAATTACCTTTCCTTTTACCTTGCAGCAAACGTACGACGTCCCAAAGAATAGGGCAATGGAAAAGCATTGGATGGGGAAGTCCGTCTACGTTGGAAAGACTTTAAGAACAAACCGACTAGAAAGTGGGTTCGAGGGGAAAAGAGGAACGAGGATCCATGTCGATATATCCTTATATTTCTCCCGAGGACTCGGAGGGAGTTTGTGGCGTCACGCCAAAATCCAGAATTTCTTGTAAAATTTCTTTCATATCTTTTCTTTTCTTTGAACCTACTTGACAACTTAGATGCAGTTTTATTTGTTTTCGTGTCACAGAAACCAAATCAAGCCAATAAAGAGAGGCAAGCGGCAAATAAGTATCCGCATTGCATGTCCCGTGGTGGGTATAGGAAGCTTGAACGAAGAATGATGGAAGAGCATTCTGAGAGAATGAGGGAAGCCGCCCAATCCGATCCTTCCTCTCGTTGTCCAAATTTCCCCGAACGTCCTCCTCGTCATAAAAAATGGAAAGTCATGAGGAAGAAGGGCGACAACTACATAAATGCGATGTTGCCGAGGTTGCCTCCAAGATTGTAAGTAGTTCACTTAGACGTTTTAAGTAGCCTCGATCGCTTGTTTCATATTACGGTTTATTTGTTATTTACGAAACATCGTATGATACAGATGCACTTGAGGAGAAGAGTTCCCAAGGTTCATTTACGCCGGGTGTACGGATGGACATTTTGTCCACGGCGATTGGGAAGCCGATTACCAAGATAACATTCGAGGGGAGCCTAGGGGAGTGACTCGCCGCAAAATATTTTGGACGGCGTTCACGGGTTTATGACGAGAAGAACCCTAGTCCTACGCTTGTAGCCTCAATTCGGCGAGTCTAATGGACGAACTCTTGCAACAAGTACGAGCCGAAGTACGAGCCGAAGTGCACACAATGCTAGGTTCGAGGACAATACGGAACATACAGCCCGTGAAGCCCCGGCCTTCCCCAAATAAAAAGATAGTTTTAACCCTCCTGGATGTTGATCTCGGCGATCCTTCTCCCATTCCACAGGAGGAAAACCTTGCACTTGCCGGTTAGATGACCCACATCGGCGTATTGTTGCCGATGCCCTTATTTACATAGATCACACCACCCACCATAATATTGAAATTCCACAAGACCTACGTAGGGTGACTGTGAAATGTATTCGAGAGGGAGAAGGACAAACAAAAATCCCGATTGATGATGACGAGGTTCCCGATTTAGGCCGGCAATAGGATCGTTCATCCTTTGGCCGAGTCATCTTATTCGGATGGGGACGACACCTCCAAAGGGTAAGAAATATATTACTAGAACTTGCTTTTCATTGGTAACTCACTCATATTAATATGTTTGTTTATGTTTTCATAGAATGAAAATGAGGTGGGCAAATTTCCCTACCTAGCACAGCTGCGAGACATCTTCAAGGACATCACCTATATCACCTTCAAGATGCGTGCGGGCATAGTCGGCGGAGAAAAGACATATGACTTTACCGTTGACAAAAAAGATCTGGACGAATTTCTGCATATGCAGGATTTAGACTTAGTCATTCTTGAAGTTGGGATAATGTAAGTTTTTGTTTCCCTTTAATTATTGCATTGATCTTTTTTGTTTTATATACTCAACAACGCAGTTGATTTTATTTAATTTCGATCATAGTGTCTCGCAATGACATATGCGTCCGGTTCGGCCGAAAGAGTTTGTATGGATTCTTAAGTCCAATAAACACGATGTCGACTCGCAATACGGTAACCAAAAGGACGCTTTATGTTGGTTATACAATTGCCGAGGACGACTTTCCCGTTTATCTAGCCCCAATACTTGAAGGGTACGTAGTCTTAGTTTTGTCTATTTAAGATGTTTCAAAATAAATTCCTTTCTTATCTTAATTTCGCCCTTAAAATGTATATGTTGTAGTGGTCATTGGACCCCGTGTGTCGTTTGTCCGTCCAAGAACGCATGCTATTGGTTCGATTCCTTATCCGGCAAACCAAAACCGTAAATCAAAACCATGTTTGCCAAGTAAGTAAATTTTCTTTAAAATCATTGATTCTTCATTTATATATGATTCGTTTTCATGTCTCATACTTTCCATTTTAATGATAGTGCATTCAAGTCGGCTAGATCGCATCGGATCGAAGAGCAAAGGGCCCAAGTGGTTTTATCCAAGAGTAAGAAGTTTCAATTCATTCAAGTTATTATTACATTGACACAAGTAGCTTTCGATATGCCTTTATTCGTTTTAACAATTTGCTTTTGATTTATAGTGCCCTCGACAACGAGGGAACACTCGAGCGCGGATACTACGTTATCTATTATATGCATACCATCGTTACTAGCGACGTACGACAAAGCTTTCAATACGTACGTAATCGCTCCGTGATTCTCAAATGATAATATTTTTGTTGAATCTTGAGTTGTTAATTACTTCATTTACTTCATTGGTTTAACTTATACCTTGTTTTCCAATTTATAGCTTTTTGATAGTGATGATCCGTGCTCGGACGAAGACATCGATACTATTCGAAACGCAATGGCTGCACATTTTCTTGAAAACCTATAGATACGTACGTCATGTGTTAACTTTTCCATATAATTGATAGACATGGATGATGTTTGGGAATTTGTTGTTCTTATAATCTAAGTTATTACAAAAGTGTAGAAGGTGAACTTCGAAGTTGATGATACACCCCGCCCTTTAATTTACTTGCATGTTTCACTTTCAAAGTAATTAAGTGATTAATCATTGAAAGGTGCATAAATCCTTTGTAGTTGATGATACGTATACACCCCCCGTAGAAGGTGCCTTTTTCACTTCGATCTTGCATTGTGAAATACTTTTGCCGCACAAATCCCGTAGAGTAAATATGTTCTCATTACTTCACTTTACTCGCACAAATTGTAGAGTAAATACTTTGCTTGCTCTAAATGGCATCGATTTGTCATTGTACATGTGCATATGTGTTAGTTGCTACGTACTGGCCGGTTAATTTGCTTGAGGTATTTAATTAGGTAATGCGCTATACAAGGGACCAGCCAATTTGTTGAATGCTGTGAGTAATATAAATGTATGTGTGTATATGCTGGAAAATTGGCTTATCACTTTAAAATTGTAGGTTCATCCATTATTCTTTGACCCCCAGTGTATGAATGGGGTTTTTTTTAAAAAAAAAATTACATATAAGGCGTCCTATATTAAAAAACAGGACGCCTTATATATATAAGGCGTCCTACATTAATGATCGTGACGCCTTATATAAATATAAGGCGTCCTAATAAATACCCAGACGCCTTATATGTGCAAAAATCACACAAAATAGGCGTCTTGGTTTTCGTTTAGGACGCTAAATAAGGCGTCCCTTTACTTTAAATAGGACGCTTTTTTAAGGCGTCCCGTTTTTAAAACAGACGTCTTTATTAAGGCGTCCTATATTAAAAACAGGACGCTTTTTATTAAGGCGTCCCGTTTTAAATACAGACGCCGAAATACTTTTATAAACAACTTCCTCGGTTAGACGTCCTTTGGAAAAGGGACGTTAATTGCCTCTAATTCGGGACGTTTTTTCACTTTTTTGTAGTAGTGAACCACCGTCCTTCACCGTCAACTCCACCGTCTGCCACCATCTTGGCCGGCGAACTTCTTCCAGATTCACACCTCACCATTCTCATCGTCAGACCACCTCTTCCATTTTCCATATTTTCCAGCGACCTTAACCATCTCGAACATCCACCAGTTAAGCTTCTCTCTGATTTTCTTTGGTGATTTCAGTTATGCAGTTTGTGTGGATTTTTCCAATGAACGTTTGTGGCTGATTCCTTTGCTTCTTGGTGGTGGAGATTCATTCTTGAGCTCAATGAACTACATAGGGGAGTTTTTCTATCATTTCATTAATCTAGAGTTATATATTTGGATTGCCTAGTTTTAGGAATTATTGTATATGATTCTAGAACTGAGATTGATATTTATTGCCTAGTTGAGATTGGATTTTGTAGTGTGAACAATATACATGTTTTAATTTCTTGTGGTTGCAATGAGATTATATTAATTAGCGTGTTATTATCTAATTAATGTGGTTGATTTGTGCCCTTTGAGAGACTATTTACTACTCAATTTCAAGAAGACTCATGCATGTTGTATTATTCCAATCTTAATTGCACATTAAGTAGTTTTAAACAATATCTCAAGTAGGAGTAGTTAGCTATGCTTGTAGGAGCTACTATTAATTGGGAATATTGGACTCAAGTGGTATCTTGAGGTTTTTCTTATTAGAACTTAATGAAGTTTAACTCTCATAATCTTTTTGAGCAAGGATAGTCATATCTTCATTACCAAGAGCATCCATCATTCATATTTTCAATTCCATATCATACCATTCCATTCACTAATTCACCATTTTTATGAAAAAGAAAAATACCAAAAACAATAGTTAGCATTCCATTAAATTGCATTCATATTTTTAGTTTATTAATTTGAGAAGAGATAACGATCATAGGTTTGCCTATACGCAATCCTTGGTTAATTTTTGATTGTGGACCTCAAGGCTAAAGACAAAAAAGCCCTCAATCAATATGCGGCAGATTTGTAATTCGATCGCAAATTTTCGAAAATAGCGATGGAATTTGCGACAGATTTACCATAGGAATCAATAAAAGTCTTATCAAGAATGAAAAATGATCCTAAATTTTCTTATACGCAATCCTTAGTACTTTTTTATTGTGAACTCCAAGGTTAACGTACAAAAAGGTCATCATCAAATACTATGACCATCTTTTGACAAAAGAAAAAGCCCTTTTATAGGCACAGCGCTTTGGTTGCCAATGCACATGCAGTGAGTTTGGATTCTTTTCCAAGTGAGATCATTGCAAACTTTTCCACTTCCACATTAAAAAGCCACGCAGTTCTTTATTGTAAGCCTAATAGCATTCTTGATGACCACTTCTGGTTGTTTTTGTGGAAGCTCCATTTCCTAATGTTCGCCATCAAGTGGCATACTAACTCGACATCACCTTTTGCAACTCAAACCCAATGTATGTTTGGTTCTTCACTACTACAAAAAAAGGATATTACTCCCTAAAGGACATCCTTATTTTTTAAAAAAAAAAAAGTAAAAAGTGAATGTGGTGTCATTCTCGTAATTATTTGCTTGAATTTTGAGACTTAGACGTCCTAAATCATATTTGGCACATTTTGGAAAAAAAATTGGCATTGTGGGAAATATTTAACAATTTCTGGTGTCCTAAATGAATTTTTGGTACGTCTAAAATTTATTTGGTGTTTTTAGGGAAATGTTTTGGCGACGGGGAATTTTTGAGAATTTTTGGTGTCCTAAATTAAATTTGGGACACCTAAAATACTTGCTTTTAGCGTCCCGAATTTAATTTGGAATGCCAAAAATACTAGTTTTAGCATCTCAAATTAAATTTAGGACGCCAAAATTGAACCTAGCACCACGTGTTCACTTTTTTTTTTCTCTCAACTCACACAAACACGGAGAAACCCAACTCCTTCACTTTTTTTTTCTCTTAGCTCACACAAACATGGAGAAACCTGACCCCCAAAACACTTTTAGTGCTTCAAGCGCTCATCTCTCAGCTTTCTAGTTCTCTCAGATCTCTCTTCAGTTGGCTTTGTCACGACGACGACAGACATTGAAGGAGAAGGCGATGGTAGGCATCGAAGGCAATCTGCGGATGACGGTGGTGGACGATTTTCTTGCACGGCGGTTTGAGTACGTTCTTTGCTTGATTTGGTGATTCTGGTTTACTTGATTTGCAACGGCGATTTGGTTTTCTTGCAAGGCGGTTATTTTTTTTCCTTGATTCTGGCTTCTAAATGAAAGCTGGGGATGTTCTGGTTTCTAGAATTTATAGATCTGAAAACAGATCTATTCCAGCACCGTCTTCCCTCTAACGACGAGTTCAAGTCTCAGATCTTCGATCTCCCTCATCGACGGTGATTGACGAACCAAGATTAGTGGACCCTTTTTTTTACGATGCTATGACTTTATAATGTAACACCCCAATTTTTAAAAGAGGAATAAAAAAATTTCATCATAGTAGAGCATCGGAGCAAGTAAAGAAGTGAGTAACTGATATATTGTAACATCTCATTTTCAAAAGCAGTAAAAATTTTTTTCATATATCATCAGAGTAGAGCATCGGAGCGATTAAGTAACTGATACTTTTATTCAAAATGCCGTAAGTCTGGCTGATTACAGAAGCGGTACATGATACCGGGTGTTTTCAAGAGTAATAACAACAGAAGAAATCTTCAGCCTGGTCTCTGTGCGGCCTGCTTGCCTTTCTCCTCAGTCCTCGGTTCTCCTGAACCTGACGCTAAGTTAAGAGCTGAGGTTCAATGCCAATTGAACCTCAGGTAACGGTTAACCTCATGCTTAAATATGACAAAGATATACATGACAGATATTCATGGCAAAGCAACAATCAATACAACAGCCCATAACGAGATGTATGATTAGAAATACATAACCACGTATGTAAGATAATAACCACGTATGTAACATAACCACGTATGCTACATCAATATTTAGAACATAACCCGTATGTGACATAACCATGTATGTAAGTCTTAGTCGATGAACACAACAATCATATATGATCATACAATAAGCATTAGAGCTAGTGTTACGGTGCGCCAACGTACCTTCGTTGATGGTACTTCGGTACGTTTTACGAAAAAACGGTATTTTTGACCGATGACCGACAACATGGTACGATTATCACAGATATCCTATAAGGATAATATTTATCAACACTTAGCATCATAACAGGCATTTTAGATACAAATTACCATTTTGCCCCCGACTCCCTATTCGGCGGAATTTCGCGAGCTTTGCTATTTTGACTCTAATCTTCCAAAATTTTGTCATAACTCTTTCCCCAACATATTTTTCGAAATATATATCATATTTAACCCAAAAACATGATATCTACAATATATTGGAAGATTAAAGATCAAAACAACATTCCTACTATAACTACCGAACAAAACACCAAAGCTTAAGACTAGGGACCGAAGAACTTACCCGGGACTTTGCTACAACTTTCTCGTAGCTCTTCCTTCTCTCTAACCTCTCTCTATTTCGAAAATAGCTCAAGGATTTGGTGTGAAGAAATGAAATGGATTGAAGGGCTATTTATAGGAAATTTTGAGACATTATTCATGCTTTTTCATATCGGATTTCGACCGTCGGATCTAGGGTTTTTGCAAGGCTCAATCTTGGCCCTCCATGTGTGTGTGCTGACCTCACTTGCCACTAAAGTCAACAAATTGAGGTCATCAATGATGTCATCCCCTCTTGCTTTATGGTCTTGTACCGATAAAGCTCCCCTTCTCGGTCCTAAACGCGTAATCTTATAAAATCTCAAAAATACAAAACACAAATATCTGGAATTCTATATAAATGAAGGTCTACTCTTCCTCTTTCAAAATACCTGGGTTAATTAAATTTTTGATCTCGTTACGAGTATTCCGTAGTCTCGCTGAAGATTTTCGGATAAACGCCATCGATTACGGAAATAACTTCCGATAGCACCAACTTCGGGATAAAAATTCACCGGTTTATAATAGGTTTTAATAATTATTAAAAAAATTAGGACAATATTGCCCTTAATTATAACAAAATAAATTATTTCCTTGGAAAATAAGAGAGTAAGATTTAATATTATTGTAAAAACTCTTTTAGGCCTTATGATTTTTAATATTTTATTTGGGATATAAAATACCAATGTAAGTAAAATAGTTTACAGATAAATGATTTATTCTAATTAAGAAATTAGCAGTAATTAGTAAATGACCTAAGAAACTTTTGTTCATGGTTTTTCACAACGGTCTTGTTTTCTATAGGTTCTCATTTCTACTATCTATGCCCTTTTCTTTGTTCATCCTGTCTCTTAATCACTCCGCCGGTTTTGGAAATGACTTTGTCATGGCGGAGATAGCCCGCTCCAAAATGGATAAAATTATACTTGTTTATAATAAGTCCCGATGTTAAAGACTTAGTTCACCTATTTTGAGATAGGATTTATTTTTATCTTACAACTATTGCACCGACATTGGTATTTTATGTCCTATGTAAAATATTAAAAATCATGGGGTCACTTATGATCCCAAAAATAATATTTAATTTTGCCTCATTATTTTCCAAGGAAAATACTCCCATAAATTCCTAAAATTAGAGACAACATACTTTCTAATTTTTAATAAATATTTTATTGCCTCTTGGGATTTATCATAATATTTTCGACAACATACTTTCTAATTTTTAATAAATATTTTATTGCCATTTATCATAATATTTTCGTGCCCCATAAATGCATTTTAGGGATTTTTAGCTCTTTATCTCTTATAATTTCCATAGAAATTACCTTAGAAAATAAGATAATTATAACTTATTATTTGATACCACATATTCACCTATTTCCAATAGGTATTATTTACTAAAATATGATACTTATCATAAATACGATTTTTAGGGTATTACATATATCATTAATTGTGGCGTATCATTCGTTTCATAAAGAACGGTACATTTATCGGGTATTATAACGGTACATATCCTAAAAATCTTCGGTCGGGTCTTCACGCGTGCTGTTTACTCTGCTTACCCTTGTCTTCGGTCCTCGGTTCTCCGGACCCTGAAGCTATGGTAAGAGCTGAGGTCCAATGCCCATTGGACCTCGTGTAATCTTAACGACGTCGATATAAACAATATATGTATGACATATATTCATGACATTACAGCAATAATCAATACAAAAGCCCATAACCGATGTATGATCAATTAATAACAGTACAATCACATGTAAAGTTAACTAGTCCGCACCACCCGTGCCACGAGAGCATGTCGTGTCCTCGGCGCTAGGAAAACTTAACGGTATTATCAAAACCATAACCCATGTAAAGCTGAATGTGTATATAGTGATCTAAGCCCCACAAACTTAGTCACGGTGCATGTCCAAGACAGAGTCCCGTCCAGGACTTTATGAAAGTATCTATCACATATAAGTATACAATAAGCATCGAGTTAGTGTTACGGACGCGTCCGTACCTTAGCCCGTTCGGATGGTGGTACGCTTGTCTATTTGGTACGTCCTCTGATATTTCCGGATAACCTATAACAGTATTACCGCATTACTACCTTGTAAATAATATCTTAAGAGATATTTTAGCCTCTACCGACCTTTCTATCCCTGGTGGATTTGTTATTTCAATTATATCCCTTTATTTTCTCAAAAACGCTGATTCAGCATCTCGGGGTAGAATTTTCGCTAACTTTGAAAATTCATAATTAATTCTAAAAATATCGAAACGAGGATCCGTAAAATTCCCCAGAATCCTTAGGATATATATTTTTGAGGAAAAATATCTATTTTTTTCCCAGAACTTAAAAACAATTCCCAGTTTTCACGTGTTCATACCTTGCCCAGAAAATTTGCAGAAAACGTAGCCTATCTTTAAGAATTTTTATCTCCTTGCACAAAATTCAAAATGACACACTCTAGGTATATTTGAAAAGCCCTATGTGTCTACTTTAACCATGACAATTTTCAGAATTTTAGAACTTCATCTTCAACATAAAATCATAGCCTCTTTCAGAATCAAAGAACTTCTAACCGAAGAAATTTCGCGGAACTTCGTTACTTTGATGTTTCTCTTTCAAAACTTTTGCTATATCACTTCTTCCATCCTTTTTTTGAAATGAAGCCATTTTTAACCATAAAAAAATAAAAAAAAAAATAAAATTACTCTAGCATATTTAAGATCAAAGCAAAATCTACCTATGAATTTAAAAGCTTAAAACTCAAGAACTCACCTTGCAAATGCTCTAACTCCTTCAAGCTACTTCCCACTCATCCTCACTACTCTCTAATTTCAGATTGCTCTTGCTTGTTTTGGTGTGAAAATGAAGTGATCCCAAGCCTCCTATTTATAGGAGAAAATTGGGGACACAAATGGAAATTAATTTGCTCAAGTTTCATCTTAACCTTTGGATGGAAAGTAGCTTTATCAAACTAAATCCCACCCCATCAAATGCATGCCGACATGATCACCTCTCACAAGCATTTCATGTGCCTTTTAATTAATTAATTGATTTGATTATTTCATTGAAAAGTAAAAGAAACCCTATGCTTGCCGACATGCATTCACCAATCAACTAATCTGTTGTCCTTTTAATTATTCAATACCTTGTATTTCTCAAAGATTAATTATTTCATAAAAGAAAAGGAACAAACTCCTATCCATAGTACCTGTTGGCCGACATTTCCTTTTAGTTATTTAATATGCTTTTGGTTTGCAAAATATCCCATGTTTTAGGCTTTCTAATTGGCTAGTTGATAGTTTGACTTTTCAAAACTTTAACTTTATGCTTTATTGGGATAGGTTATTCGCCTACTCTTATTTTACCTACTTTTACCTACCCTTCTTAATACCATTAGATTATAATCTCATCCAACGGTGGAGATTTGAGACATAAAATAAATCCTTTCACACGTTCCTCACTCCCACAGCCTCCCTCCCTTTATTTCTTCTGCTCTCTCCCCCGCACGGCTCGCCCTGATCGTATGGAAATATGTAGTGATAACTAAGATAAAGAGCAACATTGAAGGATGTAAGGCAAAAGTGCGAAAGAAGCCGCAAATAAAGAACAAAGCTAGCACAAGAACAATTTCATTCTTTTTTTAATTCATATAATATGATCATTCGTAGTCGCCGACTTCGAATATGATGTTTCCTGGTATACTCAAATAAAAAATCAACACCACCTCCACCGAACGTACTTCATTTGTTCCCCTCAATCGAAATCTTTCTTCTTTTTCTTTGATTTTGTTCACACGTTTTTTCCCCTCGCAAGATTTGTGTTTTTCTTACTCTCACCTCCTTCACAATCAAGAATTTGATTCTTGTATAGCAGTTTGGGTGGTTTCTGCTTGTGATTGGAACCAATTTTTTCTGGATTCTGTATTGGTAGTTCTTTCTCAGTAATTCGGAACTGATTCCATGGCGGCTGGGACGGTGGCGACTGCAGCCGGAGCGGCGGTGATACTTTCCTATTTATTGAGTAGAAGATTGGAGAGGAAGGCTGAAGACGACGAGTTTCTTGATGGGGATTTATCGAGATCCCGTGCGGAGGAGAGAGCAGAAGAGAGAAAGGTAGGGAGAGAAAGGAAGGGGTAAAGGGTTTATTTTATCCCTCAAATCTTCATCGTTGGATGATCTAATGGTATTGGTAGGGGTAGGTAAAGGTAGACAAAATAAGAGTATGTAGAATAACATATCTCATGCTTTATTATATGATATATTCCCTTCCCTTTCATTTTGTGTACCGACATATGCTTCCTCTTTGAGCTCTTTTATGGTTTTTTTAAATAGCAATAACTTATTGTTTATTAGAAGCATATCCTGATAGTAATATAATAACTCCTATTCAAAATCTTCCATGTATATGGCGCCATTTATGCTGACTTTAGGGGAATGATGATTTAATTTTTGTTATTATCCCTAATATAGTGTTTTAGATATTATTAGGCCTAATTGTCAAAGTATGATTGGTTACTATATTAATTATGATCATTAGAAATCCCCTTTATGCTAATCTTGGGTTTTTATTAGCCTTTGATCACTAATTAATCTCGTATATTTCTTAATTATGACTTTTTAATTTACATAAATATTTTAATCTTTGCAAATTTAATTGCCCATTAGTTGTTGATAATTTTCTTTAATTGGAATAAGTATTTCCATGACATTTTATTGTCTCTTATGATTAAATTAAGATTATACTTAATTATGATACTTTATGGTATTTTATGATCCCTAGTAGAATTTAGAAAATTTAACCATTGGTTACCTTAATTCTAAAGAGAAATTACCTAGAAAATAAAATAAACATATAACAAAATTTGAGACCACATATTCACCTATTTTAAATAGGTATTATTTATCAAAATATTGTATTTAAGATAATAATTTTTGGGTATTACATATAATATATCACCTGACACCTCACGAACAATTACTGGTATGTCTATGAGATAGATTGATGATTATTAATATTTTTCAGGCAATAGTTCTCATGCAGGTCTATCATGAAAGATTTCGGAAGTTTAAGCTACTTTTGCTAACAAAAGAGTGCTTTCATTTTTTTTAATATATGTTGGATTGTTGTATATTGCCACGTTAGAACTTATTTTGCATACTCTGATTTATTTGGATATTTTGATAAAGGATGAAGCATAATTTAGTAAAGAGTTAGGGCCTTGTGAAGTCCAAAGCTTAACTAAGTGCAAGATAATGTCTTGATGAATGATTTAGTCAAACCCTTAATTAGTTATGATTTTGAGAAAATGGCGGATGTTACATTTTATGCTCACCCAATGATATTCTTAATAAATTCAATTTATTATATGATAGAATTTATCTTGAATAGTATTGAAGTACTTTGAGTTGTTTAATAATCATCACCCTCATAATGCTGCACAAATCTTTTAAGTCAAAGTTATTGTTTTTAACATTCTTTAATATATTTTAACAACACTTTAACTTATTATGGATAATATTTAAAGGAACCCTCTTTTGGCTAATTGAAGTTAAAGCGAAGGAATTTTTCTTGGCTAAAGTAGTAAATGAAGAAAACGAAGCATTGATCCGCGCCATGTTATACGTGGTCGTGATATTATTAGTACAGTACTTCCCCACATCCTGTAAGAAAAACAAAAACAAAAACAAACTCACTTATTATAAGTGTCACATAATACCTATTTTCAACAAGGTGAATATGTGGTCTCAAATTTTGTATTATATTTATTTTATTTCTAGGAAATTTTTCCTAGAATTAGAAGGACCAAAGACTAAATCTCTTAAATCCTATTAGGGATCATAAAATATCCTAAGATTATCATAATTAAGTATAATCTTAATTATGTCATAAAGGGCAATTATATGTCATCTAAATGCCTAAATCAATTAGAGGAAATTAGCAACAATTATTAGACAATTAAATTTGCAATAATTGGGATATTTTTGTAATTTTCAATATTAATTAATAATTAATTTAAAAAGGGCATAATTAAGAATATATCAACTTCATTAATATCCAAAGGATATGTAAAGGCCTAAATTAATTACATGTTTAAAAGCTAAATCCAAAGTATTAATCAAAGAACCAATAAGGGGCTAAGGTGTGGTTTGTGAGAGACCATAAAACATAACTCAAGAGTGTGAGAGGGAGAGAGTGCCACGGTTATACATGATAGAGGGAGAAGAAAAGTTGTAAAAAAAATATAGATATTTACTAAAGCAATGTCTTAATCAAAGTTATGGCAAGAAGACTTTTGTGGTAAAATGAGGTAAGCATATGTAAGTAATGTGTAATTAATAAATGGTAAGATAAAAACCATTAGGATGAATTCGAGACACAAGTAAATGAGAACCTATACAAAATAAATTGTATCTTGAAAACCATTGATCATAGAACAAATATAAGCAGATATTATGAACAAGCACAATTTAAGCTTGAACTTGGTTATCTCCAAAGTGATTTTCACAAACTTTTGAGATTCATACTTAAGTGATTTAAAAGTTTAAAAAGACCTTAAATCAAGTCATACAATGTTGATTAGAAAAGTGGAAATGGATCTTGAATAAAAACACCAACTTACTCCCAACTAAATAAGCATTTGGGGTAACTAAAATTGAAACAAACTATCTAAAGAAGGGAGGAGAGGAGGTGGCAGTTTCTATAGGGTTAATGGGTGAGATTAAATTTCTTAACTAAGTTAAAATCCAAGGGTTAAAATTGATTAGAAGATGTTAGGTAGTTAACCCAACTTTTGCTATAAATAGAAGGCAAGAGTCTTCATAATTTCTCACCAATTCACAAAGCAAGAACAAGCTTATAGTAGAAGAAATATAGAGAGAAAGTGAGAGTGAGAAGCTTTGGGAAGGAAGGAGCAAAGTTCTAGGTAAGTTCTTGAGCTCTAGCTTTGTGATTTATAGCTTAAATGTTGTTTTGATTCATAATCTTTCAATTATAGTTTTATTTTCATGTTTTTATGGTTATAATTTGCTTTATTTTGAAAAAAATGATGAAGAAAAAGTTATAGCAAAATTTTTGGAAGATTATGGTCAAAGTATCGAAGCTCTGGCGAAAATTTGTCGGTTAGCGCTTTCTGAAAGCTATTATAAAAACGCTGGTATCTTATGTTGAAGATGCTATGCCAAAATTCTGAGAAAATTCATGTTCAAATTAGACATATATAGCTTTCCAAATATACCTATAGCATGTCATTTTGAGTTTTTTTGCTAGGAGGTAGAGATTCTACAAAATGGGCTACGAAATTCTGGAAAATTCTGAGCAGAGGATGAAAATACGAAAACTGGGAATTGTTCATAAAATCTGGGAAATAACCAATATTTTTTATTAAAATTAGACATCTTAAGGATTCCGAGGAATTTTACGGATCCTCGTTTCTAGTTTTTTGGAATTAGTTATGATTTTTCAAAGATAGGAGAAAAATCAGCCTATATGCTGCCAAAGTAGCGTTTTTACGAAAATAAGATGAAATAAATTGGAAATAATTAATCCAGGGGTAAAAGGGTCATATATAGCCAAAATATCTCTTGAGATAATATTTATGAATTAATAGAGGCGATATTACCTTTATAGGATATCTGCGATCGCCTTCCAAACCGTCAAAAACGTCCGAAAACATCAACGAAGGTACGTTCGCGTACTGTAACACTAACTCTGATGCTTATTGAATGCTTATATGTGATAGACGATAACTTTACATCTGCTGTGTGTTTACGTACTATTGGGATACATTAGCTGTGTGCTTACGTACTATTGGGATACATCTGCTGTGTGCTTATGTACTATTGGGATACATCTGCTGTGTGCTCATGTACTGTTGGGATACATCTGCTGTGTGCTTATGTATTGATTGTTGCTGAAATACTGTGAATATTTGTCATACATATACTGTCATATTTAAGCATTAGGTTAACCGTTACCTGAGGTCCGATGGGCATTGGACCTCAGCTCTTAATATAGCCTCAGGATCGAGGACAAGGGAAAGCAGCACCAGTGAAAACCCGGCCGAAGAATTTCTTTTTGGATATGTATTATCGTACTCGTAAATATTCGGATAATTGTATCATTGTATAAGCAACCAGATACACCAACAGTGAATGTTTATCAAATACTCGCTCTTTTAAATTGTTCCGATGCTTTACTCTGATTAAAATATCTTGAAAACGCTTTAGAAAATTGGGGTGTTACACATCCTAAGTATAAGATAAGTTTAATTTGTTTTTGGAGATATTAAAAAAACTAATTAAATTATTTTAAAATATTTATATTTATCATTTTTTTTCTTTAAATTATTTCGTCCAACTTATATAATCTAATAATACACATCATATAATATGATTACATAACTTATTTATCTTTCATAATCTCTCAAAAAATTTCAATTTTATCTTATATTTAGAATCGAAAGAATAATATAATAAGATATTTCAATTTTGCAAAAATTGCAAAGACCAAGAGATATAAATATAAATGTACTTGAAAATCTTAATTTTTAAAAATAATTTAAGAAAAATATAATAGTTTTTTTAAAAGAGAGAGAAGGAGGAGGGCAATGAAGAAAAGTAAGAAATAAGAAAAATAAAGGGTTTAAATAAAATAGATGAGACAAACTTCAAACCATCATTTCATATTGAAAAACAATTAGGCGCGATCACGTCTTTGTCGTGGATGATATCTTTTGCTTGATAATTATTTTTTAGTACACATATGTATTATTATATTTGACAATTCTTACATTAGATGATCATATATAAGATATATTTTACTTGAATCAAAATCGAAACAATATAGTTTATCATGATAGAAAGTTTAAAAATCAATTTAAAAAACCATTTATCAAAAGAAGAGGTTGATTACATAGAACGCAAATATGTGTTTTGAAGATGGAGATCCTCAAGGATGGAGCATCCACTCTTGAGTTGACGGGTCTACGAAGATCCAAAAAGGCCACGTTGGTTAGAAAGTTTTGCAGCGATGACCAAGTCAAAGGTAACATAACTATTTTCTCTTATTACCGATAAGAGAAAAGAGTTGTGTTACTTTTGACTTGGTGATCACTGCAAAACTTTCTAAGCAACGCGGCCTTTCCGGATCTTGGTAGACCCGTCAACTCAAGAGTGGATGCTCCATCCTTGAGGACCTCTGTCTTCAACCTCAAGGATGGAGCATCTACGACAGTCTACCGGGAGTTCTTTACTCATAGTTTCGAGAACTTTCCTCACTTCCTTCGAGACTCACCAACTAGCTTATCTCCTTCTTCCTTTTCCCGGATCGGCTCTGCTATTTCTTCTCTTGGCTGATCCAAGTGATCTTTAAAGTTTTTGATCTCTTCAACTAACAAAGTGGAATCCTTCCCGAATGCTTGGAGTTTCGATATACTCTCCCGAGCCTTCTCCATCATTTCCACGGTCTTCTTCAAAGGCTCTTGAAGCACCACGTCCATATCGCTCCTTCAATTAGTTTTCTTTTGTTCTCTCAATCTCGAAACAACAAAAGCAAATGAGATTATGAAAGATTTCTTCTTCTTCTTCTTCTTCTTATTTTCGTATTCGTGCCACTCGCCCGAAAACAAAGCATATATATATAATATATATTTAAACCGATATCTTTTCACGAAACCGTGTCACGGAAGGGAGAGAGATGCTTCCACGGCGCCTTGCCTAGGAAATTCCAAATCCGCCCACGTAAACGACGCGTCTACGCCTTCTCGTCCTCTTTGTCTCCGTCTTTTTCAAATTATTTACTCTTTCGGTACATAATATAAGACTCCAGGTACCTCGTCAGAATAAAAAAACATTAATGGTTTTTTTTTGATACAAGGCGATAGGGGAGGGGGGATCGAACCCAGGACCTAGAGGAGAGAAACAAATCTCAATACCACTACACTACTAGTAGTGTTAGTCATTAATGGTTGTTGAAGAGACTTATATCATCAACCAAGACATTCTTCTAAAAACAATTTATTTTATAGATATGAGAGAGTATTTATTTAGTCATACAACTACATTCCCATGCTCATTCGCACGTATAAAATAATAATTAAATTGATAAAAAAATTACATTTGCCCTTTCCACTTTAGTGCTTGTTATAAGTCTAATTTAATCAAATTTCACAAAACAAGAAATGGAAGTTAATTACCCAACTTCTAATGTGCCTTAAATTGATTGATTTTTCCAAATTTACCCTATTTAATATTGAGCATTGAAAAAAGAAATAACAAATTTTCTCTCATCTATACTTACAATAGAGGTAAAATTGAAAAATAGTCATTAATAACCCTCTAGGTAGACTTATATATATGACAAAAAAAAAAATTAAAACTGGATTTATTATAAAGATTAAAGTGGTAGTATTAAAACTTTAATTTTACCTCTCTCTACATTTACAAATCATTCTTATCTCTTTCTCTCTCAAGTTGTCAAGCTCGCAAGTTTAAATAAACTCGTAACAGTAATTTAAACTCATATCGTGAACTCGAATCATAAACTCATAAGAATTTACTTTTATTATAAAATAAGTATTATTAGTGTATAATTAAATAATTAAAATATAAAAATGATAACAATTTAATTTAAATATATTTTAAATCTAACTATTTGAAATTAAATGCATCTAAATTCATCTTTATCACATTTAACACATTGTACTGTACCAAAAGCTTATGAAAGTGATGTGTACGCTACGAGATAACATTGACTTATTTTGTTTTTTTTCGGTGCCATGGTTTGAGGAAAGTTCCAGGTAGTTAGGCGGAACAATTTAAATACGGGGTTTTAACTTTACTTATTCTGGATTGGCAATATATATATATATATATATAAATCTTTATCCCTCAATTTTACCAAACTTTTGGTTTTAGACCCTCAGTCAGCAAAATGATCTATATTTTTGTTTAATTTTATATATCAGTACTTTAAAAGAAATGAAATTTAAAAGACTAGAACCTTTTGTTTGAAACATTGAGGGACTAAAGCTAAAATAAAGGTAAACCTTAAGGATAAAAAATTATATTAACAAAAAATAAAAAAAATAAAAACTCTTGTATGCTTTTCCTGCATCTAATATATATATATATATATATATATATATATATATATATATATATATATATACACACACACTTACTCCTCCATTGCTCAATATACGATTATTACATTGGATGATCATATATAAGATATCTTTTACTTGGTGGTTGCTTACATAGAACTGTCACATATATATGTTTTTCATTTTTCTGAAAAAAATATGAAAATGATATTTAATGGCTAATTTATTTAAGCGTCAAGTATTAAGTGTCATATATTTACAATTTTGCAGTAGTGGGTGTGCTTTCACAAATACCTCATGGGTGGATTCACATCTTGCCCGAGATATATGTACTCTTCTGGTCATTAATAAAGACATATTTACTTAATTTCATTAGATTAAATAACTTGGTTAAGTTGATTAATATGACATATATTTTCTAAAATTTCATAAATCACTTTCCTCGCCTCTCTCATTTCTCATCTTCCTTGATTATTGCTGAGGAGCATGAAAAGAGATAAATTAAGGAAATATTGATAAATATAAAAACTTTAATTTATCTTATATTTAGGATTAAGATCAACTCCGTAAATATGTTTTATATTAAGGACTGAATGAATACACACACACCACATATTATACATATATATACATCTACATATAGATATATATACACACATATATAGACATAACACAAACACGCACACACAAATATACCTATATATGTATATATACATATGCTTGTGTGTATACATATGGGTGTGTGTATACATAGACACACACATAGATAGAGAGAGAGATATATATATATATATAATATGTATGTACATATGTATGTATACATACATATGTGTGTGTGTGAAGTGTCTTAAGTACACAACAAACAAAGGAGTGTAAACCTAGCTAGGTCTGCAAAAAAATAAAGAAGACAGATAAGAAGGATCCATGATTATTTATTGTTAGTGAATTTGAAGGACTAAAGCAGCAAATATAGGAAATGAAGTTGAAGATAGCCTAAACTATACGTAGCTTGATGCTGCCTCTCTTAGGTGGCACCACCTTCTTCTTGGTCTTCATCTTCTGCTCATCTTCGTTAGCGAAACCTCTCAACCTTGTGTCCTCCATTATTGGTGATGCGCTCATCACACAAATGTTATAACATTTGAGTATAACAATGGTTTGTGTTTGTAGTGTGTGTTGTGGGGAATAGAGCTAGGAATTAGGGCTGGTCATTGAAGGGTCAGGGCCTAAGAGGGCGGCCCTTTTAAGCCTAGGGTAAAGAAAACATATGATTTTCAAGGCTTGAGTTGAAAGCATGCGAGCCAAGGTCGGCCCTACAGGGCCGGAAGCTATTTTTTAAAATTTTAACTATTTTTTTTTTTTACTTTTTAAAAGAAATATGATCACTAAATTACAACAATTAAAGTTCTAATTTATCAAATAAATGTTGTGCACATTAAGGTCTAAACAACACGCATCATGCAACAAATAAACACAGTTGCTAATTAATAATTAGCAAAGCACTTATAGTCTGATGCTGTGAATCCATGATGCACTAATGCGTTACTGTTTGTGCATGAGGCCAAGACAGCGAGACAGAGGTGAGAGGCGTGAAGTGAATGACAGATTTGCGTGAGATTGTGAGAGTGGTTGAGTGAGTGAGTACTGGGAAACATGGCAGGAAAGTAGTTTCCTTTACAGTTAGACTTGACTAGCAGGCCAAATGGGTAATTGCCAAAAGGGTCAAAGCTTAAATGGGTCGGTCCGATGGGCTCGGCTCGATTTTCCGGCTCTAGTGGGGGATGAGGTATTTAAATAATCTTTATCCCTTAATTTTGCTTTTATTTTGGTTTTGGTCACTCAAGTTTTAAATAAGAAGTTTTGATCCCTGAGGGAACAAAAGATCCATATTTTTGTTTAATTATTGAGACCGATATTTTAAAAGAAATAAAACTTAAGGGACTAAAACCTCTTATTTAAAAATTGAGGAATCAAAAATAAAATAAAGGCAAACTTCAAGGATCAAATATTATATTAACCCTAAAAAAAATTGAAAAATCTTGTATGTTGTTCCTGCAGCTAATTTATAGAAAAAATATATACTCCTCCATTGCTCAATATACCACATAATTGGGGAGTTTTTCTATATCCTAAATGTAAGACCTACTTCCTATATTTGTTATTTTTTTAATTTACTACTAATGATGCTCTTTTAACAATAATTAAACAAGAAAGAGATATAAAGAATTAAAGAAGATGATTAGAATGTTTTAGAAAAAAAAAATCATATTATATTAACTAATTAAATAACTTTGTTAATTTAATTAAATTAGATAAATAGGTATTATATTAACCGCGCAAGATATTATATAAGCAGGACCCCTTAATGTTATTTTAACGCCAAATATGCCCGCGACTTTCTATATTTCCCTCTCTGCTTCCCCATCGCCCCCTTCTCTCTAGTGCTTCTTCAACCCTAGAGTCTTTTATTTCATCGAATCCTCCGTCGACTCTCACTCTGTCCCGTTGCTCGATTCACGCCGAACCCAAGCCCTAGTCGCGGCGACGTAGTCCTTCTCCTCCGTCTTCCCTCTTCGCGGCGAGGTAATTGAATGTGCGGCGACTCGGTGTGGCCCGTTTCGATTCACGCCGAACCCAAGCCCTAGTCGCGGCGACAAGACGTCCTTCTCCTCCGTCTTCCCTCTTCGCGGCGAGGAGGTAATTTGAATTCCCTGTGACCATGCTATATTTTTTGAATTTTTTCTTTATGCTATATTAATACGTTATGCAGTAAAAATATAGCATGATTCGCCTTCATAATACTTTGTGTAAATGGCTCTTATTACAACCTCTGGAAGATTCTCAGTATTTCTATGGCTCTTATTTTTTGAATTCAAATTATAAACATTAGGATTAGTCTTAATTCGGAAGGAAACCGAGAAAGTGTTCTTCAATTGCCTCTCTCACGATTAATTTGATAAATTGTGGTTAATTAGATTTGCCCTAAGTTTGACATCTATTAGGCTCCTTTGAGACTCGACTTAGGCTAGATTCCACTTATACCACACTTAGCTTAACTTTCTTTGTTGAATCAAATGGTGCCATTGCTGGGAGTCTTACTTGTTAAATTCTGTATGGTGAAACTAACCTTGAAATTCTGTTAAACTTTGTGTGCAAAAGTCATTGCTGCCATTGATATTTGCCTCCTACTGTTGCATATCAGTGTTATTGGCAATTGAAGGGAATGTTAATGCTGAAATGGTTTGTTATTGAAATTTTGGGATGTCTTACTGTTGAGGGGAAATGCTGCCGAATTTTTTTTAAGGGATTGAAAAAAAAAAAGCATGTCGTTCTTGAAATTGATATGAACTTGGCTGTTGTTGGTAATGTCTTAGGTGGTAATAAAATGGGTCATAGTTGGATGAATGCTTTGAGAACTAGTGAAGAATATGAGAATGAAGTGGAAGAGTTTATTGAATTTGCTAGAAGGAATGTGGCTACAAAAAATGGGATGTATTATTGTCCATGTGTTAATTGTTTAAATGGGGTTCGACGGGATATTGCTTGATATAAGGGATCACCTAATTTGTGATGGAATAAACCTTCGATACAAAACGTGGATATGGCATGGTGAGGATGTAACTCCCGGTCGTCCCCACGAAAATGAAGTTGAAGTAGATGTCGACGATGCAATGGAGAGAATGATTCATGATGTTGAGGTTGAATCTTTTGCTCAACCGCATGAATATGATAGCGTGCGGAGTGATGCGAGACACCTTTGTTCCCTGGGTGTACTAAGTATACACGGTTGATCGGGACCTTACATTTGGTCAACTTAAAGGCAACTTGTGGGTGGACCGATAGTAGTTTCACATCACCGCTGAAATTGTTGTGTGATATGTTGCCGATGACAATGTACTTCCAAAACGTATGTATGAGGCCAAGAAAATCTTGTCTACGATGGGTATGGAGTATAAAAAGATACACAGTTGCCCTAATGACTGCATATTGTACAGAAATGAGTATGAAGGCCTTAGTAATTGTCCGAAGTGTAAAACTTCACGATACAAAGTGAAGAAAGGTGGTGGTTCGGAGATCGAGACAACAACAAGACAACCTTTGAAAGCATTGTGGTATCTTCCAATAATACCGCGGTTTAAGCGTCTCTTTACTAGTGAAGCAACGGCAAAGAAGTTGAGATGGCATTCGGATGAGAGAATATCGATGGAAAATATCTTCGGCACCCGGTGACTCTCCGCAATGGAAGAAAATAGACGAAATGTTCCCTCAATTTGGCGATGAACCAAGAAACCTTCGGTACAGGGCTTTGTACGGATGGCTTCAATCCCTATCGAACTCTTAGTAGCACCCATAGTGCATGGCCGCTTCTCCTTGTAATATACAACTTACCTCCCGGCTATGTATGAAACGCAAGTATGTGATGCTTTCTATGATGATTTCGGACCAAAACAACCCGGAACAATATCGATGTGTACTTGGCGCCTCGGTTGAGGATTTGAAGAAGTTGTGGGAGGAAGGCGTAGATGTGTTTGATGCATATATGAAGGAGTCCTTCAATTTGCGTGCAATGATTTTTACCACGATAAATGACTTTCCCCGCATACGGAAATTTGTCGTGGTACAAAGTGTCAAGGGGCATAAAGCATGTCCAATATGTGAATCGGACACAAGCTTCCATCAACTAAAGCACGGAAAAAAAAACGGTCTACCTCGGTCACAGGAGGTTTCTTCATCGGTTCCACCCATATCGTAAGTTAAAAAAGCGTTTTAACGGCTTACCGGAGCATAGAACGGCACCAAAGGCATTAACCGGAGAGGATGTTTATAGTCGGGTGAGACATATCAATGTCATATTGGGTAAGCGAGCAAAGGATTACGGGTGAGAAGAATATATGGAAGAAGAGATCAATTTTCTTTGATCTTCCATATTGGCGTAGTCTTGATGTGAGACACAGTCTTGATGTGATGCATGTGGAGAAAAATGTCTCGATAGCCTTGTCGAAGACTCTTTTGCACATACCGGGAAGACTAAGGATGGAATTAGTGCGAGACTAGACCTGGTTGAAATGGGAATAAGAGAACGGTTACATCCACAAGTAAGAGAAGATGGTAAGCGGGCATACTTGGAGCCGCAGCTCATACACTATCAAAAGCGGAGAAAAAAGTTTGTGTGGGTGTCTATATGATATTAAGGCTCCACAAGGATATTCTTCTAATTTGAGAAGGTGTGTTTCAATGGGCGATTTGAAGTTAGTGGGAATGAAGTCCCATGATTATCATGTGTTGATGCAACAACTACTACCAATAGCTATTAGAGGCATTATGAAAGATGAAGTTCGATCCACTATAACCAGATTGAGTATTTTCTTTAATGCTATCTCGTAACAAAGTCATTGACATTGAAAAGTTGGATGAATTGGAAAATGAGGGTTATATTATTTTGTCACAATTAGAGATGCATTTCCCTCCCGCTTTTTGATATCATGGTGCACCCGATAGTGCACTTGGTAAGGGAGGTAAGACTCATGGTCCAGTTTACCTAAGGTGGATGTACCCTTTCGAGCGATATATGAAGATCTTAAAAGGGTATTCTAAAAATCCTTATCGACCGGAAGCCTCAATTGTTGAAAGATATGTAGTTGAAGAGGCTATGGACTTTTGTAAAGATTATCTATCAAGGACGACGATACAATATCGCATGACGAGGGGATAACCGAGGGAACTCGAGGAATCAAACGAAGAATAAGCCTCGTGAAGAGGTATTGCAAGCTCACATGTACATCTTGAATAATATGGAAGAAGTTCAACCATACATTAATGAACACGAAAAGAGTTTGAAGAATATGAATCCAAGGAAGAGTGACATGCGAGATAGCGAATGAGCAAAAGAAGACGTTCATAAAGTGGTTCAAAGGTGAGAAGGTATTGCACGAGACCGGAGTGTCGATACAATTGAGTGGCTCGCACGGGGCCCGCCAGGTCATCACTTGGAGCGGTTATGATATAAATGGGTATACTTTCTACACAAAGGACCAAGATGACGTGTTCTCGTGCAAAATAGTGGGGTGATGGTTGAAGCTGAATCCATGCACTTTTCGAGTTCGAAAGACAAAAACCCGGTATTAGCATCAATGGCCTATTATGGAGTCATTGAAGAAATATGGGAGATGAGCTACACCAAGTTCAAAATTGCTGTATTGAAATGTAAGTGGGTTAGCAATAATGCTGTTGTGATAGATCCACAATTTGGGTTTGTCTCGCTTGATCTTGAAAGAGTTGGTCATAGAGATGAGCCATTCATTCTAGCAAGCCAGGCGAAACAAGTGTTTTATGTTACAGACCCTGCAAATAAAACAATGTCCATTGTACTTCAAAGTAAAAAACAAAAGTATGGTGACGAATCGTTCGACCTTGACGATACTCACCCTTTCACAACAAATCCCCATACAACACGTGATGTAGAATTGGTAGATGATGAAGAATATGCTGCAAGAAACGATCATTGTGAAGGAATATGGGAAGCCATATAAAGTAAGATCTTAAGTTATGAAATAGTACTATCTTATTTTTGTGGTGGTTTAGTGTTTTAGTTCATTTTATTCCTCTCGTTTACTATTTAATAACCCATCTAAAATTGATTCATCCTTGATGAACAGGGAACATGTCTAGCTCCGACGAGTCGGGAGGTGATAGAGTTGACGAGCCCGTTGTGAGAAAGGGTAGAGGTAGCACACGAGATGAGTGCGCTAGTGGCCCGTCGTGAGCATCAAAAAGAGAGGCTACATGTGGAATTTGATGAGCATGGGAATCCAACCGGTGCGAGAGGAAGACAATTTCATTAGCTACTTAGGCTATCCGGCTCGAAGCAAAGTTCGCATTGTCTACTCGCTTGGAAGTTCGTTCCCGAGAAAACGGGCGATTGATTTGGGCACAAATTTTGGTACGTCACCTTCGCTATATCTCGCAAGATTTTCATTTGTCTTATTGCTTGAAATGTAATTACCTTTCCTTTTACCTTGCAGCAAAACGTACGACGTCCCAAAGAATAGGGCAATGGAAAAGCATTGGATGGGGAAGTCCGTCTACGTTGGAAAGACTTTAAGAACAAACCGACTAGAAAGTGGGTTCGAGGGGAAAAGAGGAACGAGGATCCATGTCGATATATCCTTATATTTCTCCCGAGGACTGGAGGGAGTTTGTGGCGTCACGCCAAAATCCAGAATTTCTTGTAAAATTTCTTTCATATCTTTTCTTTTCTTTGAACCTACTTGACAACTTAGATGCGGTTTTATTTGTTTTCGTGTCACAGAAACCAAATCAAGCCAATAAAGAGAGGCAAGCGGCAAATAAGTATCCGCATTGCATGTCCCGTGGTGGGTATAGGAAGCTTGAACGAAGAATGATGGAAGAGCGATTCTGAGAGAATGAGGGAAGCTGCCCAATCCGATCCTTCCTCTCGTTGTCCAAATTTCCGAACGTCCTCCTCGTCATAAAAAATGGAAAGTCTGCGAGGAAGAAGGGCGACAACTACATAAATGCAGATGTTGCCGAGGTTGCCTCCAAGATTGTAAGTAGTTCACTTAGACGTTTTAAGTACCCTCGATCGTTGTTTCATATTACGGGGTTTATTTGTTATTTACGAAACATCGTATGATACGGGATGCACTTGAGGAGAAGAGTTCCCAAGGTTCATTTACGCCGGGTGTACGGATGGACATTTTGTCCACGGCGATTGGGAAGCCGATTACCAAGATAACATTCGAGGGAGCCTAGGGGAGTGACCGCGCAAAATATTTTGGACGGCGTTCACGGGTTTATGACGAGAAGAACCCTAGTCCTACGCTTGTAGCCTCAATTCGGGCGAGTCTAATGGACGAACTCTTGCAACAAGTACGAGCTGAAGTACGAGCTGAAGTGCACACAATGCTAGGTTCGAGGGACAATACGGAACATACAAACCGTGAAGCCCGGCCTTCCCCAAGATAAAGATAGTTTTAACCCTCTGGATGTTGATCTCGGCGATCCTTCTCCCATTCCACAGGAGGAAAACCTTGCACTTGCTTTGGTTAGATGACCCACATCGGCGTATTGTTGCCGATGCCCTTATTTACATAGATCACACCACCCACCATAATATTGAAATTCCACAAGACCTACGTAGGGTGACTGTGAAATGTATTCGAGAGGGAGAAGGACAAACAAAAATCCCGATTGATGATGACGAGGTTCCCGATTTAGGCCGGGCAATAGGATCGTTCATCCTTTGGCCGAGTCATCTTATTCGGATGGCGGGACGACACCTCCAAAGGTGGTAAGAAATATATTACTAGAACTTGCTTTTCATTGGTAACTCACTCATATTAATATGTTTGTTTATGTTTTCATAGAATGAAAATGAGGTGGGCAAATTTCCCTACCTAGCACAAATGCGAGACATCTTCAAGGACATCACCTATATCACCTTCAAGATGCGTGCGGGCATAGTCGGAGAAAAGACATATGACTTTACCGTTGACAAAAAGATCTGGACGAATTTCTGCATATGCGGGATTTAGACTTAGTCATTCTTGAAGTTGGGATAATGTAAGTTTTTGTTTCCCTTTAATTATTGCATTGATCTTTTTTGTTTTATATACTCAACAACGCAGTTGATTTTATTTAATTTCGATCATAGTGTCCGCAATGACATATGCGTCCGTTCGGCCGAAAGAGTTTGTATGGATTCTTAAGTCCAATAAACACGATGTCGACTCGCAATACGGTAACCAAAAGGACGCTTTATGTTGGTTATACAATTGCCGAGGACGACTTTCCGTTTATCTAGCCCCAATACTTGAAGGGTACGTAGTCTTAGTTTTGTCTATTTAAGATGTTTCAAAATAAATTCCTTTCTTATCTTAATTTCGCCCTTAAAATGTATATGTTGTAGTGGTCATTGGACCCCGTGTGTCGTTTGTCCGTCCAAGAACGCATGCTATTGGTTCGATTCCTTATCCGCAAACCAAAACCGAAATCAAAACCATGTTTGCCAAGTAAGTAAATTTTCTTTAAAATCATTGATTCTTCATTTATATATGATTCGTTTTCATGTCTCATTTACTTTCCATTTTAATGATAGTGCATTCAAGTCGGCTAGATCGGTTCTTTGGATCGGAAGAGCGGGGTGGGCCCAAGTGGTTTTATCCAAGAGTAAGAAGTTTCAATTCATTCAAGTTATTATTACATTGACACAAAGAGCTTTCGATATGCCTTTATTCGTTTTAACAATTTGCTTTTGATTTATAGTGCCCTCGACAACGAGGAACACGAGTGCGGATACTACGTTATCTATTATATGCATACCATCGTTACTAGCGGACGTACGACGGGCTTTCAATACGTACGTAATCGCTCCGTGATTCTCAAATGATAATATTTTTGTTGAATCTTGAGTTGTTAATTACTTCATTTACTTCATTGGTTTAACTTATACCTTGTTTTCCAATTTATAGCTTTTTGATAGTGATGATCCGTGCTCGGACGAAGACATCGATACTATTCGAAACGCAATGGCTGCACATTTTCTTGAAAACCTATAGATACGTACGTCATGTGTTAACTTTTCCATATAATTGATAGACATGGATGATGTTTGGGAATTTGTTGTTCTTATAATCTAAGTTATTACAAAAGTGTAGAAGGTGAACTTCGAAGTTGATGATACACCCCGCCCTTTAATTTACTTGCATGTTTCACTTTCAAAGTAATTAAGTGATTAATCATTGAAAGGTGCATAAATCCTTTGTAGTTGATGATACGTATACACCCCCCGTAGAAGGTGCCTTTTTCACTTCGATCTTGCATTGTGAAATACTTTTGCTGCACAAATCTCAGAGTAAATATGTTCTCACTTCACTTTACGCACAAATTGTAGAGTAAATACTTTGCTTGCTCTAAATGGCATCGATTTGTCATTGTACATGTGCATATGTGTTAGTTGCTACGTCTTGGCCGGTTAATTTGCTTGAGGTATTTAATTAGGTAATGCGCTATACAAGGGACCACCAATTTGTTGAATGCTTTTGAGTAATATAAATGTATGTGTGTATATGCTGGAAAATTGGCTTATCACTTTAAAATTGTAGGTTCATCCATTATTCTTTGACCCCCAGTGTATGAATGGGGTTTTTTTTTTAAAAAAATTACATATAAGGCGTCCTATATTAAAAAACAGGACGCCTTATATATATAAGGCGTCCTACATTAATGATCGGGACGCCTTATATAAATATAAGGCGTCCTAATAAATACCCGGGACGCCTTATATGTGCAAAAATCACACAAAATAGGCGTCTTGGTTTTCGTTTAGGACGCCTAAATAAACGTCCTTTACTTTAAATAGGACGCCTTTTTTAAGGCGTCCTGTTTTTAAAACAGGACGTCTTTATTAAGGCGTCCTATATTAAAAACAGGACGCTTTTGTTAAGGCGTCCTGTTTTAAATACGGGGCCGAAATACTTTTATAAACAACTTCCCCTGGTTAGACGTCCTTTGGAAAAGGGACGTTAATTGCCTCTAATTCAGGACGTTTTTTCACTTTTTTGTAGTAGTGAATTGTTGTTGAGATTTTATGTAATTATATTTTAACCAAGGTTTGTAATTTATTATTAGTGTACTACGCCCAAACTGTTGTACCACTACGCTGCGCTATATTGCTCTGATATGTGATATTATTACAAAAGTGTAACAGTTGGATTTAATAAATAAGAGGTATCACACTACCCGCCACCTGTGAAGGCGAGGCCGGTAGGGGTGTAACAATTATGTTAGGTTTGGTGAACGCCGCACGAGACCTGAGACCTGGGACTTGCATCTGGATCCTCTCGTCACTTTCGTCTAAGTCGCCAGCGACTTTCACCTCTTCATTCACCGTCGTCGGCGACCACGCCAACAACCTAACCACCGTCACCTCTTCCTTCTGTCGACCCTCTAACAATGCGCCATGAAACAGAGACAAATATCCACAAGAACAAAGAGCAACCATCCTTCCACCACCGTCCTTCACCGTCAACTCCACCGTCTGCCACCATCTTGGCCGGCGAACTTCTTCCAGATTCACACCTCACCATTCTCATCGTCGACCACCTCTTCCATTTTCCATATTTTCCAGCGACCTTAACCATCTCGAACATCCACCGCTTAAGCTTCTCTCGATTTTCTTTGGTGATTTCAGTTATGCGGTTTGTGTGGATTTTTCCAATGAACGTTTGTGGGTGATTCCTTTGCTTCTTGGTGGTGGAGATTCATTCTTGAGCTCAATGAACTACATAGGGAGTTTTTCTATCATTTCATTAATCTAGAGTTATATATTTGGATTGCCTAGTTTTAGGAATTATTGTATATGATTCTAGAACCGAGATTGATATTTATTGCCTAGTTGAGATTGGATTTTGTAGTGTGAACAATATACATGTTTTAATTTCTTGTGGTTGCAATGAGATTATATTAATTAGCGTGTTATTATCTAATTAATGTGGTTGATTTGTGCCCTTTGAGAGACTATTTACTACTCAATTTCAAGAAGACTCATGCATGTTGTATTATTCCAATCTTAATTGCACATTAAGTAGTTTTAAACAATATCTCAAGTAGGAGTAGTTAGCTATGCTTGTAGGAGCTACTATTAATTGGGAATATTGGACTCAAGTGGTATCTTGAGGTTTTTCTTATTAGAACTTAATGAAGTTTAACTCTCATAATCTTTTTGAGCAAGGATAGTCATATCTTCATTACCAAGAGCATCCATCATTCATATTTTCAATTCCATATCATACCATTCCATTCACTAATTCACCATTTTTATGAAAAAGAAAAATACCAAAAACAATAGTTAGCATTCCATTAAATTGCATTCATATTTTTAGTTTATTAATTTGAGAAGAGATAACGATCATAGGTTTGCCTATACGCAATCCTTGGTTAATTTTTGATTGTGGACCTCAAGGCTAAAGACAAAAAAGCCCTCAATCAATATGCGGCAGATTTGTAATTCGATCGCAAATTTTCGAAAATAGCGATGGAATTTGCGATGATTTACCATAGGAATCAATAAAAGTCTTATCAAGAATGAAAAATGATCCTAAATTTTCTTATACGCAATCCTTAGTACTTTTTTATTGTGAACTCCAAGGTTAACGTACAAAAAGGTCATCATCAAATACTATGACCATCTTTTGACAAAAGAAAAAGCCCTTTTATAGGCACAGCGCTTTGGTTGCCAATGCACATGCGAAAGTGAGTTTGGATTCTTTTCCAAGTGAGATCATTGCAAACTTTTCCACTTCCACATTAAAAAGCCACGCAGTTCTTTATTGTAAGCCTAATAGCATTCTTGATGACCACTTCTGGTTGTTTTTGTGGAAGCTCCATTTCCTAATGTTCTGCCATCAAGTGGCATACTAACTCGACATCACCTTTTGCAACTCAAACCCAATGTATGTTTGGTTCTTCACTACTACAAAAAAAGGATATTACTCCCTAAAGGACATCCTTATTTTTAAAAAAAAAAAAAAAAAAGTGAATGTGGTGTCATTCTCGTAATTATTTGCTTGAATTTTGAGACTTAGACGTCCTAAATCATATTTGGCACATTTTGGAAAAAAAATTGGCATTGGGGGAAATATTTAACAATTTCTCGGTGTCCTAAATGAATTTTTGGTACGTCTAAAATTTATTTGGTGTTTTTAGGGAAATGTTTTGGCGACGGGGGAATTTTTGAGAATTTTTGGTGTCCTAAATTAAATTTGGGACACCTAAAATACTGCTTTTGGCGTCCTGAATTTAATTTGGAATGCCAAAAATACTAGTTTTAGCATCTCAAATTAAATTTAGGACGCCAAAATTGAACCTAGCACCACGTGTTCACTTTTTTTTTCCTCTCAACTCACACAAACACGGAGAAACCCAACTCCTTCACTTTTTTTTTTCTCTTAGCTCACACAAACATGGAGAAACCCGACCCCCAAAACACTTTCAATGCTTCAAGCGCTCATCTCTCAGCTTTCTAGTTCTCTCAGATCTCTCTTCAGTTGGCTTTGTCACGACGACGACGTACATTGAAGGAGAAGGCGATGGTAGGCATCGAAGGCAATCTGGATGACGGTGGTGGACGATTTTCTTGCACGGCGGTTTGAGTACGTTCTTTGCTTGATTTGGTGATTACGGTTTACTTGATTTGCAACGGCGATTTGGTTTTCTTGCAAGGCGGTTATTTTTTTCCTTGATTCGGCTTCTAAATGAAAGCCGGGGATGTTCGGTTTCTAGAATTTATAGATCTGAAAACAGATCTATTCCAAAGACCGTCTTCCCTCTAACGACGAGTTCAAGTCTCAGATCTTCGATCTCCCTCATCGACGGTGATTGACGAACCAAGATTAGTGGACCCTTTTTTTTTACGATGCTATGACTTTATAATGTAACACCCCAATTTTTAAAAGAGGAATAAAAAAATTTCATCATAGTAGAGCATCGGAGCAAGTAAAGAAGTGAGTAACTGATATATTGTAACATCTCATTTTCAAAAGCAGTAAAAAAATTTTTCATATATCATCAGAGTAGAGCATCGGAGCGATTAAGTAACTGATACTTTTATTCAAAATGCCGTAAGTCTGGCTGATTACGTGCGGTACATGATACCGGGTGTTTTCAAGAGTAATAACAACGAAGAAATCTTGACTGGTCTCTGTGCGGCCTGCTTGCCTTTCTCCTCAGTCCTCGGTTCTCCTGAACCTGACGCTAAGTTAAGAGCTGAGGTTCAATGCCAATTGAACCTCAGGTAACGGTTAACCTCATGCTTAAATATGACAGTATATACATGACAGATATTCATGGCAGCAACAATCAATACAACAGCCCATAACAGATGTATGATTAGAAATACATAACCACGTATGTAAGATAATAACCACGTATGTAACATAACCACGTATGCTACATCAATATTTAGAACATAACCCGTATGTGACATAACCATGTATGTAAGTCTTAGTCGATGAACACAACAATCATATATGATCATACAATAAGCATTAGAGCTAGTGTTACGGTACGCCAACGTACCTTCGTTGATGGTACTTCGGTACGTTTTACGAAAAACGGTATTTTTGACAGCGGCCCGACAGCGGTACGATTATCACAGATATCCTATAAGGATAATATTTATCAACACTTAGCATCATAACAGGCATTTTAGATACAAATTACCATTTTGCCCCTGACTCCCCTATTCGGCGGAATTTCGCCAGAGCTTTGCTATTTTGACTCTAATCTTCCAAAATTTTGTCATAACTCTTTCCCCAACATATTTTTCGAAATATATATCATATTTAACCCAAAAACATGATATCTACAATATATTGGAAGATTAAAGATCAAAACAACATTCCTACTATAACTACCGAACAAAACACCAAAGCTTAAGACTAGGGACCGAAGAACTTACCCAGGACTTTGCTACAACTTTCTCAGAGCTCTTCCTTCTCTCTAACCTCTCTCTATTTCGAAAATAGCTCAAGGATTTGGTGTGAAGAAATGAAATGGATTGAAGGGCTATTTATAGGAAATTTTGAGACATTATTCATGCTTTTTCATATCGGATTTCGACCGTCGGATCTAGGGTTTTTGCAAGGCTCAATCTTGGCCCTCCATGTGTGTGTGCTGACCTCACTTGCCACTAAAGTCAACAAATTGAGGTCATCAATGATGTCATCCCCTCTTGCTTTATGGTCTTGTACCGATAAAGCTCCCGTTCGGTCCTAAACGCGTAATCTTATAAAATCTCAAAAATACAGCAACACAGCGCTGAAGGTCTACTCTTCCTCTTTCAAAATACCTGGGTTAATTAAATTTTTGATCTCGTTACGAGTATTCCGTAGTCTGCTGAAGATTTTCGGATAAACGCCATCGGTTACGGAAATAACTTCCGATAGCACCAACTTCTGGATAAAAATTCACTGGTTTATAATATGTCCTGACCTAAGAAACTTTGTTCATGGTTTTTCACAACGGTCTTGTTTTCTATAGGTTCTCATTTCTACTATCTGCCCTTTTCTTTGTTCATCCTGTCTCTTAATCACTCCGCCGGTTTTGGAAATGACTTCAGAGATAGCCCACTCCGGGATAAAATTATACTTGTTTATAATAAGTCCTGATGTTAAAGACTTAGTTCACCTATTTTGAGATAGGATTTATTTTTATCTTACAACTATTGCACTGACATTGGTATTTTATGTCCTATGTAAAATATTAAAAATCATGGGGTCACTTATGATCCCAAAAATAATATTTAATTTTGCCTCATTATTTTCCAAGGAAAATACTCCCATAAATTCCTAAAATTAGAGACAACATACTTTCTAATTTTTAATAAATATTTTATTGCCTCTTGGGATTTATCATAATATTTTCAGGCCATTTCTGCCCCATAAATGCATTTTAGGGATTTTTAGCTCTTTATCTCTTATAATTTCCATAGAAATTACCTTAGAAAATAAGATAATTATAACTTATTATTTGATACCACATATTCACCTATTTCCAATAGGTATTATTTACTAAAATATGATACTTATCATAAATACGATTTTTAGGGTATTACATATATCATTAATTGTGGCGTATCTGTCTGTTCATAAAGAACGGTACATTTATCGGGTATTATAACGGTACATATCCTAAAAATCTTCGGTCGGGTCTTCACGCATGCTGTTTACTCTGCTTACCCTTGTCTTCGGTCCTCGGTTCTCCGGACCCTGAAGCTATGGTAAGAGCTGAGGTCCAATGCCCATTGGACCTCAGGTAACGGTTAACCTGATGCTGATATAAACAATATATGTATGACATATATTCATGACATTACAGCAATAATCAATACAAAAGCCCATAACCGATGTATGATCAATTAATAACAGTACAATCACATGTAAAGTTAACTAGTCTGCACCACCCGTGCCACGAGAGCATGTCGTGTCCTCAGCGCTAGGAAAACTTAACGGTATTATCAAAACCATAACCCATGTAAAGCTGAATGTGTATATAGTGATCTAAGCCCCACAAACTTAGTCACGGTGCATGTCCAAGACAGAGTCCCGTCCAGGACTTTATGAAAGTATCTATCACATATAAGTATACAATAAGCATCGAGTTAGTGTTACGACGCGTCCGTACCTTAGCCCGTTCGGATGGTGGTACGCTTGTCTATTTGGTACGTCCTCGATATTTCCGGATAACCTATAACAGTATTACCGCATTACTACCTTGTAAATAATATCTTAAGAGATATTTTAGCCTCTACCGACCTTTCTATCCCCGGTGGATTTGTTATTTCAATTATATCCCTTTATTTTCTCAAAAATGCTGATTCAGCATCTCAGGGTAGAATTTTCGCTAACTTTGAAAATTCATAATTAATTCCTAAAATATTGAAACGAGGATCCGTAAAATTCCCCGGAATCCTTAAGATATCTAGTTTTGTGGAAAAATATCTATTTTTTCCCAGAACTTAAAAACAATTCCCAGTTTTCACGTGTTCATACCTTGCCCAGAAAATTTCCAGAAAACGTAGCCTATCTTTAAGAATTTTTATCTCCTTGCACAAAATTCAAAATGACACACTCTAGGTATATTTGAAAAGCCCTATGTGTCTACTTTAACCATGACAATTTTCAGAATTTTAGAACTTCATCTTCAACATAAAATCATAGCCTCTTTCAGAATCAAAGAACTTCTAACCGAAGAAATTTCGCGAACTTCGTTACTTTGATGTTTCTCTTTCAAAACTTTTGCTATATCACTTCTTCCATCCTTTTTTTTGAAATGAAGCCATTTTTAACCATAAAAAAATAAAAAAATAAAATTACTCTAGCATATTTAAGATCAAAGCAAAATCTACCTATGAATTTAAAAGCTTAAAACTCAAGAACTCACCTTGCAAATGCTCTAACTCCTTCAAGCTACTTCCCACTCATCCTCACTACTCTCTAATTTCAGATTGCTCTTGCTTGTTTTGGTGTGAAAATGAAGTGATCCCAAGCCTCCTATTTATAGGAGAAAATTGGGGACACAAATGGAAATTAATTTGCTCAAGTTTCATCTTAACCTTTGGATGGAAAGTAGCTTTATCAAACTAAATCCCACCCCATCAAATGCATGCCGACATGATCACCTCTCACAAGCATTTCATGTGCCTTTTAATTAATTAATTGATTTGATTATTTCATTGAAAAGTAAAAGAAACCCTATGCTTGCCGACATGCATTCACCAATCAACTAATCTGTTGTCCTTTTAATTATTCAATACCTTGTATTTCTCAAAGATTAATTATTTCATAAAAGAAAAGGAACAAACTCCTATCCATAGTACCTGTTGGCCGACATTTCCTTTTAGTTATTTAATATGCTTTTGGTTTGCAAAATATCCCATGTTTTAGGCTTTCTAATTGGCTAGTTGATAGTTTGACTTTTCAAAACTTTAACTTTATGCTTTATTGGGATAGGTTATTCTGCCTACTCTTATTTTACCTACTTTTACCTACCCTTCTTAATACCATTAGATTATAATCTCATCCAACGGTGGAGATTTGAGACATAAAATAAATCCTTTCACACGTTCCTCACTCCCACAGCCTCCCTCCCTTTATTTCTTCGCTCTCTCCCCCACGCTCGCCCCGATCGTATGGAAATATGTAGTGATAACTAAGATAAAGAGCAACATTGAAGGATGTAAGGCAAAAGTGCGAAAGAAGCCGCAAATAAAGAACAAAGCTAGCACAAGAACAATTTCATTCTTTTTTTAATTCATATAATATGATCATTCGTAGTCGCCGACTTCCGAATATGATGTTTCCTGGTATACTCAAATAAAAAATCAACACCACCTCCACCGAACGTACTTCATTTGTTCCCCTCAATCGAAATCTTTCTTCTTTTTCTTTGATTTTGTTCACACGTTTTTTCCCCTCGCAAGATTTGTGTTTTTCTTACTCTCACCTCCTTCACAATCAAGAATTTGATTCTTGTATAGCAGTTTGGGTGGTTTCTGCTTGTGATTGGAACCAATTTTTTCTGGATTCTGTATTGGTAGTTCTTTCTCGCAATTGAACCCGATTCCATGGCGGCCGGGACGGTGGCATAACGGCCGGAGCGGCGGTGATACTTTCCTATTTATTGAGTAGAAGATTGGAGAGGAAGGCTGAAGACGACGAGTTTCTTGATGGGGATTTATCGAGATCCCGTGCGGAGGAGAGAGCAGAAGAGAGAAAGGTAGGGAGAGAAAGGAAGGGGTAAAGGGTTTATTTTATCCCTCAAATCTTCATCGTTGGATGATCTAATGGTATTGGTAGGGGTAGGTAAAGGTAGACAAAATAAGAGTATGTAGAATAACATATCTCATGCTTTATTATATGATATATTCCCTTCCCTTTCATTTTGTGTACCGACATATGCTTCCTCTTTGAGCTCTTTTATGGTTTTTTTAAATAGCAATAACTTATTGTTTATTAGAAGCATATCCCGATAGTAATATAATAACTCCTATTCAAAATCTTCCATGTATATGGCGCCATTTATGCTGACTTTAGGGGAATGATGATTTAATTTTTGTTATTATCCCTAATATAGTGTTTTAGATATTATTAGGCCTAATTGTCAAAGTATGATTGGTTACTATATTAATTATGATCATTAGAAATCCCCTTTATGCTAATCTTGGGTTTTTATTAGCCTTTGATCACTAATTAATCTCGTATATTTCTTAATTATGACTTTTTAATTTACATAAATATTTTAATCTTTGCAAATTTAATTGCCCATTAGTTGTTGATAATTTTCTTTAATTGGAATAAGTATTTCCATGACATTTTATTGTCTCTTATGATTAAATTAAGATTATACTTAATTATGATACTTTATGGTATTTTATGATCCCTAGTAGAATTTAGAAAATTTAACCATTGGTTACCTTAATTCTAAAGAGAAATTACCTAGAAAATAAAATAAACATATAACAAAATTTGAGACCACATATTCACCTATTTTAAATAGGTATTATTTATCAAAATATTGTATTTAAGATAATAATTTTTGGGTATTACATATAATATATCACCTGACACCTCACGAACAATTACTGGTATGTCTATGAGATAGATTGATGATTATTAATATTTTTCAGGCAATAGTTCTCATGCAGGTCTATCATGAAAGATTTCGGAAGTTTAAGCTACTTTTGCTAACAGTAGTGCTTTCATTTTTTTTAATATATGTTGGATTGTTGTATATTGCCACGTTAGAACTTATTTTGCATACTCGATTTATTTGGATATTTTGATAAAGGATGAAGCATAATTTAGTAAAGAGTTAGGGCCTTGTGAAGTCCAAAGCTTAACTAAGTGCAAGATAATGTCTTGATGAATGATTTAGTCAAACCCTTAATTAGTTATTATTTTGAGAAAATGGCGGATGTTACATTTTATGCTCACCCAATGATATTCTTAATAAATTCAATTTATTCTATGATAGAATTTATCTTGAATAGTATTGAAGTACTTTGAGTTGTTTAATAATCATCACCCTCATAATGCTGCACAAATCTTTTAAGTCAAAGTTATTGTTTTTAACATTCTTTAATATATTTTAACAACACTTTAACTTAATATGGATAATATTTAAAGGAACCCTCTTTTGGCTAATTGAAGTTAAAGCGAAGGAATTTTTCTTGGCTAAAGTAGTAAATGAAGGAATGAGTTAAGTAAAGAAAACGAAGCATTGATCCGCGCCATGTTATACGTGGTCGTGATATTATTAGTACAGTACTTCCCCACATCCTGTAAGAAAAACAAAAACAAAAACAAACTCACTTATTATAAGTGTCACATAATACCTATTTTCAACAGGTGAATATGTGGTCTCAAATTTTGTATTATATTTATTTTATTTCTAGGAAATTTTTCCTAGAATTAGAAGGACCAAAGACTAAATCTCTTAAATCCTATTAGGGATCATAAAATATCCTAAGATTATCATAATTAAGTATAATCTTAATTATGTCATAAAGGGCAATTATATGTCATCTAAATGCCTAAATCAATTAGAGGAAATTAGCAACAATTATTAGACAATTAAATTTGCAATAATTGGGATATTTTTGTAATTTTCAATATTAATTAATAATTAATTTAAAAAGGGCATAATTAAGAATATATCAACTTCATTAATATCCAAAGGATATGTAAAGGCCTAAATTAATTACATGTTTAAAAGCTAAATCCAAAGTATTAATCAAAGAACCAATAAGGGGCTAAGGTGTGGTTTGTGAGAGACCATAAAACATAACTCAAGAGTGTGAGAGGGAGAGAGTGCCACGGTTATACATGATAGAGGGAGAAGAAAAGTTGTAAAAAAAATATAGATATTTACTAAAGCAATGTCTTAATCAAAGTTATGGCAAGAAGACTTTTGTGGTAAAATGAGGTAAGCATATGTAAGTAATGTGTAATTAATAAATGGTAAGATAAAAACCATTAGGATGAATTCGAGACACAAGTAAATGAGAACCTATACAAAATAAATTGTATCTTGAAAACCATTGATCATAGAACAAATATAAGCGAGATATTATGAACAAGCACAATTTAAGCTTGAACTTGGTTATCTCCAAAGTGATTTTCACAAACTTTTGAGATTCATACTTAAGTGATTTAAAAGTTTAAAAAGACCTTAAATCAAGTCATAAAATGTTGATTAGAAAAGTGGAAATGGATCTTGAATAAAAACACCAACTTACTCCCAACTAAATAAGCATTTGGGGTAACTAAAATTGAAACAAACTATCTAAAGAAGGGAGGAGAGGAGGTGGCAGTTTCTATAGGGTTAATGGGTGAGATTAAATTTCTTAACTAAGTTAAAATCCAAGGGTTAAAATTGATTAGAAGATGTTAGGTAGTTAACCCAACTTTTGCTATAAATAGAAGGCAAGAGTCTTCATAATTTCTCACCAATTCACAAAGCAAGAACAAGCTTATAGTAGAAGAAATATAGAGAGAAAGTGAGAGTGAGAAGCTTTGGGAAGGAAGGAGCAAAGTTCTAGGTAAGTTCTTGAGCTCTAGCTTTGTGATTTATAGCTTAAATGTTGTTTTGATTCATAATCTTTCAATTATAGTTTTATTTTCATGTTTTTATGGTTATAATTTGCTTTATTTTGAAAAAAATGATGAAGAAAAAGTTATAGCAAAATTTTTGGAAGATTATGGTCAAAGTATCGAAGCTCGCGAAAATTTGTCGGTTAGCGCTTTTCGAAAGCTATTATAAAAACGCTGGTATCTTATGTTGAAGATGCTATGCCAAAATTCTGAGACAATTCATGTTCAAATTAGACATATATAGATTTCTAAATATACCTATAGCATGTCATTTTGAGTTTTGTGCTAGGAGATAGAAATTCTACAAAATGGGCTACGAAATTCTGGAAAATTCTGAGCAGAGGATGAAAATACGAAAACTGGGAATTTTTCATAAAATCTGGGAAATAAAAAATATTTTTTATTAAAATTAGACATCTTAAGGATTCCGAAGAATTTTACGGATCCTCGTTTCTAGTTTTTGGAATTAGTTATGATTTTTCAAAGATAGGAGAAAAATCAGCCTATATGCTGCCAAAGTAGCGTTTTTACGAAAATAAGATGAAATAAATTGGAAATAATTAATCCAGGGGTAAAAGGGTCATATATAGCCAAAATATCTCTTGAGATAATATTTATGAATTAATAGAGGCGATATTACCTTTATAGGATATCTGCGATCGCCTTCCAAACTGTCAAAACGTACCGAAAACATCAACGAAGGTACGTTCGCGTACTGTAACACTAACTCTGATGCTTATTGAATGCTTATATGTGATAGACGATAACTTTACATCTGCTGTGTGTTTACGTACTATTGGGATACATTAGCTGTGTGCTTACGTACTATTGGGATACATCTGGGATGTACTATTGGGATACATCTGTGTGCTCATGTACTATTGGGATACATCTCGCGTGTGCTTATGTATTGATTGTTGCTGAAATACCATGAATATTTGTCATACATATACTTCATATTTAAGCATTAGGTTAACAGTTACACGAGGTCCGATGGGCATTGGACCTCGGCTCTTAATATAGCCTCGGGATCGAGGACAAGGGAAAGCGACACCGGTGAAAACCCTACGGAGAATTTCTTTTTGGATATGTATTATTGTACTCGTAAATATTCGGATAATTGTATCGCTGTATAAGCAACCAGATACACCAACAGTGAATGTTTATCAAATACTCGCTCTTTTAAATTGTTCCAATGCTCTACTTTGATTAAAATATCTTGAAAACGCTTTAGAAAATTGGGGTGTTACACATCCTAAATATAAGATAAGTTTAATTTGTTTTTGGAGATATTAAAAAAACTAATTAAATTATTTTAAAATATTTATATTTATCATTTTTTTCTTTAAATTATTTCGTTCAACTTATATAATCTAATAATACACATCATATAATATGATTACATAACTTATTTATCTTTCATAATCTCTCAAAAAATTTCAATTTTATCTTATATTTAGAATCAGAAAGAATAATATAATAAGATATTTCAATTTTGCAAAAATTGCAAAGACCAAGAGATATAAATATAAATGTACTTGAAAATCTTAATTTTTAAAAATAATTTAAGAAAAATATAATAGTTTTTTTAAAAGAGAGAGAAGGAGGAGGGCAATGAAGAAAAGTAAGAAATAAGAAAAATAAAGGGTTTAAATAAAATAGATGAGACAGCTTCAAACCATCATTTCATATTGAAAAACAATTAGGCGCAGTCACGTGCTGTCGTGGATGATATCTTTTGCTTGATAATTATTTTTTAGTACACATATGTATTATTATATTTGACAATTCTTACATTAGATGATCATATATAAGATATATTTTACTTGAATCAAAATCGAAACAATATAGTTTATCATGATAGAAAGTTTAAAAATCAATTTAAAAAACCATTTATCAAAAGAAGAGGTTGATTACATAGAACTGCAAATATGTGTTTTGAAGATGGAGATCCTCAAGGATGGAGCATCCACTCTTGAGTTGACGGGTCTACGAAGATCCAAAAAGCCACGTTGGTTAGAAAGTTTTGTAGCGATGACCAAGTCAAAGGTAACATAACTATTTTCTCTTATTACCGATAAGAGAAAACAGTTGTGTTACTTTTGACTTGGTGATCACTGCAAAACTTTCTAAGCAACGCGGCCTTCCGGATCTTGGTAGACCCGTCAACTCAAGAGTGGATGCTCCATCCTTGAGGACCTCTGTCTTCAACCTCAAGGATGGAGCATCTACTGACAGGTCTACCAGGAGTTCTCTTTACTCATAGTTTCGAGAACTTTCCTCACTTCCTTCAGAGACTCACCAACTAGCTTATCTCCTTCTTCCTTTTCCTGGATCAGCTCTGCTATTTCTTCTCTTGGCTGATCCAAGTGATCTTTAAAGTTTTTGATCTCTTCAACTAACAAAGTGGAATTCTTCCTGAATGCTTGGAGTTTCGATATACTCTCCTGAGCCTTCTCCATCATTTCCACGGTCTTCTTCAAAGGCTCTTGAAGCACCACGTCCATATCTGCTCCTTCAATTAGTTTTCTTTTGTTCGCTCAATCTGAAACAACAAAAGCAAATGAGATTATGAAAGATTTCTTCTTCTTCTTCTTCTTTTAGTATTCGTGCCAGAAACAGCACACACACACACACACACACACATATATATATATATAAACTGATACTGCTTCACGAAACCGTGTCACGGAAGCGCCTTGCCTAGGAAATTCCAAATCCGCCCGCGTAAACGACGCGTCTACGCCTTCTCGTCCTCTTTGTCTCCGTCTTTTTCAAATTATTTATTCTTTCGGTACATAATATAAGACTCCAGGTACCTCATCAGAATAAAAAGACATTAATGGTTGTTGAAGAGACTTATATCATCAACCAAGTCATTCTTCTAAAAACAATTTATTTTATAGATATGAGAGAGTATTTATTTAGTCATACCACTACATTCCCATGCTCATTCGCACGTATAAAAGAATAATTAAATTGATAAAAAAAAAATTGACATTTGCCCTTTCCACTTTGGTGCTTATTAGAAGTCTAATTTAATCAAATCTCACAAAACAAGAAATGGAAGTTAATTACCCAACTTCTAATGTGCCTTAAATTGATTGACTTTTCCAAATTTATTTAATAATGAGCATTGAAAAAAGAAGTAACATATTTTCTCTCGTCTATATTTACAATAGAGGTAAAATTGAAAAATAGTCATTAATAACCCTCTAGGTAGACTTATATATATGACAAAAAAAAAAAAAGATTAAAACTGGATTTATTATAAAGATTAAAGTGGTAGTATTAAAACTTTAATTTTGTCTCCTCTCTACATTTACAAATCATTCTTATCTCTTTCTCTCTTAAGGTTGTCAAACTCGCGAGTTTAAGTAAATTCGTGACAGTAATGTAAACTCGTATCGTGAACTCGAATTATAAACTCATAAGAATTTACTTTTATTATAAAATAAGTATTATTAGTGTATAATTAAATAATTAAAATATAAAAATGATAACAATTTAATTTAAATATATTTTAAATCTAACTATTTGAAATTAAATGCATCTAAATTCATCTTTATCACATTTAACACATTGTACTGTACCAAAAGCTTATGAAAGTGATGTTACGCTACGAGATAACATTGACTTATTTTGTTTTTTTCGGTGCCATGGTTTGAGGAAAGTTCCAGGTAGTTAGGCGGAACAATTTAAATACGGGGTTTTAACTTTACTTATTCTGGATTGGCAATATATATATATATATATATAAATCTTTATCCCTCAATTTTACCAAACTTTTGGTTTTAGACCCTCAGTCAGCAAAATGATCTATATTTTTGTTTAATTTTATATATCAGTACTTTAAAAGAAATGAAATTTAAAAGACTAGAACCTTTTGTTTGAAACATTGAGGAACTAAAGCTAAAATAAAGGTAAACCTTAAGGATAAAAAATTATATTAACAAAAAATAAAAAAAATAAAAACTCTTGTATGCTTTTCCTGCAGCTAATATATATATACACACACACACACTCCTCCATTGCTCAATATACGATTCTTACATTGGATGATCATATATAAGATATCTTTTACTTGGTGGTTGCTTACATAGAACTGTCACATATATATGTTTTTCATTTTTCTGAAAAAAAAATATGAAAATGATATTTAATGGCTAATTTATTTAAGCGTCAAGTATTAAGTGTCATATATTTACAATTTTGCAGTAGTGGGTGTGCTTTCACAAATACTTCATGGGTGGATTCACATCTTGCCCGAGATATATGTACTCTTCTGGTCATTAATAAAGACATATTTACCTAATTTCATTAGATTAAATAATTTGGTTAAGTTGGTTAATATGACGTATATTTTCTAAAATGTCATAGTCACTTTCCTCAGTTCTCCCATTTCTCATCTTCCTTGATTATTGCTTGAGAGCATGAAAAGAGATAAATTAGGGAAATATTGATAAATATAAAAACTTTAATTTATCTTATATTTAGGATTAATATCAACTCCGTAAATATATTTTATATTAAGGACTGAATGAATACACACACCACATATTATACATATATATACATCTACATATAGATATATATACACACATATATATAACACATAACACACACACACACACACAAATATACCTATATATGTATATATACATATGCATGTGTGTATACATATGTGTGTGTACATAGACACACACATAGATAGAGAGATATATATATATATATATATATATATGTATGTACATATGTATGTATACATACATATGTGTGTGAGTGTGAAGTGTCTTAAGTACACAACAAACAAAGGAGTGTAAACCTAGGTATGCAAAAAAAATAAAGAAGACAGATAAGAAGAATCCATGATTATTTATTGTTAGTGAATTTGAAGATATAGGAAATGAAGTTGAAGATAGCATAAACTATACGTAGCTTGATGCTGCCTCTCTTAAGTGGCACCACCTTCTTCTTGGTCTTCATCTTCTGCTCATCTTCGTTAGCGAAACCTCTCAACCTTGCGTCATCCATTATTGGTGATGCGCTCATCACACAAATGTTATAACATTTGAGTATAACAATGGTTTGTGTTTGTAGTGTGTGTTGTGGGGAACAGAGCTAGGAATTAGGGCCAGTCCTTGAAAGATCAGGGCCTAAGAGGGCGGCCCTTTTAAGCCTAGGGTAAAGAAAACATATGATTTTCAAGGCTTGAGTTCAAAGCATGCGAGCCAAAGTCGGCCTTACAGGCCATAAGCTATTTTTTAAAATTTTAACTATTTTTTCTACTTTTTTAAAAGAAATATGATCACTAAATTACAACAATTAAAGTTCTAATTTATCAAATAAATGTTGTGCACATTAAAGTCTAAACAACATGCATCATGCAACAAATAAACACAGCTACTAATTAATAATTAGCAAAGCACTTATAGTCTGATGCTGTGAATCCATGATGCACTAATGCGTGACTGTTTGTGCATGAGGCCAAGACAGCGAGATAGAGGTGAGAGGCGTGAAGTGAATGACAGATTTGCGTGAGATTGTGAGAGTGGTTGAGTGAGTGAGTACTGGGAAACATGGCAGGAAAGTAGTTTCCTTCACAGTTAGACTTGGCCAGCAGGGCAAATGGGTAATTGCCAAAAGGGTCAAAGCTTAAACGGGTCGGTCTGATGGGCTCGGCTCGATTTCCCGGCTCTAGTGGGGGATGAGGTATTTAAATAATCTTTATCCCTTAATTTTGCTTTTATTTTGGTTTTGGTCACTCAAGTTTAAATAAGAAGTTTTGATCCCCGAGGGAACAAAAGATCCATATTTTTGTTTAATTATTGAGACCGATATTTTAAAAGAAATAAAACTTAAGGGACTAAAACCTCTTATTTAAAAATTGAGGAATCAAAAATAAAATAAAGGCAAACTTCAAGGATCAAATATTATATTAACCCTAAAAAAAATTGAAAAATCTTGTATGTTGTTCCTGCAAATAATTTATAGAAAAAATATATACTCCTCCATTGCTCAATATACCACATAATTGGGGAGTTTTTCTATATCCTAAATGTAAGACCTACTTCCTATATTTGTTATTTTTTTAATTTACTACTAATGATGCTCTTTTAACAATAATTAAACAAGAAATAGATATAAAGAATTAAAGAAGATGATTAGAATGTTTTAGAAAAAAAAAGCATATTATATTAACTAATTAAATAACTTTGTTAATTTAATTAAATTAGATAAATAGGTATTATATTAACCGCGCAAGATATTATATAAGCACAAACTCAGGAGAAGAATAAAACGAACAGCAAAAGGGGGAAAAAATTCCAAAACAGGGGAAAAAAAAACACATAATGGCCACGGCCAAGCTATTTAATCAAATCCTTACTTCCAGTCTTTTTAAACGGGGGAAAAACATTTCTTACTCTGCCTACCGAAATAATTAATAACTTAATATCCCACCAACACAAAACATATTATTATGGTTCTTATTATAAATTCAGTTGGTCAAAAAATTGTGGTCCTAAATACAAGTTCACTTTAGAGTCATTATTGATTTTTTTTTTTCCAATTTTATCTCTATTAAATGAAAAAAAATAGTTGAGTAAAAATGCATTTCAGTACTTATTATTAAATAACGTTAAATTTGCAAATTTAAATCAATTTAAAACATATTAAATTTTTTAACTTCCATTTATTAGTATGTGAGAATTGATCAAACTAGACTTATAATAAAGAAGAGAGTTGATCATGAAAAAAGTTAAAATTGGTTTAAAAGATAAATATGTAATAATGTATTTTAGGATAATAAATATGCAAGTCTGTATAGTTTCATCCAATTTTTAATTGAGCCCTTAGAGTTTAAAATGACTTTTAATCTGGTTCCTACAGTTTTATACTTATCAATTTAACTCAAAATAAATAAATAACATTCAAATATAAATATAATAATAAATTTTAATTAAAAATTATATATTTTGAAAAAATAATTAATATAATAAATTTTAATTAAAAATTATTAAATATATATATATAATATATTATATTATATTTTTATAAATTATTATGGCTCGAAATTTATAATTATAAAAATAAATAAAAATAGAATTAAAAATAAATAATATAAATATATGTTAGTTACAAAATTTGAATTAGTATTAGAATAAAATTATTATAATAATTATATATATATATAGAATATTATTATTTATACAACAATATTAAAAAAAATTTTAAATATTATTATAATTTACATTTATAGAAGAATATTATTAGAATTTATATAATAAAGAAAAAAATCTATAGGGACATAATTAAAAGTTATACGAAACTGTAAGGACTTGATTAAAAACAAATGAAAGTATATGAACCTTATAAAAAGGAAAAAACTATAAGGACTTAATTAAAAACTGGTTGGAACTATAAAGATTTACAGATTAACTATCCCATATTTTTTTCCCAACTATGCCATATTTGTAAAGAGGATAAGGAAGAGAATAAATGCAATAAAACTTTCAACAAGGAGTAAAATTGGAAAAAATGTAATAAATGTTTAGACAAACTAAAATGAATCTTATATTTGGATGACACCCATTTACAAATTTAAAGCTTATAAAAAAGGGTAGAATATAGAAAAGGGTATTTTTACCCTTTTTGCCATGAAAGTATTGGCTAGGGAGCATTCAGAAGTTTTTTTGGTATCATTTTTTCTCCAGAAGTTTTTTTAGGAGCAAATTTGTCCTGGAAGTTTACAAAGAAGAGCAACAATTCAACGATCAAGATCAATTGATAGGCAAAATTGCTATGTTTTTAAACTTCCAGGAAGAAAATGATACCAAAAGAACTTTCGGGTCTTGAATGCCCTAGCCAATACTTCCATAACAAAATTGGTATTTAACCCTATAGAAAATACTCACTCCATTCTTTTGTATAAGAATCAACAACCACTTATGACTTGCTCCTATTTATAAGAGACTTTTAGATAATGTCTAAAAAAAAAAATGGATTATTTCTCATTTTACCCTGAATTAATGGCTTGTACTAATATCATTACATTTATTGCATTCACTCACATTCTCTCCCTACCACACATTCTCTCTCTTCCATATATCTCTTTTTTCTACTTTGGTTTCTACAAAATTGAGAATATATAACATTAAATACTTAATAATTATCGAAGAGATGTCAGGTATGTCGATGTGGAGTCCTCACAAAAATATATAATACTAAACTTAACAATTAAGTAGGTAAATTGAATTCAAAAAATAAAATATATAGTGATTATAATATATAATTAACCGAAAAGTATTATTGATAAATGCTTGACAATAAAATATGATCACTGTTAACTATTTCAACCATGTCTAAAATATACATAAACATGATGGGATGCTGATGGGCAAGTAGTTAAAATGCCACACTTCATCAGCTACATTGGGACAGTGGCAAGAAACAAAATTCTTATCTCTTTGGATAACTGGGGTAGGATAGATCAGTAGCGAGACTTTATTTGGGGAACTATATCGATAAGATATATGTACCATCTAATTACTTTCTATTTTCTTGTTAAAAATAATAACTCGAATTGTGTATTTTGCGTCAGCATTTGATATAGACAAAAGTCGGAAGGGGTATGTCCTCCCCAGGATCGAGCAGACACTAAGCACATTATGGAATGTATTGACAAAGGCATACTTGTAAGATCCCGAAGAGCACATGAGACGACAGTTCCTTCCTGGTGGAAGGCAACGATCAAAGAATAGCATTGGAGACAACTTGTTCTCTCACCCGAGGAGTCATTCAAGGTAATAGTCATTTGCAATTCATAAGGCAATTGGCTTGCATGTTTTTGTTTAATATTAGCTTGAGTTTTGTCTGACTTGGTAGAAATTAAGCCGTGAGAATAAGGATAGGGTGAAGAACATTGTTGTTAAACTCATGAATTGACTCTCCGAGTTTACCTGTTTTACGTTTATAACTTACAAAATTAAGTCAATTTGTACTTAAACTCGTGCTAGCCATAAACTCGGTTAAACTCACAAGTTTACACACTAAGTTTATCGTTTTTAAGCTTTTACCTTACAAAATTATGTCAACTCGCTCTTAAACTTTTGTTATTTTATATTTTTTTGATCATGTTCAATGACTTTATTATATATAAACTTCATAAAAATTTATTTATTGGATATGATTAATTATAAATGTTGATGAATTTAATTTCAGTTATTCATATTTAAAATATATTTAAATTAAATTATGATCATATTTATATTTTATTATTTTAGTTTATAATTTTAACCCCTATTTATTAATAAATGTAAACTCTTACGATTTTATGATTCGAGTTCATAATCCGAGTTTACATTCTCATCATGAGTTTACTTAAACTTTGTGAGTTTGACAACCTTGGTGAAGAAGAATAAATATTACTACAGGGAGGGCAAAAGGGGTATTGTTAGAATATTTTAAAATGAAGGATGTGTTTTTTTGCAAAATCTTATTCTTATAAATTAAGGGATCTATATAAAGAATTGTATAAGGAGTTATAACACTAAGAGTTACCAAGGTTATGTCTCTTTAGTTCCTAAAGACATGGGTGGTAACCATCACTTGGGGAAAAGTTGTGTCTAGTGACCGGTCCGGGTTATGTCTAGTGACCGGTCCGGGTTTAATAACCTTGGTTAGAATAAATAACCATTAGTTATTTAAGTTATGTTGGTTAATGAATGAACATATGGGGTTTATGAACCTAACATATAATTATAACTGTTAATTAAAGAGGTGTTGCTTCAAGAGGCACTACCTCAAGATATCACTTCATGATCTATAAATACTCTGCAACATCATTTCATTTAGGACACACAATACACATCATACATAATATAAAAAATCACACAACAACAATTAATATGCTTAGGATGAAGTCTGGTGCTCAACCTATCTTTTACTGATATCTTCTTATGACTACGATCATCTTTTATTTTCTTTCTTATTAGTTATAATCTCAAAAATCCCAAACCAATCATAGTTTATTTAAATTTCTTTACACAATTGTTTGCGTGAATCTGTGTCATCATTCGTATCTCAGTCTTTGTTGGACGATACTCTACTTACTCTTTATGACTTGTTCGACTAGTTCACTTGCCAACAAGGAATTCGGCCAATAAAGACCTAGTTGTGAGGAACAGTATGAAGGTTCGAGGCGGTATTTCCATCACAATTTGTTAGCTCCAAGGTGGACGTTGTGGTCAGAAGGAAACCCAGGTAGGAGGTTTTATGGGTGCCGGAATTACTACCAGGTAAGATTTGTTAGATGTGGGATGAGATTTTCAATTGTGTGGATTGTTCATTTGTAATGGTTGGTGATGAGATTTCATAGGATGGTGGGTGTGGATATTTCTAATGGCACGATGGTGGTTTGGAGAAAGGGAAAATGAAGTTATCAAAGAACTACTCAATGACATAGATAAGTTATATGAGGAAAACAATCATCTTCGAAGAGGGGATGCATGTGCGAAGTGGTACGAAGAACTTGTTGCACTTGAAGGTGAGGTGATGAAGATGAAATCTGAACATTTAGTGAAAGAAAGTGAAGTGAAGAAGGCGCAATGCAAGTTTAAACTTGCATTAGCAACATTGTTACTGACTTCGGTATTGTTATTGTTAATGTATTTGTAAGGGTTGATGTTTACTTTTGTTGTGGTTATGAGAGTTTAGGCAAGGTATGAGTGATATGTAATGTATTTGTTGATGTTAATGTATTTGTAAGGGTTGATGATTAGTTTTGTATATGTTAATGGATTAAGTGTAATTTTCTTGTGTGTTGTAATGTACTTGTAAGGGTTAATGTATTTATTAATATTTTAAGAATTACTGTGGATGATAATGCCAACAAAATATTATTTAAGGCATCAACCTATGGGTACACCAAGACTTGGTGCTTCACGTGGGAACGCTTTGAGTTTGACAGTAGTGTACAAGTTAAAGCTTTTACTTCCACTTATTAGACCCTTGCCCTCTATTGTTTTTTATTCCACGTACGCTATATTATATTGTGGTGTCTTGACCATGTCTTTCTTTTGTTACGTAGGCCACCACATGAACATGAAAACCTAAACAATTCATGAAACATCACCTGTGCTGTATACCCAGTTTACACAATCGTCCATGTTATGATGCTTTATGAATATATTTTCATTCCTAGCATTATTTATTAATATTTCAAGAATTATTGTGGATGAGAATGCCCACAAAAACGGAATCCAACAAACCATCCATATTCCAAAATGATATGGAACAACTGGGAAGAGTAAAAAAGGCACAAAGTTGGGGATGAATAACACTAATAAACAGGCAGCAAAAAAGCCTATCGATATGGTTAATATGAACAATGCAGTACAACAATGTTAGCATTTGTCACACTAACCAAGGCCAGAGACATACAAAAATAATTACAATCATGTGTCAAGCATTTGTACTGCATATATAACTACACCAAAACCGGGGTTGAGGAAAAGACTTTGGCCTATACAATTTAGTAAGCAAAATAATTACACAACCCAAGCCCTTTTACATGTACACATAGCCCTAATTAGTAGCCTCCTTTCCTTTGTCCTTGTTGGTCCGAACACGTGATAAGAGCTGTGAGGTTGTAACACGCGGTTCTCCTCTCTATTGTAGACCACGCGGCTGAAATGGAAGGTCAGATGATGGAGCAACAGTGAGTGATTTGGGTTGAAACTGAATCGATCTTGAACGTGTTGGCTCGCTGGAGTTACAACGCCGAGATAATCTCACTTCCCTTTCATTTGGAATTGGAAATTGGGTTTGTGGATCAGCATTCCTACGCATATAGTCATGTGATGTTCCTTCTTCAATAAAAAGTGCGGGTTCACATGTTTTCTATCAACCAAGCAACTTGTTCTAAAAAAGTAAAACAAACAAAACACAAGGATGTATACGAGATAATGACAATGATTTATAATTAATGATCATTTCTATTTATTTAAAAAAGTTTATAAAAAAATTCTTCAACATTGTACTAGTAAAAGGAGAGGGCTAAATGGTAGTGATACCTTCAAAGCATTGAAGCATACGTACATCCTCTTGAATATTCTTCGTTCGTGTTCCAAACCCTCTTTGCTCACTTCGACACACACGTCTGAACCAGGGTTTTACACCTTCAACTCATTACAATATGCCTCTAAGTTTCAAAACTCATCCCTGAAACTCCCTTCCATTTCCTCCATTATGATTTTCTTTGCCCTCTTGCATTTAAACACACTAACATTGACCTTTAGATCCCTCTGGACCCCCTTCTTCATCTCTTTCGACTTGAATTTAGGGTCTTCTTGCACCTTATTTTTGAAATACTCAGCCAACCACTTTGTAGAAGCTCTTGGATTTGCAAACACATGTGAGCACATGTGTTCATAATCCAATGACTTCAGCCACCCCACACTCTGCCCATATGTAGACGCATATAGTGTAAAAGGGTAGCCATCTTGACACACCACATTAAACATCTTCCTATCACTATGCACAATTCTAAGCTTAACCGCATGGCTGATAGCATACTCATCTACAGCCCTTTTAAGCTCTTTTTTATCTTGAGATGTCATCCTAACAACAAAAGATGACCTTGTACTCGAGGACTCAGCCTCATGGGGGACACACAGCTGTTGAAAAGGCACATCATCGTTTTCACACCCCAAGCCACCCTCATCAGCATCACTCTCATCCTTCACATCAACCTCCCCAACTTCTGAGTCATCATACATGCTTTCTTCTATATCTGAACTACTACTTTGCCCCATATAAGAGCCATCATCACTATCATCATCATAAGACCTATTGCTCTATTTATCATACACATCCACATCACTCTCTTCCTCATCCTCTGGGAACATTGTACTCATAACCAAGGAATTCAATTTCATCATAGTCATCACTTGGTCCCGTTTCTTCAATAAACCTTTCCACATTTCCTCTTACCGTGTAGTCTTCATTCATCGTTTCCTGGCCTACATTTTCACCCTTCCCTTTCAGCCTATCTTCACTTTCTTCTCCATTTACCACTTTTTCCTTGCCCTTTGACGCCATTGCCACTACATATATGCAAAGGACCAAAATGAATAAATGGTCAGTTAATAATTTACTCAATACAGCTCTGAAAAATGAGCTTGTAAGAATAAACACGAGAGGCACGGGTAACTAGAGTGGTACAATAACAATAGTATTTCAATTTTCAATTTTCCTTGTGTATTTGTAATAGCATTTCAAATATTGAAATAAGTTGTGTCTCGGCTAGTGAACTTGTTGGTGTTTTGAAATTAAACATGTGCTTTTGAAATAAATAAATAAAGCAGGTACAATAGATATAGACATCGACTTTGATTTTTGATGACAGGTTCATAGCATGTGTTCATAAAATAAGGGGGAAATAGGGCCCCGACAATTTTAAGAATAACAAGTATATATACATGATGCGGTACAATGGCCTCCTTCTCGATTCTTACACATGATATCTAATCCTTATCTACTATGTCAACTGGCTTTTGGGAAACTTGTATGATTCCTTCGTTAGTTTCTATAATAGTGCCCATGGAAGAGAATGTTTTTAGTTTCAGATGCAAAATGCTCAACAAGTAATGAATAAAAAAACAATACAACAGCATAATGAATACAAAAGTAACAAAAGAACGAACACAGTATATAACAAAGGGGCCCCAGAACATCATATAGGTGGTCGACTTTATGCATCAAAACAGCAATAGAACAGCATAATGAATAAAAAAGGAACAAAAGAATGAACACATCAATGAATCAAAAAAGACCAACACAAAATAACAAAAAATAAAAAATAGAACCTCACGTCGGTGTCGCGAGATAATGAAAGTGGACAACGATGTCACAAAATAATCGCAGCTAACTGAGAGTGGATAAGAACCCTAGCTCAATATTCTTCGTCTCTCGATTTGTTGGATGAGAGTGCCTCTCGATTACTCCATCGATATCGTCTTGCTGCGTCTCGAATACCCTCAGCTCACTCTCGATTTCCTGGCTATCAACTACCCTCAGAATAACCCTCAGCTCACACTTGCAAACGGCATGCTCTCAATTTACCCGCCTTTTCAGCTCACTCAAGATTTGCTGGCCAACGACACTACATTAGGGATTAAGGTTCCTCCTCCTTTCTTTGTTCTTTCGTGGGTCGATGAGCATGGATTTCAGATACGGCTCACTCAAGATTTGTTGGCCGACGACACTGGATTAGGGATTAGGGTTCCTCCTCCTTTCTTTCTTCTTTCATGGGTCGATTTGAAATTCTTTCGTGGGTCGATGAGATTTAGATGGGAGAGGATCCTCTCATTGGCGGATCCTCTCCTCATCCCTCCCCATCCCTCTGCCCCCTGGATCTCAGCCGTTCAATCCGCATTTGGACGGCCGAGATGAAGTCTATTTTTTTTAAAAAAAAAAATTTAAAAAAATTAAAAAAAAAATTATTTTTTTTAATAAAAAAAAAAAAACTGAACCGTTGGATCAAGATTTGGACGGTCCAGATCGCGCTGATGAGGGATGGGGAGGGATCCGCCAATGAGAGGATCCGGACCCGATTTAGATACGTGTTTGTAGCCCCAATTCATTTGGTTTTAGTCTTTCTTCTTTCCCCAATTTTTTTTAACTTTGCACTGTCAGTATCCTAATCAGGACTTTTTTTCCCCATTTGGCTTCTTCTCACTCCAATTCATCATACACATCAGCACCAAGGGTAAAGCACATGTGTATTTTTACTCATTTACCCTTTTTGAAAATACGAGATCTTTTGTAATAGTGTATTGGTAATGGAATTGTACGATCTTGTCTTTAAAAAGGCTGTCACTAATTAATTAGTAAAGGGATTTCGTTTCTAAATCAAATTAGTGATGGAATTTGTTGCTCATTAACTGTTTTTTAGTAATTTATAATTTTTTTATTTCTCATTTCTTGTTTTATTTATATTTTTAGTTTTCTTGTTATTTAAGTCTGTTTTAATTTTTTTTTCTTATTTTATTTTTATATAAAATGATTGATATAAATTGATATATATTTAGTATTTTATTTTCAATAATTTTTTAAAAATGTAATATTTTATTTCTTATACATGTATGTTGATATATGTAAATATATTATTTTTTATTTAATTATTATGTTATCGGCCTGACCGAGCAACCAACTTGATTGTTTGGACCGTAACCTGTTCACTTTTTTGGCTCAACATCTGGTCTAATTTTTAAAACATTGCCTAGAAAGATTGATAAAACATTCCGGAATATATTTTGGGGAATTAGACAATTTATGAAAAGGTTTAATTCCCTAAAAGTGGCCAACATAAATTTTAAAATAGTTAGAGATTGTCGTTTGACCTAAAATTTTTAGGAAAATTATTTTAAAAGGTAAAGAAGCTAATTAACGAAGAAAATATTTATAAAGTGTCAAGATTTAATTTTTGTGATTTATTTAGTAATTAAGAACCAATAAAAGAAGAGGTTAATTATAGTAAATTCATTGCCCAATCCTCAAAAATGATTTTGTGCCCAAACGTGCTATTTTAGGTCAAGAGAAAAGTTTCAGATGTTGGGGGAATGCAATAAAGTGAAGCTTATGAGATAAGCTAATTCAATGATTGCAGGAAGAAAGTAGAATAAAATAATAAATTATTAATTCCCCTCCTTCCCTTATTATTTCATTCACCACACACACACACAAGCAAAAAGGAAGAGATGATGAGTGTTATGGACCGAGATAAATGGGCCTTAGAAGATAATGCCCATCAACGTAGTCTTGGACGGAAGTAGATATCTCTCTTATCCCTTAATTATTATTATGGGGAGAGTATGAATAAAGGTAAATTAGAAAAACTTTTATAAATATGGGGAATAGATCTTACATTTAGGATCATCATGAATGATGGGGGAAACTCTTTTAAACGGAAAACAAAACTAACGGTGGGAACAATTCCTCTATAAATAGGAAGGATCCATACATCGTCTAAATCTGTTTAAATCGAACCTATTCACCATATTGCATACCAAAGACACACCCCACTACTTTGGGTGAAAACCCTTGTTTAAGTAAGAAACAGAGAGATCTCCTATCTATCCGGATATCTCCTCCATAGATATCTGAGAGAAGACTAAAGATCCTATATCGACTTACTAGCTTGCCTAAAGCTAGACATTTGTGTTCTACACTAGAATAGTGAGAGTGAGACGTAGAGGAATCAGAGGTGTAGACGGCGGATCACCCACATGCAAGGGTAGTCTTGGACGGAGGTAGATATCTCTCTTATTACTTAATTATTATTGGGAGAGTATGAATATGATAAACCCACACAATTTAGTGATGACCAAAATACCAAGAACTGGATTGGTTGACAATAGTTTAAGGGTCAAGGATAAAATATCATGGTTGAATTCAATTACGACCCATCACTAGCTAGACAGGCCAAGGCACCGATTCATTGGTTTGACTTGTGATCAACCAATGGTAATAAGTAATCATCACTTCTCTTCCTTAACCCGGGTGAGCAACGGCCTCAAGCCAATTGTGAGAGCGGAGGGGAAAACATAGCAGCCTTCAGAATTCCAAACACCTGCAAATACTAAATATAGCTTGATAAACAAGGCCTAATTAAAACACTTGAGAAACCCATTGAATTGAGAGAAGAACATTAGGTAGTACAGTGTACTTCATTAATCCCAATGATTAAGTCCATTTGTTTCAACTTTCGCTCAGCAACATTGGGTTTAGCCAGAATTGACAAAGCAGATGGAGATGAAAATGGTTCAATAGGCAAATCATCTTTCACCATGGACTTAGTTCCTGACTTTACATGAACACCACCTATATTATTCGCTTAAGAACTTCGTAATATATAAACTGGTAACAACTGGTTTCTGACTTTTGTTGGTGCAATAAGAGGATTGAGAAGATTGTTCTTTTGATCTCGGATACTTGAATCGAAAACTAGAGTTTCATTCGAATCAGCTGAGCTCTTATGCAAGTTTGTCTATGCATGGATTTAGGCATTTAAAATTGTTAGAAATTCTTGTAGCCTTTGATCTTGCTTTATTAGGTTACATCCTAGCCATTGATCATTGTTTAATTTAATTAATTCAATTAGAAAACTTAATTAGTGCCTTAATCATATGATTAGTAACCTTTTAGGATTTAGGGTTTTTAGGTACTTAATCTCACCAATTTTTCTTAATCTTTTCTAATTAATTAGCAAGTATACTTTATGCTAATCCTAGCCATAAACATCTAATTAAAGGGTTTTACAAAATTTACCTTGGATATTCACTTGTTTAAGCTTAAACAATTAGCCATTAATTACTTAATTAATCACTTACTAATTGTTAATAATTTTCTTAATTAGGATTAATCATTTTCTCACAACTATTTCACTGACATTGGTATTTTATGTCCTATGCATTATATTAAAAATCATGGGGCCATTTAGGGCTCCCAAAAATAATATTAAATTTTGCCTCATTATTTTCAAGGAAATAATTTATTAAATTTCCAAAATTAGAGACAATATATTCTCTTATTTTTAATAAATATTTTATTGTCTCATGGGATTTATCATAATATTTTCAGGCCATTTTATGTCCCATAAATGCATTTTTAGGGATTTTAGCTCTTTATCACTTCTAATTTCCATAGAAATTACCTTAGAAAATAAGATAATTATAACTTATTATTCGAGACCACATATTCACCTATTTCCAATAGATATTATTTACTAACATATGATATTCTAGATAAATAATTATCCGGGTATTACATGTTCAGGTAGTGTTGGAAATCTGAATCCTAATTTTCTTTTTGCACATAAGTAGCAAAGAATTAGATCATAAAATTTACATCTTGTCCTTATTCTCTGATTTAAGAATAAATCACAGAAATAACATTTAGGGGGTCCTGTCGCCTCAAAATAATTTTCAAAATCATGATTACAAATATTTTGTGTTGGAATCAGAGTCTTCAAAACTCTGGGATGTTCCAATCTTCAGAAATCACTAGGATAGGAAAATTAGGAACTAAAGACTCATCTGGAGTGATATTATTTTCAAGATCATCATCTATTACAGAGCATATATATATCACTATCATTGTCAGGGTCGTCTTGGTCAATACTAACAGCATCGAAATCTTATGGTAAATCAAGTGAATGATAAAGAGCAAATCTTTCTGTGTTACCTCTTTTGTTTCGACATTCTCTGGCAAAACAACCTTTGTGTTAAACCAGCTGGTAACTTCCTGTCTAATTTATCTTATACTAGATTGGTATAAAACTTTAATTTATCAATATAAGATAAATTAAAGTTTTCATATAAGACTTAGAAAGACATCTTGTCTTGACACAACTTGTACAAGTAAGATAGTCACAAACTCTTATCCATCTATTTCTACTTAACTTACAAGATGTGGTAAGTTTATTGTAGAAATTAATTACGGCTTCAGAATCTATCCTGAGGGTAAACTCTTTTTTTCGATAATAAAGATTTTAAACTTTTCTAAACTACATATTCAGGCCATAATTTCTGCGTCTATGTGTGAGATTAATGTCTTGTACTTTCCTGAAGCATATCTAGCAACCTTTTCTATAGACATAAAAGAAGTATTTCAAATTTTCTATGGACAAACAAAGGAGTGTATGTGTGTATGAAGTGTCTTAAGAACACAACAAACAAAGGAGTGTAAACCTAGGTATGCAAAAAAATAAAGACAAATAAGAAGGATCCATGATTATTTATTGTTAGTGAATTTGAAGGACCAAAGCAGCAAATATAGGAAATGAAGTTGAAGATAGCATAAACTATACGTAGCTTGATGCTGCCTCTCTTAGGTGGCACCGCGTTCTTCTTGGTCTTCATCTTCTGCTCATCTTCGTTAGCAAAACTTCTCAACCTTGCGTCATCCAATATTGGTGATGCGCTCATCATCACTCAAATGTTATAACATTTGAGTATAACAATGGTTTGTGTTTGTAGTGTGTGTTGAATCAGGGCCAGTCTTTGAAGGGCCAGGGCCTAAGAGAGCGGCCCTTTTAAGTCTGGGGTAAAGAAAACATATGTTTTTCAAGATTTGACTTGAGAGTATGCAGGCCAAGTCTAGGCCCTACAGGGGAAGCTTTTTTTTTTTAAAAAAAAAAAAACTATTTTTTTTACTTTTTTAAAAGAAATATGATTACTAAATTACAACAATTAAAGTTCTAATTTATTAAATCAGATTAAATCATCTTGTTACTCCTCATCAATTAATGTCTTTGCACAATAAAGGTTGGAACAATAGTCTACACAAGTACAAATGGTGCGGGAAATATTTCCGTCGCGGGTTTAAAAGTCAATATGGTTATCCCATCAAAGAATTCTTATAGCAAAATCAAGTAACACCAGGAATTACTTCTGTACAAGTGCTTTTTTGTTGCACTCTTTAAGATATGCGGCGCAGTCCTTTTATTATCATGTTTTGTGAAGCCTCTTTTAGATTCATCATCAAACATAAACAATGCCGGGCAGGAAATCATGATAATGCTTTCTGATTCATCTGTTATTAATATTAGGGTCTTTCTAAAGACTTTAGCATTTTAACAATTGCTAAATGTATTCCTTTAATATAATTTTGTATTTTTATTATAAAAAAAAAACAAAAACAAGTTGACTCGTATTGTTCATAATAAGATACTATGTGTGTCTTTAACTTTGTAAAGAGGGCATGGACAAGAAAGCCGGGAAAAATCATGATATATGGGACACAAATTGACACTTTCAAGACGCTAATGGAAAAGAAACCGATCCACGACAAGAAATCACATTCACGTGTTGTTCAATCCCAAGAAATTAACGAAATGGCGAGATTCACCATGAACACACACACACACACATATATATATATATATATATTCAAACAAGTCACTTCATAAATAGTCTAATACTCTAGTCGTAGGAGTAGCTATTGATTAGGAGTATTAGACGCAATGTTATTACTTGGGGTTTTTTATTAAGAGTTCATAGATTTCAAACTCCCATATCATTTAGTGAGAAATGATAGCCATTGGACAATTTTTTTTTTTTTTTTTTTTAGAACTGAGTTCATTCATATTCATTAACCATTCCATTTTTATAAAAATACCAAAAATAATAGTTTAGAATTTAATTATTAAATTGCATTATTCTTTTAGTTATTAATTTGAAAAACCAAAACCCCATCTCCCCTTAATTTGCATGGCATTTAGACTACTTAGAATCAATAAAAGCCTCCTCGAGAAGAGAGAACGATCCTAGGCTTTCCTATACAGTTCTTTCTTGTTAGCCTAATAGCATTCTTGATGACCACTTCTAGCAGATTTTGTGGAAGCTCCATTTCATAATGGTCTGCCATCAAGTGACATACTAACTCGACATCACCTCTTCCACCTCAAACCCAATGTTTGTTTGATGTTGATACAAAAGAAGACTCTCTGTAATCTCTTCATAACTTGTTCATTAACTAAAAGTATGTGGTATGACTGTCTTAACATGTCAATGTTCCTACTTCTAACTTTCCGTATTTCAAGGATTGGGTTGAACATATTTTCCTCAATCTTCGTAAGTACAACCTGATGCATTTGATTTATCAGATGATATGTCTCTCCCACACTTCCTAATGCTTTTTTATTATTCTGTTATTAATATTAGGGTGTTTCAAAATTCTGTGTTTTATAATTTCTCAAGATCTCACTTTAGCATTTTAACTACTGCCAATTGTATTTCTTTAATATTATTTTTTTCTTTTTGATAGGGCAAAATATAGAGCCTAGGACTCCGCAGGTACATGGGCCGAATCAAGTAATAAGCAATGAGTAAGATATCGTTTTCACGAGGCCTTGGTACCAATAATACTGTTGAGCAATCACTTTTGCTTAAGTTGAGTGAACACAATTTCGATAAAAGCTAACTAAAAGAAAAGGAAAGAAATAAATAAATAAATCAAACTCTAAGTAAGATTAAGGATAAGGGCGGTTCTAGATGGATAAGGCCGATGCTAGATCTTATCCGGTGGACTTGGATTATTATAGCTTTGGTTGATTCTTAGTGTCTATTTTCTCCATTATATTTGCTAGTCTATGACTCCTATTTACCCAATAGTGTCTTTCAATTCACTAAAAGTCGTTCCAATTATTTTAAACCCTAATGTGTTAGGCACTAAGTACTTAATTGGATTAATTTAAGTATAAGCCTTGTAAGAATTTGTAAGGCTGGTAGGTAAATGTATACCTTACAAGTACATTAAGTCAGAAAACTTAATCATATACAATTTAATTGAAGGTCTAGTCTAAATTCCCTATGTATAAGCTCCTTTACCTGAAGGTCCCTTACCCCCCCCCCAACCCCACACACACACACACACAAATTTAATCAAATATATATCGAATCTATAGTTATTTAATTATAGAGTAAAATACTTTAACCTCCCTTGTGTTTTGCCTTGATTACATGAACCTTCCATCTATTTTGAAAACATACAATTAAGTCGAAAACGTTAACTTCGTTAGGGATTTTTATTTTTAATTAAAATAAATAGGACACCAAGGGCCCGTTTGGTATGAGGAAGATTTGAGGAGAGAAAGAAAGGGAAGCGAAGACTTTGAGAGATGATGGAAGATGAGTTGTTTGGTAGGAAGAAAAATGAAAGGGTGACAGCTGGGAAAGAATAAGGTAATATATATTTTACCCTCAAAAGTAATTAATTCAAAATAAAAACGAAAAAATGTATTTCTTTTTTCATAATTCAAATTTCATACGAATTTGCTTGCATCAAATTCAAATTTATGGGCCAAATTCGAATTTTATGACGGAGCATTTATTTCGTAAAAAAAATAATTCATATTTGAATTTGTCTGAAATATACTTTTATTAAATTTGAATTTGTCTAAAATATTCTCTTATCAAATTTAAATTTTTCGCACAAATTGAAATTTAATCATATTTTCTTGCCTTATAGAAAATAAATATTTCGTAAGGGGTACATATGTTTGAAAGCTTCACTGTTCAAAGAAAACTTGGGTTCCCATCAATTTTGGTGGGATCTTATCTTTCCACCTTTAAAGAAATATTGGTGGACCAAGGTACTTGTGTTAATGGCAAGATTGGACGCTAAAAGTGTAAAAAAAAAGAAAACTTGCTCTTTTTCCCTTCTCTGGCCACCTCTTCCGTGTACCAAATAGGACCTAAGCGACACTTTCAAGATGCTAAAGGAAAACAAACCGATCCACGACAAGAAATCACATTCATGTGTTGTTCAATCCCAAGAAATTAACGAAATGGCGGGATTCACCAAGAACACCGCCCTATATATATGTTTATGTATATCTATGTTGCTTCAACTCGAATTTTCAAACAAGTCTCCTCATTCGTCAGTCTCACCAAATATGACTTCCTCCTTTTTTAAGATATTTGTCGCCCTCTCCATTGCCCTCTTGGTTTTACCTCCCAACGGTGAGTTTACCCTTCACCAAAGAATACCTGCCAGCCCGTTTTTACCATTATATCTTTTCAAACTTTTCACTATTGAAGCTTAACAATTTTGATATAAAAAAATTTCCATGGTCTCCGAATTAGAAAACCAAAAATGTTCATTTTATGTGTCAACGTGTTATCAAAAATTGCTTTTATTTGCTCTATATAACCACCTTAGTCTATTTAAATTAGGTAAATATGTCTTATATTAAGGACCGGATGAGTAATAAATAAGGTAGACAAAATATTGAGGAGAATAATTTATATTAGGTAAATATGTCTCATCAATCAACTCCTCCGTTGAGGAGAAGCTTCTCCTTATCCCGGTTGATTTATTTTATGTTTAGCTCTGTTAGTTTTCTACATTTGATTTTTTGTTTAGCGCTCATTCTTGTTTTCCTATTGAGAGGTTGTGCTCTGGTTTTGTTTTAATATATACTTCCTTGTTGGCCAAAAAAAAAAAAAAAAAAAAAAAAAAAAAAACTTTCTCCTTTTCCCTTCTCTGGCCACCTCTTCCATGTACCAAATAGGACCTAAGCGACACTTTCAAGATGCTAAAGGAAAACAAACCGATCCACGACAAGAAATCACATTCATGTGTTGTTCAATCCCAAGAAATTAACGAAATGGCGGGATTCACCAAGAACACCGCCCTATATATATGTTTATGTATATCTATGTTGCTTCAACTCGAATTTTCAAACAAGTCTCCTCATTCGTCAGTCTCACCAAATATGACTTCCTCCTTTTTTAAGATATTTGTCGCCCTCTCCATTGCCCTCTTGGTTTTTTCTCCCAACGGTGAGTTTACCCTTCACCAAAGAACACCTGCCAGCTAGTTTTTACCATTATATCTTTTCAAACTTTTCACTATTGAAGCTTAACAATTTTGATATAAAAAAATTTCCATGGTCTCCGAATTAGTAAACCAAAAATGTTCATTTTATGTGTCAACGTGTTATAAAAAATTACTTTTATTTGCTCTATATAACTTCCTTAGTCTATTTAAATTAGGTAAATATGTCTTATATTAAGGGACCCGGATGGGTAATAAATAAGGTAGACAAAAAATTGAGATCTTGAGTTTAACATCAAATTAGACTCATCAATCAACTCCTCCGTTGTGGAAGTGTGGTCTCTCTCCTTATGAGAGGTCTGTTCTCTCGGTGAGATGTCGGGGAAGATGTCTAAGGTGTGGATGTGTCTCTTGTTTTTTGCGCTGCTATGTCCTTGAGGAGAAGCTTCTCCTTATCCCGGTTGATTTATTTTATGTTTAGCTCTGTTAGTTTTCTACATTTGATTTTTTGTTTAGCGCTCATTCTTGTTTTCCTATTGAGAGGTTGTGCTCTGGTTTTGTTTTAATATATACTTCCTTGTTGGCCAAAAAAAAAAAAAAAAAAAAAAGAAGAAAAAAAAAAGAATCCGATGAAGTATAAGCAAATTAAATATTATTTGTATTGTGCCTATAGTACCTATACGTCAAACCTTCTCACGTGCTTCTTCTTGTCACTTCAACTTTTCACGTGCCTCCCCATTATATCTGTTATAAATAAATAGTTAAATACTGCTCTTGTGAAATATTGAAATGAGAATAACGAATTGTACACGCTTCATTGATTGTTTAAAGGTGTTTAAATAGTGCTAAAACATGCCTAACCTAGTGGAGAATATCATAACAATCATATCTCCATACTTTTTGTAGTAGTGAATCATGTTGAAGCAGCAGTGTGTGAGCGCCGTAGCAAGATATTTTCTGGATTTTGTGGGGACAATGCCGAATGTGATGCTACATGCTTAAGAGAAGGTGCTTTTCAGGGAAGTTGTCACGTTGATGGCATCGGAGAAGCTTGTTTTTGCTTCTTCAACTGTTAAATCTCAATCCCAATGGGGTAAAATGGAAGTAAAAAATAAAACATTCTCTGAATGTTTCTTATAATTTGGAATGGAGCATGTGTGACAGCTGTTTCTTATAAAATGGGACGGAGGGAGTAATAAATAGTGCTTCTGTCACTATACGAGCATTGAAATTTCCACTTTGTTGTCGCTATCAAATAAGTTAATAATAATAAGAACTACTACTTGTCTTAGTTTATGCGTCACTGTTTGATATTTCCGTGTGATAATCAAATCTTAATAATATAACTCATCTGAAGAGCAGTAGTCCGCTATATGTAAATCAATCTGTCAACTTACTTTTTCTTTTTTAAATCTATTGATATGGATTATATGTTTATACATATCTCATTTATTATATCAAACCTGGACTCATAAGTAGACCAATTCTTTTGTCTAAATGGATTTAGAAATAGGAACAGTGGTACGATATTTTGTCTTCTTTTTTTTTTTGGCTTTTGAAGTACTCATCAAATTGGCTCAAATCAATTTGATGGTAATGAGAAGTGCCATCACTCTCTCCAACCTCTTCAAAGTTCAAACTAACTGTTTGGCTTGCTTCATCTGCACTCTCCATTTGATTATATATAAACAAGCAGAAAAGTTGGGAACTGCACCCAAACGAAACATTGAATCAGAAATTACACAAAAATGGTAATTTTTATTTATTTATTTTTTCCTCAATATTACTTTGGTGATGAAGTTTTTTTAAACCTCACACTTCGGGGGTGAATTGCACTTTATTAATTTTTTTTGGCCAATAATTGCACTTTATTACTTAACTCTATATTTAATCGAAAACATGCATATCATGTAGACGTAAATTAATACCCTCCTTATAATTGGAACCGAAGGAATACAATTTTGGAGATTAATTAACACATTCTATATTCATAACATAACTCATGAACAGATACACATTTTCCGGGGATATATATATATATACACACACACATTAAAGAAAAATTCTTCAAACCCGAATTAAATTGTTTCCTCCACTTGGTTTCCTCAGCTCCCAAAGAGCTCATTATAACTGCAAACGCAAAACCCTAAAAGTATGACAACAACCACGAGGAGGTGTGAAGCCTCGGTAATAGTACTACTTGTAGAAGATAAAGAGTAGTTGGCAAAATATATATATATATATATTTTTTTTTAAAAAAAAAAGAAATAAAAAAGATCAGGAGTCCATTATTAATTCTTGAAACCAATAACTACTACTTATTTGGTGCGTCAAATTATAGTCTTCAATGGGAATTTCAAACTTCTGTTTCGAACATTATGTCGTCATTCGAAAATAAGAATCAGAAAAACAACATGTACTATATGCTGAAGCACGAAAGGACTTCGTTGATGTTCTTCTTAGCCTCCAAACAATGCCCTTAGGAACTGTTTCAACACTTGTAAGTGAAGATTGTACTGTACAGCCTAGCAGATTCTGCAGTACAACCTCGCTTCGTCGAAGTGTACAGAAACTGGACCCAAAGTATTTTTGTGCAAAAGGGGATAAAGAAGTGTTGCTGAATCCGAGAAGCCGAATGGATGATTATTACAAAAATATTGGTTGTTATCACTATGAAAACAAAAGCTTCTCAAAGGGCTTCAAGGGCTATCTTCGTGAAGCGACTTATTATATTGTTTCTGATGATTTTAGAGGGATGCCCAGTGAAGTAAATACAACCTTCTGGAGGCTAAGAAATTTCGGAGCGACTGTGTAACAGAGAGATCACTGTTAGCCCCACTCATAAGTTGAATTACTATCATATTATTGAAATATATGGAATTTTTAATAAATCCAAGGCAAATTGTAACGCCCCTAATTCCTAGGTCCATTATGATGTCCATTTATGTCCTAAATCTCTTATGAGACTAGTTGGTGTGTATTTATCATAGTGAAGGCGTTAACATATCAGAGTTAGTCACAATAGAGAGCATGCCTAACGTCTGGACGAATGAGTGACTGATAACATATGCCCAGACATATGCTGGTTAATTTAATTTCCTAGAGGAATATAAACGTGATACAACTTAAAATTCGATAATAGTCAGGGTTAATCCCGTTGGAGGATTTTAGTTATACAATGATCCAAAGTGTCAGTCGAATAGTTAGCGAATATAACCCAAAACAATAAAGTATGAAATTCAACTTAATTAAATCCCCTCCTTCGGGGTCTTCCTCAAATACTCCACTGCATAGCCTTGCTTCCGATCCAAAGCATCTTCCTAGATCTTTAGGTGTGTGCGGGATTTAGTGATCGAGATGAATCCCGGGGTAACGTTAATCTCACATTCAAAGTGTAAAAACATACATGACGATATTTCACATATTGCATAATAAAAGAAAGCATTCAAAGAAACACACCGCTACCCGACTACATAGCACACAAAGACATGCATCGTTAACGGTGAAAGCACTCGCAAGTGCTACGTGTCCCGATACGAATCCTCGCGCTAGGAAAAATAGGCATGCAACATTATCATATAAAATAATAATCCACATCCACTGAATAAAACACATAGACTCGAGCATACAAACCCGGCCAAGAATCCACAATACATGAACATACAAGGCATAGATGTAAAACACAAGGAATTTGAGGTTAAGTTACCAACCTCAACTTCACGAATAAATAAAATCCCTGGATGTTAGAAAAACTCAAACTTCTTCAACGTCTTAAAGTAAGATCATTGTAACTATTAGTTTCCTTTCTATTCATTATTAACTAATAATACCCCACTTTTATTAATTAATAACTCCTTATATTATTTATTAATAATTCCCCCTTTTTATTTATTATTTATTCCTCATTTAATAATAATATTATTATTTATTACTATTTATTTATTTTATTATTATTTTATTTATTTTACTATTTATTATTATTTTTCTCAATTATTTTAAACTTTCAGGGGGGTTATCCTAATACTTTAAATTATGAGTTTAATAAATACAACACTACGTAAAATAAGCTTTGTGTGTGTGAGTGTATTCACTATAACTTGACAGTAAGTTTTTGTTTATTTCCTAAAGGTTCATGCGCATGGCTATATATATTCAACACAATAAAGTTTCCTAATGGTAGGTTTCAATAATTCAATCAGAGGTGTCAACACTTCCCTGATAGTAACAATCTCACCACGTGATCTATGCTTATATATATATATATATATATATATATAAGGCATAAACTTTTGACAGCATCTTCTCGGTGACATATATAATTATATACCTATACACTAACACATGATTTCATTTTATTTCTCAACCATATAGATATGACAAGTAATGTTTCCTAATAACTTCCACCTCCAGCGATATAGATACATAAAAACTATGACGACAACATTCCTATTCTTTTCTCATGCAGTAACGTTTTCTTGTGTTCTTCATAAGGCAGCGACACTGATGTTTATATATATGCTCATAGTAGGTTTTTGTTTCGGTTTCCTTTCGTTTCTTCTTATATGTGCATCGTTAATGTGTGTGTATAAACTCAGTTTTTTTTTTTTTTTTTTTTTTCTTTTTCTAAGTGTGCAGCAAAAACGCATCAGCATATTCCCTCTTATTCATAAGTGTGTAGCGACATACCTATAGAGCAGCCAATCTTCGGGTTCCTTGGTTAGTTCTCAGATCCTACTCCCACGTCCCTACTCTCTTTCTCCTTCTCGGCCTGCTCTGTTTTTTTTTTTTTTTTTTTTTCTGATTTTTGAGCAGAGACCACGTTCTTCTCTCTCTCGTTGTGGCTCGGTCTGCCTCTCGTTGTCAAACTCGTTCCCTGTTCAGTTCCCACTCTCTGCTCTGCCTCTTCTCCTCTTCGCTGAATGAATGCGAATGAGGAGAGAAATATATAAGGTCGACCTAGGGGTGGTCAAACCGAGAAAGATGGTGAACAGAGGGAGTATGGTGTGATCTTTTGTTGGGTCTCGAGGAGCATGGAGTTGTTCTGCTGTGACGTGAGGAGATATGGTATGATCTGCTGATACGTGTTCAGTCCTTTTTTTTTTTTTTTTTTTTTTTTTTTTTTTTTGCTGTGATTTTCCCTCTGTTCTGCGTTTTCGTGTTTTGACTGAATGGTTAATAGATACATAGACTCTACTTAGGTTTAGTTAATCATGTTGTTTGGGCCAAATGAATGCAGTTGAGGCATAGAGCTCCTAATATGTGTGTGTGGGCCGAATGGTTTGGGTTTGTTTTATTTTGTTGCTTTCACGTGTTGAGCCAAGTGTCTGCAGGAAAGGGCTAATGGATTAATGAATATGGTTGTTATGCGTTGGCCCAAATTCATTTTACAATTTGTGGTGGCAAAATTACTATTTTACCCCATCTTTATTAAATAAATTCTCAAAGTATATGATTTACAATTTTTCATTGAATTTATTATTTTCCCAAAAATTCAAGGAAAATAGGCCTTACATTCTAATAATTATTTTAAGGCAAATTTCACAATTCAATTTCCCATATAATATTCAAATTTCAAATCCCAAAATTTGGGATGTTACACAAATGATATTTTTTTCCATCTAATTGGCTAATAAGGGATTATTGTTGTGAAGTGGCATGTGAAGGTATCAGATAATTCAAAAACCTGTACACATGGCACAAATAGAAAGATTAACAACAAAAATATCTTTGCCTTTGAAAATGACATATACACATGGCAAGGTAAAGATGATTATTAGCAAAAAAAAGTATTTGACTTTGGACATAATAGCTTTATTGATGCTATTATAAATGGACACATGGAAGGTGAGCAATTTAAGGAAGAGACACCTAGATCACCAAGTGTCTAAATAATATTTAAAGAAAATTGTTGAGGACACATGTACACAATTAATTAATTAAAGGGGACACCTAAGCTACCAAGGTGTCAACATAATATCTAAAGAGGAATGGATAGGGACACTTGTGCAAATTTTGCCACCTAATCCAGGTAGTAATCTTAATCCTCATATACTGTTTATGTCTTTGTATGTATATTTTACCATGAATATGCATGCATTCGGTTGTTAATGTTTTGCCAAGCGCTTTGGTACTGGAACCCGCTGTGTGCGACTAGGGCCTTGGCTTGTGCCCCGCAATCTATGCTATGTGCTATAGAGACTGATTGTTCCAGATTAGGCTTTGTGCCTCACTATGTGTGACCTACTGAATGTTTTACGGTTTGTGCTTATGGTTTTCTTACATGCTTTGATTATACTTTGTATATGAGATTAACAGTTACTCTAGGATCCTTCGGGATTCCAGCCTCTGTTGCTATCTGTATATGGTACAGTTTATTTGATGTAGCTCCCAGACGAATATCAGTAAATGGAGGTATTGGACCAGTTCCAGATTATTCGAAGAATTGTTTTAGAGATTTTATGTAATTATATTTTAACCAAGGTTTGTAATTTATTATTAGTGTACTACGCCCAAACTGTTGTACCACTACGCTGCGCTATATTGCTCTGATATGTGATATTATTACAAAAGTGTAACAGTTGGATTTAATAAATAAGAGGTATCACACTACCCGCCACCTGTGAAGGCGAGGCCGGTAGGGGTGTAACAATTATGTTAGGTTTGGTGAACGCCGCACGAGACACGAGACACGGGACTTGCATCCGGATCCTCTCGTCACTTTCGTCTAAGTCGCCGCGACTTTCACCTCTTCATTCACCGTCGTCGGCGACCACGCCAACAACCTAACCACCGTCACCTCTTCCTTCGTCGACCCTCTAACAATGCGCCATGAAACAGACAAAGATCCGCAAGAACAAAGAGCAACCATCCTTCCACCACCATCCTTCACCGTCGACTCCACCGTCGCCACCATATTGGCGGCGAACTTCTTCCGATTCACACCTCACCATTCTCATCGTCGACCACCTCTTCCATTTTCCATATTTTCCAGCGACCTTAACCATCTCGAACATCCACCCCGGTTAAGCTTCTCTCTGATTTTCTTTGGTGATTTCAGTTATGCAGTTTGTGTGGATTTTTCCAATGAACGTTTGTGGCTGATTCCTTTGCTTCTTGGTGGTGGAGATTGTTAAATATGATTAATTTTGATGATGTCTTATATAGATGTCATTCTTATGAGCAAAAAGCTTGCATACTACATTTATCTTTTACTTTGACTAATTCTTATATTTAATGTAGATGTAAAGTTTACTAATGAAGAATAATCAAGAAAGGAGAAGAAGGAAGAACTTGCTTGAATATAATGAGAATATCAACATTCAAGTTCTTGTGATACTGGAAGTCTCTTTGATCAAGAGGAAGTTGGAATAGCATAATCCAGAATTAAATTAAGCATCAGCATGAATAGTATCGTATACGTGAATAGTACACTGTATACATGAATAGTGCCATACAGTATGAACAGTACCATACGGATCCATATGTGTTTGCTACAGTGATTTTTCTTTTGGAATGAGTTGCCTCGAGGTACTCCACTAAGTGCCTCAAGTCATTCCCTGTTCATTTCTCCAAATTCACTCGAATGGCAAAATCGTAATTATGTTGAAATTCATTTTAATGGCAAAATCGTAAATTTTGATGAACTTCTTATTTTGCCTCTAGTCACTTACGCATGACTCTAGGCAATATCCACGGGCATCCATGTTTGCCTCGAGGTACAACAATTAATTGCCTCGAGTTACAATGTATTTCAAATTACTACGTTCGCTCTCGTTTCACGTTCTGCTCGGGCGGGCTCCGGTAATTCGATAATATCTCCCAAACCAGAGATCAGATTGAGGTGAAACCAGTGGCATATGAAACGAGACTCCCAATGCGTCAATTTAACATAAAATTAAAGTCCAAAGGAGTTCAGATGAGGGAGATATGAATTTTGGAAGATGACAGTGAAATCAACGTCACACAGCAGACCAAGCTTTGGTAATTTGAGTGTATCTCACAAACGACAAATCCAAATGAGCTTAAACCAGTGCCATTTGAAACTAGATTCAAATAAATTTTCAAAAATATCAAGATCATGAAAAAAAAGATCAATTGAAGGATATATGATGTTTTGAAGTTGATAGTCTGTTCAGGATATTGCAAAAAACGCTCATCAAAAAACGACCTTCATTCATCGGATCATAACGGACAAAATATAATGAGTTTGGAGCTGATTCTTTTTGCATTGGAAAGAAGACTCAAAGAGATATATGGGGATAAGTCATTTGCCAATTTTGGAGCTATATCAAGGACGCTACACTCAATGGAAATTAACCCTTGTGTTGATGATATTCTTGCGTTCCGAACAAGCAGAGAACAAGTTCATTGAAGAAGAGTTTTTACCTCGAGTCACATATATTTTATGCCTCGAGTTAAGTGAAGGCAGAGAGCAAATGTTTTGAGAACACTTACTGCCTCGAGTCTCATCCTTGCTTGCCTCGAGTCATATTGGTTCCAATAGGAAGTCACTTGACTATTTACCTTGTGTCAAGTGCTTTGCCTCAAGTCAGAGAACAAAGTATTATGGCAAGATTTAGTGCCTCGAGTCACACACACTCACTTGCCTCGAGTCAAACACGACAGAGTTTGGCTGATCAAGGCTTGCCTCAAGTCGCTTAGTTCATAGCCTCGAGTCAACATCTTTGCTTCGTAAAATCACCGTGTCCGAAATCTTGGATTCTCATCTAGAACATCCTGATGAATTCCAAAAGATCTTATACTATTTCTTAACATCATTTGTGTATAAGTTTCAGGTGATTAAAGTTTGAGATAATATCAAACTTGATAGAAATCAAAATCTGTCAGAAGCATTTAATGCAGTTGCTGAAAAACAAACAGAAGCCTCAACGGCTACTTCCAACGCACAATAGCGAAGCACTTGATGGAACGAGATAAACGACAAAGCATTCACGGATGTTTAAATACTCTCAACCGACCGTGTAACATCCCATTTTCAAAAGCAGTATATTTTTTTTTTTCATCAGAGTAGAGCATTTGAGCGGAAGAGTAAGCGATACATTTATTTATAAATGCCGTAAGTCCGGCTGATTTACGTAAACGGTACATTGACCGAGAGTTTTCAAATGAATAACACCCGAAGAAAGTCTTCGTCGGGTCTCGTGCGGCTTTGCTCGCCTTTATCCTCGGTTCTCGGTTCTCCGAACTGACGCTATGATAAGAGCGAGATCCAATTACAATTTGGATCTCGGTAAAATCTGTTAACCTCATGCTTAAATACGACTACATATACACGACAACAATCAATACAACAGTCCATAACAGATGTATGATTAAAAATACATAACCACGTATGTAAGATAATAACCACGTATGTAACATAACCACGTATGATACAATAATAACCTCGTATGTGACATAACCACGTATGTGACATAACCGTGTATATAACATAACCACGTATGCTACAACAACAAACAGAACACAACAAACATATATAATCATACAATAACCATCGAGTTAGTGTTACGGACGTGAACGTACCTTTTTGGCGGTACAACGGAACTTTTACGGAAAAACGGTAAATTTCCGACAAATGGAAAAAAGCGGTGTGACGGCGGCACAACAACAACAAATGACAATGTACGATTATCTCGTATATCCTATAAGGATAATATTTAACAACTTTTAGCAGCATAACGGGCATTTTAGGTACAAATTACCATTTTGCCCCCGAACCCCTAATCTATGCGGAATTTCGCGGAGCCATATTGTTTTCGCTCTATCTCTCTAGAATTTTGACAGATCTTTTCCCTCATCATATTTTCGAAATATATATCATATTTACCCCTAAATATGATATCTAGACTATCTTGAAAAATTAAAGATAAATCTTGCATTCCTACTATATCTACCGAAAGAACTACCGAAACTAAAGACCGGGGACCGAATAACTTACCCGAGACTTTGCTCGGACTTTCTCCGAGCTTCTCTCTCTAACTTCTCTCTAAGAGGCAGATTTTTGGTGTGAGAAATGAAGAAGAGGAGCTTGGTATTTATAGAAGAGACGGATGGCGAACGGTAAATAATTCGAACTTCGTCTTGACGAATATGGACCGTAGGATCGCATTTTTGAGGACAAAACACTCTTGGCCATCCATGGTCAAGATCGAAATCTAAGATCCCTAAAGTCAATGGATGAGTTGTCATCCATGATGGCTCTTGCTTTATGGCCTCCGGCCCCGATAAAGCTACTCCGACGGTGTCCGTTTCGTGCGATTTCGCAAACTCAAAAATCCGGCGTGTAACTTTGAAGATCTTCTCTTCCTCATCAATAATATCTAATTTAACTTAGATTTCGGTCCCTTACGGGTTCCAACAATCAGTTGAAGTTTTCTCGAAAACGTGTCCGAACACGTCCGGTGTCGGAAATCGCTTTCGGAATCATCAATCTCTGGATAATAATTCACTGACTCCAAATATGTCTAGATAATTATAAACTCATCTCCAGATGTTGACTTATAATTTATTTTCTTCAAATCCAAAACGTGAATATCTGCATTTTTCCCTATTTCGTCTTATTAGGCAAATGCGCTACCGACCTCGGAATTAATTTCCGGAAGAGGTCACTTGAAGGTAAAAACTCACTGATCAATATTTTACCTTGACTTTGGAATTCCTATTCCTGGTTCTCTAGATAGGATCCGTTTCCTATTTATTCCATTACTATTCACTATATTATATAATAATACAATTTTACAAAAATATCATGATATTTATTTTTTTTTTCTTTTATTTTTTATTTATTTTTCTAAGCATAAAATATTTTATTAATATTTTATTTTATTTTTTTATTTTTTATTTATTTAATAATTTCGAATTTCTCCAATTAAAAATAATTATTTAAATTATTTTTAATTCATTTACTTTATACCTTAATTATCCCATTAATTACCAGATTAGCCACTTACTAATTTTTGATAATTTTCTTAATTAGGATAAATCATTATCTCACAACTATTTTACTTACATTGGTATTTTATATCCCATGTAAAATATTAAAAATCATGGGGTCACTTATGATCCCAAAATAATACTTAATTTTGCCTCATTATTTTTCAAGGGAAATTATCCCAAAAATTCCTAAAATTAGAGACAACATACTTTCTAATTTTTAACAAATATTTAATTGCCTCCTGGATTTATCATAATATTTTTAGGCCATTTAATGCCTCAAAAATACATTTTATGGATTTTAGCTCTTTATCTCTCCTAATTTCCATAGAAATTACCTTAGAAAATAAGGTAATTATTACACTAGTTTTGAAACCACATATTCACCTATTTCCAATAGGTATTATTTATCGAAATATGATACTTATCATAAATACGATTTTTTAGGGTATTACATTTCTCCCCCCGTTAAACATAATTTCGCCCTCGAAATTTGCTCTATACCAATTTAGACTCTTGTACTAACTACACTTCGGACTTATTCGCTCCTTAGCAACCACGTGCCAAAAACTGTCTCCTTAGCAACCACGTGCCAAAACCGTGACGTGCGTGACAAAAGATACCTCAGGCCGCTAGTTTTACGCACCGCATCTCTGCGCATGCAACCACTCCACGACTTATTCGCTCCGAACTTTTCTCTATATGTCGGCCGCTCCACGTGATGATCGAGAATTCGCTCTGGTTTGACCGTCAAGATCTTGTCATTTTGTACTTTGATATTTAGTATTTTCCGTGGCACCCATATACCCTGGTCAATACCAGATATCAAAATGTCTCCATGACGCCCATACATCATGGTAACACAAGATACCTTAAATGTTTCCATGACGCCCATATACACCATGACAACACAAGATACCTCCTACTCAATGACACGATCGCAGTCGGATAGTAGTAACTAGGAGATATGCATCGGAAACTAAAATTTCGCGGCAAGTAAGACAACTATTTATCAAACTATAGGGAATTCCTTACTATACATGTATCTTAACGATTTCTTTCACCCTGTACTCAGGTGTAGTTTTCGAACACGGACTTTTCGTCCATTAAAACACAGACTTCTTGTCCCTTCCCGAGTTTCTTTCAACTCAAAAGGTACTTCAAACACTTGTGTTAGCGGTACAATTCTATACAATACTCACTAACTCTAGGTCTTACATCGATTAGTTCAACTTGAGAGGCTTCAATAGGCGAGAGGCGTAAGTCATCACGCGCCGTCCCGTCGCGCAGAAGACATATCCCGATCCATATCTAATGGCACCACGACCAAATCTATAACATCTACTTGGATCCGGATAACCAACTCTTGGTGCTATGACCAACTTCGTTCTCGCCTATGCAAGCTCGTCTCGATCCGTGTTCTACGCAATGATTTAAGTTTTACTCTTTAAGTTTTATCAATGGTTATGAGAAAATTTCGGTATGAATCTACGGTACTATCCCGCTAGATCCATAAACTAAATATCTATGTTATTATTTCTATTTTTGATGTACAACTAAATGGTGTTCCGAGCATTCGTCAACTCTTGCCAAAACGTAGGGATTACAAAACTGAGTAACTCGTAGATCATGGAAAGTGGGTATGTGTTCATGATAGTCATTTTGTCCATCCTGCGATGATTGATACAAAGTCACAAACTCTCGTGCTTTGTTTGGTAGCATTTGATATGGTGTTTTAGATGTTGATCCAATGCTAGGCATCAACTTCATAGTGAATTTTGACTTTTCTTTTCCGAAGGAATATTTGTCGAGAGATTTTATTTGTGTCTCGGGTTGTTTTTAGAATAAGGACTCAATCCCCTCGTCATCGTTTGATCATTTTATTGATCAACCGCTAGTCCTACTGATTTTGAGAATGTCGTCGATGTTTGTGAGACGAGAAATTTTGAACGAGATATATATTTGACTTGGAATTTAGACATGCTTTATTAAGAAAAATAGTTCACACCCAATGGTGTAACTACTACTAGATTGTAAGGTATGTATGTATCCCAAAATGATTCGCCTATTTATCGGACATGCTTTGAGTGATTAGCACCCGTGTTGTATAATATCTAAAGTAGATTCCTATTGAGAGATAGTTATGCGGATCCTCTCGGAGATTATTCGTGGTCGTCTTCCTCTTCCTCTGCCTCTGCCTCGGCCTCTAGGAGCTCCGGCTCCTCTTAAATTTGTCATGTCTCGTTCTTTCTCCTTTATTAGGGAAAACGTTAGATTTAAAAAGACAATGATTAGTCTATCGCAGACTTTATCACTACAAACGAACGGACACTCGTACTATTTCCCTTTGTTCAGGATTTCGTTGATTCGGTCTACTCAGAAACGGGTACGGAATTTCGTATCGAGAGTTCCTCTACATGAGTCAAATACTGCATGTACTTATCCTTGTTGGTCTCGGAGTTTCATCCGGCGTGGCCTAACTCCACATAAAATTCTGCTAGGACGAATAGTCGTCCATTACAAACCGACGATTATCGATTATCGGGATTATCGAGACCGATATCAAATATGAATATGGACGATGGATTTACGGATTCTAGGTTAGAATGATGCACCGACGAGGGTGGTACACCGGTTCGAGAATGGTATACCAAAGGTGACGGTACATCGACTTAGGGCTATATCGCACTCATTTTCAAAACATGCTCTTTAAAAGGATGATTTGAACATAACTCCGTTAACCGAATGTAAATGGCCGGATAAGTGTCTATCATGGGGACCTCACCAACTCTATGGCGACGATTGGCCACACCCACATAGACTAGCCTTAACTGTCCTACCATACCGTCCGTAATAACATAGTCATATCAATGCCGGACTACGCTCCGATACCAAACCGTAACATCCCATTTTCAAAAGCGGTATAATTTTTTTTTTTTTTCATCGAGTAGAGCATTTGGAGCGAAGAGTAATCGATACATTTATTTAAAATTGCCGTAAGTCCGGCTGATTTACGAAACGGTACATTGACCGAGAGTTTTCAAATGAATAACACCCGAAGAAAGTCTTCGGGCCGGGTCTCGTACGCTCTTTGCTCGCCTTTATCCTCGGTTCTCGGTTCTCCGAACCCGACGCTATGATAAGAGCCGAGATCCAATTACAATTTGGATCTCGGTAACTGTTAACCTCATGCTTAAATACGACTACATATACACGACAACGGCAATCAATACAACAGTCCATAACAGATGTATGATTAAAAATACATAACCACGTATGTAAGATAATAACCACGTATGTAACATAACCACGTATGATACAAAGAATAATAACCTCGTATGTGACATAACCACGTATGTGACATAACCGTGTATATAACATAACCACGTATGCTACAACAACAAACAGAGCACAACAAACATATATAATCATACAATAACCATCGAGTTAGTGTTACAAAGACGCGAACGTACCTTTTGGCTGATAAACAATGAACTTTTACGGAAAAACGTGAAATTTCCGACAAATAGGAAAAAACGGTGTGACGGCGGCACAACAACGACAGCGGTACGATTATCTCGAGATATCCTATAAGGATAATATTTAACAACTTTTAGCAGCATAACAGGCATTTTAGGTACAAATTACCATTTTGCCCCCGAACCCCTAATCGGCGGAATTTCGCGAGCTTTCATTGTTTTCGCTCTATCTCTCTAGAATTTTGACAGATCTTTTCCCTCATCATATTTTCGAAATATATATCATATTTACCCCTAAATATGATATCTAGACTATCTTGAAAAATTAAAGATAAATCTTGCATTCCTACTATATCTACCGAAAGAACTACCGAAACTAAAGACCGGGGACCGAATAACTTACCCGAGACTTTGCTCGTACTTTCTCCAGAGCTTCTCTCTCTAACTTCTCTCTAAGAGGCAGATTTTTGGTGTGAGAAATGAAGAAGAGGAGCTTGGTATTTATAGAAGAGACGGATGGCGAAATCGGTAAATAATTCGAACTTCGGTCTTGACGAATATGGACCGTAGGATCGCATTTTTGAGGACAAAACACTCTTGGCCATCCATGGTCAAGATCGAAATCTAAGATCCCTAAAGTCAATGGATGAGTTGTCATCCATGATGACTCTTGCTTTATGGCCTCGCCCGATAAAGCTACCGATCGATGTCGGTCCGTTTCGCGATTTCGCGAAACTCAAAAATCCGGGCGTGTAACTTTGAAGATCTTCTCTTCCTCATCAATAATATCTAATTTAACTTAGATTTCGGTCCCTTACAGGGTTCCAACATCAGCTTGAAGTTTTCTCGAAAAACGTGTCCGAACACGTCCGTGTCGAAAATCGCTTTCGAATCATCAATCTCTGGATAATAATTCACTGACTCCAAATATGTCTAGATAATTATAAACTCATCTCCAGATGTTGACTTATAATTTATTTTCTTCAAATCCAAAACGTGAATATCTCGCATTTTTCCCTATTTCGTCTTATTAGGCAAATGCGCTACCGAATTTAATTAATTTCCGGAAGAGGTCACTTGAAGGTAAAAACTCACTGATCAATATTTTACCTTGACTTTGGAATTCCTATTCCTGGTTCTCTAGATAGGATCCGTTTCCTATTTATTCCATTACTATTCACTATATTATATAATAATACAATTTTACAAAAAATATCATGATATTTATTTTTTTTTCTTTTTTATTTTTTATTTATTTTTCTAAGCATAAAATATTTTATTAATATTTTATTTTATTTTTTTATTTTTTATTTATTTAATAATTTCGAATTTCTCCAATTAAAAATAATTATTTAAATTATTTTTAATTCATTTACTTTATACCTTAATTATCCCATTAATTACCAGATTAGCCACTTACTAATTTTTGATAATTTTCTTAATTAGGATAAATCATTATCTCACAACTATTTTACTTACATTGGTATTTTATATCCCATGTAAAATATTAAAAATCATGGGGTCACTTATGATCCCAAAATAATACTTAATTTTGCCTCATTATTTTTCAAGGGAAATTATCCCAAAAATTCCTAAAATTAGAGACAACATACTTTCTAATTTTTAACAAATATTTAATTGCCTCCTGGATTTATCATAATATTTTTAGGCCATTTAATGCCTCAAAAATACATTTTATGGATTTTAGCTCTTTATCTCTCCTAATTTCCATAGAAATCACCTTAGAAAATAAGGTAATTATTACACTAGTTTTGAAACCACATATTCACCTATTTCCAATAGGTATTATTTATCGAAATATGATACTTATCATAAATACGATTTTTTAGGGTATTACACCTCGAGTCACACACACTCACTTGCCTCGAGTCAAACACGACGAGTTTGGTCATTCAAGGCTTGCCTCAAGTCGTTAGTTCATAGCCTCGAGTCAACATCTTTGCTTTTAAAATCACCGTGTCCGAAATCTTGGATTCTCATCTAGAACATCCCGATGAATTCCAAAAGATCTTATACTATTTCTTAACATCATTTACATCATTTGTGTATAAGTTTCGGTGATTAAAGTTTGAGATAATATCAAACTTGATAGAAATCAAATCTATCGAAGCATTTAATGCGGTTGCGAGAAAAAAAACGAAGCCTCAACAGCTACTTCCAATGCGATTACACAATAGCGAAGCACTTGATGGAACGAGATAAACGACAAAGCATTCAAATTCATCAACGATTACACACAAACGGAATTAAAGCGTGTAGCAGTCGAAGACAGCTATTATTCTGACTCATCTTCTGCACAAGTAGGTGAACGCATTTAATGAAGGCACAAATGTTTAAATGCTCTCAATAGACCGATATTCAAAATGGTTACTATTCACAACGGTAATATTACACAACGGTCGAAGAGACGATTGTCTATAAATAGAGAAGCATTCAAAGATAGACGACGAACAACAGAGACACGAGCTTACATCTTCAATATGTCAATACTCCGATATTCACTTACTGCTTCTTAATGCTTACATAGTTTACCGTAGGGAGTGAGATGATATATTATGTACTTCGGTGATTATTATTCATCTACTCTGTGAGAGAGTCTAAACACATATTTGATTATTTGCTTAGTGATCAAATCTCAAGGTTGTGGAACCTTTGAGTATGGGTGTACAATTACAACTTGTAAGGGGGAGTGAGTCCTAGGGAGAAAGGATCATCCTGAGTACAGAGTCGGTAATTGTATTCTGCCTAAGAGGATATCTCTGAAAGAGATTGTAAAGGCTGCACAAGTGCCTGGCTAAACTTGTGAGGTTGTAAAGGCTTTTCTCTTGTGCCGGTTAAACAAGGAGATAGTGGATTGAAAATGTCAAGTGAAGCTTGGGGACTGGACGTAGGTCATCGTGGATTGGACCGAACCAGGATAAATCACAGTTTGCATATTCTCTTCCCTAAACTCTTATATTTCTAGCATATATATTTGAATGACTGATTATCGCTTTATAAATTATTATTGTCATTCAAATTGCTTTCAGTAAGTTACGAAAAGATTTATCAAAGTTCCTAAAGTTTTATCAGACACCCAATTCACCCCCCTCTTGGGTGATAGCCAGGTCTTACAGAGATTCATTCTTGAGCTCAATGAACTACATAGGGGAGTTTTTCTATCACTTCATTAATCTAGAGTTATATATTTGGATTGCCTAGTTTTAGGAATTATTGTATATGATTCTAGAACTGAGATTGATATTTATTGCCTAGTTGAGATTGGATTTTGTAGTGTGAACAATATACATGTTTTAATTTCTTGTGGTTGCAATGAGATTATATTAATTAGCGTGTTATTATCTAATTAATGTGGTTGATTTGTGCCCTTTGAGGGACTATTTACTACTCAATTTCAAGAAGACTCATGCATGTTGTATTATTCCAATCTTAATTGCACATTAAGTGGTTTTAAACAATATCTCAAGTAGGAGTAGTTAGCTATGCTTGTAGGAGCTACTATTAATTGGGAATATTGACTCAAGTGGTATCTTGAGGTTTTTCTTATTAGAACTTAATGAAGTTTAACTCTCATAATCTTTTTGAGCAAGGATAGTCATATCTTCATTACCAAGAGCATCCATCATTCATATTTTCAATTCCATATCATACCATTCCATTCACTAATTCACCATTTTTATGAAAAAGAAAAATACCAAAAACAATAGTTAGCATTCCATTAAATTGCATTCATATTTTGAGCAAAAAATAAAAAATAAAAAATTGCATTCATATTTTTAGTTTATTAATTTGAGAAGAGATAACGATCATAGGTTTGCCTATACGCAATCCTTGGTTAATTTTTGATTGTGGACTTCAAGGCTAAAGACAAAAAAGCCCTCAATCAATATGCGGCAGATTTGTAATTCGATCGCAAATTTTCGAAAATAGCGATGGAATTTGCGACAGATTTACCATAGGATTCAATAAAAGTCTTATCAAGAATGAAAAATGATCCTAAATTTTCTTATACGCAATCCTTAGTACTTTTTTTATTGTGAACTCCAAGGTTAACATACAAAAAGGTCATCATCAAATACTATGACCATCTTTTGACAAAAGAAAAAGCCCTTTTATAGGCACAGCGCTTTGGTTGCCAATGCACATGCAGTGAGTTTGGATTCTTTTCCAAGTGAGATCATTTCAAACTTTTCCACTTCCACATTAAAAAGCCACGCAGTTCTTTATTGTAAGCCTAATAGCATTCTTGATGACCACTTCTGGTTGTTTTTGTGGAAGCTCCATTTCCTAATGGTCTGCCATCAAGTGGCATACTAACTCGACATCACCTTTTGCAACTCAAACCCAATGTATGTTTGGTTTTTCACTACTACAAAAAAGGGATATTACTCCCTAAAGGACATCCTTATTTTTTTTTAAAAAAAAGGTAAAAAGTGAATGTGGTATCATTCTCATAATTATTTGCTTGAATTTTGAGACTTAGACGTCCTAAATCATACTTGGCACATTTTGGGAAAAAATTTGGCATTGGGGGAAATATTTGAGAATTTCTGGTGTCCTAAATGAATTTTTTGGTACGTCTAAATTTATTTGGTGTTTTTAGGGAAATGTTTTGGCGATAGGGGAATTTTTGAGAATTTTTGGTGTCCTAAATTAAATTTGGGACACCTAAAATATTTTTTTTTGGCGTCCCGAATTTAATTTGGAATGCCAAAAATACTAGTTTTAGCATCTCAAATTAAATTTAGGACGCCAAAATTGAACCTAGCACCACGTGTTCACTTTTTTTTTCCTCTCAACTCACACAAACACGGAGAAACCCAACTCCTTCACTTTTTTTTTTCTCTTAGCTCACACAAACATGGAGAAACCCGACCCCCAAAACACTTTCAATGCTTCAAGCGCTCATCTCTCAGCTTTCTAGTTCTCTCAGATCTCTCTTCAGTTGGCTTTGTCACGACGACGACAGACATTGAAGGAGAAGGCGATGGTAGGCATCGAAGGCAATCTGCGGATGAAGGTGGTGGACGATTTTCTTGCACGGGTTTGAGTACGTTCTTTTGCTTGATTTGGTGATTCGGTTTACTTGATTTGCAACGGCGATTTGGTTTTCTTGCAAGGCGGTTATTTATTTTCCTTGATTCTGGCTTCTAAATGAAAGCTGGGGATGTTCTGGTTTCTAGAATTTGTAGATCTGAAAACAGATCTATTCCAGCACCGTCTTCCCTCTAACGACGAGTTCAAGTCTCAGATCTTCGATCTCCCTCATCGACGGTGATTGACGAACCTAGATCAGTGGACCCTTTTTTTTACGATGCTATGACTTTATAATGTAACACCCCAATTTTCAAAAGCGAAATAAAAAAATTTCATCATAGTAGAGCATCGGAGCAAGTAAAGAAGTGAGTAACTGATATATTGTAACATCCCATTTTCAAAAGCAGTAATTTGTTTTTCATATATCATCATAGTAGAGCATCAAAGCGATTGAGTAACTGATACTTTTATTCAAAATGCCGTAAGTCTGGCTGATTACAGAAGCGGTACATCATACCGGGTGTTTTCAAGAGTAATAACAACAGAAGAAATCTTCAGCCGAGTCTCTGTGCGGCCTGCTTGCCTTTCTCCTCGGTCCTCGGTTCTCCTGAACCTGACGCTATGTTAAGAGCTGAGGTTCAATGCCCATTGAACCTCAGGTAACGGTTAACCTCATGCTTAAATATGACAGTATATACATGACAGATATTCATGGCAGCAACAATCAATACAACAGCCCATAACAGATGTATGATTAGAAATACATAACCACGTATGTAACATAACCACGTATGCTACAACAATATTTAGAACATAACCCGTATGTGACATAACCATGTATGTAAGTCTTAGTCGATGAACACAACAATCATATATGATCATACAATAAGCATTAGAGCTAGTGTTACGATGACGCGAACGTACCTTCGTTGATGGTACTTCTGTACGTTTTACGAAAAACGTATTTTTGACACGTCCGACGGCACAATGGGCGACAACAAGCGGTACGATTATCACAGATATCCTATAAGGATAATATTTATCACTATTTAGCATCATAACAGGCATTTTAGATACAAATTACCATTTTGCCCCGACTCCCCTATTCTAAATTTCGCGAGCTTTGCTATTTTGACTCTAATCTTCCAAAATTTTGCCATAACTCTTTCCCCAACATATTTTTCAAAATATATATCATATTTAACCCAAAAACATGATATCTACAATATATTGGAAGATTAAAGATCAAAACAACATTCCTACTATAACTACCGAACAAAACACCAAAGCTTAAGACTAGGGACCGAAGAACTTACCCGGACTTTGCTACAACTTTCTCGAGCTCTTCCTTCTCTCTAACCTCTCTCTATTTCGAAAATAGCTCAAGGATTTGGTGTGAAGAAATGAAATGGATTGAAGGGCTATTTATAGGAAATTTTGAGACACTATTCATGCTTTTTCAGATCGGATTTCGACCGTCGGATCTAGGGTTTTTGCAAGGCTCAATCTTGGCCCTCCATGTGTGTGTGCTGACCTCACTTGCCACTAAAGTCAACAAATTGAGGTCATCAATGATGTCATCCCCTCTTGCTTTATGGTCTTGTACCGATAAAGCTCCCATTCGGTGTCCTAAATGCGTAATCTTATAAAATCTCAAAAATACAAAGAACACAAATACGAAGGTCTACTCTTCCTCTTTCAAAATACTTGGGTTAACTAAATTTTTGATCTCGTTACGAGTATTCCGTAGTCTGTCAAGATTTTCGGATAAACGCCATCGGTTACGGAAATAACTTTCGATAGCACCAACTTCGGATAAAAATTCACTTTGGTTTATAATATGTCCCGACCTAAGAAACTTTGTTCATGGTTTTTCACAACGGTCTTGTTTTCTATAGGTTCTCATTTCTACTATCTGCCCTTTTCTTTGTTCATCCTGTCTCTTAATCACTCCGCCGGTTTCGGAAATGACTTCAGAGATAGCCCACTCCGGGATAAAATTATACTTGTTTATAATAAGTCCTGATGTTAAAGACTTAGTTCACCTATTTTGAGATAGGATTTATTTTTATCTTACAACTATTGCACTGACATTGGTATTTTATGTCCTATGTAAAATATTAAAAATCATGGGGTCACTTATGATCCCAAAAATAATATTTAATTTTGCCTCATTATTTTCCAAGGAAAATACTCCCATAAATTCCTAAAATTAGAGACAACATACTTTCTAATTTTTAATAAATATTTTATTGCCTCTTGGGATTTATCATAATATTTTCGAATTTCTTTCCATAAATGCATTTTAGGGATTTTTAGCTCTTTATCTCTTCTAATTTCCATAGAAATTACCTTAGAAAATAAGATAATTATAACTTATTATTTGATACCACATATTCACCTATTTCCAATAGGTATTATTTACTAAAATATGATACTTATCATAAATACGATTTTTAGGGTATTACATATATCATTAATTGTGGCGTATCTGTCTGTTCATAAAGAACGGTACATTTATCGCGAATTATAACGGTACATATCCTAAAAATCTTCGGTCGGGTCTTCACGCATACTGTTTACTCTGCTTACCCTTGTCTTCGGTCCTCGGTTCTCCGAACCCCGGGCTATGGTAAGAGCGAGGTCCAATGCCCATCGGACCTCGGAGTAACAGTTAACTCGATGCGATATAAACAATATATGTATGACATATATTCATGACATTACAGCAATAATCAATACAAAAGCCCATAACCGATGTATGATCAATTAATAACAAGACAATCACATGTAAAGTTAACTAGTCTGCACCACCCGTGCCACGAGAGCATGTCGTGTCCTCAGCGCTAGGAAAACTTAACGGTATTATCAAAACCATAACTCATGTAAAGCTGAATGTGTATATAGTGATCTAAGCCCCACAAACTTAGTCACGGTGCATGTCCAAGACAGAGTCCCGTCCAGGACTTTATGAAAGTATCTATCACATATAAGTATACAATAAGCATCAGAGTTAGTGTTACAGTACGCGTCCGTACCTTAGCCCGTTCGGATGGTGGTACGCTTGTCTATTTGGTACATCCTCTGATATTTCCGGATAACCTATAACAGTATTACCGCGTTACTACCTTGTAAATAATATCTTAAGAGATATTTTAGCCTCTACCGACCTTTCTATCCCTGGTGGATTTTTTATTTCAATTATATCCCTTTATTTTCTCAAAAACGCTGATTCAGCATCTCAGGGTAGACTTTTCGCTAACTTTGAAAATTCATAATTAATTCCTAAAATATTGAAACGAGGATCCGTAAAATTCCCCGGAATCCTTAAGATATCTAGTTTTGTGGAAAAATATCTATTTTTTCCCAGAACTTAAAAACAATTCCCAGTTTTCACGTGTTCATACCTTGCCCAGAAAATTTCCAGAAAACGTAGCCTATCTTTAAGAATTTTTATCTCCTTGCAAAAAATTCAAAATGACACACTCTAGGTATATTTGAAAAGCCCTATGTGTCTACTTTAACCATGAAAATTTTCAGAATTTTAGAACTTCATCTTCAACATAAAATCATAGCCTCTTTCAGAATCAAAGAACTTCTAACCGAAGAAATTTCGCCAGAACTTCGTTACTTTGATGTTTCTCTTTCAAAAATTTTGCTATATCACTTCTTCCATCCTTTTTTTGAAATGAAGACATTTTTAACCATAAAAAAAATAAAAAATAAAATTACTCTAGCATATTTAAGATCAAAGCAAAATCTACCTATGAATTTAAAAGCTTAAAACTCAAGAACTCACCTTGCAAATGCTCTAACTCCTTCAAGCTACTTCCCACTCATCCTCACTACTCTCTAATTTCAGATTGCTCTTGCTTGTTTTGGTGTGAAAATGAAGTGATCCCAAGCCTCCTATTTATAGGAGAAAATTGGGGACACAAATGGAAATTAATTTGCTCAAGTTTCATCTTAACCTTTGGATGGAAAGTAGCTTTATCAAACTAAATCCCACCCCATCAAATGCATGCCGACATGATCACCTCTCACAAGCATTTCATGTGCCTTTTAATTAATTAATTGATTTGATTATTTCATTGAAAAGTAAAAGAAACCATATGCTTGCCGACATGCATTCACCAATCAACTAATCTGTTGTCCTTTTAATTATTCAATACCTTGTATTTCTCAAAGATTAATTATTTCATAAAAGAAAAGGAACAAACTCCTATCCATAGTACCCGTTGGCCGACATTTCCTTTTAGTTATTTAATATGCTTTTGGTTTGCAAAATATCCCATGTTTTAGGCTTTCTAATTGGCTAGTTGATAGTTTGACTTTTCAAAACTTTAACTTTATGCTTTATTGGGATAGGTTATTCTGCCTACTCTTATTTTACCTACTTTTACCTACCCTTCTTAATACCATTAGATTATAATCTCATCCAACGGTGGAGATTTGAGACATAAAATAAATCCTTTCACACGTTCCTCACTCCCACAAACCTCCTCCCTTTATTTCTTCGTCTCTCTCCGCACGGCTCGCCCTGATCGTATGGAAATATGTAGTGATAACTAAGATAAAGAGCAACATTGAAGGATGTAAGGCAAAAGTGCGAAAGAAGCCGCAAATAAAGAACAAAGCTAGCACAAGAAAAATTTCATTCTTTTTTTAATTCATATAATATGATCATTCGTAGTCGCTTCGACTTCTGAATATGATGTTTCCTGGTATACTCAAATAAAAAATCAACACCACCTCCACCAGAACGTACTTCATTTGTTCCCCTCAATCGAAATCTTTCTTCTTTTTCTTTGATTTTGTTCACACGTTTTTTCCCCTCGCAAGATTTGTGTTTTTCTTACTCTCACCTCCTTCACAATCAAGAATTTGATTCTTGTATAGCAGTTTGGGTGGTTTCGCATGTGATTGGAACCAATTTTTTCGGATTACGTATTGGTAGTTCTTTCTCAAGCAATTGAACCGATTCCATGGCGGCCGGGACGGTGGCGACTAACGGCCGGAGCGCGGTGATACTTTCCTATTTATTGAGTAGAAGATTGGAGAGGAAGGCTAAAGACGACGAGTTTCTTGATGGGGATTTATCGAGATCCCGTGCGGAGGAGAGAGCAGAAGAGAGAAAGGGAGGGAGAGAAAGGAAGGGGTAAAGGGTTTATTTTATCCCTCAAATCTTCATCGTTGGATGATCTAATGGTATTGGGAGGGGTAGGTAAAGGTAGACAAAATAAGAGTAGGTAGAATAACATATCTCATGCTTTATTATATGATATATTCCCTTCCCTTTCATTTCATTTTGTGTACCGACATATGCTTCCTCTTTTAGCTCTTTTATGGTGTTTTTAAATAGCAATAACTTATTGTTTATTAGAAGCATATCCTGATAGTAATATAATAACTCCTATTCAAAATCTTCCATGTATATGGCGCCATTTATGCTTTGACTTTAGGGGAATGATGATTTAATTTTTGTTATTATCCCTAATATAGTGTTTTAGATATTATTAGGCCTAATTGTCAAAGTATGATTGGTTACTATATTAATTATGATAATTAGAAATCCCCTTTATGCTAATCTTGGGTTTTTATTAGCCTTTGATCACTAATTAATCTCATATATTTCTTAATTATGACTTTTTAATTTACATAAATATTTTAATCTTTGCAAATTTAATTGCCCATTAGTTGTTGATAATTTTCTTTAATTGTAATAAGTATTTCCATGACATTTTATTGTCTCTTATGATTAAATTAAGATTACACTTTATGGTATTTTATGATCCCTAGTAGAATTTAGAAAATTTAACCATTGGTTACCTTAATTCTAAAGAGAAATTACCTAGAAAATAAAATAAACATATCACAAAATTTGAGACCACATATTCACCTATTTTAAATAGGTATTATTTATCAAAATATTGTATTTAAGATAATAATTTTTGGGTATTACATATAATATATCACCTGACACCTCACGAACAATTCTTGGTATGTCTATGAGATAGATTGATGATTATTAATATTTTTCGTGCAATAGTTCTCATGCAGGTCTATCATGAAAGATTTGGGAAGTTTAAGCTACTTTTGCTAACAAAAGTGCTTTCATTTTTTTTAATATATGTTGGATTGTTGTATATTGCTAATGCGTTAGAACTTATTTTGCATACTCGATTTATTTGGATATTTTGATAAAGGATGAAGCATAATTTAGTAAAGAGTTAGGGCCTTGTGAAGTCCAAAGCTTAACTATGTGCAAGATAATGTCTTGATGAATGATTTAGTCAAACCCTTAATTAGTTATGATTTTGAGAAAATGGCGGATGTTACATTTTATGCTCACCCAATGATATTCTTAATAAATTCAATTTATTATATGATAGAATTTATCTTGAATAGTATTGAAGTACTTTGAGTTGTTTAATAATCATCACCCTCATAATGCTGCACAAATCTTTTAAGTCAAAGTTATTGTTTTTAACATTCTTTAATATATTTTAACAACACTTTAACTTAATATGGATAATATTTAAAGGAACCCTCTTTTGGCTAATTGAAGTTAAAGCGAAGGAATTTTTCTTCGCTAAAGTAGTAGATGAAGGAATGAGTTAAGTAAAGAAAACGAAGCATTGATCCGCGCCATGTTATACGTGGTCGTGATATTATTAGTACAGTACTTCCCCACATCCTGTAAGAAAAAAAAAAAAAAAAACAAACTCACTTATTATAAGTGTCACATAATACCTATTTTCAACGGTGAATATGTGGTCTCAAATTTTTGTATTATATTTATTTTATTTCTAGGAAATTTTTCCTAGAATTAGAAGGACCAAAGACTAAATCTCTTAAATCCTATTAGGGATCATAAAATATCCTAAGATTATCATAATTAAGTATAATCTTAATTATGTCATAAAGGGCAATTATGTGTCATCTAAATGCCTAAATCAATTAGAGGAAATTAGCAACAATTATTAGGTAATTAAATTTGCAATAATTGGGATATTTTTGTAATTTTCAATATTAATTAATAATTAATTTAAAAAGGGCATAATTAAGAATATATCAACTTCATTAATATCCAAAGGATATGTAAAGGCCTAAATTAATTACATGTTTAAAAGCTAAATCCAAAGTAATAATCAAAGAACCAATAAGGGGCTAAGGTGTGGTTTGTGAGAGACCATAAAACATAACTCAAGAGTGTGAGAGGGAGAGAGTGCCACGGTTATACATGATAGAGGGAGAAGAAAAGTTGTAAAAAAAAAAATAGATATTTACTAAAGCAATGTCTTAATCAAAGTTATGGCAAGAAGACTTTTGTGGTAAAATGAGGTAAGCATATGTAAGTAATGTGTAATTAATAAATGGTAAGATAAAAACCATTAGGATGAATTCGAGACACAAGTAAATGAGAACCTATACAAAATAAATTGTATCTTGAAAACCATTGATCATAGAACAAATATAAGCGAGATATTATGAACAAGTACAATTTAAGCTTGAACTTGGTTATCTCCAAAGTGATTTTCACAAACTTTTGAGATTCATACTTAAGTGATTTAAAAGTTTTAAAAGACCTTAAATCAAGTCATAAAATGTTGATTAGAAAAGTGGAAATGGATCTTGAATAAAAACACCAACTTACTCCCAACTAAATAAGCATTTGGGGTAACTAAAATTGAAACAAACTATCTAAAGAAGGGAGGAGAGGAGGTGGCAGTTTCTATAGGGTTAATGGGTGAGATTAAATTTCTTAACTAAGTTAAAATCCAAGGGTTAAAATTGATTAGAAGATGTTAGGTAGTTAACCCAACTTTTGCTATAAATAGAAGGCAAGAGTCTTCATAATTTCTCACCAATTCACAAAGCAAGAACAAGCTTATAGTAGCAGAAATATAGAGAGAAAGTGAGAGTGAGAAGCTTTGGGAAGGAAGGAGAAAAGTTCTAGGTAAGTTCTTGAGCTCTAGCTTTGTGATTTATAGCTTAAATGTTGTTTTGATTCATAATCTTTCAATTATAGTTTTATTTTCATGTTTTTATGGTTATAATTTTCTTTATTTTTAAAAAAATGATGAAGAAAAAGTTATAGCAAAATTTTTGGAAGATTATGGTCAAAGTATCGAAGCTCGCGAAAATTTGTCGGTTAGCGCTTTACGAAAGCTATTACAAAAATGCTTGGTATCTTATGTTGAAGATGCTATGCAAAAATTCTGAGAAAATTCATGTTCAAATTAGACATATAGAGCTTTCCAAATATACCTATAGCATGTCATTTTGAGTTTTTTTCTAGGAGGTAGAGATTCTACAAAATGGGCTACGAAATTCGGAAAATTCTGAGCGAGAGGATGAAAATACGAAAACCGGGAATTGTTCATAAAATCTGGGAAATAACCAATATTTTTTATTAAAATTAGACATCTTAAGGATTCCGAGGAATGTTACGGATCCTCTATTAGACATCTTAATATCCCAATAGAGGCGATATTACCTTTATAGGATATCTGCGATCGCCTTCCAAACTGTCAAAACGTACCGAAAACATCAACGAAGGTACGTTCGCGTCACCGTAACACTAACTCGATGCTTATTGAATGCTTATATGTGATAGACGATAACTTTACATCTGCTGTGTGTTTACGTACTATTGGGATACATTAGGCGTGCTTACGTACTATTGGGATACATCTGGCATTGTGCTTATGTACTATTGGGATACATCTCATTGTGTGCTCATGTATCTTGTTGGGATACATCCATTTGTGTGCTTATGTATTGATTGTTGCTGAAATACTATGAATATTTGTCATACATATACTTTGTCATATTTAAGCATTAGGTTAACCGTTACCTGAGGTCCGATGGGCATTGGACTTCAGCTCTTAATATAGCCTCAGGATCGAGGACAAGGGAAAGCGGCACCAATGAAAACCCGGCCGAAGAATTTCTTTTTGGATATGTATTATCGTACTCGTAAATATTCGGATAATTGTATCATTGTATAAGCAACCAGATACACCAACAGTGAATGTTTATCAAATACTCGCTCTTTTAAATTGTTCCGATGCTTTACTCTGATTAAAATATCTTGAAAACGCTTTAGAAAATTGGGGTGTTACACATCCTAAATATAAGATAAGTTTAATTTTTTTTTTGGAGATATTAAAAAAACTAATTAAATTATTTTAAAATATTTATATTTATCATTTTTTTCTTTAAATTATTTCGTCAACTTATATAATCTAATAATACACATCATATAATATGATTACATAACTTATTTATCTTTCATAATCTCTCAAAAAATTTCAATTTTATCTTATATTTAGAATCGAAAGAATAATATAATAAGATATTTCAATTTTGCAAAAATTGCAAAGACCAAGAGATATAAATATAAATGTACTTGAAAATCTTAATTTTAAAAAATAATTTAAGAAAAATATAATAGTTTTTTTAAAAAAGAGAGAGAAGGAGGAGGGCAATGAAGAAAAGTAAGAAATAAGAAAAATAAAGGGTTTAAATAAAGTAGATGAGACAGCTTCAAACCATCATTTCATATTGAAAAACAATTAGGCGCAGTCACGTGCTGTCGTGGATGATATCTTTTGCTTGATAATTATTTTTTAGTACACATATGTATTATTATATTTGACAATTCTTACATTAGATGATCATATATAAGATATATTTTACTTGAATCAAAATCGAAACAATATAGTTTATCATGATAGAAAGTTTAAAAATCAATTTAAAAAACCATTTATCAAAAGAAGAGGTTGATTACATAGAACTGCAAATATGTGTTTTGAAGATGGAGATCCTCAAGGATGGAGCATCCACTCTTGAGTTGACGGGTCTACGAAGATCCAAAAAGGCCACGTTGGTTAGAAAGTTTTGCAGCGATGACCAAGTCAAAGGTAACATAACTATTTTCTCTTATTACCGATAAGAGAAAAGAGTTGTGTTACTTTTGACTTGGTGATCACCGCAAAACTTTCTAAGCAACGCGGCCTTTCGATCTTGGTAGACCCGTCAACTCAAGAGTGGATGCTCCATCCTTGAGGACCTCTGTCTTCAACCTCAAGGATGGAGCATCTGCGACAGGTCTACCAGGAGTTCTCTTTACTCATAGTTTCGAGAACTTTCCTCACTTCCTTCGAGACTCACCAACTAGCTTATCTCCTTCTTCCTTTTCCTGGATCGCTCTGCTATTTCTTCTCTTGGCTGATCCAAGTGATCTTTAAAGTTTTTTATCTCTTCAACTAACAAAGTGGAATCCTTCCTGAATGCTTGGAGTTTCGATATACTCTCCTGAGCCTTCTCCATCATTTCCACGGTCTTCTTCAAAGGCTCTTGATGCACCACGTCCATATCAGCTCCTTCAATTAGTTTTCTTTTGTTCTCTCAATCTGAAACAACAAAAGCAAATGAGATTATGAAAGATTTCTTCTTCTTCTTCTTCTTATTTTAGTATTCGTATTCGTGCCACTGCCAGAAACAGCATATATATATAATATATATTTAAACTGATACTGCTTCACGAAACCGTGTCACGGAAGGGAGAGAGATGCTTCCACAGCGCCTTGCCTAGGAAATTCCAAATCCGCCCGCGTAAACGACGCGTCTACGCCTTCTCGTCCTCTTTGTCTCCGTCTTTTTCAAATTATTTACTCTTTCGGTACATAATATAAGACTCCAGGTACCTCGTCAGAATAAAAAAACATTAATGGTTTTTTTTTTATACAAGGCGATAGGGGAGGGGGGATCGAACCCAGGACCTAGAGGGGAGAAATAAATCTCAATACCACTACACTACTAGTAGTGCTGGTCATTAATGGTTGTTGAAGAGACTTATATCATCAACCAAGACATTCTTCTAAAAACAATTTATTTTATAGATATGAGAGAGTATTTATTTAGTCATACAACTACATTCCCATGCTCATTCGCACGTATAAAATAATAATTAAATTGATAAAAAATTTACATTTGCCCTTTCCACTTTAGTGCTTGTTATAAGTCTAATTTAATCAAATCTCACAAAACAAGAAATGGAAGTTAATTACCCAACTTCTAATGTGCCTTAAATTGATTGATTTTTCCAAATTTACCCTATTTAATATTGAGCATTGAAAAAAGAAATAACAAATTTCTCTCATCTATATTTACAATAGAGGTAAAATTGAAAAATAGTCATTAATAACCCTCTAGGTAGACTTATATATATGACCAAAAAAAAAAAATAAACTCGTTGTTTTAAAAACGTTAAAACTGGATTTATGATAAAGATTAAAGTGGTAGTATTAAAACTTTAATTTTACCTCTCTCTACATTTACAAATCATTCTTATCTCTTTCTCTCTCAAGTTGTTAGGTAAGCTCGCCCTCTATTGGGCAGAAGTTTAAATAAACTCGTAACACTGTAACGTTAATTTAAACTCATATAGTAACTCGAATAATAAACTCATGTTAATTTACTTTTTTATAAAATAAGTATTATTAGTGTATAATTAAATAATTAAAATATAAAAATGATAACAATTTAATTTAAATATATTTTAAATCTAACTAATTGAAATTAAATGCATCTAAATTCATCTTTATCACATTTAACACATTGTACTGTACCAAAAGCTTATGAAAGTGATGTGTACGCTACGAGATAACATTGACTTATTTTGTTTTTTTTCGGTGCCATGGTTTGAGGAAAGTTCCAGGTAGTTAGGCGGAACAATTTAAATACGGGGTTTTAACTTTACTTATTCTGGATTGGCAATATATATATATATATATATATATATATATATATATATATATATATATATATAAATCTTTATCCCTCAATTTTACCAAACTTTTGGTTTTAGACCCTCAGTCAGCAAAATGATCTATATTTTTGTTTAATTTTATATATCAGTACTTTAAAAGAAATGAAATTTAAAAGACTAGAACCTTTTGTTTGAAACATTGAGGGACTAAAGCTAAAATAAAGGTAAACCTTAAGGATAAAAAATTATATTAACAAAAAATAAAAAAATAAAAACTCTTGTATGCTTTTACTGAAGCTAATATATATATATATATATATATATACACACTTACTCCTCCATTGCTCAATATACGATTCTTACATTGGATGATCATATATAAGATATCGTTTACTTGGTGGTTGCTTACATAGAACTGTCACATATATATGTTTTTCATTTTTCTGAAAAAAAAATATGAAAATGATATTTAATGGCTAATTTATTTAAGCGTCAAGTATTAAGTGTCATATATTTACAATTTTGCAGTAGTGGGTGTGCTTTCACAAATACTTCATGGGTGGATTCACATCTTGCCCGAGATATATGTACTCTTCTGGTCATTAATAAAGACATATTTACTTAATTTCATTAGATTAAATAACTTGGTTAAGTTGATTAATATGACATATATTTTCTAAAATTTCATAAATACTTTCCTCAGTTCTCTCATTTCTCATCTTCCTTGATTATTCTTTGAGGAGCATGAAAAGAGATAAATTAAGGAAATATTGATAAATATAAAAACTTTAATTTATCTTATATTTAGGATTAAGATCAACTCCGTAAATATGTTTTATATTAAGGACTGAATGAATACACACACACCACATATTATACATATATATACATCTACATATAGATATACACACACATATATAGACATAACACAAACACGCACACACAAATATACGTGTGTGTATACATATGGGTGTGTGTATACATAGACACACACATAGATAGAGATATATATATATATATATATATATATATATATATATATATAAAATATATATGTACATATGTATGTATACATACATATGTGTGTGTGTGTGTGAAGTGTCTTAAGTACACAACAAACAAAGCAGTGTAAACCTAGCTAGGTCTGCAAAAAAATAAAGAAGACAGATAAGAAGGATCCATGATTATTTATTGTTAGTGAATTTGAAGGACTAAAGCAGCAAATATAGGAAATGAAGTTGAAGATAGCATAAACTATACGTAGCTTGATGCTGCCTCTCTTAGGTGGCACCACCTTCTTCTTGGTCTTCATCTTCTGCTCATCTTCGTTAGCGAAACCTCTCAACCTTGTGTCCTCCATTATTGGTGATGCGCTCATCACACAAATGTTATAACATTTGAGTATAACAATGGTTTGTGTTTGTAGTGTGTGTTGTGGGGAATAGAGCTAGGAATTAGGGCTGGTCATTGAAGGGTCAGACCCTAAGAGGGCGGCTCTTTTAAGCCTAGGGTAAAGAAAACATATGATTTTCAAGGCTTGAGTTGAAAGCATGCGAGCCAAGGTCGGCCCTACGGGGCCGGGAAGCTATTTTTTAAAATTTTAACTATTTTTTTTTTTTACTTTTTAAAAGAAATATGATTACTAAATTACAACAATTAAAGTTCTAATTTATCAAATAAATGTTGTACACATTAAGGTCAAAACAACACGCATCATGCAACAAATAAACATAGTTGCTAATTAATAATTAGCAAAGCACTTATAGTCGATCTGTGAATCCATGATGCACTAATGCGTGACTGTTTGTGCATGAGGCCAAGATAGCGAGATAGAGGTGAGAGGCATGAAGTGAATGACAGATTTGCGTGAGATTGTGAGAGTGGTTGAGTGAGTGAGTGCTTGGGAAACATGGCAAGAAAGTAGTTTCCTTCACGTTAGACTTGACCGGCGGGGCAAATGGGTAATTGCCAAAAGGGTCAAAGCTTAAACGGGTGGTCCGATGGGCTTTCGATTTCCGGCTCTAGTGGGGGATGAGGTATTTAAATAATCTTTATCCCTTAATTTTGCTTTTATTTTGGTTTTGGTCACTTAAGTTTTAAATAAGAAGTTTTGATCCTTGAGGGAACAAAAGATCCATATTTTTGTTTAATTATTGAGACCGATATTTTAAAAGAAATCAAACTTAAGGGACTAAAACCTCTTATTTAAAAATTGAGGAATCAAAAATAAAATAAAGGCAAACTTCAAGGATCAAATATTATATTAACCCTAAAAAAATTTGAAAAATCTTGTATGTTGTTCCTGCAGCTAATTTATAGAAAAAATATATACTCCTCCATTGCTCAATATACCACGTAATTGGGGAGTTTTTCTATATCCTAAATGTAAGACCTACTTCCTATATTTGTTATTTTTTTAATTTACTACTAATGATGCTCTTTTAACAATAATTAAATAAGAAAGAGATATAAAGAATTAAAGAAGATGATTAGAATGTTTTAGAAAAAAAAATCATATTATATTAACTAATTAACTAACTTTCTTAATTTAATTAAATTAGATAAATAGGTATTATATTAACCGCGCAAGATATTATATAAGCACAAACTCAGGAGAAGAATAAAACGAACAGCAAAAGGGGGGGAAAAAATTTCAAAACAGGGAAAAAAGAAAAACACACATAATGGCCACGGCCAAGCTATTTAATCAAATCCTTACTTCCAGTCTTTTTAAACGGGGGAAAAACATTTCTTACTCTGCCTACCGAAATAATTGATAACTTAATATCCCACCAACACAAAACATATCATTATGGTTCTTATTATAAATTCAGTTGGTCAAAAAATTGTGGTCCTAAATACAAGTTCACTTTGGAGTCATTATTGATTTTTTTTTTCCAATTTTATCTCTATTGAATGAAAAAAAAAAATAGGTGAGTAAAAATGCATTTCAGTACTTATTATTAAATAACGTTAAATTTGCAAATTTAAATCAATTTTAAACATATTAAATTTTTTAACTTCCATTTATTAGTATGTGGGAATTGGTCAAACTAGACTTAATAAAGAAGAGAGTTGATCATGAAAAAAGTTAAAATTGGTTTAAAAGATAAATATGTAATAATGTATTTTAGGATAATAAATATGCAAGTCTGTATAGTTTCATCCAATTTTTAATTGAGCCCTTAGAGTTTAAAATGACTTTTAATCTGGTTCCTACAGTTTTATACTTATCAATTTAACTCAAAATAAATAAATAACATTCAAATATAAATATAATAATAAATTTTAATTAAAAATTATATATTTTGAAAAATAATTAATATAATAAATTTTAATTAAAAATTATTAAATATATATAATATAATATATTATATTTTTTATAAATTATTATTATTATTATGGCTCGAAATTTATAATTATAAAAATAAATGAAATTAGAATTAAAAATAAATAATATAAATATATGTTAGTTACAAAATTTGAATTAGTATTAGAATAAAATTATTATAATAATTATATATATATATAGAATATTATTATTTACACAACAATATTAAAAAAATTATTTTAAATATTATTATAATTTACATTTATAGAAGAATATTATTAGAATTTATATAATAAAGAAAAAAATCTATAGGGACATAATTAAAAGTTATACGAAACTGTAAGGACTTGATTAAAAACAAATGAAAGTATATGAACCTTATAAAAAGGAAAAAACTATAAGGACTTAATTAAAAACTGGTTGGAACTATAAAGATTTACAGATTAACTATCCCATATTTTTTTCCCAACTATGCCATATTTGTAAAGAGGATAAGGGAGAAAATAAATGCAATAAAACTTTCAACAAGGAGTAAAATTGGAAAAAATGTAATAAATGTTTAGACAAACTAAAATGAATCTTATATTTGGATGACACCCATTTACGAATTTAAAGCTTATAAAAAAGGGTAGAATATAGAAAAGGATATTTTTACCCTTTTTGCCATGAAAGTATTGGCTAGGAGCATTCAAGACTTCGAAGTTTTTTTGGTATCATTTTTTCTCCAGAAGTTTTTTTTAGGAGCAAATTTGTCCTGGAAGTTTACAAAGAAGAGCAACAATTCAACGATCACGATCAACGATCAAGATCAATTCTCTCTCTTCCATATATCTCTTTTTTCTACTTTGGTTTCTACAAAATTGAGAATATATAACATTAAATACTTAATAATTATCGAAGAGATGTCAGGTATGTCGATGTGGAGTCCTCACAAAAATATATAATACTAAACTTAACAATTAAGTAGGTAAATTGAATTCAAAAAATAAAATATATAGTGATTATAATATATAATTAACCGAAAAGTATTATTGATAAATGCTTGACAATAAAATATGATCACTGTTAACTATTTCAACCATGTGTAAAATATACATAAACATGATGGGATGCTGATGGGCAAGTAGTTAAAATGCCACACTTCATCAGTTACATTGGGACAGTGGCAAGAAACAAAATTCTTATCTCTTTGGATAACTGGGGTAGGATAGATCAGTAGCGAGACTTTATTTGGGGAACTATATCGATAAGATATATGTACCATCTAATTACTTTCTATTTTCTTGTTAAAAATAATAACTCGAATTGTGTATTTTGCGTCAGCATTTGATATAGACAAAAGTCGGAAGGGGTATGTCCTCCCCAGGATCGAGCAGACACTAAGCACATTATGGAATGTATTGACAAAGGCATACTTGTAAGATCCCGAAGAGCACATGAGACGACAGTTCCTTCCTGGTGGAAGGCAACGATCAAAGAATAGCATTGGAGACAACTTGTTCTCTCACCCGAGGAGTCATTCAAGGTAATAGTCATTTGCAATTCATAAGGCAATTGGCTTGCATGTTTTTGTTTAATATTAGCTTGAGTGTTGTCTGACTTGGTAGAAATTAAGCCGTGAGAATAAGGATAGGGTGAAGAACATTGTTGTTAAACTCATGAGTTGACTCTCCGAGTTTACCGGTTTTACGTTTTTAACTTACAAAATCAAGTCAATTTGTATTTAAACTCGTGCTAGCTATAAACTCGGTTAAACTCACAAGTTTACACGCTAAGTTTATCGTTTTTAAGCTTTTACCTTACAAAATTATGTCAACTCGCTCTTAAACTTTTGTTATTTTATATATTTTGATCATGTTCAATGACTTTATTATATACAAACTTCATAAAAATTTATTTATTGGATATGATTAATTATAAATGTTGATGAATTTAATTTTAGTTATTCATATTTAAAATATATTTAAATTAAATTATAGTCATTTTGATATTTTATTTTATAATTTTAACCCCTATTTATTACTAAATGTAAACTCTTACGATTTTATGATTCGAGTTCGTAATCCGAGTTTACATTCTCATCATGAGTTTACTTAAACTTTGTGAGTTTGATAACCTTGGTGAAGAAGAATAAATATTACTATAAGGAGGGCAAAAGGGTTATTGTTAGAATATTTTAAAATGAAGGATGTGTTTTTTTGAAAAATCTTATTCTTATAAATTAAGGGATCTACATAAAGAATTGTGTAAGGAGTTATAACACTAAGAGTCACTAAGGTTATGTCTCTTTAGTTCCTAAAGACATGGGTGGTAACCATCACTTGGTGAAAAGTTGTGTTGTGTTTATAAGAAAAATCTACATAATATAAAAGTATAACTCTTCTTTTTTTGCTCGAAAAAAAAAAGTATAACTCTTCATGGAATGGTTAGAATCATGGTTATTAAACCCGGACTGGACCGGTCGGTTTGGACCGGAAACCGGTGAATCGACCGTGATACCGGTCCGGGAAAGCATAGAAACTAGGGTCACCCAAACCAGTATTAAAAAAAAGAGAGGGAAGACGAAGAGTAACAACAATCGACCCAGACCCCTCAGGCTGGTGTCTTCACACTGTGACTCGTCGCCTCTAGCATCTTGGTCTGTATCTTGTCTCGATTTGGTTTGGTGGAAGGATTGGAGGTCCTTGTCGAAGATCGGAGTTGCGCTTTCTAATTCGCTTTCTCCACCTCTGTGTTCACTCTCACTGATTCGCTTTCTCTTTTGATTTCTCAGTTCTCACTCTTTTCGCTCTTCGTTCTCTCTCTTTCTCTAGTATGGGTGGCTGAATGGAGTGGCAGCTATGGACGATAAAAAGGAAAGCTCGACGATCTAAAACGAGAAAAATGAAATGTTATATGAAAAGTGAAACCTAAAAGTGGAGAATTTTATTCGGATGGTTTAAAATTGTTCAGAGGGCTAAGAATAAAGTTGCCTTGAGAGCTGTGAAAGTAGTACATTTCATTTAATGCCCATCACCTCACACACGTTTACCCGAAGTCTTCAAAGCAAATAAAGAAATCACATGACCCACTGACTATGAGATCTGATGCACAGCTTGGGAGGAGTTTACATTTATTTCATTTTTTAGACATGAAAAATGGAGGGTGTAAGGGGAAAAAAGTAAAAACATCAGTTTCTCACCGGTTCGGCCCCGGTTTGACTCCGGTTTGACTGTCCGACCCATTGACCCTTGACCCGTACCCCAACCGGTCTAGTGATGTAATACCCGGATAATTATTTATTTTAAATATTGTATTTAAATAAATAATATACCTTAAATATTATTTTTTGAATAAATATTACCTATTTAAAATAGGTGAATATGTGGTCTCAATTTTTCTTATTTTTCTTATTATATTTCTAGGTAATTTCTTCCTAGAATTAATATAGTTGAAGATTTAATTTTCTAAATCTTATTAGGGATCATAAAATATCCTAAGATTATCATAATTAAGTATAATCTTAATTATATCAGTTTAGCTAAGATAATTGCACCAATATTAAATCCTAATAGCACATAATATATGAACAAATATCATCAATAGTAGTAGGATATTTTCAACACAAAATTAAAGGTTTGGATTAAATCTAATAAAGCTAAATCCTAAGGCCTTAATTAACCCTCATAAAGTGTAATCCATGTGAATCAACATTAACCAATAAGAGACCTTCTTTTAGATGTTGAGAGATAATTAGAAAACCAATTTGAAGAGCAAAAGGAAGTAAAACACGGTTCATACATAGCTTGGAGAATAAGAATGCATTTAATAATTAACATATTAAATTTAAAGCAAGCACATGCATGTCTTAATCCTCATTAATGCATGAAGACTTTGTGGTAGTTGATGATGCAAGCTTGTGTAATAAAGTGATTAATGTTTAATTAATTAAATGGTAAGATAAAAACCATTAGGATAAATTCTAGACACAAGTAAATGAGAACCGACAGAAAATAAATCATATCTTGAAATCCATGAACTAAGTAACAAATATAAGTAGATATTATGAATAAGCAAAATTCAAGCTTGAACATAGTGGTTTCCAAAGTGATTTTGGTAAAATTTTGAAATTCATACTATTATGAAAATGAAGTTTAAAAATACCATAAATCAAATCATAAAATTGTGATTCCAAAAGTACAAATGAATCCTCAAGAAAAATACCAACTTACACCTAACTAAATTAGGGTTTGGGGTTGGAAGAAAGATGAAGAGAGGTATGAGAGAGTGAAGTCGGTTTAGAAGATGAGAATGAGAGATAAAACTTGATTCAATAAGTTTTTGGAATCCACCAATTAGATGCATCTTGGAATTGCTATAAATAGAGGCATTAGCCTTCATTAATTCTCACACCAAAATCAGTCTAAGAGTGTTCTGATTTTAGAAGTTCTTGAGTGATTAGAGAGAGTTCTTGAGGCAAGAAGGAAGGAGGAGCAAAGTTCTAGGTAAGTTCTTATGCTCTAGCTTTTAGTTTTTAGCTTAAATGTTGTTTTGATTCATAATCTTCCAATTATAGTGTTATTTACATATTTTTATTATTATAATTGGCTTTATTTCGAAAAAAATGATGAAGAAAAAGTTATAGCAAAATTTTTGTAAGATTATGGTCAAAGTAACGAAGTTCTGGCAAAATTTTGTCGGTTAGCGACTCCCGGAAGCAATTTCAAAAACGCTGGTATCTTATGTTGAAGATGCTATGCCAAAATTCTGAGAAAATTCATGTTGAAATTAGACATATAGAGCTTTTCAAATATACCAAGAAATTATTATTTCAAGTTCTGTGCTAGGAGATAAAAATGTTTGCAGTTAGGCGATATTTTCTGGAAAATTCTGGGCAGAGCATAAAGATACGAAAACTGGGAATTATCTATGAAATCTGGGCAAGAACCAATAATGTTTCCTAAAATTAGACATCCTAAGGATTCCGAGGAATTTTATGGATCCTCGTTTCGAATTCTGTGGAATTAATTATAATTCTCCAAAGTTAGGTGAAAAATCAGCCTAAATTCTGATTAATAGCGTTTTTACGAAATTAAATGGGATTAAGTTGAAAATAATTAATCCAAGGGTAAAATGGTCATATATAGCCAAAATATCCCTACAGATAATATTTGTGAATTAATAAAGGCGATGTTACCTTATAGGATATCCGGGATCACTGTTTGATCATCCAAACGTACCGTGTAAAGCAACGAAGGTACGTTCGCGACGTACTGTAACACTGACTCTGATGCTTGTGATATGCTTATATATGATTGCTTTGTTCCTATACTGAGACTCTGTCTTAGTTGTTTTTGATACAATCATGAGTATACGGGTTATGGTTTTAATAATACCATTGAAAGTTTTCCTAGCGCTGAGGACACAACTGTACATCGTGGCACTGGATTTGATAGTGCAGATTGGGATAACAAACATACTGCAGGGGCTGTGTAATGTTATGGCCCTACATATATAATTATGTTTTTCCTACATCTGTTATGGGCTTTTGTAGTGATTATTGTGAAAATGTCATGAATACCTGTCATACATATATTGTTTACATAAGTATGAGGTTAACCATTACCTGAGGTCCGATGGGCATTGGACCTCAGTCTTAATTAATAGTCAAGGAAGAATCATGGAAGGCGTCGGTAGATGGAACCGTAGAAAGACGTCGAGGGACGAAGCCGTAAGGAGGCACCGGTCAAAGTAAAAGCAGAAAGAGGAATAATAGAACCTACGTTATAGCATGAATCTAATAAGGTTACTTCATATCATTTGGTGCTTAAACTAGAAAGGGTCGTCTATGTGGTTCAGTCAATCAGTCGCTGTAAATACTCGAGGAGACTTCCACTAGACTTTACCCTGCCTGGCCAAATGGGATTATTTAACTAAGTTAGGTTCTATGCCCCAAGTCTACCTAAGGCTTGGTTGAAAAGGGCATAGTTACATGGAAGAACTGTAATTATAAAGTTTTGTATTATTGTATCACATGAATATTCCTTCGAGAAATTTTTAATACACCAGTATACGTCAGACATCATCATATGTCTGAGTATTTTATATCAGTTACTCATTGTTAAACTCATTGTTCAAATTTTTAGTATATGCTCTCCGTTTCCGCAAAACGCTAAGTTGTAGCACCTCAAACTCTGATAAATTTTTATAAAACCACGTGTCACCGGCACGATTTATGCTACGAAAATTGGGGTGTTACAAGTGACCAGTCCGGGTTTAATAACCTTTGTTAGAATAAATAACCATTAGTTATTTAAGTTATGTTTGTTAATGAACATATGGGGTTTATGAACCTAACATGTAATTGTAACTTTTAATTAAAGAGGTGTTGCTTCAAGAGGCACTACCTCAAGATATCACTTCATGATCTATAAATACTCTGCAAGATCATTTCATTTGGGACACACAATACACATCATACATAATATCAAAAATCACACAACAACAAGAGATCAAACTTATTGCCTTTGTTTTTTAGTACACACAAAGATAAAGTCAAATTATCACATTGTAAAAGCCATTGTTGTCTTGGCTTGAGTGTTGGGAGTGCAATCTATACTCAAGGGTCTTCATTGTATCCTGTAGAAAATTCACCTATCAGTCCAAATTACACCCTATAAGATAGGTATAGTTGGGGCATGATTAAACCTAAACGAAAGTGCTAACCATGCCTTGAAAATATTGTACACTACTTTCTTTTTCATCTCTTTCTCTTGCACTCCTTAGAGGTCCAGCCCCTCCAACATGTATGTGGGCCTTGCTAAAGATTTGTCTACTCAAAAAGAGGGAGAAGGAGGTAATCCTGCTTGTCATGTACTTTAAACAGTGGCAAGGTGAAATAAAGATGACATTACTGACCATCCTCAAGTGAAGGAGGCTATTGAGAAAATGATAAGTATTGATATCTCTAATTAATGGTGTCTTTAATTAACTACCAATATTAACATTGGTTATAATTCCTAGGAAAATATGTTCATCAACATTTGTTAATGTCCCTGATTAATGGAAATAATGTCTTCAACAACAAACCATGGAAGAAGAAGAAAGGAAATCAAAGGAAAAGATGGAAGAATATAGCGTACAAGGGGGAAAACACAACTTCAAACACCCAAATCCACTAACATTTGCAAGCTGCCATGGCCATCAAGGAGAAAATGGAAGCTGCTCTGCGACGGCTTGAAGAGGATGGAGGGTTTAAATCTGAAAAGATGTTGGTTAGTGTAACATTGACACATTGTTGAGAGAGAAAAATTGTCTTAGGGTTTGTTTGGTACGATGGATTTAAAGGAGAGTGGAAATTTTTATGAACTAATTTTTTTTTTTTTAAAAATAAAATTGGAGAAGTGGTGTTACATAATGGTAATAAAGAAAAGATGTAAGATAGAATATAAAGAAAAAATAATTTAAAACTTTTAACTCCGCTTCTCTAATTTTTTAAAACCCAACTCAAAAGTTTTCCCTCCTTACACTTTCCCTTCCCTCCCTTCATACCAAACAAGCCCTTAGCTTTGATATACAAGTAACAACTTTTATTAAATACCTATAGCCATCACACACGTTCACCTAGGTGTTATTTTTTAAAGGGCAAAGGTGCAAAAATGCACATGTGATTTAGCCTCGGGAGCGTCTAGCACCAAATGCTTTTTTTTGGAGCATAAATACCCACGTGGTTACCATTTTGGAGCATAAGTCACACAAACATTTTGGGGAAAAAATGTTGGTTATCTTGGTGTTAACTGTTGCCACCTGTGTCTCTTTCCAAATGCTGACAGGGAAACATTAAAACAAAAGCCACTTTAAAAAGTTTAAATCTGAAAACCGAAAACATGCGATGAGGATTAAAAAGGAGAACCTGAAAACTGAAACCACCATCGCTATCAGCCAGCAAATCGGGGAAATCGAGCGAGGAAGAAAATTGAGTGAGCAAAGAAGAAAATGGGGAGCTAGGGTTCTGTACAACGATGATAGCGGTGGCTAAAAGCGACTATAACAGAGGCTCCCAGATTGTTGTCCATTCTTATTAGCTGCGACGCCGAGGTGTGTGGTCAGGTCGGTAGCTTCTATTAATCTTTGATTCATGGCTATGTTCATCCTTTTGTTCCTTTAATTTGCGTTTCATAGATCGTACAGGGCAATAAGAACTTTTGGTTTTTCTATAGAGAACTATAAGAATGCAAATGAACGGGAATCTAAACTTACGAGTAAAACTTTTGCTGTTAGTAAAACTAATTATAGAGGGTTGGACAAGTGATTTAGCAATCATCCCGTAAACAATTTGAAGGTGAGTGCCACAAATACCATAAGTAATTAAATAACAAACATCCATTCATATAGGCAAGACAACTTCACTGTAATGACATTGTTAAAATGAAAATTTGTTACATTCAGTCTTACAATAATATGTAAGCAATTTCATGGAGGCTTCTTGATGTTTTTTGGTTTTTGATGGCAAGATGACTTGGTTTATTTTTCTCACAACAAACATAATGATGTACTAAGTATTTAATCAGTATTATGAGATGAAAAAGCACAAGTATATGGGTGATGTTATTTATTTGATTGAGGCCCTAGACTCTTAATTTCAAGTGGCTCACTATGTGACTGAATAATTAAAATGAAAATTGGTTGTGTAATATGAAAATGTCATTAATTATTAATCATTACCATTTATAAATTGACTCAATATCAGGGTACTTGTTCTATTTTTGATATATAGGACCTAATAAAGAAGTTGATTTTTGTCCTAATTGATATATAGGAATTTGAAATCGAGAGGGAGGTTTCAACATCAACAACAGGGAGGGCGGGGAAATCGAGAAGGAAGGTGGTTTTGCTGAGAAGACTAATAAGTATTATTTCTGCCATGTTTTTCCTATAAATGTGTGACTGTTGTTATGCTGAATATGAGTTTAAAAGTATTTTATCTGAGCAAATATGTCATAATTCACTCATATAGGGAAATCCATGATACATCTCATAAAATAGGATAAATGCATAAAAAATATGTACAAGTGCATAAAAGTAAGGGCAAGCTTAAGGGTTATTATGAACGCATAGAGCACTGTCGATACAATGCTATAGCATCGAGTCAGCCTTATCAAGCTGCAATACAATGCAACTCATATGCTATAGCAGCGTAAAGGACGCAATGCTATGAGCCGTATGTTCTGATTTTCCTCGAGGCTTTTTCAGGAACTAAGTGCAGGTTAATGGATAGACGTTCATTCACGGTCAGATTGTTGATGGATTGGAATAGAAGATGCAGAGGATCGAAGATTAAGATTTGGAGAATCCCGCAGAATCAGCAGAAACAATCTACTGAATTTGGAAAGTTAGACCTGACAGATTTGGAAAGGCCCAGCTCACTGAACTTACACCGCAAGTAAACCTGACTATAAAAGGAAAAGACGGCTAACCCTAAAGATCATCGAGTCGTAGAGAGTCCAAGAACATTCCTATTCAGTAGGCTCGAAAGAAGAGGGAGAGAAGAGCGAAGTACGAGAGCTCCAGGAGAACCCAATCCTTCCTTACAGTGAGACAGAGACAAGAAGACGTGGAGTTGCCAAGTGACAGGCTTCTCCTATGCCGTCGAACCCTCTGCCAAGCTTTCTGTTTTTCTTTTGTTAATTTTATTTAATCTTTTGTCATGGGTTATTCTGTTGCTAATCGTTTAGTGATTCCCTCGTCGGTTATGAACTAAACCTCTTTTGGCTGAGCGAGGATGAATTCTTGAGTGTAGAATGAACCCAGTTTGCTAGTACTTAATTTAAGAAATTCAGTTTGTTTATCAGCGATCTTAATTCTTGTCGGTTAGTGGAAGCTAAGGGCTAGATCAGTGGCCTCGGCTTATTGGAAAGGAGTTGGGGTTAGACATCTGATAGACAGTGTTTGTTGGGCAAGCTAGTGCAAGGTGACAAAGATTTGTCGTGTCTCTCAAAATAACCAGATTCAATAAAAGATTTGTACTAATAGGGAACCTGGGTCGTTTTCCCAATGAATTCGCAGTGGGTTTGAATGGACAAGAATAAAAAACAAACGAAAAAATGGGGGTTTTGGTTCAAACATAATAAAAACGAAATAAACGAAATGTAATGAAATAAACACGATCAAACAAATCAACCCAGGATTTCGAATTCCACCACTTTCCTTCCTCGACGAAAAAGATTTTGAAACGAACTCACGATTGATTCTGGACGAACCGAAATCTCTGCGTTCGTCCAAAAAATCCCTCAACTAGACGATCACCTAGCATTTATCCGAACAGTGGCGTGTGAAAGTGAAGGAAATCACCAAGAGGGGGGTGAATTGGGGATTTAAAAATTCTTTTCTGATCACCCACACAGCAGATATAAATGGAGATAGAGTAGAAAAGCTTGACACAGAAGATTTATACTGGTTCGGTCCAATTCCTTGACCTACGTCCGCACCCGACACTCGGGATTTTCCACTATCACTCAAATACAATTACACACTCGTACTCGGGATGATCCTTTCTCCCTAGGACTCACTCCCCCTTACAAGCTGTAATTGTATACAATCAGATACACACTTTGTACTCGAAAGTTATCCTCTTCCTAGGATACACTCGCCCTTACAAGTTGTACTCTGATTATCCCAATCTCCAAGTCCCACGACTTGAGATTCTTACAATGAATGATATACACGAAAATGAACTCTCTCTAAGAGTAGATATTGATAAACACTGAAGCTCAATGTATCAAAGATACAAATGAAAACTATAAAGCAGAAAAGACTCAAGTATTTGTATGCGTTTTACGTGTATGTCTTCTCTGCTTGAATGCTTCAAATCTTCGTGTATTTATGCTTTGGTTTGAAGCTTGTGACCGTTATAGATCCGTTCGGACTTGGAGTAGTTCGAATTGCTTGTCTTTGTGTTGAAGTCTCGGATATAGTGTTGGGAATCTTGCAGATTTGAATATTTGAAAGTTGGCTCCTCAAGAATGTGTTCCCATGCTGTTATACTTAGTGGAGGCAATTGTATAATGTTGTCCAACTGTTTTAGGATGTTGGAGGCTAGCTTTCTGTCTTGGAGAATGGTTGTCCTACTTTCTAGGTTGTAAACCATTGCTTTGGATGAGAGAAGAAATAATATAATATTGCAAGTTGTCAAGTTGTTGTCTTAAAGTCTTCTTTAAAACAAACATAGATCTTCTGAAATCTCATAAGCAAACTGGTTAAATCTGGTTAGGAAATATTGATATTAATCATATAAAACATATACAACCAATTCGCGAATCAAGCTAAAGCATAAATCAAACGAACAAAATACACCCGATACGTTCATCATTCGAAGTTCCAAGCTCGAGTTTACCTATGTAAGCTCGAGTTTGCTCTTCATTTAAAACTTGAGTTTTGCCTCGGAAGTCTCAAGCTCGAGCTTGTAAATGAGTAAGCTCAAGTTTAGCATTTGTCGGGAAACATGTTTGAATTCATTTTGAGAGCCAAAGTGGAAAAAACGCAAGCTTGAGCTTATTAGTGAGTAAGCTCGAGTTTGGCACTATTCATGTCAAAAATAATTTTAGTTCACAAAATGCAAGCTTGAGCTTAGAGGTGTAAACTTGAGTTTGCTAAGCTCAAAATATGGCATTGCTCTCTGTCCCGACCCAAGCTTGAGCTTGCAAGGGCAAGCTCGAGTTTGGCAATGGTTTTAAAAACTTTGAAAGATTTTTGTCGACGCAAGACTTGAGTTTACAACCTTAAACTTGAGTTTACTCTTTGAAGGAAAAACTTGAAAACTTTCTGCCTAGTGCAAGCTCGAGTTTACAACTTTTGTAAACTCACAAACTCTACAGTAAAATGATAAGCTCAAGTTTAGAGGATTCTCCATAGGTAAGCTCAAGCTTGTAATCGCAAGCTCGAGTTTACATATTTGTAAACTCATTGAGAAAAGTCTCCGGAAGAGGCAAGCTTGAGCTTAAAACTAATAAGCTTGAGTTTGCAATTTGAGTAACTTGATAAAATCCTCAAACCTTCGTAAGCTCAAGCTTACAGTGTGCAAGCTCGATCTTACTCAGATATGAGTAAACTTTGAAAACCTTCAAGCTCAAGTTTATGGACCAAGCTCAAGTTTAGAAAATGCAAAATAGCTTGGTTTGCTTTCTGTAAGGGGCAAGCTCGAGTTTGGAGAGCCAAGCTCGAGTTTGGCGCTGACAGAATGTTTTTCAATTGGAATCATCAAGCTTTACCAAGTCTTTAACAACAAAACATTCTCTCATGTTTACAATTGTTATTAATCATCAAAACACATTGAGAACTAACATTCTCCCCCTTTTGATGATGACAACACTTGTAAACATTTGTTTTCTTTTCAAAAACATATTTGATCATTTGAGCATAGAGAAAGCGATTTTGGTAAAAACATTTGTAAACCTGAAGTTTTTAAACTTGAAGTTTTGAAATTCAGTTTGATAGACTCAGATTTAGCATAGAAATTGGTAAGTACATTTAATAACGAGATTAATCGATATAAGATTTTGAAATATTCAGATTAAACAAATATCTGAGTTTAGCAGCTGGAATCACAATTCAAAATGCAGAACTTAGTCATTCGTCAGAATCATAACATACTACAAAATATAATCATTCATCAGAATACATTGCAGGGTACCATTAGAGTTTGACTAACCAAAAAGAAATGATCATAACAAAAAAAGAGTTTCAAAAGCAAATATACAATTGAAATAAACAAACTACAATGCAAAGACTGTTTCTATCCTCTTTTCACTCTTGATTTTCTCCCCCTTTGTCATCAGCAAATAAGGGTGGAGCAACTGGGGTAGAAGGGTGGTCTGGTTGAGAGGGAGGTTCAGGCTGATTGGTGAGAGTATTTGCCTCAGGTTCAATGGAGATGGCTGGTTCAGTGGTTGGGGCAGGTTCAAAGGCTGTTTTGGGCAAAGTAGAACTTGGGCCTGCTGAGGAGGATGCACCAAGACCAAAAGCAAACATGGACTGATTCTTCAGTATTTTGTCCATTTTGTCACTGAGACTTATCATAGTGACCAGCAAAGTAGAGATGCTGGCTGAGTGATCTACAATGTGACCACTTAGATTTTCAACTTTCTGTTTCAACTCTGTCTGCCCTTGTTTCAGTTCTTCTTGCCCTATGTTGAAACCTTCTTGTGTATCCACCAAATTTTTGTGCCCTTGAGTCACTTCAGTTACCAATTTTCCAACTTCTGCCTCTACCCTATCAGTGAGATCATAAATAGCTTTATCAACTATCTCTTTGATCCTTGCATCCAAATCAGAAGGCATAGGTTGTGATGGAGGAGGAGGAGGTACACTCTGTGCTTCTTGCACTCTGGAGTGAGTGGCCCTTGATCTAGTTGGCCTTGATTGAGGAGGAGCCCTTGATTGGCCAGACCCTTCATCCACATTTATTCTCATCAGATTTAAAATGTGTCTACCAAAAACTAGAGGTTTTGCAGGTTTTTCATGGGCAGGCAAGTACCAAATTTTCTCATGGAAGAGAATTACAGAGATGAGACTAGCAAATGGAATTTGGGAGGTTTTTCGGAAGCAAAACGAAATCGACCATTTCTTGAAAAATCCAAAGACCCAATATTATGAGGTACTTGGTCAATGATAGAAGCAAAGACAGGATAATCCTTCTTTGCAAAATGGGTGAAACTTCCTCCTTTTTGAATGAGATTTCTGGTATAAATGTACCAGATAGCTCTGAATGTAGGGGTTCATTGATCCAGGTTCAAAATTTAGAATGTTTAATCCTTCTGGAATAGGCTCATTGGGTCTTAGCAGTTCATAAATCTGCTTATCAGTGTAGTTCAAGGATGCTACAGGTGGGGGATTGGAAATTTGCAGAATGGAGTTTAAGTAGGAAGGGGAAATAATGATATGTTTGTCTCTTATGGTGGTGGTGACCCTTTCCTCAATCAAATTCCCATCACTGTCCAGCTGATTATTGTAAGCCATTCCATAATAGAATATTTTGACCATAGTTGGGCTAAAAGAGGCTTTAAGCGAAATTAGACTTTCAAAATGTTTGAGCCATGGTGAAAGGTCCAAATTGCATTCTCTCTTAAGTGCAGCAAGGTCCACAGAGACAATGGGACAGAAAACTTTGGGACCAAATTTTTCTTTAAAATTAACAGCATTGTCTCCTTCCAAACGAATAGGAGCACTAGAGAATCCTTCAGGCAAAGAAGTATGATTGTAAATTTCATATAGAGCAGGAGTTTCCTTGGATACCTGAGGAATGGGTTCCTCTTGATGTTGAGAAGCAGAAGGGGCTTGAGAGCTTCCTTGATCGGTCCTAGAAGCAGTCTTCTTGGTTCTTTTGGACTTGTAGGTAGCAATCACTTCTGGGATTTTAGTTTTCCCTTTGCTGGATGCCGCTTCTGGTGTTGATCGTTTTTTGGAGGCTTCTGGTTGCTTCTCAATCACAATTCCTTTTGGTCTTGATGGAGGAGTCGAATGGGTTGCTGTTACTCCAGGAATGTGGGTATCTATCCCAACATTAAATCTCTTAGGCAGCATTTTTGATCTACTAGGGCGTTCAAGGTTTGGAGTTTGAGTGGATTGGGTCTCTGAATCAGTGACATTGGCAGAAGCAGAGTGTTATGGGGCCATTTCGCTGGGCTTTGTCGAAGAGGATGAGAGGTTTTTGAGAGGGAATAGTAGCAAGCTCGAGAGTTGTGTGAAGTGAAGAGGAACAGTCAAGTTTTACATATATAAAATGCGCGACAAGCTCGAGTTTATGCATATAAGCTCGAGTTTGGATAAACTTGTACTAACCTGGACTTCAAGAGTGTATGTGTGAACTCTTGAAATTCCTCTGCAAGCTCGAGTTCACTCACTTATAGGCTCGAGTTTGGATCTCTCCATAATTTCATTTTCTCTCGACTTCCTCGAGCTCGAGCTTACACTTATAAGCTCGAGTTTGCTTCTCTTGACAAAAACTTCAAAGAAATTGTCGAGTTGTTTATCATCATAAATACCCCGCATAAGGCACATCTAGATACTTCGATACTTAAGTTAGTATATAGTAATCATCAAACACATAACTAACATTAAGTAGGAGCTACTTACACCTCATTGGGATTTACCATTCCCAATTCTCTTCTTATAAAACTGAATTGCTCCTTGGTAAGTATTTTTCATTTGAGCAAAGAGTGTATCACAATCAGTAATAACACTGAACATACCAGTAAGCAAGTAGATGATACTAAGAAAATCATTTTTCAATGACTTTGCTGTTGACTGGGAGATAAACTTGCCTCTAGAAATGAATCTAGAAATGAATGATCAAGGCAAGAATATGAACATACATATATTGTTACTCAAGATATGGATGAAGACAAATGCTGATGTATTTGAGTAACACAATGAGTACTAGGATTCATGGATGATGAAGCACAAACTCATTAGTCCAAATGACTAGAGTTCCATAAAATTATCCTAGTAAGTCATTCCATATAATGGTTAATGCACTAACATTTAATGCATTAATGAACATTCATAATGCTTGGAATAACTCGGCCAACTAAGAAAGTATGCTTAAAGCATAACAGATTCACAAATTGAAATCTTTTCTTGAGATAATGCTTGAAACTCATATATGATAAAATTGTTAGATAATGAGGTCTAACTAGTTAGAGAATAAAGAATAAGGAGTTCAAGTATCACATTTAATTCCATAGATCAATATGTGAAAGATAATGAAAGCTCTACTGAAAATGGAGAAATTTGAAGCATATTCAACATTCAAGATATAATATTAACTTCCAGTTTTGAAACATCTTTTAATTGCAATCCAAGTATGAATATTTTTTAAAAAAAAAAAAAACACTTTTGTCTGCATTTTCACAAAACAAAAAGAATAGGAATTCAAACTTTAGAATTGACCATGAACTCGAAGGTTATGCATAAAATCATTTAAGGTCCATTTAGCAATCCAAAAACATTTTGAAAAACAAAAAGGATTGATTGCTAATGGAAAGCAATGATGGACAAGCATTTATTACCCAAATATGAAATTCATGTAAACACAAAGTAAGGGTAAGGTTAAATATCACCGTAATTCTTCTTGTCCTTGTAATAACATGCTTGGTTGAGATGGATTGATGTAGATGTCTCCTTGTTCGACATTCATCATCAACATCAAGCATTGCTTCTTCAGCTTCCTCAAGAGTCAAAATATTTCACTATATAGTTACTCTCTTGAGAAGCTTCCCTTGATCTTTAGGTACTTCGAGGATCGACTTTGCTTACCCACTGTTTCATAGGTGTCTGCAAAGTTTTCTCGAGAGGTGTAGACTCCACGAGTCTTCTACTTGATCTTTGAGAGGATCTCCTTTTCGGATTGTAGGAAATTCTTCTCTTAATCTTATTTGTATCTTTATGTCCATTCTTTCTGGAATCAATCTGCACACATGAAGCAATAGATGGACATTTTGGTACCCTTTTATACTTGGGTCCTTCCGGGTTAGTTTGAACCTTAGGGAAGACATAAGTTCCCTTTGGTAACCATTGATAATTACCAACAGGTTTATTTCTTCTATCTGTCTTATGAAAACATGATGAGGTGTTGTGACCTTTACGGTTACAATAGTTACAATGAGCAAAGGGATTTGAAGTATGAACTGATTTCTGAAAATAATTCAAATACGATTTTTCACCAGTTTTCTTTTTGCCTTTCCTTTTGTCAAAAATAGGATTGTAACCAATGCCTGATCGATCATTTATAAATCTTTGACCCTTTAAAATCACATTGAGCATTTCACTACCTTTAGTGAATTTCTCAAGAGTTTTTGTAAGATAAGAGTTTTTCTTTTCAAGATCAGGACAATTTTTGCAAACAGAGTTTTCATAGACTGAAACTAGAGGTAAATCTTTGGTTTGTTCAAGCAGTTTAATTTTCCTCTTGGAGGCAATAAACTCTTTTGCAAGTTTTTCAAATTCAGAATATAGTTCATTATATTCAGACAATAATTCATCATAGGTAGGTTCAGAATTACTTACCTCATTGTTGTTTTCAGATTGTTCTTCAGCAACCAGACAAATATTTGCTACATCTTCCTCGTCACTTTCTTCATCTAAAGAATTATCTCCCCATATGGCAGATATATAAGCTTTCTTCTTGAGGCGGTTGAATCTTTCATTTTTCTCCTTTTCTCTAGCCTTCAGCCGAGGACATTCAGATTTGATATGACCTGGTTCTTCACACTCGTAGCAAATGATTTGTTCTTGTCTATTGCTTGAAGTTTCTTTCTCAAAATCTGTTTCTAAAGCCTTGATCCCTCTTATAGAATTTTCTGAATTTTCGTACGAACATCGCCATTTCATCATCATCCTCATCTTCCTCATTGGGTTTTTCTTTCCACCTTTCAAAGCAATACCTTTGTTTCTATCGTTGTTAATTTCATCCAAGCCCTTCTTGAATTTGAGCTTGCCTTCGTATTCGCATAAGCTTCCGAATAAAGCAGCTATCGATTGCATTGACTCGCCTCGGGCTTCTTCGATTGCTTTGTGACCTTGGCTTCCCAATCTTTAGTCGGACATTGAGGATTTTCCTGACTTGAGAATTTTGCTCGTATGTTTTACCTAAAGCTGATAATTGATTTACCAGGTAAGTAAAACGAAGTTGAAATTCTCCTATGGATTCTTCGGTCTTCATACGTAGGAGATCATATTCTGTTGTCAGTGTGTTGATACGATTCTCCTTAATACCAGAGGTTCCTTCGTATGCAATCTCCAATGCTTTCCACATGTCCTTTGCGTTTGTTAGATTGCAAATCCGGAAGAACTCTTGATGACTAAGAGCACTTTGAAGCATCAAAATGGCTTTGCTATTGAGGATAACAAGTCTTTTGTCATTTTCATCGAACTCTTCTTCACGTTTGTCTCTTTTAACTCCATCTTTAGTGACAGATGGCTTATAATCACCTTTCTCGAACACATTCCATAAACCAAATTCAGTTGCCATGACAAAGACTCGAACTTAGCCTTCCGTAAAGGAATAATGTTCTCCATTGAAACCGGTGGTCTCTGTTGATTGAAGCTCCGTCGGGTAGAATTCCTTCCATTGGATCTTTGATCTAGGATGTTAATCCTTATAACAGATAACCAGGCTCTGATACCAAATGAAAGTGAAGGAAATCACCAAGAGGGGGTGAATTGGGGATTTAAAAATTCTTTTCTGATCACCCACACAGCAGATATAAATGGAGATAAAGTAGAAGAGCTTGACACAAAAGATTTATATTGGTTCAGTCCAATTCCTTGACCTACGTCCAGTACCCAGACACTCTGGGATTTTCCACTATCACTCAAATACAATTACACACTCGTACTCGGGATGATCCTTTCTCCCTAGGACTCTCTCCCCTTACAAGTGTAATTGTATACAATCGATACACACTCGTACTCGAAATTTATCCTCTTCCTAGGATACACTCCCCTTACAAGTTGTACTGATTATCCCAATCTCCAAGTCCCACGACTTGAGATTCTTACAATGAATGATATACACGAAAATGAACTCTCTCTAAGAGTAGATATTGATAAACACCAAGCTCAATGTATCAAAGATACAAATGAAAACTATAAAGCAGGAAAAGACTCAAGTATTTGTATGCGTTTTCTGTGTATGTCTTCTCTGCTTGAATGCTTCAAATCTTCAGGTATTTATGCTGGTTTGAAGCTTGTGACAGTTATAGATCCATTCGGACTTGGAGTAGTTCGAATTGCTTGTCTTGTGTTGAAGTCTCCGATATATAGTGTTGGGAATCTTGCAGATTTGAATATTTGAAAGTTGGCTCCTCAAGAATGTGTTCCCATGTCTGTTATACTTAGTGGAGGCAATTGCATAATGTTGTCCAAATTGTTTTAGGATGTTGGAGGCTAGCTTTGTCTTGGAGAATGGTTGTCCTACTTTCCAGGTTGTAAACCATTGCTTTGGATGAGAGAAGAAATAATATAATATTGCAAGTTGTCAAGTTGTTGTCTTAAAGTCTTCTTTAAAACAAACATAGATCTTCTGAAATCTCATACGCAAACTGGTTAAATCTGGTTAGGAAATATTGATATTAATCATATAAAACATATACAACCAATTCGCAGAATCAAGCTAAAGCATAAATCAAACTGAACAAAATACACCCAGATACGTTCATCTGTTCTGAAGTTCCAAACTCGAGTTTACCTATGTAAGCTCGAGTTTGCTCTTCATTTAAAACTTGAGTTTTGCCTCTGGAAGTCTCAAGCTCGAGCTTGTAAATGAGTAAGCTCGAGTTTAGCATTTGTCGGGGAAACATGTTTGAATTCATTTTGAGAGTCAAAGTGGAAAAAACGCAAGCTTGAGCTTATTAGTGAGTAAGCTCGAGTTTGGCACTATTCATGTCAAAAATAATTTTAGTTCACAAAATGCAAGCTTGAGCTTAGAGGTGTAAACTTGAGTTTGCTAAGCTCAAAATATGACATTGCTCTCTCTCGTCGACTAAGCTTGAGCTTGCAAGGGCAAGCTCGAGTTTGGCAATGGTTTTAAAAACTTTGAAAGATTTTTGTCGACGCAAGCTTGAGTTTACAACCTTAAACTTGAGTTTACTCTTTGAAGGAAAAACTTGAAAACTTTCTCCTAGTGCAAGCTCGAGTTTACAACTTTTGTAAACTCACAAATTCTACTGATAAAATGATAAGCTCAAGTTTAGAGGATTCTGCCATAGGTAAGCTCGAGCTTGTAACTGCAAGCTCGAGTTTACATATTTGTAAACTCATTGAGAAAAGTCTCTGGAAGAGGCAAGCTTGAGCTTAAAACTAATAAGCTTGAGTTTGCAATTTGAGTAACTTGATAAAATCCTCAAACCTTCGTAAGCTCAAGCTTACAGGTGCAAGCTCGAGCTTACTCAGAATATGAGTAAACTTTGAAAACCTTCAAGCTCAAGTTTATGGACCAAGCTCAAGTTTAGAAAATGTAAAATAGCTTGGTTTGCTTTCTCAAAGGGCAAGCTCGAGTTTGGAGAGCCAAGCTCGAGTTTGGCGCCGATGAATGTTTTTCAATTGGAATCATCAAGCTTTACCAAGTCTTTAACAACAAAACATTCTCTCATGTTTACAATTGTTATTAATCATCAAAACACATTGAGAACTAACAGCGTGTCACTATGCTATCACACAGCAAGCACTTAAACCTAGTTCGAACTCAATCCTTGGGATATCTCAATCTGGGCGTTAAATCTAACACCCAATCTGAAAGTAAATTGAATCCGAAATTACAAAACAAAAACGAATTTGTTACCGTTAAGAACGAGTCCTCTAAATAGTGGAATCCTCAATCCATGGGCCAATCACAGTAGCTTAGCCCATCATGGCTTTGCAGAACGAAAATAAAAAAGAAATGAAGAAGTTCATCATGAACATGAAGAACACGAATAACAGATGAAGAACAGTTGAGAGAATTTCAATCCAAAAATGTGTAAAAACGTAATGACCTAGTGTTGTAGCCACCATCTGATTTAAAGTTAACCTAAAATGGAAATGGGCTCCAATAGTTCAGCCCAAAACAGAAAAAAAAAGTGAGCTTTAATTACAAAATTCAAGCCCAAATAAAATCTAGAAATATGCATATGACTTCGGCTCCAAAATCGACTGCCCTCTTGTCCGAATTTGCCCTTCATGTCTTCATAACAATTGTAGATCTTTGAATCATCTGAAATATGAAACAAGAATGAGGCAAATCCGATGTCTGGTTCAAGAGTTATGGTAAAAATAGTGAAGCAATATAAAACTTTTCAGTTTATTTTTAAAAATGGCTAAAATATAATCAAAGGCCCAAAGCCCAAATAAGTATAAAAGCCATTATTTATTAACTAAAGAGTCCTAAATTATTAATCAAGAGATAAAAAGAAGTGTATGAAATATTCAATTATCAAATTCCCTCACACTTATCTTTTTGCACTCCTGAGTAAAAGTCAAAGAAAAAGACTAAAAGGAAAAACTCTTCTTTTCTAATAATTGCTAACAATGCAAAAATTGAACAAGGACACAAAGCTTCAAAAGAACCAATCAATCAAGACCAAAATCCTTTCATCTCAAATTACAATCTATGGTAATTGTTGGTCGATTTCCTTGATGGCAAGTGAACCAGTCGAACAAGTAATAAAGTGAAAGTATAGTATCGTCCCACAGAGACTGAGATACCAAAGAGCGAAGCTCAATTGCTATGATAGTTGCAATCAGAAAGTAAATGTAGTTGGTTGGAAAGTTTTGGGTGATTACGCTAATGACAGAAATAAACAAAGGAAATCGAAGAAGATATCAGTGAGGAATTAGGCTGAACTCGGACTCCTCCTTAAGTGCATAATTCCCCCAAATTGCTCTACTCATTGCTATAGCATCTATACGTACAACTTCGCAATTGCTACAAAGATAAGTACTAGCTACAAAGCTATTCGATTAACCCACCACTATAATCTATCGAGCTTCCGCATCCGATACATATGATATTAACTATACTCATTCCATATTCCTATGGCGGCTTTCTAGTTTTTATCTGCATTATACTCGGGGTGTCTTCGGTTATGAGAGGTAGACCCATTCCCGAAGCCTACAATAAATAGGTCAAGCCTTGCACCACCGCCTAGCAAACACTCGTTTCTCAGAGGTCTAGTCTTGACTCCTTGCCAGTAAGCCGAGACCACATATCTAGCCCTTAGATTCCTCTAATCGACTAGTAATTAATTTACTGATAAGCAAATCGAATATATTAAATTAAGAGCTTGCAACTGGGTTCATACACGCTTAAGGATTCATCCTCGTTCAGCCATCAGAAAGTTAGTTCATGATCGACGAAGGAAACACAAAATAGATAATAACGAAATGACCCATGATATACTACTGAAATTAAACAATTGAAAATAGAAAGCTTGACGGCGTTCCGACGTCGTGGATGAAGCCCTATCACGTCACCACTCTACGTCTTCTTCCCTCCGTCTGACTGTGAGGAAGGATGCTGGGTTATCCTTGAATTCTCGTGCTAGTGAAGTCTTTCACTCTTCTTGAGTCGGCCGAATGTGAAGTCTCGTATTAGCTCTCTGCGACTCCTCTCAGGGTTGAATCGATGTTTTCTTTTATATTCAGACTACTGTGTGATGCAAGTGAGGCTAGCGGGGCTTTCTAAATCTGTCAAGATCTATCATATCTTCTGTTTGTATATTGATTTTGCTGATACTGCAGGATTCTTCAAATCTTTCCGTTTTGATCCTCCGCATCTTCTATTTCATTATGTTAGCAATCTACCTATTGATCTCGATCTTTTATTTCTATCCCTGAAATCAGCTAGATAAAAAGGTCAGAAAATATGTTGCATAGCATTGCGTCCTTTACTTTACTATAGCTTTCTTTATGCCTTTTGCACTTCGAGTTGCTATAGGAATGCTATAGCATAGTATCGGCTTTGCTATACGTTCTTCCCTAAAAACAATGTAACTTGCTCTTTCCTTAGCACATGTTTAGGATGTAAATGGTTTCAATCCCTCAGTTCCTTATATCATGAATACATGCCTTTTTTGCTTGGGTTATTTGTAGTTTACGCTCTTATTTTCCATACAATTCAGTCATGAAATATAGGAAAAACATGGCATAATCTGCACTCATCAAATACCCCCACACTTAGCTTTTTGCACTCCTGGGCAAAAATAAAATAAAGCGAACGGAAGCTCATAGTCATAGTCCTCTTGCCTGTATAACCCTTGCTTACACCCTTGCTTCAGTTAACGTCCCCCCTTCGGCAATCCCACTGCCCAACACTAACGGCTCAAGATGTGTGGTATTGCTTAGATAAAGAAGTCTAAAGAGGCTCTCAAGTTCAATGTTTGTGCTCTCTCTCCCAGGGAATTTTAATTTCTCTCTTGTCATACGAGCCCAGAAGTTCCATAGCCTTGTCAAAGTTCTAAGATTGCTTTCTAGCACCTGAGTATTTGTTGTCAAAAGGACTTTGTGGGTTACGAGGGTGAGGATAGGTAGGTGTGTTAAGATGGGTATTGTTGGTGTATGCTATAGCAGGTTTGGTAGATCGACATCTTAACTTCAGCTGAGTGCTCTTCCTTGTATTTCTTGCTGCTCTTTGTGCCAAGTCTTTTTTCTTGCTTCTTTGTTTTTTTATAAGCACGCAGCTTGTCAATGGAGCACTCTGCCGTAGCATATTTCATATGTTTCTTCTAATTGCTTCTATCAATTGTATTCTGCTATAGCATACCATTTTGGCTGAGTGGGGTGGCAATATGGAGATAATGATCACTGGTTTGTGTATAGAGTTGATGGGTATGACATGAATGCCTTTCTCCTACGAACTTCAAACTCAGATGCTAGATAGTTTATCAAAGAACTAAGACAAATCAAGGATCAAACATGGACTAGCAGACATGTACACTTTTAAAATATAACAATTAGGCTCAATCTAGTTCTTCCATTGTGGTTCTTCTCTTTAAACTCCCTCACTATCACTTTACCCCGCATCAAATTAGCTAGCATTGTCAATTTCCCAAGCCTAAAGGTTTGATTTTCTTAGGCAATGATGCTATGCTTAATTATACAGGCATTCCTTCTATTGCTACCACAATTCTATTCCTGCTCTATCTTGCAATTTGAAATTTTTTCAGTTTGTGCCAAAAACTAAATGCAGAGTATTTAGGATCAGACATACACAGAATTAGCTAGCAGATCATAGAACTAATCCCTCCCCCACACCTGAACGATGCAATGCCCTCATTGCAGCGGTAATAGAGCAAGAATTAGTAATAAGGCGCGCAACAAGGGGGCGGGGGAAAATAAAGAGCAGGAGAAGCAGATTAGTCGAGCATCATTCACAAAATAGCCCTAGGGAAAACACCCAGGGCATAAGCAAGGTGTCAGAAAAACAAAAGACAACAACACATAATCAAGTAAAAAAAGAAATTAAGGGGCAGGAGGAGCGGGTGGTGCCGAAGCACTGCTGGCCGTATCTTCCTCGGCAGATAAGCCGTCGAGGGTATTAACCACTGGGATTTCCGGGTGAGACTGAGAAAGAGAGAGAGCTGTCCGAAGATGTCGGCGGTGAGCCTCTAGGTATGCCCAAGAGTCACGCCGGAGTGTTTTAAGCTCTTTGCGTAACCATCGAAGGCGGCGCGGAAATTTGTGCGGAGACCTCTCATCTTTTCCCGGGCGCCAGTAAAGAGGGGTGTGGGTGAGTATGTAAGAGCGGTCAAAAGAGTCTGTTGTGCCTGACACCGAGGAGGGTTCTGTAGAGGAAGCGGAGGATGAGGAGACATTGATGACAATGGTTGACGGCGCTTGTGGAGGAATACGGCCACGTGATTGACGGACGTAGGCCGGTGGAAGCAGCCGGCCACGTCGTGCAGCACACTTGACTCGGACCATGGTGGGTTTGTGTGTGGGGAATGAGAGAAGGTCGGTGGGACTATGAAAAGACGCGGGAGTAGAGGATGAAAAGACTAGACAGTGTGAAGGTGTACTGTGGAATATGAACCATTAGGACTTGTTGGACCATGAGTTGAACTTAGAAGGCCCTCCTTGAGCCCACAGGGGTGGCCCAGAGTAGCCCAAAAATATATGCATGCATATGATGTTCGTTTGGTGAGAAGAAAGGCATACCTGACTAGCGTCTAGTGGGCTCTCCCTGTGTTGCTATTATGCCTTACAATACGCCAAAGCATGGCTACACTGCTCCGTTCTGATGTGGTGTGAATGACTCACAAATTTGGGCTGCCTCCCAATAGCGCTTGCTTTAAAGTCTTCATCTAGACGTAGTGCTTGTTACTCATGGTGATCTGAGGTCAATGGTCGTCTTGTCTCTCAAGACTGGATCCGACCAGTAGTGTTTAATTCTTTGACCGTTGACCCTGAAGATGTTCCCAGTTGTTGGATTTCGGAGCTCAGCTGCGCCGTGTGATGTCAGGGCATTGATCATAAAGGGGCCTGCCCACCTGGATTTCAACTTTCATGGGAATAATTTTAGGCGAGAGTTGTACAGTTGTACCTTTTGGCCGACTTCAAAAGTGCGCGGGATCAGTCGCTTATCGTGCCATCGTTTTACCTTTTCCTTGTAAAGTTTTGCATTCTCATATGCTTGCGAGCGGAATTCTTCCAGTTCATGCATTTGTAACAATCGTTTGTTGCCTGCGGTGGTGGAGTCCATGTTCAGCTGTGCTTTTGCTCAATAGGTCTTATGCTCCAATTCCACTGGGAGATGACAGGCTTTCCCGAACACCAGTTGATAGGGTGAGACCCCTAATGGTGTTTTATATGCGGTGCGGTATGCCCATAAGGAATCGTCGAGCTTATCAGTCCAATCTTAGCGATTAGGATGAACGACCTTTTCCAAAATATGTTTCACCTCCCTGTTTGAGACCTCTGCTTGCCTATTTGATTGAGGGTGGTAAGCTGTAGCGATTCGATGACTAACTCCATATTTAGCAAGCAGGGCCGAAATCTGGCGACCGCAGAAATGAGACCCTCCATCACTGATTATGGCTCGAGGAGTACCAAATTTTGTGAATATCTATTTCTTCAAGAACCTGCTAACAACGCTGAAGTCATTTGTTGGCAGAGCGACTGCTTCGAACCATTTAGAAACGTAGTCAACAACAACTAATATGTACTGGTTGCCCTTCGACGGAGGGAAAGGGCCTATGAAATCTGTTAGTTCTCTATATGTTTTTGATGATAACTGACAATTGTAAACACAACTTAAAGATTGTTTTTTGGTAATGTTAAAAACTTGCTGTCAAGACCATACTCAAGTATGAGTATCTATACTCGAGTATGGACTTACCAGAGAATTGCACAAACTTGATGAAACTGAACTATACTCAAGTGTGCATAGGTAAACTCAAGTATAGTCCTCACAGAGAGCACTCTAAGTTTTTACACCAATCTATACTCGAGTATGAGTTTGCATACTCAAGTATGGATCATACAGAGACTACTTGAATACTTGCTTAAGTCTTCTAAACTCAAGTATACAAATGTATACTCAAGTATGGAACCTACAGAGGCTATCTAACGTTTCTTTTGAGATTAATCATACTCGAGTATATGAATGCACACTCGAGTATAGTATGAACAAAAAGCTTTCAAATCTCTCTCATGCCTATCCATACTCAAGTATACATGTGTATACTCAAGTATTCGTCTTACAGAAAGTTACAAAAATTTCATACATAAGCATACTCAAGTATGCAGTCACACACTCGAGTATGAGTCATACAGAAAGATATTCTTCTTTCCCCAAAGCTTGTAAACTCAAGTATGACTTTACATACTCAAGTATGGACGTGAAACATATTTGAAAACGTTTTTCAAAATCATTGTATACTCGAGTATGGCTGTACATACTCAAGTATAGGACATACAGAAAGTTCTTCCTTTTTAAAAGACTTGCATACTCAAGTATAGATCTACATACTCAAGTATAGACACTTTCTACTTAAACTTATTTTCATATTAAAAGGTTCACACTCGAGTATGTAATGACAAACTCGAGTATGACTTTCACTTCAAAGATATAGTCCAAAGCTTAAGTCACGATGTTCCTCTCTGTAAGAACCATACTCAAGTATCATTCTTGATACTCAAGTATAGACATTAGTGCACAGTGACACACTCGAGTATAGAAGATCATACTCAAGTATGAGTCGTAGAATTTGAAACTCAAATCTGACGAATTTGTGAAACATTCATGTTTGATCTTAATACTTCCCCTTATCAATTCTCTATATTCCTAGCTATGTTTAACCACTTTGTTAGTGAGTTTCAGATGTATTAGAGGATGATTAATGAAGCTTAAAAGCAAAAGCAAAAAGGTGTGTCAGCTCATTAAATGCAAGACCCAGAAAGTTGCACACTTTTGGGTAATCCATCTGCACACACTTGCAAAGCAGAAAAGAATGATTACCACATCCAGCAAACACGACACCAACGGATTAATTCACAGAGAGTCAACTCTGAACCTCTACACAGTTGGATTAAGTGAAGATTAGTGAGAGAAGACCTCAAAGCAACCTTCAACTGCCAGATTAACCTTCCAACGGTTATATGAAGGATTTCAACGGTCATTTAATGATCTCTGAGTATAAATAGAACAACATTCAAGTCTTCTCAACTAACACATCTGCTGAATACAAACTGCATTAAGTTTTTACACCTACTATTTAGTTTTCACTTGTATAGTATCTTTTGATACACAGAGCTTCAGTGATTATCATTATTCACTCTTAGACAGAGTTTTTATTATCAAATCACTTATTGTAAAGAATCACAAGTTAGGGGACTTGGTGATTGGGGTTCATTGATTACAACTTGTAAGGGGGAGTAAGTTCTAGTGAGAGAATTACTCTTGAGTACAGAGTGTGTAATCTTTGATATAGTGGAAATCCCGGTCCGGGATTGACGTAGGTCAGTGGTTGGACCGAACCAGTATAAATTTCTGTGTCTTGCTCTTTTACTCTTCTCTCTGTTTATCTCTGTTTTTGAGTTACAAAAACAGAGCAAGTTTTGAAAAATTTTAAACATACCCAATTCACCCCCCTTGGGCATTTGGCTCCACTTTCAAAATCGAGGCCTCATACGTCAAATAATTCAACTTCTAAAATAGGTGTTAGAGGCATTTCATGCCTTCGAGATATGTTCCCAGTCCTTTGGCATTTGTCACATTTGGTCAAAAATTGATGGTCGTCCTTGAAGAGGGTAGGCCAATAGAATCCAGACTGAAGCACCTTAGCGGCCGTTCGAACACCTCCATAATGTCCCCTATAAGGGGAGGAATGGCAGTGTCTCAAGATATTTTCTGACTCATCTTCCGGTATGCAACGTCGAAGCATCTGGTCAGGGCATTGTTTGAACAGGTATGGCTAGTCCCAAAAAAACTTCCTGCTGTCATACAAGAACTTTTTCTTTTGGTGGTACGTTAAATCTATAGGGACTTCCCTCGTGACTAAAAAGTTTGCGATGTCTGCATACCATGGTGTGTGGACGCATTCAATGGCGTAAAGTTGCTCATCTGGGAAGAATTCCTGAATTGGGATGCTCGGCTTATTTGAGGGGGTGCTTCCAGACGGGAGAGATGGTCTGCTACTTGGTTTTCTGTCCCCTTCTTATCGTGAATTTCTATGTTGAATTCTTAGAGTAGCAATACCCATTGGATCAGTCTTGGTTTAGCATCCTTTTTTGCTAATAGATATTTGATGGCAGAGTGGTCCGTGAAGACTATCACCTTAGTGCCTACCAAGTAGGATCGGAATTTTTCAAATGCGAAAACCACTGCCAATAGTTCTTTTTCCGTAGTGGTGTAATTCATCTGGGCACTGGACAGAGTTTTACTTGCATAGTGGATGGAGTGGAACATCTTATCATGTCTTTGACCCAGTATCGCTCCAACTGCTAAATCACTAGCGTCGCACATGAGCTCAAAGGGTAAGTTCCAGTTGGGAGCTAATATGATTAGAGCAGAAGTACGCTTCTCCTTGAGAGTTAGGAATGCTTCCCTACAGGCTGTGTCGAAATTGAATGGAGTGTTGAGTTCGAGCAATGCACATAACGGCTTGGAAATTTTTGAGAAGTCTTTAATGAAGCGTCGGTAAAAACCAGCATGTCCCAGGAAGGTCCGGATTCCCTTTACTGTTGTAGGTGGTGGTAACTGCTCAATAACAGCTATCTTTGCACGATCAACTTCAATCCCTTGCTTAGAGATTTTGTGCCCTAGTACCACTCCTTCTGTCGCCATAAAATAACATTTCTCCCAGTTGAGCACCAGATTTGTTTCTTCATATCGTTGAAGAACTAACTCAAGGTTTTGTAGGCAGTCAGCGTATGATTTTCCAAATACTGAAAAGTCGTCCATGAAAATTTCCATGGATTTTTCTACCATGTCGGAGAATATTGCCATCATGCAGCGTTGAAATGTGGCTGGCACATTGCATAGTCCGAACGGCATTCGTCGGAACATGAAGATACCATACGGGCAAGTGAAGGTGGTTTTGTGCTGGTCTTGGGGTACTATAGCAATCTGATTGTATCCAGAATAACCATCCAAGAAGTAGTAGTACTCTTTGCCAACCAGCCTGTCCAGCATTTGATCAATGAATGGCAATGGGAAGTGGTCCTTGAGGGTGGACTTATTAAGTCTCCGGTAGTCCATGCATATTCTCCATCCAGTGACCGTGCGTGTGGGGATCAGTTCATTCTTGTCATTTTCCACCACGGTGATTCCTCCTTTCTTGGGTACGCACTGTACGGGACTAACCCATTCACTGTCAGAGATGGGGTAGAAAATTTCCTTCCGCACTACTTCCTTCATGATGGGGTTTAACCTTCTTTGCTGTTCAACCGAGTTTCGACATCCTTCTTCAAGGCGTATTTTATGCATGGATAGGGATGGACTGATCCCTTTTATGTAAGCTATTGTCCACCTGAAAGCTTTTTTAAATTTGGTAAGCACCGCCAGAAGTTGGGTTTCCTGATCATTAGTGAGATGTGCGGAAATAATCACCGGTAAAGTTTGATTATTTCCTAGATACGCGTACTTTAAGTTGTCTGGCAGAGGTTTGAGATCCAAAGTTGGTGGTACATCTATGGATGGTTTAAACGGGTGCTTCCGATGTTGGTCGCTTTCTAATGATTCGAACATAGTGCTTTTTACCAAGTTGAGGTGGCTATGATCCTTTCCACTTAGTATTGCTACCTGATTGACATCCTCATCAACTGCCGCTAGATCTAACTCTCCGGTTGTCCTGCCATATGATTCTTGAAAGGCTTCCTGTATAATCTTGTCCACTATACCTAGTGCAGAGCATGTTTCTGTATCGTCCAGGTGTTGCATTGCCTTGCATAGGTTGAAATTGACTTCCTTGTTACTTATCTTTAGTGTAAGTTCCCCTTCATGCACATCCATTAATGCCTACCCTAGAGCCAAGAATGGCTGTCCCAGGATGACTGACAATTCGTATCCATAGTCTCGATCATATATAATGAAGTCCACTGGGAACATCATTTTTCTGATTTGTATCAGGACGTTGTGGATTTCACCTATCGGGTAGATCATGGTTCTGTCCGTTAGCTGTAAGTTTGACGTAGCAATTTTTTTTTCTCTGGTGGTTAGTTGTTGAGACACCAGTCGTGGCATTAGACTTACTGGAGATCCTGGATCGCATATTGCTCTTATGGTGATTTGATCGTTTATTGTGCACGAAATCTCAGGAGGACCTGTTCCTTGCAGTGTAAGCGATTTTTCTGGTGGGCAGAAATTGTTACATGTCTGGGTCAACGGAATGACCTCAAGTCCCACCAGTTCTTCCTTCTGGGATAAGGTGTCCTTAAGGAACTTCACATATGTAGGCATTTGTCCCACAGCTGCTATTCGTGCCATGTGCATGTGGAGTAGTTGTATTAGCTCTACAAACTCTTGAAATTGCGGATTTGGAGGTTTGTGGGGGCGTTGAGCTTGTCCGTAGTTACGTCCTGTCCTGTTGGCTCAATAGTACCACTCCCCAGTAACTCCGGTATGTGTTTGCTGGTCTCCACTGGTGGAAAGTATGTTGTAGCATTATTCATCAAGTTATTCTGTCGTGGCGTTGCAACTGCCTTATTGTGAAGTAATGGATTTGGGCATTTCTCAGCAAGCACTGTAATTTGTCCGAGTTGACTTCCTAACTTTTGAAGGATGAGCTGCGCTCGAAATTTCGAGTTATTTCTCGCTATGTGGTCCTTCGATTGTCAACAAGGTCCCCTTTTTGTCCAAGCTCTCCTGACAGTAGTCTCGGGTTAATGAGTTTTGGAGATTGGTTTGTACGACGGTCCTGATTAAATCTTCGATGGCCTTGGTCAAAGCTGCCACCTGGGTTGTAAGGGCAGTTAGTGCGTCGACGTGCGATGCGGCTACTTCTCTGTGTGTGATCCTGCTGTTGTCAACCCACTGATAACCTTGTGCTGTTATCCTTTCCAGCAGTTCGCATGCTTTGTTGTATGGCTTCATGAGAATAGATCAGTTTGCACAGGCGTCCACAAATGAACGTGTTTCGCCATTCAGCCCACTATAAAAGGTTTCCAGTTGCGCCCATTCTTCCAGTCCATTTTGCGTGCATCTGTTAAGCAGATTCTTGAATCGGTCCCAAGCTTCATGGGCTAGTTCTTCTGGTTGCTGCTTGAAGCTGGCTATATCTTTCCTTAATTGTGCATTCCTTGTTGGTTGGAAAAAGTTAAACAGGAACCTTTTCAAGAGATCTTCCCAGGAGGTGACTGAGTTAGCTGGTAAATTGTTGAGCCACTTTCGAGCCTTGTCCCGTAGAGAAAAAGGGAACAGCTTGATTCAAATGGTATTGGTCGTGACTTTTGGGATGATGAATGAGTCACAGATCTCCATGAAGGTCTTGAGGTGCAGGTGCGGATCTTCGGATGGAAGTCCTCCAAATTGCCTGGCTGAATTCAGCATTTAAATCATGACACCTTTGATTGCAAAGTGTCCTGTATTGAATGTTGGCGGTGTGATGGCTGAATTCAGTTTGTTTAGATCTGGAATTCCAAAATCCATTATGGCCTTGTTTACATCTGGGTTTGGAGGTGGAGGGGCCTGGTTATCCCCGTTCATCGCATCGGCTCTCGTTGATTCTCGCTTCCGGGTTGACAGGTATATCCGCCATGCTTGCTGAGTCAAAAAGCTGACTTCTTCACTTTTGCTTCCTGCACCTTTGCTTGTAGGTGCGTTCCATCTCAGAATCGTAAGGCTCTTGGTTGGTTGAAGGCGAATTGCGTATACACTACAAAATGTACCTGAAAATAAAAAAAAAATATGAGCTTTTTATTACGTAGATTACAACTATTAAGCAAAAGGGGCGTCGTCACTAAGGGTATCAACAGTCCCCGGCAACGACGCCAAAAACTTGTTGGTCGATTTCCTTGATCGCAAGTGAACCAGTTGAACAAGTAATAAAGTGAAAGTAGAGTATCGTCCCACAGAGACTGAGATACCAAAGAGCGACACTCAATTGCTATGATAGTTGCAATCAGAAAGTAAATGTAGTTGGTTGGAAAGTTTTGGGTGATTACGCTAATAACGAAAATAAACAAAGGAAATCGGCGGATATCGGTGAGGAATTAGGCTAAATTCGGACTCCCCCTTAAGTGCATAATTCCCCCGGTTGCTCTACTCATTGCTATAGCATCTATACTTTATATGCCTTCCACAATTGCTACAAAAGATAAGTACTAGCAACAAAGCTATTCGATTAACCCACCACTATAATCTATCGGAGCTTCCGCATCCGATACATATGATATTAACTATACTCATTCCATAGTCTTATGGCAACTTTCTAGTTTTTATCTGCATTATACTCAGGGTGTACTAGTTATGAGAGGTAGAACCATTCCTGAAGCATACAATAAATAGGTCAAGCCTTGCACCTACGCCGCCTAGCAAACATCAAGTTTCTCGAGGTCTAGCCTCGACTCCTTGCCAGTAAGCCGAGACCACATATCTAGCCCTTAGATTCCTCTAATCGACTAGTAATTAATTTACTGATAAGCAAATCGAATCTATTAAATTAAGAACTTGCAACTGGGTTCATACACGCTTAAGGATTCATCCTCGTTCAGCCATCAGAAAGTTAGATCATGACTGACGAATTGAAGGAAACACAAAACAAATAATAATAGAATGACCCATGATATACTACTGAAATTAAACAACTGAAAATAGAAAGCTTGACGGCGTTCCGACGTCGTGGATAAAGCCCTGTCACGTCACCACTCCACGTCTTCTTCCCTCCGTCTGACTGTGAGGAAGGATGCTGCGTTATCCTTGAATTCTCGTGCTAGTGAAGTCTTTCACTCTTCTTTTGAGTCGGCCAAATTTGAAGTCTCGTATTGGCTCTCTGCGACTCCTCTCAGGGTTGAATCGTTGTTTTCTTTTATATTCAGACTTCCGTGTGATGCAAGTTAGGTTAGCTGGGCTTTCTAGATCTGTCGAGATCTATCGTATCTTCTGTTTGTAGATTGATTCTGCTGATACTGCGAGATTCTTCAAATCTTTCCATTTCGATCCTCCGCATCTTCTATTTCATTATGTCAGCAATCTACCTGTTGATCTCGATCTTTTATTTCTATCCTTGAAATCAGCTAGATAAAAAGGTCAGAAAATATGTTGCATAGCATTGCGTCCTTTACTTTGCTATAGCTTTCTTTAAGCCTTTTAGTGCACTTCAAGTTGCTATAGGAATGCTATAGCATAGTATCGGCTTTGCTATACGTTCTTCCCTAAAAACAATGTAACTTGCTCTTTCCTTAGCACATGTTTAGGATGTAAATGGTTTCCATCCCTCAGTTCCTTATATCATGAAATGTCTTTTTGCTTGGGTTATTTGTAGTTTACGCTCTTATTTGCCATACAATTCAGTCATGAAATATAGGGAAAACATGGCATAATCTGCACTCATCAGTAATCTCAATCAATGATGCTAATCACAAAAGATGGTCTCTTAAATGATGCCCTCAATCAATCAATCTCTCACGTGTTTAAGGCAAATAAGTGTATCGCTCAAATTCTACTCAATAAAATTGTTCTACCATAAGCTTGCTCAATTTCTACATCTCCACTACTCATAACACATGCATGCACAAATCAAGAGAGCTTACCATTAAAGGTTGTAATGGGGTTAAGGTAAAGGTAGGTAGTATGGAATGAGAGGCTAAGCATCAAAGAAATTAAACAGAGCATTGATTAACACAATCATTCTCTATGTATGAAAATTTTTATTTTACTCATATATCTCCTTTCTTTCTATGTATTTTATTTCCTTTTTCTTTCTTTCTTTCCTTTGTCTTTCTTTCTTTTCTTTTTCTGCTTTTTTTTAAGAACTATATACATAATCACAATGACAAAATCAAATATCTCCCCCCACACTTAAACTGTTGCACTCCTGAGCAACCCCCATACTTAAACACAAAACCAAGGAGAAACCAATGCTCAATAAATTTCCAAGGTGCGGAATAAAATGGTTTTACACTTAGGCTTGTAATGTGGCTTAGAAAAGAATGAGTCGAAAAGGCACAAAGGGGCTAGCAAAGGAAACATAATGCAAGGGAAAGCTATTTGGCCAAAGTGGGGAAAAAAAGCTTTCATCATATTAATGCATGTAAGTGAAAAATGTAGTTTCAAAAAAAAAAAGGAGCAAGTTCTAGAGAACACAAATCAGGAGCAGATTCACACATGAAAGAAAGAATGGTAAAAGATGAATTCCATTCAAGCAGGCCCAAAATCTCACAAGGTCAATACCAACTTAGGCAATCAACAACATCAAATAAACTACCAAGACATGTAATCGAAGAGTCAAGAATTGCAAACCAAATAGAATGATCCATTAAAACCACAATGTCCTAGTTCATAATATGTAACAATCATAGAAAGAGAGACATTATTTATTTTCGAAAAGCGAAGTGGAAAAATGAAAACAAATAAAAGAGAAAGAGGGAGAAGAAATAAGAATACTCCCCAAGGGTTTATGGAGGATAAGTGGTATCAATGAGGAGAATCTCTGCTTCCTCAGTCTGCTGCTAGGATCCCTTGTTGGTCGATTTCCTTGATGGCAAGTGAACCAGTCGAACAAGTAATAAAGTGAAAGTAGAGTATCGTTGCACAGAGACTGAGACACCGAAGAGTGACGCTCAATTGCCATGATAGTTGCAATCAGAAAGTAAATGTAATTGGTTTGAGAGGTTTTTGATGATTACGCTAATAACAGAAGTAAACAAAGTAAATTTAAGAAGATATCAATAAGAAGTTAGGCTGAACTCAGACTCCTCCTTAAGTGCATAATTCCCCCAGTTGCTCTACCCATTGCTATAGCATCTATACTTTGCATGACTTCCGCAATTGCTACAACATAGCTACTAACTACAAAGCTATTCGATTAACCCACCGCTATGATCTATCGAAGCTTCCGCATCCGATACATATGATATTAATTATACTCCTTCCATATTCCTATGGCAACTTTCTAGTTTTTATCTGCATTATACTCATGGTGTGCGGTTATGAGAGGTAAACCCATTCCCGAAGCCTATAATAAATAGGTCAAGCCTTGCACCTACCGCCTAGCAAACATCAAGTTTCTCGAGGTCTAGCCTCGACTCCTTGCCAGTAAGCCAAGACCACAGATCTAGCCCTTAGATTCCTTTAATGGACTAGTAGTTAATTTACTGATAAGCAAACCGAATATATTAAATTAAGAACTTGCAACAGGGTTCATACACGCTTAAGAATTCATCCTCGTTCAGCCATCAAAAGTTAGTTCATGACTGACGAAGGAAACACAAAACAGATAGTAACAGAATGACCCATGATCTAACTACTGAAATTAAACAAATGAAAATAGAAAGCTTGACGGCGTTCCGACAACTTGGACGAAGCCCTGTCACGTCACCACTCCATGTCTTCTTCCCTCCATCTTACTGCGAGGAAGGATGCTGGGTTATCCTAGAATTCTCGTGCTAGTGAAGTCTCTCACTCTTATTTTGAGTCGGCCAAATGTGAAATCTCGTGTTGGCTCTGTGCGACTCCCCTCCAGGGTTGTCTTGCTGTTTCCTTTTATATTCAGTCTTTCGTGTGACGCAAGTTAAGCTAGCTGGGCTTTCCTAATCTGTCGAGATCTATCGCATCTTCTGTTTGTAGATTGATTCTGTAGATTCTGCGGGATTCTTCAAATCTTTCCGTTTAGATCCTCCGCATCTTCTATTTCATTATGTCAGCAATCTACCTGTTGATCTCGATCTTTTATTTCGATTCCTGAAATCAGCTAGATATAAGGGTCAGAAAATATGACGCATAGCATTGCGTCCTTTACTTTGCTATAGCTTTCGTGATGCTTTTTATTGCCTTTCGAGTTGCGGTCGGAATGCTATAACATCGTATCAGCTTTGCTATACGTTCTTTAAAACAATGTAATTTGCTCTTCTTAGCACATGTTCAGGATGTAAATGGTTTCCATCCTTCAGTTCCCTATATCATGAATATATGCCTTTTTGCTTGGATTGTTTGCAGTTTAAGCTTTCATTCACCATTCAATTCGGTCATGAAATACAGGGAAAACATGGTATAATTTGTGCTCATCACATACCCCTACACTTAGCTTTTTGCACTCCTGGGCAAAATAAGATAAAGCGAACAAAACTCATAGTTATAGTGCTTTTGTCTGTACAACCCTTGCTTACACACTTGCCTTTAGTTAACGTCCTCCTTTGGCAATCCCACTGCCCAATGCTAACGGCTCAGAAAGTGTGGTATTGCTTAGATGAAGAAGCCTCAAGAGGCTCTCAAGTTCGGTGTTCGCGCTCTCTCACTCAGGGGATTTTAATTTCTCTCTTGTCATAAGAGCCTTGGAAGTTCCATAACCTTGTTAAAGTTCTAAGATTGCTTCCTAGCATTCTGAGTATTCGTTCGTCAAAAGGACTTTTTGGGTTATAATAGTGAAGATGGTTAGGAGTTTGAGATGGGAAATGTTGGTAAATGCTATAGCAGATTAGGTAGCAAGATATCTTGGTCTTAGCCGAGTGCTCCTTTTTGTACTTTTTTTTCTTGCTACTCTTTTTTCTGGGTTCTTCCCTTTTTTATATATTTATAGTAGATCTTTTCCGCAGTCTTTCAATAGAGCACTCTGCCATAGCATTTTCACGGTTTTCTTCTAGTTTCTTTTATGTCTATCTCGTTCTGCTATACCATACTCGTGTGGCTTAATGGGGTAGCAATATGGGGATCATGACAAATGGTTTGTGTTTGGGATTGATGTGTATGACATGAATGCCTTTATCCTACGAACTTCAAACTCAGATGCCAAATAGTTTATCACAGAACTAAGACAAATCAAGGATCAAACATGGACTAGCAGACTTGCACACTAAAAAGATATAACAATTAGGCTCAATTGAATCCTTCCATCGGGGGTTCTTCCCTTTAAACTTCCTTACTGCCACTTTACCCCGCATCAGATTAGCTAGCATTGTCAATTTCCCAAGCCTACAGGTTCAGTTTTCTTAGGCAATCATGCTACGTTGCGTTATACAGACATTCCTCCTATTTCTACAGTATTCTGTTCATACTTCATCATGCAATTTGAAAAATATTTCAGCTTGTGCCCAAAAACTAAATGCAGAGTAATTAGATCACACACACACGGAAATAGAAAATAGCAAGTTATATTACCTAACTAATCCCTCCCCCACACTTGAACTATGCAATGCCCTCATTGCAGCAGCAGTAATAAACGATTATTAGGAATTTGGCACGCAACAAGAGGGGCGGGGGGTAATGTAAAGAGGAATAGAGGAAATTGAAACAACATCATTCACAATAGCCCTGGGGCAAACGCTCAAGGCATAGGCATATTGTCAGGTAAACAAAAAGAAAATAAAAAGGAAACAGTAAAAGGAAAGGGGAACTAGGGTGCGGGAGTGGGTGGAGCGGGGGCACTGCTGGCGGTGTCCTCCTCGGCCGATGAGTCTACCCCGGTGACGACCGGAATTCCCGAATGGGACTGTGAGAGTGAGAGGGATATCAGTGGGCCCCGACGATGGGCGGCGGAGAATACACGTGGGTCCTCGTGGATGGTCTTCAGTTCCGTGCGCAACAGGCGAAGACGCTTACGAAACCTGTTCGGGGAGTTGGCGTCGGTTTCCGGCCACCAGTAGAGGGGTGTATTGGAGATCATATAGGCCTCGTCATAAACAGAAGCAGGGCCTGGGGAAAATGAAGATTAGGAGGAATAGGAGGAGGACGAGGAGGTGGGTATGGAAGCTGCTGGTGCTGGTTCCGGTGGTGGGTTAGGGTGACGGTGGGCATTGACCGGTGGGGGCGTCTAGTGGAGCCTCGTCGTTTTTAGGACCCTAGGCATGATGGTTGGGTAATGGAGGGAGATTGAGAGTTTGTGAGATTATGAAAAGAAGCAGGAGGAAAGGAAGGCGATGATAGACAAAATAAAGGTAGAAATCTGAATGTGAACCGTCACGACTCTGTTGACTCAGAGTTAAACTTAGTTGTAGTGGGCCCACAGAAGTGGCCTACCAAATCTAATTCATGTACACAATGTGTATTTTAAAGGTGGGGGCGTACCTGACTAGCATTCTGTGGGCCTTCCCGTATTGCTTTTCTGGAGCCATAATCCTTTGTAGTATGCTGTAGCATGGCTCCTGCTGGACCCATTCCCTTTGTTGAAGAACTACGAACTTGTGCTGTCTCCCAATAGCGCTTGCTTTAAAGTCTTTCAGCCAGACTTTGCTATAGCTATTCAATGTTATAGCAGTGCAAGACGGCTTCCTTCCTTTTTGTGCTTTTGCCGTCATCTTCGTAGGTTAGGTACTTCTCACTGGATCTTCGAATCTTGTAGTCTTAAGGATTGAGAAGGTGACACGATCATCGTTTACACGCATAGTGAGTTCTCCTTTTTCCATATCAATCAGCGTACGCCCAGTTGCCATGAAAGGTCTTCCCAGAAGAATTGAGGCATCGCGATCTGCTTCAAAGTCCAGGATAATGAAATCTACAGGGAAAATGAACTTATCCACCTTTACCAGAACATCTTCGATCTTTCCCTCCAGTAGAACTATGGAGCGATCGGCTAATTGTAACGTAACTGTTGTGGGCCTGGCCTCCCTAACTGTCAATTGTTTAAAGATCGACATGGGCATGAGGTTTATGCTAGCTCCCAAATCACACAGAGCTTTCCCTGAATATTGAGGTCCAATGGCACAGGGGATTGTGAAGCTGTCAGGATCTTTTAATTTTGGAGGTAGCCTATTTGTTAGCATGGCACTTTTAGCCTCTTGGGTTAATGCTACGATCTCAAACTCTTCCAGTCATCTCTTTTTAGACAAAATTTCCTTCATAAATTTTATGTAGCTGGGCATTTGCTCTAGGGCTTCCACCAGAGGAATATTAATGTGCAATTGCCGTAACATGTCGAGGAATTTCTTGAATTGTTTCTCTTGGCCTTGCTTATGTAACCTTTGTGGGAAAGGTGAGGGTTGCTTTAGCATTTTTGAAGGTCCAAGGTCACGATTATGCCTTGATGATGATGCGGTAGTATTCGTTGTTGGGTATTGAACGTGATTATCCAATGATGTACCCATAGGCAATGTGGCTGTGTTGAGATCCTATTTTGGTTGTGACATTCTTGGTTGACTCTGCTCGTCTTCAGGGAGTTGTTCAGTACTCTATTGCCCTTCTTTCAACTTCTCATAGTGCGGATTAGTGGCAACCATAGGCTGGTTGGTTGCCTTTCTGGGTTCTAGGCTTTTACCACTTCGGAGCTCTATCAGCTTGACTTCTTCTCTGGCTTGGATCCTGGGGACTTCAGTGTCACTGGGCAGGGATCCTGAGGGTCTGTTATTAAGGGCGGTAGCTAGTTGTCCCACTTGATTTTCGAGATTTCTCAGGGTTACTTGCTGATTCTGAATGACCGTATCGTTTTTTGCCATATATTCCTTCAGAAGGGTCCACATAGAGTGCTGCGGGTCTGATTCGCCGCCCTGCTGCCTTGCTTGCTGGGTAAACCCTAGTGGGTTTGATGCTCGGTTTGAGTATTGTGGGCCTGATGATTGTCCCGCTGCTTGAGGACCTTGAGAACTCCATGAGAAATTGGGATGTTGTCTCCATTCGGGGTTGTATGTATTTGAGTACGGATTGTTGGTGTTACTGTCCCTGTTGAAGTTGTTGACGAAGTTTACAGATTCAGGGTTGGTGGAGCACTGAGAGTGAGAGTGCTCTCCGCCACAGTACACACAAGCTACCTGAGATGGTTGCAGCGAAGTGTTGCTCGATGGAAGGGTCAGTCTCTTCATCGTATTAGTCAGAGATGACACTTGAACCGTGAGAGCGATCATAGCATCCGGTTCATGTATTCCCGCAACGGCTTGGGATGATGTAGCTGCGTCGCTGACACCGATGACCGTTCATGGCCATACGCTCCGTAGATTATGAGCCTCTTCATAAGACTTCATTAGGATGGATCCTCCAGAGGAGGCGTCTACAATGGATCGTGTTTGTCCATCGAGCCCCTTGTAAAATGTTTCAAACTAGACCCATTCGCACAGACCGTGATGTGGGCATCTTCTGAGGAGGTCTTTAAATCTGTCTCAGGCTTCATAGGTAGATTCACCAGCTTTTTGTTGGAAGTTGGTGATGTCCCCTCTGAGTTGAGCGTTCTTAGTAGGTGGAAAAAATTTGAGCAACAACTTACTCCCCAGATCATTCCATGTGGTGATGAAATTAGCAGGTAGGTTATTGAGCCACGTCCGAGCCTTGTCCCTTAGTGAGAATGGGCATAATTTAATCCGGACAACGTCGGATGAGATTCCTGGGATGACAAAGGAATCACACACCTCCATGAAGGTCTTGAGGTGCAGGTATGGATTTTCGGATGGAAGTCCTCCAAATTGCCCTTTGCATTCAAGATCGAATCATGACACCTTTGATTTCAAAGTGTCTGCATTGAATGTTGGCGGTGTGATGGCGAATTCAACTTGTTTAGATCTGGAATTCCAAATTCCATGATGGCCTTGTTCACATCTGGGTTTGGAGGTGGAGGGACCTGGTTGTCCTCGTTTATCAGTATCTGCTCTCGTTGATTCTGCTCTAGGTTGACAGGCATATTCGCCATGTTTGCTGAGTCAAAAGGTTGTCTTCTTCGCTTTTGCTTCATGCGCCTTTGCTTGTAGGTGCGTTCTATCTCAGGATCGTAAGGCTCTAGGTTGGCTGAAGGCAAATTACGCATGCACTACATAATGTACCTGAAAATCAAGAACAGAAAAAAATGAGCTTTTTATTACGTAAATCACAACTATTAAGCAAAAGGGGCGTCGTCAATAAGGGTATCAACAGTCCCCGCCAACGGCGCCAAAAACTTGTTGGTCGATTTCCTTGATAGCAAGTGAACCAGTCGAACAAGTAATAAAGTGAAAGTAGAGTATCGTCCCATAGAGACTGAGATACCGAAGAGTGACGCTCAATTGCTATGATAGTTGCAATCAGAAAATAAATGTAATTGGTTTGAGAGGTTTTTGATGATTACGCTAATAACAGAAGTAAACAAAGTAAACCCATTCCTGAAGCCTATAATAAATAGGTCAAGCCTTGCACCGGCTGCCTAGCAAACATCAAGTTTCTCGGAGGTCTAGCCTCGACTCCTTGCCAGTAAGTCGAGACCACGGTTCTAGCCCTTAGATTCCTCTAATCGACTAGTAGTTAATTTACTGATAAGCAAACCGAATATATTAAATTAAGAACTTGCAACTGTGTTCATACACGCTTAAGAATTCATCCTCGTTCGGCCATCGAAAAAGTTAGTTCATGACTGGCGAAGGAAACACAAAACAGAGATAATAACGGAATGACCCATGATCTAACTATTGAAATTAAACAAATGAAAATAGAAAGCTTGATGGCGTTCCGACGCCGTGGATGAAGCCCTGTCACATCACCACTCCACGTCTCTTCCCTCCATCTTACTGCGAGGAAGGATGCTGGGTTATCCTGGAATTCTCGTGCTAGTGAAGTCGCTCTTCTTTTGAGTCGGCCGAATGTGAAATCTCGTGTTGGCTCTGTGCGACTCCCCTCCAGGGTTGTCCTGCTGTTTCCTTTTATATTCAGACTTTCGTGTGACACAAGTTAAGCTAGCCGGGCTTTCCTAATCTGTCGAGATCTATCGCATCTTCTTTTATAGATTGATTACGTGGGATTCTTCAAATCTTTCTGTTTTGATCCTCCGCATCTTCTATTTCATTATGTCGGCAATCTACCGTGATCTCGATCTTTTATTTCTATTCTGAAATCGGCTAGATAAAAGGGTCGAAAAATATGACGCATAGCATTGCGTCCTTTACTTTGCTATAGCTTTCGTGATGCTTATTATTGCCTTTCGAGTTGCGGTCGGAATGCTATAGTGTAATACCCGGATAATTATTTATCTGGAATATTATATTTCGATAGATAATACCTATTGAAAATAGGTGAACATGTGGTTTCAAATAATAAGTAATAATTATCTTATTTTCTAAGGTAATTACTATGGAAATTAGGAGAGATAAAGAGCTAAAATGTATTTTTAGAGCATTAAATGGCCTAAAAATATTATGATAAATCCCAAGAGGTAGTAAAATATTTATAAAAAATTAGAAAGTATGTTGTCTCTAATTTTAGGAATTTTTGGGATAATTTCCCTTGAAAAATAATGAGGCAAAATTAAGTATTATTTTGGGATCATAAGTGACCCCATGATTTTTAATATTTTACATGGGATATAAAATACCAATGTAAGTAAAATAGTTGTGAGATAATGATTTATCCTAATTAAGAAAATTATCAAAAAATTAGTAAGTGGCTAATCTGGTAATTAATGTGATAATTAAGGTATAAAGTAAATGAATTAAAAATAATTTAAATAATTATTTTTAATTGGAGAAATTCGAAATTATTAAATAAATATAAAAGAAAATAAAATAAAATATTTTATGCTTAGAAAAATTAAAAAAAAAATAAAAGAAAAAAAAATAAATATCTAGATATTTTGAATAAAATAATAATATATATGGTAAAGAGCCAACGGGACGTTTGAGAATGGATAGAAATAAAATCCTACACCAAGGTATAGGGATGTAGTCTAAGTCATCTGGACTTTTTATGAACCGGTGAAATTCTATCTCGGATTGAGCGGTCTCCGAAGTCGATTCTGGAACCAACGGGGTATTTAAGACACGGATAGGAGAGAAAATGCGAGATAGAGGATTTAGAGTCAATACGAAACAAGTAGTTGCCGTGAATTAGGAATCTAGTGACTTAGGTCGATCATATTACAAACCGGTGGATTTTTGCCTAGACGCGACGCTTAGAATTCAATTCCGTAAATCAAGACGTATGTCCTAAAATCTTCACGATAACGGAATAACCTTAATGGGATCATAAATTTCATTAAACTAGATATTCCTAATGAGAAAGAAAGAAACTTCGAAACTCTGCAAAGATTTCGCGATTCGTCAAGATTACGCGTTTCGGACACCGGGACCGAAACTTTATCGATGCCGCTCGAGATGTCACTATCAAGATGACATCATTTTGTTGACTATTGGGGAGGGGGATGTCGGAACAAGCAAATGGAGGGCCAAGAGTGTTTTGTCCTAAAAAATGCGATCCTACGGTCCATATTCGTCAGACTGAAGTTCGAATTATTTATCGTTCTGCCATCCGTCTCTTCTATAAATACCAAGCTCCTCTTCTTCATTTTTCACACCAAAAATCTGCCCCTTAAAGAGAAGTTAGAGAGAAGGGAGAGCTCTTGAAGTTCTAAGCCAAAGCCGGGGATATCTGAGATAAACGTACCGCTGTCGTACCGCCGTCGTACCGCCGTCGTACCGCTGTTTCACCCGCTGTCGAAAAGTATCGTTTTCCGTAAAAGTACCGTTTTCCGTCAACGAAGGTACGTTCGCGTACTATAACACTAACTCTGATATTTATTGTATTCGTATATGTGATATGTGTGTTGTATATGTGTTGGTGGTATGTTATTTGAATGCATGGTGATGTTAGAGGATAACTGAACATTTGCATGCGCTGGGAGCGATATGTCTGTATGCGCTGGGAGCGATATGTCTGTATGCGCTGGGAGTGATATATTTGTATTCGTTGGGAGCGATGTGTCTTCGCTGGGAGCGGTATGTCTGCATTCGCTGGGAGCGATACATGTAGGAATGGTTCATTTGTTATGCTGATATACTGTATATGTAAACATGAGGTTAACCATTACACAGGGGTCCGTATGCATTGGACCTCGGCTCTTAACATAGCGTCGGTTCGGGAGAACCAAGGACCGAGGAGAAAGTCAAGCGGGCCGCATAGAGATCCGGTGAAGATCTCTTCATTGACACGGCATGGTCATTGCTGCGGGAGACACTTTTGTTGTTATTCACTTTAAAAACTCTCGGTCATTGTACCGTTTTTTGTAAATCAGCCAGACTTACGGCATTTATTAAATATATGTATCAGTTACTCAATCGCTCCGATGCTCTACTCTGATGAAAAAAAAAATATACTGCTTTTGAAAATGGGATGTTACATATAGCATCGTATCAGCTTTGCTATACGTTCTTTAAAACAATGTAATTTTCTCTTCTTAGCACATGTTCAGGATATAAATGGTTTCCATCCTTCAGTTCCCTATATCATGAATATATGTCTTTTTGCTTGGATTGTTTGCAGTTTAAGCTTTCATTCACCATTCAATTCGGTCATGAAATACAGGGAAAACATGGTATAATTTGTGCTCATCACATCCCTCGTGAAATTGCTTGAGGCGATGCCCATTTACCTTAAAGGTTCGTCCTGTGGGTGGATCACATAGCTCAATAGCACCAAATGGAAATATGTTAGTGATCTCAAAATGGCCATCCTATTTAGATCGAAGCTTACCAGGCATAAACTTCAGATGAGAGTTAAACAGAAGAACTTTCTGGCCCACAGAAAATTATTTCCTCAGACTATGCTTATCATGGAACGCCTTAGTCTTTTCCTTGTACAACCGCGAACTCTCATAGGCATCCAATCTAAGCTCATCTAACTCTTGCAACTGTAGCTTCCGTTCCATCCCAGACTTAGCCAAATCCATGTTACACTGCTTAATAGCCCAATAGGCTTGATGCTCTAACTCAATCGGAAGATGACATGCCTTGCCAAAGACAAGCCGATAAGGAGACATCCCAATCAGAGTCTCGTAGGCGGTGCGATATGCCCACAAAGCATCCTCTAATCGCTTACTCCAATCTTTCCGGGTAGAGTTAACGGTCTTCTGAAGGATTTGCTTAATCTTTCTATTTGAGACTTCAGCTTGACCATTGGTCTGAGGATGGTATGCTGTGGAGACCTTGTGAAGCACTCCATACTTGTGTAACAAGGCACCCATGCTTCGGTTGCAAAAATGGGAGCCCTGGTCACTAATAAAAGCTCTAGGAATGCCAAACCTGCAGAAAATGTTAGACTTAACAAAATCCACCACCACAAAAGAATCATTAGTCCGGGTGGCTTTCGCCTCAACCCATTTCGAGACATAATCAACAGCCAGCAGTATGTAAGTATAACCATGAGAAACAGGAAATGGACTCATAAAATCAATACCTCAAACATCAAATATCTCACAAAACAATATAGGGTTCTAGGGCATCTCATGCCTATGTGAAATACTCCCTGCCCTTTGACAGTTATCACATGACTTACAAAACAAATGGGAATCATGAAATAAGGAAGGCCAAAATAATCCATTGTCTAACACTTTCCTAGCAGTTCTGTGGGATGAGATTTTCAATTGTGTGGATTGTTTATTTGTAACGGTTGGTGATGAGATTTCATAGGATGGTGGGTGTGGATATTTCGAATGGCACGATGGTGGGTTTGGGGAAAGGGAAAATGAAGTTATCAAAGAGCTACTCAATGACATAGATAGGTTATATGAGGAAAACAATCATCTTCGAATAGGGGATGCATGTGCGAAGTGGTACGAAGAGCTTGTTGCACTTGAAGGTGAGGTGATGAAGATGAAATCTAAACATTTAGTGAAAGAAAGTGAAGTGAGGAAGGCGCAATGCAAGTTCAAACTTGCATTAGCAACATTGTTACTGACTTAGGTGTTGTTATTATTAATGTATTTGTAAGGGTTGATGTTTACTTTTGTTGTGGTTATGAGAGTTTAGGCAAAGTATGAGTGATATGTAATGTATTTGTTGATGTTAATGTATTTGTAAGGGTTGATGATTACTTTTGTATATGTCAATGGATTAAGTGTAATTTTCTTGTGTATTGTAATGTACTTGTAAGGGTCAATGTATTTATTAATATTTAAAGAATTAATGTGGATGAGAATGTCAACAAAATATTATTTAAGGCATCAGCCTAAGGGTACATCAAGACTTGGTGCTTCACGTGGGAACACTTTGAGTTTGACAATAGTATACAAGTTAGGGCTTTTACTTTCACTTATTTGACCCTTTCCCTCTTTGTTGTTTTTTATTCCACGTATGCTATATTATATTGTGGTGTCTTAACCATGTCTTTCTTTTGTTACGTAGGCCACCACATGAACATGAAAACCTAAACAATTCATGAAACATCACATGTGCGACTGTATACCCAGTTTACACAATCGTACATGTTATGATGTTTTATGAATATATTTGCATTCCTGAGCATTATTTATTAATATTTTAAGAATTATTGTGGATGAGAATGCCCACAAAAACGAAAGCCAACAAACCATCCATATTCCAAAATGATATGGAACAACTATTGGGGAAGAGTAAAAAAGGCACAAAATTGGGGATGAGTAACACTAATAATTAGGAAGCAAAAAAGCCTATCGATATGGTTAATATGAACAATGCAGTACAACAATGTTAGCATGTTGTCACACTAACCAAGGCCAGAGACATACAAAAATAATTACAATCATGTGTCAAGCATTTGTACTGCATATATAACTACACCAAAAGCAGGGTTGAGGCAAAAGACTTTGGCCATACAGTTTAGTAAGCAAAATAATTACACAACCTAAGCCCTTTTACATGTACACAGCCCTAATTAGTAGCCTCCTTTCCTTTGTCCTTGTTGGTCCGAACATGTGACAAGAGCTGTGAGGTTGTAACACACAGTTCTCCTCTCTATTGTAGACCACGTGGCTGAAATGGAAGGTCAGATGGTGGAGCAACAATGAGCGATTTGGGTTGAAACTGAATGGATCTTGAACGTGTTGGATCGCTGGAGTTACAACCCTGTGACAATCTCACTTCCCTTTCATTTGGAATTGGAAATTGGGTTTGTGGGTCAACATTCCTGTGCATATAGTCATGTGATGTGCCATCTTCGATAAAAAGTGCAGGTTCACATGTTTTCTATCAACCAGCAACTTGTTCTAAAAAAGTAAAACAAACAGAACACAGGGATGTATATAGATAATGACAATGATTTGTAATTAATGATCATTTCTATTTATTTAAAAAGGTTTATAAAAAAATTTCTTTAACATTGTGCTAGTAAAAGGAGAGGGCTAAATGGTAGTGATACCTTCGAAGCATTGAAGCATACATACATCGTCCATTATGATTTTCTTTGCTCCGTGTTCCAAACCCTCTTTGCTCACTTCGACACATACGTCTGAACCAGGGTTTGACACCTTCAACTCATTACAATATGCCTCTAAGTTTCGAAACTCATCCCTGAAACTCTCTTCCATTTCCTCCATTATGATTTTCTTTGCCCTCTTGCATTTAAACACACTAACACTGACCTTTAGATCCCTCTGGACCTCCTTCTTCATCTCTTTCGACTTGAATTTAGGGTCTTCTTGCACCTTGTTCTTGAAATACTCAACCAACCACTTTGTAGAAGCTCTTGGATTTGCAAACACATGTGTTCATAATCCAATGACTTCACTTGCCACCTCACACTCTGCCTATATGTAGACGCATATAGTGTAAAAGCGCAGCCATCTTGACACACCACCTTAAACGTCTTCCTATCACTACGCACAATTCTAAGCTTAACTGTACGGCTGATAGCATACTCATCTACAGCCCTTTTAAGCTCTTTTTTATCTTGAAATGTCATCCCAACAACAAAAGATGGCCTTGTACTCGAGGACTCAGCCTCAGGGAGGACACACAGCTGTTGAAGGGGCACATCATTTTCACGCCCCAAGCCATCCTCATCAGCATCACTCTCATCCTTCACATCAACCTCCCCAACTTCTGAGTCATCATCATACATGCTTTCTTCTATATCAGAACTACTACTTTGCCCCATATAAGAGCCATCATCACTATCATCATCATAAGACCTATTGCTCTGTTTATCATACACATTCACATCACTCTCTTCCTCATCCTCTGGAATTGTACTCATAACCAAGGAATTCAATTTTATCATAGTCATCACTTGGTCCCGTTTCTTCAATGAACCCTTCCACATTTCCTCTTACCGTGTAGTCTTCATTCATCGTTTCTTGGCCTGCATTTTCACCCTTCCCTTTGTAATACCCTAAAATTCCTATTTATCATTAATACTATATTTTGATAAATAAGACATATTAAATAAAGGTTAATATGTGTCTCAAAGAATTATAATCTTTTGATTATATTCTAATCCAAATTTTACTTTGGAATTTATTAACCAAAGGTTAATTATGAGGCTACATATTATGGGCTATAAAATGTGACATTAAATCACATGAAATAATAGCTATTTTTAAGTGATCATAAGGTAAGAAAATATTATGAAAACACTTAAATTAATTAAAGGAAATTAGCAACAATAAATGAACAATTTAGCTTGCACTAATTAATATTAGTGGCATTTAAATATCAATTTGGGATATTTCAACTTAATTAAAAATCAAGGACTAATAGAGATTCAATATTAGCATGAAATGAGTACTAAGCATCATAATTAATTTAGGAACCAATCAAATAATAATAAATATACCTAATAAATTCATGTGATAATTAATGGACCAATGGGAGGCTTTAATCATTGGATATTAGAGACAAATGAAAAACAAAATCAAGATTTATTAAATGGGAGAGGGGGACGGTTTTTGAGTGTGTGTATGTGTGAAGGAGAATTATGTGTTATAGTTTAATTTTAATTGAAATCCACCAATAGAAAAAGAAGAGAAAACTTGGGGACAAAGCAAGGAAATTTGTGAAAGAAGCTTAAGGGGACAAAACAAAAGTGGATGATGGTGAGTGATGGGTAGGGGCACGGTTTTGTGAGTGTAAAAGGAAGAGTGAAAAAGATTAAGGAAAAAGGAAAACTTGGAGGTAAAGAAAAGGGTGTTTTGGTAATTGAACAAAAGCCTTAACATTTTCCTATAAATAGAGAGCAATTCTCTCTTCATTCTTCACACCAAACTCAACCAAATAGGTGAGTTTTAGAGAAGCAAGAGTAGAGATTAAGTGAGGAAAGCAAGAAGGAGGAAGTTCTTCAAGGGTAAGTTTTCTAGTTCTTGAGTTTTAAGCTTTAAGTTCTTATAAGCTTTAGTAGAAATGTTGGTTTGATCTTTAATCTTCCAATATAGTTTTGTTTTCATGTTTTTATGGTTAAATATGTTCTTATTTCGAAAATATGATGAGAAATATTATGGAGCAAAATTATTGGAAGCTGAAGATCAAGGTAGCGAAGTTTTGGCAAAAAATTACGGTAAAATTTCTGGGTAAATAGCGAAAGAAATGCTAATATTTTATATTGAAAATGAAGCCCATAAATCACGAAAATTTCCAGAAATAGAGTATATATGTAGGGATTTCTGAATATATATAATATGTAGCGTTTTGATTCCTGTACAAAGAGATACAACCAATTGAAGTTAGGCCATTTTGCTGGACGAAATTCTGGGCAACGATGAGAAAGATGAGAACTGGGAATTTTTCGTGAATTCTGGGTAAATGAAAGTATTTTTATTTGAAATTAGACATCTTAAGGATTTCGAGGAATTTTACGGATCCTCGTTTCGATATTTCTAGAATTAAATATGATTTTTCAAAGTTAGAGGAAAATCTGGCCATAATGCTGAAAGTAGCGTTTTTTAAAAAATAAAATGTAATGGCAAAATGGTAATAACAAATCCACCAAGGGTATAAAGGTAAATTAAACCTTTAGGGTATTATTTTAAGTGATATGGTAATTTGTTAGGATACCGGAGTCAGATTTGAAGGACGAGCATAATACTATTCATAAATAGTACCGTATTTATGAATAGTACCGTATACATGAATAGTAAATTACTATTCACATAGAAGGAAGGTACGTTCGTGTACTGTAACACTAACTCTAATGCTTATTGTATGCTTATATATATGATAGTTGTATTCATAGACTAAGACTTTGTCTTAGATCTTTCATTATACATTCGATATATATACGGGTTATGGTTATGATAATACCGTTAAGTTTTCCTAGCGCTGAGGACACGATAGGCCATCGTGGCACGGTGAGGTGCAGACGACTATACATGGATTTGTATTACATGTGATATGTATTGTTGATATGTTAATCTTACATCTGCTGTGTGTTTATGTGTTGATTACTGCTATAATGTTATGAATATCTGTCATACATATACTGTTTACATAAGCATGAGGTTAACCGTTACCTGAGGTCCGATGGGCATTGGACCTCAGTCTGAATGGATAGACGGGAAATGGTTATGAACCAGAGGAGGCACCAGTAGATGGAGCCGTGAGAAGGCACCGATAAAAGGAAATGCGGGAAGAAAGTCAACAGAACCTACCTTATGGCATGAATCTAATAAAGTTACTTCACATCATTTGGTGCTTAAACTAGAAGGGTCGTCTATGTGGTTCATCAATCGACACCCTAGCACGGTGAGACTTCCACTAGACCTATCCACTGGCCAAATGAGATGATTTAACGAGTTAGGTTCTATGTTCCAAGTCTACCTAAGGCTTGGCGGAAAAGGGTATAGTTATATAAAAGAAATGTAATTTTAGAGTTTTGTATTACTGTATCACATGAATAATTCCTTTGGGAGATTTTGTAATATATCAATATACGTCAGGCATAAGCATATGTCTGAGTATTTTATATCAGTTACTCCTTGTTCAAATTTTTAGTACATGCTCTCCATTTCCGCAAAACGCTAAGCTGTAGCACCTCAAAACTCTGATGAATTTTTATAAAACCACGTGTCACCAGCACAATTTATGCTACAAAATTTGGGGTGTTACACCCTTTCAGCCTATCTTCACTTTCTTCTTTGTTTAGCACTTTCTCCTTGCCCTTCGACGTCATTTCCACGACACATATGCAAAGGACCAAAATGAATAAATGGTCAGTTAATAATTTACTCAATACAACTTTGAAAAATGAGCTTGTAAGAATGAACACAGACGCACGGGTAACTAGAGTGGTACAATAACAATAGTATTTCAATTTTCCTTGTGTATTTGTAATAGCATTTCAAATATTGAAATAAGTTGTGTCTCAGTTAGTGAACTGCTGGTGTTTTGAAATTAAACATGTGCTTTTGAAATAAATAAATAAATAAAGCAGGTACAATAGATATAGACAACGACTTTGATTTTTCATGACAGGTTCATAGCATGTGTTCATAAAATAAGGGGGGAAACAGGGCCCCAATAATTTTAATAATAACAGGTATATATAGGTACAGTAGCCTCCCCTCTCAGATTCTTACACATGATATCTAATCCTTATCTACTATGTCAACTGGCTTTTGGGAAAGTTGTATGATTCCTTCATTAGTTTCTATAATAGTGTCCATGGAAGAGAATGTTTTCAGTTTCAGATGCAAAATGCTCAGCATTTATTATCAAGTTGTTTGGCTTTCCTCAACATAAGATCAATGTAAGCTCAGCATTTGTTATCAATTTGTTTGGTTCTCAGTTTCAGATGCAAAATGCTCAACAAGTAATGAATAAAAAAAACAATACAACATCATAATGAATACAAAAGTAACAAAAGAATGAACACAACATATCACAAAGCGGCCCCAGAACAACATATAGGTGGTTGACTTTCTTCATCAAAACAGAGCAATAGAACAGCATAATGAATAAAAAAGGAACAAAAGAATGAACACAGCAATGAATCAAAAATGACCAACAGAAAATAACCAAAAAATAATAATAGAACCTCGTGTCGGCGTCGCAGATAATGAAAGTGGACAATGATGTCACAGCTAATCGCAGCTAACCGAGAGTGGATTAAGAACCCTAGCTCAATATTCATCGTTGCTCGATTTGCTGGCCGAGAGTGCCTCTCGATTACTCCATCGATATCATCTTGCTGCCTCTCGAATACCCTTAGCTCACTCTCGATTTCCTGGCTATCGACTACCCTCAGAATAACCCTCAGCTTACACTCGCAAATGGCATGCTCTCGATTTACCCACCTTTTCAGCTCACTCAAGATTTGTTGGCCGACGACACTGGATTAGGCATTAGGGTTCCTCCTCCTTTCTTTCTTCTTTCATGGGTCGATGAGAATGGATTTCAGATATGGCTCACTCAAGATTTGTTGGCCGACGACACTGGATTAGGGATTAGGGTTCCTCCTCCTTTCTTTCTTCTTTCGTGGGTTGATATGAAATTCTTTCGTGGGTCGATGAGATTTCAGATGTGTGATTGTAGCCCCAATTCATTTGGTTTTAGTCTTTTTTTCCCCCAATTTTTTTGACTTTGCACTGTCAGTATCCTAATCAGCACTTTTTTTCCCCATTTGGCTTCTTCTCACTCCAATTCATCATACACATTAGCATTAACGGTCAACGTCCAATGGCTAAACGTTTTGTGTGACTTTTGCTCCTAAATTGTAGCCACATGTGTAGTTTTGTACACACAAAAAAGCATTTGGTGCTGGGCACTCCCAAGGGTAAAGCACATGTGTATTTCTGCTCATTTACCTTTTTTTAAAATATAAGATCTTTGTAACAGTGTATTAGTAATGGAATTGTACGATCTTGTCTTTAAAAAGGCTGTCACTAATTAATTAGTAAAGGAATTTCGTTTCTAAATCAAATTAGTGATGGAATTTGTTGCTCATTAACTGTTTTTTAGTAATTTATAAAATTTTTATTTCTCATTTCTTGTTTTATTTACATTTTTAGTTTTCTTGTTATTTAAGTCTGTTTTAATATTTTTTTTTATTTTATTTTTATATAAAATGATTGATATAAAGTTATATATATTTAGTATTTTATTTTGAATAATTTTCTTACTTTTTTAAAAATGTAATATTTTATTTCTTATACATATATGTTGATATATGTAAATATTATTATTTTTTATTTTATTGTTATGTTATCGGCCTGACCAAGCAACCAACTCGATTGTTTGGACCGTAACCTGTTGACTTTTTTGGCTCAACATCTGGTCTAATTTTTAAAACATTGCCTAGAAAGATTGATAAAACATTCCGGAATATATTTTGGGGATTTAGACAATTTATGAAAAAGTTTAATTCCCTAAAAGTGGCCAACATAAATTTAAAATAGTTAGAGATTGTCGTTTGACCTAAAATTTTTAGGAAAATTATTTTAAGAGTTAAAGAAGCTAATTAACGAAGAAAATATTTATAAAGTGTCAAGAGTTAATTTTTGTGATTTATTTAGTAATTAAGAACCAATAAAAGAAGAGGTTAATAGTAAATTCATTGCCCAATCCTCAAAAATGATTTTGGGCCTAAACGTGCTATTTTAGGTCAAGAGAAAAGTTTCAGATGTTGGGGGAATGAAATAAAGTGAAGCTTATGAGATAAGCTAATTCAATGATTGCAGGAAGAAAGTAGAATAAAATAATAAATTATTAATTCCCCTCCTTCCCTTATTATTTCATTCACCACACACACACAAGCAAAAAGGAAGAGATGGTGAGAGTGAGACGTAGAGGAATCAGAGGAGTAGACGGCGGATCACCCACATGCAAGGGTAGTCTTGGACGGAAGTAGATATCTCTCTTATTACTTAATTATTATTGGGAGAGTATGAATAAAGGTAAATTAGAAAAACTTTTATAAATATGAGGAATAGATCTTATATTTAGGATCAACATTAAAAAATCAATTAAAAAAACTCTTTTAAACGGAACAAAACTAATCGTACGACACAAAATTACTTGAAATAAGCTTATTCATACACCGTCTAAATCTGTTTAAATCGTATTATTTCAATTCTTTTATGCGCCAAAAGTTCATGAACTACTTTAGTGTATATTTTATGGAGTAAGAAAAAGAGGAAGAAGTGGTGAATTGTGATTTAATATATATATATATATATATATATATATATATATATATATATATATATATATATCATGTTATCACGGCCTTGGACTTGATCTCCCAAATACCGTTTTGGCCTTAGCTTAATCACCCCTCTCGATCTCTGCTAAGTCAGTCGAAACCTCATGAGTAGGTAAAAAACATAAAGACTAAGAGAACTTTAGAAAGAGAAAGAGAACTATTGAACGTGAATTAGTCATTTAGGAGATCAAGTCCAAGGCTAACCCAAGATGAAAGAACATGATAAACCCACACAATTTAGTGATGACCAAAATACCAAGAACTGGATTGGTTGACAATAGTTTAAGGGTCAATGATAAAATATCATGGTTGAATTCAATTACGACCCATCACTAGACAGGCCAAGGCACCGATTCATTGGTTTGACTTGTGATCAACCAATGGTAATAAGTAATCATCACTTCTCTTCCTTAACCCGGGTGAGCAACGGCCTCAAGCCAATTGTGAGAGCGGAGGTGGATAACATAGCAGCCTTCAGAATTCCAAACACCTGCAAATACTAAATATAGCTTGATAAACAAGGCCTAATTAAAACACTTGAGAAACCCATTGAATTGAGAGAAGAACATTAAGTAGTACAATGTACTTCATTAATCCCAATGATTAAGTCCATTTGTTTCAACTCTCGCTCAGCAACATTGGGTTTAGCCAGAATTGACAAAGCAGATGGAGATGAAAATGGTTCAATAGGAAAATCATCTTTCACCATGGACTTAGTTCCTGACTTTACATGAACAGCACCTATATTATTCGCTTAAGAACTTCGTAATATATAAACTGGTAACAACTGGTTTCTGACTTTTGTTGGTGCAATAAGAGGATTGAGAAGATTGTTCTTTTGATCTCGGATACTTGAATCGAAAACTAGAGTTTCATTCGAATCAACTGAGCTCTTATGCAAGTTTGTCTATGAAGCCCAAACCACAATTGCCTTCTTCAAGACGTTCAACTGTAATTAATGGTATAGTTAAGAAACTTAAGAGCTGATCTATGAAGTCGTCTTCTGCTTCAGCAAACAGTACTTTGCGCTCAGATTTTGATATCATTATCCTTAACTTCACTATTATACCCTCCTTGCCTTCAACTTTCAATGATCTTTACCGTGGACAGTAATTGGGTTTCAGAGTTCTGAATTTTGAGTTCTTTACGCAGGAAGAAATCTGTCAATGGTGTCTCCTACCATAATGAGAACTTCAAAAGATCCGATACCTTAACCAAAAACCAAAACACAGCACATATGAGGGTTGAGACTACTATTAGAATATGTTAAGTCCCACGTCCACTAATTAGAGATGAATTAAGGGTATTAGTTTTAAAGCATGTCCTATCAAACTGACTTGTGCTATTTTGATAAAAAAAAAAATCCCTAAAATCTAATATGATCTCAAAGTCATTCAATTCGATCCCAGATACAAGGTCATTTTAAAAGTTACCAAGACAACATTTTAGAGTTAGTTTTGGTCCTAATTATAGGACAACATTTTAATTTTTATCAATTTCTTCCTAAAATACCCCTATTTTATTCTCTCAAGGGTGTTTGGTTTTTGTTGAGTATATGTATGTGGGTGTGTAAACTCTTCCAGTTAGTGAAACTTTTAAATTGTTGGATTTTAATTTACTTATCAATCAACTGACGTTAATTTATCAACACACACACACAAATATATGTGTGTGTGTGTGTATGCATGCATATATGTGTGTCTACACACAAATATATATAACACACTCACACACACATATACGTTTGAGTGTGTGTTTATACATATATGTATATCTTAGTGTGTTTGTCAATATATATGTGTAGATATGTATGTATGTATGTATATATTATGTACACACACATATGTGTGTATGTGTGTGTCGATATATATATATGTGTGTGTGTGTACACACACACATATATGTATGTATATCTATGTGTCTACCTATATACACACACATATATGTATATATAACAAGATCATTATTTCAATTAAAAAGAGTGTAGAAAGGAAAATTCTAGGTCAGAGATATGTGGTAGGGGCTATTAATTCACTTTTACTTATGTCATTTTAAATTTATATAAGGGCATTTTAAGAAAATGAGTAAAATTAACTAATTTAACTTCTCTCCTTAATCTCCCCAAAATCGGTTAAATATGTTATATAATTAAGACCGGTATGCTCACCTCTTTCTGAGTCATACACAGAGTCAACCATCCCTCACTGACACATTCAATTCCCAAATTTTGTAGCATCCACAAGGTCGTATCCATATATCTAAGCATAACTCTTAGATCATCAGAAACAACATAACAAGTCGCTTCACGAACATAGCCCTTAAAGCCCTTCGAGAATGGTGTGTTATCATAGTGATTAAAACCCATTATTTCTGTTAAAATCATCCATTTGGCTTTTCGGATTCGGCAACATTTCTTTATGCCCTTTTGCAGAAAAGCACCTGGAGTCCAGGTTTTCCACACTTAGAAGCCTTGAAACAGTTGCTGGGCAATGCTAAGAAGCTTAGAAGAACATCCACCAAGTCCTTTCCTGTTTCAGCATACATTGCTACTTTGGACTTGTTCTTCTCTACGATCACAGTCAACAAAATCTGGTTTTTGGATGATGACATGGTCACGAAAAGCAAACTTTAAGAGGTTTTGATCTTTCTGGAAAAGACTACGGTTTGATCTTTGATGCACCCAATATATGGTAGATTAATTTAATTTATTTATGAATAGAGATTTCTCGTTACCTATAATTAATAATATTGATGACCTAACCTCTTATTTATATTGGTCGTTTAAGTGTAGGGTTATCAAATTTGCTGTGCATGTTGGGAAAAAAACAAATATTGTTGTGTAGAGGGTTAGTGTCTTAGTGACTCCTCGTTTTAAATCATCAGGGTTATATAATATATTGTGTAGATATTCTTGGTTTAACTAATATTACTGGGTAAGAATATTTTTATGTCAGTTTTTTTGCCAGCATTTTCACATCAGTTAAATCATAGGAAATTATCAAATTAGTCATATTCTCTGATGTCAAAAAAAAAAAAATCTTTGTCTAATATATCAGGCCAACTTAGGAATTACTGTAACTACCATTAGATTTTAATTTTCAGTGACGAAATTATTAGTATATTAAACTTTCGGTATGCTTAGATGCTTTTAACTTTTAGTATGATCAAAATTGATTGTTCATTAACTCACATTAATATTAAATTCAAAAATTTTATTTGAAATTCAAAGCAAATGAATGTAAATCGTCCTCCAAGTAAGATCACGTGATTATATTAACTTGCATTAACCCAAAAAAGGGCAACAAAAAAACATGTTGTACAAAGCCTAGAATATGATAAGACCATTATTATCCTAAAACTCACTTCGTTGTGGCAAGTGGTAACCTTTCAATTAGGCTTATCGCTTTGGTTGTCAATACAAATTCAGTAAATTTGGACTTCTTTTACAAGTGAGATCACTGCACTTTGACCCTTCCTAATTAAAAATTCACCCCAGCAAGAGCTTCGTTGTGGGAAGGGATCTGACTGTTTCAGAGGAAGCACTTGAAGTACGCTTCATCCATCATTGATTAATTGCAGTAAATAATTTTTTCCTGTGTGCATTTGAAGAGAGACGAAGTGGGTGTTGAAAGAAGTGAACTATGGAGTGGGGAGTCTGATGGAGAGTAGGAATTTGTTGTTATTTTTTAATTTGATGGTAGTGGGGATTGTTAATTTGATTTTAAAAATATATTTTTTACTTAATTAGAAATAAAAATATAATTATATCAATTTTTTTATAGACTATTCATAGATAAAATGGTAAACTAGTTATTAACATGCCTTCCCTCAACTTTTAAATCAAACAAATGATCATTAAAAATACCTCTCTTTTCCTTTCATCTAACCAAACCAAACAAAAGACAACAATTGAAGGGCAACTTCATCTCCATCTCTCATCTCATCTCCGTCTTCTTCCACCTCAGGTTCGGCAGCCTCACCACCAACGATCATCAACCTCTTCTCCATCCCGCCTTCTTTAGAAATGGCCACCTTCACCAACCAGCCCCTTTCAACGTTGCTCTATGTCTCCATCTCTCTTTCTTCTTCTCCCATAGTGACCGGATCCTCCATCTCTGGTTTCATTTTTTGCTCATGAAAGCCTTTTTTATCATTTTTTGCTCATGAAAGCCTTTTTAAAAAAAAACAAAAAACAAACAAACAAACCGGGTAAACCGCACAATCCAATGGCTTGCCACGGTTTTTAACAATTCACTGCGGTCTATACCGGTTTCCTCTAGTTGAGACCGTTTCCTGGTTCACCTATTTCCAGATTGAATCGTCCGGCCCAGTCTGGTTTTTTGCACACTAGCTTGAAGGATTTCTACTTTCTAGCTTAAAAGTAAATGACGCCTGCATTATATTGCTACAATTTCAACATTTTACAAAAAGTATTTAAGCTTTACAAAAATCGAAAACCATATGCTGACATCGTTTACAGCACCAAAAGTTCATCTTAACATTAGAAACTTTAGTTAATCAGCAATTAACTTTAAACCAAGATTCAAAAACCGAAAAACTAATAAAAAACCTTAACTAATTGTGACAACAGCTACATCAATATAATTTTCCACCTCTTTTTTGACAAAATTAAGGAATGGGCTCAAACCAATTGTCAAGGCTGAAGATGTGAACATTGCAGCTTTCAGAATTTCATACACCTGCATTAAAACCAGGAAGGGCAAGGTTTTAATCTCCGACTTAATGGAAATAGGGGGAAAATAGAACGGGGAATTGTTATAAGGTCCCAATGAAGGAATTTAACTACCCAAAATTCCTATAACAATTGAGAAGTGCATGCAACAACAAGTTTTAGTATAGAAAATAACAATAGTTTTATGCTCACTTATCATTGAGACTTTTTTTGTTGTTAAACCCTTTCCTTAGGACCTACTAGGAATTAGGAATCTCCCAAAATAGAAACGCCAACAAACAAAATTACTTTCCCTACTCTATCTCATTACTTTATTTTCATATTTTTTTAATCCTTCTCTGTTCATCTGATTCTGACTACTGTTTTTTTATTTGGACACTGAAATTCAGCTTTAAGTTTACGTTACATTTCGACATCTGAATCATGATTCAGGTTATTAAATATAGATCATTCAAGATTTTTGTAATATGTCGAAATTTGACGGCTCAGTTATTGATAAAGTATTGCTCAAGTTATTCAACTTTGATTGAGGCCAGAGTGACCATTAGAAAACAGACCAAATTCTCATACAAATTTCCCAAGGAATTGGCGTGATCAGAAAACTAGAGGAATGACGAAGAGCAAATAAGTTGGGTCGAGAGAAGAAGATACCTCATTTGCCCCAATTCTTATGATCTTTGCCTCAAAGCGCACCAAGTTTAGATTTACGAAGAAATTCCAAAGCAGCAGAACATGAAAATGGTTCTACTGACAAATCATCTCCCACCATGAAAGTTGTTCCCTGCTTAACATAACAAGCATACCTACTTTCTGCAGCCTCACTTAACTTATAATAAATTTGTAAAATCTGGTTTTTCACTTTACGAGAGGCAATCATAGGATTGAGTAACTTGTTCTTCAGATCAGAATTGAAATATCTCGTTGAATCAATATGAGCCAAGCTTTTATACAAGTTGTCTATGCAGCCCAAATCAGCATTGCCTTGACCAAGACGTTCAACTACACCTAGCTAGTGGTATAGTCAGGAAACTTAGAAGCTGATCCGTGAGCCCTCTTCTGCTTCTGAAAATAAAACTTTTTCCTTTGATTTTGATATCATTACCTTCAACTTCATCTTCCAACCCTCAGTGATTTTTTTCCAAATTAACTCAATCGATGTTCTCTCTAATAATAATGAAGTAGGAAAGGGAAGAGAGAATTAAGAAAGATAATTAGATTGTTTTGAAAAAAGAAACATAACATGTTAACTTACTTAACTAATTAACATCCTTAATATACTCAAATTAATTACCTAGGTCTTACGTTAAGTACCAGAAGAGTATTTGTAACACCCCTACTGGCCTCGCCCTTTCGGGTGGCGGATAGAGGAATTCCTTTTTATAATTACCATATATAATCTAATTTACCATTTATTACCATGCACCAGAGTTTATCACGGCAAAACATTTCCCGGTTGGATTTCAGACAACACTGATATAATTAAATGCAAGTAACAAAATATAATCCCCAAAGGATTAAATATAATGTCATCCACCAGTGCCTACGAGGCCAAAAGAATATACAGTTATCCAATATCAAAATAAATAACAAAAGAGTCTTCTACCGCTACCAATGACTCCAACTACTCCTGCACAGCAGTCTTACCCTTTTCTCTAGAATCCGCCCTCAAAGAACTTTCAAGGGTTCTACAAAAATATGGGATTCATAAATGGATCCCAGAGTAACCATTAATCTCATATGTAATGCATAAACGGTGTATGTATGTAACCATAATCGGAAAACACCGGATAACGGATTCGGTAACAAACGCTCAGTAACACAAATGCAACATACAATGTATACAGTGTTAACTGCGGAAGGACTACATGTCCTAGAAACAAACGAAGGACCGCTCAACAAAGCAAGTCTCGGATCCACAGCGCTAGGAAAAACACAGTAGTCGGGCTCTGAACCCAGACCACACTGAATGCACACAAACACATGTCCCTTTTTAGGAAACACGGGTCCACAATCATGGAAAATACAAACATACAAAGCAACACAGAACATATGAGGATTAAGGTTACTACCTGGTAGTTGGCCAAGATTATTAGTATAATTTTCCTCCGGGCGCACAAAATCAAAGTGACCTTAAAATAATCAGAATACCAACATAAATAACTCCTCAGAAAAATATTTATTTGTTGACTTAAAAATAGGTCTTCTTCTTCAAAAAAAAAAAATCTCACAATCTTATACTAAGATCTAGATGCCTCTTCATTGTTCTAGATATATCCATGAATTTCTCTCACGTCCGGCGGTTTACCAAAAATATTGGAGAAAGTTTTGTTATTTTATTATTTTATATATATATATATATATATATATATATATATATATATATATATATATATATATATATTTTCATCTAAACATTCTCACGTCAAGTATATTGGGAAACATTTTAAAACCAATTGTGTGTGATCCCCTTGCTTGAAATGACGTGCAGACTCACCTCCTTCTTCATTAATATTGTGTTGTCCATCATTCACATCCTTCTCTCAGTCCTCAAGTACACCTAGCTTAGGTTCAACATTTCCTACTTTTTCCCCTCTTTCCATGCAACGGCCACAAATGGGGAGGGAGTGAACTCAATTAATTTTAGGGCGAAGGGGAAATTTTGCGCACGAAGTTTGCTTCGGGGAGCGTTCAGCACCACCAAGTTTGAAAAGGAGCGAAAGTAGACACAAGGTTATGTTTTTGGGAGCGAAAGTGACACAACCATTTGGGGGGGGAACTGTGGTTAACTTGGTGTTAACTTTTGCCACGTGTGTATGAAATGCTGACAGGGATTTTTTTTTTAATTAAAAAAGCCACAGGACGCTGGAGCAAAAAAAAAAAAAAAAAGCCACGCGACGCTGAGAAGGAACCGATCGGGTTTGAGACAGAGACCAGAAAACTGAACCCATCTTGGCAAATCGAGCGAGGAAGAGATTTGAGTGAGCGAAGAAGAAAATGGGGAGCTAGGGTTGTTCATGTGCGGTGGGTGAAGGTCGATCGATTGGGTAGAAAAATGGGAGCTAGGGTTACGGGACGGCGAGGATACCGATGGCTTAAATCGACAATAATGGCGTGCTCTTCGTTATATTCTGGATGTAATCTTTCAAGGATTCAAGTCTTCTTGCGATTTCTTGGGTTTTTGATCTACGGTATTGAATTCTTCCGTAGTCTTCAATTTTGTATCTCGATCATTGTGTTATTTTTCTTCTTGATTTTTTTTTAAATTTCTTTTGTCTTTTTGTTGTTGTCTTTCTTGTTTCGATATCAATCTATAGTTGTTTGGTCCGAAGGTTTCGATTTAATTTCTAAATCAACGTAGTCTTCAATTTTTCATCTCGATCAATTTGTTATTTTTCTTCTTGATATGTTTTTAGTTCTTTTCTCCTTTTGTTGGTGTCTTTCTTGTTTCGATATGGATCTATAGTTGTTTGGCACGAAGGTTTCGATTTGATTTCGAATCCGATATCCTACAATTCTTGCGGGAAAGGTTAGCAAAGCATCATCGATTCAGTCTTCATGCCTCCCCTTCCCCTTCTCAGTTCGATGGAAATAACGGTGGTGGTCGATGATTGTCGGTGAGGGACGACGGAGGAGGTACGGTGAGGGAAGAACGGTGGTCGGCAAGACGGTGGTCGGAGATGATGAACACCGGTGGGACAAAGTTAGGGTTTCTGATTTTCCCAATTCAATTCCTTTTCCCAGCGTGTGTGAATGCAGCCCGATAATGAGAAAGTTTGGGTGTTTATGTTTTTTTTTTAATAAAAAATAAAAAAATTTGCTTTCCACTCAATCCAACGGCATTTTATCTCGCTTAGTTGGCTTCTTGTCAGTCCTATTCGGCGTCCACGTCCTCACTCCTTCCACATTACCGTTGACCGTCTGGTCAACTAACTGATTGTGTCACTTTCGCTCCCAAAAACATAATCTTGTGTCTACTTTTACTCCTTTTCAAACTTGGTAGTGCTGAACGCTCCCCGAAGCAAACTTCATGTGCAAAATTGCCCCTTCACCCTTAATTTTATGATTTTTATCCCATTCTCTCCCTTTCACAAGTCCGACGCATCTTGGGGAAAATAATGGAGAAAGATTTTTTTCCCCCCCTAATTATTTCCTTATGTCAGACACGTTGGGAACATTGAAGGAATTGTGCGATCTATGCTATCTCGCTCCACGTGCGCCAATACTCCCTTGTTTAAATAATGTTGAATTGACTTCTTCTACAATCTCTTTGGTCCAGCGGTTTTGAGGGAGTGATAATACAACATTTTATTTTATTTTATTCCCTTTTACTTCTTTCTCACGCCAACACATTGGGAAGCATTAAAAACAATTGTGTTTGCATTCCATGCCTTTATCCACGTGCATACTCTCTTAATTAATATTGATTTCTCCTTTCCATTCCATCCCTCTTTTACTCTCTTGTCCGGCGGTGTTAAAGGGAGTGAGTGGTATATATATATATATATATATATATATATATATATATATAGGGGTTTAAACTTTCATGTTGCATGTGAAGAAGAAGATTCCTACCCATACATGAAATGATGGGACCCACCTATATATATAATGCTAATTATATATATGTGTGGGTCCTATCATTTCATGTGTGTGTGACATGAGAATACACTTCTCCTACAACATGAGAAGTGTTTTTCCCATATATATATATATATATGTGTGTGTGTGTGTTTTTTTTTTTTTTTAATACTCATTTACTTCTTCCACACGATACTTAAGAAAATATTAGGAAGAAGTCCATCTCTTGCTCCACATGATCATTCTTTTCTCCTTCATTAATATGGAGTTGTCCACCCCTCAATTTATTCTTACACCTAAAATTATTTCCTACTTTCCTCCTTCTCACACGTCCAACGCCAAAGGGAAAAATATTTTGTGTCATATGAATCTCATCCAATGTCCACCTCTTTAGGACAAATTAGACTTATATTGAAATTTCACTAATTTTTCATCATAATTTTTCCCCCTCTTTTTATTGCACGAAAATTATAGAAATAATGAGGTAAAATATTTTTAACTCTTTTAACATTACTTATTTTAAATTATCCATAACCAAAATTTATTAACCACGTTTTGAATAATTCCTCACTATTTCCCAATAATTAATTTATCCTGTCGGAAAAATAATATACCATTGGCCATTACTTGTTGAAAAATTCTTGTATTCCATTAATTGATTTACATGAAAATTGAGGATGTTACAGTATTAAGCTATAACATGCTCACCTCTTTCTAAGTGATGCTAACAGTCAATCTCACAAACTTAATCAACATCTTTTTGGATATAGAAAATGCAATCTTACCCCCAATATTGAAGAGGCCATTTCTAGAATTTAAACGTGTGACTCTCCAGGCTCACCCTTTTAATCAACATTTTTAATCTACTCAAATTAGTTAATTAGTCTTTTTTTGAAGTAATTAGTTAATTAGATTACCATAAGAGTAATATGCTCAACTCTTTCTGAGTGACGCTAACTGTCAATCTCTTGCACTACAAAAAAAATGACTTTCGGCGGCGACAAAAGTCGCAGCTGAAAGTCAAAAAGTCGCCACCGAAACGTTTTAGCGGCAACAAAAAGTCGCCGCCAAGTCGCTGTTGAAACAATCGTCGCGGATACTTTCGGCGGTGACATTTTATTGTCGCCACCGAAAGTTTACAATCAGTGGCGACTCTCAGTCGCCACTGAAGTTCGTGTTTCAACGGCGACAATTGTCGCCACAGAAACAATTTTCCATGGTGATGGAATTGTCGCCACTGAAACTAGTTTCAACAGCGACACTTTGTCGCCAACGATAGTCTATTTAGCGGTGAGTTTTGTCGCCACGGATATTGTTTTCAGCAGCGACGCTACTGTCGCTGCTGATAGCCTTTTCAATGGCGATATTATTGTCGTCACTAATACACTTACTTTTTCAGTGGCGACAAAATTGTCGCCACGGATAGTCTTTTCAGCGGCAACGCTTGTCGCCACCAAAATTATTTTTTAAAAAAAATAAATAAATGTAAATTGATAAAATTAAAAATTGTACCACAATTAAAACACGTACCATATTGCTTAAAGATCATAAGAAACTTGAAACTAACAATATATTAATAAATAATGATAGTAACATAAATGTTCAAAATTAACATGAAATATTTAAATTTTCTAAACAAAGTCTAAAGGTTGCCCATTGGAAGGAAACATCAAACATAAGACTATGAAGAACGATCAGCTGGTGGGACAGCAAGGCTAGGAGTAGATGAAGTAGGAGCTGTTACTTGCCCCTGTTGCATTAAGATAGCTAGAATCCTCTGCTCCATTTGTTTCATCTTGTCATCAAATTGTGCACGTTCTTCTGCGCGCTCTGCTTCCATCCTTACATGTTCTGCTGCACGCTTTGCTTCTATCCTTGCACGTTCTCCACAGCTGAATTATCACTAGTTTGAGAGCGATTTCTCTTCCTCAATGGCTCTGCTCCATACCCTTTTCCTCTTACATACCCTAATCTTTCACCAAGAATAGCTGTCAATATTTCATCAGAGGTCATTCGAGCATCAACCTCTACCTCTTCTTGTTGTTGGCAAAGTTCTTGCAAGTCAGCCTACAATTAAAGCATGAAACAAATGAGATAAAAAATATTATTGTAGTTCGTATATATAACATAAAAACACAACGCATACGTATATTTGCTTAGATTGTGGATTTGCCCACTCAAACTGTCCATCTTCTTTCTTCCTAGTGTGTTGGATCATGTGCAATTGGGCAAGGGATACAGACTTTCCAGTAGTGGGGTCCCTCTACAAAGCACAATATACAAAGATGACACATGGTACAATTTAAAATAAAAAATGATTCAAAACATAAACTAAAGAGAGATTGAACTTACTGTAGGGAACTTAATCTCCTCAAATGATAAACAACCACAAGTATGCTTTGTTACTTGTTTTCCTCGATTGCTCTGGTTTCTTTTACTTTTTTTCTACAAAAAAAAAAAAAATTAGTAGCAAGGAATTAATAACTGTGCAAGGTTGGGGGCATTAGTGCTTTGCCCGATCGAGTGTGGGGGAAGGGCCATCACTAATGAAGAAATTAAGAGTGCGTTTTTTCAAATGGGGGGGTTCAAAGCCCCAGGCAGTGATGGTTACCCGGCAATTTTTTATCATAGAAATTGGGGTGTGGTGGGGGCCTCAGTATGCAGCTTCATACGCGAATTATGGAGCAACCCAAGCGAGAATTAAGGAGATTAATGACACATTACGGTTTTAATTCCAAAGGTAGAGCTACCGGGCGGTGAGTCGATTCGGACCCGTCTCGTTATGTAATGTATTGTATAAAGGCTTGTCCAAAATAGTAGTGAATAGGATTAAGCCCCTAATGGATGATTTAGTTTCACCATTTCAAACCAGTTTTGTGCCTAAACGTAGTATTCATGACAATATAGTAGTGGCAAAGGAGATGGTTCATTCTATGAATAGGATGCAAGGTAGGAGAGGTTACATGATTCTGAAAGTAGATTTGGAGAAGGCCTACGATAGGATGGAGTGGAGCCTTCTTGAAGATGTGTTGGGGGAGATTGGTTTGGATGTACATTTACGCAAGATTATCATGGAGTGTGTAAGATCTCCTTCGTCCTTAATGTGGAATGGGGAAAGAGATCTTCTTTTAGTCCTTCAAGAGGGCTAAGGCAAGGTGATCCGCTCTCTCCATATCTTTTTGTCTTAGGAATGGAGAAATTAACTCATCTTATTGTAGACCGTATAAATAATAATATTTGGAAACCGTTGAGGATGGGAAGGAATGGGGCAGTAATTTCTCATCTCATGTTTGCGGATGATTTGTTGTTAGTCTGTAAGGCTGATGTGGATCAAATTAGTGTAGTGATGAGTGTTTTAGAGGAGTTTGGGTCAATTTCATGTCAAAAGGTGAATATAAATAAGTCTAGCCTATTTTTCTCAAGAAATGTGAATAGACGTGTGCAACACACTATTTGTGAAGTGTCTGGTTTAAGCCGTATGGATGATTTGGGCAGATATCTTGGTGCCCTTATGCTGTCAGGTAGAGGAACAAGCAGGAAGTATCAACACATTTTAGATAAAATGCAAAATAAATTGAGCAGTTGGAATAAACAAACGTTGTCTTTGGCTGGGAGACTAACGTTAGTTCAATCTGTTACAAATCAGCTATCTGTTTATTCTATGCAACACTCACAGATTCCTTGTGGTGTTAGATGACGAGATGGAAAAAATTCAGAGGGAATTTATTTGGCAAGATGGAAAAGGGAGAAGGAAGTTGCATCCTGTTAGCTGGGACCTTTTGTGTATAGAGAAAAAATATGGAGGATTTGGGTTGAGGGATCTTGATGTGATGAATGACGCTCTGTTGGGCCGTATAGCGTGGAATACCATTACCAAGCCAAATAGCCTATGTTCCTCGGTGCTAAGAGGGAAATACAGTAGAGGCAAGGATTTAAAGGAGGAAGTTGTGGGAAAGAAGACTGACTCAGAGTTGTGGAAGAGTCTTGTGAAGATCTGGCCTTCAGGGATTAGTAATTTGTTTTGAGAAGTAGGGAATGGACGAGGGACAAGGTTCTGGTATGATAGGTGGGCTGATGGTGATAAAAAGCTTGTTGAGTTTTGCAATAGCCAACCTCCTGTGGTTGATCATAATTTGATGGTACATGAGGTGGCGGATGGGAATAGGCAATGGGACATGAGGCGTATTAAGAGTTTAATCAATGAAGAGGGGTGTCAGTTTGTTATGGCTGTGCCACCACCCAATGGTCAAAGGGGGGATGATACCCTTAAATGGGGATCCCGAGTAGGGAGCGCTTTTTTTATTCTGTGACTTGTATGCCAACTTGAAAGGGGCGAATGGAAAGGGAGAAGCAATGTGGAGCGGGGTATGGAAATGGGGGGGCGAGATGCATTCAAGTCTTTCTATGGGCGGCTTTACATGACAGATCATTGATGAGAAAAGGAGGCACCGACGTTGGGGGTAGCCCTGGTTGCTATAGATGTGATGGCATGGAATCAATCATGCATGTGATGCGTGATTGTTGGGTTGCTAAAAAGTTGTGGCGGGGAGTTAAAGAGTGGAAGGTGGGAACCAGATTTCCTAGGGTTGACGGAAGCAAATGGTTTGATTGGAATTTGAAGATAGTAGGTAATGAGTGGGACCTGGTATTTGGTGTGGCTTGTTGGTTCTTATGGAGATGGAGGAGCAGTTCTTTGAGGAAGGATTTAGGGCAGCGATAATGGGGAGCTGTGGTGAGGGCGTACGTGGGAAGCATTAAATGCGCTAAAGTGGATTTTGGTAGACTCACGGGTGAGAGGGTTTTGAAACAGATCAGTTTGGACAAAGGCAAGTGTGGGATGGTTCAAGCTTAATACTGATGGGGCCTCTAAAGGGGATATGAAGCTTGCTGGCTGTGGAGGGCTCATAAGCAGTGTTGTTAAAACGCCGTCTCTGAACGTAGAAACGGTCGTCTTTACGTTTTTCCGGCGAAAAACGTCTCGGAACGGTGGTTCAAACGCCTTCTTCGCTGAAACGGTCGGAACGTCGGTCGGAACGGTCGAAACGGACGTTTTCAGCGTTCTGAATTTTTCTTGATTAAAGGGTATATTCGTAAGATCCTTCCCTGCCCCAAATTGAAACCCTATATCCGACTTTGCTCGGCTCGATCGATCCAAATCTGAAATATTCAGTTCTTCTTCATCCAGTACCGTTCGTGCTTCATTGTTGTTCTTCTTCTCCGTGCCTCGACCCGGTCGACCTCGTGCTTGCTTTCCTTTTCTTCTATGATCGGCGATCGAACAGCAGACTTGACGGACAATCTGTGCTGTTCGGACTTTCGGTTTAGTCGAGAGTCGACCGTAGAAGCCTAGAAGGTGGCCGCTTTGTTGTTCCTGGTTCTTCACTGCGTTCGGCCGTTCACATCGTCCACACACTCGACCGTGGTATTTTTTTTACACTCTCACATATTCACACATATTCACACACTCTGACCGTGGTTCTTCACTGCTGATTGATGATCGCAAATTCGCATACACTTGAAGTCTCTTGAGTCTTGAGAATAAACGATGTGAAACTTTCTTTTACCATAGCACATACCCACACGTTAAATGCAGTGATTTTCTGATCTGACAAAAACTTGAGCCTTATATTTGTGTCATACAACTCCAAAGATGAGAAGGTTGGTTAAGAAAAGCAATTATTTTGGTGTGGCGGCCTTAGGACAACTATATATATATATATATATATATTTTTCTCGATTTAGGACAACTATATAGACTATAGAGTAATACATTTAGGTTATATTTCAATTAATTGAAGTTCTTTAATGCCTCATTACTTCATTAGTCATTATATGCAAATCATAGAGTGAAATATGCTTTAATGAGCTTAAATCTCACGTGTGGTCACTCAAATTTGAGCATTACTAGTTTACTACTATGTGGTCAAATACTCAAATTTGAGATAATTTCTTTGAATTTTGATTAAATATAGTTTGAAATCACATGGCCTCATCAAGTGGAAATGATAGTAGTAGCACTCCTGTTCGAATCGGGAAGTATAAGTAACACTATTGTTGGGGGGAAGAGATTGGCTAGAAATGCTCCTGGAAATAAGTTAGATCCTGCATGGAAGCATGTAATTGAAATTCCAGGAACAAAAAAGCTTAAATGCAAGTATTGTCCCAAAGAAATGACTGCTGGAGTTTTTCGTGTGAAGAACCATTTGGCACAAACATCTAGAGATGTTGAACCATGTATATCGGTGCCTGAGGAAGTAAAAAAAGAGATGGTGACAATTCTTCTTGCATCAAAACAAAAAAAAGGATCTCAAATACAAGAGGAAGCCGTTAGTGGTGCTCGCACTCCTCGATGTTTTAAAGAAAAGTAGATCATCCGCTCCGTGGCCGTAACCCTCAACACCATATTGAAGAAGAACTTGAGGGAGGAGGCATGTCTTGACATTTGCACTGCTATTTATAACAAAGGAATTCCTTTCAATTTTGTGAATAGCGATGATTTCAAAAAGATGTGTGAATCAATTGCTAAGCATGGACCAGGTTTCAAGCCACCATCTTATCATGAGTGTAGAGTAAAATACTTGAAGCAAAAATATGAGGCAACAATGGTTGTTGTTGAAAAGCATAAGGCTTTGTGGAAGAAAACTGGATGCACAATAATGATCGATGGGTGGACCGATAAAAGAAGAAGATCAATAATCAATTTTTGTGTGCATAGCTCTATGGGAATTGTGTTTCTCAAATCCATTGATGCATCTCACATCACCAAAACAACAAGATTTTTCGATGATTGATGAAGTGGTGGTGGAGGTTGGTGAAGAAAACGTTGTCCAAATTGTGACGGACAATGCTGCAAATTATAAAGCTCAGCTGGGGCTTTGTTGATGGAGAAAAGAAAGAAAATATATTGGACACCTTGTGTCTCTTTCACATTGATTTGATGTTGGAAGATTTAGAGAAGAAAATACCCCTTCATAAAGACACAATTTTCAAGGGGAAAAAAATTACGACTTATATCTATTCAAGAGCATCTCTCATTCCAATATTGCACGCGGCTTTACCAATGGCAAAGATTTGATTAGACCCGCCATGACTCGCTTTGCCACATCCTATTTGACTTTGAAATGCCTCCATGACAACAAAAATCCGAAAGAAAAGAATGTTCTTGTCGGAAGAAGAATGGAAGAAAACCAAAAATGCAAAGTCAACATATGGAAAGCTCATTGAAAATGTAGTGATGGACAAACACTTTTGGAGAAGGGTTGAGATTTGTTTGATAGGGGCACTTCCTTTGATTGAAGTGCTTAGGTTGGTTGATTCAGATGATGCAGCAATGGGCTCCATTTATGAGGCAATGGATCGTGCCAAGGAGAAAATTGAAGAGGGTTTTAAAAAAAAACCTACATTGTAAGTTATCATTTAATTTATTTAATTCAGAGTTATAGACATTTTAACTCAAAATTAATTCAATTGTTATCTTTTCTTTTCTTTTTAGTTATCAACTTTGTTTGGGATGTCATTGATGCAAGATGGGAGAGGCAACTCCATAGGCCTTTGCATGCTGCAGGCTACTACCTTAACCCAAAACAACATTATTCTCCTACATTTAAAGTTGATTATGAAGTAAAGGTTGGATTATATGATTGTATAAAAAGGATGGTGGCGGATACAGCTCTTGAAAGAACTATTGATGAGCAACTTGAGGAATTCAAGCATCGTAGAGGCCTTTTTGGGACTACCTTTGCTATGGATGGAGTTGAAACCAAGAGTCCAGCAGCATGGTGGGAATCTTATGGTGATGGTGTTCCAGAACTCCAAAAATTTGCTATCCGTGTGCTTAGCTTGACATGTAGTTCCTCTGGGTGTGAGCGGAATTGGAGTGCTTTTGAGATGGTATATATTTAATATGAATTGCATTTCATTTCAAAAATATGATATTAGTCTAGTATTAAATTATTTTCTTGTCTTTGTTTAGGTCCACACAAAGAAAAGAAATCGTTTGAAGCAAGAGACAATGAATAATGTTGTTTTTGTGATGGCTAACTCAAGATTAGGCAAGACAAAACGTAGAGTCTCTCCTCAAATTGATTATAACTTTGATGACATTGAGTCGGATGATGATTGGATTGTGGAACCAACATGTGAAGATTTTTCAGAAGATGTTGGAGAAGATGTTGGAGTTGGAGAAGATCAAGATCCCCATGGCTTGGATGATCATGATCTGGATGAAGAAGAGGGAACTTGGGGAACTTGAATGATTTGGATATTCCCGAATTTCTTAGTGGGGAGGGGATGAAGAAGATGATATTGAGATTGACTTTGACTCCGAATTCGATGACTTACATTAGAGATGTTGATCTCTTTTATAATTGTATTGCCTGGGTCTTTTAATTTTAATATGTATTATGATGATTGATGATTGAGTGTTTGGACTTTGGACTTAAATTTGTAATGACTTTAATGTATTTGTGTTTTTTTTAGTTTTACGTTTCCGTTCCGTTTTACGTTTTCCGATTTTACGTTTTGGCTCACCCTTCCCGTTCCAACGTAGAGTCTACGTTTTAACAACATTGCTCATAAGAGATAGCAAGGGCAAATGGCTGTGTGGCTTTACTCGGCGACTAGGATACTGCTCAGCAATAAAGGCTAAAATGTGGGCTGTTCTGTGTGGTTTGAAATTGGCTTTGGATCTTAATCTTAAACAAATCATAGTGGAGTGCGATTCTTACACCTTGGTGTCGATGTTAAATAATTCTTCAAAGGAAGAACTTGGTGGTTCAAGCTTGCTGGGAGATATTGTTCAGTCCTTGAATGAATTTTCTGCAGTACGTATATCTCATGTATTTAGAGAAGGGAATTTCTGTGCAGACACCCTTGCTAACCTTAGTTTTACTCTGGAGGATGTACATGTAACACTCAATTCTCCTCCCTTTGCTGTTTGTAATCTCTTGTATAAGGATGAAGTGAGATTCTCTTACCCACGTAATGTAGTGTCAATCTGATTAAGTTTGGGCGTTTTGCCCCCTTTGAATACAAAAAAAAAAAAAAAAAAAAAAAAAAAAAAAAAAAAAAAAAAAAAAAAAAAAAAAAAAAGTAATATTTTAAAAATTGTATCTCTTCACACTTATCATTTTAAACTAATTTTAAACAACATTTTGATACATGATATGGTTTGAGGAAATTTACATTAAAATAAACATGACGTTTTCTTAGGGTCCATGATGGATATTTTAATTTGAAATCATGAAATATAAAATGCATAGTTAAAATGATAGTGTAAAATGAATTTAAAATTCAAAATAATTAGTATAAAAAAACAATTTATACTTGAGTGATTTATTTGCCCTGAGTTTATTACATGAAAAGGCCCCGAGGCCCCTCAATCCTGGTTGAGAATATCACCAAACAAAACCCACCCAAAACAAATACACATTTGACATTTCATTCTCAGGCATGAGATGGATGAAGGCTTTGAAGCCTCCGCCTTCTTTCGATGATTACGAGGAAAACCCGGGCAATTGCATCCCCCAAAGCTTAAAACTCTTCTCTCGTTCAATCACCACTCTCTCTAGTCTCTTCAAGGCTTCAACTTCCTTCATCTTCCATTCTTTCGTTTCCTATCCACCTCTCGCTTCTTCCCTTTCCCAATTCCATTCCTGCATTGTTCAATGGCTCACCTTCTCAATACTTCCTTTCTTCCTTCTTCCTCCGCACTTCACCGGAAGCCCATTTTGCCGCCATCATTCCGTGCTGCTTCTGGCAACCGGGCTAGAACCCAGATTCAAGCCAAGATCTGGGTACTACTTAATTTTGGAAGGAAGCAAGAAAAAGGGAACAGTGCGTCCACTTCAACTTATCTGTCGACGGATAAGCCAAAGTGGACGATGCTAGAACGCTACGCAGAGGACCATACCACTTCCCTTTAAAGTAGCGAGGTTATACATTGGAATCTGCAAGGTTCTACAGTAGAATCCTCACTTACAATTATTGAAACAGTTGCTGAGGCCAATCTCAAGAAGCTTAGTAGAACATAAACAAAATCCTTTTCCTGCTTCATAATAAGTATATATTTTATAATTAAATAAGTATAGATTCTGAGATATATTGGATTTAATTTATTAATATTATATACTTATTTAATTATCTTTTATATATTTTTCTATCATTTAATTAAATATAGGATAAAAGAATATTATGACAGAAAATTTATTCATATCCTATTTTATTGTGCGGGAGATATTATAGGAAGAAAGAGATAAAAAGGAATCAACTAATATATATATATATATTGAAAGATAATAAAGGGAATTAAGGAAGTTAGTTGTTGTGACATGTATTTTCTAAATCACCGTACTTATCTTCCTTAATTCCCTCCTCGCTGAGTTGAAGGAGTATCAATAGAGAAAAATTATGAATAGATTGACAAATATAAAAAGGGTTAAGGTGCGATTTGACCAATAAACTATTGGCTCAGGAGCGTCCAACACAATTAACTATTAAGTATACCAAAAATACCAACAAACTTTTAAAAAGGTGCGCCTAGCACAATGCCATTAGAAAAAGTTAACGTCAATTATCTAAGATGCAGATTGACCAACGAACTTTTACCTCAGAGCTCCCAAGACAAAATTCTAAATTTTACTAAATTAAATAATTTTTTTCTCAATTGTCATTATTCAAAACTACTTGTATAGATATTTGTGGACAAAAATTACTCATTCTACAATTTCAAATCAAAATTATAATTTGCTAAAATAAACAAAAGTTTTAATTAAAAATATAATTATATGATTTAAATAAAACTCAAGGTGTTTTATAGTTTATTATATATGTTAAACAAAAAATATATATATATGGTTTATTTTTATTTTAGAAGAGATTTATGTGAGTTAAAAAATTCATTTAATGTTAATAATGGGTTAAGGAGCAATTTGGCCTACGAAAAATTTTATTAACATTAAATGAATTTTTTTAACTCACATAAATTTCTTCTAGAATAAAAATAAATCATATAATTTTTTTGTTTAACATATATAATAAACTATAAAACACCTTGAGTTTTATTTAAATCATATAATTATATTTTTAATTAAAAAATTTGTTTATTTTAGAAAATTATAATTTTGACAAAATTGAAGAATGAGTATTTTTTGTCCATAAATATCTATACAAGTAGTTTTGAATAATGACAATTGAGGAATTTAGTCAAATTTAGAATTTTGTGTTGGGCGCTCGTGAGTAAAACTTTTTTGTGCTGGGCGCTCCTGGGGTAAAAGTTTGTTGGCCAATCTGCACCTTAGATAACGGACGTTAACTTTTTGTCTAACGGCGTTGTGCGGGGCGCTCCTAAGGAAAACTTTTTTTGTTCTGACTGCACCTTTTTAAAAGTTTGTTGGTATTTTTGGTCTACTTAATAGTTAATTGTGTTAGACGCTCCGGAGCCAATAGTTTATTGGCCAAATCGCACATTAACCCATATAAAAACTATGTCTTATATTTAGGACCAAGATCAACTTTTCAAATAAGTCTTATATTAAAAACCAGAGGAGCATTACAGAGGTGGGTTCATGCCTCTTTGTTGTTGTTAGACTTTAGGGTTTTGCGTTTGCAGTTATAAATAAGTGATATCTTTTGGACGTGAGAAACCCAAGTGGATGGAGGATACAATTTAATTCCTTTTGAAGAATCTTTTTTATCTATTATTCATATTGATAAACCTAATATATTTGAGTGGATGTCCACATATCTTCCATGTCATTTGAAATTTCTCAAAGGAATGTAATTTTAATTTATCAAATTCTTATAATTTTAAAGGAGCATGTAAATCATTCTTTTTTTAAGAAAAACAAAAAACAAATCTCACTCTCATAACACACACATAACCAATGTTAGTCACAAATTATTGAGTCGTCAGTAAAAAAATAATATAGTACTCCCTCTGATTTTTTTTATGAGGAACAAATACCAAAATCACGCGATTTAAAATGTTAGGTAAAACCAATAAATGTGTGTGTGTGTGTATTTCCAATTATATCCTTACTTATGAAGAGATTTTAGGAAAGATAGTAAGTGACATATATTTAATGGGGGTAAAAATTAAAAGATCAATTTAAAATTTCAGACAAAAAAATGATTTCTTAGATGTAAGACCATCCGAGAGATTGTTCGATTTTAAAAAGGAGCAGAGGGAGTATTGTGCTGTGTTGTGGAACTTGTGGTTATAAAATGAGTACAAACGGAGAGGTAGGCTTGCATTTCTCATTATTTGAGCTTTCGCACGAACGCACATTTGACACTCTCGTCGTGCGAAAACAAACACAACCTTATCAGAAAATATCAGTGCATTTTATATAAAAGCAAATTGATGCAGATTGTCATCCAATTAAGATATCATGATTATATTATCTTGCATTAACCCTAAAAATAAGTAAAAAATGATATGCACAGTCTAGAATTAAGATGATTAGATCATGTTATGAAGCTGAGAACTCACTTCGTTGTGGTAATTTACCTTTCAATTAGGCTTATCGCTTTGATTGTGAAAGAAAATAAAGTGAATTTAGACTCTTTAACAAGAGACACTCATATTTCAATTATACAAGATGAGTCATCATATTATTAATAAAATATTGTGAGATTAGCATATTATAATCACTATTTATGGGATAAGTAATGTAATTTGTCATGCCACTAAACTTAATGTTTATATAAATTTTGTAATCAAAGATATTATATTTCTCATGCAAATATAATTGAAAAAACTGATAGAATAAGAAACGGCGATTTAATTTTAATTACATCAAAAAATTCTACTTTTACACACTCACACACAATTGCCCTTGATATCAACCCTAAATTAGATCCATTACAAATTATCAAAACAATATTAAAAGTCGTGAATGGAACCAATCTAACTTCCCTATAATAGAGTATAAATTAAATTTAAAAGGAAATACAGAGCAAGTTCTTCACATAAGATCGAGACAATAGCGTTTTTACAAAGTAAATATATGGAGCTATACTAAAATCCCTAAGCTGAAATAATTTAAAACACCAAAAAAGTTGAGCTAGACACATTAGAGATCAAAGGTAAAATGATCAGCCCCTTCGCTTCAAATCAAAGATTCAAAGACCAAACTAAACAAAATCCTAAACCTTAGCAGTAACAGCAGCTACATTAACATCAACTTTCACGTCCACCAAACCAAACATCACTTGTCTTCTGTAACAACAGTCATCAACGGATCACCGGCCTCAAGCCAATTGTAAGTGCGGACGTGGACATCATAGCAGCCTTAAGAATTCCAAACACCTACAAATATTAAATAAACATCGTTCGAATTTGATCATCAACAAGGCCTAAAAAACTTGAGAAACCCATTTAATTGAGAGTACTAGTGTACCTCATTAACCCCAATGCTTAAGTCCATTTCTTCCAATTCTCGCTCACGAACTTTTGATTCAACCAGAAATGACAAAGCAGCAGGAGATGAAAATGGTTCTACGGACAAATCATCTTTCACCATGAAACTTGTTCCAGACCTTAAATACGCACCTAAAGAATTTCCTGATGCATAAATTGGTAACAACTGGTATATCCTTGGTGTAATAAGAGGGTTTAAGAGTTTGCCCTTAAGATCAGGCAAACTTGAATCAAAATGGCTAGCTGCATCCAAATCAGATGAGCTCTTATACAAGTTGTCTATGCAGCCCAATCCAGAGTTATCTTGTTGAAGACGTTCAACTGCAGCTAATGCTATAGTGAAGAAAATTAAGAGCTGATTTATGAAATCCTCTTGTGCCTCGGCAAACAGTACTTTGCGCTTAGATTTTGATATCACCACCTTCAACTTCATCCTTACACCCACCTTGCCTTGACCTTCATTGATCTTTACCTTGAACAGTTCTAGCGTTCCAGAGCTATGAATCTGCATCAGTTTCTTGCGCAGGAATAAGTCTGTCAATGGTGCCTTTGACCATAATGACAACTTGAGAAGATCCGGTACCTTAGAAAAAAATCACATATAAAGGCTGAGAAAAAAATCTACATCATCATCATCATCATTAATATGCTTACCTCTTTCTGAGTGACGCTAACAGTCAATCTCTCGGTAACGCATTGACGCCCGAAATTTCGTAGCATCCACAAGGTTGTATCGGCTTTACTGGGCTTCACTGTTAAATCATCAGAAACAATATAACAAGTAGTTACACGAAGATAGCTCTTAAAGCCCTTTGAAAAGGGTGTGTTGCCATAGTGAACTTAACCAAATTTTTTATAGAAATCATCCATTGGACTTCTCGGGTTCAGCAACATTTCTCTATCTTCATATGCAGAAAAATACGTTCGGTCCAGCTTATCGATACTTTCACGAAGCGAGCTTATACAGTAGAATCTGCAACGCTGTACAGTGGATTTCTCACTTACAAGTCTCGAAACAGTTCCTAAGGGCACTGTTAAGAAGCCTAGTAGAACGTCCACGAAATCCTTTCCTGCTTCAGCATACAGTACTTTTTGTTTTTTCTTGTCTACTACAAGAGTCAAAGAAATCTGTTTCCGATTTTCGGATGAAGACATAATGTTTCAACACACAATTTCGATCTTTCCGCAGAGCGCAGATGGCTAAAACTTTATGCACCCAATATATTTATTGGTAGATTAATAATTCGCTTCCATAATTAATAATGGCCTCTTGGTCTTTTAAAACTAGTTCGCTTCCATAATTAATAATGGCCTCTTAGTCTTTTAAAACTAGTAATCCTCTAATCCTTTTTATAAGAGTCTAAAATTTAAATTGTCTTAGTCCTTTTTTATAAGAGCCCCGATAAGAATTGTTTCAACATTTAATGAGTTTTTTTTTTACCCTTATTAATTATACGTAATTCATTAATTAAAAATTTGATTATACTTATATTTACTTTACTTCTCTTTCTTTACTTGCCCCTCATAAATAATTAAGAACATACTTGAAAATAAAGTTCATTTCATACATATTTATTATTTTTGACTTATTTTAACAGTTTCCTTAAACTGCATAATTCGGTTATTATATTTTTATAAATATGATGGGAGCATTATCGAGGCTTCATGCCTCCTCGTAATTTACGTTAGACTTTAGGGTTTTGTGTGTGCAGTTATAATTAAGTGACCTCTTTGGGAGTTGAGAAACCCAAGTGGAGGAACACTTGTAATTCAGGTTTGAAGATTTTTATTTTGTGTGTATGTATTCTTGGGTTATGAATATACTCATTCATTTTTATAAGGGATAAGTGTGACAGTTCTATTTATACCTTAATATCTCAATTTTTGTCTATTACTTTTCTATCTTACCTCTATTTAATTACTCATATTTCTGGCACTCTTTCCACCACACATTTTCTCTCTTACACAATCATGTTTATCACTCCTACATTATTAATTTTATTATTCACTCTCTTCTACCATCCTTTTTATTATAATAATTTTATTATTCTCTTTCTATTCCCTATATCCTCTTAAATAATGGTATTTTTGCTAAAAATATTACATTTATTTACATATATATGATACTTTACTGCCGCTTTGATCTACCTTATTCAGGTAAATATTCCTTGTAAAAAAGGAAGGGAGGGATTAATGTGTTAATCAGTTAATCTCGATATAGCTCTCTCATGTCACATTAAATTTCTAAAACGAATTAATGTAACTCCCACAATTTTACAAAATGTATATTTTCTTTATATTTCATTATTTCATATCCAACATGATAATTAAGATTTTTTAGTTCTAAAATTGTGCCTTTAAATAGAAGGCATGTTGCATATATTTGATACCTAAAAAGTTCTTTCCAATTGTTTACTCATATCTACAATTCTTTCTTTTCTCTATTGAATATCTTTTGTTTGTTTGTTTCATAATGCATTAATATATATTTTGGGAAAAATTTATTACCGAAGTTAAATCATCTGTTCATATTACTCTATCAAAAAAAAAAAACATGTACTCTTATCACCTTGCATATATGGTATTGTTTGCATTTGCAATAGATAGAGAGATACAAACGGTGAAGTCAGAAAAAAAAATCAATAATTGTCACCAAATTTTAACTTTTAGTGAGCTCATTACTAAGGAAATTTCATTATTTCAATATTTAGCCTGAATTTTGCGACTATACAAATATACCCATTGATGATCTTACTGCGAGCACACCATAAACTCCAAAGTGCGTTAATAGGCTAAGCCAATCTTAAATTAACCTTAGTTATAGGATCATGTATGAACAGAAAATTAGGCTCATCGCTTTGGTTATCAATGCAAATTCATGAATTTGGACTTTTGTGAGATTGACAGATTCATCGTTATTGGAGAATTGTCCAAACCATTTGACGACTGAACCCTTGTACTCCCGGGGAAGGCAAATAGGCACAAAATATTCTTGGGATTATCAGTAGTACAAATGGGAGTCAAGCAAGGCCAAAGATGAAATCAACAGTCTCAAATCAACAAAATTCTTCAATCTAGCATGAGGGGGAAAAAAAGAAACAATGCAAGAAGGCTAACCATATGCACAAAATATTCTTGGGATTATCACTAGTGCAAATGTGAGTAAAGCATGTAAAGATGAAATCAATAGTCAATTCAATCAAATTCTTCAAGCTAGCATAAGAAGAAAAACGAAACAATGCAAGAAGACTAACCATATTCACAATCAAATCCATGGGAATCCAACACTAGAGAGCTCTCAAGGATTTCAAGTGTTTCTCTCAACTCACAATCAAGTGTTTTCACTCAATACCACTTAACAAAGGCCCTACCATAGATTTGTAAGTATTCTAAATTCCCTAACAAACTAAGCGCTAAGGTTCATGAATCAAGGGGTCTTTATTAAGTTGTTGTTGGAGAAGGTCTCATGAAATGGGGTGATGAAATAACAAATAACTCGCATGCACAATGAGTGCAATAGCATGCAATTAATACAACAAGCGCATACTTCTTGTAATTACAATCGACTTATATGGAATTTCTTATTTCAAGTTTTTCTTTTTCTTTTCTTGAGGCTTTTTTTTTTTCCTATTTTCTTCCTTCTTTATCTTCTTTCTTTTGCTTTTCTCTCTCTCTCTCTCTCTCTTTCTTTCTTTCTTTCTTTCTTTCTTTTCTTTTGCTCTTCCCTCTTCCTCTTTTAAACTATTTACATGGCATCCACACTATGTACATCAATACCTAGCAACATTTTCAAATATTTGACTTTGGGGTTTTGTGTATGCAGTTATAAGTGATCTCTTTGGGAGTTGAGAAACCAAAGAGGAGTAAACACTATTAATTCGGGTTTGAAGATTTTTCTTGTGTATGGACCACTCCGGTCCTTATTATAAATTCATTTTTAGAAGATTTTTTTAGCAGTAATAAATATAAGTCCACTTACATATATTATTAATGATTTTTTCTTTCAATTTTACCTTTATTTAATTCTTGTTAGAAAGAGAGAGAAAGAGAAGAGAGATGTGAGAATGATTTATAAATGTAGAGAGATAAAATTTTAATAAAGGTAAATTTAGAAAACTAAATCAATTTAGGGTATATTTAATGACTTAATTGAAAAAAATTAGAAGATGAAGAATTAGTTAAAATAGACTTATAATAACGACCAAAGTTGGTATATATTCTTGAGTTATGAATATATCACTTTGGTCTTGCGTATAAATTACATAATTCTCACATACCAAGAAAAAATAGTTAATTCAATAAATATGGACTAAAATAATTTTTTTTTTTCATTTTTGAACGAATATTTTTCACCTCTTTTTTTCTCTCTCTACCTTTAATAGAGGTAAGATTGTATCACTATTATTTATTACTCCAAAAGTTACTTATAATAAGGATAAAAAAAAATTCCTATACAGACTCATAATAGGACCAAAGTGGCGGCCATGTGTCAATCTCCATATATCTCTCATGTCACTTTAAATTTCTCAAACGAATGTAACTCCTACAATTCTACAAAACTTATCAGATCTTCTTTATATTCCGTTCCTTCATATTTAACATGATAATTAAGATTTTTCAGTTGTAAAGTTGTGACTTTAAATAAAGGGCATGTTCCATAAATTTGATATTTGAAAAGTTCTTCCCAATTCGGTACTCATATACTCCATTCTTTCTTACTCGATTGAATATCTTATGTTTTGTTTATTTCATAATACATTAATACTCTTTTGACCAAAAAATAATACATTAATACTCCTCCAGTTCTTAATATAAAACATATTTATCTAATTTGATTAAATTATGAAAGTTAGTTAAGTTAGTTAATGAGGTACATGAACTGTCTAAAACACCAGTCATATTCTTTAATTTTCTCATTCCCTCCCCTCCTTGATTATTGTTGAAGAAGCATCAATAGGGGTAAATTAATAAACGATTAACAAATATAAAAACTATGTCTTATATATAGTATCAAGATCAACTCCATAAATATATCTTATATTAAAGAGTGGGGAGTATATATTATGGAAATCTTTTTAGTACGGAAGTAAAACCATGTGTTCATATTACAATCGGAAAACAAAAAACAAAAAACAAGTTGTCACCAAATTTATGGTATTGTTTGAATTTGTAATATGATTGAGAGATACAAACGCTGAAGTCAGAATAAATAAATAAATAGTTGTCACCAAATTTTAATTTGAGAAAAAGATAAGAAAATACCACTTAAGATTTAAAATCCTAAATTAATGATTTCTTACTAAAATAAGTTATCAATTGTTATACGCTTGTAGTTAATACCTATATTTTTGAAGGTAACAAGACTACTGATTTGAGATTTTGAAATTCAAGTGGTATTTTCCTATCTTTTTTATTTTTAGTGAGAACATTACTAAGGAAATTTTTATTATTTGAATATTTAGCTTGAATTTTGCCACTATACAAATATGCCCATTAATGATCTTACAGCGAAGTTGGGACTTGAACGTTTTGAAATTGCAGCACATTATCAACTTCAAAGTCTCTGATTTGATACAACCTTAGTTGCTCGAGGTTAAATAACTATTCATCATAAATTAAAATACAATATAGTGTAAATAATTTGGGATCATTCTCTTATCTAGAATGTCAAAATGGGCCGACCTGGGCCAAAATTTATTTAAATTTCCAATTTCTAACCCCTTATTTCTAGCTCCTACATAATGGGGTTAGTTTTTTGCCCTAACCCTATTTAGCCCCCATATGATGGGGTTATGATAGGTTGGCCCGCGCGGGCCACCTTATTATTTTATATTTGTGCATCGCGTAGGAAAATACTTGTCGCATGAAATTACCTTTTCTACCCTTACTTTTAAATAAATTTAAAAAACCCCACCCCCACCACCCTACCACCACCAACACCACTCACGCCGATCCGGCCACCACCACCACCACCACTACCGGCGGCTGGCCACCACCACCACCGCCACGGTAGTAGGTGGTGGTGGTGGTGGGGTGGTGGCGGTCAAGCGGTGGTGGTGGCCTGTCGGCCACGGTGGTGGTGGTGGGGGAAATGGGGTGGGGTTTTAAATTTTTTTTAAAATTTATTTAAAAGTAAATAAATTAAGATAATTATACTTTTTAAATGTAAATAAATATACATTAAAATAATATATTCAAGTGACAACATTACATTGGTTACGCATAGATACGTCGACCTCGAGTATGGAATTATTATTACTAATTAATAAAAATATAAAAATGTATTTAATGTTTACAAATATTTTTTGGCCCGCGGCTAGCCCTAACCCTTAGGGTTATATAATTTTTGGGCCCATGCGGGGCTGTTTAACATGCGGGGCTTTATGGCCCCCGTGGGCTTTTTGGCCCTAGCTCGCGGAGCTAGGTCCTAACGAGCCGGGGTGGCCCGTTTTGACAGCTCTACTCTTATCAATGAGCCTTTTATTTTAAATTCCCTAGCTTGAACTAAGAGCTAAAAACATAGTTAAAAATGAGGTTTTGAAATTGGTTATTTCTAAATCAAAATTCATGAAAATAAAAGTATTTATACTATTTTTGGTATTTTTGGGATTGGAAATAATGAAGAAATGTTTAAATTGAAAATGAAGATATAAATTATAGATGCTATTGGTAATGAAAAAAAGTCATTATCCTTGCTTAAAAAGTATGAGAGTTAAAATTTCATCAAGTCTCAAAAACAACCTCAAGATAACACTTGAGTCCAATAGTCCCAATTAATAGTAGCTCCTACAAACCTAGCTAACTACTACCTCTTGATATATTGTTTAAAATCAGTTAATGTGAATATAGAGGCGATGAATTCTCTCTCCTCTGTGAGAGCCTCTCTTCCCGTGAGAGTATTTTTGGTTCCGTGTGAACCTTTCTGATCGGCGTCCTCGTGAAGTTGATCATCGTGGCCTCCCTTTCATCTCTTAATTTTGTTCTTATTTTCAATTTGTTCCTTCTTTGTGGATCGCAGTTTTGGTGGCAAGGGTAGGAGCATAAGTGTGTGTTAAGGTTCATTTGAAGGTATGGAGGAAAATCAATTCAAAGGTCCGTCCAGTGCTAAACTAGTTCTTAACCTTGGTTGAACTTTGGAGGCTCTCGGGAGTACCTTAGTAGGGAAGATCCTTACAAGTAAGAATTTGAATATTTCAACGGTAATTTATATGATCAAGAAAGGCTAGCAGGTAAATGAGGAGGTGGAGATTAATGAACTTGATCGCAATCAACTAGTTTTTTTGTTCAGATTCGCAAACTCTGACTCCTATGATAGAATCCTTAAAGACCGTCCATGGTCAATACAGGGCTTTATGCTTAATCTACAGGTTTGGGAAGACTTTATGGTTTTGAAGGATGTTAAATTCGACGATGCTCCTTTTTGGGTCCAATTTCATGGACTTCCCCTTGAGGCATTTGATGATGCAAACGCAATTACTCTCGGAAATGCAGTTGGTGAAACGATAATGTTTGAGAAACCTTTCATTGAGGGGAAGCTGGGAAGAGGTTTTTTGAGAGTTTGATCCTTCATTCGGCTTGAGGAACCTTTATCCACTGGTTTCTTGATTCCCTGTGGTCAGAAAGGACACGCTTGGGTTTCGGTAAAATATGAAAGGCTCCAGATTTTTTGTTACAGGTGTGGGTGGGTTGGCCATAATAGCAATGGGTGTAAGGATTGTACGTCTAACGGAAATGGTGACAATTCTGAGTTCAAGTTTGGTAAGTGGATAAGCACTTTGTCTGTGCGTACAATAGAGGAGGCAGTGGAAGTTCACAATAAGGACTGGGTTGAGGCTTCATTTCTCACGAAGAGAGCTCTGGCTAATGGTGATCGCCGGGAAGGTTCACCGGCCTTGAACAAGCCCCCTTTTGGTATATTTCCTGATAGTTGCATGATGAAGCAGTCTCGAGATAGCAAGGATTTGGCCTTGACGTGTCAGAATGGAGAGCGTGCTTCCCCAAATAGACAAGAGGTTGGTAAGAATCCTGTAGTGGGGCCTGCTCAAGGTCTGTTCCCAGCGGATAATGCGGCTTACAGCAGGTGTGCAAAAAAATTTTCCTTGATTCTCTGAACGAGGTGCTAGTCAGCGAGGTGGTGGAGGGGCTGTTGGCACAATATGAAGGGTGTGAAGGTGGAATATCACCTAGAGGGGGTGAATAGGTGATTATAAAAACTTTTTGCAAATTGCACATGAACACAGTTAAAATAGAGACAGATAGAGGAAATTGACATAGAGCAATTTATACTGGTTCGGTCTAACATTTCGACCTACATCCAGTCCACAAACACACCTTGGGTTTTTCACTAACTCTTCAAACACGAATACAATTACACACTCTGTAACTCAGGATAATCCTTTCACACTAGGACTCACTCCCCCTTACAAGATGTAATCATACACCCACACTTAAAGTTCCACAACCTTAAGATTTAAACAGAAACTGATATAAGTGTTTAACAACTCCTCATGAGTAGATAATAAATGAACAATGAAGAACAAGAAATATTCGAAGATATTAAATGAGTTTAATGAAGTAGTAAGTAGTAGTTGGGACAAAATGATTGCGCAGAGTTTCGGTAGTTGGCGGAATTGAATGTGGTGAGCTTTTATAGCGTCTGCCATTAATGCAGTTGTGAAGCTTTGTAAACTTGCCGTTGAGTCTCTTCGTAATTCCGTTAGGCACAGTTGATTTCTGTTGAACGTATTCGACCGTTGCTTCATTATATGCATTCATCGTTGTCTGTACTTGTGCAGAGAGTGGCTCAGAATAATAGCTGGAATAAGTATGACTCGAAGGAATGTTTTCGTCTGCCATGAACTTTAGTTTCGATTATTTCTCTGTTTCTGAGACGCATTTAATGCTACGACACGTATGATTGCTTTTCACCAATCTTAATTTAAACAGGCTTAATCAACTGAAACTCATTCAAAAAGATAATTAAATATGATTCAGATAAGATTGGGTATGATTAAGAAAGAATGAATAATAACCCGGAAATTTCGAGAATCGATTACCGATACTGGAAAGTGATAAAAATACTAAGAACAAATTCTTGAGAATTCCTCATATCATTCTCGAGTATCCCTTAAAGAAAGGCTTCACAAAAGTCATCTCTCAATAATACTCGAGAGTCAGTTAATAAATACTTGAGAATGATATGATCAAAGAGCGTTCTTTAACACGATAATTTAAAACATACTCGAGAATTCATTATCCATTCTCGAGAACCATACTCGAGAATCTAAATAGCAATACTTGAGAATAATATGATCAAAGAGTATTTAACATTTCAAACTAAGCATTCTCGAGAATTGCCTTACCTATTCTCGAGTACCATACTCGAGAATCACTTACACATTCTCGAGAATTGTTCTGATCAAGAAGAGGAATATATTCATAGAGCAAGATATATATACTCGAGAATTAAAAACTCATTCTCGAGAATCATATCAGAGAATGCTTGCGATAGTGGATTTGTCAAAGCTTACTCGAGAATACTTTACTCATTCTCGAGAATTGTTACCTGAAACACTAAGGCAGAGAGATTAGATCAATGATTCTCAAGTATCACTTCATAATACTTGAGAACTGCTTACCCATTCTCGAGAATTCTTTCAATATACTCGAGAATCAATTACACATGGAGATGCAAGTGAGTTAATTCTGATTCAAAGACTTAAAATCTTTAAAGCCTTGTTATCATCAAAACATTAGGAGCTAACAGGGTGCAGCCCTCTAAAGCGATATGGCCAGCAGGGTAGTCCAATCCTGGTAGAGGAGGTAAGCCCACTTTCTAATGAGGCCCAATTGTATAATGTCAAATTCCCTGCTGATGAGGAGCCCATTCCGTCTAACCTCATTCTTTCCTCTGGGCTTTCTCCTATTTCTACAATGTCTTTATCAATGAACAAAATATGTATCAAACGTCCATATGATGATGAATCTGGCCCGAGCTCTGCTAAAAGGACTAGGAAGCTTTCCTTTGATGACCCTGTGATTAGTCAACCTCCGTGTATTATCAAGGCTTAAGTGACAAGAGGCAGACGCAGGAGCTTCAGAGCCCTTAAGACTCTTATTCATAGTAATACTATCGAGACGTCTAATATCAATCCTAGTAGCTCTCCATTTGTGGGGGAAATCAATTTCCCAGAGGATTGGATTTCGCCAAGGCAGGGTAGAGATGATGCTCAAGCTAAGTCTACATCTCACAATACCGGTGGTTGGGTTCATCCCGCCACCAGTGTGCCATAAATATCCTAGCTTGGAACAGTCAAGATCTTGGGGCTGCCTTGACAGTTAGGAACCTTAAGGAACTATGTTTCTGCAAAAAGCCCCACGTGGTGTTCCTCGTGGAGACGAAGTAAAAGGCTAGAGTGGTAAGAAAGATTAGAAGATGTTGTGGTTTTAGCAAGGAATGGAGGTGGATCCAGTTGGCCATAGTGGTGGACTTGCAATCTGGTGGTTAAGCTGCTTGAAGGTAAATATGTTGAGATCCGTACACGCAGCGGAATTAAAAAATTTTACGAATCCCATCCAAGGATCCATCAACGGTGGTTAAATCAAGGTTCGTTAGAAACAATACCTATGCGAAATTCGTAAGCGTCCTACGTTCGATTTGATCTGGTGGGCTACCTACTCGATCAACAGGAGCAGACTCTATGAATCTCCTCCCTCTACCGGTATCCACACGAACACCCTCCAACACCGACGGCAGCGTGCTAGCGCCTTCAATATTTTTCACGTGTCTCGCTTTTTTTCTCTCTAAGGTTTCCCACGGCTTTTCTAATTTATCCGTCGTCTTAATACGACTAGATCAATATCTATTATAGAGTTTCTAAAACCCTAATAAGCCGTATTAAAATATTCAAAATTAATCCAATTAATCTTGAAATTCGAATTTGAATTAAAATGATATATTAATTAAATCTATCAAATAGATCGAATCTAATATATTTATTTAATCCTAATTATAAGCCTACAGATTTAATTTATCTTTATAAATTAAATATGAGATATGATATCTTTTATTTAATTAAATATGAAATACTATATCTCAATTTAATTAAATCTAAGATAATATATCTTTATTCGAAAATTAAATCTAAGATACAATATCTCAATTTATTATAGTTATTTAATTTATCAAATAAATTAAATACTATATATATAATAATATTATTATCTATAAATAATATCATTATAAATTTTAAATTTAATAATATATATATATATATATTAATCCCAGATTAAATACAGTATTCATTAAATCTTAGACATATCTAAGATTCAATGAATCTGGACACTTTTACTCGTGTTGGGCTATTCTTGTGTGCGATCCTGCAGGCCCACATGAGATTGGCAATGGGCCAATACTGTACCAGCCTACAAATCGCAAGCGGCCTCTAACAAGACATTGTGACTACCCAATATTCATATGGGGATCGATGATATAATACAACCTATCGTCCAACCATGTCACGTCTCTTTTGTCACGCGATAATTTGGTCAAGGATGAGGCATGGATAATGTCAACTTCTTGTTCTTGACCATTACTTTCCCGATTCTTGAGTAGTCTAACAATTGAAATGGAAACTCATTTCCATCGTATTATGGCCATACATTTCTCAGACTCACTCATCGAGGGGCTCAGTATTATCTCTCTACAAATGTGAGGGACAAATTCCATCTTGACCATTCACATTCCTCTGCATGAAAACCACTTATCCTGATCCAAGCCTTTATCATCACCCGGTCAAAGGTGGCTTTTGACTAGGTCAAAGAGCAACGACTCATCATGTAGGAATCCATGATGATCTCAGGTCAAAGGGCGTTGTGACGTGGTTATACATGAGAAAAACTTATGACTTAATCCATGCAGCTTTCTCATAGTGGGTTGGTCCAGCACCTTGTACTCTTACTAATGCCTATGACTTTGATTTGTATCTCCATACCTCATCAAAGTCATACTGGTCTTATTTCATCTTCGCTCCCGCGTAGATGACCGACCAGGGACATTTAGGATAATCTATAAGATATATCCAAGGATACAATTATCATTATAAACATGCAAACGAAATGATAACTAAATGGAGATGACTTGCCCCTAGGGCATAATTTCCAACAAAATATTATATCCTCCTCTCCTAATTTTATTCACACCTCTATTGAATCAAGTGAGATGGATACACCGCGTTATATTTCTTTTATCTATGGCCCTCCAATTGAAAAGGACCGTAATCTGTGCTGCCAAGAAACTCGGAGATGGGGCCGAAACATCAGCGAGCCTTGGTTATGTATTAGAGATTTCAATGACTTATTATCGCAAGATGAGAAGAGTGGGGGATCAGCCACGTGCATGGCGCAAAATATTGAATTTCAAATGCTTTATTGCTGACTGTGGGTTGGATGATTTCGGCTTCAATGGATATCAATTCACTTGGTGCAATAACAGGGATGAACTTGACACAATCAGAGAACGTATTGACAGGGCGCTGGGCAATTTCCAACTCAGGGAATTGTTCTCAAATCTCCAAGTATTTCATATCGATCCTATGGGTTCAGATCACTACTTACTGTTTCTTTAATGTCACATGGATCAACCACGAAGGAAGAGGATATTTCGATTTGAAGTAGCATGGCTATCCATGACAATTTTACACGTGTGGTTCATGATAGCTAGGGGAAGTTTGTTGGGGATGACCAACCTACTCTTGCCGGCTTTCTCTGGCGATTGAATAGATACAAAATGGATTTATTAAGGTGGGGCCAGCGAGTTTCCTAATTCGGCTAGAATAATTGAATAGCTAAAATCCGAGTTGGCTAGCCTTTCTCAAGGTGTTCGTAATCTAGACTCTACTCGTGCCATTGCTGATATCAAGTCATCACTAGATAGACTCTTTGACCGGGAAGAGCAATTTTGGTGGCAACGGTATCGAATTAATTGGTTAGAGGTAGGAGATAAGAACTCAAGGTTTTTCCATCTATCTACTATCAAGAGAAGAATAAGGAATAGTATTCTTAGCATCAAAGATGATTCAGGAAATTGGCTCTTGGAAAAAGAGGCTATTGCGCTCAACATTACACAATTTTTCCAGGAACTATTCACCTCTGCTTTAGATGCAAATGATATGGAATCTGGCTTGGAATTTATTGATGCTAAGGTATCGTTTGATATGAATTTACAGCTTGGACACCCAATTTCAAAGGCAGAGATTAAGGTTGCTGCTTTCAGCCTAGGGAAAGTGAAAGCTCCTGGTCCAGATGGGTTTTCTAGCATGTTTTATCATTCTACTTGGTCAGAGGTAGGGGATTCTGTGTGTATGATGGTACAGGATTTTTTTGCTGGTAACTCTTCGATGGATGCTCTCAATGAAACGAACCTTACTTTGATCCCAAAGGTGGAAAAAACGAAACATGTCTCTCAGTTTCGACCTATTGGTCTATGCAACTTTGCCTATAAGATAATTTCGAAGATATTAGCCAATAGGATGAGACCTCTTCTTGATTGTTGTGTTTCTCAGAACCAAGGAGCATTTGTACTTGGTCGTTGTATTCAAGACAACATTATTATAGCTCATGCGGTCTATCATTATCTTAGAAGAAAGAAGACGGGGGATAAGCATGAAATTGCTCTCAAAATGGATATGAGCAAAGCTTATGACAGAGTATAATGGAATTTTTTGGAAAAGGTTTTGTTACGCTTCGTCTTTTGTGTTGAGTGGGTGGCGTTGGTTATGGAATATGTCAGATCTGTCAAGCTGAATATTTGTTTATCTGGTGAATGTGTAAGCTCCTTTCGCCCAAGTAGGGGCCTGAGGCAAGGTGATCCGCTTTCGCCATACTTAATCATTCTTGTAGTTGAAGTGCTTTCCTTAATGATTAATAAAAGCCATGAATCACAGCGGATTAAGGGAATCAAACTAAGCCAGAGCTGTCCTATGCTAACTCATAGCTTCTTAGCGAACAATGCCCTCCTCTATATGAATGCGAGCCAAGCAAATTGTGAATCTTTATCACATATTCTGCAAAGGTATTATAATGCTTCAAGCCAAATTATCAATCTAGAGAAATCAAGCATTTTCTTTTCGTGTAATACTCCGAATTCAGTCAAGTCTTTGGTGGGATCAATTCTTGGTATCTCATCCTCTGAGGACCAGGGGAGATATTTGGGTATCCCAAGTGTTTGGGGTAAGACTAAGAATTAGGCTTTGGCCTATATCCAGGAACGTGTTATTAATAAAGTGCAAGGATGGGGGCACTCTTTTCTCTCCTTCGCAGGGAGGGAAGTAATGATCAAAGCAGTTGTGCAAGCAATTCCGATTTACCCAATGCACTGTTTTAAATTCCCTATTCATACATGTAAGGAGTTGAACATGATCATAGCCAATTTTTTGTGGGATGGCACCGCTTTTGGAACTCGCCTACATTGGAAGGCTTGGAATACTCTTACGGTTGATAAAGGCCATGGGGGCATGGGATTTCGAGACTTGATGATCATGAATGACGCTTTGTTGGCAAAAACGACATGGAGACTATTGGTGAGACCTAATGACTTGTGGGCACGAGTGCTCAAAAGCGTTTATTTCCCTAACGGTGAGTTTATGGATGCCAAGAAAGGGCATAGGGCATCTTGGTGTTGGTCGAGCCTCATTGATGGAAGGGAATTTATGAAGAGTGATCTAAAATGGGATGTGGGGTAGGGGTCTCAAATTAGGATTTGGGAGGATAAGTGGGTACTGGATGTGGAATTTCCAGCCAAACCGGTAGCCCCTCAAAATTATTTTGTCAACAATGGGAGGGTCTGTGATCTCATTGTAAATAAGAGTTGGGTTCTCTCTCCTATAGTTCAATACCTCTCGGCTGATGTTATACAGGCTATCTTCAAAATCCCCATTTATTGTAATGGATTGGAGGACAAACTTTTCTGGACCTATGCTAAAAATGGTGCATATCTAGTTAAGTTGGGTTATCTTAGGGAAAAAGAGAAGAGGCTGGTATGTGATGCTAGAGCAGGATCCTCTATTATTATCCCCTCCACTGCTTGGAGGAAGTGTGGAAAATCAAGACAATCCCTAGAGTTCAACAATTCATTTGGCGCATCCTTCATAATGCAATTGCCACCAATGCTTCATTACGCCATCGTCACCGCTCCAATATGAGTTTATGTCAGATCTGTGAAGAAGATGAGGAAAATCTGGAGCATTTATTCTTTAATTTTCCTTGGACACGTTGTATTTGGTTTGGTAGCTCACTTGGTGCCAAGCTTGCTACTTCAGGTGTGAACAATTTTAAATCCTGGTGGATTTCGGTTGCAGGTATGTCCAATCTGAATTCCCAAGACTTGTCTTTAATATGATAGATCCTTTGGTTTATTTGGAAACATAGGAATGGGAAAATTTTCAACCACATTGAGCCAGACCCCGTGACTGTGATTAATTTGGCTAGGCAAAGCAATTGGGGTTTTTGGGTATCTTGGGATAAATCACATTTAGCGTCTTCCTCAGTGAGTAATGTTAATGACCGAGACATCTATTGGTTGCCTCTTGAAGATGGTTTTCTGAAGTTTAATTGCAATGGTGCATTTCATGCTGAGGTAAAAGCTGCAGCCATCAGTGTAGTGTGTCGTTATCACTATGGCCACTTCAAGTAGGGATATATTGATAAAGTAAAATCAATTTCTTTTTTTTATGACCGAGGCTTTAGGGTTTAGCTTTGAGAAAAGCCTTACTGTTAGCCTTGGATTTAGGTAATGATAAGGTCCTGTTTGAAACTGATAATATTTCATTGCTGACATGTGTTGAAGCAAAGTCTCCTGATAATTTGGAGGACTGGAGTTGTATAAATATTGTGCATGACATTGCTTGTCTTCTTTCTAACAAGGTTGGGTTCTCTATGTGTTTTACCCCAAGACGAGGGAATCGTGTCGCTAACTACCTTGCAGCATATGCTTACAAAGAGGTGTACCCAATTGGGTGGGTTTTCCAACCATCACCTCGCTTTAATTTCACTAACCTTGGATCAGAGGGAGGCTGATTTATTGTCTGATGATGTTTCTTGCCCAATCCTGCATTGAGGGCGGCTGATTTCTGTTATTTGTGTTTTTGTTATCTCTTTTGCTAGCGTTGTATTTGCCAATTTATGTATTTTGTTCTCAGGTTGGTTTATCTGTTTGTATTGGTTATGTTATAGTGGTAATATATGCCTTTTCTGAAGGGGGAAAACCACTTAATATGTAATTAAAATTGGAATGATGCACATTGTTCTTCTCAATTAGAACGTTTTAACGAACCATTCAAGAACTAAAATCAACTATAATTACCAATCATAAACATAACAACAAACATAATTTCATCAAGCACATTAAAAGACATATATAAATTTGAAAATCAAAATACATTATCCAATTAATGATCAATGCACATGAATAATATAACTGCAATGCAATCCAAGTCCCACAACTACAATGATAAATCTAAACAAGAAAATCAAATACATAGTCTAAGCATAAGATTAAATTAAACAACTCCCATGTTGAAGCACAAATGCTCAAGCACAAATCTTTATTACCAAGCAAGCAATTAGGTACACATAGCCATTAAAGCATCCATCACAATTTGTAGAATCAAACCAGTCATGGACACAAGCTTACCGGAATCTGAAATTATCTTGCCGAAAAATTCAAAGCCTCACCAGAAAACTCAGAAAGAACAAATGGTGCTCTAAGCTCTTCAAATTAACTCTGAGCTCTGGAACTTGCGACACTATGTCTTTGAAAAGTGCCAACGAACTAAGAGGGGGAGTCTGAAGGTGCTGGTGGTGTATGAAGCTTTAGTGATGGTCTGAGAAAGGCCGGAGACGGTGGGAACAGAGAAGGATTGATGGTTGTGGTGGTGTTGAAGTCAATGGTGAAGGCAAGATTAACCATGGTGCTTTGCTTCTTCGATTTCCTCTTCCTCTGTCTCCCCCAAAGTTTCGTCTCCTCTGCTCCTTTGAGTCTCAGATCACCGGCGATGATACAGATGTGGGTGACGATGAAGGTGGAGCAAAGGTATTGGAAGGCAAAGGTGAATGGTGGATGCGATGAAGATGATGGTAGTGGGGAAAAGGTGAATGGTGATGGAGATCCAGCTTGATTTGTGGCTGCTCCCGCCTGGATGTAATTGCGAAACTCCTGAAAATCTGACCTATTTTCGGGGGCCAAAACACTGCAGTTTTTGTGAGGTCTCAATTGGCTTTTTAGAAATTCGTGTACTAAAATCTCCTTTATGAAATTCAAGCCCCAAACTGCTATTTTCAAATGTAATCCAATTTTTCAAACAACTATCGTGCAAGATTAAGTACAAGGTATCATCAAAAGTCCAAGAAATTATTTATGTGAATAATTAACAAATTATGACTATTTTACCCCTAATTCAATACAAATATTCCTAACTCAAATTAGTGTCTAATCATATAATAATGTCTTAGGAAATGCATTAAAAATCTCAAATTAATCATGAAAAATCATATAAAATTATGGTTCAATTAGTGCGTTAATGGGAGAAGTTAAACTTAAATTAAACTGAGTTATAGGATGAAAAGAAAATTAGCTAACTAAAGAAAGTTTCGGGCTAAAATCTTTTAAGATAATCGCCCACTACTCCGTAAGAGGAATATTCATCATGATAGCTTCTCTTGGTGAGCCAGAGAAATGGCACAATGGTTAACTTCTCTTAACATGAGATCAAATGTAACAATCCAATCACATATTAATTAGGGTTAAGTATCATTTTTGCCTCGGAAGTATACACCGAGAACCAATTTTGCCCTGGAAGTTTCTTCAAGAGCAATGTTGCCCGGAAGTATAAAAACGTAGCAATGTTGCCCCTTCGTTAGGGTTCCGTTAACAGCCCTAACGGTCAACGTTAGTTGACTCCGTTATGCTGACGTGGATTGTCTACGTGGCATCTTTGTCACTTTTTTTTATGGGTTAAGTAGCAATTTTGCCCCGAAAGTATATGCCTAGGAGCAATGTTGCCCTGGAAGTTTATTTTTGGCTCAATGTTGTCCCGGAAGTTTAAAAACGTAGCAATGTTGCCCCTTCATTAACAGCCCTAACGGTCAAACGTTGGTTACCCCACAATGGATTGTGCCATTACGAGTGTGTCTATAAATTTCTTCCTCTCCTCCTTTTTTATTTGCAATTTTCCTTGTTCTGCGGGAAAATTTTGTGAAGAATTCTAAGTGATTTAAATAATTAATTGTATTTGACACATTTTTTAAGTTTTATTCTTTCAGTCATCTCTTTTTACATTGCACTAGAGGTTCGTTAGTCGTTCGCGTAGATAATTTCGCAAGCGAGTGATTATTGTTTGGAAAAATTCGTTTGAATTGCATGTGACGTACTCGTTTTATCTTCTGTTCAGACAAATTCGTTCTTACTTTTTTGTTTGATTTGTTCGAAACATTTTTTCTTGACAAATTCCGCAGGCGAGTGATTATTGTTTGAATGGGGAATGCCTGCAATGGAGGATGCTATGGGAAAGAAGGAGTAAGCTATGTTTACTTTTTAAAAAATAAAAAAATTAAAATTAATTGCCACTCCTACTCCCTCATGTTATAATTATAATTACAAGACCGGGTTTACTTTTTTTTTTGGAGAAATTAAGAGAACTAAATAAGTTACTTAATCATAGTACCTCCAGTCCTAATTATAAGACCAGGTTAACGTTTGACTGTTAGGGCTGTTAATAGAGTGGCAACATTGCTACGTTTTTAGACTTCCGAGGCAACATTGAACCAAAAGTAAACTTCCAAGGCAACATTGCTCCTGGGCATATACTTCTGGGGCAAAATTGCTACTTAACCCATAAAAAAAAGTGACAAGGATGCCACGTAGACAATCCACGTCAGCATAACGGAGTCAACTAACGTTGACCGTTAGGGCTATTAACGGAACCCTAATGGAAGGGCAACATTGCTCCTGAAGAAACTTCCAGGGCAAAATTGATACTTAACCCTATTAATTAATAGGTTGTGAATTTGTCTGTTGAAAGAAGTATCCTGAGTTAGATCAATGTTGATGAGTAGCAATGTTTTTTTAGAGTCATTGAAGATTATTATTTTAGAGGATGAGCTTTAAAGCAACAGTAAAAGTTGGTCATAATTTTAAATCTTGGAAACAATAGTCTATCTCCTTGTAGGATAAGGCTGTGTATATTTAACCGATCGAAATAGCAGTTCAAGGGTTAATAGGTCAGATTGGGGGTTAACTTGGGGTCAGATCGACCATATTAAAATAATGGAATTTAATTCACACTTCACAGTAATAGCATTTAATGTATTATGTTTTATTTCATTAGTGCTTTTATATTTCATGAAAATCAATTGGTTAAATCTTGAATAGTATTTTATTCTAAGCATAGTTTTATAATTTAATTAATTATTAATTATTGAAAACAATCAGTCTTAAATGAATTAAATTTATTTATCTGCTCCTTAGTAAGGAGAGCCAAAAGCTCCCCTCTCTCTTCCCCACGTTTTGGTTCCTTCCAAATTGGTTTTTTTTTAGGGGAGCTTATTTTTCTAACCAATTTACCCGTCAGTATTTCTGAGCAGCATCGCTGGCGAGAACGACGAGGTGGCAACATATTCGTCGGTTTGGCGGAAGTCACTGACGGCGGCAAGGTTTGAGGATTCAGCAAGGAGTCCTTGCCATCGCCATATCTATCAAAGGGTCCAATAGTTCCGGGAAAGCTGCAAGAGTTTCTTTGTGGGGAGGGATCTGACTGTTTCAGAGGAAGCACTTGAAGTATGGTTCATCCATCATTGATTCATTGCAGTAAATAATATTTTTCCTGTGTACATATGAAGAGTGACGGTGGGGGTTGAAACGAGAGACAAAGTGGTGGTTGAAAGGAGTGAACTATGGAGTGGGAGTGGGAGTGTGATGGAGAGAAGGATTTTTTTTTTTTTTTTTTTTAATCTTTTAATTTGATGGGAGAGGGGATTGTTAATTTGATTTTAAAAATATATTTATTACTTAATTAGAAATAAAAATATAATTATATCAATTTTTTTATAGACTAACATTAAGGATAAAATGGTAAACTACTTATTAACATGCCTTCCCTCGCCCGAATCGCCTGTTAAACCAAATAGATGAGATCATTAAAAATACCTCTCTTTCCCTTTCCTCTGACCAACCCAAACAAAAGACAACATTTGAAGGGCAACTTCATCTCCATCTCTAATCTCATCTCCGTCTTCTTCCAACCTCAGTTTCAGCAACCTCACCTCCAATCATCATCAACCTCTTCTCCATCCCGCCTTCTTTAAAACTAGCAACCTTCACCAACCTGCCCCTTTCGACGTTGCTCTATGTCTCCATCTCTCTTTCTTCTTCTCCCATAGTGACCAGATCCTCCATCTATGGTTTCATTTTTTGCTCATGAAAGCCTTTTTTTATCATTTTTTGCTCATGAAAGCCTTTTAAAAGACAAACAAACACACAAACCGGTAAACCGCACAACCCAATGGCTTACCACGGTTTTTAACAATTCACTGTGGTCTATACCGGTTTCCTCTAGTTGAGATCGTTTCCTGGTTCACCGATTTCCAGATTGAATTGTCCGGCGCAGTCTGGTTTTTTGTACACTAGCTTGATGGATTTCTACTTTCTACCTTAAAAGTAAATGACACCTTCATTATATTGTTACAATTTCAACATTTTACAAAAAGTATTTAAGCTTTACAAAAACTGAAAACCATATGCTGACATCATTTACAGCACCAAAAAGTTCAGCTTAACGTTAGAAACTTTAGTTAATCAGAAATTAACTTTAAACCAAGATTCAAAAACCAAAAAACTAATAAGAAACCTTAACTATTTGTGACAACAGCTACATCAATATCAATTTTCCACCTCTTTCTTAACAAAATTAAGGAATGGGCTCAAACCAATTGTCAAGGCTGATGATGCATGTGAACATTGCAGCTTTCAGAATTTCATACACCTGCATTAAAACCATGAAGGGCAAGGTTTTAATCTCTGACTTAATGGAAATAGGGGAAAAATAGAAGGGGGAATTGTTATAAGGTCCAAAAATGAAGGAATTTAATTACCCAATAGTCCTATAACAATTGAGAAGCATGCAACAACAAGTTTTAGTATAAGAAATCACAATAGTTTTATGGTGCTCACTTATCATTGAGACTTTTTTTTTTGTTAAACCCTTCCTTAGGACCTAATAGGAATCTCCCAAAATAGAAACACCAACATACAAAATTGCTTTCCCTACTCTATCTCATTACTTTATTTTCATATTTTTTTAATCCTTCTCTGTTCATCTGATTCTGACTACTGTTTTTTTATTTGGGCACTGAAATTCACCTTTAAGTTTTCGTTACATTTTGACATCTGAATCATGATTCAGGTTATTAAATATATAGATCATTCAAGCTTTTTGTAATATGTCGAAATTTGACGGCTCAGTTATTTATAAAGTATTGCTTAAGTTATTCAAATTTGATTGAGGCCAGAGTGACCATGAGAAAACAGACCAAATTCTCATACAAAGTTCCCAAGGAATCGGCGTGATCAGAAAACTAGAGGAATGATGAAGAGCAAATAAGTTGACCTGAGAGAAGAAAATACCTCATTTGCCCCAATTCTTATGATCTTCGCTTCAAAGTCAGGTGCACCAAGTTTAGATTCACGCAGAAATTCGAAAGCAGCAGAAGATGAAAATGGTTCTACAGACAAATCATCTCCCACCATGAAAGTTGTTCCCTGCTTAACATAACAAGCATACTTACATTCTGCAGCCTCACCTAACTTATAATAAATTGATAACATCTGGTTTTTCACTTTACGAGAGGCAATCATAGGATCGAGTAGCTTGTTCTTCAGATCAGATTTGAAATATCTCGTTGAATCAATATGAGCCAAGCTTTTATACAAGTTGTCCATGCAGCCCAAATCAGCATTGCCTTGAGCAAGACGTTCAACTACACCTAGTGGTATAGTCAGGAAACTTAGAACCTGATCCTTGAGCCCCTCTTCTGTTTCAGCAAATAAAACTTTTTTCTTTGATTTTGATATCATTACCTTCAACTTCATCTTCCAACCCTAGTGATTTTCTTCCAAATTAACTCAATCGATATTCTCTCTAATAATAACGAAGTAGGAAAGGGAGGAGTGAATTAAGAAAGATAATTAGATTGTTTTGAAAAAAGAAACATAACTTATTAACCTACTTAACTAATTAGCATCCTTAATATACTCAAATTAATTACTTAAGTCTTACGTTAAGTACCAGAAGAGTATTAAGTTATAATATGCTCACCTATTTCTAAGTGATGCTAACAGCCAATCTCATAAATTTAATCAACATCCTTTATGGATATAGTAAATGCAACCTTACCCCACAATCGGAGAGGCTGTTTCTAGAATTTAAGCATGTGACCCTCCAAGTTACATGATGTTAGATATGATTAGTTTTAATGACGTCTAATATAGAAGGCATTATTAAGAGCAAAAAAGTTTACATAATATATTTATCTCCTACATTGACTAACTACTATGTTTAATGTAGATTAGTCCAAGTTGAATCATGGAGAATAATCAAGAAGGAGATAAGGGATTAAAGAAAGAAGAACTTGCAGAGGTTGTCAAGGAAGCAAGATGTTATCAATGGATTTTGGTGATAACCAAGAAGAAGAGAAGAGACTAAAGAAAGAAGAACTTGCACTATATGTTCTTATATGTGATACTAGAAGTCTCTATGATCAAACAGAGGATGGAATGAAACTTCATCATATTTGAGCTACAGTGGAGTATATATGAATAGTGCTGATACGGAAAGTCGACACATTAAATTCTGGAACAAGTTCAGCATAGGCTCGACTTTCTAGATATTGAAGAAGGTATAACTTGCAGAGAATGATGAGTCCAAGTTAAATGATGAAGAATGATTAAGTTGGGAGATGGAAAAAGGAAGAACTTGCTGAATGGAATGAAAATATTATTATTCAAGTTTCTAGATTGACACTAGAAGTATCCAAGAACGTATGGAAATTGGAATGACTCAATTTAGAATTAAAACAAGCAAATATGAGGTTCAAGATGAGGAAACTCGAGTCATTAAGTTTAAACTCGAGTTTACTACCATGCTGCAGTAATTGGCCTCTCTGATATGAGGAAACTCGAGTTAAGGACTCCAAACTCGAGTCATCCATCATAAACTCGAGTCAATAAGGGTCTTCAGCATCTTTGGCGTCTCCGGACTAGGAAAACTCAAGTTTCCAAGTACAAACTCGAGTTTGCAGCGCTGATCAGCACATCTGTTCTACTTTGTTTCACGTTTCACCCGAGCAAGGTCTGGTAATTTGAAGATATCTCCCAAACCAGAAATCGGATTGAGGTTAAACCAATTTTGTATGAAACTAGACTCCCAATGCATCATTTGGATATAAAATTCAAGCCCAAAGGAGTTCAGATCAAGGATATATAAATTATTGAAGTTGACAGTGAAATCAACACCACACAGCAAACCAAGCTTCAATGTTTTGAGTGTATCTCACAAACTACAAATCCGATTGAGCTGAAATCAGTGGCATATGAAAGTAGACTCAAAGGACTTTCCATTAATATTTGAACGGACCAAAATAGAGTTCAGACCAGGGAGATATGGCCTTCTAAAGTTGATAGTCAGTTCAAGAAGTTGCAAAATAGCTCAACAAAGTCCAAACTCTAAGTCAGAGAGCAACCAAGGGCAGAACAACATGCAAACTCGAGTTTGTCAGTATCAAACTCGAGTTTACGGAAGGCAGAGAGCAAATGTTATTTTTGGAAAGAACCAAACTCGAGTCTATTAGTGAGAAACTCGAGTTTCGATCAGACAGAGAGGAATCTGGAGTAATGCAACAACCTCCGATGATTACCCAAATGACTTATACTACTTCCGAACATTATTTATATCATTTGTGTACAAGTTTCAGGTGATTAAACGAAGGATTAGATGCAAATCGTCAAAGTGTCAGATTTGTGTTAGAAATATTGAATGCACTGCAGAAGCCCTAACAGCTACTTCCAAGGGATTTCAAATGGTCATATTCTTAATTGGAAGAATTTCTCAACGGTCATAAATTGAAACTACCTATAAAAGAAGACAGATTCAAGACAGAAGAAGCAAGACACAAGCCTACATTTTCAAAATGCTCATACTCTGATCTTCATATTATTTACTCTCTGTTTTCAATGTTTACATAGTTTATCATAGAGAGTGATGATTTGTATTGTACTTCAATGTTTATTCATTCACTTCTGAGAGAAAAGATTTATTGTAAACATCATACCATACTATCTTAGAGTTACTCAAGATTAGGTGATCTTGAGTGGGAAACCTATTGTATTGATTACAGCTTGTAAGGGGAGTGAATCCTAGTGAGAGGATTACTTTGAAAGACGAGTGTGTAATCAAGTGAGTGTATTGATTACGGTTTGTAAGGGGAGTGAATCCTAGTGAGAGGATTACTTCGAAAGTACGAACGTGTAATCAAGTTGAAAGAAGATAGTGGATTGAAAATCTCAAATGGAGCTTGGGACTTTGGACGTAGGTCAAGGATTGGGCCGAACCAAGATAAATCAGGTTTGCATATTCTCTTCCCTTATCTCTTATATTTCCAGCATATATATTTGAATGACTGATTATCGCTTTATAAATTATTTCTGTCATTCAAACTACTTTCAGTAAGTTGCGAAAAGATTTTCAAAGTAACTAAAGTTTTATCAAACACCCAATTCACCCCCCTTTTGGGTGATAGCCAGGTCTTTCACATGACAACAACCTTACCGTTGTGTAAAGGCTCACCCTTTAAATCAACATCTTTAATCTACACAAATTAGTTAATTAGTCTTTTTTTTTGAAGTAATTAGTTAATTAGATTACCAGAAGAGTAATATGCTCACCTCCTGAGTGACGCTAACTGTCAATCTCTTGGTAAGACGGTCAAATCCGAAATTTCTTAGCATCCACAAGGTTGTAATGACTTCATTGGGCCTCACCCTTAAATCATCACAGACAATGTAACAAGTCATTATCAGAGTAATGACGACCAACAATTTTGTAATAATCATCCATAGGGCTTCTCAGATTCGGTAACATTTCTTTATCCCCATTTGCAGAAAAATAATAAGGGTTTAGTTTTTGTACACTTTGAAGTAGCGAGGTTATACATTGGAATCTGCAACGTTGTACAGTAGAATCCTCACTTACAATTATTGAAACAGTTGCGTAGGGCAATGTTAAGAAGCTTAGTAGATAGAACATAAACAAAATCCTTTTCCTGCTTCAGCATACAGTACTTCGTTTTTATTGTTGCCAACGACAAGAGTCAAGGAGATCTGATTCTGATTTGTAGATATAATCATGATGTTCTTCAACAAACAAGTTTGATCTTTCTGTAGAATACTAATCCGTGATGCAATATCCAATAAATGGGACCGGAGATTAATTTGTTTACAACTTTGATCTCTTCAAATTAGTATTCTCCCTCCAGTTCTTAATATATATAAGACATATTTATCTAAAACACTCTACTTAATTATCTTCCTTAATCCCCTCCCTCCTCCTTCTTGATTATTATTAAAGGAGTTGAAGGAGTATCAATAGAGGAAAATTATGAATGGATTGACAAATATAAAAACTGTCTTATATTTAGGACCAAGATCAACTCTCCAAATATATCTTACATTAAAAATACAGAGGTGGGTTCATGCCTCTTCGTTGTTGTTAGATTTTAGGGTTTTGTGTTTTCGGTTATAAATAAGTGATATCTTTTGGACGTGAGAAACCCAAGTGGAGGATACAATTTCATTCTGTTTGAAGAATTGTTTTTATCTGTTATTCATATTGATTAACCTAATATATTTGGGTGGACGTCCACATATCTTCCATATCATTTGAAATTTCCCAAAGGAATGTAAATTTAATTTATCAAATTCTTATATTATTACTGCCCCATTCGCATTTATCTTCATTAGTTGAGTTATAAAGCTGTTCCTACAAATAAAGGAGCATGTAAATCATTCTTCTTTCAAGAAAAACAAAAAACAAATCTCACTCTCATAACACACACACAACCAATGTTAGTCACAAATTATTGAGTCGTCAGTAAAAAATAATATAATACTCCTTCTGATTTTTTTATAAGGAACAAATACTAAAATCAAGCGATTTAAAATGTTAGGTAAAACCAATGAATGTGTATGTGTGTGTGTATATATTTCTAATTATATCCTTACTTATGAAGAGACTTTAGGAAAGATAGTAAGTGACATATATTTAATGGAGGTAAAAATTGAAAGATCAATTTAAAATTTCAGACAAAAAAAGATTTCTTAGATTTAAGACCATCCGAGAGATTGTTCAATTTTAAAAAGGAGAAGAGGGAGTATTGTGCTGTGTTGTGGAACTTGTGGGAGTATTGTGCTGTGTTGTGGAACTTGTGGTTATAAAATGAGTACAAACGGAGAGGTAGGCTTGCATTTCTCATTATTTGAGCTTTTGCACGAAAGCACATTTGAGACTCTCGCGCCGTGCGAAAGTCAAGTAAAATTATTCTCACAATGGTACGATAGAATTAAGGCAAATAATATAGACAATCCAGAAGATACCAAGAAGAAGATTTGTCTAGTACTATCTAAATACACTAATCATAAATGTGAATAGTATGAAGAAAGAAAAAGATTTTGAAGAACCAATAATAAAGATGAGTATCTTACAATAAGAAGACATCAGCTGTGCCAACTAATTTGGAAGCTTATGCCGACAGAGAAAGAAGACAAAATGAGAAAAGAATTGGCAGACAAAGCAAAGTGGAGGGGAAAACAAAAAGTAAAGAAATTAAAGGCGAAGAAAAGAAAACAAAGAAAGGGAAAAGGCAAAGATTCGCTGAAGATAAAAAGTAACCAAGGCAGGTGAAAAAGTAACTTGAGCAAAATAAAATAATCCAAGTAATGCCACGCAGCATTCGGATTTGACTTTCCTTTTTTTCCCCTACTCTTCTTTTCCCCTTTTCACCATTAAATTAAGATCTCAATGGTCTAAATTTAATATTTTATAAAAATATTATTATAATTTTACTTTAAAGATATAATATATAGAATTTGGACCACTGAGATTTTCATCCAACAGTTAAAAAAAAAAAAAAAAGAAGAAGAAGAAGAGGAGGAAAAGGAGAGTTCGGAAAAATCGAATCCCAACACCACCACCATTGTTCATGGATGCAACTTGACCATGGCCTGGTGTTTGAACCAATTCAACGGTTAAAATAATCACGCATTCTTAAATGTACGTATACTAGCAGCGAACAATGAAAACCAACTATTCCCATTAATAATTCTCAGTTTGGGGAAATGGCGGTTTGGGCGGCAATGAGGGTAGCGAATCAGAAAATATCAGTACATTTTATATAAAAGCAAATTGATGCAGATTGTCATCCAATTAAGATATCATGATTATATTAACTTGCATTAACCCTAAAAATAAGTATAAAAAAATGATATGCACAGGCTAGAATTAAGATGATTACATCATGTTATGAAGCTGAGAACTCACTTCGTTGTGGTAATTTACCTTTCAATTAGGCTTATCGCTTTGATTGTGAAAAAAAAATAAAGTGAATCTTCAACAAGAGATACTCACATATTTCAATAATACAAGTTGAGTCATTATATTTATTAATAAAATATTGTGAAATTTGCATATTATAATCACTATTTATGGGATAAGTAATGTAATTTGTCATGCCACTAAACTTAATGTTTATATAAATTTTGTAATCAAAGATATTATATTTCTCATGCAAATATAATTGAAAAAACTGATAGAATAAGAAACGGCGATTTAATTTTAATTACATCAAAAAATTCTACTTTTACACACTCACACACGATTGCCCATGATATCAACCCTAAATTAGATCCATTACAAATTATCAAACCAACATTAAAAGTCGTGAGTTGAACCAATCTAACTTCCCTGTAATAGAGTATAATTTAAATTTAAAAGGAAATACAGAGCAAGTTCTTCACATAAGATCGAGACAATAGCTTTACAATTTCAGCTTTACAAATTAAATATAGGGAGCTATACTAAAATCCCTAAGCTGATAAAACACCAAAAAAGTTGAGCTAAACACATTAGAGATCAAAGGTAAATGATCAGTCCCTTGGCTTCAAATCAAAGATTTAAAGACCAAACTAAACGAAATCCTAAACCTTAGCAGTAACAGCAGCTACATTAACATTAATTTTCACGTCCACCAAACCAAAAATTACTTGTCTTCTTTAACAACAGTAATCAACGGCCTCAAGCCAATTGTGAGTGCGGATGTGGACATCATAGCAGCCTTAAGAATTCCAAACACCTGCAAATATTAAATAAACATCATTCGAATTTGATCATCAACAAGGCCTAAAAAACTTGAGAAACCCATTTAATTGAGAGTAGTAGTGTACCTCATTAACCCCAATGCTTAAGTCCATTTCTTCCAAATCTCGCTCACCAACTTTTGATTCAACCAGACATGACAAAGCAGCAGGAGATGAAAATGGTTCTACGGACAAATCATCTTTCACCATGAACCTTGTTCCACACCTTACATACGCACCTAAAGAATTTCCTGATGCATTAATTGGTAACAACTGGTATGTCCTTGGCGCAATAAGAGGGTTTAGGAGTTTGGCCTTAAAATCAGCCCAACTTGGATCAAAATCTCTAGCTACATCCAAATCAGATGAGCTCTTATACAAGTTGTCTATGCAGCCCAATCCAGAGCTATCTTGTTGAAGACGTTCAACTGCAGCTAATGGTATAGTCAAGAAAATTAAGAGCTGATTTATGAAATCCTCTTGTGCCTCGGCAAACAGTACTTTGCGCTCAGATTTTGATATCACCACCTTCAACTTCATCCTTACACCCACTTTGCCTTGAACTTCATTGATCTTTACCTTGGACAGTTCTAGCGTCGTTCCAGAGCCATTAATCTGCATCAGTTTCTTGCGCAGGAATAAGTCTGTCAATGGTGCCTTTGACCATAATGAGAACTTGAGAAGATCCGGTACCTTAAAAAAAATCACATATAAAGGCTGAGAATTGAAATCATTACGCACCCTGGAACTCCACATCATCATCATCATCATCATTAATATGCTTACCTCTTTCTGAGTGACGCTAACAGTCAATCTCTCGGTAACACAGTCAAGGCCGAAATTTCGTAGCATCCACAAGGTTGTATCGGCTTTACTGGGCATCACAGTTAAATCATCAGAAACAATATAACAAGTCGTTACACGAAGATAGCCCTTAAAGCCCTTTGAGAAGGGTGTGTTGTCATAGTCAACCCAACCATTATATTTGTAATAATCATCCATTGGGCTTCTCGGATTCAGCAACATTTCTTTATTTTCATTTGCAGAAAAATACGTTTGGTCCAGCTTATCGACACTTTCACGAAGCGAGCTTATACAGTAGAATCTGCAAGGATGTACAGTAGATTTCTCACTTGCAAGTCTCGAAAGAGTTCCTAAGGGCAATGTTAAGAAGCGTAGTAGAACGTCCACGAAATCCTTTCCTGCTTCAGCGTACAGTACTTTTTGTTTTTTCTTGTCTACTACAAGAGTCAAAGAAATCTGTTTCTGATTTTCGGATGAAGACATAATGTTTCAACACACAAGTTTGATCTTTCTGCAGAGCGTAGATGGCAAAAACTTTATGCACCCAATATATATATTGGTAGATTAATTAGTAATTCGCTTCCATAATTAAAAATGGCCTCTTGATCTTTTAAAACTAGTACTCCCGGTCATTTTTATAAGAGCCCAAAATTTAAATTGTCTTGGCCTTTTTTTATAAGAGCCCTTATAAGAGTTGTGTCAACATTTAATTGTCTCAACATTTTTTTTGGCTCTTAAATAAAGTAAAATAGTCATCACTTGAGTTCGCCACATCAGCGTTTTCCATTAACAAAATTAACAGTATTAGATTTATAAGACTAAAAGTCTATTTTATAAAGTTAAGAGACTAAAAGTATACCTCATGTAAACTTAAAGGACTAAAAGTATACTTTAGCCTTAATTAAAAAGTTGGTGATACTTATTTTACTTTATTTCTCTCTTTTTTTTCTTGCCCCTCGTAAATAATTAAGGGCACATATTTAAAAAATAAAGTTTATTTTAGATATATTTATTATCTTTAACTCACCCGCTTTCTTAAACGATATAATTCACTGGAGGGAGTATTACCGAGGCTTCGCGCCTCCTCGTAATTTACCGGAGGGAATATTACTGAGGCTTCGCGCCTCCTCGTAATTTATGTTAGAATTTAGGGTTTTGTGTGTGCAGTTATAAGCAACCTCTTTGGGAGTTGAGAAACCCTAGTGGAGGAACGCTTTTAATTCGGGTTTGAAGATTTTTCTTTTGTCTGTATATGTGTTATTCTTGGGTTATGAATATACTCGTTTCTTTTTATCAGAGATAACTGTTCTATATACCTCGTTTTAGTAATACTTAAATGTCTTAATTTTTATTTATTACTTTCATATCTTGCCTCTATTTAATTACGCATATTTCTCGCACCCTCTCCACTACACATTTTCCCTCTTACATGTTAGAGTAAATAGTTGATTAGTCATTTATTATATTGTAAATATACCAGGTGTCATAAGCCACATGGTTGGCCCAGATTCTTTTGTAATAGAATATTGTTAGACCCATTTATATCATTATATAAAGGTCACAGCCAGAGGAGGAATTATCTCTTAGCTATTCATTTATTATCTTTTGTCACTTTCTATCTTTACACAATCATGTTTATTGCTCCTACATTATTAATTTGCGTATTCACTCTCTTCTATAATCCTCTTTATGATAATAATTTTATTATTCTCTTTCTATTCCTCATGTCTTAAATAAGGGAATTTTTACCAAAAATATTACAATTTTTATATATTTATGATGCTATACTGCTACTTTGATCTACCTTGTTCGGTTAAATATTCCTTATAAAAGAGGAAGGGAGAGAGTAATGTGTTAATTGGTTAATCTCGATATATCTCTCATGCCACATTAAATTTCTCAATCGAATGTAGGGCAGAGCAATGGACGGGTTGAGCAGCCCATGCCTAAATCCATAGCCCGCCCATTTAACTTTAAATGGGTATGGGTTAGCCCATACTCGTACCTCAACCCATTTAAACTCATGTTAAACGGGCTAACATATAAATGGGTGGGTATGGGAGCCTCAAGATGTGCCATAACCCGCCCATTTAAGTCTTAAATGGACGGGTTTTAACCCGAAACGTTATGTGTCTTGTCGGGTGGGCTCAAAATGGCCCAATTGCATTGAGTTGTGGGCGGGCTCACCGGGTTGCGGGTTTCATGCTCAACCCTAATCGAATGTCACTCCCACAATTTTACAATATTTATATTTTCTTTATATTTCATTACTTCATATCTGACATGATAATTAAGATTTGAGTTGTAAAATTGTGCCTTTAAATAGAGGGCATGTTCCATACATTTGATATCTGAAGTTCTTTCCCATTATTTACTCATATCTATAATTCTTTCTTTTCTCTATTGAATATCTTATGTTTGTTTATTTACATAATGCAGTAATATATAATTTGGAAAAAAAATTATTACAGAAGTTAAATCATGTGTTCATATTACTCCATCGAAAAAAAAAACATGTATTCATATCACCTTGCATATATGGTATTGTTTGCATTTGCAATAGAGAGATACAAATGGAACGCGTTTGGATAGGCACCACGCACCTAGCGATCTGACCGTCAAGATGCGATCCGAACGATCCATATTTTTTTAACTCGCGCTTTTTGAATAAAAAAATCAATTTTTGAAAAAAATGTTAATTGAACGATTATCTTTATTTTAGATTCTCTACCTATTAAAATGATATTTTTTGAAAAAATAAAAAATAAAATAAAATAAATCGGATCGTCCAAATCCCATCTAGATGATGTAGATGGGATAGGCAGGGAAACTAAATCCGATACAAACGGTGAAGTCAGAAAAAATCAATCAATCAATCAATCAATTCGTTGTTACTAAATTTTAACTTTTAGTGAGCTCATTACTAAGGAAATTTTATTATTGGGTTAAGGTGCGATTTGGCCAATAAACTATTGGCTCAGGAGCATCCAATACAATTAATTATTAAGTTGATCAAAAATACCAACAAACTTTTAAAAAGGAGCGTCCCAAGACAACGTTATTAGAAAAAAGTTTACATCTATTAGCTAAGGTGCAGATTGGCCAACGAACTTTTACTCTAGGAGCGCCCAGCACAAAAAAGTTTTACTCGGGAGCGCACAGCACAAAATTCTAAATTTTACTAAATTAAATAATTTTTTCTCAATTGTCATTATTCAAAACTACTTGTATAGATATCTATAGACAAAAATTACTCATTATTCAATTTTGTCAAAATTATAATTTGCTAAAATAAACAAAAGTTTTAATTAAAAATATAAATATATGATTTAAATAAAACTCAAGGTGTTTTATAGTTTATTATATATGTTAAACAAAAAAAATTATATGATTTATTTTTATTTTAGAAGAAATTTATGTGATTTAAAAAATTCATTTAATGTTAATAAAAAATTCGTTGGCCAATCAAGACCTTAGATAACTGGACGTTAACTTTTTCTAACTAACATAAGCGTTGTCTTTGACGCCTCCTTTTTAAAAATTTGTCGTATATGCGCTCATTTTTTTTAAAAGTTTGATGGTATTTTTGGTCCACTTAATAGTTAATTGTGTTGGACGCTCCTAAGCCAATAGTTTATTGGTCAAATCGCACCTTAACCCTTTATTATTTGAATATTTAGCTTGAATGTTGCCACTATACAAATATACCCATTAATGATCTTACTGCGAAGTTGGGACTTAATCGTCTTGAAATTGCAGCGAGCACATCATCAACTCCAAAGTACGTCAATAGGCTAAGCCAATCTTAAATTAACCTTAGTTATTATTGGATGAAGTATGAACAGAAAATTAGGCTCATCGCTTTGGTTATCAATGCAAATTCATGTATTGAATTTGGACTTTTGTGAGATTGCAAAGGAGGGTTTAACAAATTCATCCTTATTGGAGAATTGTCCAAACCATTTGACGACTGAACCCTTGTACTCCCGGGGAAGGCAAATAGGCACAAAATATTCTTGGGATTATCAGTAGTACAAATGGGAGTCGATCAAGCAAGGCCAAAGATGAAATCAACAGTCAAATCAACAAAATTCTTCAACCTAGCATGAGGAAAAAAAAATGAAACAATGCAAGAAGACTAACCATATGCACAAAATATTATTGGGATTATCACTAGTGCAAATGGGAGTCAAGCATGGCCAAAGATGAAATCAAATAAACAAATCGGAACAAAAAATTATTGGGATTATCCCTAGTGCAAATGGGAGTCAAGCATGGCCAAAGATGAAATCAATAGTCAATTCAATCAAATTCTTCAAGCTAGCATAAGAAGAAAAACGAAACAATGCAAGAAGACTAACCATATATGTGCACAACCAACATGGGAATGCAACACAAGAGAGCTCTCAAGGATTTCAAGTGTTTCTCTCAACTCACATTTTTGGGTAGTTTTCATTCAATACCACTTAACAATCGCCCTACCATAGATTTGTAAGTATTCTAAATTCCCTAACAAACTAAGCACTGAGGTTCATGAATCAAGGGTTCTTTATTAAATTATAATGTTGGAGAAGGTCTCATGTAATGGGGCGTTGAAATAACAAATAACTAGCATTCACAATAAGTGCAATAGCGTTCAATTAATACAACAGGCTCATACTTCTTGTAATTACAATCAACTTATATGGAATTTCTTATTTCAAGTATTTCTTTTTCTTTTTCTATTTTCTTCCTTCTTTGTGTTCTTTCTTTTGCTTTTCTCTTTCTTTTTCTTTCTTTCTTTCTTTTGCTTTCTTTTGTCTTCCCTCTTCTTCTTTTAAACTATTTACATGGCATCCATACTATATGTACATCAATGCTAGCAACATTTTTCAAATATTTGACTTTGGGGTTTTGTGTGTGCAGTGTTATAAGTGATCTCTTTGGGAGTTGAGAAACCCAAGTGGAGTAAACACTATTAATTCGGGTTTGAAGACTTTTCTTGTGTATGGACCACTCCGGTCCTTATTAGGGAGAGGATTTTCTCATAATCTTCTTTCTTCTTTTCTCTCATCGGCTCTATCTGAGCCGTTGATTAGAAAGAGGAGATAAAAGTTAAAATAGTATTGTGATTGATTGGACGGATGTGATTTAAAGATAATGAGGGATAATGAGAAAAAGATGAGGAGAGAAACTCAACCCGTCCTTATTATATACAGTATTCTTTTTTAGAAGAATTTTTTAAGTCCTAATAAATATAAGTCCAGTTGCATATTATTAATGATTTTTTTTCAATTTTACCTTTATTTAATTCTTGTTAAAAAGAGAGAGAAAGAGAAGATAGATGTGAGAATGATTTATAAATACAGGGAGATAAATTTTTTGATAAAGGTAAATTTGGAAAACTATATCAATTTAAGGCATATTTAATGATTTAACTAACAACTTTTAGAATATGGAGAATTAGTTGAAATAGACTTATAACAACCACCAAAGTTGGTATATATTCTTGAGTTATGAATATATCACTTTGGTCTTATGTATAAATTACAAAATTCTCACATACCAAGGAAAATTAGTTAACTCAATAAATAGGGAATAAAATAAATATTTTTTCTTATTTTTCCCTTATTTATGAATGAATATGTTTTTACCTCTTTTCTCTTTACCTTTTGTAAAACCCTAAAATTCCTATTTATCATAAATAGTATATTTTGATGAATAATTTGTATAAAAATGAAGGTGAATATATGTCTCAAATTATTGTAAATTGTTAATTATAATTTGAGGTAAATTTCACTTTGAGTTGAATTAACAAAAGGCAAGATATAAGACCAAGATTAGGGATCATAAAATATGATATAATTAGCACATAAAATGATGATTATTCATGACTAAAATAAGCAAGAAATGTTATGAAAACACTTAAGCAATTTAAAGGCAATTAGCAAAAACTAATTGGAAATTAAGCTTACACTAATTAAAATATTTGTGTAATTCTTCAAATTAATCAAGAGACAAATTAAAAAGCATCAATTAAGAGATGTCTTATTTTGAAATCTAGGGGCCAATGGGAAGAGTGTAACATCCCAAAGTTTGGGATTTGAGATTTAAATATTTTATGGGAAATTAAATTTGTGAAATAATTATGAAAATATTTATTAGAATTTAAGACATATTTTCCGATAAATTAAGGACAAATAATTAGGGAATAATTTTTGGCATAAATATTTTAGAAATAATATTTTAAGGCTAAAAGAAAATTAATTGGGAAAGAAAAATATCCTTATATGAAATTAAGGATTTAATCTTAATAATTATTCAATATCTAACTTTCATTGGGATAAATAATTATAGCCCAAATGCATTATACTTAGTCATTATTATTATTATTTTGATACCATACTTAGTCATTATTTTTTTTATTTTTTTTATTTTTGGTAATGAGAGAAGCCTCAGCCTTATGTATTAGATAAACCTACAAGGGGATCAAGTCTCATACAATCGTTCAAAAGCACCGCCCTAAGATTACCTGGGCAAACATACAAAAGAGAGGACTTCGACAATCCCTCTTTGGCCAATGCATCAGCCATAACATTTGCACCCCGGGGAATATGCTGGATAACCACCTCCCAATTCTGACTCAACTTGTTTCTGATCTGAAGCAACACACTGCTGCTGTTAGGCTCATTCTGCCCATACAAGATTTTATCCACCAAAAGCTTTGCATCAGATTTACTTAGTCATTATTATTTCACACATGATGTGCAAATAAGCTCAGAAAGGATTTCGGTGAACAAGCCCAATACTCCCTCTTTGTCCAATAACACTTTTAGCCCAAAAACCATATAATTGTTATTCTCCTTTTCCTAACCCAGCACGTTAAAAGCTACCTAACAACAATACATACATACCAATGTGAGTTGACATAGATGGTAAGGATCCGGGATTACAGCCGTCGGCCGTGGGTGGTTCGATCCTCTCGTCAGTCATTGGGACTCGCTTTGGTAGGTGATCTCGTAAATCCCCGCAAGACTATGTAGCATGGGGCGCCTCATGGCTGACGACGATGTAACCCTCCTAAACTTTTTCTTATAAAAAAAAACAACAATACATATATATATATATATATATATATATATATATATATATCTAATACTCCCTCATTGATTAACGCTACAGGACAAAAAGAGAGAGAGAGAGAATGCATTAGTAAAACGAAGCAACAGTAAACAAAAAACACGCCTCCATGACAGGGATCCGGCTTCCATCCTCTGCCCTTCCCCTTCTCTTCCATTCTCTTCTTAATCTGAGCCGTCGGATGAAGATCTAGACGGTCTAAATTTTTTTTAATAAGAATGGAAGAGGAGGGAAAAGCAAAGGATGGAAGCCGGATCCCCGACAGCGTAATCACGTAATGGCAGCACAAGAACAGAAAGCAAGAGATCACAGCGCCATTTCCCCTGCTTCTGAATGCATCAGTAATGCCATACTTCCAATCTTGCTTTCGGCCTTATTGTCCTCACACAAGACCAGGAAAAAAATCAGGAACGCCATACTCTTCATAGCTTTCGGACCGTTAGTTAATCTCCCTCGGACTGGTACCTCGATTTATTATATAACCAAACTTCTTGTTCCTTAATCATTCACATTGCAAAAGATCAACACAGAGCTACGTTAGAGTGTGGTCCGAGAGAGAAAGTGAGAGAGAGAGAGGGGGGGGAGTTTGAGCAATATTTTGCACTGCGTTTTGCTTCCAAGAACAGAGGGTGCTCGGTTTCGACGGAGGTCACACTTTGCAAGCCGAAAACTGAAGTAAGTCATCGTGTTCTTTTCCTATTGGCTCCGTCATTTTTCCCAACGCAAGCATAGAGGTATTAAGCCGTAGGAAATAAGTTTTGAAGTTGCTGCAATAGAATAATGAAACAGGGGCTGTTTACTTAGGCGCAAAAGAATAAAAATCTGTTGAGTATATTACCTGTGATGATTTCGTTAGTTTAGTTCTGTAGTGACTTGGATGAACTGATTATTATTTCTAAGATTCTAATGATCTAATGATTAAGAGTTAAGACTATAACTATAATACGAAGATGACCATCCCAAGAACTCAAGCTATATTCATTGCATATACATCGATGTACTTGGGAACAAAAAAAAAAAAAAAAAAAAAAAAAAGAACTTGCTGTCATGAAAGAAAAAACGCTGTCATAACTTGCTGGTTTATAACCGAAGAAGTTGCTGTACGTATGTATGTATAATAGATATATTGAATATAGTTGAGTATTGACAAAAAGGCAAAAACAAAACTTGCTGTTACTAGGTGTAGAGAACAAATAGGAAAACATGGATATATTCTAATATATCTACATGTGTCGCATCTGCATTTTTTTTTTTTTTTAAAAAAAAAAAAAACTTATAGTTATATATCTATATGTATAGTGCCTTGCCGTCATGTGGAAGTGATCTGCAACCCATGCATTAGCCATACTAGGATAGTTTTTCAAGAACCATAACAGGACCTTAGGAACGTACTCATATATCATTGTTACTTTGCTATATTGTTGCTGCCCTTGAGAGAAAAAAAAAAAAAAAAGGTGGTTAGTGTGTGTGTATAAACGTGTATATATATATATATAGAGAGAGAGAGAGAGAGAATGGAAAATAATATAAATTGCTGCATAAGAAGCCTTGCATTCATGTATGTATATAAGAGTGTGTAAGTGTGTGGGTTGCCGTGACTACATAAGCAGGAAAAAAGAAGGTCTAGGAAGTTCTGTCAGTTTTTTTTGGGTTGCTGGAGTAGTGTGTGTGTATATATAGCTTCATATAATGTGAGAGGGAACCTATAGTTATATATAAATATATGCTTGTGGGTGTTGCTTATGAAAAGAAAAGGAAAAATTGAGTACACATATGAGTCGTTGCATATACATGAAGAGAAGAGGAACCTTGATGTTTACATATACCTATGAGAAACCGTTGGAAGTCTCCTGTCAAAACATAAAGGCTTACTGTCTTGTTAAACTCATATAAATATATATATATATATATATATATATATATATATATATATATATATATATATATATATATATATATATGTACGTTACATAGATAAGTGAAAGGAAATATTGTGGTATTGTATATTAAATGTTGATGCATGTCATCAGTAAAAGAGGTAATGTAGGCACATGGAAATAATAGGGAAAATTTATTCATATGTATAGATTATATGTATTACATTAAAACTTATTTTACTTGGTGTTCACATATAAGTATATAGATGAAGCATATTTTATGTAGTATTAGTATTTATCAAAGATTTTGGAGAAAACTACGAGGAACATTATACTTTAGAAAACCATGAGAAACATTAAATAAAAATGCGTCAAGGCATAATTTATATCATAATTGGTATTCGTAAGCTCCTAATGTAAAGTGTTAGTATTAGCCTTGAGAGTTCAAAACAATTGTAGATAAATGATAAAAATAATGAATTAAATAAATAAACAATAAAATAATAAAATAATAATAATAATTAGTATTATCATTATTAGTAGAAAGGGAATAAGTAATCAAGGAAGTTATTAATTAATAATAAATAAAAGAGTGTTATTATTAAATAATTAATTAATAATTGGGAGTGTTAATATTAAGGGAATTTTTAGAGATTAATTACTATTTTTAATCCTCTAAAAATTATTCGCATAGTTAGTTACTTTACGATGAAAGAAGTGACTAATGACAATGATAAACGTTTATAGGCATACATTGACACTTCAACCGATCCCAACACCTACAGGACCAATAAGGATTCAAGTTTGAGGTGGGTAACTATTATCTTATTAGCTTGTATGTATGTATTTCATGTATGACTGATCATGGTTGCTAGATAATTTGCATGTGTGTATCCTAGCTATGGATTGAGGGTGCGTGTCTCATAGGGCTGCGTGTCCTAAAGGGCTGCAGTTATTGGCCGATAACTACGGTTATGGTGTGACTTGTTTACTGTGAATTATTCTATACTTATACATGTGTTATACTGTCATTTACATTTCATATTTGCATATAAGATTAACTGTTATCCCTGGGGTTCATTCATTTAAACTCCAAACCGCATAAAAGAAACAGGTAGTGGATCGGGATTGAGAGGGAAGACGCAGGTGTAAGGATTAGAGTTAAAGGAGCTTTTTGGGAAAATATGAATAGTTTGACTAAATTTGTTTATCATTTGTCAATTATTTTGGATTACTGTATTAACATCCCACTATAGGATGGATCCGAGTCGCAAAAAATTTATCCTCGTGTTTTCAATGTTTTAAACTAAGTTAGTTTATGAAAGTTTTATTTCGCAATTAAGTCGTCCAAATTATTTCGATGCCTGTGCGCTACAACTCTGATAAATAAAAGGCGTATTTAGGACGGGCGTTACAAAGACAAGATTAAGCTTGTGAGAAACACTAATCACCATAATTAACTAAGGAACCAATCTTACTATGGCAATTATATTTAATGACATATAAAACACTACATTAGGAATGCTAATTAGAGATTAGTAAACAATCGGCCCCCCCTAAGTCAAGAAAGTGACGCATGGGGGGGAGGGAGGCCCCTAAGTCAAGAAAGTGACGCATGGGGGGGGGGGAGGGAGGGAGGGAGGGAGGGAGGGAGGGAGGGAGGAGAGAGAGAGAGAGAGAGAGAGAGAGAGAGAGAGAGAGAGAGAGAGAGAGAGAGAGAGAGAGAGAGAGAGAGAGAGAGAGAATTTATAATATTATAATCAAGATATTTAATTAATAAGAGCACATGTGTTTTAACAAAAAAATCTTCAATAGTATTAGGATTTTTTAACAATAATGAAGGGTGAGGATTAAGTCTAATAAAGTGAATTTGATCTAATGGATGGGGATCAAAGTGATTGGATGTGGTAATTTCATGTGAGCTTGGAATTTTTGCTATAAATAGGGGCTCAACCCTCTTCATTTTTCACACCAAATCAAACTCCAAGTTGTTGATTTCTAAGAAGTGAGAGTGAGGGAGAGGCAAAATCCTTGGAACAAGAAGAAGGAAGGAAAAGCAAGGAGTTTAAGGGTAAGTTCTCCAGTTCTTGCGCTTTAATATTTAGCTTTTTAGTTTTTAGTCAAGTTGTAGTTTTAATCTAGAAAATTAGGAAGAAAATTCACATACTTGTTTTTCGGCCTCCTTGCATTGAAAAATTCCTAATGAGGTAAGAACATATTGGGAAATAATTTTTGGAATTAATGAAACAAGATAGTGAAAGATAGGAAATTTTCGGTTTGCTGGGCTGTTAGAATCAGTCAGATAGATGACATTATTTTATGTATCAAATGAAGTTCTAAAATCATGAAATTTTTAATGGTTAAAGTAGACATCCAGAGATTTCTAAATATACAAAATATGTAGTGTTTTGAGTTTTGTAGAAGGAGATAAAAATTCATGAAATTGGGTCACGTTTTTGGAGGAAAATCTGAGCAGAAATTGGAAAATATTAAACTGGTATTGATTCACATATTTCGAGTGAAAAACGTTATTTTTCCTCAAAACTAAACATGTCAAGGATTGTGTGGAATTTTACAGAACCTCATTTCGATTTTTATAGAATTAATTATGATTTTTCTAAGTTACCGAAAAATCTGGGCAGAAATGCTGAAATTGCGTTTTTAAGGAAATGTAAGAGTATAATTGGAATAACAAACTCACCAGGGGTAAAAAGGTCAATAGTGTCTAAGATATCTCTCAGGATATTTTTTTATAAAGGAAATAATGCGGTGATACTATCATAGGACATCCGAGAAAATCAGGAATCGTACCGAACAGACGAACGTACCACTAGCTACACGGACTAAGGTACAGACGCGTACTGTAACTCTAACTCTTATGTTGTCTTATATGCTTGTATGTAATAGGATGATTCATAGAGTCATGGACAAGACTAGGTCTTGGGTCATGCACTGTGGCTAAGACTCGGTCTTAGGTCACCTATTTATATACATTCAGCTTTATGTGGGTTATAGTCTTGATAATGCCGTATGGTTGTTTTCCTAGCGCTGAGGACACGAGGAGCTGTCGTGGAACTGGTTAGTGAAAACATGGATAACATTACATGTGATGTGTGCTATGTATTGTTGTGTTGTTAACTTTACATTTGTTGTGTGCTGTGTATTGTTGTAACTTTACATCTGCTGTGTGCTATGTATAGTTAATGCTGAAATGTAATGAATATCTGTCATACATATATTGTTTATACTTAAGCATGAGGTTAACTGTTACCTGAGATTCAATGGGTATTGAATCCCAGAATCTACTCTAGCTTCAGGATCTGGAGGATCTGGAGCCGGTGAAAAGGGTAAGCAGCACGCATGAGGACTCAGCCGGAGTTTTTATTTTGGGACAGTATTATGTATAAGTTTTGAATATTCGGATGATTGTACCACTAATGTCCCAACCGGATACACCGCAAAGGAGTTTAAGTTTGTACCACTTATCAGTTCAACCCAACTATTACACTCATTCGCTCCACTCTGATGATATTCATATATACTGCTTATTAATATTCATAATAGGTAGTATTGAATATGGGGTGTTACACCTTTAATAGAGGTAAGATTGTAACACTATCATTTATTACTCTGAAAATAAACTTATAATAAGGATCAAATTTTTCCCCTATATATCTAGACTTATAAATATGACCAAAGTGACGGCCATGTGTCAATCTCCATATATCTCTCATGTCACTTTAAATTTCTCAAACGAATGTAACTCCCACAATTCTACAAAACTTATCGTATTGTTTATATTCCGTTACTTCATATTTAACATGATAATTAAGATTTTTTAGTTGTAAAGTTGTGACTTTAAATAAAGGGCATGTTCCATTAATTTGATATTTGAAAAGTCTTCCCAATTCTTTACTCATATATACCATTGTTTTTTACTCTATTATATACCTTAAGTTTTGTTTATTTCATAATTACATTAATACTCTGTTCAAAAATAATACATTAATACTCTTTTGAGCCAAAAAAAAAAAACATTGATACTCCTCCGTTTCTTAATATAAAATATATATCTAATTTGATTAAATTATGAAAGTTAGTTAAGTTAGTTAATGAGGTACTTGTACTATCTAAAACATCCTAGTTATATTCCTTAATTTTCTCATTTCCTCCCCTCTTTGATTATTGTTGAAAAAGTATCAATAAGAGTAAATTAAGAAAAGATTAAAAAACTATAAAAACTCTGTCTTATATATAGTATCAACTCTCTAAATATATCTTATAATAAGGAGAAGAGGAGTATATATTATGGAAATCTTTTTAGTGCGGAAGTTAAACCATGTGTTCATATTACAATAGGAAAAAAAAAAAAAAAAAAAAAAAAAAAAAAAGAGCATGTGTTCACATATCCTTGCATGTATGGTATTGTTTGCATTTGCAATATGATAGAGATACAAACGGTGAAGTCAGAATAAATAAATAAATAGTTGTCACCAAATTTAAATTTGAGAAAAAGATAAGAAAATACCACTTGAGATTTAAAATCCTAAATTAGTGATTTCCTACTAACATAACTTACCAATTGTTATATGTTTGTAGTTAATACCTATATTCTTGAAGGCAACAAGACTACAGATTTAGGATTTTGAAGTTCAAGTGGTATTTTCCTATCTTTTTTATTTGTTATTCTTAGTGAGAACATTACTAAGGAAATTTTTATTATTTGAATATTTAGCTTGAATTTTGCCACTATACAAATATGCCCATTAATGATCTTACTGCGAAGTTGGGACTTGAACGTTTTGAAATTGCAGCACATTATCAACTTTAAAGTGTATGATTTGGCACAACCTTAGTCGCCTTGGGGTCAAATCACTATTCACCACAAGTTAAAATACAATATAGTGTAAATAACTCGGGATCGTTCTCTTATCAATGAGCATTTTATTTTGAATTCTCTAGCTTGAACTAAGTGCCAAAAACATGGTTGGAAATGAGGTTTTGAAATTTGTTTTCTCTAAATCAAAATTCATGAAAATAAAGCTATTTATACTATTTTTGATATTTTTGGAATTGGAAATAATGAAGAAATGTTTAAATTGAAAGTGAAGATATGAATTATAGATGCTCTTGGTAATGAAGAAAGTCACTATCCTTGCTTAAAAAGTATGAGTTAAAATTTCATTAAGTCTCAAGAACAACCTCAAGATAACACTTGAGTCTGATATTCTCAATTAATAGTAGCTCCTACAAACATAACTAACTACTACCTCTTAAGATATTAATCAAAACCACTTAATGTGTAATTAAAATTGGGATGATGCAACAAAGACAATCCATCCGATTATAAAGAGCAGGCACTTATAAACAAGTGTGATTTCGAAACGCTTCGCTAGGGTTTCTCTTGAACGGTCGTCGAGTGCTCCATCACCCACTATGACGGAGAAATGAGTGTCCCCTTCGGTCGCTCCTTGCGATTGGGGGGGGGGGGATGTGAGGTATTTCTGGAGGATGATCGAGAGGAAAAGCTTCGAAGGAAGAGGAAGGTCAGTTTTGCGATGAACGATTTCTCTGGCTGTAAATTGATTAAGGCTCGTGAGAAGAAGTTGATGCATCCTAACGGTCAAGATCAACTACCAAATTCGTATAGGGAATCTCTGTTTCAAAATGTGAACTCGAAGAGCTCTTGATGGGAATGGTTGAAGAACGATGAGGATGATGAAGCGAGGATTACGATGCTAGTACGGATTTTGCAAAGGTACTAAATCCTCATGATCGTATCTGTGTTGATTATTTTCAATATGCTTTGTCCGAGGTTTGATTTTCAAGAGAAAGAGAGGGTGAGGCTTATGAGACATTTTCGTAGAACTCTGGTTGTGAAATTTATGGGACGCCAACCGTCATATGGATTCATGATGAAGAAATTGAGCCAAATTTGGGCGAGGAAAAGACATATTGATGTCTTTGATCTAGGTAACGACTACTATTTGGTTAATTTTCATCACAAAGAAGACTACATGGAAGCACTAACAGGAGGTCCATAGGTAATTACTGATGCTTACTTGAACGTGGCAAGGTAGAGGCTGGATTTTAATCCTAAGGTTGTGAAGATATTGACTATGTGGTGGCATGGGTTAGGTTTCCAAACCTTCCAGCCCCTCTGTTGATAAGAAATTCTTGTTAAATTTAGGGAATTCTATTGGCTAACCTATTCGTTTGGATGTGCGTACGGCGCAAAGGGCAAGGAGGAAATTTGCACGTATGTGTGTGGAGCTAGAGTTGGAAATTATGCCTTAGGGCAAGTCATTGTGCTTTGAACATTTATGTTATTTAAAGTATTCTCCTTTAGTTATCATTTCATTTGCATGTTTATGGTGATAACTGTATCCTTGGATATCCTAAATGTCCCTGATCAGTCATCTATACGGGAGCGAAGATGAAATAAGACCGGTATGTCTCATACAAATTTCCCAAGGAATCAGCGTGATCAGAAAACTAGAGGAATGATGAAGAGAAAAGAAGTTGAATTGAGAGAAGAAAATACCTCATTCGCCCCAATTCTTATGATCTTTGCTTGAAAGTCTTCTGCACCAAGTTTACATTCACGCAGAAATTCCAAAGCAGCAGAAGATGAAAATGGTGCTACGGACAAATCATCTCCCACCATGAACGTTGTTCCCTGCTTAACATAACAAGCATACCTACTTTCTGCAGCCTCACATAACGTGTTGATGCGCGTTTCAGACGAAATGTTATCAGTTGAGGATAAAACCGTACATACATGCTCCCTCTAGTCATTAATATAAGACATATTTACCTAATTTGATTAGATTAAGAAAGTTAGTTGAGGGTGTATTAATAAGGGTATATTAGGAAAAGATTGATAAATAAGAAAATCATATCTTACATTTAGGACGAAGATCAATTTCTCAAATACGTTTTACATTAAGATTAAGATCTGGAGGAAGTACATTGGAACCTACCCTAACAAATTTTTATTTATTTGCGTTTTAAAGAATATATAAATTTGTGCCAAAAAAGTGGCTTAGAAAGCTTTTACACGAACGCACATGTGAGACTCTGTCTTATGAAAAGAACACAGCCTTAAGCCATTAGTAGGCCAAGTTGACATTCATAATTCGCATTACTATAATTGCACTTTTTGTTCCTAAAATTCCAACTAGAGAAATCTGACTATCCTCTACTTTAGTGGATGATTGAGGAGTGAATATTACTTATAAATAAGACCAAAGGGAATATTGAATAGATAATGTGAGGGAACCTCATCCCCTTCTATTATTTATGGGAATAACAGAGAGAAGATGTAACATGTCTTTGTAAGCTATTAGTTTATTACCTTTGAACATATTTATAACAAACAAATTATAGTGAAATTTATTTCATGCGAATAGCTTTAAGTAAGGTTAAAAAAACCGGAACATACATTGAATCGATAGAGAGATAGTGGTTCAAGGGTTAATAGGTCAGGTTGAGAGTCAACTTCGAGTCAGATCGACCATATTAAAATAATAGAATTTAATTCACAATAATAGCATTTAATGTATTATGTTTTATTTCATTAGTCATTTTATATTTTATGAAAATCCATTGGTTAAACCTTGAATATTATTTTATTTTAAGTATAATTTTATAATTTAATTAAATATTAATTATTGAAAACAATTAGGCTTAAATGAATTAAATTTATTTATTTCCTCCTTAGTAGGGAGAGCCAAAATATTCCCTTCCCCAGCCCTCTCTTCCCCTCCTTTTTGTCCCCTTCAAATTTTTTTGTTGTTGACCAATTTACCGTTAGTATTTTTGAGCAGCATCACTGGTGAGAACGACGAGGTGGCAGCAAGGAGTCCATGCCATCCCCATATCGATCAGAGGGTCCAATAGTTCCGCGAAAAGCTGCAAGAGCTTCGTTGTGGGGAGGGATCTGACAATTTCAGAGGAAGCACTTGAAATATGCTTCATCCATCATTGATTCATTGCAGTAAATAATTTTTTCCTGTGTGCATTTGAAGAGTGACGGTGGCTGTTGAAAGGAGAGACAAAGTGGGGGTTGAAAGGAGTGAACTATGGAGTGGGAGTCTAATGGTTTACCCCGGTTTTTACCGGTTCACTGCGGTCTATACCGGTTTGCTCCAGTTCAGACCGTTTCCTGGTTTGTGAGGTGAGCCAGACCGGACAAGTCCAAATTAAATCGTCTGGTCCGGTCTGATTTTTTGTACGCTAGCTTTAAGGATTTCTACTTTCTAGCTTAAAAGTAAATTACACCTTCATTATATTGTTACAATTTCAACATTTTACAAAAAGTATTTAAGCTTTACAAAAACTGAACCATATGCTGCTGACATCGTTTACAGCACCAAAAAGTTCAGCTTAACATTAGAAACTTTAGTTAATCAGCAATTAACTCTAAACCAGGATTCAAAAACCAAAAAACTAATAAAAAACCTTACTTAGTTGTGACAACAGCTACATTAATATCAATTTTCCACCTCTTGTTTGACAAAATGAAGGAATGGACTCAAACCATTTGTCAAGGCTGATGATGTGAACATTGCTGCTTTCAGAATTTCATACACCTGCATTAAAACCATTAAGGGCAAGGTTTTAATCTCCGACTTAATGGAAATAGGGGGAAAATAGAAGGGGGAATTGTTATAACTTATAAGGTCCCAATGAAGGAATTTAATTACCCAAAAGTCCTATAACAATTGAGAAGCATGCAACAACAAGTTTCACTATAGGAAATAACAATAGTTTTATGCTTCTCACTTATCATTGAGAATTTTTTGTTATTAAATCCTTTTCTTAGGACCTAATAGGAATCTCCCAAAATAGAAACACCAACAAACAAAATTACTTTCCCTACTCAATCTCATTACTTTAGTTTCATATTTTTTTAATCCTTCTCTGTTCATCTGATTCTGACTACTGTTTTTTTATTTGGACACTGAAATTCAGCTTTAAGTTACGTTACATTTTGACATCTCAATCGTGATTCAGGTTATTCTATATAGTCATTCAAGCTTTTTGTAATATGTCGAAATTTGACGGCTCAGTTATTCAAATTTGATTGAGGCCAGGGTGACCATTAGAAAACAGACCAAATTCTCATACAAATTTCCCAAGGAATCAGCGTGATCAAAAAACTAGAGGAATGATGAAGAGCAAAGAAGTTGAATTAAGAGAAGAAAATACCTCATTCGCCCCAATTCTTATGATCTTTGCTTCAAAGTCTTGTGCACCAAGTTTAGATTCACGCAGAAATTCCAAAGCAGCAGAAGATGAAAATGGTGCTACAGACAAATCATCTCCCACCATGAATGTTGTTCCCTGCTTAACATAACAAGCATGCCTACTTTCTGCAGCCTCACTTAACTTATAATAAATTGGTAACACCTGGTTTTTCACTTTACGAGAGGCAATCATAGGATTGAGTAGCTTGTTCTTCATATCAGATTTGAAATATCTCGTTGAATCAATATGAGCCAAGCTTTTATACAAGTTGTCCATGCAGCCCAAATCAGCATTGCCTTGAGCAAGACGTTCAACTACACCTAGTGGTATAGTCAGGAAACTTAGAAGCTGATCCGTGAGCCCCTCTTCTGCTTCAGCAAATAAAACTTTTTTCTTTGATTTTGATATCATTACCTTCAACAACATCTTCCAACCCTCATTCATTTGAACCTCGCTTTTCATTAACTTGGACGGTGATGGTGTTTGACAGTTCTGAATCTGCAGCTCTTTGCGTAAGAATAGGTCTGTTAATGGTGTCTTTGACCATAAGGAGAACTTCAAGAGATCCAATACCTTCACAAACATAGCATACAATAATAGTTACTTTATATGAGATATGGGCCTACTTGGAGTGCAACAGTTTATCTCTAATACCCACACTAATCGAATCATAGTGACTGACATCGACATACACGATTATGGACGCACAGCAAATATACCACAAACACGAAGAAAAGAGAGGAACTTATCATGGAGAAAACGAGCAATCAGTTTCTCAGATTTTATTTTTCATGTACACAACTGAACTCTTCATGCCTATTTATAGTGTTCCACATCCCTTCCACAACGAACATGCCCTTTCCTCAAAGAGACATATTATATCGGTTAAACAATGCAATTTGTAGTAATTGGGAAATATCACAGATAAAAACCCAAGTTTTTCTATTATTTATATTTTAGCCCTAATGCTATTGGACTTGGGCCTTATCCATCAAGGGTGGATTAGGCTATTTTCCAACTTCTCATTGAGACTAGCAATAATGAAAAAAGATAAACCATATCCTAAAATTCTATAACATGCTTACCTCTTCTTCAGTGACATTCACAGTCAATTTCTCTGGAACATAATCAATTCCGAGAATCCCTAGTATCCATAAGGTTGAATTGATATCACTAGGCATCAGTGTGAGATCATCAGAAACTATAAAACATGCCGATTTATGAACATAACCCACAAAGCCCCTGGACATCAGTGGGTCATCGAAGTTATATACCAGAGTTTTGGATTCAGCTCCCATTGGGTTGAGGGGATTCAGCAACTTTGGTTTGATACTATCCAAACAAAAACACTTCAGGTCCAGGTTTTCGACACTTTGACGCAGTGAGGAAATACAGTTAAATGTGCAAGGCTGTACAGTAGATTCCTTACTAACAAGCCTAGACACAGTTCCCAATGGAAGTGTTAATAAGCTCAATAAAATATTAACGAAGTCACTGCCCGCTTCAGCATAGAGAACCTTGCTTTTCTCATAATCTATATGCAGAGTCAGTGAAATCTTCAGATTTTCAGACGAATCCATGATCATAAAGAACAAAACCGAGAGGCCAGATCTTTCTGCAGAAAGACAATTTCATAGTTACAAATTTCAGAATAAGCAGGTACAACAGAGCAAGAACACCACTATAATCAGTAAGAATCACGCCACAAGAAAATACCACTCCAACTTCAAAATCTTAAATCAGTAATTTCCTACTAAAATAAGTTACCAATTACTATACTCTAGTTAATACCTATACTATACTCTTCTTGTAGGTAACCAGAGTAATCTGTGATTCTGAAGTATATTTCAAAATATAAAAATCATTTCTAAATAATAATTCACCAGTGATAATGTATTTTATTTCGATGTGAAATTTCTTGATAGATAGCATTTATAAATATACCCAAAAAAATCCATCTAAATGTACCTCAGGTTACAACAACTATACGGAATTTGGAAGTCTAAAGATACAGAACTTTCCCCTTTTCTCCCAAACTTGTCGAGTTCACGAATCAACCCTCGACGGCTTCCAGATTTGCCTGTGGATGAAACTTTGAATCGGAAAACGACGAAGAGACCACCGGAGAAGACAACGGTGACAGCTATGTTTCAGAGGCCTGGTCTTCAAGCGCTGGGTCTACTTGAATAGGTTTTGATTAGTGTGTGAGGTTTTTATGGCACTATCTACTTCTGTAAATATGATCCATTAGATCAATCTGATGGTATATAATTTATATCGGTGTTATAAAAACGCGGGAATCAATTACGCGCGTCAATATGTATATTTTGTACTTTTTGAGTGTTGAATATTTCTGTTTGATACTCTCTCGGCTTGTTCTTGTTGTTTTGCTCATTAAAAACTTTACTTTTGTCTTGTTTTCGCATGTACGATCGAATCGATCTTGGTTTCTCGTCTCTTTGTATATCTCCAATACTTTTAAAATTCAATCTAGTTGCTCCAAATTTGTGATGAGCACAGAATGTGCTCTTGAAATTACGGTTTTATGTTATCTAATTTTTTTCTCATATATATCTTATAAAAATATGATAATAAGCATCAATAAATAAAGGCTAGAATATACTTTTAATTTTAGTTTAAAGTGTATTTTTGTTTTCTTAACATTATAAATATACTTTTAATCTTATATTTTTAACAATATTAATGTTCTTTAACTAAAAATATTAACATAACAAATTTAAGTGATGACATTACGGGCTGACAAAACATATCTAATTTTTAATTTTTTTTTTAATATATATAATTTAATATTAATATTATTTAATTACACAATTATTTAAATTTACACAATTTCGTTGCATCACAATTATGTTTACACTATCATCACTTAAGTTTGTTTGACCAAAAAAAAGACAATAAAATAAAAAATTAATTTATAAAATATTGTATCACAATTAGGACCTAAAGTATACTTTTAAAGTGAAGGAACCAAAAGTACATCTCATTTAAACTTAAATGATTAAAAGTATATTTTAGTCATAAAAAAAATTCAAATTGTTAAAATCTTATCTATAAATTTCATAACTGCAATACCAATAAAATAAAATAAAATAATTATAAAATATTGTAGTAATATTCTTATAAAATATTAAATCCAAACTATTATTTTTTTATTAAAGATAGAAATGAGATAGAGAATAAAAAGATAAAGAGGAAAATGAGGGGATTTACTTTCGGAAATAACAAACTTGATTAAAAAACCTTTAAAATTAAATAGAGAAAATTACACATAAGTCCTAAACATGACAAAATACAATTAAAAGACCTATTGAATGTAATATATTCTAATTGTGGAAAGGCTGAAAGTGAAACACCCTTCATGACATGTAACAAAGCAGTGGCGGAACCGGAAAAAAAAATTTAGCCCGGGCCAAAAAATAAACATATTGAACTACTCCTTTAGTTTTATTATAAGACCAACTAACAAGATATTTGGTCCTTTTTTTATAAAGACTTGCTTGTTTCTAAATAGCATTAAATATTTTTATATATACCCATAATTAAAAAGATAGTGAGTGAGAGTAATAATCAATACAATTAATTATTACTCTTTTTGTGAACAAAAAAAGAGTAATAATTAATATGATATTAGAGTTTAGTATAATTAACAGAGATAATATTAAAAATTACTTAAATTTTAGGACAAATTTAATGACTTTAACTGCTTTTTATTGACTTGTGAGAATTGTTAGTTGGTTCCTTAAATAAGGACCAGGAGGGAGTATTTACTAAATAGTATTAAATAACCTTGAAAAATACAAATAAATAATAATTAATAATTATAAATCAAAACAATATGTAAGATAATACTAACTTTTTCGGTATCTCAAACAAGAATTTTACTTTTTTTCACAAAAATTTCAATGAGTAATGAAACAAACATTATCTTTATAGAGAAGATAAAAAATTAGTCAGGGGCCAAATTTGTGGCCAAATAAAATATTATATAATAAATACATATATTCTCATAAATTTTATAAGATCAATTTGGGGTCACCGCCAAGGCCCCACCGGCCATCAAAGCCTTCCGCCACGTGTAACAAAGTGACAATTTGAAATAAAAAAACCCCAAATGTTTTCGCTCTCTTGATAGCCCCACTTTTCTAAATCGACGAGATCCCCCCCCCCCCAAAGCCAGTGTCATCGTCATCGGCGTCACGCTTCGTTTCTTGTCGGCGGACTTAGGCTTTGAGTTGGGGGGGCAAGTGCCCCAAAATTTGGGATTTTTTTTCTTAAAAAAATTAATATATGTTTGAATGATTGTTCGCCCTTAAATTAAGTGTCCACCTTAAATACATCAAGACTGCACTTCATAATCAGATTGGGGATGAATAGTTGAATGATTGTTTAGTATCTTATATTGAAAAATATGTATTTGATAGCATTGATAATAAGGCAATTATGATGGAATTTCAAAAAATAAGGCCTAGAAGAATGACATTGTAATTATTTTTATTGTAATATACTTTTACTATTAAAATATATGTACTTGAACTTATTGAGTGTCCACCCTTCATTGTAATTTATGTAGCTGCATTTCTAATAACACTTAGCCTTGCTTTTCTAAATGATAGGTTCGTAAAATAATTGTATCTCTTATTCTATCATCAATATTCACTTGATTTCATAAATATTTTTTTATATTTTTTTTCTTGTTTATCTTCTTTTATTTTTTATTGCATTTAAAACTTTCCTTAAAAAAAAAAAAAAAAAAAAAAAGAGGCGCCGCCCACGAACCCCCAAATCCCTCGCCAATTGTGCCCCCTCAATATTTTTCTGGGTCCACCCCTAAACTATGGAGGTCTCCGAACGAGTAGAAGCCCCGATTCGTTGAGCCAAAGTTAGACCTCATTGTCCTGCAGCTATGATATGTTTGTTGTTAGATATTATTGTAACCATGACAACAACTGTATCTTTCGATGTATAGTTTACTGACTGTAATATTGGCAAAATTTTAAGAAGCACCGACAAAATTACACATGATCACATTATTTTAAAAATTGATAAAAGAAGTGTCCTTGTAAATAATGGAAAGTTTCACCATTAGTTCTCTCCGATTTTCTGGCAGCTTTTGTATTCATTGTGCTATAATATATATTAATTCCAGTGTTCTCATGAATAAAACTAGATATGTGTTGGACAGGTACTGATTCTTCTTCTTCTACCCTTTATTATTTTACTGTTGGACTTGTAATTTATATCTCATCAATTTAAGATTTATGGTTTTATTGTTGTCTTCTTTCTTAGATTATACCTTGATGTCCCTTTTCCTTCTTCCCTTTCCTTTATCCGACATTGATTTCCCTCTACGGTATGCTTAACTACCACAATCAAGAAATTCCGCATTGATGTGGTATATGTTTGATTTGAATGGTTGTTGTCTAGTCTAATGCCTGACTCTAAGGTTTGTAACTGTGTAATGTAAGAACTTTCATACATATAATTTAAAGGAAGAGTAGTTGATTTTTTTTTCCTTATTGCTTTTCTGGAAGTAAAGGATCTCCAACAGTATTATTTCATCTGTACTTAAATATCATAGTCTTTTTCATTAGGTGGTAAAGGTTGCTAATTTTGGGGTTGCCCGAGTAAAGATATATGCTTTTCATAAGTCATATATCGTCTTATCAATTTCATCAACAAAAACTATCAATTCGTAGCGGTTACAAAAAAAACTACTACAAATTTTGATATTTGTAGCGGTTTATACCAAAACCGCCACAAATTTGCAATGGGATGAGTCGCGTCAAGTGGCGCACTAGTTAGGGAACGACCTTTCTAGCGGTTATTACAAAATATAGCACCAAGCTGGCGCCAATTTTGTGGTGGTTTCTTTTCACAAACTGCCACAATTGTAGTGCCAGCTAGGCGCCTTATGGCGCGAAAGTTGTTGTGGTTTATATGGACAAACCGATACAGAATACAAAGAGTTTGCAACTTTGTAGCGATTATACGTAGAAATCGCTACATAATGCAAAGAATCTTGCACATTTGCAATGATTACTTAAAGAAACCACTACATAATGGAAAGAGATTTTCATATTTGTAGCGGCTACTTATAGAAACCACTACATAATGTAAACAATCTTGCATATTTGTAGCAATTATATAGAACTACTACAAAGTTTAACGTTGGACGAGGTAGTGTTTCGTTACTTGTAGCAGTTAGTATAGCGTTTTTGCTAAACCGCTACAAAGTTAAAGCCTTTATACATGCGCCGCCACCAAACAATTTACCACACAAATTTGTTTCTCACATGCCCTTTGGAAGACTTCGCTATATCTCTAACATTTTGATCAAGCATTTACGGATTTATGGCTTCCGAGAGAGATAAGGACAAAGTGAAGGAGTTTGAGCGTCTCATACCCGTTCTATGGGAGAGCAGTAGTAGAAGGGGTGGTGCTAGAGGTCATCGAGGGTAGCATAGGGGTAGAAATTTCCCCATGCCATATGTAATATCTTGAATTTTGGGCCTAGAGACTGAGGATAAGCCTGTATTAGGAAGATAACTAAACCCAATTAAAGAAGGGTGACAAATGTTATAAAGGGAATTTCCCTTAATGCTGGCTAAATAGAGTTTCTGGAAGGCATCCAGTTTGTGATGTTCCTTTGATTAAGTGAATGGTATCCAATGGCTATGAAACTTTCTATAATCAAAGTAAACAAAATAAGGTTTAATTGGATAGGTCATACGGGTCAATTGAATCTGTATACTATGAGTTATGAATTTTTGAAGTTAGCCCTGGAATCTGAAACGTTTTCTGGACCAATGTGCATTAAATGGTGATTCTGGAATAGTTTATGTGTGATTTGAAGGTGGAATATCACCTAGAGGGGGGTGAATAGGTGATTTAAAAAAAAAATTCTCTTGTGATGTGATGGATAAGTAATGAAAGCAGTAAAGGCATAAAGAGAAATGGCACAGAGGAGTTATACTGGTTCGGTCCAACTCTTTGACCTACGTCCAGTACTCCGACACTCACGGGATTTTTTCACTATCTCACAAATACAATTACACACTCTGTAAAACTCAGGATGATCCTTTCTCTCTAGGACTCACTCCCTCTTACAAGTTGTAATCGTCCACCCACACTCAAGATACCACTATCTTGAGATTTGAACGAATGTAATACAAATCGTAGAACTCTCTCTCATAGAGCAAATGAATAATTAACATTGAAGCTCAATAGTATCTGAAGATATAAACAGAATAGAAGTTTATCACTTTTCAAGCTTTATCTGTGTATCTGTTGATTCGTGTTGATGAATTCAATCCTTCGTGTATTTATAGTAGTTTGTAGAATGAAAACCGTTGTAGGATTTGAATTTTTCCGTTCGAATATATCCGTTGTGAGCATTTAAGCATCCCCGCCTATTTCGCCTTAATTGGATTTCACGTGTTGTCTCTGTTTCACGAGATTTTCGCTGCTTTGATAGCTCATCAATATTCAACCGTTGGTTAAACATCTAAAAATCACTTAAGAAGATTATTAATGATATCACAATAAATACTGAATGATTTTAGGACGATATACGTGGGTAACCAAATCATTACAATAAAGCTGCAGAGGTTTTGTGTTTGCTGATATACCATACTCGGGTATTCAATTAACCATACTCGAGTATCTTACAGACAGAGAGTAAATATCACACTGGAACTTACCATACTAGAGTACTAACTTCAATACTCAAGTATTACATAAACCAGAGATCAAGTATCATATTTACGCTAAGCATACTCGAGTAGCAATCTTCCAGTACTCGAGCATCTTGCCAATACTCGAGTATTACTTAATCAATACTCGAGTATTGCTCTGATATGTGAAAGGTTCTGTCGTCGATGAAGCCTCATACTCGAGTAATCAAGAATCAATACTCGAGTATTATATCAGTAGCAATCTGCAGAAGTTGAACATCTGATCAATACTTGAGTATTTAAATCCCAATACTCAAGTATCATACCAAAACATGTAAGTGACTTCTGATCTATTCAATCAATACTCGAGTATTCATTCCTAATACTCAAGTATTGTATCCTGAAACACTTTGCCACATAGTTCAGACAAGCTATACTCGAGTATCTTATTAATATACTCGAGTACTCATTGAAGTACATGATTCAAAACTGATTCAAAACCTTAAATGATTTCAAGTCTTGTTATCATCAAAACCTTGAGAACTAACATGATTGACTATGGAAGGCATTTTTCCTTTAAAATAGACTCAATAATTGTTACATAGCCTTTGGAATCAACATAATTGGACACTTGTATAATGAGTTATGAATTTTCAAAGTTAGATGAAAATTCTGGCAGATTTGGTCAATGGGCAAAAATAAGTCAAGAGGTGTGACCAAAAAGCCTCTCCTAAGCATGCCCTAGATTTTGGCCAAGTGGCAAGAGGGGAAGAGGAGGAGCATGAACACATAACAAATGGTCAAAAGTGTAACATAAAAGCCTCCTAGACATGCTCCAATTTTCAGCCAAGTGTACCCAAGGGAAGGGCATGAGATTACATGGTATTTAGCACATGTTGAATTAAATAGAGAGAGAGAGAGAGAGAGAGAGATAGAGATAGAGAGAGAGCATGTAAGTCAGCCAAGGCATGTGTGGGACCCATGAACTTGGTCTCCACATAATTTTAAGGCAATCTAATCTCTTCTCTCATGCACCTAAAGTCGGCCAACACATGAACACCAAAGAAATGAAGAGTTAGTAGAAACAAAGAAGAGGAAGAGGAAGAAAAGATCAAGTGAAGAAGGTGAGTATGCCTCCCAAGCTCTTCATCTCTTCTAATCCTTTTCTTGTGACAACTTCCTAGCTCTAATAAGCTCTTAGTATGGTGATTATGGTGGTGGAACCGAAACCCTAAGTGACCAAGAAGGATGGAATTGCAAGGAAACACTAGACAAGGTTAATGTAAGTAATGTTCTTGACCTTGTTGATGTTGTTTATGTTGTTATTGGTGGTTGTAATGATTTCTTCTTGAATTCTTGTCACTTTGGAAGCCTTAAAGATTAAGGAGAGGTTCTTTCGAAATGAATAAAAATTGGTTAAAGCATGATTAAGGTTGAAACTATGAGTTGGAAGGTGATTTAGGGCTAACCTATGGTGTTTATTAGAATGGAAACTTGGAAAATAACTTTGTGTTCATCTAGCTCTAATTTCGGCCAGAACAGGACATACAAAAGGAATGAGATTTTGACCATTTTGATGCTTTCAATGTGTTTAAAATGGAAAATTGTATAAGGTAACGGTTAGGAAGTGATTTTGGAAGCACTAGGATTGAATTGGGTCAAAACCCAAAATGCTGCCATTTTTTATCTCTGCGTGGCAGTTTGATTGTGATGTGTGTTTGGATAAGTAAATGGTAGCCAATGGACTTTTAATTGTAGTAGTCATCCTAAGCTTTAATTTGATATTTAATATGAGTCAATTGGATCTATATATTAATAGTTATGAATTTTTGAAATTGGTCATAAAAAATTGGAAAGTTTCAGGGGTAATGTCCAATAAGTTGTAATTCTGGAATGTTGTGCGTCCAAATGGATAAGTATAATATTTTTACCGGAAACTAGACTTAATAAGGGTCATATAGCCTTTTGAAGAACTGCAATTGGACACTTGTACAAAAAGATATGAATTTTCAAATTTGGTTGAAAATTCTGCTAGTTTTGACTTGTTTGCAAAAATGAAAAATGTAAGGGCAAAATGGTAATAAAGTTAACTTTTAAGGGTTAAGCTAAACCCTTGGAGTTAATGTGGCCCTTTAGAAGAGGTTGGATAAATAATAACCCGCCGTCCGTGAATGTATGTTTATAAGGAAATCCATGCGGAGGTTACCGCAATGACCCAGTGGATTTAGGACGCGGCTTCGGTCCACTCCGCTTAATATCCACTGCCAATCACTTCCCCCAAAACAGCGCCGTTTTGGCGCAAAATGACACTGCTGGTCCTTTTTTAAAAAACAAAATACACATATTTCAGTGTACTGTACATACTAAAAAAATACTTCAGGATACTGATCGGTACTGAAAAAATAATTCATGATCTTGAAAAATTATTTTAAGATGTTAAAAAATATTTCAGGGATTGACTGGTACTAAAAAGATGCTTCAGAATACTAACTGAGGATACTGGCAGGTACTGAAAAAATACTTTATGATCTTGAAAAATTATTTTATATCATGAAATAATTTTTCAAGATCATGAAGTATTTTTTCGGTACCTGCTAGTATCCTCAATCAGTATCCTAAAGTATTTTTTTAGTACCAGTCAGTACCCTGAAATATTTTTTTAACATCCTAAAATAATTTTTCAAGATTATGAAGTACTAGTCGATTTTTTCGAGTACCGATCGGTATCCGAAGTATTTTTTTTAGTATGTACAAGTACCACGAAATATGTGTGTTTTTTTTAAAAGGGACCAAAGCGGTGTCATTTTGCTCCAAAACGGCGTTGTTTTGGGGGAAGTGATTGGCAGTGGATATTAAGCGGAGTGGACCAAAGCCGCGTCCGTGGATTTAGGAGCAGGGACCTCAGGTTCTAGAAGGCCGCGGGAGGACACTGTTAAGGAAATCCATGCGGAGGTTACCGCAATGACCCAGTGGATTTAGGAGCAAGCCGATTTCTTTTGTGCACAATAGACCCAATGGTAGGATATCACGAATACTATGGTGTCGAGGGCGTGGAGTCAGTTGTTTCCTAACAAGAAGCTTCCAGAGGTCCCTTGTCCCTAGGTTCACTTTGTCGACCCGCTTCCTCCTCCTCCTCCTTCTGCTGATGACGATGGTGTTGTTAACTCTGTCAGCCTGGTGATCCTGCCCCCTAAGAGAGGACCTGATGACCGGGCTTCGAATAGTTAGTTAGGTTTTATTTATGATTTAGGACATTTGACTTTTTATTTCAAACAATTGTAAAAAATTAGGTCATTTTAAATTGTTAGTTACCTTTTATTTATGATTCAAGGCATTTGACTTTTTATTTCAAACAATTGTAAAAAACATGAACTAACTTTTCATTATTTGTCGTTGTACGATAATTGGAGACTTGTTGACACGTTCAAATTCAAAAGGCTATACAAGATGAAGTGGATCGATTATATAGGAATTGGCGCAACAAGCTTCATGGTTATTACTTAACATTTAAAACCAGGTAACCTGGTTTTAAATGTTAAGTAATAACCATGAAGACTGTTGTGCCAATTCCTATATAATCGACTCGCATAATCTTGTATAGCCTTCTAAATCTGAACGGTGTTAGCAAGTCTCCAATTATCATACAAAGGTCATTAATTTTGTAGCGGTTTTAGTAGATAAACCGTTGTAAATTGTGTCACAAATTTGTAGCGGTTTTAATTATAACCGCTACAAAATGTGAAATTTTGCAGCGGTTTTAGTATATAAAACCGCTACAAATGTGTCATTTTGAATTCTAAGTTTCTTGCCAACGGTCACAAATTTGTATGGCCTTGCGCATATTCAGCAATACAAAACAGGTTCTAACTCTAATACAAAACCCCATCCCTTTATGTTTCCTTTCAACTTGCCAGTGTTAGTCTCTTGAATAATGAACTAAAATAAACCCATTGGTAATCTTGCAAACTTTTTAGATTTTGAATACATTGGTTATCAATATTGTCATGGCTTTAATTGTTGTTTGCTTAGTTGATGTGCTTTTCATTTTGACGCAGGAATGGAGGAAGAGCAAACTTCAAGTGTTAACCTGTCTCACTCTTCCAATATTGGTGATAATGAGACTCTTGGTAGACCATCTTCTACCCCTTCCAATTCCACTAATCCTCACTAACCTCCAACCACTTTAGAATGTCCTCCTTCTAGTCCGCCAGCTCCTACTGGAAATAAAACCACAAAAGGTTGTAGTAAGAGGAGAAAACAACCTGAGAAGAAAAAGTCAGAAGTATGGGATCACTATATGAAGTTACCATTAGAGGATACAAATGGAGAGCCTAGAGCTGCGTGCAAGTACTGCAATACTGATTATGCTTGTGATCCAGTTAAATGTGGTATAACTTCTTTGAAGAGACACTTAAAGAAATGTCAGAAAAATCCACATAAGGCCGTTGAAATATCAAAACAATCTATGTTGAATTATGTTTCCCAAGCTTGGTTGATTAGAAAATATGAATCCTTTGTTGATTATTGTTGTGGTTTTAGATCCTCAATACAAGCTTGCCTACATCAATGATGTATTTGAGCAACTTTTTCTTGATTATCAACTTTGTATGTTCATGAAGAACAAGGCGAGAAACACTTTGTATCTCATGTTTGAAGAGTATTCTACAAAAATTGGTGTTGAAACAGAAAGGTTAGTGCCAACACTTTACACTCTTCTACTAGTGCCAACACTCTGAATTCTTCTGGAGTTCCATCACATCCATTGCAAATGCCAGCAAAAAAATACCCTGGTCATAAATGAATTGGATAGATACCTTTCAGCTAATGCAACTGAAGACATTCCTCTTGATGGTGATGATTTTGACATATTGACATGGTGGAAGGTTAATTCAACCAAGTACAGAGTGATTGCCATAATAGCATGTGATGTATTAGCTATACCAGTATCTATAGTTTCTTCTGAAGTAGCTTTTAGCACTAGAAGATGTGTTGTTGATGATTATAAGAGTAATATATCTCCTAAAATGACTGAAGCGCTCATTTGTGCCCAAAATTGGCTACTAGCTAAGAAATCTATCTCAGAATTAGCTACTATATTGACTGAATATGACAACTTTCAAGAGACTGATAATGTTGTTAATATTCCAAGTAATATTTCCAATTCTATGCTCATTATTCAAGTTTGCATATTTCATTATTACTAATTTCTTAACACATGCAATTTGTTTTTCTTAGATGGGTCGAGTACCATTGAAGGTGAAGGAGACAAATGAATAACAACGGATGCTCAAGACAAATAAAGTAGATCTCAATTATTTGTTTTCCACTTATGTGTAATGTGATAGACTTGTTACTTGTTAGGTTTAAAGAGTTTGATTGTTATGGATTGTATTGAATGACTTGAATGTTGTTGCTTTTTATTCTTGTTCAATGTTGTTGGAGATTATTATGGATTTATGATTGGGTTTTAATGTATGAGATGTGTTTTATGTGATTATAGGTATTTTATGGTCTTATTAGGTTCAAATATTGCCTCTCAAAGAAGGCAAAAAATATTCAAATAGGTCCTAGATTGGTCCAGACAGTCCACTGGGCTGGTCTAGTCTAGCCCAAGCTTGGGCTGGTGTTGGACCAGACCAAACCTTAGGCTGGTTCTCCAGCCCGAGATCCTATTAGGACTATACATGAGCATTGAGTATCTTCTATTTTTGCAGCCTCAGAATATGGTGCCTTCCTTTTCTTGGGAGTGGTGACCAATGAATGCCTTAATGGAAAATCAATGTCAAGCTTCCCAATCTGATTCCTTCCAACTAGTAGTAGTCTCTCTATAGGCTCATTTGGCTCCAAGTACTAGATCTTGTTGGCTCTGAGGATAAGTGAGATCAGTTGAGGATAGGGCATAAGTGTAATCTTGGTGCCTGAATACCTATACCTCCTAATCTCATAAAAGATCAAGGCCCCCAAATTCCTTTCTTCTTTGCTCAGCAACGAGGCCATAAGTCTATAATCCCTATTAATGAAGTAGGTGAAATTGTTGGACTTTTTTATGATGGCTCTCGAGTAAATATACCATAGAACCTTGTGTAGATCACACATGTTACCTGGGTTGAAGGTCAATGGTCTTAATCGTTCACTAGGCCTAAGAATGCTAACTATCTTATTGGGGTTGAGCTTTGCTTGAGCATCCTTTGGTGGCTTCTTAATCCCAAGCCACTTGTTGATCCTTGAGACTTAGATAAGGAATTTCTTACCTTTAACAGTCGTCTCAAGCTCGTCTTCCACTACAGAGCCACCATCCAAGCAGTCTTCAACCAATTCCCGATTGCAGTAGAAATGCCTAACTACCTTTAGACAGTAAGGTAGGTGTACAAAGAGCGAAGACATGTAGTGTCCAAGATACTCATATAAATCTAATTTAATCACTTCAAACAGAGTACTCAAGTTTACATAGAACATCTTACAAATTTTGTGTCTAGCAAAGTGTTCCGTGAACTTCTTAGAATATACTAATTCGGTTGCTAAGAAGCCAAAAGGTGCCACTGTGATGTCCTTCTCCTCCTCCTCCTCCTTCTTATCTTGCCTCTACTTCATGAGCAGCTTTGAGTTGAGTGGGTGCCGAAGATTGTCCATTTTGGCCTATGTGTCCTTGCTTTGGCTTGGTAGGAATTTTAGTGCTCACTGCCTCATCAAGAATGTTAACCATTATCTTAGAGATCCTGGAATTATATCTTGCCTCTTGCCAATTTCTTTATGTCCACGAAGGTGTGTCTAAGTTAGAGTCTGAACCCGGTAGACTAGGAGGAGCCTTTGATTTTCCCTTTCCCTCCGGAGTGGTAGCTTTGGTCTTCGATTGGGTTGCTCTTGGTTCTTGCATCAAAATGCCTTTGGCCTTCGGTTGTGGTTCGGGAGGGGCTTGATTAAAAACCTTGGGCCGAGATTCTTCGATTTGAGCTTTAGAGTTGACGATTTCTTTTGCTTTTTGGTTAGAGGAAGTGGTGTAGACTTGAATGACTCTTTTTCTTCCCGAACAGTAATCTTGGTTCTTGCCATGATTATTAAACATTTAAATTCAGAGATCAGAAGTTCATTGTTAGCATTTTATAAATTCTAGGGCAAGGGATTTGAGAGCAATTTGGAGGTGTTTGGGGTGAAAATTGAGGGGTTTTGATCGAAAATGAGTGGGGAATAAAATGTGAAATTTTTTGTTAAGGCAATGGGAGTTGCACTTGAAGTGATTTGATGAAAATGACACAGCTTCCGTAAAAATAGAGAATGTCTCTCGACATCACTCAAGTGGTCACTCGAGTGATCTTGGGTTATCACTCGAGTGATCATACCCGAAAGTTTTAATAAGTTTAGAAATTTGATATCTAACTCGAATAATCTTGTAATTATTCGAGAATTAGTCCCTTTTGAGATAAATGATGCATTCCAGCCTTTGTTTGCTCGTTGGATCATAAATTAGTTGACTTTTCTTTCGGCACTGATGATCTCGAAAGGGTACTCGAGTGATTTTTGGATGATCACTCGAGTGATTCCTAACATTCTCACTCCCTAACTTTTTGACTTCTACCTCTTCATTTCTAACTATTGGAGTTGTTTTTGGAATCGTGTCTTTCCATCTCATCACTCGAGTGCTTACTTGAGTTATGTACTTCATTACTTGTAGACATCACTCAAGTGATGTCGTAGTGGTGAGTTACTCTGTTTATCTTTGTTCCTTCTATCATGTTAACAGAGCATTTTATACAAATCTTGCAAAACAACTTTCTAGATATTTTGATGCTTAAATTAGTATTCTAATAATCAAAACAAGTATAATCAACATTTAAAAAATAAAAATTAACAAGATCAACTTACAACTCATTGGGATTTATCATTCCCAATTCTCTTCATACATACAAGAATTGATCCTTTGCAAGTGGTTTTGTGAATATGTCAGCTATTTGGAGATGTGTAAGGGTAAAATCCACTTTGACATCCTTCTTTTAGACATGATCCTTGATGAAGTGATGTCTCACATCAATATGCTTGGTTCTTAACAGTTGAACTGGATTATTAGCTAGGCTTATTGTGCTGGTGTTGTCATAATAAATTGAAATATCCATTAAGTGAATGCCTAGATCTTGATGTTGTTGCTTTAGCCACTGAACTTGTGCAAACAACTTGAGGTGGCGATGTATTCAACTTCACTAGATGATAAGGACACTATGTTTTGCTTCTTGTTGAATCATGATACGATAGAGCTACCAAGGAATTGACATTAACCACTTGTGCTTTTCCTATCAATTCTGTAACGCCCATGGTCTAAATCGAGTATCCAATCAGATACTTGTTGCCTCCTTTAGGATAATATATGCCAAGATCGGATGTGTCATCAAGATATCAAAATATCCTCTTTACTATCTCAGCATGAGATTCTGTAGGCGCGGATTGATATCTTGCACACATAACCACATTGAATTGAATGTCAGGTCTACTTGCAGTGAGGTAGAGTGGGAGCCAATTATGAAAGACCTGGCTATCACCCAAGAGGGGGGTGAATTGGGTGTATGATAAAACTTTACGAACTTTGAAAATCTTTTCGTAATATCTAAATCAACAGTTAGATATTCAAATAAGCATATACTGGAAATATAAGAGTTTAGGGAAGAGAATATGCAAACCGTGATTTATCCCGGGTTCGGTCCAATCCACAATGACCTACGTCCAGTCCCCAGGCTCCTCCTGAGATTTTCAATCCACTATCTCCTTGTTTAACCGGGCACAAGAGAAAAGCCTTTACAACCTCACAAGTTTAGCCGGGCACTTGTGTAGCCTTTACAATCTCTTTCCGAGATATCCTCTCACGCGAATACAATTACCGACTACACTACTCGGGATGATCCTCTTACACTAGGACTCACTCCCCCTTACAAGTTGTAATTGTATACCCACACTCAAAGGTTCCACAACCTTGAGATTTGAATGAATTGTAAAACAAATGATAACTCTCTCACGAGTAGATGAATGATAAACACTCAAGCTTAGTAATATCTCGAAGATATTTACAGACTATAAATGGATCGCTTTGAATGCTTTGTCTGTATGTGTGTCTATACCGCCATTGAAGAATTCAAACCTTCAAGTATTTATACTGGTTGAAGATTGAGGACCGTTGGAAGGATTTGAATCTGTCTGTTGAGTATTTGAATATGTCCGTTGGGTATTTGAATATGTCCGTTGGAAGTCTTCAGACATCCGCGCCTTCTGCTTAGCCACGATCGAGTGTCCGCTTGGTTGGGACTTTGTTCAGTTGTTATTCATGTGGTCCAGGATGGAGAATAGCTTAAAATATTGATTCGGTGCTTTTGACGGTATGGGCCATCCTTCATCTTGTCGGCTCCGTTCCTCGATATTTTCGGTGCTCCAAGGCTAGTCCGTTTGAATCGATTGTGTATCTTGGAAATCACTCGGAAAGATGATTAGCAATATCACGGAGTCATATTGAAGTATATGATTTGTGTTTGCAAACATATTCTACTCAATGATAATCGTTTGTTAAAACAGAGACGAGTCCGTGCTCGAGGCGGTATGTTCGTTGGCTCGAGTTAGTCAATTGATAATTAATCAAACGAGTGATCTAGAAGAGATATTGACTCGAGGCAGCATATCTTGTGACTCGAGGTAATCGACTCGAGGTACACTTCCTGTAGGCTCGAGTTAAAGCATCGTGATAGGCAAGCAGTGAATTCCAAATGAGAACTTGACTCGAGGCAGGAGAAACCTTGACTCGAGGTAATCGATTGGTAATATTCAAACAAAGAGATCCAGATGAGATATTAACTCGAGGTAGCACTTATCCTGACTCGAGGCATCATTCTTCCTTGGCTCGAGTTAAATAATCGCAGAGTATTCTAGCTGTGTAATTACCTCGAGGTGAACATTCTGCCTGGAGGTAAAAAGTGCTCTCCATTGTTCTAACTCTCTGGTTGGCCATTTAACTCGAGGTGAACCTTCTGCCTGGAGGTAAAAAGTCTTCTCAATTCTTCTAACTCTTCCATCGACTCGAGGTGTATAAATCTGGGGTCGAGTTAACCAACTCGAGGCACAACTCTTACAGGCTCGAGGTTAAATCCTTCTTTGACTTGAAATTGACTTGAAGAGGCACTCATCATAATTGGTTTCTTCCAAATTCTATGAAACCATTGTTGTGTCTAGAATCATATAGAATTGGTTTCATTTAATTTGGTTGTGTAGAAACAGAAATCCGAAGCTATGCTGATTTGATTCCAGAATCACGAGTGTCCACTTTCGAGGGCCATATCTCCTTGTGAAGAACTCCGTTTTCATTGGTTCAACTCTTGATGGAAATCTCTGTGAGTATACTTTCATATGCCACCAATTTTAGCTCAATCGGATTTGTAGTTTGTGAGTTACACTCAAAACACCGAAGCTTGGTCTGGACTGTGACGGTGATTGATGTTCCAACTTGCCAGACTCATAGCTCTCTCATATGAACTCTTTTGGACTTGGATTATATATCAAAATGATGCATTTGGAGTCTAGTTTCATATTCCACTGGTTTCACGTCAATCCGATTCTTGGTTTGGGAGATATCATCGAATTACCAGAGGTCGCCAGAGCTGCACGTGAAACAGAGTGTGCTGAAGGCTATTTGACTCGAGGTAAGCTGAATTCTTGACTCGAGGTAGCTAACTCGAGGTGAATGAAGTCCTGCCTCGAGGTAAATCAACTCAGAAGCCAAAAACACTGTAGCAAACACTTTAACTCGAGGTGGTGATGATCCTGACTCGAGGCAACTTGTCCCATGTGTCCAAAACACTTTAGAAACACCTCTAACTCGAGGCTAGACCCTTTGGCTCGAGGTAATTCATCCCAAAACTTGATTTTGCTTATTTCAACTCCGATTTGGGCCGTTCCAACTTCCATATCATCGTGGGGACTTGTAGAATCAATCTAGGAACTTGAATAATGATATTCTCATTATATTCAGCAAGTTCTTCTTTCTTTCTTCTCTTTTCTTGATTATTCTCCATCATTAAACTTCACATCTACATTAAATATAAGAATTAGTCAAAGTATAATGTAAATGTAGTGTGCAACCTTTTTGCTCTTAAGAATGACATCTATATAAGACATCATCAAAACTAATCAAAACCAACAAATTATTCCTCGGTAGTTTTGTAATGTTGCAGGATTCTCCCTTGACATCAGCATCTAGTAATGTTGTTGAACTCATTGGAGTATCTGCTCCATTTGCTTGATCGATGCCAAATTTCTTCAGCAGCTCCTTGAGATTTTTGGTTTGGAAAATTAATATTACATTCTTCTTTTGCTGGAAGAAATTTAGTTCTCATATCATAGACATTTCAAATTCCCCTTCATAGTCTTGAAAAATTCTTGACACAAAGTCATTATTAGCACCGAATATAATATCATCGACATAAATTTGAATAATTAATATGTCATATTTCTTATGTTTGATAAATAATGTTGTGTCTACTTTGTCTCAAACAAAGCCTTGATCAAGGAGAAACTTACTTAATCGTTCATACCAAGTTCTTGGAGATTGTTTAAGACCATAAAGTGGTTTTTTAAGTTTATAAACATGATCAGGTATGGCTACATCCTTAAAGCTAGGGGTTTCTCAACCTATACTTCTTCCATAATATAACTATTTAGAAAAGAATTTTAACTTCCATTTGAAAAGTTTAAATCCTTTGTGAAATTGAAGGAAATCACCAAGAGGGGGTGAATTGGGGATTTTAAAAATTCTTTTTAAAACACTCACACAACAGAAGCTAAATGGAGATAAAGAAGAAGAGCTTGCCACATAAGATTTATACTGGTTCGATCTCAACTCTTGACCTACGTCCAGTCCCCAGACTCTCTGGGTTTTTCTACTATCACTCAAATCAGATACACACTATGTACTCGAAAGTTATGCTCTCTCTAGGATACACTCCCCCTTACAAGTTGTAATCTGAAAACCCAACCTCAAAGTCCCACAACTTTGAGATTCTTACAATGAATGAATTACAGAAATGAACTCTCTCTAAGAGTGAATAAAGATTATTACTAAAGTACAATGTATCAAAGATACAGGATGCGAATTAAGCAGTAAAAGACTGATATGCTTGTATGCGTTTTTCTGTGTATGTCTTCTCTGCATGTAGACTTCAAACCTTCATGTATTTATACTTTGGATTGAAGCTTGTGACCATTAAAGATCCGTTCGACTTGAATCAATTCGAAAATACTAGCCGTTGGGTTCATGTCGATGAATATAGCATTGTTAGCGTATTTCGAATTGAATATTTGAATTTGTCCGTTGAGAGCTTTCAATTGATTGCACCAATCTCGGCAAAATGGGATATCTCCAATTGATATTAAGGCGTTGACACGATTGACGGAAATCTTGATCATTAATAGCTTATATGTAATTAAGCATTGATTGATCATCTTTCTTCTTGAATGCTTTAATGTTTCCTAAAACAAATCTTAGGTCTTCTGAAATCTCATAAGCAAACTGGTTAAATCTGGTTAGAAATATTGATATGAATAATTTAAATCATAAGCAACCATTTCGCAGAATCAAGCTTTAAGCGAAATCAAACTCGAGCAAAGTATACTCGAGATGTGTTCATCTGTGCAGAAGCTCCAAGCTCGAGTTTACTATAACAAGCTTGAGTTTGGTCTTCATTTAAAACTTGGGTTTTGCTTCTAGAAGTCTCAAGCTCGAGCTTATAAGTGAGTAGGCTCGAGTTTGGGCTTTTGTCGGGGAAACAAGTTTGAAAACATTTTGAGAGCCAAAATGGAAAATGACAAGCTCGAGTCTATTAGTGAGCAGGCTCGAGTTTGACACTATTCATGTCAAAAATAATTTTGATTCCCAAAGTGCAAGCTTGAGCTTAGAGATGTAAACTTGAGTTTGCTAAGAATATTAAAACCTTTGAAAAGTTTCGTCGGACCTAAGCTTGAGTTTGCAACTCCAAACTTGAGTTTACACTTTGAAGAAAACTTGAAAAGCTTTTCTCGCTCGAGGTAAGCTCGAGTTTGCCATTGCAAGCTCGAGTTTACACTTTTGTAAACTCTAGAGAAAAGACTCGGAAGAGGCAAGCTTGAGATTGAGATTTGAGTAACTTGATAAAATCCTCAACTCTTCCTAAACTCGAGCTTCCAGGTGTAAGCTCGAGCTTACTCAGAATATGAGTGAACTCAAACCTTCAAGCTCAACTTTATGGACCAGGCTCAAGTTTGGAAAATGTAAAATAGCTTGGTTTCCTTTCTGTAAGAGGCAAGCTCGAGTTTGGCACTGACAAAATGTTTTTTGAATTGAAATCAATCAAGCTTTACAAATCTTTATCAAAAACATTCTCTCATGTTTACAATTGTTATTAATCATCAAAACACATTGAGAACTAACACTTTAATGCATGCAAAGGCTAAGAGTACTCGTATGGCTTCCAATCTAGCTACTGAAGCATATGTTTCCTCATAATCAATTCCTTCTTCCATATTATAGTCTTTGACCACCAATCTTGCCTTATTTCTCACCATGACTGTGGATTCATCAAGTTTGTTTTATATACCCATTTGATGCCAATGACCAGATGATCTTTAGGCCGAAGTACCAAATCTCAAACTTGATTTCTTTCACATTGATTTAATTCTTCTTGCATTGTTATTGCCTATTCATTATCTGATAGGGCTTCCTTAACACTAGAAGGCTCTATTTCAGAAATAAAGGCAGAGAAACTAACTTCATTTAAAATTTTGTTTCTAGTTTTCACTCCTTCACTTACATCACCTATGACTTGGTTTATGGGATGATTTCTAATGCATTTCCAAGCTCTAGGTTGATTTAGATTAGAATTGTGATAAACACTTTCTTTGGTTTTATTAGCTGGAAGTGTGGAGATATTTGGATTGACTTGATCTCTTTCTTTATAAACTATTTCTAGTTCTTCTTCATTAGGTTTGGCTATAGGCTCATTTTTGGCAAACACAACATGTATAGATTCTTCAACAACACAAGTACATTTATTAAAGATTCTATATGCCTTACTTTTATTAGAATACCCAAGAAATAAGCTTTCATCAGTTTTAGGATCAAATTTACCAATATTATCTTTATCATTGTTGTGGATGAAGCGTTTGCACCCAAATATGTGTAGATGAGCAAGGTTTGGTTTCCTTCCTTTGTAGAGCTCGTAAGGTGTCTTTTTAAGTGTTGTTCTGATATAGGCTCTATTTGATATGTAACATGTTGTGCTTATAGCGTCTGCCTAGAAGACTTGACGCACTTGCTTTTCATTAAGCATTGCTCTTACCATGTTAGGCAGAACTCTATTCTTCCTTTCAACAACATCATTTTGTTGAGGAATCTTAGAATCGAGAAGTTGTGATCGATTCCATTGGCATAACAAAATTCTCCAAATGCTCGATTCTCAAATTCTCCTCCATGATCAGTCTCGATAAACACAATAGGCATACCTTTCTCATTTTGGATCTTTTTGGCAAAAATAATAAATTCATCAAAAATTTCATCTTTAGAAGAAAGAAATATAGTCCAAGTAAATCTAGAATAGTCATCAACTATATTCAAAGTGTACAAATTTCCACTAAGACTTTTCACTCTTGTTAGTCAAACTAAGTCTATATGAAGTAGTTGAAGTGGTTTATTAGTTGAGACTTCCTTCTTTGATTTAAAAGAGGACTTCATTTGTTTCCTTTTTATTGATAAGAATCACAAAATAGGTCATTTTTTAATTGAAGTTTAGGTGACCTAGTGACTAAATATTTCTTTATTAGTTTGCCTAATTATTTCATATTGACATGAGCAAGTCTCTTATGTCATAACCAACTTTCATCGGCATTGCTAAGAAAACAACTTTTAGTACTATTGATATTAATATCAACCGCAAAGTAGTTACCATCCCTTGAGGCTCTTATCTTGACTTTGAGATCTTCCTTATTGAGTTGGAGATCCTTCTTACTTGCACTAAGGCATTCCTCTGAGTCAAAGATGACCCAGTTGTCTTTGTCTGTGCTTTAGCTAACTCTGAGGAGGTTGTAGCAAAGTCCCTCTACATAGTAGACATCCTTTACTTGCACTTCATCTTTCTAGCCAACTTCACCAATTCCAATGATATTTCCATATTGATTTCCTTTAAAGCTCACCTTGCCTCCATTTATAAGTGTCTATTATTCCTTCCTTTTTATAAAAACAAGAAGTATAATATCCCTTTCTATTACAATAATTACAAGATGTAGAGGGGTTAGAAATATATATATATAATGCTAAAAATAGTTTAGGTATGTTTTACGAGCTTTCTTCTTCTTGCCTTTCTTTTTGTCTAGGTTTGGATTATATCCAACGTCAGACTTGTTGTTAGTAAACCTCTAAACTTTTAAGATAACCTTGAGCATTTCACTTCCCTTAGTGAATTTTTCAAGTGTCTTGGTAAGATGAAATTTTTTCTCTTCTAAGACATGACGGGTTTCTCAAGCACTTATGAAAGTTTCCTTGAGTTGTTCCTCAAGTAACTTAACTTTCTTTTTGTAACTTACTAATTCTTTGACTATTTTACTGAATTTTGAATGTAATGCATTATACTTAGAAAGTAATTCATCATAGGTTCCTGGCCATCAAACTCTTCATGAGCCACTAAAAAGATGTTGGTGATTTCCTCATCTTCGCTTTCTTCATCAGATGAGTTGTCTCCTTAGATGGTTGAGACATATGCTTTCTTTTTGGAGTACTTATTATTCTTCTTCTCTTTATTCTTTAGATAAACATTACATTCAGATTTCATGTGTCCAGGTCTATCACATTCGAAGTATATGATATGGTCTTTTCCTTCTTTTCTGCTACTAAAGCCTCCTTTGTAGAATTTCTTGAATCCTTGATCCTTTTTGTAGAACTTCTTAAATCTTCTTACAATCATTCCAAGTTTATTATCTTCAGGTTCTTCTTCCTCCTTTGCTTCCTTTGGCTCCCTTTTTTTGGTGGAGGTTTAGGAATAGAACCATCAACATAACCAAAGAGCTCCTGATAATAGAAATACGATGTGACAATGGCTTTCCAAGTGAGGTAGTTTCCTCATTGAGCTTTACAGTAACATAGTGAGGAAGATGAGAAGGAGGTGAGGTGAGGTGAGATGAGTAGATGAAGAAGGCGGTGTTTGAGTGAGAATAGAGCTAGGGCTCGATACCATACAATGACAAAAAGAAAAAAAAATTGATAAAGATTTGTATATTTCCATCTTGATTTGTGTGTACAGTATGTTGCCTATATATACAATAGGCATGGAAATAGGTCAGGCCAGACTTTGGCTAAATAGGCCTGAGCCTATAATGAGAATCTGAAGCCTGAGCCTACATACAAGCTTTTCTTAGGCTCAGGCCTGAGCCTACATGAGGCCTAGGCAAGCCTAAAGCCTTTTTACATGCCTACTTACAATGTAGGCCTCTAAAAAGATCTCATATTGCAAGCTTTGAACCTACTAAAATTTAAATAGATGTAGGCTTTTAGTAGATTTCAAAGCAAACATATTTACAAATTGTAGGTTTTAAATAGACTTAGATTAAAAGAACAATATTCATTCAAAATAAAAATGACTATTTTAAATTATAATTCATTAGAATTGTTTAGAATAGAACATTTATAACCCTAAACTAAAGAAGAACACCTAATTAAAATAATTTCATGGGAAACCCTAGATCCCAAACACATCCAACAAATTCAAACACGAACCAATTACAAAACTAAGAGCTAGTAAATTTGATAATTTCCTTGGTTCCCTCAGAAACAACGTTCTTAGCCAATTCCCCGGGCAAAACTACATTGATTGAATCGGTCAATTATACAGATATAATTTAGAAACATCTCCCATTAGAATAAACATAGTTTTGCCTTATTGGGAATGGTAGCATTTGTTGCAAGATAATTCAGAATGGTTTTGGCCACTAAGTCATGGTGACACTTCCTAAATCATTTAGTACTCACTTATTCAGATTGATATATTAAATAAATGCTAGCGAGTGACAAATATTACAACAACAAAGAAAGGGAGATAACTAAATGACAGAATATCAAGCGACAGAACAGGAGATACCGGAATGGGAGTGGCAACAAAGATTATTGCGATTACAGAGATTACAAAGATTACAACGGCAACAAATAATGGGAGCGACAGATATTACAAATAGTGATTAGCCGATACCTCAACGAGAGGAATAGCGAGCGATAGAAGAGGAGAGCGAGAGGATTAATTTGTGTTGCATGTTCCGACGAATGAACAAGAGGAATAGCAAGCGACATAACAGGAAAACTGGAAAAGACGATGAGATGAGTAGATGACGGCTAGGTTTGACCATATGAGTCTTTGAGTAGAAAGGGTTGAATAAAAAATCAATAACATTGGGTAATATAGTAATTATCTATTATAACTTTAAATTTAAAATTATATATATAATTATATTTTTTGTGTAAACAAACCAGGCCTGAAGGCTTACAGGCCAAGTCTTAACAAAATAGGCATGACCTATTTACACATTTAGGCCTTTAAATAGGCCTTGGTCTGACCTTTTTAACAAACAGGTCAGGCCAAACTAGGTCCTAAACAGGTCAGGTCATAGGTCGCATGATAGAGATATGGCCTATTCCCACCCCCAATATATAGTTTGTAGAATGGGACACGTATGATGTTTACAGAAGAACCTAGAATAATGTTAAAAACCCTATCTTGCAATGGCATAGGCTAGTTGGGCTTTACTATTTGTTTGGGCTTTGATACCTTCTTAGGGTTTCGATGCAGGTTTGGTGCCATTTCGGTTCTTAAACAAGCTAAATGAAGTAAATAAGTATTTGGATTTGAAGGCATAGTGACGATGATATGGTTCGGTTTATGTTTATTATGGGTTGGTTTGGTCCGAATTGACTTTGAGTCAGGATTGAGATCATCCTTATTATCTTCAATTTACTTTTGATCCAAGAAGCACAAGATTGCAGCATTGACGTTTTATGTAATTTCCTAAAAAGTTGTAATCATCAACATCAATAACTTAAATTTGTAGGGGGGAAACATCAATAGTTTAAGTACGTAGTACTACCTCCATATTTAATATAAGAGTTAGATGATTAATTTGAGCAGATTAAGAAACACAGTTACAATAATTATTTGTACCTGTTGCAAAAAAAAAAAAATTATTTCTAACAAATATAAGTTGGTATTCCTAAAATAACATCTTTCATCATGACCATCTTTAAATGAAAACCTCATAATGTGTGCAATCAACGAGGGAACTTTAAAAAATATATTGAAAATTTGGAAGATAAAGTAGATTGAGGTCTTATATTTAAGACTAAATTAAACCCCAACTATTTCTTATATTAAAGAACACAAATAGTACTAGTTATAGGCTTTTTGACCAATTTGCCCCTAATTAAATAACTAATTACTAAAATGCCTATGTTTGGAAACTATTCACCTATATGCCCATGTTTAGTCGATTACACCTCAAGATGTAATCGACTATAACGTGGGGCCTTCTTTTTTTTTTTTGACTTTCCCCGTGCTTAGTCGATTACATCGCAACATGTAGGGTTTTTAAAAACACCAATCGCGGCAACCAAACCCTAATCGACTACTAAAGCTCCCCAAACCTCTCCCCTCTCTGTTTTTTCACCAAATCCTTGCTGAATCCGTTGGTGGGTTGCGAAGGAAACTTCATTCTAGTGTCATTTCCATCGATTTCAATATGTTCTAATATCCATTTCGAATTTCTGCCATTGTTTTTTCATTTATGCGAACCCCTATTTGCGTTTTGTGCTTTCATTGGGTGGTTTTGTTGTGTATCTTTGATTGATTTGAGTATTTCATTCGTAGTTATGAATGAAAATGATGAATGTACATGTGAAAGTGAAAATATTTACATCGGTTGAGAATTTTTTATTTTTGGACGAATTTCACTTCGGTTTTCATCAATTTTTGTTGTTGTTGTTGATTGTGTTTTGTGTATATTTGATTGATTTGAGTATTTCATTCATATTTATGGATGAAAATGATAAATGTACATGTGAAAGTGAAAAGATTTACATCGGTTGAGATTTTTTTTTTTATTTTTGGACAAATTTCACTTTGGTTTTCATCAATTTTTTTTGTTGTTGATTGTGTTTTTTTGTTAAAATGATGAATGTTTGTTGTTTATACTTGATTAATGTTTGTTTACGTTTCTTAGATGTTAAGTTTTTCGAATAACTCATCTCCTTGAATGTTTGTTGTTTATGTTGATTGTGTTTGTTTGTGAAAATGATGAATGTATATGGGAAAGTGAAAATGATGAATGTTTCTTGTTTGTTGATGGTTTATAATGTCCCTTTGTAGGTTGTTGTTGTCATCATGCATCGTAGAGAAGCTCCTTCTAACACCGGCAATGAGCGTGGGAGGCGGATTAAACAACGGGCGAACCGCGGGGCATCTTCCTCTATGCCACAGCAGCCTGAGCCCATTGTTGATCTCCCTTTCGATTATCTGGTTGATAATAATGTAGCAAAGCATGAACGATTCATGGGAAATTTTGCTACCAGACACATTTGCAAGCCGAAGTCATTAGATATTGCATTCTTTGCGAAGGAGGGATTTGAGATAGTGCCGATGTTGGAGGTTTCCCATCTGAAGGGCTTGGCGAAGATGACTTGTCCCTATTCAGAGGTTATGGTGAGAGCTTTCTACCATAACCTGAGCTACATAAATGGTGATCTACAGTCTCGCGTCTGCGGGGTTGACATATTGACAGCTCCCATCTGGACGGAGTTACTGAGATATGATTTTGATGCAGAGGAGACAGTTCAATATGATGGGGATAGCACTGTACCCATAGAGGGATTTCATCGAGATGAGGCAGTGCATGAGGCCAGGAGGTCATAGAGCTATATTTACTGTGGGCCAGCTGACTGTTAATGCATGTATCCTCTACTACGTCATCACCCACATATTGTTCCCTCGGCCTTACAATCATTCGAGGGTGTTGGAGGGTGACATTCCTGTTAAATGTACTGTCAATAAACAAACCGAATGTAACTAAAAAAATTGGAAAACCTACTGATAATGGATGCACATATAACATCCGAATCTAGTCATCTATGATCCCGGCGAGGCTGGGTTCGGCGGTGTGATCTTTACCCCACTTACGCACCACCCAACTATTTCCATTCTTAGGGAGAATTGCCCTCATATACCAGGGACAACCATCAGCATGGTTTCAATACCTCATCACAAACCTATGCTCATCGCTTTTTTCAACTTTAGCTGTACGATGAGACTTCCTGCAATATAATTTCACGGCATGTTGCATTTCAGACTTAGAAAGAAACTGCTGATACAAATATAATGGATCACCTAAATGCCAACCACCTTGCCCGTCATCATCACCATACAACATCTCCATGTCATCATCACAGTGCGCCCAATTAATGAAGGAATAGTGTGGGCTTTCGTTCCAAAATGGCTCAGTCTCAGGCCCTACATCTGTCAAAACCTTTTTTTTGTCAGAACCACAAAATAAAAATCACAATAAAAATACAAGTTTACTAACTTACCACTAGTAACTGGGACAACTCGAAGCGGTGGCATTGTTGCGGTCCTCGGGTTTGCTGGGTTTGTGCGAGCATCAAAATCACCCTCCACATCAGTATCTGAGGTGTCACCTAGTGGAATAAACCTCTCAGATTCGCTCTCCTCATCGCTGTGCATATTCTCGTCTTCTTCATCCTCCTCATCCTCTCGTCAATGTTATCGACTTAAGACTTGTGAAGGTGCGAGATAAACCGACAAGTCTTTCTTCTTGACCAAAATACTGTGGAGATCTTGTATGCATGGGTACAGATGATGATTCACCAGATTCAAGCTCAACATATATCTCAACAAAATTTTGTGATTTTTGATTAGCAAATGCATCTATGACACACTCTACGTCTTCATCATCACATGCATCGTTACTAATGTAGTATACACTATCCTTACCCACTATAGTCTCCACTTTGGCAATTAACCGATGAATGCATTGGCTTCCATGTAGCCCCAATTTTTGATACATTCTTTCTTTAAGCTCATTGTACGTAGTGCCCCGTTTGATTTTCATCATTTTCATTTTCCCTTCAAATTGAACACCATCGGGACCTACAAAATGCCTCCCACTATGGTAGATTACAGTTACGTGCGTGTTTGGACTTGAACTCATCCTTCACACCAGAATTTGGGAGCTGCAAAAGGGAGGGTTTCAAATTACAAACAAAAACAAAAGCTTAACAAAGTGAAACTACAAAGATTACACAACAATAATACCTTCAATAAGATGGGATGGTATTAAACCTTGATGGGCCACACTAAAACTGAGAAAAGAGAGAGTATTGGAAGGGGAAAGGGGTGCATTGTCATAAGGGTTCCATTATGACGCAAATGGGATTTTTAAAAAGCCCTTTGTTGCGATGTAATCGACTAAGCACTGTAGCTTAGTCGATTACATCGCGGGGAAAGTCACAAAAAAAAAAAAAAAAAAAAAAAGCCCCGCATTTTAGTCGATTACATGAGGGGTGTAATCAACTAAATAGGGGCATATAGGTGAATAGTTTTAGATATGAGCATTTTGGTAATTAGTTATTTAATTAGGGACAAATTGGTCAAAAAGCCTTAGTTATATAACAAACCATGAGTTGATTTGATGTCAGGTAACTCTTTGCATTTTTTGTTATCATTAATATAACATGATTTGTGTCTCAATGTAATTTAAGAAAATGTCAATTCAACAAAAAATTGTTTAAATGATATATTGAAAAATTAGTTTTACAAAGTCTAAATATAAAGAAAAGTCAATATAAAAGCCACAAAAAGCTACTTTAACTTTAAAGGCTTGTTTAATTTAATGTTTGCAAAAGTAACTTTTATCTTATTTATTTTTGCAAATTGAAATAATTAAGGGTAAAAGAACTATTCTAATATGATTCATGTATAAATAAACTTTAATAGAAAAAGTCAATTAGTTTCAAAAGGTATAAATTTTTTTTAAAAAAAAAATCAAAAATCAGAAGAAAAAAATTACTTCAACTTTAACTTAGCTTATGACAAAAAAGGCTCATGTTTCTGCTGATTTGCCCATAGTGAGCAATTCCAACTATACCCTTATTAGGTAGGCTCATAAGCTTCTACTACTAATCTCAAACATAAATTTTTCATCCAAACAGCTTTTTCTTGTCCAATCCAACTTTAGAGCCTTATTATTATTATTATTCCAACCATGCCCTAAACGTACTATGATTACATTTTATCCCAGAATTCATTTTCCTCAAAAATTATCACAAACATAATTGATCTGAACATCACTATTTTGATTGTAGGAAGTCAGTTTGAGTTGAATCTATGCCAAACATTCACTATGTGATTAATCACTCTTTTAAAATCAAGAGAACAGCTTTACAAATTTCAGTTTCGGATTTACAAAAAGTATAATCCTATACAGAAAATTTTAAGCTAACACTTCGTAAAACACCCAAAAGTTCACCTAAACAAAAACCTTAGATGTAACATTAACATCAATTCCCACGTCTCTTTGATTTAGCAACTCATTTTTCTTTTCTTTGCCTGTCTCTTCAGCAAACAAGGAGTGGGCTCAAACCAATTGTCAAAGCTGATGATGATAATAGCAGCTTTCACAATTTCAAGTATCTACATATAAATAGTCATGGACAAGGTTTTAATCACCAATCACCAAAAAACAAACGTAGAAACACTCCTTAACTGAAACAATAAAACAGTCAATTTCTCATAGAAATTGCTGAAGGAGTAAGGATAGAGAGAAGTAGAGGAATGATAAAAAACCAGTGGAGCGAAATTAAGTGAGGGAAGTACCTCATCTGATCCAATGCTTATGTGCCTCACTTCCAAGTCTTCTTCACCAACTTCACATTCTCCCAGAAATGACAAAACTGAAGAAGACGAAAATGGTGTTACAGACAAATCATCTGCCACCATGAACATTGTTCCCCGCTTAGCATAACGTTGAATAGGATTTGACTTGAAATATTTAGCTGTATCAAAATCAGTCAGGCTTCTATACAAGTTGTCGATGCAGCCTAAACCAGCATTGCCTTCTTCAAGACTTTCTATCACACCTAGTGTTTCAGACAAGAAACTGAAAATCTGATCCGTGAACTTATCATCTGCTTCAGCAAATAGTATCTTGCCCTGTGATTTTGATCTTACTATCTTTATCTTCCAATCCTCCTCGGTTTCAACCTCATTCATCTCAAACTTGAACTCTAACGGTGTTTCACAGTTCTGAATATGCAGCTTTTTGCGCAGGAACAAATCTGTCAATGGTGTTTCTGACCATAGAGAGAACTTCAGGAGATCCAACACCTTCGAAAACAAAGCATGAAATATTTCAAGCATTAAAAAAGAGTTCAGATAATTTTTACTATAGTAAAAGCATATGAGTGTTATGTTCACCTCTTTCTCAGTGACATATACAGTCAATTTCTCTGGAGCGTATTCAATTCCGAGGTTATGTAGTATCCATAAGGTTGTATTCAGATCACTAGGCATCACTGTTAGATCATCAAAGACGATGAAACATGCCGGTTTGCGAAGATAGCCAACAAAGCAGTTTGACATCTCTGGATCATCGAAGTTATGTAGCAGATTTTTAAATTTTGCCACACCTGGGTTGATTGGATTCAGCAACTTTCCTTTATACCCATCAGAATTAAAGTGCCTTAATTCCAGATTTTTCACACTCTGACGCAGTGAGGAAATGCAGTTAAGTGTGCAAGGCTGTACGGTAGATTCCTTACTCACAAGTCCAGAAATAGTTCCCAAGGGCAATGTTAAGAAGCTCAATAAGACATTCACGAATTCATTATCTGCTTCAACATGTAGAACTTTGGTTTTCTCTTTGTCTAAGAACAGAATCAATGAAATCTCCACTTTTTCAGGTGATGAAGCCATGATCATAAAGAGCAAAACCAAGACGCTAGACCTTTCTGCACAGACAAATTTCATTGCAATATAAAACCTGTAAGAATAATTTAACTCAAGATCGATTACGAAACGAGTTGCTCCTCAAGATGCAAACAGAAACAATAAAAGAGATATAAACCATTTTAGCCAAGCCTAATATGTCTCGACTTAAACTTCCAAGCTTAGCCCTAAAAGGTTCATCAAAAGACAATCACAGACATAAGATCAAATAATGCACAACGTATATCTTCTTTCTTCGATTTGAGAAAGTTGGCATCTAACATACCTGAGCTTCCGGTAATGGAACTGGTAGTATTTGGAAATCGACCGATTCGAAAAATGTCCTGTTTCTCCAAGTCTTCGGTATTTGCAAATGAACCCTCCACAGCTTCCAGATTTGTTCAAAGTTGGTACAGGTATGGACAGTATGGTGAAGACGGAAGAGTCAATAAGAGTCCACCGGACGGAACGACGGTGACGGAGCGACTGCCGATTGAATAGCCAAGTTGATTGGGGTTTTTTCTGGCTTGCTTTCAAAGGGGCAGAGCCCAGAGAGAAATGGTGGTATTAATTAATGGTTTCGCTATGTTACTTGAAATCTTAACCGTTCAGATCTAATATTACATAAAAGTATTATTTTTATATTTTTTTAATAATTTAATATTTTTATAAAAGATTAAATCTGAACCGTTCAGATTTTAATCCAACAGATGAGATTAAAAAGAGGATGAAAAGTGGATGGGAGGGAAGAGATGAGAGCCACTCCCTTAATTAATACGATCCATTAGATTAATTTGATGCTATATAATTCAACCTGTGTTATAAAAACGCGGGAATCAAATAATGCAATGGCGGGAATCATATTTCATATTGTAGCGTCCTGGCCCTGCACATTGCAATTTTCAATTTCATTACAAATTTGTCATCACCTCTTTGAAGCTTGGTTAAAAGAAACACTTGTCAATCTTCGTCAATGTTGTCTGTCTGAAATAACATGTCTGCTTAATACTCCTCCGGTCTTTTAAGAACGGATTAATATAGCTAAATAAATTACTAAATTAATTTTATTAATTTGTTTGACTTATAAATTTATATATATATATATAATAATAATACACAATATATGTTATGATGGACTAACTTATTTAACGTTATTAATGTTTCTAGAAAAAAGTCAAACTTATTTAACGTTATTAATCTCTCAAAAAATGAAGCACAACTATATTTTATATTAAAGATGATAAGAGTACAATTTAGACAGCAACAATGCTAGTCATGGAAAATGTGATTATCCATTTACCATTATTCAAGAAATTTGAAATATACAATCTTTCTCTGTCTTAGCTTTTAAAAATATATCAAATGTTTGTGGTGGGCATTGCTCAACCATAGTACTAAATCCTTGAGGTATTTTCCTCTATAAGTACAAGAGGTTGAGTCTTGGTTATTGGCCTGTCGAGTTAGTGATGGGAGTAGTATGCTTTTATTTTCTAACCGACTTTTTTGCGAAGCTCAATAAGAAAAAAATCAGTTGTAAATATGATTTGTATTTAGATTTATTGTGGTAGAAGTAATTTTTTTCCAAACGAAAACATGTTTGGATTATTATTTAAAAAATCAATTGAGATGGCAAAATGACTGAAAGAGACTTGAATCTTCTTGAATAATACATATATTAATATTATTTTTCTGAAAATCATAATTATATGTGTTTGGATAATTATATAAAATAAAAATATTATTGTAATAATTTTAACAAAATAATATAATTATAATTATAAAAAATAAAAATAGTAAATTATTATTAGAAAAATCTTAAAACTACTAAAAATACTTAATTATAATAAATATAAAATAAATAATATATTGTAAATGTGGGCATAAAAAATATATATTTTAAAGCATAAAAATATTAAATAAATATGAAATAACTAATTATTTATAAAGCAACCTAATGCCTCTTCATAATATTAGTTATTTATGATGTATTGTTTTTTTTCCAATTGACAGCCCAACTCCCACCGTAAATGTATTTTGGGCAAGGTTATTAAACTCGAACCGGTCACTAGACGGGTCGGGGTACTAGGTCAAAGGTCGAGTGGGTTAGACCGGAGTCAAACCGGGCGAAACCGGTGAGAAACTAATGTTTTTACCTTTTTTCCTCACACCCTCCATTTTCATGTTTCAAAAAATTAAATAAATGTCGCCTCCTCCGGCGTGTGTCGATATCATTAATAAGTCAATGGGTCACGTGACTATCCAACACCTCTTTTTTTTTCTTCATTTGCTTTGAAGACTTCCATCATCCACTTACCCGAGTGAACGTGTGTGAGGTGGCAAGCATTAAATGAAACATACTACTTTCACAGTTCTCAAAGCAACTTTACCCTCAACCCTCTGAACAATTTTCTCTAAACAATTTCAAACCATCCAAATAAAATTCTCCATTTTTAGGTTTCACTTTTCATATCTAACATTTCATTTTTCTCGTTTAGATCGTCAGAGCTTTCATTTTTATCATCCATGGCTGCCGCTCCATTCAGCCGTCCATACTAGAGAAAGAGAGAGAGCGAGAAAGAGTGAGAACTGAGAAATCAAAAGAGAAAGCGAATCAACGAGAGTGAACACAGACCAGAACGCCGATGGAGAAAGCGAATTAGAAAGTGCAACTCCGATCTTTGACGAGGACCTCCAATCCTTCCACCAAACGGAACACCGGAGTAGACGAGACACAGTGTGAAGACACGAACCTGAGGGATCTGGGTTGATTGTTGTCACTTTCCGTCTTCCACTTTTTTTTTAATACTGGGTTGGGTGACCCCGGTTTCTATGCTTTCCCGGACTAGTATCACGACCGGTTCACCAATTTCCGGTCTAAACCGACTTGTTTGGTCCGGTCCAGGTTTAATAACCATGATTGTGGGACCCATAATTCCTTGCCTCACCATCACCGTCCGGAAAAGCTTGGATCAAGAGCTTTTGTAAAACCCCTTTTTGGGTAAAAGTTGGGTGGAAAAAAAGCTGATCGAAACACAGAAAAAACAATTCCACTGGGCTTCTCCTCAAAAGCTGGTGAAACGTTGCTCTCCAAACAAACACATTATCAAGAAATAATGTTATTAAGGCACTCATTAACAGTCTATTTTGTTTGAGGGGAAGGGGAAGGGAATAGGAGGGAGGGAGCTATTTTGCTGCCCTCCCCTTGATTGACAACACAAAAAATTTAGTAGGGGAGAGATTTTTTTTTTTGAAACTTTCCCCTCCCTCCTTTTAAATCGCCCCCCCAAGGGGGATTTGGAGGGAAGGGCCAAATTTTTGCATGATCTAACTAAATTGTCCAGAATTTTTTATAGTAACCCGAAATTACCCTTTTCACTTTCTTTCTCTTCTCCTTAGTTCTTCACCATCACTAATTCACCTCTTGCCACCAAACATCTAAACCCTCATCCACATTGCCCAACTAGTGACCTCATCGGCTGCATCCATCTCACTCCAACAGCTTCTCTACCTTCCATCACAACAGGAACATATCTGCAAGAGATGTCACTAGCACGGCCTCCAACCCTCATTGGCTCTCCCAATGAGCTCTCCTCCATGAGAAAATTCATCTCAACCACTTCTTGTTTGAATGTCTTCAAAACCTTTGTTGATGGTGAATGAGGGAAGTCGCTGGTGAATGCAAGTAGAGATGTTGAGGCTAAGGCGTTGATGACAAGTGAAGAAAAAGAAGAAGAGTGATAAAGCAACACAAGTCGCAAGCAATACCCACTACTACAAATTTGTGCATTTATAATATTTAACACCTTTTCTAAACAATTCCTAAGCTAAATATACTTTAGAGCGAAGTATTCAACGCTATTTATACTGACATATTCCTTTTGTTCTTAGTACTTTTCTAAAAAAAAACACACACATTTTTCATAACCTTATCCTTCTCTCCCTCATCATGGTCAGAAGCTAGAAAGCTTTTTCCATTCGCTCTCCTCTTCCTTGTCATCCTCACTCTCCTTCTCCACAGGCCCTTCCTCTTCCACCACCACCTCCACTACCACCTCCATAAGATCCTTTCCCTCCTCCTCCATTGCCTCCTCTATGGACATGTTATTCATTCTTAAGGAGTTTATTATGGAGGGCACGCCACATAAAAGATTTGCACCGGGGCATTGTATGTAACTTCTGAACTCGTTGCCATGACTGGTCCTCCTCGGTAGAAAACTTAGACAGAGCTTGGTACACAGACTTGACACTAAACTCCCCATGTTGGTCATATTTCCATTGCACACATTCAAAATTATGATCTATAGTTGTTCTTGCAGCTACTTCTTCCCATGTCTTCTTAATGCCTGACCAAGTATTAAAACCAGGTCTAGATGGATCAATTTTTGGCATTAAGTCATCTCCACACCTATATTTGTTACACACCACCCATACCCATAAATCATCACATAGTTTAATAAGGTTCCACCCCAACTTCATCATGTAAGCTTGGTTTTGGCAATGAAGGTGTTTTAACCCAAGCCCCCTATTTGTCTTAGGTTTACAAATGTATCCCAGACCACAAGATGCGTCTTTCTTTTATCAGGAGTTGTGCCTTGTAAAAAACTCCAATTGTGCTTTTCAATAACTTCACGTGTTCCTTTAAGCAAGGAAACAGTTTGCATAGTATACCCTGGAATGGCAGAAGGACAGAATATACTAGTATGGTTCTCACTTCTCCCTGCTAAAGAAAAAGCATATGCCTTCCAACTAGATAGCCTTTTACACACCTTATCGACAATAGCTTGATAACTACACTTGGTGACCCACTCATGATAAAGAGGTACTCCAAGATAATTCCCAAGGTAAGGAGTTACTTGGAAACCCAAAATACTACAAAGCTCAGTCCTCCATATATGATTCACATTCTTAGAGAAGAAGACACATGTCTTGGAAGCATTCACTTTCAATCCCAATGCCATACAAAAATTGTCTAGACAATTCCTGACCTCTATCGCTTGATACACAGCTGCTTCAACAAATACAACAATATTATCACCAAAAAACAAGCTATCCTTACATAAATTAATAGGTCTCCAAGCACCATTTCCAATACGCTATTGAATTAAGTAGGCCAACCATTCCATGCATATAACAAAAAGATATGGCGAAACAGGATCTCCCTATCGAACACCTCTAGTTGGGGTAAATGAACTTGTTCTTTCATCATTCCATAAAAGTTGCATACTTGGAGTAGATACACAAGCAAATATAACATCAATTAAAGAGTTGGGCAAATTGAGATCCCTTGGGAATTCCTAGGGAAAAAGCCAATTTACTTGATCATAAGCTTTCTCCAAATCGATTTTAATGGCCATATAACCTTGTTTCCCCTGTAAGTTTTGCATCAAATGAATAACTTCCTAGGCAACAATAATATTACCGGAGTTGTGCCTTCTAGGAACAAAACTACATTGATGGGGACTAATTACTTGCGGTAACACCACTTTAATTTTGTTTGCAATTACTTTAGTAATAATCTTGAATATAACATTACATAAACTAATTGGTCGTAAATCTTGCATGACTTTCAGTGATCCTTCTTTGGTATAAGCACAATCAAAGTATCATTAATGGACTAAATTTGGGCTATAAATCTCCATAGAGACTTAATAAATTCACACACGGATTTCTCCACCACCTACCATTGGCTCGGTAGAACGCAGCATTCAACCCATTAGGCCCTAGTGCCTTCAAACCTCCCATACTAAATAAGCATGCTCTATTTCGGCATAAGTAATAACGTGATCCAGGCTGCTGAACTCTTTATTGTCAATGCACGGGTAAGTAATGGTACAAATCAAATGACTGCCTACTTTGCTCCTCCATGAATAACGTCAAGAAAAATAATACAGTCATGTTTTTAATCTGTTTGCAATTATATACCCAGACATCATCATGACCTCTCAATGCACCAATAAAATTCCTCTTCCGCCTCCCATTAGCATGCGAGTGAAAATACCGAGTATTCCTATCCCTATCTACCGTTTACTCGCTTCTGGCTTTATGAGCCCATATTAGTTATTCTTGTAAGAGAACCTCCTCCAACTACTTCCAAAGCGATCTCTAAAGCTCTTCAAGTTCCAAAGTTAATCCAAACCGAGCCTCAATTCTTGTAATCCCATTCAATCTACCTAGAAGCTTTCTTTTGTTTGCATTAGTATGACCAAAAACCTGCCTATTCCACTTACCACAGGCTGTAGTAAATTGGAAAACATTCTCTATCTAAGTTAAGTCATTTTTCCTACTAACTTAAACAAATGGAGAGAACCGCTCATCCAACACCCATGCCGCTAGGAATCGAAAAGGCAGATCCACTCGGTGTTTAGGATGAAAACCTTCTAACTGCAAGAGAAGAGGCCTATGATCACTTTTAAACCGATTAAGATGCTTTACAACTAATAAGCCCCTTGCCAATTAGTAGTCCCCAAAACCAGTATAGTCTACTTTCCATACCAGTACTTTTCCACGTAAAAGGAGGTCCTATAAACCCTAGGTCATTTAAGGCAACGTCGTCCACAAATATGAAACTCTTTATCTGGATCCCTGGTAGAAACATGCAGACGACATTCATCAGTGGCGAGAGTCACGTTAAAATCTCCTCCCAAACACCATGGACCTGAACTAAGAGACTCAATTGCATTAAATTGTGCCATAGTACACGACGCTGAAATACATTTGATCTGCCATAAACAAAAGTCATCACCCATACCTGCATTACATGATAAGTAATACGAGAATGTACGTATTGGTTTGGTAAGTTCAAAACATCCACTTATTGATACTTATCCGACCAGAGACACCAAATACCTCCTTTAAAACCATACGCATCAACAATTTTGTAGTTAGTAAAACCCATCGACACTACAATTCTTTGTGCTTTCGTACCACTACATCTAGTTTCAAAAAGTGCAACAAAATCAACACCAAACGATTGAACCATACCTCCGATAAGGAGTTGGAAGGAACGATCCTCAGCTCCTTTCACATTCCAAAGAAGAAAATGCATAGGGAAACCTCTTGCTGCATAGGGAGACCATCCCCTTGACCATCCTCAGAGATCATAGTTTCATCCACAATTACCAAATCAGAACCCTGGTTAATGCACCAAAGGTTCGCCTCATCCTCAAAGCATACCACTGTCGAAGAAGCATTCTTATAAACATGATTTAATTAATGGATGTTCAACTCCATATTAGCCATAATTATTTTACTATTTAGTGGCCCACTTCTCACTCTTTCATCCATATTTGTCACAATAGGCTCAAAACTAGATGGCCCACTACTCTCATCTTTATTCACAGGTTTATCCAAACTCGTAGGCCCTTGTATTAGAACTGAATATGAATTGGATTCTAAAGGTGTGGGCTCCACATTAATATTCTTCCCTTTCCCACATGCTTGAGCCTTGAGACTAAACTTATTTTCCTTGCCACGTGTCTTCACTTTAGCCCTAGCCTTTCTCTTGGACCCTACTTTAATCCATTCTTGATGCTTTAGCTTATTCTGCATCTCCTCACCAAATCTTTGTGTATCCTCTTCCAACCCACGTGAGCTCTTTCTTTCTGAATCCCTCTCCTTAACCACCGGTTCCCAAGATTCTTAGATCTCATTTAAACCACCTTGCTCCTTCCCTGCCTTCTTTAGCACCATACCCGACTGAGATCCCATCAAATCTACCTTAGTAATTTTTTTCCCCAAACTCTCACTTCACCAACATCTACAAACCATAGTCAACGCGATTAATATTTCATTTCATGTCCCCGTTGTAGCCTCTTCCTTCCTCATCTTCTCCGGCACCGCCGTAGGCACCGATTGAGCCTTACTTGAACTACTACATGGCTTTTGAACTAGATTCTTTGTCATACAGCAATCCATACGGTGCCCATACTTACCACAATGAAAGCACACTAAATGGAGACCTTCATATTGAAACCGTCGTTCCTCTCCGAATGGAAAGGCCTTTGTAAATCAACTTCAACACACATCCAAGTTAAGCCACCTTTCTCTTAGAACACCGTTGTACGATCAATCTTGAGTGTTTTCCCAATCTCCTAATGGATTCAACATTATACAGCTCATGTGGGAGGTAGGGAATTCTAACCCAAACCGCTACTCGCTTTTGGATATCATCTTTCCAAGGGCTACCATTGTTGAACCAGTAAGTAGTGATCTGCTATCATCCATGGTCCCTCTTGTAAGGCATAGTCTCGATCATCCCTCGAAGAGAACGACACAAGGAATTAACCATTATTAAGTGGAGTTATACTCATCAGTTCCTTTGGAACCCACATATACTCCATCCTCAGCCTCATAAAACCAACATTAAAGGCTTTCCCAAGAAGCTTGACAATGAGTGAGTTCATGTATGGCTTGCACCATGCATTATACTCCTCTGCACTAACCTTCAGCTTTGGCAATTTGCCCATACGGCGCAACATATCCACTGCATCCTCTTCTTGCTCAACACCTTCGTCAACCTCCTCCGCCTCCTTCATTCTATGTTTCTCATTAGTCTTCGTAAAATAATCCTTCCAGCCATTTAAGGCATTAGTTGCTAATATATTAAGTTCCAGGAAACCAAACTCGCCAAGGCATAAGAGCTTATCCTTGTACGATAGTTGAGAGTCTCTAGGAGCCATATACGCCTTCCTAGCATCCCCCTGTTGCGGTGGTGATCCAGTAGCCCTACTCCAAAAAGTTTTGGAATGCCTGGTACCTCTAGACAGGGGCGTACCCATAAAATTACCGGGGGGGCATCAATGGCGGGAGGATTCGGGGGCGCGCTCCCCGATTTTTTTTTTTTAGGAAAGTTTTAAATGCATTAAAAAATAAAAGAATATAAACAAGAAAAGAAAAGAATATAAAAAATATATTCATGAAATCAAGTGAACTCGATGATGTAATAAGATAGGCAATTATTTTACAAACCTGTCATTTAGAAAAGTAAGGCTAAGTACGGTTAGAAATGCAGTTACATAAATTACAATAAAGGGTGGGCACTCAATAAGTTCAAGTACATATATTTTAATAATAAAAGTATATTACAATAAAAGTAATTATAATGTCATCATTATAGGCCTTATTTTTTGGAATTCCATCATAATTTCCTTATTATCAATGCTATCAAATACATCTTTTTTCAATATAAGGCACTAAACAATCATTCAACCATGCATCCCCCATCCGATTACGAAGTGCGGTTTGATGTATTAAGGGTGAACAATCATTCAAATATGTATTTATTTATTTATTTTTAACGAAAATCTTAAATTTAAGGGGGGGGCACTTGACCCCCTTCTATATAACCTCAGTCCGCCTCTGCCTCTAGAACCAAGCTCTTTGATTCCCCCGTCCCTCTTCGGCTGCCTCCTACATCCCCTGCCGTCACCCTCCGTCCTTCCGCCATCCCTCTCAGTCCTTCCGTCGTCCCTCTTGGTCCTACCGTCACCCTTCCTCCTCCCTTCGCCTATGCTCTGTTTCACACGTAGAGGAAAAAAGTTGAACAAAGCTACTCGTCAACTTTTTTTTTTTTTTTTTTTGCCAACGGCATATACAATTTATGATTGATGAAAAATAAAATTTGGTAATACCGTGATTTTTTAAAAAAATAATAAAAAATCAAACACCCTTTTATACATGTCAAAATCATAATAATTTTTTTTTTCTTTGCCAACGGCTTATACAAGTTATGAATGATGAACAAATGAAAGTTTGGTAATACCATGTTTTTTTAAAATAATAATAATAATCAAACACCCTTTTATACATGTCAAAATCATAATAATTTAATTAATATGCTTATAACTACAACATCAACGAAGTCAAGGAAATCTGGTTCTGTATTTCAGATGAAAGCCATTATTATTAATTATTATGAAGAACCAAAAGTAACAAATCGCTTTTTTGTTTTTTTTGGGGGACAAACAACAAATCGTTTTTACTATCACATCATTCTTCACAAATATATATTTGATGCACACCATTTATATTGGCGAAAAAAATGCTGCATCATTTTATAGGTGGATTATTTTATAATTAATAACGATCGACCCTTCAGTCTAGTTAAACCACTTAACCAGGTTTGATCCTGGAAAGTAAAAACCTTTTTCAAAATTATTTCATAAATTTAACCCATTCATAGATTCCAAAACTATAGATCGAATGAGTTTTTCTAAAAAAAAATGGTGGTTCAAACTCTTTATTAAAAATACACCTACCCTTAGTCCTGGTTAGATTTCATCAGAGTAATTCTTATTTGAGTAAATACTCTTTTTGGTCCCTGACAAAAAATACGGACCCCATTTTGGACCCTTACAAAAAAACCAAAGAGGGGGTTTGAACAGAGAACTAAGAATCAAAACAAATACTGTAAAGGAGAATCAAAGGAAAACGGATCTAATAGAAATATTCTAGATCACAAATCGAGCTATACTATAAAGGAAAAAGGAAACAAAAATTCCAGATCACAGTAACTTCCAGATATAGCAGTAGATCAAGCGAGAGCACGGATAGAGAACTAAGAGAAACGTGAGATCTGGAAGTTTGAACAGTTCGGCGTCATCGTCACTGTCCGCAGATCTGAAAGAAAACCAAATCAAGCAAATAAATAAAAAAATCGAAGTCACCAACCGTAGATTTGAAACAGCCGTCGCAGATCTAAAGAGGGAGTAGAAAAAAATCGAAGTCACCGTCCTTAAATCTGAAACCGCTGTCGTAGATCTAGAGAAACCGACGTCGCAAATCTAAAATCGGAGTATAAGAAACTGATCTTCGCGTTCACCGTCCGTAGATTGCCTTCAATGTTCGCCATCGCGGCCTGCCGTCGTCGTGATAAAGCTGAAGAGAGAGCTGAGTGAACTTGAGAGGTGAGAGATGAGTGGGAATTTGAGATAAGCAAAGAATTTGAAGAGGGAACGAGAGAACTTGCGTGTCGAGAGTTAAAAATAATTTAGGGTCCACTTTTGGTGTCTAAGTTCAAAAATTAGACACCAAAAAAATTAGATGCCAAAAGTATCACTTTTGGCATCAAATTTTTAATCTTAGACACCAAAAGTGCCGCCGGGTTCACTTTTGGCATCTAAGTTTTAAACTTAGACGCCAAAAGTGTTACTTTTGGCGTCTAAGTTCAAAAGTTAGACGCCAAAAGTCAAATTTTTTTTCTTATATAATTACAAAAATGCCACCGCCTTCTTTTCGGTTTTTTTTTTTAAATAGGACACCAATTAGGAAAGTAAAAGCCATTTTTTGTAGTAGTGCTAGTTGCATTCACTACTAGAAAATGTCATATTTGCGACGGAATTTGCGAGGAAAAAAATTCCGTCGCAAATTTTGACAAATTTGCGAGGGAACATATTTTCCCTCGCAAAATGGCTCCTTTTTGCGAGGGAAAATGATTTCCCTCAAAATGGCCACTTTGTGAGGGAAAGATGGTTCCCTCGCAAAATTGGGGAAATCGGGGGAAAAATTCGCCAATTCAATTTTGCGAGGGAAGTAAATGTCCCTCGCAAATGGACATTTTTTGCTAGGGAAGTAATTTTCCCTCGCAAAATAGCCATTTTTTGCGAGGGAAACACGCTCCCTCGCAAAGTTCACCATTTGCGAGGGAAGTTTTGTTCCTCGCAAAATTTGGGAAAATTGGGGGAAATATCCCGCCAATTTCCCCATTTTGCGAGGGAACCATCTTTCCTCGCAAATGGGGATTTTTGCGAGGGAAAGTATGTTTCCCTCGCAAAAAGTGGCCATTTTGTGAGGGAAACTTTGTTCCTCGCAAAGTGATCATTTTGCGAGGAACTTTTTTTTCCTCGCAAATTATTTTTTTAAAAAATATATTTCGCTAAGTAAAGCCAAGGTAATTAAACCAAAAAATTCAACTTTCTCACTCATTTCCGCCTTTGCTCGACTCAATAGCATATTGATTAAAATTAAGACAATTTTCTTCTAAACAATAGTATTTTGAAATATATTTATAAACATTTGTCTTATAATTAATATATTTATTTTTTCTATATATCTTCCTTTTTATCATTTAATCAAATAAATATAACAAAACAAATGACATATTTTTTAAAAATGTAAATTAATAAAAACCTTCATAAGAAATATATCGAAATTTTGAAATCACATGATTAAAAATGTTTAAATAAGCGAATAATTATTCCTACCGAATGGTAGAATAAAAACCCTTGAAATCACGAACTATATGACCATTGTAATCTTATCTCTAATTTATAGTTATTAGCAAGTTCTATCATTTTGGCCCATGGTTTAGTTATCTTTAAAATTTTGATCTTACCGACCACTCTTCCTTTTTTTATTACTCATTTCTCGTTTTTTCTATTAAACCCATTTATTTAATCTGATAATATTAAAAGAATTTAGTTAAATTAGTTAACATGATACTATTTTTTTTCCTAAAACACTCATACATCTTTCTTTATTTCATATTCCTCTCAAAAAGTGGCCAGTAACCGCGTGGCTGCTCTCTCGTGTTCACTTTCTGCAAAGTGTTGTACTTGCCGTGTGGCCCGGTGTTTCAAAAAAAAAATAACTCCTAGGGCAAGTGTTTTTCATTTATTTAAGAATTATTTTTTATTTTAATTTTTTTAAAAAAGAATTATTTTTCGTTTTTTAAAAAATGATGATTATTATTATTATTATTACTATTTAAAAAAAAAAAAAATAATAATAATTAAAAAAATATATAATAAATAAATAAAAATTTAATTTTTCCACTTTGCCCTTCATTATTTCACATAATTCCCATTTTACCCAAATGAATGTGGCCTTGGACCACATTCATTCCCAATTTCAAAACCCTAATCCCCAAATGTCATTTCCCCCCATCTCCATCAAACCCTAATCTCTTCCTTGCATCTTCACTTCCATAGTCGGCCGCATAGCATCACCATCTTTTACCCCCAAACTGAACTCAAGCTCTCATCTCTTTCACCTCCTCACATCGCTTCACTGTGCTTTCCTCCCACCGTGCTTGAACCCCATTCAGCTCCAGCTCTCCAGCTCTCTAACCGTCAACGCAAGCCATGCCCTAGGTCAGCCATCATTGGCCTTCCACCGAGACCCACCACCACCACCGTCGGCCTTCCACAGATCGCCATAATGGCCTTCTTCCTCCTCTCCACTCGTCCTTCATCATAACAGCACCCTTCTCCGGTTCCCAAGTCACGGCCTCCACCCCTGCGCTTCGGCCATCCATCGCTCTTTCCAAGCGTCTCATTTCTTGGCGATTATCCACCGTCGACCTCCCCGTGTTCGACTTCCACCGTAGCTTCAACCACCGGCTTGTTCGAAGCTCGAATTTTCCCTGTTCACGGTCATTTTCGTCGATAGCACTATGAGTCTTAGAAGCCAAACTTGATTTTTAGCCTTCTCTGTTCTTTACTTGTGGTTGATTTGTTCCTCGCCTTTTGCTGTATCTAGCCTACCCGCGTTTCTGGGCTGTTCTTGCTCTCTTCTGAGGTAAAGCTCATTCCTTCCTCTATTTTTTTGGGTTGGCTTTGGTTCGATTAGAGTCGAGTTTCATGGTCATAGTCGTATGAAGCCTTTATGGTTCTGATTAAATGTTGAAGCATGACGAATGTAGGATTGAACTTATATGGTTGGGTTGAGGACTAGAATATGATTAAATGTGGTTGGCTTAAACTCATGTTCGATTAAACGTGGTTCGGATTAGCAATTATAGACGGCGAGAGCAAATTTTTGAAAGTTGGCAACATTCTTGAAACTCATTTCGGCTTATATTGGTTGTTGAAAAGTAAATCGAATTGTGCTTTGCTTGCCGTGATATTGGTGGTTAAGCCGTTAGCTACCATCCTTGTGCTGCATTTTGTACTTCCCATAGTTGTGACCGAATTCTGATTGAGACACTGAACTGAGGGTACAAGTTGTACTTAGTAAAAATGAATTTTGAACCCTATGGCTGCTGTTATGCACTGAAATTTATTGAAAATAAAATTTGAGGCCTAAACACCCAAATTTGGTTTACACAAATTTTGGCACCTCTGTGATTTCAAAACTCTCAATTGCTTTGCATTGTTGAGTCTTTTGCAAAATCCTACATTTTGAATTGTGTGCATTTGTGAGTGAACTTCGTGGAAGTCTGAGTAACAAGGTTGTTCCTGGACTTAATCTTGTTACAAAATGCTCTGAATTGTTATTGGGGATGTTGAGAATTAGGCTTGAATTTCGATGTGATTTGAGGCATAATATATTGCAACTACTGATGGTTGCTTGTTATATTCTGTCCTAGAGTCGACAAGTCATTTTGGGTGCCTCTTTGATCTTGTTTTCAGCATAACTGTGGGATTGAGCACTGTAAATTGTAAATCTACGAATTGCTCTGAATCTCTTGGTTGCTGATTTTGATTGAGCACTGTAAAATTCACTTTATAATAAAATATATTTTTTCTGATCTTTAATAAAATATTCACTTTAGAGTCTAACTATAAAATAAATATTATATGAAAGATAGGAGGAAGTATTAAAATTTCATTATATGATCAAACTGAACTTGCAAATTTACAACTTGTTGTCAAACTTTTTATTTATTTTTTAAAATCACCTGAATTATATATCTTCAAACTCAAACTTGATTTTTTTATTTAAAACAAAATCTAAATGTCTACTTTGGGCTAGAAAAAATTAAAGAGAATGACAAAAAAATACCACTTAATTGATTTCAAAATCGTGTTGACAACAACAAGAATGAGATCTCGTGTTTACAACAACAAGAATGATTAACAAAAACAAGAAAAGAATTGACAATTCATTTTATTGGGAAATGATCTATTTAAAATTTTAAAATTTAAATGATATTTTCTTGGGATATCCCAAAAAAAACTACAAGTTCATCATGTCATAACAAAAAACTACAAGTTCATCAGGAAGTATTCGAAATTACGCAGCTGGCAGAAACCCTTAAAGTGGTTAGGTTTCCATCCTCGCAGCCCGAAGCTCAGTGGCCAGCACCTTACCCTCTCGCCATCTCTCTCGATCTCGGTGACAAACTCTCGTCATTTCTCCATCTCTCGTCTCTCTGAATCTGGATCTCGGCCTCTCGCGGTCTTGCCCTCGAACTTGCCCTCAGCCTTGTTTCAAATGCCTTATAGGTTCGTTTCAAACGATTCTTCACTCTATCTCTGTCTCTTTTCTGTTTCTGAAATTATTCACTGCAATCACTTATACATGTTTTGCATCTATTCTGTAATTTCTGGGAAACGGTTCTTGTTTAGTTGTTCCATATTGAATTTGGAAGTCCGAGTCTAGCGGATCTGTCACAATCGTATTCCCCCTCCTCCTTCGGAAGTTTTCATTTAATTTCTCACCTTCGAAATCTGAGAATAGTGCTCTGCTTGTTAACCGATTTCTTTAGGTTCTAATGAAAAGAGTATTTAATGTATTCCATAGCATTTCACACCAAAGCTGATGTTTGCTAAACTTTGGCAAATGATTACTGCGTCTATTGATTCTTGCACAATGTTTAAATTTCGTCCTTATACGCTTTCCACTTTAATTTAAATTTTGTTGAAAAATCAACAAGCAGGCTTCTCTTTATTACTTTCTGCCTTTTGCTTTAATTTAGATGCCATATGGTTTGGCTTGTTTGGGGACTGCATATGCTGCCATATTGAAAAATTTACATATATTGATTGTGTTTTGATATTTGCTGATCACAATGATCCGAGTCTGCAATATTGCTGATCTTACTTCGCTCTCAGTATTTCTGACAGAGTGAATGGGGTAAGTTTTCGATTCCAATCTTGTCTAAATAAGCTAAACCACTTCCTCACGAGTATTTATGCTCTTGTTTCTGTGCTGTTGTGGACTTGTGGTCATATTTTTGTACATTTTGTCATGAAATCTGGGAAGAAGAATGCTTCTGGTCCTTTATTCTGTAAAAAATTGATACAGAAGGATTAAGATTCTGCCATCTCAGCATTTTAGCTATGGAAGAAGATAATTATTATTGTAAAGGTTATATACAGCATGGAAGGAGAGATATGCAAACTCCCAGAGAACATGGTTATATGCCAAAAATACAAGGTAAGCTATAATGGTAGATCTGATATGGTGCCAAAATTTTCTGCACCCTGTCTGGGGGAGGTGATTGCTTTTAGTAAGCAAACTTCAGTTTAAAAATTTAACTCATGAAAGTCCTCATAAACCTGATGGGGCTTCCATAAATCTTTCATAAGATATTGTCACCAGTAATTATTCATGAATTCATAATTTTCTCCCTTGTAAAATGCAAAGAGCACTAGATCTTCAAAAGTTTAACCCAATAAATAACTCAGTTTAGTAAATCATGAATTATTGTAAGAATCTTCTTGGTTGGATGATAAGTTATGAGATTAACTTTTTCATGTGTAGTTTTTGACATGATGCCTGTGTTGATAATCTATAGAAGTTTGGCATCAACTTGTTCTCATAAAGTTCTGTTTGGATTTAGTTTTGCTTTCTTCATTGTTTCATTGCTTTATAGGTATATACATATTTGGATGAGGCACACAGCATTGGGGCAGTGGACAAAACTGGAAGAGGTGTCTGTGAGCTCTTAGGGGTGGATACGGCTGATGTTGACATCTTGATGGGGACATTCACCAAGTTATTTGGATCATGTGGAGGTTATATTGCAGGGTCTAAGGTTTGCAATTTTTTGTGTTTAAATGTTATTTAGTTTATTTATAGCGTGCTTTAGTTGTATAAGAAGAGAAAAACATATAGAAGAGAAGGGTTTGGGATGTGAGGAAATTGAGAGCTGCTTTTTTCATTTTATGCAACCAAAGTAGTGTTCTGGTGCTATTGATGTTACATGTGGCACAACTTTTAAGTTTGAAAATTGTTTTTCTTAGTCTAGTGTTTTATATTGTGTTGCACAATTTTGATCAATGTGCTATTGAATTCTGGTGATGCCAATTATTTGAAGTCTAAGAGTATTATTGAAAATGTGGGGATGCTATTAGGAGCTTATCCAGTACTTAAATGGCAAGGAATTACTATGTTGGAACTTGGTGCCAGTGCCACTTGTACATAAATATATTACTTTAATGAACAAAAATTTTCCACTTATATACTGCTGGTTAGCATTTGTGGAGTACATTTATATACTACTTGGTGCCACTTGTTCTGTTTAGCATTTGTATATTGATGGTTATTGAGGGTTGAAGTACATGATTTAGTTTGTGAGGCAACCTGAAACACTACCTATTGTGGAGTGCATAAGTTGCCACTGCGATATAATTGCTTTGGAATTTTTGCCATTTATTATGACCATGGGAGGGGTTACAGCATTAGCTGCAAGAGTATATAAAAAAAATTGCCATTTATTTTTTTTAAAAATAAAATGTGACTTTCAGCGACAACTTTTGTCGCCATTGAAAGATTTTTTTTAAAAAAAAATTGTGACTTTCAGTGGCGACTTTTGTCGCCACTGAAAGATTTTTTTTTAAAAAAACTTGTGACTTTCAGCCGACTTTGTCGCGCCGCACCGAAAGATTTTTTTTTGTAAAAAATTGTGACTTTCGGTGACTTTTGTCGCCACCGAAAGTTTTTTTGTAAAAAAATTGTGACTTTCAATGCGACTTTTGTCGCCACCGATTGTCAACTTTTGGTGGCGACATTAAAATGTTGCCGCCAAAAGTATCGGCACATTTGTTTCAAAGAACGACTTGGCGACTTTTGGTCGTGCAAACACTTTCGCGGTGACTTTTGGACTTTTAGCGGCGACTTTTGTCGCCGCCACGTGGCTGTCATCTTGCTAATCTAGTCCTTCAAATTTTCCCCAAGATCCAGAATTTAAAGGTCAACGAGTAGTCACTTTCCGCAACTAGCAGACTTCAAATTCTTTAGGCATCATCGGTATGTATCCACAAGACTTGAATAACTAATCCACATTTTTATGTCTATGCATTTTCTTTAAATATTGTTGTGCTGGGAACTTATTGATGTAAAGAGTGGACTTCAAACACACACACAATAACTGATCCGTCGTCGTCATTCATATGTCCCTATTATTTCGAACTTATTGGTTTTGTAAAAGATAAAAGGGTAAAGGTGTTAGAAGAGAAGTTGAAGGAGCAAGAAGCGAAGGTGATGGAGCAAGAAGCGAAGGTGAGGAGCAAGGAGAGATGATTCGAGATGCGAAAGACTTCTCCAAATCCTTATTGAAGGACAAGGGTCCTGGTGGTGATGACGATACATCGGGTGGTGATCATGACCACCTTCTTTAGCTTTTTAGACTTTTTTTAGTTCATTCTAAATCGAAACATTATAATTTGTAAATTTTGTTATTGCTTTGTAAACTTTATGATTGTTACAATTTATTTTTATGATATATAAGTCTTTTTATTTTCTAATTTTTAATTTTTTTGTAATTATTTCTTTTATCTAATTTTTATATTTTTTAAAAAATTAATTGGAATTTGCGAGGAAACGTTTTTCCCTCGCAAAATATGAAATTTGCGAGGAAAGCCCTTTCCTCGCAAACTTCAAATTTTGCGAGGAAAAAATCTTCCTCGCAAATTCAGAATTTGCGAGGGAAAATTCTTCCCTCGCAAATTTCCGAATTTGCGAGGAAAAGAGCTTTGCGACGGAAAATCGTTTTGCGATGGCGATTTTGCGACGCGGGTTTTCCCTCGCAAATTCCGTCGCAAATCGCTTTGCGACGGAAAACGTCGCTTTGCCGGGGAATTTTTCCGCCGCAAAAAACTGGTTTTTTTGTAGTGATTCAGATGACTCAGATGCTTCCGATTGAGAACTTTGGCGGTTCCAGGGGACTCTCGGTAGGTCCTAATCTACTAATCCTAGTTGGGTGTTTCGATTCAGAACTCTGGTGTACAGGGGGACTCTTGGTACAGGCCACAGGGTATACTTAGCGCTATGGTTATGTGATTTGTATTTGCTGCATGAGATCTACATTATGTTTACTGAATACTATGCTGTTGTGGACTACTTGTTATGATTGACTGTCATATACTGTTTATACTCTGTTTGTGAGATTACTCTGGGATCCCTCAAGATTCCAACCCCTATTACTACCTGTGAAAAGGACAATTTATTGAACACGGCTCCCAGGGCAAAGCGGTGGATATCGACAACTGGAGATTTCAGATCAAAGCAAGGGCAACTACTAGCCAACTTTGATTGAATTTTGTAATTTGGTAATATTACTTTTGGAAGCTGTGGATAATCCATATAACCCTTCGAAAATTTCTGTTGTAATCAAGTAATATTATATCAGTATACAATGCTATTTTTGTTCACCTATTATGTTGCGCATTGTTGCTCTAATTATTGTTTGTATATTAGTAGGGTGTTACATAATACAAAACCAAAAACATCAAATACACCACAGAATCGACCTTAAAATTAACATGCAAGCACCACTATACTTAACTCCTATATTCTTCACTCTTCCCTTTAACTTCCCAGACTTTCAATCAGTTCAGAGATCCCCAACCAGCCGCCAATACAGATTAAGATGGGAAATCATTCAGGGAACTCACCTAAAGTTGGAATCGTTGTTGCATATGACAGTCGAAGGTCTCTTCTTCTTCTCTGATTCGATGGCTACTCTCTCTCTCTCTCTCTCTGACTTTCTCAGTTTTTCTCAGCTCTTCTCAGTTCAAATTCTCCAATAATCTCTTCTTCATTTGGCCGAAAAGGAGTGAGGAATGAGAGATTGAGGATGCAGAGGTGTGTGGATGTCTACGGTTTAATGAAAGAGGGAGGAGGGAGTGTTCTAGTGTTTGTGCTTACGGATGAGGGAAGGAAAATCTGAAAGAGAGAAGAGTGGTGAGGGTATGAGAGGAAATGGAATGGAAGGAGAGAATGGAGATAATGAGAAATGGAATGAATATTAGATGGAGGAAAGGGGTATTTGGCCGAACGGGAAATTGAAGAAATGAGAGTGTGTTGTGTGCAGGTGGCGGACAAATTGAGAGGGAAGTAAGGTGTTTGGCAAATATAGTTAGGTGTTTTTAGTGTCATGTGGAGAATTTGTAAGCGCAAAAAATTATCTAGGTGTCAAACAAAAAAAATATGCAAAAATATTCTTTCTATATAGCATCAAATTCTTTTTCCACAATTTATATATGAAAGAAAATATGGGAATTAGTGATGTTATTTTTTTTTATCATTTCAATAATATAAGACACTTTTAACTACTTTTCTTATTCCTAATTCCTAAGGCTTTTAAAATATGGACTAGAAGGAGTAGTACCAACTACCAAGGCGTTGTGCCTCGTTGTTTGTTGTTAAAACTTTAGTATTATACAATTTGAGTTTGGACAATTGAAGACTCTAACTCAATGGCTAAAATGTTGTCCATCCATGGAGTTTACTCAAATTTTGATTTTGGTACTTATAGTTTCAAACCATTGATTCTAGTGCCTGCAGTTTTTAAATTGTTAAAATTTAGTCTGAACACTTAAGTATATTAACTCTGCCGAATGAGTTATCAAAATACTAGGACACTAAAATATGTAATATAGTAGTGCAACCTAGTCGATCCTTTTGAGGAGCTAGAAATCCTTGAATTACAGTAGACTGAGTGCTTTAACAAGTTAAGAATCTATGACAAGCATTGCTGAAATCAAATTCATTGATCATCATTTATCCTATCAGCTAATCTTTTTATAATTTCTTTTCAGATTAAAGCAGAGCAAAACGTTTTTAAGAAGAAAAATTCAGAGATGAGGTGACTTCCCTAAGAGTCTCGCCTAGCCTTCATTGTATTTAATTGAGTTAATTCAAAGAGAAGAATCTGATTCTACTTCCAGTGCTTAAAGGAATGAAATGCATTTAGAACTCCTAGATGAATATTGAACAATACTCATTGCAAATAAATCAATTCAGTCACAAAACTGAATCTACTCTTAATCAGAGAGCATTAAACACCTAAACGCATATCAATCCGTAATCCTGATTTATCAGCCATGAAGAAATACAAAATCAGAAGAATCTTAGATCAAAATCCACAAGTTCCTTTCAAGAACAATGACTCAGGCGCTGGCTACTCTCTTAGGGAAGAATGAAAGTCTAGCTGCTCATGGAGCTGGCCATCAGAGAAGTTAGGATTTTAAATCTAGAGAATGAAATGGTGAGAGTAGAAGACGCTGGAGATCCACTTTGGACTTCGAAGAAGTGTGTAAATGAAGTGAAAGTTCAAGTAAAATTAATCTTCCTTTTCTTCCTCCACGTGTCAAGCAGTGGAGATCACAAAGGAGCTAATGCAAGCCAGCTGGACCCCTCTTCTTCACATATCTACGTGGCACCTTAGAAGAAGTAATTCAAATTTAACTTTTCTTTAGCTTATTCCCTATTCGGTCCTTTTTGCATGTTCTATAATTGTGCCAATTCTTTCATTTTAACCTGCTTTAATTCAAAATGCTCGGAAGTATCGAGTGCTCTCAATTTAATGCTATGATTTTCAACCCTAAAATGCACACCACACCCATGAAATCCCATAGAAAATATAGCAATAAAATGGATACATCAGGGTTCAAAACTAAAACTCGTTAAAAATACAAGGGTTAAAAATACAAGGACTGATTATGTTTATATGTGTGGGTGTGTCAAAGAAACAAGTCCTATATTGTTTGAGAATAAGATAGCATAAGTTTATATATATCACCACATTATTTTGGGCTTGTAAAGAGGCCTAGAGGAGTGGTGGGCTTGTGTGCACAATAACGGGTCACCAGAAGGTAAACACAGTGGAAATCAAAAAACTATAGGGTACCAAAACCAACAACTTGAAACTACAAGGAACAAAAACAAATTTGGATAAAACTTTAAAACTAACTAAGGATGGAAATAAGCTAGGCTAAAATAGGTTTTAACTAAATAGGCTTGGGCCTGTGATGGAGATCTACAACCTGAGCTTGTATAAGTTTTTTTTTTTTTTAGACCTGAGCCTAAGCCTTCAAAAAACTTAATAACGCCTGAAGCCTGTTTAAAGGCCTACATAAAATGTAAGCCTAAAGGCCTACATAAAATGTAAGCCTTTAAATAGCTTAAAGTCTATGCATCTAAATTCATATTACTACTATAAAAAGTGGATATTACTTCCCTAAAAGACTTCCTTATTTTAAAAAATGAAGTAAAAAGTATAGGCAGTGGCATTTTTGTAATTATTTGGCTGAATTTTGAGACTTAGGCGTCCTAAATATAATTTTAGAACTTCTAATTTAAAACTATATTTAGGACGCCTAAAATTAATCAGAACATTTTTTGGCGTCCTAAAATTTAAATCAGGACGCCAAAATTAAATTTTACTCAAATCAAATAAATCGAAAAATAATCAAATCAAATCAACAAAATCAAAACTTTTACTAATCAAATTAAAGAAATTGAAAATAATACTAATCAAATCAAAGAAATCGAAAATTTTACTAATCAAATCAAAGAAATTGAAAATAATCAAATCAAATCAAAGAAATTGAAAATAATACTAATCAAATCAAAGAAATTGAAACTTTTACTAAACAAATCAAAGAAATTGAAAATAATCAAATCAAAGAAATCGAAACTTTTACTAATCAAATCAAAGAAATCGAAAATAATACTAATCAAATCAAAGAAATCGAAAATAATACTAATCAAATCAAAAAAAAAATTAAGATGCCTTAAAGGAATTTTTTTTAACGCCTAGATAATTTTTTTAAAAAAATTTGCGCTAGGGTATTTTTTTGGAGTCTTAGGTTCAAAGACGCCAAAAATATTATTTGTGGCGTCCGAACCATATTCCCAAATTATGTTTGGCGTTCGAACCATATTTAGGACGCCAAAAAATATTATTTTAGGTAAGACACCACAAATAATATTTTTGGCATCCCGAACCATATTCAAGACACCACAAGTAATATTTTTGGCGTCCCGAACCATATTCGACGCCAAAAATAATATTTTTGTATTTATCATCGACTAGCTATTCGATCTCTCACGGTGCGCTACATAATCGATCTCCCACACATAACGCAAAAACTCCTCTCCTCTTCCACTCATCTCGCGTCTCGTCCTCCCTCCATCTTCCCTCCCTCCCCGCTCCTCCTCTGATTCAAGCCGTCATTAGTTTCGTCCGCCTCTTCCTGCCAAGAGAAGTTCAAAGGAAAACATATCTGAGTTTCCCTTCACCGCCGAGATATGAAACCCAAATGACACCGATGCCGCCGTTGCAGATGAAAGCCACAGTTGATTTCGTTGCAAATATGTTCAGGTGAGTTTGTTCTAGGTTTTTTTTTTAAGATAACCTTATCGCTTATCGCAGTACCTGGCTTCTTTTTTATTTTTAATTTTTCTGGATTTGCTCCCTGGCATGTTTGATTTTCTGGGTTTAGTTGTTTTCTGGATTTGCTCCATGACATTTTTTATATTATGGATTTGCTCCTTGGTATGTTTCTCGGATTTCAGATATGCTCTTCCTCTGCCCAAATCGTGGCTTGCTGTCTTCGATCCGCTTGGCTCACTAGCTAGCTCCCCGAACCTGAGGTTTGGGGGTTTTTTTTTTAAAAAAAAAGTAATAAGGCGTCCTGAATACAATTTAGGACACCTTACATGAGGCTTCCTGAATTATATTCAAGACGCCAAAAATCACAAAAATAGCTACCCCGTCGAGACATCCCTCTGAAAAGGGACGTTAATTGGGTCTTATTTAGGTCGTTTTTTTTGTAGTAGTGTATATAACTAATCAAGCCTATTTAAAAGCCAATGTTATGTCTTAAAAGTTTAGGGATTCGTTCTTATATGTGAAATAAAAAAGTTAGTAATAGAAAGAAAAGAACCTACTAGCAACAATTTTCTGAGTAAATAGGAATAAGAAAAATCAATCATTTATTGACTAAGAAAATACATTTTTTAAAATCAACTAAGTACAACAAGTGACATGTGAAACTAGATTTTATGTCTTGTTTTTCTTGCATAAATGAGATAAACTCCTCTTATTGAAATCATTTTTGCGCTAAAAAAAACTTCTGATAAGAGACGGAATTACCCACAGAAAAAATTCCGTCAGAAATTACCCACAGAATTCCATGGGTAATTCCGTGGGTAATAATTACCGATAGAAATTACCCGCAGAATTCCGTCGGTAATTTAAATTACCCACGGAATTCTGTGGGTAATGTCTTCAGCTACAATCTTTTTTGCTACGGATGTTTTCCATCAAAAATCCAATTACCGACGGAATTCCGTGGGTAATTCCGTCGATAATTGAAATTACCCATGGAATTCCGTGGGTAATTTCCGTCGGTAATCCTGCATTTTTTGTAGTAATTGGGCATCACTAAAATAAATTTACTGCAATTATTATGTTGCATCAAATAACACAAATCGAGTGAAAGGTAGTGAACTAGCATTGTTATCTCGAGCGTTCAAAAAGAAGAGAAATAGATGTGATCAATTGACGAATAAAAATGTTAATGTCAGATAAATGATAAAATGTGAAAATTAGGGTTAAGATTAAGTTATTAATTTTATAAATAATTTATAAAATTAATTTAAATTAAATTACATATAATTATTCACAATAATACATTTTTTTTAAATAAAAAAAAAAAAACTAAATAGATCAGGCCTATAGGCTAGTAAGGCTAAGCCTTATGAAAATATGCCTAACCTTTTTACCTAAATAGGCCTGACAATAGGCTTAAACCTGAGTCTAACCTATTTACTAAATAAGCTAGGTTATATATTTCCACCAACAATAATATTAACCCTTAAGTCGAAGCACGTCAACATTGCTAAAATTACACTACTACAAGAAAGCTTTGACATCGGCCGGAGAGAGTTTTCACACATCGATTTGCAAAGACAATACAAAAGGAAAGAGAAAACAGACAGAGTCATCATCACACAATCTGTTTACAAACTCCCAACACAGCAACACACTATTTTTTAACAAGCAATGGCCCCAAACTAGTTGTTAAGGCTGATGATGTCATCATTGATGCTTTCAGAACTTCAAACACCTGAAATTTCACCAGAAAACACAGTAAAATAATATATATATATATATATATATATATATATATATATATATATATATATATATATATTACATGTTCCATTTAACTTCAACAACAACAAAAAATCATCAGAAGATGCAAAAGCAGAAAAATAGAAAGAAGCCGAATTGAGCGCCATATACACAACACACACAAACATACCTCATTCACTCCAACTCTTAAGTCCCTTACTTCGATGTCGTCATCCTCAACAACTTGTGATTCACGAAGAAATGACAAAGCAGCCTCAGGAGAAAAGGGCTCTACGCACAAATCATCTCCCACAATGAATATCATTTTCCCACATACATAACCATTATTGTTAATACGCCCAATTCCACTTCCTGATGAAGACTCATTAATAATATGATGTCGATTTTCTCGAGCCTCTTTAATAATTTTAATATAAGCTGATTCCATCTGGTCTCGGGTTTTCTTTTTAAGATCAACAGTATTGAGCACCTTGCACTTTATATCATTAAGATGTTTCAGACTCTTGTACAAGTTATCGATGCAACAGAAACCCAAGTTTCCATGTACAAGACGTTCAAGTGCACCTAATGTTATAGTCAAGAAACTTAAAATTTGATTAGTGAAATCCTCATCTGCTTGAGCAACCAATATCTTGCTTTCTGATTTTTTTATCATTACCTTCAACTTCAGCCCATTCCAAGCACCCTTAAAAAGATTATCGTGACTTGTCTTTAAATGGGGTTGTTGCTCTAACCCCATGTAGCCGACCCCACCCAGTGGAATAAAACTTGACTGTTTTTGGGGTGGCTGTACTGACCCCATATAGCCGACTCCATCCATTGAGATAAGACTTGGTTGTTGTTGGGGTGGTTGTACTAACGCCATGTAGCCAACTCCACCCAGTGAGATAAGGCTTGGTTGTTGTTGGGATGGTTGTGCTGGTATTTTACAATAATTCTGAATTATGTTGAGCTTTTTGCATAAGAATAAATCTGTTAATGGTGTGTTTGACCATAGCGAGAGCTTCAGTAGATCGGGTACCTTCACAAACAAAGCAAAATAATGATTTTTACAAAAGGAGGGAGGGAGGGAGAGAGAGAGATGTCAGAGTTGAGTAAAATAGGCTAGGGTTTGGCATAGAGAGAATCAGTACGTACAGTTTCGCAAATAAGCATAATAATTATTTAACAAAATTAAAGAGAGAGAAACATCAGAGCTGAGTAAAATAGGCTAGGGTAAGTACCTTCACAAACAAAGCATAATGATTTTAACAAAATTCTGGCTTATATATTATTTAAAATATCATAATATATAATGGTACTTGAGGTAAAGTAGCATTACAATGAGATCCACACGAGGAGATCCACACATATGTATAGACTACAGCTTTAGGGAGCCTATAATTATAATTTTGATTCAATTTTCCTTATTCTCTAGCAAAGAGGTGTCACTATAACATCTCACTATGTGATATTTTCTCAATTTTACCCCTCTATTGGAAGGAGAGAAAAATGAGAGAGATATGTGAAAATCATATATAAAACAGAGATGAGAGACAAAATTTGACAAGGGAAAATGTAAAAAATTTGATAAGAGAAAAAAAAAAAAAAAATTATCAGTTTAATGCATTTCTTGATATGCGAGAATAATCAGCTACAAATGATTTACATATATGTAAAGAGTGGTACAGAATATTATTTACCTCATTGTGGGTGACAGTCACGTTCAATCTCTGGGGAACACAGTCAGTTCTGAAATTACGATGTATCCACAAGGTTGTATTCAGATCCCAAGGCATGAGCGTGAGATCATCAGACACAATGAAACGTTCAGGTTTCTTGAGAAAGCCCTGATGAAAGAAATTTGAGGTCTGCGCGTTATGGAAGTCATATACAAGATTTCTAGAATAAGCTTCCATTGATGGGTTGGTTGGATTCAACAACTTTGTTTTACTCTCAACAGATGCAAAATTCCTGGGGTCCAGATTTTCTACACTTTGACGCAGCGTACTTATGCAGTTGAATGTGCAAGCCTGTACTGTACTAGAGTCCTTACTAACAAGTGTAGATATGGTTCCTAAAGGCAATGTTAAGAAGCTTCTTAAAATGTCTACGAAGTCATTATCTGCTTCTGCATAGAGGACCTTATTTTTCTCTTCGTCCACAAGCAACGTCAATGAAATATTGAGGTTTTCAGGAGAAGAAGCCATGGCCATAAGAGCAAGACCAAGAAAGATGAGTAATAGAAAAAGAGAGTGGTGAGGATGATGCAGCTATTAAACTCGTAATCAAATAAGGGCGTTTTGATCTTTGAAAAATGAAAAGCTGTATTACCAAAGCGTTGGACCTGTTCGTTTGTTTTGAAACATTCATTACTATTAATGTGTTTCCACTTTCCACTTTAAAATTTTGAATCTGTTATGTAACAAAACTCCGTATTTTTTGCCTCCGCCAATGCTCCGTATTGGGCGTTTATAGTTTCCACTTTCCACCCCATTTTGTTATATGATGCACTTATTTTGTGAATACTTGATTTAATATCCTTAATTTATTTTTTACTTTATGAATTTAAAGAACTATCTTCCCCTTATCTCTCTTTATCTTAAATATATTTATTTTGAAAATATTTTATTTTTATTTTTCAAAGTTATGAGAGTAGACTTGAAAATATGTTGTAACTATATATCTTCCTCTTTATTATCCCTCTTTCAATTTCAAAATATTTTGTAACTTCCCTCATTTTCTCTCTTTATTTCTGATACACACCTTTTTTTTAAAAAAAAAAAAAATTTGATTTGATATCTTTATTTTATTTTAGTGTTTTGAACGTAAGATCAAAATTATTAAACTCGGAACCAGCTACTTAACCGGTTCAATCCTGCCATAAACCAGGATCAGTGTTTTCTTTTTTTTTCTTTCTTTGAAATTTAATTCGATTTTTTATTTTTTTTTCAAAATTTTATATTAATAATCATAAAATCTTCACTTCCACTTCCTCACCCATCTGGGCTCGGATTAGCTCCAATTTGACTTCAATCTGATCCTTCAGGGACGGAGCTTGAAATAAATATTTTGAGGGGCCAAATGTATAAATTTTTAGGACAAATGTATAGATTTTTGGGCCAAAATATATTTTTTACAAAATGTAATTTTCATTAAATATTTAAGACAATTTTTTTTAAGGGGGGCCCATTGTCTATGAAAAGCTCCATCTTTGTGACCCTTGATCCTTGACCCACAACTTTGACAGGTTCAGAAGCCAGCCCAGGCAGAGGCGGACCGAGGTATATCACTGGGGCGTAAGTGCCCGGGTCCGAATCCTCTCATAATTATCCTTTCTCATCATCCCTCCTAAGTCAATCTACACCATTGATTTCACTTCATCTTGGCCGTCCATTTTTATATAAATATTTCTTGATAGTAACGGGTACTAAAAAGATACTTCAAGATACTGACCGGTACAAAAAATACTTTAGGATCTTGAAAAATTATTTTATGATCTTAAAAAAATATCCTGAAGTATATTTTTAGTACTCAGTACCCTAAAATATGTTTTTCAAGATCCTAAAATAATTTTTTAAGATCATGAAGTACTTTTTAAGTACATCGATCCTCAAGTATCCTCTTAGTACAATTCAATACCCCGAAATATTTTTTCAAGACCTAAAATATTTTTTTTTAAAATCATTAAGTATTTTTTTAGTACTAGTAAGTATCTTAAAATATACCAAGCGGTATCCTAAAATAATTTTTCAAGATCATGAACTAGTTTTTTTTAGTACCAGTCAATATCCTGAAGTATATTTTTAGTACCATTCAATATCCTGAAATATTTTTTCAAGATCGTAAAATAATTTTTCAAGATCATGCAAACATTTTTTCAGATTAGTCAAGATCCTAAAGTATATCACAAGACTCTAAAATATTTTTTTAAGATTATAAAATAATTTTTCAAGATCATGAAGTATTTTTTTAGTACCAGTCAGTATCCTAAAGTATTATCCTAAAATACTAGCAGTCAGTGAGTCGAAGCATTTGAGAGGTTGGAAATGAATTTTAAGAATACAAAATGGACGGCCAAGATGAAATGAAATCAATGGTGTAACATCCCATTTGAAAACGGCGGAATATTTTTTAAAAAAAAAAACGTTTCCAAATATTTCAAGCAGAGTAGTCAGAGTAGAGCATTGGAGCGAAAAGTAACTCGATTCATAACAATCATCAACCACAGTGTAACATTGTATAGAGTTTGAAAGTGAATAACTGAAAGCGGTAAAGATAGATAAGTCTCTGGTTGCACGACTACTGTTGCTTGCCTCGATCTTCGATCCGTATTCCTCTGGATCCTGAACCTATAGCTGAGATTCAATTTACCGCATTGAATCTCGTGTAACTTAATCTCAAACCCAAACAATACAAAGATACGAGATAATAGATATTATAGACAATACAACAAGATATCACTACATAAGCATACAGCGAGATGCATGATCATTATGCCGAAAAAACATAAGCATTACGCAGATGTAAAGCCCACAATGTAAAACAACAATAACAACTTTGCACTATTCACTAGTGCCACGATACCACTCGTGTTCTCGCTAGAAAAACATACTACGTTATCATGACTATAACCCGTGTAAAACTGCACCGTATATCGGTCTACGAACATATCTATCACATATATGCATTTAAGAAGCACAAGATTAGTGTTACAAGACGCGTCCGTACCTTCGTTGACGACGTTAGGTACTTCGCGGAAAACGTACTTTTTACGGAAAAACGTGAAATGTTCGACAATGCACGTCGGGCAACGTAATGGCGGAAGAAATCGAGTTTCGATGCCCTATCGTAGTAATATCACTTTCATTAGTGATTTGACATCATAATCGGCATTTTAGGTAAAAATTACCATTTTGCCCTTCTACACCTAATTTGGCGGAATTTCGCGAACTTCGTTACTTTGACCGTATTCCATTTCAAAATTATCCCCACTATGTTTTTACCTCGTCGGAATCTTTCAATGCAATGAGGCATAAAAACAAACATAGGAACAAATTCTAAAACTTCCTAGATCAAAACAACAGTTCTACTATAACTACCGAAAGAACTACGAAACTAAAAACTAAGGACGTAAGAACTTACTCGGAGCTAAGGCATAATTTTTCCAGAGCTTCTCTCTCTAGAACCTCTCTCTAGGATTCGGATTTGGTGTGAAGAATGAGAGCAAGAGAGCTTGCTATTTATAGGGAAAAATAGGGACAAGGTGGAATTTCCACAAAAGTCTTCGAGATCGGATTCCGTAGTTGGATCGCATTTTTGAGGACAAAACACTCTTGGCCATCCATGGTCAAGATCGACATCTAAGAGCCCTAAAGGCAATGGATGAGTTGTCATCCATGATGGCTCTTGCTTTATGGGGCTCCGCCCGATAAAGCTACCCGACGGTGTCCGTTTCGCACGATTTCGCAAAACTCAAAAATCCGGCGTATAACTTTGAAGGTCTTTTCATCCTCTTTCATATTATCTATTTGGATCCTCTTTTTGATCATATCCAGGTATTCTCCCTATGCGTCGGAAGATATTCGGACAAACGCGTCCGGTTACTTTAAATCGCTTCCGATAGAACCAACTTCCGACAATAATTCGAATCGTAAAACGTCCAAAGGTTGCCTAACTTAATCCCGTGTTTGAAAACACGCAATTGTTTCTATAGGTTCTCACTTTGCCTATCTCGCACTACTCTATCTCGATCGCCTTTTCCGTCTTATTAGGAATTAGGGTTTTCGGTTGCGGAATCGACGTCTGGTAAATTCTTTCTTCGTGTAAAATTTCACTTGTACTTAATTTGATCAGTCTGAAAATACTTTTACCTCTCGGTTTACCCGTAGAATTTATTTCTAACTTTTCCCTCTGGCCCGCCTATAAGTTCCGACTCACCGCATTATATTATTATTTTATTCTAATTATCATTTTAATTATTTAAACAATTCTTTTTAATTAAAAATACTAAGAATTTCGCCCCCTCTTTTTAAAATTCAGATTTATTTATTTTTCTATAATTTTTTCCATTTTTTAAAAATATAATATTTTTTACCAAAAATTCATGTTTTACCCCTTCCTTCGTTAAGGCTTAATCGGACCTAATTTCTTTGTTTAATGATCTTTTTAGGATCGGTTTCTTCATATATTTATCTTTACCAATTTTACAAGATATTGTTATCTTACAAACTTTTATACTCGACATTGTCATTTTATATCCTATGTAAAATATTAAAAATGTTTACCCCATCGTGTTACTTTATGGTTCTGAAATGCTTTTTAAACTTTTCTTCATGTTATTTCCTCTAAAATAATTTATTAAATTCTCATAATTAGGGATAACACTTCCATATTTTTCTCAAAAATTTTCATGATCTTTCAGTATTTATCATAATATTTTTGGACTGCTTTTATCACCATTATTGCATTTTTAGTCATTCTATTCATCTGATTTTCCTGGAACTTTTTTGACAATTTACTCTATAATTATAACAATTTTCTATAACAGTTTTATCTCATGAATTTACTTCATCAAAATATTCATTAATTTTTCTTTATCTCGTAAATTCCAGATTGGCTAAAATCCGGTATTACATTTCTCTCCCTTAAACAAAATTTCGCCCTCGAAATTTAATCTATACCAACTAGACTACGGGCCATAAACTCGGGTACTTCTCCTTCATGTCACTCTCGGTTTCCCAAGTTGCCTCGTTTGATGACAAACCCTTCTAGACCACCTTCACTATCGATAGTTTTAGTCCTAAGCCGTTTCTCCCGGTATTCGAGAATTTGCTCCGGCTCGACTACAAAGATGTTATCATGCCGTACTTCAACATCATCGTACTCTATGACATGATCTTGATCTCGGTAGGTATTTCTTCGGTTGTGACACGTGAAAAACATCGTGGAGATTACTCGGGTTCGGGGTAACGCTAGTTGATATGCAACCGGTCCTCGCTCGGCTAACACTTCAATTGATCCAACGTAACGCGGACTAAGCTTCTTTCTCTTCGTTGTTCTCGCGTCGATACCTTCTTCGGAGATAATTTCATAAACACATGGTCTCCGACTTCAAACTTCAACGGTCTTCTCCTCTTATCTCGCATAACTCTTCCTCGTCTTCACCGTGCAGCAAGGAGTCTCTTCTTGATCGAGCGATCGCTTCGGGAGGTCTCTTTTAGCATATCCGGTCCAAGCAACGCTTTCGTACGCATCCGTCCAAAGATAAAGGCGATTGGCACTTTCGCCCATACAAAGCCTCAAACGGGACCATTTGTATGCTTGAATGATAACTATTGTTATATGCGAATTCTGCTAGTGAGAGGTGTTCGTCCCAATTTCCTTTGAAATCCAGGGCACATGCTCGTAACATATCCTCCAGCGTCTATATCGTCCTCTCTGATTGACCGTCGGTTTGAGGGTGATAAGCCGAACTGAACTTCAGCTTGGTACCCATTCCTTCATGTAGTGCTTGCCAAAAGCGGGATTGGAATCGAGTATCCCGATCAGAGATAATACTCTTAGGGACTCCGTGCGCCTCACGATCTCTTTGATGTAGATTGCAGCCAATCGTTCTGGAGAGTAGTGGATGCTAATGGGTATGAAATGTGCCGACTTGGTTAATCGGTCGACGATCACCCAAATGGTATCGTGATGCTTGATCTTAGGTAAACCTACCACAAGATCCATGGTCACATTCTCCCATTTCCACTCCGGCAGTTCTAGTCCTTGCAGAAGACCAGGGGGTCGCCGGTGCTCAATCTTTACTTTCTGGCAAGTTAGACACCCAAATACGTGCGAGTTACGTCTCTTTTCATTCCGTGCCACCAAACTTCGGCCTTCAAGTTCTGGTACATCTTGACCATTCCCTGGATGTAGAGTGTACTTACTCTTATGAGCCTCATCCAAGATCTTCCGCTTCAGTTCATCAACCGGCGGTATGTAAATGCGCCCTTGTGTCCGACCAATCCACTCGATGAAAGGTCGTGGTCTTGGGTTTCACCTTGAGAGATCTTCTCCCGGCATGGAGATTGCCCAATCATCTTGTCTCTCGAGCTTCATCAACTTCATCTCTCGTGTCATACTCCCCTTGACTCACAAGAAGATTTGCAAGGTAGGCATCACTTGGTGCGTTGAAATTCATGCAGATTTGGTTTGAAAGATTCGGGTCTCGAAATCTTCAAGTAATTTCGCTCTTGTATCATCATGTATGACACTTGCACCTTCTTCCCGCTTAGAGCATCCGCAACGACGTTTGCTTTCCCGGGTGATACTTGATCTCCAGGTTGTAGTCTTTTAGCAATTCCATCCAACGACGTTGCCTCATATTCGTTCCCTTTGATCAAAGAGATACTTCGTGCTCTTGTGGTCGCAGATAGTTCTACGGTCGTACCGTACGCATAATGTCTCCATATCTTCAAAGCGAACACGATGGCAAAGCAAGCTCCAAATCGTGTATAGGATAGTTCGACTCGTGCGGCTTCACGGTGACGAGAGGCATAAGCCACCACTCGCCCAATTACATTAGGACACAACCCAATCCTTGCCCACTCGGCATCACCGTAGACAACATATGTCTCATCGGGATCCGGGATTATCAATACGGGTGTTGTAGTCAATCTCTCCTCGAGTCTCTCGAAAGCTCTCCTCACGCCATCTCCCCCATACAAAGGGTTGATTCTTCCTCGTAAGCTTTGTCAATGGTAGGGTAAGACGCGAGAAATCCCGTATAAATCTACGGTAATATCCCGCTAGACCTAGAAAACTACGTATCTCCGTCACTGTCTCTGGCCTCTTCCAGTCCAGAACTGCTTCCACCTTACTTGGATCGACAGCAACTCCGTCGCTAGATATCACATGGCCCAAAAATCTCACTTCCGGCAGCCAAAATTCGCATTTGCTCAACTTTGCGTAGAGCTGCTTCTCTCTTAGTATGCCCAATACTAAGCGCAGATGTTCTTCATGCTCTTTTTCGCTTTCCGAATAGACGAGTATATCGTCAATGAACACCACCACAAACTGGTCTAGGTGTTGTCGGAAGATACGGTTCATGTAATCCATGAATACCGCAGGTGCGTTGGTCAATCCGAAAGGCATCACAAGAAATTCATAATGCCCATATCTCGGTTACGAAAGTTTTTTGGGAACATCACCATCTTTAACTCGCAAATCGATGGTATCCCAAACGCAAATCAATCTTGGAAAAGACAAAGGAACCGATAACTAATCCAAAAGATCATCAATCCGGGGAATTGGATATTTGTTTTTGACAGTCACTTTATTTAGTTCACGATAATCGATGCAGAGTCGAAAACTTCCATCTTTCTTTTTCACGAATAGAACTGGAGCTCCCCAGGGTGATACACTGGGTCGGATGAACCCCTTCTTCAGAAGTTCTTCCAGCTGTTTCTTCAACTCTTGCATTTCATTTGGAGCCATACGATACGGCGCTTTGATATTGATCTCTGCCAGGCATCAATTCAATATTGAACTCCACCTCTCGGATAGGAGGTAACTCGGTGAGATCCTCCGGAAATACATCGGAAAATCATTCACCACAGGGGATATCCTGGAGTGATAGTTCGGCTTCGCTTTAACCGAAAAGAATACCATGAAGGCATGGCATCCATGTTTCACGATCGATCAACTTCGTAGCGGAGAGAAAGCTCGGCTTACATCAACCTTGTCTCCGGAAATGATATCTTCTTCTTGCCACAATCGATCATTGCACCGTTGGCTGTTAGCCAATTCAGACCGAAAATGACGTCGATGCCGTGAAGAGGTAGACGGATAAGATCTATCTTTGAAACTCGCCCATCCACGTTAGCGGTATAGTTCATACACGCGTTAGAAGCTAAAGATTTTACACCCAGCGGTGTAGACACTACCAGATCAAAGGGTAAACTACAGGCATGCATCCCTAAACGACTTGCACAATCATAAGATATAAACGAATGACTGGCACCCGAATCATACAATGCTTGCAATTTATTCCCATTAAGATAGATGGTACCTTGGACCATTTCTGGAGACTGTCTGGCCTCGGTGTTTGTCAACGCATAGATCCGGCCAACGCCCGAGGTCTCGCCTCTGCAGCCTTCTCGGGCAATCCGCTAATGTGTCCGTGCTTCGGCACCTGGAACAGACTTGTTTCCCATCACGCTTGGCTCCCGATGGTACTTCTTGCATTTTGGACACGTCTGGGATCCCGACTGTTTGGGGTAATTCAATTGTCCAGTTTGGTAGGGTCTCTTGTTCCCGCCTCGGTTATCGCTCCAAGGCGCCTTCCTCTTCTATGAGGAGCCTCCGCGGTTAAACCCACTGCGGGTTGCACTGCTTCCTTCTTGGCCTCGGAATTTGCGCAGTTCTTTCAAATTGCGCTCAGTCAATCTGTAGGATTCCACAGCTTGGGCCATTCTCGGAAACTGCTGCGATACTAGCCTCGCCCTTATTTCATATTTCGGTTCGGTCACTAGTCGATTCGCCTTCCAGGCTCTCATTTTTGTGGCTGTTCGGATATGATGAATAACGAGACGGGTTGGTGAAACGGCGAAGTAATCGTCGAACGATTCTTCATTTCCTGCTTTGGATGTGAAGAAATTCTTCTTCCTTAATCACCCGTACATTGAGGGAGGAAAGTATCGTTCGTTGAACTGTTCCGGAATGCTTCCCAAGTAACGGGGCCTTGAAGGGTTGTGGAAACACTCTTCCACCACCTCGCGGCATCGCCTCTAGCTTGTAGATTGCCACCGAGCCTTCCGATTTCCCGGGCACTCAATGACTTCGAATATCTTCTCCAGACTCAGAAGCCAATTCACTCTTTCCCCGGAAACCGGGTGGTTTAAGCTTGTAGAACTGGTTGACCCAGCTTTCTGTGGTTCTCTCTCTTCTTCCTTGTCGTGGAGGTGATCGGGATCGATCAGATTCATTTTCTTCATCGTTATATTCATCGTTGTCCCCTTCTTCATTATCATCTTCTTCTTCGTCGTTGTCATTGTCACTTTCCTCATCACGTTCTCCCTCGTGTTGTCGTGCTTCCAACTATCTTTGGGCTTCTTCATCCTATTGATGTTGCCTTGCCAAGAGTGCATCTATGAGAGCTCTCTGCTAATTTAGACTCTGTATTAAACTACACTTTGGATTTATTCGCTCCAGAACTTTTCTCTATATGTCGGCTGCTCCACTTGATGATCGAGAATTCGCTCAGGATTGATCGTAAAGATCTTGTCACGTCGTACTTTGATATATAGTATTTCCCGTGGCACCCATATACCGTGGTCAATACCGATATCAAAATGTCTCCATGGCGCCCATACACCATGGTAACACAAGATACCTTAAATGTTTCCATGGCGCCCATACATCATGACAACACAAGATACCTCCTACTCAATGACACGATCGCGGTCCGGTTGTAGTAACTAGGAGATATGCATGGAAACTAAAATTTTTGTGGCAAGTAAGATAACTATTTATCAAACCATATGGGAAATCTATAGGCATGTCTATCGCAGATTTTCTATCACACTAGTATACAAACGAACGGACACTCGTACTATTTCCCTCGTTAAGGATTTCGTTGATTCTTCTACTCGAAACGGGTACGGAATATCGTATTAGGAGTTCCTCTACATGAGTCAAATACGCATGTACCTATCCTTGTTGGTCTCGGAGTTTCATCCGGCGTGACCCGCTCCACATATAAGCTCTACGCTAGAAATGATAGTCGTCCGGTACAAAACCGACGATTATCATAATTATCGAGACTCGATATCGGAGTTATAAGAATTATCGAGTTATCGAGACCGATATCGAGTTATCGAAATGATCGTGGTCGATATCAAATATGAATATAGACGATGGATTTACCGATTCTCGGGTTAGAATGATGCACCGACACGGTGGTACACCGGTTCGAATGGTATACCCCCGACCGGTACACCGACTTAGGGCTATATCGCACTCATTTTCAAAAATGTGCTCACAATTTAAAAGGCCTTTTTGAACATAACTCCGTTATCCGAACAGAATGGCCAGGTATTGTCCATCATGGGCCTCACCAACCTCTATGGCGACTTATGGCACACCCACATAGACTAGCCTTGCCTTTGGCACCAAACCGTTCGTAATACCATAGTTAAGTTCATGCCGTAATGAATGCTCGATACCATAAATGTCTCGTGGCGCAACCACGCGTGACGACAAAAGATACCTCGGCCGCTAGTTTTACGCACCGCATCATCGCGCATGCAACCATCTCCTCGAGGGAAGCTTGGCCATGTCGGGGTAAGAGCCAATGCTTCGTCACGATCACACTGTGAGTACCCCCGATCATGGTTAACTTAACCAACTCTGATACCAAAAATGTAACATCCCATTTGAAAACGGCGGAATATATATTTTTTTAAAACGTTTCCAAATATTTCAAGCAGAGTAGTCAGAGTAGAGCATTGGAGCGAGTGAGTAACTGATTCATAACAATCATCAACCACAGTGTAACATTGTATAGAGTTTGAAAGTGAATAACTGAAAGCGGTAAAGATAGATAAGTCTCCGGGCCGCACGACATCGTTGCTTGCCTCGATCTTCGATCCGTATTCCTCTCGGATCCTGAACCTATAGCCGAGATTCAATTTACCGCATTGAATCTCGTGTAACGGTTAATCTCAAACCCAAACAATACAAAGATACGATAATAGATATTATAGACAATACAACAAAGATATCACTACATAAGCATACAGATGCATGATCATTATGCCGAAAAAACATAAGCATTACGCAAAGATGTAAAGCCCACAATGTAAAACAACAATAACAAATTGCACTATTCACCAAAGGCCACGATACCACTCGTGTTCTCGCGCTAGAAAAACATACGGCGTTATCGACTATAACCCGTGTAAAACTGTCTGTATATCGGTCTACGAACATATCTATCACATATATGCATTTAAGAAGCACAAGATTAGTGTTACAGTACGCGTCCGTACCTTCGTTGACGACGTTAGGTACTTCTGGCGGAAAACGTACTTTTTTACTAAAAACGTGAAATGTTCGACAAACGGCACGTCGGGGCAAATGGCGGCAAATCGAGTTTCGATGCCCTATCGAGTAATATCACTTTCATTAGTGATTTGACATCATAATCGGCATTTTAGGTAAAAATTACCATTTTGCCCTTCTACACCTAATTTGGCGGAATTTCGCCGTAACTTCGTTACTTTGACCGTATTCCATTTCAAAATTATCCCCACTATGTTTTTACCTCGTCAGACATCTTTCAATGCAATGAGGCATAAAAACAAACATAGGAACAAATTCTAAAACTTCCTAGATCAAAACAACAGTTCTACTATAACTACCGAAAGAACTACTAAACTAAAAACTAAGGACCGAAGAACTTACTCGGAGCTAAGGCAGAATTTTTCCAGCTTCTCTCTCTAGAACCTCTCTCTAGGATTTGGATTTGGTGTGAAGAATGAGAGCAAGAGAGCTTGCTATTTATAGGGAAAAATAGGACAAGTGGGAATTTCCACAAAAGTCTTCAGACGGATTCCGCCGTTGGATCGCATTTTGAGGACAAAACACTCTTGGCCATCCATGGTCAAGATCGACATCTAAGAGCCCTAAAGGCAATGGATGAGTTGTCATCCATGATGGCTCTTGCTTTATGGCCTCCTACCCGATAAAGCTACCCGACGGTGTCCGTTTTCACGATTTCGCGAAACTCAAAAATCCGGCGTATAACTTTGAAGGTCTTTTCATCCTCTTTCATATTATCTATTTGGATCCTCTTTTTGATCATATCCAGGTATTCTCCGGTCGTCGGAAGATATTCGGACAAACGCGTCCGGCTTCTTTAAATCGCTTCCGATAGAACCAACTTCGGACAATAATTCGCCGAATCGTAAAACGTCCAGGTGGTTGCCTAACTTAATCCCGTGTTTGAAAACACGCAATTGTTTCTATAGGTTCTCACTTTGCCTATCCGGCACTACTCTATCTCGATCGCCTTTCCGTCTTATTAGGAATTAGGGTTTTCGGTTGCGGAATCGACGTCCTGGTAAATTCTTTCTTCGTGTAAAATTTCACTTGTACTTAATTTGATCAGTCTGAAAATACTTTTACCTTTGGTTTACCTGTAGAATTTATTTCTAACTTTTCCCTGGCATTCCGCCTTATGTTCGACTCACCGCATTATATTATTATTTTATTCTAATTATCATTTTAATTATTTAAACAATTCTTTTTAATTAAAAATACTAAGAATTTCGCCCCCTCTTTTTAAAATTCAGATTTATTTATTTTTCTATAATTTTTTCCATTTTTTAAAAATATAATATTTTTTACCAAAAATTCATGTTTTACCCCTTCCTTCGTTAAGGCTTAATCGGACCTAATTTCTTTGTTTAATGATCTTTTTAGGATCAGGTTTCTTCATATATTTATCTTTACCAATTTTACAGTATATTGTTATCTTACAAACTTTTATACTGACATTGTCATTTTATATCCTATGTAAAATATTAAAAATGTTTACCCCATCAAAGTTACTTTTATGGTTACGAAATGCTTTTTAAACTTTTCTTCATGTTATTTCCTCTAAAATAATTTATTAAATTCTCATAATTGGGGATAACACTTCCATATTTTTCTCAAAAATTTTCATGATCTTTCAAAGATTTATCATAATATTTTTGATCGCTTTTATCACCATTATTGCATTTTTAGTCATTCGTTCATCCGATTTTCCCGGAACTTTTTTGACAATTTACTCTATAATTATAACAATTTTCTATAACAGTTTTATCTCATGAATTTACTTCATCAAAATATTCATTAATTTTTCTTTATCTCAGAAATTCCAGATTGGCTAAAATCCGGGTATTACAAATGGTGTAGATTGACTTAGGAGGGATGATGAGGGATGAGGAGAAAATAGGATCGAGAGAGGATCCTTTTCCATAAGTTCCCACCCTCAAAATAACAATTTTTTTCCTAAAATCTGAAAAGGTTTGAGTCAGTCGTTCCAATTGCAGATCCCTCTCTCCCTGTTGCTCTCTCGCCTCCCTCCCTCGGTCTCTCACTGCTCACCAACACTGGTCGTCGACTCGTCGCCGCTTCTCACCGCTTTCAGGTGCTCGTGCTCTCACTCACTCTCAGCTTCGTCTTCATCCTCTTTGGTGAGGTACTCTTTCATTCTCAACCTTCATCTTTCTCGCCGTTCAGGATTCGATCTTTCTTTTCTGCCCTTTTCATTCATCGTCTAGTTTAGTTAGGTGAGGAAGTAGCTCATTCATTTGTGTTCCTTTCATGTCTATTCATAGTATTTGTATTAAAATTAGCCACCATGGGCAACACTTCCTGTATTGCTTGAAGCAGGTGATTATTTATGTTTCACATGCTTTAGCCTTATAGCGTTTACATGACTTGTTCAAAGTTGTTTGATGCTGGTGGTTTTTGGCATTCTAGTTATTTGAAAAGGTTGATGTGGATAATGTTGGGATCCGTACATGCAGTGGAAGGATTCTCATCCATTAAAATTTACGGATCCCTTGAGAGGATCCATCAAGGTCCGTTAGAAATCATACCTATGTGAACTTGTGAGCGTCTCGTTCAATTCGATCTGGTGGGCTACCTACTCGATCAACAGGAGCAGACTCGTTAGAAACCATACCTATGTGAACTTGTGAGCGTCTCATTCAATTCGAACTGGTGGGCTACCTACTTGATCAACAGGAGCAGACTCGTTAGAAACCATACCTATGCGAACTTGTGAGCGTCTCATTCAATTCGATCTGGTGGGCTACCTACTCGATCAACAGGAGCAGACTCTGCGAATCCCTTCCCTCTACCGGTATCCACACGAACCGCCTCCAACACCGACGGCAGCGTGCTAGTGCCTTCAGTGTTTTCACGTCTCTCTCTATTCTCTAGGGTTTTTCATGGCTTTTCTAATTCATTTATTCGTACTTTTAATACGACTAGATCAATATCTATTATAGAGTTTCTAAAACCCTAATGAGCCGTATTAAAATATTCAAAATTAATCTAATTAATCTTGAAATTCGAATTTGAATTAAAATAATATATTAATTAAATCTATCAAATAGATCTAATCTAATATATTTATTTAATCTGAATTATACGCCTACATTAAATTTATCTTTATAAATTAAATCTGAGATATATGATATCTTTCTATTTAATTAAATCGAGATAATATATCTCAATTTAATTAAATCGAGATACTATATCATTATTTGAAAATTAAATCGAGATACAATATCTCAATTTATTATAGTTATTTAATTTATCAAATAAATTAAATATTATATACAATAATATTATTATCTATAAATAATATCATTATTATTTTTCAAATTTAATAATATATATATATATATATATATATATATATATATTCATCCTAGATTAAATACAGTATTCATTAAATCTTAGACATATATAAAATTCAATGAATCTGGACACTTTTACTCGTGTTGGGCTATTCTTATGTGCGACCCTATAGGCCCATGACTTTGATTCGTATCTCCATACCTCATCAAAATCATACTGGTCTTATTTCATCTTCGTTCCCGCGTAGATGACCGACCAGGGACATTTAGGATAATCTATAAGATATATCTAGGGATACAGTTATCACTATAAACATGCAAATGAAATGATAACTAAATGGAGAAAACTTTAAACGACATTAACATTTAAAGTACAATGACTTGCCCCTAGGGCATAATTTCCAACAGATAAACCAGCAGCTAGTCGTTCTGAATCTGCTGAAATATATGTTCTTGGCCTTAAGTATAAGGCCCCTGTGAAGATTGACCCACGTCTTCTTGATGTGAAGCATTTGTTTCAGGGTTCTATGGAGCCTCATACAGACGTAATTTCTTTCTGAGATGTTGGAAGTACTGCCTAAGTAGACCTTTTAGTGTCTAGGCCTTGAAAATGGGTAATCAAGTTGCTAACTTCATCAAGTTTGACCTTACATGAAATTAACTCTGGACATTATTACGGTATTATGACAATAGGAGCATTTTTTATTTATGACAACAAAATATCTATTGATTTATTTTAGGTATCTAATCCATTTGTGTTGTACACGGATTAGGTTTTGATTTTTTCCTTTGTTTACAGCTATGAAGATGGAGATACAACTTTAAGGAAGGTGTCTTCACCGCAAATTTCATTTGGTCCGATTCTCCTCCGGAGATCCTTGGTACGATCACTTCTATAACTTTCAATGATCCAAATGATTTAACAATAAAGGATCATGACTTAACAACCGAAGAGGTATTTTTATGTAGTCAAGCATTCGATGACAATTTGAAAACCCATCAAGGAATGTTCATAACAAGTAAATTGAATGGATTTGTGATATATGCATTCTCTAATAGGGACTTTTTAGTAAATAAATAGTGGGAATCAGAATTAGTTAGAAGAGAGAGAATATGTTAGACACAGGATATATACGTGTGTACTGGACCATTTGCATTTGTGAATGAATTTTGTCAGTTTTCCTTTTTCTGCAATATCAATTTGTGTGGCAGGTAAAAGCTCTCTGATGATTTATGGGTTTTGGGGAAGCAAGACTTCAAGCATCTGCTAAAGTAATTACTTCACTTATATCTTTTTCTTTGTGTTTTTAGCATACTCAAGAAAAGTGAATACTCATTAAAATTAGAGAAATCCTTGTATCATACAGCTGATGAAGAGAGTGCCTTCCTAAAAATTATTTTTTGTTTTGATAGAATTTAAGCAATTAGAGAGAAAGTTGAGATTTGCTATCTTGGATTATTAGTCTCCCGTAATGCTTTGATGTGGCTATTAATATAAAGTGGCCTCACTATTTTATTCAAGCATTGATACTTGTTTAGATTTTGCTTCTCTTTATGCTTAGCGATTATTATTGAAATTTGCAATTGCTGCTTACTAGTAATTATCAACTTGCAAAGCCAGTTTCATGTGTTATCTTGAACAATTTCTATGCTTAGTCAGAAAAGCCTATTCCAAAGAATCGGAGGTAATCTTGACAAACTGAAACTATTTATGGTATATTTTGTCTTATAAAATGCACTCTACTTTTTAAATATTGCCCCCTAATTATACAGTTTGTGTGATTCTAATATCAGCACTAACTTCAAATGTATTGTTAGACCAATTGGCTTAGTTAGTTAGTTGTAATGCATGTATTAAGGTGAAATAACTGAAACTCAAGTTCTCCCCCCTGCCTCCTATCATAAAGTAGAGGTAGATAGTCTTTTTCCATCATCAAAATTGCTTCTCCTTTTTCCTTTTTCCATGATATGTACCAAACGATATCTCATACGACAAGGTTGTATAAATGTTGCATCTGGTGCTAGATTGCTCCAAAATTAATGTCTGGATGTTTGGCGACAATTGTTTCTTCAAAGGCAACATAACTTTAAAAACTGTTTTCTTTTCTTCACACGGTTTAGTTGGAAGATTTCTCAGCTATTCCTTGCCCTCTGACATGGTTTTCTGACTTGCAATGTCTGCCATTTGTAACATCTCATTTTCAAAAGTAGTATAATTTTTTTTTTCATCAGAGTAGAGCATCGGAGCGATTGAGTAACTGATACATTTATTTCAAATGCCGTAAGTATGGCTGTTTACAATAACAGGACATTGTTTTCGGACGTCTAACGTCAGTGTAACTATATAAACAAGAAGTCTTCGTACGGGTCTCTCGTGCGGCCCGCTTGCCTTTCTCTCGGTCCTCGGTTCTCCCGAACCCGATGCTATGTTAAGAGCCGAGGTCCAATGCACTGGACCCCGTGTAACGGTTAATCTCATGTTTACATACATCATATAAGTACTACGTATATTCATGGAATTTTGACGACACTTACTACGTTCAAAGTAGGGTATACATAATCGAGATATATGGCAATAACAATACGGTCGGATGTAAGGTTAAGGCACAACGGACATTGTACATAATCGGATATGGACGGCAATAACAATACAGTCATATGTAAGGTTAAGGCACAACAGATGAAATATAGCATGACGGAGGAAAATACATATATGCATACAATAACCATTAGAGTTAGTGTTACAGTATGCGAACGTACCTTCGTTGAAGGAAAACGGTACTTTTGACAGAAAACAGCGGTACGACAGCGGCACAACAACGGTACGTGATTACAGATATCCTATAAGGATAATATCATATTTATCAAAGTCTAACATCATAACAGGCATTTTAGGTACAAATTGTTATTTTGCCCCTGACTCCCTTAATCGGCAGAATTTCGCCAGAGCTTCACTACTTTGACTCTAATCTTCCAAAATGTTGCCATAACTCTTTCCCCAACATATTTTTTGAAATATATATCATATTTAACCCTAAAACATGATATCTACAATATATTGGAAGATTAAAGATCAAAACAACATTCCTACTATAACTACCGAACAAAACACCAAAGCTTAAGACTAGGGACCGAAGAACTTACCCAGGGCTTCGCTACACTTTCTCCAGACTCCTCCTTCTCTCTAACCTCTCTCTAGATTCAAAATTTTGGTGTGGAAATATGAAGAGAAGTGCCTTCTATTTATAGGCAAAGTTGAGACACTATTCATGCTTTATCATATCGAATCTCAACCGTCGGATCTTGTTTTTGTGGCAAGTTTTCTTCTTGACCCTTGGATCTTCCTTTTAGAAGAAGTTTCCTACATCACCATGATGTCACCTTCTTGCTTTTTGATCTTGTACCGATAAAGTTCCATGTTCGGTGTCCTAATCGCGTAATCTTAACCAATCTCAAAAATCCAGCAACATAGCATTGAAGGTATATTCTTCCTCTTTTAAAATACTTGGATTAACTAAATTTTTGATCCCATTAAGGGTATTTCATAGCCTCGCTGAACATTTTCGGATAAACGTCATCGGTTACGGAAATGACTTCCGATAACACCCGAATTTTCCTGGACAAAAATTCACTAGTTTATAATATGTCCACCCTAAGAAACCTAGTTCATTGTTTTCCACAACGGATTTATTTTCCATTGGTTCTCATTTCTACTATCTCGCTTTTTCCTTTTTCATCCTCGTCTCTTAATTACTTCGTTGGTTTTAGAAATGACTTCGAGACAAATTTCATTCCTGGATAAAATTATACTTGTTTATAAAAAGTCCGATGTTGAATACTTAGTTCACCTATTTTGAGATAGGATTTAATTTCTATCGGTTCTCATTTTTCCCACTCGGTCTTTCTCTAAAATATCTCATTTATATTATTATTTAATTAACAAATATCATGATATTATTTTTCAAAAATCCACAACCCTTTTCACACCTAAAATTCGCCCCTTTTTATTTTTCATTCTTATTTATTTTTTTTAATTAATTTACTTAATATCTTAATTATCTTATATTATCCCATTAATTACTTAATTAGTCACTTACTAATTGTTGATAATTTTCTTAATTAGGATTAATTATTATCTCACAACTATTTTACTGACATTGGTATTTTATATCCCATGCAAAATATTAAAAATCATGGGGCAACTTATGCTCCCCAAAATTATATTTAATTTTGCCTCATTATTTTCCAAGGAAAATAATCCCAAAAATTCCTAAAATTAGAGACAACATACTTTCTAATTTTTAGAAAATATTTTATTGCCTTATCGATTTATCATAATATTTTCGGTCATTTTATGCCCCATAAATGCATTTGGGATTTTAGCTCTTTATCTCTTCTAATTTCCATAGAAATTACCCTAGAAAATAAGATAATTATAACTTATTATTTGAGACCACATATTCACCTATTTCCAATAGGTATTATTGATCGAAATATAATATTTCGTATAAATAATTATCCTAGATATTACATCATTTTATATTGTACACAAGACTACATGTATGGTATCATATTTGGGAAAGAAATAATGAATATTTGAGGTCCAGACTTTAGTAATTCTTGCTATTGTATGTGTCTTATCTTCTCACTTTGATATCCTATCCAACTTTTTTGGGAATGCAAGGTTTGTTGGCTGATAGAATCTGGTCAAATTTTAAAACTAAAACTCATCCAGAAAAATGAAAATATTAAACTAGATCATATCACATCCTTAAGTTTCTCAGGTTACTGATGATTAACATGCTCTCAAACTGTTCCTTTATCTCCTAGCATGCTTCTTAATTTCGTTGAAATCTCTAAAACTTTGTTGTTTTTCAATATGTTTGTTTGGTAGATATATTATTTATTGATTCATTTTTGTCATTTGCCATTTTTTAGGATGGAAAGGTATTTAGGTTCTTTTTTTACAAAGTCAAGTGGTAGTAGATTTTGATTTGAATGATTTTATCATGATTGAATATCAGCTCAACACATATATTGTTGATGTGCAGAGTGATCCTAATTTTTTGAATTTACAAGGAATAGCTGATCTTGTCAATGGATGATTGAAAAGAAAAAACATATTGTGTATCCTTTGGTTTATTTACTTGTAAAGTTAGCATTAACTTTGCTTATATTGAAAATGAAATAGCATTTTCCTTACATCAAGAAGGCTTATTGGGGGATGAATGGTTGAATTATTGTTTAGTGCCTTATATTGAAATGATGTACTCATTTTTCTTTTTTATAAAATTTATTTGGTCCTTTTTATAAAGCTCCCAATGAATAATTATTATTTTTTCCATGTCTACTATACCCCTAATTAATAAATGTAGTAATAATTAATATAATATTAGAGTTTAGTGTAATTAGTAGGGGTAATATTAGAAATTACTTAGATTTTAGGACAACTTTATTGATTTTAACTACTTTTATTGGTTTGTGAGAAAAGTTAGTTGGTCCTTATAATAATGACCAGATGGAGTATTTGATAGCATTGATAATAAAGCGATTATGATGGAATTCCAAAAATATAAGGCCTAGAAGGATGATATTGTAATTATTTTTATTGTAATATACTTTTGTTATTAAAATATATGTCATCGAACTTATTATTTTTTTCTTTATATTCTTTTATTTTTTAATACATTTAAAGCTTTGCTTTTTTTTTAAAAAAAAAAAAAAATTGAGGGCCTTATCCCCCGAACCCTCCCCCCGCTCTAATGGTAGCCCCTTCAATAATTCTCTGGATCTGCCCCTAGGCACAGGTTTAATAACCTTGGGTAAAATGAAACAAGGTACAAGTGCAATGATGGAAACAAAAAGCAAGAAACTGATAATCTACGCAAGGGATAATATAAATCATATTCCTGTTAGCCTACCATGTTCACCACGTTCCCACAGCACTCTCATAAGATCTACTATCATCAGCATCAATTATATATCATGATTCATGAGATGATATACACAACGAAAAGTAATATGCTGGCTTTAACGACTTCTCTTTATCATTAACGAGTAATCGCCACAAAGCAGATGTTAAGGTTGATGATGTCATCACTGATGCTTTCAGAACTTCCAACACATGAAATACAAACACAGAATACTTATATATTATTTGATGTTACTGTTTCACTTCAAGGGCTAAAAACAATCAGAAGTTGTAAAGCCATAAGAATAGAAAGAAACCGAACTGATACCCGTATTAAATATACTACACTACACACACATATATATTATAGGAAAAATCATTTTCAGGGCCCTTTTTAAAGAAAAAATCCCAAAAAAGACCCTCAAAATTCTGAAATCCCAGAAAAGGTCTTAGGGCCTTTTCTGGGATTTTCAGAATCTATGTAAGTTGTTAACGGGACTGATATAGTTGTTAATCTGAGAGATCTTGATATAGTTGTTAATATATGGGACTGATTTAGTTGTTAGAAAATTGTTGTTAATGAAATGATTTAGTTGTTAATTAACAACTATATCGCCCCGTTAACAACTCACGCAAGATTCTGAAAATCCCAGAAAAAAAAAAAGTCTTTTCTGGGATTTCAGATTTTTGAGAGCCTTTTTTGGGATTTTTTTTTTCTCTAAAAAGGGCCCTGAAAATGATTTTCCCTATAATATACCTCAATTCATGCTCAACATCAACTTATAATTCACGAAGAAATGACACAGCAGACTCAGGAAAAAATGGCTTTAAGCGCAAATCATCTCCCACCATGAACATTTTCTCTTTCTTATTGCATTCAATTCTACTTCCTGGAGACCGAAATTTGCTACACATTCTATAAAATTGTAACGTTTAAATAAGTGATTAAACGTTAGTTGAAGGCCAAGTCAAATAGTAAACTCGTCAAGGTCAACATTGTATATCTACCTTCTAGGGTTTGAGCTAAAGCGTGATTTATGAAAACTACGGACACAAAAGAGTAATTTTGGAACTTATGCTCGGAATTTCAAGGAAACTCCCCGAAGACATAGGAAGGTAGAAAATAATTCCTCGAACTATATTTGAGGCTTAATTGAGGTATAACAAGAAAATTACCTCAAAAAGGATATCAAAATGTAACACCCATCATTTAACCACCTTTAGTGTAACATCCCAAATTTAAGGATTTGGAATTAAAAATATTGTATTAAAATTTATGATGAAAATTTGGTCGAAAATAATTATTGGAATTTAAGGACCCATTTTCTTGAGAAATTCAAAGAAAAAAAAAAAAAAAAAGTTAGAGGTTGATTTATAGCCCAGGATTTTTAGAGAAATTACTTTAAGGGTTAAAGAAGTTAATTAAGGAAGAAAATCCTTATAAAACATCAAGGATTCGTTTTTAGCATTTATTTGGTAATTAAGCAATAATGAAGAGACAAGGGAATAATTAAATAAAAAGAAAAAAGAAACATGTGTTGTTCCCTTAGCTAGGCAAAGCCATATATACATATATACTTAGGGGTTTAAACTTTTCAGGTTGCATGAGAAGAAGAAGATTCCTACACAAACACGAAATCATGGGCCGCCCATATATATATATATATAATATATATATATAATTATATATATGTATGTGTGTGAGTCCCACTATTTCATATGTGTGTAACATGAGAAAACATTTTTCCTACAACATAAAAAGTGTTTTTCCCACCATATATACATATATACTTAAGTAGAACCAATGAAATAACCCCATGATCCATATATATCCATCATCAGATTCACCTGATTCATTCCATCGGCCCAACTACAAACAAAGCCCATATCCTTTTTAAAACTTAAGTCTCTTCGGCCGAGATACTCAAGCCAACACGTGATATAGCAACATATACCAGAACCTGAATATTAACCCATTCTCTCATACCAACTGCAACACGAAAGTGCAACGGAAAAAGAAAAAGAAAATCATCACAGCATGATGCAAGTTAATCACTAAAACACGTTAAGCAGCAGGGAAATACATCAGCAAAGCCCCGGAAACACTAAACCACGCTAATAACCCTGCTCCCAGCGTCAATTCCGGAAACAGCAGAAGGAAATCACGGTCAAACCTGGCATCACAGCGTGAGATCACCAGCAGTGACAGTTCTATGCATCTTGACCTTAACGCTTTTGACCGTTGGCTTTTTCTTCCTCCTCGGTCCAGACCTACAACCCACTATATAACCATGTCTCCTGGCTTTCATCCAACTGCATTGATGAAACCAAAGACCAGAAACTCAAAGCCGAGTGATGCTGCAAAACCGAGAGAGAGAGAGTCGACGTAGGAGAAGAAAAAAAAAAAAAAAAAAGTCCAGGCTGTGGTTCATCCTTCCTCTGCATCTGGTTTCTGAAACAGAGGTGTTGGAGTTGACGGTGATCACGTTGTGCAAGCGTCGGTGAGCACCTGTGTGTACAAGCCTGGAAATTTCAGAGGTGAGCCCTTGAGTTTCTCTTCTTCTAGTTCCATGAATGATGATTTACAGAACCCAGAACGTTGCTTACTGGTTGTATCCATATAAATGGCGTTTGTATCAGTTGATATATGGCGCTGCATATCCAAAAGAAATAGGAAGTATGGTCTTGCTTAGATAAACATGTATATATAACGTGGTATAGGGAAGTAGAAGGAAAAACTGATAAGCTTGCTGCCAATACTATATATATATATATATAAGACGCTATGTGTGTGTGTGTGTGTGTATATATATATATATATAAAGAGAGAAAAGAAGCTACTGTACATATAAGATGCTATTAAGCTTGCTGATGTGTTTGAGTGTATATACCACTGCATATAAAAAAAATGGTTGTCATCATGTGTAATACATATATGTGTCTGCGTCTGCTGCTTGTGAAAGAAGGAGAAGTAAAATTTTAATGTCATATATTAAAATAACTAGCTTACTGTTTGTATATCTCTATATATGCAAAACGATACCTAAGAAAAATATATAAGTATGCGCATAGAAGAAAAAGGAAGCTATGCTGATATATAAAGGTGCTGCATGTAGAGAAACTCATTTGTATATATGTATATGATACATATTTAAATAGATTTATATATATAGTGCATGCTCATATATGATTAAAACCAGCAACCAAGGTTTCATTGATAAAAACGCTGTATACTTAGGAATAAGTAGGAAAATTTTACTGATGTATATATATTTGTAGTCTCTGCATAAAGGAAAGGAAAAGAGGACTTAGATATATATGTAGATCAGTTTGTCACCTGATTTAGTTGCTGTGCGTGTGCATAGGTATATATGATAGGAACTTAGTTAGTACATTCACAAGCCCACAAGAATACATATAAAAGACGTTCCTTTTTTTTGGCTGACATGTTATGTGTATATGTCCTTCAAGTTGTGTATATCAATACAAGGTGCTAATAATTATAGAACCCAAAGTTCCACTGTATATATATATATATATATATATATATATACATTAAGGCATATTGTACACAGGGTTAATATATATTAAATTCCTAATTTGAAGTGTTATAATAGCCTCTGGGAATTTAAATTAATTATAGAGAAATAATAATTAACTAGTAAAATAATAATAATAATAACAATAAAATAAATAAGTATTATTATTATTAGGAAAGGAAATAAGTAATAAAATAGATAAATAAATAATATTATTATTTATTAGTAAAAAGGGAATACATAATAATGAGTTATTAATTAATAATAAATAAAAGAGTGTTATTATTAATTAATAAAGAAATAAAAAAGGGTATAAAAGGAAACTTTTAGGGGTTAATCCATTTTAACCCTCAAAAAATAATTCACGTAGTTAACTTTTAGGGTTAATCCACTTTTAAAACCTTTAAAAATATACATATTTTAAAAACCGACCCCGCGAAGAACCGAAAAGACCGAACCGAAAAAAAACCGAAATATTTCGGTTCGGTTTTATGGTTAATTCGGTTTTGGGGCTTAAGTTGGGCCTTATTGTGGGCCTTCTTATTTAGGTTAATTCTGTAAAATGGCCAATATATATTTTTTTTTTTGCTAAATCAATCTACAATATTGACTATTGAGTGCAACCTAGCTATAGTATACTTTACATGACTCATAAGGTTGGGTCTGACTCATACATATGTATCTTCGTTTTAATTAATTTCGGTTATTTCTACAAAAATAATAATAATAAAATCGGTTTTTTCGGTTTTAACCGAAATAATTTTGCAAAAACCGAAACCGAACTAAGCTACTTTAAAAACCGAACAATGATAAACATTATTCGGTTCGGTTTTCGGTTTCGGTTTTGATTTGCTCACCCCTACTAACGACAATGATAAACGTTTATAGGCATACATTGACACCTCTACCGATCCCAACATCTACCGGACCAGTTAAGGATTCAAGTTTGAGGTGAGTAACTGTTATCTTATTAGCCTGTATGTATATATTCATGTATGACTGATCATGTTTGCTAGATGATTTGCATGTTTATTTCCTAGCTATGGATTTGGGGCTGCGTATCCTAAAGGACTACGGTCCTTGGCTGATAACTGCGGTTTCGGTGCGACTTGTTTATTGTAAATTATTCTATGTTTATCATGTGTTATACTGTCATGTATATTTCATACCTGAATATGAGATTAATTGTTCCCCTGGGTTCATTCATTTGAAATCCAGATCGCATGAAAGAAACAGGTAGTGGATCGAGATCAAGAGGAAAGATGCAGCTGTAAATGTTACAATAGAAAGATCTTTTCGGAAGAATGTGAATAGAAAAACTGTATTTAATCATTTATCATTTGTCTATTTTTGGATTTATATATTAAGATATCCCTAAGGGTTAGATTCAAATCGCAAAAATTTATCATGTTTTCAACCAAATTATTTTAAGAAAATTTTATTCCGCAATTAAGTCGTCCAAACTATTCCGATGACTGTGCGCTATAACTCTAATAAATAAAGGCGCATTTAAGACGGACGTCACATTTAGTACGGATACAGAAGCGATCTAGTTCTTCTGACAAATCAATAATTAAAGCCCATAAACTGAGACATTCATTCTTATCCTTGGATTTTTATTCATTTGACATTTTTAGTTTAGTGATCTAACTTTAAAAATTCATAACTAATTCTAGAAAACACATATGAAGGTGCTCTAAATTTCTATTGAATGCTCTGGAAGTCCTTTAGGTGAGAAAAGTATAATTATGGCCTCAAAACATGAAAATCAATACAGTTTATTAATTTACTAACTTTGCTCTGCTTCATGAAAAGAACAGATTATGTACTGTGAATTTGTAAATATCACAACTCATGCCATACTCATCCGTTTGATCTAATTTTGGACTTTTTGTAAATATATCTCTGTATACTTTGTGCACAGAAATTCTCATATGATCATTTGACATAATCGAATATTCGTTATTAAACCAAATAGTGACCATGCTCTGAAAATAGCTTAATCTGAACAGTTATGATCATGTATCATAAAAACTTAGCTTTAAGGCTACCTTATGACATATAACAACTTGTAATTCCTCATTACAAATCAAATATACATTCCAGGGTCCCATAATTTACACAACTCATGGGAATTATTATACATTTTATTACTTATGTTATGACACAACATATTGTCATGGAATGATCATTTTTACTTCCACTTACATTTGCACTTTACTCTTGCTCTTCATTTGGAGGAACATAACTTAGCATGGTTAGTTATTGGGGGTTGAGATTCAAAGGATCCTGGTAGCAAACAATTACCTCTCATACATACATGGGAAAACTTGGCATCATAACATGCTTAATAACTTCATAATAAAATGACATGTTTATAAATACAATCATACATTACTAGTAATTACATTGGCCTATGACATGTTCAAACATAATCGCACGTGTAAACGCATGATTTCACATAATCACATAAGCATACAAACATGTAAATTCAAGGAAGCAACAACCAAGCATATGAGAGTAAGGTAAAGTTTGCCACCTTTAAGCTTAGCTTTATTAACTTTCTCTTGCTTTTCTTCTCTTCCAATCTTTGAGGTTATTTGACTAAACCTCCCAATTCATCTTCCTTGACATGCTTGGCCCTAAGGACATAACACATCATTTATTTCAGTAGTTACAGGCATTGACCATGCTAAGCCTCTTGACTTCTCAAGCTCATTCTTCTTTAACTTAAATTTTCACTTGTTTTTTTGTTCTTGGCTTCTAAAATATTATCTTTGCCATTTCCCTCTCAAATTTTCATGTAGATTCCATTTTGAAGCTCAAATCAATAAAAATAAACTTCCTCCCCTTTCATCTATATGAAAACTGAAATTTAGGACCTTGAGATATCAAGGGAGAGGAATTGGAGGTTTGTTCATGGTGGTTCAATAGAGAAAAGAAAGCAAAGCAAAGAGGAAGTAACAAAGTTTCAAGGTAGCAAACTATACATTACTCTTATATGCTTGCTTGCATGAATTGACATGTTTGTATGCTTATGTGATTATGTGAAATCATATGCATTGATATATGTGATTATGTTTGAAACATGCCATAGGCCTATGCGATTACATTCAATGCATGCTAGTTTTAATAAACATGTCATTCTATTATGAAGTTATTAGGTTGCAAGCATGTTATGATTCCAAGCTTTTCCATGTATGTTTGAGTAGTGGTGAATGTTTGCTACTGGGATTATTTGAATCTCACCTCCCAATAACTAACCATGATAAGTTGTGAGCTTCCAAGGGAAGATAAAGAGCAAAGTGCAAGGGTGAGTGGAAGGAGAATGGGAATTCCATGACATTATGGTGTCACGAATAGTAAAGTATGTAATAACTCCCATGAGTTTTTTGAATTCATTATAAAATATTGGCATGCATATTCGGTATGTAAGGATGAATTATAAATGGTTATTTGCCCTAGCAAGGTCTTGAAACTAAGATTTCATTATGCTTTTTCAAGACTGCCCAGTTTAGGCTACTTTCAGAGCATGGTTACTATTTGGTATACTAAAGAATAGTAAAGGATGTGCAATGTTCATGAAACTTTTTATACATGAAGTAAACAAATGGAGCTTTCCAAGAAGTCCTAGACCAAGTCAATTAGATGTGTGAAACTTGAGTAATGAATTGTTGAAATGTAAGCAGAAATTCTGTTCAAAATACAGAGCATATGCAGGAAACGAATTATGCTTATTAATATGAGTATGATCAGGCTAGAAGGGAATTTTTCTCATATGAAGAATTTCAACAGACTTAAAAGGAATTTTAGACCACCCTTATTCGACTTTCCTATAATTAGTTATGAACTTTCAAAATTGGACCACAAAACTAGAAATACAAAATGACTAGTAACTCAAAGATAAATATGTAAGTTTCAATTCATGGGTAGAATAATAATTTTTTTAAGGAGGTGGACTTCACAAACTATCAAACGATGTTAATAATCTCATTTAAGCTTCCAAATCTTCAAAAGCAGTTGACACATTTTCGGTTCTACCAGAAGCTGAGAGAGGCGGAGAGAACAGTGAAGGAGAGAGAAAGAGGAAGAGAGAAAAACAGGAAGGGAATTGATCCAAGCCAAAATTTCTCCATGAACTCAACTCTCCCATACCAAAGTCTTTTTATAAAATTTGTACTGCTCCTCAAGATCTTCAATCCTATGGTTTTTGATTTTCAAGAAGTTGAGTTTGAACTTGTAAACCATAAGAATAAGAAAAATGCTAGAAGATTTAATTATTCATAATTAAAGGATAAGTAGCCAAATTTAGTCATGAAAAATACTAGAAGGCCTCAAATACCATTGTTTCTCGGGTACTTCCACTAGCTGCTTCTTGCATTCCTTTATCCTTTACGCAGATTTACTATTATAGTGCCCTAATTGTATGCCCATTGTCATGGTATTTAATATATTGTGCTAGCTTATTTAAGCTTTTCTAATTCAACTTTGATGTTAACTTCAAATTTTGATTTCCCAAGTCTGTTTGTCCTCTCTATTTCCTTCTTCTTTACTTTCATCAGGTCTTTTCTACTTACATTGTCACTTTTAACTTTTCCTTGGAGATTTATCTCTTGATACTCATTCTATTCATATGATGCCTGGGCTCTTTCTATTTCTCTTACATTTTTCTCTCATACTTGGCTTTCCTGGAGGCATTTATTCAGGGCCTATATGGCTCTAAACTTTCTGCTAACTCACTCTTTCTTTTGTTGACCAAATAGAATTGAGCTCGGCCTAATTAACATATAGGCTATCTGAAGAAAAATCAAGGGTACTCTCTCTATGTTAGTTAACCAACTTCAGGAGGTTTCCATGTTTTAAACTCATCCCTGGTCCTTGTCTTCCTAAAGAGCTAAAGTAGTTTTACTCTTGTGGCTCACTAATCTTTCCTCTAGGTCTACTGCGATCATGAGATCTAACTGTGATCTCCTTGAGCTTTTTCTTTAGATCTACTGCAATCCTAGGGATCTAACTACGATCCCTCTCTGAGCCCTTCTAGGATCTAATACAACCCTTTGGAATATACTGCAACTCCATCGTACTGATTAAGATCTCTGGGAGACTCCAGACCAACGGACTAAGTTATCTAATAACTCACCTCTACTTGGTAATCACACTGATTATTCCCCAAGACTGATCACAGATACAAGTATTAATCTCTTAGGCCTCGCTAATTTCTTTTGGCAACTCTGAAATTATTTAATTACATCTCTTGCTTATCTTCCTTAGCTCTTCCCTTTCCTCATGCCTTCTCATTAATTCTTTATCTGTACCTTTCTAACTCCCTTAGCCACTTATTCATCTTTGTGGCCATTAGACTCACTACTATACTTGCCTTGCCTTAATGGGACTCAGGCTCTCACAAGTCCTATTACTTTTGCTTACACTAGATTGTGCATGGAGAAACTCATCGTGTTTCCTTATCTCTAGGACAGCCACCTCACCTATCTAAAGGCTTAGGTTGACACTCCGCCTTTGGCTAAGGCACAGACTCACCCCTACTTGGCTTACTTAACTATTAGTCATTACTCTCTGTTGGGGAGTCTCTTAATTCATAGTTAGTGGCTATCTGTAGTTTATCTGGAGAATCTATCATCATGGTTGTTTCTGTACCTGACTCATCTCCTCATTGAGGTAATGACATTAATCTATCCGTTGTGGCAGTGACTTAGTGGTTGTTTAGTAGCATATATAATAGAATTTCCTTTCAACCCTTCTTCAATATCCTGCTAGATTCAGGGGATCCCAGATCCCTAAATGTTCTTGATCACTTATTAATCTATACTTTCATTGGAGAATGGTCAATGTCACTTGCCTTGCCTCAACTACTTGTCTCTTTCTCATTCTCTTTAGGAGGACATATTGCTTTTACTAGACAACGTCAACTCCATTTCAGAGGACCAAATCCCAATTTCTTGGGAATACTCCGCAGTCAAGACCTTTCTCAACTTGGTCTAGCAATTGACTATTTCTAAGGTTTTATTAGGAAAACTCTTACTGCATGCTTACCAGAACTCTTCCACTATAGCCTGCCATTACCAAGTCATTGCTTGCAGAAATCTCATCTTTTGAATTCATACTGGCCCGATGACTCTATTCATGTACCTTATAAATATCATAGGTACAATTTCTAGCCCCAATCTTTGCTGAGTATCAAAATATTATAGGGAACATATTCATTCCACTATACCATTTCTTAGTATAACAATCATCTTAGACATCTTTGTCTTGTTCCCTTCATCTCTTATTCTTTCTAACATTAATATCTTTGACCATCTCTTGTTCATGTGTTCATACATTTGTCAAATAAGCCTAATATCACAATACTCAGCATACGTAAACCTTTCAACATTTTTGCTGAGTAGGTATTTCAGTCAGACATCTAGCAATCAGCAACAATGCACAGAGCATGGAATATTAACCAACACGATCAGACTAAACAAGAGCTAGATCATCTAGAGCAATCACCTACAACTCATGCCTTTCTTTGGACCACCTTTGAGTAACCTGTTTCTTACCATGATAAGGGCTTTGCCTTAACCTTTATTAACAAGACTCCTTTAAGTCTTTGATCCAGTAAGGGCTTAAACATCATCCCTCAGTTCTCCTTTAGGTCTATGACTCACTGAGGATTTGAACATCATCTCTAAGTTCTCCTGCAAACCTATTTCTTTGTTAGAATAACTAACAAGTCTACCACAACAAACTTAATCATTTCAACACCATAGACTTGTAACCTAAATAACGAGCAGAGCGTTCTATCTAATGCTAGAATCTCTGCTCTGATACCAAAGTTTGGGATATGACAGTTACTAAGGTTAATTAGGAAACTTACCGATGATAATGAATACTCTTTTCTTCTCCCTTATCTCTTATATTTTCGGTACATGTTTATTTGAATATCTAACTGTTGATTTAGAAGAAGCTAAAAGATTTTCAAAGTTCCAAATAAAAGCCTCTCTAAGTTCTCCCGCAATAATAAACAATACAAAAGGAAAGAGATAAAAGAGACTATCAAACAATCTGTTTATTACTCCCAACACTCTCCCAGAATCTATTATCATAAGTATCAATTATAACCATGAGATGATATATAACAACCAGTAATATGTTGATGGCTTTTACAACTCAAATAATGGCCACAAACTAGTCGTTAAGGCTGATGATGACAACATTGATGCTTTCTCAAATTTCCATTTTTGAAACTCCTTAGTTTCTAATGCTGGGGGCTTTTCTGCTTCACCAGTTATATATTCAAGTTTATCCCTTTCATTGAGACCAAGAATCATGGATTGAGATCATTCCCAATAATTGCCGCTGGTAAATTTCTCAGAAACCGTAAGAACAGTAGAGATGTCATTAGACCCAGATCGTGGCACAGAGGAAGAGGCATTAGAAATTGTAGACATACTGAACGTGAAATTAAGTTGTTTGAAATTGTAGACACCTAGCCATTTTAGAGTCACACGAAGGCAGCAGACAAAAGAAGCATTGGGGAAAAGACAAAAAACTCACCGAGACGCCCAATACCCGAATGTCAGGCCTGATAAGAGCTTCGGGAAAAAAACGGAAAATATCACCTAGAGACTCCTTGTGATGTGTCGATCTTCCAATAGTTGAACCGAAGAGGCGGATGCAAAGGACGCAGAGACCAAGACGGAGAGCGCCGGAGATGTGCAAGTGGATCGACGTCGAGTAGTGGAGGACACGGAGACCAAGACAAAGAGCGCCGGAGACGGAGACAGAGGACGCCGGAGGCAGAGACAGAGGATGCCGGAGATGTCGACGTCTGACAAAAAGAGGACGCCGAGACAGAATGACGCCAAACGAACAGGGAACGCTGGAGATGTCAACGTCGGGAAACCAGAGAACGCTGAGACAAACAATGCCGAGAGTTTTAAGATGGCGAATAGTGCCAATCAGAGAAGGAGAACTCAGAGGGCACCGATGCTGGTTCCAACAGAAACGAAGAACTCAGAGAGCGCCGAAGCTGGTTCTGACAGAGATGGCGAGCTCAGAGAGTGCCGATACTGGTTCTGACAAAGAGAGAAACTCAGAGCGCTCAGGAAGGAGCTGGGTACGATTTTTTTTTTTATTAGTCTCGACTATTCTCTCTGCTCCGATACATGATGAAGAGAATAATTGAACTATTCACACTAGAAAATTATATATACACACACACATATATGACAGAATTGAGTATTAATTAGGTCCCAGAAATAATCAAGATCAATTATCCTAATCACTCTATAACTTGGATCTAAATTTGCTCCCTAAGGTTTTGATCTGGCTCCTTAAGTTTCAGGATTCTACACTAAATATAGTATTCAAAAGTCACAAGAATAGAACACAAGTTTGTTTTAGATGACTAATAAATTTCTTTAACAAGTAGAGGGACTAGACGTTTCTAGTTTGAATTTTAGTGACTAAAATTACTAACTACAAAATTTATGTACAGTGGTTAACTTGCAGAACAAAAATTACCAGCAAATTATGAACATCAACTTGTCCCAACAATGGCCAAGAAACATTTGGTCGGTTTTCTTCTATCACAGGAGAAGGTTCACTTGGAATACAAGTATACTGAAATATTCTTTCAACTGATATAATTTTGTTCTCCATGCTGCAAAGAATCCATATCATCAAGGCTTGTGACATGTTTAGATTAAGTCCATAGATAACAGCGAAGCCAGCAATGCCTTCAATAAACATATATATATATATATATATATATATATAGAGAGAGAGAGAGAGAGAGAGAGCAAACATTAATGTTTCTTTAACTCACTACTCATAACTAATGAAATCTCAACACAAGTCAATCAGTGCTTTGTCCATGCTTCAAGCTCAAATGTTTTAGAATGAGGATAAAACTCATCATAGCAGAGAAAAAAAAAAAAAACATGGGCAAAAATTTAATGGAAAAGTGCTGAAAAATCCCGATTACAAAAAAAAAAAAAAAAAAAAAAAAAAAAAAAAATTGAAAGGTACCTAGAATTTATATAAAGACTTAGATACAGCCTATCTTTAGCGAATGCAACTCTTCTTTAGTTGTGTGCAGCATATCTTCAACCATGTACAAAATAGAAGATATTTGCATAGAGCCGAAAAAAAGGTGCACTTGTTTAAGAACCTAGGTCCTTAGGTACTTTTGGACAATAAATTTAGCAATAACAGATTTTTCAACAAATTTCCCAAATTTAATAACTTAAGCCTCTGTAATGAAATGGTCCTAGTGTCCTCAATATAAACAAAGATCTGAGAAAAAGGCATTTTGGTGTATAATTATCACAAACACAGTGCCAGCGTCTTAGATCACACATCCAGATTTTACAAGGCAACTTATTAAACTGATTACCTGATACCGGGTGCTGATTAAGATCACAGGTACAAAAACGAAGATGACCTGCCATGCAACCGGAGACATCACTACTACAATTCCTAGGAGCTGGATAATAGAAAAGGCAAATCCCCCAACTTTATGTGGAATGATTGTATCCACAGTGCTTTGATCAGTAGAAGCCCGCAAAAGAATAGATTGTAAAAGTACAGGAAAAAATCATAATACTAGTGACAACAACCATAACCAACAGACAGATAGTTTCAATATCAAAATTGATAAGGAAAAAAAGTATATAACGTACTCTGTCAAGGAACCTTTCACTTGGTGTTGCATCAAAAAGTGACATGGGAGCACGAAAAAATGCAGAAATTCATTTTACTGAAGAGTATAGTAGCTGTCTTAAACTGGCTATGGAAAGAAGCATTGCTCTGACAAGGATGAATAAAGAATATCCCAAGGACAAAGAAGCATAGACAATTATCAATATAAAAGGTTTAGTAACTGCTTTCTCTTCTGATGAAATGGGAGCGCCCGAAGCTATATATCCAATAGTTTCTTTCAATTTGCAGAAGTTCGAACAGAACTTGAGCCGACAATATTAAAGGTGCTAGAGTTCCTCTATATGCAGTCGTGATATAATTTAACTCTCTCTTTCTTCTTCTTTGATAAGTTGGCCTTTCTGCTCATTGATCTCATCTGATTTACCAGTCTTCACATCTTTAGTTCCTACATTTTCTTCAACCTCTTGGGCATAATGCAAGTTATTGTCTTGTTCTGACGTATTTAATGTATCTGATCCTGTTACTTCATCCAGTGAATCAAGTGTAACACCTCAAATTCAATACCCGAAAATTTGGCCAAAATACTTGAAATACCTCTAGCAGGGTTAATCAATATTCAAATCATTAAATTACATAACCATTTCAAATAAAATCCATAATACATAATCAAAATAAATTTCCAAAAATATTTCAGAGTTTAATACAAAGCGGAAGTCTTAAGGTCATGGCAAAATAAAATAACATAAAAATATAGGAGTACAAAAGAGCCTTCAAAGCTCACTTCATGATGTCTTCCTTGCTCCCTACTAGGATATTCACCGAAAAATGTTAATATGGGATGAGATTCCACGTCTCGAACATCGAAAGTTTCTACCGTACACAAGGAAATTACATATGACAAAAAGCATGGGCTAATTTCAAATATATTTGTATATACCATAATTTCTCAATGTAACACCTCAAATTCAACTCCTGAAAACTTGGTCAAAATATTTGAAATACCTCCAACAGGGATAATCAATATCCAAATCATTAAATTACACGACCATTTAAAATAAAGTTCATAATACATATTCCAAATAAATTTCCGAAAATGTTTCAGAGTTTAATACAAAGCGGAAGTCTTAGGTTCATGGCAAATAAAATAACATAACATAAACTATAGGAGTACAAAAGAGCCTTCAAAGCTCACTCCATGGTGCCTTCCCTTGCTCCCTACTAGGACATTCACCCGAAAAATGTTAATATGGGATGAGATTCCACGTCTCGCAACTACTAAAAGTTTCTACCGTACACAAGCGAATTACATATGACAAAAAGCAGGGCTGATCTCAAATATATTTATATATACCATAATTTCTCATATAAAATTCTTTTGCAAAAGTAATCATCATTATGTCGAATTGTGAAATTATACAATTAAACAATATGCAATATGCAGCCTCCCTTATATCACCATCCGCCCTTGTACCGCTGACTGGAGCCATAGGCTAACACATAGTCCAATAGAAACTCATTCATTTGACGGGATGGTTTTAAGCTCACCAAAACTTAAGATACACTCGGCCAAAGGTATAGAGCTTAAGTCTGGACCATGGCTCCCCTCCTTAAAATGAACATCTAAGGAGGTGTCACATGTCCCACAAACTCCAATGTAATCCCGCCGTAGGAAAACATGGAAGATGGGGCCCCGAAAAGTACCATCCACCGTGCACCGAGTGGTGGCATAAAGAAATCTTATCATTCAAATTCCTCCATACTCCAACCCATCACACATACGTCCGCCATGATAATTATATTCAATAAAAATAAAGTAGATTAAAACATGCTTCCATTTATATCATCACAAGGGAAAATCAACATCTCATAAACCTCATCGGACCAATCTTTCATACTTGAAAATTTAAAGGACTAAATTGTCATTTTTGAAATTCGGACTAAACTGTCATTTCTGAAATTCGGGGGCAAAACCGTAATATTCAGTTTTCATCATGATAATATCGTAATACATATACAAATAATTTAGTCTATATAAAATATAACATAATTTATAATCATACACAATTCACAAGTATATGGAAGAATATTCAGAGTTATCTGTTACTCTATAGTTCCCAAAAATTACCGCAAGGCTTCCTTACGTTCTCTCTCTCTCTCTCTCTCTCTCTCTATCTCTCTCTCTCTCTCTCTCTCTCTCTCTCTCTCTCTCTCTCTCTCTCTCTCTCTCTCTCTCTCTCTCTCTTTTCTCTACACCCGTGAGTCTTGAGTGTTTGCGTGTTGTGAAAGAAGAGAATGGGTGAGGTATTTATAGAGTTTTGGGTCTCAACCATTTTTCAAAAATCACATGTCTATCTACTACCCAACTTCTTCAATCTACCATCTATCTACCACTCTTGTGTCCATCTACCATGTAACTACCATTCACATCTCCATCTACCATCTAACTACCACTCTTATGTCCATCTACCGTGTAACTACCATTCACATCTCCATCTACCATCTAACTACCACTCTTATGTCCATCTACCGAATACTCATCTACCGATCAAATTTCCCATGCTTATCTACTACACAATCATCTACCATTCAAATTAATATCATATTTTTACCCTGATTGTAATGAAAAATACCGATTTTCAAGAGCCTAGTAACTTTCTTATCTCGCCTTATTCCTAAACTCTCTTGTTCCAAAATTTAAGATATTACTATATTATAAAAATAATCTTAAATGATAAATTTTAATTATCATAAATTAATTTCTTCGAAAAAAAATTCAGATGTTACATTTCTCATACAAAATTCTTTTGCAAAAATAATCATCATTATGTCGAATTGTGAACTATACAATTATATCATATGCAATATGTAGCCTCCCTTATATCACCGTCCACCCTTGTACCGCTGACTGGAGCTATAAGCTAACACATAATCCAATAGAAACTCATTCATTTGACTGGATGGTTCCAAGCTCACCAAAACTTAAGATATACCCGGCCAAAGGTATAGAACTTAAGTCTGGACTATGGCTCCCCTCCTTAAAAATAACAACTAAGGAGGTGTCACATGTCCCACAACTCCAATGCAATCCCGGTCAAAGGAAAACATGGAAGATGAGGGCTTGAAAAGTATTATCCACTGTGCACCGAGTGGTGGCATAATAATTTTTATCATTCAAATTCCTCCTTACTCCAACCCATCACAAATACAGCCGCCATAATAATTATATTCAATAAAAATAAAGTATCTTAAAATAAACTTCCATTTATACAAAATATCATCACAAGGTAAACCAAACATCTCATAAAACCTCATCATACCAATCTGTCATTTCTGAAATTCAAGACCAAAATGTCATTTCTAAAATTTGGGACCAAAATGTCATTTCTGAAATTCGGAGGCAAAACTGTAATTTTTGCTGGGCACAAACTGTAATTTTTATAGGCACATAACTGTAATTTTCGTGGGTGCAAAACTGTAATATTCAGCTTTTATTATAATATTATAATACATATACACATAATTCAGTCTATAAAAATAATATAATTTACAGTCATACACAATTCACAAGTATATGAAAGAATATTCAGAGTTACTTGTTACTTGCTAATTCCCAAATAATTATCAAAAAGCTATTGCAAGACTCCCAAATAATTACCACATTACTCTCCTTCTCTCTCTTCTTTCTCTCACTCTCTCATCTACGTACGATGAAAGAGTGTGTGTGTGTGTTTGTGTGTTGGGGTGGGGGTATTTATAGGAAAAATCTCTCACCCCTTTTTCAACCTAAGCAGAACAAAGACTACCTCCCAATTTCAAATGGTAGGCACCCCCTCTCAATTTTCGAAAGGGTGGGCCCCACTTTTTATTTTATTTTTTCTCTTTCTCTCTCTCCTTTTCTTTTTTTCCTTTCTTGTCTCTTTCTTTTCTCATTCTCCGTCACCTTTTCTCTTTATAATATTAATATAATAATATTATATTATATTTAATAATATACTTTTTCATTTCCTTCCTTCCTCCGTTCGCGTCTCCGTATACATTAACATAATATAGTATAGTAATATAATATATATATATATATATATATTAACTCTATACTTTATCTCATTTAAACTTCAAAATACTTAATAAACCTCACTTGAAATACTTAATAAAATTTGGGATGTTACATCAAGTATAGATAAAGCTTTCTTATGAGAACCAACAAGTTCTGCAAAATGTGTCCCAGAGTTGAGCATATCACTATACTTTCCACTTAGAGTGATTTTCCCATCTTTCATTACCTAACAAGAAGGCATAATATGAGAAGATAGGAAAAAAATAAACATCAAATTCTTTTGAAATTTTCAATTGCTCACCAGGATGAGGTCATCATCAGGTAAGAATTCTACTTGATGCATGATAGTCAAAATCGCTAAACTTGTAAGATGGGCGATTTTACGATTTTTTGGCTGAAACCGATCTAACTCGCATACAAGATCGTTCTTGAACAAGATCGATGAGAAAACTCGAAAATCGTTTGAGATCAACGATCTTACAATTTTTTTTACCCGATTCAATAAACTCATCCTCTCCCATCAACCGACTCTTAGCAACAAGCCCATTTTCTCTGCTGCGACTCGATTCTCTGCCTCTCCTCTTTGCGCTTCGTCGCTGTAACTTGATTCTCTACCTCTTTTCTTCGTGCTTCATCGCCACAACCAATACGCTAGAGAAATCCTTATTTTTGCATTCCAACAAGGCCTCACGGTCCTTCAAAGGCCTTTCAGCTGCCTTAATCGCGGTCCTTATTTTTTTGCTGTTTCACTTTCGCTCAACCCAACAGTTGCAAGTTCTTTTTTATTAGTTGTTTCACTTTCACCGACTGGGTCTTTATTTTGTTCTTTATTTCTATTATGTCCATATTAGATTGTGGTGGTTTAGCATTTGGAAAATGGTTTCTAGTGTTGGTGCCAGTAATGATGTTGTTGCTGCCTCCTCTAGTAGAGGAATTAAAATGAAAAATGCTGCTGAAAGTAGGACTGGCCTGGGATGGAAGCATGGTGTTGAAGTTGATGGAAGTGGGAGAAAAATTCAATGCAATTATTGCAAAAAGACAATAACCGGAGGTGTTTACCGACTCAAGCACCATTTGGTAGGAACACAAAGAGATGTGGGGATTGTAACTCTGTTCCTGAGCAAGTGAGAAAACAAATGTTTTGGAATTGTATCGGCTTTACAAGAGAGACTAATGAAGAAATCAATCACATTCACAGAAGTTGATGATGGTGATGAACTTGGTGGAAAAAGAAAACAGGGTAAAAAGGATGGTAGGGATGATAAAAATATGTTTAAAAAAAAGGGAGTGAGCACTCAAGCTACAATAAATAGCATCTTCAAGAAGAATTGAGAGGAAGCATGTGAAGACATTGCCTCTTTTGTCTACAATAATGCTATTCCATTTAATGTGGCAAAGATGGAGGAATTTTGTAAAATGTTTGAATCAGTTTCAAAACATGGTCGAGGATTCAAGCCACCATCTTACCATGATCAAGAGTTAAATATTTAAAGAAAAAATATAACTCAACAATGCATGATATTATGGAGGAGTATCATTGAATTAAGTTTTGGGAGGATCCGCAAAGGAAGTCCAGGGGAGAGAGAGGCGTGGTTGTCTTTTTATTCAAGTTTTGGAGTTTGGACTACTAATATCTAACGGCTTTTTGGAGGGGGCACATGTGACGTTAGTAGTAGTAGTAAAAATAAGGGAAAATCATTTTCAGAGCCCTTTCTAGAGAAAAAACTTTAAAAAATACCCTCAGAATCTGACAATTCCAGAAAAGTCTCATGGCCTTTTCTGAGATTTTCAGAATCTTGCGTGAGTTGTTAATCTGAAATTTGATATAGTTGTTAACTGGCGGTCATTAACAATTAAATCACTCCATTAACAACAATTTTCTAACAACTAAATCACCCACATTAACAACTATATCGACCATGTTAACAACTATATCAAATTTCTATTAACAACTCACGCAAGATTCCTAAAATCCCGTAGCCGAGATTGTCGATTCTCGGGTCTTTTTGGGGTTTTTCTCTAAAAAGGCCCTTGAAAGTGATTTTCCCTAAAAATAATAGAGTCAATTTGTTCTAGAAACTTTCATTGAGAGCAATGTTATTTTAAAAGTTTTTCTCGATAATATCAATATCAATTTTTCAACGGACTTGTAAGACAACATTGTTCCTCAAATGAGAATTTCGAGGTAAATTTGCACTTTAACTCTAATAATAATATTAATGTATCATAATCATAATAAAATTGAATTCTTTTTACCTCCATAATTAAATTGAATTTGACGTCACCGAAGATACCATATTTTATAATTTGATATCTGTTATTTGATAATTTGATTATTGTTAATAATTTAGATGATACTCGTATTAGCTACTGCCAAATTATTAATGGTGAGTAAGAAGAGATGAATCAACTACTTGAATGCTTATAGGTTAATGATTTGAAGAGCAAAATATCATTTAGGTCTCGCATTATATTTTCTCTAATAATCTCGAAGGTCATATTCTTTATTCTATCAGCCTATCTTAGCAAGAATTGATTTTAAATGGCAGTGCAAAAATTTAAGTGACTTTGGTTCAAGAACTCACTAAAATGGAAGAATTTATTTTTGTTTCTTTCAAATACTACACTTTTGTATCAAATAGTTCCTTGGAGCATTGATTTTAGCTTGCAATGTTATATATTTAATTCTTTAATTTTTTTTTTTTAAAAAAAAAACAGTTTGATATTTTAATTTTATAAAGTACCCTTTAATCCTACATCATTAGTCTCAAATGATACTCCTCCATATTTTGTAATGCAAATTTGCACTACAAACTATATCCTATATTCTAAACTAGAGGTAGTAATTTTTTTGACAATAATTGTTTTTTTAAAAATTACACTAAATATCAATAATTGAAAATGTTTTGTTAATATTTAAAATTTCAACGTTAGTATCTTTTTTTTTTTTTGGTGGTAAGAACGTTAGTATCTTTCTTAACATTTAAGATTAAGATTATTGAAAAAAGGCTATGAAATTAAACGATCTAAGTGAAACCTTTTCTGAAGTGAATCAAAATGAAACTTAAAAAAAAAGGACTAAAAATATCCTTTAAAAAAAAAAAAAAAAGGTTAAGGTGCAGATTTGCCAACAAACTATTTCCCGAGAAATGTCGCGCACAAAAAAAACAATTGAAGGACCAAATTGGCCAACGAACTATTAAAAAGTGGAAAAAAAAAAAAAAAAAAACACACACACACACATTTTGAGCGGATTCGCCAACGAACTATGACCCCGTCATTTGTCTTGGTGTCTCCGTCTTCTATTGATCGTCACAAATGTCGGCGACGTCGATCTCCAAAGCTTCCATTATTGGGGTGTTCCACTCACCTCTTGAATTCATCTAGCAGTCTATAGCTTTCAACCGGTCTTGCACCCTGGTTGCGTCCCTCCGATGCCACAAGCAGCGCCTCTCCGATGCCACAAGCAGCGCCTGCTCGCATGGGTCTCATCTCTGCTAGTGTTTGCCTTATTCAACAAGAAGGCTTAACCGCTCTTTTTTCCAACATCTCTACCACCGTCTTACGTCAGTACCTCATATTTTACGTAGTAGTGATAGTTTTTTTTTTAATAGTTATTTAGTTTTTTTTTTCACTATTTAATAGTTCGTTGGCGATTTGGCCCCTTCAATTGTTTTTTTGTCCAAACACTACTCGGGTAATAGTTCGTTGGCAAATCTGCACCGTAACCCCAAAAAAAAAAAAAAAAAACCAACGAAAAAGGCTTTAACCCATTCAAGACCTCATCTCCACTTAAAATAATCAATTTTGCAACCATCAGAGAACAGGGATAGAGTCTAGCAGTAGGGGCAAGTCACAGACATATTAGCCTCATACAACACAAAATTACTTAAAATAAGTAAAACCTCCCACACATAGGCGAACAGTGCCATACAACAAGTATATGACTGCTATAACATAAATTAAGAGGTATTTTACATAACATACATATAAATCCTTTGGGGCAAAAGACTAAGTGAGACAGAACCAAATGCTCAAGAAAAAATGAGCCAAAATTAATATCAACCTATACCATCCCCATGAGTTAATAATTATAGTACTCCCTTGAGCAAAAAAATAATTATAGTACTCAAAGCCCAACAGAAAATTAAACAAATCCCAAGGCAACTACCAATAAGATCATAATAAAGACTGCACAGGAACTCCCTCCAAAGTATTGTTTGGTTTCCTCCACTCCTGATCCTCCTAAAATCCAGTCTGTATGAGGAAAAAACCATAATGCAAAAGAAAAGATCATTTAGTCAACAGAAAAAAGCACTGACCAAGTAAAATTACTTTGAGAAAAGTCATGATAAGCTCTTTTGCAGTGACCGTACCTTGTTTCAACTAGTTGATGGTAGAAACACCCTGATGAGCTCTTTTGCAGTGACCTTTTTCCTACATGTAGGGCATTTACCCTGTGCACTTATAGCAGCCTTGATGCAACTCTTACAGAAAATATGACCACACCTTGTTGACACCTCTTCAATAAATGGGCCCATACATATTGGACAGCTAAAAACAGGCTCCATTGGAGGTTTAGGCAACTTTTTATCATTCCCCCACTGCAAAAAGGGATATTCAAGGTAGCAATTTCAAAATATTAATACCTCCACTGCTGATTCCATTTGTTCATGTCAGTACTATATGACATCAAGAACTAATCATTTACATATTACTATTGCGGACAAATATTATTTTTATTAAAAAAGAGTCAAGATGGCATGAAAACCAAAACTTAATTCAAGGACCATTAGCCATTTTGAAGGACAGAAGACTTAAAAGAGATGTAATCTTGATATATTGCTTTCCAAGGGTTAGCACAAATGTCAAATGTACTAGATCAGCATCCCATTCATTCTGATCCTAATCATACTTACACTGAATAAACTGATGCCACAACACAAAGAATATGCCTCTTGTGTTTTAAAAAACCAAAAAAGTTGAAAAACAAAGAAGCACTGACTCTCTGGCCCTCTCAGGATTGTTCTTTGTTTTACCTAGATTTTTCTTCCCCTGAAAAATGCCACTGAATGGAAGTAAAAAGGAAAAATCAAGAAGGGCCTAGATGCAAAGGGAAAACTGACATACAGAAAGTATAAATATGGTACTCAGGAAGTTGTGTGTAGAGTGAATCACAAGCCAAAGAAAAAGAGATTGTGAGAGGGAAAGAGGTCCCAACCCACTTTGAGACCAAAATAAACACAGGGTAGCAAAATGGCAGAAATTGGGGACAATTAGTGCAGAAGAAAACAAATAAGTTAAGATACAAAAAGACAGAAAAGTGAAGCGAAAAATATGAGTAATTATGAAACATGACATGCTCTAAAACATTTTGTTACCTCAGAACTGCCACTTCCTTCCAAGTTTATGCATACATCAGAATTAAGAATTGTTTGGTTCGAAGAATCTCTTCTGGAATTGTTGGTAGCATTTTCAGTTATCCAACTCTGATAATCTGCGAATATCATAAATGAAGGGGAGGGAGTTAACCAGCATAAGTCACAGGAAAGAAAATAACGAAGATTTGACAAGGAAAAAGGCAGAGTAATGGAGTAGTATGTTTACCCAAATCCACATCAACTATAGTCCTCCCACGATTCCTTCTTGAATTGTTTTTAGCCTAAATTGAATGAGAATTGCATAAATAACGCTAGCCATCAAAATCAAATATAGAATGACATCATCAAATCAACAGTGAATCCAAGGGAGGGGTATACTTCAGCAAAAGCACTTGCTGTACATTCAATGACATCATCCTCAATGGCCTCCACATCAATAGGCTGTACATCTTGTGGTTGCTGAAGAGCTTGAACTAAATGAGGTTCCTGCGGATTTGAAGGGCCCTCTTGCTCCCGATTCTCAGGTGGAGCTCTATTAAGATCCAAATCCAAAACAGCCTTCCTTCGTCGGTAACTTCTGAGAGCACGCTCATTACTCATCTTGAGTAATGATATTACTGCACCCAAATCATACCACCTATAGTAATCCCCATGTCACACAAAATTATACTATGCATGACAATCAATAAAAGGAGTCAAATCTGGTCTCCTAAAAGAGACAAAGTTTACTTGGCAGAAGAAAATGGAGGTAAAAAATAAAACAAAAAAGCTGATCCGATAAATGAAGACTTGGATTCCAGCAGAATCAGCAACACTGACTAAATTTCTAGGTAATAAGCATTATAAACAAAATGTCACTGTTCACAGCATAAAAACTTAAAAAGAAAACCATCTCCCTGACTAGAATGCTTGAGATTGACATAAGCAACGAATAAAAAAAGGAAAACAGTTACCAACCATCCTGGCCCTCAAAAAAGGGTAAGGGGGTAAAGTGTTGACCAGTAATCCAGAAAAAGAGTTCAATGGAAAAATTCGCAAGTTAGCATAAATGAATACTTTTATCATACAAGAGAAGGGGAAAGTTCCCTCCTGATGGCATCTAGAAATTTCTTTAATACAATTTTCAGCAGTAGGGTTAGAGAAACCGCAACTTTGAAGCAAATTTATCTGTACAGTTTTCTTTGAATACTCAGGAATCATCATCGAATCACCTGTATCAGCTTTTCATCCAGAAAGCTAGAAACACAGTACATTTACCAGGTACACATGTTCAACAACCAGAAACTTTAGCTGAGGAACGAACATCAATAAGTTAACCACTGAATGCAAAAGCCATTGGTCACAAGAAAAACATAACCAAGCCTTCAGAATAGTATCCAACCAACCCATTTCATCAATCCAAGCATCCATCCATTTTCTTTGACTAAAATCATTCAAACATTATAGAAAATCGCTTTGGCAAAACAATGGGGGGAAAAAAAAAAAAGACTCACACAATAGATAGAGATAAAAGACACAATTGCTGAACATCATGTACGAAAATCGGATCACGACGAATGAAAGTCAACAACAATAACAAAAAGGTAACAAATTTGGGCAAGAAAAGCACTGTTTCAGCGCCGATGGTCAGAAATTGAGAAAGAAAATCACAAACAAAACCGAAAATCACAACCCACAAAGCACCAGAGATTAGGTGAAAAGAAAGTCAGAACTCAAAAAGTGAGAGACAACGGACCTTCAATCCGAGCTCCAAATCACGAAATGGGAGAAATGCGCAAAACTTCGCAAATCGCAAGCATAAATCACAGGGAGAATCTGAAATACTCTCACAGTTTTAGGGTTCAGAACATAGAGAACGGCTAAGCAGGCATTCTAATAAGAAGGAAAATGAGTGTGATGACAGAGTTGTGATGCTGTGTTGCGCAGTGTTGGGAGCTGAACGGAGTTGTGGAAAGTGAGCCACCGAAGTGGGTAAATGTTGTCCACGTGGCGCATTCTGTGTGGTTCCATGCACGCGTGACGATGACAGAAGACGATCATTCGGTACTTCTCGCACGAACGAAGCATTTGAAATTTTCGGCAACTATTCATCTTCTTTGAGATCATCACTCGTCATCGGGTTCAGGGCCGAACGAACCAGCGGGAAGTAACGGAACGGGATTTTTTTAAAAGAATAAATGACATCTAATGACCCAAATCTAAAAATATTTAACTTTTTGGCATCTTTAAAAGTCAAGAGTTAAGGTGGTCTGATGTGATTGGCAATAATTATTTGGTCAAAAAAATGTGATTAGCAAGAATTTTTTTAAGAAATTTAATTACAATTTTTATTAGCTTTGAACATACTAATATTTTTAGCATTTGAATCTCTTAAATAATTTTTAAATAAGCTAAAATATAGTTTTAGTTCTTAAGGTTTTATATGAAATGCACTTTTGATCATTTAACTTTATAAAATCTACTTTTGATCCTATATTTCTAATAACATTAATGTTGTTAATAAAAAATGTTAACGCAATAAATTTAAGTGATGATTGTGCAACTAATAGAGTATATTTAAGTTTTAATTTCTTAATATAATATATTTATATTATTAGACAAAAAAACCAACACATCGTTGCATACGAAATTGATGTTTAGATTAATTAACTTAAATTTTTTAATACAATCCATGTTTTAATATTGACCAATTCATAAGATTTTTAGATATTTTTTAATTTACAAATATTTTTAAATTTAAGATTAATAGTATTTAATTACAAAATCTTCACATTTTCTATCAGCAACATTAACTAATTAGAATTATGGACCAAAAATATACTTTATAAAATTAAAAGACTAAAAGTATACATCATGTAAACTTAAAGGAATAAAAGTATACTTTACTCTTTTTAATATTAATAGTTCAAATTAATTTATTAGAAATTCTATATTTTTTGTTCAAAAAATCTATCTTTCCCTTTTTTGGCCAAAATTTAATTTACATCTTTTAAAATGTCAATTTCAAGATTTCATCCTTAATTTATCTTCACTGGAAAATGGAAAGGTATAATATTTGATTTTCCCTAGAAAGCATACAGTCTTGTTTTAAAAAGGTGTGGATTATTATGGACATCTAATTTTGGGAATTTAAAAAATATAATAGAAAGGTAAAAATTAATTCGGGGTCTAATTTTGAGAGACTAATGAAAATATAATTCATAATTATATTATATTAAAATTAAATTATATAATTATCATATATTGATCAAAAACTTCATTTTTCTATAGAACAACTTGCTATTTTTTCACCTGCATGTTTCTATTATTTTCTTACCTGAAAGTTCATTTGCACAATTGTTTTCAAATGAAATGAAAATCTAACTTTTTGTTCATTTGCACAATTGGTTTCAAATAAAATAAAAATCTAACTCTTTTTGGCCAAAGTTTGTATAATGTGATCACTATTAATCAATGATAAGAATGATCTTTTTCACATTCTCGTCCTCATCCCCATCGTTTGTATTGAATATTATATCCTCTACTTTAAGGAACAAATTTGTCTATTACTATTCCCCATGTCTCAATTTTTTTATTTAGAGAATTTTATAAGTTGAGTAAGTATATAAAAAAGAATTTCAGGGATTTTTTTTTTATATTGATAGAAATTTGAGATTTTTTTTTTTTTTTTGCCTGGGAAATTTGAGAAGTTATGGTGATATCATTATGATTTATGAATATCTTGAGAGTCTATAACCCTTGATGAAAGCTCATCTAGAAATTCTACTGCTAAACTTATTTCAGATTTGGTTTTATTTATTGGTGGAATGTTTTACAATTTTCATGATAATATGAATGAAAATAAGAACGGGCAGTAATTGGGTTGAGTAAAAAAATATTTGATTCTTTTTTAACAAAGCTACAGAGTGAGTGAGAAAGTGATGTTATTTACAAATCACCCATTTATTAGGAGTTAAATTCCTTGCTCTATCAATGAGCAGGAAATAATCATCCTTATTTACAAATCACCCCTTTATTTGCCTATGTATTTAACAAAGTTACAAAGACGTCGTGTGTTTAAATTAGTTTTTAAAGAATAGCTTTTACGATTTACAAGGTAAGGATATGAAAGGAGTTTTATCTTAACTTACGAAAAGGGGCTTATGAAACTACGATTTCGGTGTTTACCAAACACTATAAAATACAAATTACCCCCTTCATTAGGAGTCCAATTCCCTACTCATTGAGAGCCCGTCTGGGATAGGGGCGGTAGAAGTGACTTTATTTACGATGGGCTTTTTTCTTATGGACTTTTTCGATGTGATTTGTGTTTGGATAGCTGTGGCAGAAGTGGTTTTTTTCTTAATAGGCACTTGTTTGGCATAGCTTTTAAAAAGATAGATGAGATGGAAAATGACTGAAAAGGGCATGAATTATACACACACACACACACATCTATATATATACATATATATATGTTGTATAAAATGTGATAATTTGGGATAAAAATTAAAAATAAATATAAATTTGCTAAATAAAATAGTAAAATTACCATTAAAAAAATTACAACACAATGAAGTACTTAAATAAACATATCCCCTACAAGTTGGTTTCTAATTTAATCACAAAGACGATTCATACGTGTTGAAGATAATGTTGAGAATGTTTCATCAACTGGATCGTCATTATCTTCATCACTTATATTTTCTTCTTCAACTTGACCAAATTCCACATCATTTTGGGAATATCTCCGGAAAAAATTATGTATCGCCATTGTTGCGCAAACTATGCGGACTTGTGTTCGAAAGCTATATGAATGCATATTTTGCAAAATGTGAAACCTATTCTTCCAGACTCCAAACGTCCTTTCTATCGTGCACCTCAAACTTGAATGATAAAAATTGAAGTACTCGTTGGGATTTCCAAATCCCGACTGTCGCTTGAATTCTGGAAGGTGATAACGCTCACGTTTATACGGACCAATATATCCAATTGGTGTTGGATAGCCAACGTTGACCAAGTAATATTTTCCTGATAAATGTTGACATTTATTTGACATTGTGAAGTAAAGACGGAAAGTAATGCAATTGAAGTGAGGATGTTAGAGATATACCCCCAGGTGGATGGGGGAAGTTCATAGTTGGAGTCTCAATCGAAGTCCGGAAGACACGAGCATCATGTGCAGTACCCTCCTATCCTGCCAACACAAAAGTAAAGCACATATCCCAATCACAAACGGTCATGATATTCTGTGTTGGATATCCCTTTCTTCTATTATATTTGTCTTGCTTCGATTGGCTAACCACACACTTGATGTGAGTTCCATCAATTGCTCTTATGCAATCCTTGAAATATGGGTGATATCGTGCATCAGTAGATATTTTTTTGTGACACTGACGAAACTCCGGATCAAGTGGTTTGATATTTTTTGTTGAAAGACTGAAAGAAGCTTTTAGAACCCTGTGGAAAATCCTACTAACAGTTTCGCCTGAATGTTGAAATCATTCCTGGATTATTCGATTTCCTTGTCCATGCCCAACTGTATATAAAAACACATTTCTTCAACATCGATGTTCTGAATGTGCCGTAATCATTGTTCCCTCAATTTAGAACATAACATCATGAATACATGTTTTTCCACTCGGAAATTTTCCTGACATACTACATCATGGCCTTGCAAAACCTCTTGCACCCACATTGCCCCTGTTTGCTTACTAGTTCTACGTGGTTGTTTGCAAAAAGAAGGCGCGATATATTGAGCCATCAAGTTACCAATCTGTGCATACTTTGTCATTTGTTCGTTTATAATAGCAAGTTGTAGGGACCTTCTTTGTTCATGAGACAATCTAGTTCCTCCAAACTGTCTGAAATATCCTCATCACTCGAACTTGCCATGGATATATAATGAAACCTGTGTGAAGGCCAAGACTTAACCGAATCAATACCAATGATATATGTTGCAAGATTTAACCGAATCAATACCAATAATAAGTGTCATTAAATAATATATATTGATACATGTTATCAATAATAAGTATCATTAAATAAAGATGTGTCATACAATATATAAAAGAACTAATGTAAATTAACAGTTATAATGAAATAAATATGATTTAGTGCTTCGGGCCAGCCTGCCAGTGTGGGCTATTGTAGGCATGCTCGCGCAACTAATCCAACAAGGCACATTTATCTCCTTTTAGGCCTACAAACATGTTCTAAGGCGTTCGGTGCATCATCATATTATAACATCACCTTCGAAAATCATTGTCACTGACAATCTCCGGAATGGTAAGTAATTCAACTACAACATTACTTGTTCGATCATCATGTTCAGAGATCTTTTTGAGGACATTTGTGCTATCCTTGGATGCGTCAGCTATCACACTAATAGCATCAACTAGTTCTTTCTGGGAGGTTTTTTTTCCTTTTTTGATCCATCTGCCCCTTTACCTTTCTTTCTCTTCCCAATGCTTGTTGAACCACTAGGTGCACTAGGTTGGGTGTTGGATGTCAAGTTCATGCCTTCTAAATCTACGGCACCCGCACACTACCTCCGCTTTAGTACCTTGAAGCTCTTCCTCACTATCACCTGAGCCTTCTTCTAGGTCCATTTGTAGTCGATACACATCATCTTCATCATCACCAAGTGACACCCATCTAGTTAACGATGGACATTCGAAATCCTCTCCCGATGCTAGAACATCCTTGAACAATACTTGGAATTCTCTGGCAAACTTTATACCTATATTTTCGATACTCTTTATTCTCCTGTAAGCAAAAAATCAACCAAAATCAAAGTTGTATCTAAAATAATGGTAATAATAATAATAATAATAATACATATTAAAAGCTTAAAAGTTTAGTACCTTTATTTTCCTCTCCCACCATTCATCTTCTGCAATAACCATATTCCTTGCATAGTTAATGGCTATACCGGTCTCTTTTACAAATAACTTCTCCCAAGCTCTCCATTCTCTCCTCAAGCTATCATACCTATTTTTTAGTTGTTTCTTGGTATATGCTAAACATGTTTTTTTCTTGAAATCCGGTAATAATGTACTTCCACCCGTCCCTCTAAATGATGAGCCAAGTCATTCTTTTTTATATATTTGCTCAATGCATAAGTCAATGAAAGTATTAGTGGAACCTACATCTCATTCTACTGCTACGGTGATCATATTTCTATGTCACTAATGAGCAAGTTAACACGAACAATTATTAGTATTTTTATTAGTATTTCTATGTCACTAATGAATAATTATGCCAAGAACTAATATAATTCGGAACAATAAGGAAGCATGCACAAATTGCAAATGTAACCTTTATGCCTGTAGAAATCAAGTGCAAATCAAGTATAACAGCAAGAATTTGATTTCCACATCAGTTCAACATAACAATTTCAAGTTTCCAGTAAGCTTTCTAGTAGATTTATAATTTAGCAAATAGCATGGTTAATCACAAGTTCAATAAGCGATCAGCTCAGAGTTTAGATTTAACCTAGATTCCAATGAATCAGTAACTAATTCTTTGTTTATATGGAGAATTAGAGCCACGAACCTAGATAAAATAATGACTGTGCTTGGATCATTTTTTCTTATTCCTTTGAAAATCAACCTTGTTCCTCAACAACTAATTAAGGGTATGTTCACATCTCTCTTCCCCCTTGTGCACTATTTTTTTTGTTGATAATAGAGAAAATTATGAATCAAAGATGTAATGTAATATACAACGAACATCTATCTATTAACTCATTATAATAAAGATTTACAAAATACCTAGACGCTTGGCAAATAAATCATATAGGCTATAGCAACATGAGATGCTTGGTCATATCTTCCTATTGGAAGATATTGAAAATGGTGGAACTGACTTGTTGACTTAAAACAACATAAGACCACCTATAAATTCCAAATCCAAGACAGATTCTAAATTCCAGCAAAATGAATGAAGAAAATTCCCAGAACAGATTGAATGAAACCACAAGCATATATAATTGGTGAAATTCCCATAACAAAGCATATGAAAATAATTGGTGAAATTCCCAACGAGAAATCATAACAAATGAGAAGAAAGGAAAATGAATGAAGAAAATTCCCAAAACAGAGCATATGAAAATAACAACATAAATTCCCATAACAGATCAGATGAAACCATAAGCATATATAATTGGTGAAATTCCCAGAACACATCAAGCATATGAAACCACAAGTCGGATGAAGAAATCACCAGCGGCAAATGAAAATAAGAACAGATATGATGAGGACGAGGAGATCCGAAAAAGGATGAACAGATCTCGCGAAGGACAAGGAGATCTGACAAAGGACGAACAGATCCAACAAGGACGAGGACAGAGGAAAATGAAAAGAAGAACAGCGCTTGAATTATGGAATTGAAGGGCGTAAAGGAAAATAAGATCGAACATATATATTGTAGCGGAGAAGAGGAGGTAGCTCGCGGATGAATTGAAGACAAGAGGAGGTAGGTCGGGGAGTTTAATATGGTGAGATGGAAAGCAGAGATTTTGAAATTGCAGAGCAAGGAAGCAAAGGAAATTGAAGAGGAGGAGGACAGGAGGTAGCTCACGGACCAACAGGTAGCTCGTGAAATTTAATTGCAAAGGAGATGAGGCTGGCGAAATTGAAGAGGAGAGGAGGAGAGAGCGGGCATGACTTTTTTTTTTTTACTTTTTGGGCAACGGTCTGAAAAACATCCAGTGGCTTTTGGTGATAGGATAATAAGCAACTTTATGTGGCTTCATGAAAAAACCACTTCAAACCCTAATGCCCATCAATATTTACAGTCATGCCAAACACTCATTTATTTTGCTTCTCCTTTCACTGTGCGTTCACTGTGCTTTTTTTGGCTTTCATAGCCATACCAAACAGGCACTGAATCTATGAGCAGGAAATCATCATCCCTCTAACACAACATCCCATGAGCATTGTTAGTATGTATAGCTACTAGCTTGAATGACACGTTTCTTTTCTTATAAAAACCTCCTTATGCAAAATAATGATTCAGAATTCAAATATATATCAATAGAATGACACTTTTTATGATTGGTTGTCATCTCCTGCTAACAGTCTAGTCCTTGACAGTAGTTGTTGGCACTTCAAAACGCCCTTACTTTCATTTTGCGACAACAACTTATCTCTCACTCATCCTCCATACCCTTATACTCCAAACTTATTAAGTACTCTCGTATCAAGATACTTCATACCCAAAGTAGGTCAATTGAAAACTTAATTACTCCTCCAATTCTAAATATAAGACAAAGTTTATAATACAAATTGTACTACAAACTTTATCATATATTTAGGGCCGGAAATAGTATCTCTTATATGATATGCGAACCATGCTTAATATAGGTTTGCTTGTTATACTTTTATTTTTTAATGTGACAGGAAGAAAGCTATACATGATGAGTGGATTTAGAATATAACAGATATGCTTAAAAATGCTTAGTGAGTTTATTATTCTTCCTATGCATGTGCTTTAAATTGTCATTTGGTTTTTATGAGCTTTCATAATCCTTTTCTACTTCAATTTTGGTTCCCATTTTAGACATATTGGCATAGGAAAAAAAAATTTATAGTGTCGGATCAGTATAATGTAAGATGAGTCTTGTGTGTTTATATTGCATTGGCTTTTAATTTTTTATGTTAAGTATTCTGTTTTGCAAGATTGGTGCTTTGTCATGAATTATGACGCAATATTTGTGAAGGGAAAATGAATATGTGAATATTATTGAGGAAGTGATGTATTTATATACGTGGTGGATATAAAAATCATATGGTTACATAACAAAATATTAAACTAATATATAACAAAATAGAAAACTAACTAATGCAACTATTATGTTACACCTATCACCACCACCCCGGGGGAAGTTGGAGCGTGAATGTTCGAGACCTAGCTTGGATGTGAGCTTATGAAACCTAGCTGGATGTAGATGTTTAGTAAAAATGTCAGCAAGTTGTTCTGAAGGCTGAACTGGGAGAATGTGAATGACCTTTGCTTGAAGCTTTTCCCGCACTGATGACAATCCAATTCTATGTGTTTAGTTCTTAGTTGGAGTGTGAATGTTCTTAAGACCTAGCTTGGATGTGAGCTTACAAAACCTAGCTAGATGTAGATGTTTAGTAAAAATGTCAGCAAGTTGTTTTGAAGGCTGAACTAGAAGAATGTGAATGATCTTTGCTTGAAGCTTTTCCCAAACTAGATGACAATCCAGTTCTATGTGTTTAGTTCTTTCATGAAAGGTTGGGTTTGCAGCAATTTGTATAGCAAATTGATTATCACAATAGAGAAGAGCATGATCAATGTGGGAGATATGAAAATCATTTAAAAGGTAAATAAGCCATTGTAACTCACGAGTAGTAGATGTCAAGGCTCTATATTCAGCTTTAGAAGAAGACTTAGAAACTGTAGCATATTCCTTGGCTTTCCAAGATATCAAAGAGGAACCAAGAAAAATAGCAAAATCAGTAACTGACCTGTGTGTGTCTGCACAACCATCCCAATAAGAGTCACTAAAACTACGTATTTTCAAATCAGAGTCAGCGAAAAAGAAAATTCTAGCACCAGGAGAAGATTTACGGTAACAAATAGCATGATAAATAGCTGCCGATGAGTATCACAAGGTCTAGACATAAATTGACTAAGTTATTGAATAACAAAACTCAAATCAGGCCAAGTTGTTGTAAGGTATTGCAATCGACCAATAAGCTTTCGATAAGCAAGAGGATCAAGTAAAGGCTTACCATGATCTTTAGAATGCTTTAAATGTGGATCCATGAGACAATTTGTAGGTTTACAAGCCAAATATCCAGTATCATCAAGCAATTCCAGAGCAAACTTACGTTGAGAAAGAAATATTCCAGCCTTAGACATAGCAAGTTCAAGACCAAGAAAATAGTGAAGCTCACCAAGATCTTGATTGTAAAGGCAGTATCTAATTGTTGTTTAATCATATAGACCTCTTCATGAAAATCCCCATGTAAGAACGCGTTGTGGACATCTAATTGATATAAATGTCAGTTTTTGGCAGCAGGAATAGAAAGCAATAAACGAAGAGTTGTCATCTTGGCTACAAGGGGAAAAGTGTCAAAATAATCAACACTCTCAGTTTAAGTATACCATTTTGCTACAAGCCTAGCTTTATGCCTTTTTATATCACCATTGGCCTTAAATTTGGTTCAGAAAACCAATTTGCATCCAATGGTACTCTTCCTCGGTGGTAATGGAGTAAGAACCCAAGTCTGGTTTAGTTCAAGAGCACTGATTTCTGCATTCATAGCTTCTCTCCAGACAGAATGTTTCACAGCTTGCTTAAAAGAAGTGGGGCCAGGAGAAATAGTAATAGCATTGATAGAAGCTTTATAAGAAGAAGAAAGAGAACTGTAAGAAAGAACAGAAGATAAGGGATATCGAGGACCACATTTACATGATGACTGGTTAGTAGAAGATATGAAAGCACAATAGTAATCCTGCAGATATGAAGGAGGATGGCGAGGCCAAGTAGAACAATGAAGTAAAGGAGATGGAGAAGAAGAAAGGTCAGAATAAAGAGGCAAAGAAATAGAAGAGGGATCTGGTAAAGAATGTAAAGGAGGAGCAGCAGAATTATCTAATAAAGGAGAACAAGATTGTGGTTCAAGCCAAGGTGAAGAAAGGGATGTAATGCTGCCATTTTGAAAATGAAACACATGTTCATGAAAAATAACATCTCGAGAAAGAAAAATATGATTATTAGATATATCTAGCAAAGTAAAAGCCTTTGAACCATGTGGAATGCCCCAAGAAAACACATTTTCTTGCTCTAGGATCAAATTTTGAATAATTAGAGGATAAAGTGGAAGCAAAACAAAGGAACCAAAAACCTTTAAAATTTGAGTAAGATGGAGGAAAACCATGTAAACGTTCAAATGGTGTACATTTTTGAATAATAGGAGAAGGCAAACAATTAATGATATAACTAGAATGAAGAACCTAAAACGACCAATAAGATATAGGGATATGAGATTGAAAAAGAAGTGCACGTGCAACATTTAAAATGTGTTGGCCATGGTGCTTACATTCAACCAAACCATTTTGCTGAGGAGTGGCAACACAAGATTTTTGATGAATAACACCTTTAGAAGCAAACAAATGAGGCATATGAAATTCAGCACCATTATCTGAACGTAAGACCTTTATGGAAGAGGAAAATTGAGTTTCAACAAAAGCCAAAAAATGTTTAATATGATTTCGGGCATCAGACTTATGTTGCATTAAAAAAATCTAGGTATATCTAAAATAATCATCGACAAGTGTAAGAAAGTAATGATGACATTGAAAAGAAGGAACTGAAAAAGGACCCCAGATATCAACATGAAGTATATTAAAGATTTTATTGCATGAACTTGTGCTTACAGGAAAAGGTAAACATTTTTGTTTAATAAAATGACAAACATCACATGTAAAAGCATGAGAGACACAAGAAATGTTAGGAACTTGTTTATGAAAAACAGAAAGAGTAGAGGCAGAGGGATAACCTAAATGAAGATGCCAAAGAGTAGCATGTGAGACGAAGAGATGTTGGCCATAAGAATCTGAGAAGAGTTGTTATGGAAACTCATATTTGCAGTAAGAATGTATAAGCTTTCAAATAGTATAGCTGAACCAATCATTCGTGAAGTTTGGATTGAGTGTATCTGACAAAAATTAGAAGAAAAAGTTAGCAAACAATTATGAGAAGATGTTAATCAAGACACAAACAAAATATTGAAAGAGAAATGAGGAAGATAAAGAACATTCTGAAAAATTAAGGAAGCACAAATACAAACTGTGCTTGAGAAGCAAGCAACAGCTTTAGAACCAGTAGGAAGACTTGCAGAAATTGGAGAAATAGACGTATAGGAAGAAAACAAAGCCAGAGAACAACAACAAATGTGATTTGTTGCACCAGAATCAATGATCCAGGATAAATAAATAAATAGGAGAAAAATGAGAAATACATATACTTTCAGTAGGAACAGAGATGGATGCAAACAAATTATTGACTAATAGGTGTGAAGGTGAAGATGAATTAAGAAAACTAAGAGGCTGATTGTACTGTTCAGCAGATAATTGAGGCAGAATAGCAGCTTGTAAGGAAGAAGTAGTCGGAGAAGAAGCCTTAGCAGTAGAAGTTTGTTGAACAATTCCAAAAGCCTGAGTTGAAAAGTGATTTCCCGTGGTAGGAGAATCAGAGGAACAAAACTTGAAGCCAAGGAGAAAACCATGTTTCAGGTAGAAAGTATCTTCAGTGCGGAAAGGTTTGCCACGAAAGGAACATTGCTTCATCTTAGAACTAGAAGAAACATATTGTGGTGCTATGGCAAGAAGGACCTTAAAGTCAGTAGGGATATGAAGTTCCCTTTCTTGTTGAAGAACCAGTGAAAAAACACGAGTAATCGAAGGGAAAGGATCAAGAAGCATGATTTGAGGCTTGATAGAGGTAAACTGCTCATTGAGGCCTTTTAAGAAGCAGATGGCTTGATCTTCACCGCGATGAGTAAGAACAATGCTAACGGAACCACAAGCACATAGTTTTCAAGGGATGAATGTTCGTCACTTCATCCCAAAGAATTTTCAGAGGAGTAAAAAATTCACTAACTGTTAAACCACCTTGTCGGAGGTTACAGATTTCTTCCTGAAGAACCGCGATGTGAAAAAGATCTGAATGAGAAAACCATGATCGGAGATCATTCTAGATCTCAAAAGCAAATTCCAACTAGAGAATTCTTTTTACAATCATCGGGGAAATATATCTCAAGAGCCAAACCTGGACCAGATTGTTGCAGTGTTCCCACACCAAAAATGAGGAATTGGTCGACAGCGGTGGAAGAATTGAACCGTTGACAAACTTCAGCTTATTCTTCAAGAGGAGAGCCATGCACATGGCCCTTGCCCAATCATGGTAGTTGGTGCCGTCGAGAGGTGGAGCAACTAGGATAAACGTTTGATTTTCATTAGGGTGAATGTAAAAATGGCTGGCTGGACTTGTGATTGGATCAAAAGCCATAGAAGACAAATGAATAGCTGGAGTTGGGACTAAATCCAAAGCCATGGAAAGGAATCGGAGGGATCGAAGAAGAAAGAGGAAATAGAGAAAGAGGAGAGATTAGGGTCTCAGGCGGAGAAGACGAGGAAGTGAGGGTTTGAGGGGTATGAAAGGAAAAAAAAAATAGAAGGCTATGGTACCATGTGACATAATATTGGTGAAGGGAAAATGAATATATGAATATTATTGATGAACTAATGTATTTATATACATGGTGAATACATAATCAGGTGGTTACATAACAGAATATTAAACTAATGTATAACATAATAGAAAACTAACTAATGAAGCTATTATGTTACACCTATCATGAATCACTACTACAAAAAGAAAACTTTAGCGAATTAAAGGGGATCATCATTGCATTAATATACCACTTTTAATCCAACTTGAATGAGCATGAATTGAAACAAATCAATCATGCACTTGTACTAGGATTGGGAGAGCTTAAATGCTTGTAATCGGGAAGTAGCATAAATGAAGCGGGAGGTTATAGCAATTAAGGGTATGATATATGTGACATGTACTTTATAGCTATAATAATAATATTAATCAGTAAAAGCTATAAAAATCAATTAGTGCAACAAGTCAAACAAGTTAATCGGTTCCTTAGCCGTTCAAGTTAAGAGTTTTAGATTAGTTGAGTATATTGGATTTAATTTTTTCTTTCTAAACCTAAGGCAACATGGTTTTGTGTCTCATTTTCAATACGTGGAAAAGGCGAAGAAGAGATAAGGTTTAGGTGTGTTGTCATTTGTAGGTTTGACATTATGTTGCTTGGAGAAGGCAAAATAATTACAATTACAATTATGTTCAAGGTTGTAAGCATTGGCATTGTGCAAGCGGTCCAAGCTTTTTATTTTTTTCAAAGCTTGGACTTGGTATTGAGATAAAGTGAAACCTTAGTTGGTCAGATTCGAACAAAGGCGGCAATACCGGAGTGGCCTAAAAAAGCTTGTTTGTTTCCCCTAATAGATTATAAATTAAAACTTACAAAAATGCCTCATCTGAAGCTTAATCTACTGCAGGAGAATTTAATCTGCTGGAACAAGGACGTATTTGGCATAATTGCAGGCCGCAAAAGAAGGCTGTTTAATAGACTAAATGGCATCCAGCAGAGCATTGAGAGGTGTAGCAATCCTTATTTGGTGAGATTGGAGGCTAAACTAGAAGAGGAACTAATGGCAACTCTAAAGCAAGAGGAGATCCTTTGGTTCCAAAAATCAAGGGGTAGGTGGTTGGAAGAGGGGGACAGAAATACTAGATATTATCATACCAAAACACTGGCTAGAAGGAGGAAGAATAGTATTAAAATGTTGAAAAACAGCAATGGGGATTGGGTGGAAGAGGATGAGGAGATTATGCTAATGTTCCAAAATTTCTACAAAAGTCTTTTTTATGAAGACGAGGAACGTAGAGGATGGACTACTACAAGGCAGCAATGGGGAATGGTGGATGATGAACATATGAGGAGAATGGGAAAGGAAATTTCGAATGTGGAAATCCAGAGAGCTTTCTTTCAGATGGGAAGCTTCAAAGCACCGGGTAAAGATGGTTTCCCTGCTGTGTTCTACCAACAAAACTGAAAAGTGGTGGGGCATTCAGTCAGCAAACTCATACGGGAGATGTGGACGAATCTTGAACGAATTGGGGAAGTCAACGATACACTTCTGGTGCTCATCCCCAAGGTGGAGAAACCTGAATTGGTAAGTCAATTCAGACCTATAGCTCTATGTAATGTGATATATAAGGGTTTGTCGAAACTGATTGTGAATAGGCTGAAACCTGTTATGGACAAATTGGTATCTCCCTACCAATCTAGTTTTGTTCCTAGACGTAGTATCCATGACAACATTATAATTGCAAAAGAAGTGGTACACTCTATGGGAAGAGTTAGGGGGAAAAAGGGCTATATGACAATTGAAAGTGGAGCTAAATCACCAAGAGGGGGTGAATTGGGGATTTTAAAAACTTTTTCAGCTTACTCTGTTTTTGTACACTAAAAACAGAGATGAACTAAGTAGAGTGTAGAAGAGCAAGACACAAGGATTTATACTTGGTTCGGTCCAATCCCTTGACCTACGTCCGGTCCCCCGGACTCTCGGGATTTTCACTATCTCAATTGATTACACACTCGTACTCAAGAGTAATTCTCTCACTAGAACTTACTCCCCCTTACAAGTTGCAATCAATGAACCCAATCACCAAGTCCCCCGACTTGTGATTCCTTTACAATAAATGATTTACAATCAATAAACTCTCTCTAAGAGTAGATAATGATAAACACCGAAGCTTAATGTATCAACGATACTTTATACAAGAAAACTCAAGAGTAGTTGGAAACTTGAATGATCTTCGTTTTCTATTGTCTTGGTTGTTGAGAGGAATTGAATGCAGCTCTATTTATACCGAGAGTGCATTAAATGACCGTTGTAATCCTTCATATAACCGTTGGTAACATTAACCAAGGTTCTCGGTTCAATTTTGGTCTTCTTCTCTCTACTCTTCACTTAATCCAAATCCCGGGGCGAAGTTTAGAGTTGACTTCTAGAAAATAAATCCGTTGGACTAGCGCTTGCTGGATGTGGTAGGTAGGCATTAATCCTTTGTAAGCGTGTGCAGAAGGATTACCCAAAAGTATGCAACTTTCTGGGTTTAGCATTTAATGTTCTGACAACTTTTTGCTTTTGGTATTAAACCTTCGTTAAACATTCTTTAATCCATCTGAAACTCACTAACAAAGTGGTTAAACATAGCTGGGAATATATAAGAATGATAATAGAAAGCATTAAGATCAAACACGAAGAAATCACAAATTCGTATGATTTGAATTTTGAATACTTGCGCCCAATACTTGAGTGAGTTCTTCAATACTTGAGTATTGCACTGTGCACTAATGTGAATACTTGAGTATTCAGATGAATACTTGAGTATTCAGATGAATACTTGAGTATTCGTCTTCCAGAGAAGGCACAACATGATTTGAGCATTTGGACAATTTTCTGAGTAGGACCAATACTCGAGTATTGAACCAATACTTGAGTATTGAACTTTTTATGTGAAAATAAGTTTAAGTCCAAAACTTCAATACTTGAGTATTCAAATCAATACTTGAGTTTTCAAAACATTTGAAAAAGAGCCAAGCTCTCGTATGCCCAATACTCGAGTATTCAACTCAATACTTGAGTATTGCACTTTGTTTGAAAACTTTGTGAAATCTTTTCCAAGTCAATACTTGAGTATTCACCTCAATACTTGAGTATTCAAATCACTTGGAAATAGCGAAACTTTAACGCCAATACTCGAGTATTCAAACCAATACTTGAGTATTGAACTATTTGAAAACTTTGTGAAAACATTTCCAAGTCAATACTTGAGTATTCACCTCAATACTTGAGTATTCAAATCACTTGGAAATAGCGAAACTTTCTGTCTAGCCAATACTCGAGTATTCAAACCAATACTTGAGTATTGAACTGTTTTCAACATTTGTGAAGTTTCTGTTATCTCAATACTTGAGTATTCATTTCAATACTTGAGTATTGATAAACATGTGAAAAACTTTGTAAACTTTCTTTTTGCCCAATACTCGAGTATTCAAACCAATACTCGAGTATTCACATGTTGAATACTTTAATGATTTTATGTATGACCAATACTTGAGTATCCATATGGATACTTGAGTATTGGTAATTTTGCATTTCAGCGAAAGAGTTTCTGTAAGATCAATACTTGAGTATTGAAACCAATACTTGAGTATTGACTTATAGTGAAAAACTTGAAATGCTCTCTGTAAGTTCAATACTTGAGTATTGAAACCAATACTTGAGTATGTGATGAACATACTCGAGTTTTGACTCCTAAAGCTGATTTTTCCTTGTTTTAACTCTAAATTGAGTCATTCCAACTTCCATATGATCTTGGAGGCTTCTAGCATCAATACAAGAACTTGAATAAAGATATCTTCATTCCATTCAACAAGTTCTTCCTTTTTCCATCTCCCAACTTGATCATTCTTCATCATTTAACTTGGGCTCATTATTCTCTCGCAACTTCTACCTTCTTCCCTCTTCTTCTTGATTAAGTTCTTGCTTCCTTTGACATTCGATATTCCAATTATATTGTGTGCAAGAACTTCTTTCTTCAATCCCTTATTTCCTTATTGGTTATTCCCCATGATTGAACACTTTCTTTCTTCTCTTCTCTTGATCATTGCCAAAATACTGTGTAACTTCTTTGCTTCCTTGGCATTCTCTCCCATTCAACTTGGAGTAACATCTTGCTTCTTTGACAACCTCTGCAAGTTCTTCTTTCTTTAATACCTTTCTTGATCATTCTTCATTATTAAACTTTGCATCTACATTCAATATAAGAATTAGTCCAAGTATAATGTAAATGTAGTATGCAACCTTTTTGCTCTTAAGAATGGCATCTATATAAGACATCATCAAAACTAATCATAACCAACATTCTCCCCCTTTTCGATGATGGCAAATACTATAAGAAAAATATGTATGAATATGAAAATATATTAGATGCAACAATGCAACATATTTTTCTTGACATTCTCTCCCCCTTATTTGCCATTAGCAAAAAGTTGATGTAAAGAAGAAATGCTTATAGAGACAAATATGAAACCAGGTTAGAAGAGTCAAAGAACTGATTTTCTCTCCTCGATTTGAAATTGTTTTCATTCTAAATATGATGCAATTTGGAATGTTTTTATGAAAACAAATTTGAAAGAATTTGGAGAGGTTTTCAAGAAATCTTTCACATTTAAAGCATATAAATACCAAACATGTGCAACATTTCTACTGAATATAAAAAGATAGAGATTAGAAATGCTCATGTTGGTTTTTGCAAATTGATGATTGATCTGTGAAGTTCATTTGCTAGCTTTGAGATCTGTTATATGCTCTGAATAGCCTTATAGCCTTTGAGATGTGAAACGAAACTAAAGAACTCGCTTCTTGAGTTGTATCTCATTGAATGAATATGATCAGTAGTTCAGCTTCCATCCCTTTCCTCAGCTTCAACGATTGATCGCCAAAACATCTTTCCTTAATTGAATAGTTTTTCCTTGTAGTTCATTAAGGAAAGTTGTAACACATAACAAAATCTTCTGCTACAAATTGAAAACTTTCTTTGCAAAAGAGATTTGTTAGTGCAACCAAATATCAAAGTATTCCTTTCCAAATGATATTTAAAAAATAATGAAAGGAAAATATAAGATATTTTCAAATATGAAATTAACTCATCATCAAAACTAATAAAAGATAGTGAATACATATGAGTATGCTTAAGAGGGTTTTCTTCAAATAAAGGAGATGAGCTTTTGAAATATAAAACACATATGAATGTAAAGCTTCCCCTTAATGAATGCATGATTAAAACAGGTGTAACTCCCTTTAATGATACCAAATAATGATGTGATACCAAGTGTTATGAGGTCTGGAATTCATCTAACTCCAATGGACATAACATGGTATCTCAGAATTAATAACTTTCAAGTACACATGGGTGAGCTTGAAATTGGTATGAAGAAATCACTTATGCTTTTTATGATGATAAAAGAGTTTAAAGCATAAGGATCATTTTAAAAATACGTGTGCTCAAAGCTAAACTTCATGAGATAAAATTTGAATGAAATCAAGTTAGCCTAGGATGATTATGATAAATGCATAATACAATACCTCACTTGAGTAATATCGTAATTACTCAAGTTATAATCATCCATAGATGCATCACCTTTGCTAGCCATTATCCGATGTTGTGATCAATATTGATGAGCTTCGGGAGGATGAATCTTTACACCCACCAATTGCTCTGAATGCATCTTATGAGCAGAAATCCCAAATGAGCTTTGAATAGGATTTCAAATTAGTTTATGCCCATAACTTATCATCAAGCTAGCATGCTCCTTATCATCTTGGTCTAAGCCTCTTGCTAGTGATGGGATGTCATTCAAGTGATATCACAAAATTTGCAGTCATAGCCACTGAAATGGTCTATTCTGTTAGCCTATGTTCTTTGTATTCAACAACAGAACATTTTGGTCAACTCCTGCAAAAATATACGTTCTTTGGTACTCAATGATTCTTGAGTCCACAAGGATTAGACATGTTAACTCTTAAGCTCTTATATAATTTAACAATATGATATTGGAGCAAAGAGTATAACAATCAAAGATCAAAAACATAGTTTTACCCAATCAAGTAAGTTCAAGCCAATGAATCAAAAAGGGTAATAACTAAATGATATCAAGAATGTTATTTGTCAATGACAATTTGTAAATACACTTTATGCAGAAAAGATGTCATTGATAAAATACATGTAAGTTTGATCAATGAGTACAGAAAATATTATCTATAAAGATAAGCATTTATAAACTCACGGTTTATGAATGAGCTCAGAGTTTTCAAGAATGATAATGAAATATGCAAAACAATTTAGATTGTGAATGTTCTTTCAAAAATGCAACAATGCATTATGAAATCAAAATTTTCATAAATGAAAGATTCATTTTTTAAACATGTTTGAAAACAATACTCACATTAAACATGGTGGAAGTCAATGGGTTTAATGAATATATCAGTATGCTTCATTTTTGGAGAACATGTTGAACATTGCAGTTAACATGTAGAAGAATTTTCCCAGGAGCAAAAGTCATAATGGTAAAGCATTTTCGAAACATGCTTTGCACAACAGAAATATATGAGCACAATGACTTTGCTATTGTCTAAGAGATGATCTTGCCTTTTAGAATAGAGTCTTGAAGTATATGAACATTCAAGGCAAGAATTTGGATACATGGCTATGGTTACTCAAAAATAGATGAAGACAAAGATGATGAATTTGAGTAACAAAAAGACTACTAGGATTCATGGATAATGAAGCACAAACTCATTAGTCCAGATGACTAGAGTTCCATAATATTATCCTATTAAGTTATTCCATATAATGGTTAATGCACTAACATTCAATGCATTAATGAACATTCATAATGCTTGGAATAACTTGACCAATAAGGATTTATCCAATAAACATAAGTTTTCACAAATTGAATTCTTTTCTAGAGATAATCTTGAAACTCATAGATAATCAACTTGTTAGATATAAGATCTAACTTGATTGAGAATAAAGAATGAGGAGTTCAAGCATCACATTAAATACCAAAGATCAATTTGTGAATGACAGAAAACTTTAATGGACAGATTTTAAGCATATCGACATTCAATATACACAGATTTAACTTCCAATTTTGAAACATCATTTGAATGCAATCAAAGTATGAATATTTTCCAAAACATGTGTATGCATTTTCATATGACAAAGTGAATTGGAATCAAAAACAAATTTTATAATTGTGCATTTCACAAAACATGAACTTAGAAAGATATGCACAAATTCATTTACAGTCCATTTGGCAATCTGAAAAATATTTTGAAAGCCATAAATAATTGATTGCTAATGGAATGTAGTAATGGACAAGTATTCATTACCCAAATATGAATTTCATATAAGTACACTATAGGGTAAGGTTAAATATCACCATAATTCCTCTTGTCCTTGTAGAGAGGCTTGCTTGATTAAGGTAGATTGATGTAGATGTCTCCTTCTTCGGCATTCACCATCAACATCAAGCATTGCTTCTTTAGCTTCCTCAAGAGTCAAAATATTTCACTATGTAGTTGCTCTCTTGAGAAGCTTTCTTGGATCCTACAAAATCGTATAACTCTTTTTCTCTCTTGGTATCCAACCTTGCTTGGATCCAATCATTGTTAGCGTGTAGGAACAAGATCATATGCTCTTAAGAATACAATTAATTCAGAACAACTGAGCACAAAGAATTAAGCATGACTTTATAAAAGAAATAATTTCTTTTCAAATTATCATGTCCGCATAAAGAATTAAACTTTTTGAACATTGCAATCCCTTTATGAATAAATTTGTCAAATGGATTTTCAAGGGATAAGAAAGAAGTCAATTTCAAAATATTTTTCAATGCTCATTCATAATATCCAGTATAAAACCTCTATCATTATTACTGTTAATAGCGTAGGAGATTTTACCATTGTATACCTTTTACCTTAGGCACTTAGAGGATTGACCGTGCTCACCTAACGCCTTTTCTTCATATGTCTTTCCATGGGTGTCTCGCAAAGTTCTCTTCAAAGGGTATAGACTTCAAGAGTCTTCTGCTTGACACTTGAGAGAATCTCCTTTTCGGTTCATAAGAGACTCTTCGACTCTTAATCTCCTCTATACCTTTATGTCCATTCTTTTTGGAATCAACCTGCACACACAAGGCAATAGATGGATGTTTTGGTACCCACTTATACTTGGGTCCTTCACTGTTAGTTCGAGCCTTAGGGAAAACATAAGTTCCCTTTGGTACCCATTCATAATTACCAACAGGTCTGTCTCTTCTTTCTTTCTTATGAAAACATGATGAAGTATTATGTCCCTTTCGGTTACAATAACTACAGTGAGCAAAGGGGTTCGAAGAGTGAACATGTTTTTGAAAATAGTTTAAGTATGATTTTCCACCACTTTTCTTTTTCCCTTTCTTTTTGTCAAAAATAGGATTGTAACCTATGCCTGATTGATCGTTTGTAAATCTTTGAGCTTTCAAAATAACGCTGAGCATTTCACTACCTTTAGTGAACTTCTCAAGTGTTTTCATAAGATAAATATTTTTCTTCTCAAGATCAGGGCACTTTTCACAAATAGAGTTTTCACAAACCAAATGAGTATCTTTAGCTTGTTGTTCAAGCAATTTGATTTTCCTCTTTGAAGAAATAAGTTCTTTCGCAATTTTTCTAAATTCGAATGTAATTCGTTATACTCGTAAAGCAATTCATCATAGGTAGGTTCGGAATCATATACCTCATCGTCGTTTTCACGTTGCTCTTCTTCTTTAGCAACCGAGACACATATTTGCAAATTCTTCTTCCTTTATGCCGGATGTTCCTTCATAGGCAATTTCCAATGCTTTCCACATCTCCTTGCGGTAGATAGATTGCGGATGCGAAAATACTCCTTTTGACTAAGAGCACTCTGGAGCATCAGGATAGCTCTGCTGTTAAGAGTTATTTTCCATTTGTCCTCCTCGATGAACTCATCTTCGGCTTTTGGAACATTAATCTCGCCTTCTGCTCTTGTGGGAACATAATCTCCTCTTTCGAATACTCTCCGAGACCATACTCGAAGCCGACAAAGACTTTGAATTTGGTTTTCCGAATGAGTAGTGCTCTCCAGTGAATCCGGTGGTCGGTTGATTGAAGCTCCATCGGGTAGAATACCTTCCATAGTGATCCTTCTCGAGATGTTAATCTCTTCGAGAAAACCCGGCTCGATACCAAATGAAAGTGGAGCTAAATCACCAAGAGGGTGAATTGGGGATTTTAAAAACTTTTTTCAGCTTACTCGTTTTTGTACACTAAAAACGAGAGATGAACTAAGTAGAGGGTAGAAGAGCAAGACACAAGGATTTATACTGGTTCGGTCCAATCCCTTGACCTACGTCCAGGTCCCGCACTCTCTCGGATTTTCACTATCTCAATTGATTACACACTCGTACTCAAGAGTAATTCTCTCACTAGAACTTACTCCCCCTTACAAGTTGCAATCAATGAACTCAATCACCAAGTCCCCTGACTTGTGATTCCTTTACAATAAATGATTTACAATCAATAAACTCTCTCTAAGAGTAGATAATGATAAACACTCGAAGCTTAATGTATCAACGAGATACTTTATACAAGAAAACTCAAGAGTAGTTGGAAACTTGAATGATCTTCGTTTTCTATTGTCTTGGTTGTTGAGAGGAATTGAATGCAGCTCTATTTATACCGAGAGTGCATTAAATGACCGTTGTAATCCTTCATATAACCGTTGGTAACATTAACCAAGGTTCTCGGTTCGATTTTGGTCTTCTCTCTCTCTACTCTTCACTTAATCCACCAAGCGAAGTTTAGAGTTGACTTCTAGAAAATAAATCCGTTGGACTAGCAAATTGGATGTGGTAGGTAGGCATTAATCCTTTGTAAGCGTGTGCGGAAGGATTACCCAAAAGTATGCAACTTTCGGGTTTAGCATTTAATGTTCGACAAACTTTTTGCTTTTGGTATTAAACCTTCGTTAAACATTCTTTAATCCATCCGAAACTCACTAACAAAGTGGTTAAACATAGCTGGGAATATATAAGAATGATAATAGAAAGCATTAAGATCAAACACGAAGAAATCACAAATTCGTATGATTTGAATTTTGAATACTTGCGCCAATACTTGAGTGAGTTCTTCAATACTTGAGTATTGCACCTTGTGCACTAATGTGAATACTTGAGTATTCGATGAATACTTGAGTATTCGAGATGAATACTTGAGTATTCGTCTTCCGAAGAAGGCACAACATGATTTGAGCATTTGGACAATTTTCTCGAGTAGGACCAATACTCGAGTATTGAACCAATACTTGAGTATTGAACTTTTTATGTGAAAATAAGTTTAAGTCCAAAACTTCAATACTTGAGTATTCAAATCAATACTTGAGTTTTCAAAACATTTGAAAAAGAGCCAAGCTCTCGTATGCCCAATACTCGAGTATTCAACTCAATACTTGAGTATTGCCTTTGTTTGAAAACTTTGTGAAATCTTTTCCAAGTCAATACTTGAGTATTCACCTCAATACTTGAGTATTCAAATCACTTGGAAATAGCGAAACTTTCTCCGGCCAATACTCGAGTATTCAAACCAATACTTGAGTATTGAACTATTTGAAAACTTTGTGAAAACATTTCCAAGTCAATACTTGAGTATTCACCTCAATACTTGAGTATTCAAATCACTTGGAAATAGCGAAACTTTTCGTCTAGCCAATACTCGAGTATTCAAACCAATACTTGAGTATTGAACTGTTTTCAACATTTGTGAAGTTTCTGTTATCTCAATACTTGAGTATTCATTTCAATACTTGAGTATTGATAAACATGTGAAAAACTTTGTAAACTTTCTGTTTGCCCAATACTCGAGTATTCAAACCAATACTCGAGTATTCACATGTTGAATACTTTAATGATTTTATGTATGACCAATACTTGAGTATCCATATGGATACTTGAGTATTGGTAATTTTGCATTTCAAATAAAGAGTTTTACGTAAGATCAATACTTGAGTATTGAAACCAATACTTGAGTATTGACTTATAGTGAAAAACTTGAAATGCTCTCGTAAGTTCAATACTTGAGTATTGAAACCAATACTTGAGTATGTGATGAACATACTCGAGTTTTGACTCCTAAAGCTGATTTTTCCTTGTTTTAACTCTAAATTGAGTCATTCCAACTTCCATATGATCTTGGAGGCTTCTAGCATCAATACAAGAACTTGAATAAAGATATCTTCATTCCATTCAACAAGTTCTTCCTTTTTCCATCTCCCAACTTGATCATTCTTCATCATTTAACTTGGGCTCATTATTCTCTCGCAACTTCTACCTTCTTCTCTTCTTCTTGATTAAGTTCTTGCTTCCTTTGACATTCGATATTCCAATTATATTGTGTGCAAGAACTTCTTTCTTCAATCCCTTATTTCCTTATTGGTTATTCCCCATGATTGAACACTTTCTTTCTTCTCTTCTCTTGATCATTGCCAAAATACTTGTGTAACTTCTTTGCTTCCTTGGCATTCTCTCCCATTCAACTTGGAGTAACATCTTGCTTCTTTGACAACCTCTGCAAGTTCTTCTTTCTTTAATACCTTTCTTGATCATTCTTCATTATTAAACTTTGCATCTACATTCAATATAAGAATTAGTCCAAGTATAATGTAAATGTAGTATGCAACCTTTTTGCTCTTAAGAATGGCATCTATATAAGACATCATCAAAACTAATCATAACCAACAACAATAAAGATTGACTTGGAAAAAGCCTATGATAGAATGTCGTGGAGCTTTATTGGTAGAGTCCTAGAGGAAATTGGGCTAGATGAGCATTTGCGTAAAGTGATTAGGGGATGTGTGGAGTCGACTAATATGGCTGTGGTATGGAATGGTAGTAGAAGAGATGTGTTTATGCCTTCTAGGGGGTTGAGACAAGGAGACCCTCTTTCTCCTTATCTTTTTGTTCTTGGGATGGAAAAACTAACACATATGATTATTGACTGTGTGAATGGAAAAAGATGGAAGCCTATGAGGCTAGGAAGGAATGGTGTAGAAGTATCTCATTTGTTGTTTGCAGATGACCTCCTACTCATCTGCGAAGCTGATATAGATCATATACATGCTGTTATGGAAGTATTGGATAGCTTTGGGGCGATATCTGGGCAGAAAATTAATGTACAGAAAACAAACATATTTTTCTCTAAGAATGTTGGTAGACAGATGCAAAATGAGATCTGTAACTTTTCTGGTTTTAAGCGTATGGAGGATTTGGGGAGATATTTGGGGGCATACATGTCTCCGGGATGGAATAGGAAGAATAAGTATCAGTTTATACTTGATAAAATGCAGAATAAGTTGAGCAGTTGGAAAAAACAGACCCTGTCTTTTGCTGGAAGGATAACTTTAGTTCAGGCAGTAACAAATCAGATGGCTATCTTTACTATGCAACATTCACGGGTACCTACTGGAGTAAGACAGCAAATGGAGAAAATACGGAGAGACTTCATATGGCAAAGTGAAGTGGGTAAGAGGAGAATACATGCAATTAGTTGGGATACAATCTGTAAGGAAAAAAAGAATGGCGGGCTGGGGATGAGGAATTTGGAGACTATGAACGATGCCTTGCTAGGAAGGATTGTCTGGAATTTCTTTGCTAAGCCGACAAGCTTATGTTCCATGGTTCTACATGGAAAGTATGGTAGGCTGAGCGATTTTAAAAAAGAATGGAAAGTAATCAATACTGACTCAGAGATATGGAAAGGTCTGGATACAATTTGGCCCAAAGTTTTGAACAAGTTAGCTTGGGAGATTGGAGATGGGAAGAGTGTTTATTTTTGGCAAGATAAATGGCTACAGGGAGGCATGTGTTTATCTGAAATGGGTATGGGACACTGCACGGAGGAGGAGAGGATGGCAAAGGTGGTAGATATGGTTAATGAGGAGGGGTGCTGGGACATGTCAAAAATTGGTGGAAAATTAAACCATGAAGGAGTTAAATGTTTAATGGCTGAGCTCCCTCCTGGTCCTTTGAGGGGCAGAGATACAGCTCGCTGGGGGGAAAAATTACAAAGCCACTATGTTGTATCAGATATGTACAAGTCGATTAGAAACGAGCAGGATGGGGGAGAAGGAGTTTGGAGTGTTTTGTGGAGATGGAGAGGGCCAAAACGGGTGCAAACCTTTCTTTGGTTAGCTATACATGAAAGGCTGCTGACCAATGAGAGGAAATGCAGCATTATGGGTGGGAGGCCGAGCTGTTATAGATGTACTGAGCACACTGAAACTATTATGCACGTGCTGCGAGACTGTGATGTGGCTTGGAAACTATGGACTGAATTGCTGGGAGGACAACCGGAACCTGAGTTTGTCTCTTTGCAAGGAAAAGAATGGTTTAATTGGAACCTCCAGAGAATGCACAATGACTGGAATCTTAGGTTTGGTGTTACCTGTTGGCGTTTGTGGAGTTGGAGGAATAAGGGGCTGTTTGAGGATGGCTTTATAATGCCTGAGAACAGAGAGCATATAATTGATTGGCATGTAAGAGAAATCAATAGAGCTAGGATTAGCTTTGGGCAAAGAAGAGGCGCAAGAGTGGAGGCAAATATTAAATGGGTGGCACCACCGGAAGGGTGGATTAAGATCAACACTGATGGTGCATCTAGAGGAGAAAATCAGACAGCTGGTTGTGGTGGACTGATTAGGGGATGTGATGGTAAGTGGATATGTGGGTTTGCTAAAAAATAGGAATGTGCTCAGCGATAAGAGCTGAATTATGGGCTGTACTTTTTGGCCTTGAGCTAGCGCTGTGCAAGCACTTTGACAATGTGATTGTGGAAAGTGACTCTTCTGCAGTGGTATATATGCTAAACAAGTTGCAGATAGCTAATGATGCAGGAATAAGGCTGCTAGCTGAGATTAATGAAGCAGTGAAGAAATTCTCCAGAATTATGTTTGTACATGTATATAGAGAAGGGAACAAATGTGCTGATGCACTTGCAAATGTTAGTATTGAGCAGGAGGAAATATCTGTTATTTTTGATTCTCCTCCTATAGGTATTGATTGCTTACTGTACAGTGACTATGTGGGGGTATCATACCCACGTGCTATTCTTGTTACTGAAATGAATATGGGCTAACATGCCCCGTAGCTTACCCAAAAAAAAAAAAACTTACAAAAATGCTTTTTTTTAGAAAAATACTATTTTTTGGAGTTTCCCTTTTAAATTTTATCCCCCCCCCCTCTCTATTCAAACATAAACCCTTGGAGGAAAAAAGAGGGAGAGAAATGAAAAATTGAGATTTTCTAATAGTAGCAGGCGTTTGGTTACATTTTTATGTGAGAAAATATTTTCTTTGACCTATCAATTTTAAGCTATATAATTGAAAATGTGTTCCCACCAAAATTGGTGGAAACCAATTTTCAAGTGGAAGGAAATGGCTTAAAGAAACAAAAGCTCATTGATGCAACCATGGATGTGATATAAAAATGTAAGCCGGGTGTATAGGTCCCATAGACATTCAAATAATTTTTTTTACTCCAAAAGTAAAATATGTCTTTTGGCTCATTTTATTCAATCTAAACAAAAATTTTCCTATCAACCTATTTTCTTTTTTAATGCAAACCAAATACTTTTATAGCAAAATATTTTACATTCATTGCCGTTCTTTTCCTCTCTATTCCATTCATTTCCCACCATTTTTTTAAAACCAAACGGGCTCATAGTGTTAAAGTTGAAATCCCACCTCAAATTTGAGGGTTTAGTTTAACTAGTGAGATTTAGGCCTTTTTAAAAATTTTAATTCAATTAATAAATATTAACAAATTAAAATATCAAATTAATATTGAAATAATTAAAATTAAACCAAGTCAAACTACTATCTCGAAAGTTGATAAAGGAAAGTTGATAAAGGGAATAATCAATAATTGTATAAATTTGCTCCAATACCCAACCAAAGGGCCTACTAATAGAAAAGATGGTTGTGGCTACTAGACGACGAAATGGGTTTTGAAATTTATTAACATATTATATTCCCGCATCATGTTTGATATGTAATTTATAAAGGATTAAAACAATTTCAAGTAAATACTAGCTAAATAAAAGAATATAATTATTAAAATAGTTACTCGCTTTCGTCTATAAGATAAATTTGAGAAGTTTTGACTTCAGTTTTAAATATAAAAAATATTTTGCATACTTATCAATATTTTCTTAATTTACTTACCGATACTCCCTTAACAATAATCAAGAAAAAGCGGGAATGAGACAATTAAGGAAAAGATGGTATGGTATTTTAGAATATACAGTTTATATTAACTAATTTAACTAACTTCTTTTATTTAACCAAATTAGAGAAATATATTTTATATTAAAGACTTGAGGGAGTATAACATTCGAGTATCATATTATATTATAAGACCAATTCTAGAAGGTTTTTGTGGTCCAAAATATAAGACCTATGCAAAAGTCAACAGCATTACATTCTTCTATTTTACATATACCCTTATTAATTGTAATGTAGAGAGATATTACCTCCGATCCTAAATATAAGATCCAGATAACATTGTTGGAGAGATTAAGGAAGTTAAATAAATTATTTTTAAGTGTTTATATAATTCTATTCATCGTTTTTCTCCAAACTAATTAGTCTTACTTATAAATTGATATATAAAGTAATTATACACAATATATACTATGATTAAGTAATATATTTAACTTCATTAACCTCTATAAAAAAGGTAGCTGGATCTTATATTTATGACTGGAGGGAGTATAAGACAAAAATTAAAAGTAATTAAGATATGTTGATTTTAATTGGAGGATAATATAGGAAAGTGATGATTATTTTTAATTATTTCAATGATACGAACTACTTTTCTTGGTCTTGTAAAGTAGTTTGAAGGCTCTTACAATATGTGGATTAGAGAGAGTACCTCAAATGAAAAAAATACTCCCTCTGTTCGTTTTTATATAACACTTAACCGAATAATGTAGATTAAAGCCGCGATTAAAGACAATAAATATGTAAAACTTGTAACATTTTGGACAAAAATACCCTTATTTATGATAACATAAGGAATAAAAGAGAAAGAATAAGGAAATTATTATAATGAAGAGAATTGTAGCAGAGAGAACACAAAAAATTAATCTTGTTGGAGTAATAAAGATGATTGTATAAGAGAGAGAATGTGTCGTTGAGAGTAGAGGTGAGCAAGTGGCCCGCAACCCGCCCAACCACCCGCACCCCGTAGGATTTTTTCCGGATTAAGCCCGCCCAGATTGGGCCCGTCATGGGTACAGGGCAACCCCGTACCCGTTTTCATGATATGGGCGGGGTCACGAGTTGACCCGTGCCTGCCCGTACCCGTTTAATGGGGGGTTTTTTTTTTTTTGGACTTTCCCCTCAGGTCAGGGGCTTGAGAGAGTGTGAGAAACATAGGTAATTAAAGAGGGGTAAAATAGGAAAGTAATAGACAAAAATTAAGATATATTTCTTATAAATAGGAATGAGATGTATGTAACGGTTGTTTCTTATAAAAAAGAGAGCAGATGGAGTAATATGCAGATTAAAAGGCCGAGCCTAAAAGTTGGTCTACAATATAATTATGTTTTTCATTAAAACCCAGCCCTTAATTTACACAAGCTCAAGTGCTTGCTTGGGAAACCCAGAAAAACACTTTTTTTTATATATTTTTTTGCAAATTGAAACAAAACCCCCTCTTATATATTTATCTTATAAATTATAAAAACATTCCTAAAATATTAAAACAAACAAACACTTTTTTTGTAAATAATAAAAACATTTTTAAGAAGCTAAAACAAGCACAAAACCAACAAGCTTAATGGGCTCCCGATGTTTTGCGGACTCTGCCGATAAACACCTCATGATAAAGGGTACGAGGGAGGAGGATAAGAGAAAAACTTAATTTATGTTTTCAAGCGAAAAGCATTCCCAAACCCTCCCTAGTCATCATATTATTAAGGGAAAATATGTAGAAATATAATTTAAATTACAAAAAAATTAAAATGTTTACTAAATTAGCAAAATGATAAATATGTGATCTAATATAAATCTAGGATTTTGAGGTGTGAGTGTTGACAACTTGAGCGTATAAATGACAACTTAAGAATAATAATTAATAATTTGGGTGTACATAGAGACAACTTGGATCTCCATACTCAAGTTAGCAACATACAAACTTCAAAATCTCATATTTCTACTAGATTACTTATTATTTTGATAATCTAGTCAACATTTTAGAGTTTTTGTGATTCAAATACTATTTTTCTATGATTTTTCCTACTATTAATAATCCTCCGCGCATATGCCATCACGTATTGGGAAGGGGAGTGACAAAATAAAGTATTTGGATTTGGATCCCTTTACCTTTGAATGTAGTACTTCATGGGGGAACTACATTCTTTTATGTAAGGGGTTAAGGGTCTATTTTTTTTTGTTTTGGGAGCTTTTACTGGGGGATAATTTTGTCCTAAATATTTTTTTATGGCAATTTTATCTCAAAAGAGTTAAAAATGAAGTAATTTTACCTTGATTATTATCCCAATTAATTTTAACTGTGAATTAATCAAATAATGATGAGTTGACAATCTACATGTCATGTAGGTCATTTTTGTTAAGGTGCAAATTTACTCCAAAAATTTTAAATTTAATTGTTTAAAAAAATAAAGTCGATGACATATGAACTTTTGAAGTAAATTTGCACCTTAATAAAAATGATATGTGAATTGTCAACTCAATATATTTGGTGACAAAATTGTTCCTTTTTTTTTGGGTTAAGGAGGCGTCCACAATTAACTATTAAGTGAATCGCCCAAAGACAATAAACTTTTAAAAATGGCCCCAAGACAACGCAGATTAAAAAAAGTTAACGCCGTTAGCAAAAAGTTAACGTCATTATCTAAGAAGCGTCCGTCAACAAACTATTATTCCAAGAAATGCCTCAAAGACAAAATTCTAAATTTTACTAAATTAAATAATTTTTTCTCAATTGTCATTATTCAAATCTACTTGTATAAATATCTATGGACAAAAATTACTCATTCTTCAATTTTGTTAAAATTATAATTTGCTAAAATAAACAAAAGTTTTGATTAAAAATATAATTATATGATTTAAATAAAACTCAAAGTGTTTTATAGTTTATTATATATGTTAAAAAATATATATATGATTTATTTTTATTTTAGAAGAAATTTATGTGAGTTAAAAAATTCATTTAATGTTAATAAAATTTAAAAAATCTAAAAAATTTGTTGACAAAATTGAAGAATGAGTAATTTTTGTCCATAGATATTTATACAAGTAGTTTTGAATAATGACAATTGAGAAAAAAAATTATTTAATTTAGTAAAATTTAGAATTTTGTCTTTGGCGCTCTTAGAATAATAGTTTGTTGTCTTAAAGGCTATTTCCTTAGATAACTGGACGTTAACTTTTTTGCTAACAAATAAGTTAACTTTTTTTAATTGTCTTTGGTACAGGCCGGCTCCTTTTTAAAAGTTTATTGTGTTGAGCGGCCCACTTAATAGTTAATTATGTTGACGCTCCCGAAATAATAGTTTATTGTGTTGGACGCTCCTTAACCCTTTTTTTTTTTTAAATACTTTTGAGGCAAAATTGTCTCTCAAAAAACTTTTGAGATAAAAGTACCACTTAACCATTTATGTAATAGAAAGATTTAGTTTTATGCACTGTGATATACTACGTACTATTTTTAATGGTTGTAATAAAACATTCCCCGAGAAAACTACATTAATGAAGAATCACAATTTAGAACATTTATAGAAAGTGAAAGATTATATAACGGGATTGGCCAAATTTCTGTAAACAAAAAATAATTACCATCTACTTATTCATTTTTTTTTATACAAGAGAATAGAACTCTACTAAAAGGAAACTAAAAAGGGGAAATTAATCCCAGAGTATCTTGTAAAAGCAAGGTCCCCAAGAAGTTAGGGCACACATCGAAAAATCTCGAAGAAGAAAAACTTGATTTTGCCAGCACATCCGCCACCTTATTCTGTTCTCTATATACATGTCGAATCTCCAGTATCCAATCTCTTTGCATAAAACCCTGTTTTCAAAGGAAACCAAACTGCTCCTATCTATCAATGGAGTGTCACAAAGAATATCCGTTAGCTCCTTAGAATAGCATTCTAGTATCACCTTTCGAAAACCCAAGTCCCAAGACAGATTAAGACCCTTAATTACGGCCCATTCCTCTGCTTCAAACACTGTACAAGATCCCAGAAAATGAGCAAACCCAGCAACTCGTTGACCCTTATGGTTTCGTATAACTCCTCCACACCGAGCATGACTTGCAGATCTTGACACATCTCCATCTACATTGATTTTAACCCAATCGAGAACAGAGGTTTCCACCGTATGGTGTTCGTCGACCCCAGTAACAACTCACAATCGTCATTATGTACCTGAGTAAAACTCTGCCAACAATTTAGCACAACCTCTGACAGAATATTTGGTTTAGAGAATTCCTCCTGAAACAATTCATTATTCCTCCAATTCCACAATTTCCAGATGGCAACTCCCCAAATCAACTGCCAATTGCCATTTCTCATGGAACCCAAATCTCATTTAAGATTCAACTTCCCCTAATCTTTTAAATTTACAGAGAAAAACATACTCATAAATCTCGGATTGATTAACACATTCCACATTCTTCGAGCGTAGTCACAGTCTCAGAGAATATGTAAGACGCTTTCTTCTTCAGTGCAACAATGCGGACATAATGGAGAAACCTGAGACCATTTACTTCTCCATTGGTGGGCAGACGATTATGAAAAGCCTCCTACATCAATACTCGTATCCTCTCGGCTTCTATCCATCTCCAAATGCATTTGAATAGAGTATCTTCCTCCTTCTCAGCCTCATGTTCCAACATCCTATATGCACTCTTCACACAGAAGACCCCATTCTTTGTCCCCTTCCACGAAAAAATATCCTCTCCAAAACTGGGTCTAGGTGGGAGAATGGCAGTTAACTTCTGAAGTACTTGTCTAAAAATAATGGTAGCTAGATAAGAGAAATCCCAACTCCCCTTGCATACCCAATCAGCTATCGTACTACTCGTTTCGCCTTCAGTTAGAGGTCGTAAACACACCTGCTTGAGTAATCCTTCCTACATCAACCAGTCATCATTAAAAAATTCAGTGAGACCATTCTTGATATTCCATTTGGAACCCCACTCAATTAAATCTTTCTGATTAATAATAAATTTCTAGAGTAAGGAATCATCCTTTTGGGCATATAGCAGGGTAGAATCATCCCTCAGCGTGTACTTCTTAAGATGAACGTCCCCTTATAAACTCATAGAGCCATTGATAAGTTGCCATGCTAATTTAGCCCCACACGCCATATTAAGAGAAGAAATTCTTTTAAAATGAAGTCCACCTTGAGATTTTAGGAGTAACAACTAGTTCCACCCTAAAGGACGAAAGCCATGTGAAGCTTCACTGTGACCCTAGATGAAATTTCTCTATAACCGTTCAATTTCATCTCATACTGATATTGACAATTTAGCGACTTGCATTGGATAAATAGGAACGGCTGAAAGGACAGATTTTGCCAAGTTTATGTGTCCCGCCGTGGAGAGACAATTCTCCTTCCAAGATGACAGTTTGGTTCTAACTCTATCTACAATATATTGAAAGGTCTCCTTTAGTTTACTTTTTCTTGATAGAGGGAAGCCTAAATACTTCCCAATTTTAGTAGTAATCCTCATACATGTAGTTGTTGAATCCTTTGTTTTTGAATTATTAGGACCTGAGGATATAAAAAAATTGAAGATTTTTCTATACTAACCTTTTCTCCCAACATGTCACAGAATCTGTTCAAACATTCCATCATACAATGTGCTTGAGTCTCTATCACCTCCCAAAAAAAAAAGATCATCAGCAAACATAAGATGCGGAACCGCAAGGCCAACACGGGAAACCAATATTGGCTTCCAATTACCAACATCTACCTCATCGCAGATTAAATGTGATAGCTTATCCATGTATAAGACAAACAATAAAGGAGAAATAGGGTCTCCCTACCTGAGACCCCTATTAGTCGAGAAGAACTCTAGTTTGAACCCATTCCTCATGATATTAAAAGATATAGAGGACACTAAATTCATAATTAGTGCAATGAAATTTGCCTCCATACCTACCTCCAAAAGTACATGCCTGAGGAAATCCTACCGAAGCTGATCATAAGCTTTCTTAAGGTCAATCGTCAAAGCCATCAAGCCTCTTCGGCCTCTAGTTCTCTTCATTGTGTGAATAATCTCTTGACTAACAATGATATTGTCTTGGATTTTCCGCCCTTAATAAAACTAGACTAGAAGGGTGAAATAATCGAATCCATCAGTAGACGCAACCTATTTGTAATTACCTTTGTGATACATTTGTAATGGACTAAGCATAGAGAAATGGGACGAAAATGTGCAACTCTCTCTAGGCTATCCCTTTTTGGAATTAGGGAAACCAGAGTTCGGTTATGCTCAGACAAGTCTTGTTTGCCCTCGAACACTGACTTCACAAATTGACACAAGGATCCTCCTACAATACTCCATTGTGACTGGTAGAAAATAGGCGGAAGTCCATCGATTCCAGGTGCTTTATACGGACCCATAGCAAACAAAGCCTTCTTGATTTCTTCAGTCAAAGCCTCAAAGGTACCTTGCCCAAAGGATACAATAAATCCTTTTCAAGAAAGGGAAACTTCATTCTAGTAGGAATCCAATGAGAATTTATCCCCTCAGCATAAAAGAGTTTTCTGAAATGGTTCAAAACCATTGACTTCACCATTGTCTCATCCTCAATCCACCTTCCCCTTGCATCTTTTAACATTGCGATCTTATTCATTCTCTGTCTCATAAATGCCTTAGATGATAAAAACGTGTGTTCCTATCGCCCTTGGTAATTCAATCAGTCCTTGCTTTCTGAAACCATTTCTCTTCCTCCATCTTCAAAAGGTCATCGACTTTCAATTGAAAATCTCTTTCCAACCGATGAAGGAACCTCGACGTAGGGTATCGGGTGACTTTTGCAACCCTCCAATCTTGCAAGTAAAATTCTTGTTCCTTTTCAACTAGACCGAATTGCAATCTATTCCAATCTTTGAGGGCTTCTTGAACTTCAAATAAATAAATGTCCATGTTAGTGTTTTCCTTCTAGCAACTCCTAAGAAAATCCTCAAACTTGTCATGAAAAAGCCACATCACTCAAACTTAAATGGCCTCTCTTGACCACATAGCGAAGACTCACAAAACCTTAGAGATAAAGGGTTGTGATCCGAGAATGAGGTCATGGGAAGCACCTATACACAATAGTTTCCTAGATTGTCAAGAAACAAAGTGTTCCCCAACGCCTTATCCAAACGTTTGAAAACAAACGCTCGAAAAGCCGGGACCTTTCCAAGTGAATTGTGGTCCCTGAAACCCCAAATCTGAGAGGCCACAAGCTTGAATTCAATCATAAAACGAACTAATTCTATTGTGATTGCAACGAACTCCCCCAATCCTTTCTGATAGAGATAAGATATCATTAAAGTCTCTAAGAACTACCCGGGTTTAGTTATTGATGATGCCAAGTTCTCAAGTTTGCACCAAAAAATTGAACGGAGTGTGGTAATACATGAATTGAAGTCAAGACAAAAAGGGGGGTTTACAAGGAAATTCACATTCAACGTGAATATATTGACGATTGTCCTCTAAAACCGTGACCTTCACATAATAACTTCTCCATAATACCGCTAGACCTCCGAACCTCCCTTCACTAGGAACTATCTTTAATGAGATAAAGCCCCACAACTATAACGGTCAAAAAGGGATATTCGTTAAATATTTAGTTTCAGAGAGGAGAATCATAGTAGGGCTTAGGCCCATTACACACAGCCTTTAAGTTTATGAGGAGCGCTTTACCACCCATTGCTCTTATATTCCAACAAAGTATATTATCCATAGAAATCAAAACCAAATGGGCCAAGTTCCTTTAGGCCCCATAAGGGAACCGCGTCTTTGGGACCAATGAATTGTCCCCTAACTCTCCACTATCCTTATCCTCAACTATTAGAGTCGGATTAGGAGATGTCATCCCCATAACCCCAAGGTCCATTTTATCTCCCCTTGTCTCTCCAAGGTCCAAGGTTGTACTATCCAATTGCATTCCATTAACCCATATACTTCCTTCGGTCCATTTAGAAACAAGCTCCTGAGTAAACTTAAGAACTCGTTCCTCCCCGTGTTCATCCCCACCATCCGCAACCATGTGATTGACCCGACGCGTGAGAACTATTTATTCACCACTTTTCCTTTCTCGCATTCTTTTCTCTGATCGTTTTCTCAACTCATTCAATTGCCTTTCAATAATCTCGTGTGGCATCTCATGTCCTGGGCACCCTTCTAATACCTGAAATATTGTCTCTTTCTTTGACTTTTTTGCATCCATACAGAGGTACTTTACAGAGGGTGTCGAGGCTCCCTTTTTCTAACCAACTCATCCTGCATTACCTTGGTAGTGGACTCATCAAGCAGTCTGTCATCCGTGACTGCAAGCACCTCAAAACGTGAACTTTGTATATCCTGATTATGTGGTCCTTTCTTACTTTCTTTTCCTTTTCTCAGATGTCGGTGCCGTTGCAACGTTTGCCATTGATCCCAGTAAGAGTAAGGATCATTTTCTCAATACGCCTATCCTCTATATCAACTTGAGCCTTCAAACCTTCCGTTTGCCTTTCCACTGTATTTGGAGGAGATATTTTCCGAGAGGGACACAATTCTCCAACATGGCAATACACTCCATAGTTGCTACAGAGTAAATGGAGTCCTTCATACTCTAGAAAAAATCCTCCCCGTCCAGCCGGAATGTAACATCCCAAGCACTCGCTTGTGGATATTGTCCGCTTTGGCACACAAGGCCTCACGGTTTTGTTTTCGATCGGGCCTCGTTAGGCCCATCAAAACGCGTCTGTGAGGCCTTGTGTGCCAAAGCGGACAATATCCACAAGTGAACACCTGAGATGTTACAATTGGTATCAGAGCGAGGGCTCGGGTCATTGTGCCAGCGAGGATGCTGGGCCCCAAGCGGGGTGGAGTGTGAAGTCCCACATTGATTGGGAAGGCGAACGAAGCATGCCTTATAAGGGTGTGGAGACATTTCCCTTGTGGATGCGTTTTGATGGGCCTAACGAGGCCCAGTCGAAAACAAAACCGTGAGGCATTGTGTGCCAAAGTGGACAATATCCACAAGCGAGCGCCTGGGATGTTACAATTGGTATTAGAGCCTGGGCTCGGGTTGTTGTGCCAGCAAGGATGCTGGGCCTCAAGGGGGGGTGGATTGTGAAGTCCCACATCGACTGGAAAGGCGAACGAAGCATCCCTTATAAGGGTGTTGAGACCTTTCCCTTATGGACGCGTTTTGATGGGCTAGGCCCAATTGAAAACAAAACTGTGAGGCCTTGTGTGCCAAAGAGGAAAATATCCACAAGCGAGCGCCTGGGATGTTACAATTGGTATCAGAGCCAGGGCTCGAGTCGTTGTGCCAGCGAGGACGCTGGGCCCCAAGCGGGGTGGAGTATGAAGTCCCACATCGACTGGGAAGGTGAATGAAGCATGCCTTATAAGGGTGTGGAGACCTTTCCCTTGTGGACGCGTTTTGATGGGCCTAACGAGGCCCAGTTGAAAAAAAAAACCGTGAGGCCTTGTGTGCCAAAGCGAACAATATCCACAAGCGAGCGCCTGGGATGTTACACGAAACCTGACATAAGTTGCTTCCCAAGATCGACCAGCGCACATATATGGGCATAATGCCCCCGCAACTAGCATGAGATATTCATATCCACCCTAATGGTTTCTCCAATCCGATTTCCTATAATTGTCAGTGCCTCTCGGTCATAGTATTCCAAAAACACATTGGGCATTCTAACCGATCGAACCATATTTTTATATGTTATTTCATGATTAAATTGGGATTTTTAATGTATTTTCTTGGATATTGTTGCATGATTAAGCATTAATTTGATGTAGGGACATTTGTATTGAATTAAGTGAAATTAGGGGTAAAATGGTCCTACTTTATTAATTATTCACGTAAATGATTTCCTGGCTTTTGATGCTACATTATGTTTAATCTTGCATTACAGGTGTTTTGGAAGAAAATTGAAGAATGTGGAAAAATGTCAATTGGGTCAAAAATAATATTTTTGAGGAATGGAGAAAAATACAAGAAAGCCCCAACAATTTCTGGAAATTGGAAATTAAGGAGGAAAAGGAGTCAGAAATCAATTATAGAAAACTACCCATAATTTTCATGAATTCCATTATGACCCAGAAACATTTTAAACAATTTCAGTTTAGTCCCTCCTAAAAGCTTTCAAACTTTGCACTTAGGTCCCTGGTCAAAACTCCGCGTTTTGACCAGGGAAACCTTCAAACCTAGCGAGAGATGCCGAGTGAGCTGAGGGAATATTAAAGCAGCGCCGCGAACACACATACGAGGATCCATCCTTCCTTCGATCTCCATCCTTGACCTTCGCCCTTCAACTCCCTTACGGCGACGTCCTCTTCCACCACACGCCGCGCCGAGCAACCTCCCTCCACCACTTCCGGCGACCTCGTCGATTCCCCTCTACTTCCGCTCTTCACCGTGAGCCGAGGGAACGAGAGAGCACCTGTGCGACGAGACCTCTGGACCACCTTCGACCTTCAACCATTCATCTTCCTTCCTCTCTCTCTTCGACCTTCGCCAACACCCGAGAAGACGAGACATTCACCGTCGGTCATTTTTAGTCGCCATCACGGCGTCTTCACACCCTTCATCGTCTTTGACTTCGGACCTTCATATTTCGACCATCACCTTCGTTCCGACCTCTCCTTCACCTCTATCAGCCTCAGCCATCACAGACCAACCACCGCCTTCAGTCTCTCTCACTCACACCATCCTCACACCTTTATCCTTCCTTTATTCATTATTTCATTGTTGCTCCCCCTGTTTCTATGCTGATTTCACCCATAATATTATGCATTTATCATTAATTTGATATTTTGTGTGGTGGTGTTCTTAATATGGCTGGGACTTTGAAAGTATTTGGAGGAGCTAATTAATTTGATGGTTGGCAGTGGCTGATTCTTTGCTTCTTGGTGATGAGGATTAATTCTTGAGCTCAATGGACTGGACTATATAGGGGAGTTTTTCTATCATTTCATTAGTCTAGATTTATATATTTAGGTTGCCTAGTTTTAGGAATTATTGTGTATAAATTCTAGAACTGAGATTAATGTTTATTGTCTCTGTTGGTTTGATAATTGTAATTGAGATTGGATTTTGCAATGTGAAGATTATATTTGTTTTAATTTCTTGTGGTTGGAATAAGATTATATTAATTAGCGTGTTATTGTCTAGTTAATGTGTTTGATTTGTACCCTTTAAGGGACTGTTATGTACTCAATTTCAAGAAGACTCATGTTGCATTATTCCAATTTTAATTGCACATCAAGTGGTTTTTAACAATTTCTCAAGAGGTAGTATGGTTAGCTATGTTTGTAGGAGCTACTATTAATTGAGAATATTAGACTCAAGTGTTATCTTGAGGTTGATCTTAAGACTTGATGAATTTTAACTCCCATAATCTTTTATGAGCAAGGATAGTCATTTCTTCATTACCAAGAACATTCATCATTAATATTTTCACTTCAATACCATTCCATTCACTCATGCACTATTTTATAAAGAAAATACCAAAAATAATAGTTTAGCATTTAATTTAATTGCATTCTTATTTTAGTTTATCAATTGAAAAATCCAAAACCAATTTTCCCCTTGTTTTAATTGCATTTGCATGTCATTTAGATTAGTTAGAATTCAATAAAACGCTATCGAGAGAGAGAAACGATCCTGGTTTTCTTTTATCGCAATCCTTGGTTAATTTTTGATTGTGACCAAGACCCAAAGACAAAATAGCCCTCATCACTAACCCAGACTGCAACCTTATCAATCTTAGCTCTTGCCGGATTGAAATTTGGTTCCCATGGTCTCACTGTAAGATAATGATCATAAATCATCCAAGGGCCCCCTGTCAATGCATTCGTATAATCTACTTTGTTAGTTAACTTGACAACATAAAGCCCAAACTCGATATTAATAAGGTTCACCACACCACTCCTCTCTTAGCCCATAAAGGTTGCCGCCGTGATTATAGAGCTTTGTAGTCAATACTTTTGTCCAACAATTTAACTATCAACGCCTTCCTCCAAGCTTTGTAAAGTTTTTTCTTGAGTTTATCAAAGAAAGAGAACGTTAGGAAATTCCTTGTCAAATCCTCATCTATTGTACACAGTGGTTCATTGTCCACTGCCTGTTGCTCATCCTCAAATAAGTTGTCCTCTGACATAACCTTCGTCTCTCTAGAATTCTCCTCATCGGAACTATCATTGTCAATTTGTCACCATCTTTTCCTTTCAGCATTCCAGCATAAGTCAGGCTACCCTTTACTTGCTCTGTTCCTTGAGTGCCAGCTTTGGCCATTCCTCCATAGCATCCCTATTCACCAATGCTATACCACTATTATTAATCTTCTTTGAGCTATGCATAAGAAGATCATCTTCTTCCCTAGATAGAGGAAGTAGCAGTCGATTAGGTCCCTTAGAAGAAGAAGCCATTTCAATGGTCTTTTAAGTTTTAATGTTGGATCCGAAGCGATAGTGTGTTATCTGAAAGAACTCCTTTATTCCCATCTACTTATTAAAAAAATAGGGAAAATTATAGCCAAGTCCCAAGGACCATAAAAAATAACAAAAAAGTCCCAATAAAAATTCACATATTTGATTTTATTTGTATGGAAACAAAATCCAGTTTTTAAATTTTATTGTAAATATAACATTCCTGTTGTAAATATAGTTTTTTCATTGTAAATAGCCCATTTAAAATTTTGTTGTGAATATGGCATTTCCTATTATAAATCTAACATTTTTTTCATTTGTAAATAACCTCTATATCTTAGGAACTGAGTTTGAAACAAAATTCTGGTGTTTAAATGTTGTTGTAAATATAGTATTTTCTGTTGTAAATATAACTTTTTCTGTTGTAAATGGTCAAATTTTTAAATTTTGTTGTAAATATATCACTTCTTGTTGTTAATACAAATAATATTAAAAAAATTCCTAGAGACTTCTATGTAATTTGGTGATTTCAAGGGACATAATTGTATTTATTTCTCATACTTGAGACCTGTACGTAATTTTCACACAAAAAAAATATCTTCCATACGTGTTAAGTTACGCTATCTCCTGTGGTCCAATTGCCCAAACAAACTATAGTCTTTCAATATTTTAAGATAGAAAATTTTATTTTATTTTTCTTTATAAAAACCATATGAGACTTGAAAAAAATGCTACATCTAGTTCTCTTAAAAAATGTAAGCAATGGCCAAGGTAACATTCAAATTGTGCTTACAACATTTAATAAAGTTAAAAAAAAAAATTCTTTAGTTAAAACTCAACTTTGGAAAATTTGGAAAACACCATAACAACTTTGACGTACTTGATTTTGATTGTTCCTTTTTTATATATTACTCTTTTCGATCCTAATTATAAGAATACTTTTTTAAGACGATTTGTCTACAAAATTATTCATATAATTAGGACCAGAAAATATATTATAATCGAAATTACTATTGTTATTGTGACTTTCTTCTTAGCCTCTCAGCAAAATATGAAAAATACCATCACAATTTTCATTCTATTTTGCCCCTTATTTCTTCATGCAAGACCACAGAACGAACCCCGAACTATTTAATATTTTATTGAAAATAAAATACTGAGTAAAACTATTCTTTCTTTTCCATTTAGAAACATTATAAATATATTCATTAAAAAAAAACATCATAAATATCTAATTTTTATAAACAAATATAAAGGGAAACATGTTCTCTTTTTTTCCTAGCTAGATCCTAGGTTTTTATTAAACTAATCTATAACTACAGTTATTACTTAATCTATTTCCCTGATATATTGTTAAGAGTAATTTTTTTTTTTTTTTAACAAAAATATTTGATAAAATGGTGTATCGTGGTTATTGCCGAATCCATCGGACGACCAATATCCATGTCTCCATTGCCTTACGATGCAACTGTTCGCATCTGATCACTCTGCTATTCCACATGCGCTTACTTACGCAAAAGCATCAAGCGCCAAAATTTCGCGGTGCCTTTCAAAATTTTGAAATTTTCGCAGAAACGGAAAACTTCAAAACGCAATGTTTGAATTCTTTGATCTTTCCCTCTATCTCTCAGATCTGACTGAAGAGCCCAGACAAGCACAGGGTAAATTCAAATTTTCGAAGACTTTTTGGAAATTTGAGATTGAGACGCTTTAGCCTCAAACTTCATTTCTGTTTCGCCTCCAACCTTTTATTCTTCTCTCTCCTCTCCCTCTCACTCTCTCCGTGAAAGAAAGAGTTGAATGCTCGAGCTGATTTCTGATTTTGTTTTGGGTTGCTTTGGGAAACATAGCTATCCAAATTTGAATGTCTTGGATCCAACTGGTTGTTTCTGCAATTAGGTTCATTTTGGCTTGGGTCGGAATATTTTGTTCTAAAGATTCGGGTTAACTTGTTAATTCTCGTGTTCAGTTGAGCTATTATGGTGAGAGAGCAGAGGGTAGAATCCTTCTACACCAGACTACGCGAGTCGGCAATTGCTTCGTCTTCATCGCCCTTACTCATATTCCCGTCAACCTCTGATGTGGACTCGCTCTGCACTTTGAAAATCATCTTCCATGTTCTCGAATCTGATTCGGTCCGATATGCATGTTATCCCGTGTCCTCGTTCCAGGAGATTCACAAATATGCTGGACCCAGTTTAAATTCATCTGACGAGCCTGTTTCGATCCTGTTGATAAATTGGGGGTGCCACAGGGACTTGAGGAAGATTTTGAATCTGGGTCCTTCTGCACGTATTTTCGTGATTGATAGTCACCGTCCAATTCATCTTCACAATTTGAGCGATGATAATGATCGGGTGGTCGTGCTATATACACGAGATGATGAGCAGCAGGCTGATTTGGCCTATGATTTTGATGTGTCGGCTTTGGCTAATGCTACTGACTTAAATAGTGACGGTGAGGAGGGTGAAGAGGAATCTGATAGTGATGACGACAATGACAGTGAAAGTGAAGACGAGGGACATAGGGAAGGATCCAGGAAGCGAAGGCGAGTTTCTCAGGATAATGAACAAGATCCAGTTCAGCTTTTTCGGAAGCTGAAAAAGGAATATTATCATATGGGTACATTTCATGGGAAGCCATCTGGGTGTTTGACGTATGAATTATGCCATTTTCTGCGGAAGAACACAAACGAACTGCTGTGGCTCGCTTGTGTATCTTTAACGGATCAGTTTATTCATGAGAGGCTAAGTGACGAACGGTACAAAGATGGGGTTATGGAGCTAGAGCAGCACATCAACAGTTCGGGGAATTTGGATGCTGTAACTTGTGTAACACTAAAAGATGGGACAAAGATCCGGGCGCCTAATTCAACTAGAATCACATACGAAGAGGAACCAAGGCTTATGTTGCTGAAAGAGTGGAATCTGTTTGATTCAATGTTGTGTTCTTCGTACATTGCGACCAAGTTGAAGACATGGAGCGACAATGGGATGAAAAAGCTGAATCTTCTTCTAGCCCGGATGGGTTTTGCTCTTGCTGATTGCCGACAGAAGTTTCAATACATGAACATAGAAGTCAAACGCAAAATGAAAGATGAATTTGAGCGATTTCTACCTGAGTATGGGCTGACTGATTTCTATTATCGGAGTTTCTTAAGAATACATGGTTATAATTCAAGGGTGTCTGCGGCAGATGTGGTATACGGCGTTACTGCCCTGCTTGAATCATTTGTGAAATCAGATGGTTCTTGTGCTTCCAAGCAATTTGGTGTAGCTTATGATGCACTGTCCTTGAACAATCTTGATAAGCTAAAATCTGGAATGCAGCATGCAATTAAGATTCAAAGGGCCATTCTAAGACAAGGAAGCACAGCGATAACCAGGAGTGGCTCTATAAGAAGTGGGAGGAAATTCAGATGGGTAAAACTTGAAGATTCTGCTGACACAAAGTTACTGGGTTACCCCCAAGCTTTGACAAAGTTCTGTTATTTTGTTATGGATGCTTTGCGAGAGAAAGGAGCAAGAATGAAGCCTCTACTTTGTGCTTGCCTATCTCAAGAACCCAATAAAATGTTGATTGTAGGTGTTTGTGGGAAGCCCCGTCTTGGTGCAGGTAAAGGAAATGCATTTGGAATTGCATTTAGAATTGCTGCAGAGGAGATTGGAGCAGACTTCTTTCATGAATTGTTTGAATCTTCATGGATTGTTTTAAATGCATCAGCAGTCAATTCTTTCATGGTTCGGTTGACTGAGAGGCTATGATGTAGCAGTTCAACGTAACATCCTTTAAAGAAGTATGTTCTCTTAGTGCATTTCCATGCCTGAGATTATTAATAAAATGTAACATGAAACAACTGATAATGCAAGAAAATATGACTGTTGTATTATGATTTATAGACTGTTGAATTATGATTTGTAACATCTCCATTTAATCTTTCCAAATGTGTATTCTGTAATTCTATGTTCCTTCATTTAACACTCTTATGAAGCTACTGTTTTAATTTCAATGATGAGGCTCATAGATAACGAGCCAAATATTCGATTGAAATTTAAATCAGTAAAATATTTGCAGATATTAATATAGATACAGATGCGCTTCGGGATGGATTCAAGCATATGTAAAGATATGAGTCAGTATATCTTATGGATGTATCAAAACAAATGATAATTGTCTAAAGGAGAGCGGATAAACATTTTTTTTAAAGATTTTTTTCTTTATGAAGGTTTAAGGACTTCTGATCCTGTAACAACTGTTTGTGAACTATATGGTGGGAGACCCATGTTTTGTTCAGTCTTCCCTTTGACCTTAAATATTAAGTTCTTTTGAGTTGTTCCTGTACATCATAACAGCATTAGAAGTCAGGGTATTTATTTCAGTGCTGTAGACAGATGGCGTGCTCACTATCCTTTCTACCATCTAAGTTTACACGCACATCAATAAGTATGTTGTGCATATTTATAGGTAGCAAATTAGCACACTTCAAAAGGGTTGTTTACTATTTGTTCCTTTCTTGAGGAGATGATCTGTGTAAAATTTTAAGAGTATTAGAAATGAATTTTAAGCATGCTCTATTTAATACTCTAGTTATCTATAGATTACTCTATGTAGTAGTACATGGTCGATGGAGTGATGCTTCTATTACTTTATCTGTGGATGATACAAATATTTGTGAAATTGGTACTGGATGAAATTGAGATGTTGGTTGTTAATTGCTTCTCACGTGTTATTAACCACTTCAACACTCCTTGTTGCCATAACCGTGATGTTTTTCTTCTTAATTAATGCCCCTCCTTGTCTTCTGTTTGACATTGTAATTGTAGTATGTAAATCAATTTTTACGCGATTGAGTTTACTACCATGTTTCATCCGATATTTTCAGGACCATCACTGAATTGTGGAATGAAAATTTTGAATGACAAATGAAATGGATGCGGCTTTGGTCGTATGCAGTTCCTATCCGCTGCCGTCCTCTTGCACAAAATAACACTGTTTTTGGCACAAAATTGAGGTGGTTCTGTTTTTTTAAAAAAAACTCTAGGCACTGGTATTTAAAAGATACTTTAGAATACTAACTGGTACTTAAAAATACTTCATGATCTTGAAAGATTATTTTAGGATCTTGAAAAAAATATTTCAGTCAGATAATAATAAAAAAAGATACTTTAGGATCTTGAAAAAATATTGACATAATTTTGAAAAATTATTTTATGATTTTGAAAAAATATTTCAGATTATCGACTAATAATAAAAATATACTTAAGGATATTTTTTAAGAATATGAAGTATTTTTTTAATACTGTATTTTGAATCATCTTTTTAATTCCAATTACTATTCTGAAATATTTTTTCAAGATCTTACAATAATTTTTCAAGATTAAGAAGTATTTTTTCAATATCAGTCAATATCCTGAAATATCTTTTAAGTAGCAATTAGTGCCTAATATATATATTTTTGAAAAAAAGAGGGAACCCCTCAATTTTGAGCCAAAAACGTTGCCATTTTGTGCAGCAGCAGATGGGAACTGCATAGGAGCAAAGCCGCATCCAATGAAATGCACATTCTGGTTTCTGGATTGTCAGTAACTGTCATCTCCAATGAGTTAAGATTCCTTGGAAGGGAACCATAGTGAAAGAGTTCTCGTTTGGATACACATTCTGTTGTTATAGTATTTTCTAGGTGAGTGATTGGTACATATTGCTGGCATTGCCCAGAGGTGAGAGTAGTCAACTTGAGAAAAATCAACTTGACTGAAGTTCTGAAATGCGCCAAGAAAAGGGTAAGAAATTTAGATATTCTTTGAAATCGTTTGATGTGATGAATGATTGAGATAAATGGAACGCAGAATGCTAGAAGATTGAGATATCGAAGGGAAAATGAAGGTCTGTAGGCATGTTGAGTCATCAGAATTCACAACAATCTTGGGGAGAGACTACACTATTCAATGGGAGGATTGTTTTCTCGCATTGTTTCCTTCACTGCTGTAATCAGAAGGTTCTGTTTTTCTGTTGCTGCTACATTAAATAAAACCACTCACTTCTTGCTGGAGTAAGCCTTAAATTAAGGGTTGTTTGAAATAGCGTTTGAAAATCACGTTCATGCATGCTTTAAATTAACGGCTTATTTGAATTAAGGACCTGTTTTTGTTGATGCCCATGTATATAAATGCTTCATCAATCTGATAAATGAGGCATTCTTCCGGGCATGACTAGAACTAATCCTACAAAATTGTTATATATGAAGGTTATTTAAAAACACCCACTTTGACATAAATTTAAATGAAAACCTGCCACAGTCCTACATTCAAGTCCCAAGCATAATCATACCAATTCATCAGTAAAGAATTACATAACCCGCATGTTATTAAAATATCTTAACTAGATACAGATGAAAACAAATTCAAAACAAGGCAGTTACACAACAGAGGGTAAAAAGTTAAAAACTTGAAAGAAAGAAAAGAACATTGATCTTGGGCTCAAAGTAACTTCACTGACCAAATGAAAAAGAAAAGGCATGTAAAAAAAGCAAGCATGAAGAAGTATATAAATATGATCAAATACACTATGTTTAGCTTCTCTCCAGGTGATTCAATCCTATCTTGACCAGGTGCCACTCAGAAGTACTAGAATTTACCGTAGAACTTATGAAAAGTTGCTCACAAAGCTCCGCAAGGTACTAGTACTTTCTTTGCATGCACCCGGAGATTACAGAAGGCACCTGAAGAGAAACTGAACTCTCTTTTAATGGTGATTTCCGCAGTGATAGCCTTGGATATTTACAAGTCCTACACAGTACACACACCTCATATGATCATTCACGACAACATTGTCAGATTCTCTCTCTGTTTAGAATCTCATCCACACACACTTTGCCAAGAGATCATTTTTTGCACCATCCAAAGCAGCAACTCTGTGGAAGCCAAGAGGGGCACATAAAAAAGAGAAGTTTCAGCTGGGTGAAAAATAAAAACCACTTACAGATGTTCAGAATACAGGAATAGTTGGCGATCTCATACCTGGGCTTTGTCATCATCAACTTTGTTCTGGACGTATGGTCTGTTTGGTGGGGTGCCCGGCACATTTCCAGCCCCACCTTGCCTCTCCTCTCGCACCTTGTTGAAAATGTGTGTATATCCATCAGCTGAAGCGGGATTACTCTCATCCCAATCGCCAAACTTGGGAACGGCAGCACTTCTATCCGGCTGTCTCATCAAATGAGAAAATCGTGATTAGTTTCAAGGACAGAGTTGAAAGTGAAGAAAAGTACCCTAAAGACAGAGAAGTCAAAATTTTTAGAAATTTTCCACTGATCAATCATATTTGATGCAATACAGATTAGGATTTTGAGTATACTACCATTTTCATAATAAAGAGATGTTTGATTCATTAGGGTTCTTGAAAGGTAATAACCTTTCAGTCCAACCCTTTCATGTAACATCAATTCAATTACGCAATAACATCTAATCAGCTCATGTCACAGTGTTGTTCATGCATTATACGAAGAGAACTTTTTGACAAGTATCTGTATGTTCTGCCAGCATAGTTATAAATCTAAACCAAATAGTTCAATGTTTTTTTTGGTACGCATCCAGGTGTGTTGCCAACCATCACATAGCCAACTTTGCTGACGCAGGGTTAACAGATCTCACAGCATGAACGAATTGTAAGAGTTTTATTTAAGGACTAAACTAATGGAACATGCATCTTCCAAAGACCAAAATGATAGTTTATTCTAAGAATTGTTTCTTTTTCCCAAAAAATAAATTATATATATATATTCATGCAAGGCATATAATAAACAGTAGAAGAACAAATAGAAAACTAACAGTTTCGTCGCCCCGGTTAACCGGTCTTAGTTTGGATCTTCCTGGGGTACCATGGCTGTTTTCATAGGAGTTCTTTCCTTCCCAAGAGGGACTATCTCTGCTTGGGGTCCTTGCTTGTCGATGAAGGGGTGAGCGTTCAAAGCTGTATTCAGATCCAGCACTTTGTCTTGTTGGTTTTTTACGGGTATCAGCAGATCCTCCTCCATGACCTCCAGGACGAGCTGGAGAGCCAAAGGAATTATTAGGATTACCATCTGTGCTCCTCTGTAACTCAAGTGATGATTTGGATGATTGCTTTCCAGCTGGATCCTTCAAATCAGCTCTTGGTTTTGGAGGATGTTGGTCAGCAGAAGATGGATTATGAAGGACCAAATCAGGATTTTCCTCAGGATCATTTGGATTTATCATCTTCGTGCCAGTTCGATCTTGCCGGGCCTTGTCAAAGAAAGCTGTATAAGCAACACTGTCATTTTCCCAATTGCCAAATTTTGGCACATGAGAACGTTGCTGTCAATGAACAAATTGAAAAGAGCCTGTTAGGTATTGATCAATATAAGTTTCAAGTGCTAAAGCATGTCCTTGTACATATCTAGCACATTATCATCAGTAATGAAAACCAAGGAGACAGATAAAAAGAAAGGAAAAAAGATAATTCCTCTTCATGCTTTCTTAGCAATGAGGATCATATTAGGAACTTCAAGAATAGTAAATCAGGCTTCAAAATTCAAAATGCTACTATGTTACTCCCAAAGAGAAATGGTGTTGCTGGTGACATCCAGATTTTATAACAAGAACATTTTATGTAAAAACCAGTCACAATTTAATCAAATAATGAAGAGCAGCAAATTTTTAAACTCTATCTACAACAAACTTGGTGCTGTTCTATTAGTTCATGGCAATCCTAGAAAATAAGGACCCATGTATCAGTTAAGACACCAAATCAGAAAAAGTGCTACAAATTATATTTGATAAAGTATGTTATATAAGTCATAAATAAATAGTTAGGGCAAATAATTGGGAATCATTGGCACAATATTAATACTATGAGGCCGGGTTATTTAGGAAAGGGTAGTTAGGTTGTTATATTTTGTTAGTTAGTTACCTTCGCATACTGTTATGTCTATTGCTTAAGTCTAAGGCTATAGCCTATATAAAGGAGGAGCCTAGACTAATGTACTCATGTAGAACAGATTGTGTATGAATGAATGAGAGAACGACAGTTCTGTCTCCCTCTCACTCTCTTGTTTCTCTTCCCAATCCCCCTGAATTCTATTCTTCCTCCAAATCCTTGATTATTGTTGAAGAAGCATCAATAGGGGTAAAGTAGGAAAAAAATGATAAACATGAAAAATATGGTTTATATTTAGGATCAATATCTACTCTCCAAATAGGTCTAGTATTAAGGACCGGAGGGAGTAATACTTTGCATTATGGTTTTGATAGAGTACACTAATAAAAATATAAGCAATTCATCCAGTAGACATCAAAGAATTAACTATATGGAAATATAATAGTACGATTGCCAAATGTAGGCAATAAAAAAATAAGTACAACAAACTTCAACAATAGCCATATCAGTCAAAATATGATCTCATGTTAGTTTTTACAAAAGAAACAGTTTAGGAACATAAATCAAAACCGTTCATGGGCTTTCTAAGATTTTGTGATGACATGATGCTATTAGAGCCTTCGTAGCTGTTCAAGGAAGCATTTGGCTGGTCTTGGAAAGTCTCTAGCCTCTCTAATGTTATGGGAGTTTATTTTTATCATCATTTATTTTTGTCTTTTCTGCATTTTATTTTCCCTTGTAAACACTAAAAATATGTTTATTCTCAGTGCCTTTATCTGTAAAGAATACAAGGGTTTTCTAGTGTTTCATCACTTTCCTTCTTTCAATTAAACTAAATTTCACTACAGAAAATGACAGATTAGTGCTTTGTCCAAGCTTCTAGACTTGTTTTGCCAACCATTTTCTCAATATAAAACAATATACCAAGGGAAGAGGAGGACAGATATGATGGTTATTAAAGCCAAGCAGACTACTTTTTACAAAGACATCAAAATTTTAGCATCCACCTGAGCAAACAAACGGCAGACATATCACATCAACAAAATTTCCCCTCAACTATCTCAGCCATTGAACTGAATCCCCAATGAGTTTTCTAACATTACTGAGTTGACAAATCAAAGATTATATCAGTATACACACACAAATGCCTGTATAAATCACGCTTGAAGAGGTGACACTTCACTTGGCCCCCACTCTCATAGGTTGCAACTTGTTAATATTAAACTAATAAATGCAATAACCAAATTGAACGTATCTATCTCAGTTGCTGAGCACTTGATATATTTCATCTTAGAATTGTTATTCATTCAAGTAACCCCCTTTCTGGTTTTTATCAGCAATTCATATTTTGTCTAGCAATTGTGTGTAATCAATTAACTCATTTTTAACCATTTCTGATTTGATCTCTAAAAATGATCCACCTTTTTGCCCAATAAAATTATACCCTAGCAGCCATATTAATAGAAAGACATCTAATTCTTGATTTCTGCCTCCCTTCATATTTTCTTTTTAGAAAAACGTAAAAAAGGGTAATTTAATGCACAAGGCTCCCATCAGGTGGGGTTTAAGGAGGGTCAAATGTACACAACCTTACCCCCGCAAGCAGAGAGGCTGTGTCCAAGATCTTAACCCGTGACAGATGAGGAAAATTTTGGTTACAAGATTGAAATAATTCAATTAACTAAAATTAATATTGTGGCTACAGAAATAATTCAATTAACTAAAGTATTCAGGAATTGAATTCCAAAACAAAGTTCATCAGTATCCCGTAATAAAGAAACAAAGCATGATTCACAGTACCAAGTTAAAGTTTTCACACATGATTCATGAAACTATTTGCCAGATGCCAGATCCACAAATCCAAGCTACACCTGGTAAGATTCTGATTGAACAGCCTCATCGATCGGAATAGCAAAAACAAAGTTGCCTAGGTCAATTGACTATTAAAGAATTTTTTATCAAAACTTTTTAGAAGATGATATTTTATGGTATTCACCAAAGAAATGAGAGAGAAGAGAGGACGAGAGGGAACAGAAGATCAGAGAAGAAGACGAGAGACAAAGGAGAAACTGAATACTGAGCACTCTCATTAGATTGAACAGCAATAGCAATGATCTGAATTACAATCGGCTAGTAATGTATTTATAGCCTTACCCCCTTCTAATCACCGCCTCCCACTTAAGCAGGTGTTTCCTCTAACTAACTGACTAACAACTAACATAATTAACTAACCAACAACTAACATTCAGTCTTATTAATATTCCATATCACAATATCAGTGAAATTGTAGCACCAATCCAGGAATGGGGAATTTTCCTACCTCCTTTTAATATCACTATATCAGCATAGTTGTTTGCAAACTGATAGAAAGCCACAGAGAGAGAGAGAGAGATTAGCTTATGATCTACTTATTTCGTTTTCTCAGTTAGAATATTAGTTCTATCAGATCCAAGATCCAATGTTTTGTTGTCCAACTCATCTGTCAATCCTCTTTTTTGGCAATAATCTTCCTCACCTGGATGGTTTCTAAGGGACAGAACCTTATGGATATATTTAGACATCTATTGCAATTATACCAATCTTTAAAAAGCTGGACCGGGCCGGTTTAATCTGAAAAGTTTAAAGAGCCCAGCCCATAACTACAGCTTTAGATGCCCCTCCCTTTCATTACATCTGCCCCAGTTCTCTTTGTCTTCATTCATTTCTGCAAAGTTGGACTTCGCAAGTGCCACTATTTTCAATGCTCCTTCCATTTCTTCCTTCTTCCTCCACCCTGCAGCATCCGACGCCCCTACTATGGAACCTTGAACTAATGTTTCAATGGACAATTCGGTTTTAATATTTTGAATGATATTCTTCCTAATTCAAAATTGTGCAAGAAATGACAAACATAGGCTTCATCAGCTTGTTAATGAATTCAACTTGATTCATTTTTTACTTGACATATGAGGAAAGAAATACAAATATAGGAGAAATTTCTATTTAAAGTTCATCAGAATTTATTAAAGCCAAACTTCGTTGGAACCTGGATAAATTCATTAATCTTATGAACATGTTTATCCCTTTTATACATAGAGCCAATCTTAAATCAATAAGATATAGCCATACATTGTGATTGTTGCTAAAATATATAGCTCCATGCAAACAAAATCCATCCAGCAACATAAATCAAATGACGCTTTCTATGGCATAACCATCACTAATTTAAACCTATGGCATGTGAGAAGAATGAAATAGTCAGATAGTGCATCCTTGGTGCCGGTGGTTTCACAAATTTTGATATGAACATTAAATCACATCATTGTTCATCTGACCCAAAATTCACAAACCAACGATTGAAGCATAAGAACAGATTCTTACAGCTCACCTAGATCCTTGCTTCGTTTTATTCGAGACATCCACAAAACAGAAATTGCAATTTTGTTGGTTTCTTCCAACTATTAAATTCAGAATCTCAGGAAAAGGAAACAAAGCTGGATTCACAGATATGGTTACTGAAACTAGTTGCACATGTCAGAATCACCAAGAAAGCTCCACTTGGTAAGATTCTAATGAAATAACCTCAAGGATTTTCTGAGGCCACTTGGTCGATATCAAGGCTAAAAGCCTAAAGTATCTCTTTATGGTCAACTTCATCAAAACTTTTCGGAGATGAATAAAGGAAGAACTAAAGAAATATGGACAGTGAAAGGATAAAAAGGGCCGTTGCTTAACTTAGCCAAAAAAAAAACAACATTATGAAAGAGGTTCAGACTCGGAATCCCTACAACTATTCTGAAATATCTTTGCAATTACAGAGATAAAATAGAAGCACAGGCAAAATACGGAAATATATGAGAGGAACAAGAAGATTTTTCATAGGAAGAAAATAACTTACCGCCATTTATTTCAAACCCAAGCTTGGAAAGAAACCTTAACAACAGCAGAAAGACGAGAATTCCTCGAGAAAGTTCAGCTTTATGGATCAGACCCACGAAGCTCGCTTACAGAATTGGTAGACCCAGCAAGAGAGAAATAGATATAGAGAGAGGAAGGGGTTTATCAACCATTGACCGGTGCTATCGCCAATTTTTGACCATTCTACTTCATTTCTTTCCTTCTTTTTTCCTCTCTGTAATTCTTCCGACTTTCAATTCAAAATTACATATTGGAAAAAAATTAATAAAATGTGTTTTTTTCGCTTGTTCTTTTGCTTGTTCCAGAACACCCAAATGCTTTGACTTGGAACCAAATGGCTGCTAATTGGAGTAGACGAGGTAAAATTGCGTGGTACAAGCAAGACCAAGTCCCACCTGAGCTGTGTGTATCGGTGGTTTGGTGGTTGGAAATTCGTGGTCAGTGGGGGAGCTAAACGACGTCGCATAAATAAAAAAATTATTAATAAATATTGATATTAATGCTGCACGTGATAATTAATGCTAACTTAAATTGACATAGAGATTTTGTCCATTAAGCAATTAGTTAAAGAATTCAAAATCATAATTTTTGTGCATGTAGAGGCTTATAATTAAGAAAAATAAAATAAAATGAGAATTGTTTTAAATGAAGCATCGACCAAAAGAATAAAAATCAGCTAAATTATTGTATTTTAATTAGATAAATTTATGTAGGAGAAGTGGAGAAGTCAATCTTTTACCTTATGTACTCTAAAACATATTAGTCCCTTGTGAAGGATACTCCTTCATATCTATCTATGTATCTATTAGATAGAACAAATATCATACTCCTTCTTCTCATCATAGATATAAAATAAAGTTGACTTTTTAAAAGAGATTAAAGAAGCTAATTAAATTACTTTTGAGTATTGATGTTTACATTTTTTTTTCTCTAAACTAATTAGTTTGGTAATAAACTTATATATAATTTAAAGATACATAACATATGATTTAATTAAATAATTTATTTACCTTTTTAAAAAAAGTTAACCATATTTTATATTTAAGGCCTAAAATAATATTTATAAGGCGTTAATAAAAATGTGCCTCCCCTTATTATAAAAAAGTTAGTTGACAATATATTAAGACCAAATTTTATGTCATTGTAGTACTTATAAGATTTATTATTATTTTTTTGCCAATGTACTTGTAAGATTTAATAATAAGTTAATAACAATCCAGCTCAAAGTAATGGTATATGGGGCCATTTTCTCATTAGGCCACATCATTGGACCATTTCCCTTGAATAACAAATATTTTTTTATGTATTTACTACTAAGTTCTTTGATGTATTTATGTATATATATATAGGGTTTATCGTTTGTCGTATCGTTTGTCATCGCGTTTTATGTTTATCTTCCCAATACTACGTTTTTGGGAGTTCAAATTCCTCTAACTTTACGTCGTTTTAAAGTTAGGTGAATTAATGAACTCAAAAACAACGTAAATAAATATAATAAACTATAAACTATATATATATTTTGAATTAAATGTTTTTAGATTATTGATGATATAAACATGATTAAAATATAGAAACATAAAATCAATATGTAGATCCCTATATAAAATTCCTTAAATTCCAGCAATGTATAGAAAGTTCACCTAATAGTACACAATATCTTCTTTTTTTTAATGACAATTATATACAATATCTAATTGTCCTATCTTTGTTTTGAAGAAGTAGTTGTATCGAAATGGGAAAAAAAAAAAAAAAAAGTCTTCTCTTGGCATTATCTAGGTGTACAGAAATTAAAATACGGAGTTTCTGGGGGAAAAAAAGAAATTAAAATATTGAGTACTTTTATAATTGGATAGGTAGGATTTTGATATTAATAAAAATATATAGGACATTTTGCATTTATATTTCTTCGATTGAACGATAACGGGTAAACGGACAACTAGAAAGTCGGCATTAAATTAAAATTTTAAATAGAAGATTTCTCTGTTTTTTTATTTTTGGGGCCAGCAACGGAAAATAAATTCATTAAAAAAATACTTAATTGCAACCTATTTTTGATAAAATGGAAAATAGAAAGTAAAAAATTACAATCGGGATATCAATTTAATATTTTTATATGGATAAATGTTCATCTTAAGTTTTTTTTTTTTTTTTTTTCACTCATACAATTTTGTGAATAATTTTGGGATTAAAAAAATCCCAAAAGTTAAGAGTATAATATTGTTGTTAATGAGATGGAAAACAATAAAAATTTTTAAGTTAAGAGTATAATATGTAAAACAATAAAATAAAATTGGGACGGCGTTACAGTCAGTTAGTGGCGGCTGACATAAAATGGGGAGTCGTATTGTGTCGGCGAATGGAATGCTGTTTGTTTGGTCCTGCACTCCTGCCCAAACATTCGGCCTTCTCTTTCTATTTACTATTCTACCCTCCCACTATTTTAGCTTTCTCTTTGTTACAATTTCTATAAAAGTGTATTTTTAATTCTTTAAATTTAATACCGTTAACATTATTAATAAAAAATGCTGATTAAACAAAATAAAGTTAGATACCAAACAAGCCTAACAAATTCCATTATTTAAATCCTAATTGGCAGACACATTAACATATCAACTCAAACTTTTTAAAAGTTAAGATTTTGATTAAAATATTAATAATAAAAAATAAAGGATTTTTTTTAGCCTACCAACTGGATGTTTGATAAAATTTATATAATAAAAAAGTAAACACAATTTCGAAAAACACCCTTCATTAATTCAAAACAACGTCACTTTTTAAAATAATTTCGGAGATAAACTTATCTCCGGAATCGGATTAATACTTTACTAAATATTAATAATAAAATACTTAGTTTTTAAAAATTTTTGCCTTTTCTATGTGCCCTCTCTCTCCCTTCACTATCGGAAACCCAATTCTGCGGCCAATCCTATTCTTCCCCATGAATTTCCACCGGTCAATCATCCCAACGGTTCTTCCTCTAACCATGAGTTTCCTTTTATTCAATTAAATCTCACGCCATCCACTTCCTTCCTCAGTAACCCCCAGGATATTGTCATTGTATATTAAGGCTAAGGGTATTTTTTTTAATTATCTTTATTCTCAAATTTTGCGGATTGAAGGTGACAATTTTGGGTATGTTTTAATTATCTTTATCCCCAGGATTTTGGGTATTTTTTAATTATCTTTATTCTCAGAGTAATGCCCCTTCCCTGTTTCACATTCGTGAAGAAGATTCATTGTGATGTAACACCGATATTTAGCGACGTCGTCGAATTGAGATTCGTCGTCCCAAATGGTTTTGAGGTGGCTGATTCTATGAAGTGAGGTGAGCTTAATGAGACACAAACCACCACCTTCTCCGGATCCGTCGAAGCCAACCACGACGACGATACTATTGACTTCTTAGAGTTTGAACGACGAAATGACGACAAGGACGACTTCAAGATTTGAGATGAAAAAATAGTGTTCTAACTACCACCTGCCACCACCTTCTTTGGATTCGCCGAAGACAACCACGCCGTCACAATCTGGAGCTAAAGAGAACAATGCCGAACAGTACGATCGACCAACAAGCCTTGAGCAACTGTTGAAGCTTCGCTTTTGAAAAAAAAAAGGCGCAAGAGACAAAGGAAAGTGTCCGTTGTGGGTAATAATTGCTTTTAGAAAAATCACAAATGTCATATTCTTTAAAATCATGGTTTTTGAGGCCAAAACCATGGTTTTGATTATAAAAGCACTTTTTGCATGTTAGCAGGTGTTTGGCTGAAAAATTCTAAAACCATGGTTTTTCATGTAAAAGTGTGTTTTTTCTTTTTGTTGCCAAACACACACTTTGAAATAAACTAAAGCATCTTTTAAAATGCCATTTATCTATCTTTAAAGGCATGTTTGATTGGAGGGGATAGAAAGGGAGGAAAAATGAGTCCAGCCCCTCATTTTGTTTGAAATTTTGGAGGCGAAAGGATGGAAGGGGAGGAAAAATGAGCCCTACCCCTCATTTTATTTGAAATTTTGGAAGGGGACCCAAAGTATCCATCCCTCCCCTCTAACACCTCTCTTTTGGCTCCCTTTCAAATTGGAGGTTTTTTTAGGGAAACCAAAATTTTAAACTATTTTATGTTTATAACTTATGTGATATTCCAATAATACTCATGATAAAAAAAAAAATTATAATAAATAAAAATATATTATTATACAAAATTATTATAGTTAAAAATACATTATTAAAAATACTTTTATATAAAAAGTGTATATATTTATGAATAAAAAAATAGTATAATTATGACGTATGCTCATACAAATTTAACTAAAAAATATTATTAAAAATAAAAACTTATTATTAAATTCATTTGAATAAAAGTACATTTTTATCATTAAAAAATATTATTATGAAATAAAAATTCAAGAAAATTATAATTTTACAAATAAAAAATATTATAGTAATAAAATATGTCAAAATAATTTTGAAAAAAATATATTATAATGAAGAATATATTATTTTATTAAATTTAAAATAATATATTTTTAGATAAATATATTATTTTTAATATTTATTTAAAAATATATTATTATAAAATTAATTTAAAATGAAAATATGCTGTCATAATTGAAAAATACTATTATACTTAAAAAATATATACTACTCCACTATACAATTAATTTAAAATAATATATATTATTATATTAATTATAAATAAAAATGTTCTTATATTAATTAGATAAGATGTAAATTAACTTATATAACATATAAATAAATATATAACAAAATATGTTAGGTTAGAATGATAAATTGCTATAATTCCTCCCCTCTTATCCCATGTTAAACTAATTATTAAAAACCTTTCCCATTTTCTCCCCACCAACCAAACCAAATAAAGGTATCCTCTATGTTTTCCTTCTATCTTTTCACTTCAAACCAAACAGGCCCTAAAAGGATTTTCTAGAAGCTTCTTTTTCCTTCATACAAGGAGTCAAGGACTCCAATTAATGGAGGACAAGTAGAGAAAATTAATAATGGACCACAATATCAACGTTAAGGAAGCTTTTTTGAGCTGAGATATAAACGCTGCCCACTGTATCGGTCACCGGAAACAAAACGTCCAGTCCCTTTGGTTTTCTCTTGTGCGGGATCCAAGCCTTGGTCAAGTTGCAAATCCCGATTTTTGGAGCTTCACGCTTGGCGAGATCTAGTGATAGATTGTTCTTGTTGGCTTCATCCTTGTTTCGAGATCGGCTACAAAGGAAGGAAGCGGGTCGTTTATTCAAGGTTTCTCTTCTTCCGTCTAAGTACTTAGGTACACTCTGTTCTGTTTTAAGTCTTTTTAATTAAAAAAAAAAGTCCAGTATGCTTTTGAGTCCAGTAAGCAACAAGGGAATAACCAGTGATGGTGATGGGGGAAAATCTAAAGAGGATGATGACATTATCGGTCGCAACATTAAAAAGATGGCTGAAGACATACAAATGCAGGATGTAGGAATTAATGATGTGCATCCAGGTAATAAGATGGGAGCATGGAGAAACGCTGAGAAGTTGAAGGAATCTGACTCAAAATTTTCCCGAGACATTAAAATATATCATACAACGCAAATTTCTTATAAAGCAAAATTACTAGGGAATGAAGATAAGGCTTTTGATAAAAGTCTTGATGTAAGAATGGAGGAGTGGCTCAAAGAAGAGGAGGAGGAAGCACCAGAGCTTAATGATGAACAGAAAAAGCTTATAGCAACAATTCCCACTTTGAATGTTTCAAATGAGAGATAAAAAGAGCTTTGTAGGCCATGGAAGGTTGCTCTTATTTTAACTGTGTTGGGCAGAAAAACTAGTCTTGATATGCTGAAAGATAGAGTTAAGAGGCTATTACGTTCTGAAAATTTTGAGCTGGTTGATCTTCCCAATAATTATTTTGTTTTCAGAACAGCAGAAGAATCTCTGTGTAACAAACTTTTATTTGATGGACCTTGGCTCATACGGGGACACTACCTTGTCGTTCAAAGGTGGAGTCCAAATTTTAACCCATATTGCAATAAGGTTCGTAAGGTTGCGATTTGGGTAAGGATTCCCACCCTTCCAATGCACATGTATTCGAGAAGAATGTATTATGGAAATCGGGAATCTTATTGGAAAAGCACTTAAGGTTGATCTTCATACTCTAGCACAAAAAGAGAATAGTCAAAATGTTGTGGAAAGAGGGAAGTATGCTAGAGTGAGTGTAGAGGTAGATTTAAATAAGCACCTTCATCCAGGTTTGTGCTTCGAACCGAATATATCCGAGGTGGAGTACGAGGGGCTTAGCATAATTTGTTTTACCTGTGGTTTATATGGACATACTCAAGAAACCTGTCCAACCAGAATACAAAACCAAAACAACATAACAGGTATGGGTAGCTTAAAGGAAGGAAAAGCGACTGTTGTTAGTTTGCCCGTGTATTTCGTAGAAGAAGAGTTTGGTGCTTGGATGAAGGTTACATCATCTGCTGGCGTCGTACCGAGAAAGCTGAGTTAGATAAGCAATGAAACATCAAGTCGACTAATAGCTTTACATGATGGGGGGAGGAAGGGAAAAATCTTTGGGTCTCGCTATGACATTCTCGGGAACTTAATTCGAGGTTTCATCCAAGGATAAGTTAACTCCCATATGAAGAAGGCTCCGTTGTTCATGGAGAAAGAAAGAGGCTTCGAATCATCTAATTCAAAAGAAGATATACAAATCACTTGTTGCTCTGCGATACGGGAGAAGATTCTAGATTTAAAGAACGAGATGTCCGTACAGAGATCTTGATTGAGAAAGACATGGAAACTCCAGCTAGAAATGAGGATATTGCGGAATGTGGTCCTAATAGGCCGTCTATTACCATATTTATATGTAAAGAGAAGAAGACAAAAGAAAATGTGGATAATAAGAAAGGAATAGCTCCAAGACCAAAAATATTGGCACCGTCATTGAAAAGAAAACCAGATGGACGAGCTCGTAATCTTGTTTTGGCTCGATCAAAAAGGTGGGCGATGATTATTAACCAAGTTAAGGAGCGGGCTGAACAGTGATATATCTCGGTTTATTGAGAGAGTAGGAGGTGCTCCGAGTATACATCTTCTAGAGATACTCAAGAATGACTTCATGTTGTTCACAATTTAATGCTTGAACTTCCTAAACCACCGGACTCTATGAATGAGATGCAGAGTAGTAATGAGAAGAATAATCTTAATTTGTGTCGGGGGATAAAGAAAGTCGTGGAGCTTCTGCCTCGGGAGTATAACACCCGGGTTACATCTTCTTTTCCTTTTATATTTTTATTTATGGATATTTTATCTTGGAATTGCAGGGGCGCAGCCTCAAAATCTTTTCCGGGTAGAGTGAGGGATGTTCTTTATGGTAAAAATATTAAAATTCTTATTTTAAGCGAGACCCGAGTTAGTGGTATTCAGGCTGATAGAGTTATTCGAAAGTTGGGATTTAACACTTGGTTAAGATTGGAAGCTCACCGTTGTGCGGGAGGTATTTGGGTTCTTTGGAATATTGAGGATGTATCCATTCAATACGTTTCTTCTTCTACACAAGCTATCCACCTTAAGGTGATTCCTAACAATTGTGTAGATGGTTTTCTCTTATCTAGTGTTTATGCCGAACCTAATTGTTTCCTTAGACGGAATCTTTGGAGAGAGCTCATTCATATTAGTCATTTGGTTAATGGTCCTTGGGTTGTTATGGGTGATTTTAATGCATATCTTTATGTGGATGACAAAAAAGGTGGATCACGACCTGATTTTAACTCTATGAAACAATTTGGAGAGTGTATTTCACAATCTCGCTTAATGGAAACTGAGTTTGTCGGAGATAAATACACTTGGGATCGTGATTTGTTGAAAGAAAGAATTGATTGGGCCTTCACCAATATTGAATGGAACCAATTACATCCTCTAACTAAAGTGTTTCATTTAAGTAAGTTTGGTTCTGATCACAGACCTATCCTACTCAAAAGCTCGCCGGAGGTCTTACATCAGCGTCACGACTTACCTTTTCGGTGTCAAGCTGCGTGGTTTCTTGAGGAAGGCTTTGATGATGTTGTGAGACAGAGTTGGGGGATGGATCATTGGAATGGCAAGATTGAAAATTTTTCTACTATTGCTAGGGAGTGGAATAGAAACAAGGTGGGTAACCTGAGTTCTAAAAAGAAGAACATTATCAAGAGAATAGAAGGAGTTGAGCGATCTAGAAATCGTCGTGATAGTCAATATCTTGCTCAAACGGAAAAGGAACTTTGGAAGGAGTATAATAAAGTTCTTGCTCAAGAAGAGTTGATGTGGTACCAGAAATCTAGATGCAATTGGTTATAGTGGGGGGGATAAAAATAAGCGATTTTTCCACACTAGTGCCACTATCGAAAAGAGGAAGAATAGGGTTGGATTGGTCTTAAGGATTCTAATGGAGGTTGGTTTTTGATCAATGCTATCTCAAAAACCTAGCTATTACATATTATAAGGAGCTATTCAAAAAGGGAAATGCAAATTGTTCTCGAGTTTAGAACTAGGTCTCTTTTCCCTTTATTGAATGATGCGGATCTTAGTCACTCCATGCGGATGTTACTTGATGATGAAATTCGATATGCTACTTTCGATCTTGGTGCCTTTAAAGCTCTCGGACCTGGGTATACAGTCGCTGTTCTTTATCAAGAATATTGGAATATTGTAGGAGGGTCATCGTCAATTGGTGAAAGATTTCTTGATTGACCCTTTAAAGGTGAAGGAAATCAATAACACAAATATTGTTCTTATACCTAAGAAGGATAACCCTGAGACCATTAAGGATTTTAGGTCGATTTCCTTATGTAATGTAAGTTACAAGATCATTACTAAAATTATTAGTCAACGCCTTCGACAGGTTATGGGCAAAATTGTGGGGGATCATCGGTGTAGCTTCATAGCGGAAGACAAAGTAACGATAATATTATTATTGCCCAAGAGGTTATTCACTCTATGAAAAACAAGAAAGGAAAGAAAAGGCTGGATGGCGTTAAAGTTGACTTGGAAAAGGCTTATGATAGACTTGAATGGGACTTTATTCAGAATACTCTTAAGCATGTTGGCTTGGACGATAAATGGTGTGGAGCTATCATGGCTTGTATCACTACACCTTCTTTCCAAGTTTTGTGGAATGGTGAAAGTACAGAGACTTTTTCGTCTTCAAGAGGTATAAGACAGGGAGACCCTATATCTCCTTACATTTTCACATTGTGCATGGAGAGATTAAATCACATCATCAAAGATGCCATAGAGGATGGTTCTTGGAAGCCTATTCAGCTCAAAAGGGGAGGTCCAGCTATTTCTCACTTATTTTTTGCCGATGATCTTATTTTGTTTGGTGATGCATCTGAAAGTCAGGTTGAAGGGATGTTGAGATGTTTAGATTCCTTTTGTGAGGCCTCGGGTCAATTGATGAATAAAAATAAAACTAGGGTGTGCTTCTCCAGGAATGTCAATGGCTCAAGGGCTATTCAGATGAGCCACGCCATGGGAGTTACTCTCACTTTGGAGACTTAGGTAAATATTTGGGTATTCCCTTGATTCATAAGAGAGCATCTAAGATTACCTTTGCCCCGATCATGGAAAGAACTCAAAAGAAATTGTCGGGATGGAAACGAGGATGCTTAAATTTCGCCGTAGAACTACTCTAATTAAAGCGTACTCAATGCTATACCTTCTTATTATATGCAAACAATGCTTATCCCAAAATGGGTGGTTAAGGAACTGGAAAAGGAAAGTAGGAGTTTCTTATGGGGTGACAATGATAAAGGAAAAAAGCTACACTTAGTTTCATGGGATCAAGTAAATAAAGATAAGAAGGATGGTGGTCTTGGAATAAAGGATTTGCGCAAAACGAATGAAGCTTTTCTTATGAAACTGTGTTGGAATCTTTTATGTAACAGAGAAGCACTTTGGGTGAAGGTTCTTCGTAATAAGTATAAAATTGGAGAAGGGTTTAGGCCTGATTTTAAAAAGAAGAAAGAAGTTTCTTTCACTTGGAGAGGTATATGTACTATTTGGAATAAATTTCGAGAAGGAGTCGCAATTACAATTGGAAATGGTCAATCGGCATCTTTTGGTACGATAATTGGTCCGAGGTTAATACTCCCTTATTGATCTTATTCCGGGTATGAAGATTTTGTGGATAGGAATGACAAAGTTGTTGATTACGTTGATTGGCGGGCGAATGGGATCGCAATAGGTTGCTTAGGTGGTTCCAACCGCATGTTGTTGACCAGATTATGTGTGCTCATCCTCCTCGGGAAGACCGAAGGGAAGACAAATATTATTGGAAACCTTCTTCTAATGGTTGTTTTTCTGTCAAGTCTGCATATCTTTTTCTTTCTGCAGGTACTCAGCGAGACAGAGACTCTGTTTGGAAGATGTTGTGGAGGTCGGCAGTTCCAGAAAAGATTAAATCTTTTATGTGGACCTTTGCACATGGAAGACTACACACATTGCAACTGAGAGTTCAGAGAGGACTTCAGGAGTCGCAAGATGCATGTTCGGATGCGCCGGGAGGAAGACTTAATGCATGTAATGAGGGATTGCTGCAATGCTAAAGAAAGATGGATTTACGTAGTTGCCCCAATTTTTGGGAACAATTCACATCACTTCAAGGCAATGAATGGTTACATTGGAACCTCAACCACGAGGCGGAAGGAATTCACTAAAAAAATACCATGGACAATGTTATTCGGTTATATTTGCTTTGGGGACATTTGGGTGGATCGTTGTAAGAAGTTATTTGGTGACGAACCAATCAACGATGCTACGATGCCTATGCTAGTCTTTTTAGGGCAAGGCAGGATAAGGAAATTGTAACAAATTGTCATTTTTACTCTAAGCGGAATGTTGCGGTAGAGTCAACCGGGAGTGTCAACAGGGATATCATCAATCTTGAGACAGATGCTTGATCTTTGAGTCAGGAGAAACGGATGTGGAGGAGCTATTAGGGAAGGAGATGGTCGATGGATTTGCGGTTTCATGTGCAAACTTACGACAGTTCCACTAGTAATAGCTGAAATTATTGCGATCACTCAAGGTCTTCAGATTTGTTGGAATCTAGGTTACAAAAAAGTTGTCGTTTTATCGTTGTATTGAAGCAATTAATGTTTTGACTAGAGGTTGTGACCACTCTCATCCCTTTAGGGACGTGATAGTTGATGCCAGGTTGTGGTTGGTTAAAAACTGGCAAGTTTCGATTAACCATATTCCTAGGGAACACAATAGCTTAGCTGATCATTTGGCTAAGTTATCTCATAATATTGTCGAAAACTTTTGCTTTCTTCATCAACCGCCTCCTTCGTACCATTGGGATGTAGTTAGTGAGGGATAGCTGTTTGTATTTTACCTTTGTACCTCTTGCTCTTTTGAGCTATTAATGGATTTCAGTTTTCATTCAAAAAAAAAAATTTATATATAAGCGAGGAATCTTTGCTTGAGCTTTGAGTAGCAAATTAAAGATATATGCCAGGAGAGCTTGGCGGTAGATGGAGAAGGAGAGCACATGATTTTTTTTTTAAAACTGAGTTTTTTCAAAAAATTGAGTTAATCTATCTGCCAGATAAGATTAAAATAATTGTGACTTTATTAAATTTGCTTCGTCATGGTACAGTTATCACTTAAATTTGATTGATCAACATTTTTCGTTGGTGTTAAATTTTAAAGGCTAAAAATGTACTTTATAAACTTAAGGGATTAAAAAAAAAATCTCATGCAAATATAAATGACTACAAGTATACTTTAGCTTTTCCTTTATTACTTCCCTTCTCTCTAATTTTATTCTCTTCAATCAATTAAGGCACGTGTAGATTCCGGAATTAATTGGAATGGAAAGGAATGAAAAAGAAAATAAAGGAAGATAGTTGAAAATATTTTACCACGAGAGATGTTTGGTAGAAATTATAAAAGAAAATGAGTTGATAATAAAATTTATGTTTGGGAATTGGGATGATGAAAATGAGGTAGGAAAATTAGACGAGTTACAATTTTGCCATTGATTAAAATATTAATATTTAAAAGGAGAAAAAAACGCACACGGTGTATTTTCTAGAAGAGGATCTTCTCTTCATCATTTTTCTCATTTTCCCTCATCACCATCATCCGGGCCATCGATTGGGAAGAGAAGAGAGATATTAAAATAGTATTGTGATTTATTGGACGGATATGATTTAAAGATGATAAGAGATAATAAAAAGAGGATTAAGAGAGAAACTCAACTCATATTTTCCTCCTCCTCCTGTCACATTATCATCGGTGAGGAATCCCAAAACGAACCTTGACGGAGAGATGTTAGAGTAAGGAGCTATCAACAATGGAACGCGGCCATTGCGTTGACTGTCATTACGCAAGGCTTGACCAATTTGAAATTTTTAATCTTGGGTAGTGAATTTGAGGAGAGATTTTTTGCACTTTCCCTCCAGACTTCTTCCTGGTTGGTACCTCTTGCTCTCTCCTACGTCCTTCGTTGTCTTTGGTAGCTCAACATTTGGCATTTTCAAATTCGTGCAAGCCATTCTTATAACCTTGAAAATGAAAACATTTGAGCGTGGGTTAGGGTGATTAAATCCACAATGAGAACCTGTAGATATTCAAATGTATATACCACTCTGGTCATATTTATAAGTCCATTTTGACTAAAAAAATTGGTCCTATTTCTAAGTCCTCTTTCAGGAAATAGATGATATTGTGATAATTTTTCCCATATTAATTATACTAATAAAAATAGAGAGAAAAGAAAGAATTGAAAGATACCCGATCATAAATGAGGGCAAATTGAAATTTTACTCTATAATCATTAAGCTAACTACCTTGTGTTTTAGTTAAAAGAGACTTATAAATAAGATCAATATGATCAGCTACATCTAGTCAAACCCACTAAATCACTTAATAATTTAACTTATTTAACCATATGCAATTATGCAACTCAATTATCCATATAAATTCACCTATTTGCCCCTGTGTTTTCACCTATTGTAACAGAGCATAAGCAAAAGCCAATTGTGCAACTCAATTATCTATATAAATTCAGTCAACATTGACACATATATTTCATTCATTTAGACACGTGTGACCATTACAAAAGTATACATGTGTATGGAAAGCCTTTGCAATTGATGAGTGGCTCATGGTTACAAGCGATTACATTTTTTTACTTTATTTTAACCATGACATACCATCATCCGCATGTGGTTAGAGCCACTTACAGTGGAAAAAATTTCATATGAATGTCTGAATGCATCTCCTGGTTACACACAAATTAACTAATTTTACTCTTACCCATGATGTACCCACTATTTGCATCTAGTCAACGTCACTCACTTTCTAAATAATGTTACATCTTTAACCAGTTGTACCTGATGGGTACATCATGATGAATCCATATTCTAAAAACTTTTCTTGCGATCATTATGTTCCCACAACCTCCATCTACTAAGATCTAGTGACACTCAAGAATGAGCACTTCGCTTCCCTCAACATTACTAGCAAATACCGTAAGAGCGACGAAATTCCCGAGGGAATAAAATCCGTTGCAATTTGAATGGAATTTGCGACCACTAACAAAGTGTGACGGAAAACAGGCTAAAATGCAGCCACGAAACTACCATTGCAGAATCCGTGGAAAGTTTGTCGCCAGACTGTCACAACTTGCGATGCAAAAAACATTTGTCACAAAAACAGATCAATTTGTGATAAATTTGTGCAATGGAACCATTTTACAATGAGTTAATCTCTCGCAAAACTTGGGAGCACAATTTGCAACAATTATAAGGATAGCCTTGTTGATACTTGTGTTGGTTTTTGCAACGGCCTTTCAGGATGTGTTTTGTAAGGGACTTTGCGATGGAAAGAAGTGGTAATTTGTGACAGAATTTTATTCTGTCGCAAATGTGAAATATAATTAAATGAATTTTATTATACACAAAGTGCTAGTGTCGATCGCTAATGTTACGTCTGCCAACTTGCAGGATCAATGACTATCCCCACAAACCAACCCAAGAGTTTCCTCACTTTCAATAATTTTATATATAATAAAAAGATAATATCCATCAATACTCCTTCATTTTCATCCAAACTATGTACACTTATTCAATAATTTATAACTTTATAATATTTATATAGATATTTTTTTTGTTGTTGTAAATTTAACTCACTTTTTCTTTATGTTTCAAAACTTATTAGATATAGATATGTATAAATTGTAGTTTAAAAACACGATTATTTTTTTTCAAAGAAAAAGGAAGAATTTGACTAGTTCAACTACTGATTCTACCGATTTTGTGACAAGTTGATCTTCTCTTATACCAAACCAGAGGTGGGACCAATTCCTGGATCAACTGTGTCAAATAAGCTGATGGGGTTCTCATAATACTATATATATAAATTTATAACCATCATCATTCTTTAGTGAAGTAACTTAGACCAATGAGAGAAATAACAAGCTATACAAATCATTAAACTCTGCTAAAATTGTGAGCATTCCTTCACTCTCATCCTCAATGTGATCAGATAAGATATATGGTTGAGAAAGGAACAAAAGGGAAGGTACTTCTTAAAAGGAAGTGAAAGCAGCATGTATAAAGGAATACCCCATCGGGATCAGATTGTCTCAGTAGCATTTTTCTCCTCTTCCCTCAGAATCATTTAATCCTGCCCGTTCATTCCATCCCAGCTTCCATAAAGCGACACGTCATACACTTTTAAGACCAGAACAAAAAAGCTATGACTTTTCTCCTCTGCCGTCCATACCCATACCTAGACCAGATTCTTGCTCACAAAAATGCTTTGACTCTTGCTCCTAATCTTCATTTGCTCTGCCGCCATTTCAAACTTGTTCATCTCTTGCGTCTTGGTCGAAGTGGTAACCTGCTCGAATATGGGAGCAGATTCTCTTAGACGTCGATTTCCCTTTGCTTGATTCGAGTTCTAATTCCGTTGAGGTCCTGCGCCAAAGACTTCGAGTGTGAGCCGAAATCGGACCGTGAACCAGAGCCGCACACCTAGGTTTGATTTGGGTTTTTCTGGTTTCATGATTGGACCTTCCGATCATGTCTGCTCCATGCAAATCTTATTTCATCTTTTTCACTTTACATTGACTTGTCTAGTGAATTAATTACTTGCAACACGACAAATTATTTTTTTTGTTTCTTCTCTTGTTTTCTATTGTTACACCCCAACATTCGATTTACTAGAAAATAATTTTTCATTCGTATGCATGTTTGAATTACAAGAATTGTTCTGTTGCTGATAAATAAATAAGTGATCGAAAACAAAAGAGACGTCAATAACAAATCCAATTATGAAAAACGGGTGAGTCCAAATCCATTGACAAATAATGCTGTCTGACTAATTTGGGATGATTTTCTAATAATGGTTGTTGTTATGAATGTAATACAGGACAAAGAAAAGAACTGGACAGAGACTGATGAGAAATTACAATTAAGGGAGGAAGATGAAGAGAAGGAGCAATGCAGCCCTATGTCTGTCTTAGACCCACCCTTCGAGAACGATGACGAGGGGCATGAAAAGAACTATGAAGATGATGGTTTTGATTTGGAGTGCAGCTATGCCATTTTACAGACAGAAAATTTTAATTTTGTACCAATCAGTATGTGTTGTGCGGTCGTTTTCCCCCACCAAATTGTCCTACACTTATCTTCAGACTTGATTATCTAATACAACATATGATAGAGTAGGCTTATTCCTTGTATATGGATAATTCAAATTAGAGGTGCATGTCCACTGCTTCTCAAGGTCGATTTTGTCCACTGCTTCTCAAGGTCAATTTTGTCCACCTATGCATTGGTGAGGAATTTGTAAATTGGTTTTGTCCACTGCTGTATTTTCCTATTATTTGGTCTAGGTAAATTTCATATCCTGAAATTGTTGAGGAATTTGTAAACCAAGCATAATAATGTAGTTTACACTAAAATCTGATATGTTGCATTAACTCAAAATGCTGACAAATTGCTACGACTTATATAGATACTGATACATTGCATTTACACTAAATTGTTGCTGCAGGCATTTCTTCTTTGTTTTTATGGGATTAGATTGTATTCTAGGCTTCCTTTTGGTGCTTCAGCACATGGCTAATAGGCTTATATGTAAATAGATTGGACAACTTGATTGCAGATAGGCATAATAGGGTCTTTTGCTTTGAGCCTTTCAATTATTATTCTAACAATAATCTCTTGCTCTTGTAAAAATCTGACAGACATGTAATAAGGATGTGATCAATTCAAAAGAGACAGTCGATGGCGTAGAGGACCTTATTGACATTAACATGCTCTTAGATGATGAAAATTTCATACCCATAGCATTTGATTGATTCTAACACTTTCACTACTACTCTGATTCTCTCCACTGTAAATAGATGGCGAGAATTGCCTTTATTTGGCATTGAGGAAGTCTTAGCAGTTGCTGTATATTTTATACACACACACACATATGATCAAAATCACATTGTTCAAAGACTGGCTATAAATGCTTATTGACATTAACATATAAATGCTGATACATTGCATTTACACTAAATTGTTGCTGCCAATGCATTTACACTAAATTCTTGCTGCCAAATACCAAGTTGCTGATACATTGCCTTTACACTTCTTATATACTTGCTGCTGCCAAAACAAGTTTCAAAATGATGTTACCAAAACAAAATGATGTCTTACATTGTCTAAAACATAATGATGGTTGAATGACTATATTGATGGAATTTGAATTGTTATTGCAGGTGTTGGTTGCCAAATCCTTCATGCTGATTAAACATTGCTGATTCACCTACTAAAAACTGATGGGACATTGATGAAGTTGTTATAGAAGTTTGACCTTCACCTAAGAAGAAGAAGAATCAAGAGCAATGTAGATGTTAGCATATGGTCATAAAAAGTTGCAATACAATATATTTGATATATAGTACATAGTGTATTAGCAAATGACATTTGTGTTTGGCATCTTGATGTAGTATACACATTAATTTAAATAAAAGTGACATTTTCCCCTTTTATCTAGTCTTCTTTTACCCTCTTTTGAACATGCATATCTATAGCTAATAATTGTCTTTTTATCCTTCCTACTCTTTGTCAACCCATTTTTCCTTGCACTGAAGCCTACTTTACAAGCATATTCATTATAAAATCTCCATGCCTCTTCTAGATCATCAAATTCTTTTCCTAATCTAGGAACCAAATGAGCTTCCATATATTGAAACCTGAAAAAAAAAAGTAAATTCATGTAGCACATAACAAAATGTCATTAGTGTTATAAAACTAAAGAAAATATAGGATAAAGAAGAAAAGATTGGAGAGAAAATAGAGAACAATTCTCATTATATCAATTGTATAACCACAATTCCCTCATATAGTGTTCAGATCTTTCTCTTTTCTATTCTCTCATCTCTTCATCGTCTCATCACATCTGCTTCTTCCTTCACAAATGGCATGCATATATATAGGCAAGGAATTGGGCCATTAAGTGTAATTTCCTCCTTGGGTCATTAACTCGTAATTTTCCCCAAAAATCATAAGGTCTTCAAAACGTGTACGCGCCGCCGAGCATTCGGGAAGTTGTGAGAATTCACGTGGACCCCACATGAACGGTATACGTGAATAGTGAAGACGTATACGTGAACAAAATACGTATACATGAATAGTAACTCCGTATGAACAGTGAATCCGTATCGATAATATTGAGAATCAAGAGTCAATGGACATCCACATCATTAGTATATTCATAACACTCCCCCTTGGATGTCCATTTATGAATGTGCCTCGTTAAAAACTTTAACTAGGAAAAACCCAGTGGGATAAAAACCTAGCTAAAGAAAAGAGTACATCATTCATTGATACACTTTCCAATGCTGCCTCATTAAAAACCTTTCTAGGAAAACCCAGTGGGACAAAACCTAGATAAGGGAAAAAGTACAGCGTGTATCGACTCCCCTCTTGATAACATCGATCTTACTCCCCCGATGACAATATCAATATTGCTTCTTCTTATGCTAGTATTGCTTCCAATGTCTTTGTGTTGGCGGAGAACTATATCTTGATAATAAGCATGATATATAAGTACTCAAAAAGCACTAAGATGTAGTACTTCTGGACCAAGTAGTTCTTCAACAATTAATTGTCTTTTGAAGCTCTTCAGGAGTTACAGTGATGTTGATCATCAACATAAACGGCAATTATAGCAAATTAATTTCTGGATCTTTTCATAAAAAGCATGGGTATATTGGGTTATTTTTGTACCCTTCTTTTCATCAGATATTCTTTGAAATAATTATACCACATGCTCCCTAAAAGCTTCAGGCCAAGGGACGTATTTAACTTAATTGAGTATTGTTCTTGAGAACTTGAATCAGATGCTCTTAACATCTTGAATCCTTCAGGAATTTGTGCTTCTAGCACATTAAGTCCTTCGGAAACATGTGCTTCTGGCACTATAAGTTCTTCAGGAACTTTCATATAAATATCACTATCAAGTGAATCATATAAATAGACAGTTACAATTTACAACATCCACTATATGCAAACCAAGCCCTTCATATCTTTAGGCTTATCAAATAACAAAAATATTTACATCCACATATGTTTCTTCAAAATCAATATCGAGTCTTTGTTTAAAACCTTGAACTATATTACGTACCTTATATCTTGTGATTTCACCCTTTTCATTTCTTCTCGTACAAAGACCTATTTGTATCCAAGCGGTTTTACATCACGGCCTTACATCATCGGTTGTATGGACTGCAGGTCCAAATACTTTTCGTTTTGCCAATATTTTAATTTTGCAATAATGACATCTTTCCATAGGGGCCAATACTTTCATTGTTGGCACTCACTAATGGATTGTGGCTCATGATCCTCATATCTTTCATTACATCATATGCTATATTATAAGCAAAGATGTCGTCAACGTTGACTTCATTTTGATTCCATCGGATTCTATTCATAACAATTTATTGAGATCTCATAATTTTCACATATTTCAGGTACCTTGGTCTCTTCTGGGACTACAACATTCTCTTCGGAGATATCTCTACGGAGATAATATCTCTTCGGAGATGGCTCTTCCGGAGCTACTAATTTTACTTGATTATTCTCAACTTGATCATCTATATTCTTAGCTCCTTTTCTCTTTTCGAGGATTTTTATCTTTGGAACCGATGGACCTTTCACGCTTCAGGCGTGCTATCAATTCATTTATAATAGGTTGTCCTTCAGGAACATCAATAGGAGCATTAGCAGCTGAGACATATGACTTTGTCACTTTCTTTGGGTCGATAAATGCTTCTAGCATTCAATTAGCTAAATTCGTTAATGAATTATCTTTTGAACTTCCAGTTCACATTGTTTTATACGATGATCAAAATGAGCCAATGATAATTCATTATAGCTTAATCTCTTTACCCAACTTCCTATTTTCTCCCCTCACGTTAGGAAATGTCAAATCACAATTGACTAATCGTGCGATGCGTGTAAGTCTCCTAAATCCATCATTACCTTTAGAAACATCATTTTGTTCCATTTAGAGACAAACAAGAAGAAGGAGGTCCTTACACGATTTATCCCAACTTTCTTTCTATATTCATCTATGTGCATTGTAGTAGATTTATAAGCATTGCACATTTAAAAACTTTTCAGATGGAATTGTCGGTTCCGACCAAAAACCAATTTTACGGGGAGAATTTTGTTGGCTTATATAAATGCTACAATATATAATATCAAATATACCAACATAGTATTATGTTCTCATAAGCATTAATCCAAATTCTTTATAGATGCTTTAATTCATGATTTCTGGATCATATAATCGGAAATAGCGCGCTTAATTTATTCAAACATTATTGCAACTTCAGGTTGCGTTCTTACAAACTTCTCGGTTGTAATGGGCCCATATAAATTTGTTTGATATATTTCCGAGAGATCAATGAGAACAAGCAAAGACATAAATAATATGTTGGTTATTTATTAAGAATCTTTTGGTTCTTATATGACTCGGATGATCAAACAAGTCATGCCAACAATGCATTTATTTGGATCAGTAAACTTCTAGTTTACTGTAACATATATTTCAAACAATCATAAATTTTTTCAATTTCAATAACATATTGATCAAAATCCAACATGAATTTTGGGAGATCAAACTTTATGTGAAAACTATATAACTTTTCAAATATTAGCTCACACTTGTATTCTAACTCACACTTGTTTTTCTGCAATCTCCCCCAAGTGTGAGTTATATAAACATACTTTCTTTATATTTGTATTTCAAAATCACTTTCAAATTTTTTAAACTTTGAAAAGAAAAATTTATGTTAATTCTTCAGGAATAAACATATAATATTGCATCACTAGTCTCATGATTCATGATTAATGTGCTTCAATTATTTTATATATGCATAAAGTATATGCAGTCTATCACATATGAAGATATTCATGTTAACATAACTTAGAATTACACAGATTTAGAGTAACACATGATAATTTTCTATCAGAAAATGTTCATGACAATAAATTTATGATATGTAATCATAATAAATGTAAATAATAATAACAACAAATTTAAACATCGTATTACCTTGTAGGTTTATTCTTTATGTTGAGCCTTGGCTTCAATAAATCTCTCGTAGCTCATTTCCTCTTGAATATTTCATTGGTAGTAAACTTCTAGTTTACATTGGTAAAAATTTGATTTGTATTAGCAACCTTTTGATTTGCTACATTTGTAAACTTACGGTTTACAATTCCAATCTCTTGATTATCTATAAACTTTCTAGTTTACTTTGCAAACTTCCAATTTGCATTATTATTTGTAAACTTCTGGTTTACGATGTATGTATTTTATACATGATATCTACTTCTATAACATCGTAAAATATCATTGAAACTAAGCTAATAATAAAACATATACTTTATAGTAAAATGCATTTTATCTTTGTCATATAGATATATAGTCTAAACATTAGTTCCACAAAATATGCTAATTAGTTTGCAGGACTATTAGCCTTTATACATATTATAACATAAATCTATGCAATTTATTGTCTTCTGGACAATACTTTTCCAAAACTATTAAAATATGTATCATACAATATTCGAAACATAAGCCTTCGGGCCTTAATATTAAGGAATAAATACTAATTTTATCATAAAAATTTTGGTTTTGAAGCACTTGGCACGGATAAAAAGTATTCATAAAAATACCGTATTCATGAATAGTGTCGTATCGTGAATAGTACTATACGACACTATTCTTGAATAGTGCCCGTAAATAGTAATAACAATATAATATTAATAAGTGGGGCCCACATGCAAAATTTTCAAAACAACCCATGCGTTTTAAATCACCGCAGTTACTATGCAAATAGTAATAATATTAAAATATGTAAGACAAATTTATTTACTTCTAAATAATCACTGGAGAGAGATATTTTAATTTCTAGGCAAATAAAAAGGTCAAACCAAGATCTTGTTCCTCTAATAAAAAATTTTCTACTTTAGGTGGGAATTTAAATCAATTATGATCACAACAATTACCATACCCAGACATATTTACATACATGTCCATGGCCATAATTAAATTCATTCACTTTTGGGAATGAAGTTAAACCAATCAATATTCATAATTCTTGTAACTCATTGTTTTGTTTGGTTGCATGAAATTAATTTAGAATATTTACGAAAAACCTCTTTCACAATATTGCTATCTTTAACAAATTAGATACACTAATTTATAATAATACTTTAGAAGAATAATCATCTTCTGGTGGTTAGACAATCCCTTTAATTTAATTAAAGAGTCCTTTTAATGCCAAATATTCAACTTCACGGATCTATCTTCATTTCAATTTGTCTCATGGCTTCAGGCCAAATTATCACTTTACTTCAGGTAAATTTGTGTCTCCTTATGGCTTCAGACCAATTTGTTCCTTACCTTTTAATTGACAAACAAAAATTATATATATGATTTCTAACTTATTTATCTTTAGGATAAATAAAAGTATACAAAATTAGGCTAAGAGCATTTAGTACCCATCCATTTAATATTTATGGGTGAAGAAAAAAAAATGTCATCCAGATGCATCATTTTCAAACCTAGCCATGTAGATGTCGATACGTTTGGAAAACAAATAATTTCTCTACCAACATGTTTCCAAACCTAACCATTTCTTTTTCAAACCAAGCCAATATTGTCAAAGTCAATATTTTCAAATTTAGCACTTTCTAGTAGATTAATACTTTCTCTCTATCATTACTTTTGCCATGCAACATATACGCATGGGAGTTTTGATCATTAAAATATATTTATGTTGGCTAGTAGAACCCAAAATTCAACAAAGCGGTTTTTCAAATAAATTCATTTGGTAGGACCCACTAATACTATTTTCAATATTTCTTCGCATTCCAACGTATATTCCGAGAAAAGAAGAAGACTAAATACATACCATTATGCATTTCTCTCGTGACTTCTGCTCCTTATGTAGGTTTTTTTTTTTTTCGATAGTGAAAGTTGTTGAGAAAATAAACATAAACCCACATAATTCTTTATTTCAACTCTCATAAATAGTAAATCATTATACTAATACTAATAATAAATAATCAAGTTCACGGAGGGAGCAATTGAATTAAGAAGCATAGGACCCACTAAATAATAATAGCATATTGGAATATATTATTATAATATGTAAATTTGTCTTAGATTAGGTTCGATCTATCTTTTGCATAGGGGGGCCAAATAAATTTTCTTTTTGCTTGAGGCCAAATAAATTATCTCATAGAATAAATAAACATAGACCACTTTTCTCATTTTGTCCTTTTTCGGTTACCTTATCAAAATTATGATCAAGTTTGAAAACAAAAAGTACACGATTCAATGCGAGAGGACAAATTTTATTTCACCACCTCCACTTTCATAATTTCCGCGCATGTCGTCCATGGCTCCTGTTGCCACTTTTGGTCATATAATTTTAGAATAGGAAAACAATGTTACGGCCATAATATTAATAAAAATTTGAATAGAATAACATAACATTATAGTTAACAATAATAACAGTATAAATGTTATGTTAAAGTTAGTAACCAAGATTTCCATGTAGGAGGTAGAACCATCCATGTAAGAGTTAAATTAACAAATTATAAAATGACAAATAAATTAAATATTAAATAATAATAAATAAATGCTTTGGCATAAGAGTAAATACTTAAAGATATATGTAGGAAGTAGAACCATCCATATAGTCAAATTAAAACAATAATAAAGTGTTAGCAATAAAATTCTTTAAACTTTGAAAGTAGAACCATCCATATAGGAGGTAACAATAATATATATATTGTGCATAAGAATAAAATATTATGTAAAATAATTGGATAAAAAATGAATAGTAAATAATCTCCAATCTTAACCATGGAACCCGATGTTCAAAACAATCGGTAAAAGTATATCTATAATTCCATATAGTGGTTAAGATTATCCCAGATTCATATAATGAACATTTAGAAGAAGATGAGAAAATCATAACACTCTTAGAGCTCTCGTGCTGATAACGTGTTATAAAACTAAAGAAAATATAGGATAAAGAAGAAAAGATTGGAGAGAAAATAGAGAACAATTCTCATTATATCAATTGTATAACCACAATTCCCTCATATAGTGTTCAGATCTTTCTCTCTTTCTATTCTCTCATCTCTTCATCGTCTCATCACATCTGCTTCTTCCTTCACAAATGGCATGCATATATATAGGCAAGGAATTGGGCCATTAAGTGTAATTTCCTCCTTGGGTCATTAACTGTAATTTTCCCCAAAATCATAAGGTCTTCAAAACGTGTCTGCGCCGCCGAGCATTCAGGAAGTTGTGAGAATTCACGTGGACCCCACATGAACAGTATACGTGAATAGTGAAGACGTATACGTGAACAGTAAATACGTATACATGAATAGTAACTCCGTATGAACAGTGAATCCGTATACAGATAATATTGAGAATCAAGAGTCAATGGACATCCACATCATTAGTATATTCATAACAATTAGAAAATGAAAAATTAATGAATCTGCATATTAAGACATGGAAACACATAGCATACCTTAAAAAAAATGATAATTTAATATCCCTCAAGCAGCCAACATGAAATTCGTTATCACACTGGAAAAAAATGGGGAAGAACAAGAATGAGAACATCTCATGGTTCATGATAGACGGAAGGATCCCAATGATATTTAATACTTGTAACAATAATCATGCCCTTTTATGAACTTGGGAACTTTAGCTATTTAATGTTGATATTGTGAGCCTGCATGACAATTTCATTAGTTACTAGTTTTTTTTTAACCATTATAGACATTTCATTATTGTAGTTAAAAACAATACAAAGGAGCTCTACGGCAACCACACAGGTACATAGCAATAAAGAGTGTGATGGCAAAAGACGAAAAAGGAAACAACAAAGTGAAAGCAAACAAATTAATGAGAAAAGGCAGCTAGTCCCAATCCACAAAGGCATTGGCGGCAGTTGAGAAGAGCCGAGAGGAATTAGTCAACCAGGCTCCACACTTATGGCTTGGGGGTATCTGCATTAATTACTAGTTACACTAACAATATTTGACAAAGCATTTTGTATTCATACTTTCAAAATCAAAATTTGATTATGTGAATAACCAAAGCACTTCAAAGGTACAAGGCAGAAGTTTACACAGAATTCAAAAGAATAAGACACAATGTATAAAAAATGATTACTTTACAAAAACTAAATTGCTCTTAGAACTAATGACATGATGCCTGAAACTTCCAAGGATACAAGCAACGACTTTCCTAACGAGTTACTCATAAAAGTGGATGTCATGCCAGCACAAGCACCTGCTTCAAGTCTTCCAACAACAGATATCTCACCATCCTGATCTGCTGAAATCACAACCCTTACATAAACAAATTTCTTTTCATGATACGCAGGTAAATAAAAAAATTAAAACTTATAAAGATTGGGAAATGATTAATTTAATATGGCAGTAGGTAGCAGGTAAAAGTTTCCGATTCCAAAGAGCAGAATAAAAATATAAACCAAGCTCATATATAAGTTTCTAATATCCATGAAGTACCTGCATAAAGATGCCAATGGTTGAACCCTCTCCTTAAGAATGAATGCTTCTCACTTGACATTCTCTTCGTCTTACTTCCATCAAAGTCACATTACTCTGTTCTTAATGATTTCCTTGGTACAGAGCCCTCCCCACGACGCCCATGGATTAACACAAAAGCCACGATATACCAGATAGAGAAGAATCCGAGAAATAGATATCGCGTTCTTTATAATTAATTTGATCAAAACCCATAAATAAAACTAAGCCAAGCCAGTAACTAATCTTTTAGTTCCAGACACCGTCAGAGTCGAAGCATATCGAAACCCATAAACAAAACTAAGCCAAGACAGTAACTAATCTTTTAGTTCGAGACACCGTCAGAGTCGAAGCATTTTCGTCAGCAATGGAGATTTCCCGCCAGGATTAAAATGGGACACCATCAGTTCTTCAGTTTTCAAAAAATGGAGATTGCTGCGTTAAGGTTTCCCGCCACTGTCCCTGTAAGAGATGAAAAGCCTTTTTGTTGTTGTTTTGTTCGGGTCTTAAAAGTGTATGACGTGTAGCTTTATGGGAGCTGTGATGGAATGAACGGGCATGATTAAATGATTCTGAGGGAAGAGGAGAAAAATGCTACTGAGACAATCTGATCCCATACCCCACCACCATTATCCATTGTGGACAAGCACAAACTTCAAGTCATTAATGTAACTTCCTCATGAGGCATTTCATAACAACTTCATTATCAACACTCAGAATCAATTATTGTACTGATTGGGTCCTATGTACTATAAAGTCAGATTCTTAGTGAGACTTTTTCAAAGTATTTCATAGTTTCACGATAATAACATTCTCATGGATTATTGTACTGATTGGATCCTTTGTACCTTGAGCACCACTTTTAAGTTAGGGTTTAGGAGCAAAAATACACATGTGTTTTATCCTCGGGAGCGTCCAGCACCATATGCTTTTTTGGGGAGCAAAAATACACATGTGGTTACATTTTAGGAGCAAAAGTCACACCACTGTTAAAATCCAGCTTGTTGTAAATATGGTTTTTTCTGTTGTAAATGACCAAATTTTAAATTTTGTTGTAAATACAACACTTCTTGTTGTAAATCTAGCCTTTTTCTGTTGTAAATGACCTTTCTATGTTCAAAATCTAGGTGTTTAAATGTTGTTGTAAATATGACCAGATTTTAAATTTTGTTGTAAATACAGCACTTCATGTTGTAAATATATCATTTTTTTGTTGTAAATGACCTTTTTATGTTCAAAATTCAGGTGTTTAAATGTTGTTGTAAATATGACATTTTCTGTTGTAAATATGGCATTTTACGTTACAAATGCACCGTTAAGTTAGATTTTAACGGTGGTGTGATTTTTGCTCCTAAAATGTAACCACATGTGTATTTTTGCTCCCAAAAAAAGCATATGATGCTGGGCGCTCCTGAAGGTAAAGCACATGTGTATTTTTGCTCCTTTACCCTTTAAGTTAAAATGTTTGCAATAGATATATCCTTGTGACGGAATTTGCAACGGAGATTAGGGATTTGCAATTAAAAAGTACATCCATTGCAAAAAAATTCTGGGCAGGAATTAGGCACTGCCAATTTGCGACAAATGTTTCCGTCACCAAATGCCACCACGAAAGTACCGTCGCAGAATCTGTGGCAACTTTGTCGCTAGACCCTCGCAACTTACGACGCAAAAACAATTCATCACAAAAAAGGACCATTTGCGGCGGACTTTTGTGATGGAACTATTTTACGACGAGGGAATAACTCACAAGACTTGGGATCGCTACTTTGTGACTGTTATAAGGATAGATCCATCACTCAACCTCATGTCTTCGCCATTTCACCTTCTCTTCTCTGCTCGTGCTCTAGAGTCCAAACACCACTAAGCCACTCCTCGCTCCTCTAAAACCCTCTCCCTCCTCCACAGTTGTCCTCACTCCTCCTACATAGTTGTCTCGCTCTTACGACCTCGCCATCCTCGATCCTCCGTCCATGCTTGTCCGACCTCGCCATCCTCGCTCCTTTCGTCCTTCGTAAATATTAGTTGCCTCTGGAGTTGGTAAGTGGTTATAGTCTTATAGAGCTTTTAGAGTTCCTTTTTGGGTTAATGTTTTTGGTTTCCTTTGAAGGAATGAATGCCCGTTTTATTTTAGTTCACATTTACTTTACTTATTATGGGACGGATCAACATGATGGACATGGCTAAATTAAGCTTGCTTTAAATTAGTAATATATATTAGCCTAGTGTAGAACTATAAAGCTTTTGAATTTGACTTTCCTATACAACATCGACATATATCATGTTCAAATTTATTTGTGTATCTATCTCTCTGTATGTATGAATGGGATTTAGATAGAAAGTAATGTTTTGATTTTGAACTTATTCGGCAGAGAAGCTAGATTAGTATAAATTAAAGTTTATTTGCTTATGGCAAAAACATTGTTAAAAGAGTATGAAAGGACTTGTGCAACCAAAGAATATAGTGTTGTGTGTTTCATAGCGACATATGGGACGTGCAGCACGAATAAAATATACGTGCAATATATAATAGAAATTATGAAACTGGAGAAAGTGAAAGAAATTGGAGTAGGATTAGGGCTTAAGAATGAAGAAGGGAAAAATGGTTTGATTGGATTGGGGAAAGGAAAAGTGGGTATGATTGTTGAAGTGTTTGAAATTGTGAAAGATTATTTGTTGTTGATGGTGAGTATGAAAGTGGAAGAAGGTGGTTTAGATTTTGAGGAGATTTACGAGAAAGATTGAGAAGTTGGACTTGAAGAACTTGTTCTTGCTTGGCTCCATTGAACACACACACATATATGTGTGTAGATATATAGACACACACATATATGTGTGTGTATGTTCATACATATACATATATAGATATAAGCGAAAAGTCAGGTTATATGCTCAAACATAGAGAAGATATGGGTATGACGATACCATAACCTATCATCAAGTTCCAAAGTTTGACCAAATATAAGCTGGATCTTAGAAGGATACCTGTCCTATATATATATATATATATATATATATGTGTGTGTGTTTGTGTGTAGACAGATATATATATATATATATATATATATATGTACATATATGTGTGTGTGTGAGGTAAACCTGCGATGAATTTGTGACTACTCACTTATGACTGAATTTGTTTTTGTGTTTGTTTTTTTAATTAGTCTTTTGATTATAGCTAGCTTTTGAATCATTCTTGTTTTTCTATGATTATATGTATTTGCCTTAATTTTCTCTTCCGATTTTCATTGTACACTTATCCAATTCAAGCTTGCAAAAGCTTCTTTTGTGAAGCATGTATGTAGGGCTGTAGAAAGATCAAAAGAAAGAAGAAATAAGAATGTCAAGATAGTAATGAATAAAATATCCAGATGTACTTTTTCAAATATCTCGTAAAATGATTTTAGGGATAAATTTATTTTAAGTGATTTTGTGCATTATGACGTGTGAGAGTAGTTTTAAATATATGGTAAAGCATAAAATCACTTCACCCCTAGATGTGGTTTAATCTATCAATCTATGATTATATAATGAATATTGTTTTATAAATTTTTTGTTATAGAGTATTTTTTCACCTAATCTGATATAGAAGTAGAACCCAAATTTTCCTATCTAAAATCCTTCTGCTATCGATTGCTAGAATTGAGGTAACAAACTAGAACCTTGATGTAATTGTGTGTTTGCATTGTGATGAAATAATAGTATATATGTTATCCCCATGTTTATAATATGTCCCCATTTTCTTTTGTACTTTCCTATTCTTTGTTTGCCCCCTCCAAATGCATATCCTCATCTTCTAATCTACTATCCTTATTCTCTGGTTGCTTATTGGGATGTGTTCTTTGTTGAATGTATGTATTTGTTTGCCACTTTCTTAATTTAGTGGCAATTGGTTGGTATAAGTGGCTAATTATATTTGAGGCATGTTGTTTTGTCGACTGGGGTATGTCTCAACTGCATATATTTGAGATGCAAACAACATCTCAACCAATGCTTGGGATGCAAACATTGATTAGAATGAAACAAACTCCTTATTCAGTGGTTGGGTTGGAGAAATACGGAAGGCGACCGTGATAGTAGTTAGATGTACAATCATCTAACTATGATAGAACAACTAACTCGAGTATTCATGGAGGGTTTGGAAGAGTTCATCCAATTTGCTTTGGAGTAGGGAACTAGTCAAGTAACGAGATCAGTTCTCCGTGTGTGAAATGTAAATATTTCAAATTTCAAAAGCTGGACATGGTTAGAATCTATTTGTGTGGAAAGGGCTTCATGAAGGATTATGAATGTTGGGAATGCTATTGGGAAGTCCGACAGATATCGGGTGGTTATTATAGGGACAATAGTCATCGAGACAACCTTAATCAATATGAACAATTGGTTATGAATGCTTCGAGATCATCGATTGCAATATTTTGATCTTATTACTCATGTTGAACCATCATACATGGCAAAGGATCCCGATACTCAGACTGAACCATCATGCATGGCTGATGATCCTAATCTAGAAGTCAAAAGGTTCTATAAAATACTTCAAGATGTCTAACGTCCATTTTGGGGTCTAAGTATAGAACCCAATTCCATCAATTTTGATGGATATGGAAATGGAACTATTTTTCCAAATTCCATGCTACTAAACATGCTTAGAGCATGCCATTTTCATTTTAATGTGGGGGCCTTAGATAGTGAATGTGAAAATAGAAAATGAGCAAAGCTAAATTTCTTGTCCTGCGGGTAATATGGGGCCCAACCTACCAATCCCGCAAAATGAGGTCCGATTTAAAATCGGGCTTCTTGAGCCTAAGCTTGTGGCCGACAACCCACCAACTCACCACTTTACATATGGGAGGATATTTTCTTATTATCTTAATTTCTCATAATCTCATATGGATCGTTGATTGGAAATAGGAGCCAATTTGAACCGTTGATTGAGAAGATGAGAGAAAAGTCAGAAATAACTTGATAACGTGACTCATTTTTTACCTTTCAGATTTAATTGGATGAACATGATTTAGAGATTATGAGGGATGATGAGAAAAGACAATGAGAGAAACCAAACCCTTTACCTATATTAAAATTAAAATTAATGTGTTGATCATTAAGTTTTTTTTTTTTTAAAAAAAAATTATATTATGAAAATGATTATAAATATACTATTTTAGCATTTAATTATAGAGTCACCATTAAAATTTGATGAGTCAACATTTTTCATGGAATTAGACTAACAATATTAAGATTCAGGACTAAAAACACATTTTATAAATTTAAGGCTACAATGAAACTTAAAGTAAACCTAGAAGATCAAACATATATTTTAACCTTCTCAATATATATCATGTGTGTGTTTTTATTTTTTTTATTTTTAAAACTTGCACTGAAAAATCAGTGTACAAAATTGTTCCAAGAGGATATAATAACAATAAAAAAGCCCTAACACAATAGTCTGTATGGATGAAAACAAAACTTAGATTTGTCCAAAATTTTGCCAAGCAACAATAGAAAAGACAGAATCAATTCTGAACCTAAAACCTAGGTTTGGGAAAAATACTATTTTTTTTTTCAAATTTTTCTTTCTTTTATGCTATTATCAGTATTTTTCAGTACCAGTAAGTATCCTAAAATATTTTTAATACCCGTCAGTACCCTAATTTTTTTTTTCAAAATTAGTCAGTACCCTGAAATATTTTTTCAACATCATAAAATAAACTTTTAAGATCACGAGAAGTATTTTTTTAGTACTAGTCAGTATTCTTAAGTATCTTTTTAGTATTCGTTAGTACCATGAAATATTTTTTCAATATCCTAAAATAAATTTTCAAGATCATGAAGTATTTTTTTCAAAAAACATCAGTCTTTACCCTTAAGTATCTTTTTAGTTCCCGTCAATACCCTGAAATATTGATCATGAAGTATTTTTTCAGTATCAGTCTGTACCCTTAAGTGTCTTTTTAATTCCTGTCAGTACTATGAAATAATTTTTCAAGATCAGTCAGTACCCTAAAATAATTTTTCAAGATCAGTCAGTATTTTTCAATACCAACAGTACCAAAGTATTTTAATTTTGTATACAAATTTATGTAATTTTTTTAATTATTATGAAATTTAATGTTAAAAATATTTAAAATACAACGTTATTCTTTATGTGCAATTATACTAAAAGCTAATGTCTTTTTTAATAAATTTGAACTTGAAAAAACTATTCGATAATAATAATATACAAACATTATCATTTTATCAAAATCACCATTTTCAATAATCTATTCAACAAAAAGCTCTAATAAATTATTCTACGAAAAGCTACTTCATTTAGTTCTTATTATAAGGCACCAACTAATAATTTTTACATACCAATAAAAACAGTTAAAGTGAATAAAGTTGTCCTAAAATTTAAGTAATTTCCAATATTACCCTACTAATTGCACTAAATTTTAATATTATATTAATTATCACTTTCACCCACTACCTTTATTAATTAAGGGCATTTATGAAAAACATAATTAATGATCCTTAGGAATAAGTAAGTGCCTTATAAAAAAGACTAGAATGAGTATTTCGAAAAAACCATTTTACCTCGTAAATCCAAGGATGTTATCACTATGAATGCCATGTTTATTTATTTTTTTTTTTTTTTCTTCAAGATCCAGGTTCACTGAGCTTTCTTTTTGATTAGTCGGATCGAGGTTAAATCGGAGCATATCATGGGACCTCTCCTGGAGTTTTAATCCAGGATCGAACTCGAGACCTTTCTTAAGGGCCCAAGTCCATTCCACTTGCTTCAACTTTTGGTGAATGCCATGTTTATGATAACTATACAGTTGCTTAGATATTATTTAATTGGGCCTAATAAAAGAAATGGGCCAAAACATTATTTCAATGGGCCGAAGTGGGTGACAAAAGATTTTCTTCCCTCCAATTTACTTTGGATTTGGGTTGTTGGTTAGAAAGTTGGGAGAACCATTCATTCTCTTATGTCGTCGGCGATCTTTGCCAGTTACTCCAAACACCACAATATTTACATTTTTTTAATACTATTTTTATTTTTATTGCGGGTGAGATTAACATTTTTTTTTACAAAAAGCTGAAAACTATTCCTCCGGTCCTAAATATAAAAAATATTTGAAGAGTTGAACTTGATCTTAAATATAAGACAAAATTTTCATATTTGTTAATATTTTCCTAATTTGCTTTATTAATGATTTCTCAACATTAATCAAGGAGGGGAATGACTGAGAAAATTAAAGAAAATGACTACGTATTTTAGAAAATACATGTCATATTAATTAAGTCAACTAAATGTCATATTAACTAAATCAACTAACTTTCTTAACATAATTAAATTAGGTAAATATGTCTTATATTAAAGATCATGAGAATATATTATCACTAGGGTAATAGATACATCAAATAGTTCACATATTTAACTTCCTTCGTGAACTTCCATCTTCTATCTTGGTGGTGGAGGTGATTAAGGATATAAAAATTCCCATTTAATCTATATGCTAACCTAGCCATACAATCAACATTAGGAATGTGTTCTCTTTTCAGATGATAGAATGTGGCATGCCAAAGCCAATCCCTATGAATAATTAATCAATTTTCATCCACAATATCTCTAAAAGGATGACCATTTTTACCTTCCCTCCCGTCAAATTTATGCATCTATATAGTTTGAGAACAATGATTTTTCTTAAAACCTTTCAACCAACACAAATTGAAGCCATGAATAGAGAGCTGGGAAAAAGAGTTGGCCGAGCCCACTTAGGCTTGACTATTAGGAACTACCTATTTTTTGATGTCCGGTCCTTCAGTACTTGGACTTAGGACGATTAACATTGTTTCATTATTTTTTTCAATTTTTAGTAGAAATAACACATAAATGTTATTAAAATTAAGTTACAAACACTAAGCGAATATCACATATATAACTATATGATTAAACAATAACTAGTATATTTATTTGGCCAGCCCTTAACCTTATAGAGGCGGCCCATTTAAGCCTGTGGTTCTACAACGCTGAGCCTTTTAGACCAGACTCTTTTTGGATGTTCTAAATTATGAACCTAGCCCTCGACTTAAAAGGGCTTAAATGAGCCTGGTCCGACGGGCTCAATCCATTTTTCCGACTTTACATGAGTATGGGTGGAAACAAGCCAGACGGCCGTGGCCTAGCCTGTTAGTAAAAAAGGCAAAGCTAAGGCCTATTAAAATGTATGTTTTGGTTAATAGGTCAGGTCTAGGCTTACTAAGAAGTCTATTAGACTTGTCAGATCGGCCAGAGCCTGTTAATTACCTTATGCTAACAAAAAAAAGTTAATTATGTAATCTTAAAAAAGGTAATTATCCTATTTGAAAAAAATGTAATTGTATATATATAAAAAAATCTTAACGAGCCTTAGGTTAGGTTAGGCGCTTTGTCAATGTGCCTTAAGGCTTAAAAAAATAAGGCCTATAATAAGCCACTAAAATTTGCCAATCGCGCTTATTGCAAAACAAGTCTAACTTATTAAGAGTGAAGCCTGGTCAAAGCTAAGTGTAACCGATTAGTTTTGATATGGCTTGAAACTATCATGAGTTTAGGAGCTAAATCAACGAATCCATCCCTTTGCAATTCCATAATTGAAGCCATGAATGCAGCCAATTAGTTTTGATATGGCAGATCACTATTCGTGAGTTTGTAGCTAAATCCACTAATCCAGCTGTTCGCATTATTTAGATGCACCCCAAGATTCATATTTTTTAATACTGACTATCTTTTATTTTTATTTAAATTTAAATATACTATTTGCATTTAATTTAAAGTCAACAATACTGATAGTACTATACTTGATAATGGTTATGGTATTTTAAAAAAAAGGGCAACACACATTTATTCTGGAGCAATTAAAAATAAAAGAAATAAGAAAAGGGCGACAAAAAAAAATTCATGATCATCCAAAGCTTGCGTGGCCATTGAGGTCTTCGTAAAGGACAACGACATCACATGGAAACGCTGTTGAAGTTTACACTTTGTCTTTTTTCCTCAACCAGTTCAAGGTTTTTGTTGAAAATGAAACCCAGTTTTTAATGTATTTTGTTTAAACTTATTTTTGTTCGCACGTCGCACGGGGGATAAACTATTAATTTAAAATAGAATAAATAATTAAACTCAAATTATAAAACACCTCCCTAAATCCGCCGCTTCCTGCCAGCGCCCGAAATATTTTTTAAAAGAAAAAAAAAAAGAAGAAAAAAAATTGTGTTTTGTTCACCTTTTGACTGTGTCACTCCCCGTTTCCTCCTGCTTTACGTTTTCCAATCTTTTCTGGCTTGCGAAAAGCAAAGCAAAACCCATTTTTACAGGTAACACACCCACTAATCTCAAACTTAAAATCTTTCTTTATGAAGAAGCAAACCACTTAAACTTCTTTCAGAAAGCTTTCTTTCTTTATACTTTAGTCTAAGTATTGAGTTCTCTAATCGCTAATCAACATTACTACTGAAAAATCCAGGTTTTGCGAAGAACCATTTTCGGCATGCGGGGGAAACCAATGCCGGCGAAATCCAAGTCGTTACAGAAGTTCTGGGTTGTATATACTTGTGATTCTTGGGCTCAAAGTTTTAGTTTTAGTTAAATGCAAATGGATCTGTATGAGGAGGGTTCTTCTGGGTATTTTTCTTCTTGAGAAAAGAAAGTATTTCTTGTGGGTTTGATTTCATTTCTTGAGAAATTTCTGCTAGTAGGTTTTGTTTTTTTCTTAAAAGAAGCAACGATGATTCAGCTTTTGTTATTGCTTCTGTTTGCGGAGGCTGTTTTGGCTTTTTTTTTGTTGGTTAAGATTGGGCCATTGAGGGATCTTGTAATCAGGAGTCTGGATCAGCTGAAAATGGGGAGGGGTCCTGCTACTGTGAAAACTATTGCTGGTACTATGTCTGTTATTTTGCTCTCAAGCGTCATGAGCATTTTTAAGATCCAGAACAAAGGTGCTAAGCTTGGGACTATGTCTCCCATGGATCAAGTTCTTTGGAGGACGCACTTGCTTGAGGCTTCACTCATGGGTACGCTCTGAAGCTTTTCTTAGTTATTTGTTTGCTTGCTTCTTGTTTTAGCCCTATGCACTTTATGCGCGGTTTTATTAATTTGACTATTCAATGTCGTACTGATGTTCTGGAAATTTTGCTACTTTACTTGTTAGTACCTTTAGTTTGGGCTTCAGGACAAGGGTGTGTGTGAAGTCTCAACACCATTTTGATACGTATCTTTTTCCTCTTGTCTCTGTTAACTGTAGATTGAAGGAAAATGTAGAATCTTTTTTAATAATGGAAGACAATAGGAAATAATGAGTTAGCATTGTTATGTATTTTCTGGTTTCTGTTTCTGAGATTGGCTCATGTGCATGTTGGTAAAAGAATACTCTACATGAAGTTTTTGGCAATGTTGGTGCCTCAGACTGAAAATATGCCATACTTAACTTTTACTTTGTAGGAAACTGGGAATCTTAGTCGCTCATGAGATTTCAATAAAATATAAATGAAGAAGCATGACTGGTTGGGTAGGCTGGAAAAACTGGAAAGCAGTCCTCTGTTCAGGTTGGATTGAGCCCTAAAGCTGTTATGAAGCAAAACTTGTGAAAAAAACAGTGAAAGGGTGAAAACAACTTCCACTATTAATTGTTATATGCTATATTTTAAACTTATCTTTTCATAATTTATATTGCTCATTCCGATTTGAACCTGTCTCTTCACTTATTAATTCAATGACTGGTCCAATTTTCAAAACATAGGTAGTACACTGTAAATTATGTTCACATCTCTGTATGGGGTTACCAATCACAATTCTCAGATTGCATGAGGTTCACTCAAAATACAGCTATTAAGTGGTTTCATATTCAAACCTACTTATGCCTTTGTTAGCTGAGTCAGGATGACTTGGGGTGACTGACTAGCTTCATTCATTGAAATTTTTCTGTTTATTTGGTTTTGTATTTATAAATTGTATCTATGTTTGTTATTATAATCACATGGTGTCTATATATATATATGTGTGTGTGTATATTCAAAACGTCATATGGTCTTAACTTATAGTTGAGTGCGCTATTTTACTGGAAAGAACTGTCACAGGGGAATTGGCTTTGAGCACTGTGTACATTATAAGTCTGTCAATATTTTAACCGGGAAGGAAATGATGCCTTTTCTACAGTGGTGGTTTAGAAATCAACGATGAGTACCTAGATGGGAAGCATAATATGAGAAGTATGAAAGGCTAAAGCAGTGGATGGTGTTGGTTTTGGTAAAATGCGGTTTTTGCTGAATCAGATGGTTCACATAATTTTGTGTTATAATTCTAATTCTCTCACATTCTCCTCAACTGTGCTTCCTGACTTTTCACTGTTTTGTATTCCATTTGCTTTCTTTGGAGCAATTTTGTACATTTTAGTCTTACTTGCTAATACATGGTAAAGAGGCAAGGTGATTTCAATTCATTTTTCGCACCTATTATTTCCCTATAACCCCTATTTTATACAATAAGAGCTTTGTGGACAATTTCTGAGAGAAAATATATTCTCATTGCATAAAATGTTGTGATACAATCGCCTATTTATATATAAAAGAGAGGGACATAATAGTAAAAACTAATGAGCCCCGTTGGGAGACTCACCCACCATAACCAGGTGTGCGACCCGGGTCGGATTCTGATTAGTCAGGGCAAAGCTCTGGATACTGGATGGGTAACCAAAAAAAAAAAAAAAAAAAACTAATGAAAGCTAATAAATACTAATAATTACTAATTAATAACTACTAATAAATAGAGAATATTTATGATAAAAACACAATATTCCCACACTCCCACTCAAGTTGGATTATAGATGTTAATATGTCCAACTTGCTTATGCAATTTTCAAATGCAGGTTTGAGTAATCCTTTTGTCAACACATCAATAGTTTGAAGATTTGTTGGTAGATAAGTGAGATATATGACCCCTTCTAATTTTTCCCTGATAAAGTGTCTATCTATCTCCACATATTTCGATCGTTCATGCTGAATAGGATTTAAGGCCATGCTTATGGCGGCCTTATTATTGCAATAGAGTTTCAGTGGTAAATCCACGTTGACTTGTATTTCATCTAGGATTTTCAGCCACAACTCCTCCATTATCCCTTGAGCTAGTGCCCTCAACTTAGCTTCAACACTGCTCTTAGATATAACCCTTTGTTTCTGACTTTTCTAGGTAACTAGGTTTCCCCATTCGAAGAAGCAATAACCAAAGGTTGATCTCTTGTCAGGATGAGTTCCTCCCAATCTGTATCAGTGTATACTTCTACAGTTCTTCGTTCCTGTTTCCAGTAGAACAACCCTCTGCCAGAAGTACCCTTTAGATACCTCAAAATTCTGTTGGCCGCGTCTATGTGCTTCATCTTTGGCTCACTCATGTACTGACTGACCACACTTACTGCAAAGGCTATATCAGGTCTTGTATGAGAGATAAATCAACTTCCCAACAAGTCTCTGACATCTTCCTTTATCGAAAGCTTTATTTGCTTATTGGTCTTGATCTTCTTCTTCTTCAGTCTCATTGTCTAAGTCACCTTCTTCTGACTCCTCTTTATTGTTCTGCATAGATTTCTTCTTCCTCCTTTTCTGAACCACAATAGGAGTTGGCTTAGGACTACAACCCAGCATGCTTGTTTCTTTTACAAGATCAAGTATATACTTCGAGAGACATAGATGCCTAGTTTTGACCTAGCAACCTCCATCCCAAGGAAGTATTTCAAGTTTCCAAGATCTTGGACTTCAAATTATTTCCCAAGTGCAACTTTTATCCTAGACATTTACTCAGTGTGATCTCTTGTAAGGATTATGTCATCAACGTACACAATGAGGATGCACTTCTTTCCGTCCTCTTTTTTGACAAACATTGTATGGTTTGATAATCCTTGTTTGTAGTCCTCTGACTTCAAGATTTTTGAGAACCTGTCAAATCGTGCCTTGGGAGACTGCTTCATATCATATAACGATTTTTTTGGCGTGCACACTTGATCAATTCTGACCTTTTCGAAACCTGGAGGTAGGTTCACGTATACTTCTTCTTTTAGCTCTCAATTTAGAAAGGCATTCTTGATGTCTAGCTGGTGAAGTGGCCACTCTAGGTTGGCTGCCATAGACAATAGAACTCTAGTAGCACTTAGCTTCGCCACTGGTGCAAATGTTTCTTGATAGTTTAGACCATATGTCTGAGTGAACCCTCTTGCTACCAAGTGGACTTTTAGATTGTTTAGAGTACCATTGGCCAGATATTTAGGGGTAAACACCCATTTGCAGCTAACAAGTTTCTTACTTCTAGGTTTTTCAACGATATCCCATGTTCCATTCTTTTCTAGTGCTCCCATGTCCTCCATAACTGCTTTTCTCCATTCTGGTATCTCCATTGCCTCTTGGATGTTGTTGGGAATGCATACTTTGTCCAGATTAGTAACAAATGCTCGGTAACTAGAAGAGAGCCTTATAAGATATATGTTTTGGAATTGGATGCAGTGTGCCAAGATAGAGGTTGCTTCCTGAGATCAATTGGCAAATCAAGGTCAGATTGTTCACTAATCTCTTTAGCTACTACCGTTTCTACCTCTTCTAATACTCTAGGAACTTCCACCAACTCTGACTCATTTGGTGCTTCAAATGCAAGGTGTTCTCCTCCATTAGATTGTTGCTTCTGTGAGTACACCAACCCATTCTTATACCTGTTTTTCTGCTTTTCTGTATCTCCCCCGACCTATCTATTTTGTGCTGAGGTTTGCATAGAATATGGTGAAGGTAGTGGTAATAACTTTGGCTCTATTAATAGTATAGGTGGTGTTAATGGCTTGGATGGTGTTATCACTACATACTTTCTGTTGGGTTTTGGTTCCCAAGTTTGAGGTTCATCACCCATACTCTCCCCTTGAATTGAAGACTTGTATAGAAAGGAACCTCTTCATGAAAGATGACATTAAAGCTGACAAAGATGTGTTTGGAAATAGGATCAAAGCAGTTGTATCCCTTTTTAGTGGAAGGGATTCCAAGAAATATAAATTTCATGGCCCGGGGGTCAAACTTGCTATTAGAGTGCATATTGACATATACAGAGTAATCGAACACACGTAAGGGAAGGTTGGATTCAAGGTGGGTTGTGGGGAAGGTACTCTTGAACCGTTGGAGATGGGTTTCAAAGGATATGAATCGATTTGGCATACGGTTAATGAGATAGGTGGCCTGTAGGATGACATCCCCCTAATAGAACTTTGGCACATTGCAAGTTAGCATTATTGCTCGAGCGACATCTAGGATATGTTGATTTTTACGCTCAGCGATCCCATTCTGTTGGGGAGTATTAGTACATGAGCTTTTATGGATAATACCATGTGTTTGGAGGAAGACACTCAAGGTTTGGTTGAAGTACTCCGTGCCATTGTCACTATGCAATACTTTGATGCTCGTATCAAATTGATTTTAACCATAGTGAAGAATTTCATGAATGTTGAGGGAGCTTAGGACTTGTCTTTTAAGAGATAGACCTAACAAAGGCGACTGTGGTCATCTATGAAAGAGATAAACCATTTGGTTTTGGTACGGTCCAGAATGCGAGAAGGTCCCCACACATCACTATGGACGGTAGTGAAAGGTTTGGATGGTGTATATGGAGATCTAGGGTATGATGAGCGGTGGTGTTTGGCTAATTCGCATATCTCATATCTCATATTAATGTTAGTATTTGGACAGAGAGATGGGAACATACGAGATAGGTAATGAACATTGGGATGGCCCATTCTCTTATGCCATAACATGACATGTCATCAGTTTTAGAGGTCAATACAGAATTGCGTACACTAATTGGATGTTGGTGACTTACTTCAATGTCATCAAGAAATTGAGGCCCTCGCACTCTTTAGCATGACCAATCGTCATTCCTGATGATAGATCTTGAAAAACACAATCAAATGGTAGATATTTAGCACAACAATTAGCTTGTTTTGTCAATTGGCTAATAGATAACAGATTGCATGCTAATTTTGGTACATGGAGAACAAATTTAAGAGTGATAAACTTAGAAATCCAGACACTTTCTTTCCCAGTGATAGGAGCAAGAGAACCATAAGCAATCTTAACCTTTTGGCTACTGGCACATGTGACATAAGTTGTGAACAGTTGATGGCAATCAGTCATGTGATCCGATGCTCTAGAATCAACTATCCATTCTTGTTTATTCTGAGAGGTTTTGAGGGCTTGAAGAAAGTTACCCTTTTTGGTTTGTAACACCGAAGCTACAATCTCTGACATGTATCCCACAACTGTTTTGCTTTAGTTCTTCTTGTGAAAGATGTGTGAAGAATACATATTAAAAGATTAAGTATGAAACATGTCTACCCAAAACACCATTCTTGAAACTTCAAATGAGAGACAGTATCCAAAGTACACAGAAATTGGTAGCCACAATGTCTCAACATAATACAAAGTCTTATCCCACTTACTGCCTTGACCCAAGAACCTCAAAATATGAGTACCTAGACCAAGATGTGACACGTGTTTGACCGGAAAAGGTGTTTCGGCATTGAAGAAGACAACCGCGGCCTGATTGGAGTCTCCATGCGCCGCCGGGAGCTATCTGCAGCGTTTCTGTTGAGTGGCGTGTGTGGCTCACATGTGCTGTTGTTCGTTGTGGATTTTTGAGGGGTGGCCGATCGGAGCCTCCTCTTCCTCATAGGGTTGGCGGTGAGGAAGATGTGACATGGGTTTGATTGGAAAAGATGTTTTGGCAATGGAGAAGAAAACCGTGGCCTGATTGGAGTCTCCACGCGCTGTCGGGAGCTGTCTGCAGCATTTTTGTTGAGTGGTGCGTGTGGTTGATTGGAGCCTCCTCTTCCTCATAGGGCTGGTGGTGAGATCCCATATGGCCAATGAAATCACACACAATTGCCCTACGGTAATGTTTTGTGGCTCTCATTTTTTTTTAAGAAGCTTGAGCCCATGACTATGATACCATGTGGACAATTTGTAAGAAAATATATTCTCACTGCATAAAATGATGTGATATAATCGCCTATTTATATACAAAAGAGAGGAACATAAGGATAATGGCAAGTGGAAAAATTAAAAAATTAATTAGAACTTAAGGAATTCCTAACTATTGCAAATCCCCATATAACAATGCTCCCCACTCTAGAACTTAAGGATAATGGCAAGTGGAAAAATTAAAAAATTAATTAGAAAAATGCCGTTTTTTTGTCCCAAACATTAATTCTGACAATTTGATAAAGCTACACAACATCAAAGTTAAAAGGTCCATAGATGCTTCGAAGGCACAAATTTCCTCTGCAAGGAAGACTTTGTCAACAATTTTGGAAGGCCTTTTTCTTGTCAGTTCACTGCAACACCCAGGTCCCCTAGTCAACCAAAATGCATTAGGGTCTTGCTTTCTATAACCTGAATTGGAGCTGAGCATCCTAGAGTTATCTATCATGACCACGTCAAACCCCAAATTCGGTTGCTTGCTGAATTTTTTTTTGGCCAGAGATGGTAAATTGGACTGCACCTGGAGAAGATTAAGCTTCTTGGCTGTTGATGCTGGAGGAGATTAAATACCACCAATCTGGTGGCTTAGGGAAGGCGCCTTTTAGTCTAAGTTATCTTGACCTCTTCCATCACTACTTTCCGCTGTGGAGTAATGCATAGGTTCTATTGTTCTCTGTTTTTCCTTTCATTTCCTCTGTTTCTCCTGCAATTCCATTATCTTTATCTTGCCCCTGGTTCATAAGTTTCTCGGAGATAAGCTAGATACATGGCTTTGGAAGGGGTGTAGGGATCAAAGCATGCACTGATTTGTTTCTTAACTGCTATTAATCCCCATGTGACACTTTCTTTTATATCTTCAATGCTATAGTATCGATAAAGGTATTTGAGAATGCTTGGTATGATAATTAAAAGTTGTTATTACAAGAATACACATGGTATCTTGTCAAAGTTAGCAAAGCTTATACTTTAGAGACTTAAGATTCCAATGGGGTGTTTTTTTTTTATTTTTTATTTATCAGAAATTTATTTAAATTTGTGTCATTCGAAGCAATCTGGTATCTTGGATAACAATGTACCAACAAAGATTTTGGGTGCCTCTTAATATCCATGATATCATAAAGATGATAGTGGACTGATTGCTTCATTATAGTAGTTGTGATAGCAGTGATGGTGGGGCAACTATGCCTATTAGCAGTGATGCCAATAGTTGCAATTTATAGGAAATTGGAGGCTGCAAAATTTGCAACCTATCAGATTTGTTATATAAAAAACTAATTTATGTGTAAAAAAGCATTCACATCAATCTATTAACCAGCTGAGAAACCCTTTTGGTTCCTATGAATAATCTGCCCATTAAATGCCCAAGAATCATGGCTCATTATTAGCTGGTAAACACAAGGAAACAAATAAAGGCTTGAAATCCTACAAATATTTCCATGTTAAATAAGATGTTCAACAGTTTTGGAGAAGATACATTAAAATATGACCTCCAATAGTTAAGAAGTTGCTGGATCAATTTAGAGTATTTTCCTTTGTCACTAGTATTACAGTTGATGCCAAACCTGACAATTTTTGAAGTGTGGTCCAAATGTTTGAAGCATCTGTAGAGGATTTTCTGAATGAAGCACGGGGCATACCTGTTTTCTTGGCCAACACTTAATCACTAACCAGTGTTAGTGCTTTAATTTTTTGTTGACTTATAAACCTAAGATTACCATAAGGCTCCCATTTATGACCACTGAACTTTCGTGAGATTGAGGAAGTATGTCCTTGGTTGCTGCTGTGATTTCCAGTGACCAAACAGATATTAAATGAACTAGAAAACTTAAATGCAGTTCTTAAAGCATTTGCTATTAGGTGTTCCAAGTAAACTAGGACATGTAGACAAATATGGTTAAAAGAGGTTAGGATGTAGCGCTAAGTTGGAAGAAAATGTCTTGTAGAATTTGATGCATCATGCCCCAAGCTGTACCTTTTTTAAGAAAATTGCTTGACTTTGTAGATGGAAGTAAGATATTACTTGAGATTTATCACACTATGTAATGCTTTTGGAGAGGGACCAATATAAAATGTAACTTTACATGGTTTACATGTCATATTTACTCTGTCATTTTTTAACCTGATTTTCTGAATGCAGCATGCATTTACTTTTGTGAATGTTAAGGATTTGAATTTTGGTTTATGCCTAATATGATGGAGAGTCATATCAGACACCACATTATAAATTACATATAGACACTTGTGTGTTAATATCTGTGGACTGCGCTTTATCATGTCTTGAAGCCCTGTATTTTTTGTTTTTGCATGCAGGTTTTACTTTATTCCTTGGATTCATAATCGACAGGATGCACCATTATCTTCGGAAGCTAATTAATTTGAGGGGTAATGTGGGATCTTCTAAAGAAGAGCTAGAAAGGCTGAGGAAAGAAAAGGTTCAATTTGAAGATAAGGAAGAGAAAGCCTCGAAGGAGATAAAGAAGCTGAAGGAAGAAATTTCAAGCCTTTCAGAAAGTTTGAAAAAGGCAAAGTTGGACTGTAAAGAGAAGGATGAAAGAGTTGAGACCGCCGAAGTTCATGTTGCTTCCCTCCAAAAACAAGCCGCCGATTTGCTTCTGGAATATGATCGACTGTTAGAAGATAACCAAAATCTTCAGGCTCAAGTACTAGGTAAAGCATAAAAGAGTTGAGGTAATTAATGCCAAGTTTGAAAACTGAAAGTCTGGGAAGTTGGTATCATTCACGATCATCACTACTAGTTTTGTTGCAGAAGCTTCCTTGTTTCTGCACAGAAGTGATTAATTTTCACTCCTTACCACTGAACTGGCAAGAGTTGGCCTGCATAGGTGTATGTCCAAGATTATAAATTTTGTAGATCTTCCTCTGGAATCTCTTCCCCCCCTTCACTCTGTAGTTTTGTCTGTCTCTTGGGCAAAGAGAGAATTTTTCACCTGAGATCTAGTGGTAGAAGTATTGAAGTCACGATTAGCGTTATCTAAACGCTATTGTTCAGACTCTTTGAAGTTACAGATTCCAAAGTTTTTTTTTGCCCCTAATATTGCATATACTGGATTGCAATTTTGGGGCGCACCAATTGCAAGGTATTATTGATAATTTTGGTTCTGAAAAGAACAGAATTATTTTCATTTCTTTGGACCTTGTGTTGAGTGATGAAAATCCTTAAAAAAGATGACAAAAGATCAAAATTCACATTATAGCAGATTGTAATGCGGTAAGGATGAAATAGAATATGATGTGTGAGAAAAGTTTTCTTGAGGTTTTATCCTATAAATAAAAATTGACAAATGATATAAACATATTTCATGTGAAGTCCCCAAGCAAAATTACAGTTATAGCAAGGGCAAAAGAGATTCAATGGAGCCTACATCCCCTAGAATTCTTCTTGTAAAGGTGTTGTAGACTTCAAAGATAAAAGAACCAAATGGGAGAAAAAAAGGGCTTTATTTGGATTGTTCCAGAGCACTTCTAATTTGACTAAGCTCCCTCATGACATCCATCATGTTCAATCTTTCTTTTGGTGATTCTGCTGAACAAGCAAGTCCTATCTCAAATAATGAAAGTATAGACTTCTCACCATAAGGATGCCAAAGTGTAAGATTTTCCATGACGATTTCGTTTTCTGTTGCTCTTCTTGTCTGTTGTACACTTGTACTTGTTGTGGCAAAACAGATGAGTCTACAATTTCCAACAGATTATTTGGATATGCAGATTTGACATAACTGTGAAGATTGTTGCCATCTTTGAACATTTCTTCCGTGGGCCTTCTTCCTGTAAGCATTTCCAAAACAAGGATGCCAAAAGAATACACATCACCCTGGGTCGAAACTTCAGAACTTATTCCGTACTCTGAAATATGTTGCCCGATGGTCAATGTTTAGATGTTAATTATTCTAAAGCTAACAAAAGAAAACATTATGTATATACACAAATTTTATGATATTGGGAAGCTCAGATGATAAATCATACCTGGAGGAGCATAGCCAATAGTCCCATTTATTCCAGATGTGCTGGTTTGCTTGAAAGAGGTTCCATTAATGGTTGAGATAAGTCTTGCTAACCCAAAATCACTCACATGAGCTACCATATCATCATCAAGAAGGACATTGCTTGGCTTTAAATCACAATGAACAATTGGTTGCTCACATTCATGATGAAGATAATAAAGTGCAGAGGCCACTTCGTATATGATATGAAATCTTTGACTCAGATTCAATATTAAACACCGATCTATACTATCTTGATCAGGATGCAACCATTTTTCGAGGCTTCCATTCGACATGTACTCAAACACTAGTGCTTTAAATTCTTGTCCCTTATAATCCATGCTCGAGCAACATGTTATAGTTTTAATTAGATTTCGATGCCTTATGTTTTTAAGTGCATTACATTCTGAGATGAAACTCTTGTGAGCTCCCTTCTTCTGAAGGTTTAGTACCTTTATTGCAACAACATCATCTTCTGATCCCAGTCTTCCTTTATATACTGAGCCAAAACTCCCAAATCCAATCAAGTTGTTGGCAGAGAAGCCTTCAGTTGCAATGTGCAGATTTCGATACGATACCTTGGAAAGTTTTTCCATTGTTGGCACTGTTAAAGACAACTTCCTACTTCTCTTTTGCCTCCAATAGAAAGAAAGAATAAATATCACTATAAGAAAAAAGCCAAGCCAATCATAATCGCCATAAGCTTTAAATTGTGGTGTCTTTTTTGCTTGTTAGCTTTTATGGCGCAAGGCGGTAGGTGCAGCTCAGAGATTCCACCACAAAGTTTGCTATTTCCAGTTACTGATATTGCACTTGCATGACTGAAAACCCCTTTTGTTGATACCTCCCCATCCAACATATTGAAAGAAACATTTAAGTATTCAAGAAACGAGATTTTCTGTAAACCAATTACTATTGGTCCAGACAAGTTGTTTGATGATATATCTAAATATGCAAGACTTATCAATGAAGCTAATGAAGAAGGCATGGATCCATTGAAGGAATTCCCTCTTAAATTAAGGTATTCCATACTTGTGCACTCTCCAATGGTTGAAGGAATCTCTCCAGAGAGATGGTTTTTAGAGATATCCAAAGAGCTAAGGTGTTGAACAAAATAGACAGAGAAAGGCCAAAAATTTGATTGGGTATGGATCCATGGAAATTGTTTTTTCCAAGGTTAAGGTGTAGCAAATAGTTCATGTTTGCAAATATAGGAGGGATTTTTCCTTCAAGCCTATTTTCTGAAAAGTCTAAGGTAACCAATTTGCTGAGATTCCCAATAGAGATTGGTATCTCTCCTGAGAGTTGGTTTACATTCAAAGCTAGCATCTGTATCTGATAAAGATTGCCCAAAGAAGATGGAATAGTGCCTGAGAATTTGTTCATGTCCAGAGTCAAGGTGATTAAATTTGTATACTTCCCTAGAGATTCAGGAATAGTTCCATGTATCTGATTGTTGCCCAGGTATATTCGAATGAGTTGGGTTGACAAATTTCCTATGGAATTGGGTAAAACACCTCCAAAGTTGTTGCTAACTAGGACTAAGCTTTCTAGTTTGCTACAGTTTTGCAAAGAAGTAATGAAATCCAAGTCATTACTTGAATTGCTGCCAAGATTATTTTCTTCCAAATTCAACAGGCGCAGATCTTTTAGAGCCCCAAGACTTGGAACTTGCCCAACAAAAGAGTCAGAAGTAATATCAAAAACTCGAAGAGAAGATGCATTTGTGATGGAACTTGGTATTGGACCTGAGATTTGATTCAAGCCCATGACAACAAATATTAGATTTGGGAGGGTGGTGAACATGTTATCTGGAAGCCGAGTCATGTTCAATTGGTTATTTGTTACTGATATGATAATGAGAGATGACATATTGAAAAGTGAGTGAGCAAGAGCACCAGAAAAATGATTTGACACTGCCGACAAAATTTTCAAGTTCTTCAAAAGACCTATCTCTTCTGCGATACTTCCTTCCAAGTGATTATAAGCCATGTCAAGATTTGGCAAGGAAGACAGATTCCACAGAGAACTTGGGAGTTTCCCAGTTAAATTGTTGTTATGAATGGCAAACCTTTCAAGCTTATAAAGAGAGCCAATCTGGGATGGTATTTTACCTGTAAGACTGTTGATTGACAAATTCAAGCGCCTTAGTTCAGTGCAACTTGTCAAGTTCCATGGAATCTCTCCTTTTAATCTGTTGTTCCCCATAGAGAGTTCTTTTAATCTGAACAAACGTCCTAACTCTGGTGGGATTTCTCCGTAGAAACTGTTGTCCGCGAGGGAGAGATTTCTCATGAAAGAGAGATTGCCAACGTGGGGCGAAATGATTCCACTGAGATGATAACCTTTCAGGTTCAACTCGGTGACTCGTTGATGCTTGTGGCCGCATGTGATTCCAGTCCAGCTACAGAAGTGGTTTGAACTATTCCAAGAGCTCAAGATTTCTTTAGGATCACCTGTTATTGATTCTTTAAACTTGACTAATGCCAAATAATCAGTGTCGTTTGATGCAGCTCTGATATGTTGGAAGCAAAGCAAGTTTATGTAGAAGATGATAAGGATTAAAGCTTGAAGGTTTCTGGGTTGAAATGGGAGTGACATGGGAGCAAAAGCCATGGTTGTGTTGATGAAGAACCTAAGTGTAAAAGCTTTTAAATCCTGCTGATACATATATATAACTCACGCGCGTCTTATATATTTTTACTTATTCTAATTAAAGTTACTTTTGAACCTGATAGCTGGAAGATCAAATAAAAAACTAAGATTTTGACTGTTGAAATTGGGTAGTCTGTGTGAGATGTACACAAGGTATTCATAATAAGATGTGCATCCACATCCTGATTTTTAAAATATCAAGTAGGTGGGAAGAAAAAGCAAACAAGTTGTGTTTGCCCGTAGAATTCGTGGGGGCCTATATTATTTTTTCCTTGAAATTTGACTTTGACTATTTATATATTTGGTGATGATGTGGCGGTATATATTTTAAAAGTTCATTTATTTATTTCTTCGGTCTGGTAATGATATTAAACAAAGTTCATTTATTATTCTAATGGATCCATAGAAACAGAACTGAGGCTTCCTTCTGTTTAATTTTAAGTATTAGGTAGACTGAATTGACATTTCTGAATTTACTAAATAAATTTATGTGAAAGTTTGATCAATTGTGTTCTGAGATGATTCAGATTAATTAACTTTTATTTTTCTAAGTTACACAGGCACGTATAATCTCGTTTGATGAATCTCTGATGTGGAATCAAAACAAATTAAATTTATGTTGAAGATGATGAGGATTAATACTTGAGGGTCTTGCTATACATACAATACTCATAAAAATTAGGGGAGCGGCTCTTCTTCCACCAAACTGCGTCGTTTTTGGCATCATCATGCCCTTTTTAAAAAGAAAAATTATTTTATGGTATTGGCAAGTATAAAAAAGATACTTGAGGATAGTGATAGTGGTGAAAATATACTTTATGATCTTGAAAAATTAATTCAGGATAATGATTGATACTAAAAATTTACTTGAATATACTGACCGGTAATGAAAAAATATTTCATGATCTTCAATTTTTTTTTAGGATATTGAAAAAAATATTTCAAGGAATCGATCTAGATGTAAAAGGATACTTTAGGATAAGTAAATGATATTGAAAAAAATACTTTATAATCATGAAAAATTATATTAGGATTTTGAAAAAATATTTTAATGTGCTAATTGGTTATTTTTCAAGATCATGAAATATTTTTTCAAATCTTCATTCATTATCCTCAAGTATCGGCTTTTAATCTTAATCATCACCCTGAAATATTTTTTAAGATCATAAATATTTTTTCAAGATTATGAAATATTTTTTCAGTACTAGTCAATATACTCAAGTATATTTTTAGTATTAGGCAGTATCCTAAATTATTTTTTATTATTACCCGTCAATATGCTCTTTATTAATTATTGTATGCTGCCTCTGATAGCGATTAATCTGGCTCTTATACAAGCTCCCGAGTTCTGATTTTAGATTTGATTTGCTTCGTCTACCCTGTAGAATTTTCTCCACATCGAAGGCTCTTTATTAATTATTGTGCGTTGGCTCTGATAGCGATTAATACATGCTCCCGGGCGATACTGGTAGTGATTAACATGGCTATGATAGTTGCTATACTAATTGACCCGGCTCTTTATTAATTATTGTACAGTGGCTCTAATAGTGATAAACCGGTTTGATACATGTGGGGCCTAAAGCTCGTCACTTGCGGCCCAAATACAAGGCAACTAAAGCAAGCCCAAGAGCTTGCACCCGGCCCAAGACTAACTCACCATCTTGGTATGCCCAGCCAAAGCCAAGTATTTGGTCCACAGCTACAGATCCAAAACTTTAGGATCTCTACCTCTCTCATAGCTCACCTAGATCTACAAAAGAAGTAACAAACTCACCTGACTCTAAGCTATAAATAGGTGCCACCATATGCTTAGAACACACAAGCTACTTCACTCATACTTATTTTTTTACATTGTACTCGACGTAATCAAAGCTCTCTCATTTTACTTCTTTATTTACTATCTTGTACCCAATAAAGATCATTAATATAGCCTCTCTTTATTTTCTTATTCTTTGTTCTCATAACAATTTCCTATTCTTTGTTCGCTAATCTCTCTATTGTTGGTACCATTCTTCTCAAAATTTCCTTATTGCAAAGTATTGCACAAACAAATTGGCGCTGTCTATTGGGACCGACAACGGATCTCAAAGAGATTATCTTGCTCTTGCTTATTCTCGATCATTTACCATGACTGACATACCTACCATGGAGGACGAACCTACCAACTTCTAGGGACATCTCGATGAAATGGCTGCCAGACTTGGCAAATTGCAGCTCAAGCCAGATTGGTTGCACAACGGCAAGAACAACTCCAGCATCTCACCTGAATGGTGAGAATAACACTTTGTGAGAGCAACTGGCTTCATGATCCCCACAAGTCACTCCCTGAGGCGGTTCCATACTGCTATCATTCCCATATATGCCATTATTGGAGACCCCTACGACGGACCAACCAAGGGTGGTAGGTAACGAAACTTCGACTAAAAATAATATTGATGAAACCCATGGCATAGGTACCCTGAACATGCCAACCATACTGGCTAGTGAGACGAAAACATAGACGGACCAACCTGTGGTGAACTACCTACCAAGCTCTGGAATGTTGGAGATAGGAGGTGGAACCAAAGGTTTCAGGCATTATAAGCAATGATACTCCATCTAACAGGAGTGCCATCCTTGTTGAAAAAGAGCGCCCCTAACAACTTTGCTAATTCGCCATTCACTGATGACATATCGTTGGTGGAAATGCCAAAAAAAGTTCACATTCCTGAACGTATGACTTTATGATGGCGCCACAGACCCGAACAAACATATGGCCCAATACCAACAAAGAATGCATACTGCAGTGATACCATGAGAGGCGGGGGGGGGCTTGTATGTGCAAAGGTTTCGAATCCATCTTGGTCAGACCCATGCTAAGGTGGTTTACAAACATATCAACCAACTCAGTTAGATCGTTTGCCAACCTGAATGACTAGTTCGTACAACAATTTTCTAGCAGTCGAAAGCTTGAAAATCAACACAATAACCTCTACTAGGTCATCCAGGGGAAACAAAAATCATTAGAGACTATATTGGTACGTTCAACAAATAAAAAATAAACATACCCAATTGTGATGTACAAACAGCCATTGCTATGTGTTCCGCAAAGGTTTGCTTCCTAACACTGATTTATATAAGGAACTAACCAAATACATTTGTTATACTATGGACGACGTACTGGCTCAAGCTTGGGCCTAAATCAAGTGGGAAGATGAGGTTGATGCAAGTCAGTCCCGCTACCATGTTGACGAACCATCATATAGAAGGAGTAGAAACCTAAGATGGTCCAACTGCAGTTGAAGGGCAGAACCATACTTGATGATGCACTAGCCAAGCACTTAGGTTGACCACCTACTAGCCTCCCTTAACAGAACCTCCCACCAAGGGATGGGAAGCTAGGTTCAACATATGAAGGCCCTTACCAAGTAACTAGGGTAGTCGATCAAGGGGCATACCAACTAAGTGATAGAAAGGGAAAACCTATCCCATGAAGCCGGAACGCCATACACCTTAAGAGGTACGACTTCTGAAACTTTGCATTTTGAGTTTATACTCCATGATATGTACTAACCTTGTGGGAAAGAACATGATGAATCATACCATAAATATGGCCATAACATACGAACAATGCTTCAAGCTATATGGTCTGGCCATATTCGATACTCGGATAACAAAAGTCCCACTTGTTAGAACCGTCTATCACCCAAGAGGGGGAGGGGGGGTGAATTGAGTGTCTGATAAAAACTTTGGAACTTTGAAAATCTTTTCGCAACTTACTGAAAGTAGTTTGAATGACACAATTAGTTTATAAAGAAATAATCATTCATTCAAACATATATGCTGGAAATGTAAGAGTTTAGGGAAGAGAATATGCAAACTGTGATTTATACTGGTTTGGCCCTTCCTTGACCTACGTCCAGTCCCCAAGCTCTACTTGAGATTTTCAATCCACTATCTCCTTGTTTAACCGGGAACAAGAGAAAAGCCTTTACAACCTCACAAGTTTAGTCGCACTTGTGCGCCTTTTACAATCTCTTACCGGATACTCCCCTTACGCACCGTAAGAATACAATTACCGACTCGTAAACGAAGGATGATCCTCTCACTCTTGGACTCACTCCCTTTACAAGTTGTAATTGTACACCCACTCTCAAAGGTTCCACAACCTTGAGATTTGATCACTAAACAGATAATCAAATAAGTGTTTGGACTCTCTCACAGAGTAGATGAATAATAATCACTGAAGTACATAATCGATCATCTCACTCTCTACTTTTGTAAACTATATAAACATTGAGAAACAGAGAGTATATGAAATAAGTGTTGGATTCAGAATATCAGCATTTCGACAGCGCAAGCTCATATATCATTTTCCATTTTGAATCCTTCTCCTTTTATAGTTAATGGAAAGCATTTGACCGTTGAGCAATTCTTCTCGTTCAGGATACGATCGTTAAATGTCCGTTGGAAGTAGCCGTTGAGGCTTTAGTTGCTTTTTGACCGTTGAGCTCTAATCCAACTTTAATCATAAAATGTTTATCGTTGACTTCGTTGATGCTCCATCTTGAGTGTTGTATTAATAGCCGTTGAAGATTCAAGCTTTTTGTTGGAATGTTGAAACTATCCGTTAGACTCAGAAGTTTTCCTCTGTTGCATTTAATGCTTCTCTGACACACAAATTGCTTTATGCCAATTTGTTGTTAATCTATGATAAAATCATCTGAAACTCATTAGCAAACTGATTAAGAGCAACTAGGAGTAATAATGAGTAATGATATGTAGAGATGAAATCACAATCGATGATCCAGGAATTACGAAGACAGAAATTTCAAAACAGAGGTATCTTGCTTGAGCAATAATCCCTGCTTGCTCAGGCAAGCTTCTCTTGAATTAGTTAAAAATATTCTTGGCTGCTGATGCTCGAGCAGAGCTACCTTGGTTGCTCGAGCATGGTACTCGAGCATGAAGATTTTCATGCTCGGGCAAACATTTCGTTTGGCGATGGAAAAGGCTTCTACTCGCTGTTGCTCGAGCAAGCTGATATTCTTGCTTGGGCAACCTATAGACGGCGAGAACTTGAAAGAATTCCAATGCTTTGCTCGGCATCCCTTTTTCCCTTACTCGGGCATGATGCTCGAGCATGGAATTTTCCATGCTCGAGCAAGCAAGACACGAGTTGGAGAGTGAAAATGTAAGAAGCCCGCTCGAGTATGAATTTGAGTATGCTCGAGCATAGTGCTCGGGCATGCTTACTTGAGTGCTCGAGCAAGGCTTTTGCCCTTCATTATTTTGCTTATGTTTTCGATGCTGCTCGAGTAGGCATTTACCTCTGCTCGAGCATGGTGCTTGAGCAAGCCTTTTTCTCTGCTCAAGCATGACTCTTCAACAATGGAATTTTCTTGCTTAGTCTGCTGATGCTCGAGCACACTAGTTATGCTGTTCGAGCATGTATGGATCAATTGTGAAATTATGCATGGCCATCATGTTCTTTCCTCGAGTAATCATCTTCAAATGCCAAATTGCTTGCTACCATGGTCTTGTGCAAATATCAATCTCCATTGTCCTTCAAAAACGTAATAGCATTGGTAGCACAGGGGGCAATTTCCAGTGAACATGTTGTCTTCAAAATAGCTCCAAGTTTGACAAACTACCCATGCTCAGAAACCTCTTCAAATATTCTTTCCATTTCAATAAGAATCAGCTCCAAGCTAGTTGTAGTTCGTTTATTAACATCGATGAATGGAGGTTGTTCTTGATCGAGTTTTCTCGGTATCCGAACAGACCGTCAACTTCAAAACACCATATCTCCTTCAATTGATCTTTTTTTTTCATGGTTTTGATGTTTTTGGAAATTTATGTGAGTCTAGTTTCAAATGGCACCGATTTAAACTCAATTGGATTTGTAGATTGTGAGATACACCCAAAATACCGAAGCTTGTTCTGGACTATGACGTGAATTTCAGTTGCAACTTCTACAAATCATAGCTCTCTCATATAAACTCCTTTGGGCTTGGATTTTATATCAAATTGGCGCATTGGGAGTCTAGTTTCATATGCCACTGATTTCATGTCAATTCGATTCCTGGTTTGGGAGATAACGTCGAATTACCGAAGGTCGCGAAAATGCAGCTGAACGAGGAAGGCTGAAGAATGTTGTTGCTCGAGCAAGGGTGATTTTCTTGCTCGAGCATGAGCGGATTTTGAGCGAAATTGGGCTGGAAATGCACCTTGCTCGAGCATAATTTTTGTTGTGCTCGAGCATGACACTATGCATGCGGAAAAAGAGTTGAAATTACATAAATGCCCTTCAATAAACCAGTATTCATCCGGAAGCTTGAACTTGCTTGTTTTAACTCCGAATTGAGCCGTTTCAGCTTCTATTTGATCACAGAGACTCCTAGAATCAATCTTGGAACTTGTATAATGATATTCTCATTCCATTTAACAAGTTCTTCTTTCTTTCCTCTCTTCTCTTAATCATTTTCCATAATTCAACTCTTTCTTTCTTCTCTTGATCATTCTCTGTCATTTTCTACCTTCTTCAATATCTTCTCTTCTTCTTGATTATTCTCAAAATACTTTGATAACTTCTTGCTTCCTTGACATCTTTCTGCAAGTTCTTCTTTCATAATCTCTTATCTCCTTCTTAATTAATCTCAATAATTCAACTTGGACTAATCTACATTAATTATAGTAGTTAGTCAATGTAGGAGATAAATATATTATACAAACTTTTTGCTCTTAAGAATGATATCTATATAAGGCATCATCAAAACTAATCATATCCAACACCACCATCAATTTACTCCATCTCGTTTCAGGTCTTCTGCATGTTAGTTTCTATTGTACGAGACTGTTGGTCGATTTCCTTGATGGCAAGTGAAACAGTCGAACAAGTAATAAAATGAAAGTAGAGTATCGTCCCACAGAGACTGAGATACCGAAGAGAGACGCTCAATTGCTATGATAGTTGCAATCAAAAAGTAAATGTAATTGGTTTGAGAGGTTTTTGATGATTACGCTAATAACGAAGTAAACAAAGTAAATTTAAGAAGATATCGATAAGAAGTTAGGCTGAACTTGGACTCCTCCTTAAGTGCATAATTCCCCCAGGTTGCTCTACCCATTGCTATAGCATCTATCTTTGCCAGACTTCCGCAATTGCTGACATAGCTACTAACTACAAAGCTATTCGATTAACCCACCGCTATGATTTATCGAAGCTTCCGCATCCGATACATATGATATTAACTATACTCCGTCCATATTCCTATGGCAACTTTCTAGTTTTTATCTGCATTATACTCGGGGTGTCTTTTACAGTTATGAGAGGTAGACCCATTCCCGAAGCCTACAATAAATAGGTCAAGCCTTGCACCGTCTGCCTAGCAAACACCAAGCTTCTCGTAGGTCTAACCTCGACTCCTTGCCGATGGCCGAGACCACGTCTAGCCCTTAGATTCCTCTAATCGACTAGTAGTTAATTTACTTGATAAGCAAACCGAATCTATTAAATTAAGAACTTGCAATTGGGTTCATACACGCTTAAGAATTCATCCTCGTTCGCCATCGAAAGTTAGTTCATGACTCGACGAAGGAAACACAAAACAGATGGTAACAGAATGACCCATGATCTAACTACGAAATTAAACAAATGAAAATAGAAAGCTTGACGGTGTTCCAACGGCGTGGACGAAGCCCCGTCACGTCACCACTCACGTCTTCTTCCTCCGTCTTACCGTGAGGAAGGATCTTTGGGTTATCCCGGAATTCTCGTGCTAGTGAAGTCTCTCACTCTTACGTTGAGTCGGCCGAATGTGTAATCTTGTGTTGGCTCTCTGCGACTCTCCTCCGGGGTTGTCCCGCTTGTTTCCTTTTTATATTCAGACTTTCGTGTGACGCAAGTTAAGCTAGCTGGGCTTTCCAAATCTGTCGAGATCTATCGCATCTTTTGTTTGTAGATTGATTCTGCGGATCCTGCGGGATTCTTCAAATCTTTCCTTTTTGATCCTCCGCATCTTCTATTTCATTATGTCAGCAATCTACTTGTTGATCTCGATCATTTATTTCTATTCCTGAAATTAGCTAGATAAAAGGGTCAGAAAAGTATGCCGCATAGCATTGCGTCCTTTACTTTGCTATAGCTTTTGTGATGCTTTTTATTGCCTTTCGAGTTGCGGTCGGAATGCTATAGCATCGTATCGGCTTTGCTATACGTTCTTTAAAACAATGTATTTTGCTCTTCTCAGCACATGTTCAGGATGTAAATGGTTTCCATCCTTCTGTTCCCTATATCATGAATATATGTCTTTTTGCTTGGATTGTTTGTAGTTTAAGCTTTTATTCACCCTTCAATTCGGTCATGAAATACAAGGAAAACATGGTATAATTTGTGCTCATCAGAGACCACACTCTATGATGCTAGACTGTCCACCTGCTATTGGTTGGTCAGGGTTTTCCCATGACATACTTACCATAACATTACCAACAATACCACATATCAGGTGAAGCAAGTCTTAGTATACCATTTGTCTCCATTCATTTGACTTATTATTCCAATTTGTTTGACTCATTATCTCAATTCCTATGATTTATTATCTCAATATGCTTCACTATCTTATTTGTTGTTCTTCGACTGAGAACTCCTTGTCAAACATACTACGAATTGGTCGATCACATACCAATGTTTGTTATGTCTCTCAAGTAAAACAACATACATTAATTGCGACATACGAGGTGCAAACGCACAAACGGATGCTTGTTATGCCATGCCAACCTACCAAGCATAGCAGCACCCACGAGCTGTGACATACGAATCACAAATGCTTCTAAATGTTGGTAACCCAACTTTAGGGGTGTCCGTGCCGGAACACAAACTGGGCCATGAAGATGTGATGTACGTACCTATTGACCAAAATCCACGTGCTTGGTCAAACATTATCTCGATGCTACATACGTACTAGCATACACAAACATTCTAACATAGCACACATAAACATTCTAGCAAATAAAACTCTTTATCGGAAATTCTAAACGTTGAGAATCCAACTTTATGTGTGTCCCGTGGCGGAACACAAACTGGGCCATGAAGGTGCGATGTACGCTCTGATTAACCGAAATTCTCATGCTTGGTCGGATATTATGATAGTACTAGCATACATAGACTTACTAACCAACAAGGTTATACAATGGCAACTTGTCAAATATGAAAATACTTTTAATTGTGATCAATTTACTACATATATGGATCGACGCACCAAAGACACATCTACACAAGCCACAAAGTACTGCATTGTATAGTGCAAAATGCGAAACACCTTAGTTACATAAGATTTGCTGTCCACACATAACCGACGTACCAATTGACCAAAATTCCTGTGCTTGGTCAAATATTATGATAACACCGCAGTATGTGCTAACAAACAAAGTTTTGTATTGGGATATTTACAGAAAACAGAATGTATCAACTGTGTATAACATGACACCTGGAACATTTGGGTGAAGCAGGATGTCAATGAGTCGGTAGGTCCTTAAGCCTTCAATCTTGTCACGTCATTCTTGACAGGAGACAATGGGCTATGGGATGAATATGTGTTGCATCGGTAACCAGTGGGGCTGTACTAGGGAAGTAGAGGTCTATGTCCTCATGTTTGAATAGTCTACTATCACCCTTTTGCTTCCTGCTTGTCTTTACCTTGCCCTTGCCCTTATTCTGCTTCGCGGAGGCTATTGAGATAATCACATGGTTAGAAGGAACGCTTGATTGGCCATCTACCTTGGCACAATCTAGCTTACACCATGCAAGTATATAGAGAGTAAGATCAAGGTGAAAACAAACCTTAATCACAACTTTTTGAGTAATTAGTTGAAGACAAGAAAGCAGAGAAAAGAGCTTAAATGAAGACTGTAGCGTCGATGAAGGCACTCAACTTCTAGGATTATGAACTACTCTCCAAGCCAATTGCTCGTCAGGCTTGGAGAGTTGGGGGGGGGGGGCTTGGTGGAGGGCCCAAAACTCATAACTTGCAGCCCAAAGACAAGGCAACCAAAGTTGGTCCAAGAGCGTGCACTCCGCTGAAGAATAACTCACCTTCATCTCGGTATGCCCAGTCAAAGCCCATTGTTCGGTTCACAACCACAGATCCAAAACTTTAGGATCTCCACCTCCCTCAGGGCTTGCCTAGATCCAAAAAAGAAGGAACGAACCCACCTAAATCTGAGCTATAAATAGGTGCCACCATATGCTTAGAACACCCAAGCTACTCCACTCACTCTTACTCACTTTTTTACACTTTACTCGACATAATCAAATCTCTCTCATTTTTGCTTCTTTATTTATTGTCTTGTACCCAATAAAGATCAATAATACATGCCCTCTTTATTTTCTTATTCTTTGTTCTCATAACAATTACTTGCTTTGTTTGTTAATCTCTCCGTTGTTGGTACCCTTCTTCACAAAATTTCATTCTTGCAAATTATTGCACAAATAATACACGCTTCTAGGTGATACTAGTAGCAATTAACATCGCTTTGATACTTGCTATACCAATTGACTTGGCTCTAATAGACACGTACTATGATACATGTCCGAACTTGGCTATGATACCATTTGACTTGGACTATGATACTAGCCAATTGAAATCTCCCATAGAATCTGATACCAATTAACCCAAACTCGATACCAATTGTAATCTCCCATAACATCTTACTGCCTTGCTCTTTATATGGTTTGCTTTGGACCCATTATCTTTCACAATTTTAAAATGCGTCAAAAGGGGAAGTATCATATCATTATAAGGGGTCTCTTGTTCTCCAGCCGATGTGAGACTTCACATCCACCTCTAATGGGCTCAACATCGACACATTGACACGAACATGTCTTTGATATCATCAGTAAGAAGAGTCAATAAAAGAAACTTGAAATTGAAAACAACTGAACCAAACGTAAGTCAATAGGAATTAGTAAGAATAAAAGAAACTTAAAATTGAAAACAATCTCACTAAACCAAACGTAAATATGTCAGTATCAGTAAGAATAGAAAATACCTAAAATTAATTTTTTTAAACAAAAACAACTAAACCAATTGTTTAGAGAAAAAACACGGACCCACAATGAGAAGCTGAAATATGAAGGAATGAAGAAGTTGAGTGATGTGACTGTATATATTTTAAGAGATCATTTATTTATTTTTGATTCTGAATTGAGTCTTTCTTCTATTTAAGTATTGGGCAGAATGAATTGACATTTCTGAATTCACCTAATTAAGTTTAGGGAAAATTTCAAATAAATACCTTCTGAATTTGTAAAACCCCCAGAAGTCTGTTGAATTGGTAAAAAAGACTGAGAGGTACCAAGGAACTATGAGGGATATGCAAATTCGGGTGAAATTACCATTTTGCCCTTACTTTTAAATAAATAAATAAATAAAAAACCCTACACCACCACCACCACCGGCGCTGGCGGCCACCCCCACCGCCGGCCGCCGCCACCACCACCGCTGGCCGGAGGTGGCCTGTGGTTGTAACACCCCAATTTTCGTAGCATAAATCGTGCCTGTGACACGTGGTTTTATAAAAATTCATCAGAGTTTGAGGTGCTTTCTGACTTGGCGTTTTGCGGAAACGGAGAGCATGTACTAAAAATTTGAACAACGAGTTTATTAACGAGTAACTGATATAAAATACTCAGACATATGATGATGCCTGACGTATACTGGTATATTAAAAATTTTCCGAAGGAATATTCATGTGATACAATAATACAAATCTTTATAATTACAACTCTTCTATGTAACTATACCCTTTTCAACCAAGCCTTAGGTAGACTTGGGGCATAGAACCTAACTTAGTTAAATCATCCCATTTGGCCAGGCCGGGTAAAGTCTAGTGGAAGTCTCACTGAGTATTTACTGCGACTGATTGACTGAACCACATAGACGACCCTTTCTAGTTTAAGCACCAAATGATATGAAGTAACCTTATTAGATTCATGCCATAAGATAGGTTCTGTTGACCTTCTTCCCGCATTTACTATGATCGGTGCCTTCTCACGGCTCCGTCTATCGACGTCTTTTTACGGCTCCATCCACTGGTGCCTTCTCTGGTTCGAGATCCTTTCCTGACTATTAATTAAGACTGAGGTCCAATGCCCATCGGACCTCGGGTAACGGTTAACCTCATGCTTATGTAAACAATATATGTATCACGGTATTCATGTCATTTTAGCAAATATCACTACAAAAGCCCATAACGAGATGTAGGAAATACATATATGTATGTAAGGCAATAACAATACACAGCCCCCGCAGTATGTTTGTTACCCCGCCGCCCGCACATTCACCGGTGCCACGATGTACGATCGTGTCCATAGCGCTTAGGAAAACTTTCAACGGTGTTATCAAAACCATAACCCGTGTACGCATGATTTTATCATGATCAAATAAGACAGAGTCTTTTTATAGAAACACAGCAATCATATATAAGCATATCACAAGCATCAGAGTCAGTGTTATAGTACGTCGCGAACGTACCTTCGTTGCTTTACACAATACGTTTGGATGATCAAACAGTGATCCCGGATATCCTATAAAGTAATATCGCCTTTATTAACTCAAAAATATTATCTCTAGGGATATTTTGGCTATATATGACCATTTTACCCTTGGATTAATTATTTTCAACTTAATCCCATTTAATTTCGTAAAAACGCTATTAATCAGAATTTAGGCTGATTTTTCACCTAACTTTGGAGAATTATAATTAATTCCACAAAACTCGAAACGAGGATCCGTAAAATTCCTCGGAATCCTTAGGATGTCTAATTTTAGGAAAAATTATTGGTTCTTGCCCAGATTTCATAAACAATTCCCAGTTTTTGCAACAACATGTTCTGCCCAGAAATTTTCAGTATTTTTAGCCTAACTTCGAACATTTTTATCTCCTAGTACAAAACTCAAAACGACATGCTATAGGTATATTTGGAAAGCTCTATATGACTAATTTCAACATGAATTTTCTCAGAATTTTGGCATAGCATATTCAACATAAGATACCAGCGTTTTTGAAATTGCTTTCGGGAGTCGCTAACCGACAAAATTTCGCCAGAGCTTCGCTACTTTGACCATAATCTTCCAAAATTTTTGCTATAACTTCTTCTTCATCATTTTTTTTAATAAATAAAGCCAATTATAATAATAAAAACATGTAAATAACACTATAATTGGAAGATTATGAATCAAAACAACATTTAAGCTAAAAACTAAAAGCTAGAGTATAAGAACTTACCTAGAACTTTGCTCCTCCTTCCTTCTTGCCTCAAGAACTCTCTCTAATCACTCAAGAACTTCTAAAATCAGAACACTCTTAGGCTGATTTTGGTGTGAGAATTAATGAAGGCTAATGCCTCTATTTATAGCAATTCCAAGATGCATCTAATTGGTGGATTCCAAAAACTTATTGAATCAAGTTTTATCTCTCATTCTCATCTTCAAAACCGACTTCACTCTCTCATACCTCTCTTCATCTTTCTTCCAACCCAAATCCTAATTTAGTTAGGTGTAAGTTGGTATTTTTCTTGAGGATTCATTTGTACTTTTGGAATCACAATTTTATGATTTGATTTATGGTGTTTTTAAACTTCATTTTCATAATAGTATGAATTTCAAAAGTTTACCAAAATCACTTTGGAAACCACTATGTTCAAGCTTGAATTTTGCTTATTCATAATATCTACTTAGATTTGTTACTTAGTTCATAGATTTCAAGATATGATTTATTTTCTATAAATTCTCATTCACATATGTCTTGAATTCATCCTAATGGTTTTTATCTCATCTTTAATTGAATTTACACTAATTACCTATTATTACACATGCTTATGTTATTTAAGCCAATAAGTCTTCAAGTAATAAAGTGTTATTAAGACATTTGTGGTGTAAATAATTTTTTCACTTAGCTCATATTCTTTCTTGCCTTGGCCGACATCCCCCCTCCCCTTATTACACCCAATTTAATTTTTAATTCAAATACAAATTGCCTTAAAGTCTTGGTAATTAATTTATGATAGTGATGTTTAATTTTTGTTAATAACTTTAATCAATTTCTTTCTTATTTTCCCTTGGCTTGCACCGATTTTCACTCTTATTTTTCACTTTTGGATTGTGTTTTCATTGTCTTACAATTACCATGTAAAAATCCTCTCATTGGTTGTTTTACTTTCACTTGGATTAAGCTTTAGTGAATTAATTCTAAATTCATTAGATTAGTTTTATTAGGTTTAATCCAAACCTTTGAAATTGGTTTAGAAAAATTAAGACACTAATAGTGATATTAGTTAGTGATTAAGGATTATTAAAATTCCTTAACCCATAATTAAGTAATTTTTGCCATTTAAATTTAATTAAAGAGAAATTATTTAATCATTAATTAAACATTGTTAATATAGTGTTTTAAGGGTTACTAGGCTTAATCACCAAAATTTAATATGTTTCTAAATTAATCTCAATGATTAAAAACTCCTTATATGCTAATATTAGCTTTTAAATATCCTTTGGATATTAATTAGGTTGATATTTCCTTAATTATGGCCTTTTTTAATTATTAACTAATTTCAAAATTTAGAAAAATATTCCAATTATTGCAAATTTAATTGCCCACTAATTGTTGCTAATTTTCTCTAATTGATTTAATAATCCTTTGATGATTTTATTGCTAAAATGATATAATTAAGTTTCTACTTAATTATGATAACCTTAGGGTATTTTATGATTCCTATAAAGATTTAGAGAATGAAATCTTCAATTATCTATTCTCTAAGAATAAAATCACTTAGAAATAAAATAAGAATATTAAGAAAATTGAGACCACATATTCACCTATTTTAAATAGGTAATATTAACTCAAACATAATATTTAAGGCATATTATTTATTTTAAATATAATATTTAAAGTAAATAATTATCCGGGTATTACATTAAGTGGTGGTGGTGGCGGCCGGGTGGTGGGGTGACCGCCCCCCCGCCGGCCGGCGGTGGTGGGGGGTGGAGGGTTTTTTTTTTTTTTTTTTTTAATAAATTTTTTTAAAAGTAATGGCAAACGGTAATTCCATCCGAATTTGCATATCCCTCATAGGTCCTTGGTACCTCTCAGTCTTTTTACAAATTCAACAGACTTCTGGAGGTTTTACAAATTCAGAAGGTATTTATTTGGAATTTTCCCTTAAGTTTATGTGGAAGTGGGTGGTATGACTTTTTAATTTTATAAGAAAGTGGGTGATGTGACCGTATATATTTTAAAATTTCATTTATTTTTTGGTCATGAGCTGAGGTTTTCTTCTATTTAAAGATTGGGTAGAATGAATTGACATTTTTGAATTCACCTAATTATCCAGTCTCTTGATATTGTAACCCCCTATCGGTAACTTATTGTTTTTGGTATTTTTTTTTAAAATAAAAATGGTAAATGAGTGATTGAAATGGTATGGTATGGAGCTTGAAAATATCAATGATGAATGCTCTTGGTAATTAAGAAATGACTATCTTTGCTCAAAAAGTATGAGAGTTAAAATTCATTAGGTCTTAATAAAAACCTCAAGATAACACTTGAGTCCAATATTCCCAATTAATGGTAGTTCTTACAAATATAGCTAACCACTACCTCTTGAGATATTGTTTAAAACCACTTAATGTGCAATTAAAATTTGAACAGTGCAACATGAGTTTTCTTGAAATTGAGTACTAAAAAGGCATAAATCAACCACATTAATTAGACAATAACACACTAATTAATGTAATCTCATTGCAACCACAAGGAAATTCAAACATATATATTTTTCACACTACAAAATCCAATATTAACTACAAATATCAAGCCAACAAAGACAATTAACATCAATATCAGCTCTAGAATTATATATAATAATTCATAAAACTAGGCAACATAAATATATAACTCTAGACTAATGGAATGATAGAAAAACTCATGTATGTAGTCCATTAAACTCAAGCATAAATCACCACCACCAAGCAGTAGCGAAATCAGTCTCTCATGGCTTCAAATCTCGTTAGAACGGACCAAGGCACCCAACCAACCATGGAAGCTTGAGAAGAAGATGAAGAATTTGAGTACAATGAATTAACATTTTTGAATTCACCTAATTACCCAGTCTCTTGATATTGTAACCCCCTATTGATAACCTCTTCTTGTGACTTGGCTCTAATATAAATTGTAGCCTACTATAACGTCTTAACTTCTCGCTCTCGATATTTCTCCTTTTGGGTTTCATTACCTCTCACCTGTGAAAGAGAGGAGGTATTAGATCCTTATTAGACATCTTTCGTTTACTAACTCAGCCGATGTGGAACTTCTCACAATCCGCCCCAATGGGCACAACATCATTGCAGACACATCAACATGAGCCTATCTTTGATACCATCGTAACATCCTAACATCTACTCCCTCTGGTCTTTATTATAAGGCATCAACTAGTAAGTGTATTTGGTCTTTTTTATAAGGCACTTGTTTATTCCCAAGGAGCATTAATTATCTTTTTCCATGTATGCCCATAATTAAGAAGGTTAGTGGGTGAGAGTAATAATTAATATGATATTAGAGTTTAGTGCAAATAGTAGGGGTACTATTGGAAATTACGTAATTCTAGAACAACTTTATTGACTTTAACTGTTTTTCTTGGTTTGTGAGAATTATTAGTTGGTACCTTATAATAAGGATCAAAGGGAGTAGCTCTTAATATTGTCCACTTTGGGTAAAACGGATTTCTTGTACCCTTGGCTGTAAGGGTTAAAAAAATAGGTCCACCCATATATATAGACTTTGGAACTCTAATAGTTTTTGACTCATAATCCATAGACACATTATGTGTTAAATCAGCAACTCCTATATATTATTTAGGTAAAGGAAACAATTTTCATTTTTGAATAAAGCTTCAAACAACTAAAAATACAGCTAAAACCTATACACGTATCTATTTGGGTATGTATGTGTCAGAAGTTCCACGTCGGTTGAGGATGGAATGAATGATGCCGTGTAAGGTTCTAGACGCGTTACAAAACCGTGAGGGACAATGGGCTCCCAAAGTGGACAACACCGAAAATGATGTGTGGACAATATTAGAGGACTAAAAAAATTATACATAGATATATATTAACATAAATATATAAATGTGTCAACAAAAGTCAACTTAATATTTATATCTGATGATAATTAAGGGTTAATGCTTTAGAGTATTGATATGCAATACTCCAAAAAATTAGAGATATTTGTATGCAAGTCTAAAGAGAGAGCCCTATCCCAATAAGCTAACGTGTTAGATGGAAAAGTTATGGGAGCCCTCTTCATGAAGGTGGAGCTTTCAACGAAAGTACCTTTCTCATGAACATAAGTCCCAAGAGAGAGTACAATTCCAAAAGATTAGCATATTAAAAGGTACTGCAGAATACATTGATTTACAAACACACCGTAGCGCACTTGGGAGGTTCAATCGATGTGGGATTCATTAAGGTAAATCCTTCTCAAATAAGGACTTGGACGTAGAGATTTTTTTGAGTTTTGATATAACTTAATCTTGCTGTATGCTGCACCGCTTTAATTGGCCATAACGCTCTACTGGAGGGGGAAAAACGCTTGAGGGTATTTGAACTCCAGCTGGCGCTTTGGTACATGGAAAAAAAGTTAAGCTAAAGCATAATATGAGAGAGAAAGTATATTTTTTAGTATGTGTGTGAATGCTTTACATGTACACTAATTGTGTGATATCTGTGGGAGTAATTACATCTATTTCAGGGTTATTTAATTATTATATTTCATAAGAAATTGCTTTGTCACTATATCAATTTTCCTTAGTTGGCTGCTTTTGAAGTCCACCTAGAATTTCCAAAAGATTATTCATATGAATACGTAGCTTTCATCGTATTGTGCTAGAGTTCATGATTAAGATGTTAATTTCTGAGGCAACTACCAGAATAATGACTATTACAATTAGTTAATTCCTTTGGTAAGAACTCTAAAATTTATTCGGTTTAGGCCTAGGCCCAAATCGATTTATTCTTTATACACTAAAATGTCAAGAATTATAACTCTATTTTAAGTTATCGATCACAAATACTATGTATATAAAATATATCCTTAGGATAAACATAAAATAATTTAATAATAAATAATATTATTTTGAATTATAATAACAATAATCACACACACAGACACACACCTTTCTAATATAGATATATAAATAAAATAATGAAAATAACGGTACAGATTGATAGCTTTATGATGTGCCGGTATCACATAATTTTTTTGTCCAAGCAAAGATAATGTAAATACTTATAATATACAAAAAACTACTAAAAACATTATATTTAATCCTAGAGGAAGAAAGACTATACATACACATGTATATGGTTGTCTATGGATATAAATATATAAACGTGTGAACAAAAAAAGTCATTCTCATAAGTCAAAATATGCATGTATATAATTATTGAAATAATCTCATAAGATCTATATCCCTTTTTTAATAGGGGGCATAGACCGCCGTGAAGAATACACTATTGCCACTCGGATACTTTGTTAATTTTCATAATATAAACTAATACACTGATTGGTCGTTTTTGTTTGATTCTATTAGTTTATAACAAATTAATACATCATTTTATAAAATAAGAATGGAGACTAAAAAGTGAAAACATAAACAATATTGTTAGGAATGGGGAGAGGAATCCGGAAATGGGGCAGAGAACAATTGGGCAATAAAGAAATGTATGATACTAATGTAATTTTCAATATACACTTACATTTCTTTTTCAGTTTTTGGACCAATTAAATTATTTGATTTGTATTTTTCCTCTTTTTTTAAATAGCAAGCTAGGCGTATTTGTACCCATGGGCAAAAATTGCAGTTTTCCTAATTCAAATAGCAATTTGTGCAGTGAGGCATAGATCAGAGCCTCAAGAATGACAATTATAAGATTCAAATTCACATTATAGCAGCATGTAGTAATGTTGTTGATAGCAATTTATACATTGAAGTAGCTGATTCACCCCAAAGTAACAATTTATTCCAGTACATTGGTTGACTTTCCTTCGTTCACAGAGGAAGAGTCCTAGAGAAGATGTGAGAAGGACATATAATTCATGAGAAGACTTTTCATTCTTCCATACAATTTTGACTTCTTTCCCCAATATCGAACATATTCATATTTAATTTGATTTAGCTCATTTAGTACACCCATAATGTTCATCCTTTCTTTTGGAGATTGTATTGAACAAGCAAGTCCAATCCTAAATAGTGAAATTAGAGTCTTCTCATGGTTGGGGTGCATAAGAACCCCCTCCATCATCTTAATTTCTCCTCTTGCTACTATTGTCGACTGTTGTATTTGTCGGGGTACAAGAGCTGTATCCTCAATATTCAAAAGGTTGTTAGGAAATGAAGCTTTGATGTAACTATGAAGATTGTGGCCATCTTCAAACATTAGATTTGTTGGTATTTTTCCGGGGAACATTTTTAAAATAAGAATATCAAAAGAATATACATCACTTTGTGTTGATACCTCAGAACTTACTCCATACTCTACAAATATGCATGTTAGACTATAGTTAATTAATGTTTAGTTAATGACTTAATACTAACAAAGTGAAAAAGAAAGAGATTTTATAAAATAAATGTAATTCACAAGTGCTTTAAGGTAAAATAACAATAAATTGTACCTGGAGAAGTATAGCCAATCATCCCTTCTATTCTAGATGAACTAATTTACTTTTGAGATCAATAATTAAGGGTGTCACATGAGCCACCATATCATGATCAAGAATGACATTGCTAGGCTTGAAGTCACAATGGACAATTGGTTCCTCATTTTCATAATGAAGATAATGCAGTGCAAAGGCAACATCATATATTACATTTAATCTTTGACAAATATCCAATGTTGAACGATATGGATGCAACCATTTTTCAAGGCTTCCATTTGACATGTGCTCAAACACCAATGCCTTAAATTCTTGTCCCTTGTAATCAATGCTTGAGCAACATGTCAAATTTTTTACCAAATTTCGGTGCCTTATGTTTTTCACTGCATTACATTCAGAAATGAAACTCTTTTCAGCTCCCTTCTTTTGAAGATCTAATACTTTTATTGCAACAAATTTATCTTCTGATTTGAGTCTTCCTTTATATACTGAGCTATAATACTCACAGATCCAATCAAGTTGTTGGTAGAGAAACCTTTAGTTGCAATGTGTAGCTTTTGATATGACACATTAGAATATTGTTCAATACTAGGTGAAGTTGAAGATGATTTCGTGTTTCTTTCATGCCTCTAATAGAAAGCAAACAAGAATACCAATAAGAGAGAAAATGCCACATAAATCACAATAATCATGAGCTTCACATTGTGTTTTATTTGTGTGTCAAGTTTCTTGGGGGATATGATGGTGGTAAGTGCAGCTCAGATATACCCCCTCAAATATTGATATTTCCAATCACTGATATTGCACTTGCATTTTTGAAAACCCCTTCCGTTGGCACTTCACGATCAAGCATATTGAAGAAAACATTTAAGTAATGAAGAAAAGGAATGTTTTGTAGGCCGTTTGGTATGGATCCCGATCGGTTGTTTCGAGATATATCTAGACGTGTAAGACCTTTCATCAAAGCTAGCGAAGGAGGCATGGGCCCAGTAAAAGAATTCTCTTGTAAGCTAAGGTATTCCATACTTGTGCACTCTCATATGGTCGAAAGAATTTCTCTAGAAAGATTATGTTCAGAGGTATCCAAAGCTCCAAGCATTTTAAGCACTCCCACCTCAGTAGGTAAAGATCCATTCAATGAGTTGTGAGATAAGGTTAGTAAAATAGACAAGGAGGGAAGACCAAAAATCTGCAAGGGTATAGCTGCAGGGAAATTGCTTTCTGAAAGGTCTAGGCTTAGCAAACTTTTCATGTTGCCAATTGTAATAGGAATTTTTCCTTCAAGCATATTCCTTGACATTATTAGCACAATCAATTAGCTAAGGTTTCCTATGGAAGCTGGTATCTCTCCGGAGAGTTAGTTTCCCTCTACAGATAATTTTTCGATCTCATGTAAATTCCACAAAGAAGTAGGAATGGTGCCAAAGAATTTGTTGTGTTTGAGATCCAAGATATATAGTTAAGCTTATGTACTTTCCTATAGTGTCACGAATAGTACCATATATCTCATTATCACCTAGGTATAGCCCAGTGAGTTTGATAGACAAATTTCCTATGGAGTTGGGTAAAATGCCTCTAAATTTGTTGGTGTTCAAACCTAAGATTTCAAGTTTGCTGCAATTTTTCAAAGATGTATAGCCCAGTGAGTTGCTCCCAATATTATTAAATGCTAAATTCAGAGACCATAGATCATGTAGGTCTCCTAGATTGGGAACTTGACCGAAAAAATGGTTTGAAGAGATGTCAAAAAATTGGAGTGAAGATGCATATGGGATGGAATTTTGGATTGAACCTGAGATTTGATTCATAGCTAAGCCAAAATATTTCAAATTAGTGAGGCTGGAGAACATGTTGTTTGGAAGTTGAGCGCCATTGAAATTGTTGACTCCCAGTGATATCAGAGTGAGAGATGATAGATTGTAAAGTGAAGAAGGAAGAGGATCAGACAATGTATTCACTGGTACTGCAAAAAATGTCAAGTTCTTCAAGTGTCTTATCTCTTCCGGCATGCTTCCCTCCAAGTTATTATATGGGCCACTGCAAGATGGGTGAGAGAAGTAAGATTCCATATAGACAATGGAATTTCTCCAGTAAAATTAATGGCAGAAAGTTGCAACTCTTCAAGCTTCTGAAGATCCCCCAACCAATATGGTATGGTGCCAGTAAGTCTATTCCCCAACAAATGCAAGATCCTCAATTCAAGTGCAATCAAGCTCCAAGAGATCTTTCCTGTCAGTGTGTTGCCTGAACAAATGTCCCAACTCTTGTGCGATACGATCCCACTAAGATGATAACTATCCAAATTCAACTCCGTGACTCGCTGCAGGTGCTTCCAGTCCAGCTGCAGAAGTGGTTTGAACTATTCAAGAGCTCAAGATTTCTTGAGGATAATCAATTATGGGTTAAGGTGCAGATTTGCCAACAAACTATTACCCGAGGAGTGTCTGACACAAAAATCAATTGAGGGTACCAAATTGGCCAACGAACTATTAAAAAGTGAAAAAAAACAATTTTGTGCAGATTCGCCAACGAACTATTACCCCGTCACTGTCTTGGTGTCTCCGTCTTCCATCGACTGTCACAGTGTCGACGACGTTGGCATCTCCAAAGCTTCCATTGTTGCTGGGTGTTCCACTCACCCTCTTGAACTCATCCAGCAGTCCACAGCTTTCGACCGGCACACGCCTTGCACCCTGGTTGCGTCCCTCCGATGCCACAAGAAGCAACCGCCGCTGCCACAACGCCTGCTCGCATGGGTTCCATCTCTATTGGTGTTTGCCTTATCCAACAAGAAGGCTTAACCACTCTTTTCTCCAGCGTCTCCGCCACCGTCCTACATCAATGCCTCATATTTTAACGTAATAGTGATAGTTGTTTTTTTAATAGTTATTTGATATTTTTTTTTCACTTTTTAATAATTCGTTAACCAATTTGGTACCTTCAATTGTTTTTTGTGCCAAACGCTCATCGGGTAATAGTTCGTTGGTAAATTTGCACCTTAACCCATCAATTATTGATTCTTTAAACTTAAGCAATGCCAGGTAATCTGTCTCGTTTGATGTGATTTAATCTGCTGGGAGCAAATCTGATTTATGTAGAGCAGAAGGATTAATGCTTAAAGGTATTTGGACTGAAATGGAAATGACATGTCAACAGAAAACCTGGGTTGCGTTGAAGAACTGAATGAAGGTGATGAGGTGCCAATGCTTGAAATTCTGGTGTGTTTGTGTAAATTTTCCATCGGTTTCCTCTTAAGTCCACAACCTCCAAAAGATTATTTTAACATGTAGCTTTTACGTTGTCATGGATATTTTGACAGTAACACTCCAAATTCCTTACTACTTATTATGTCCGTTGACACGTTGTCACGCCCTGAAAACCAGTAGAGTGACTGGCATGGAATGTGAGGGAAATCACACTCCCTAAGCCACAAGACTTAAAAGAACTATTATACCTCATACCTCATAACTTAAATCTGGAATATACAACTACGATCTCAAATTTATATCTACATATTCCAAGATTGTCAAAACATATTAAATGCCTTGTAGAAAATACGATAGAGTTTCCTTTGTAAGTTAGGCTTCCTGAAAATCCTACAATGATTTGAAATGACAAGATGACATTCGGAGATCTGCTCCACCATTATATATGCATATATTTATGTTCCGAACAAAAGAAAGACAGAGATCCTGCCTATAGATTACGTGGAGTATCTAGCTTTTAATATTAGTACAAAAGTATAAATTTATAATTACATCACTTAACAGCACCACAAAATGAGCCAGCAAACTTTAAATTTCGAGAAGGCTTTTCACTGCTCATCTTGAGGTACAACATCATCAATACTATCTGAACAAAAAAAATTTCTGGTGAATAACGTCCCATTTATAGAATTTGATAAATTATAGAAGAAAATAATTTAAACATTGTTATCCTCCGATAATAACAATATGGCAATAAATTATAATTTCTACATCATATGATCATAATAAAAAAGAAGAAGTAGATGTAGGATCATGAATTAAATAATTCAAAATATGCAATAAATCGTTTTATTTAACAAAATCAGTTTTAAACAGTAAATCTCAAAGCTCGTCTAAATGTAGGACTTCTACAAAACGGATGATAAGCGTGGACACACAGTCCACGAGGGAAAGTAACCAAGCGTAGCTTGAGGCCCACGAAAACAAGCTGGACACACAGTCTACGAGGGTAAGTAACAAAGCGCAGCACAACCATGAAACAAGCGTAGCACGAGGCTACGAAACAAGCGCATGTACAAGACCCACGAATAACAAGCGTGAGAACGAATCCCACGAATATCAAACGAGCTCGAGCTAACCATGGCGTGCCAAAGACTAACAGTACTGCTGTTAGTAACCAGCGTTATGTATTCAGTCCTCTATCAAAACAATTTCAAGCATGCATGAGGTTAATTTACCAATAGCAAGCAAAGAGTTTTTCCTCTAATGATGAGAACTCGAACAGAATATTTTGTAACAAAAGACCCCAGCATGAAAGTTTACAAAATCTCAAAACATTTTCTTTCCAATTCCATCGGTCGAAAGTCTTTTCATATAATATTAACTCACATAAGGGCATTTTAAATATAAGACCATCTCAACATAAAAGCTTACAAAGAACATCTCAGAAATTTTCTTATCAATTATTTGCATAAAAATTCATAAACAATAAGATGTTATGGAACTATTAACTTTGAATAAAATCATCATTTCATTAACACATACAAATAACAATGAGCAATTGATATAATTTCAACAAAACTGTCATGAGGCAATTGGTATTTAAGAAAGTTGATAATTTAATAAAATTATACCAAGTAAAATATCATTTATCAAAATTATAATGGGACGCTATTCATGTACCTGTTGCACTTCCAAATAAATAACATTCTCCTACCTAGCCGCTTTCGCAAAGATGTTCCTTCTTTTATCCCCTATTACCCAAAGTAATGTTGTAATACCCTAATTTTCATAATTCATGTAAACATTGTATTTTGGAAAATAATTACTAAAATACAAAGGTGAATATGTGTCTCAAAGAATTATAATCTATTGATTATATTTTTGTGCAAATTTCACTTTGGAATTAATTAACCAATGATTAATTATGAGACTACATATTAAGGGTTATAAAATGTGACATAAAATCACATGGAATAATAACTATTTTAAATGCTCATAAAACAAGAAAAGTGGATAGAGAAACACTTAGTTTAATTGTTATCTATTAACAATTATCCTTAACAAAATAAGCTTGCACTAATTGAGATTAGTTGCATAATCCTTCAAGATGATTAGAGGCAAATTAGGATCATCAAAGAAGGGCTAATTATTTCAAAATAATTAAAGGCCAAAGATGAAGAATTAAAGCTTGAATAATTAAGTATTAATAGCCTTGATTAATAAGTAGCAAGACAATTAGACTATGGTACTTATAATCAAGGGACATATAAGCACTTGATTAAGGTGCTAATTAAACTTTAATCAAGCTTTGAAAAGTCAACAATTGCAACTAAGAGCAATGGTTGAGATTGTTGCTCATGTAATTCAAATCCAATGGTTCTAATTAAATAAATAAGCTTAATCCTCTTGTAGATTAACTAGCCAATGAGAAATCAAAGAAATGAGCTTAATCCTTGTGAAAATTAAATAGACCAATGGGAGAATTAAGCCATGGATTAAGGGTGATGATTAAATTTAAACAAACACAAAATCAATCCAATGGTTAGGGATCAAAGTAAGAGGATAATATAAGATAAAATTTGAGATAATATTCAAGATATTATATGAAACAAGCACATGAGATAAAAATGGAAGAGGATAGAGTATAGAGAGGGCACGGTTTTGGTGAGGAAACGAAGAGGAAAGAAGAAAACTTTGTGAAGAAGAAAAGGTTATGATGGTAAATGCACATGTGGGGCCCACAAGACTTGAACAACCAATGGGAAAAATCAAAGAAAAATAGGCTAAATCCTATGTAACTAGATCTAGCCAATGAGAACCTTTGTGGTATGAATTGTGTCTTCATGAAAAACCAAATCACATGAGCCATTGATGAAGAAAAATGATCCAATGGTTGAGGCTCTTGAGCTTTTCCTATAAATAGAGAGCAAACCTCTCTTCATTCTTCACACCAAAAACCATTCTAAACAAGAGTGGAGAGAAGTTAGAGTGAAGCAAGAAGGAGGAAGGAGAAGCAAGGTTCTTCAAGGGTAAGTTCTCTAGATCTTAAGCTTTAAGTCTTTAGTTTTGTAGTTCTTAGTATAAATGCTAGTTTAATCTAGAAATTAGGAAATAAATTCCTACTCTTGTTTTTAGGTCTCCTTGCATTGAAAAATGCCTAATGAGGTAAGAACATAGTAGGTAATAATTTTTGTAGATCAATAGATCAAGATTGTGAAAATTGTAGAATTTTCGGTTTAAGAATTCTGTGCAGTCAGTGAAATTTGTGCTATTATTTTATGTTGCAAATGAAAGATTTAAATCATTAAATTTTTTAAAAATAAAGTAGACATGTAGGGCTTTCCAAATATATAAATTATGTAGCATTGAGTTCTACACAAGTAGTAACATATTTTTGAAGTTAAGCTATTTTTTCTGGGCGAAAATATGGGCAGCGTTGAGAAACAATTAAACTGGGAATGATGCTTGATGTTCTAGGTTCTGGAAATATTTTTCCTTGAAATTAGACATGTCAAGGGTCATGATGAATTTTTCATCACTCAAAAATGATTTTTCTAGAATTAATTATGATTTTCCAAAGTTGCTGCAAAATCTGCCCAGAAAATCCAGCATTTCGTTTTTAGAGAAAGTGTAAGGGCAAAATTGTAATAACAAATCCACCAAGGGTAGAAATGTCAAAATAGGTGAAAATATCCTTTTTGATATTATCCTAGAAAATATGATATTAATTATAATATCATGAAAAAGGAAATAATCCGACGATAATGTATTGGGTATCCGGAAGTCCGGAGTCGGATTCGAAAGGGCGAAGGCGTTTGTAATACTTGGATAATTATTTATCTAGAATATTATATTTCGATAAATAATACCTATTGGGAATAGGTGAATATGTGGTCTCAAAAATAGTGTAATAATTACCTTATTTTCTAAAGTAATTTCTATTGAAATTAGGGTGAATAAAGAGCTAAAAATCCTTAAATGCAATTGTGGTCATAAAAATGCCACTGAGAATATTGTGATAAATCCTAAGAGACGATTAAATATTTATGAAAAATTAGAAAGTATGTTGTCTTTAATTTTAGGAATTTTTGGGATTATTTTCCTTGGAAAATAATGAGGCAAAATTAAATATAATTTTGGGGAGCATAAGTTGCCCCATGATTTTTAATATTTTACATGGAGCATAAAATACCAATGTCAATAAAATAGTTGTGAGATAATAATTAATCTCAATTAAGAAAATTTTCAACAATTAGTAAGTGATTAAATAAATAATTAATGACTAATTGTTTAAGGTTGAACAAGAGAATATATATCCAAGGTAAATTATGTAAAACCCTTTAATTAAATGTTTATGGCTAAAATTAGCATAAAGTATACTTGCTAATTAATTGGAAAAGATTAAGAAAAATGTATGAGATTAAGTACATGAAAACCCTAAATCCTAAAAGGTTACTAATCATAGGATTAAGGCCTTAATTAAGCTTTCTAATTAAGTTAAAATATAATATTAAAGTAATTAAAAAATAAATAAGAATGAAAAATAAAGGGGGGCGAAATTTTGGGTGTAAAAAGGGTTAAGGATTTTTGGAAAATAATATCATGATATTTGTTAATTAAATAATAATATAAATGAGATATTTGTGGAAAAAGCAAATAGGATAAATGAGAACCGATAGAAAATAAATCATATCTAGAAAACCATGAACTAGGTTTCGAGATCAGACATATTATAAACAAGTATAATTTTATCCCGGAGTGGGCTATCTCCGAAGTCATTTCCGAAACCGGCAGAATGATTAAGAGACCAGACGAAAGAGGAAAAGGGAAGATAGTAGAAACGAGAACCAATGGAAAATAAATCATATCTTGAAATCCTTGGCTTAGGTGATAAACATCTGGACATATTATGAATCAGTGAATTTTTACCCAGAAGTTGATGTTACCAGAAGTCATTTCCGTAATCAACGGCGGTTATCCGAAAATCTTCAGCAGGCTAGGAAATGCCCTTAATAGGACCGTAAATTTTCTTAACCCAGATACTTTTAAATAGGAAGTTTAGATCTTCAAGGAGTTGCTAAGGAAAATTTGAGATTTGTTAAGATTACGCGATTAGAACACCAAACATGAAGACTTATCGGAAGAAACTCATAAAGTGAATGGATGACATCATGTTGGTGACATGGGATGACATAAGGGGACGTTTTTTGTGGTGGAGAGAAGAGGAAAATGAGTGATGTTCATAAGGCCACATCTTCATCATCCTAGCCCTTGATGCAAAGGTTGATCCAAGGGATGAGATCCTTTGGCTTTTGCTATAAATAGCCCTTTACATTTCTCTTCAAACTCACCAATTCACAAAGAAATCCTAGAGAGAGGTTAGATAGAAGTGAGAGCAAGGAGGAGCTCTGAAGAAGGAGTAGCGAAGTGTTGGGTAATTTCTTCGGTACCTAGTCTTAAGTTCTAGTTTTAGTTCGGTAGTTCTTGAAGTTCTAGGGTAGATTTTGTTTTGATCTTTAATCTTCCAATATATTGTAGATATCACGTTTTAGGGTTAATTAAAGTATTTATTTCGAAAATTATGTTGGAGTTAGAGATATGGCAAAATTTTGGAAGATTAGGGTCAAAGTAGCGAAGCTCTGGCGAAATTTCGCCGATTAGTCAAACTAGGGGCAAAATGGTAATTTGTACCTAAAATGCCTGTTATGATGCCAAATATTGATAGATGCGATGTTATCCTTATAGGATACTTGTGATCACGTATCGTTGTCGTACCGTTGTCAAACGTACCGTTTTCCGTCAAACGTACCGAAGTACCGTCAACGAAGGTACGTTCGCGTACTGTAACACTAACTCTGATGTTTATTGTATGCGTACAAGTGCTATGTGTATGGTATGCTTATGTGAGGTAGTTGATAGCTCTGTGGTATGTTCATTGTACTTGTTATTATTATGCTTGGGTGTTGGGATACGTTTGCTAGGTGCGAAATGCTTGGTGCGAAATGCTAGGTGCGAAACGATTGCTATGTGTGAAACGTATGCTAAGTGTGACACATCTGCCAGGGGACTTATGTGATGCTGGGAAATGCTTGTTTGTATGCTCATATACTATCTATGTTGTATATATAAACATGGGGTTAACCGTTACTTGAGGTTCAATGGGCATTGAGCCTCAGCTCTTAATATAGCCTCAGGATCAGGAGGACCGAGGATCGAGGAGAGAGGGAAGCAACACGCATAGGGACTCGGCTGAAGACTTTCTTCTATTGTTATTTACTTTTGAAAACACTCGGTATAATGTACCGTTACTGTAAACAGCCAGACTTACGGCATTTTGAATATATATATCAGTTACTCTTACGCTCCGATGCCCTACTCTGATGAAAAAAAAAGAATATACTGCTTTTGGAAAATGAGATGTTACAACGTTTGGAATTACGCGGTGAAAGGTATGTTCGCGTACTAGTAACTTTAACTCTGATGTGTCTTGTATACTTATATGTGATAGATGATTTCATATGGTCATGGACAAGACTTGGTTTTGGGTCATGCACCGTGGCTAAGACTCTGTCTTAGGTTCATTGTTTGTACATTCAGCTTTATACGGGTTATAGTCTTGATAATGCCGTGAGATTGTTTTCCTAGCGCTGAGGACACGAATAGCTATCGTGCACTGGTTAATGCAAACGTGGATAACTTTACATGTGCTGTGTGCTATGTACTGTTGTGATGTTATAACCTTACATCTGCTGTGTGCTATGTATTGGTTAATGCTATAATGTTATGAATATCTGTCATACATATACTGTTCATACTTTTCAAATGAGGTTAACTGTTACCTGAGGTCCGATGGGTATTGGACCTCAAATTTGTCTAAGGTTCAGGAAAGGAACCAGGATCCAAGAAGGCACCGATGGACAGAGCCGAAAAGAGGAACTAATGACTGAAGCTGGGAAGAGGCACCTGTCAAAGCAAATGCCGGAAGAACTTCATCATAGCATTCTTTCTGGCAAGAATCTGACAAGGTTATTTCAAACCATTTGGTGCCGAAGGCAGGGCTAGTCTATGTGGTTCGGTCAATAAGTTGCCATGAAATACGGGGAGACTTCCACTAGACACCTACCTGGCCAATAGGTTTGATGCCCCAAGTCTACCTAAGGCTTGGTTGAAGATTGTATAGTGTAACATCCCATTTTCAAAAGCAGTATAATTTTTTTTTCATATATCATCAGAGTAGAGCATCGGAGCGATTGAGTATCTGATAAATTTATTCAAATTGCCGTAAGTCTGGCTGATTTATAGAAGCGGTACAGTGACCGAGAGTTTTCAAAATGAAATAACAACGAAAGAAAGTCTTCACCCGGTCTCTGTGCGGCCTTCGCTCGCTTTCTCCTCGGTTCTCGGTTCTCCTGAACCCGACACTATGATAAGAGCCGAGGTTCAATGCACATTGAACCTCGTAACGATTAACCTCATGCTTAGATATGACAATATATATACACGATAAAGAATCAATACAATAGTCCACAACAGATGTATGATTAGAAATACATAACCACATATGTAAGATAATAACCACGTATGTAACATAACCACGTATGATACAACAATAATAATAACGTATGTAACATAACCACGTATGATACAGCAATAATAATAACGTATGTAACATAACCACATATGATACAACAATAATAATAACGTATGTAACATAACCACGTATGATACAACAATAATAATAACGTATGTAACATAACCACGTATGATACAGCAATAATAATAACGTATGTAACATAACCACGTATGATACAACAATAATAATAACGTATGTAACATAACCACGTATGATACAGCAATATTAATAACGTATGTAACATAACCACGTATGTGACATAGCAACGGTGTAACATATCCACGTATGCTACCACCATAGTGTGAATACAACAATCATATATATCCATACAATAACCATCGAGTTAGTGTTACAAAGACGCGAACGTGCCTTCGTTGTCGATCTACGATCGTTTTACGGAAAACGGTAATTTTTGACGGGGTGAAACAAATGACGGTAGTACAACAAATGGTCTGATTATCTCGGATATCCTATAAGGATAACATTTATCAACTTCTAGCAAGATAACGGCATTTTAGGTACAAATTACCATTTTGCCCCTGAACCCCTAATCGGCGGAATTTCGCGAGCTTCGTTGTATTCGCTCTATCTCTCCGAATTTCGACGGATCTTTTCCCTCATCATATTTTCGAAATATATATCATATTTACCCCTAAATATGATATCTAGACTATCTGGGAAATTTAAAGACAATTCTAGCATTCCTACTATCTCTACCGAAAGAACTACGAAACTTAAGACTAAGGACCGAAAAAACTTACCCGGGCTTCGCGTAGACTTTCTCTCCGGCTCTTCCTTCTCTCTAACTTCTCTCTAGTTTTCGAATTTGGGGTAAAGAAGAATGAAGAGGGAGAGCTCCTATTTATAGGAAAAGGAAGGACAAGGTGGGAATTACTTCAATTATTTTCGATCGGATTTCAACCGTCGGATCGCACTTCGCCACGTGGCTCCATCTTGGCCCTCCATGTGTTGGATGACATCATCCCTTCTAGAAGAAGATGATGTCATCTTGCTGACTTACCGATAAAGTTCCCTGATCGGTGTCCTAATCGCGTAATCTTGACGAAACTCAAAAATCTGAAAGCAACGTTTTGAAGTTCCATTCTTCCTCTGTAGGAATATCTGGGTTAATGAAATTTATGATCCCATTAAGGGCATTCCGTTGCCTGCTGAACATTTTAGGACAGACACCAACAGTTACGGAAATCACTTCCGGAAGTGTCGAACTGACGTAAATTCGCTTGGTTCGTAATATGTTCGACCTAAGAAACCTTATCCCCGGTTTGTCACAACTATTTCGTTTTCTATAGGTCTTATTTCGCTATCCGCCTATTTCTCATTTATCCTCGTATCTTAATGATCCAGTTGGTTTCGAAATGAATTCGGAGATAGTCCACTCCGAGGTAGAATTTCACCGGTTTATAAAAAGTCCAGATGACTTAGACTATATCCCTATATTCTCGGTGTAGGATTTTATTTCTATCATTTCTCAAATGTCCCGTTGGCTCTTTACCATATATATTATTATTTTATTCAAAATATCTAGATCTTTATTTTTTTTCTTTCTTTTATTTTTTTATTTATTTTTCTAAGCATAAAATATTTTATTATTTATTTAATTATTAATTTCGAATTTCTCCCTTAAATTAATTATTTACTAATTAATTTACTTATGTCTTAATCTAAACAATTAGCCACTAATTACTTAATTAGCCACTTACTAATTGTTGATAATTTTCATAATTAGGATTAATTATTATCTCACAACTTTTGCACTGACATTGGTATTTTATGTCCCATGTAAAATATTAAAAATCATGGGGCCAAAAAGTGCTTTTAATAATATTATATTTATGCTCTATTATTTTCCAAGGAAATAATCCCAAAAATTCCTAAATTTAGAGATAACGCACTTCCCAAGTTTTTGTCAATATTTGCGTCATATGGGATTTATCATAATGTTTTCGTGCCATTTTCTCGCCTTATAAAATACATTTTTCAAGGATTTTAGCTCTTTATCTCTCCTAATTCCCATAGTAATTACTTTAGAAAATAAGATAATTATTACTTATTATTTGAAACCACATATTCACCTATTTTCAATAGGTATTATTTACCGAAATATGATACTTATCATAAATACGATTTTTAGGGTATTACATATAGTTACATGTAGGAATTGTAATTATACAAAGCTCTGTAGTATTGTATCACTCGAATATTCCTTCGGGAAATTTTTAATATACCAGCTTATGCCTGGGCATTTTATATCAGTTACTCATTGTCGAAACGTAAGTGCATGCTCTCCGTTTTTGCATGGCTCTGAGTGGTAGCACCTCAAACTCTGTCAATTTTCTTGAAACTAAGTGTCAACCGACACAATTCAAAGTATGGAATTTGGGGTGTTACAAATGTCACTGTCATTTTATTTTATTTAAACTTTAAAACTTACAAAATCCTTTTAATGCAAATCATGTGCTACTTGTAACTATCTCATAACTATTATAGTTAACATCCAAGCATTACTCTTAGACATTCTAACAAATAAGTTTTATACATTTCAAATGCTAACATAAAAGAAAGCAACTTAATTCTCAAATTATAAATAAAGTATCTCCAATTTCTTTTCTGGGTTCATTATCAATTTCATTACTAATACCAATTGTTTCTATGCCAACCAACAAATAATCTCAACGATACACCGCCTCAATCTTCAATTTGTAACAATTCAAATTAACAGAAAAACTTGAGCTTTAAACCCTTTTTCATAGATAATAAAGTCACAAGTTCAAATAATAATTATGTTTTACAGCTCTTAAGTATTAAACCCAGTGTTTTGAATTTAAAAGAACATCTACCACTTTCCCTTTTATCCTATACATATTCCAATATTCAATTTAGAAACTAACACATAAACATCATTCTAACAAGTCTAACTTCTATCAATAACTAAAGCACACATTTAACAAGAGTAAAATCTTTGTAATGTAATGCGTAGTGTTTTCTATAATCACCCTTCTGGCCAAATTCATTCATTACCCATGCCTAAAAAAAAAAAACACCCATCCCTCTTTTTATACATACTTCACAATTCCTTTTTAAGTATCAACATAGAATTGAACTAACCTGACATGTTTCCTCTTCTATGCATTTTATCAAACACCTTGTGTGCTTCCCAATATTAAAACATAAAGCAAACACCATAGTTCATAAATCATCAACTATACAACTTCCAAGTATTCAACTAGTCTCACTAGTTTTTTTTTAAGTGAACTTTATCAACAAAATTCATCTTGAAATTACAAATAAATAGAACACAATCCTCTTTATGCTTCTTGTGAGGATTAGAAGGAAGTATTATAAGCCTATTCAAATATATCTCTTTCTAAAGTTATTAGCTAGATAAAGGCACCAAGTATCTTCCGCTATTGGAATGTCAAGTTGTAGAGGCAGTAAAAGTGTTAATTCTTCACTCAACACCAATGGCAGCATACCAAATAGAAATTGAATATGTTATCCACACACCAAAACACTAGCAAGATAAGGGAGCAAAATTTGACGCGCCCCACAAAATCACATATCATTAGTGGATTTAAAGCTCTACATATAGCCATATCTAAGGACACAATACAAGGCCAGAAAAAGAGAGAAGTTCGAACATACCCAAACCCAACTCAGTAGCGTTTTATAAAAAAAAAGGAAGCAGAATAAACCACCAATAGCGAATCACTCGCACACCCACACATCGCGACGACAATGGCGAAAACGGAGGACATTAATGAGTTTCCGGCACTACCGATGGAAGAAATGGCGGTCCTCCTCTTCTCTCTCTCACCCCTCTTGTTTGAATGAGCAGCCACAACTATGGAATGTTAGTGACGATGGAAATCAACACAGAGAAAGAAACGGCTGGGTGAGGAATAAGAAGCTCGCTGGCAGTGGCGAGTGGAAGAGAATGTTGGAAATTATGCCCTAGGGGCAAGTCATTGTACTTTAAACGTTTATGTTATTTAAAGTATTTCTCCATTTAGTTATCATATCATTTGCATATTTATAGTGATAACTGTATCCTTGGATGTATCTTATAGATTATCATAAATGTCCCTGGTCGGTCATCTACGCGGGAGCGAAGATGAAATAAGACCAGTATGACTTTGATGAGTATAGAGATACGAATTAAAGTCATAGGAAGTTGAAACTCAAAGAAAATACAACTTCAAACTCGTTGGTTGGGATATGTGTGGCTTTAATTTCCTCTTTTATTGATATCTTTGCTTGCTTTCTATTCGAGGCGATAAAGAAACAACAAATCATCTTCAGTTTCACTTAGAATCGAACAATTTCCTAAGGTGTCATATCAAAATCTACACAAGCACATCTGAGGTAAAAGGGATAATTGGATATGCTCCTTCAGGTACAATTTATTATTATTTTGTTTTGCAGCTCTTGTAAATTCCATTTATTTTATGAAACCTTTTCTATTTTTTCATTTTGTTAGCTTCAAGAAAATGAATATCTAAACATTTAACCCTGACATGCATATGTCAGAGTATGGAATAAGTTTTGAGGTATCGATGCAAGGTGATGTATATTCTTTTGGTATTCTTATTTTGGAAATGTTATCTGGAAAAAGACCAACAAATCCAATGTTTAAAGATTGCTACAATCTTCATAGCTACATTTAAGCTGCATTGCCAAAGCTCTTTTACCCCAACAAGTGCAACATTCAAAAACAGTAGATGGAGGAGAAATCAAGATCGAGGAATTGGCTCTTATACATGTAACACCCAAAATTTCGTAGCATAAATCGTGGGTGACACGTGGTTTTATAAAAATTCATCGAGTTTTGAGGTGCTACAACTTAGCGTTTTGCGAAACGGAGAGCATGTACTAAAAATTTGAACAACAGGTATAACACCGAGTAATCGATATGAAATACTCGACATATGATGATGCCCGACGTATACCGATATATATATTACAAAATCTCTCGAAGGAATTATTCATGTGATACGTTAATACAAAACTCTATAATTACATTTCTTCTATGTAACTATACCCTTTTCCGCCAAGCCTTAGGTAGACTTGGGACATAGAACCTAACTCAGTTAAATCATCTCATTTGGCCAGGCTGGGTAGGTGTAATACCCTGAAATTCATATTTATTATAAACATTATATTTTGGTAATATAATACCTATTTAAAGTAAGAAAGTATGTTGTCTCTAATTTCAGTAATTTATTTGTTTATTTCCTTGGAATTTAAAGAGGCAAAAATCCAATTTTATTTTAGGGACCATAAATTGCCCTATAATTATTAAATTAATACATGGTGCATAAATGACCATGTAAAGCCGAAAGTTGTGAGAAAATAATTAAACCAATTAGAGAAAATTACCAACAATTAGTGGATAATTCAATCTACATTAATTGAATTAATTTCATAAGCTTTCATAAAATAAAGTATCATAATTAAGTGAAATCTTAATTAATTCATAATAGACAATAAAATGGCATGAAAATACTAATTAAAGGAATTAATAGCAATTTATGGACAATTAAACTAACATTAAAATAAATAAATGGATTAAATTCCATAATTATGGTTAGTGGCAATTAAAGAACATTAATTTAGGATCTTCAAAATTGGTTAAAATATAAGGGCCGAAAATGAAGAATTAAGCTTGAATAATAAAGCACAAATGACCATGATTAGTGTGATAAAGTCTGCGATAGACTAATCATTGTCTTTTTAATCTAACGTTTTCCCTAACGAAGGCAAAAGAACGAGACATGGAAAATTTAAGAGGAGCCGGAGCTCCCAGAGGCCGAGGCAGAGGTAGAGGTAGAGGTAGAGGTAGAGGAAGACAGCCACGAATAATACCAATACCAGTACGCGAACCCGAACCGTAGCAACCAGATCGAAATAAGTTGCAAGAAATGCGGAGGATGCTGTAAGAGCAGAGAGCTCTTATTGATGAACTCCTTGCTGAAAGGCAGGAGAGAGAAGATGAAGGTAACCGAGCCGATGAGGAACGGCCGAATGCGAGGAAGAGGATGAAAGCGAACAAGATGATGAACGTGAACCGAGGAGTCCGATAGATCTCGACACCCCCTCGACGTAATAGGGCAATAGCGGTGCTACCCCGACCCGACGAGTGGTTGAGACCACGCACGGTGGGTCACCCACTTCGCAAGCTCAAACCTCCGGTTTTTCGTGGTAAGCTCGATTCGGGCAAGACGGCTTATAAGATCGGACAAGATCTTCGGTGATGGGTTGTCCGGAAAACCAAAAAGCCCAACTTGCGCCTATAAGCCGGAAGGGGATGCAGACCGATGGTGGAAAAGCATTGCAGTAACATTGCAAACCCGTTATTGTCCCGTGACTTGGGAGAAGTTTCTGGAGAAGTTCAACGAACAATATTTTCCTCCTTCGGTACAAGTGATCAAGGAGTCCGAATTCCTCCACATTCGGCAAAGTCCCGAGGAGTCATTCGATGACTACTTCGCTCGGTTTACCAATCTGTCAAGATATTCATCATATTTGAATCGTAACGTTGACGAGAGCTGGAAGGCTAGCAGGATGGTGGATGAGCTAAAGTACGAGATAAGGGAAAAGCTGGTATCTTAACAGTTCCCAAAATTAATTCAAGCGGTAGAGTCATGTCGATTGATCGAACGTAACATAAAGGAACTACGCACATCAAGAAACAACAACAGCAGCAGTGCAAGTCGTGGCGGGACGAGCCGCGGAAATTCCTCACAGAAGAGGGAGGCACCGTGGAATAACTCTCAAAGTGGAAGCAAGACGTCATTCCGATCTGAGCAACAAAACAACCCACGAATTCCAGGACCCCAACCATGTCCAAAATGCAGAACAAACCACCCAGGGACTAACTGCGCGGGGGAGCGGATATGCTACAAGTGTCAGAAGCCGGGGCACTTATACACGAACTGTCCTCAAGGGACAAACGGGGATAAGGCCACAAAACCCGTGCCGGGTTTTTGCTTTGACGATAACCAGGCCGAATAATCTCCGGAGAGACCCACATAACTATCTCTCGTTAGGAGACTACTTTAGATATTGTACAACACGGTGCTAATCACTCATGAACATGCGAATCATTTTGGGATGCATATATATGTGTATTACCTTACAATCTAGTAGTAGCTACACCCTTGGGTGTGAACTATTTTGTTTATTAAGCACGTCTGAATTCCAAGTTAAATATATATCTCGTTCGAAATTTCTGTTTCACAAACATCGACGACATTCTCAAAATTCACTATGAAATTGATACCTAGCATAGGATCAACATCTAAAAACACCGTAACAAATGATACCGAACAAAGTAAAAGAGTTTGTGACTTTGTATCAACCATCACAGGATAGACATAATGGCTATCATGAACACATACCCACTTCCTATGAGCTACGATTTACTCAGTTATTTAATTCCTACGTGTTGTCAAGAGTTGACATATGCTTGAAATACCATTCAGCTGTACATCAAAAATAACGATATTCTGAAGATAGCTTTCAGGACTTCATATGGGCATCTTGAATTCCTTGGGATGTCTTTCAAACTGACAATATACATCCATTTTGTTCATGGAATACTTGAACCAAAAATTCATGTTCTGTCTTACGATGGTAAAGTCGTTAATTTCAGCATGGTGAAAGCAGTTCTGGACTAGAAAGAGTCGAAGATAGTAACATAGGTATTTAGTTTCTGGATCTAGCGGGATAGTACCGCAGATTCATGTCAAATTTTCTCATAACTTACGAGTGAAAATGAAATCGTTGCGTAGAACAAGGACTGTGAGTTGAGCTTACGTAGACTGAGAACGAAGCTGGTCACAGCACCAAGAGTTGGTTATCCCGGATCCAAGTAGATGTGATAGAGTCCGTAATGGTACCAATAGGTCTGGATCGGGATATGTCTTGCTGCAGCAGGACAGCTTGACGACTTACACCTCTCGTCTATTGAAGCCTCTCAAGTTGAACTAATCTACACATGACCTTGAGTTGGTAAGTATCATATTTTTCTTGAGTATATGGAGGTATTACCTCCACGGAGTAACCATAGACTTGTGATACAGGGGACCGAGAACTTTCGGAGATGGTATTAGCCATTCAATTGAAACATATGACTATGTGATGTGTTCCATGTTTTCCTAGTTACTACAACCAGACCGCGATCGTGTCATTCAGTAGGAGGTATCTTGTGTTCTCATGGTGTATGGGCGCCATGGAAACATGTAAGATATCTTGTGTTACCATGGTGTATGGGCGCCAGGGAGACATTTTGGTAACTGGTATTGACCGCGGTATATGGGTGCCACGGGAAATACTATATATCAAAGTACGACATGACCAGATCTTTGCAGTCAAACCAGAGCGAATTCTTGATCACCAAGAGGAGAGGCTGACATATAGAGTAAAGTTCCGGAGCGTAGAGTCCGAAGTTTAAATAGTACGGAGATTAGATGGTAAGGTGCAAATTTCGAGGGCGAAATTTTATTTAACGGGGGGAGAAATGTAATACCCTGAAATTCATATTTATTATAAACATTATATTTTGGTAATATAATACCTATTTAAAGTAGGAAAGTATGTTGTCTCTAATTTTAGTAATTTATTTGTTTATTTCCTTGGAATTTAAAGAGGCAAAAATCCAATTTTATTTTAGGGACCATAAATTGCCCTATAATTATTAAATTAATACATGGTGCATAAATGACCATGTAAAGCCGAAAGTTGTGAGAAAATAATTAAACCAATTAGAGAAAATTACCAACAATTAGTGGATAATTCAATCTACATTAATTGAATTAATTTCATAAGCTTTCATAAAATAAAGTATCATAATTAAGTGAAATCTTAATTAATTCATAATAGACAATAAAATGGCATGAAAATACTAATTAAAGGGAATTAATAGCAATTTATGGACAATTAAACTAACATTAAAATAAATAAATGGATTAAATTCCATAATTATGGTTAGTGGCAATTAAAGAACATTAATTTAGGATCTTCAAAATTGGTTAAAATATAAGGGCGAGAAATGAAGAATTAAGCTTGAATAATAAAGCACAAATGACCATGATTAGCTAACCAACAAATCCTATGTTGACACATGTAATAATGGGACAATTAAGCCTTTGTTTAGAATGATAATTAGCTTAATTCATTTGCCCCAAAAGTCACAAAAAACGTGCAGCTGAAATTGAAGGAAGAAAAAGAGATTATTTATGATATAATCATGCAAGCTTAGCTTTGAAAAGTCAATAAAAGCAACTAGCCAATTAGAGGAGTGAACCAAGAGATATTTGCTAATAAAATAACATATTAAATGGCTAGGAAAGGTGGAGTATGTCGACTAGATACATGGAGGAGTTAGATGAATTTATAATCAAAGATATTTGATTAATAAACAAACACATTAAATTAAATGCTAAGGGATGTCGGCAAGCTCATGTGAGAGGATGATATTTTGTTAATTAAAAAAAAACAATATATTAATGGTCGATTGAAAATGCATGTTGGCCAACATGCATAACTTTGGTTTCAATTGAATAATTGAATCAATTAGCTATATATTAAAAACACATTAAAAGCTAAAAGTGAGCATTGATGTCGGCACAACCATGGAGGGAGGAGATTAAATATGATAAAGTGCATATTAATGGTTGAAGGGAAAGAAGAAACTTTGGAGTACTTGGTAAGTTACCATTTTATCCTTGAAATTTTCTCTATAAATAGCAAGGTTCCTCTTCTCATTTCTTCACACCAAAAATCACAAAGAAATCCTAGAGAGAGGTTAGAGAGAAGTGAGAGCAAGGAGGAGCTCAAAGAAGGAGTAGCAAAGTCTTTGGGTAATTTCTTCGGTACCTAGTCTTAAGTTTTAGTTTTCGATTCTGTAGATATAGTAGAAATGCTAGATTTATCTTTAATTTTTCAAGATAGTCTAGATATCATATTTAGGGGTAAATATGGTATTATTTTCGAAAATATTATTGGGGGAAGAGATATGTCAAAATTTTGGAAAGATCGGGTCAAAGTAGCGAAGCTCTGGCGAAATTCCGCCAATTAAGGGAGCAAGGGGCAAAATGGTAATTTGTACCTAAAATGCCTGTTATGCTACTAGATATTGATAAATACTATCCTTATAGGATATCTCGAGATAATCGAACCGCTTGTTGAGCATTGTTGTACCGCCGTCGTCGTCGCATTTCACCCATTGTCGAAAATTTCCGTTTTTCCGTAATAGTTCCGTTATACCGCCGACAATGTACGTTCGCGTACTGTAACACTAACTCTGATGGTTATTGTATGGATATATATGATTGTTGTATTCACACTATGGTGGTAGCATACGTGGATATGTTACACCCGTTGCTATGTCACATACGTGGTTATGTTACATACGTTATTATTATTGCTGTATTATACGTGGTTATGTTACATACGTTATTATTATTGATGTATCATACGTGGTTATCATACATCTATTGTTGACTGTTGTATTGATTGCTGTTGTCGTGTATATATTGTCATATTTAAGCATGAGGTTAACCGTTACCTGAGGTTCAATGTGCATTGAACCTCAGTTCTTATCATAGCGTCAGATTCAGGAGAACCGAGAACCGAGGAGAAAGGCGAGCAGGCCGCACGAGACCCTGAAGACTTTCTTCTATTGTTTTTCATTTTGAAAACTCTCGGTCAATGTATCGCTTAGAAATCAGCGGACTTACGTAATTTGAATAAATGTATCAGTTACTCAATTGCTCTGATGCTATACTCTGATGAAAAAAAATATACTACTTTTGGAAATGGGATGTTACAGTAGGTCTAGTGGAAGTCTCACCGTGCTAGGGTGACTGATTGACTGAACCATATAGACGACCCTTCTAGTTTAAGCACCAAATGATGTGAAGTAACTTTATTAGATTCATGCCATAAGGTAGGTTCTGTGACTTTCTTCCCGCATTTCCTTTGACCGGTGCCTTCTCACGGCTCCATTTACCGGGTGTTTATCTACGGCTCCATCCCCCGGTGCCTCCTCCGGTTCATGACCCTTTCCGTCTATCCATTCGGACCGAGGTCCAATGCCCATCGGACCTCGTAACGGTTAACCTCATGCTTATATAAACAATATATGTATGATGGTATTCATGACATTTTCACAATAATCACTACAAAAGCCCATAACGAGATGTAGGAAATACATAATAAAGTATGTAAGGCAATAACAATACACAGCCCTCGCAGTTTGTTTGTTATCCCGCCTCGCACACTCTCCTAAGTGCCACGATGTACAGTCGTGTCCATAGCGCTAGGAAAACTCTCAACGGCGTTAACAATACCATAACCCGTGTATATTCATGATTGCATAAAAAACAATTGAGACAGAGTCTTAGTACAGGAACACAGAAATCATATATAAGCATAACAAAAGCATCAGAGTCAGTATTACAGTATGTCGCGAACGTACCTTCGTTGACGGTATTTCGGTACGTTTTACGAAAAACCTGTAATTTTTGACAAACGGTGCAAACAAAGCACAACAACAGTACGACAGCGATGCGATTATCTCGTATATGCTATAAGGATAATATTTATCAATATCTAGCAGCATAATGGCATTTTAGGTACAAATTACCATTTTGCCCCTAGTTTGACTAATCGGCGAAATTTCGCGAGCTTCACTACTTTGACCCTATCTCTCCGAATTTTGACATATCTCTTTTCCCAATATATTTTCGAAATAAATACCATATTTACACCTAAACATGATATTTAAACTATCTGAGAAATTTAAAGATAAATCTAGCATTTCTACTGAAAGAACTACCAAAGCTTAAGACTAAGGACCGAAGAACTTACCTAGAGCTCCGCTAGATTTTCTCCGGACTCCTCCTTCTCTCTAACCTCTCTCTAGAACACGGTTTTGGTGTGAGAAATGAGAAGAGGGTTGGCTTCTATTTATAGGCAAAGAGGAGGTTACTATTCATGCTTTATCGACCGGATTTCGTAGTCGGATCGCACTTTGACACGTGGCTCAATCTTGGCCTTCCAATGCCTTGGCCGACCTCATGCCCATGTCATCCTTCTAGAAGAAGATTGCATCATCCATGATGTCACCCATGTGCTTTATGCACTGCGCACCGATAAAGTTCCCGTTCGGTGTTCTAATCGCGTAATCTTGACGAATCCCAAAAATCCGGAACAAGGAACTGAAGTTCTATTCTTTCTCTTTAAAACCACTTGGGTTAACTAAATTTTTGATCCCATTAAGGGTATTCCGTTGCCCGCCGAACATTTTCGGACAAACGCCAACGGTTACGGAAATAACTTCCGGAAGTACCAGCTTCTGGACAAAAATTCGCTGGTTTATAATATGTCCTGACCTTAGAAACTTAGTTCCTGGTTTGTCACAACGGTCTTGTTTTATATTGGTTCTCATTTCTACTATCTCGCCCTATTTCTTATTTATCCCGTCTCATAATGACTCTGTTGGTTTCGTAAATGACTTCGGAGATAGTCCACTCCGGATAAAATTCTACCGGTTTATAAAAAGTCCAGATGTTAAAGACTTAGTTCATATATTTTGAGGTAGGATTTTACTTCTACCTAGGTTCTCATTTCTCTTGTTGGCTCTTTAACAAATATATTATTATTAAATTCCAAATATCTAGATATTATTTGAAATAACCACAACCCTTTTCACACACATATTTAATATTTTGATTTATTTTTATTATGAATTTCGCCCCCTTTAATTATTTATTTAATTATTTTTAATTAATTTACTTAATATCTTAATCATCTTATATTATCTCATTAAATACCAGATTAGCCACTTACTAATTGTTGATAATTTTCTTAATTAGGATAAATTATTATCTCACAACTATTTGATTGACTTTGATATTTTATATCCCATGCATTATATTAAAAATCTTGGGGCCTAATTTAGGGTTTTTATATTAATATTAAATTTTCCCTTATTATTTCCAAGGAAATAATTTATTAAATTGCTATAATTAGGGACAATATTTTCCCTAATTTTCAATAATTATTTTACTGCCCTTTAAGATTTATCATAATATTTTCAGTCCATTTTATGCCTTAAAAATGTATTTTTGGACCTTTTGGCACCTTATCTCTTTTAATTTCGACAGAATTTATCTTAGAAAATAAGATAATTTATGCTCAATATTTGAGACCACATATTCACCTATTTTATAATATTTAAATTAAATAAATATCCTAAGGTATTACAATACATCTCAACCTTATGAAGAATCTAATTTCACTATTTGAGATTGGACTTGCTTTTTCAGTAGAATCTCCAAAAGAAAGAATGAACATGTTAGGTGTTATATGGGAGCTAAATCAAATTAAAAATTCTTTTGATCTTGGGAAACAAGTCGAAATTGAAGGCAACAAAGAATGAGCCAGGAAGAGAGAGAAAATATTGTAAATTGCTGTCAATAACATTACTACACGCATTATGCTATATTGTAAATTTTAATCTTATGATGTCTCTTTCTTGAGGCTCTACGTGTCAGTGTGACTCAACAAATTCCAATTTGTATTAATAAATCATTTCGTAATTTTTGCCCAGGGATAGAAATAAACCTTAAAAGAATGAGAACAAACCGATGTGAAATGGGAAGGGAAAAGGTAAGAGAGGGAAGAAGGGAAAAGAGGGAAGAGAAATAAAGAGAAAAGAGAAGGCCGAGTGAAAATGGGAAATCTTTATTCAATACTTAGAAGAATACAAATAAGAAACATTAACTCTATTTATAGATCTCTAGAAATAATAAATAAATAAAATTTAAATTCCAATTCAAATATAAATCATAAATATACCCTAAATCTTATCATAAGCATAATAGGAAAAGATAATACCGAATATTGAAGATAAATAATTCTAATTTTAATGGATAATACTTTAATTTATTTAATATTCCTAATTGGATAACCCTGAATATCTTAATGGTGCTCTAATTATCTCTTATCCCATTTCCCACTACAATCATATCACATAAATTAATTGGTCCAAAAAATAAAAAGAAATGTAAGTGTATGTTGAAAAGCTGAAGTCAGATCCGAATGCATCAATATTGATGGCAGTACAAATTATGATCTATAATGTTTTATGTTTTTGCCAACTCTCCAACACATAATTTATATTGTCGAACAATTGATAAAATAATTAGCATACTTCCCATAATAAACCAAGAAAAAAGAACATGGCTCTTTAGCGTATGATAAAACTATTTTTGGCAGTGTTATTACAAATACTTAACAAATTTGTTTGATATATCTTTTTTTTTTTGTTGTTGTAAAAAAAACAACAACAAATGAGCAACGAAATTCCATTCTAAACTGATTTAGCTACGGATTCTATAACTTATCAACTAGTGACGGTTTATATTTTAGGACAAAATCATCAAATGTTATCTCTAATGTTTTCGAAAAGAAATTAATTGTTGCCTATAACTTGGCCTTTTCCAAGAAGCTATCAACTTGCTTCTAGGAAGATGATGACGAATAAATACTAAAATTGCAGGGCCAGAGATACTTTTTTCAGATGTTGAAGAGATACATAGAGAAATAATTTGCATTGATGTTTCACCCATCAAGAAGATGTTGTTAAAGCCAACAAGTTCTTGTCTTCAGCTAGAAGATAACGTAGCTGATGCTTCTGCAAAAATTTCTATTGTTCAGAAACATCTCCCTTATATTCAAGAGCTTTCCTTTACTAAAGACACAGAAAGTACAGAGCTTCGCAAGCCTCTTCCTGGTTAAAAAAGACACAGAGAATTGGTGACATGTGATAATGACATAAAGGAAACTCAGTTTTCTGCATCAAGAAATGGATCCTTTCACAACCAAAGACTATTCAAGTTCAGAGTAAAAACTCGATTGGACGATATGATCGTCAAAGTGTTTTGGATAAAATGGAGTCAGAGATCGATAAGTCAAGCACGAGGAAGAGGACAAACAACTTTTTAATTAATTCAAAATAATTTTGGAAATCGTGGTTATAATTTTCTAATTAAACAACTTGACAATAAACCAACTCAACTAAACAACCAAGAGGATAAACTAAATTGACAATCAGATTAATAATGAAAACTCAATTAATAATTCACTTCACAATCCAAAGATTTGCAAACAAAATTTCTGACAAATGTCTTCAACACAAAACCAATCCAAATATCAGTCCAATCCAAAAGAGATATGTTTAGAATCTAAAAATATATCGTTCTCAAGAAATACAACTCAAAATTATTTAAAACGAAATAATTTCAAGTGTCTTCAATCAAAATAATAAATGGAAAGTCACCCCCTTGTCATCTTCAAGTGCAAGCTCCTAGGTTCTAGCTTTCTCCATGCTCCTTGACAAGTCCCCATTTTAATGATATATTTTCAAACTTTATTTGGAGATTTTATCATGGTTGTTGAGCTTAAAATGCATTTCTTGTGATAAATTGAGATTAAGAGTAAATACATCAAATTAGGATTAAAATAGACAAAATTATCAAAACAATTGTAATTACTCTTAATCATTGATTTTTTAGAATTTTTGATGTTGGTTTAATTGTTTTTAATTGTAGGTGTTTCGAAAGAAAATTGGAGAATTTAAAAAAAGCTAATTGGGTTAGAACTAATATTTTTTAGGACTAGGAAAAATTACGAAAAATGCCCTAGAGTTTTTGGAAACCGCAAATCGGTGAAGAAAAGGATAAGAAACAATTACAGAATGGGCCCATTGTTTTTGACAATACAACTTAGCTCCATAAATTGGTTTAATTTTCAGTTTAATCCCTCAATAAACTTTTATGTTTAAATTTAGTCCCTGGTCAAAACGAAGTTTAGACCAAGGATTAGGTTACAGTTTCAGAGCTTCATTCGATTGGAGGTGAGCTTCGTGGCTGCGGACAAAAACGATGGATCTTGAGTTTCAGAGGCAAGCGACACACCATAGATCTTTCCTCTTCTCCCTTCATGTTCATCTTCACTTTCCTCCTCCCTCATACACTCTTCCAGGGTCGCTGGTGATCTTTCTCCTCCATTAACGCTGGCGACCTTCAAACCTTCACCACCAATGCCTCCACCATCCTTCTTTCTCATCAGTGATCTCCGTTCTCCAATCCTCTGTCCTCACACCCACCAACACTGGAGAGAGAGCTCGAAACCTGAGAGAGACCAGAGAAGTTGTGCCATCGGAAACCAGAGCATGACTTTCATATTGAGTTTCAGAGACAGAGAAGCACCACCTCTGGGATCCTTTCTTGTGTGGGTCACCACCAACACTGGCATGTCTCTCCACCTTTTTTCACCAACGTCCTCAACTTCTATAGCCATTGTCAGACTCTATCTTTCTCACCGCACTTTCACCATCAAATTTATGAGGGAGTCTGAAATTTTGAGAGCATAGGCAAGGCTGACTTGGGAAGGGAACAGAGAGATCGAATAGCAGCTGAAGAACTTGGGACACTACCTTTGCTTCCTTCACAGTACCTTTCCCTTCATTCCTCCATTTTTTCCGGTGAACTCAATAGGAAGTACCAGCCGTGGCTTCCTCTGTGTTTCTTCACTGTCACTCGTTAAGTTTTTATTCTTCATCGTAAATATTGTTTTCCTATGGTGATTTCATGATTGGGTGTTTAAATTAGAGACTGATTATCCTATAAGTGTTGTACCCTCCCTAGGAAGTGAAGGTATTTCTCCCTTTCTCTTCGACCCTTTCTCTCAATATGGGCCATGTCAAACTCCACCTGTATTGAATCCCCTAACTCCTCATCGAGATACAAATTACGCTCAATACTAGGTTGGTGAAGAAGGTCAATTGATTCGTCGTCATCCGAAGAATAATCAGATTCGTCTATCTTCCTGGGTGCCGGAGCAATCACTCGGTATCTATCCCTTCTAAGATTCCTACCTCTCCTTCTTCAATAGTACTCTCCAAACCTTCGTCCATCTTCTATCTATTACAATTAACCACAAGTATATCAGTTTAAATTTTATATATCAGTATCGTCCAAACCGTGCTCTGATACCACAATTGTTACACACCTATTGGCCTCGCCCTCTCAGGTGGCGGGTGGTGTGGTCCTTTAGTTTAATTCAATTTTAGTTCCATTTCTCAGGTTAATTACGTCATGCATAAGAGTTTAAGCAGCAGAGCACGCACCGGTTTGGACAAGGTATACTGATAAAATTAAAATATGGAAAGATAATTTTCCCCGGAGGGATTAATATACAGTAATCCGGATAATGGTGTCTGACAGGCCAAAATAAAATACTATAGTTATCCGGAAATCAAAATAGATATCCAAAGGAAAATCATCAACATCCACCATCATACTAGCCCTGCTCCGGAGCCTTACCTCTATCTCCCCGCTCTGCTCTAGATGAACTGCCAGAGGGCTTAAAAGGGGCTGGGATTTAAAATTGAATCCCAGAGTAACCATTAATCTCATATAAAATATATAAATAATGCATGTAAGAAAAACCATAATTAAACAAATACCACATAACATTCAGTATCAAGGCACACAGCCAAATCCGGAACTAGCAGTCCTAATAGCACACAGCACAGACTGCAGTGGTCCTAATAGCACACATCACAGACCAACAAGCACATCACACAGCAAAGCCCTTTATGCACACATCATGTTCCGGTTCCACAGCGTTTGGAAATAAATGATAACTAAATCTATGTAACATAACATGGTAAAACATACATACACAAGTCACACAAAGTATATCAAGTATTAAGGTTATTACCTGGCGTCGACTACACTAATAATTTCCTCGGCGCAAAAGATTACAATTAAACCTAAAATAATAATAAAATATAAATATAATTAATTCCACCTCAATAAATATTTTCTTTGGTAAATTAAAATAAGCTCAATTAATGTGTCCATATTCACTAAATTCCTTTCTTATTAAGGAATTTAATTTGGGCCTATATACTTTTAATTTTCGTCCTAAATCTGAAATTTTCTGAAATAAAGGCCCAACTTCAAAAATTCATAATTAAATCTAGAAAACTCCTTTTGGGTTGATGCCAAATCCAAAATGACCCTTAATATGTCTATTTTCAACCAAAAATAATCATTTGGCCAGACAAAGTCAAAAATTCATCCATAGCCCAAAATACCCCTGCTGTCTGAAATAATTCCCAGTTTTCAGGGGCTATTTTGAAACATTTATTTCTCTTAGCAAAAAATTCAGAAAAATTATAATTATATACCAAATTAATACTTGAGATGTCTAATTTCTCCCTATAACATTTCATAATTTTATAAATTCATTTACTAGGTTAAATATCATGGGAAACCCGAATGGCTCCACAGGAAATTCTGGAAACAACACCTCATTAATTTTCAAACTTCCATTTATTCTTCCAAAATTATGATCCAAGTTCAACCTCATAGAAAATCTCATTTTAAACACTTTAAAACCCTCAAAAACACCAAAATCAACTCATATCCTCAAGAATAACCAGCTGCACGAAAATTATAATTTAATCAACAAAATGCCAAACTTTCATTCTAACCTTATTTCTTCCTTGTACTAGGTTTATTCTTTCATTTTAGACCATGAACTTGAACTTTAAACCTTTGTTCCTTGTTTTCATTAACCATACAAACCAAAAATACATATATGCCCAAGTCATTAACCATTTGCAACTCAAACAACCAAAAGAAGACATAAGAAAGTTCAAAGGTGGCTTACTTGGTAGCTTTCTAACACCTTTGATTCACTTGCTCCTTGAGTCTTCCTTCTTCAACTTTCGAACTACACCCCAAAATACCAAGGAAATGATGAAATTTAAATATCTTAGTTACATGAGAAGAAGCAGAAGGAAGTGATTTAGGGTTCCATAGTCAATGCTCTTACCTCAGCTTCAACCTTCTTCTTCAACTTGAGCTTCCTCTTACTCTCTTATATGGAAACACTTGCTCTCCTTTTTCCTCTCTTATCAACCAAACAAGCAACCCAAAATGAGGTGGGAGGGGGGGGTGATGGTCCTTTTAAAGTGCTCAAGTCTTGTGTTTTGATAAATTACATTTATGCCCATAACTTCTCTAGATAATTCCACATATTTCATGAAAACCCTTCTTTCCTCCTCTCTCCTTGTGCTGGCCGAATAGGGGCTGCTGTTGAAAATTATGCCCTAGGGGCAAGTCATTGTACTTTAAACGTTAATGTCACTTAAAGTATTCTCCATTTAGTTATCATTTCATTTTCATGTTTATAGTGATAACTGTATCCTTGGATATATCATATAGATTATCCTAAATGTCCCTGGTCGGTCATCTACGCGAGAGCGAAGATGAAATAAGACCAGTATGACTTTGATGAGTACGAAGATACAAATCAAAGTCATAGGCACTTGTAAGAGTACAAGGTGCTGGACCGACCCACTGTGAGAAAGCTGCATGGATTAAGTCATAAGCTTTTCTCATGTATAACCGCGTCACAACGCCTTTTGACCTGAGATCATCATGGATTCCTACATGATGAGTCGCTGATCTTTGACCTAGTCAAAAGTCACCTTTGACCGGGTGATGATAAAGGCTTGGATCGGGATCAATGGTTTTCATGCAGAGGAATGTGAATGGCCAAGATGGAATTTGTCCTTCACATTTGTAGAGAGATAATACTGGGCCCCTCGACGAGTGAGTCTGAGAAATGTATGGCCATACTACGATGGAAAAAAGTTTCCATTTCAATTGTTAGACTACTCAAGAATCGAGAAATTAATGGTCAAGAATAGGAAGTTGACATTATCCATGCCTCATCCTTGACCAAATTATCGCGTGACAAAATGGACGTGACATGGTTGTATGATAGGTTGTATTGAATGATCGATTCCCATATGAATTGGGTAGTCGCAATGTTTTGCTACAGGCCGCTTGCGACTTGTGGGTTGGTACAGTATTGGCCCGCTGCGAATATCATTTGGGCCTTTAGGGTCACACACAAGAATAACCCAACACGAGCAAAAGTGTCCGGATTTATTGAATCTTATATGTGTCTAACATTTAATGAATACTTGTATTTAATCTAGGATGAATATATATATATATATATTTATTATTAAATTCGAAAATAATATAATAATATAATTTAATAGAGATTATAATATTATTATATAATGTTTTTTTTATATTTAATTTATTTGATAAATTAAATATCTAAAACAAATTGAGATATTGTATCTCGATTTAATTTTCGAATATAGATATCATATATCTAATTTAATTTGAATTGAGATATGGGATCTCGATTTAATTAAATAGATAGATATCATATCTCGATTTAATTTATAGAGATAAATTAAATTAGAAGGCTTTTAAATTTGGATTAAATAAATAGATTAGATTAGATTTATTGGATAGATTTAATTAATATATTATTTTAATCCAAATTCAAATTTCAAGATTAATAAGGATTAATTTTGAATATATAATACGCCTATTAGGTTTTGAAAAACCTACGAGACTTTTGTAAGACGTATTAGAAAAGCCGCGAGAAACCCTAGAGAGAAAAGAGAGAGACGCGAAAATACTGAAGGTGCTAGCACGCTGCCGTTGGTATTGGAGGCTATTCGTGTGGATACGGTAGAGGGAGCAGATTTGAGAAGTCAGCTCCTATTTGATCAAACGATATGGCACCACGTTCAAGACATACGATGTCCGAGACGCACGACGTTCGGGATGCACACGAGAACGAAACGCTCATGAGTTCTCATAGGTACGGTTTCTAACAAACCTTGATCTAAACGCCGTTGATGGATCCTCTCAAAGGGATTCGTAAATTTTAATGGATACGAATCCTTCCGTTGCGTGTACGGATCCCAACAGTTAGGGAAAGGATAATTGCTCTGAATTTTGCCTATTTAATGTGCCAAAATAATTAATCAAGTGCTGAAATCTCATCTCTTGTGCACGTCATAATTTCCCTAGGCATTAGACTCACAAAATGACTTCATCTTGTCCTTTCATCCTTCACCATTATATTTTGTTGTTAATCATTTTTATTTTTTTTTTCCTTCTCTTCCTTTCTTGATAGCCGAAATGTGAGAGGAGGATGGAAAAAAATATGATCTAATTTATTTCCCCAATGCTTCTTCGTTTCAAATGAAATGATGGCATTTCTCCTACCGTTTATTTATTTTATTTTCTTCTTCTTTTTCTTCTTTTGTCCAGTGAAATGAGGGAGAGGAGTGGTTGAAATTTCATTTCATTCCTATTCCAATGCTTCCTTTGGTACTTGCCTAAAAATGGCCATTATTTTCCTATAAGTAGATTAGGTGTACTTGATAACTTGTCAACATATTTTGTTTCAAGAACACAATTTTTAGCTCCCTCCATCCTTTCAAATTTTTGAATTAGGCTTTCCTTCTGGGCTCCAAAAATTATCCTTCCCACGTAGCCCAATAACCCATAATTCTTGGTTAAGTCCATAACACCTTCTTGGGCATTGTTGGAATTTTATGCTCTTTTATCTATTTCTTCCATTATACATTTTTCCCAAGGGTAAAAAGGAAAAATATAATATGTTTTGTCTACCATTGTCATTTCCTCCTTAGGGTTGTCCTTAACCATAATCATTTTATTACACATAAATAAATGATTTCACATCCTCATCTTATTTTGATTATTTTATGCAAATAAATATTTATTATTAGCACATGACTACAAGAAAATTCATGTATGCAAGTAACTTCACATTGATGCACATGAAAAATGGGGATGTTACAAGAAATTGATTCATCTAGCTCAAGCTAGCTCAAAGAGTCTTTTGAGCACTTTTGTCAAATTAGAATATTCCCATTATCTTTTGAAGCAATTGAAAGTGGAGCAAATCACCAAGAGGGGGGTGAATTGGGGATTTTAAAATTATTTTGAAAATGCTCTGTTATGATTCTCTAAAAATAGAGTAAGGGAAGAAGATGCAAGACACAACAAATTTATACTGGTTCGGTCCAACCTCTTGACCTATGTTCAGTCCCCAGACTCTCTGGGATTTCACTAACTCAAATGATTACACACTCTGTAACTCCTCAGAGTAATTCTCTCACTAGAACTTACTCCCCCTTACAAGTTGTAATCAAATAACCCAATCTCCAAGTCCCACGACTTGAGATTCTTACAATGAATGATTTCAATAAATGATACTCTCTTTAAGAGAAAATAATATAATCATTAAAGTACAAATGTATCAAAAGATCCTTTACATAAGAAAACTCAAAGAGTAGTTGGAAACTTGAATGATTTTCATTTCCTGCAGATTGGTTTTTGAGAAGACTTGATTGCAGCTCTATATATATGAAGAGAGCATTAAATGACTGTTGGATTGATCAATGTAGCCGTTGGACACATTGTTGTAGCTGTTAGGAACACTTGGTCTTCTTCTTTCTCTACTCTTCAGTTAATCCAGGTGTTCAGAGGATTAGAGTTGACTTCCCTTGAGATTAGTCCGTTGGAAGAGTAGCTACTGGATGAGGAAAGGAAACATTAATCCCTTTGCAACGTGTGTAGGATGATTGTCCAAAAGGGTGCAACCTTTTCTACACATTGCATTTAATGTGCTGACGTCACCTTTTGCTTTTGTTCAAATCCTCATTTAATGTCTTCTAAATCATCTGAAACTCACTAACAAACTGATTAAACATAGTTAGGAATAGTAATGAACGATGATAAGAAGTATTAAGATCAAACATGAAGATTTCAAAAATTCGTGCAATTTGATTTTCAAACTTAGCGACACGAACTCGAGTTTGTTCATCCAAACTGGAGTTTGTAACTTTGCTTCAGAGGGCAAACTCGAGTTTCCAAATACTAACTCGAGTTTCCTTCTTACAGAGAAGATTATCGTGAATTGAGCTTTGGAACATATCTTTAAATGGTAGCCAAACTCGAGTCATTAAATGACTAACTCGAGTTTTGGACTTTTAAGATGAAAAATGAGTTTAAGTCTTAAGGCTCAAAACTGGAGTCTTCAAACTTAACTGGATTTTTCAAAATCTCTGAAAAATAGCAAAGCTCTCTGCTTGGCACAAACTCAAGTTAATAAAACTAAACTTGAGTTTCCCTTAAAATTGAAAACCTTTGAGAAATCTTTGCCAAATGAAAATTGGAGTTTTGAAAACAAACTGGAGTTTTCTCATAACTTTGGAAAGCTTAGAAAACTCTTGGCCAAGTGCAAACTGGAGTTTCCATATCAAAACTGGAGTTTGCTTAAGTTCAAAATATTTGAGACTCTTTGTATGACCAAAACTCGAGTTTACTCTTGCAAACTGAAGTTTTGTTTACTTTAGGAAATATTGAAGAGTCTCTGTAAGGTGCAAACTCGAGTTTGTAAACCCAAACTCGAGTTTGTCTTAATGTGAAAAACTTGGAGTGCTCTTTGTGTCTTGCAAACTCGAGTTTTCCTTAGTTCATAAAAATTGATCTACTCTCTGTCAAGTCCAAACTCGAGTTTGCTAACCCAAACTCGAGTTTGCCTTTGACAGTAAGTTTTTCAACTTACCAAAGACAAACTTCGTCTTGAGTTTTACAATGGTCAATTATCATCAAAACACATAGAGAACTAACAGCAATGATAGATAAAAATCATTATTCTAAGAGGTTCTCATTATATTTCCAATTTTTTTTTCCATTCCATTCTGCTTTTATTCCAAAAATCCAAAAATATTTGTTTTTAATGCATTTTAGTCTAATTGAAATTTAGTTATTAGATAAAAAGTTCAAAATCCTTTTTAAGTTTTTTCCCCCAATAATCACATTTAGTTGCTAGGTAATTAATAAAAAGCTCCTCAATAGAGGATCCGAGATTGCACTCCATATTACAATCTTTGGTTGAATTTTGAAGAAGCTACCAAGACATAAACCGACATGCTATCTTCACTCCTGCCAAGTTGTCTCCCAATCAAGCTCAAGCCTCCATGAATATCATCCTTCTTCCACACTCAAAACAAGTCAGAGCCATGATCATGAATGAGGATGGGGTGTGATTGGTGAAGTAGTGTGATATATAATGATCGATGAATGGAGAGGCAATACCCTGTATGTGGCGGATGGAGTGAAGAAATTGATGATAATGAAATAAAAAAAATGGAAAAAAGAAAGGAGATGCTGCCAAGACGTGAAAGGAGAAGAGTCTGGGCATTGGCTCTCAGAGAGTGTGAATGAATAATGGTGGCAGACTAGGTCTTTTCAATTGAAGGAGGAGAGAGTTTGGGTATAAAATTTGAAGGAAGTTCGCATTTTATTCATGAACTCTTATTGAAGGAAATTTAAAAGAGATAATAAGGAAAGAAGCTACTCATATTCTATTCATCTCTTTTTCTTAGTTCATCATAAAGTACTTCAAGAAACATTCCATAAACACACAGAAAAGCAGCATATTTTCATAATGGTTATTGCGAAAATCCGTCATGTATGTCGAGATGGAGTTTGAGCAAGATATATATAACATTAAAACTTAATAGCTAAATATGCGCACTTCGAAAAAACAAAGATATAACACTTGTAATAATTATTAACCATCATATATTTACTGATAAAAATGATGGTTCTTGTAATATCCCGGTTTACACTTTACCGAAAATCTTGTACATTGTGAAATATTCAATAAAATGTCAAGATTAAATATCTATTGAGATATTGACAATTTATTGAATATTTTCCACTTGGATAAATTCGGCCAAATCAAGAGTCAAAGAGGAAAGAAGAAACTTGTGGTAATGGACCATGAAATGCAATGTAAGTTAGCCTCCAAACAAGGCCACAATTTGGCCCAATTATAAGAATGAATAGAAAGATAATTTGGGTTCTTATGTGGGCTAAGGACTTTGGCACAAATTAAGGAGGAATAGAAAAAGCAAAGTGGACCATTGTTTAGGCCCTATTTAGGCCCAAAACCAAGGAAAATGAAGGCCATTGTGGATCCTTGTACTGGGCCACAAATTTTTGGCCCAATAAGAGGAAAGTGAAAAGCCAATTGGACCTTGGAAAGGCCCAATCAGTCCGGCCCAAACTAAGAGGAAAAGTGGAAGAAGAGACACACACATGACACCTACATACACACAAGGCACACATGCAAGAGGGACACTTGGCACACAAGCACAATGACACCACACACAAAACAATTCACACACCTACTTCCTCCTTCATTCACGGACATTTTTTTTTAAATTCTCTTCCCTCTTTCCTTAATCAACCGGCCCCTCCCTCTTATTTTTCATTTTCATTTCTCTCTTCTCTCATTCCAATCTTGTGAACCTCTCTCCTCTCCTCATTCACACCACCACCATCATCAACCCTCACACACAAGAGAAGAGCCATGGCTAGAGACAAGAAGAGGTAAGAACTTGAACTCGAGTTTGGTGATTTGGTCGAATCTCTCATTCATGTCAATATTGAAGGTTGAAAACTCACATGTATGTAGATTTAAGGTCAGGCTAAAGGTTTGAGAAGGATTAGAGTGGTAAAGGTGATCACACAACCAAGAACAACCAATTGTAGTAAGACTCTGATCACTATTATGAAATTCTGGTGGTTTTAGTATTAAACCCATACTTGGTAATCGGTGGTAAAAACAAAGAAATAAGTGAAATTTGAGAACTATGAGAAAACCATTGTGTTCCGTACGGAAAATGGTGTGGGAATATGGTTTTTGATGATTTTTTCAAAGGAGTTTTTAAACATAAAATCACAAGCTCAATATAGATGATGAATTTGCCAGTTGTGTATTACGGGAGTCAGTGCGATTGTTTAGGTATTTTGATCGGGTAAAAGACTTCCTAAAATCATGAAAATGTTTCAGAAGACAAAGGACATGTATATCTTTAAAATGACAGGTATTTTGTTTTGAGCTCTAGTCAGAGAGAAATAATTTGTACAAAATTACCTTGTTTTATGGAATCCAAAACTGCGCAGAGAGTTGGTGCGTGATATGTGACTAGGTAAATGAGTCTAGAAAATTATGAAATTTTCCAGATATAAATAGGACTCAAAGGGCTTTAATTTTATATGTGGTTGGTAATTTTTAGAACCCTTTGCAGTGAGATATTAATTTTTGAAGTTAAGCAAAGTTTCTGGATAATTTTCTAGATAGCGCCTATATTTTTGAAACTTGGGAAACATGGTGTGTGATAAAATATTGTAACCAATTTTTCCAAAAACTAAACTTAGTAAAGAGTTCATAGGTTTTTGAACCACATAAATTGGATTCCTAGAACTCCATATATGAATTTTTAAAGATAAGTCATGTTTTCTGAAAGCTTATCTGGGCAGTAAGGGTAAAATTGGAAACTGGTGCTAATCTGATGTGCTCCAACCAATTGTAATATTTTTATATGAAAGGGGACTGATCCTAGAGCATGTGAGAGTTGAAAGCACACTAAAAGGATTTTTTTGTTTTTTTTGTAATTAATTAAAAATGATTGAAATGACTGTATTTTCAGGACAGTTGAGGTTAAAGGCTGAAATTGACAAGTTTGAGTTATTAAAATTACTAATAAAGCTTAAAAAGGGAAATAAACGTGATAGTTAGGGACACTTTTATCATGTTTTAATATATGAATTAATTAATAACTATTATCCCAAATTATAGGGATTCCTGGGAGCGAACACTTTACGAAGCGTTTGGACGAATTTGCTAATACGCGGATAGGTGGTAACTTTAATCTTCTATGGTTTGTAGAGAAATAATTTGTACAAAATTACTTTAAATGGAGGGAATCACCAAGAGGGGGGTGAATTGGGGATTTAAAAAAATTCTTTTTAAACTCCCAAACAGGAGATACCAAAACAAGGTAAAACAGAGATAGAGAGGAAGAGCTTGTCACAAGAAGATTTATATTGGTTCGGTCTCAACTCTTGACCTACGTCCAGTCCCCAGACACTTTGAGATTTTCATTGTCACTATGATCAGTTACACACTCTGTACTTGAAAGTTATCCTCTCACTAGGATATACTCCCCCTTACAAGTTGTAAACTGATAAACCCAATCTCAAAGTCCCACAACTTTGAGATTCTTACAATGATTGATAATCAAGGCTAAACTCTCTAAAAGAGCAGAAGTAATAAACACTAAAGTTCAATGTATCAAAATATATTTTACAAATGAGTAGAAAACAATAAACGCAAATGACACTTGATATATTTTCGTTTTCTGTATTCTGTTAGATGATAAGAATTGAATGCTTTAGCTTATATATGTTGGAAGCATTAAATGACCGTTGGAAACATTAATGTAACCGTTGGAGACATTAATGAAGCTGTTAGGTTGCAACTAGGTCCATTTTCTCTCATGCTTTGGTTTAATCCAGGTGCTGAGACATTCTTGTTGACTTTCCTTGAAATTAATCCGTTGGATGATGTGGCTTTCAGAAGAGGAAAGAAAACATTTAAACCTTTGCAAGGTAACTACAAAAAAAAGGTCAATTTGTAGCAGTTAAAATAAACCGCTACAAATATATGAATTTCTAGCGGTTTATATCGAAACTGCTACAAATTTGTAGCGGTATGACTCGCGCCAAGAGGCGCGCTAGTTCATGAACGACATTTATAGCAGTTATCATAAACTAACCGCTACAAAATATGGCGCCAAATTTGTGGCGATTATTTTGTAGCGGTTTATTTATACAAACTGCCACAAATATGGCGCCAGTTTGGCGCCTTATGGTGCGCTATTAGTGGTAGTTTATTTGTAGCGGTTTATATCAAAAACCCGTTATAGAATGCCAAGAGTCTGAACTTTTGTAGCGGTTATAGAAACCGCTACAAATTTTCACGACCCACGAGGTAGGGTTTCTTCATTTGTAGCGGTTGGGGTAGCGGTGAACAGTTTGTAGAGGTTTTTTTTAATTAAACCACTACAAATGTGAAGTCCTTAAACATGTCGTAAATAGAAGTTATACAAATTTTTTTTTTTATAAAAAATACGTTCATATTTGTAGCAGTTATTTAGCTAAACCGCTATAAAATGTGATATTTTAAAATTTATTTTTTTAATAAAAAAACCAATGAATTTTTGTAGAGGTTTTGTAATTGCTACAAAATGGAAAAAAAAAAACCGCTACAAACGTTAAACCGCTACAAAAACCGTCACATCAACCGCTACAAAGTGTGTAATATTGAAATTTGAATATTTCAAATCCTACCAACGTTCATTAATTTGTAGCGGTTTTAGTATAACCGCTACAAAATGTGATATTTTGAAATTTATTTATTGTTTAAAAAATACCAATGAATTTTTGTAGAGGTTTTGTAACCACTACAAAATGAATAAGAACCGCTACAAAAACCGTCGCATCAACCGCTACAAAGTGTGTAATATTGAAATTTGAATATTTCGAATCCCGCCAACGTTCATTAATTTGTAGCGGTTTTTAGTATAACCGCTACAAAATGTGATATTTTGAAATTTATTTATTTTTTAAAAAATACCAATGAATTTTTGTAAAGGTTTTGTAACCATTACAAAACAGAAAAAAAAACCGCTACAAACGTTAAACCGCTACAAAAACCGTCACATCAACCGCTACAAACATTACTCATATCCCTATAAATACCCTTACCACACCTCATTTCACAAACTCTCATTCATTTCTTCCCACCCTCTTCTCTCTCGCTTTCTCTGATTTCTTCCCACCCCTTACAAAATCTTCGATTTTAATGTTTTGTTTTTTTTTTCCTTCTTATAATGTTGGTACTACTTTTTTTTTCCTTATTCGACCTTTAAGGGTATATCCTCAATATTCCTTCTATCATCATCAACATTCTTTCCATAATCAAATATCATCTAATGGACAACATAATTTTTTTGCTCATAGGTGGACAATACAATAAGTCTTTATTATCTACACATTCTCAGTATTATACCTACATAATATTTATACTTATCTAATATAAGTTAATCATTATTAACTATTATCATTTAATTTGTCACTTAAATAAAAAAGCATTCAACATAATATTGTAACAATGGATTCAAATTATGGTTTTTTTTCTTCCAATTTTGCAATATTTTGTAGCGGTTGTAAAACCGCTACAAATTTTAATTCAAATTCAGCTTAAATATTTGGCGCAATTTATGAAATTTTATCTAATATTTGTAGCGGTTTTACAACCGCTACAAAATTTTGGTGCCAATTTGTTTGATTTTCGTCATCTTGTAGCGGTAACTCAAAACCGCTACCAATACAGTAGCGGTTTTAGAAAACTGCTACAAAACATTTTGCAACGGTGGATTTTGTAGCGGTTGTTAGAACTGCTACTAATGTCATTTGTAGTGGTTAAAATCGCTACAAATATGTAATTTTAACCGCTACAAAACGTCATTTTTTTTTGTAGTGGGTCTAGAGAATGATTTGCTATATATATATATATATATATATATATATATATATTCTTATTTCATATCTATATTATTCTTTTGCGTTAAAGGATGTATGACAGAACTTTTAGAGTACCGATACGTAATCTATGGACAATTTACAACAAAAGCATTGGAGAATATTATGAAATTTTTACTAATTAGTTTCCTTTTAAAATTCAAAAAAATATAATATAATATTATATTGTAATATTCCAAATTTTCTTTGACAAACTCCGTCTATAATGTACATGTAATTGGTGAAAAGAAATGGTGAATTTTTACAAAAGGGTCCGAAATACCGGATTTCACCGAAACCAAAATTTTTGAGACAATTGTTGGCACCAATGGTCATATGGAAATAATACTTCTTTGTTCCTGAAACATCCCGTTTTCAAAAGTAGTATAAATTTTTTTTTCATCAGAGTAGAGCATCGGAGCGATTGAGTAACTGATACTTATATTCAAAATGCCGTAAGTTTGGCTGATTACAAAAGCGGTACAATGACCGAGAGTTTTCAAAAGTAAATAGCGGTAGAGGAAAGTCTTTAGCCGAGTCCCTATGCGTGCTGCTTGCCTTTCTCCTCGGTCCTCGTTCCTCCGAACACCGTCGCTATATTAAGAGCGAGGTTCAATGCCCATTGAACCTCGGGTAACGGTTAACCTCATGTTTATATACACCACATAGACAAGATATATGAGCACACTAACAAGCATACCCCAACATCATATAAGCCCCCTGGCAGATATGTCGCACTTAGCATACGGTTCGCACTTCACAATGGTATTCGCACTTAGCAATGGTATTCGCACTTAGCAATGGTATTCGCACCTAGCAATGGTATTCGCACTTAGCAATGGTATTCGCACTTAGCCAACGTATCCCAACACCCAAGCATAATAACAAGACAATAAGCATACCACAGGCTATCGACTACTTCACATAGACATACCATACACATAGCACATAGACGCATACAATAAACATCAGCGTTAGTGTTACAGTACGCGAACGTACCTTTGTTGACGGAAAACGGTACTTTTACGGAAAACGGTAAATTTCCGACAGCGGTACGACGGGGGCACAACAGCGGCTCGACAGCGGTACGATTATCTCAGATATCCTATAAGGATAATATTTAACAACTTTTAGCAGCATAACGGGCATTTTAGGTACAAATTACCATTTTGCCCCCGAACCCTAATCGACGAATTTCGCCGAGCTTTGTTTTCGCTCTATCTCTCTAGAATTTTGACAGATCTTTTCCCTCATCATATTTTCGAAATATATATCATATTTACCCCTAAATATGATATCTACACTATCTTGAAAAATTAAAGATAAATCTAGCATTCCTACTATATCTACTGAAAGAACTACCGAAACTAAAGACCAGGGACCGAAGAACTTACCCAGACTTTCTCCAGAGCTTCTCTCCCTAACTTCTCTCTAAGAGGCAGATTTTTGGTGTGAGAAATGAAGAAGAGGAGCTTGGTATTTATAGAAGAGACGGATGGCGAACGGTAAATAATTCGAACTTCGCCTTGACGAATATGGACCGTAGGATCGCATTTTTAGGACAAAACACTCTTGGCCATCCATGGTCAAGATCGAAATCTAAGAGCCCTAAAGTCAATGGATGAGTTGTCATCCATGATGGCTCTTGCTTTATGGCCTCCGCCCGATAAAGCTACCCGATCGGTGTCCGTTTCGCGATTTCGTTGCGAAACTCAAAAATCCGGGCGTGTAACTTTGAAGATCTTTCCATCCTCTTTCATATTATATATTTTGATCCTATTTTTGATCATATCCAGGTATTCTCCGGTGCGTCGAAAGATATTCGGACAAACGCGTCCGATTACGGAAATCGCTTCCGATAGAACCAACTTCGGACAACAATTCACCGAATCGTAAAACGTCCAGTTGTTGCCTAACTTAATCTCGTGTTTAAAAAGACGCAATTGTTTCTATAGGTTCTCACTTTGCCTATCCGACTCTACTCTATCTGATCAACTTTTCGTCTTATTTGAAATCGGGGTTTTCGGTTGCGGAAACAACGCGCAAATAAATTCTTTCTTCGTGTAAAATTTCACTTGTTCTTAATTTGATCAGTCTAAAAAGACTTTTACTTCGGTTTACTGTAGAATTTATTTCTAACTTTTCCCTCTGGCTTTATAAGCCGACTCACCGCATTATATCATTATTTTATTCTAATTACCTTCACATTTATTATTTTTTTCTTTTATTTTTTATTTATTTTTCTAAGCATAAAATATTTTATTAATATTTTATTTTTTTATTTTTTTTTTTTTATTTAATAATTTCGAATTTCTTCAATTAAAAATAATTATTTAAATTATTTTTAATTCATTTACTTTATACCTTAATTATCCCATTAATTACCAGATTAGCCACTTACTAATTTTTGATAATTTTCTTAATTAGGATAAATCATTATCTCACAACTATTTTACTTACATTGGTATTTTATATCCCATGTAAAATATTAAAAAATCATGGGGTCACTTATGATCCCAAAATAATTATTAATTTTGCCTCATTATTTTCCAAGGAAAATATTCCCATAAATTCCTAAAATTAGAGACAACATACTTTCTAATTTTTAATAAATATTTTATTGCCTCTTGGGATTTATCATAATATTTTTAGGTCATTTAATGCCCTAAAAATACATTTTAGCTCTTTATCTCTCCTAATTTCCATAGTAATTACCTTAGAAAATAAGATAATTATTACTTATTATTTGAAACCACATGTTCACCTATTTTCAATAGGTATTATCTATTGAAATATAATATTCGAGATAAATAATTATCCGGGTATTACATTTCTCCCCCCCCCATTAAACAAAATTTCGCCCTCGAAATTTGCTCTATACCAATTTAGACTTTGTACGGACTAACCTTCGGACTAATCGCTTGAAATTTTTCTCTATATGTTGGCCGCTTCGCTCGATGATCGAGAATTCGCTCGGTTTGACCGTTAAGATCTTGTCATTTTGTACTCGATATATAGTGTTTCCCCGTGACACCCATATACCGCGGTTGACACCGCATATCAAAATGTCTCCATGGCGCCCATACATCATGGTAACACAAGATACCTTAAATGTCTTCATGGCGCCCATACACCATGACAACACAAGATACCTCCTACTCAATGACACGATCGCGGTCCGGTTGTAGTAATTAGGAAAACATAGAACATATCACGGAGGTTTTTCACGTAGTCATATGATTTTATCGAATGCCTAACACCTAGTTCATATATTGCTTAGAGAAGATTCCTTCTTTGTTCATCTAACATCTCTCTCTGTTCACGTACTACAGCCATTGCATCTTGCCCGTGCAACTGTTGGTTTGGTTACGGAATTTCTTTGTTCCGGATCTACTCTCGGAATTGTTCTACCTCGCCCTCCGCCTCGGCCTCTCGGAGACTCCGGCTCCTCGTAAATTCGCCATATCTCGTTCTTTCTCTTTATGAGTGTATACGTTTAGATTTTAAAATAAAAACAACAAGTAGCATATCACGTAGACTTTATCACACTTAGCATTTATACCACACATAGACTCTATTCACATGGCAAATAAAAGACGCCCGCAACCTTTCCTTCGTCAGATTCTCGTTGGTTTTTTCTACTCGAGTATGGAAATACGTGTCAAGAGTTTCTCTACATGCGTCAAATACTACATGTATTTATCTTTATTGATCTCAGAGTTTCATCCGACGTGGCCCAAACTCTCCACATAAAAGCTCGGGTTCGAATAGAATCATCGTCCGCACAAACCGGAGATTATCGAATTATCGAAATTATCGTAGATTGATATCGGGGTTATCGAATTTATCGAGACGATATCGATATAGGTACCGATGATGGACTCACCACCCTGGTTTAGAGTGATGCACCGACAGCAGAGTGGTATCTTAGGTTCGAGAATGGTATACCGGTGACGGGTACACCGACTTAGGCTATATCGACTCATTTTCAAAACATGCTCTTTAAAAGGCGTAGAGCCTAACTCCGTTACTCAACCAATTTGGCCGGGTAAGTGTCTATCATGGGAGCCTCACCGTGCTAGGGTGACTGATTGGCTGATCCACATAGACTAGCCTTGCCTTCGGCACCAAAAGGTTTTTAGAATAACTTAGTCAGATCTATGCCAGGACAACTGCTCTGATACCAAAGTGTAACATCCCATTTTCAAAAGCAGTATAATTTTTTTTTCATCAGAGTAGAGCATCGGAGCGATTGAGTAACTGATACTTATATTCAAAATGCCGTAAGTTTGGCTGATTACAAAAGCGGTACAATGACCGAGAGTTTTCAAAAGTAAATAGCAGTAGAGGAAAGTCTTCAGCCGAGTCCCTATGCGTGCTGCTTGCCTTTCTCCTCGGTCCTCGTTCCTCCAGAACCTGTCGCTATATTAAGAGCTGAGGTTCAATGCCCATTGAACCTCAGGTAACGTTAACCTCATGTTTATATACACCACATAGACGGTATATGAGCACACTAACAAGCATACCCCAACATCATATAAGCCCCCGCGGATATGTCGCACTTAGCATACGGTTCGCACTTCACAATGGTATTCGCACTTAGCAATGGTATTCGCACTTAGCAATGGTATTCGCACCTAGCAATGGTATTCGCCCTTAGCAATGGTATTCGCACTTAGCCAACGTATCCCAACACCCAAAGAAGCATAATAACAAGACAATAAGCATACCACGTAGCTATCGACTACTTCACATAGACATACCATACACATAGCACATAGACGCATACAATAAACATCAGCGTTAGTGTTACGGTAAAGACGCGAACGTACCTTTGTTGACGGAAAACGGTACTTTTACGGAAAACGGTAAATTTCCGACAATGGGAAAAAATAATGCAGTACGACGGGGCACAACAGCGGCTCGGCAGCGTACGATTATCTCGAGATATCCTATAAGGATAATATTTAACAACTTTTAGCAGCATAACAGGCATTTTAGGTACAAATTACCATTTTGCCCCGAACCCCTGTCGGCGGAATTTCGCGGAAGCTTATTTGTTTTCGCTCTATCTCTCTAGAATTTTGACAGATCTTTTCCCTCATCATATTTTCGAAATATATATCATATTTACCCCTAAATATGATATCTACACTATCTTGAAAAATTAAAGATAAATCTAGCATTCCTACTATATCTACGAAAGAACTACCGAAACTAAAGACCGGGGACCGAAGAACTTACCCGAGACTTTCTCCGAGCTTCTCTCCCTAACTTCTCTCTAAGAGGCAGATTTTTGGTGTGAGAAATGAAGAAGAGGAGCTTGGTATTTATAGAAGAGACGGATGGCAGAACGGTAAATAATTCGAACTTCAGTCTTGACGAATATGGACCGTAGGATCGCATTTTTTAGGACAAAACACTCTTGGCCATCCATGGTCAAGATCGAAATCTAAGAACCTTAAAGTCAATGGATGAGTTGTCATCCATGATGGCTCTTGCTTTATGGCCTCCGGCCCGATAAAGCTACCCGATCGGTGTCCGTTTCGTGCGATTTCGCCGAAACTCAAAAATCCGGGCGTGTAACTTTGAAGATCTTTCCATCCTCTTTCATATTATATATTTTGATCCTCTTTTTGATCATATCCGGGTATTCTCCGGTGCGTCGGAAGATATTCGGACAAACGCGTCCGATTCTTTAAATCGCTTAGATAGAACCAACTTCGGACAACAATTCACCGAATCGTAAAACGTCCAGTTGTTGCCTAACTTAATCTCGTGTTTAAAAAGACGCAATTGTTTCTATAGGTTCTCACTTTGCCTATCGACTCTACTCTATCGATCAACTTTTCGTCTTATTTGAAATCGGGGTTTTCGGTTGCGGAAAACAACGCACAGGTAAATTCTTTCTTCGTGTAAAATTTTACTTGTTCTTAATTTGATCGATCTGAAAAGACTTTTACTTCTGGTTTACTGTAGAATTTATTTCTAACTTTTCCCCTCGGTCTGCCTATAAGCTGACTCACCGCATTATATCATTATTTTATTCTAATTACCTTCACATTTATTATTATTTTTTCTTTTATTTTTTATTTATTTTTCTAAGCATAAAATATTTTATTAATATTTTATTTTTTTATTTTTATTTTTTTATTTAATAATTTCGAATTTCTTCAATTAAAAATAATTATTTAAATTATTTTTAATTCATTTACTTTATACCTTAATTATCCCATTAATTACCAGATTAGTCACTTACTAATTTTTGATAATTTTCTTAATTAGGATAAATCATTATCTCACAACTATTTTACTTACATTGGTATTTTATATCTCATGTAAAATATTAAAAAATCATGGGGTCACTTATGATCCCAAAATAATACTTAATTTTGCCTCATTATTTTCCAAGGAAAATATTCCCATAAATTCCTAAAATTAGAGACAACATACTTTCTAATTTTTAATAAATATTTTATTGCCTCTTGGGATTTATCATAATATTTTTAGGTCATTTAATGCCCTAAAAATACATTTTAGCTCTTTATCTCTCCTAATTTCCATAGTAATTACCTTAGAAAATAAGATAATTATTACTTATTATTTGAAACCACATGTTCACATATTTTCAATAGGTATTATCTATTGAAATATAATATTCCGATAAATAATTATCCGGGTATTACGATTCCATTTTGGAGAATTAAGCTGGACTAAAAAGGAATGAAAGGAACTTGCTTGAGTTCCACTGAAAATTATGAGAAAATTGATAAAAGGTTAAGATTATAATTTTTATGAAATTGTGCTATAAGTCTCATAATTATTTATAATTTATGGGCACATGAGCATGGGTTATAAGCTAACATAATGGATTGAAATCATCCTAGATAAGGCCTAAAAATTTCGGCCAAGATTGTTCCAAAATGAAAAATTAGATTCCAACTAAAAAGCTAACAATGACATTTTTGTAATTACGTGGAAGTTGAAAGGCAATTTGGTCATTAGCCCTCTAAACTTCCGGTGGTATCTCTTTACTGAGCTTTGAATTTCATCAACCCAAAACTCTCAAAACATCACTCAAATGACGAAATAGATGACAGGAGAAGGATTAGGAGTCTTACTCTAGCTGAAATCTATGGTCGAATGTGATTTCTTCAGCTCCTCCTTCCTCTTTTCTCCCTCTCTTCCAATCTTCTCGTGCTCTCTCCGTCTCTATTTTCTTTTTCTTTTTCTGTGCTGATCGAGATGAATGGTCAAATGGGGAATAAGGCGTTGGCCGAATATTTGGTTGAATAAATGAGGAAGAGGTGAGGTGGCGGGTTGCATGTGTGGGTAGTAAGGTGTCCTTTAATGCATGTAACGGTTGTTATCTCTCGCAGTCTCTGTTTCTCCGTTTCTGTAAATTTTTTTTTTTGGGTGTCTGGACCGAAGGGATATAGCCATTGCAAATATGAGGATGAATAAATAAAGCTGAATAGATTCGGGTTGTGGGCCAAATGAGATAAATAAAGTGAGCGAGTATATTTGTGCTGGTGTCCGAATAGAAAAAGGTTGGGCTGATTAGGATATGTCTAAATATGTTTATTGTTGAAGTGAGAAAGTTGGTGTTCTGCATGTACTAAGGTCCAATGCATAATGCCACTATTTCCTATATTCTACTTTTCTTTCTAATATTGGACTATTAGACTACAACAATTCTTTACTCTAAAATTCCGATTTGGCATATCTTTGACTCTTCAAATTAAACTTTGACTTTCCCCAAATTCATTTACGGGCTTGGGATAGTAAAATTACAATTTTACTAGATTTGCAAATAAATTTTAGAAACTATTCTAGGCCATAAATTATACTTTACTAATTTTCCTTAAATTTATTCTCTTCCCGAAAATTCGAGGAAAATAGGCCTTAAATTCTAAATAATAGTTTTAAAACTATTTAGGCCCAAATTTTTCGTAACTAATCCTTTCATGGAATTTTTAAATCCTCAAAATAACATTTTAGATTTTCTCCCTAAATTTTCAAGGTCCAAAAATAACTTTAATAATTACCTTGATCTTTTTATCAAGATAAGGTTAAGACTTTGGACCCCTTCTGGGTTAGCAGCCTTCTTATCTCAATCATACTCCTAAACTCATTGTCCCAAAATTTGGGATGTTACAATATCAATAGGGTATTACATGTGCTATGAGTAGAGTTAGGAATCAGGGCCAGCCGTTAAAGGGCCAGGGCCGGCCTTACAGGGCTCGGGTTAAGGAAAACATATGTTTTTCAAAGCCCGACCAGAGAGCACCACGGCCAGGGCCGGCCCTATAAGGCTCAGAAGTTACTATTTCAAATTTTAACTATTTTTCCTCTGTTTATTTCCCAAAGAAATATAATTAGTAAATTACAACAATTAAAGTTCTAATTTATCAAATAAATGTTGTCAACATTAATATCCAAACAACACGAATCATCTAACAAATAAACACATTCACTAATTCGTAAGCAAAAGCAAACTATTGTCAACAAATAACTCACAAAAAATATAAGAAATATACTACTAAGCAACATTGGTACGATGACTATCGTTGTCATCTTCTTCGCCACTATTATCAATTGAAGAATCGGCTGAACCCAAGGGGGGTGAATTGGGTGAAGAGTAAAAACTTGAAACTTTGAAAATCTTTTTGCGTCTTCTAAATCAACAGTTTGATATTCAAATAAACATATACTGGAAATATAAGAGATAAGGGAAGAAAATATGCAAATTGTGATTTATACTGGTTCGGCCCAATCCTTGACCTATGTCCAGTCCCCAAGCTCCACTTGAGATTTTCAATCCACTATCCTCTTGTTTAATCCAGGCACAAGAGAAGCCTATACAACTTGATTACACGCTTTGTACTCGAAGTAATCCTCTCACTAGGATTCACTCCCCCTTACAAGCCATAATCTATACACCTACTTGATTACACACTTCAGATTCGAAGTAATCCTCTCACTAGGATTCACTCCCCCTTACAAGCTGTAATTAATACAATGGGTTTCCTCAGAAGCTTTCCTCAGGTTTTTGACGTAGCGTTTAATGCTTCTCTGACACACAAATTGCTTTATGCCAATTTGTTGTTAATCCATGATATAATCATCTGAAACTCATTAGCAAACTGATTAAAGGCAATTAGCAACAGTAATGAGTAATGATATATATAAATGAAATCACACATGATGATTTAGGATTTACGAAGGCAGTGATTTTGAAAACAAAGATGATCATGCTCGAGCATGACTAATAGTATGCTCGAGCAACCAAGGTGCAAATACGTTATAAGTGGAGATCATCGTCTTATGCTCAGGCAACAGGGAGCTATTGCTCGAGCACCCTGCTCGAGCACTTCAGTGAGCTTGCTCGGGCAAGACTTGAATGAGGCTATTAAGACTTGAATTATCGTTGATGCTCGAGCAAGACAAGCTTCATGCTCAGGTATCTTTCGCCAATGCTCGAGCAACACAAAAACTATGCTTGAGCAAGAGCCAAACAGAGAGGAAGACTTACGGTTTTAATGATGCTGCTCGAGCAAGCTTTTACCTCCGCTCGAGCATGGTGCTTGAGCATGACATATTTATGCTCGGGCAAGCGTCTTCCAGAGGCTAAGGATGAGAAGAGAGTTGACACTGCTTGAGCACCATTTTCCTCTGCTCGAGCATGCTGCTCGAGCAAACCTTTCACTCTGCTCGGGCATGGCTCTTCAATTTGCAAATCTTCACTGTAGCCCGATGGTGCTCGGGCATTCCAATATCCTTGCTCGAGTAACTGTCTTTGATTGTCAGGCTGCTAGCTACTATGATCTTGTGCAAATATCAGTCTCCATTGACTTTCAAAAGCGCAATAGCATTGGTTGTACAAGGGCCAATTTCCTGTGAATATGTCGTCTTCAAATTAGCTCCAAATTTGGAAAACTACCCATGCTTAGAAAGATCTTTAAGTCTTCATTCTAGTGCAAGATGAATCAACTCCTAACAAGCCAGCCCTTACCCTGCAGGGCCGGTCCCTTTAAACCTGACGCCCTGCAAGGCCAATTTGATTTAGCTCCTTTAATTTTCAAGTCCAGCCCTTGAAGGGCAGGGCTTAAACGGGTCGGCCCGATGGGCTCAGCCTGATTTTCCTGCTCTAGCTGTGAGGGACTATCTCCTTTTTCTAGATTCAATCCCTATTGGTATGACTAAAACATCCTAATTTGCATAGAAAGTACCATCGTATTTTTTTTTAAAAAAATTCACAATATATTTTTATGTATTTCAAAGGAGTTTTAAACAATTGAACAAAAGAGAAATTCTAAAATAATTATGGCATAAACAATTATATTGGCAATAAACTATTTTAAAAAATTTATTATTTGGGTTAAGGTGCAAAAATACACATGTGATTTTCCAAAAAGTGCACCGAACACCAAGTGTTTTTTTTTGGGTGCAAAAGTGATTATGCGGTTACAAAAATGGAGAAAAAATATCCATTGATCGTTAGTTTGACTTTTATATTTTTAAGGCTGACAGGGACAACGACACAGCTAAATTTCATCTATGCTAGCAGTAAAGAACTAGAAAAAATTACATAAAATATCATAGATATTTGGGAAATTACAGTTCAGCCCTTCTCTCTCTAATTCTCCTCTCTCTCCCAATCTCAATCTTACCCATCGGGTCGCCCATCTCCGCCTCCTTGTCGTCGTTGCTTCCTTTCTTTGATTTTCAAAACTATTTGGACCCTTTGAGACATTGTCTCGTGTCAACCTTAAAATACAAAAAGCGAAACTAACGGTCAATCGGTATTTTTGCTCAACTTTTGTAACCACATAGTCACTTTTACACTTAAAAAAAGCACTTGGTGTGTAGTGAACTTTTGAAAAAACCATATTCGTATTTTTACACATTAACCCTTATTTTTTTACAAAAGAACTTAAGAAACAACTTTGGTTAGCCAAAAAATTGTCTAAAATTTGGTTAGCACAACTTTGCTTCTATAAGCAAGTGATGAACCTTCTTGGCTTCTTTAGGAAAGAATATCCATTGTTTTATAAAAATATTATGGTATGCTTGGCTCGATGGAGATGAGGGAATACATTTTTATATGGATAAAAGGCTGTGACATTTTTGTAATTATATGTAGGTTTTCATGTCCCAATTTTAAAAAGGACGATCCACTGAGATTCAGCCCAAGTCGCTCCGATTCGGTCCCTCCCCCAACTCCGCCCGGAGGTTCCAGTGCGAGGGTCGGGGCGGTGGCTGGGGCAGAGTTCGTGGGAACCTTGGGCGAGTCCCGAGCAGAGTGTTGGCAGGGCTCCGCGCGAACTTGGGCGAGTCTTGGCACGGCTTGGCAACCTTGGCCAAGTGTGGGCAGAGTTCAAGGAAAGACGCTAAAAGTCTAATTTTTGCATCCCATTTGAGAAAAAGGATGCCAAAAGTAGTGCTTTTGAAGCCAAAAACACTACTTTTGGCATCCCAATTTAAAATTAAAACACCTAAACTTCTCTCACTCTAATTCCCCCAAACTCACTCATTCCTTCATCTCTCATTCTTTTTCTTTTTGTTCCTTAATCTCTGTCTCACTCTCCACCTCCATTTCTCTCCCTTTACTCCTCTCTCTCATTCCTTCATCTCCCTTCTTCTTATCTCTCCACAGCCTTCTTCCAACTCTTCCATCAGCGACACCAACACCACTGGCGACCTCATTCACTCTAGATCTTCTCTAGTCTCCTGTCTCCATCACCGTACCTCCACGAAGCCCTCGCCGTTCTCACGCATCCATCGACGTATTTGATCTGTTGCGTGTCTAGTCTATGCTCGGCGTCTCTAGATCTAGGGGAATTGGAATTGTTTGCATCAGAAAGTTTCAAACCCGTGACGGCATCCTTTACTTGGCGTGGTCCGTACTCGACGTGTTCGATCTGTTGTGTGTCTTATTTGTGCACAGTATCTCCTTGATCGAACCATATTTTTATATAATTTTTGATAATTAAATTTGGCATTCTTAATGCAATTTTTCATAGTTATTGAGCTTAAAATGCGTTTCTTGTGATAAATTGAGATTAAGAGTAAATAATTAAATTAGGATTAAAAAGGGCAAAATTGTCAAATAAATTGTTTTTACTCTTAATCATTGATTTTTCTGAGAATATTTGATGTTAGATTAATTATTTTAAGTTGCAGGTGCTTGAAGAAATTGGACCAAATTTGAAAATATAAGTTTGGGCTCAAGTTGTGAAAAGTTCAGTTTAGTCCTTCTAAGAAACTTTTTAAAAGTTTTCACTTAGGTCCCTGATTGAACTCTACGTTTTGATAACCAAAATTTTAGGTCAGAGAATGAGTTGGAGCTTCATCCATTAGACCCGTTAACCTGAGGGAGACCCGAGACGCAGCTGAAGGAGAATTAATACACAGACAGCGCCGCGACTTGAGGAATTTTGGGGACGACTTGGATGCGCACACGTAAAGCTTCGACCTTCATCCTTCAATCTCATCGACTTCACCTTCGCCGACCATTGACTCCACTGTGCACCACCACCTTGGTTGGCGAACCTCTTCCATCTCACCACCTCCATCGTCATTCTCCAGCCTTCATCGAGAGAAGTAGAGCCGTGAACCAGACGAGAGCAGAAATAGTGAGCATCGAACCGACGACCCTTGCTTCTACCTTCGCCTCCTCCTCCTTTCCTCGCCGGCGTTGCTTCTTCTTTGCCATACACCTTCGTCGCCGGCGAGATTGAAAGCTCAAATCAGGAGAACAGAAGAGAACGCCGGCGACCATCCTCCTCCGCTAGTGCTACTTCTCGATTCTTCACTGTCACCACTGTTTGGTTGCCTTTATTTTTCTCGGTTTTCTCTCTACCATTGTCACTTTCTTCCGCCGAGCCATTATCTCCATCAGTATTGTGCTTGTTTTCTCCGGCAAGGTCTTGAGTTTCCCGGTGAACAATTCCGGCAACTACTTTTGATTGTCATGTGTGGCTGAGCTTCTTTCCTTCTTGGAGATGGATATTGACTTGAGTTCCAAAACTTAAAATAGGGGAGTTTATTTGTTCAATTTATTTTCTCTAACTGAATGTGATTTTTTTTAGGAATATTGTTTTGTATTGTTGAGACTTAGTTTACCGGGTAGGATAACTTTGTGGATTGAACCTATGTGATTGGATTGGATTTTTGTAGCTGTAACACCCCAAGTTTCGTATCATAAATCGTGCCAGTGACACGTGGTTTTATAAAAATTTGATAGAGTTTGAGGTGCTACAACTCAGCGTGTTGCGGAAACGGAGAGCATGTACTAAAAATTTGAACAACGAGTAACTGATATAAAATACTCATGCATATGCTGATGCCCGACGTATACTGGTATATTAAAAATTTCCCGAAGGAATATTCATGCGATACAAGACTTTATATAATTACAGGATTTACATTGTAACTATACAACTTCAGACCAAGCCATTTCTTGACTTGGGGCATAGAACCTAACACAGTTACATCAACCCATTTGGCCAGGCTGGGTAAAGTCTAGTGGAAGTCTCCCCGAATTCACGGTGACTGATTGACTGAACCACATAGACCGACCCTTTCTAGTTTAAGCACCAAATGGTTTGAAGTAACCCTATTAGTTTCATGCCAGAAGGTAGGCTCGGTTAACCTTCTTCTTGCATTTGCTTTGACCGGTGCCTTCTCACGGCTCCGTCCATCGGTGCCTTTTTACGGCTCCATCTACCGGTGACTTCTTTGATCCTTAACCCTTTCCTAAATTATTAGTTAAGACTGAGGTCTAATGCCCATCGGACCTCAGGTAACGGTTAACCTCATGCTTATGTAAACAGAATATGTATGACAGATATCCATGATATTACAGTAGTACAAAATCTCTTTTTCAAAACAACAACAATATGTAAGGCAATAACAAAGCACAACCACTGCAGTATGCATGTTATCCCAGTCTGCACTATTCACCAGTGCCACGATGTACGGTCGTGTCCTCAGCGCTAGGAAAACTGAACGGTATTATCATAACCATAACCCGTATATATTTGAATGTATAAAGAACGATTTAAGACAGAGTCTTAGTATATGAACACAACTATCATATATAGGCATACAATAAGCACAAGTGTTAAGGTTACAATACGCGTCCGTACCTTTCACCGTGTAATGGCCAACTTGCCCGACTTTTGAACCCGACCCCGGACTTCCCGGATATCCTATACATTATTGTCGGATTATTTCCTTTTTCCATGATATCATAATTAATATCATATCTCTTAAAATAATATCAAAAAGGATATTTTCACACATTTTGACATTTCTACCCTTGGTATATTCATTATTATAATTTTGCCCTTACATTTTCTTAAAAAAAGTAATACTGAAATTCTGGGCAGAATTTTCGATTAACTTTGAAAAAATCATAATTAAATCTACAAAAATCGAAACGAGGATCCGTAAAATTCCTCGGAATCCTTAGGATGTTTAATTTTGAGAAAAAATACTGGTTCTTGCCCAGAGTTTAAGAAAAAAAATCCCAGTTTTCATTTTTCCCAACGTTGTCCAGAATTTCGCCCAGAAAAATGGCTTAATTTCAACAATTCATTTCTTCTTGTGTAGAACTCATAATGCTACACTCTAGGTATATTTGAAAAGCTCTATATGTCTACTTCCATCATGAAGTTTCTCAGAATTTTAGAACCTCATCTTCAACATAAGATACCAGCATTTTTACCACTGACTCCAGAAATAGCTAACCGACAAAATTTCGCCAGCGCTTCGCTACTTTGACTCTCAACTCCCAAATTTTTTGCTCCAAACCTTCCTCCATCATTTTTTTCGAAAAAAACCCATTTTTAAACTCAGAAAACATGAAAACTAACTAATTTTGGAAGATTTAAGATTAAAACAACAATTAACTAAAAACTCAAAAGCTAGAGCTCAAGAACTTACCTAGAATTTTGCTCCTCCTCCCTCCAAGACTCCCACTCTCACTCCCTTCACTCTATAATCAGATGCTTTAGCTTGTATTGGTGTGCATTTTTGTGAAGGCCAAAGCCCTCTATTTATAGTAGAGGTTCCACATGACAAACCACCAATGCCCTTGCTTTTTCTTTGCCTAAACTACCCTTGCCTCTTGCACAAGATTTCTTTTCCTCTTCAACTCTCACAAACCGACCTCCCCTCTCTATTACTCTCTTCATCATCATTTTTTACCCCAAAGTCAAGAAGCAATTAAGTTTTCTCTTTCCAATTAGTTCCCCTCATAAATGTTGAATTAACATGTGAGTTAATTTATATATTAAACAAACATCTTACCCCTTATTCAAGCTAGGTAATTCGTTCCCCCTCCCCCTTGTTTCTCAAATTTTATGCTTCAACTATTAGCTACTTTAAGTGTCTTTGTAACTAAATGAAAATGATAGTTGGTTGCTAACTAAGCAAAAATACAATTAGGGGTTAACTTATAGTTTATTCAAGTCTCTTTATTAGCCTTTGAATTCCGAAATTCATGGCTTAATTAGAAGTCTCAACTAGCCCTTTAATCTAAGATTACTCCCAAAAGTTGAGGAAATGATTTTGGAGATAACCTAATCCAAGCTTAAAATATGTTTGTTCATAATAAATCCTTATATTTGATCTATGATTAAAGTTTCTCAAGATACAATTTATTCTCTATAGATTATCATTTACCCGTGTCTTGAATTTATCCTAATGGTTTTTAACTCACCACTAATGAATTTACACATTTTTCTCTCTCCTACACTAGGCTCACAATTCTCTCACACACACTTAGCCTTGAAAGTCTTTGATTATGATTGCTTAGCATGTGAAAAGATGCTTCAACATTGATGAACTCTTTTCTTACTCATGAAGAAAGAGTGAACCGTGCATACCCTTTCTTTTCTTCAATTTGTTGTGTTTCAATTACCCCAAAGTCTTCCATTGTCATTAATAGCATTTATGGGAAGTACACAATTTTCCTCCATGATTAGGACTTGCATGTGCTTAATTAACTTGAGCTTTTTATTTAAATTAATCACTTCAATTCTCAATTCAGTTTTTTGTAAAAACCGTGTACCCCCCCTTAGCTCTCTAATTTTGTGTTTTCATTACCTCATAACATCTAGAAGAAAGTCTCTTATTGGTTGAAGCTTAATTCATAAAGATTACACTTTATGAAGTTAGATTAAGGCCTTAGGATTTAGCTTTATTAGTTTTAATCCAAGCCCTTAATTTGTTTTGAAAATATCCTACTACTATTGATGATATTTTGTTCATATATTTTGTGCTCTTAGGATTTAATATTTGTGTAATCTTTTTCCCCTAATTAAGCATAAATTCGCCACTTATATTAAAATAGGGAAGATTAAATTAATCTTGGCTAATATCTCTAAGATGGTGTTTTTAGATGTTATAAGGCTTAATTGATAGGTTACTATATTAATTATGATCATTAGAAATCCCCTTCATGCTAATCTTGGGTTTTTATTAGCCTTTGATCACTAATTAGTCTCATATATTCCTTAATTATGACTTTTTAATTTAATTATTAATTAATTTCGAAAATTAATGTAACACCCCTACCGGCCTCGCTCTTCCGGTGGCGGGTAGTGTGATTCTAACACCCTTCTGGATCTTCTTTATTCGGCATATGCGGAAGCGTTCTTAAACACATACTGATACAAACTTAAACTTTGATTACATAACGGTGGTGTTCATCGCCAATACCCATTTAATTCTTTGACACCCGGCCCTACGCTATTCGTACAGAAGCTCAACGTTCTTGAGGGCCTTCTTTCTGCTTATTCATTCTATGGTATCTTCAAGCACTCCCTTCAGTGTGCTGCCTTCAAGCAACACTCCAGTCTGGAGTCTGGTGCAGAACTACTAGCCTGTGCTCACCTGTCTATTTCATGTGATCTGGAGTTCAAATGAATGAACCCCAGGGGTAACAGTTAATCTCATATGCAGGTATGAAATGTAAATAACAATATAACACATGTATAAGCATAGAATAATTCACAATAAACAAGTCGCACCATAACCGCAGTTAACGGCCAAGGACCGCAGCCCTATGAGACCGCAGCCTCAATTCCATAGCTAGGAAAATAAACATGTAAATCATCTAGCAAACATGATCAGTCATACAAGAAATACACACATACAGGCTAACAAGATAACAGTTACCCACCACTTTAGCCTTTGTCTTCCGCTTGTATATTTTCTTCCAACTACGGAGTTGCTTGAAGCACATCCGATTCTTCTTCTTTCTTGACTTCTCATGGCCTAAACACATGTTCATATTATTAGAGTCATGGAAAATGAATACCTAATGGGTTATTTTATCCTCATAGGCTTTCTCACACCCTTGGAGTTCATTCTTATTACTTAGGCCATTTCTTTCTTAAATTCGCAAGGTAACTAAAAGCTCAAACATTTTGGCCAATCTTTGAAAACTCATAATTAATTCTACAGAACTCCGATTGGGGTGGTTCAAATTTCTATTTGCCCCTAATTAAGTCTAGTATCAAGAAAAATAATCACTAGACCTATTTATTTCTGTATCATTCCCAGATTTTCATTCTTTCTTTGCTGTCCAGAAAAACGTTTCAGATTAATAGGTCAATTTCAAAAATACGTATCTCTTTGGATACAACTCCGATTCTGGTGTTATTTAGCTTTTTGGACAGCTGGAGATGTCTACTAGTTAATGTAAAAATTTCAAGGAAAAAATAAAATGTTTACTTGGTCCGAAATGCAACGTCATTGGGTTGCTCCGGAACCATACCAAAACTTTCCAGAATTTTTAGCTCGTCTTCCAAAATTCATAATTGGAGTTGTAGACCTCATATTTGGGTGATCCAAAGCTCATTATAAAGATCACGATGTGTAATAATTGTCCACAAAATTTCAGGGTTAAAGGAGTTCATTTACCCCGGTTTTACCTTGCTCAAAGTTCACTGCTCAGCTGCAAGTTCAGTTTTCCAGCAATGACATCAGCATATAATTCCCGTTCACACTTGCACTTTGTTCATCCACGAATTTACTATAGCTAACGTCTTTAACTCTGTTTCAGCACACAAAAATAGAGACGAATAGGTTCAGTCCTTAACCTTAATCTTACATTCAAGTTCTGTTTCGATGCTCAAAGAACATAGCCACATGCATGTACGTTTAAGCTTCAATTTCAACCACTACAGAACTTCATGCATGCACTTAGACTTCCAAAGTTCTTTGTTTCGGCTATCAAAAACAGAACAGCAATCATGCAGAATCATAACCACGTCTCTTAAGGTTTGAATTCAGAAACCAACGTCGGAAACTCAGAGAAATGAGAAGGAGAGAAGCTTAATGGCTCACCTTGTTCGAACCCAATTCTGCATGTGTGGTTCTTCAGCTTCTCTTATTCTCTTTAGCACCTTCACTTCTTTGAATCCAACCTTGCATGTATGCTTTGGTGCTTCCTTCTTGTTCCTCTTCTTTAGCTCCACGGTCTATCACGGATGCCACCTCACATTCTATTTTTTGTATGCGGCGAGAAAAGGCAAATGAGAATAGGAAGATGAGAAACTATGGGTACCGCCGAGATGCCGAGTTTCAAGGGACCTAGGGGAGTATATAGCGTGCTGCGAGTTCAAGAGAAATGGTGGAGCATGGCGTACATGTTGGAGACACAAGGAAAGTAGTGGAGCATGAGAGTTGCTTGAAAGCATGAGACATAGTGGAGCATGATGTTGCGGTTCCAAGAGGGAATATGTGGTTATGTCTTGTAAACATTCGCCGTCTCTTCCCTCAATGTTAAAAAGGTTTAGACCGAGGAGGCAAAACGCACTGAGGGAGTATGGGTTGCATGTGCGTGTGTTCTCTGCTTTTGGTGTTAGGCCGAAGAGAAATAGCGACTTGCGGGGACCGTTGGGCTTCATCTTTTTCTTTGTCAAATAATTACCGGGGCAAAAAAGAATTAATGCCTGGAGAATTGGTGTTATGCGCTTACTTAATGGGTTAAATTATATGGCCCATAATGCAAATTAGATGCTGCCTTGCTTTCGAAATAGTGATGCATCTTTACTTCACCAATTAGCAATGGATATTAGAGAAGTTATCCAAATATGCATGCATCACGTCTTTGTGGAAATTGTTCTCCAAGAATGGTTATTTTACTACGGGTCCCACGAGCATGCCTTCAATATTTCCTTTTCTTCCTAATGTTGGACATTAAAATTCAACAATTCTTTTCTCCAAAAATTCAAAGAAAATATTCCTCAACTTCCAATAATTATTTTAGCCCATAAACTATTCCTTCCCAATATTCCTTGAATTTATTCTTTTCCTGAAAATTTAATGGAAAATAGGCCTTAAATTCCAATAATTATTTTCATACTCATATTAGGCCAAATTTTCTCCATTAATTTCCATTCAATATTTCTAATTGCCGAATCCCAAAATTTGGGATGTTACAATTAACATAATTACTTTAATTATTGCAAATTTAATTGCCTAATAGTTGTTGGTAATTTTCTCTAATTGAAATAAGTATTTCTATGTCATTTAATTGCCTTATGATAATCTAAAATAGTTATCATTTTATGTGATTTAATATCACCTTTTATAGACCTTGATATGTAGTCACATAATTAACCATTGTTAATTAATTCCAAAGTGAAATTTGGATGAAAACATAATTGATAAATTCACCTTTGTATTTTTAGTATTTATTTACTAAAATTCAATATTTATATTAGGGTATATTATGATCCCTAAATGAAATCTCAAGATTCACACTTGATCTATTTAAAACTCAAGGAGAAATTGCTCATAAATTTATAATAAATAATATCCCAAAATTTGAGACAATATACTCTCCTTTTACTATAATGTAGTATTTATCAAAATATACCATTTATGATAATTAGGGTTTTTAGGGTATTACAGTAGCTTGTTGGATTTATATATATATATATATGTATATTTTCCTTATTGATTCAATTATATTGTGCTTTCTACGTGGTATTCTTAGATAGTATGATTAAATTGGATTAATTGAGTGGCGTGGTATCACATTCATATCAAGAGGAAGCAAGTTGCATTAATTTAATCCTAATAACACACTAAGTGGTTTTAAACAATATCTCAAGAGGAAGTAGTTAGCTACGGTAGTAGGAGCTACTATTAATTGGGAATATTGGACTCAAGTGGTATCTTGGGGTTTTTCATCTAGACTTAGTGAAATTTTACTCCTATATCATTCATACAGGAAATGGAATAGTCAATATTCCATTTCCAAGAGCAATCATTCATACATTTCATACTCATTCCATTTTATTTAAAATACCAAAAACAATAGTTTAGGATTTAATTAAATTGCACTTCTCTTTACTTTATTAATTTGAAAAGCCAAAATCTATTTTCCCCCTTGTTTTAATTGCATCTTCATGGCATTTAGATTACTTAGGATTCAATAAAAGGCTCCTCGAGAGAGAGAACGATCCTAGGTTTGCCTATACGTAATACTTGGTTTATTTTTGATTGTGGACCCCAAGGCTAAAGACAAAAAGGCCCTCATCAAATCATCACTCCTACAGTTTGCATGTGGACTGAATCTGTTCGCAGCACATCGGAAGGGGTTCATCTCATGAAGGAAGAAAGATTTGATTTATTGTTGAAAATGGATCTAATTCGACTTATTGTTCATCTCATATGGACTAGATACTATTCAATTCTAAGTTCAGTGAGAAATTAGTATTAGGTGCTGAGTTCAATTTATTAGTGTTTACTTATAGATAATGCCCAAAGGAACTGAAAGAGGCAACCTCTGGTTTGTTGCGTTCCTGATCGGCACGATCTAAGAATTTTTCTTTTATTAAAAAAAACAACCTTATGGCGTCCCTTAAAAAAAGGGATGCCGTAAGTCTCTTATAGGTCTCTTATGGGGTCCTCTTTTTTTAGGGACGTCGTATCCTGACTTTTCTATGTCCTTGGCATAGACTTCCCCTTGTTTTCATACATTAAAAGGCTAAAAAATGGATGTTAAAAGCATTTTTAGCAGTGGTGTATTTTGTTTGGTTCAGAATAATATGAAATCAAACATATTGAATGCATACATCAATTAATTGTGATGATCACAAGCCAAAAGGGAGAGCTCATCCCAAAAGACTAGTCTATTGGGAGGGAGAGCCCTTAAACTTATAAACCACTCTACACTTGAGATACTTCCCGATGTGAGACTTATAACGTAGTCACCCACTTTAAGAGCCGACGCCCCCGGCGGCTCCACATCACGGCACTTCACTCGGCCTACTGTTGGTCAGAACCCTCCATGGGTAGCCCTTTTTGTGAACATCGGGCTCTCGATGAAAACATCAATGTGATTATGAAAGGCCCAAAGGGAGAGCCCCTTGACTTATCAACCATACTACACTTGAGAGGCTTATCGATGTGGGACTCGTAACATTAATTACCTATATCACTCTTATTGTTGTCGTTGGCAAAAACATTGAATAATTGTTATTGTTCACAGTACAATGTATTTCATGTATGGGAAAGAAATTAAATATCATTCCGAAATTGCAAAGGGATAATCCAACTATAAATAAGGCATGCCAGTGACTCAACCATAAAGCAAATCCAATCATCATCACCAATACCACTCTTCTCTTCTTCCTCAGTTATTTTGAAAAGATAAAGGAATGGCGATGAACATGAGCATCCCAATAATCGATATGCAGAAATTTCCAGATGAAGAGGAGTACAAGAAGCTGAGAGAGGCATGTGAGGAATGGGGGTGTTTTAGAGTGATGAACCATAGTGTACCAATAAACTTAATGGAGGAGATGAAGAAGGTGGCAAAGTATTTGAAAGATCTTCCAGTTGAGATCAAGAAACGCAATGTTCATGTTACCCTGGGAAGTGGCTATACAACACATCCTTCGAATAACTTCTTCGAAAATTTGGGTGTCCATGATGTTTCATCCTCTCATGCTCTCAATGACTTTTGCTCCCAGCTTGATGCCTCGCCTCATCAGAGGTTAGTATGTATGTGTAGATAGATCCTAATGTATTATGTTGATAAATAATCATAATTTTATGGACGCAAAAGTAAACGTTTGATATTTTAAATTTGCATCAAGTTTTAGTTTAGCCTCTTAACGAAAAAGATTGACTTAACAGATTAAAAATGAATTTTTAATTGTGAAATGATTATAAGCAGCTTTGTAAGCATTTAAATGCCAAGTCACCATTTAAATTTGATGAGTTAATATTTTCCATTAAATGAAACTAGCGGTGTTAATATTTAGGGACTAAAATACACTTTTTTAACATAAGGAATTAAACTGAAATTTAATGTACCAAACATATATTTCAGCCTTTTATGAAAAATATGATTATTGATCACAAGATCATTTACATTTTCTCAAAGCAGTCTTTTATTCTTACTAAAACAAATAAAGGGAGAAAGAAATATAATAATTAACAACCAAAAATAGATAATCCCCAAATAGTTCCTCAAAATGGCTCAATTCCTGGTAAGTCCTTATAGATTATTTTGGAATTAAGTGTGCTTTTTTTTTTTTTTTTTGGGTGGTGAAATGACTAATTGTTCTCAGTGAAATTAGTTGTTACTGCCTTAGTTATTGTTGTTATTTGATAAGTTAAAATTGCTCCTTATTAAACTATTTTCACATTTAATTGTGATTTTTTTTTTAATTCAAATTAAGAGCATTTAACTAATTTTGCTATAAAAATTAATCTCAAACTTGTTCCTAGGGAACTTCACAATGATTGGGCCACTTTGAATTTTTCGATGTCAATCACAATAAGTCATTACAGAAAAATATAAAATAATTCCTTTTTCAAGAGGGTATCATCATTTCTTCTTTATATAATTTCTAGTAGTATATTGTACAGGTGAATGACATTGTTTAAACAAGCATATTTTGAACAATACATGAAGCCAAAATATGATGGAATTTATTTTAATTTCATGTATTAAGATAATTGTGGCCTTTAAAAATTTGTGTTTGTCGAAGCTAAAAAAAAGGTTATTAAGAAGAGTAGCTTTGTGATGGGTGTGGATTGCAGGCAAATAATAAAGGCATATGTGGAAGCAATGCATGAATTAGTAGTCGACATAGGAGTGAAGTTAAAAGAGTGTATTGTGGGATTATCATCAACATCAGAAGCCATGGATGATTTCAAAGGTTGGCGATGCCCGTTTAAGGTCAACATATTTAACTTTACCCCTCAGAATGTAGGGCACAAAGGACTCAATGAGCACACTGATCCAGGGTTTGTCACAGTTGTTCAGGATGATGATCTTCTTGGCGGTCTTGAAGCCATGAACCCGTCCTCTGGTTCCTTTATTGAAGTCCCTCCCTTATCTGGCACTTTCGTTATCAATCTCGGCGATGTTGCTCACGTAACTATCACTTTAATTTTCAAATTAACGACCATGCATGTCTATGTAGTATATGTACTGCCTCCAAAACTACAAAGTGGATCTTATATTAAGAACCGGAGGAGGTGATAGTATATTTGATTAGAAAATGATTATTTGTTGTTAATGAATGATGCAGGCATGGAGCAATGGAAGATTTCTGAATCCGATTCATCGTGTGATATGCAAAGAAGGAAGGACCAGAATAAGCATTGTGATTAGTATCTTTGGACCAAAGGATAGAGATGTTGAAGTTGCAAAAGAGTTTGTGGACTGTGACCATCCACCTCTCTTCAAGCCTTTCAATTTTGAAGATTACTATGAGACTCGATGGTTCAGTAATCTCAGAGCTGGTCAAGCCCTTCCATTCTTGAGCTTAAGCCCCTCAGCTACTACTCATCAAGATTAGAGACAATCCTATAAACATGACGTGAAATGTATTTCATGAAAATATGTTGCTTTTCTCAGTCTCTGTGGCGTGTTTCTTGAAGTACTTTGTGGTGAACTCTCATGAAAGGAGATGAATAGGATAGGAGTTACTTCTTTCCTTCTTATCTCTTTAAATTTCCTTCAATAAGAGTTCATGAATAAAATGCAAACTTGCTTGATAATGTTTATGTTTTTGTTTGTTTTTTTTTTGTATTCTTCTTCCCATCGTATATTCAAAATCCATGAAAAGCATGTATGGTTAAATGAACTGCAAAATATCAATAGAGGTATGAATGATTAAATTAAAATTATAGTGTCAAAGAAGCTTTGACGTACTTTATGACTAATTTATAGCGAAAGAGGAGTAGTATTTTAAAATAAAATCTGTTGGAATATACTATACGATGAATTCAAAGAGTTGAAGAGAAAGAAAGTAGTGTGCTGTTCATTTGTATGATTAAAAAATATCAGATTAAGATATGGGTCACATCTTTCTTTTTATCTCTCATTAAATTTGTATAGTAAATTTTATATGATCATTAGAAAGCCGAATCATCTTTTAATGCAAACTGGACTAATGGTAGGATTCGAGTGACCATAAAAGAGTTATTCAAAGACCTTGGATTTTTTTTTTTAAAAATAATAATAATAATTGAGTAACTATCATGAAAATAAGAAAAATACAAGATAAGAGAAAATTGGAGGAGAAAATAGGCAGGAGTTCTCATTCATTTCATTATCTCTAATGTGCAAGATTGTCAAACTCGCGAGTTTAATTAAACTCATGACAATGATGTAAATTTGTATCGTGAACTCGAATCGTAAACTTGTAAGAGTTTACTTTCACTATTAAATATGTATTAATAGTGTATAATAAATAATTAATATATAAAAAATGACAACAATATGATTTAAATATATTTTAAATCTAAATAATTGAAATTAAATCCATCAACTTTCAAAATTTACCATATTTAACATGTAAATTTCTATAAAACTCATATATAAAGCTGCTAAGCATGATCAAATCAAAAGAGTTAATAAGAGTTTAAGAGTAAGTTCATACAGTTGTGTAAGCTATAAACGTAAAAAGCGGTAAACTCGGTATAACAATATCATGGATTTTTTTTTTTGTTTTGAGCAAATATATGAGATAGAAGTTTAAAAACCTCATTTTTATATGTTCTGGACTTCCACACAAATATAATATTTATAACAATCACAAGGATGTCGTATTTATTGTTTGATTCTTTGGCAATCTTGACTAATGGTAGCGAGAGCTAGCAAGTTTTGTGAGAAGAGACATTTTTGGATGGCCTGAGATATTATGCATTGGTTTTCAAATGATGCTGATCTTCTTTCTGGAGCTCCTTGATAAACCATAATTTTTTATATATTTTATCACACCTTATTCATTTATTTTGGGAATGATTTTAGGATACTTTAGATTTATTGGGAAATATTTAGATTATTAGCCACATTTAGGAAATAATATAAAACTAAATTAATTATGATATCATTGAGCTTAAATTGGTCATATTTTAATTGTCTATTTTATTAATATTTCCAAATATATGATAAATCACCCTCTAATTTAATTCTTGCATGTTAAGGAAAAGAAGAACATGAAATCCTTCGGTGCAGGATAATCTGAGAAGTTTGAATAAGATCTCATGGCCGAGTTTGAATGGGCTAATTAAATTCTAATGGCCTCAAAATTTTATAACCAAAGCTCTCTCTTCCTTCCATTTAAAAGACCTAGCTGCCATAATTATTCATTCATGCTCTCTTTGAGAGCCAATACTAAGCACTTTTAATGTCCTTTGCTAGGACCCCAAGACGACTGTTTTCAAGGGGAAGTGTATGTGAGTGTCGTTGAAAGTTTAAAAATATATGTCTATTTTTAAATAGTCCTTGTAAGTCTACTTACAAGGATTGTTATGTAAAAACAGTTGTTGTAAATCTACTTATAACGACATCATTTAAAAACGGTCGTTGTAAGTCTGAATATTTTTACTTTCAACGGCTGTTTTTGAAAAAATAGTTGTTCAAAAAAAAAAAAAGTTACAACGACTGTTTTTTTAAAATCAGTTATTGTAAGTAAAAAATTAAAAAAGGATTTCCGCCCCCTGCTTCTGTACTTTGCATACAACTATTGGTTTTCATTCTTCAAAGCCCTCAAAACAGGATCATTCTCTTCATCTTGAAATTGACATCATCATCTAACTCTTCTTCCAACTCATCCAAATGTGATTGGTTAATCTTCTTCTGAGATTGCCTCCAATGCTTTTTAGGTTCTATCCGTGGTTCTGCTTTCCGCACACCCATGTCTCCCACCTTGTGTCTGCAAAAGAAATCACGGGCTAAGTGGTAGTTATTTACTATGCGTCAGTTACATTATCTTCTCGCAAAAAGCAAGAACTAGTTTTCTTCAACAACAACTTCTTGACAGGTGAATCATCAATGCAAATGATTTCTCTATGTATCTCGTCAACATCTGGAAAAAGTATATCTGGTCCTGCTATTTTAGTATTTATTCGTCACCATATCTTCGTAGAAGCAAGTTGATAGCTTCTTGGAAAAGGCCAAGTTACAGCCAACAATTAATTTGTTTTTGAAAACATGAGAGATAACATTTGATGATTTTGTCCTAAAATATAAACCGTCCCTAGTTGATCAGTGATAGAATCCACAGCTAAATCAGTTTAGAAGGGAATTTCGTTACTCATTTGTTGGCTTTTTTTTTTTTTTTTTTTTTTTTTTTAAAAAAAAATATTAAACAAAATTGTTAAGTATTAGTAATAATACTGCCAAAAATAGTTTTATCATACCCTAAAGAGCCATGTTCTTTTTTCATGGTTTATTACGGCAAGTATGCTAATTATTTTCTCAATTGTTCGGCAATATAAATTATGGGGAAAATTATAATAAAGGATCTAAGAAAACTAATATTTATTAAGAAGGACCATAAAAATGGTAATTATTTTGAAGGAGCAAAAACTTTAAACATTAAAATAGAAAGACTAAATTGCCCTTAGTTAGATTTCCCTTATTCCCTCCAATTAAATCAGGATCTGGAGTGATTGATGGATAATGACAAATAAAGACCAAATCAGATTCTGTAAAGTGAGAGTCTCTACTACACCGAAATCGCCTCCCTGTTAGCATCTCTATAGAACCTCCAAGTTAGAGTCTCTAGCTAGCAATCTCCACATACAATTAATCCTTAAACTAAGTTATTCTTACATATGTGCTACAAAAGTCAGAACTGTTTGATTAAAACCCAAAAAGGAGCATAAAATTAAAACAACCTAAAGATTCAGATTAAACACAGAGAGTGAAGTAATTGAAAATAAATCATTTTTGTTACTAATAACACCAAAAATCTGTTTCAATTTCATGACGTTGTTTCGTATGAGTTCAAACTATCTTCAAATCTTTACTTAGTTTCAAAAATCTTAAATAAAGGTTTCAAAGAATTCATCGCCTATCTAAAACTTATATTATAAAACCATTGTATCATCGAATATCAATGCCACAGCAAGTCATAGGCGACAAAGGTTCTGTAGACGCTAACTTGGAGGTTTTGTAGAAACGCTAATTGGAAGGCGATTCCAGTACAGTAGAGACACTAACTAAGTAGATTTTGATTTGGTTTCTAATTCTTATTATCTATCAATCACTCCGGATTCTAATTTAATTAGTGAGAATATAAGAAATTTGGCTAAGGGCAATTTAGTCTTTTTATTTTAATGTTTTAATTTTTGGTCCTTCAAAATAATTACCATTTTTATGGTCCTTCTTAATAAATATTATTTTTCTTAGGTCCTTTATTATAATTTTCCCTAAATTGGGGTTTGAGAGTTGGCAAAAAATAATAATAATAATTTAAAGATTGTAATTTGTACTGCCACCAATATTGATGAAGGATCTGACCTCAGCTTTACAAAATAAACTTACATTTCTTTTCCTTTTTTGGACCAAGTAATTTATGTGATATGATTGTGGCGGGAAATGGGATAAGAGATAATTAGAGCGCCATTAAGATATTTAGGGCTATCCATTTGGAATATTAAATAAAGTAGGCTAAAGTATACTTTTAGTCCTTTAAGTTTACATCAGATATCTTTTAGTCCCTTAACTTTAGAAAGCATACTTTTGGTCCCCATAATTCTAACACCGTTAATGTGCTAACGGAAAATGCTGACATAGCAAGCTCAAGTGATGACCGTGAACAATTAAGTGATGACTGTGTAATTACATATTATTAATATTAAATTTAAAATATATATAAATTGAAAAATTCTGAAAACTTGAAACCCTAGATATCAAAACCTTGATTGTTATAAACTTGTGAAAAAAGAAGAAGAAAAATTTCTCTCAACTATGAATTGCTCTTTGGTTTCAACATATCAAATCTGTCGTCATAGCTCCGGTGCGTATCTTTTGGCAGATTGGTAGTTTGGTGTGTATCTCCTCTACAGCCACAAGTCTGGTGCGTATCTCCTCTGCAGCCACAAGAAGAAGAAAAATCTCTCTCACTATCAAATTGCCATTTCATTTCCTTGCCTTAGCAACGATGATTTCTCGGAGTTCACCCAGAACTAGCAAGGATTTTACTCTTGCCGCTGTCGCCGCTCCCGCTGGTGGATCGTCCTTGGGATTTTTGTGTTTCGATTCTGATGGCGGCGAGAAGGTAGGCCATCCCTTGCCTCGACCGTTGATTTCATCCTCGCCGAGCTTTGGGAACGATCAAGGAGATGGAGATGGCCTGGGATCTGCGTTAATCTTTGGTTTAAGCGTGCATTCTTCTGGGTCCTACAATCATTATCCAATCTCTCAATTTGATGGCATCAGGTTGGGTTTCCGGAAAATTCCATCCAGCTATTTATGGGATTCTAGCAATTTCACAGAGAAAGCTTGAAAACCATCTCCTTGAGGATGCAGTTTTTTGTAGGTAAATGAGGAGTGGAAGTAGAGTTGAAGTAGCGGGTGGGTTTGGATAAGTTGAGGTGGAGAAGACAATTGATTTCTTAGTTCCTTTTTTCTTTTTACCAGATTTATTTTTATTTTAAAATATAAACCTATTAAATTAAAGAATTAACATGTAAACATGCTTTGTCAGCATTTAAATGTACAGTTATCCTTTAAAATTGTTGAATTAGTATTGTCCGTTAAATCATCCTAACGGTGTTAACATTAAGGGAATGAAATGCGCGCTTTTACAAACTTAAGGGACCAAAAGTATCCCTAAGAAACATACAAGGCCAAATGTATACTTTAGCCAATAAAGTATTATCCATTAGAATTAGGATTATTTATCTTCAAAATTCTTTATTATCTTTTCATATTATGATTAGGATAAGATTTAGGGTAGATTTATGATTTAGATATGAATTTGAATCTAAATTATGATTATTTTATTTTTCTCAGAGCTCTATAAATAGTGAATTTTTCTCATTTGTATTCTTCTTTTGAGTATTGAAAAAAGATTTCCCATTCTCTCGGCCTTCTCTCTTCTCTTTATCTCTCTTCCCTCTGTCTCCTTCTTCCGTCTCTTAACTTTTCCCTTCCTGTTTTCACATCGGTTTGTTCTCATTCTTTTAAGATTTAGTTTTATCCATGGGCAAAATTACAAAATATTTACAAATTGGTCCATGAACTTATTACAACAAGAATACTGTTATGGATGGATACAGTAATATTATAGTATTATCTTTTCATTGAAGATAATTATATTCAATGCACCGTCGGATACTAAATATAGGTACCTCTCTAAGTGGGAATTCGAACCTTGATTCACTATATTGTGTGGGACTAGCCCTATTTGTAAAAATAGTTTTTTGAACAAAGGTTGAACATGTACATTTGTCCCCTTTTCTCAGGACAGTTTTCAGTCACTAAGGTGAAAACTTTGTATTCTTAATAATAATTCAATTTTTATTCTAATAAATATATAAAAGAGACTTAATTAATTTCAGTCAACCCGAAAAGATTTTGAATCTTTACTACACCTGAGTTAAATTGAAATTAAGTTTTATAAGTGAAAAGACAATTATGCCTTTTATTTTTACAAAAAAGACAAAAAATTGTCAAAATTCATAAAAGACAAATAACTGTGTTGAATTTTAATAATTTTAAAACGATAATTTGAAATTTTGAAATTTAAGAAATTACTTAATTATCCATAATAATTCTTTTGGAATGCATAAACACAAAAACCCGCAAAAGCTGCCGCCACCGTAGCTACGCCGGCAGCAGTTGCTGCTGCCATTCCCGCTGCAGCTGCTTCTGCTGTCGCCGCTGTAGCGTCTGCGGCTGTGGCTGTGGCCACCTCTCTAGTTCTTGTAGATCCGGCACCAGCGACGGCAGTTGTGACCTTTCTAGTTCTTGCAGATCCGATAGGAATTGCTCAGTGTCTGCCGCTATATTCAAAAAACTAAGGACCATTAGTTCTCTTAATGCAGAGAATATAGAAAGAATTAAAAAAGAGGAAAGTGAAAGAGGCCAAAGGAATAATGAAATTGATGAGGCAAGTAAGTACCTTCGGGCAATTTCTCAAAACTTTTGTTGCCGTGGGCAGGGAGACGAGCAAGAAGAGGATCATTGGAGGAGGAGGAGGAGCCGCCTTTGCCGGAACGACTGCGGGCACTTCTGCCATCGTCCTGAGTCAAACGTGTGGAGGGCGGGGGAGAGGGAGAGGGGCCAATATTTCCCACATGTCGCGGGGGAGAGGGAGAGGAGGCAACATTTCCCACATGTCTTCTGTGTGTTATTTGTCCAGCCTTATCTTGGCCCATTCCAAACAATGCTCTAGTTGCATCATCATCGTCATCAATTCCTTCAGCGCTCGAATCTCCATTCTCAGATGTCTTCTTATCTTGGCCTATTCCAAACGATGCTCTGTTTGTATTATCAATTAGTATTTCTTTAAGTTCGTGAGCACTCCATTCTCCATTCTCTGACTACAAGTCTGAATAGGATCTAAGGATGACTAGAGGATAACAGAAACCAGCAGCCACAAGATTGAAAATCAGGTGGATCTTCATCAACTGTACAGTGACACGTCCAAGGAAAAAACTGAACAGACCAACGTCAAATCCAAGTTTAATTTGCCGCGATAAACACAGAGAAGCCAAAGCAAATGCAACACTCGAAACCACGCTCCATGTGTCAGGCCTTCCTTTCGTGTATCTATCAGCGAAAAAGGAGTAGAGTGAAGTGAGCATTAGAACCAGAAGTTGAACGTGAGGTTTCAGCTTTGACACTAATGAGAATCGATTTTTGGCTTCGAATAATACGACGACTTCGAATAAGACGATGATGCCTATAATAGAAATGAGAATCATATGGAGGACGATCATTGTAGGGTTCCATTCTCCGAAGAGGGATTTGAAAAAGGAGCTCAGAGCATAACAAAGCAAGCCGACGATGCAAGAGAGAGATCCTACTGTTCTCCCGAAAATGGAAAGATCTAACAGATTCAGAACACGACGGAGCATACTCCTTCTCCGGTTAAGAGCAGCTTGGTTCATAACAATGGAAGTTGCTGTTTGCGGATTACTGAGACCGTGAGACAATGAAGAACATGGACAATGAATGGCGAATTATAAATATGCTAAGGTTGACGGTGCATTGAATATAATTATCTTCAATGAAAAGATAATACTATAATATTACTATATCCATCCATAATAGTTTGGCATAACAGCTCCATCCCAGCTTTTGCCATAAAATGTGTAAATATTGTATTACAACAAGAATACTCTTTTCCTAGCATTTAATTCCATAACAGTATTAAATGCACACATTCTCAATTATGGTCCATGAACTTATTACAACAAGAATACTCTTTTCCTTTACATTAAAAAATCAAGCAAAATGCCAAATTATGTGGTCTCAAACAATATTCAATTATTAAAGCATCTATCATCTCTAGCAATACTTACTAAGACTAAACTATCGTATTCTCATGTCAAAACAAACTGACAACAAAACTCATATATCTACAACAATAAAAATAAGTATTTCCCGCAAATGTACAACCAACTATGAACTTTTTATGCTCTAACTAAAACAATATTAACACCATATTATTATATATCTTCATTTTGTTAGTTTCAAGACAATGAATATCTAAACATTAACCATTGTCTAACATGCATATTTCAGATTGTGGAATAAGTTTTTAGGTAACGATGCAAGGTGATCTATATTCTTTTGGTATTCATATTTTGAAAACATTATATGGAAAAAGACCAACAGATCCAATGTTTAAAGATGACTGCAATCTTCATAGCTACATAAGAGCTGCATTGCCAAACAATCTCTTGGAGATTTTGGACAAAGCTCGTATATCGTAACAAGTGCAACATTCAACAAAAGTAGATGGAGTGTATTATCTTGAATTTTGAGCCTAGAGACTTGAGAATAAGCCTAAAGTAGGCGGATGACTAAGCCCAGTTTGGGAAGAGTCACAAGAATGTCAAGAGATAGAATAGCTTTTAGGGACTAAGTAATTTGGCCATACTGGTCAGTAGACCTAGTATGTATAGGCTATAAAATTAAAGTGCCAGTGCAGAAGGGCACAAAACACCTATACAGTGCTAATCGGTTGGAAGAGATGCCACTTAGCTATGTCCTAAGGTATGGGACGATTAGCTGAGCAAAAATGTGGTGAAATAGGTATGAACATGACATTTCCTGGACCAATAAGAGTGCCTTGCGTTTTTGAGGAAATGACACCGGTATGTGAAGGCTTACATATACGTTCAAGACAGGTATTATTTGGCGGGTCTCGGTATATGTGCTGCAATCCTAAGTAAAATCCGAGCAGGACCTCGAGCGAGCACTGATAAAGTAGCTTTATCAAAAACAACTTTAATAAAGTAAGTTATGATTATGACACAACTTTTGTGTTGGTCCAATGGGAATGTGACACGTATCTTCTTATCATGACATATTTTTGTGTTGGTCAAATAGAAAGGTGACACGTGTCTAGCTTGCTGTTGGTCGATTTTCTTGATGGCAAGTGAACCAGTTCGAACAAGTAATAAAGAGTAAGTAGAGTATCGTCCCACAGAGACTGAGATACCGAATGATAACGCCGAATTGCAAAAGTAGTTGTGCTTAACAAGAAAATAAGATCTGATTGATTTGGGAGTTTTTATAGTTATATTAATAAACAGGAAAATAACCAAATGATTGTAGTCGTAAGAAGATATCAGTAAAAAGATGGGCTGAGCTCGGAATCCTTCCTAAGCATGACACTCCCTCAGTTGCCTATACACATTGCTATAGCATTTATGTTGCACAGTTGATGAGGGCCTTTTTGTCTTTAGCCTTGGGGTCCACAATCAAAAATAAACCAAGGATTGCGTATAGGCAAACCGATGATCGTTCTCTCTCTCGAGGAGCCTTTTATTGAGTCTTAGATAATCTAAATGACATGGAAGTGCACTGAAAACAAGGAGAAAATTGGTTTTGGTTTTTTATATTAATAAATTAAAAATACGAATGCAATTTAATTAAATGCTAAACTATTATTTTTGGTATTTTTCTTATAAAAATGGTGAGTGGAGTATGGAATTGAAAATATGAATGATGGATGCTCTTGGTAATGAAGAAATGACTATCCTTGCTCAAAAAGATTACGAGAGTTAAACTTCATTAAGTCTTAATAAGAAAAACCTCAAGATAACACTATGAGTTCAATATTCCTAATTAATAGTAGCTCCTACTACCGTAGCTAACTACTACCTCTTGAGATATTGTTAGAAACCACTTAATGTGCAATTAAGATTGGAATAATGCAACATGATCCTTCTTAAATTTGAGTGCTAACCAGCCCCTCAGGGCACAAATAAATCATATTATCTAGACAATATCACGCTAATTAACATAATCTAATTGCAACCACAAAGAGAATTAAAACATGTATATTTTTTACACTACAAAATCCAATCTCAACTACAATTATCAAACTAACAAAGACAATAAACATTAATCTCAGTTCCAGAATTTACGCACAATAATTCCTAAAATTAGGCAACCTAAATATATAAATCTAGACTAATAGAATGAACAAATTAACTCCCATTCGAAGCTCTGAACTCAAGTCACATCCTCATGTCCAAGAACCAAAAGAAATCAACCACACATTATTCAAATTTCGAGGGCAAAATTTAATTTAACAGGGGGAGAAATGTAATACCCAATTTTCAATTTACCGAAATCCGGTATTTTGGAATATGTTACCATATTAAATTGGTCAACATATGTGACATAGAGTCACATAAAATAATGGCTATTTTAAGAGGAAAAGAGTCATGGAAAAAGCTATAAAAACACTTAATTAAATTAAGTGCCAACTAGCAAATAATATGCAAATAAGCTTTGCACTAATTGAGATTAGTGGCATAATTTTTCAATTTAATTATGGGCAAATTAAAGTGATCATTTTTGAAATAAAAGAGGGCTGATTATTGAAGAAAAATAAAGGGCCAAAGATGAAGAATTAAGCTTGTCTAATGAAGCACTAATTACCATGGGTTAGCTAACAAACCAATGATACAATGAAACAAGTAATTAGTGGGCAATTAAGAACTTAATTATGTCATTAAAAAGGTATCATAACTTGTCCCAAAATTCATAAAAACTGTGCAGCTAGTGGGAAGGAAAAGAAGAGATAATAAACTTTGTTAAATTAGAGTTGAAAAGTCAAAATTGGCAACTAACCAATTAGATAATTGAGCTATTAATCATTTTGTTAATTTAAAACACATATTAAATGATTAAAGGAAGGCTGCATGTCGACCAAACAATGAATGAGAGAGATCAATTGTCATAAAGTGAAAATAAGATCAATGGTTAAGAAGAAAGAAGAGCAATTGGTTAACCTTGTTAGTTACCAATTTAACCTTGGAGTTTTTTTTTTCTATAAATAGGAGGCTTCCCTCCTCATTTCTTCACACCAAAACCATTCTAACAAAGAGTAGAGAGAAGTTAGAGTGATAAGCAAGAAGGAGGAAGGAGTAGCAAAGTTCTTCAAGGGTAAGTTTTCTAGTCTTTAGCTTTTGTAGTTCTTGAAGTTCTAGTTTAAATTCATAGTTAATTTATGCTTTGATCTTAAATATTCAAGAGCAATTTTGTTTTCATGTTTTTATGGTTAAAAATGATTTCATTTAGAAAATTTGATGAAAAATATGATATAGCAAAATTCTTGAAGATCGAAGATCAAAGTAGCTAAGTTCTGGCAAAATTTACGGTTGAAAGTTTGCTAGAGTTAGCATAAACAAGGCTATGATGTTATGTAGAATATGAGGTTATTAAATCCTGAAAATTTTCATGGTTAAAGTACACATTTGTAGCTTTTCAAATATACCTAGAGTGTATCATTTAGAGTTTTGTGCAAGGAGATAAAAATTCTTGAAATAAGGATACGTGTTTTGGAAAAATTCTTGGCAGAGGTTGAAAACGTTAAAACTGGGAATGATTCACTAATTCTGGGTGAAAACAAGTATTCGCCCTAAACAATAGACATATTAAGGATTCCGAGGAATTTTACGGAACCTCATTCCGATTTTTGTAGAATTATCTATGATTTTTCAAAGTTGCAGCAAATTCTGCCCAGAAAATTCAGTATTACGTTTTTGATAAAATGTAAGGGCAAAAATGTAATAAATAATCCACCAAGGGTAGAAAGGTAAATTAAACCTTTAGGATTCTAAGCAATATGGTATTTATCAAATATTCTGACGATAATGTATAGGATATCCGGGAAGTCCAGAGTCGGATTCAAAGGTCGGGCGTTTGACAATTACCCAGTGAAAGGTATGTTCGCATACTAGTAACTTTAACTCTGATGTGTCTTGTATGCTTATATGTGATAGATAATTTCATAGAGTCATGGACAAGACTTAGTCTTGGGTCATGCACCGTAGCTAAGACTCTGTCTTAGGTTACTGTTTATACATTCAGCTTTATACGGGTTATAGTCTTGATAATGCTGTTGAGTTTTCCTAGCGCTGAAGACACGAGGAGCTGTCGTGGCACTGGTTAGTGCAGACGTAGTGTAATACCCTAAAAATCGTATTTATGATAAGTATCATATTTCGGTAAATAATACCTATTGAAAATAGGTGAATATGTGGTTTCAAATAATAAGTAATAATTATCTTATTTTCTAAGGTAATTACTATGGGAATTAGGAGAGATAAAGAGCTAAAATCCTTGAAAAATGTATTTTATAAGGCAGAAAATGGCCTGAAAACATTATGATAAATCCCATATGACTGCAAATATTGACAAAAACTTAGGAAGTATGTTGTCTCTAATTTTAGGAATTTTTGGGATTATTTCCTTGAAAAATAGAGAAGCATAAATATAATAATATTAAAAGCCCGTTATGGCCCCATGATTTTTAATATTTTACATGGGATATAAAATACCAATGTAAGTCAAATAGTTGTGAGATAATAATTTATCTTAATTATGAAAATTATCAACATTTAGTAAGTGGCTAATTAAGTAATTAGTGGCTAATTGTTTAGATTAAGATATAAGTAAATTAATTAGTAAATAATTAATTTAAAAGGAGAAATTTGAAATTAATAATTAAATAAATAATAAAATATTTTATGCTTAGAAAAATAAATGAAAAAGAAAAGAAAAATAAATAAATATCTAGATATTTTGAATAATATAATAATATAATCGGTAAAGAGCCAACAGAGATATGAGAACGAGATAGAAATGAAATTCTACCTCAAGATATAGAAATTTAGTCTTTTACCACTGGACCTTTTATGAACCAAGAAATTCTATCTCGTAGTTGAGCGGTCTCGAAATCGTTTCAAACCAACAAATAAATTAAGAGTACCGAGATAATTAAGATAAGGCGAGATAGTGCTAAAAGTGACTTATAGAAAACGCACCGTGTTTTTCAAACCAGGGATATGGTTACTTAGATCGGATCATATTACGAACCGGTGATTTTCTCGCTAAGAAAGCGGTTCTATCGGAAGTGATTTCCAGTAATCATTGGTGTCTGTCCGAAAATCTTCAGCAGATAACGGAATACTCTTAATGGGATCAAAAATATAATGAAACCCAGTAGTTTTAAAGAGAAAGAATGGAACTACAAAACCTAGTTCCCGGATTTTTGAGATTCGGCAAAATTACGCGATTCGGACACCGATCGGGGAAATGCTATCGGTAAGTCAAGCATGCATGACATCATCTTCTTCTAGAAGGATGATGTCGCACAAGAGGTGTATGGACAAGATGAAGCCACGTGGCGAAGTGCGATCCGACGGTTGAAATCCGATCCGAAGACATTTGATGAAATTCCCACCTTGTCCCTCCTTTCTTCTATAAATAGCAAGCCCTCCCCTTCCCATTTCTTCACCCCAAAAACGCAGCCTAGAGAGAGGTTTTAGAGAGAGAAGCTCTGGAGAAAGTCTGAGCAAAGTCGGGGTAAGTTCTTCGGTCTCTGGTCTTTAGTTTCGGTAGTTCTTTCGGTAGATATAGTAGGAATGCTAGATTTATCTTTAATTTTTCAAGATAGTCTAGATATCATATTTAGGGGTAAATATGATATATATTTCGAAAATATGATGAGGGAAAAGATCTATCAAAATTACGAAGAGATAGAGCGAAAACAATAAGCTCGCGAAATTCCGCCGATTAGGGGTCGGGGGCAAAATGGTAATTTGTACCTAAAATGCCCGTTATGCTGCTAGATATTGATAAATATTATCCTTATAGGATATTTGAGATAAACGTACCTCTGTCGTACCGCTGTTTCACCCGCTGTCAAAAAGTACCGTTTTCCGAAAAAGTACCGTTATACCACCGACGAAGGTACGTTCGCGTACTGTAACACTAACTCTGATATTTATGGTATGCGTATATGTGATATGTATTGTGTGTTTAATATATCTGTTGTTGGGCTCATGTGCTATCTATGTTGTACGTTCGCGTACTGTAACACTAACGCTGATGTTTATTGTATGCATATATGTGCTATGTGTATTGTATGTGGTAGCTGATAGCTCTGCTGTATGTCATATACTGTCTATGTTGTATGTGGTACGTTCGCGTATTGTAACACTAACTCTGATATTTATGGTATGCGTATATGTGATATGTATTGTGTGTGTAATATATCTGTTGTTGGGCTCATGTGCTATCTATGTTGTACGTTCGCGTACTGTAACACTAACGCTGATGTTTATGATATGCATGTATGTGCTATGTGTATTGTGTGTGTATAGTTGTTATGTTGTCTGAGTGCATATAGATGTTAGAGTATAACTGTTTGTACGCTGGGAGCGATATATCTGCATTGATTCTGTGCGCTGGGAGCGATATGTTTGTACACTGGGAGCGATATATCTGCATTGGTTGTATGTGTAGTATATCTGTTATTGGGCTCACGTGCTGTTAATGTTGTGATTGTCCGTAGTCCATATATTGTGTACGTAAAAATGAGGTTAACCGTTACCTGAGGTTCAATGGGCATTGAACCTCGCTCTTAACATAGCGTCGGGATCGGGAACGAGGACCGAGGAGAAAGGCAAGCGAGCCGCATAGAGACCCTACCAAGACTTTCCTCCGTTGTTATCTACTTTTGTAAACACTCGGTACAATGTACCATTACTGTAAACAGCCAGACTTACGGCATTTGAAATATATGTATCAGTTACTCAATCGCTCCGATGCTCTACTCTGATAAAAAAAAAATATATTGCTTTTGAAAATAGGATGTTACACGTAGATAACCTTACATGTGCTATGTGCTATGTACTGTTATTGTGACTAATCTTACATATGTTGTGTGCTTATGTATTGCTGTAATGTAATGAATATTTGTCATACATATACTATTATACTATTCATATGAGGTTAACTGTTACCTGAGGTCCGATGGGTATTGGACCTCAGCTTTGACTAAAAGTCAGGGAAGGAACCTGGATCAAAGATGGCACCGGTAGATGGTGTAACTCCTCAAATTCAACACCTGAAAACTTGGTCAAAATATTTGAAATACCTCCAACAGGGATAATCAATATCCAAATCATTAAATTACAAGACTATTTAAAATAAAGTTCATAATACATATTCAAAATAAATTTCCAAAAATGTTTCAGAGTTTAATACAAAGAGGAAGTTTTAGGTTCATGGCAAATGAAATAACATAACATAAACTATAGGAGTACAAAAGAGCCTTCAAAGCTCACTCCATAGGTGCCTTCCCTTGCTCCCTACTAGGATATTCACCTGAAAAATGTTAATATGGGATGAGATTCCACGTCTCGAACTCCACGAAACTTTCTACCATACACAAGCAAATTACATATGACAAAAAGCAAGGCTGATCTCAAATATATTTATATATATACCATAATTTCTCATACAGAATTATTTTGCAAAAGTAATCATCATTATGTCGAATTGTGAATTATACAATTTTACAATATGCAATATGCAGCCTCCCTTATATCACCATCCGCCCTTGTGAAGGTGGAATATCACCTAGAGGGGGGGTGAATAAGTGATCTCAAAAATCTTTTCGCTGTATGATAGATAAACAAAGAAAGCAGTAAAGAAGTAAAGATGACGAGACACGAGAGAAGTTATCCCGGTTCGGTCCAACTCTTTGACCTACGTCCAAATTCCCCCGGACACACTATGAGATTTCCACTATCTTACAAATACAATTACACACTCGTAAATGAAGGATGATCCTCTCACTCTTGGACTCACTCCCCCTTACAAGTTGTAATCAATACACCCACACTCAAGATACCTCTATCTTGAGAATTTGAACGAACTGTAAAAACAAGTTGTAGAGAACTCTCTCACAGAGTAAATAGAATGATGAATACTGAAGCTTAGTATATCCGAAGATATAATCAGAATACAATTTGAACTATTTGAAAGCTTTATCAATGTATGCACTGGTTCGTTATTGTCGAATTCAATCCATCGTGTATTGTACTGATTGAAGTTGAAGACCGATTTGAATGTGTTCGTTGGAATATTTGAATATGTCCGTTAATAGAACACTCGCACCTTTTGCTTGTCCATAATCAAATGTCTCTTTAGTTGGGTCATCTTGTAGCTGTCACCTTGGGTGAAGAGAAACTTTAAAGATGCTTTCTCGTTATGGGTCCTCTCGAGTCATGTCGGCTCTGTTTCTCCATACTTTCGGTCGTCAAGCTGTCATGCTTTGAACCAAGATTTAATGTCTGAAATACACTCACAGAGATGATTAGTAATAGAATAAGATATAGTCAGATTATAAGAATGAGTTACAGATTCATTCGAGTGTTCTTGCAGAAGCATATCGTTCTTAGTTAATACTCGTGAGTTCTTCCTCTGAATGTGAATCTTTGATTATGAATCTGAAAACACTTTAGGGAGATGATTAGTAATTTCATAGTTAATAAAGAATGATGTTTTGAAAGGTTAAATCTATTAACTAGATCATCTAAGTAAAAGCATGAAGAATTATGTTTGCTGTCAAGAATCTGTGAGACCATTCTCGCGAGCCATACTCGAGAATCGCACAAAGAATCAACCTGCAGATTGAATAATTCTCAAACATTCTCGAGAATCAACCAATGATTCTCGAGAACCATTCTCGAGAATTGCATTTCAATTCTCGAGAATTTAACGACGCAAAGCAAACATCGCTTGACGTTGTCGGGCATACTCGAGAATTGTTTGTCAATTCTCGAGAATAGCTTTCTTATTCTCGAGAGTTACTTGAAAACCAGAGACAACGGAAGTGAAGCTTTCGACAATACTCGAGAATCAATTCTAATTCTCGAGAGTTATTCTCGAGAATTAGTTCTAATTCTCGAGAGTTACCTCAGAAACAGAATATATCAGTGAAGACTGACGACCATTCTCGAGAGTCAATTTCTGATTCTCGAGAATCATTCTCGAGAATTGATTCTCAATTCTCGAGAATCACTCAATTCTCGAGAATCACTCGATAGACAAAGTCTGTTTCTGCTTCTGGTCAGATCATTCTCGAGAATTACTTGGCATTCTCGAGAACCATTCTCCAGAATCCAATATCCACTCTCGAGAATGCTTGGCTGCGATGGAAATCAAATAAAACATAATAACATAGTTTTGCAACCATTCTCGAGAATTCTATCAAATCCAAATTCATCATAGTTTCAAAACTTTAAACATTTGTTATCATCAAAACATAAGGAGCCAACACCTTGTACCGTCGATCGGAGCCATAGGCTAACACAAAATCCAATAGAAACTCATTCATTTGACTGGATGGTTTCAAGCTCACCGAACTTAAGATACACCTGGCCAAAGGTATAGAGCTTAAGTATGGACTATGTCTCCCCTCCTTAAAAGAACAACTCCAATGCAATCCCGGCCAGAGGAAAAACATGGAAGAAGGGTCCCTGAAAAGTACCATCCACTGTGCACCGAGTGGTGTCATAAAGAAATCTTATCATTCAAATTCCTCCTTACTCCAACCCATCACACATACATCCGCCATGATAATTATACTCAATAAAAATAAAGTAGATTAAAACATGCTTCCATTTATATCATCACAAGGAAAAATCAACATCTCATAAACCTCATCGGACCAATCTTTCATACTTGAAAATTCAAAGGACTATTTTGTCATTTTTGAAATTCGGGACTAAACTGTCATTTCTGAAATTCGGGGGCAAAACCGTAATATTCAGTTTTCATCATGAAAATATCGTAATACATATACAAATAATTTAGTCTATATAAAATATAACATAATTTATAATCATACACAATTCACAAGTATATGGAAGAATATTCAGAGTTACCTGTTACTCTATAGTTCCCAAAATTACCGCAAGGCTTCCTTCACTCTCTCTCTCTTCTCTCTCTTTCTTTACCTTTCTGTGAGTCTTGAGTGTTTGTGTGTTGTGAAAGAAGAGAAGGGGTGAGGTATTTATAGAGTTTTGGGTCTCAACCATTTTTCAAAAATCACATGTCTATCTACTACCCAACTACTTCAATCTACCATCTATCTACCACTCTTATGTCCATCTACCGTGTAACTACCATTCACATCTCCATCTACCATCTAACTACCACTCTTATGTCCATCTACCGTATAACTACCATTCACATCTCCATCTACCATCTAACTATCATACATATGTCCATCTACCAAATACTTATCTACCGATCAAATTTCATATACTTATCTACTACATAATCATCTACCATTCAAATTAATATCTAATTTTTACCCGATTGGAATGAAAAATACCGGTTATCAAGAGCCTAGTAGCTTTCTTATCTCGCCTTATTCCTAAACTCTCTTATTCCAAAATTTGAGATATTACTATAAAAATAATCTTAAATGATAAATTTTAATTATCATAAATTAATTTCTTCCGAAAAAATGCGGATGTTACAGATGGAGCCGTGAGAAGGCACCGATGGACAGAGCCGAAAAGGAGCACTGATAGATGGAGCCGGGAAGAGGCACCGGTCAAAGCAAATGCAGGAAGAGCGTCATCAGAGCATTCATTCTGACACGAATCTAATAAGGTGACCTCAAACAGTTTGATGCGAAGGCGGGGCTAGTCTATGTGGATCGAGTCAATAAGTCGCGTGAACTCGATGATACTTCCACGATAGACACCTACCTGTCCAAATTGTTTGATTAACTGAGTTAGGTTCATTGCCCTAAGTCTAGCTACGGCTTGATTGAAGATTGTATAGTTACCAAAAAGATTTGAAATTATACAAAGCTCTGTACTAATGTATCACATGAATATTCCTTCAAGAAATTTTTAATATATCAGCTTATGTCGGGACAACAGCATATGTCTGGGCATTTTATCTCAATTACTCATTGTCTGAACGTAAGTGCATGCTCTCCGTTTCCGCATTACTCTAAGCTGTAGCACCTCAAACTCTGTCGATTTTCTAAAAGTGAGTGTCACCCGACACGATTTCAAGTATGGAATTTGGGGTGTTACAACAACTGTATGAATTTACTCTTAAACTCTTGTTAACTTCTTTGATTTGATCATGCTTAACAGCTTTATATATGAGTTTTATAGAAATTTACATGTTAAATATGGTAAATTTTGAAAGTTGATGGATTTAATTTCAATTATTTAGATTTAAAATATATTTAAATCATATTGTTGTCATTTTTTATATATTAATTATTTATTATACACTATTAATACATATTTAATAGTGAAAGTAAACTCTTACAAGTTTACGATTCGAGTTCACAATACAAATTTACATCATTGTCATGAGTTTAATTAAACTCGAGAGTTTGACAATCTTGCACATTAGAGATAATGAAATGAATGAGAACTCCTGCCTATTTTCTCCTCCAATTTTCTCTTATCTTGTATTTTTCTTATTTTCATGATAGTTACTCAATTATTATTATTATTTTTTAAAAAATCCAAGGTCTTTGAATAACTCTTTTATGGTCACTCGAATCCTACCATTAGTCCAGTTTGCATTAAAAGATGATTCGGCTTTCTAATGATCATATAAAATTTACTATACAAATCTAATGAGAGATAAAAAGAAAGATGTGACCCGTATCTTAATCTGATATTTTTTAATCATACAAATGAACAGCACACTACTTTCTTTCTCTTCAACTCTTTGAATTCATCGTATAGTATATTCCAACAGATGTTATTTTAAAATACTACTCTTCTTTCGCTATAAATTAGTCATAAAGTACGTCAAAGCTTCTTTGACATTATAATTTTAATTTAATCATTCATACCTCTATTGATATTTTGCAGTTCATTTAACCATACATGCTTTTCATGGATTTTGAATATACGATGGGAAGAAGAATACAAAATAAAACATAAACATTATCAAGCAGGTTTGCATTTTATTCATGAACTCTTATTGAAGGAAATTTAAAGAGATAAGAAGGAAAGAAGTAACTCCTATCCTATTCATCTCCTTTCATGAGAGTTCACCACAAAGTACTTCAAGAAACACGCCACAAAGACTGAGAAAAGCAACATATTTTCATGAAATACATTCCACGTCATGTTTATAGGATTGTCTCTAATCTTGATGAGTAGTAGCTGAGGGGCTTAAGCTCAAGAATGGAAGGGCTTGACCAGCTCTGAGATTACTGAACCATCGAGTCTCATAGTAATCTTCAAAATTGAAAGGCTTGAAGAGAGGTGGATGGTCACAGTCCACAAACTCTTTTGCAACTTCAACATCTCTATCCTTTGGTCCAAAGATACTAATCACAATGCTTATTCTGGTCCTTCCTTCTTTGCATATCACACGATGAATCGGATTCTGAAATCTTCCATTGCTCCATGCCTGCATCATTCATTAACAACAAATAATCATTTTCTAATCAAATATACTATCACCTCCTCCGGTTCTTACTTTGTAGTTTTGGAGGCAGTACATATACTACATAGACATGCATGGTCATTAATTTGAAAATTAAAGTGATAGTTACGTGAGCAACATCGCCGAGATTGATAACGAAAGTGCCAGATAAGGGAGGGACTTCAATAAAGGAACCAGAGGACGGGTTCATGGCTTCAAGACCGCCAAGAAGATCATCATCCTGAACAACTGTGACAAACCCTGGATCAGTGTGCTCATTGAGTCCTTTGTGCCCTACATTCTGAGGGGTAAAGTTAAATATGTTGACCTTAAACGGGCATCGCCAACCTTTGAATTCATCCATGGCTTCTGATGATGATGATAATCCCACAATACACTCTTTTAACTTCACTCCTATGTCGACTACTAATTCATGCATTGCTTCCACATATGCCTTTATTATTTGCCTGCAATCCACACCCATCACAAAGCTACTCTTCTTAATAACCTTTTTTTAGCTTCGACAAACACAAGTTTTTAAAGGCCACAATTATCTTAATACATGAAATTAAAATAAATTCCATCATATTTTGGCTTCATGTATTGTTCAAAATATGTTTGTTTAAACAATGTCATTCACCTGTAAAATATACTACTAAAAATTATATAAAGAAGAAATGATGATACCCTCTTGAAAAATAAATTATTTTATATTTTTCTGTAATGACTTATTGTGATTGACATCGAAAAATTCAAAATGGCCCAATCATTGTGAAGTTCCCTAGGAACAAGTTTGAGATTAATTTTTATAGAAAAATTAGTTAAATGCTCTTAATTTGAAATCTAAAAAAAAAACACAATTAAATGTGAAAATAGTTTAATAAGTAGCAATTTTAACTTATCAAATAACAACAATAACTAAGGCAGTAACAACTAATTTCACTAAGAACAATTAGTCATTTCACAAAAATATAAAATAAAACACTTAATTCCAAAATAATCTATAAGGACTTACTAGGAATTGAGCCATTTTGAGGAACTATTTTGGGATTATCTATTTTGGTTAACTATTATATTTCTTTCTCCCTTTATTTGTTTTAGTAAGAATAAAAGACTGCTTTGAGAAAATGTAAATGATCTTGTGATCAATAATCATATTTTTCATAAAAGGCTGAAATATATGTTTGGTACATTAAATTTCAGTTTAATTCCTTATGTTAAAAAAGTGTATTTTAGTCCCTAAATATTAACACCGGTAAGTTTCATTTAATGGAAAATATTAACTCATCAAATTTAAATGGTGACTTGGCATTTAAATGTTTACAAATCTGCTTATAATCATTTCACAATTAAAAAATCATTTTTAATCTGTTAAGTCAATCTTTTTCGTTAAATGAAACTAAAAATATACGTTATAAATTTAAGAGGCTAAACTAAAACTTGATGCAAATTTAAAATATCAAACGTTTACTTTTGCGTCCATAAAATTATGATTATTTATCAACATAATACATTAGGATCTATCTACACATACATACTAACCTCTGATGAGGCGAGGCATCAAGCTGGGAGTAAAAGTCATTGAGAGCAAGAGAGGATGAAACATCATGGACACCCAAATTTTCGAAGAAGTTATTCGAAGGATGTGTTGTATAGCCACTTCCCAGGGTAACATGAACATTGCGTTTCTTGATCTCAACAGGGAGATCTTGCAAATACTTTGCCACCTTCTTCATCTCCTCCATTAAGTTTCTTGGTACACTATGGTTCATCACTCTAAAACACCCCCATTCCTCACATGCCTCTCTCAGCTTCTTGTACTCCTCTTCATCTGGAAATTTCTGCATATCGATTATTGGGATGCTCGTGCTCATGTTCATCGCCATTTCTTTATCTTTTCAAAATAACTGAGGAAGAAGAGAAGAGTGATATTGGTGATGATGATTGGATTTGCTTTATGGTTGAGTCACTCGCATGCCTTATTTATAGTTGGATTATCCCTTTGCAATTTCGGAATGATATTTAATTTCTTTCCCATACATCAAATACATTGTACTGTGAACAATAACAATTATTCAATGTTTTTGCCAACGACAACAATAAGAGTGATATAGGTAATTAATGTTACGAGTCCCACATCGATAAGCCTCTCAAGTGTGGTGTGGTTGATAAGTCAAGGGGCTCTCCCTTTGGGTCTTTCATAATCACATTGATGTTTTCATTGAGAGCCCGATGTTCACAAAAAGGGCTACCTATGGAGGGTTCTGGCCAACAAGAGGTCGAGTAAAGTGCCGTGGTGTGGAACCGCCGGGGGCGTCGGCTCTTAACGCGGGTGACTATGTTATAAGTCTCACATCGGGAAGTATCTCAAGTGTAGAGTGGTTTATAAGTTTAAGGGCATCCTTTTTCTCAAATGGGCCGCAAAAGTTAGACTTTTAGCGTCCTTTTTAAAATTGGGACTCGAAAACCTACATATAATTACAAAAATGTCACCACCTTTATTTTTTACTTCACTTTTTCAAAAAGGGACGTCTTTTAGGGAAGTAAATTCCACTTTTTGTAGTAGTGATAAGAGTAGAAGTTATCCATATAAAAATGTATTCCCTCATCTCCATCGAGCCAAGCATACCATAAGATTTTTATAAAACAATGGATATTCTTTCCTAGAGAAGCCAAGAAGGTTCATCACTTGCTTATAGAAGCAAAGTTGTGCTAACCAAATTTTAGACAATTTTTTGGCAAACAAATTTTTTTTCTTAAGTTCTTTTGTAAAAAAAGTAAGGCTTAAGGTGTAAAAATACAAATATGGTTTTTTCAAAAGTTCACTAAACATCAAGTGCTTTTTTTAAGTGCAAAAGTGACTATGTGGCCGGTTACAAAAGTTGAGCAAAAATACCGATTGACCGTTAGTTTGGCTTTTTTGTATTTCAAGGCTGACATGGACAATGTCCCAGCTAAATTTCATCCTAACGAGATGTGGAGAATTGGAGAAAATTAAAGAAAAGGGTCCAAATAGTTTTGAAAATCAAAGAAAGGAAGCAACGACGGCAAGGAGGCGGAGATGGGCGACCTGATGGGTAAGATTGAGATTGGGAGAGAGAAGGGCTGAACTGTAATTTCTCAAATATCTATGATATTTTATCTAATTTTCTCCGCCTTTACGCCAAATGAGATGAAATTTAGTTGTGTCATTGTCCATGTCAGCCTTAAAAATACAAAAAAGTCAAACTAACGATCAATGGATATTTTTGCTCCATTTTTGTAACTGCATAGTCACTTTTGCACCCAAAAAAAGCACTTGGTGTTTGGTGCACTTTTTGGAAAACCACATATGTATTTTTGCACCTTAACCCAAATAATAATTTTTTTAAATAGTGTCTTGCCAATATAAATGTTTATGTCATAATCATTTTTTATAATTATTTTAAAACTTCTCTTTTGTTCAGTTGTTTAAAACTCCTTTGAAATACATAAAAATATATTGTGATTTTTTTTTTAAGAATACGATGTTACTTTCTATGCAAATTAGGATGTTTTAGTCATACTAATAGGGATTGAATCTAGCAAAAGGAGCTAGTCCTTCACAGCTAGAGCAGGAAAATCGGGCTGAGCCCATCAGGCTGGCCCGTTTAAGTCCTGCCCTTCAAGGGCCGGGCTTGAAAACTAAAGGAGCTAAATGAAATTGGCCTTGTAGGGTGTCAAGCTTAAAAGGGCAGGCCTTGCAGGGTAAGGGTTGGCCTGTTAGGCCCTTTTATTTATTTTTTTTAATTTTTTTTACCTAAGCTGCCTAGACTTGAGAGTTGAGAACCCTAATTTTATGATTTGGTTTATTATTTGTTGCAAATAAAGATTATGAATGCGTTCATGATGTGGGAGAAGAAATTCATGATATTTTTACTCATGAAGTAGAGCCTACTACTCAAAGTTAAGCACAATCAAATGTCTTTAAAATTGATGATAGTGGCGAAGAAGATGACAACGATAGTCATCATACTAATGTTGCTTACTAGTATATTTCTTATATTTTATGTGAGTTATTTGTGGACAATAGTTTGCTTTTGATTACGAATTAGTGAATGTGTTAATTTGTTAGATGATTCGTGTTTTTTTGGATATTAATGTTGATAACATTTATTTGATAAATTAGAACTTTAATTGTTGTAATTTACTAATTATATTTCTTTGGGAAATAAACGGAGGAAAAATAGTTAAAATTTGAAATAGTAACTTCTGAGCCCTATAGGGCCGGCCCTGGTCGTGGTGCTCTCTGGTCAGACTTTGAAAAACAGATGTTTTCCTTACCCCGGGTCCTATAAGGCCAGCCCTGGCCCCTTAAGGGCTGGCCCTGATTCCTAACTCTACTCATAGCACATGTAATACCCTACTGATATTGTAACATTCCAAATTTTGGGACAAGGAATTTAGGAATATGATTGAGATAAGAAGGCTACTAAACTAGAAGGGGTCCAAAGTCTTAAGCTTATCATGATAAAAAGGTCAAGATAATTATTAAAGTTATATTTGGACCTTGAAAATTTAGGGAGAAAATCTAAAATATTAATTTGAGGATTTAGAAATTCCATGAAAGGATTAGTTACGAAAAATTTGGGCCTAAATAGTTTTAAAACTATTATTTGGAATTTAAGGCCTATTTTCCTTGAATTTTTGGGAAGAGAATAAATTTAAGGAAAATTAGTAAAGTATAATTTATGGCCTAGAATAGTTTCTAGAATTTATATGCAAATCTAGTAAAATGGTAATTTTACTATCCCAAGCCTGTAAATGAATTTGGGGAAAGTCAAAGTTTAATTTGTAGAGTCAAGGGTATGCCAAATCGGAATTTTAGAGTAAAGAATTGTTGTAGTCTAATAGTTCAATATTAGAAAGAAAAGTAGAATATAGGAAATAGTGGTATTATGCGTTGGACCTTAGTACATGCAGAACACCAACTTTCTCACTTCAACAATATATAAACATATTTAGACATATCCTAATCAGCCCAACCTTTCTCTATTCGCACACGAGCACAAATATACTCCCTCACTTTATTTATCTCATTTGGCACACATACCCGAATCTATTCAGCTTTATTTATACATCCTCTTGTTTGCAATGGCTATATCCCTTCGGTCCAGACACAAAAAAAATAATAAAATACAGAAACGGAGAAACAGAGATTGCGAGAGATCACAACTGTTACATCTCCCTCTTTTTGATGATGACAACCTTTGTAATTTTTGAAAACTTAGAAGTCAAGAAAAAAAGTGTCTTAAGTGATTTAAGCAAGTTTTGAAAAAATCATAAAACACAGCATAGTAAACAAGACATTAAAAATGCCAGATAATGTAATTTATGATGGATGACAGCATTTCATTGATAATATAGTCAGATACATAAGATTGGCGAACAACACATTAAGGCATAATCTGACAGAATATGAATTACCAAAATAACTTGACAAAAAAAAATCAGCTGAGTAAGCTACACAAAAGATGTTCTGTCTGTCTCTTGACTTCTTCTAGATCTCTCCCCCTTTGGCATCACTCAAAAAGGAAGATACAGAGGTGGAAGCTGGAAGCGAGATGAAAAAGGATGAGAGGATGAGGGGAAAACATAATTTTGAGCAAAGAGTAGAACAATCAAAGATCAAAAACATGATTTTACCCAATCAATTAAATTCAAGCCAATGAATCGAGATAGGGTAACAGCTAAATGATTTCAAGAAAGTTATTTCTCAATGACAATTTGGAAATACACTTTAAGTAGAAAAGTATGTCATTGATATGAACCTCAGTAATCCATGGATGAGAAAAAAAATGATAATGAAACATGCAAAATGTTTCAAATCTTGAATGTTCTTTCAAACCGTGATAATGGATTATGAAATCAAAATTTTCATGAATGAAAGATTCATTTTTGAAACATGTTTAAAATCAATGCTCACTCTAAACATGGTAGAAGTTAACATGTTAAAGAATATATCAGAATGCTTCAAGATTTGGAGAATGTGGAACATTGAAGTTTACATGTTGAAGAATTTTCCAAAAGCAACAGTCAGAAGGAAAACGAATTAGCCTAAAAGGCTAAGTATGATAGAAATATATACACACAATGACTTTGCTGATGACCAGGAGATAATCTTACCTTTTAGAATTGTGTCTTGAGACATATGAATATTCAAGGCAAGAGTAAGAATATACACAGCTACTCAAAAATGGATGAAGACAAGTTGATGTATTTTGAGTAACAAAGAGAGTACTAGGATTCATAGAAGATGAAGCACATACTCATTAGTCCAAATGACTAGAGTTCCATAATATCATCCTAGTAAGTTATTCCACTAATGGTTAATGCATTAAGATTCAATGAACTAATGAACATTTATAAACCATATAATAACTTGGCCAATAAGAGTATATGCGGTAGGCATAACACTCATAGATTGAATTCTTTTATAGGAGATAAGCTTGAAACTCATATAGATGATCGACTCATTAGACATGAGGTCTAACTTGTTAGAGAATAAAGAATGAGGAGTTCAAGCATCATATTGAATTCCAAAGATCAATATGTGAATGACAGGAAAACTCACCTGGACAAATTGGAAGCATATCCAACATTAAGTATACAATATTAACTTCCAATTTGAAACATCATTTGAATGCAATCGAAGTATGAATATTTTTCAAAAACATTTGTATGCATTTTCATAAAACAGAGTGAATTGAAATCCAAAACAAATTTTAGAGTTGTGCATTTCAAAAACATAAACTCAGAAAGTTATGCACAAATACACTTAGTTCATTTAGCAATTTGAAAACATTTTGAAAGACATAAATGATTGATTGCTAAAAGAATGCAATAATGGACAAGTATTCATTACCCAAATATGAATTTCATATAAGCTCAGTATAGGGTAAGGTTAAATATCACCGTAATTCCTCTTGTCATTGTATAGAGGCTTGCTTGATTAAGGTAGATTGATGTAGATGTCTCCTTTTTTGACATTCACCATCAACATCAAGCATTGCTTCTTCAACTTCCTCAAGAGTCGAATTATTTCACTATGTAGTTGCTCTCTCTTGAGAAGCTTTCTTTGATCCTACAAAACCGTATAAGTCTTTTTCTCTCTTGGTATCCAACCTTGCTTGGATCCAATCATTGTTAAGCTTGTAGGAATCATAACAAAATTCATATGCTCTTACAAGAATAATCAAATCAGAACAATCGAGCATAATGAATTAAACATGACTTTATGCGTAAAAGAGATACTTTCTTTTCAAATCATCATGTATGCATAAAGATTTGAATTATTGAACATTGCAATCCCTTTATAAATTTATAAAGTGGATTTTTAAGGGATGTGAAAGATCAATTTCAAACTAGTTTGCAATGCTCATTCCTAAGGTTACAAAATATAAAACCTCAATATATAAGTCAGATAGTAGCATAGGACATTTCACCATTGTATACCTTTGCCTTAGGTACTTGGAGGATTGACTTTGCTTACCCAGTGATTCTTCATATATTTTCTTACGGGTGTCGGCAAAGCTTTCTCAGAAGATATAGACTTCAAGAGTCTTCTTTTCTTGTTCTCCTCAAGATAGTTGAACGATACTCTATGGTGGTTTGTTCTTGAGGTGGAACATACTCTTCTTGCTTGTATCCATTGCTTCTTTTGATATTTAGACCTTGTAGTTCTAGCAATGATTTCTCCATGAGTTCTCCTAACTGATGTGAATCTTCTTTTCGGTTTATGAGGAACTCTTGGACTCTTCTTCTTCTTCTCTATACCTTTATGTCCCTTCTTTTTGGAATTGTAATATCCTGAAAATCATATTTATGATAAGTATCATATTTCGATAAATAATACCTATTGGAAATAGGTGAATATGGGGTCTCAAATAATAAGTTTTAATTATCTTATTTTCTAAGGTAATTACTTGTGAAAATTAGAAAAGAAAAGAGCTAAAATCCATGAAAAATATATTTTAATAAGGCGTAAAATGACCTAGAAACATTATGATAAATACCATATGATAACAAATCTGCCGATAAAAACTTGGGGAATATGTTATCTTTAATTTTAGGAATTTTTGGGATTATTTTCTTGGAAAATAAATGAGCATAAATAAAATATTACTAAAAAGCACTTTATGCCCCTTTATTTTTAATATTTAATATAGGATATAAAATACCAATGTCGGTTAATAGTCATGAGATAATAATTTATCCTAAATCATAAAATTATCAACAATTAGTAAATGACTAATTAAGTAATTATTGGCTAATTAATTAGATTATGGTATAAATAAATTAATTAGTAAATAATTAAATTAAAAGAGAAATTTCGAAATTAATTAATAAAAATAATATTAAAATAACATTATAATTAGTAGAAATACCTGATGGCTAAGTAGGGATGGATAGAAATAAAATCCAACCTCAAAATATAGAAACAAAGTCAGAAACATCTGGACTTGTTATGAACAAGTGAAATTTTATCCCGGAGTGACCTGTCTTCGAGGTCAGTTTTGAAACCAACAGGGTATTTAAGACACGGGGTAGGAGAGAGAAAATGCAGATAGGGAAAAAAGAGGCAATACGAGAAACAAGTAGTTGCCGCGAATTAGGAATCTAGTGTCGTGAATCATAACGTATTTCAAACCGGTGGATTTTTGTCTAGACGCTTGGTGCTTTCGAATTTAATTCCGTAACGGAGGGCGTCGTCCTAAAATGTTCAGCGAGATAACGGAATACCCTTAATGGAATCATAAATTTCATTAATCCACATATTTTTAAGGAGGAAGTATAGACCTTCGAACTCGTTGTCGGATTTTGAGATTCGTCAAGATTACGCGATTCGGACACCGATCGGGGAACTTTATCGGTAAGTCGGAAAGATGACATCATCTTCTTCTAGAAGGATGACATAAGCGGGACATGTGGAAGGTCAAGATGGTGCAACATGGCGAAGTGCGATCGACGGTTGAAATCCGATCCAAGACATTTGATGAAATTCCCACCTTGTCCCTCCTTTCTTCTATAAATAGCAAGCCCTCCCCTTCTCATTTCTTCACCCCAAAAACGCAGCCTAGAGAGAGGTTTTAGAGAGAGAAGCTCTGGAGAAATTTTGAGCAAAGTCGGGGTAAGTTCTTCGGTCCCTTGTCTTTAGTTTCGGTAATTTTTTTTTGTAGATATAGTAGGAATGCTAGATTTATCTTTAATTTTTCAAGATAGTCTAGATATCATATTTAGGGGTACATATGATATATATTTCGAAAATATGATGAGGGAAAAGATCGGGCAAAATTTTGGAAGATTAGAGTCAAAGTAACGAAGTTCTGGCGAAATTCTGCCGATTAGGGGGTCAGGGGCAAAATGGTAATTTGTACCTAAAATGCCTGTTATGATGCTGAATGTTGATAAATATCATCATTATAGGATATTTGAATTAATCGTCCCGCTGTCGTACCGCTGTTGAGAAAATACAATTTTTCGTAAAACGTGCCGTTTACAGTCAACGAAGGTACGTTCGCGTCTTAACACTAGCTCTAATGTTTATTATATGATTGTATATGATTGTTGTGTAGTAGTGTACGAGGTTATGCTATATACACGGTATGTTACATACGAGGTTATGTCACATACGAGGTTATTATTGTTGTATATCATACGAGGTTATGTTACATACGTGGTTATTATCTTGTATACGTGGTTATGTGTTTTTAATCATACATCTATTGTGGACTGTATTGATTGTCATCGTGTATATGTAGTCGTATTTAAGCATGAGGTTAATCGTTACACCGAGATCCAAATTGCAATTGGATCTCGCTCTTATCATAGCGTCGGTTCGGAAGAACCGAGGACCGAGGAGAATGGCGAGCGGCCGTACGAGTCCCGATCAAGACTTTCTTCGTTGTTATTCATTTTGAAAACTCTCGGTCAATGTACCGCTTCAGTAAATCAGCCAGACTTACGACAATTTGAATAAATGTATCAGTTACTCAATTGCTCCGATGCTCTACTCTGATGAAACAAAAATATACTGCTTTTGGAAATGGGATGTTACAGGAATCAATCTGAACACACAAGGCACTAGATGGACATTTTGGTACCCACTTATACTTGGGTCCTTGACGATTAGTATTGGACCTTGATTGTCCTTTAGAAACCCAAACAAATTTATTCCTCATATTAGAATTTCTTTTAATATAGCATAAGTGAGAAATATGACCAGATTTACCACAATGATTGCAAATAATATGATGATGTGCATTATGAGATTTTATGCAAGTATTGTGTTAATTCCTGGATTTTGATGATCACAATTTCAAAGTATTGAATTAAGTATTTTTGATTTCAAAGTAACCTTGCCCGAGCAAGATGGTAAGCTTGCTCGAGCAATATCGGGATTCAGTGAAAAGAAGAAGGAAAGCATAAAGGATCATGCCCGAGCACTCCCTGAAAATAGGCGAAAGCATGACCTTGCCCGAGCAAGGTGAGAAGCTTGCTCGAGCAACGACGGGCTCACTGAAGAAATAAGGAAAGCACAAACACCTGCCCGAGCATCCCTCACAAAATGCCAGAAAGTATACCTTGCCCGAGCAAGGTTATGAGCTTGCTCAAGCAACATCGGATGTTGAGGGAAGTTAAGGGGAAGCACTAGCCATCTGCCCGAGCAACCTCCAGAAACACCTGAAAGCAACACCTTGCCCGAGCAAGGTACTTGGTGTACCCGAGCAAGATTGGAACAGAAGCGAGGATCTAAATACCATAGTCTTTGCCCGAGCATAAGAAAATGGTTTGCTCGAGCATAAGAAAAAGGCTGCCCGAGCAAACTCCTTGGATTCGTCTCTGCCTCAATCTTGCCCGAGCAAGGATATGAGTTTGCCTGAGCAACATCATCCTGAAGCACTTTCTCGCTGTCTTGCCCGAGCATAGATATCACCATGCTCGAGCATCATCTGCAAGCAACGAAAATGCTTGCCCGAGCATTAGCGAGTAGAAAGTGTTTTTACACTATGATACAGAGAGCTTGCCCGAGCAAACCAATAATCTTGTCCGAGCAATGTCATCCCTGTTCTCAAAAAGCTTCGTCTGCGTAAATTCTCTGATGATGACATTTATCTTATGATTATTATTTATTAAGTTTACCAAATGCTTTTAACCGGTGTATTAGTGAGTTTCGGATCATCAAGGCACAAATTACCAAATGATTAAAATAAAGCACTTTGGTTTGTCAGAAGCATTAAATGCAAAGTAGAGACATTCACCATTCTGGCAAGAAACCTTCTGAACAAGCAAAAAGCATTCCGGCCATACCTTATGCAAAATTCAAAAACGTGTCTCAACGGACAATTTGAATAAGGAATGTCAACGAAGAATAAACGGTCGAATGTCGAAGCGTATGAGGAAACATAGCAAGTGTTTTACAACGGACATATTGATTACTCACAACGGCTCATTAATCCCTCTCAACGGTCATCAATGTGCCAACCTATAAATATGAGAAGCATTGAAGTCTCCACCTACCGAAACGCTGTGCATTCAATTAGCAATTAAGAGCATTTATTGTTTCGACTCACAGAGAGAATATCTTCGGATATATTAAGCTTCAGTGATTATTACTCTATTCTTTTATAGAGTTTCTCATTGATTATCTTTCTTGTAAGAATCTCAAAGTATTGGGACTTTGAGATTGGGATACTTGATTACAACTTGTAAGGGGAGCAAGTTCTAGAGAGAGAATTGCTTCGAGAGTTACGAGTGTGTAATCGAGTTGAAGTTAGTGAAAATCCTGGAGAGTCCGGGACCGGACGTAGGTCAAGGATTTAGACCGAACCAGGATAAATCCATTGTGTTCAATCTCACTTATCCCTACTCTGTTTATCTCTATTTTATATTCGGTTAAACAGAGGATTCTTGTGAAAAAACTTATATCCCCAATTCACCCCCCCTCTTGGTGATATTCCTTCTTTCATATTGTGTCGATCGTTAGAGAGAAAATTTGAATAAATCTCATTTGAATATTCTTTATTCCCAATAAATTTCCAGCATCATTATTGAAAACAGTTTTGCTTTCCAAACTATATCAATGATTGGTTGAAAAACAATTTCATGCAAACTTTCAAAATCATTTTTCTTATCTACAGAGGAAAGGTTGAAGTTGTTTACCACATGTGCATTTTGAGCTCCAGATAATGATTTACCACATTTGTGTATGATGAGCTCTTCCTGGGAATCCTCATTCTCTTGTTCTTTCGTGTTGACTAGATCATGGAAGTGTTCTAAGATATATCCTTCTTCATCCTCAACTTCCAATTGTTCATCAATAGTGGATATACAGATGATAATTGAATATTTCATACACTTCTTTTTATCTCTTGATTAATAATATAAGACTCTTTAGTTAATAAATAATGGCTTTTATACTTATTTGGGCTTTGGGCCTTTATTATATTTTAGCCATTTTTAATAATAAAATTTCAGTTTTACATTGCTTCACTATTCCTACCATAACTCTTGAACCAGACATCGGATTTGCCTAATTTTTGTTTCATATTTCATGAAGACATGAAGGGCAAATTCGGACAAGAGCGATCGATTTTGGAGCCGAAGTCGGATTTTTATTTGGGCTCGAATTTGTAATTAAAGCCCATTTTTTATTATTTTCTGTTTTGGGCCTGAATTGTGGATTGGAGCCCCATTTTCATTTTTCCATTTTAGGTTAAGTGGGCAGCAGCCACAAACATATTCTCATTCACATTTTTAGATTGTGGTGGATCAAAATAGGAGTTTTTAAATTCTCTCAAATGTTCTTCATGTTCTTCGCGTTCTTCATCTTTTCTTCTGTGTTTTGCTTAGCCATGCTTGGCTAAGTTTCTGTGGTTAACCCATGGATTGAGGGTTCCACGAATCCGAGGACATGCGCTTGATCGGTAACGTAATTCGTTTGTTCATTTTAATCGGATCCGATTATAATTACGGATTAGGTATTAGATTTAATACCTAGATTGATATCCCAAGGACATAGGTCGGACCGGGTTTTGAGAGAGCGTTATGCGATCGCACAACGAGCTCGCCACGTGTTCGATTAAATGCTAGACGATCGTCTAGTCGAGGGAATATCTGGACGAACGCAGAGATCTCGGTTCGTCTAGAATCAATCACGAGTTTGGTTATTATCTTTTTGTCCGATGAAGGTTATGGAATCCCAATTCTGGGTTAATCGTTTTTAATCTGATTAATTGTTGTTAATATGTTTCTGCATATTTCATTATGTTCCTGCATATTTTGGTTTTTAATCTCTTTTGAATCAAAAACCCCCAATTTGTTACTGTTCTGTTTCGCTGTTGCTGATTTAAACCCACTGCAAATTCCTTGAGAGAAATGACCCAGGTTACATTATACTGCAAATCCTTTTTTAATCTGGTTATTTTGGGAGATCATGGCAAATCTCTGTCAAAATATGGCGCCGCTGCTGGGGAATTTGCATTGGTTTCGTTAGTAACAGTAGTTTTCGGTGGTTCGGGTGGCTGGACAGAAAATTTTTCTGACCCAGATCACTCAAACCAGGTCTTATTCGCAAGGAATTGGGCATTCTAAACAAGAGTCACTCTCCTTGGCAGTGAGGTTTGCCCTATTTTCCCCAAATTCCAACGTTTAGACCACTTTTTCGCTGTTTTAAGTTTCTATTTTGTGATTTCTACTAGGTCAATTTTTTTGGAGTATCTCCGAATGGTCTGAAATTTTGCCAGGCGATAGAAAATGGCCTATCTCACTGGGCACATCAAAAATCTTTGATTTTCCATGTAGTATCCTTAGTTTTGCCAAATTCCATCGTTTAGACCACTTTTTCAATTTTGAAGTTTTTTTATTCCATTTTTGGGTTCCCCAATGGTCTAGGAGTTGCCCTGTCCAAGTCCCATAAATTTTAAAAATCATTTGATACCGTTTTGGACTTGTTTTGGTCAAATTCCAACATAGGTTTTAGCTTTTTGTGTTTTTGTTTGTGTGTCATCTTAGTGTTTCCTACTTTTTACCACTCTTAGTGGCATTTTCATAATTCTGATTTTCTGGTGGCATTTTCGAAATTCTTATTTTCTGCAAATTCTGCCTTGTCTTTATGCTGCATGAGTACTAGGAGTACTATTAATCTAGAAGACTTGTTGCCACTTGATCCTGAAATAGAAAGAACAATTCTTACTGCTAGAAGAATTGTTAGGCTAAGTCGTGGGATTGATACTGAATTTGACATTGAACTTGAGTCTGATTGTGTCCATTCTGTTGATCTTGATTCTGATAGTACTTCTGATAGTCTTGTTGTTTTAACTGATTCTAGTAGCAATTTTGCTAACTCAGAAATTATGACAGAAGAGCAAGCAGCTCGTCCCACCTTGAAAGAATTAGCCACCCCTGATGTGGGCAATCAAAATTTGTTATTCGATATCCTGAACTTGCTGCTAACTTTGAATTAAAATCTGGTCTTATCCATTTGTTGCCCAAGTTTCATGGTCTTGCAGGTGAATGTCCTCACAGGCATCTAAAGGAGTTCCATGTGGTATGCAACACAATGAAACCTCAAGCAATTGATGAGGACCACATTAAGCTGAGAGCTTTCCCATTTTCCCTAGATGGCGTGGCTAAGGATTGGCTATACAATTTGCAACCAACATCTGTTGGAAGTTGGGATGACATGTAGAAGTTATTCCTAGTGAGGTTCTTTCCTTCCTCAAAAGCCATTGCTATTCAGAAGGAGATCACTTGTGTTAAACAAATCAATGGAGAGACCATGTATGAGTATTGTGAGAGGTTCAAACGATTGTGTGCAAGCTGTCTACACCACCAGATTTCAGACCAACTCCTAATTATATATTTCTATTCTGGTTTGTTACCGATGGATAAAAGTTTTGTGGATGCATCCAGTGGTGGGGCCTTAGATGGCAAGACACCTGAAGTGGCCCGAGAGTTGATATCTACTATGGTTGCTAATTCTCAGCAATTTGGCACCAGGGCCAATGGTACTCCTATTTACCGATTCAAACACCTCCGGTCCAAAGACGATTCTCGAGAGATTGGAGAATAGACTTGATGATCTGACTTCCCTTGTGAGGCAGTTGGCAGTGACACAGACAGTATAGTCTTCTCCTCCTCAGATTGGGTACTCATGTGGGTTTTGTTCTGACCCTTGTCATTCCACTGATTCTTGCCCTACTTTGCATGATCCTGCCTATCAAGACCAGTCGGTAGCTTCAGTGGATGTTTTTCCAGGAAAGCCACAATACCAGTAGAATAATGCCTTCTCCAATACCTACAATCCTGGTTGGAGAAATCACCCCAATTTCTGTTGGAACCAGAATCAAAACCAGAGTAACCAATATCAGCAAAATTGGAATTACCAACGAGACAAGACGGACCACGAATTTCCAACATCGACCGCACCTCCTTTGCCAAAGCACCACCTCCTCGACCACCATATGTGCACTCCACAAAGCGGCACAACAATTGCAGCTAGTACCAATAGTAGTGGTGGTTCCTTACTTGAAGATATGATGAAGCAATTTGCCACAAACTCTATACGGTTCCAACAAAGAACCGAAACTTCCATTCGAGTTTGCAAACACAGATTGGCCAATTGGCAACATAAGCTGAATCGAGCTTCAACCCCGGGATCCAACACTCTCCCTTCACAAACAATTCCTAATCCTAAAGGGAATGTGAGTGCTATCTCCTTCGATCCGGCAAGCAATTGGAGGAACCTAAACCAGCTGTAGATATGACTTCCACATCAGAAAGAGAGTCAGAAAATGTGAAGATTGACTCTAAAAACAAAAAGGCAATGCAGCAAGGTGAAGAGGAAGACATTCTCATTTCACTTCCTTTCCCTCAGAGAGCCCCTCGATCCAAGAAGTTGGCAGAAAAAGCACAAGAGAAGGATATACTTGAGACATTCATAAGAGTAGAGATCAACATTTCTCTCTTAGATGCGAGTCAAACAAATTCCTAAATATGCCAAGTTCCCGAAGGAGTTATGCACCAACAAGAGGCGGCAAGGGGAATGAACGAGTGAGTTTGAACCGTAATGTATCACCCTCATCCAAATCCTACCATGCCTCGCAAGTGCAAGGATCCGGGACGTTTTCTATCCCTTGCCTTATTGGTAATTACAAATTTGATGATTGCATGCTAGATTTAGGTGCTTCTATAAATGTCATGCCTGCATCTATCTATAGATCTCTTGGTCTTGGTCCCTTGCGTCTAACTAGTGTTATTGTTCAATTAGCTAATAGGAGCAATGCCCATCCTTCTGGTTTAGTTGAAGATGTATTAGTCAAAGTTAATGAATTGATATTCCCCGCTGATTTTTACATATTAGATATGGAGGATGAGTCTTCTATCGCAGATCACCAATCATTCTAGGGAGGCCTTTCATGAAAACAACTAGGACTAAGATAGATGTGTATTCTGGTACTCTTTCCATGGAGTTTGGTGATATTTATGTGAATTTTAATATCTTTGATGCCATGAAACATCCTAGGGAAGAGCATTCTGTTTTCTTTATTGATGTGATTGATGATGCTGTGGATGATGTTCTTGCTGATTGGTGTGCTGATTATCCTGATTTTTCATCTAAGAGTGATTCTGCCATTTGTGCATGTGCTGATAATGAATGGTGCTCTGTTTGCACTCATTTTGTTAATGCTGCATTATTTGGTGATTCTGACTTGTTAGGTAATTCTGCATTACTTGTGGATTCTGATATTGATTCTGAGTTTGAGCTTCATCCTGATCCTGATGTGCATCCTGATTCTGATTTTGATGAGCTAAATTTTGATGTTAACATTGAGCTGTATAGACACAATTCTTCTGCTTCTTTGAATGTGGTTTCAGGCATTTCCAGTGTAATGACATCAGAGTTGTTGCAACAACCACCCAAGCTTCTTCCTTCCACTGAGCAACCACCCAAACTTGAGTTAAAATCCTTTCCAGATCACCTGAAATATGCATTTCTGGAGGTGGATGAACAGTTGCTAGTCATTGTGGCAAATAATCTTCTTCCTGACCAAGAAGAGAAGCTGCTAAGCTTATTGAGGGTGAACAAGAAAGCCATTGGGTGGACATTAGCTGATATTGTTGGCATTAGCCCTTCCATGTACATGCATCGAATTCTGTTGGAAGAGGACTCTAAGCCAGTGAGGCAACCTTAGAGACGCCTTAATCCCCTTATCCTTGATGTGGTAAAGAAGGAGGTCACTAAGCTTCTACAAGCCGGTATCATCTATCCCATTTCGATAGCCAAAGGGTTAGCCCGGTCCAGTGGTTCCTAAGAAATCCGAGTCACCGTGGTAGCCAATCGGAAGAATGAGCTCATTCCTACTCGAGTTCAGAATAGTTGGAGAGTTTGCATTGACTATAAGAGACTCAACCAAGCCACTCGCAAGGATCATTACCCTTTACCTTTCATTGATCAGATGTTAGAGCGATTAGCTGGTAAGTCTCATTATTGCTTCCTGGATGGCTACTCCGGATACTTCCAAATCCATATTGCTCTTGAGGATCAGGAGAAAACGATCTTCAGATGCCCCTTTGGAACATATGCCTACCGAAGGATACCTTTTGGCCTCTGCAACGCACCTAGCACCTTTCAGCGTTGTATGGTAAGCATTTTCTCTGATTTTCTAGAGGACTGCATGGAGGTCTTTATGGATGATTTCACTGTATATGGGTCTGATTTTGATGCATGCTTAGCTAATTTGTCTAGATTTTTGTATAGGTGCATTGAGTCTAATCTTATGCTTTGAATTATGAGAAGTGTCACTTTATGGCCGAGTCGGTATAGTCTTGGGACACATAGTGTCTAGGAAAGGGATTGAGGTAGACCCCCGCTAAGATAGATGTGATTACTGCTTTGCCTTACCCCGTATCTGTGCGGGTAGTTCGCTCTTTTCTTGGTCATGAGGTTTCTATCAGCGTTTCATTAGGGATTTCAATAAGACTGCCCGACCCTTGTCCAACCTTCTGCATAAGGACACTGACTTTGTATTTGACGATGCTTGCAAGGCGGCCTTCGATCATTTGAAGCGTTGCCTGACTACAACCCCAGTGATCTAGCCCCCCTGATTGGTGCATCCCCTTTGAGTTGATGTGTGATGCTTCCAACTATGCGGTTGGTGTTATCTTGGCACAGCGGGTCGATAGAGCATCTCATGTGATTGCATATGCCTCCAAGACTTTGGATCCTACCCAGTCTAATTACACCACTACCGAAAAAGAGTTGTTGGCTATTGTATTTGCTTTTGATAAGTTTAGGTCATATTTGCTAGCTAGTAGAGTAATTGTTTTCTCTGACCACGCTTTAAAGTTTCTTTTGAAAAAGGTAGATGCTAAGCCACGACTCATCCGGTGGATGTTATTGCTCCAATAGTTTGATGTTGAGATTCGAGACAGAAGTGGAGCACAAAACTGGGTAGCTGACCACTTGAGTCGCATCGCCCATTCTCCCTCTCACCCCTCTTATATTCGGGATGATTTTCCTGATGAACAGCTTCTACAGATGCAAGGTAAGCTTCCATGTTATGCTGATCTGGTTAACTACTTGATAGCTGGTGTTTTGCCTGTAGATTCCACTAGGGCCCAAACCTTTAAATTGAAAAGTGAGTCTAAATATTATGTTTGGGATGACCCTTATCTCGTGGAAATTTTGTAGTGACCAAGTAGTTAGGAGATGTGTGCTCGATCATGAGTTTCACTCTATATTTCATTTTGCTCATGCTTCGGCCTGTGGTGGTCACTTTGGACCCCAAAGAACTGCTAGGAAAGTGTTAGATAGTGGATTGTTTTGGCCTTCCTTGTTTTATGATTCCCATCTATTTTGTAAGTCATGTGATAACCGCTCGTCGAGAGCGAGTATTTCCCGTAGGCATGAGATGCCCCAGAACCCTATATTGTTTTGTGAGATCTTTGATGTTTGGGGTATTGATTTTATGGATCCATTTCCTGCTTCATATGGTTATACTTACATACTTCTCGAAATAGGTTGAGGCGAAAGCCACTCGGATTAATGATTCTTCTGTGGTGGTGGATTTTGTTAGGTCTAACATTTTTTGCAGGTTTGGCATTCCAAGAGCTATTATCAGTGACCAGGGCTCCCATTTTTGCAACCGAAGCATGGGTGCCTTGTTACGCAAGTATGGAGTGCTTCACAAGGTCTCCACAAAGATACCATCCTCGGACCAACGGTCAAGTCAAGTCTCAATTAGAGAGATTAAGCAAATCCTTCATAAGACTGTTAACTCTACCCGGAAAGATTGGAGTAAGCGATTAGAGGATGCTTTGTGGGCATATCGCACCGCCTACAAGACTCCGATTGGGATGTCTCCTTATTGGCTTGTCTTTGGTAAGGCATATAATCTTCCGGTTGAGTTAGAACATCAAGCCTATTGGGCCATTAAGCAGTGTAACATGAATTTGGCTAAGTCTGGGATTGAACGGAAGCTGCAGTTGCAAGAGTTGGATGAGCTTAGATTGGATGCCTATGAGAGTTCGCGGTTGTACAAGGAAAAGACTAAGGCATTCCATGATAAGCATATTTTGAGGAAAGAATTTTCTGTGGGCCAGAAAGTTCTTCTGTTTAACTCTCGTCGAAGTTTTTGCACAGGTAAGCTTCGATCTAAATGGGATGGCCCTTTTGAGATCACTAACATTTTTCCATTTGGTGCTTTGTTGAGCTATGTGATCTATGATAATTGAATATTATTTCACTTATTTGTATCTCTTGGTTAATAATTTAGGAATGTTTAATTGATAAATAATGGGTTTTATTACTTAATTGGGCTTTAAGCTTTTAATTAGATTAAATTCGTTTTTGGTAATAAAATTCCAGATTTACAATGCTTTACTATTTTCGCCATAACTTTTGATCTAGATATGGGATTAGCCTCATTCTTCTTTCATTTTTTAGATGATTCAGAGAGATACAATTGTTATGAAGACTTGGAAGGCTGATTCAGACAAGAATATGGAAGAAATTGGAGCTAAAGACAGACGCATTTTTCTGGATTTTTATTTTGCTCGACTTTTGTAATAAAAGACCAATTATTAGAGGTTTCCTATTTTAAGAGGTTTCCTATTTTAAGAGGTTTCCTATTCTTAGAGGTTTCCAATTATTAGAGGTTTCCTATTTATTAGAGGTTTCCTATTCTTAGAGGTTTCCTATTTTTAAAAGGTTTCCTATTTTTGGGCCAATCTTGTAGCCATAGTGCTTCCTATTTATAGGTAAAACTAGATGGCTGAAAAACATATTCTCAATTACGCTTTATGAGATTTTTGGGATTAAATTATAAGCTTATTATTTTCTCTGAATCATTCATCATGTTTATGTTCTTCTTCATCTTTTCTTCTGAGTTTTGCCCAGCCATGCTTGGCTAAGCTTCTGTGGTTGACCCATGGATTGAGGATTCCGTGAATCCAGAGGACCCACGCTTCAATCGGTAATGTAATTCGTTTCTGTTTATTTTAATCGGATCTGATTATAATTGCGGATTAGGTATTAGATTTAATACCTAGATTGATATCCCAAGGACATAGGTCGGACCGGGTTCCGAGATAGCGTTGTGCGATCGCACAACGAGCTCGCCACGTGTTCGATCAAATGCTAGGCGATCGTCTAGTCGAGGGAATATCTAAACAAATGCAGAGATTTCGGTTTGTCCAGAATCAATCACGAGTTTGGTTATTATCTTTTTGTCCGATGAAGGTTATGGAATCCCAATTCTAGGTTAATCGTTTTTAATCTGATTAATCTTGTTTTCTTGCTTTCTGTTTTAGTCTTTGGTTTGTTTTAATTACATTGAAAAACTCCCCCATTATGGTTATTGTGTTACTTGTTTACTGTTGATTTTAGACCCACTGCGAATTCCTTGAGAGAAACGATCCAGGTTCTCTATACTGTAATCTTTATTGAACTTGGTTATTTTGTGAGGGCTCGGCAACTCTCATCAAAATTTGGCGCCGTTGCCGGGGAATTTGCATCGGTTTAATCATTAACAGTATGGATGCCAATGTTGTTGATGATGTTCTTGCTAAATGGTATGTTGATTATCCTGATTTTGCATGTACGAGTAATTCTGCCATTTGTGCATGTGCTGATAATGAATGGTGCTCTGTTTGTACTGATTTTGTTAATGCTGCATTATTTGGTGATTCTGACTTGCTTGGTGATTCTGCATTAGATGTGGATTCTGATATTGATTCTGAATTTGAGCTACATTCTAATCCTAATGTGCATCCCGAATACATACTTTCTTCTAATTTAGCTAATCATTGTGAGACCATTTTGAGTGATCATTTGAATTATTCTTTAGGGAGTTTCACTCTTACTGAGGAGAGTCAAATTGATTTTGTGGGTTGCTCAAAATATCTGGAAGTTCCAACATTTTCTTTTGATTAATTTCTTTTTGGATCTTCCTTGCTTCTTGATAAATTGAGTTTCATTGATTCTATTTCGTGGACGAGATATTGTCTTTGGGTCTTTGTGATTTTATGCGAGCACATGGATTGGTTACTCCTATTCGAACACCTTTTGTACTTGAGCTGAAACATTACTTGGACTGGAAAAAGAAGATGTTTGCTGAATATAAAGATAAAGAGAAAACATCACCGGTTCTTTCATGTGATTTACAACCTAGGACAAGGGAAAGAAGCCAATTCCACTACTTCATTTTAGTCCGGTCATACTCCTTCCTTACTCTTTTACTTGCGCTACCTACTATTCTTGGTTATATCTATCTTTTGCACTAAGGCCAATGCATGATTTAAGTGTGGGGGAGGGATTTTGTTCTTACTTTTGGTTTTTGTTCTTTGTTTTCAAAATGAGAAAAAGAAATTTTTTTTTTGTTTTTTCTTTGGATTTTATTCCTTGTGTTCAAGAAAAGGAAGAAAAGTTTTCTTTTGTGAATAATTTCCCTTTTCAAAATAAATTTTTTTTTTTATGAATAATACACTCTCTTTCTATGACTGCTATACATCTTGTGAACTTGGACATTTTGGTTTTGATGGATCATTCTGTTTAGGGCTGAATTTCTGGACTCTTGGATTATATTTCTTGATAGTTAATTTTGGGATGCTGGTTGCATGATTCGGTATTGACCTTTGTGAGATTTTGAGCCTGCATGAATGGACTTCATCATTTACCATTCTTTCTTTCCCCGTGTGCACCTACTCATGATTTTTGTTCTCTAGAACTTGCTCCCTTTTCTTTTTGAAGCTAAATTTTTCACTTACGTGCATAAGTATGATGGAAGCTTGTTTTCTTTCTTTCATTTTCCCACTTTGGCCAAATAGCCTTTCCCTTACATTATATTTCCTTTGTTAGCCCCTTTGTGCCTTCTTGACTCATTCTTTTCTAAGCCACATTACAAGCCTAAGCGTAAAACCATTTTATTCCGCACCTTGAAAATTTATTGAGCATTGGTTTCACCTTGATTTTGTGTTTAAGTGTGGGGGTTGCCCAGGTGTGCAACATTTTAAGTGTGGGGGAGTATTTGATTTTAATTTTATGTCATTCATCATTTGGCATTGATGTTAGTCATTGTGATTCTAAAAAAAAAAGTACAAAAAAAAGAAAAAGAAAAAGAAAGAGTACCAAAAAAAATGAAAAAAAAAGTACAAAGAAAGAAAGAGAAAGAAAAGAAAGAAAGAAAGAAAGGGAGGGGAAGCAATGTAAAGAAGAAGAAATAAAAAGAAAATGATATTGAGGTGGTTTGTTATTATTAATTGATGTTCTTTGAATTTCTTGGGTGCTTAGCCTATCATATCCATACTTATCTACACCTTTACCCTAGCCCCATTACAACCTTCAATAACAAGCTCTCTTGATTTTAGCATGCATGTGTTATAAGTAGTGGAGAAGTAGAAATTGAAAGACCTGGCTATCACCCAAGAGGGGGGGTGAATTGGGTGTTTGATTAAATTTTGGTTACTTTGAAATTCTTTTCGCAACTTACTGAAAGTTGTTTGAGTGATGAAATAATTTATAAAGTGATAATCAGTCATTCAAATATATATCTTTGAAACATAAGAGATAAGGGAAGAGAATATGCAAACTGAGATTTATCCTGGTTCGGTCCAATCCTTGACCTACGTCCAGTCCTCAAGCTCCACTTGAGATTTTTCAATCCACTATCTTCTTTCAACTTGATTACACGTTCTGTACTTGGAGTAATCCTCTCACTAGGATTCACTCCCCTTACAACCGTAATCAATGCACCCACTTGATTACACACTCGTACTCAAGTAATTCTCTCACTAGAACTTACTCCCTTTACAAGCTGTAATTAATACAATGGGTTTCCCACTCAAGATCACCCAATCTTGAGTAACTCTCAGATAGTATGGAAATGAATGATTACAATAAATCTTCTCTCTTAGAAGTGAATGAATAAACACTGAAGAACAATACAAATCACTTCACTCTCTATGATAAGCTTATCTAAACATGAAAAACAAGAGTAAATGATGTGAAGGTCAGAGTATTAGCATGTTGAAGTTGTAGGCTGTTGTCTCTCGTTTCTGTCTTGAATCTGTCTTCTTTTATAGGTAGAGATCAATATATGACCGTTGGAATCTTGATTATAACCGTTGCCTTCATTAGACAAGGTTACGGTTTTGTGTTGGTCTTCTTCTCTCTAATCTTCACTTAATCCAAATGTGTAGAAGTTCGAGTTGACTCTCTCGCAAATTTATCCGTTGGAGTAGCAGGTGCTTTGGATGTGGAAATCATTCTTTAATTCTTTGTAGGCGTGTGCAGACGGATTACCAAAAAGTATGCAACTTTCTGGGTTTTGTATTTAATGTTCTGACATGCTTTTTGCTTTTGCTTTAAACCTTCAATAAACACTCTCTAATTCATCTGAAACTCACTAAAAAAGTGGTTAAACATATCTAGGAACATTAGAGAATAATGATAGGAAGTATTAAGATCAAACAAGAAGGTTTTACAAAATCGTCAGATTTGAATTTCAAACTCTGCGATGAAAACTTGAGTTTTGATATCAAAACTCGAGTTTTGAACTTTGGTGAGTAAAATCGATTTAAGTCCAAAACATCAAAACTGGAGGTTTTCTTTCAAAAACTAGCAGTTTTCAAATCATTGAAAAACATCAAACTTTCGCTTGGCCAAAACTCGAGTTTTCATATCAAAACTCGAGTTTTCATTTAAATATGAAAACTTGAAGAAATCGCGCCAAGTCAAAAACTGGAGGTTTTGGAGAAAACTGGAGGTTTTGAAAACCGAGAAAACATGAAAAATTTCGCACGAGCAAAACTCGAGTTTTGAAATCAAAACTCGAGTTTTCACTTTACCGTGAAAACTTTGAGAAAACTTTGTCAAACTCAAAACTCGGAGGTTTTCACAAAAACGGAGGTTTTGAAAACGGCTAGAAACTCAATCCTCTCGCCAACTCAAAACTCGAGTTTTGATTCAAAACTCGAGTTTTCACAAATTTAGTGAAAACTTGGAAAATTTCAAGTTATGTTGAAAATTGGAGGTTTTAGCCAAAACTGGAGGTTTTTAAAGTTCAAAAACTTAGGAGACTCTCTGTAAGTCCAAAACTCGAGTTTTCAATGAAAACTGGAGTTTTGTCTTTTCCAAAAATATTGAGAAGTCTCTGTATTGTGAAAACTTGAGTTTTCTCTGAAAACTGGCGGTTTTGCTTTGTTCAGGATATATCTCATTAAGATCAAAACTCTTGGCTAATCTCAAACTCAAATTTATGTGTCCAAGCTTGAGGTAAGAATCCAATGTAAGAAGAATCAACTCCAAACTCATTGTATTATGTCCGTTATGATCCGATGAATGAAGGCTGTTCTTGATCAGCGTTTTTCCAACGTCTTAAACTCACTGTCAACTTTTGAAGACCATATTTCTCTGGTCTGAACTCCGTTTTGGTTGTTTCAAGTCTTTATGGAAAGCCCTTTGAGTCTTCTTTCATATGCCACCAATTTCAGCTCAATCGGATTTGTAGTTTGTGAGATACACTCAAAACATTGAGGCTTGGTTTGCTGTGTGGCGTGAATCTCAGTGTCAACTTCCACAATTCATAGCTCCTTGATATGAACTCCTTTGGGCTTGGAGTTTATATGAAAATGACGCATTGGAAGTATGTTTTCATATGCCACTAGTTTTACCTCAATCGGATTCTTGGTTTAGGAGATATCATCGAATTACCGAGACCTCGCCAAAAACGTGAAACGAGTAGAGCGAGTTGCTGAATAGTGCTTTGAAACTCGAGTTTTGACTTGGAAACTCGAGTTTTCCTAGTCCAGAGATGCTTTGAAGACACTTCAAAACTCGAGTTTTGAGTCCTAAACTCGAGTTTTGAGTTCTTAACTCGAGTTTTCTCATACCGAGAGGAGCAAATCATTGTAGAGAAGTAGGAAACTCGAGTTTTGGGTTAGGAACTCGAGTTTTCTCATCCTGGAGCTGATTTTTGCTGACTTTAATTCCTAATCGAGCCATTCCAACTTCCATATGATCTTAGAGGCTTCTAGCATCAATATAAGAACTTGAATAATGATACCTTCATTCCATTCAACAAGTTCTTCCTTTTTCCATCTCCCAACTTGATCATTCTTCATCATTCAACTCTTTCTTTCTTCTCTTGATCATTTTCCATAATTCGATTCTTTCTTTCTTCTCTTCTCTTGATCATTCTCTGTCATTCAACTTGTACTCATCATTCTTTGCAAGTTCTACCTTCTTCAACATTTTCTCTTCTTCTGATTATTCCCAAAATCCTTTGATAGCTTCTTGCTTCCTTGACATTCTGATATTCCCATTATATTGTGTGCGAGAACTTCTTTCTTCTATCTACTTTCTTGATCAATCTCCATTATTAAACTTTGCATCTACATTCAATATAAGAATTAGTCAAAGCATAATGTAAATGTAGTATGCAACCTTTTTGCTCTTAAGAATGGCATCTATATAAGACATCATCAAAACTAATCATAACCAACAGAAATTGAACAAGCCTATGGTAGGACTATTTTCATGAGTAGAATTTGAGTGATACACTTATTTACCCTATACACTTGAGAGATTGATTGAGGGCATCTTGAGAGACCATCTTGTGTGGTTAGCATCATTAATTGAGATTGCCATGCTTTATAATTTAAGATGAAAGAAATTCAATCTTGATTGGTTGATCTTGAGAACCTTTGTGATCTTTGTTCAATTTTTGAAGTTTGGCAATTGTTGGAAAGAAGAAGTTTTCTTGTACTTGTTTTTTCTTTTAATTTTGCCCATGAATGCAAAAGGATAAGTGTGGGGGAATTTGATAATTGAATATTATTTCACTTATTTGTATCTCTTGGTTAATAATTTAGGAATGTTTAATTGATAAATAATGAGTTTTATTACTTAATTGGGCTTTAAGCTTTTAATTAGATTAAATTCGTTTTTTGTAATAAAATTCCAGATTTACAATGCTTTACTATTTTCGCCATAACTTTTGATCTAGATATGGGATTAGCCTCATTCTTCTTTCATTTTTTAGATGATTTTGAGAGATACAATTGTTATGAAGACTTGAAAGGCTGATTCAGACAAGAATATGGAAGAAATTGGAGCTAAAGACAGACGCATTTTTCTGGATTTTTATTTTGCTCGACTTTTGTAATAAAAGACCAATTATTAGAGGTTTCCTATTTTAAGAGGTTTCCTATTCTTAGAGGTTTCCAATTATTAGAGGTTTCCTATTTATTAGAGGTTTCCTATTCTTAGAGGTTTCCTATTTTTAAAAGGTTTCCTATTTTTGGGCCAATCTTGTAGCCATAGTGCTTCCTATTTATAGGTAAAACTAGATGGCTGAAAAACATATTCTCAATTACGCTTTATGAGATTTTTGGGATTAAATTATAAGCTTATTATTTTCTCGAATCATTCATCATGTTTATGTTCTTCTTCATCTTTTCTTCGAGTTTTGCCCACCATGCTTGGCTAAGCTTCTGTGGTTGACCCATGGATTGAGGATTCCGTGAATCCAGAGGACCCACGCTTCAATCGGTAATGTAATTCGTTTCTGTTTATTTTAATCGGATCCGATTATAATTGCGGATTAGGTATTAGATTTAATACCTAGATTGATATCCCAAGGACATAGGTCGGACCGGGTTCCGAGAGAGCGTTGTGCGATCGCACAACGAGCTCGCCACGTGTTCGATCAAATGCTAGGCGATCGTCTAGTCGAGGGAATATCTGAATAAATGCAGAGATTTCGGTTTGTCCAGAATCAATCATGAGTTTGGTTATTATCTTTTTGTCCGATGAAGGTTATGGAATCCCAATTCTAGGTTAATCGTTTTTAATCCGATTAATCTTGCTTTCTTGCTTTCTGTTTTAGTCTTTGGTTTGTTTTAATTACATTGAAAAACTCCCCCATTATGGTTATTGTGTTACTTGTTTACTGTTGATTTTAGATCCACTGCGAATTCCTTGAGAGAAACGATCCAGGTTCTCTATACTGCAATCTTTATTGAACTTGGTTATTTTGTGAGGGCTCGGCAACTCTCATCAATCTACCCACAGGGAGAACCTTTAAGGTAAATGGGCATCGCCTCAAGCAATTTCATGAGGGATCCCAGCAACAGCCTGAGGAAGCAGAGATTCTCCTCATTGATGTCACTTATCCTCCTTAAACCCTTGGGGAGTATTCTTCTTTCTTCTCCCTCTATCTCTTTTATTTGTTTTCCTTTTTCTACTTTGTTTTTTTAAAATAAATACAATCTCTCTTTCTATGATTGCTACATATTATGAACTTGGACATTTTGGTTTTATTGGATCATTTTGTTTGGTCTGCAATTCCTGACTCTTTGATTGCATGTCTTAGTAGTTGATTTGATGTTGTTGATTGCCTAAGTTGGTATTGACCTTGTGAGGTTTTGGGCTGCATGAATGGAATTCATCTTTTGCCATTCTTTCTTTCATGTGTGCATCTGCTCTTGATTTGTGTTCTCTAGAACTTGCTCCTTTTCTTTTGAAACTACATTTTTCACTTACATGCATAAATATGATAGAAGCTTGTTTTCTTTCTTTTATTTTCCCCACTTTGGCCAAATAGCTTTCTCTTGCATTATGTTCCCTTTGCTGGCCCATTTGTGCCTTTTCGACTCATTCTTTTCTAAGCCACATTACAAGCCTAAGCGTAAAACCATTTTATTCCGTACCTTGGAAATTTATTGAGCATTGGTTTCACCTTGGTTTTGTGTTTAAGTGTGGGGGTTGCTCAGGAGTGCAACAGTTTAAGTGTGGGGGGGGAGATATTTGATTTTTTTCATTGTGATTATGTATATAGTTCTCAAAAAAAAAACAAAAAAAGAAAAGAAAAGAAAGAAAAGCAGAAAAAGAAAAGAAAAGAAAGAAAGAAAGACAAAGGAAAGAAAGAAGGAAAGAAAAAAAAGAGAGAAAAGAAAATGCATAGAAAGAAAGGAAATTTATGAGTAAAATAAAAGTTTTCATAGAGAATGATTGTGTTAATCAATGCTCTTTTTAATTTCTTGGGTGCTTAGCCTCTCATTCCATACTATTACCTACCTTCACCCTAACCCCATTACAACCTTTAATAATAAGCTCTCTTGATTTGTGCTTGCATGTGTTATGAGTAGTGGAGACGTAGAAATTGAGCATGCTTATGGTAGAACAATTTTCTTGTGTAGAATTTGAGCGATACACTTATTTACCTTAAACACTTGAGAGATTGATTGATTGAGCGCATCATTTGTGATTAGCATCATTGATTGAGATTACCAGGAATTGTAATTTGAGATGAAGAGATTTTGGGTCTTGATTGATTGGTTCTAATGAAGCTTTGTGTCCCTTGTTCAATTTTTGCCTTGTTAGCAATTGTTAGAAAAGAAGAGTTCCTCCTTTAGTTCTTTTTCTTTGAATTTTGCTCAGGAGTGCAAAAAGATAAGTGTGGGGGAATTTGATAATTAAATATTTCATACACTTCTTTTTATCTCTTGATTAATAATATAGGACTCTTTAGTTAATAAATAATGGCTTTTATACTTATTTGGGCTTTGGGCATTTGATTATATTATAGCCATTTTTAATAATAAAATTCCAGTTTTACATTGCTTCACTATTCCTACCATAACTCTTGAACCAGACATCGGATTTGCCTAATTTTTGTTTCATATTTCAGATGATTCAGAGAGCTACAATTCTTATGAAGACATGAAGGGCAAATTCGGACAAGAGGGCGGTCGATTTTGGAGCCGAAGTCAGATTTTTATTTGGGCTCGAATTTGTAATTAAAGCCCGTTTTTTATTATTTTCTGTTTTGGGCCTGAATTGTGGATTGGAGCCCCATTTTCATTTTTCCATTTTAGGTTAAGTGGGCAGCAGCCACAAACATATTCTCATTCATGAAAGACCGACTATCACCCAAGAGGGGGGTGAATTGGGTGTATGATAAAACTTTTGCAAGTTTGAAAACACTATGAACTTCAACATATCGGTTAGAAGCATATATAGAATCTAGAGTATCCCAGATATCTTTAGCACTAGAGCAACATTTGATTTTTACAAAATAATTTTCGGTTAAAGCACTATACAAAATTTTCATTACTCTAATGTTCAAAGAAAACATTTTCTTTTCTTTTTCTCTCCAATCCTTTCTCGGTTTGAAATCAAAGACATTTATAAAAACTTTCCACATATCAAAATCCGTTGCTTTGATAAAACTAGTCATTCTAGCTTTCCAAAACAAAAAATCAATATCTTTGAAAAACGGTGGAACAGTATAATCAAAACCTTCCGAAAACAAGCAACACCCAAAATCAGCCATTTATAACTCTTGAGACGGTTAAGTCCTTTAAACAAGAGACCCGCTCTGATACCAAATGTAGAACCGGCTGAACCCAAGAGGGGGGGTGAATTGGGTGAAGATTAAAAACTTGAAACTTTGAAAATCTTTTCGTGTCTTCTAAATCAACAGTTAGATATTCAAATAAGCATATACTGGAAATATAAGAGATAGGGGAAGAGAATATGCAAACTGTGATTTATACTAGTTCGGCCCAATCCTTGACCTACGTCCAGTCCTCAAGCTCCACTTGAGATTTTCAATCCACTATCCTCTTGTTTAACTGGGCACAAGAGAAGCCTATACAAACGTACAAGTTTACCCAGGCACTTGTGAAGCCGAATCTCTCACCGAGATACTCCTTTCAATCAGTTACACACTATGTACTCGAAGTTATCCTCTCTCTAGGATACACTCCCCCTTACAAGTTGTAAATTGATAGCCCAATCTCCAAGTCCCACGACTTGATATTTTTACAATGATTTAATAATCGAAATGTTCTCTTTAAAAGAGAAGATGAATAAACACTCGAAGTTCAAATCATTTCACTCTCTAGTGTAAACTATATAAACATTGAGAAACAGAGTGTATGAGTTATTGAACTATCGACAGTGAAGTAGTAAAATCATTTTGTTGGCTTCGTCGATTCATTCATCAATCGTCACTTCTTTTGGTTTGAAGACTTTGCTATTTATAGGTAATGAAGATCATTTAATTTTTGTGAGCATTCGTCTTCTGAGTAATTCTTCCCGTTGGAATATGACCCTTGTGACTTGTTCAAAGTTACCGCTGGAAGCTCTGACGTAATCATTCACCTTTTGATGATCTGATGTTAATCCATCATTTGATCATCTGAAACTTGCTAATCAAACATGATTAATAGCATTGAGAAGTATAGCAAGTAGAAATCAATTGATAAGAATCATTTCGGAATTCTCGGAGATGTTGCTGCTGCTGCTGCTGTGTGTTTCGTTGAAGAATGTTTACTCGGACAACTCGTATTCGCTAAAGATTCAACATTGACATTCCTTATTCAAATTGTCCGTTAAGACTTTGTGAGAATGTATCAAGGAAATAGCCGGAAAGCTTTATCGTTGCCCAAAAGGTCATCTTGCCGGAATGGTGTATATCTCTGCTTTACATTAAATGCTTCTGACACATTGTGCTTTATTGCAATTTAGCGTTAATCTACATATTACTCTTTTGAAACTCATTAACAAACTTGTTAAATGCAATTAGAAATAGTAATGAGAAAAGATACAAAGTATATAAACCATATCAAGTGATTTGACAGAGATTGGAACGATGGTTTTTCAAATTGATACATTTGGCTAGAGTCAAGATTAGTTGGCTAGAGTCAAGTTCTTCTATAATAACATGCTAGGCTAGAGTCACAAGATACTGGCTCAAGTTTAGGTCAATACTCAAGACATATTGTGAAGGCTAGAGTCAAACTGATCAGATGTAACGTGCTAGGCTTGAGTCAAAATATTCAGGCTAGAGTCTGGGTCAAAACTCAAGGTGCTTTGTGTAGGCTAGAGTCAAGTTTATTTTATGGAAGAACTCTAGGCTCGAGTCACACTTCTCTGGCTCCAGTTTGGGTCAAAACTACAGTTGCACAGAGTAGGCTAGAGTCAAAAGTTCATTTGAAAATAACGGTCAAAAACTTGGCTAGAGCCAATGCTCTTAGGTTGGAGTTTAAGGCTTGGCTCGAGCCAGTAGAAGTTGGTTAGAGCCAAAATTTGTATTCTGACAAATTTAGACAGGAGCTTGGCTCGAGTCTGATGAGTTAGGCTAGAGTGCAGGGCTTGGCTCGAGTCAGTACAAATTGGCTAGAGCTAATATGTGCATTTTGTCAAATGTAGATAGGATATTGGCTCGAGTCAGCAGAGATTGGCTAGAGCCAATCTAACAGATAAAATGCAGATGTGAATTTCGCAAAGTAAGACATTTTTTTTTCAATCATAAGTATTACAAGAGGCTAGTTATCATCAAAACAATTATTTGGAGCTAACATTACATGCATTAAAGGACACCTTACCCACACATGCAACCCGCCACCTCACCTCTTCCTCATTTATCCAACCAAATATTCGGTCAACGCCTTATTCCCCATTTGACCATTCATTTCTATCAGCACAGAAAAAGAAAAAGAAAATAGAGACTGAGAGAGCACGAGAGGATTGGAAGAGAGGAAGAAAAAGAGGAAGGAGGAGATAAATAAATCACATGCAACCTTAGATTTCAGCTAGAGTAAGACTCCTAATCCTTCTACTGTCATCTATTTGGTCATTTGAGTGGTGTTTTGAGAGTTTTGGGTTGATGAAATTCAAAGCTCAGTAAAGAGATACCACCAGAGGTTTAGAGGGCTAATGACCAAATTGCCTTTCAATTTCCACGTAATTACAAAAATGCCATTGTTAGCTTTTTAGTTGGAATCTAATTTTTCTTTTTGGAACAATCTAGGCCGAAATTTTTAGGCCTTATCTAGGATGATTGCATTCCATTTTGTTCTTATAACTCATGCTCATGTGGCCATAAATTATAAATAATTATGAAACTTATGGCACAATTTCGTAAAAGTTGCAATTTTAACATTTCTTCAATTTTCTCATAATTTTCAGTGGAACTCAAGCAAGTTCCTTTCATTCCTTTTTAGTCCAATTTAATTCTCCAAAATGGAACAAAGAAGTATTATTTCCATATGACCATTGGTGCCAACAATTGTCTCAAAAATTTTCCTTTTGTAAAAATTCACCATTTCTTTTCACCAATTACATGTACAGTATAGACGGAGTTTATCAAGGAAAATTTGGAATATTACAATAGAATATTATATTATAATTTTTTGAATTTTAAAAGGAAATTAATTAGTAAAAATTCCATAATATTCTCCAATGCTTTTGTTGTAAATTGTCCATAGATTACGTATCGACTCTAAAAGTTCCCGTCAAATGTCCTTTAACCGCAAAAAAAAAAAAATTATAGATATGAAAATAAGAATATATATAATATTTATATATATATATAGTAAAAATTAAAAAAATATAAAAACTAACAAATCTCGGAATATAACTATAAAAATAAGTATATAGAGAAAATTGGAAAATATATTGGGCTTCTTTGATTTTGTTTTAAGAAAAAAATTAAAAAAAAAAAAAAACTTGTTTGAAAAACTGTTTTCAATAAGTTTTTTTGGAAAAAAACTCTAAAAAATAAAAGCAGTTTTTAGTTATTTTCTCTTTTTCTTTTCTAGTTTTTATTTTAAGGTTGCCACATATTCACTATCAATACCACACTGCTGGCGACTGCAACCGCCATGTCAATATTGGTCACTTCAAAAACAATTTTTTTGAAACAACTTTCCAAATAGATTTTTTTTTTCGAACTTGCTTCCAAAAACAGTTTCATAAAAAAGTTTTGAGAACAAAAAATAGAGAATATAATCCAACAAGGCCATAAAATCTTAAGTAAATCTTGAAACCTAATTCAACAAACCGATCTTGTTTCTTTCATGCGATCTGGAGTTATTTTAAGAAAGTTTTATTCTGCAATTAAGTAGTCCAAACTACTTCGATGCTTGTGCGCTATAACTCTGATAAATAAAGGCGCATTTAGGACGGGTGTTATAGTGGTGTATATAAGTGTGTGTGTACATATATGCATGGGCAGACCCACGTAGACTTGCCCCCTCTTGAAAGTGGGATTTTTTTTTTTAAAAAAAAAAATCAAGTTAAAGAGTTTGGATTAATAACTTGAATATAATGTTTTAAGTTTCCATTAGCATTAGCATTATTTGTCTACTTTCATTGAATTAAGACATGTTTGAATGATTGCCCACCTTTAATACATCATGATTGCACTTCGTAATCGGATGGGGGATGAATGGTTGAATGATTGTTTAGTGCCTTATATTGAAAAAGATGTATTTGATAGCATTAATAATAAGGCACAACTATTATCATTGATAAAAAGGCAACTATGATGGAATTCCAAAAAATAAGGCACAGAAAGATGACATTGTAATTATTTTTATTATAATATACTTTTGTTATTAAAATATATGTACTTGAACTTATTGAGTGCCCACCCTTCATTGTAATTTATGTAATGCTTTTACGGACTTAGCCTTGGTTTTTTAAATTATAGGTTTGTAAAATAATTGTCTTTCTTATTACATCATCAGTATTCACTTGATTTCATGAATATTTTTTTGATATTCTTTTTTTTTCTTGTCTATATATATATATATATATGATTTTCATGCGGAAGTTTATATATGGTCTTCTGCATATGATTAATTGTTCCAGAATTATTAATCCCTTGAATTGAGACATTGGAAGGTTGGTTTTCCGTTGGTTGTGGTAGAAGAGCAGTAGATTGCGGTGGTGGAGGCAAATGAATAATCGAAGGAAGGGACTGTTGTGTGTGTGTGTGCGCGCGCGCGCAGTAGATTGCGGTGGTGGAAGCAAATGAATAACCGAAGGAAGGGACCGTTGTGTGTGTGTGTGTGTGTGTGTGGTTTAGGAAACAATAGGATATTTATACATATATCTATATACATATACATATAAAGAAAAGAAAACTTGCTGATATGTATGTGTGTGTGTACATATACATATACATATACATATACCAGCAAGTTTTCTTTTCTTTCCTAAAGGTTCATGGTACAAAGAGTTAGCAGTGATGCCCAAAGACTGGCCAAAGAGATTTTGTCATCAAGAGGATAGACTAAACAATCTGGCAAGCTAGGTGAAGGATTACAAGTAATCACATGACTATTTCTGGTAAGAAATTTGATTATTTAAACCTTGAAATAGGAAAATCCATAGCTAAAAGAAGTATTGATGAAAGGGATCTTAGATGTTTTGCTGAAGGAAATCACAAACATAGGTACCACTCGGATCATACTCATTTAAATTTGATATTTGATTATTGCTCTTTGTTTCTACTTAATCTTTCTGCAAAAGTTTCCTCTGATACTTCAGACTTTAAAAGGATAACTGATCTTTTATCCGTAAAGGCTTCAACATTAAAAACTTTATCTGCAAATTGGGAATATATTAAGTCTCAACAAGATCTTTCTTATCTTTGAAAACTTCCTACTAAAAGAGAGCTACAACTCTTGCTTCAGAAGATCGATTCTGAACCAATACAGATTGAAAAGGACAATCAATAGAACATTTGTCGGTTACAACAAAAGCTAGCTGAGATAGATCAACAAATTACAGATCTCTCATACCTAGTTCTCCATTTGGAAGAAAAGATTGTAGTTCATCTTGAAAAGAAGCTTGATTGTCTGTTAAGTTAATGCTTCCTTTAATCACCTTTTTAAGAAGGCTAGAACAGGAAAATCTAGCTGAAACTCGTTTAGAGTTAGCAAGAATTATCCGTATTTATTTGAGACATGTACAAAATAACTAACTACCTACTTACTCCTGTTGAAAATAGAGATCACTTATCTTGTAGGTATCTCCTTTGTTTATTAACTGCTTTCATCCAGGTTTTGGAATAGGAGCTTCCATGATAGTTCAATTTTTAAATTGGTTAGCTAATCAGAACCTTGAATCAACAGAAGTAAGAGCTACTTTCGCACAACTTCTGGGCGTCTTTCACCAGGAAGACATATTGTATATTAATCTCCCCCTAGAATACAGGAATGAGGAAAGACATTTGATCTTTGCACAGTAAGTATTTCTGATCTCTACTTTATTACAAAATATCTGAATGTCTGATGATGATATCAACTAAAGACGAATAGTTGAAGGTGTTGAAAAATTCGTGAGTCCTAGCATAGGTTTTGCAGGTGACAAAACAGAAATTGTAGAGGTTATCCAAACTTTTGACAAAGTCATAATTAGGCAGAATAATGTTATCATTGAACAGCTAATAGATATTAAAAAATTGTTAAACGTACTAATTGTACAATCTTCATCCCAGACCCAGACCCCTTCCTAGATCACAGATCTCACTGAAGTCAATAGACTTTCCTTAAGGAAAGAACAGAAAGCTGTCACAACCCTTTACAGTGGTCCCTATTTAGTATGGAAGAAGCCGGGTCCTCAGGATCCAAAGCTATAATTAGCACAGATAAGATTAGAGGTTTTAATACTTTCTCCACGTTAGTCAACAAATGAAATGGCCATAAAATTAGGGAATTTGATAGACTTGTTGATCCCGACAAACAGTTAGACGTTTTACATCACAAAAGGACAGACCTTGCCCCAGTTGAAGTCCTATACACACACGGTTTATGGGAAACCAAACAGAAGGTATATGAACATTTTAGTATATACATGTACATATATATATATATATATATGTTGTACATATATTTATGTGTGTACATATATATATAGACACACACACACCTATATATATGGTAAATATATATACACGTATATATGTATATGGATGAGCTTCCTTTTTGTGTAGTCCCGATAAACTTATACAGCAGCTTATACATATATATAGTATATATGGATCAGTTTAAGAACACCGATGTATTATGCAGTGAATACCAACTCAGAGATACCAAGACAAATGCAAAACCGTCCCTGTTTCATTGTTCATATAGTAGCAAACTCATGGCTTATCTCCTACGGCTTAATACTCATAAGCTTGCGTTGGTTCATCATGGAAACTAGAAGGAGAGAAGCTTAATAATTTACCTTGGTTGGTTCTTGGTTTGTACATTCGAACTTTATTGATTCTCACCGTCAACTCTCGCCTCTGTTTTTCTGGATTTAAAACAGAGCACGCTTGATGATCACGGTTGACTCTCTCCCTCCCCTTCCTTGCCTCTCTCTCTTATACTCTCAAACTCGGTTCTGGTTTTTGGTTACAGCAACATGGATGGAGGAAAGCTAAGGAGTAGTGAATATATAATAAGCTATGAGTCTGGTCCGAGAAAGGAGAACGACGTGGGTTCTTGTTGGGGCTCGAGAGGCATGGTGCAATCTGTCATCACTGTGCTTTCGTGTTGAGGAGGGTGTCTTTGCTCTTGCATGTACGGTTGAGGCTCGAAGATGAGATGAGCACATTGTGGAAGCAAGGCCTACGGATTTGCTGTCAGCTTTCTTTGTTAGCGTGTTTCTGGCCGTGAGTTGCAGGAACCGGTTTCAGAGCTCGTCCTTGGGACGAGCTCTCTCTGCTCGTCCGTACGGACGAGCTCTGGACCGTCCAGATCTGATTTTTTTTACTTTTGTATTTTTTATCAAAAATAATTTTAATGGTAGAGAATCTAAAATAAAGCTAATCTCTCAACTAGCATTTTTAAAAAAAAATGATTTTTTCATATAGATAAAAAATAAAAAAGAAAATAAAAAAAGAAAGGATCTCGGCTGCTCGTTTCGATTCGAATCTGACGGGGAGCTTCCCGTACGGACGAGCTCCCCTTCTCGTCCAAGGACGAGCAGGGAATCCAGTTCCGTGAGTTGCAAGAAGGAAACTGATGAATAGAAAGCAATGGGTTGGGGTATTCCATTAAGTTATGGGCCGTGAGTGTATGGGCCAAAATGAATCAGAATGAGGAATGGGTTGTTGGAGAAAATAAGGAGTGTTGTATGTGGGGTATATGTATTGTGGGACTACTAAAAAAAAATATCCCACTTCATCCTAATTTTTATATTACAAGGAAAATAATTCCCTAATTTTCCAATAATTAACTTCATAATTATTTTAGGCCAAATTTCATAATTTAATTTCTCATTCACTATTCCAATTTTCAAATCCGATTTGGGATGTTACACAATATGGCTTTTGGCCTTATAATAGTGAATTAAAGAAATATAGCTTATTGTCATATTATATCAAAATAATAAATTAAAGTGATATGACTTTTGGTCATATAATTTTAGAATAAGAAATCAAAGGTGTGTGACTTCTGGCCATACTAAATAACAATATTAATAATACAAAAGAACTCGTGAAGGAGATCAAAATAATATATAGAAACAACAATAATCTCCAATCTTAGCCATGAAACCCAATGTTTAGAACAATTGGTGAAAGTATCTCTTTGATTTCATATAGTGGCTCAGATTATCTCAAATAGATAAAATAAATATATAGTTAAAGAAAGTAGATGAAATCGTTAAAGAAATCATACATTCGTTAGAGCTTTCATGCTGATAACATGTTATAAAAATAAAGATATATTTGAGATAAAAGATAGAGAACAAGAGCAAGAGAATAGAGAAGAGAGAAGAGAAAAAGAGGAAAGTAATTATTATTCCAGTGTATTCCCAGTGCATAATATATGCCTTCTATTTATAGGCATAACTCTCTAATCTATAATTAATGTAATTCCGTAATCATAGTGCTTAATGGGTAAGAATAGGAAATAATTGGAGATATGGACATCCACAAATATAATATTCAGAACAATGTTGAATTTGTTGATATCTCGTTTAATTTTTAATCATCCTAATTAATCTTAATTCGCAATATTCCATAAAATTCCTTTAATTATATTTTTAAAAATCTATAATACATCTAAAAAAATTTAATGACCTTTTTTGAAGTCTAATTGGTTGCTTATGCTATAATTATTATCATTAATTTATATTAAAGACCAAGTTAATTTTAGTAAAAATTATATTGAAGGACCTAGAGGTAAATATATTTATGGAAAATGACCATAAAAATTGATATTATTTAGAAAGACCAAATATAAAATTATAAAATTATAACTACTAAAATGCCTCTAACAAAATCTTCTGCATTTCCTCCTACATTCTCTTCTACATTCTATTTTTAAAGCTAATACAAAATTATAAGTCGACAGTATTATTTTGGAATATTTTTGAAACTCCCATTCATTATCTAGTGTATCCCAATTGCAATTATTAGTGTATAAGAAATAGCATTGGCACGAGATATGAGATCTGTAATACCACGAAAATATTATGATAAATATCATATGGCAACAAATACGACAAAAACTTAGGAAGTATGTTGTCTCTAATTTTAGGAATTTTTGGGATTATTTCCTTGAAAAATAGAGAAGCATAAATATAATAATATTAAAAGCACTTTATGGCCCCGATATTTTTAATATTTTACATGGGATATAAAATACCAATGTAAGTCAAATAGTTGTGAGATAATAATTTATCCTAATTATGAAAATTATCAACAATTAGTAAATGGCTAATTAAGTAATTAGTGGCTAATTGTTTAGATTAAGATATAAGTAAATTAATTAGTAAATAATTAATTTAAGGGAGAAATTCAAATTAATAATTAAATAATTAATAAAATATTTTATGCTTAGAAAAATAAATAAAAAATAAAAGAAAAATAAATAAATATCTAGATATTTTGAATAAAATAATAATATAATCGGTAAAGAGCCAACGGGAGATATGAGAACAAATAGAAATGAAATTCTACCTCAAGATATAGAAATTTAGTCTTTTACCACTGGACCTTTTATGAACCAAAGGTGAAATTCTATCTCGGATTAGGCGATCTCATAAGTCGTTTAAAACCAACAAAATAATTAGAGTACCCAGGATAATTAAGATAAGGCAGATAGTGCTAAAAGTAACTTATAGAAAACGCACCATGTTTTTCAAACCAGGGATATGGTTACTTAGATCGAGATCATATTGCAAACCGGTGATTTTTACGCAGAAGGCGGTTCTATCGGAAGTGATTTCCGTAATCATTGGTGTCTGTGTCGAAAATCTTGGCGGATAACGGAATACCCTTAATGGGATCAAAAATATAATGAAACCCAGTAGTTTTAAAGAGAAATAATGGAACTACAAAACCTAGTTCCCGGATTTTTGAGATTCGTCAAGATTACGCGATTCGGACACCGATCAGGGAACTTTATCGGTAAGTCAGCAAAGATAACATCATCCTCTTCTAGAAGGATGACATGTGGAAGGTCAAGATGGTGCCACATGGCGAAGTGCGATCCGACGGTTGAAATCGATCGAAAACAATTGAAGAAATTCCCACCTTGTCCCTCCCGTCTTCTATAAATAGCAAGCCCTCCTCTTCTCATTTCTCCACCCCAAAATGCAGCCTAGAGAGAGGTTTTAGAGAGAGAAGATCTGGAGAAAGTCTGAGCAAAGTCGGCGTAAGTTCTTCGGTCTCTGGTCTTTAGTTTCGGTAGTTTCTTTCGGTAGATATAGTAGGAATGCTAGATTTATCTTTAATTTTTCAAGATAGTCTAGATATCATATTTAGGGGTAAATATGATATATATTTCAAAAATATGATGAGGGAAAAGATCTGTCAAAATTCGGAGAGATAGAGCGAAAGTAGCGAAGCTCGGCGAAATTCCGCCGATTAGGGGTTCGGGGGCAAAATGGTAATTTGTACCTAAAATGCACATTATCCTGCTAGAAGTTGATAAATGTTATCCTTATAGGATATCTAAGATAATCAGACCGCTGTTGTACTGCCGTCGTACCGCTATTTCACCCGCTGTCAAAAAGTACCGTTTTCCGTAAAAGTACCGTTTTCCGTCAACGAAGGTACGTTCGCGTACGGTAACACTAACTCTGATATTTATTGTATGCGTATATGTGCTAGGTGTATGTTATGTTTATGTGAAGTAGTTGATAGCTCTGTGGTATGCTCATTGTACTGTTATGATGCTTGCTGGGTGTCGGAATACGATTGCTAGGTGTGAAACGACTGCTAGGTGTGAAACGTTTGCTAAGTGTGACATATCTGCCAGGGGGCTTATATGATGTTGGGATATGCTTGTTTGTATGCTGATATACTGTATATGTAAATATGAGGTTAACCGTTACCTGGGGTCCGTATGCATTGGACCTCAGCTCTTAATATAGCGTCAGGTTCAGGAGGACCGAGAATCGAGGAGAAAGGCAAGCAGCACGCATAGGGACTCAGCTGAAGACTTTCCTCTACTTCTATTTACTTTTGAACAAAAATATACTGCTTTTGAAAATGAGATGTTACAAGATTACTTATCATACAACGTGATAGCCATGAAGTGTTGCAGACCATTAAGGAGATAACCCTGACAGAATATCCAAATCATGACGTCCTATGTAACATCCCAATTTCAAAAGCAGTATATTTTTTGTTCATCAGAGTAGAGCATCGGAGCGATTGAGTGACTGATACATATATTAAAAATGCCGTAAGTCTGGCTGGTTACAAAAGCGGTACAATAACCGAGAGTTTTTAAAGTAAATAACAACAGAAGTGTCTTCCTGGCAACACCCCTGCTGTGGCAACAAAAGAAATCCTCCGACTGGGACTCTAAGCGTCTTTGCCGCTTGCCCTTATCTTCGGCGCTCGGCCCTCCCGACCACCGAAGCTATTTTAAATGCCGAGGTCCAAATGTACATCGGACCTCGGTAACGGTTAACCTCATATTTATATACACAAAAGATACGGAAGATCAAAACACAAAGCATTAATCAACACATAAGTATATAGCGAGATGGAAGATTAATATAACAACAGTACACATCACGTGTAAAGTTATCTATGCTAACAGTACACATCTCATGTAAAGTTATCTATGCTAACAATACACATCTCATGTAAAGTTATCTATTCTAACAATACACATCTCATGTAAAGTTATCTATACAAATCACTCGTATAGTCATCTATCACATATAAGTATACAGTAAATATCAGAGTTAGTGTTACAGTACGCGAACGTACCTTCGTCGGTGGTATAACGGTACTTTTTCCGAAAACGGTAATTTCGACAATGGGTGAAACAGCGGTACGACGGTGGTACAACAGCGGTCCGATTATCTCAGATATCCTATAAGGAAAACATTTATCAACTTCTAGCAGTATAACAGGCATTTTAGGTACAAATTACCATTTTGCCCCTGAACCCCTAATCGGCGGAATTTCGCGAGCTTCGGTTTTCGCTCTATCTCTCCGAATTTTGACAGATCTTTTCCCTCATCATATTTTCGAAATATATATCATATTTACCCCTAAATATGATATCTAGACTATCTTGAAAAATTAAAGATAAATCTAGCATTCCTACTATATCTACGAAAGAACTACCAAACTAAAGACCGAGAGACCGAAAAACTTACCCGAACTCAGCTATACTTTCTCCGAGCTCTTCCTTCTCTCTAACCTCTCTCTAAGGTACGAAATTGTGGTGTAGAAATGAGAGGAGAAGTGCCTTCTATTTATAGAAGAAGGGAATGGCAATTCGGTAAATAAGTCGAACTTTATCGGATCGATTCTGAGCCGTCGGATCGCACTTCGCCACGTGGCCTCATCTTGGCCCTCCATGTGTTGGATGACATCATCCATTCTAGAAGAAGATGATGTCATCTTGCTGACTTACCGATAAAGTTCCCTGATCGGTGTCCTAATCGCGTAATCTTGACGAAACTCAAAAATCTGAAAGCAACGTTTTGAAGTTCCATTCTTCCTCTATAGGAATATCTGGGTTAATGAAATTTATGATCCCATTAAGGGCATTCCGTTGCTTGCTGAACATTTTGGGATAGACACCAACGGTTACGGAAATCACTTCCGGAAGTGTCAGCTTCTGAACAAAAATTCGCTGGTTCGTAATATGTTCTGACCTAAGAAACCTTATCCCTGGTTTTTCACAACTATTTTTTTTTGTATAGGTTCTCATTTCTACTATCTACCCTTTTCTTTATTTATCCTGTATCTTAATGACTCATTTGGTTTCAGAAACGACTTCTGAGATAGTCCACTCCGAGGTAGAAATTCACTGGTTTATAAAAAGTCCAGATGGTTCTGACTTCAATCCTATATTTTGAGGTATGATTTAATTTCTACCCGTTCTCAAATGTCCTGTTGGCTCTTTACTGATTATATTATTATTTTATTCAAAATATCTAGATATTTATTTATTTTTCTTTTATTTTTTATTTATTTTTCTAAGCATAAAATATTTTATTAATATTTTATTATTTATTATTATTTATTTAATTATTAATTTCGAATTTCTCCTTTTAAATTAATTATTTACTAATTAATTTACTTATATCTTAATCTAAACAATTAGCCACTAATTACTTAATTAGCCATTTACTAATTGTTGATAATTTTCATAATTAGGATAAATTATTATCTCACAACTATTTGACTTACATTGGTATTTTATATCCCATGTAAAATATTAAAAATATTTGGGGCCATAAAGTGCTTTTAATATTATTATATTTATGCTTCTCTATTTTTCAAGGAAATAATCCCAAAAATTCCTAAAATTAGAGACAAGATACTTCCTAAGTTTTTGTCAGTATTTGTTGCCATATGATATTTATCATAATATTTTCAGGCCATTTTCTGCCTTATAAAATACCTTTTTCAAGGATTTTAGCTCTTTATCTCTCCTAATTCCCATAGTAATTACCTTAGAAAACAAGATAATTATTTCTTATTATTTGAAACCAAATATTCACCTATTTTCAATAGGTATTATTTACCGAAATATAATATTCCAGATAAATAATTATCCAGGTATTACATCCTATAAGAAATACACAGTCCGCTCGCAAGAGGTTGGCATGTTAATTTAACTTGGTGTGCTCGTGAGGCGAATTTCGTTGCTGATGCAATTGCAGCAGAGGCTTGAACCATGGCACTAGACTTAGTGGTCATAACCACACCGTCACCCAACGTTGAACATTTACTGCGTCAGGATGCTGCAGATGTTTTGTCTCATGGACCTTCATGTAGTTAGTTTGATGTAGTTTCTCTTCTTCCTTATCCAAAAAAGAAAATAAAAAATAAGAGTACAAAAGAAAAGGAGATAAGCCAAGTTTGGCAGTACACCAGGAGATGAATAAGTGTGTTTGCTATTCTCCTGCACCATGCTAGATACTACCTCACTGAATGCCATCATAAATACTCTTTGACAGATATATAGTGCAATGTCTTTTAAAGTAATTAATATTATTGAAGCAAGAAGAGAAAATGAATCTGAATGTCATTTCTTGAATATCTACATTAGGTACAAGTCCTTAAATAGATAAAATAATCACTACTTATGTACAACTGAATATATCTCATTGTTACAACAAACTAATCACAAGGAAATATAACAAGCTAACTAAATCAACTATCTATATCTGTACAGTAACAATATCATATATATACACTAATACTCCCCTCAAGTTGGAGAATGTATATCTATCATACCCAACTTGGATAGGAGTGTCGAAAAAGAACAATGAGCAAGAGGTTTAGTAAAAAAGTCAGCCAATTGATCTTGAGATTTGATCGGGAGTAAATGAATCAACCCATTTTGAAGTTTTTCCCTAACCACATGGCAATCAATATCAAGATGCTTAGTACGTTCATGAAAAGTAGGATTGGCAACAATGTGGCGAGCTGACTGACTATCACAATATAATGAAGCAGGAGAATCAAGAGGAAAATAAAAATCTCACAACAAGTGAGATAACCAGTAAAGCTCGCAAGTAGTAGTAGCTAAGGCTTGATATTCAGCCTCAGAAGAGGAAGTAGACACAGTTTGTTGCTTCTTGGAACGACAAGTAATCAAAGCTTGGTCTAAAAAACCAGAGAAACCAATGATGGAGCGACGTATATCAATGCAACCTGCCCAATCATAAAAACTAAAAGCGTTTAATTACATAGTAGAAGAAACAGGGAAAAATAAACCACAACCAGGAGCATCCTTTAGATACCGAAGGACCCTATAAGTAGCCTTTAAATGAACATCGGTATTATGCTGGACAAACTGGCTGAGTTGCTGAACAGCGAAAGAAATATCACGTCGAATGTTGGCAAGGTAAAGTAACCGGCCAACCAAAGTACGGTAGCTGGAACCATCAGCTAAAGGGACACCAGAATCTGTAGACAATTTCAATTTTTCAGACATAGGAGTAACATCAAGCTTACTCTCTAGGAAACCAAAATCAGACAGGATATCCAAGGCAAATTTCCTTTGACAAAGAGAAATGCCCTTAGCACTTCGAGCAATTTCCAAACCAAGAAAATATTTAGCATTACCCAAATCTTTAATTTTGAAACAAGAATCCAGAAAAGACTTGATATTATTGTTTCAACCAGATCAGTACCACTAAGGATAATGTCATCCACATAAACAAGCAAAACAGTGAATGAATTATATGTATTTTTGATGAATAAAGAGTGATCAGCAGCAGAAGCAAGATATCCACAAGAAATGCCTTAGAAAGCTTAAAAAACCATTGCCTACTTGCTTGCTTAAGGCCATAAAGAGAACGTTTCAATTTACAAACTTGAGTAGAAGAAGAAACAACTAAACCTGGAGGAGACAACATATAAACCTCTTCATCAAGATCCTCATGAAGAAAAGCATTTTTAATATCAAGTTGTTTCAAATGCCAATTATGAGAGGCAGCAAGAGCAAGCAACAATCTAACAGTAGTAAGCTTTACAGTAGGAGCAAAAGTATCATTGTAATCAATCCCTTCAATTTGAGTATACCCTCTTGCTACTAAACAACCTTTGTACAAATTCAAAGTACCATCCGAATTATATTTCTTAGCAAAAATCCACTTACACCCAATAGGTCATTTTTCAGGAGGTAAATCAGTCAACACCCATGTATTATTTTATTGTAAAGCATTATGTTCAGCATCTATAGCATTTTTCCAACCCTCATGCTTGACAGCTTGGGAATAAGTTTTAGGAATGTCATCAAGAGAAATAGACAAAGTATAATGACGACAAGAAGGAGAAAGGTGAGTATAAGAAATAACACGAGAAAAAGGATGAGATAACTACCTTGTTCCAAAGAGTCCGGAATGGTTGATGTGTAGTGAAGAGCAAAATGGTAACCATGGGCAGTGACCTAGACCTAGTAGATGTTCTAGGTAATGGAAAAGGAGGTGAAGGGGAAGAACAATCAAAACTAGAAGGATCTACAGGAAGGGTAGAAACAGATGCATCCAAGGGACTAGGGGAAGAGGTAGTAAAATCTAAAGAAGGTAATTCTTGAGGTAAAGGGATGGAATTTGGAAGGGAAGGGGATTCAACACTACAAAAAGGAAAAAGGGATTCATACAAATGGACATTTCTAGAAACTAAAATGTGACGAGTATGCAAATCCAAAGTAATAAAACCCTTAGTACCATGTTGGAAACCAAGGAAAATGCATTTATGTGCCCTAGGATCAAGCTTAGTACGCTTTTGAGTGATAGTAGAAGTAAAACAAAGACAACCAAAAACTCTAAGATTGCTTAAATATGGATATTTCTAAAATAAAAGTTCAAAAGTGGATTTATGGTTCAAAATAGGAGTAGGTAAATGATTAATAAGGTAAATGACATGGGAAATCGCATATGACCAATAAACTTTGGGTACATGAGCTTGAAACAATAAAGCCCTTGTAACATTTAAAATGTGGTGTTTCCTTTCAACTTTACTATTTTGTTCAAGGGTCTCTACACAACTTGTTTGATAAAGTATACCATGTTGTTTATAAAAATCATCCATGATAAACTCAGCACCATTATCAGTTTGGATTATTTGCACAAAAATAGTAAATTGTGTAGAAACCATATGAACAAAAGAATGAACTTGAGATCTAACTTTAGATTTATTTTTAAGAAGATAAATCCATGTATATGTTGAAAAATCGTCACCAACAGTAAGAAAATATTTATGGCCATGTACGAAGGTAAATGATAAGGACCCCAAATTTCCATATAAACCAAACCAAAGAGTTTATTAGTTTTTGTAGTGCTTACATGAAAAGGCAACTTTTGTTGCTTAGCAAAATGGCATACGTCACAACAGGAAAAGGAAGAATTATATGAAATGTAATGATGTTGTTGATGGATGGAATACAATGTAGTTTTACGATGTCCTAATCTAAAATGCCAAAGATCAAAGGTAGAAGTTGTGGCTGAATTTGTGGAGACATTACTAATGAAAGGTGATGGAGAATTTGCATGATGTTTCAAGATGTAAAGACCTTCATACACATCAGCTAAACCAATCATCCTCTTTAAAAACAGGTGTTGAATTAGACAATGATGAGAAGTCTAAAATAAAATAGTACAAGGAAAGCACTGAGTTAATTTTGAGATAGATATAAGATTAAAACGAAATTCAGGAACATATAAGACATTATGAATAAAGAAGATATCTGAAAAATGAATGGTCCCACTAGAAGTAGCAAGAACCCTTGTGACATCTGGTAAGTTAACTGATATAGGGGAAATTGTTTTAACAGAGGTAAACAAAGTATAATTGGAACAAACATGAGCAGTTGCTCCTGAATTTATGATCCAGGGTTAGAAAAAGAATGTACAATAAAGGAAAAGGGCTTACCAGTGGCAGAAACTTGATTAACGGATGTAGAGGGCTGTAATAAAGATTGATCAGCTTGAACTTAAGCTAACAATTTGCAATATTGGTCAAGGATGAAGTTGTATGCTTGCTTTTCAACCTTACCAGGCGTAAGAGGACTTTTACCAGTAGAAACAGTAGCATCAACAAAGTTAGTAGCAACAGTAGCATTGACATAAGCATTTCTAAGTTTAAAACCAGGGGGAAAACCATATCTCCTATAGCAAGTAGCCTCAATATGCTTATACTTCCCACAGTAAGTACGTTGTTTGCCTGAGTTATTAAAACTAGGCTTAGGATTGTTAACAAAGCTAGGTCAGGAAAAGGAAGTTTTATTGAACAGAGTGGTAATTTTCAGAATTTGAAAACCTAGCTCTCTCTCTTGTTGTATAACTAAAGAAAACACTCTATTAATATTTAGTAAGGGGTCAATTAACATAATCTGAGATTTCACAGCACCAAACCAATCACTCAATCCTTTCAGAAAACAAATAACATAATCCTGATTTATGTGCCTCTTATGAAGCTCAGCCACACCACAATGACAATGAGGATCATAGGTACAAGCAATCACAGGACGCAAAATCAAAAATTCATCCCAAAGGATTTTAAGCTTTGTGAAGTAATCACTTATAGAGAGGTCGCCTTATTTCAAACCTTGTATCTCCTCTTGCAAATCAGCGAGGCGAAAGACATCATTTTGAGAGAATCGATCTTGTAAATCTTGCCAAACATCACAGGCTTGATCAATCTAGAGGATACTTTGAGCAAGCATTGGAGATAGGGACCAAGTAATCCATGACAGCATCGTCATATTACTTCGTTCCCAAGCTGGATAAAGAGGATCGGTGCTTCTGGGAATAGAAGAACAATTGATGAATCTGTTCTTATTTTTGGAGATAAGCGCCATCTTCATAGCTCACACTCGGGAGTGATAATTTGGACAAGATAATATCAGAGAAATGAGGATCAACGAAGGATTCTCATTCAGATGTAAGTACAAGCGATTGCCGACGTTTTGAACAGAATCGGACAAAGTATGGGTTGAACCACCACCAAGACTACCGATGAGTGAAGACGAGGAAGTAACGGTTTAGACGCCATGGTTGATCGGTGAAATCTAAAGGTAAATTGAGGAGGAAAATCAGGTGAAAAGCGATTAGGGTTCACATGGCTGAGAGGAAAGTGAGAACCCAAGGAAATTGGCGGAAGTGTCGAGGAGAAGAGAGAGAGAAATCACTAAAAAGTAAAGAGGAATTTAAAGTGTATAGAAAAAAAAATCAGAGTTGGTCAAAGACTCATTGCTCTAGTACCATATTACTGAAGCAAGAGAAAATGAATCTGAATGTTATTTCTTGAATATCTACATTAGGTACAAGTCCTTATATAGATAAAATAATCACTACTTATGTACAACTGAATATATCTCACTGTTACAACAAACTAGCCTCAAGGAAATATAACAAGCTAACTAAATCAACTATCTATATCTGTACATTAACAATATCATATACACTAATAATTGATATGATTATGGAGCAAATCCTAATACACATGGACACGATGTATAACAAAGTTGGTGGATGGAAAAAATGGAATCACCTTCATGAGTATCTATGGGGAGATGGTTTCGTAATATTGAATCACATTATGAGGGGATCAGGAAATAAAAGAAAGTAGGAGATTGAAGTCGTCAAATCATGTTAGAATAATGGACAAGTGTCAATATTAAGAAATAATTAGTAATAATGTATGTATTTTTTGCTAGATGGGATAAATCCGGCCCTTGGTTTACTTAGCCAGGTTGATTAACCGGGCATTATGAGTTTTTAGAAGTAAAGTTGATGATTGATTGATCATAAAATAATATGGATTTTTCCCCAAAATAAAGCATGATATCACTACAAATAATCTGAAAATATATTTGTTTTTTAAATATTTAATCTTTTTCAACATTTTCCCTCAGTCCCAAAATCTGTTCAGTTTTTTTGAAAGTCTTTTCAAATCCCGGTCTAATTCGGGATTTCAGCAAAATGATCGTTTATATTTGATGCAAGTCGACTCAATTTTGAAAATAATTTTCCGGCTCAAATCGAGTCACTTCTAGATGAAAAATTGATTAAGTTAAATGATCTGTCCAGTCTAATTAAGAAATACCTTTAGACAGAAAATTCCAAAGGATTTGAAATTTAGAATTACAACTAAAGAATTTTTTTTTTTTTTTAAGATTTTGTTTCATAATAGTTCTAATGCATCAAATTAGTGATTAACGATATTAGTTATGCATGAAATCACTGGTTTCACAAAATATTTAAGGTTATTTTGTTGAAAAAAAGGCTAAATTATACATATTACTTAAATTTTATGCTATATATATATATTTTGCGAAAGCTTACTGAAGTTTTGTCATATTAAAAACTTCTGGCTGCAGAAATTTGGCTTTTCATAGAAATGGATTTATTTTTATTTTTTTTAATCAAAGAAATCTAGGGACTCAGCTTCTTTAGAAAGATTCATTGGAAAATATACTTTATAGAATCATTGCTTCTTTGGTTTTTTTTTTTTTTTTAAAAAAAGCACATTAAGTAATATTGTTGCCACATCCTTATGTATTGGATCTGAGCGAAAGTGTATCACAAAAATCTCCAAATTCCATTTTACCAAGTCTATGATTTTATGCTGCTATTTGCCCTCTACTTCATTTTTAGGCCTAGTACACCTTTTAATCCATATTATAAATCTTTGGGTAGAACCTCCTTTTAAGTTTATGATCTTCAAATCTACAAGAAACATGAGGAAATTAATCCAAATTCAACCAATATCACAAATAAGTGTAAGTAGGCTAGAAATGATACTTACTAACTTACACTTCTTGAAATCTTACTTCTTCCTTGAGCTCTTCAAGCTTTCAAGCTCTTTTAGAACACCATGTATAACAAGCATCTCAATATTGAAGACTTACATAGTGAATGAAGAAGGAAAATTGAGACTTGATTCATGACTACTGACCTTGGAAACTTGGTATTTCCTTCTTTCTTCCTATGTCTTCACCAAGCTCTTCTCTTTTACTTCCCTTAGAAGTTTAGTCAAAAATTACATGAAGAAAGGGGTAAAAAGTGATTTATAATTGAACGTAAAAATCACTTAAGGGTTCCCTAGTCAATTGTCAAAAATGCCCTTGCATTATATGTCTATTTTAGCCTACAATGTAACTTGTGTTTCCTTTCCTCTCCTTATCCTCATGCCATTCAAATTTTATGGCTGCTTAGGCAAGCCTTTATGTCATCTTATTTTTCCCAACAAGACATGTGGAAATATGGGGTTAATTGTATATCAATCTTTATTCAATTTCCCTTATCCTTTTTGTACTTCCCTTCTTATACTTACATGGTTGGCTAAAATATGACCTTTAAAATAATGGCTTATCCCTTACACTTCCTTGATTTTTCCCTTGTCTAATTAACCCATGGATAATTGCATGAAATTTCTTACTTCCTTCCTTATTTTTCTTGTGGGACGAAAATTGAGGCTTGTCTAAGAAGCCATGCATCATCTTTTTCCGTCTTAAATACATGCACATGTGTACGTTGTCTTCATGTTACAATAACTTCCTAACATGACAAGTGGTAGTTTAGAGTGCAATCTGGAAATTTTATAGCTTGTCCTTTAATTCCATTATGTCATCATTTATCAATTCCATGTGACTTCTTCCTCCCTCCTTGTTGGATGAATTAGGGCCTTATTTGGGAGCTTCATGAAGACTCTTTCATGTATTGACATATCTTAGCTTCATGGCCTTCCATCTTAACACACTTGGCATAAATCCATCTTACTCAAGAAGCTTGAAGATTACACTTCTTGACTTTGTGTCATGTACCATATTGAATCTTGTTCACTCCTTCCTTCTTCTTTTACACGAAATTAAGGGATAATAAGGGCCTCTTAGATGAGTTTTACCATATATCAAAAGTATCTTGACTTCCTTTTGAACACTTGGCAAAACCCTAAGCACACATTACAGCTTACTCCTCTTGACTTAACACATGCTATTATGTAATTACCATTCCATGTCCTTCCTTGCTCTTGCCAACCGAAATGCCCCTAAGAAGAGAGTCCCAAAATTGTCTCACATTACCCTTGGTCACATGTCCATTTATTACACAAGTGTTACCATTTATTTACCAAGGTTTAACATGACACATATTCTTCTTTTCTTCCTCCTTTGTGTTCGAAATTAACCTTGGTCATATGGTCTCCATATTACACTTTTAAATCACTTAGTATTGTCACATGAGCATTAGAATTTCACTTGTTACCCAAAATTAACAAGTGATTTCCAACTTAGACAAATAAAAGCCATCACTAACATTTTATTCCTTAAACATATTTATTAAGAAAAAATTCACATGACCTTCTTTTTGCCAAAATTATCACCTCAATTGGTCATTGGAATATTAATTTCATGACAAATATTTTTATATTACATTATATCCAAAAATTTGAAATTTCAAAAAACCAAATATGTGGCTAGATTTGACTATTTCATTTCACTGAATATTCGCGTTGTACAAGGAATTTAGTAAGGAAAAAATTAGGATATTGCAATTATCCCTCTTTCATCTTCTTTAATTGCGCACATCAATTTCAATCAAGTTGAGATCTGATTGTGGTATTGTAAAATGATTATTTGTTGTGAATGAATGATGCAGGCATGGAGCAATGGAATGTTCAGAATGCGAAGCATTGTGTAATTTGCAAGGAAGGAAGGACAAGATTTTCCGTAGTGACGGGTATCTTTGGACGACCAAGAGATAGAGATGTTGAAGCTACAAAAGAGTTTGTGGACTGTGACCATCCAACTCTCTTCAAGCCTTATATTTTGAAGATTAATTACATGGAGACTCGATGGCCTACAAATCTCAGAGCTGGTGAAGCCCTTGCCTTGTTCAGCTTTAGGCAGTTAAAAAGAGTGCAGCAGATATTAAATCTTTTTAATGAAAATGATCGTATAGAATTAATTTAAGTAAAAAATAAAATGAGCCACAAAATAATAGATGGAGACACAAGAATTTGAAGTGGAAAAATCTCCCCCTCAATGTGAGTAAGAGCAAACAACCATGCATGGCCCAAAGCGAAAATATTCCACTATCTTCAAAAGGAATACAAAGTTCAATACTCTAACACAAAGCTCAACTATAGCATGATAAGAAATTCACCTCATCCACAAAAATCACCAATGGATTATATTAATAAACTAGAAGAGCAAATAGAGCAACAAAATACGTATCTCTCGGGTAAAGATACAATCTGTGTGTGCTGGAAATCACCAAACACAATGTAACACCCTCCATATATAACCATCTATCAGAGTAATTATGCGTAGTTCAATGATCTTTACTTTAATGTACACAGTTGTGGGGCAAAACAGAAATAGTAAATGTTACACTTGATATAGATTCTAATTTACATTACATAGTTCTCACAGGAATCTACACAATTATTAATTACAGATCCTAAACTTACAGACTCAACTAAAGTTTAAAATTGAACAGGGCCAGCATCTTCACCTGCTAACACCCATCATCTTGTTCCACGAGCTACATCCAGATTCTTCGCCTGTCAATATTTGCCACCTTGTTGTGGGAACCACGTCCAGTATGCTATACTATCACAGGTAGCAACAAGGGTTGGGTCTCCGAAGGTTCCTAGGGTAACATATTAACCTCACATAGAATGTATACAAGGCACATGAAAGTTAACCATGCATAGAAAAACAGTTCACAGAGGAGTGCACAATATTCAAAAACACATAATACTAGTCTTATGCAGTATCAATTGTGAACAAATCACATAACACATAAACATGGTTCAGCATACATATACAAAGATACATAATATGTGAGAGTTAGAGTTACCACCTGGATGCCTAAACGCTTTATCACTTTACCAATTTGGTTCCCGATTCTCTTCGTTGCTCTGTCAAATACTGATCCCCATAACCATAACCATATATTTATAAACGACGGATTATTATTTATCCAATACTAAGATTGGATACTTGTGAGGCCCAACATTTACTAAAAGCCTATTCTATCTCCAAAAGTTCATTTTGACTTCATATCCTTCATAGTTCTTGGTCTATCTTCCTCTCTAAGTCAAAATCTTGTTTTTGAATACTTAATAATCCATTTTTATTAGCTAGGGAAGTACCTCCCCTAGGCATATTAACAATTTTAGCAACCAAATATCATGAAAAATGAGCTATATTTCAAGCTACTAGGTCATAGGAAGGTTAAGGAGGTAACTTACTTGGCTTGTGCTTGATTTTCCTTGAAATCTTTCCTCCTTAAACTTCTTAATCTTTTCGGCCTAGGCTCCAAAATATGATGCAAAAATTGTTTAATGGAGCTTTATAAATATTCATGAACATTCATGAAGTTAAAAGGAAGTGCAACAAAACTCATAACTTGCTTACCATAATCTTCAACTACTTTGCTTTCCTTTTTGCCTTCCTTCTTGTTTGATATCTCTTACTCTCTTCTATTTTGGATGTTTCCAATTTAGGACATAAAATGAGGGAGTTCATGGTCTTACATAATGGTTAAAAACCATGCAAAAATATCCTTCTTGGTATATTACCAAATTGCCCTTTCATTTATTCATTTTTCATGCATTTTCTTGTCCAAACTTGGACTTTTCTTTAGTTCTGAATGGCTCCACGTTTTTTTGGTTGATTCTAGGCCCTCTTTGGTTCTCCATGTTACTCTATTTCTATGGTAAATTTATGGTCTACTTGTCACCTTCCTATGGTGCCAAATTGTAAGGTGATGACATCAACCCCTTTTTCCTCCCTTTCTCTTGCATTGTTGGCCAAATTATGCACCATATATATAGGTTTATTATTTACTTTCAAGACTTGTCACCTTCCTTACTTTACACTTGGCACAATTCATGTTCATTCTCTTAATCTTGCATTGTTGGCTAAACTATAGCCTTTAAAATAATGGCTTATCCAAGAAGCCATAAATCATCTTTTCCATCTTAAATATATGCACATGTGTCCTCATGTTAATCCTTCATTTCCATGCTTATGTGTTCATTTCCCATGTAAACAAGTGTCAAGTTACAATTCACTTTGGTTAGTAAGATGTGTGGCAAACAATAAGCATATGTTGAAAGTGAAGGAAATCACCAAGAGGGGGGTGAATTGGGGATTTTAAAAATTCTTTTTAAAATCACTCACACAACAGAAGCTAAATAGAGATAGGGAAGAAGAGTTTGACACGAGAAGATTTATACTTGGTTCGGTCTCAACTCTTGACCTACGTCCAGTCCCGAGACTCTCTGGGTTTTTCTACTATCACTCAAATCAGATACACACTCTGTACTCGAAAGCTATCCTCTCTCTTGGATACGCTCCCCCTTACAAGTTGTAATCTGAAAGCCCAACCTCAAAGTCCCACAACTTTGAGATTCTTACAATGAATGAATTACAGAAATGAACTCTCTAAAGAGTGGATAAAGATAATCACCGAGGTACAATGTATTAATGAGAAGTATAAGCAGAAAAACAATTGATAAGCTTGTATGCGTTTTACGTGTGTTTTTCGTATTTGCAGACTTCAAATCTTCATGTATTTATACTTGGTTTGAAGTTTGTGACCGTTGGAGATGCATTCGGACTTGGGGCAATTCGAAATACTAGTGTTGGGTCCGTGCATGAATATAGTTGTTGGGAGATCTTCAGATTTGATTCTTTGAATCTATCCGTTGTGGCTTTAAATTTGTTGCACCAATTTCGGCATAAGGGGATATCTCCAATTGATATTGAGCCGTTAACTCGGATTGACGGAAATCGGAAGCATAATTGATTGATATCTTTCCTCTTTGAATGCTCAAAATTTTCCTAAATCACATTTCTAGGTCTTCGAAATCTCATAAGAAAACTGGTTAAATCAAGTTAGGAATATTGATATAAAGCATATAAATCATAAGCACCCAATTCGTAGAAACAAGCTAAAGCATAAATCAAACTTGAACAAATTATACTCGGATTCGTTCATCTGCGGACGCTCCAAGCTCGAGTTTACTATACCAGGCTCGAGTTTGGTCTTCATTTAAACTTTGAGTTTTGCTTCTGGAAGTCTCAAGCTCGAGCTTATAAGTAAGCAGGCTCGAGTTTGGGTTATTGTCGGGGAAACAAGTTTGAAATCATTTTGAGAGCCAAAATGCAAAATGGCAAGCTCGAGTCTATTAGTGAAAGGCTCGAGTTTGGCACTATTCATGTCAAAAATAATTTTGATTCCCAAAGTGCAAGCTTGAGCTTAGAGGTGTAAGCTTGAGTTTGCTAAGCTCAAAATATGACAATGCTCTGTCGACCCAAACTTGAGTTTGCAAGGGCAAGCTCGAGTTTGCTAAAGATTAAAAGATTTGAAAAGTTTACGTCGACCTAAGCTTGAGTTTACTTTTTGAAACAAAATTTGAAAAGCTTTACACTTTGTGCAAGCTCGAGCTTGGTATGCCAAGCTCGAGTTTACAACTTTTGTAAACTCACAAACTCTAGGGTAAAAATGATAAGCTCAAGTTTAAGGAAAGGTTTTCACTTGACATTTGTTTTTTCCAGAGGTAAGCTCGAGTTTGCAACAAAGAAGCTCGAGTTTACACGTTTGTAAACTTTTTGAGAAAAGTCTCCGGAAGAAGCAAGCTTGAGCTTAAAACTAATAAGCTTGAGTTTGCAATTTGAGTAACTTGAAAAATTCTCGACTCTTCGTAAACTCGAGCTTCCAAGTGTAAGCTCGAGCTTACTCGCAGAATATGAGTAAACTTTGAAAACCTTCAAGCTCAAGTTTAAGGACCAAGCTCAAGTTTAGAAAATGTAAAAAGCTTGGTTTCCTTTCGTAAGGGCAAGCTCGAGTTTGGAGACCCAAGCTCGAGTTTGACCGACGAATGTTTTTGAATTGAAATAAATATGCTTTACCAATCTTTGACAAAAACATTCTCTCATGTTTACAATTGTTATTAATCATCAAAACACATTGAGAACTAACATATGTGGCTTCTTATTAATCTTCACTTTCATGCCTACTTGTCAAAATTCCATAATTCCTTCCTCCTCCACCCTTAATTGAACACATCATCTGTTTAAGCTTGATATTTGTTTGCAAAACTTGGCATTTTCCTAACCTTACATTTGGCACAATTAAGGGTCTTACACATAATGACTTTTAACCTTGTATTGTTGTCTTACCATATACCACAAGTATCTTGTTTGGAACACTTGGCACAACTCTAAACACACAAGATACTTAGCCCTTACTCCTCTTGACTTTTCACATGTTACTTTATAATTTAACATTTCATATCCCTCATATTCCTTGTCCAACGAAATGCCCCTAGGAAAATAGGTTTCAATATTGTGTCATATTGCCTTTGGCCACATGCTTATTAAAATTTCACTTGTTACCAAAATCAACAAGTGATTTCCAACTTAGGCAAATAAAAGCCATTTTAATTTCTCAAGCATAATTATTAAGGAATAATTCACATAACCTTCTTTTACCAAAATTATGACCTCAATTGGTCATTGAAATATTAATCTCATGACAAATATTTGTATATTACATTATATCCTGAGATTTAAAATTTCGGAGAAAACAAATGTTCAGCTAAATTACACTAAAACACCAAGAAAAATTTCCTTCATAATATTGTCACATATCCCAAACTGGGTCTATTCGTCTGCCTGATTTAGGCTTATCCTCAAGTCTTTATGCCCAAAATTCAAGATATCACACGCAAAAGTTGCAGTCACATAATATATACCATTGTTTATGCCAAATCTGAAAAAGGTAGGAATCTCCAATTAATCTACAATCCCACCATGCATTAAGATTAAATACCTATATGTCTCAAATATCTCCATGAAATTTCAGGCCAATCGAACCAGACATCACCATCTGATTGTCGACTTGATCAAACTTGCTCAGTAAAATCTACAATAAACATGAACGGACGTTCACAAATTTTTTGAGGAAAATAGAAGACTCAAATGAATTATCTAACCGTCTATAATGAAGTTCCATGTGTCTAGAACCTTCAAGAAAAAATTCAGATCAATCTGATAAGAAATCGCCTTCTGATATCAGCTAGATCAAAATTGCTTAGGTAGGAAAAAATTGCATAAAATATTTTCTCTCTCAAGAGTTATAAATAAACTTCTTCTTTTTCACGTTAAAATTTGCAGCCTACCCTTTCCTTAGTAGAGTTCTCTATTTTATTCCTTTCCTTTTTTCCCTTTTTTTCTCTTTTCATAAAATAGGAAACACACAAAAAAAATACATAAAATAGGAAATAAATAAAACTTAATAAGTAGAAATTAGGCTCCACATAGAAGTGACATCCTATAGCCTCAACAAGCCCGTCAACTACTCATCAAGATTAGAGCCAATCACACTTAGACATGAAATGTAGGGTAAAGGTGTACCTAGCACCCCGAACTAATTTTGGAGGTGCAATTAGCACCTAAAAATAAGTAGGGGTGTAATTTCAACTCGTAATGTATTTAAATTGGTTACTAACTAACAGATTTCAAAATGCCATTAATTCCACCTAAGTATCCCCAGAAATCCCACCCTTTCTGCACTTTTTCTTACTCTTCTTTTTAGAGCCTTATCCATGCTCGTCATAAACGGTACCCATCCTCTGCACAATCCCTTCTTATGTGTATTCTTGTCAAGTTCCAGTCAGCGAGCTGGGTATTAGGTAATAAGCTAACCTAAGCATGCCGGCATAGCAAGGCCCTCCTTCGCCATTGTCATATGATAGATCCGTGAGGCGCCGTCTAAGAAATATAGAGCACTCATTTCTTCAATTGGTTGAGGGAGATAATAAGATAAAGACAAGTTCTCCTGAATTAAATGTAAGAAATATCTCGTGTGGCTGTGATAAATATATATGATTTAATAATTAATGAAGGGGCTAAATGACTATTGGTAAATGACTTTTGAAAAGAGATTTCTTGACTGCTTGATGGGAGCAGTCATATCCACAGGATATACATGTCTTCTGGATGCAGAAGTTATTTAAAGGATAGAAACTTGTCTATTCGCTCTCTCACCATTATAGATGCCTCTAGTTTTTCATCAAGAAAAGAGAGCGTGAAATGAAGGGTAAAGGGAATGATAAAGGTTTCTATTATCGTACTACAAGTCATATACTAGATACTACGAAGTATCGATTCCGCAATTATGGAAAGAGGTTAGTGCATCTTGACTTAAACATGTACTGTTGTGGAAATCATGAGTTCTTAAGATCCTATTCATGTTCTTATTACTTGATATTTAAGCATGAAATTATAAAAAAACTTACATGTGGTATCAGAGCTTTTGATTTTAGAATTTATGGTTTTCCAATTATGAATCTTATATTGATACATGAATGATACTTTTGAATTTGTTTTTGAATGAATTTATTAATCTTCAAAAGTATGCGAAATGAGTGAAATGAATTTCAAACAAGTAATGTTGATTTGTTGAATCGAAAGTACACATATTACTGTTTTGTGTAGAATTCACGTTTGAAATAGGAATGCATATGACTACATTTATTTTTTGATTTATGACGTTAATAGCGTTCACCAATTTGGGACTCTTTTCTCTTATGAATTTTGAGATCAAGGAGAAAAGATGATGGTATATTACCGTCTTTGGATTTTGATAATTGGATCATTTGAAAAAAGCAATTTATAGACCATTAAATTATCATGATTATGAAGAGAATGAAAAGTTGTGAAAAATTTTAATTTCCGTCTGTTTCTCTTCTTCGACCGTCTTTGTTTTTTTTAAAAAAAAAAAAATTGGTTCATAAGAAAACAGTGGGTTTAGGCCACAAAATAGTGTCATTACGTAGATATCAAAAAAACGAAGAGATAGACACCGAGAACGGGGAAAATCAACGCTGGAAATGCCAATTAAGGAGGGTTGCGGTGTTGGGTTTGAAAGACCCGACCAGAGGATCCAACAGGGTCAAAGAACCCGGATGGAGGTTGAAGAAGGGTTAAACGACATGTTGTTTTGGTGTCCCTAGAACGACACGTCGTTTGGATATGTGCACTGCTTCAGCCATGAAAAGAAATGTTGTGTTTCATTTATTATGTTTTATATATATATATATATAATATATATATATATTGTTATGAATATATGGATGTCTGACTAGAATGCATTATGTATGTAAAGGATATATTATAATATCCTATAGTGGCACATTATTATGTATATTATAATGAAGGGGAAACTAATATTAATACCCTACGAACCGAAGAAGAAGAGACACACGAAATTAAAACTTCCTTCTTTCTCATATTCTTTGTTTTCTATTGTTCCTCATTCTTCAGTTTCATAACACGTTATCAGCACAAGGCTCTAATCAACTGATCAACTGAGCCTCATTCCTACGTTGATCATCACTACCAGTTAGATCTGGAAATTTTCCAGAACAAGTATGGGTTTATGTTCTCCATCAAACGTAAAAACCACCAGTTTCTTATATTTTTTGATCTCAACCCGCGGCATTCTCTCTTTATAGCGTTCTGCATTGCATCTTCCTTCTACCTTCCTCTCACCGGGCCTTAACCCCATTCGACCTCAGCTCTCCCGAGATCTCAACCCTCGCAAAGAAACCTCCACCGTCGGCCTTCCTCGTTTCTTCGTTACTTCTTCTCGACGGCCTCTTCTCCTTGCAAACACGCCGATGAAGATGATGGAACGGGGAAGTCGACGTCTTCACTGTTCAGCGACGAAGGGAGGAAGACGATGAACAATGTTTTTCGGTGGATCGCCTCATTTTTGTTTCGGATCAACAAGTCCGCCTCCTCCCACTTTGAAGTTCGAACGCAGCTTCACTCTGTTTTTATTCATGTGCTCCACTGTTTCTTCGCTCAAGTCGTGCTCTTACGCTAGCACAAACTCGGTGTGTACCCTTCTTCAAAACAATCAAAATGAGATAACTATTCTTGAAAGTTCGATGGCTTTCAACAAGACATCGAAAGGGCGACGTTCTTGGTTTGATGGTGAAGGATTAATGGAGCTTGAGGATGAAGAAGGAGAAAAGAGGATTACTGCGAAGAATTATTCCAATCGAAAGTGATGAAGTAGCGGTACTCTATTTTTCTTTTGTGTGGCCAACAAAGTTGACTGATTAATTTCAAGTTTAATCGGTTAATTTAAAAAAATAAATGGAATGATTAAAGAGGTAGAAAACGCGTAAGGGGATAGAAGTGTTGAAATTAATATGCATATGGTCCCTACATGTTTTATATATTTTATTATTATTATTATTATTATTTGCATAGTAATTTAAAAAAATGGCAAAGACATGGAAGTCATATTCAAAAGTAGCCAAAATATTTGACTTAAATAAGATTTTAGTGATGAAGACCATGCGCACATGCTTTGCCATGCTTACTTTTCAAATTTATAAAATAAGACTCATTTTATTGAATAAGAGGTCCCTACATGATTATATTATATTAATAGATTGGATTCATTATTAGATTGCTTGTGTGTGAATGTTGGCATGGATGATTTTTTTTGAGGTGATATATTGATTAATTCGTTTGCCATGTTATTTAATTAGTATTTAAGTGATGGGGTAGGTATATGATTTACATATGAATTTATTGTGTTTGCTTTAATTATTGCTTTGCCACACTTACGCATGCTTGAACGAATATGAGAGAGATGAGTCTTTATATAATATAATAACGTTAGTGGATTATTGGATTATTTGAGTGGAGTAGGTGTTTGATTCACATGGTCCTTGTCTTTGTCTTTGTATGCTTAAGTTGAAATTTAATATCTCGTGGGTCCTATATTTAAATATTTATGTAAAAAAAAAAATTGATTATTGTTACCGCACATATGCACCGAAAATTTTGGGGTCCTATGAAGAAATTTTGAAAAAGACAAAAGGTGATTTAATAGCCTTGTAGATTCACACAATTAATGTAAAGACATGAACAAAAACCATTGGACCCACACCTTTGAATTAATACACTTTTGTATCTTGAAATTTTTAGCAATAGTGACAACTTATTCGGTGCAATGTTTGAATTTGTTTTCGAGCTCCATATGTTTTGCATTGAGTCATCCAAAATAAATTTTGGGTATCTCCAAAGAAAATAAAAATATGGGTCCAATTAATAATTCTTATGTGACCATGTTGAAAACAGAACAAGAAGTCACGAAGGTAGTATCATATACCTCATATACCGGTTATTTGTGCCTTACTTTCTGATTTAAATTTTATTTATCTTATAATGACTAGAAACTATTGTTTGTCTGGAAGACATGAGAATTGAGAATTGAATGGCCAGAAGCCACGAGCACGAGATACAAATTTGCCTGAAGCAAAGTTATAAATTGGCTTGAAGCCATGAGACAAATTTGAGTGGAGCCAGATCCATGATTTTTTTGTATGACACCATTATTTGGCATTAAAAAGACTCCCTTGATTAAATTAAAGGGATGCTATAACAACCAGAAGAGAGTTGTTCTTCTAAAAAGTTATTATAAATTGGTGTATCTAATTTGATCCTGCAGTAGTAATATTGTAAAAGAGGTTTTAAGAAATATTATGTATTGTAGCCAAACAAAACAATGAGCTACAAGAATTATGAATATTGTACTGGCTTAACTTCATTCCCAGAAGTGAATGAATTTAATTATGGTCATGGACATGTATGTAAATATGACTGGTATTGTCATTATTGTGATCATAATTGATCTAAGTTCCCACCGAAAATTACTTTCGAACAAGATCCTTGTTTAGAGTTTTTTTTTAAAAAAAAATAAAAAATAGCGGAATATTATTACTATTGGCTCAGTTACCTACCGTGGAAAATTGTGAAAAAAAAAAATTTGCATGTGGATCCCACGTATAAATATTATATTATTATTACTATTACGGGAACTATTCATAAATAGTGTTGAATGATACTATTCTTAAATACAATATTTTTATGAATACTTTTTATCCGTGCTAGGTGCTTCAAAATCAAAATTTTTGTGGCAAAATTTGTATTTATTAATATTAAGGCCTTGAAGGCTTATGTTTCAAATATTGTATGATACATATTTTAATATTTTTGGAAAAGTATTGTCCAGAAGACAATAAATTGCAGAGATTTATGTTATAATATGTATAAAGGCTTATAGTCCTGGAGACTAATTATCATATTTTGAGAAACTACTTGTTTAGTCTATATATCTATATGGCAATATAAATTTCACAAGATTCTCGGAAGAGTTAATATTTTGTTACTCGAAGGATCAAAATTATGTATTAATTACTCTACCAAGTATTAAAGAAATTTATTGAATTTCATAGATATCTACGAAAATAGATATAGAAAATACATGCTTTCGTAAACCGAAGTTTACATATAATATTACAAACCAAGTTTGTTAATGAGAACCAAAAGCCAATGTAAACTAGAAGTTTACTAACAATGAGATATCAAAGAAGCAATGAGTCAGTAGAGAAATATGACCATATTTATTTTGAAGCCAAGGCTCAAGATAAAGATTAAACCCAAAAGGTATGTTATCAGTATGATTCTAAGTTAATTTGATTATGAATATTTTCATATGTGGTGAACTGTATATATTTTGCATATATATAAGTCAATTAAAGTATATTAGTCATGAATAATGTGATTATTTAGTGATGCAATATTATATGTTTATTCCTGAAGAATTAACATAAATTCTTCCTTTCAAAGTTTAAAGAATTTGAAAGTGATTTTGAGATATAAATATAAAGAAAGTATGTTTATATAACTCACACTTGAGGGGGAGATTGCCAGAAAAACAAGTGTGAGTTAGAATACAAGTGTGAGCTAATATTTGAAAAGTTATATAGTTCTCACATAATGTTTGATCTCCCAAAATGCATGTCGGATTTTGATCAATATGTTATTGAAATTGAAAAATTTATAATTGTTCGAGATATATGTTACAGTAAACCAGAAATTTACTAATCCAAATAATTTTATTGTTGGCATGACTTGTTTGATCATCCGAGTCATTCAAGAACCAGAAGAGTCTTCATAAATAACCAACATATTGTTCAAGAATAATTATGTGATGCTTGTTCTCAAATAAAAATGACTATGTGAATATCATAGGTCATGATTGGTAATGGATCTCTGGAAATATATCAAACGGATCTATATGGGCCCATTGCAAACCGTGGAAGTTTGTAAGAACGCAACCCGAAGTTGCAATAATGTTTGAATAAATTAAGCGCTATTTCCGTTATATGATCCGTAAATCATGAATTAAAGCATCCATAAAAAGATGGATTGATGCTTATGAGAACATAATACTATGTTGATATTATATATATATATATATATTGCAGCATTTATATAAGCCAACAAAATTCTCCCTGTAAATTGATTTTTGGTCAGAAACCAGACAATTCCATCTGGAAAGTTTTTGAATGTGTAATGCTTATAAATCCACCATAATACACATAGATGGATATGGAAAGAAAGTTGGGATAAATGTTATGTAAGAACCTCATTCTTCTTGTTTGTCTCTAAATGGAACATAATTATGTTTCTAATGGTAACAAATGGATTTAGGAGACTTACACTGTATGATTTGTCAATTGTGATTTGACATTGTTTTCCCAACATGAGGGGGAGAAAATAGGCAGTTGGGAAAAGAGATTAGCTGGAATGAATTATTATTGGCTCATTTTGATCCTCGTACAAAATAATGCGAATTGGAAGTTCAAAAGATAATTCATTTACAGAGTTTAGCTAATAAAATGCCGAAGCATATACGACCCAAAGAAAGTGACAAAGTCACATGTCCCAGCTGTTAATGCTCCTATTCGAATTAATGCCCCTGAAGGATAACCTATTATGAATGAATATATAGCACGCATGAAGCGTGAAAGGTCCATCGGTTCCAAAGATAAAAAAATCCTCGAAAGAGAAAAGGAGCTAAGAATATAGATGATCAAGTTGAGAATAATCAAGGAAAATTAGTAGCTCCGGAAGAGCCATCTCCCGAAGAGATATTATCTCCAGTAGAGATATCTCCAGAAGAGAATGTTGTAGTCCCAGAAGAGATCCAGGTACCTGAAATATGTGAAAATTATGAGATCTCAATAAATTGTTATGAATAGAATCCGATGGGACCGAAATGAAGTCAACGTTGACGACATCTTTGCTTATAATATAGCATATGATGTAATGAATGATATGAGGATCATGAGCCACAATCCATTAGTGAGTGCCAACAGTGAAAGTATTGGCCCCTATGGAAAGATGTAATTATTGCATAATTAAAATATTGGCAAAACGAAAAGTATTTGGACTGCTGTTCATACAACCGATGATAAAAGGCCAAACATGCAAAACCGCTTGGATACAAATAAGTTTTTGTACGAGAAGATATGAAAAGGGTGAAATCACAAGATATAAGGTACGTCATGTAGTTCAAGGTTTTAAACAAAGACTGACATTGATTTTTGAAGAAACATATGTGGATGCAAATACTTTTGTTATTTGATAAAACCTAGCAAGAAATGAAGGGCTTGGTCTCGCATCTAGAGGATATTATAACTACATGTTTACATGATTCACTTAATAGTGATATTTATATGAAAAGTCCCCCGAAGGACTCAAGGTGCCGAAGCACATATCCCCGAAGGACTCAAGGTGCCAGAAGCACATGTCCCCAAAAAGACTTAATGTGCCAGAAGTACAAATCCCAGAAGAATTCAAGATGTTAGAAGCATCTAATTCAAGTTCTCTAGAACAATATTTAATTAAGTTATATAAGTCCCTTAGCTTGAAGCTATTAGGCGCATGTGGTATAATCGTCTCAAAGAATATCGATGAAAAGAAGGGTACAAAAATAACCCAATATACCCATGCATCCGCATGAAAATATCCAAATGAATTTGCACTAATTGCCGTTTATGTTGATAATATCAACATCACCGTAACTCCCGAAGAGCTTCAAAAGACAAATAATTGTTGAAGAACTAATTGGTCCGTAAGTACCATATCTTAGTGCTATTGGAGTACTATTGCATAATGCTTATTAGCAAGATATAGTTTTTCTTCAACACAAAGACACTGGAAGCAATTTTGGCATTAGAAGAAGCAATATTGATACTGTCATCAGGAGGAATAAAACTGATGTCATCAAGAGGCGGAGTCCATACTCGCTGTACTTTGCTGTACTCGTTTTCCCTTATCTAGGTTTTGTCCCACTGGGTTTTCCTAGAAAGGTTTTTAATGAGGTAGCATTAGAATATCTGATGTAATTAAGAGGGGGAGCTTCGATACACATTGTACTCTTTTTCCCTTATCTAGGTTTTTGTCCCACTGGATTTTCCTAGAAAGGTTTTTAATGAGGCAACATAAGAAAGTGTATCGATGGATGATGTACTCTTTTCTTTAGCTAGGTTTTATCCCACTGGGTTTTCCTAGTTAAAGTTTTCAATGAGGCACATTCATAGTAGACATCCAAGGGGGAGTGTTATGAATATATGGATGTCTCACTAGAATGCATTATGTATGTAAAGGATATATTATAATATCCTATAGTGGCACATTATTATGTATATTATAATGAAGGGGAAACTAATATTAATACCCCTACGAACTAGAAGAAGAGACACACAGAAATTAAAACTTCCTCCTTTCTCATATTCTTTGTTTTCTATTGTTCCTCATTCTTCAGTTTCATAACATATATATATATATATAAACACTCGCCTCCTGGAGCTTTTAAATTAAATGAATAGTTTCATTTAAATAAAAAAAGGTCAAACAACTAGCCTTGTGATTTTAGTTGGGCAAACAAATGGCCTAATTTAAGTACGAGGGGTTTAAAAAAGAGTTCCGGCTCATTGCTTTTCAACACACCTCCAGAAGCTCTCAAATGAAACGCACAATTTCATTTAATAAAAAGGTTATGGGCTATCGATTTTTTTTTGGGTTTGGCCAAGAATTATTGAATACAAGAAAAAGAAAAGGTGCTAGGCTCAAACGGAATTGGTTGGGCTGTATCGTTTAGGCCTTGCGTCTTTTAGCTTTATGTTGGGCTGTACTGTGTTTTGGGCCAAACTGTTTTTGGCTGCATGGTTTTTGGCCTGCACGTTTTTTTGACCGTGCGATTATTTTTGGTTTGAATTTAATTTTAAAAAATGGTGTTCTCGTGCTCTAATTTTGGGTCATCTAGTTTTATATAGAGTAAATACCCTTTTGGGTCCCCAACAAAAAATACGGACCCCATTTTCGTCCCTAGGGACTAAAATGAGATTTGTTTATGGACTAAAAGGGCTTTTTGGAAATTTGCGAGGGACCAAAATGTTCACCAATTGACCTTTATTCGTCCTTTTCAGGGACTAAAAGGGCATTTCTTTGTGTGAGGGACCAAAATGGGTCCGTATTTTTTTTTCGAGAGACCCAAAAGGGTATTTACTCTTTTATATATAACTAACTATTATTAATGGCTTAGAAAAGGAATAAATTATTTTTGTTAAAACCTCTATATGTTGATCTAAAATTAAATTACTTAGATGTTGTGAATAGAAATTGTAAGAATGTTAAACATTTAAGTTTTGGAATTAAGTATGATAGATCTGTTAGTCACCAAAGTGGCCAAATTCTTATGAATTATTTTAATTCCAATTAATATTGTGATATTTCAATTACCCATAACCTTGATGCTATGAAATTATGTTTGTGTTGTGGGTGAATTGAAGTTTGTTATTATAGGGCGGTTATGAATCAACCCAAAGGTTGATTATTTGTCTTTATAATAATTAAATATAAATATTGGTATTGTCCATATACTTATAGTTTTATTTAAACATCCAAAGATGATAAATATTTCTAGTTGGGATTTGCATCACTACCAAATTATGTGAAATCTTTTATAGCATCATTATGGTTAAATGATGTATATTAGTAGGCCCCCAAAGGTGAAATTGATATACATTGAATGAATTATGTCTAAATTTGTGAAGCATGTTGGTATGTGATATGTATGTCTCGAAGCATTAATATTAAGTTGTTGTTTCTCGTGTTATTGAACTGATTAATAATAATGGAGAACAACAAATGAATGATCCCACTGGTCATGATGAGATTATTGTTAATGAACCGAATGAACCCATTGTAGAAAAACCGCAACAAATAGCATTAAGAAGTTCTCAGAGGGAAAAGAGATCCGCTATTTCTAATGATAATGATTATGGGTATTCAGGATGATCCAGTTACTTTTTCACAAGCCATGAATAGTGAAAATTGTGACAAGTGGTTAGATGCCATGAAAGATGAGTTGAAATCTATGAAACAAAATGATGTTAGAGACCTTGTTGAGTTACCAGAAGGATGTAAGAGAGTTGGTTGTAAGTGGGTCTTTAAGACCAAACGTGACTCTCATGGTAACTTGGAATGTTACAAGGCTAAACTAGTTGCAAAGAGATTTACTCATAAAGATGGCATTGACTATAAAGAAACCTTTTCACCATCAGTTTCTAAGAAGGATTCTCTGAGAATCATTATGGCGTTGGTGGCTCATTGTGATTTAGAGTTACACCAGATGGATGTGAAAACTACCTTTCTAAATAGGAATTTAAAGGAAGATGTGTACATGGACAACCAATGGGGTTCATAGAAAAAGAAAAGGAGCACATGGTGTGCAAATTAAAGAAATCAATATACGAACTTAAACAAGCTTCAAGACAATGGTACCTTAAGTTCAATGATACTATTGTTTCCTTTGGATTTAAGGAAAACACGGTTGATCGGTGTATTGTTGGTCGATTTCCTTGATGGCAAGTGAACCAGTCAAACAAGTAATAAAGTGTAAGTAGAGTATCGTCCCACAAAGACTGAGATACCGATAAGTGACGCTCAACTGCTGTAATAGTTGTGTAAACAGAAGGTAAAATTTGATTGGCTTAGAGGTTTTTGTGATTACGCTAAATAACAAGAAAGTAAACAGAGTGTCGTGGTCGTAAGAAGAAATCAGTATGGAAATAGGCTGAACTCGGAATCATTCTTAAGCATATCAATCACCCAGCTGATTCACACATTGCTATAGCATTTATACTGCACAGCTTCTGCAATGCTATAGCTAGATACTATTTACAATGTTATTCAGCTAACCCGCCACTAGAGTCTATCGAAACTTCAACGTCCGATACATGTAATACTAACTTTACTTCTCCCATATGCCTATGACAATTTTCTAGTTAGATTAACATTACAAAGCAAGGTGTTATGGTTATGAGCGGTAAACTCATTCCTAAAGCCTACAATAATAGGTCAAGCCTTGCACCAGCCTGCCTACCAATCATTGTTTCTCAGAGGTCTAACCCTGACTCCTTTCTAGTAAGCTGAGGCCACTAATCTAGCCCTTAGTTTCTTCTAATCGACAAGAATTTAATTCACTAATAAACAAACTGAATTTATTGAATTAAGAACTAGCAACTGGGTTCATTCCAAACTTAAGAAATCATCATCGCTCAGCCATAGGAAATTTAGTTCATGACTGACGAGGGAAACACAAAACGGATAACAACAAAATGACACATGATCACAACGTTAAAATAAAAGAAAACAGAAAGCTTGACAAAATTTCTGACGGCGTGGAAGAAGCCCTGTCACGTCACCACTCCACGTCTTCTTCTCTCGGTCTTACTACAAGGAAGGATGCTGGGTTCTCTTGAGGGTGTCGTGCCTTGTGAACTCTCTCTTTCTTCTTTCGAGTCTGGCCGTATATGAATGGGATTAGGATCTCAGCCACTCGACCTCTTTTAGGGTTGGCTTGTTGTTTCCTTATATAATCAGGCTTTCCTGTAGCGTAAGTTCCAACGAGCTAGGCCTTCCTAATCTGTCGAGGTCCGATCATATCTATCTTCCAATTCGTGATAGATTGATTCTGCTGATCTTGCGGGATTCTTCAAATCTTTTAGTTCTGATCCTCCGCATCTTCTATTTCAATACATCAGCAATCTACCCGTTATCGTCGACCTGCACTATACTTTCTGAAACAATCTTAACAAAAGATCAGAATATATGCCGCCTAGCACTGCGTCACTTACTATGCTATAGCTTCAGGGATGCATTGTATTGCACTTCGATAAGGCTGTCCTGATGCTATTGATGAGCACAAACTATACCATGTTTTCCCTGCATTTCATGACCGAATTGTATGGGGAATGAAAGCTTAAACTGCAAACAATCCAAGCAAAAAGGCATATATTCATGACAAAGAAAACTGAAGGATGGAAACCATTTACATCCTGAACATGTGCTAAGAAGAAGCAAATTACATTGTTTTTAAAGAACGTATAGCAAAGTTGATAACATGCTATAGCATTTCGACTGCAACTCGAAAGGCAATAAAAAGCATCACGAAAGCTATAGCAAAGTAAAGGACGCAATGCTATGCGGCATATTTTCTGACCTTTTTATCTAGCTGATTTCAGGAATAGAAATAAAAGATCGAGATCAACAGGTAGATTGCTGACATAATGAAATAGAAGATGCAGAGGATCAAAACGGAAAGATTTGAAGAATCTCGCAGGATCTACAGAATCAATCTACAAACAGAAGATGTGATAGATCTCAACAGATTTGGAAAGCCCAGCTAGCCTAACTTGCGTCACACGAAAGTTTGAATATAAAAGGAAACAGCAAGACAACCCTAGAGGGGAGTTGTAGAGAGCCAACACAAGATTTCACATTCGGCCAACTCAAAAAAAGAGTGAGAGACTTCACTAACACGAGAATTCCAGGATAACCCAGCATCCTTCCTCGTAGTAAGACGGAGGGAAGAAGACGTGGAGTGGTGACGTGACAGGGCTTCGTCCACGCCGTCGGAACGCCGTCAAGCTTTCTATTTTCATTTGTTTTAGTAGTTAGATCATGGGTCATTCTGCACTTGTCTGTTTTGTGTTTCCCTCGTCAGTCATGAACTAACTTTCTGATGGCTGAACGAGGATGAATTCTTAAGCGTGTATGAACCCAGTTGCAAGTTCTAAATTTAACAGGTTTGGTTTGCTTATCAGTGAATTAATTACTAGTCGATTAGAGGAATCTAAGGGCTAGACTTGTGGTCTCGGCTTACTGGCAAAGAATTGAGGTTAGACCTCTGAGAAACAGTGTTTGTTAGGCATCCGGTGCAAGGCTTGACCTATTTCTTGTAGGCTTCAGGAATGGGTCTACCTCTCATAACCAGTACACCCTGAGTATAATACAGATAGAAACTAGAAAGTTGTCATAGGAATATGGAAGGAGTATAGTAAATATCATATGTGTCAGACGCGGAAGCTTCGATAGATCATAGCGGTGGGTTAATCGAATAGCTTTGTAGTTAGTAGCTATCTTTGTAGCAATTGCGGAAGCTATGCGATATAGATGCTATAGCAATGGGTAGAGCAACTGGGGGAATTATGCACTTAAGGAGGAGTCCGAGTTCAGCCTAACTTCCTACTGATATCTTCTTAAATTTACTTTGTTTACTTCTGTTATTAGTGTAATCATCAAAAACCTCTCAAACCAATTACATTTACTTTTTGATTGCAACTATCATAGAAATTGAGCGTTACTCTTTGGTATCTCAGTCTCTGTGGGACGATACTCTACTTTCACTTTATTACTTGTTCGACTGGTTCACTTGCCATGAAGGAAATCGACAAACAGCTATAGCACAGCATCGACTATGTTATGCGACTTTCTCATAAAACCTCAAAAGTTGTGTCTTTCTTAGCACATGTTTAGGATGTAAATAGAATTCACCCTTAAGTTTCCTATACAATGAATAAATGCCTTTTTGCTAAGATTACATGCAATTAAGATCATATTCACCATACAATTCAGTCATAAAATACAGGGAAAACATGGCATAAATCATGCTCATCATGTATATATCTGAAGGTCAGTGGGAGCAAGTTTATATTACCAGTGCTGTATGTTGATTATATCTTGCTTAGAATTAATGATCTTGGTCTTTTAAATGAGACTAAGAAGTTTATCTCTAATAACTTTGAAAAGAAAGATATGGTAAGGCAGCTTATGTTATTGGGATATAAATATTCCATGATAGGACAAAAGGATTGTAGGCCTTGTCTCAGAAAGCATATATTAATAAAGTTTTAGAGAGATTAAGAATGGAAAACTGCTCATCATCTCCTATTCCAATTTAGAAAGGAAATAAGTTTAGTCTCATGCAATGTCCTAAAAATGAATTGAAACGAAAAGAAATGGAAGCAATTCCGTATATATCACTAGTTGGGAGATTAATATATGCTCAGACTTGTACGAGACCAGATATCAGCTTTGCGGTTGGAATGTTGGGAAGATACCAGAGTAACCCTGGTATGAGTCATTAGAAAGTTGCAAAGAAAGTTCTGAGATATTTACAAGGAACTAATGGTTACATGTTTACTTATAGGAGGTCTAGCAACCTTGAAGTGATTGGATAAGTAGTCGGTAATTGTTACATCCATTATGGAAGCTGAATTTGTGGCATGCTTTGAGGCCATGGTTCAGGATAAATGGCTACAGAATTTTATTTCAGGGCTTGGATTAGTCGACAGTGTAGACAAGTTGCTAAACATTTATTGTGATAATTCCACAACAGTCTTCTTTTATAAAAACAACAAGTATTCTAAAGGTGCTAAGCATATGGAATGGAAATATTTTACCGTTAAAGAAGAGGTTCATAAACATAGAGTGTCAATAGAACATGTTAGTACCAATCTTATGATAGCTAATCCCTCAACAAAGGGATTACCACCCAAGACATTCACTGATCATGTGTATAGTATGGGTATTATGTCTGCTAGCAAATGTTAAAATTATTGTTATGTATTGGTCATTGACACTTTGAGCTCATTAGTATATATGTGTTTCTGAGATTGTTTTCAACTTTATGTATGCATACATAAATGATGTTGTTGAAAAACAGGATTTGTCTACTATGAAGACTTTATTAATGGACATTAAAGTGTCATGTCAAGGAGAAAGACTAATAAAGTAGTACATGGAAGGGACTACGTCGATATACTGATGTACAACTGCCATGACTCGTATTAGTTTTATCCTTAACCATGACTTATGATGTAACCAATATATATGAAATCTTTTAGCCAAGATTAGCAAAATTATTGATATTTTGTTAAATCATGAAATGACATATATCACATGAGCCAAATGGGAGAGTGTAAGAAATGTCTCATGTGCATGTGAAAAATATATGATTATTTAATAATTAATGAATGGGCTAAATGACTATTGGTAAATGACTTTTGGAAAGAGGTTTCTTGACTGCTTGATGGGAGCAGTCAAATCCATAGGATGTACATGTCTTTTGGATACAAGAGTTATTTAAAGGATAGAAACTTGTCCATTCACTCTCTGACCATTATAGATGCCTCTAGTTTTCCATCAAGAAGAGAGAGCGTGAAATGAAGGGTAAAGAGAATGATAAAGGTTTCAATTATCGTACTGCAAGTCACATACTATGAAGTATCGATTCCGCAATTATGGATAGAGGTTAGTGCATCTTGACTTAAACATGTAGTGTTGTGGAAATCATAAGTTCTTAAGATCCTTATTCATGTTCTTATTACTTGATATTTGAGCATGAAATTATAAAAAAAAAAAACTTACATTACAAACCTTCCCCAAATGAAACAAATAGAAGAAAAACCAAAACTTTTGGCGAAAGTGGCGTTGGATATCTCCTATATAAGAGTTCTTAAAAAAATAAAAGAAAATGAAGGGTAGGAAAGATTAGTTCAATGGCAAAAAATGTGGACAAAGAAAGGAATGAAGAACAAGCACAAAACACCACATTACTATAAAAATCAACTGTTATTATCTGCTATATATAACGGTTTTGAACCGTCATATATGCAGGCACTATATATGCTCTGCGCACATAAATTATGGTTCATCCGAATCGTTATTTATTCTAGACATTTTATAACGGTTATAATATAATATCGATAATGTATTAAAGCTCGGTAAGGCCATGATATATGCATTACTATGATAATAAATAACAGGTAATGCTTACATACACGGGTGGAAAAAAAGCTTTTAAGACCGGACGAAAGAGGTATCGTAAGGACCGGATCTGTGGCGATCTTGTTCCGAGCGGTCTTAAAAGTATCTTAAGATCGGATGCGCGTCCGGTCTTAAAAAAACACTTTTAAGACCTGACTTTTTAAACATCCGGTCTTAAAAGTCCATTTTTTTAAAAAAAGAATGAACTTTTAAGACCGTATATATTTTCAAATCCGGTCTTAAAAATTCCTTTCTACGAAAAAAAAAGGGTGAGATTGTAGATGCCTGAGCCACCGCCTCAGAGAGAACTTTGTTTCCAGATCTTTCACCAGAGGAACTAAAACAAATAGATTCAAAGAGGAAAGTACCTAAGCTGCCTTAGAGAGAACTCTGAGAAGAGATAGACGAAGAAGAAGGAACAAAGAAAATTTTGGGTGGAAGCAAAAAAAAAACGATACAAGGACAGAGAGGGAGGTCAGGAGAAGAGTAATAATATTTTGTGTTCCTCGAAGAAGTTATGGGAAGCCATTCATCTATCTTCTTCTACTCCTCTGTTCACTTATCTATCTGTCATTTTTGTGTGTGCACATCTCAATATATTCAAAAAATAATAATACCAACAAACGAAAACAATCGATCAAGAATGCAGAAATAAGCAAAACAGACATAATAGGTTTACCTCAAGAGAGCGCCCGATTAGATCGAGACTCGCTCCCATGGAAATCAAGTTTGGAGCTTTGTCGTCGGCGAGAAGGAGGAGATGAGCAATAAAACAAAGAAATATGAAATTGATATTTAATTTCAAACTTAAGCCGAAATCTACGTCAATGATTTACTATCGTTGCGTTTAAAGTTTATGGCTCAACAACAATATAAATATATATATATATATTATATATCTCAACAATCCGAGAATGATTCTCGGAATCTTGTTGATATATATATATATATATATATCTCAACAAATTATATATATATATATAATATCTCAACAACAATTTGTTGAGATATATAATATATATATCAACAACAATATATATATATATATATATATATATATATTTGTTGAGCCACGGAAACATAAACACAATGAACACGAACTCAACCGCACGAATCATTCTCGGATTGTTGTTGAGCCACGGATCTCCGAAATGCGAGGCTACGGTAGCCACCGGGTGAATGCGCGGGGTGGGAAGTGAAAATGAGAAGAGAGCGGAGAAATTAATGGGAAGTGGAGGGAACTAGAAAAGGAATAATGAAAATTCAATTTTCGTTTGCCGCGCCTAATGAAAATCTTTAAGACCGTTGTTATCAAATTGAAGTCTTAAAAGTTAAACTTTTAAAAAAGTATGACCGATGGCTTTCGTTATCCGTCTTAAAAAAAATAAACATTTTATTTATTTATTTTAAACTTTTTAGACCGGATATTTAAAACAACCGGTCTTAAAAGTAATATATATATTTTTTTAAAAAAAAAGACTAGTTCTTTTTAACATCCGGTCTAAATAGTTCTCTTTATATTTACAAAATTGCCATAGAACATACTTTTAAGACCGGATCCTTTTTAATCCGTTCTTAAAAGTGTTCTTTATATTTACAAAATTGCCACCGGTCATACTTTTAAGACCGGATCATTTTTAATCCGGTCTTAAAAGTGTTCTTTATATTTACAAAACTGCCGCAAAGCCATACTTTTAAGACCAGATCCTCTATAATCAGTCCAAGAAGTTCTTGATATTTACAAAGCTAAATACTTTTAAGACCCAAGTGCGTCAATACTCCGGTCTAAATGAGGCGGTCTTAAAGCCCTTTTTTGCACTAGTAATAATACATAATGGTTCCACTTTAACAACCGTTATATCTGTTATACACATATAACAGTTCTTTCAAAAAAAATTGTTATATATTGATAGTAATGTTAAAGGATTTATTTAAAAAATCCTTATATATAGCTGACATAAATAACAGTTGTTAGGTAATAACTGTGATTTATTGAAATGTGGAGTTTTTACTTTTGATACCCCTGTATATACATTTGCACAGGATGAATCACAATTTTTATTTAAATTCATTCATATACAGAACATTAGAACAAATCAGAATATATTTACAGTATTTCATATACATGAAGATACTACTAAGACCAAAACCTTTTAAAAAATCACAAGTATATATAAATTTACAATCATTTCATGTATTTACTCTCCCACTAATGTTGCATTGATGTCACTAAGTCTTCAGTCACTTCTTCCATTTATGAGTTGCTAAACATCGTGCTGGAAGCATTAAAATACTATGAGCAAAAGGAAAAATTGATAGAAGTTAGATATTGTAATATATAGATGAGTGAATTTATATATAAACTAATTGAGCCTATAATATACCTTATTTGTATAAATACTTTCAAATTGAGCCTATAATGTTGGAAGCTTGCTTGTGGGCCCAGACTTTAAAATGATTTGTATCTTTTTTTAAAAAAAACAAATCAACCCACATATGTTTAGGCCACAACAAGGCATATATATATTTATATATATATTCATCTATTCACATTCCATTGGCTTAAGCCCAATAAGTACAGCCTATTTGACCTTTTATTTCAATTCTCATTCCTTTACTCATACCTAGCCCAAACACAAAACACAAACACATTCATTTTTCCTCCTCTTATTCGACACACATACACACCACAACATACACTTTCATTTTCATTCTTCACCTTCACACTAGACAAGCATTCCTCCTCCTTCCGGAAACCACGACACACACAACACCTCCACGACACAACCTCCGAAGCACAACACACACCACTTTCTTCAACCTCCGTCACATCCTTCATTCCTCTTGTATCCGGAGCACGGGCGAGAAAGAGAGAGAACGTTGGTGAGAGAGAGTCGTCAGAAAGGAAAGAAAGAAGAAGGAGAGTTTGGATCTTACATGTAAATTGATTTCTAAGGTTTAGGTAAATCTTTAAATTGTTTTTCATCAGATTTCTAGGTTTTTGCTGAAGATTTGAGAGTTTTGAAGATTAAAATCATGGTTTTAGAGAGAAAGAGAGCTCATGGTAAAGAATATAGCTGCATGCATGTCGAATCTGAGTAGATTTATGATTTCCTCTAACACTTTAATCAAGCTTTAAGATCATGTATTTCTTTTATATGCACATAGGGTCTGATTTCCAAAAGGTATGAGTCATAAAAACAAGTTACAAGTGTTGTTTTACAACTCTATGTATGAGTCCAAAAACAGGGGTTAATTTTCACGCCTATTGCAGGGGTTAAAGGTTGATTTTTTTTCTCTAAAAGTTTTACAAGAGATAGTAATCTCCTTAATATTTAAACTGAGCTTTGGATCACCTAAAATAGAGGTCTATAACTCTAGTTATGATTTTTCAATGATTGGTCAAGAAATCTGGAAAATTTTGGACATTACTTATGTTTTTCGAGATTTGGGAATTTTCTCATCCATAAATCAACTTGATGACTTTAATTTATGAAAATAGACTTATCAAGGTTTAAGTAGAAACTAAATCACTCCATTTGGAGTTGTATCAGTCAAGTTATAAGTTTCCCAAATTCCCAGAGAAGTTAAAGGCTGAACTTTTTGTAAGGCTTAAAATAGTCACCCAAGTTGTTAATTATGAATAACCTTCAAAGTAAAGGTTTCTTTGGATATATTGAAAGGTTAAATGGCTGAGATGACATTTATTTCATAGTAAATAGGATCTAATTAAATAAGTCTCAATTGGAATACATCCCTGGTCATAAAGATACTAAATGATAAGTATTTTGGGGTGGTCTAAAGGAACTAAATCTTAAATATGTTATTAAGATTGGATTGATTAATGACCCATCTCTATATAAATGTTAATTATAGGACTTAATAATTGCCCAAGCTTGCAAGACAAGCAGATTAAAGAGAACTTTATGGAAGGTGCATTGTCGATAAGACCAACAGGTGGTAACTATAATCTCACATTCTTTGCATAGCTATATATGTTTGTGCATACCATATTTGTATGTCTTGCCTTATGAGGCCAGCACCACTCGTGGCTCGATTGAACGAAAGGCTGACCATGGGGCTAGCTTCGTGGTGGGTAGGCAAGACCTAGTGCATTCAGTATTTTTGGTACTGAATTACCTAAAATGAATTTCTTGGCGCTAAGGTATTTGAAAATCATTGAATGAACACTTGTATTACAAGCTACATATGGAATGTAATACTTGAATTTGAATGCTTTATATGCTGTGTGGATTACTCTGTTTGGTTGATTTACATATATCGTATATGCTTGAAATTTGAGATTAACCGGTTACTCTGGGATTCATTCATTTGAATCTCAGAACCTTCCATAAATCTAGAATGTGGGCAAAAATGTAGACAATGAGGAAGAGGCAAGGGCGTTATAATCGCTTGACCTTAAGAGCAAGGCAGAAGAATCTTTTGTGATACACCTTCTGTATATAGATAATTTATTCCTTATGACTTAGATAATATTTTGAGATAGCCCTATGTGGCTACTAGGATGTATATTTATATAAATACTATGATATGATAGTAGTAAAACATGTATTTATTGTATTGTTGCAGGGACGGGCACGTATATCACAAGCCCATAAATGAAATGGATGAATAAGTGAATGGTTGAGCACTAGGTTAGATATAATAAATAGGAATTACTCTGATGATATCTAACCAGGATTGAGGCATGATGTATTTCAATAAAGAATTTGAACCATTGATTAAATGTTTCAAAATTTTTAATTTTTCCCAGAAAAGCCCATTCGAATTAAAATTTTAGAATCTACGATTGGGTTAAGTTTTTGAAATATTTTTGAAAAGGTTTTTATTTCTAGGATCAAATTTGGCTTAGTGGTTTAACTTCTTTGTTAAGTAATGCATCCGACTTGAGAATTAAGGAACACGTCACTATGTTCTGGGCTCAGAACAGGGGGTGTTACAATTTTTCCAAAATTTTATTAGTTTTAGTTTTATAATATATAATGTAAAATAAAAATAAAGCTTTAACTAGTACTTTTTCAACAACAACAAAATTGTTAGTTGAAAATGTAAATTTGAACTTTTTATACTATATTTGGAAGTCGTAAATTTTGCTATAGCGAATGTGCACTATCATGCCCACGTGAACTTATTACAGGGCACTAGTGCAAAAAAGAGCTTTAAGACCACCTTGTTTAGACTAGAGTATTGATGCACCGGTTTTAAAAGTATGACCGGTGACAGTTTTGTAAATATGAAGAACTTCTTGGACTAGATCCTTTATTAATAGGTCTTAAATATATTATTCACACCGAGAAAAAAACAACTAGTCTTAAAATTGTTTTAAAAAAAAATTGAAATATCAATTACTTTTTTGAGAAATCTCATACAATCGGACTTATATTTTATGCGGTCCAAAAATATAAGGAAAAATTTAAATATAAAGGTCTAAAACTTTTAAGATCGGTTATATATAAAATACGCCTTAAAGTTATACTTTTAGGACCAACATAAATTGTGGTTGGTACTAAATATTGAAAAAATTAAATAAAAAGATTAATTACTTTTAAGACCGGATTTTTATAAGGACCGGTCTTAAAAATTAACTTTTAAGACCGTCTTTTTATACACCCGGTCTTAAAACTAAAGCGCCAAATATAGCCTTCTTCACGTGAAACCTTACTTTACATTGCTCTCTCTGAAGTCTGAACCCCTGTTCTTGTTGCGAAACCTCTCCCTGTTGCATTACCTCTCTTCCTCGCCCACCACCACCATCATCAATTACTCTCTAATTTTCTCAGGCATTCTTCTTTCGCACCACCTCTCTCAACCTCTCTTCCTTTCTTGAAAATGAACGAAGAAAACAATTCTAGTCTTGTTAGTGCAACGCCAATTACTGGTGTGACTAGTGTGAGTCAGAACGAACCCTCTTCATCTCACAGTGAGCCTCGTAACCGCCCTGCATGCCGTAGTAGAAGAGGCACATGAATGAAAGATGTATCCCTAAGTCGGACTTCTAGGTCAAAGCTCAAGATTCAGTTTGATGAAAATTTGGCTCCTATCGGTTCTAATAAAAAGATAATAGTTTTGTCGGCTTTCAAGCACGCAGCAAGGTTAGCAACTTGACAAATGAGTGGAAAAATGTCGAAGATGCCACAATAAAGGATCTTATTTGGGACACTATATGGCTTACATACACTGTTCCTGACAGTCGGAAGTTGAAAGACAAGACATTGTCGTATTGTGCTGATCGTTGGAGGAAGTTTAAGACCTATCTAGCTAACAACTATATTTTTTCTGAGGTTCCAGTTGGTGAGCCTCGCCTTAATCCTTAGGACAAGTACACATTTCTTGATGAACAAGCTTGGCAACAATTTGTTCAGCTGCAGATCACTCCTGAAGCTTTGGTGAGTTTATAATAAGTTTTTTTTTGTCCTTTTTTGTTTGCTTATTAACCTGTGTAGATATGTGGATGTTGTTGTGTTCATCTAATCCTATTAGTTAGATCGTTTGGTGTGTGAATAGAAGTATACATTTCCATTATTTGTCCTGCATCAAAGGAGCATGTCTTAGTTCTATGCAAGTCTGATATGTAAACTATGAGAAGGTAAAATACTAAGTAGGTAATTAGGGAAATAATAATGGTATAATATCTCCTATAAGGCCGTTAGTCAATTAGGAAGGTATTCTGTTATAGTAAGTAGTGGTTAGACATTGCTGTTAGTTAGTTAGTATGTTAACTGTGTAATGGTTTCGGTGCAAGCTGTTATTGGGCCTTAAGAGTCTGTTAGACCTGACTATCACCCAAGAGGGGGGGCTGAATTGGGTGTTTGATAACTCTTTAGGAACTTTGAAAATCTTTTCGCAACTTCTAATTCAACAATTAGATATTCAAATAAGTATATACTGGAAATAGAAGAGATAAGGGAAGAGAATATGCAAACAGTGATTTATACTGGTTCGGCCCTTCCTTGACCTACGTCTAGTCCCCGAGCTCCACTTGAGATTTTCAATCCACTATCTCCTTGTTTAACCGGGCACAAGAGAAAAGCCTTTACAACCTCACAAGTTTAGTCGGACACTTGTGCAGCCTTTACAATCTCTTACCGAGATACTCCCCTTACACACTGTAAGGATACAATTACACACTCTGTAAACGAAGGATGATCCTCTCACTCTAGGACTCACTCCCCCTTACAAGTTGTAATTGATACACCCACACTTAAGGTTCCACAACCTTAAGATTTTTACAGCTAAAAGAATTAATCGGTGTTTAAGAACTCCTCACTGAGTAGATGAATGCTAATCACTGAAGTACATAATCGATCATCTCACTCTCTACTGTAAACTATATAAATATTGAGAAATAGAGTGTATGAACTATCGACGGTGAAGTAGTAAAATCATTTCGTTGGCTTTTTCGATTCATTTATCAACCGTCGTCTCCCCTTCCGGTTTGAAGACTTTACAATTTATAGGTTATTGTGTTTCGACCGTTGCGAGCGTTCAACCATTGGAGATTAGTTGGAAGTAGCCGTTGAAGCTTTTGTTGCTTTTTGTCCATTGAGCTCTAATCCAACTTTAATTATAAAGTGTTTAACATTGACTTCGTTAATGCTCCATCTTGAGTGTTGTATTAATGGCCGTTGAGAAGATTCAAACTTTTTGTTGGAATGTTGAAACTATCCGTTAGACTCGAAGCTTTCCTCCGTTGCATTTAATGCTTCTACGACACACAAATTGCTTTATGCCAATTTGTTGTTAATCCATGATAAAATCATTTGAAACTCATTAGCAAACTGATTAAAAGCAATTAGGATTATTAATGAGTAACGTTATGAAGCAATGAGATTAAACACAGTGATTCATTGTTTACGCAGACGGAGATTTGAAAATAGAGGGGTCTTGCTTGACCAACAGTTCATGCTTGCTCGGGCAAGCTTCACATGACTTAGTTATAAATGATCTTGGTCGCTGATGCTTGAGCAGAGTTACTTCGCTTGCTCGGGTATGATTTGTTCAACTTATACATTTTCATGCTCGGGTAAGCTTTGCATCAGTCAAGGAAGAAGACTTCTACTCGTCGTTGCTCGAGCAACCTAACATTCTTGCTCGGCAAGGCATAGTCAGAGGCGAGAACTTAAGGAATAGCCAAGCTGCTCGGGCAAGCTTTTTCTCTTGCTCGAGCATGTAAAATTCCATGCTCGGGCAAGCTTGATACAAAAATGAAGACCGCAGTTGAGAGACACTGCTCGAGCACGAATTTTGTATCTGCTCGAGCATGGTGCTTGGGCATGCTTTTCTTGTATGCTCGAGCGAGGCCTTTTGTCTTCATTATTTTGCTTCAGTATCGATTCTGCTCGAGCAACAATTTTCTCTTGCTCGGGCATGATTTGTTCAACTTATACATTTTTTCTTTTGTCTCGACGATGCTCGAGCAACCCAAATATCCTGCTCAAGCATGACTAACAGAAACAGTTTCTTTATCTTGTAAATCTGATGATGCTCGGGCAAGTGCTAACATGTTGCTCGAGAAAACTTTCTGCCATCATCTGACTCAAGGCACAACGTATATGAACTTGAGGCAGAAGCTCTTCTTAATTTGCTCTCTGCATCTTCTTGATTGGAGGCAATAATTCACTTCAACAAGAGTTGTTCTCTGCTTTTCAGAATGCAAGCATATCATTAACACATGGGTCAATTTCCAGTGAATGTAGCGTCCTTGATATAACTCCAAATTTGGAAAACCACTTATCCCCATATATCTATTTGAGTCTTCTTTCTAATATAAGAAGAATCAGCTCCAAACTCATTGTAGATCATCTGTTATCCTCAGATCAATAAATGATGTTCTTGACCAGCATTTTTGCAACATTCTGAATAGACCGTTGACTTTCGAAGGTCATATCTCCCTGTTCTGAGCTCTGTTTTGGTTGGTTCAAGTTTTGATAGAAATAATTTTGAGTCTACTTTCATATGCCACTGATTTCAATCCAATCGGATTTGTCTTTTGAGAGATATACTCAAAATACCGAAGCTTGTTCTGGAATGTGACGTTGATTTCTGTTGCAACTTGCAAAACTCATAGCTCTCTCATATGACCTCCTTTTGGCTTGAAGTTTATATCACAATGGCGCATTGAGCGTCTAGTTTCATATGCCACTAGTTTCACGTCAATCCAATTCATGGTTTAGGAGATATCGTTGAATTACCAGAGGTCGCCAGCTGAAACGCGAAACAAAGCTGAACAGAGTGCTGAAATTCGACCTTGCTCGAGCAGGCTTTCTTTTCATGCTCGGGCAAGAGCGGATTTTGGGCTGAAAATGCACCTTGCTCGAGCATAACATTGTTGTTGCTTGAGCATGACTTCAGAAACTCAATTTGCTCGAGCAAGACACTGTTCAAGTGAGAAAAAGGGCTCAAATTACATAAATGCCCTCCAACAAAACCAAGGTATTCATCCTAAGCTTGAACTTGCTTGTTTTAACTCCGAATTGAGCCGTTCCAACTTCTATTTTATCACGGAGACTTGAATATTGATATTCTCTTAATATTTAACAAGTTCTTCTTTCTTCAAACTCCATTCTTGATCATTCTTCATTGTATTAAACCTTCACATCTACATTAAATATAAGAATTAGTCAAAGTATAAGATAAATGTAGTATGCAAGCTTTTTGCTTTTAAGAATGACATGTATATAAGACATCATCAAAACTAATCATAACCAACAAAGTCAAGTCTCTAACTATATATAAGAGGTTAGTCTAATATGTGTAGAAACCAGTTATGATTAATGAATGAATTGACCGAGTTGGCAGCAATTCTGCAACTCCCTTTCCTCTGTTTCTCCCAATTTCTTCCACAATTTTACATCTTTCTTAACAAAGTCTTGAAACTTGATGAAGTGAATTTGACTAGTGTTTGAGGTTCATATCAAGCAGAAGTTCTCTAATTTCTGTTAGTGAGATGGCTAAAATTCATAATTGATTGTTGTTTTCAATTCTGATTCACAGAAAAGAAAGGAACAAGCACAAGAGATCGGAAGAAAGAATGATTGCTCGTATAGAGCTTCTCGTGGAAGATATGAAAAGGCCAAAAAAGAGTTTATGGCAGCCAAGAGGAAGAGATTGGAAGATGAAGCTGAATCCAATCCTTCTGCGGTATGTGATTCGCCATCTCCAATATGTCGCAAGGAGTTATGGTTGTATATTCACCAAAAGAGAAGCGGGGCCTACATGAGTGAACAAACATGTATAGTTGCTGAAAGAATTGTAAGTATCATTATTGTTATTTTTTAGTTACTAAACTTGTTTCATTACTAAGCTTCTCGTTATCTGTATCTTACAAGAAGATCTTAAAAAGAAAGAAGCAGAGGGATCTTTTGTGTCAGAGGGGAGGAATGATGTTCTGACCGTCGCAACTGGAAAACCGGAACCCGCGGGCCATGTAAGGGGGATTGGAGGACGAGTAGGCCTGAAGCAATTCTTTGGCAAATCCAAATGCCATAAATAAAATATGGCTACCTGAGAAGAGATGGAACATACGCTGGCCAAATTTAGTGAGGAAGCAACAGCAAAAGCTTCATTGACTGCAATGTTTCAATCCCAGATAAGCAAGATGAAGGAGGACATGGATAAAATGATACCGCTTTTAAGCTGTCATCTAGAGACCAGTGTTCCCTTCACACATTTGCCTGCACCTATGCAGCAGAGCACTAGATGAAGCTGTATTGTTAGACAGTCAGAGGAACCTTGTGACCTTTATGTGGAAGATCCTTATAGACAATTAGTTACAAAAGGGACTGTCTACAACTTGGGATCAACTGTACACCACCAACAAATGCTGATGATGAAGTCAGAGTATCAGTTGAAGAGGTGATCATTGATGCACCTGTCTCTCTCCCAACTGATCAGCTGAAGGTTGTGAGTGATGTAGAGGGAACCTTCATCTCTTGGTCAATGAAGTTGTTGACACGGCTAAGTTGACTGCCAAGGACAAAATTGTCATTATGGTATCCAATCGAACTTTTATAGATAAATAGTGGTCTGTCAATGAAGTAGTAGGCCTCCCTGATAAGCAACCGATTTTCGTTGACAAAGATGATTTAATGTCCCTGCTATTTCATGGAAAGGAGCTTACTAATGCAATTGTTCTAATGTTTATAAAGTAAGTATCTTCTTCTATGAGTACATAGTTTAAATGCATCATTTAAACACACATACATGCAACTCTCCTTCATTAAGAGCCATCCCTCCCTCTCTGTGAGAGCCCCTTTCCCTTCCCCTGCTTCAGCCTTTTCTCTTCCGAAACATCAACCTGAGTCCCTCTAAACCCTTCCTCTTTCTGGATTTTGTGTCTTCCAAACCTTCAATCCTTAGATAACAAAGATGGGTTCGAACAGCAACAACACTAGGCGCACCAAGGAAGTACATTTGAACCTCTGCAACTCAATCAATGTCCATAAGGGTCGTGCCCTTCTAGGGCGATTGGAGACTGACAAATCACTCAATAGAGGCATTGTGATTTTCATGATCAAGAAAGGTTAGGGAATTGACAATGGAATGGAGATCCATGAGATGCCTAATAATAACGCTTTTCTGTTCCGATTCATAAAGCAAGAAGACTATCACCGAGTATTGCAGGGGCGCCCGTGGTCCATTCAAAATGCTTTGCTTAACCTTTAACCATGGGACGAATATATGGTCTTTTAGGAGGTAAACTTTGACTGGTGCCCTTTTTGGATCCAATTTCATGGCCTGCTGCACGTTGCCTTTGACTACGAGAATGCTATTACTATGGGCAATGCAATAGGGAAAACAATGATGTATGAGTCTTCAAAGATACAGGGTCGCCTCTCTCGTACCTTCATCCGAACCCGCGTCCTTATCAATATCCTAAATCCACTTATTGCAGGTTTCTGGGTTCCCAGACCTCAGCGGGATCCGATCTGAGTCTCTATTCGGTATGAACGCTTGCAAAATTACTGTTTTGACTGTGGGAGAATCGGCCATGAAGCTAGAAACTGCAAATTCCCAACAGAAACCACCAATGATGCTATGGCTGATGAGAGGGTGGGGAACGGTCTGGGCACACAACATGTGAAGACCATGGAGGATGCTCTTGTGGCATACGACATGGATTGGGACGAATCGAAATTATTGAGCAAAAAGCCCCCGCCGACAATTGGACAAGGCTTCAACCGGAGATTGCCCGGCGATGACTCCCAACAGGGTATCACCCTAAATCGCGGCAAGAAATCTGCAAATCAATTAATATATTGCGAAGATCAAGCTGGAATTGGAAAAGGAATTTTACAAATCCTAACTATTGCGCAAAATCAGGAAAGCACCGAAACATTATCTTCCCCCATAATCTCGGCACCTGCTACGGAACCATTAACCAAGAATCCTGCGCCTAACGGAAATCCCAAAATTTGAAGCTACAAAATCTCAAACGGATTATCAGGCAATAAACACTCTGATAACGGTACACAGATCTCTGGGGAATTTGATTTTGAGCTAAATCAAAGGGGGATCCGTATAAAGGAAATCCCTAATGATATGGCCTCAGATCCTGTGCAATCACAATCTCTGATTCAAGCGCAAGACTCTCGGAAGATTTCAAGGGCAGAGATAGAACCTGAACAAATTAAAGTCTCGATCAGACAGGAAAATATCCAAGATTATAGCACTAATTCCACGCCGTCAATGCTGCAACCTAATTATCGAGTGGACTTTCCAGTGAATGATGTGGAAGACTCAACAGCCGTTATTCCTTTTGCCGGAGTCTCTCCAATCTCTGCCGTCACTACTGGGTTTCATAGAATTAATCTGAAACGTCCTCAAGATCCTCTGAACGATGACTGACCCCTCAACCCACCAAAAAAGAGGCTACTCTTCCTGGAACCAGCTCCATAAACGCAGATCGATACAAGTAGCCATAAAGACAAACCTGACCCACCACGTGTCAATGTCAGAAATATAAAGAATTGCTTAAGGGGCAAAAAGAACAAACTCGGTGCTAAAAAAGTAATAGTATCAACTCAGGTAGGTCCAGACCATTCCCACTTTCGGGGACCTAACCGTGAAGCTCCTTCTGATTCCCAAGTGCTCTCTGTTGACTGTGATGCTCTACAAAACGTCGATGGCTGTCTAATAAGCACAAATTATACCATGTTTTCCCTGTATTTCATAACCGAATTGTATGGTGAATGAAAGCTTAAACTGCAAACAATCCAAGCAAAAAAGACATATATTCATGATAAAAGGAACTGAAGGATGGAAACCATTTACATCCTGAACATGTGCTAAGAAGAAGCAAATTACATTGTTTTTAAAGAACATATAGCAAAGTTGATACGATGCTATAGCATTTTGACCGCAACTCGAAAGGCAATAAAAAGCATCACGAAAGCTATAGCAAAGTAAAGGACGCAATGCTATGGGGCATATTTTCGACCTTTTTATCTAGCCGATTTCGTGAATAGAAATAAAAGATCGAGATCAACAGGTAGATTCTTTGACATAATGAAATAGAAGATGCGGAGGATCAAAACGGAAAGATTTGAAGAATCTCGCAGGATCCGCAGAATCAATCTACAAACAGAAGTCTTGACAGATTTGGAAAGCCCAGCTAGCTTAACTTGCATCACACGAAAGTCTGAATATAAAAGGAAACAGTAGGACAACCCTAGAAGAGAGTCGCAGAGAGCCAACATAAGATTTCACATTCGACCGACTCAAAAGAAGAGTGAGAGACTTCACTAGCACGAGAATTCCAGGATAACCCAGCATCCTTCCTCGTAGTAAGACGGAGGGAAGAAGACGTGGAGTGGTTACGTGACAGGGCTTCGTCCACGCCGTCGGAACGCCGTCAAGCTTTCTATTTTCATTTGTTTTAGTAGTTAGATCATGGGTCATTCTGCACTTGTCTGTTTGTGTTTCCTCGTCGGTCCATGAACTAACTTTCGATGGCCGAACGAGGATGAATTCTTAAGCGTGTATGAACCCAGTTGCAAGTTCTTAATTTAACAGGTTCGGTTTGCTTATCAGTAAATTAGTTACTAGTCGATTAGAGGAATCTAAGGGGTAGACTTGTGGTCTCGGCTTACTAGCAAGGAGTCGAGGTTAGACCTCTGAGAAACAGTGTTTGCTAGGCAGCCGGTGCAAGGCTTGACCTATTTATTGTAGGCTTTAGGAATGGGTCTACCTCTCATAACCAGTACACCCTGAGTATAATGCAGATAGAAACTAGAAAGTTGCCATAGGAATATGGAAGGAGTATAGTTAATATCATATGTATCGGACGCGGAAGCTTCGATAGATCATAGCGGAGGGTTAATCGAATAGCTTTGTAGTTAGTAGCTATGTTGTAGCAAATGCGGAAGCTGTACAGTATAGATGCTATAGCAATGGGTAGAGCAACTGGGGGAATTATGCACTTAAGGAGGAGTCCGAGTTCAGCCTAACTTCCTACTGATATCTTCTTAAATTTACTTTGTTTACTTCGGTTATTAGCGTAATCATCAAAAACCTCTCAAACCAATTACATTTACTTTCTGATTGCAACTATCATAGCAATTGAGCGTCACTCTTCGGTATCTCAGTCTCTGTGGGACGATACTCTACTTTCACTTTATTACTTGTTCGACTAGTTCACTTACCATCAAGGAAATCGACCAACAAGTTTTTGGCGCCATTCTTGAAAATTTGTTGATACCCTTATTGACGCCCGCTTTTGCTTAATGGTTGTGATTTACGTAATAAAAAGCTCATTTTTTTCTGTTCTTGATTTTCAGGTACATTCTGTAGTGCATGCGCAATTCGCCTTCAACCAATCTAGAGCCTTACGATCCTGAGATAGAACGCACCTACAAGCAAAGGTGCAGGAAGCAGAAGCGAAGAAGTCAACGTTTTGACTCAACGAACATGGCGGATATGCCTGTCAACCTAGAGCAGAATCAACAAGAGCATATACTGATAAACGGGGATAACCAGGTCCCTCGACCTCCAAACCCGGATGTGAACATGGCCATCATGGAATTTGGAATTCCGGATCTAAACAAGCTGAATTCGGCCATCACACCGCCAACATTCAATGCAGGACACTTTGAAATCAAAGGTGTCATGATTCAGGGGCTGAATGCAGCCAGGCAATTTGGAGGACTTCCATCCGAAGATCTGCACCTACACCTCAAGACCTTCATGGAGGTGTGTGATTCCTTTGTCATCTCAGGAATCCCTTCCGACGCTGTCCGGATTAAATTATTCCCATTCTCACTAAGGGACAAGGCTCGGACGTGGCTCAATAACCTACCTGCTAATTCCATCACCACATGGAATGATCTGGGGAGTAATTTCTAGCTCAAGTTTTTTCCACCTACTAAGAACGCTCAACTCAGAGGGGATATCACCAACTTCCAACAAAAAGCTGGTGAATCTACCTATGAAGCCTGGGACAGATTTAAAGACCTCCTCAGAAGATGCCCACAGCACGGTCTATGTGAATGGGTTCAATTAGAAACATTTTACATGGGGCTCGATGGACAAACATGATCCATTGTAGACGCCTCCTTTGGAGGATCCATCCTAATGAAGTCTTATGAAAAAGCTCATAATCTACTGGAACGCATGGCCATGAACAGTCATCAGTGAAAGCAGACAGAGCTACATCCTCCCGAACCGTTGCAGGAATACGTGAACTGGATGCTATGACTGCTCTCACGGCTCAAGTATCATCTCTAACTAATATGGTGAAAGGACTGACCCTTCCATCAAGCAACACTTTGCTGCAACCATCTCAGGTAGCTTGTGTGTACTGTGGCGGAGAGCACTCTCACTCTCAATGCTCCACCAACCCTGAATCTGTAAACTTCGTCAACAACTTCAACAGGGGTAGTAACACCAACAATCCGTACTCAAATACATATAACCCTGGATGGCGGCAGCATCCCAATTTCTCATGGAGTTCTCAAGGTCCACAAGCAGCGGGACAATCATTAGGCCCACAATACTCAAATCGAGCATCAAACTCACCAGGGTTTACCTAGCAAGCAAGGCAGCAGGGCGGCGACTCAGACCCGCAGCACTCTATGTGGACCCTTTTGAAGGAATATATGGTAAAAAATGATGCGGTCATTCAGAATCAGCAAGTAACCCTGAGAAATCTCAAAAATCAAGTAGGACAACTAGCTACCGCCCTTAATAACAGACCCTCGGGATCTCGCCAGCTGACACCGAAGTCCCGGATCCAAGGCGAGAGAAGAAGTCAAGCTGATAGAGCTCCGAAGTGGTAAAAGCCTATAACCCAGAAAGGCAACCAAGCAGCCTATGGTTGCCACTAATCCGTACTATGAGAAGTTTAAAGAAGGGCAAGAGAGTACTGAACAACTCCCTGAAGATGAGCAGAGTCAACCAAGACCCATCACAACTAGAATCGATCTCAAAGCATGACCCACATTGCCTACGGGTGCAGCATCAGATGATCACGTACAAGGCCCAACAGCGAATACTACCGCATCATCATCAAGGCATAATCGTGACCTTGGGCATTCAAAAATGCTAAAGCAACCCCCACCTTTCCCACAAAGTTTACAGAAGCAAGGCCAAGAGAAACAATTCAAGAAATTCCTTGACATGTTACGGCAATTGCACATTAATATTCCTCTGGTGGAAGCCCTAGAGCAAATGCCCAGCTATGTGAAATTTATGAAGGAAATTCTATCTAAAAAGAGACGAGTGGAAGAGTTTGATGATATTGACACGGATATGGATGATCGTATAGAGGACATTATTTGTGATGTAGGAGAAAAGGCTTTTGAGCAATCACATGCATATGGTAATATGTGCAATGATGCAGAGACGCCACTATACCTTGGGTGTAAAAAATACCAATTGTTGAACGTTGTATTGAAATTAGTAAGCTTAAAGGCACGTCATGGATGGAGCGATAAGAGTTTTTCAAAAATGCTTGAGGCTTTTAAGGACATGCTTCCGGATGATAATGTGTTGCCACATCGATACTATGATGCTAAGAAAATACTTTGTTCACTGGGGATGGAGTATAAAAAGATCCATGTATGCCCGAATGATTACATATTGTATAGAAAAGAGTTTGAAGAGAAGTATAAGTGTTCGGTATGTGAAACCCCAAGGTACAAATCAAATAAGGGGCCTGTAAAAGTGTTGTGGTATCTTCCAATCATACCAAGGTTCAAGCGGTTGTTTGCTAAAGAAAATGATGCAAAAAATTTGAGGTGGCATACAGATGAGAGGATTTTTGATGGAAAGCTTCGACATCCGGCCGATTCTTCTCAATGGAAGAAAATCGATCAATTATTTCCAAACTTCGGTGAAGAACCTAGGAACCTTAGGCTTGCCATTTGCACTGATGGCATGAATCCCTATGGTAGCCTTAGCAGCATACATAGTTCATAGCCTGTACTTCTGATTATTTACAACTTATCTCCTATGTTATGCATGAAACAAAAGTACATCATGTTGTCTATGTTGATTTCGGGACCAAAACAACCCAGCAATGACATTTATGTTTACCTTGAGCCCTTGATCGAAGACTTGAAGGAGTTGTGGGAAGAAGGTGTCGATGTTTTTGACTCTTTCAAGAAGGAGGTGTTTAAAATGCAAGCCATGTTATTTTGTACTATAAATGACTTCCCAGCATATGGTAACTTGTTAGGGTATAGTGTAAAAGGCCATAAAGCATGTCCGATTTGTGAAGAAGGCACATGCTACCATCAACTTCAACATGGAAGAAAGACAGTTTATCTTGGACATAGGAGATTTCTTAGACGGGGCCACCCATATCATCGATTAAAGACAACCTTTTTTTCGTGGCCAAGAGTATGAAGATGCTCTGGTGGCATTGACTGGGGAGCAAGTTTATGAACGGGTGAAAAATATCAGTGTCATCTTCGGTAAGACTGCAAAGTGTAGAAAAGAAACAAATATATGGAAAAAGAGATCTATATTCTTCGATCTTCCATATTGGCGCAATCTTGATGTGAGACACTGTATTGATGTCATACATGTGGAGAAAAACGTATGTGATAGTATTATTGGCACGCTTTTCAACATACAAGGTAGTCCAAAGGATGGTGTGAAGGCAAGATTAGATTTGCAAGCAATGGGAATACGCGAAGACTTAAATCCAAGGCCATATGGTAAGAGAACTTATTGTCCCTCGGCTTCTCGTACTTTGTCTAAGAATGAGAAATGAAGTTGTTGTGAATGTTTTCATGGCACACAAGTTCCCCCGGGGTATTCTTCAAATTTTAAGAGATTTGTATCGATGAAGGACTTGAAATTAGTAGGCCAAAAAGTCTTATGATTGTCATGTCTTAATGCAACAGCTACTCCCAGTAGCTATTCGAGGCATCGCCGAATATGATCTTCAACACATTTTGACTAAACTTTGTTTCTTCTTCAATGCGGTTTGTAGTAAAGTTTTTGAGATTGAAAAGTTGGATGAATTGGAAAATGAAGAATATCTTATCTTGTGCCAGCTTGAGAAGCTTTTTCTTCCTACATTTTTTGACATCATGGCTCATCTAATTGTTCATCTAGTGAGGGAGATAAAGTTGTGTGGCCCTATCCATTTACGATGGATGTACCCAATTGAAAGATCTATGTAATTTCTAAAAGGGTATGTGAAGAATACATACCGGCCAAAAGCAACAATTATTCAGAAATATGTTTTGGAAGAAGCCATGGAATTTTGTCAAAATTATTTGGCCAAAGTAAGACATATTAGGCTTCCTAAACGTCAGCATGCTGAAGGGGGTAGACGAGGGGCTTCAGTAAAGAGTGTGGATCTTGATGAATTGTCACAAGTCCACTTATACATCTTGAATAATGTTGATGAAGTTCAAGCCAGCATAGATGCACATAAACAAGCTGTAAGGAAAGAAAATCATCAAATGACTAAACAAAGGTTAATTAGGGAGCATAACAGAACTTTTGCAAACTGGTTCAAACAAAAGATCGAGGGAGATGAATGTGTTTCTGATAAATTAAATGGTTAGCACGTGGTCCTCAGGTTGATGTCATAAGTTCGAATTCGTATGTGATCAATGGTTATATATCTTACACAAAGTCCCTAGATGATAGGATCACTGTCCAGAATAGTGGTGTTATGTTAGAGGCTGAATCTATGCACTTCTCTAGTTTTTAAGACAAGAGACCTAAATTGGTAGTCATGCCTTATTATGGGGTTATTGAAGAGATTTGGGAGGTGGACTATGTTAAAATTAAATTTCCCATTTTCAAATGCAAGTGGGTTAATGTCAATAATGATGTTCAGATCGATTGGCTAGGATTTACGTTAGTTGATATCAATAGTAGAAGTTTTGGAGATGAACCTTTTATTATGGCAGACCAGGCGGAACAAGTGTTCTATATCACCGATCAGGAAAATAAAATGTGGTCTGTAGCTCTCCAAGGAAAAATGGTCATTGATATTGATGAGGAAATTCATTCACATTATGGTCTTCCTAAGAGTACTCCTTTTTCAAAGGGTCTACCGGACATGAATGAAGAAGATGAAGCGGATAATGAACCCAAAAGAAATGATCATCATGAAGGGATATGGGAGGATATCTCTTTATAAAAGAGACAATTCATAAGGTAATATTGATATGCAGAATTCTTTGAAAACTTTAAGATTTTAACTATGTTCCTTCTATGTTCTCAAACATAATGTCACTAACTGTGAAGCTTTTGTTCTTGTTTTATTTTTGTGGCAGGATCCGATCAAAAGGGGCATGTTATAAAAGAGGATGTTATGTTGTTGGGTGGGAATCAGATGAAGGCATGGTGAATATTATATTGGGTATGTATGTTGATTTACGTGCTGTATTTGTAAGTTATCTTATTGTATATATTCATTTAGGTGTTGTGCTGTCATAGTATAATCATTAGGAGGCCACATAACTTATGGTGAATAATATTTGTATTCTTTTCCTAATTCAATTTATTCATAATGGATTGTTCATAGCTTGTAGCTTAAAGTATCAACTTTTAGGTGTTGGATTGGGTGGTGGATGTGTGTGTATATTATATGATCAAGAAGAACAAAATAGGGAAAAAATTCGGGAAAATTTAGACCAGAAATAAATACGCCGGTCTCAAAAGTTCAAATTTTAAGACCGGATGTATTTATTTGTCCGATCTTTAAAGTTGGTCTTTTAAGACCGGTGTATTTATCCGTCTGGTCTAAAAGTTCAATTTTTAAGAGCGGATGTTACACCCCTACTGGCCTCGCCTTTTCGAGTAGTGGGTTAGAGGGATTCCTTTTAAACTATTACCTTTCCTTAGTTATTAGTCCATTTTGATGATATATCAGAGCACGCGTAACAGAGCATGTGACCGGTTTGGACAACTACTGTACTGGTAAAAGTAAAATAAACAGAAAGTAAAAGTCTCCGAAGGGTTAAGGGTACAGTCATCCAAGATAAATACCAAAAATATATACAGTCATTCCAAAATATAAATACAAAATATAATAGGGCATCCCCTATTCTTCATCTACATAGTAATGCCCTACCTCTCCAAAAAGGTCCTTCTAAGTCAAGCACGTCCCCTGTGTCCACAGAAGCGTCTTGAGTCCGATAATGGCCCCTAGATTAACTATCAAAATTCATGTACTAAATGTGTAAAGTGTATGCATGCAACCACGTCACATATAAAAGCACATGTAATATGCCAAATACCATATATGCAAACAAAAACATATACAATAATCGACTACCATGCACTGTCAACCTGCCTTACCAAGGCAAGCCCCGAACTTACTATAGTCATGACCCGTAAAGCCACCGGCACCAGGACAACCCCAGACCTATTGACCCGTAGAGTCGCCAATTAAGGCCAACCTTGGACCTCTCCTCAATGCTAGGAACTCAATAGTTAGGGACTCGAACTCCAATATGCTCTGTATGCATATTTGGCAAAAATACAAACACACATGGCAAACAACAAACATACAACAAAACACATAAAAGTACTTGAGTAAAGCAGTTACTACCTGGTGGGGTACACAATGTCTTAACATTTCAATGTTCCTGATAGCTTCTCAAAGTATGCCTTAACCCTAAATAACACTAAAATACCTTATTTTTAGTGTTTACGAAAATACCCTTACATTTTTCCTTAAATCCGAGCCTTGGCAGAAAATTCCAGAAAGTCTAGAGATTCTGGCCCAACTTCAATTTTTTTTAATAAATTCAAAACAAAATCCAATTGACATAAAATTGGTTCCATATGAACAATTAGGATGTCTAGTTTATGGGAAAAATACTCTCAGACCCCAAAAGAAACCATATTTAATTACACAGCCCAATACTTACTCGCTAGTCGAAAAAGTCTTGTAATTTTCTGGGCGATTTTCAACAATTTATTTCTCTTAGTAGAAAACTCAAAAAGACATAAAATTATACATCACGGTGAACCTCAGGATGTATAATTTCTTCCTGTACAATTTCAGCTTAAACTGAATTCATTTACTATTTTTAAAGCATGGTTGAAGATTCGCTGCCCAAAATTTCCAGAATTGGCAGCAAGCTTCTTCTTTGTGTTTTCGATGTTTTTTAGTTCGGAAACTTAAACCATGACTTAACCCCATAAAAAATCATGTTTAAAACTCATTAGAACCCTAAAAAACACCAAAAACAGATCACAACACCATGGACGAAAATCTCAACTTGAACTTCAAAGAGTGAGTTTTCGGTGTTTACCTGAAATTGGTGGTCGGCTTGGTGATCTGGCTCTTGCTCTTGGTTGTGGAAGCTTGACTGATCACTATCTTCCCTCTGAAAATTTCAATCCTTATGGCCAAAAGAAATAGGTTTCAAGTCTTTTAAAATTAAAAAAAAGTGATTTGGGCAGTCTATAATATCTTGTGTTTATTTCTGTCTAGTAGTTAATAAATTGGATCTGACTTTTGGCTTAATCCCCAAGAATCTCTAGAGAATTCCAGGGAACTCTAGAATAGGGACATGAAGTGCATCCCCCTCCATACATGGAAGATTGTATCTTTTCAAATGGTAGAAATTACCTATTTTGGCCCGAAACACCTTTTTGTCCAGTAATTAGGGCCCACATCCTGATTCATGGATTGATTTTACTTTTCTTTTTCTCCAAGTCAATTTTTAATAATTAAGGGGGGTAGATGGCACCATATGGGACCCATGAAATCTGATCCCTTCCTTTTTATCTATCTTTCTCACTTTATCCAGTCCAGTCTCTATCCACCTGTCCTTGTTGGACCTCTCTAGTTAAAAGGGTGCTTCCTTTTGTACTTTTCTTCAACTTTTCAGAAATTTTCCCTTGTTTGGACATACATATGTAGCGCCACTCTACTTTCCCATGTGGCCCCACATTTGTCTCATTCAGTCCAAAAAGAAGCCCCTAATTGGTCCTTATCGGTTCCCTTTTTACCAGTTAACATCCTCCTGTAGGACCCGTATTTTGTGTTTGGGTCTGAGTATGGATAAAATCATCTGATTTTTCCTTCTCTCTCCTGGGTGGACGAAATTGATGACTTAGGGGTTAAGGATTTGACTATTTTCCCCTTACTTTTCCTCTTTTACCCCTGTAGTGACACGTGTCCCAATGTAATCATTATACTGACTTTTGCTTTTTGGCATACGACTTTTTGTGTGTCTCTTCCTCTTCCTTTCTCCTCAAAAACGTAGGGGATCTTCATCTGTCTAGGAAATGTCATGTACATATTTATTTTAGCACATTTTTACTTAGCTAATTGTCTCATACCTTAAGACATAGCTAAATGGTATTTTTACCAACCGATTAATACCGTATAAGTGTTTTGTGCCCTTTTGCATTGACAATTTAATTTCTATAGTCCTTAAGCTATTGGTTAAAATACTCATGCAAAAGGGAGTGCAAAACATGTTAAAATATGTCAAGAAGGCACTTAAAAATTCTCCAGATCAAATGACCAAAGTGCCTTTACAAAATATCCTCTCAACTTGGCTTATTTTGCAAGTTTTGTTGACTTTTCTCTCTCCCTTGCTTTGCACGAATTTGAGGCTTCTTGGGCAAGATTGTGATGTCATTTTTATGACATAAGCAAGAGCTTAGGTGTCCTCTTGTGAAATGACCAAAATACCCTCACAATTTTGCCCTTATTTGTGTCTTATTCCCAAGGTTTTTAAAACCTGACCGGTCATTAGATCGGTCGACGTACTAGGTTTAGGGTCAGTGGGTCAGACCGGAGTTAAACCGGTCCAAACCGGAGTCAAACCGATCCAAACCGGTCTGAAATTGGTTTTTTCCACATATCCATTTTCCATGTTAAAAAAAATTAAAAAAATGTCAGCCATTTTCATCCACGTCATACGTGATAGGCGAGAGACATTAATTTAATTTGTACTTTAGCTTGTTTTTCTAACTTATTTTTACCAATTCAAATTTGTGGGCACGATCTTAACTTGAGTACTTGATAGGGGATACAAATAATCAAATATTCACATCCCTAAAAATCTCCCAACACAAAGATACACGCTTCTTGACTTCCAAGGCGTCCTTTTTCTTCTCTCTATTGCGTATGGCCTCCTTATTTTTCTTCGTTTCAAATTTCTTGCTCCCAGTTCGCGAGTCACCGGAGATGAGATTTAGATGGGCTCCTTCACTTCTTCTTCCAAAAAAAAAAATCATATTTTATGGTGCAACTCATGCTGGAAATTGTTTTCATGGCAAGGGATGACGAAGACGAAGAATATAGAAACTCTACTGCATCATCTTCTACTTTATTTTTCCTCCTCTTCCTTCACCTTCTTCTTTCTCCATCACCCGTTGCTCACCTTGCTCTTGTCTCACCGTCAGAAGGTATGAAACTCCGGCCAGCCACTGCCGACTCTCTCTCCTCCTTCTCGTTCAGTAGATTTTAAAAAAAAAAACCAAAATTTTTACTCTGACTCGGTCAATTCAGGTCGAGTTGACCACCGAATCAACTCGTGACCCCGGTTTCCTTCTAACTTGGACCGGTTCGCCGGTTTCCAGTCCGGGTTTAAAAACCTTGCTTATTCCACAAGCTACATGTCTTCTTCTTTTCTCTCTCTACTTAGGCCAAAATATTAAGCTTCTCATGCAAGGATGTAATGTCATCCTAATGACATAATCAAGTGCTTATATATCCCTTTTGTCTCTCGGCCGAAGATATGACTTTATTCAAGAATATCACATTTCCTGAACCGGGCTCAGTAGTCTGCCTAATTTAGGCTTAGTCTCAAGTCTCCATGCCTGAAATTTAGGATATTATACCGGATATATTTATTATCCGATCTTAAAAATCGGTCTTTTAAGACCGGTATAATTAGTCGTATGGTCTTATAAGTCGGTATTTTTTAGACTGGATTTTTTTTGTCCGGTCTTAAAATGTTGATCTGTTTAGACCGGCCTATTTGTTTGTCCAGTCTTAAAAGTTGAGTTTTAGGACTGAACAAAAATATATCAGGTCTATATAGTACGACTTTTAAGACTTAATGTTTTTAATGTCCGGTCTAAAATAATTTCTTTAAGACCGGTTCGCATTCGGTCTTAAAAGTTACAACTTTGTTAAGACTGCGCAGAACAAGACCAATTACCACGGATCCGGTCTTACGATGCTCTTTTGTCCAGTCTTAAAAGCCTTTTTTGTACCCGTGGGGTGACCTGTGGCCCTTGGTTTAGATTCTTGAGTGGGATGGACTATATATATACATATACATATATATATATATATATATACATACATATATATATATATATATATGTGTGTGTGTGTGTGTGTGGATATGGGTTTAATGTTTTTACATTTGCTGTAGAACTATTTTTTCTGCAGTACTCACATAAAAATGAGTGGGTCCATTGTAAAGAGAAAAGAGAGAAAATATTAGTGGGACCCACTCACTTTTATGTGAGTGCTGTAGAAAAAATATTTCTGCAGTAACATTAAACCCTAGAGAGAGAGAGAGAGAGAGAGAGAGAGAGAGAGAGAGAGAGAGAGAGAGAGAGAGAGAGAGAGAGAGAGAGAGAGAGAGAGAGAGAGAGAGAGAGAGAGAGAGAGAGAGAGAGGATTTAATTCATTATGAGGGAAGAAATTAAAGATATGCAAGGCATTTAAAGTCAACAATAAGGTAAGTGGGTTGATTGGAAGTATTTTAATTTAGTAGTTCATGAGGAATTATTTTATGTGTATCAGATTTTCCATAATCCATTAACTTAAGTTTCTTAGTGTTATACTGATTTCATAAGGTGATATGCATTAATTCATTTAGTTTTACATTTATTTTCATTTCTGTTATTTTATAATCTCTAGATTACCACAAACACAAAATTTAACCTAGATTCCTATTTTAAGTTCACGCACGTTGGGCATTCCCGTGGGTAGAGGGTGGGTTACAATGGAAGCCTTATTTTATTTCATTTAATGGTTCCGTTCCTAAGCCCACTTCAAGATTCGAAGGTCCAGAATTTGTGGGGGACCCAAAAATCACGTGATGGGCTCTTGTTACATGATTTGTCTTAAATATGGGGGAAGTTACCTTGGGCCCCTTTAGCGGGTTTCATTTTCCTCCAGCAGTCTATTTCGGCTCCTTAACCACACCTTGATTCATGTTTGGGCTTGGGCCCATATTCACATCCTTAGGGTTACTTATTTTTGAATTACAGTAGCTTCTATTGAATAATTTATGGAGAAAAAGTGATAAAAATGTTTTTCCAAAACAGATTTTGAATAGAATATATTTTGTGAAAAAAAATGGTTTTGATAAAATAATAGTGTTTGTATATTGTTATCGGAATAACTTTTTCATACTTAGATTACTAAAAAGGACATTAATCTTTGTGATAATTGCATGTAATGATAATATTTTGTTTTACATATTTTTAACATTAAATTTCAAAATAAATACCAAAAATTAAATAAATTTGTCTACAAAATTAAAATTATAACATTAGTCAATTTTATAATATGATAAAATAGCTCAAACATATATGTATTAATAAATTGTATAGACAAATCATTTTTAAATAGTACTTTCCCTCCCATCCAATTATAGGATATAATTACCGAATTTGGAGAGATTAAGGAAGGAAGTTAAATTAGTTAATTATCTACATTTTCCTAAAATGCCCTTCCCAAAATTTAAAATGATCCGTACACCCTGAACCAGCACTACCCAATCATATTACCTGCGTTTGCGGATTTTTTAGAAGACACGGCACAGAGTTTTTACTTGTGAAGGAATTTTATAATTTCGTTGACCTTTATATTTTGATCAAAATTTATTGAATCAAAACATTTTTATTAGGAGAACATCTATTTAATTTGGCCTAATATAAATGCAAGGTTATTTTGTTTTAGCAATGGAAAAAAGATAATGAAATTAATATTTTATTAGGTTCTTTTTAGGGAAAAAATCAATCAATTTGGATAGATAGTGACGGAAAAATATTTTTAAAGAAAATGCCAAAAATCTACCAGTATCTCCTAATGCTCAGCAATAAACTTAGAAAAAAGAAAGTTTGAGAATTGACGGTGAAAGGAAAAAGAAAGAGCATGAAACAGAGTACACAATAAGAAACAGAGCCTTGCTGGACTAGGACCGGAGGGAGTAATTAATAAATTGTACATTCTAAATACTTCCTCTGATGCTTATTATAAGACATCAACTAACAATTCTCACAAATCAATAAAAATAATTATGTCCTATAATTTAAGTAACTTCCAATATCACCCATACTAATTGTACTAAACTCTAATATTATATTAATTATTACTTTCTCCTACTACCTGTGAGAGAGTACTAATTAATATAATATTAAATTGATTTACATTAACCTAAACAGGATATTTGAATTGAGCTAATGAAAAAATATGAACTCCCCTTCTTTATAGCACATTGAAGCTCTAGCCGCTTTCTCTGGCACCAAAAGTAAATCAGCCACTCATAATTACAATTTACAACAGTCACGACAACTTTATCAACACATTGAAAATCCATGAGAATGAGTAAATGGCTGAATCTAGAAGGAGGGGAAAGAGGAGAAAATTCGCGGTAATCTGGGAAAATTCTTGAAAGAATCTGCAAATTTTGCCAGAAATTACAAGACCTTGCCGGGAAGTTGCAAGAGAGGCTGACAATGCTCTGGAAGGTCGATGGTGGTCTACAAGTGTAACACCTCAAATTCCGTAGCATAAATCGTGCCGGTGACACGTGGTTTTATAAAAATTTTCAGAGTTTTGAGGTCTTCTGCCTTAACGTAATGCGGAAACGAAGAAGCGTGTACTAAAAAATTTGAACAACAAGTTTAACAATGAGTAATCGATATATATAAAAATACTCGGCGTATATGATGATGTCGACGTATCTTGATATTAAAAATTTCCCGAAGGAATGTTCGTGTGATACAACAATACAAAACTTTATAATTACAACTCTTCTTAGAACTATACCCTCTTCAACCAAGCGTTAGGTGGACTTGGGGCATAACCTAACTTCGCTTAAATCATCCTATCTTGGCGAGGTGGGTAAGGTCTAGTGGAAGTCTCCGAAAGTATTTACTGATGATTGAACGACCGAACCACATGGCGACCCTTTCTAGTTTAAGCACCAAATGATATGAAGTAACTTTATTAGATTAAATGCTGTAAGGTAGGTTTTGTTATCTTTCTTTCTGCGTTTATTTTGACCTGGCCTTCTCACGGTTCCGTCCATCCATGCGTCTTTCCACTAACAGCTCCATCTACCGGTGCCTTCGTTGATCCATGATTCTTCCCCGACTATTAATTAAGATCTGAGGTCCAATGCCCATCGGACCTCGGTGATTGATTAACCCTCATGCTTATGTAAACAATATATATGTATGACGGTATTATTAACGATTTTTATAAAATTCGCTATAAAAGCCCATAACGGATGTAGGAAATACATAATCAAATATGTAAGGCAATAACAATACACAAAATTTGTGAAGTATGTTTGTTATCCCTAGGTCCGCACATTCACGGTCTTACGATGTACGATCGTGTCCGTAATGCTTGGGAAAACTCTTAACGGTGTTAATAATACCATAACCCGTGTAATCATGATTGTATCAAAAACATTTGAGACAGAGTCTCGATAGGAATACAGAATCATATATAAGCATATCACAAGCATCAAAGTCGTGTTACGATGCGTCGCGAACGTACCTTCGTTGTCGTTGTCGATCATTTGCGTTTGGATGGTCAAACCGTGATCACGGATATCCTATAAAGGTAATATCGTCTCTATTAATTCAAAAATTTTATCTCAAGATGTATTTTGGCTATATATGACCATTTTACCCCTGAATTAATTATGTCCAATTTAATTCACCTTATTTTCGTAAAAACGTTGTTCATCAGCATAAGGGCTGATTTTTCGCATAACTTTGAAAAATCATAACTAATTCCACAGAACTCGAAACGAGGATCCGTAAAATTCCTCAAAAACCTTAGGATGTCTAATTTTAGGAAAAATTATTGGTTCTTGCCCAGAGTTCATAAAAAATTCCCAGTTTTCGTAACAACATATTCTGCCCAAAAATTTCCAGTATTTTTAGCCTATCTTTGAACATTTTTATCTCCTAAAGATGTTAACTCAAAACGACATGTTATAGGTATATTTGGAAAGCTCTATATGTCTACTCCTCCATGAAGTTTCTCAGAATTTGGGGATAGCATCTTCAACATAAGATATCAGCGTTTTTGAAATTGCTTTCGAGTCGTAACCGACAAAATTTGCTTTAACTTCAAATTCTTTTTGGCCATAATCTTCCAAAAATTTTTTATATAACTTCTTCTTCATCATTTTTTTCGAAATAAAGACAGTAGTAACCATAAAAACATGTAAATAACACTATAATTGGAAGATTATAAATCAAAACAACATCTAAGCCACAAAACTCAAAAACTAGAGCATAAGAACTTACCTAAAACTTTCTTTCTTTCTTCCACCAAAGCCTCTCACTCTCACTTTCCTCTTGCTATTTAGTACCACAAGCTTCTTGCTTGGCTAGTGAATTGGTGAAGAATCAGTATCTTGCCCAAGAAGGCCTATTTATAGTATTTCTTGGCTCTCTCTATTGGTGGATTCCAAACTCAAATCAATCAAGTTTTCCACTCTCTCTCACACTCTCACAAACTATCCTTCTCTCCTCTCAACTCTCTTCATCTTTCTTCCAATCCCAAATCCTAATTTAGTTAAGTATAAGTTAGTGTTTTTCTTAAGGATTCACTTACAGTTTTGGAATCACAATTTTATGACTTGATTTATGGTATTTTCAAACTTTGTTTTCACAATAGTATGAATCTCAAAAGTTTACCAAAATCACTTTGGAAACCACTATGTTAAAGTTGAATTTTGTTTATTCATAATATCTACTTAGATTTGCTTCTTAGTTCATAGATTTCAAGATATGATTTATTTTCTATCGGTTCTCATTTACTTGTGTCAGAATTTATCCTAATGGTTCTTATCTTACCATTTACTTAATTAAACATTAATCACTTATTACACAAGCTTACATCATCATTTACCAATTAGTCTTCATGCATTAAACCCTTGATAATGACATTTTTAGCATAATATCATGATATTATTTTGCTTCTTCTTCTCTCTTTGATCAAACCGTGCTTCCCCTTTTGCATTTGCATTTCAACTTGAATTTCATGTTAATTTACTTTATGTCTTAATCTCATAAGCCTTAAAAGTCTTTGGCCATTTAATTGCTTGATGGTGATGTTTGTTTGGCTAATTGACAATTAACAATTTCATTCTTTTCCCCCTTGCTCCAACCGTGTATACACTTCTCAATCTACTCTTGGAATTGTGTTTTATTTTCCTCACAAAAAGCTATGGTAAAATTCTCCATTGGTTGATTTTAATCTCTCCAAGATTAGGCTTTAGGAAATAAATTCTAAAACCTTTAAATTAGCTTTATTAATTTTAATCCAAGCTTTTGATGTCGGGTTGGGAAATTTAAGACACTAATAGTGATATTAGTAAGTGATTTAGGATTAAGGATTTGATAAAATTTCTTAACCCATAATTACACAATTTTAAGCCCTTTAATTTAATTAAAGAGAAATTATTTAATCATTAATTAAATATTGTTAATATAGTGTTTTAGGGTTACTAGGCTTTAATCACCAAAATTTAACATGTTTCTAGATTAATCTTAATGATTAAAAACTCCTTATATGCTATCCTTAACCATAAACATCTAAATAAAGGGTTTTACTTGATTTACCTTGAATATTCTCTTGTTCAAGCTTAAACAATTAGCCATTAATTACCTAATTAATCACTTACTAATTGTTGATAATTTTCTTAATTAGGATTAACCATTTTCTCATAACTATTTCACTGACATTGGTATTTTATGTATCATGTATTATATTAAAAATCATGGGGCCATTTAAGGTTCCCAAAATAATATTAAATTTTGCCTCACTATTTTTTCAAGGAAAATATTCCCAAAATTACCTAAATTAGAGACAACATACTCTCTAATTTTAAATAAACATTTCATTGCCTCTTAGGATTTATCATAATATTTTCAGGCCATTTTATGCCCCATAAATGCATTTTATGGATTTTGGATCTTTATCTCTTCTAATTTCCATAGAAATTACCTTAGAAAATAAGATTATTATAATTTATTATTTGAGACCACATATTCACCTTTGTATTTTTAGTATTTATTTACTAAAATTCAATATTTATTTTAGGGTGTGTTATGATTAAATGAAATCTCGGGAGAAATTGCTCATAAATTTATAATAGTCAAATTACAAATTTAGAGACAATATACTCTCCTTGAAATATTTATCCAAATATATCATTTATGTTAGTTAGGGTTTTCAGGGTATTACAGCAAGTGGCGAGCTCTTCTTCTTTCAAATCGCTGGCGATGATTCTATGCAAAGGAAGAAGAAGTTCCGGAGGTGTGCGATCTCCACCTCTTGCTCTGACGGTGGTGAGGGAGATGACAGAGAATGAGCTCAAGGTCTAGGTGTGTCTCATAACTCCCCGCGCCTGTGTGTGTCCCGTCGATGTCCCGAGCTCCTAGTTCTTATTTTCCACTATGAAACTGAGGAAAATGGCAGAGAAGGCCAAGTAAAGGTGGTTGATAATGGAGGTTATGAGATGAATCAGAGGAGAGCTGAAGATTCTGAGCTCTGGATTCTCCTTTCTCTCCACTTGCGGCACTCTTCCTCCTCCCCTACAGTACTTAACAATCAACAAGTATTTAAGAACCAGAAGCTCAGAACATCGACGGCAAAGGAAATAGAAAAAAGATAGCTTTTTTCAAAACCAAGGTTTTGAATAAAAAATGCTTTCCCAAATTTTCCAAGTGTTTGGATAAGTTTTTTTTTTGATACGAAAATTTTAGGAAAGGGGTTGGGCTCACCCACATTCCAAGAAAGGGCGCGCAGAGCGCAGTCCCACGCAGGAGATCTTGGCCAAAAAGAAAGACACACATGCCTCCACCTCTACTAGCGTTACCATTGCTTCCTAGACCCCTATGATGCCTCCTCCAGCGCCTTGACCAACACAGGGATCGAACCCCCTCCCTTAAGATGAGGAAGACCAGCCCTAGCCGGTTGAACCCAAGGACGATGGTTTTTTTTTTTTTGGGGGCAAACGATGGTTTTTTTTAGCACAAAAGTGCTTTTTTGTTTATCCAAATGGCCACTTAAACTTTCTTCTTCTTGTATCTCTTTTGTAGCTGTCTTCTATGGCCATAGTGTGAGGATGTCGAGCACTCTTTTAAAGATATTTTTCGAATCATTTTTCTAAATTTTTTTTTCTAATGATCTCATCGATCTCCACCCTCATATAAAAAATGAATGATTCAAATTTAATTTATAAAATAATTATTATAGTATTTTATAATTTAATGTTGTTAAATTTTGTTTGTTGCAGTCACAAATTGTGTAAATCAGATTTTAATAGTTTAAATTTATTTATTTATAATTAAAATAATAATTTTATAAAATATAAATTCTACACCATCTATTTTTTTGTTTTTTGTTTTAACCCAAGGTTTAATATGGGATTTTGAGAAAAGAGACAAAGAATTATTAGATAACTGGAATCCCGTTTCGTCATCATGTCCTCTGCACAAGCGTCACTTTCACCTTTTTATTTTCGCTCTCTTTCTCTCCCATCATTCAACGATATTAGAGTCGGGAAATCGGCCAGATCGTTCTGCCATTTAAGTTTAAGCGCTGCCTGTTTTAAAAAATAGCCAGATATTTGAAATTGGTCATCCCGCGGTAATACTGTAGGGGGCTCGGCTTAATTCGGGCCGACTCGCAAGTCCGTTTAATCAGAAGCTTTTTTTTATAAAATAATTATTTAGACTTCCACTTAATGAATATGTTTATTTGTGATTACTTAGATTTTTATAGTTTAAACTATAACCTTTTTTTTAATGTTTATTATTATTCCGTATTAAAACACATAATTAATTATTAAAAATTTTAAAGAAGAGATGTTTTCATATTAAATAAACACATATTTTGGTATTACAATATTATATAAGTAATAAATTATAAATATATTTTGTGTAAAATAAGTATAATTATTTTTACCTATCGTAAAATAATGCATGAACCGAATGAATCTACAAACACACAAAAATTATGAGAGGAAATGCATTTTGTCGGGCATACATAAAGCAATTCCTTTATTTAATATTTTTTTAAAAAACAGAAAAAACATATTCTTTGTGTTTATTTGTTTTTTTATTACGAATTAATGAATGTGTTTATTTGTTGAATGATTTATATTGTTTAGATATTAATGTTGATAACATTTATTTGATAGATTAGAACTTTAATGATTGCAATTTACTAATTATATTTTTTTTGAAAAAATCAAAGGAAAAATAGTTAAAATTTGGAATAATAATTTTCAGGCCCTGGTACTATCGGGTAGAACTTTAAAAAAGATGTGTTTTCCTTATCAGAGGCCTATAGACCGGCCCTATCAGCCCTAGCTATGTAGGGGCCAGCCCTATCAGTAGCCGGCCGCCCCGATTCCTAGCTCTAAACGGTATGCTATCCTCTTTTGGTTTAGCGCTCTGATTAGCTTTCTTGAGCCATTCTTTGATAGGTTCCTTAGCTTTAGAGCTGGAATCCCGTTTCGTCATCATGTCTTCTCTTTTTTAAAAATATATATAATTAGTAAATTATAACATGAATCATCCAATAAATAAGCGATTCTTAATTCATAATAAAAAACAAACTATGTTCACAAATAACTCACATAAAACATAAAAGCATATCACTAAGCGACATTAGTATGATGACTATTATTGTCGTCATCTTCGTCACTATCATCAATTTTAACAACATTTGATTGTTCTTCACTTTGAGTAATAGCCTCTGGCTCATGAGTAAGAATATCATGAATTTCTTCTCCCGCATCATGAATACATTCATAATCTTTATTTGCAACAAATAATAAACCAAATCATAAAATTAGAGTATAGTTATTATGTATTTGTAATTAAATGGATAAATAACTCTATAACAAATACAATATATATATATAAATTAATAAATTTAAAAAGAAAAAAAAGCTACAATGAAAAGGGCTGCGCAGGGGCCCGAGGCCCTCCAGGGTCGGCCCGTTTAAGCCTGAGGCCCTTCAGGGCCGGCCCTCCAGTGCCAATTTCAAATATTTCATCTATTTTTCAAACCCGACCCTTAAAAGGCTAGGGCTTAAACGGGACAGCCCGATGGGCCTGGGCCGATTTCCCAGCTCTACTTAGCTTTACTAGGTGCTTTTTTTTCGACAGCAGCCTCAGAGAATTCAGACTCTTGAAAGACTACAAAACGCGAACTCGAGATACTTATATGCTCCTTCATCGTTTGTTTGCTACCGCCCTCTATTCTCTGTTGATTTTTCCCTTCCTTTTCTGATCTTGTTGGTCTTTTGTCTAAAGGTTTTTCTGGGCTTCCATCCAAGAACCGTATCCTCATCGTGCGAAGTCCCAGGCACACTGAACAAAGAGTATTTATCGGTGATATTGGATTCCGGCGAGTTTGACTTCATCGTCATTGATGTTTTCGGCATGTTCTTCTCTGTAGCCCCATTTAACAGGCATTCTTCTTCTTTGTGCCCATATTTTCCACCCTAAAAACAAATCACCTCCAAGCTCTCCTATTCCACTGTGAAAATTCATTGCCGGAGAACAAAACGAGATCTTAATTTCTGATTCAGGTCCACTTCCAAACTGACTCTGGCAAACTTTCCTCGTTCCACCGTTGCCCCTTTACTCCCACAATGAGCCAGAGCATTAAGGTCCACCTTTAAATCCGTTCCAATGAGGTTTCCCAATTCAAGTAAGCAATCCTCATAATAAACATACATAGGTAGGGTAGGAACCCTTACCCAGACAGACAATTTTTGCACCCTGTTATTGTAAGGAATAAAATAATGCCCTTGTATCAACCATGGTCCTTCAAAAAGCAGTTTTTTTTTCATAAACTTTTGTCCTCTGATATAAAGATGAAATAGTTGTTTGGCAAGTCTATGAGCTCAATGTTCCTTGATTTGAGTAACCAGAGTATTCTGTCCTTCATCATGCCCAACAATCTTGTATTTCTCCCGAGAAGAGTTACAATCAGTGCATCATTCCATGACGGCATAATTCTTTTAGACGATCATCACGCATACTTAGCTTTGGGAGACTGCCAAGTAGTTCCTTCTGATCATACGAAAGAATGGGAGCCATTTCTTCCTCTTCCTTGAGCCACTCCTACATTAGTGTTGGAAATCTTATTCAAACCCTTTCTCCTCAGTGCCCAACAGCTTAGATTTGTAGGAGATTTGGACCTTTTGGAAAGGTTTACCCCCTTTTGAGCTCGTGCGTTACTCTGATTATCTGCAGATTTGTCTTGCTCTTCTCCCATGCTGGTATTATCCCCTGTTTTCTGGGTTCCCTCTTTAGGATTGTCGTCCATAGTAATATCTTCCACAAAACCACCTACTTCTTTTGAAAACTAACTAACATTGCACCCAAACAAAGTGAACAATTTACCCAGCCAACCAGAATTGACTGGTCCTTCTCTTATTTATAGAAAGTAATATGTACATACAACACAAAATGGGCCAAGGCTAAACTTACGAGCCCAAACTGTACAAGCCCAAACTATACAAACAACATATTCTAACACCCCCTTCAAGTGGGGGACTAAACAAATTTGTAGTGCCCAACTTGCGAACACAATTATCGTGTCCTTCTCTACCAAGCGGCTTTGTCAACACATCTGCCAACTAATTTTTTCGAAGCTACATGCAGTAAATCAATAATACCCTGTTGTAGTTTTTCACGTACGAAGTGACAATCAATCTCGATGTGCTTCGTACGTGCATGAAATACAGGATTCGTAGCAATGTATATCACTGCCTTATTATCACAATGAACCTTAACCGGTTCCAAACCTTTTACACCGAGATCACTCAATAATCTAGTAAGCCAAACTATTTCCGACACCGCTGTTCCAAGTACCCTATACTCGGCTTCGGCTGATGACTTGGAGACGGTATGTTGTTTCTTTGATTTTCTACACACCAATGATTCTCCCAACTTAATGGCGTATCCTGTAACCAATCTCCTAGAGTCATGACATGCTTTGCCCGTCCGAATCTACATAGCACTCCATCTTGAATCGGTTTTTTGAAGAGAGAAGAATCCCAAGTCCCGGCAACTCTTGAGATATCTCACAACACGAATCGCACCGCCATGTGTGACTTCCTCGGAGCACTCATAAATTGACTCAAAGTCTGCACAACATAGCTAATATCAGGTCGAGTATTAGTAAGATAACATAATCTACCAATCAAACGACGATAGACCGCCGGATCTAACAATAAGGGATCTATTTTGCGTCTTCGCTTATATTTTGTACGAGCACGCTTGCTTGTATCAGATTTCACGTGTCCTTCTAGACTCAAACGAGTGCTCCTTTCCATGGGAATGGATAGTGGCTTTGCCCCACTCATCCCCATATCACTAATGAGATCAAGTATGTATTTTATTTGACTGAGTACTATTCCCTTCTCTGAACGAGCCAATTCCAAACCAAGAAAATATCTCAAATGCCCTAGATCCTTGATTTTGAATTGACGATGCAGATAAGCTTTAACATCCTCTATTCCCTGCATATTGTCTCCTGTAATAACCAAATCATCTACATATGCCAAAACAAGGGTTATTCCATTATCATCCGATTTAATGAACAAAGCGTAGTCATACTTGCTCTGCCTAAACCCCCCTTGAATCAATGCATTAGTAAGTTTCACATTCCATTGCTTAGATGCTTGCTTCAACCCGTACAAGGATTTGCGAAGTTTATAAACTTTATTTTCACCAAAAATATCAAATCCTTGTGGGATGCGCATGTAAACCTTTTCATCTAAGTCTCCTTGTAAAAACGCATTGTTGACATCCATTTGAAAGAGATACCAACCATGCATTGATGCAAGAGTGAGGATGGTCCTTACTATGACCATTTTAACGACCAGGGAGAAAGTCTCAAAATAATCAATCCCTTCTTGTTGACTGTATCCCTTAGCCACTAACCTTGCTTTATACCTCTCAATGTTACCTGAAGAATCATATTTAATTTTAAAGACCCAATGGCAACCAATAGCTCGTTTACCTTTGGGAAGGGGAACAATGTCCCATGTCTGATTATTTTCTAAGGCGGCCATTTCCTCATGCATGGCCTTCATCCACTTGGGATCCTTAGATGCCTCTTGAAAAGTAGAAGGCTCATTGAGCTTATCAGTACTTAACAAATAATCCTTGTAATCCTTCGTAACATTGGCATATGAGATATATTCATGAATAGGATACTTACAACCGGTTTTAAGTGTCTCACCATTTTGAACCTCTCCAAGACATATGTATTCGTTCAGCCATGCGGGAGCTCGTTTATCTCTTGTTGGTCGAGGCTCCTTATGTAAAAGTTGTTCGGCATCAATAGACGACTCATTCCCAGGTGGATCATGATCATGAGGGTAGGGTGTATCCCTAGGTTCCGTATGAACAGAATCAGACTGTGGAAGAGCTTGCAAATCATGAGTATCATATAGAAAAGGATTTAAATCAGAGGAAAAAGAACGTTTTTGTATCGTAGGTGTGGTATCTTTAAAAAGAAAGTGGGTTTTATCAAATCTAACATGTCGACTAACCATCACAGTTTGCTTAAGCAAATTATACAGCAAATAACCCTTTTGATTAAGTGGATATCCCAAAAAAATGCAAGCATCAGAACGAGGCTGAAATTTGTCAGTATTGTTTTGGAGTTTCATAAAAACTAAACAACCAAAAACTTTAAGCTGAGAGAGATCAGGTTTTTTTTTATACAACATTTCATAGGGAGTTTTATAATTCAATGATTTGGATGGAGTGCGATTGATCAAAAAAGCAGCTGTCTTAATGCTTTCTCTCCAAAATCGGATTGGCACATGAGAGGATATGATGAGACTACGAGCAACATTCAAGAGGTGTATATGTTTTCGCTCCACCACACCATTTTGTTGAGGTGTGTATGGACAAGTTGTTTCATGCACAATACCCTTACAATGAAAATAATAATAATCAGCAAGCTCATTATTCACAAACTCAAGGCCATTATCACTTCGAACCCTTTTAACATTGGCAGAGAATTGATTATGAGCATATGCAATAAAAGTTTTGAGACAAGAAGCACTTTCATGTTTATTTCGCATCAGGAAGATCTAGGTACATTTAGAAAAGTCATCAACAATAGCAAGAAAATATCTATGGCCAGAATATGTGGGTACTTTATAAGGTCCCCAAGTATCAACATGTATCAACTCGAAAATACAATGAGTAACAGAAGTGCTACAAGGAAAAGATAAACGAGTTTGCTTGGCCTGAGAGCATATGTCACAATTTGGCATAGAGGAATGAGCAACATCCTTATTTAGAGAGTCTAAATGTTTAAGAACATCTAAAGGGGCATGACCCATCCTATGATGCCACAAAACAGAAAAGTCTTTAGTGTGATGGGTAGAATGCAAGTGCATGATTCCCTGAGATTGTAGAGTCTCCTCAACTAAGTACAATCCATCAGAAACCTTACCAATCACGTGGGATTTCCTAGTTAACTTCTCCTGCAAAGTGCAGAAGTCAGGATGAAATGATATAGTGCATTGCATTTGCTTAGTGAGCCTAGAAACAGAGACCAGATTGAAACAACATTGGGCAGTAAAATACACATCATACAACACAATATTATCAAATAATCGTACTGTCCCTATATGTGTAACAATTATTTTATCTCCATTAGGCATTTTAATCTTTCTAAGTGGACCAAGATAAGGTGCAACAGTGTCAAAAATGGCAATATTACTAACAACATGACATGTGGCACCTGAATCTAGTATCCAATGCGATTTAGTTAAGGTATGAGGCAATGCGTTAATCAAACCTGAGATGCTTTCCTCAATATATCTAGCAGCCCCAACAGCTACCTCATCCGAATCCTTCTGGAGAAGTTGAAGGAGCTGGTTGTATTGCTCGTGGGCCAACGTAGGAGGAGAGAAGGTGGATTGGGATGCATGTGCTTCTCCCACAGCTGGATTGGCATGCTTATCTTGGTTTTGAGGATTGAGGTGAGGCGGGTAACCAATAAGCCGATAGCAAGTGTCCCTTATGTGACCTTTCTTGTTGCAATGTCTACATATATCCTGAGAATGTCCTTTACCCCTGCCATGCCCCTGTCAACCACCTTTAGTGGTCAGAGCAATGCCATCAAGAGGATTGACCAAAATGGGAATAGTAAGGTGACACTGGTCCTCTTCTTGAACAATCATAGAATAAGCTTGGTTGACAGTTGGGAGTGGGGACATGAGCAAAATCTGTGATCAAACAGGCTGATATGTCTCATTAAGCCCCATGAGAAATTGAAACAAACGTTGTTGTCCACTGATTTTAACAAACTCTTGAGAAGTGTTGCATTTACATGAGGGCTAGGGTACTAACACAGAATACTCATCCCATAGGTCCTTTAATTTGATAAAATATACAGCAACTGACAAACTATTTTGACCGGTAGATACAATAGAACGATGTAAGGAATAAATGTGTCCACCATCTACCTTGTTAGAGCGCTCCTAGAGGTCTTGCCATACACGATGAGACGAATCAGCAAAGACGATCCCGGTGGCAATATCTTTGTCAACCGATTGAAGGAGCCATGATAATACAACAACATCACAACGTTCCCATAAATTTGTGTACTCAGAAGCTTGTGTTCGTGGGAAGGTTCCATCTATAAACCAATTTTGTTCTTGCCTCGAAGTGCTAGGCGCATAGCTCTGCTCCATATGACATAATTGTTGGAATCGGTGAGAACTTGTGGCACCAAAGAAGTTAGATGAGTATCCGATGGATGCAAATAAAGAGGATGATTAACATCAACAGGGGTCTTGGTGGTTTCCATGAATAGTAAACAATGAACTCAACCGTGAACCAAAGAAATAAAGTCCTAGGCAGATTAAACTTGAATGAGATGAGACTGAGATGGCAAACCAAAGGCTAGAAGCAGAGGAACAACGTGAACAATCTCAAAGAAAAAAAAAATGGGGGCAACAATCTCAACAATCCAAACCGAAATGTGACCAGCCAGGGGAAGGTAACTCATAAATGTCGACAATACAGCAACAGCTAATAAACTAGGTAGACTATAGCCTCAACGTAGACACAGAGAACTCAAATGTTGAGGAAAAAAATTCAAAAAACAAGCCAGGCAGAGTCCGGCAGGGCAAGAACGGAACTCGACAAGAATCAGGAAAGCACGGCCGATGGCAATCTCGGCTCGGACTGGCAAAGAGCGACGAGAAAGCAATGAAATCCGGCGATAGTCTTAGCTCGGATTTTACAAGTGGATTCCGACAACGGAACCACAGACCGACGTACATTGGAAGTCCAGCAACGTGACCATAGCGACCATGCGGCGGCAAACCAAGAAAGAACTAACGGAACCACATATCAGCCTTGCACAGGTCTGCCTTGCGCGAATTTGAGAGAACTAGATTGAGAGAACAGAGTGAGTGCGTATGGGGCGAACGGTGCTCTGACCAGATCTTGAAGCTGGGGATTTGGATTTGTGGGTGGGCGGGTCGGATCTTGCTTGGGGGCCATTAATCTTGGGCGGGTCTTGAAAATGGGGCCGTTAATCTTGGGCGGGTCTTGAAAATGGGGCCGTCAAGCTTGGGTGCATCTTGAAAATGGGCTTGCAAGTCTGCTACAAAGTTCTCTTCTTGTCCACTAAAAGCTGGGGTGGAAAAAAAAGAACCTGGCTCATGATACCATGAAAACTAACTAACATTGCACCCAAACAAAGTGAATAATTTACCCAGCCAACCAGAATTGACTGGTCCTTCTCTTATTTATAGAAAGTAATATGTACATACAACACAAAATGGGCCAAGGCTAAACTTACGAGCCCAAACTGTACAAGCCCAAACTATACAAACAACATATTCTAACATCTTCCATCCTCTTGATGTTTCGACCTATGAGTTTATGTTCCTATTTGGATTTCTCATTACCCTCGGATGCAACAATTTCAGTGTTCATCTTCTTCTACGTCGACCATTAAACGGAGCTTTGCATGTTTAAAAAACTAAATCAATTAAGATTTTAATGTTAATGAAAACCCTTTGAGTACTTTATGACTAATTTAGAAAAGGGTTAAGGTGCATTTTTGCCAACAAAGTATTACGAAAGAGCATCCAGCACAAATATTAATTAAGGGTACCTTAAATACCAACAAACAATTAAAAATGTGCAGATTGACCAACGGACTTTTAAAAAGGTGCAGTTAGCACTTAGAAAAAAGATAATGTATGTTATCTAAGGTGCGAGATTGGCCAACGACTTTTACTCCGGAGCACCCGGACAAAAAAGTTTTACTCGGAGCTCCCGGACAAAATTCTTAATTTCACTAAATTTAAAACTTTTTTTTTTCAATTGTCATTATTCAAAACTACTTGTATAGATATCTATGGACAAAAATTACTCATTTGCTAAAATAAACAAAAGTTTTAATTAAAAATATAATATATGTTTTAAATAAAACTCAATGTAACACCCCAATTTTCTAAAGCGTTTTCAAGATATTTTAATCAGAGTAGAGCATCGGAACAATTTAAAAGAGCGAGTATTTGATAAACATTCACTGTTGGTGTATCTGGTTGCTTATATAGCGATACAATTATCCGAATATTTAAGTGTACGATAATACATATCCAAAAAGAAATTTTTCGGCCGGGTTCTCACTGGTGCTGCTTTCCCTTGTTCTCGATCCTGATTCCTCCGGATCCTGAGGCTATAGTAAGAGTTGAGGTCCAATGCCCATCGGACCTCAGGTAACGGTTAACCTAATGCTTAAATATGACAGTATATGTATGAAAAATATTCATGGTATTTCAGCAACAATCAATACATAAGCACATAGCGGATGTATTCCAACAGTACATGAGCACACAGCAGATGTATCCCAATAGTACATAAGTACACAACAGATGTATCCCAATAGTACGTAAGCACACAGCAAATGTAAAGTTATCGTCTATCACATATAAGCATACAATAAACACAAGAGTTAGTGTTACAGTACGCAAACGTACCTTCGTTGATGATTTACGGTACGTTTGACGGTCGGTATGCGATCACAGATATCCTAGAAGGGTAATATCGCATTTATTAATTCATAAATGATATTCTAGTAAATACCTTAGTCAAGAATGACCATTTTACCCCTGGTGTATTTATTTTTTCATTATTTCCTGTAATACCCGGATTTTAGCAAATCTGAAATTTCAGATAAAGGAAAATTAATGAATATTTTAATGAAGTAAATTCATGAGATAAAACTGTTATAGAAAATTGTTATAATTATAGAGTAAATTGTCAAAAAAGTTACGGAAAAATATGATGAACGAGAATGACTAAAATGATATCATGGTGATAAAAACAACGGTCTAAAAACATTATGATAAATACGAAAGATCATGAAAAATTATGAGAAAATTATGGAAGTGTTATCTCTAATTATAAGAATTTCATAAAATATTTCACAGGGAAAAAACATGAAGAAAAGTTTAAAAAGCATTTTAGAACCATAAAGTAACTCGATGGGGTAAACATTTTTAATATTTTACATAGGATATAAAATGACAATGTCGGTATAAAGGTTTGTAAGATAACAATATACTATAAAATTGGTAAAGATAAATATATGAAGAAACCTGATCCTAAAAGATCACTAAACGAAGAAATTAAGCTGATTAAGCCTTAACGGGCGGGGGTAAAACGAGAATTTTGGTAAAAAATATTATATTTTTAAAAAATGGAAAAAATTATGGAAAAATAATTAAAACTGAATTTTAAAATTAAGGGGTCGAAATTCTTAGTATTTTTAATTAAAAAGAATTGTTTAAATAATTAAAATGGTAATTAGAATAAAATAGTAATATAATGCGGTGAGTCAGCTTATAGGCAGACCGAGGGGAAAAGTCAGAAATAAATTCTACAGGTAAACCAGAGGTAAAAGTCTTTTCAGATTGATCAAATTAAGTACAAGTGAAATTCTACACGAAGAAAGAATTTACCAGACGTCGATTCCGCAAATGAAAACCCTAATTCCTAATAAGACGGAAAGGCGATCGGATAGAGTAGAGCCGGATAGGCAAAATGAGAACCTATAGAAACAATTGCGTGTTTTCAAACACGGGATTAAGTTAGGCAACCACCGGACGTTTTACGATTCGAATTATTGTCCGAGAAGTTGGTTCTATCGGAAGCGATTTCCGTAATCGGACGCGTTTGTCCGAATATCTTCCGACGCATACTTAGGAGAATACCTGGATATGATCAAAAAGAGGATCCAAATAGATAATATGAAAGAGGATGAAAAGATCTCCAAAGTTACATGCCCGGATTTTTGAGTTTTACGCGAAATCGCGCGAAACGGACACCGATCGGGTAGCTTTATCGGGCGGAGGCCATAAAGCAAGAGCCATCATGGATGACAACTCATCCATTGACTTTAGGGCTCTTAGATGTCGATCTTTACCATGGATGGCCAAGAGTGTTTTGTCCTCAAAAATGCGATCCAACGGCCGGAATCCGATCTGAAGACTTTTGTGGAAATTCCCACCTTGTCCCTATTTTTCCCTATAAATAGCAAGCCTCTTGCTCTCATTCTTCACACCAAATCCGAATCCTAGAGAGAGGTTCTAGAGAGAGAAGCTCTGGAAAAATTCTGCCTTAGCTCCGAGTAAGTTCTTACGTCCTTAGTTTTTAGTTTTAGTAGTTCTTTCGGTAGTTATAGTAGAACCGTTGTTTTGATCTAGGAAGTTTCGAATATATTCCTATGCTTGTTTTTAAGCCTCATTGCATTGGAAGATGCCTGACGAGGTAAAAACATAGTGAGGATAATTTTGAAATGGAATACGGTCAAAGTAACGAAGTTACGCGAAATTCCGCCAAATTAGGGGTAGAAGGGCAAAATGGTAATTTTTACCTAAAATGCCGATTATGATTTCAAATCACTAATGAAAGTGATATTACTCGATAGGGCATCGAAACTCGATTTGCTACCGTTACGCCGCCGACGTGCCGTCGAACATTTCACGTTTTTCCGTAAAAGTACGTTTTTCCGCGAAGTACCTAACGTCGTCAACGAAGGTACGGACGCGTCTTGAACACTAATCTTGTACTTCTTAAATGCATATATGTGATAGATATGTTCGTAGACCATATACGAGACAGGTTTTACACGGGTTATAGTCATGATAACGCCGTATGTTTTTCTAGCGCGAGAACACGAGTGGTATCGTGGCACCGGTGAATAGTGCAAGTCTGTTATTGTTGTTTTACATTGTGGGGCTTTACATACTGCGTAATGCTTATGTTTTGTCGGCATAATGATCATGCATCTGCTGTATGCTTATGTAGTGATATCTTTGTTGTATTGTCTAGAATATCGTTATCCGATATCTTTGTATTGTTTGGGTTTGAGATTAACCGTTACCTAAGATTTAATGCGGTAAATTGAATCTCGGCTATAGCTTCGGGATCCGGAGGAATACGGATCGAAGATCGAGGCAAGCAACGATGTAGTCGTGCGGCCATAGACTTATCTATCTTTACCGCTTTCGGTTATTCACTTTCAAACTCTAGGATTAATGTAATCATTACAATGTTACACCGTGGTTGATGTTTGTTATGAATCGATTACTTTTTCGCTCCAATGCTCTACTCGATTACTCGCTTGAAATATTTGGAAATGTTTTTTTAAAAAAAATATTCCGCCGTTTTTCAAATGGGATGTTACATTTATGGTATCAGAGCATTCATTCTGGCATGAACTTAACTATGGTATTACGAACGGTTTGGTGCCAAAGGCAAGGCTAGTCTATGTGGGTGTCCCATAAGTCGCCATAGAGGTTGGTGAGGCCCCATGATGGACAATACCGGCCATTCGTTCGGATAACGGAGTTATGTTCAAAAAGCCTTTTAAATTGTGAGCACATTTTTGAAAATGAGTACGATATAGCCCTAGTCGGTGTACCGATCTGGGCTGGTATACCATTCTCGAACCGGTGTACCACCCTCGTCGGTGCATCATTCTAACCCGAAATCGGTAAATCCATCGTCCATATTCATATTTGATATCGGTTTCGATAATTTTGATAATCGTCGGTTTGTACTTGGACGACTATTCTCATCTAGCGCAGAGCTTATATGTGGAGCTAGGCCACGCCGGATGAAACTCCGAGACAAGGATAGATACATGCAGTATTTGACTCATGTAGAGGAACTCCCGATACGAAATTCCGTACCCGTTTCTAAGTAGACCGAATCAACAAAATCCTGAACAAGGGGAAATAGTACGAGTGTCCGTTCGTTTGTAGTATTAGTGTGATAAAGTCTGCGATAGACTAATCATTGTCTTCCTAAATCTAACGTTTTCCCCTATGGTTTGATAAATAGTTATCTTACTTGCCGCGAAAATTTTAGTTTCCGATGCATATCTCTTGGTTACTTCAACCGGACCGCTATCATGTCATTGAGTAGGAGGTGTCTTGTGTTGTCATGGTGTATGGGCGCCATGGAAACATTTAAGGTATATTGTGTTACCATGGTGTATGGGCGCCATGGAGACATTTTGATATCTAGTGTTGATCAAGGTATATGGGTGCCACGGGAAACACTATATATCAAAGTACGACATGACAAGATCTTTGTGGTCAAACCGGAGCGAATTCTCGATCACCAAGAGGAGCGGGCCGACGGATAGAGTAAAGTTCCGGAGCGTATAGTCCGAAGGCGTTAGTTCAAGGAAGTTGTGGAATGTAGAAACTAGGAAGTTTAGTTTGTATCTCCAAGCACCCCTGGGAGATTGTAAAATATGTTTGAATAAAGAGGGGTGTAACTTGTTGTAATATATGACTTGTACTAGGACTAGACAAACTAATATGTAAAATGTTATGAAATGAATATATGTGAATATATATGTTTCAATGTAAAAATCATTGTGTCATTTCTAATATTTACATATTTGTTAAATAAATAAAGGAAAAAGAATAAGACATGGCCATTATGAGAGGTACCGGTGTACCAAGAGGCCGAGGTCGAGGTCGTGGTAGACGCGGAGGCGTACAACCTCAACCGTAGACGAAATACCCGAACAAAATATACCAAATCAGCCAAACCAAAATGAAGTGCAAGAACGAGAAGAACTCTCGAAGAGCGAGAGAGCTCTCATAGATGCACTCTTGGCAAGGCAACATCAACAGGATGAAGAAGCCCAAAGACAGTTGGAAGCACGACAACGCGAGGAAGAACGTGATGAGGAAAGTGACAATGACAATGACGAGGAAGAAGATAATAATGAAGAGGAGGACAACGATGAACATAACGATGAGGAAAATGAATCGATCGATCCCGATCACCTCCACGACAAGGGAGAAGAGAAAGAACCACGGAAAGTCAATCAACCAGGTTACGCAAGCTTAAACCACCCGGTTTCCGGGGAAAAAATGAATTGGCCGAGGATTGGCTTATGAGTCGGAGAAGATATTCGAAGTCATTGAGTGCCCGGAAACCGGAAGGCTCACCGGCAATCTACAAGCTAGAGGCGATGCCCACGAGGTGGTGGAAGAGTGTTTCCACAACCCTTCAAGGCCCCGTTACTTGGGAGGCATTCCTAGAACAGTTCAACGAACAATATTTTCCTCCTCGGTACAATTGATTAAAGAAGAAGAATTTCTTCACATCCGGCAAGGAAATGAAGAATCATTCGACGACTACTTCGCTCGTTTTACCAACTGTCTTGTTATTAATCATATCTGAAAGGCCACAAAAATGAGAGCTGGAAGGCGAATCGACTAGTGACCAGACTGAAATATGACATAAGGGCGAGGCTAGTATCGCAACAATTTCCGAGAATGGCCCAAGCTGTGGAATCCTGCAGATTGACTGAGCGCAATTTGAAAGAACTGCACAAATTCCGAGGCCAAGAAGGAAGCAGTGCAACCCGAAGTGGGTTTAACCGCGGAGGCTCCTCACAGAAGAGGAAGGCGCCTTGGAGCGATAACCAAGGCGGGAACAGGAGACCCTACCAAACTGGACAATTGAATTACCCCAAACAGTAGGGATCCCATACGTGTCCAAAATGCAAGAAGTACCATCCAGAGCCAAGCGTGATGGGAAACAAGTTTGTTTCGGGTGCCGAAGCCTGGACACAATAGCGGATTGCCCCGAGAAGGCTGCAGAGGCAAGACCTCGGAAACCGGCCGGATCTTTGCGTTGACAAACACCAAGGCCAGACAGTCTCCAGAAATGGTCCAAGGTACCATCTATCTTAATGGGAATAAATTGCAAGCATTGTATGATTCGGGTGCCAGTCATTCGTTTATTTCTTATGATTGTGCAAGTCTTTTAGGAATGCATGCCTGTAGTTTACCTTTTGATCTGGTAGTGTCTACACCGCTGGGTGTAAAGTCTTTAGCTTCTGACGCGTGTATGAACTGTACCGCTAACGTGGATGGGCGAGTTTCAAAGATAGATCTTATCCGTCTACCTCTTCACGGTATCGACGTCATTTTCGGTTTGAATTGGCTAACAGCCAACGGTGCAATGATCGATTGTGGCAAGAAAAAGATATCATTTCCGGAGACAAGGTTGATGTGAGCACGAGCTTTCTCTCCGCTACGAAAGTTGATCGATGCGTGAAACGGGGATGCCATGCCTTCATGGTATTCTTTTCGGTTAAAGCGAAGCTGAACTTTCACTCCGGGATATCCTGTGGTGAATGATTTTCCCGATGTATTTCCGGAGGATCTCACCGAGTTACCTCCTATCCGAGAGGTGGAGTTCAATATTGAATTGATGCACGGCACATGATCAATATCAAAGGCGCCGTATCGTATGGCTCCAAATGAAATGCAAGAGTTGAAGAAACAGCTAGAAGAACTTCGAAGAAGGGTTCATTCGACCCAGTGTATCACCCTGGGAGCTCCGGTTCTGTTCGTGAAAAGAAAGATGGAAGTTTTCGACTCAGCATCGATTATCGTGAACTAAATAAAGTGACTGTCAAAAACAAATATCCACTTCCCCGGATTGATGATCTTTTGGATCAGTTATCTGGTTCCACTGTCTTTTCAAAGATTGATTTGCGTTCGGGATATCATCAGTTACGAGTCAAAGACGATGATATTTCCAAGACGGCTTTCAGAACCAGATATGGGCACTACGAATTCCTTGTGATGCCCTTCGGATTAACAAATGCACTGCGGTATTCATGGATTACATGAACCGTATCTTCCGACAACACCTAGACCAGTTTGTGGTGGTGTTCATTGACGATATACTCGTCTATTCCAAAAGCAGAGAAGAGCATGAAAAACATCTGCGCCTAGTATTGAACATACTAAGAGAGAAGCGGCTCTACGCAAAGTTGAGCAAATGCGAATTTTGGCTGCCGAGAAGTGAGATTTACGGGCCATGTGATATCTAGCGGCGGAGTTGTTTGTTGACCCGAGCAAGGTGGAAGCGGTTACGGGTGGGAAGAGGCTAGAGACAAGTGACGGAGATACGTAGTTTTCTAGGTCTAGCGGGATATTACCGCAGATTTATACGGGATTTCTCGCGTCTTGCCCTACCATTGACAAAGCTTACGAGGAAGAATCAACCCTTCATATGGGGAGATGATTTGGAGGAGAGCTTTCGAGACGAGGAGAGGTTGACTACGGCACCGGTATTGATAATCCCGGATCCCGATGAGACATATGTTGTCTACAGTGATGCCAGTGGGCAAGGATTGGGTTGTGTCCTAATGCAATTGGGCAGAGTGGTGGCTTATGCCTCTCGTCAGTTGAAGCCGCACGAGTCGAACTATCCTACACACGATTTGGAGCTTGCTGCCATCGTGTTCGCTTTGAAGATATGGAGGCATTATCTGTACGGTACGACCGTAGAATTATACTGCGACCACAAGAGCACGAAGTATCTCTTTGATCAAAGGGAACTAAATATGAGGCAACGTCGTTGGATGGAATTGCTTTGAAAGATTACAACCTGGAGATCAAGTATCACCCGGGAAAGAAAACGTCGTTGCGGATGCTCTAAGCGGGGAAGAAGGTGCAAGTGTCATACATGATGATACAAGAGCGAAGTTACTTGAAGATTTCGAGACTGAATCTTTCAAACCAAATCTGCATGAATTTCAACGCACCAAGTGACGCCTACCTTGCAAATCTTCTTGTGAGTCAAGGGGAGTATGACTGAGAGATGAAGTTGATGAAGCTCGAGAGATAAGATGATTGGGCAATCTCCATGCGGGAGAAGATCTCTCAAGGTGAAACCCAAGACCACGACCTTTCATCGAGTGGATTGGTCGGACACAAGGGCGCATTTACATACCGCCAGTTGATGAACTGAAGCGGAAGATACTGGATGAGGCTCATAAGAGTAAGTACACTCTGCATCCAGGAATGGTCAAGATGTACCAGAACTTGAAGGCTGAAGTTTGGTGGCCTGGAATGAAAAGAGACGTAACTCGGACGTAGGCCGGGTGTCTAACTTGCCGGAAAGTAAAGATTGAGCACCGCGACCCCACGGTCTTCTCGCAAGGACTAGAACTTTGGAGTGGAAATGGGAGAATGTGACCATGGATCTTGTGGTAGGTCTACCTAAGATCAGGCATCACGATACCATTTGGGTTATCGTCGACCGATTAACCAATTCGGCACATTTCATACCCATTAGCATCCACTACTCTCCAGAAGGATTGGCTGCAATCTACATCAAAGAGATCGTGAGACTGCACGGAGTCCCTAAGAGTATTATCTCTGATCAGGATACTCGATTCCAATCCCGCTTTTGGCAAGCACTACATGAAGGAATGGGTACCAAACTGAAGTTCAGTTCGGCTTATCACCCTCAAACCAACGGTCAATCAGAGAGAATGATACAGACGCTGGAGGATATGCTGCGAGCATGTGCCCTGGATTACAAAGGAAATTGGGACGAACACCTCTCACTAGCAGAATTCGCGTATAACAATAGTTATCATTCAAGCATACAAATGGCCCCGTTCGAGGCTTTGTATGGGCGAAAGTGCCAATCGCCTTTATGCTGGACAGATGCGTCTGAAAAGTAGTTGCTTGGACCGGATATGCTAAAAGAGACCTCCGAGCAGATCGCTCGATCAAGAAGAGACTCCTTGCTTGCACACGTGAGACGGAAGAGCTATGCGAGATAAGAGGAGAAGACCGTTGAAGTTTGAAGTCGGAGACCATGTGTTTTGAAATTATCTCCGATGAATCGGTGTTGGCGGAACACCGAAGAGAAAGAAGCTTAGTCCGCGTTACGTTGGACCATTTGAAGTGTTAGCCGAGCGAGGACCGGTTGCGTATCAACTAGCATTACCCCGAACTCGAGTAATCTCCACGATGTTTTTCACGTGTCACAACCGAAGAAATACCTACCGGATCGAGATCATGTCATAAAGTACGATGATGTTGAAGTACGGCATGATAACACCTTTGTAGTCGAGCCGGAGCAAATTCTCGAACGCCGGAGAAACGGCTTAGGACTAAAACTATACCGATAGTGAAGGTGGTCCGGAAGGGTTTGTTATCAAACGAGGCAACTTGGGAAACCGAGAGTGACATGAAGGAGAAGTACCCAGAGTTTATGGCCCATAGTCTAGTTGTGTAGATTAAATTTCGAGGGCGAAATTTTGTTTAAGGGGAGAGAAATGTAATACCGGATTTTAGCAAATCGGAATTTACGAGATAAAGGAAAATTAATGAATATTTTAATGAAGTAAATTCATGAGATAAAACTGTTATAGAAAATTGTTATAATTATAGAGTAAATTGTCAAAAAAGTTACAGAAAAATATGATGAACAGAATGACTGAAAATGATATCATGGTGATAAAAACAGTCTAAAAACATTATGATAAATACTGAAAGATCATGAAAAATTATGAGAAAATTATGGAAGTGTTATCTCTAATTATAAGAATTTCATAAAATATTTCAGAGGAAACAACATGAAGAAAAGTTTAAAAAGCATTTTAGAACCATAAAGTAACCTGATGGGGTAAACATTGTTAATATTTTACATAGGATATAAAATGACAATGTCAGTATAAAGGTTTGTAAGATAACAATATACTATAAAATTGGTAAAGATAAATATATGAAGAAACCGATCCTAAAAGATCACTAAACGAAGAAATTAGGCCTAATTAAGCCTTAACGAAGCGGGGGTAAAACGAGAATTTTTGGTAAATATATTATATTTTTAAAAAAATGGAAAAAATTATGGAAAAATAATTAAAACTGAATTTTAAAATTAAGGGGTCGAAATTCTTAGTATTTTTAATTAAAAAGAATTGTTTAAATAATTAAAATGGTAATTAGAATAAAATAGTAATATAATGCGGTGAGTCGGCTTATAGGCGGCCCAGGGGAAAAGTCGAAATAAATTCTACAGGTAAACCAGAGGTAAAAGTCTTTTCGACTGATCAAATTAAGTACAAGTGAAATTCTACACGAAGAAAGAATTTACCAGGCGTCGATTCCGCAACCGAAAACCCTAATTCCTAATAAGACGGAAAGGATCGATAGAGTAGAGCCAGATAGGCAAAATGAGAACCTATAGAAACAATTGCGTGTTTTCAAACACGGGATTAAGTTAGGCAACCGCTGGACGTTTTACGATTCAGCGAATTATTGTCCAGAAGTTGGTTCTATCGGAAGCGATTTAAAGTAATCGGACGCGTTTGTCCGAATATCTTCCGACGCACCGGAGAATACCTGGATATGATCAAAAAGAGGATCCAAATAGATAATATGAAAGAGGATGAAAAGATCTCCAAAGTTACATGCCCGGATTTTTGAGTTTCGCGAAATCGCGAAACGAACACCGATCGGGTAGCTTTATCGGGCGGAGGCCATAAAGCAAGAGCCATCATGGATGACAACTCATCCATTGACTTTAGGGCTCTTAGATGTCGATCTTGACCATGGATGGCCAAGAGTGTTTTGTCCTCAAAATGCGATCCAACGGCGGAATCCGATCTGAAGACTTTTGTGGAAATTCCCACCTTGTCCCTATTTTTCCCTATAAATAGCAAGCTCTCTTGCTCTCATTCTTCACACCAAATCCGAATCCTAGAGAGGTTCTAGAGAGAGAAGCTCTGGAAAAATTCTGCCTTAGCTCCGAGTAAGTTCTTCTGTCCTTAGTTTTTAGTTTCCGTAGTTCTTTCGGTAGTTATAGTAGAACTGTTGTTTTGATCTAGGAAGTTTCAGAATATATTCCTATGCTTGTTTTTAAGCCTCATTGCATTGGAAGATGCCTGACGAGGTAAAAACATAGTGAGGATAATTTTGAAATGGAGTACGGTCAAAGTAACGAAGTTACGCGAAATTCCGCCAAATTAGGGGTAGAAGGGCAAAATGGTAATTTTTACCTAAAATGCCGAGTTATGATTTCAAATCACTAATGAAAGTGATATTACTCGATAGGGTATCGAAACTCGATTTGCTACCGTTACGCCGCCCGACGTGCGTGTCGAACATTTCACGTTTTTCCGTAAAAGTACGTTTTTCCGCCAGAAGTACCTAACGTCGTCAACGAAGGTACGGATGCGTACTGTAACACTAATCTTGTACTTCTTAAATGCATATATGTGATAGATATGTTCGTAGACCGATATACGAGACAGTTTTACACGGGTTATAGTCATGATAACGCCGTATGTTTTTCTAGCGGCGAGAACACGAGTGGTATCGTGGCACTTGGTGAATAGTGCAAGCTTGTTATTGTTGTTTTACATTGTGGGGCTTTACATACTGCGTAATGCTTATGTTTTGTCGGCATAATGATCATGCATCTGCTGTATGCTTATGTAGTGATATACTGTTGTATTGTCTAGAATATCTGTTATCTGTATACTGTATTGTTTGGGTTTGAGATTAACCGTTACCTAAGATTTAATGCGGTAAATTGAATCTCAGCTATAGCTTCAGGATCCGGAGGAATACGGATCGAAGATCGAGGCAAGCAACAGTAGTCGTGCAGCCAGAGACTTATCTATCTTTACCGCTTTCGGTTATTCACTTTCAAACTCTAGGATTAATGTAATCATTACAATGTTACACTGTGGTTGATATTTGTTATGAATCAGTTACTTTTTCGCTCCAATGCTCTACTCTGATTACTCTGCTTGAAATATTTGGAAACGTTTTAAAAAAAAAGTATTCCGCCGTTTTCAAATGGGATGTTACATTTCCCCTTTAAATTTCGTAAAAACGCTGTTTGACAGCATATGGACTGATTTTTCGCCTAACTTTGAAAAATCATAACTAATTCCATAGAACTCGAAACCAGGATCCGTAAAATTCCTCGGAATCCTTAAGATATATAATTTTAGGAAACAATATTGGTTGTTGCCCAGATGTTATAAACAATTCCCAGTTTTCGTGATTTTAACCACTGTTCAGAATTTTCCAGAAAATATAGCCTATCTTTGAACATTTTTATCTCCTAGCACAGAACTCAAAATGACATGCTATAGGTATATTTGGAAAGCTCTATATGTCCACTTGCAACATGAATTTTCTCAGAATTTAAGTATAGCATCTTCAACATAAGATACCAGCGTTTTTGAAATTGCTTTCGGGAGTCGCTAACCGACAAATTTTCGCCAGAGCTTCGCTACTTTGACCATAATCTTCCAAAAATTTTGCTATAACTTCTTCTTCATCATTTTTTCGAAATAAAGCCAATTATAATGATAAAAACATGTAAATAAAACTATAATTGGAAGATTATGAATCAAAACAACATTTAAGCTAAAAATCATAAAGCTAGAGCTCAAGAACTTACCTAGAACTTTGCTCTTTCCTCGCCAAAGCTTCTCACTCTCACTTTCTCTCTCACTTTTGGTTAATACCAGCTTACTCTTGTGAATTGGTGAAGAATAATGAATGAACTAACTCCCTATTTATAGTAACTCCTTGGTTAACTACCTAACAACTTTAACTCAATCTTAACCCTTGGATTTAAACTTAGTAAGTAAGCTTTAATCTCACCCATTTAACCTCCTTAAACAGCCACCTCCTCTCCTTCTTTCCTCTTCATCTTTTTATCCCCAAATGCTTATTTAGTTAGGTGCAAGTTGGTGTTTTTGTTCAAGATTCATCTCCACTTTTCTAATCACAATTTTATGACTTGATATAAGGTCTTTTTTAAACTTTGAATTCACAATAGTATGAATCTCAAAAGTTTACGAAAATCACTTTGGAAACAACCTTGTTCAAGCTTAAATTGTGCTTGTTCATACTACTAGAAAAATAGAAAATAGCTACGGAATTTGCTACGGAAAATTTTCCGTAGCAACAAGGACGGACTTTGCTACGGATTTAACACTCCGTAGCAAAGGAACGAAAAAGCAGGCAAAATTGCGACGGATGACGTCATCCGTCGCAAAATTGCGACGGCTGAGGTCATCCGTCGCAAAGTTGGACCATTTTGGTCCGCCAATTGTGCGACGGACACGTTATCCGTCGCACATTGGCGGACCAAAAGTCCGCCTTTCTGCGACGTCATCCGTCGCGAGAAGGTGGACTTTTGGTCCGCCTTTTTGCGGCGGACACGTCATCCGTCACAAAATGGGAAGTCTCATTAATGAGACTTCCCATTCGTGTCTGCTTCCTCCCACACCTAGCTCGCCCCCCAGCTCCGGCAACCCTCAGCTCCGGCAACCCCCAAGCTCCGGCAACCCTCGGCCCGGTTCCCCGGCTCCCGGCCCCCCGCTCCCGGCTTCCCTCATATCCGGCCCCCGGCTCCGGTTCCCCCAAGCTCGCCCCCCTAGCTATCCCCCAAGCTCGCCCCGCCCCCCTAGCTCCGGCCTTCCTCATTTCCGGCCCCCGACTCTCCGGTTCCCCGCGGCTCCGCCCCCCTCCGGCTTCCCTCATATCCGCCCCCAGCTCCAGTTCCCCAAGCTCCGCCCCCCGAAGCTCGCCCCCATTTCGCCCAAGGTCACCCCACCCTATTCCGGCGCCGGCTCCGGCGTCCCTCACCTCCGGCGGCCGGATCCGGCCCCCGGCTCCGGCGTTCCTCGCCTCCGGCCGTCCCGAGATACGTCAAGCTCCGGCCCCTTGATTTCATCTCCCATTGCCTCCTCGGCTCCTCCGTCATCCTCTTCTCCGTTTTGGTCACCGCCGGGTTAGCTTGAAGTATTTTTGTTTTTTATATATATAATTATTTAGAAATATTTATGTTAGATTTACTTTATTACATAATTGAAACATATATGTTAGTAGAAGATTATAAGTTACATGATATTAAGTATTCTTTTTTGTTTTAGTTTTTCCTTTAGCTGAATATATTAATTACATAATGATCTATACTTAGTTGTTTATCAATTTGAATTATGCTTATAGTTTGTAGGAGTTTATATGAGTTTTTATTATTATTGGGCTGTAATGATTATTATTTATGATATTGATTTTTTTTCAAGTAAACACAGGTTAATACACGTATATAAATATTTCATGTGAAGTATTTTATGTATCACTTTTTAGGAATTTAGAATAAAATTATGATTTTGTATTTGTTGGTAATGATACATAAATAATCTATTTTACCAAGCCCATATATGTTAGAAACTCCAAAATATTTAGTATTCTATTCTTTGTTTGCCCCCTCCACATGTATGTCCCCATGTTCTCACGTGTGCTATCCTCATTCTCTCGGTTGCTTGTGGAATATGTTCTTTGTTCAATGCATGTGTTTGTTTTTCACTTTCTTGATTAAGTGGCAATTGGTAGGCATAAGAGGCGACTTATATATATATATATATATATATTTGTGATATGTTGAGAAGTTAATTAGGGTAGTAACTGAACTAGCTAGGAAGTATGGAAGGCAACCATGATAGAAGTTGGATGTACAATCGTATAACTGATAGAAGAGAACTAACGCAAGCATTCTTGGTGGGTTTGGAAGTGTTCGTCCAATTTGCTTTGGCGAATTCAAATAATTCAAGAAGGGAGATCAGGTGTCCGTGTGCCAAATGTAAGTGTTTAAGATTTATAGATGCGGAGACGGTCAGAATTCATTTGTGTCAAAGGGGATTCATTAGAGATTATGAATGTTGGGAATGTCATGGCGAAGTCCGACAGACGCCGAGTGGTTATTACGGGGACAGTAGTCATCGAGACAACTTTAATCAATATGAACAGTTGGTTATAGATGCCGCGGGACCGTCGATCGGCCAATATTTTGATCCTGTTAGTCATGCTAAACCGTCATACATGGGAGAGGAGGCGGGTACCCATCCTCAACCATCAAACATGGGTGAGGATCCTCATCCTAAGCCGCTAGGTTCTATAAAATGCTTCAAGAAGCACAGCGTCCGTTATGGGAAGGTTGCGAACACTTTGAAAATAGTGAATATTCATCGCTATCGGCTACCCTAGCAACACTAAGCTTGAAGACTGATCACCATATGAGCGAGAGGAATTACAACGAAATGATGCGAGATCATGAGTAAGGTTGTTCCCAAAGACAATAATTTGCCGAAGGACTTTTACCAAGCCAAAAAAAGGTGAAAGAGCTTGGGCTTGGATGTGAAAAAATCCATTGCTTTGCCCCGGAGGATGTATGTTGTATTACAAGGATGACGAGCTGACCAATTGCAAATTCTGTGGAGATGACATATAAAGTTGTGGGGAAAGGAAGGAAAAACACCCGTCATGCAATAAGCAAGATGTGGTACTTTCCTCCGGTGCCCGGACTTACGAGATTGTATGCATCCGAACAAACAAATGCTCACATGAGATGGCACCGGAGCATCGTAGGGATGAAAACTTTGTGACGCATCCATCGATGCCGAAGCTTGGCGTAAATTTGACGAGGCGAATCCTTTCTTTGCTATGGATCCCCGTAATGTTCGTCTTGGTCTATGTTCGGATGGGTTCGCTCCTTTCAACAATACGGGCAGGAATTATTCTGTTGGCCGACATTGTGACTCCGTACAACCTCCCACCTTCTATGTGCATGAGAAGAGAGTTTTTCTTCCTTAATGCGTTAATCCCGGGCCGTCGAACCCAAAAAAGAAGATAGATGTGTACCTCGGGCCTTTGATAGACGAGTTGAAAATGTTGTGGAGTGAAGGTGTTCTTACGTATGATATATCATTAAGTCGGGAATTTCACCATGCGGGCGCCTTAATGTGGACGATAAATGATTTCCCCGCCTATGGGATGTTGAGTGGGCGGCAAACGTCGGGAAAGCTCGCATACCCGGTATGTCTTGAACAGAACATGGGTTTTAGCTTGGAACACGATCGCAAGGTCGTTGGTTTGACAGCACCGACGATTCCTACCCCCGATCATCCGTTTAGGAGAAATAGAAAAGACTTCACGCGGAATGCTTTGTCGAACGAGCAGATCCACCTCGTCGTTTAAGTGGAGAAGAAATATGGGACAGGGTCGTGCACATTCCGAGTGTCGAAGGGTCTTTGCTTCAAGCGAACCTGGAGGGTACGGCATTGATCATCATTGGAACAAACGCAAAGATCTTCCGGGAACTACCATATTGGAAAGATCAATTGTTAAGACACAACCTCGATGTCATGCATATTGAGAGGAATGTGTTTTGCAATATTCTCGTACACATGATGGACACCAAGGGCAAGACGAAAGACACAGTCAACGCAAGATTGGACGTTGAAGCGATTTGTAGAAGGCCTGCTTTGCATTTGGCGGAAAATGGCACTGGACGAATTTCCAAACCCAGAGCGCCGTACACATTCAATAAAGAGCAGAATTTAGAATTGTTGCAGTGGGTAAAAGATCTGAAACTCCCTGACGGTTATGCGTCAAACTGGAAAAGATGTGTCGACATGCACGAGGTGAAGTTGAGCAAGATGAAGAGTCATGATTGTCATGTTTTTTTCCGAGAGATTGTTGCCGTGGGCCTTCAAAGCACTACCGAACCATGTATGGTCTATTCTAACGGAGTTTTCAATGTTCTTTAGAGAAATTTGTGCTTCGAGCTTAATGTTGAAAAGTTACGACACACGGAGGCGAGCATGCCCATAACGCTATGCAAGTTAGAGATGATGTTTCCTCCTAGCTTCTTTGACTCAATGGAACATTTGCCGTTCACTTGGCCTACGAAGCAAAAGGTAGCGGAGGCCCAACAGATAGATGGATGTATCCGTTTGAGAGGTAATATATATATTGACCTACATGGTACTTTAGATTATAAATATCCTCGATATTCCATTGTAGGTTTTTACGCACACTTAAGCACAAGATAAAAAATACAAGGTACGTTGAAGGATCTATCGCTTAAGCTTATCTAGTTGAAGAGGCCGCAAAATTTGCGTCATACTATTATCCCCCGAAATGATGTCAAGATGGAGAGGGTACCTCAACGATGATGCCGGTGATACGAGGATCAAAAGTCAATATTTAATTTTCCGGGGCGAGTCGTGGGAAAACGTTGGAAGTCAACTCTTGACGGAAAAGATAAGCGAGTTCTTTGAGTGGTACATTCTAAACAAATGTGAAGAGGCCGCCAAGTACCTCGAGTAAGTTTTTTTGTTTGTTTACTATTACGGTAAGTATTAAAGTATTAACTTAAGTTTTTTGTTACGCTTACTTTTCTAATTGGGTCCGATCGGGAAATCCTTCAATGCGGTGTCCCAAGTTGATCAATTCACTAGTTCTGAGTTTCCAAAATGGTTTCGATCATATTTCTTAGAAAATCCATCAGATCCCAATGAAGTTGCGTGGAGTTTATCTTATGGAGCTGCAATGACAGTTACCCGATGCAACAAATATATAATCAATGGGTATCGATTTGCAATCATTGACGCGAACGCAGTACACTATGTTGCAATTACGGTGTATGTTGTCGAGGTGACCAAGTTGACGGGGTGGAGACCGACTACTACGGGAAGTTAGTTGAGATAATTCAGTTAAGTTACCGGTGGGACAAGGTGGTGACCTGTTTAAGTGTGAGTGGTTTGATAACAGTCCGCGTGGAACAAAAGTGGACAAACTTGGAAATATTGAGGTCCACTGGACAAGGAGATATACGGTTGGTTATGACCCATTCATCCTTGATCAACAGGCGGAACAAGTTTACTATACACCATACCCTACATCTCGCCAAGGGTGGACGGGAGTTATTAAAACCAAAGCACGAAATATTATACCAAAGTCGAAAGAGCCGAATCAAATGACAAAGATGGTCAACCTTTCCAAGCGATGTGGAACATGTGCCCCATAAACATCTTCGATGACGAAGTACCAAGCAATCTCTTTGATTTTCGTGTAGAGTTAGAGTTGATTCCTATACAAATTGACGATGAGAAATCGACGATGAGGATGAGGCGAGAAATGAGCTTCTCGATAGTGAATCGAGTTCGACGACTATGAGAGTACAAATGAGGACATGCAAGTAGATGTCGATGAACATGAATCGTCCGGTTGATTTGTGTTAGTTCTTTGTTTATGACGATATGTTATACTACATACTTTGTAAGTACTTTTGTCATATTAACCAAATATCTTTCTTTTTTTATATTTTTTGACATTATGTCTATAAGTGTTCGTAGATGGAGCATCAAGGAGGACGTTCGGGTAGTGGACGTGGCGGTGGTCGATCCCGACCCCGTACTATAAGAGGGGGTAGGACGACGCCAACCGCTCCATATGGAGGCGAGGGGCTCGGCCCGGAGGTGCAACTATTTGATTTTTCGTCGTCCCCGTCTGGATATTTGTCATCTTCACCATCACTTTATACATCGTCGTCACCGGCGGCTAACTCCCCCGATTCACGGCAAAGGGGACAACGGGTTTACTTTACCCTTTCGATTGATTTACATATGTTTAGTTTCTTGAAACCATCTATGTACAAAAATCTTCAATATTTCACATTTCTTCCTTAGCACACTTCGTCGCCTCGAGCCACGTCGGGGAAGCGGGTAGTTCCTCCGATACACCTATCTCGGGGCTCAAGAGATCCCGAGACGGGTTTCTTTGGATCTGCACTAAAGGCAACGAGTAAGTCATGCGAAGTTACCTCGTAATGTTACAATTCTCTTTTTCGATTGGTTTGTATGCTAATATTTGCATGATAATCTCTGTTTTCATATTTGTGCCGATAATCCGGTGGCGACTTTCATGTCGACCCAAATATTCCGTAACTACACTCATTGTTGGACCGCGTGGACGAGATTCCTACGGAGCAACGAGATATGTGGTTCACGAGTTCTTGGTAAGTTATTTGTTTTATGCGTGTTAATTAAGTACTTTTAAAATTTGGAGCACTAATTGTTCGTTATTGATTTTCGGAAAAGCATGACATTGCCCGAGCATCATGAAAATCGAAAAAAGCTTTTAACCACAAGTGGCAGCGTCGTCTTTGTGCGTCGAAAAGCTCTATTCATTGAGAAGGTCGAGAGGCAAGACAGATTGGCTTCCACAGGACACTAAAGATGAATTATTTGGCACTTGGGAAAACAATGAAAAGTTTAAGGCCATAAGTGCGAAAAATAAGGAAAATAGGGCCAAAATGGCGGGACCGTCATATCTTTGGGGCTCCATATCCATTACGAGCATCGACGCAAAGTTGTAAGTACACGTTATTTTCTATTTACGTATTGAATATTTTGTACTTTGAAGTAATTAATTAAGGTCATCATTTGCATTTGCGGGAAGAGTCGGGAAGCTCCACTGGATCGGTTGAGTGGGTTACCTTTCGGCGGACCCATTCCCGACAGCCTCGAAGGAGTGAGAGACAATGGATTAACCCAAGGGCGAAACAAATAGCGGTGAGACATTTATTGCCTTTATTACTTGTTTTATGCACGTTATTTTCTTATTTGTTATGTATTTGTTTGCTTGTAGGAAAACTTTGAGAGGCATTGCGGGAGAGAGCCTCGCGGCGTGAGATCGACCCCTCATCCTCTATATCCGATAACGAGAGTCTCTTCTTTGAGGCTACGGCGGATTTGACAAGAAAGGGAGGGTCTTTGGATACGGTGAGTCTGCCACCGGCGAAGCAATCAAAGCGCCTCTCATCCGCACTCGCAGGGGTTCCTTTAGGTAAACATAATACATTTGATATTGATAATTTTCATTCTCTTGTCCATTCAAATGAAGTACAAATAATAAATGTACTAATCAATTTTGTAGATGAGTCAAGAGGATGAAGTCGTTGGTGGAGGAGCAAGCAACACGGATGACCCAGAACGAGAGATGATGAGCCGGCGGCTAACTCGGAAACGGAGATGATGAGGCGCGAGATGCTTATGGAACAAGAACAGATGAAGCGGGCGTTGCGGCGGGAACGGGAGATGATGAGACGGAAGATGAATCGAAAGGGGGAGATGATGAAGGCGGAGATGATGAAGGAGATGCGGCTTCAAATGATGTCCCTTCGAAAGACGGAGGTTTCGGTCCGGGCCGACTCCAGGTGATGATGACCATGCTTGGTGATGATGATGATCACAATGCTTTCATTGGTTAGCCTACTTTTTTGTATTTGTTTGTTGCTACGGATTATATATATATTGTGTTTTCACTATGTAAACTCTTTTTTATCGTTAATATATTCACGGTACATTATTTTACTATTTGTATTCAATTTTTCTATTAATTTTTTTTAAAAATATAAATAAAAAAATAAAAATTTGCAAACGTAAAATAATTCAAAAATTTGCTACGGAAAATAAATCCGTAGCAAATTCTGGAATTTGCTACGGAAAAAAAATCCGTAGCAAAATTTCAAATGTGCTACGGATTGTTTCCGTAGCAAATTGCTACGGAAAAAATCCGTAGCAAATTTGCTACGGATTATGAAATCCGTAGCAATTGCTACGGATTATGAAATCCGTAGCCATTGCGACAATTATAAAATCCGTAGCAATTTGCTACGGATTTGAAAATCCGTAGCAATTTGCTACGGATTTGATAATCCGTAGCAATTTGCTACGGATTTTATAATCCGTAGCAAATCCGTCGCAATTGCGACGGATTTTAGAAAATCCGTCACAATTGCGACGCCATATTTTGCTACGGACAAAATCCGTAGCAAAATCCGTAGCAAAAAACGCTTTTGCTATGGATTTTTGGGTTTTGGCTACATTTTTTTCCGTAGCAAAATCTGAAATTTCTAGTAGTGAATATCTACTTATATTTGTTCTAGGATCAAAGGATTTCAAGATACAATTTATTTTCTATTGGTTCTCATTCACTTATGTCTTGAATTCATCCTAATGGTTTTCATCTCATCTTTAATTAATTAACCTTTATTTATCTTTATTACACAAGCTTATGTCATAGTTACCACAAAGTCTTCTTGTAATTAAGTTGATAATGACATTTGTGGAGTAAATATCACAATTGCTTGGCTCTCCTTTCTCCTCCCCTCGCCTCGTCCGTCCCCCCTTTTAATTTCATTTCAATTTGCATCTCAATTTTAATCTCACTCTACCTTTAATTTGATCTTAATTTCATGTTAATTTCACTTAACATGTCATTTTCAATTAACCTCTAAAGTCTTTGCTTAATTAATGGTTGAGTGTGATGTTTTATTTACTAATTACATTAATCAAATTTTCACTCTTCCCTCTTCCTATGCTTGCACCAAAATCTCCCCTTGCTTTTACTCTTAGATTTGTATTTCACTTGTCAAATAAAACTCTTGGTAAAATTCCCCTATTGGTTGATTTTAATCTCACAAGGATTATGCTTTATGATATTAATTCTAAAACCTTTAGATTAGCTTTATTAAATTTAATCCAAGCCTTTGATGTTGGGTTGGAAAAATCTAAACACTATTAGTGATATTTGTTAGTGATTTAGGATTAAGGATTAATACAATTTCTTAACCCTTTTAATTTGTAATTTTCGCCACTTTAAATAATTTAAGGGGGAATTAATTAATCTTTGATTACATATTGCTAATATAGTATTTTAGGGGTTATTAGGCTTAATTGCCAATTTTTGATAGGTTTCTAAATTAATCTTGATGATTAAAAACTCTTTGTGTATTAATTTTGGCCTTTACATGTCCTTTGGATATTAATTAAGTTGATATATTCTTAATTACGCCCATTTAAAATTAATAATTAATTAATTTCAAAAATTACAAAAACATCTCAATTATTGCAAATCTAATTGCCCAATAATTTTTGATAACTTTCTCTAATTATTTTAGGCATTTTGATAATATTTAATTGCCTTTAATGAAATAATTAAGATTATACTTAATTATGATAATCTTAGGATATTTTATGATCCCTAATAAGATTTAGAAAATCAAATTTTTGGTTACCTTAATTCTAGGAAAGAATTGCCTAGAAAATAGAATAAACACAACAGAGAAATTTGAGACCACATATTCACCTATTTTTAAATAGGTATTATGTGACACTTGTAATAAGTGAGTTTTTTTTTTTTTTTTTAGGGTATTACACTCAAGGTGTTTTATAATTTATTATATCTATTAAACAAAAGAAAATTATATGATTTATTTTTATTTTAGAAGAAATTTATGCGAGTTAAGAAATTCATTTAATGTTAATAAAATTTAAAAAATCTAAAAAATCTATTATATCCGAAAAGAAATGAAATGAGTTTACTTTTTATTTTTATTGTAACACCCCGTTTTTGTAAACATTTTCTCGCAGTTTGTGATTAGAGTTTGAGCGCCGGATTTTTTTTTTTTATAAAAGAGAGTCACCGAATAACATTCATAATAATATGTTCGGTAGTCATAAGTACATTCATCTGATGTTTCTCTAACAAAAATAAACTGCTAATTTGTTCCTCCGTTGGCTTCTCTACGCCGGCTCCTTACCCTTTTCTCCGATCCGAACTCCTCGGGATCCTGAAGCTACATCAACAGCTGAGATCCAATGCCCATTGGATCTCAGGTAACAGTTAACCTCATGCTTAAGTACACAGTATATGCATAGCAGATATCCACAATATTTTGCAAAATATCATATATCAGATCATAGCAAGCAATAACATTACACAACCACTACAATATGTATGTTACCCTCAGTCTGCACATAATCCAGTGCCACGATGTACGGTCGTGTCCTCGCGCTAGGAAAACTATAATTCGGTGCTATTAAAACCATAACCCGTATATTTATAATTTCAACGTCTCAACGCAGTAATCTTGTTTTCAACATTTTCAACAACGAGAAACTCAAGTATAGGAACACAGCAAACACACATAGAATACAATAAGCGCAAGAGTTAAGGTTACAATACGCGTCCGTACCTTTTCGGCGGTACTAACTTCTTCGGAAAAGGTAAATTTCGACGGCGGAAAAAAAAAAACGGGAAGACGGCGGCACGACGGCGGCTCGATTAGCTCGATATCCTATAAGGACAGTGTTTATCAACATTTGGCATCATAACAGGCCATTTGGGCGAAAATTACTATTTTGCCCCTAGTTAGGCTAATTGGCGGAATTTCGCCGGAGAGCTTCATTTGTTTCCGCTCTTTTTTCTCCAAAATTTTGCCGCATCTCTTTTCCCAAAAATATTTTCAACATAAATATCATATATACTCATTAAATATGATATCTAAAACTATTCAGAAAGATTAAAAGAAATTCTAGCATTTCTACTCTATCTACCGAAAGAACTACCGAAGCTTAAGACTAGGGCCGAAAAACTTACTCTGGCTTTGGCTAGAACTTCAAGAGCTCTTCCTTCTCTCTACTCTCTCTCAAGGCTGCCTTTCGGCCGTTGGATCGCACTTGGGACAAATGGGCTGATCTTGGCCTTACACATAAGGTGCCGACCCCTTGTGACATCATCTTTGATGATGTCACACAAATGACTTTCATAGATAGTCTCCCGATCGGTGTTCTAATCGCGTAATCTTGCCAAAACTCAAAATTCCGACAGCGGTGTTTTGAAGGTGTAAACTTCCTCAATCATAATATCTGGGTTGACTAAATTTTAAATCCCTTTAAGGGTGTTCCATTCTTTGGTGAACATTTCGGGCCGACGCGCGGTCGATTGCGAAAATGACTTCCTAGGTAGAACCAACTTCCGGATAATAATTCGTGGATTCGTATTACGTTCGACATAAGGAAACTCATTCCTGGATTGTCACAACACTCAAGATTACCACGGGTTCACTTTTCACTATCTCGCTTATTCTCCGATATACCCTACCTCTTATTTTTCCTATTGGCTTCGAATCAACTTCGGATAGTCCACTCGAGGTAGAATTTCACTTGTTCATAACAAGTGCGGTTGTTTCGACTTTGTTTTTACATCTTGAGGTTTGATTTTATTTCTATCCATTGATCCTTAGCTATCGTATTTCTACTGATTATAATATTTTTTTATTTTATTTTTTTATTTTTTAATTAATTAATTTCGAATTTTAATTTAATTTAATTAGTTTTACTAATTAATTTATTTATACCTTAATCTAAACAATTAGCCATTAATTATATAATTAGCCATTTACTAATTGTTGATAATTTTAAGATTTAGGATAAATTATTTTCTCATAACTATTGAACTGACATTGGTATTTTATATCCTATATTAAATATTAAAAATCAAAGAGCATAAAGTGCTTTTTAATATTATTTTATTTATGCTCAATATTTTTCCAGGGAAATAATCCCAAAAATTTCTAAAATTCAAGATAACATACTTTCCAAGTTTTTTCCAGTATCTGTTATCATATGGTATTTTCCATAATGTTTTTAGACCATTTTCTGCCTTAAAAATACATTTTCCATGTATTTTTAGCTTATTTCCCTTTCAAATTTTCACAGTAATTTCCTTAGAAAATAAGACACTTAAAAACTATATTGTTTGATATTCCATATCCATCCATTTGAAAATAACAATTTCTCTTATTTTAACAAGACTCTGGATAGATATTTATCCGGGTATTACATTTATAAAAAGAGATTAATGGATATCAACGTTGACACTTAATAATATAAAGGCTGAAGTATACATTTGGTCCTTTATGTTTGCCTCTGGTATCATTTTAGTCCCTTAAGTTTGTAAAGTGCACGTTTGGTCCCTTAATGTTAACACCGTTAGTATGACTTAACGGAAAATACTGACTCAACAATTTTAAGCAATGTCAGTGCAATTAAATGCTGACCAAACATACTTATATGTTAGTATTTTAATAAATTAATATTTTAAATCCTATTAATTAAAAAATAATAATCTTCACAGATCATTTTGTGGGTTTTCACAATTTGTGAAGATTAAATATATATTTTTTGTCGAAGAAAATTAAATATTTTGCAATTAATAGGATTTAAAATATTAATTTATTAAAATACTAACATATTAGCATGATTGATCAACATTTAATTACACAATCATCGCTTAAAATTGTTGAATCAGTATTTTTCGTTAAGTAAGACTAACGGTGTTAACATTAAGGGACCAAACATGTATTTTACAAACTTAAGGGACTAAAATGATACCAGAGGCAAACATAAAGGACCAAATGTATACTTTAGCCTAATATAAATCTGCAACTTGATGATATTTTTGTTAATTAAATGATCTATTGATTATATGAATATGGGACTTGTTGGAAAAAAAAATTAAAAAAGTCCCATAAATAGTTTCTTTGAGGCTATTCCAAGATACTTAATTAATGACAATTTTTTTTTTCCAACAAATCTCATATTGATATAATCAATAGATAATTTAATTAACAAAAATATCATCAAGTTGCGATTTATATTATTAAGTGTCAACGTTGATATCCATTAAGCTCTTTTTATAAAAATAAAAATTAAATTCATTTCATTTCTTTCGTATATAATAGGTTTTTTAAATTTTATTAATATTAAATGAATTTTTTAACTCACATAAATTTCTTCTAAAATAAAAATAAATCATATAATTTTTTTGCTTAACATATATAATAAATTATAAAACATCTTGAGTTTTATTTAAATCATATAATTATATTTTTAATTAAAGTTTTTGTTTATTTTAGCAAATGAGTAATTTTTGTCCATAGATATCTATAAAAGTAGTTTTGAATAATGACAATTGAGAAAAAAATTTATTTAATTTAGTGAAATTAAGAATTTTGTGTTGGGAGTTCCTAAGTAAAACTTTTTTGTGCTGGGTGCTCCTGGAATAAAATTTCGTAGGCCAATTTGCACCTTAGATAACGGACATTATCTTTTTTCTAACGGCGTTGTGCTACCTACACCTTTTTAAAAGTTTGTTGGCCAATCTGCACATTTTTAATTTTTTGTTGGTATTTAAGATACCCTTAATTAATATTTGTGCTAGATGCTCTTTCTATAATTGTTTGTTAGCACAAATGCACCTTAACCCTTTAGAAAAAGAGGGTGTTGCCTTTTGAAATAGTATCTCCAAAAAAATACTTGCTTGGCTGTGTATTAAACATCCCTATATTCCTCACATGCCTCTCTTAGATTTTTAGCATATCGATCTGTTGGGAGATGCCCATGATCATGTTCATGTTCACTATTTATTTATCTTTTCAAAGTAACCATGAAAGAATGATTCAAATGTACCTTATATTGTAGAGTTTGTTCTCATGAGCTAGTATAATATATTAGAAAGGGGTGAAGTTGGAAATTATTCAACTTTAAGGCTGTAACATCCCATTTTCAAAAGTAGTATTTTTTTTCAGAGTAGAGCATCGGAGCGTAAGGGTAACTGATACATATATTCTATGCGGCCTGCTTGCCTTTCTCCTCGGTCCTCGTTCCTCCTGATCCTGACGCTATGTTAAGAGCTGAGGTTCAATGCCTATTGAACCTCAGGTAACGGTTAACCTCATATTTATGTACACAATATATGGACTACGGACAATCACAACATTAACAGCACGTGAGCCCAATAACAGATATACTATACACACAACAAATGCAGATATATCGCTCCCAGCGTACAGAACCAATGCAGATATATCGCTCCCAGCGTACATACAGTTTATACTCTAACATCTATTTGCACTCAGGCAACATAACAACTATACGCAACCAATACACATAGCACATACATGCATATCATAAACATCAACGTTAGTGTTACAGTACGCGAACGTACCTTCGTTGACGGTACTTTCGGTACGTTTTACGAAAAACTGTATTTTTGACAGCAGTGCAAACAGCGGTACGACAGCAGTACGATTATCTCAGATATCCTATAAGGATAATATTTATCAATATCTAGCAGCATAACAGGCATTTTAGGTACAAATTACCATTTTGCCCCTGACCCCCTAATCGGCGGAATTTCGCCAGAGCTTCGCTACTTTAATCCTATCTCTCCAGAATTTTGACATATCTCTTCTCCCAATATATTTTCAAGATAAATACCATATTTACCCCTAAAACATGATATCTTACTACCTTGAAAATTTAGAGATAAATCTAGCATTCCTACTATAACTACTGAACAAAACTACCGAAACTAAAGACTAGGAACCGAAGAACTTACCCAGGGCTCTGCTAGACTTTCTCCGGGCTCCTCCTTCTCTCTAACCTCTCTCTTATTTCGAAATTTGGTGGGGGAAATGAGAAGGAGAGGTGCTTCCTATTTATAGAAGAAAGGAATGGCATTTCGGTAATTAATTCAAACTTTATCAGATTGATTTTGAGCCGTCGGATCGCACTTGGGGAAAATGGCTTGATCTTGGCCCTCCCTCTCTCTTGGCCGACCTCCCTTCACTCTTCCCAAGGAAAAGTGATGTCATGCATGATGTCATGCCCCTACTTTATGGTCTTGTACCGATAAAGTTCCCTGATACCTCCGAATCGCGTAGTTTGGGAAAATCTTAAAAATCCGATAGCAAGGCACTGAATTTTTATTCTTTCTCTTCAAAACTACTTGGGTTAACTAAATTTTTGACCCCGTTACGGGTATTCCGTAGTCTCTTAAGATTTTCGGACGTAGGCACCAACTACTTTAAATCACTTCCGGAAGTTCCGGCTTTTCGGACAAAACTCCACCGGTTTGTAATATGTCCCGACCTAAGAAACCTTATCCCTGGTTTGTCACAACGGACTCGTTTTGTATAGGTTCTCATTTTGACTATCCTGTCATTTTCCCTTAAAACCCCGTATCTTAAGTGCTCGTTGGTTTTAAATCACTTCGAGATAGCTCACTCCGAGGTAGAAATTCACCGGTTTATAAAAAGTCCGGATGACACAAAGGCTAAATCCCTATATTTTGGTGTAGGATTTAATTTCTATCCATTCTCAAATGTCCTCGTTGGCTCTTTACTGAGATATATTATTATTAAATTTCAAATATCTAGATATTATTTGAAATAGCCATAACCCTTTTCACACTACTTTTTCATTTATTATTTATTTTAATTAATAATTTTGAATTTCTCCCCTTAATTTAATTATTAATTTACTTATATCTTAATCTAAACAATTAGCCACTAATTACTTAATTAGCCACTTACTAATTGTTGATAATTTTCATAATTAGGATTAATTATTATCTCACAACTATTTTACTTACATTGGTATTTTATATCCCATGTAAAATATTAAAAATCATGGGGCCAAAAAGTGCTTTTAATAATATTATATTTATGCTTCTCTATTTTTCAAGGAAATAATCCTAAAAATTCCTAAAATTAGAGACAACATACTTCCTAAGTTTTTGTCAATATTTGTTGCCATATGAGATTTATCATAATATTTTCAGGCCATTTTATGCCCCACAAATTCTTTTAGGGATTTTTAGCTCTTTATTCACCCTAATTTCAATAGAAATTGCCTTAGAAAATAAGGTATTTATTACACTAGTTTCCAGACCACATATTCACCTATTTCCAATAGCTGTTATTTTATCGAAATATAATATTCCAGATAAATAATTATCCGGGTATTACAAAGACATAGTTAATGAGATTTAAATTTTTTCGGCGTGGTTTCAATGAAATATGTTGAAAATGATTTATAAAGAGTACAATAGTAGATTAGTGCCAAGGAAAAAAAGAAATGAATAGATTAGTATTAAATTCATTACGATTTCTTAGTTTCACAAATTGTATAACTACAAAAAATTGGTTAGAAATACGTAATAAAATTATTTTGACTCATTGTACATGTAATAAATTGTTAGGTTAAAATTTACAAATATGGGTCGATACTTGGTTTTTTTGAAATAACCTCTTTAATTATGACTACTCATAGATGAAAATCTTCTAATATGTGCAATTAATAATAGGAATATTTTGAGAGAGAACGAAATTTGAAAGACAATAAATTAAGACATATTTTATTTAGGACCATATACAATAAACAACTACTTCCCTTTTATTTTGGCCGAATGCTTAGCTACTTTTTATATTAAGGACGGGTGGTAATATATGTTTTGCTTTTAAGTAATTATAACTTTTAATATCCTTTCTAGATAAATACTCCCTCCGGTTATAATTATAGGAACACTTTTGTAGTATAAATTGCACTACAAAAGTGTTCCTATAATTAAGACTATTTGTACTACAAAAGTGTTCCTATAATTAGGATCGAAGGTAGTATTATTTTCTCTATGTCATTCCCTCTAATTCTCCCATCTTTTTAAAAACAAAATAATGTCAGATACTTGATTGAATCAAAAAGGGTTAATTATAGCCCATAAGCCAGGTTACCAAATAAGATAATACTACATCACTTTACGTATTTTTGGGAGAGCTATATTTCACGAGATTTTTTTTTTCATATTTATCTTATACAATTTAAAATCACTTAAAATAAGCAGATTCAAACAAATACTTCATTTACTTATATATATTCATACTGAATTAAAACTTTCATACTGTACTGTTAAGAATCATCTAACGCTGTAGACCTAAAAAAATTATCTTTTTATACTGTCTCCAATGTAATCAGTATAGATATACCATCGCTGTAAGAAAAACGTATATTGCATTAGTGAAAAAAATGACGGGCCATAGTCACTTCACTTTATTTGGAACAAATTGTTGAGAAAATTATTGGGAAAATTCCTTTAAGGTTTTAAGGGATCAAAAAAATGTCAAAAAAGTCTCAAAGAATTGTTAATCTCATAAATGAAATTGTTAATCCCACAGAAAGAGTTGTTAACAAGACTTTTCTTACATCTGAATTTCCCTTGGGACTTTTTTAATATTTTCTTAGTTTCTTAAGACCTGAAAAGAATTTTCCCAAATATTAGGGAATCAGTCCAGTATTTTGTCACAACCTAATTAACTGGCCTGAGAAAAAAGGGAATTAGTCCTCTGTTCAGTTTGGATTGACGCCTAAAGCTCTACCCATAAAATTAATACATACATACATAATACATAATATATATATATATATATATATATATATCATTAGAGGTTGAATTGAACTCATCATCTTGGATTTGGTTGAGATCTTCAGAAAAACTTTGGTCCTCTTCAGATTCAAAAGATGTTTCAATCAGGAGGTTGTTTATTTGTTCAAGAAGGGGTTCTTCGATTTGGATGTTCTGAAACACAAGTTTATTGAAATGTAAAAGACTTACAAACGAAAGCTTGGAAAATAAAGGGGAAAGGCAGCGAAAGAGAGAGAATAAGGTAGAGAGAAGGCAGAGAAGGAAGGTAGAGAGAGAGGGAGTGAATTTTTTCTGGAAGAGGCTCAATGCCGTTTGAACATTGGGTGGAAGAATTTCAGGAACAGGTCCAAAGAAAGCCCACCAATGTTGAAACCATTGAGGAAAAGTGTACTTGGTTTTTTGTTTAAAATAAATAAACCAAGTATGTTTAAATATTCTGTTTTGATCCCAAAAGACATTATACCAGGCATTGCTATAAACCCAGTAAGTATATCCTTTAGGTTCATATGCAATATCAAAAAGTTTGGGTTTAGTCAACTCTTGTCCCCACTGGGAAGGTGTGAGAACTTTCAAAATTTGAAGAGTAGAATGGGTTGTTAAAGTTTCATCCTCTTTTGATGTGTATCGAGATAGCTCGATTGATTGAGAATGAACCAATATCAACTCATAATATTCTCTTGTTTTTCGTAAATCGGTAGTAGGGAAATGAAATCCTGAAGGCAAAACTTTCAATGCTACCTGGTTAGGTGTTTCAAAGAAAAATTCAGGCTCAATTTGCAGGAGATTTTTTTACATGTGCGGGTTTTGCAACATAGGGAGTCTCCATTGGGTTAATAGCTGGAAGAGCTAATAACTGTTTTGTAGCCTGGGGAGGTTTTTTCTGGGCTAATTAGAGGGTATATTCAGTATTAGCCGAATCATATTCTTGTTTACTGATTGCATGTGATGAAGAGGTAACCAATGACAAAGCAAGTGCTCTATCATATTCGAGTGCCTGGGTTTTATTATCCTTTTTGGCTAATATTTCCCCCCATGTTTGGGTTGGAGGTTTCTTAGCATAGGACTCAATGGTTTTTTTGGCAGATTTATTGGAAGTGAGTCTTTGGGTTTGAGACTCATTTTTTGGAGTAGATGACTTCAGTTTGGGGGTAGAAGACCCTGATTTTCTCTGAGATCTTGTTTACAGTCTAGTTCCCTGAGTTTGGGGAACTGATTGGCTGGATGATCCCTATGTTGATTGGCTGGGTAACTGCAGCAATGGAGTTTGTTTCTGAAGTATTTGTTTGAGAATCTCCTGTAATTCTTGGCTGGAGATTGGTTTTTGGGCATCTTGAGAGAAGCCCTGTTGATCTTCTTCCTCAACTTGGAGGGGCTACTTATCTTTTGAATCATCACCTGGTTTTTTCTTTCTTAGCATTTTCTGGAGAGAAGGAAAGGGTTTATGGGTTAGTTGACTCTCAATCCTAAGAACTACCCTGTAAGAACTCACAGGTAAGAAAATCAGGAAGAGAATTAGAAGTGCCTTTGATAAATTCAATGTCAAAATAAAAAACACTCAAAATGGCTTGCCAACGGGCAAAAATCTGTTTTGGTGCAAGGTTTTTAACATCCTTTTGTAAAACATCTTTTGCAGATTTACAATCAATGCGAACTAAAAACCTTTGATTTAAAAGATCAGCTTGAAAATTTAAGACACATAAAACAATTGCCAAAATTTCTTTTTTGATCGTAGAATAATTCTACTGAGCAGGATTCCAGCGTTTAGACGTAAAAGAAATGATTTGTTCTTTTTCGTCAGATCGTTGTTTAAGAACACCTCCATAGCCTAGTTCAGAAGCATCCGTTTCGACGATTTTGAAGGCAAATGGAATCGGAAGGTGAAGACATGAAAGTTCCTTAACCTGTCTCTTGATTTGTTTAACAATTTTAGTATGAACATCAATCCAAGGCAAAGGATTTTTGTTAAGACGTTGATGAAGCGGTTTGACAAAATTGCTAAGCTGAGGGATAAACTCAGTAACATAGTTTAAACATCCCAAAAACCTTTGAAGTTGGGTTTTATCAAGAATTTGATCAGGAAATTTATCTGCAAACTGAATTGCTCGTTCAATAGAAGTTGTGGTCCCCTGACAAATCCAATGTCCGAGGAAACGGATTCGGTTTGGAAAGACGATCTTTGGTTTCGAAACCACTAAACCATTTGTTTCGCAATTCAAATAAATTTTGAAACATGTTTAAAATGATCTTTTAGAGAATTTGAAAAGATTAAGACATCATCAATATAGACAATAATATATTGACTTTGATCATTAAAGATCTCGTTCATAATCCTTTGAAACTCAGAAGGAGCATTTTTCAAACCAAAAGGCATAACATTCCACTCATACGACCAAATGGAACAAGACAAGCGGTTTTATACCTATCTTTTTCTCGAAATCAATCGCGAACCCGATTTCATATCAAATTTTGAAAAGATTTTTGCAGAATGCAAATGTTTTAGTTGATCAGCCTTGTTTGGAATTGGATAACAAATCCATTGCAAAGCTTCGTTTAATGGTTTGTAGTTGATAACAAGCCTTGGCGTTCCTCGTTCGATTTCTGCATTTTTATTGACATAGAAGGCAGCACAAGACCATGGGCTACGACTCGGACACATGAGTTTTTTGTCAAGAAGGTCTTGAATTTCCTTTTTGCAGGTTTCAAGGAGTTCTTGAGTCATTTGGATAGGGCGACCTTTTGTGGGGATTTGTTTTTCGAGGAGTTTGGTTCATAAGGAAGATCTACCGAATCTTTTGTTTTTTGTTCCGAGAAGGCATTTGGTAAATTTGCACAAACCGTTTTATGAATCTGGTCAAGACAGATTGGATTCTCTGTTGAACAATTGGTTGTTGGAGTTGTTGTTCAATTCGTTTCAAAGAAACTTCTTCTTTAAGATAATTGATCTGGTTTTGTTTGAGAAAAAGAAAATTCAACTCCTTGAGCCTGGGTTTTTCAGTAAAAGGGAAGAAAATGGTTTTTCCAAAATGTTCTATAGAAATTCCATCATGATCAGTTTTGTAAGGAAATAAAAGTTGTGCAAATGGTGCTCCAAGAATAATCTGTGCTCCCATTTTCTTCATGAGAATAAATGAAGTTTTGATTCTTAAACATTCATTTTGAACAACAACGTTAGAAAGCTTGTACTGAATACTCAATGATGATGTGTCAACAGAGCTATATCTCTCAGTTGTTTTTTCAAAATATTTGGTAGGAACTAAGCCTTCTAAAATACAATTAGCTTGGGCACCAATGTCAAATAGTACAGATTGTTCTATAACAAGATCATTATTGATAATGATTTTTGCTTGTATATAAAACTTCTGTAGAAAAATTCTTGAAATTATGTTTAAGAAAGGTGTTTCATCAGTGTTGGTTTCTTCATTTTCTAAAACCTGATCAATATTCTCATCGAATGGTGTTGAGTTGAAGAAAGAAGTTCTTGAATTTGCAATAGAGCAAACTCATGGGTATCCCGACTAGTTTTGAGGAATTGAACTTCAACCTTAAGATGATTTATCTCAGATTGAAGATCTTGTATAGTGGTTGGCTTAACAGAATGTTTGAATTTTTCCAAAGTTTTGGTCAAATCATATTTGTTATGAAAAACCGAGAGTTTAGAGGAAGAAGGAGTAGATGCAGACGAAGGTTGTGCTATGATATCTTTGAATTTTGAAAGATATGTACCTTTGTTAGATTCTGCAAGTTTCGATGACATCAAAGAGCAAATCTTATTCTTTAGTAATGACATTTATTTGAGGAGAGGAATCATCGAGGTTGAATTGAACTTATCATCTTGGATTTGGTTGAGATCTTCAGAAAAACTTTGGTCCTCTTCAGATTCAGAAGATGTTTCAATCAGGAGGTTGTTTATTTGTTCAAGAAAGGGTTCTTCGATTTGGATGTTCCTGATCCTCTTGGAGAGGCGGCAATATTTGGCATAATGACCAATTTTACCACATCTGTAACAAGTTACCTTGTCACGTTTTGGAAATTCTTTTGAAAGATCATTTTTTGGCTTGGAATGGAAATTCTTTCTGTATTGTCTTGGAGGATTTTGGACATCATCCTTTTGATAAGGACGTTTGTTATGATAAAAACGTTTATTTTTTGAAAAAGAGGGATTAAAACGATAGGTTTTGTAAGATTTGGGTTTAGGCTTTTTACAAGCAGGAAGACCAAATTGTTCACAAAATGAACCTAATTCTTTTATGTTTATACCCTTTTCTTTGGCAAGTTGATGTTTTATCCCATCATCTTGACAGATTTTTAAAGCAATTTTCTGAACATGGGAAATTAATTCTCCATATGTCAAGTTTCCATAAGGTATGTTGCCATCATATTGATGTCTAAGTTTATCTCTAACTTTATCACCAAAAGATTTTGGTAATCCAGCTAGAAACTTTTCTTTCCAAAAACCTTGATTGGCATCATCCCTCTAGAGTACCCAGGATAGAAAAGTATCTTTATACATATGAAATCAGATAGTGTCCGACAACGGATGTTAGAAAGAAGTTCAGAAGAGCGATCTCTCCAAATATTTGGATCACCAACAAAATGTTTAATAATTGTAAAAGTAAGGGTATTAATAGAATCTAGAATAGGCTCACCATTGTGAATAATAGGAGTCCCATCAGGTTCAGTTTTGATAGAAGAAATAATGTTTGATTTTTCTTCAGAAGACAAATAATAATCCCACCAACCTTTAAGTTGTCCAGTGAAACTAGAAACTAAGAGATTAGTTATTTATGTATCTGAATAATCACTTGTTGTTTGGTAGGCAGTACTTACCATAGTCATTTGTTGAAGTATTTGAAGAATCTTTGATTCACTCTGTCCATCTATATTCCACTCATAGATGTTGTTAGAGTTGAAAGATTTGAAAGTTTGTTCTTGACGTTCTTCAGTTAAAATATCTAAAGGACTGGCCCTTGGATAATATAACTTTGAAGATTTTTGGAAAACAGGTGAAGGAGATTTTTTCCATTGTTTTTTTTTTGCCCAAAAAAGTTTATTTTATTAATATCAAAAAAGGAATTACACACACTAATAGCTGAAGCCAAGAAACACTCAAAAGAACCTACTATACAACCTAACACTCTCTCACAGAAATCAAATTATAACCAACAAACAAAAGAATTAAACAACCTAATATTGCTACTGAATCTGTATATACCAATTTGTCAGCCTTCCCCTTTCCTATCAGCTACCCTGTTTCTGCTGTCATTAGATTTCCTGGATACATCAGAATCATGGAGTAACCACTTGCTTAAAGAAGATGTAGCACTAACCAGCCAATCATGCTGGTGCATCTTCCTTGCTGCAATAGTTGCCATCCTATCAGCAACATTATTACTGAAAGAAGGAATATCACCAAGAGGGGGGTGAATTGGAGATATAAATTTTTTCGCAAGAATCCTCTTTAACCGAATGTAAAACGAGAGATAAACGAAGTAGGGATAAGTGAGATTGAACACAATGGATTTATCCTGGTTCGGTCTAAATCCTTGACCTACGTCCAGTCCCGGACTCTCCGGATTTTCACTAACTTCAACGATTACACACTCTGTAACTCTCGAAGCAATTCTCTCTCTAGAACTTGCTCCCCCTTACAAGTTGTAATCAATTATCCCAATCTCAAAGTCCCAATACTTTGAGATTCTTACAAGAAAAGATAATCAATGAAAGACTCTCTAAAAGAGTAGAATAATAATCACCGGCTTAATATATCCGAAGATATTCTCTCGTAAGTCGAAACATTAAGTGTTCTTAATGACTAATTGAATGCATAGCGTTTCGGTAGTTGGAGACTTGAATGCTTCTTCTATTTATAGGTTGGTAGCATTGATGACCGTTGAGAAGAATAAATGAGCCGTTGTGAGTAATGAATATATCCGTTGTAAATCACTTGCTCGTCTCCTCGTATTTCTTCCGTCATTCGACCGTTATTCTTTATTAACATTCTTTGTTCGATATGTCCGTTGGGAGACAGGGGAGAATGTTTTACGGGAAGCGACCGTAATGCTTTTTGTATGTCCGGAGGTTTATTTCTTCTTTGAGCATTGAAGTCTGGAGGTGCATTAAATGCTTCTGACACACTTTTGCTTTTCGTGATTTCAAGTTTAAAAACATGTTAGAAGTATACGAAACACACTAGCAAACTGATTAAACTTGGTTAGAAATAATAAGAATCAAATACATGAAACACCAAGGACTTAATCGAAGGAAATCGAAATGCGCGAAAGACTTGTTCGAAATCGATATGAATAACTCGAGTTGCTTCATATAACTCGAGTTACTTTTAGTTCAAAGACATTTGAATGAAGAACGAGAACTTGAGTTATCGTTACTAACTCGAGTTCCACAACTCGAGTTCTTGTATACAACTCGAGTTCCTTTAGAAATTAATTATTCACGAAAATCTTGAAATCGGGATAACTTGAGTTATGGTCATAACTTGAGTTGTCCAACTCGAGTTACTTAGGATAACTCGAGTTCATTTAAAAATCAAATCATTCGAAAGTTTTCCGTAAAGACATAACTTGAGTTGTTAAGATAATCGGAGTTGTCGAACTCGAGTTACAAAGCCCAACTCGAGTTTAATTTAAAATTAAATTATTCGGAAAAACTTTCGCAAAAATACAACTTGAGTTATAAACATAACTTGAGTTGTGTAACTCGAGTTAGTATCTACAACTCGAGTTTTATCGATGTTGAAATCGAGACGAGAGTTTTAGGCGATTTGATAACTCAAGTTCAAGCACGTAACTCGAGTTATATCATATAGCGAAATCGATATCGCGAGAAGCTTTTTTGAAAATTGAAGTACAAGACATAACTTGAGTTGTTAAGTGACAACTCGAGTTATGCAATGTTTTAGGCTTATGAAAAACTTGAGTTTCAAAGCGGAGTAACTTGAGTTGGGTAACTTGAGTTGTTCTCAACAACTTGAGTTACATATTTTTCAAAAACATTTAACTAAGTTTAAATTGCAATCATGTCTACAACCAAGATTTTGCCAATTTAATCAAACACTTTCTACAATTGTTAGACATCATCAAAACACATAGAGAACTAACATTCTCCTCCTTTTTTATGATGACAACACTTGCAGAGTTTTTGAAAAAAAATTGCAAACCAATCATATCAGAAACAATATCAGAGAGCAAAAGACTTGCATTTAAGAATTGTAAAGACCATAATGAGATAAATTTTTCAAGCATAAATAGTTCTAGCTACTTGCACAGATTACAAAATACATAGATAACAAGATACATATGTTAGTGTAGAGATAAGCTAGAAATCAAAAGCATCTGCAAACATGCAAACAACAAAACATCAAAAACTCTCATTTCTTCACTTTCTCTCCCCCTTTGTCATCAGGCAAAATGGGTGGAGTAGGGTCGAGATGCACGCGAGCTTGAAGGATGGGAAGTGGTGAGTAAAGTGTAAGGGATAGAGAGGGAGGTGCGGGGAGGTAAAGTGGGGGTTAAGGGTGAAGAGGTTCGGGAGAATGTGGAGTGGAGGAGGAGCTAGAAGACGCTCATCAAAGAGATCACCAGTATCTCACGAAGAGGAATAGCGGGAGAAAGAGGAGGAGTAGGAAGAATGACAAAGGTGGAGCGAGAAGAGATAAAGGGAGCAGAAATAGGTGGGGTGGATAAACTGGGAGTAAGAAGAATAGGAGTGGCATCTGGATGAGATGAAGGTGGAGTGGGCAGAATGGGAGTTGCTTCAGGATGAGGTGGAGAGGAGTGGGGGGTAAGTAAGATGGGAGTGGCATAAGGTGGAATAGGTGAAGTATGAGGTGGTGAGTGATGGATAGGAGAGGTGATGGGAGAGTATCTGGGAGAAATAGGAGGGGAGTGTTTGAAAGAGGGAATTTCCTTTGAAGGACCTGCCCGGTCTTCGCTTAAGCCTATCTAGCTTGGAGTCCGGGAGTTGATAGAGCACATGCATATTGTCAAATCTCGGCCCATATCTCCAAAGTGGCCTTCAATGTTTTCCGAGTCTATCATCAATAGAGTCCACCTTTTCTTCGATGATGAGACCTTCTCAACCAATTTACCCACTTCGATTCGAGTTTCTCGGACAACTCATAGTATTGAGCGGTGAGAGTTGTCCGGAGAGAGCCAAATGTCTCTTGCATAGCCTTCTCCACAATCTTCTTGATGGAGTCACTCAGATTAGCAGCTTGAGGTGGAGGCTGGGACTCAGCTGATGCAGGCATTGATTGGGCCTCTGTATGTCTAGAAAATGAAGCTCTGGAGGCTCTGGATCTAGAAGGTGCTCTGGATTGATCTGATCCCTCATGAAAGGACAAATTCATATAGTTGAGATGAGTTTGCCCAAACATCTTTGGCTTGACAGATTTCTCATTTAGTTCAAGGTACCAAATCTTGTTGGTGTATAGGATCAGAGACACCAAGTTAGGAAAAGGTATAGTGGATTTGGGAGTTGAAGACAGAAACCTAAACCTCTTCATTTCTTGATAAACCCAATGCCCAATGTTAAAAGGGACTTTAGCCATGAGGAAGCAAACGGAGCATAGTCTCATGGAATTGAAGTGGGTGTAATTCTTCCCTTTTTGGACAAGGTTTCTAGAATATACATACCATAGAGCCCTATGGACAGGAGGGATATCGACTGGGGAAAAGTTTAACTGGCCCTCATACACTTGATCAGGCCTAAGAAGTTTGAAAAATCTCTCCTTATCATAGCTAATTTTGGGTACGGGAGGAGGATTTTCAATGAATAACGGAGTTGTTAATTATGTCGAGGAGATAGTTATGGACTTCCCTCTAACAAGTGATACACTTATCCTCAACTAAAACACCTTTCCTACCAACCACATTTGCCATGGTCATATTGTAATAGAATTGTCGACTAAAGAAGGTGAGTAGGGTGTGTTTATAGCTAGGAGATTTTTGAATTGACTCAGCCCAAGGAGATAAGTCAAGATTACACTCCTCCTTAAGTTTAGCCGGTCCACATACACCGTGGGACGAAAACCACGATTGGCATATTTCTCTTGGTAATCTAAGAATTGAGCATTGGTCATGGGAGTGGGATTACAGACAAATTCATGGGAAGGTGGTTTGACTAGGTTCGGAGGATTGAAAACATAGGGTTGGGATTGAGATACCTTGGGAGCCGAATCACCCATACTAGGACCAGCGTGATCCTTTGAACCAGAAGTTGCTGACTTAGAGACAGAAGGTTTCTTGGATCCTTGAGCTTCAGGAGCTATGGATACGCACTTCTTCTGTTTGTGAGGTGCCACGACAACCTCTTTGTCTCTTCGAGTCGCGATCAAGGGTTCTGCTTCTTTTCGAGTGGGCAACACATGAGTTTCTTGCTCCTTTGATTTCTTTGATTTCTTTGCCGGTGATTCCTCTATTGACGGACTTTGGATTTTCGAAGAGGGTTTCCTCTTTCTGGATGGTCTCGTGAGAGGAGGTGGAGTGGAGGAATCAGTGGGAGCATACTCGAGATGATGATTTTTTTTGGGTTTTGGAGATCTTCGAAGGTTTCGGAGCCATTTCGAATGATTGAGAAGGAGGAAGTGACGAGAATCGAGAGAGAGTTCCCGAGTTAGGGTTTTGAAAGTTGCGATAATGAAAGTGCGAGATTCGACGGCATATATATATGACGAGAGAAACTCGAGTTATTAAGTGTAACTCGAGTTGTATGTGAAGAAAATGAACAGGGGAATTTCTAAAGTCATACCAGGAACTCGAGTTGTGTTAATAACTCGAGTTGGGTAACTCGAGTTGCTCTTAAGAACTCGAGTTTTTTATTTGCCTTCTTCGATTTAGCTTAAATCGACAACTCGAGTTGAGTGAGTAACTCGAGTTCTATCGCATATCCACATATTTGACAAAGACGGTGAAGGAAAAGCTTGTTAGATATTCACACACTCTCAAAAACATTCTATAGACACTCCGAAGCTTAAGTTAGTGACTTTTAACTAATCAAAACATATAACTAACATTATTGGAAGAGATTTAACTTACAATTCATTGGGATTTACCATTCCCAATTCTCTTCTTATGAACATGAATTGTTCTTTGGCCGGGGTTTGGTGAAGATATCGAAAGTTGCGGATGTGTTGGGATGAACATCACTTTAACATCCTTTTTTACTGAACATGATCTCTTATGAAGTAATGTCTCACATCAATGTGCTTGGTTCGAGTATGTTGGACTGGATTCTTGGCCAAACTTATGTACTTGTATTATCACAGAGGATTGGAATCTCCTTCAAGTTGATCCCCAAGTCTGATATTTGTTGCTTGAGCCAAAGAACTTGAGCACAACAACTTGATGCAGCTATATACTCGGCTTCAATTGAAGATACTGCCACACTTGTTTGCTTCTTGCTGAACCATGAAACTAGTGAGCCACCAAAGAACTCACATTGCCCACTTGTACTTTTCCTATCAGTCTTATAGCCCACATGGTCAGAGTCTGAATATGCAACCAGAAATTCTTGTTGCCCTTTTGGAAACCAAAGACCCAATTCTTTTGTGTCTGAAAGGTAGCGAAAGATCCTTTTAACATGTTCTGCATGTGACTCTTTTGGAGCGGATTGGAATCTTGCGCACATTCCTACGCTGAATTGGATGTCTGGTCTGCTGGCAGTTAAGTACAACAAGGAACCTATCATTCCCCTATACTTAGTTATGTTGAAATCTTTGCCCTTTTCTTCATCAGCATCCAGTGAAGCTGTTGAGCTCATTGGGGTGTCTGCACCATTGCAATCTTCTAGACCAAACTTCTTGAGCAAATCATGGAGATATTTTGTTTGAGAGATGAATATTCCATCCTTCCGTTGTTTGATTTGCAAGCCAAGAAAGTAGTTCAATTCCCCCATCATAGACATTTCAAATTCTCCCGCATTTTCTTGGAAAATTCTTCACAAAGAAGATCATTAGTAGCACCAAATATAATATCATCAACATATATTTGGACAATTAAAATTTAATTAAGCTTATTACTCTTTATGAAGAGAGTTGTGTCGGCTTTGCCTCTTATAAAACCTTGATCAAGAAGGAATTTGCTCAATCGCTCATACCAAGCTCTTGGAGCTTGTTTAAGGCCATATAGGGCCTTCTTGAGACGATAAACATGATCGGGATGATGATCATTTTCAAAGCCGGAGATTGTTCTACATAAACTTCTTCTTGAATAAAACCATTTAGAAATGCACTTTTTACATCCATTTGATATAGTTTAAACCCTTTTACACATGCAAAGGCAAGAAGAACTCTTATGGCTTCCAATCTTGCCACTTTGGAGCATAAGTCTCTTCATAATCAATTCCTTCTTCTTGATTATAGCCTTTAGCAACCAATCTTGCCTAATTTCGGATAATGATTGCTGATTCATCTCGTTTGTTCTTGAATACCCATTTAGTGCCAATGACCGGATGGTCCTTAGGCCTAGGTACCAAATCCCAAACTTGATTTCTGTCAAATTGATGTAACTCCTCTTGCATTGCTATCACCCAATCATTGTCGAAAGGGCTTCATCAATCTTAGAGGGTTCAATGTGAGATATGAATGCGAAAAGGTTACCTCATTCAAAGTGCTATTTCTAGTTCTAACTCCTTGATTTACATCACCTATGACTTGATCTAGAGGATGATTCCTAATGAATCTCCAAGCTTTAGGCTGAGATTGCAAATCATTTTCAGAAGTATTTTCAAAAACATCTTCAGTGTTTTCAAGAGAGGCAGGGGTGGTTTTAGAAAAGAACTGATTTCTGTAAATATTTTCTTCATCATCATCCAAAGATTTCTCAGATTTAGTTTCACTGAATACAACATGAATTGACTCTTCAACAATACGAGTACGAGTGTTGAATACTCTAAAAGCTTTACTTCTATTTGAGTAACCAAGAAATATACCTTCATCAGACTTAGAATCAAACTTACCCAAATGTTCCTTACCATTGTTGTGCACAAAACATTTGCATCCAAAGATGTGTAGATGACTGAGGTTGGGTTTTCTTCCTTTGTACACTTCGTAAGGTGTCTTCTTAAGTTTCTTCCGGATGTATGCACGATTTGAGATGTAGCATGCCGTACTCATTGCATCTCGCCCGGAAGACTTGAGAAGTTTGATTCTCATTTAACATTGCTCTTGCCATCTCGGTGAGAACTCGATTCTTGCTCTCCACAACACCATTTTGTTGAGGAGTCCTTGGAGCGAGAAAAATTGTGGTCTATCCCATGGGCTTCACAGAATTCTTCAAATGCATGATTGTCAAATTCTCCACCATGATCGGTTCTTATACCTGAAATTGAGATACCTTTCTCGTTTTGGACCTTTTTGGCAAACACAGCAAATTGATCAAAGGTTTCATCTTTCGATGACAGAAATATAGTCCAAGCAAATCGAGAAAAATCATAAACTATGACCAAGGTATAAAAGTTGCCACCAAGGCTTTTTACTCTAGCTGGTCCGACTAGATCCATATGAAGTAGTTGAAGAGGTCTATTAGTTGAAATTTCATTTTTAGATTTGAAGGAGGATTTGGTTTGTTTTCCTTTTTGACAAGCATCACAAATCATGTCGTTTTTGAAACGAAGTTTTGGAATACCAATAATCAAATCCTTTTTGAGTAATATGTCAAGTTGGATCATATTGACATGAGCTAATCGCTTATGCCATAACCAACTATCATCTAGATCACTAACAAAACATTTTTCGAACCGAGCCATTTCTAGAGAAATTGAGTGTATAACAATTTCCATCTCTAGGAGCTCGAATAAAGCTTTTGATTTTATATTTTCTAAAGAGAAACATCCTTGCTTACTATCAAGCATTCCTCGAATCAAAGATAACTAAGTTACCTTTGTCGGTGCTTTGGCTTACACCGAGGAGATTGTGGCAAAGTCCTTCCACAAGGTAGACATCTTTGATTTGTGGTCCTTCATTGTTTCCTATTTCACCAATGCCGGCAATCTTTCCAGATTGATTTCCACAAAAAGTCACCTTGCCACCATTCTTGGGCTTGATTGAGACAAATTTGGATTGGTCTCCCGTCATATGTCTTGAGCATCCACTATCGATGTACCACTTGTTGGGATTTGATGCTCTTAGACACACCTCCTCATTGTTGTCATGTTGCTCTTCTTCCTCAGCAACTAAACAGATGTTTGCCTTATCTTCCTCATCAGCTTCATCTTCATCCGATGAGCTATCACCCCAAATGGCTGAGACATAGGCTTTCTTTTTGAATCGATTGAACTTCTTCTTTTCTTTGTCCTTGTTGTTTAGCTGAGGGCATTCAGACTTGATATGGCCTAGCTTTTCACATTCGTAGCATATGATCGGCTTCTTTGCCTCATTCTTTGGAGCCACCTTTGTGAAATTTCTTGTATCCTTGATCCTTCCGATAGAATCGTTTGAATTTTCGAACGATCATGCCAAGCTCCTTCTCTTCGTCTTCTTCTTCTTCATCATCATCTGTCTCTTTAGCTTCTTTGATAGACTTAAGAGCTATGCCTTTGCTCTTACTATGGATTTCATCAAGTCCCTTTCTGAACTTGATCTTGCCTTCATATTCGATAAGCTACCAAATAACGCTCGCTACCGATGCATTGATACACCATGAGCTTCTTCGATGGCGTAACCTTGGCTTCCCATTCCTTCTTTGAGAATGTTCAAGATTTTTCTGACTTGAACTGGTTCATCATAGGTTTTTCCCAATGCAGCAAGTTGATTGATCGGATGAGTGAATCTAAGCCGGAACTCATCAATCGATTCCCCGACTTCATACGAAGAAGATCGTACTCGATCATAAGGGTATTAACTCTATTCTCTTTGACTCCAGTGGTTCCTTCGTGAGCCAACTCCAATGCGTCCCACATTGCTTTAGCAGAAGTCTTGGAGCATATTCGAAAGTATTCACTCTGACTTAAGGCACTCTGGAGCATGAGAATGGCTTTGCTGTTAAGCACGATCTGCTTCTGGTCATTCTCATCGTATTCTTCTTCTTTCTTTGGGGTTATTACTCCATCTTTAGTAGTTGAAGGAACATAGTCTCCTTTTTCAAACACTCTCCAGAGACCATATTCAGAAGCCATTACGAAGACTTTGAATTTGTTTTTCCAGAATGAGTAGTGCTCTCCAGTAAATCCCGGTGGTCGGTTGATCAAAGCTCCATCAGGTAGGATACCTTCCATAGTGATCCTTCTCGAGATGTTAATCTCTTCAGAGAAGACCTTGCTCTGATACCAAATGAAAGAAGGAATATCACCAAGAGGGGGGGGTGAATTGGAGATATAAATTTTTTCGCAAGAATCCTCTGTTTAACCGAATGTAAAACAGAGATAAACAGAGTAGGGATAAGTGAGATTGAACACAATGGATTTATCCTGGTTCGGTCTAAATCCTTGACCTACGTCCAGTCCCCAGGACTCTCCGGGATTTTCACTAACTTCAACGATTACACACACTCTGTAACTCTCGAAGCAATTCTCTCTCTAGAACTTGCTCCCCTTACAAGTTGTAATCAATTATCTCAATCTCAAAGTCCCAATACTTTGAGATTCTTACAAGAAAAGATAATCAATGAAAGACTCTCTAAAAGAGTAGAATAATAATCACTGAAGCTTAAAATATCTGAAGATATTCTCTCTGTAAGTCGAAACAGTAAGTGTTCTTAATGACTAATTGAATGCACAGCGTTTCGGTAGTTGGAGACTTGAATGCTTCTTCTATTTATAGGTTGGTAGCATTGATGACCGTTGAGAAGAATAAATGAGCCGTTGTGAGTAATGAATATATCCGTTGTAAATCACTTGCTCATCTCCTCGTATTTCTTCCGTCATTCGACCGTTATTCTTTATTAACATTCTTTGTTCGATATGTCCGTTGGGAGACAGGGGAGAATGTTTTCCGGGAAGCGACCGTAATGCTTTTTGTATGTCCGAGGTTTATTTCTTCTTTGAGCATTGAAGTACGGAGGTGCATTAAATGCTTCGACACACTTTTGCTTTTCGTGATTTCAAGTTTAAAAACATGTTAGAAGTATCGAAACACACTAGCAAACTGATTAAACTTGGTTAGAAATAATAAGAATCAAATACATGAAACACCAAGGACTTAATCGAAGGAAATCGAAATGCGCGAGAAAGACTTGTTCGAAATCGATATGAATAACTCGAGTTGCTTCATATAACTCGAGTTACTTTTAGTTCGAAGACATTTGAATGAAGAACAGAACTTGAGTTATCGTTACTAACTCGAGTTCCACAACTCGAGTTCTTGTATACAACTCGAGTTCCTTTAGAAATTAATTATTCACGAAAATCTTGAAATCGGGATAACTTGAGTTATGGTCATAACTTGAGTTGTCCAACTCGAGTTACTTAGGATAACTCGAGTTCATTTGAAAATCAAATCATTCGAGAAAGTTTTCCGTACAGACATAACTTGAGTTGTTAAGATAATGGAGTTGTCGAACTCGAGTTACAAAGCCCAACTCGAGTTTAATTTAAAATTAAATTATTCGAGAAAAACTTTCGCAAAAATACAACTTGAGTTATAAACATAACTTGAGTTGTGTAACTCGAGTTAGTATCTACAACTCGAGTTTTATCGTGTTGAAATCGGACATAGAGTTTTAGGCGATTTGATAACTCGAGTTCAAGCACGTAACTCGAGTTATATCGAATAGCGAAATTCGATATCACGAGAAGCTTTTTGAAAACGAAGTACGACATAACTTGAGTTGTTAAGTGACAACTCGAGTTATGCAATGTTTTAGGCTTATGAAAAACTTGAGTTTCAGCAGGTAACTTGAGTTGGGTAACTTGAGTTGTTCTCAACAACTTGAGTTACATATTTTTCAAAAACATTTAACTAAGTTTAAATTGCAATCTGTCTACAACCAAGATTTTGCCAATTTAATCAAACACTTTCTACAATTGTTAGACATCATCAAAACACATAGAGAACTAACAATTACCTTGCCTAGCTACAAGAGAAATAGACACCTCCCTCCTTGATTCAAACAGTTTCGGGATCTTCGCAATACCTCCCAGCCCCTCCACTCACATCCGACAAGGTTCTTTCTTTTAACCAATCTGTACAATGATTCACAATCTGTCTCAACTATCACTTTACAATCACGGAACTTATTACAACACTGTAAACCCTCCTTCAATGCAAGGCATTCCGACATAAAAGGAGATACAGCTGTCACTGATTTACATAAACCACCAACAAAAAAACCATTACTATCTCTACAAGCCACACCAACCTACTTTGATTCTTCAATGAAGGAGCCATCTACATTGATCTTAATTTCTCCGGGAGATGGCGCCTCCCATTGTGGCTTCCTTACCAATGCTTCCGCAAAAACCCAGCTGTGCCTGCCATTCAGCCTCGCCTTTGACCTCCAAAATTCATCCACTTGGCCTTTCACAATCCGAACCACTTCTTGCGCATCAGGCTTTTCCTCCCTAAACACCCAGCTGCATCTTTTTTCTCCAAATCCACCAACATATCACAGCAAATATAGATTTCCCATACTCGTCCAGAATCTCCTTACCATAGAGCATATCACATAGCCACTCCTCACAACGCTTCATGCCCCATTTACTAAATTTAATCCCTAATGAACTTCCAAACCAACAGTATTTGGTCTAGGGAAAGAGAAAAAGCAAGTGTTCAACAGTTTCAGACTCAACCAAGCAAATAGGACACAGAAGATTTAAGGCACATTTACGTCTAAACAAATTATCTATTGTTGCGATAGCCCCAGCCCCTAGTCTCCACAGGAAATGCTGCACTTTAGGAGGTACCGTGACCCTCCAAATACCCTTCCACAGAACTTTAGGAATAACAAATGACATACCTGGGTCCTTGGCTCTTACTCCCTTCATTCTGTCTCTAGCCACAACATAACCAGTCTTAACGAAGTAGCACCCATCCCTGTTGGCTACCCATACAATGCGATCTGCACGAACAGAATTAGAGATAGGTATTTCCAGAATCTTCTGTCGCTCCAAGGCACTGGTATTAGACTCAATGGAACTAAGATCCCATCGACCATTGACTATGAGGCTAGCTACTTTGCTCCCATCGACAACCGTTGCATCCTCTACATGCTGTAATTTGAATCCAGGTGATCCCAGCACCCATTGGTCTTTCCATATATTTAAAGATCGACCATCACCCACTTTCCAGCAGAGCTCATTCAACAACAAATCTCTTCCTTCCAGCAAGCTTGACCAGCCCCAAGATGCGTGTCTGCTTTTTCTTGCCCTTAGAAAATCACTTTTTGGAAAGTATATCTCCTTAAGGATTTTACACCATGAGTCATTTGGTTGTACTAGTAGCCGTCACACTATTTTCGCCAATAGTGCCTTATTAAAGCAAAGGAGATCCCTAAACCCCATTTCCCCCTCACTCTTCCTCATAGTCATACGACTCCAACTCTTCCAATGTATAGTACCCTCCTCACCTTTTTGCCCCTACCAAAATTTAGAGATTAGAGAATCAATCTCCTTGTAAGTTTTTTTTGGGAATAAAAAACAATTCATGGGGTATATAGGTATGGCGTTAGCCATTGCTTTTATCAGGGTTTCTCTACCAGCAAAGTTAATCAACTTTTGTTTCCACCCTTGGAGCTTCAACCCAATCTTATCCCGTACAAAGGCCAATGCTGCAGATTTCGAGCGTCCCCAAACAATCGGAAGACCCAAATACTTCCCAGGCTGGTCCGAGTACCTAATGCCGAGACACGTTGATATCCTCTCTTTGATCCTTATCGGAGTATTAGCTGAAAAGGATAGGTTTGATTTCTCCAAATTAATAAGTTGTCCCGAGGCACTACAATACACATCAAGGATCCTTTTTAAGACTCTGCAATTCAGTTCATCAGCTCTGAGGAATAAAATAACATCATCGGCAAAAAAGCAATGTGACAAAGTAGGTGCTCTATTGGCCAATTTAATCCCTAGTATCTCTTTCTTATCCATATGGAACTGCAGCATGAGGGATAAAACTTCAGACGCTATAATGAACATGAAGGGTGATAATGGGTCCCCTTGCCTCACACCTCTACCCGGGGTAAATGACACTGCATTATGCCCGTCTACCTTCAAATTAAAGGCCACTATTGAGATACACTTCATAATCCAGCTCACCCATTGTTGGTCGATTTCCTTGATGGCAAGTGAACCAGTCGAACAAGTAATAAAGTGAAAGTAGAGTATCGTCCCACAGAGACTGAGATACCAAAGAGTGATGCTCAATTGCTATGATAGTTGCAATCAGAAAGTAAATGTAATTGGTTTGAGAGGTTTTTGATGATTACACTAATAACAGAAGTAAACAAGGAAATTGAAGAAGATATCAGTAAGAAGTTAGGCTGAACTCGGACTCCTCCTTAAGTGCATAATTCCCCTAGTTGCTCTACCCATTGCTATAGCATCTATACTGCATAGCTTCCGCAATTGCTACAACATAGTTACTAACTACAAAGCTATTCGATTAACCCACCGCTATGATCTATTGAAGCTTCCGCATCCGATACATTTGATATTAACTATACTCCTTCCATATTCCTATGGCAACTTTCTAGTCTTTATCTGCATTATACTCAGGGTGTACTGGTTATGAGAGGTAGACCCATTCCTGAAGCCTACAATAAATAGGTCAAGCCTTGCACCGGTTGCCTAACAAACACTGTTTGTCAGAGGTCTAGCCTCGACTCCTTGCCAGTAAGCCGAGACCACAGATCTAGCCCTTAGATTCCTCTAATCGACTAGTAATTAATTCACTGATAAGCAAATCGAATCTATTAAATTAAGAACTTGCAACTGGGTTCATACATGCTTAAGAATTCATCCTCGTTCAGCCATCAGAAAGTTAGTTCATGACTGACGAAGGAAACACAAAACAGATAATAACATAATGACCCATGATCTAACTACTGAAATCAAACAAATGAAAATAGAAAGATTGACGGTGTTCCGACGGCGTGGATGAAGCTCTGTCATGTCACCACTCCACGTCTTCTTCCCTCCATCTTACTGCGAGGAAGGATGCTGGGTTATCCTGGAATTCTCGTGCTAGTGAAGTCTTTCACTCCTCTTTTGAGTCGGCCGAATGTGAAGTCTCATATTGGCTCTGTGCGACTCTCCTCTAGGGTTGACTCGCTGTTTGCTTTTATATTCAAACTTCCGTGTGACGCAAGTTAGGCTAGCTGGGCTTTCCAAATCTGTCGAGATCTATCGCATCTTCTATTTGTAGATTGATTCTGCTGATACTGCGGGATTCTTCAAATCTTTCCGTTTTGATCCTCCGTCTTCTATTTCATTATGTCGGCAAAATCTACACCGTTGATCTCGATCTTTTATTTCTATTCTGAAATCGGCTAGATAAAAAGGTCAGAAAATATGTTGCATAGCATCGCGTCCTTTACTTTGCTATAGCTTTCTTTATGCCTTTTATTGCACTTCGAGTTTCTCTCGGAATGCTATAGCATAGTATCAGCTTTGCTATACGTTCTTCATTAAAAAAAATGTAACTTGCTCCTTCCTTAGCACATGTTTAGGATGTAAATGGTTTCCATCCCTCAGTTCCTTATATCATGAATACATGCCTTTTTGCTTGGATTATTTGTAGTTTAAGCTTTTATTTGCCATACATTTCAGTCATGAAATATAGGGAAAACATGGCATAATTTGCACTCATCACCTATTTAGTGCAAAAACCCATTCTCAGCATCACCTCTTAAAGGAAATCCCACTCTATAAGATCGTACACCTTGTTCATGTCAATTTTCAAGGCCAGCTCCCACTTCTTCCCTGTCTTCTTATGCCTTAGGTAATGAAAATCTTCATGAGTTATGAGGATGTTATCTTGTATCATTCTTCCAGCCAGGAAGGCCCTTTGGTTAGGGGAAATGACTCTACTCATTAGACTTCTCATCCTGTTGGTAAGGATTTTTGCAATAATCTTATAAGCAACGTTGCACAAGCCAATTGGCCTGAAATGATGCACACCCTCAGGCTTGTCGATTTTTGGAATCAACACAATATTAGTCTCATTAAGCCTCTTAAAATCTGAGTTGTCCTAAAAAAAACCATGAACCATACCACACACTTCAGTGCTTACCTCCTTCCAGGCAGTTTGATAAAAAAGAGCAGAAAACCTGTCAGGTCCTGGTGCTTTGTTTGCTCCCAACTGAAAGACTACCTCCTCAATCTCCGGATCCATCACCGGTAACAATGAGAAGCAGCATTGTCTTCATCCAATTACTTTTTTAACATAAGAGATAGCTTGATCCATCGGCCTCGCACCAACAGAACTGAATAATTGCTTGTAAAATACACTGAAAGAATTATTTATCGCTGCCCTTTCTTCCAACCAGACTCCATTCTCATCCTTTAGCCTTAGGATTTTATTACGTTGCCTTCTTTGAAGAACACTATTATGGAAGAATTTGGAATTTTTATCACCACAATTCAGCCACGAAATTCTTAAACGTTGCCACCAATATGTCTCTTCTTTGATCCATGTTTCCTCAAGCTGACTAACCAATCGTTCAATTTCCTCCAATTTTCCATCAGATAATCGGCCAGCATAATAGGTATTTAATTTCCTTCTCAACTGATCAATTTCCTTACTGAAATTAGGAAATTCCTTCCTACTCCACTCACGCAGCCACCTCCTACAAGCATCCAACCTTCGAATTAAGTCCACCACTTTATTATCCTCACGCCCTATGACATCATTCCATCCATTTTCTACAATTTGCAAGAAGTCGACATGATGGATCCAGTTGGCTTTAAATTTGAAGGATCTTGGTGATTTATCCTCGCTGAAATAGCAATCGACCACCAGAACATGGTGATCTGAACCTACAGGATCCACATGAAGTACCACAGCATGCTCGAACTCTTCTCTAAATTCAATGTTACCAAGAGCCTGATCAAGTCGTTCTCTTATAATAGCATCACCTCTCTTATTGCACCATGTAAATGGGGACCCTTTAAACTCAAGGTCAATCAGATTACAATCAGATAATAAGCTTTGAAAATTGATAACCTTCCTCATAGATCTAGGGTTGCCTCCTTCTTTCTCACTCTGGGACAGAAGATCATTGAAATCACCAACAACCAACCATGAATCATTAATACCTGCTGCCAGCTGCCTTACACAGTCCCAAACAATCCTTCGTTTTCCTTCTTTTGGTGGCCCATATACCAGTGAAATAAATTTTGGTGCTGTCAAGCCATTAGCATCAATAACTGCATGAATAATATTCTTAGACTGGTAGAGTATCATCAATGTAATGTTGCTATGCCACCACACAACCAAACCTCCAGCCAGCCTGATAGGATCCACATACAACTCATGAGAAAAGCCATACTTCACCCTAAGTTTACTTTTAACAGAACTATTTTTTGTTTACATAAGGAAGACTATTGAGGGACGATATCGTTTCACCATGTCCCTCAAATTTTTAACTGTCAAGGCTCTTCTTAGACCTTGACAGTTCCAAGAAATAAGCTTCATGTTGCTTGGGTGGCTGATAAAGGCCAGCCACCGGCACCTTCAGCATTGTTCTTCTTCCTCCTACCCCTTTTAGCTTTGAAAACAAAACCAGTTTCCTCAGTATCAGGTATTCTCGGGTCCAACATAACCTCATCAAGGTCCCATTCCTCATCAAGCACATTCTCTTTCCCCTGTCTGACCCTTTTCCTGGATGCTCTTTTCATTTTCTCCTTGCCTTTCCAAAGATTAACAGCATAATTGGAGATATCAGGCATAGGGGAGTTAGGTTCCCTCACAATAACCTTTCTCTTTTTGAGCACTACATTCTCTAACTCCTCCTCTGCACTTCTTTTAAGACTGAGCTCCTTGAGTTCGCTAATAACCTCATTCATGGCTTTACCACAATATAGGACCATAGCCAAAGGATTTCCATCCTGTACATCTGGAGATTTCTTCTCTGCATAATTTTGGTCCTCAGCTGTTGCCATATATCTTGGCTTAGGGACATCAGCAGGACTTACCTCTGAACCAGCTATCGAGGCACTTGTCTCCTTCGACATTACCTTCTTTCCTTTCCTTGCCTCCAAACTTGTAGCCAAGGCAACAGTACTATTGCTTGCATCGTTAGATACTTTGTCACCTGGCATCGCCTCTTTGCCACGCCAACCCTCCTCCTTCTGTGTACTACTGCTCTCCCATGAACTTCCCACCCCAGGGAGCTTATTTAATTTGATACAGAACAAATCCTCCTCCTCGGCCTTAGACATACCTTCATTCTTCTGTTTATCTTCATCCTTCCTTCTTAGCATAGCCTCATCTCTTTTCCTCCTGAAATAGTCAGCCTCATCCCAATCTTCGCGCACCACCACCAAAGCCTCCTCCCAACTTCGATTGGCATTCATAGTGATCCAAGGCCCAAACCGTGGTATCTTGCTGTCCACCACTGACAAGTCTTTCGTCCTTACAGTTTCAAATATCATGCCCGATTTTGCCACAATTATAGCAAAAATTCTGAAGTTTCTCATAATGGACAGAGATCTACACTCTATTATCATTCGACATAGGTAGCCAAAAACCACAAGCTAATGGCCGACGTAGATCTAACACAACTCTAGTGCATAGAAAGTTGTGTAGGTACCTTCCATTATGTTGAGGATCCTCAGCCACCACCACATCATCGACATATCCTCCAATCTTGATTGCGTTTTCCAAACATAACGCTTCCATCAGAACATTATGTATTTGAATCCAGACAGGACATCGACTAAAAGCGTACTCCTCACATGATTTCAGTTTTGTTCTCTCCAATAGATTCAATAAACTACCATTAATCGACCATGGCCGACCCCTGAGAATCCTGATTTGTTCATCCTTACTATAGAATTTGAACATAAAGGCGTTTCCAGTGACTTCGATCACATCGAAGCCAGTGCGCAAGTTCCAGGCCTTCTGTAAAATCGATTCCATCGCAAATCGAGTGTACACCTTATTTGCTAGGACCTTGCCAATCAAGATTTGCCCTACCTCCGCCTCCTTCCAGACTAGAGGCTTCGAGATTTGTAATTCCTCCATCAGGAGCAATCAACGCTTGCTTCCTAGATGAGTAGCACTAGCTGGTTCTGTCTCCTTCTACGGTTCACCAATAGCCTCGCCGAGCCTCCTAACTCCGACTCCGATCCCCCTCTGTGACCGCCGATCCTTACCACTCTCACGCTAGGCGGAGAGAACCATGCTCCCACACGAGTGCGCGGGGAGATCTCTTTTTTTGTTTGTCTCCATGCAACACAAAGATTTTTTCCATTGTTGATGGTTGATTTTTAAATCAGATTTTGAAGATTAAGCATCATAAATTTTCTCAAGATTCATAACTTGTTTATCAGAAGAAGAGGCATAATGAGTGTTAAGAACAATTTTTTGTTTTAATTGAGTAAGAGGAGTTTGAAGATCTGTAGTAACCTGGTTTTGATATTGTAGACTTTGATCATTTTGCCTCACAAGACTGGCATTGTTCTTTCTTTGCAAACTTGCTTTGATTTTTGGATCAAGTTGGAAAGGTTTGAACAAAGGTTGAGTCGTAGAAGTGGATTTTGAAGAAGGTGGAGAGGAAGGAGTTTTGATGACATGATCTCCAATGATTTGAAGATACTGGTTGGTGTAGTTGTTTTGCTCCATGAGATTTTTGATATCCCTTGAAGTGACAGGTTCATCATTGGCAGTTCTAGTTTTGAAAGGAGAGGCTAAAACTGGACTCATTTCTTGTCAACTAGTCTAGGAATTTGATATGAACCTTTTGGAGGAACTTATGAGGAAACATTTTGTCCTTCAGAGGTTTTCCAATCTCTTTTGGTCATATTAATTGTTTGGACAAATGGATATTCTATTTTTTGTTATAAAGCATAAGCTTCAAACCAGGCAAAAATGGAACATTCACTTCATACCTTTCAAGGAAGCTGTAGAACTTTTCTTGAATCTCTTTCGCATGAATCCTTTAAAATGCTCTAAAAACCCGTTTCTTTGCAAAGTATTATGTTCTGAATAAAATTCCTTTTGCAAACTTTATTTATTAATTTGAAACTGATGTTCGAGAACACCAATAGTTTGAGGTTCACCTAAATCTGTATAAGATAAAGAGTCAACCGAATTTTGGTCATCCTCTCTTTGATAGTTTGCATGAGGAATTGTTCCAGAATTGTCAAATTCCTTGAATTGAGACATTAGAAGGTTGGTAATTGATAATCTTTAAATTCATATTATTTTTAATGCAAAAAGGAGCTAAAAACTTTGTCATTGTCATGCTTTAATGGAACAATTAGTTAAATATGTGATTTCATCTTCATAATGAGTTTTTAGACTTCATTTGCATTAATCTTGGTCATATTTGTAGTTTGGATCAAAATTGGGCTTAAATCTTATCTCTTTTACAATTGAGTAAAGAACACTGTTTCGTATTTTGATAATATCTTGAGTTCCAGACCTCAAATAAATCTTCACTTCATATTGTAGGAAAGCTGAAAGATATACCTACAACTCTTATGAAGAGCCCAAAAGCTAAATCATATGTTTAGAGATCCAAAATAGGCTTTGAATCCGAGACAAGGCGTTGGCACTGGACTCTGGAACAACGTTCGGTGTTTGATCCATAACTGGTGCTACAGAACTCCAAATGAGGTCCGGTTTGAACGACCGGACACATGACATCCAGGGCTACATTTCGTATGAATATAGCTTGGTCCAAATCTACCGATTTCATGGTGTAACACAGGCTGGAAAGTTGACGCGTTTTTGGAGCACAAAAGTCAAGAATTGTGGCTCAATATCCAATTTTCCTATAAATACATGGATGTTTTCAAGAGCAAAACACACCTTGGAGATGACCAAGATCTCTCCCTTTCTATCTTCCTTCTTGTATTTCTTGCCTCCTACATGGAATGGCTTAGTTTTGCTTTATTAGTTTCATGTATTGTTTTTCCTTTTTGTTCATAACCTCCTATATGGATGGTTCTTACATCTTGTTTATGATTTTTATGCATTATTTCCTTTTTGTTTATTTGAGTCCTACATGTGATGGTTCTACCTCCTACATGGACGATTAATCTTTCCTTTTGATTGTTTCAGTTTGATTTTATGTTCTTCATCTTTTACCCTTTTTATGCTTGGTCATGAATAGCATGAACTAAGTATCTTTCTAAGGTCATGTATGGATTCTTTATGAAGTTTAATTGAAATTCTGTTTTTAATTACATAATACTTGTTTTGGATGTGTTTCTTTAATCCATGCTTAATGCCTTAGTTTGATCATCTAATTAAGGAATTGAAAGATTAATTAGACCTTGGGAAAGGCTAGTTAATTATAGGTTCAATTGATTAAAGAACATAAGGTACTAGCAAGGGAACTTGACATAGGCTTTATGCAATCATAAAGAATTCTGGACTTAATGCATGAATTAATTCTAATGAGCATGGGAACATGACTTTAGGATTAAGGATTAGGCTAATTGACTTAGGAATAAGCAATTAGATTAAAATCTGAAATTCGATTGACATACTCCAATTCATGGGTTAAGTAATTAAATTCTACCTTAAAAGAAGATTAGGTCTTAATCTAGCTTTTGGTAAAGGAAGAGCAATTAAATGGATTATTGATTATATACATGACCCTAGGCTTTTGTTAATTGCTTTCTACAAAGTTTAGTTCAATTTCTTTGTCATTTTATTTTCTTTTAATATGTTCATCCCAAAAACTCATATGGTTGCATCAACTTTAAATTCAAGTAAATTGGGTTGGTAGTTGGAACTTTGGTCCCTGTGGGAACGATATTTTATTACTCCGGGATACTTGCCAGTATTACATTGATAGTGTATACTTGCACTGGTTACACCCTTCATCAGTAATCTGACGGATTGGAAGGTTGGTTTACTGACATTTGTGGTGGAGGATCAGTAGGTTGAGGTGGTGGTGGTAAATTAATGACCGAAGGAAGGGACCATTCAAAAAAGCTGGAATGTCTTGGTAACTCAGAGTTTACCGATCTATAATCCTCATATCTTAAAGACATAGATGAAGTAGAACTTCTGGGTCGATCAAAAGCTAATCTAACAGATCCCGATTGGGTTTGTAAAATCCTACTAATTTGAGCCACGGGTTTTGGAATGGCTTGGACAGCTTTATCCATAACCCAATCTTCTGGAAGGGTAACTTCTTTCCACATGATAGTGCGAGGGATTGTGATGTTTGTGTTTGAATGGTCAGTGAGGAAGACAACAGTCTAACCGTTGTCAGGAAGACGAGCAACATTTGAGGCTGAAGAGTTTGAGACCTTATATTGTACCGTATATATTATAGCAAAAAGTATAGATCCAGATTTCATATTGAAACCATTAAGTTTAAGATTGAGTTTAAGGACATCAAGGATGTTTGTATCTTTTAAATCAACTGTTTGGTTTGGGTAACAGTTGAAATAAACGGGTCCATCATGAAGTTCAAATTCAGCAGTTGCTAATAGAGAATCTGCAAAATCGTAATGTCTTGCATCCCTAAGACAGACTAGACCAGAGGCATTTAAGCCTTGCCGGACAAGAGGTTTAAGAGCAACTTGTACACAACCAATGTGTAAAAAGTTGTAATCTTCTCTATGTTTATGGATGGAGTTTGGAGATAGAAGGAAAAATTCCTCTTTCTCAGGTTGGATAGAAATGGATTATTCGACAGTCTTGATTACATAATCAGACTTCTTTAACCAATTTTGTTTTATTATGAAAATATCTTTGTTGTCAATGATAGGAAGAGTCCAATCATCAACAGTTTGGTTTATATTTTTGAATTGAATTTCTTCATCAAAGATATTGTTTGTTGAGGAGCAAGCTCCATTATGGTTTATTGAAGAGTTTGGAGCAGGAGAAGAAAAGGAAGATGAAGAAGAAGAAGAGCGACGAGAAAAAAGATCGAAAAATAGAAGACATAATGTAAATAAACTGAATATAAAATTACTGAAAGTAACGTATAGAATGAAAGAGTAACAGCGCAGGTGATTAAAAGTAAAATAACAACGAGATAAACAATAGTTGTAAATGTCCCTTCAATTAGTATCTTCACCTTCAGGTTCCACATAGGGGTATATTAATTAAAAAAATCTATTGAAGATTTATGATCCAGTATTTGAGGAGTGTCTGCGATCCGTATAATTGTTTTCTGCTAAGCTTAGAAATTGATTGGTAATTTACCGATCATTATGTGTTGCTTTAGATCTATTCCCCATATATGCAATTAGTGAGACCTAAACCGTCGAGAAGGCGGTACTACATCCGGTTTCCATCTAAAATCATATATGAATCCGAACATATGATATCTTACAGGTGCGGGGGTAAATCGCCTGCCTCAAAACATGGGTCTTATGGCCTTAAAACATCCCCACAAGAAAAACTCAGATATCATAAGTAAGGACCATATATAATTTTTTAGGATTCCGACTTTTTTTTTTTTTTTTTAGGATAGATCTAAGGGGAAAACATAATGAAGCGATGAGTTACCAATCCATATCTAAACCAAACAGAAACATATTACGAAATCTGAATTCGCAGACCCTAGTTTAAGAATCATGATATCTTCAATTCAGATCTTCTAATTAATACATCCCTACTTGCCCTTCCGCTCGATACCAATTAATATATATATATATATATATATATATATTACATCTTTTCAGTATCTATTGTTAGTTATATGGTTAAGACATTTAATTAAGAAATTGGATTATGTTTTTTCTTTCGAAACCTGAAATAACATTGTTTTGAGTTAAAAAAATGTAGTCAATCATATTTAAGCTTAGTAACTCTGTCTTGTTGAATTATGTATAGTTATACATAAATATCGTAGGATTTACTTGTGAATTAATGCCTTTCATATTCAAATATTACTCTTTTTAGAGATAAATATGAGCTTGTACCATTAACCCATTGGTTTCTGCCTGGACAGGTTGATGACAGTACCATTGTCAAGTCTAGATCAGATAACCTGCATTAGCAGTTTTGCAAGTGTGAACAGTTAAAAATAGTTCTTGATATAGTTGGGAAAAAACATAAAATAGTCTTTGATATCAAGTAATTATGAAAGGAATAAGCGTTGACTCTAAGCACACTCAATAACTGCAAATTAAGTTTTTAAATATTTAAGATGTGAATATATGTCAGGCAAATTAATAATAATTTCTAAACATAATATGTCTCGTTTGATGTTGATTTAATAAGTTGAAAGCAGATCAAGTTCATGTATTTGGACTGAAATTGGAAACGACATGGCAGCAAACCTTGCATGTGTTGAAGAACTGAATTAAGGTGATGAATTGAAGTATGGATGCTTAACATTATGATATAATCGTTGGCAAATAATTAAAAAAATAAGTTAATTACATAAAATATAGGAAAAATCCAATGAAAAGTCCCTAATTAAAAATTATATTGGCCAAAATGTCCTAATATGTTTTCATACACAGAAAATACTACTACTCTATATAATTCTATATAAAGAAGTATAAGTGCTATTGTTTCGACCAATACAATTTTTTAACTAGGAGTTTTGGTTTTTCCTTAAATATATAAAAATTTATATTTTGTTTCTGTCAAAATTACCAGACCCTGCTCTCTTTGTTTCTTTTCACCTAACTAATTTAATGTGGAGTAATTAAGAGTATTTTGCTAAAGAAAAAAAAATTAATGTCGTAGATATTTTTTGGAAAAACATTATTAATAGGAGGGAGGAAATTTTTCTACAAGGTTCCTAGCTATAAAAAGTATGAGAGTAAAGTAGTTTATTATTTTCTTGGTATTGATATTTAATTTAATTAGATAATAAAGGTAATTAAATGAGAAAATGACCTCTATGTTGGGTACAAAAATGCTAAAAGGGGATAAATCTAATGCCATGGCGATAGCCCAAATCGACAGGCAGAAAACATAACAGATCAGGGAGTGAAGAAAACAGAGGTCAATGGTAGAGTCGGGAAATACATGGGCCTGGCCTTTTTAAGTCCCTGTCCTTGAAGGGGCCAGGCTTAAAAAATAGATGAGATATTTGAAATTGACCCTGAAGGGCCGGTCTGGCGAACTTTTTTCGAGCTAAACGCTCTCTGGGCCTCAGCCAACCTGCGCAGCCCTTTTTAATGTAGCTTTTTTTTTTTCCTTTTTAAATTTATTAAATTATATATATTTTGTATTTGTTAAGAGTTATTTATCCATTTAACTACAAATACATAATAATTGTACTCTAATTTTATGATTTGGTTTATTATTTGTTGCAAATAAAGATTATGGATTTGTTCATAATACGGGAGAAGAAATTCATGATATTCTTACTTATGAGCTAGAGACTACTACTCAAAGTGAAGAACAATCAAATGTCGTTAAAATTGATGATAGTGATGAAGATGACAACAATAATAGTCATCGTATTAACGTCGCTTAGTGGTGTGTTTTTTATGTTTTATGTGAGTTATTTGTGAACATAGTTTGTTTTTGATTATGAATTAGTGAATGTGCTTCTTTATTAGATGATTCGTGTTGTCATTTACTAATTATATTTATAAAAAAGCAGAGGAAAAATAGTTAAAATTTGGAATATTAATTTTCGGGCGCAGAGGGCCGACCACGCCTGGTGCTCTCAGGCCAAACTTTAAAAAACATATATTTTTCTTACGCCTACGCCTAAGGCCGGCCCCATTAGGCCAGGCCCTTCACGGCCGGGCCTTGAGAGGGCCAGGCCACCCGATTCCTTTCCAGCTCTAGTCAATGGTAGTCATTGGCCAAAATAATTATTAATGATATTTTGTATTATCTTGCTAGTCTTAGGTTTATTTCTTATTATCATGTGTACTCTTCTATGAAAGCATGCATGGTTTCATTAAAAAAAAAAAAAAAAAAAGACTAGAATCATAAAAAATAAAGTATTTCATGGGCCTCAAATTAGGTTCAAATTCCTGTTTATCATTAAAAAAAAAAAAAAAAAAAAAAAAAAAAGAGAGACTAGAATCATAAAAAAGACTATATATTATGTGAAAAGTAGCCGGCCTAATAGAAAACCATTTGATGGGAATCTTAAAAAATTACTTGTAGTTACTTTAGTTAATTGCATTAAATTAATTAAGAATATTTATATGATTCTTGTTTCAAAATTACCCGACCCCACTCCCTTAATTTCTTTTTGCCTAGCTAACTAAATGTGGAGTAATTAAGAGCAATTCTCTGAAGGAAAAAACTGCATCCAAATTATTTTGAGTTGACTGATTCAAATGGAGGTATCAGGGGGTCACTTTCTTTTTCTGATTCTAGCCACTGGATCAAAGTTTCAACATCATTTTCTTAAAATATTAAATTTCAACCAATAGTTAGGATCAGACAAGGAGAGCAAGAGGATGGAAAGGAAAGGCCGCTGATCCCAAACAGAGTGGAGAAGAACAGGGCAAAGTGAGTAAAGTGGTGGACTAGAAACAATACACTGCATTTGTAATGAGCACTTATCTTTGGGAGAACCACACATCGCAAAAGTAAGTTGTTGGATTCCTTATGCGGGTCTAGTTAGTCTACTCTCATTGAAAGTACAAATTCTTGAGAGAATCATATCTTAAAAGCAATATATTATAATAAGGGGAAACCGATTGAGGCCTTATAAAGTCCCTTTTCCAAGAAAACCCACCGACATGAGACTCGTGACAACATCCAAATTGCATTGACGTTGTTTATTGAATTCCCACCTAATAAAGCATATTCGCACTAGGTTAGTGGTAGAGTCAATTTAACATATTCAACAAGTTCATCAATATAATCCCAAATTTCTGCAAAATATCTGCCTATCACATCAAATCGCACCCTTCGTTTTCTTTAAGTTAATGACACGTCTACGACTAATGTATTTGAATATAGTATATGGTATACAATGGGTCGATGCATACATGTAACCTTTTGAACTTTATTAAATAAGGGAAAATGAAACTGTAAAAAGCGTAGGCATATATATGCCGATGTTGTAAAACGTACTATAACCTTATTGATATGCCTTCGTCTCAGAATGCACTATATGCAGCATTGTATATATACTGAGTAGTGAGTACATACATATTAGTATGATCTGCTTATAATGGTGATACAGTAAAGTGGCAAGGTATGCTTCTAATTTTGGTATTCCCAGTATCAGCAGCTTTTCTTTTTTGAAGGTCTAATACTGCATTACCCTGCTCTCAGGCTTTATTGGTTACTGTCACATTATTTTCACCATTTTTGGCATGGGATGAAGAGAAGGAAAATGCACAAAAAAGAAGAGGATAAATCACCCTTAAATTTATCTATGGATTATATATGAAGTTGGGATAAATCAACAGAAGAGCAAGATGGAGGAGGGCAAAATCATATTTTTGAAATACGAGAGAAGAGGGTAGGAACTTGGTTTAGAAGTTCCCGTTCAATTGATAATTTATGCTAGTTTCTAGTGTATGACCTCAGCCTATTATCCAAGGGAATCTGTGGGGCACATCAATATTGATTGATTTACTAATGAGTCCTATTTAAGTGAAACTATATTGATTGGTTTGACCCAAAAAAAAAACTATATTGATTGGTGAAGATTCGAGTTTTGAAGGCAAAAAGGGTGGTCGGTTTGAAAAGGGAGGCAATAAAATTTGGAACTATTATAATGGCATTGTTTTTCTTAAATGCAGTGGGCTCTTATTGGAATTACGTCTAGTAATTGCAGTGAATACCAGAAATGTGGTAAATTTAGCGGCTCTGTTTTGGTATAAGAGAAGCTCTGTTTTGGTATTCTCACATTTGTTTTAGGGTATGTTTGGTTTGAAGGGAGGAGAGCTCCCCTTCCTAGGATGAAAAGTCAAATATAACCCTTATTTGCATTGTTTTTCGCACAAATATTTTATATTAAGGTTATATATGTCTTTTCACACTAGGGAGGGGAGGCTCTCCTCCCTTCAAATCAAACATACCTTTAGAGTTGCTTTTGGCTTTATATTAAATCTTTTTAGGCCATATGCTGAGATTTTTCAGTGTCAAGCTCTGGTTATACTTGTTTCCTTAAGCAACCACTTATCACGAACCAATTTTAATGTACTCCCTCCTGCTTTTAATATAAGATATATTTAGAGAGTTGATCTTAGTCCTAAATATAAAACATATTTTTCATGTTTACCAATATTTTCCTAATTTACCCTTATTGATATTCCCTCAATAATAATTATGAATGAGAGGAAAGGCGGGAATTAAGGAAGATGGTTAGAGTGTTTTAGAAAAATATATGTCTTATGTTCCCTGCAGAATGAATTGCATTTAGAGGAAAAGGTGTGGAGGAATGTATGGGGTTGAAAGGGGCTAGCAAGGGTGCAGACATTTTTATGGTTAGCTGTTCATAATAGATTGTTGACTAACGAGAGGAGGTGCATGATTATGGGTGCAATTCTAACTACTATAAATGTACCAATGTTACTGAAACACTGATGCATGTTTTAAGAGATTGTAATGTTGCACATTCCCTACGGCAGGAGTTGTCCGAGGGTGATCTAAAGTCTGAATTCTTGTGTTTACAGGGGGTGGAGTGGTTTAACTGGAACTTAACTAGAAAGGAGGAAGATTGGAGGTTGGTGTTTGGTATTGCCTGCTGGTTGCTATGGAATTGGCGAAATAAAAGCATATTTGATGAGGATTTTGTGCTACCTGAGAAACGAAGTCAGGTAGTATTGTGGTATGTGAGGGATGTGAACAGGGCAAGAATTGATTTTGAAAGATTGAATGGAATAAGACAGGAGGTTACTGTTGGATGGGAGCCTCCTTGGAGGGGCTGGGCTAAATTGAATGTGGATGGAGTTTCAAAAGGGGGGGAGCAGATTGCTAGGTGTGGAGGAGTATTGAGAGGGGAGGATGGAAAATGGATATTAGGTTTTGCAAAAAAGCTAGGATCCTGTATGGCGCTGAAGGCAGAGCTGTGGGCGGTTCTAATAGGATTAAGACTAGCTACTAGTCTGGAACTGAATAATATTGTGGTTGAAAGTGATTCTTTAATTGTAATAAACAGGTTGAAGCGGTTGAAAGTAGAGGCAACTACTGATGTGAAATGGCATTGCTGTCTGAGATTTTTCGTTTGCTGTCAAAATTTGCTGGTTTAGTATTTGTTCATGTATATAGGGAGGGAAATGCATGTGCAGATGCCCTTGCCAATTATTCTTGTGTTCAGGAGGTGTTTGCTGTATATGATAACCCTCCAATGTTTGTCAATAGGCTGCTGTATAGAGATGTATTGGGAGTTCTATCCCAAGACTTGTTCTGATATAATAATAGTGATGGGCTAATACCTCGTTTCTACCCAAAAAAAAAAAATCAGAATGAAAAACTGAATACTTGATTCCTAAACAGATTACACGGAAAGAAAGATCAGCTTATAGTAAGCTTCTCATAATCCACTACGTTCATAAATCATATACATCAATCTGGTGGATGATCAAAGGTACAAAAATCACAGTCCTTCTTAACCATAAAGGCGGTGGATGATCAATGGTACAAAAATCAAGTGGCATTTCAAGTTCATACTTTGTTGCAGTTATTTTCGATTTGTTTCCCCAAGACAAAAAGCGTGTTTGATTTGATTTAGCTCCTTTAGCACACCCATCATGTTCATCCTTTCCTTTGGAGGTTCTACTGAACAAGCAAGTCCAAGCTCAAATAGTGAAATTAGAGTTTTCTCATGGTTGGGATGCATAATAGCCACCTCCTCAATCCTAATTTCTCCACCAAATATTGTTGTCGGTTGAATTTGCTGAGGTACAAGAGTTTTTTCCAAGATCTCTAGAAGATTGTTTGGAAATGCAACTTTGGCATAGCTATGAAGATTGTGGCCATCTCCAAACATCAAGTCTGTTGGTCTTCTTCCGGTTAACATTTCCAAAATAAGAATACCAAAAGAATATACATCACCTTGTGTTGATACCTCAGAACTTATTCCATACTTTGAAATATGCATGTTGGACTATGGTTAATGTTTTGAAACTCATTGTATTCAAACTAAAAAAATATAAAAATATTTCATAAAAGAAACATAGTTCATTAGAGCTTCAAGCCAAAACAATAATAAATCGTACCTGGAGGAGTATAGCCAATCATCCCTTTTATTCCGGATGTGCTTGTTTGCTTTTGAGAACTGCCACTAAGGGTGGCAAGTAGCCTTGCTAACCCAAAATCACCCACATGAGCTACCATATCATCATCAAGAAGGACATTGCTCGGCTTTAAGTCACAATGGACGATTGATTGCTCATTTTCATAATGAAGATAATGAAGGGCAGAGGCAACATCAAATATAACATTTAATTTTTGATAAATATCCAATGATGATTGATATACACATTCTTAGTTACGATGCAACCATTTTTCAAGGCTTCTATTAGACATGTACTCAAAGACCAATGCCTTGAATTCTTCTCCCTTGTAATCCATGCTCGAGCAACAGGTCAAAATTTTTACCAAATTTCGATATGCCTTGTGTTTTTCAGTGCATTGCACTCAGAAATGAAACCCTTTTCAGCTCCCTTCTTTTGAAGGTTCAATACCTTTATTGCAACAAGTTTATCTTCTGATTCAAGCCTTTCCTTGTATACCGAGCCATAACTCCCTGATCCAATCAAGTTGTTGGAAGAGAAACCTTCAGTTGCAATGTGTGGGTTTTGATATGATGATAGCTTGGGAAATTGTTCAATTCTAGATGAAGCTGAAGATGATGTTTTGTTTCTTTCACGCCTCAATAGAAAATAAAAATAACAACATCAATTAATAAGATAGGAAAAGCAAAACAAATCACAATAACCATTAGCTTCAAATTTTGTTTTCTTTCCGTGTCGATTTTCTTAGGGCTTGGTGGTAAGTGTAGCTCAGAAATACCTCCACAAGGATTGATATTTCCAATCATTGATATTGCACTTGAATTGCTAAAAACCCCTTCTGTTGGAACCTCCCCATCAAACATATTGAAAGAAACATTTAAGTATTTGAGAGAAATATTCTGTAGGCCGATTAGTATTGATCTAGATAAGTTGTTTCAGGATATATCCAAATGTGCGAGACCCCTCATTAAAGTTAGCGAATGTGGGATAGGCCCATTGAAGGAATTCCCTTTTAAGTTAAGGAATTCCATACTTGTGCACTCTCCAATGGTCCAAAGAATTTCTCCCGAAAGATTATTTCCAGAGATATCCAAAGTGCCAAGGTTTTTGAGCGTTCCTACCTCAATAGGCAAATATCCATTCAATGAGTTGTGAGATAAGCTTAATAAAATGGACAAGGAGGGAAGTTAAAAAATCTGCCAGGGTATAGTTCCATTGAAATTGTTTTACGAAAGGTCTATGCTTAGCAAAATTTTCATGTTTCCAATTGTGGAAGGAATTTTCCCTTCAAGCATATTCCTTGAAATCCTTAGCATAATCAATTCACTAAGGTTTCCTAAGGAAGCCGATATCTTTCCTGAGAGTTGGTTTCCCTTAAGAGCTAATACTTTCAGCTCACCAAAATTCACAAAAGAAATTGGAATGGTTCCTGAGAATTTGTTGTAATCGAGACCCAAGGAAGTTAAAAATGTGTACTTTCCTAAAGTATCAGGAATAGTTCCATAGATTTGATTAGCACCTAGGTATAGTCCAGTGAGTTGGGTAGACAAATTTCCTATGGAGTTTAGGTAAAATGCCTCCAAATTTGTTTCTGCTCAAATTTAAAACTTTAAGTTTGCTACAGTTTTTCAAATATGTCAATTAATTAAGGTCATTATCTGAGCTGCTCCCCAAATTATTGGCATGTAAATTTAGAAACCATAGATCTTTTAGGCCTCCTAGATTGGGAACTTCTCCAAAAAACTGATTTGAACCAATCTCAAAAACTTGGAGTGAAGATGCATTTGTGATGGAATTTGGTATTGGACCAAAAATTTGATTACCAGATATGGCAAATTTTCTTAGATTTGGGAGGGTGGAGAACATGTTGTTTGGAAGTTGAGTGCCATTGAGATGATTTTCTCCTACTGATATCATTGTGAGAGATGATATATTGAAAAGTGAAGCAGGAAAAGCACTTGAAAAACTATTCTCTGACGCTCCAAAAAATGTTAACTTCTTCACGTGGCCTATCTCTTCCGGTATGCTTCCTTCCAAATTATTTCCGTCTACTGCAAGAATGGTAAGGGAAGTAAGATTCCATATAGACAATGGAATTTCTCCAGTTAAATTGTTGGTAGCAATCAGCAATCAATCAAGCTTATGAAGAGCACCCAGCTGATATGGTATTGTGCCAGTAAGACTATTCTCATCCAAAAACTTCCCTTGATTCAAAGCAACTTGTCAAGTTCCAAGGAATCTCTCCTGTCAATGTGTTGTTTGAGAGCAATAGTTTCTCTAACCTGAACAAACGTCCCAACTCTGGTGGGATTTCTCCATGGAAACTGTTGTCTATGAGCGAGAGATTTCTCATGAAAGAGAGATTGCCAACGTGAGGTGATATGATCCCATGCAGATGGTAACCTCCCAGATTCAACTCAGTGACTCGCTGATGCTTGTGGCTACATGTGATTCCACTCCAGCTGCAGAAGTGGTTCGAGCTGTTCCAAGAGCTCAAGATTTCATTAGGACCATCAGTTATTGATTCTTCAAACTTGAGTAAAGCCAAATAATCAGTCTCATTTGATGTAGCTCTAACATGCTTGAAGCAAAAGGGAGTCTGTGTAGAAGATGATAAGGATTAATGGTTGAAGGTAGTATTTGGAAAGAAATGAAAATGATATGGAGGCAAAAGCCATGGTTTTGCTGAAGAGCATGAATGGTTTTTTGGCTGATTCATATATTGAAATGGTGCTGCTTTTGTAGGAGCTTTAGTTTGTTCTTAAGTACAAGTAGTGAAAGGGACACATGGAGACCAAGACATGCACAGTGATATATGCGATTGGAACATCTATTTGAACTGGTCTGCTGCACAAGTTGTTCCAAGAGCTCAAGATTACCTTATGATCACCCGCTATTTAATTTATTCTTTAATGCATCTATGTATTTGGACTGTAATGGAAACGACAGGCCAACAAAAAATACCGTGGTTGAGTTGAAGAACTGAAGGTGATGAATTGGAGATATGCCTGACATTCTAATATATATATATACTCCCTCTGATCAAATTTAATTAGATTAAGAAAGTTAGTTAATGTGACAATGTTTCTAAAACACCCTAATTATCTTCCATATATTCCTTTATCTTTCTTTTACTTAATTATGATTGATGGAGCATTAATAGGAGTAGATTGACAAAATATTGGCAAATATGATAAATAAATCTTATATTTAGAATTGAGACCAACTCGACAATTAGGCCCTACATTAAGAACCAGAGGGAGCACGCACATACAAGAGTATTCTTATCTTTAGCATTGATTTCTAACAAATTAGATCTTGAATTATATAATATACAAGTCTTTCTTTTCTTTTCTTTTCTTTTCTTTTTTGCATAATTTTTTTTTTATTAAAAAGTAGAAATATTTTGAATTATAAATTATCATGTGTATTCCTTAATAATATCCTTAAAAATACTAAAAGAAAGAAAATTAATCAAAGAAGAAAATTACAGCTTTGATAACGGATGGCAAATTAATCATACCCAATATATTATAAATATAATATAAGGATTAATGCTTCTATGTATTTGGACTGAAATGGGAACGACAGGGCAATGCATACTCCCTCCTATCCTTCTTAATAAAAGACATATATATTTGCGTAATTTAATTAGGTTAAGCAAGTTAGTTAATATGACATGCATTTTCTCAACCACCTAGTCATATTTCTTAATTCCTTTCATTTCTCTCCTCCTTAATTATATTATATATTTAAGGGAGCATCGAGTAAAGGTAAATTAGAAAAATATTGACATATATGAAAATGATGTATTATATTTAGGTCTAAGATAAACTTCACAAATATGTTCTATATTAAGGGTCGGAGGGATCATAACAAGTAAATTTAATAAAAAGGAGAAATATTTTGAATTATAAATTATCATGTGCATACCTTTATAATATCCATAAAAATGATAAAAATAAAATTAATCCAAGAAGAAAATTATAGCTTTGATAACGGACAGCAAATTAATCATACCCAATATAATGTAAATATTAAGTATAATTTAATCAGTCACCCATTTAAGCAGGCCAAAGAATTTTTTTTTTGGGACGAAAAAAAAGTATTTTTTGGCCTGCATAAATGGGTGACTGATTAAATTATACTTCTTAATATTAAGTTATGCATTGATAACGGACGGCAAATTAATCATAGCAAATATATTATAACTATTAATAATAAGGTCATCCATCAAAAATATTAATATTAATCATACCCAATATTAATAATATGACGTATATGCAAACAGACTATAAACATATTGTTGAGAAAAAAACAAAAACTAGAATCATTCATGACTCTCGCAATCATAAGCAATGACTTCCTAAGGATTAGCGGCAACTTTTTTTTTTTTTGTTCATCCCGTATCTGAAAGCTTTCATTCCGACTAATCCGAATCCGATCCGGGTCGCGCACCTGACTATGGTAGGTGAGTCTCCCAATAGGATTTTTTTGCATTTACAAGGCTCGAATTCAAGACCTTGCTTAAGATTAGCAGCAACTTTACATGTAATAACAACTTTACATAATATCAAGAAAACCTTCAATAAAAGTCATTAGTTAGTTAGAAAATTTTATAATTAGTCAGATATACAAAGAGGAAAAAATTATTGCTTCAAACGAAACATGTTTTATATAGGGGAGAGTATTATAGAAAAATAGCATATCCATAGGGCTCAATAAGGAAGTCTTAAAAATAATGACTTCTCATTGTTTCAACAAAATTCACAGTACAAAATTTCCAACAGAACAAATGAATTCTGGGTAGGAAAGGCAGCCCTTGGACAGTTGGACTGTATTCATAATCTAAGTCACCTGATTAGAAGAATGCATATCAAATTCATTAATCAGCTTATCTCTTATATGAATCTCTTATATGACTGATAGAAAAAGGGGTCGAGGAAAGATCTTTGCTCCTGCAGAATAAGATCACCCACCGTTGAATTACCAAGTGGGGTAATCATCTGCGTTGGCCAAAATAGTTTCTTACGATATTTTGTATTACTACCCCTAGTCCTTAATATAAGAGAGTTAATTTTTTTTCAGAGGTATTAAAGAAACTAATTAAGTTACTTTAAAATTAGTTATATTTATAGTTTTTTTTAACTAAATTATTTGACTTAAAAACTGATATAAAATCTAATTATACACATCATATGCTATCACTAAGTAGTTTATTTAGTATCCTTAATCTCTTCAAAAAAAAGTCAACTAGTTCTTCTATTATGGACCACAGGCAGTATCTTGCTAGGTTTAGGTTAGTTTCTTTTTCATCATCTGCTCTCTTCTATGAAAGAAAAATGTATAGATTCATTAGAAAAACAGAGAACAAACAAACAAAAATAAAGAATAGAGTACTTGATCGGCTCATTCTAATTAAAAACTCAAATTTGGTTCAAATGCAGTGGGTCTATTATGTGAAAAGTAGCTGGCCAAATCAATAATCATTTGCTAGTAATTTTAAAAAATTTGTTACTTTCAGTTAATTACATCAAAATTTATTAACAATTCACATGATTTTATGTCAAAACCTGACCCCGCTCCCTTTTTTTTTCTCCCAAGTTGTAACATCTCATTTTCAAAAGCAGTATATATTTTTTTCATCGAGTAGAGCATTGGAGCGATTGAGTGATCGATACATATATTAAAAATGCCGTAAGTCCGGCGATTACAAAGGCGGTACAATGACCGAGAGTTTTTATAGTAAATAACAACGAAGTGTCTCCCTGGCAACACTCATGTTTGGCAACAAAAGAAATCCTCCTATTTGACTCTAAGCGTCTTTCTTTCCTTATCTTCGGCGCTCGGTCCTCCCGACCACAGAAGCTATTTTAAATGATGAGGTCCAAATGCACATCGGACCTCAGGTAACGGTTAACCTCATATTTATGGAAACAACATATGGAAGACATCATAACATTAATCAAAACATAAGTATATAGCAGATGGAAGATTAATATAACAACAAGACACTTCACGCGTAAAGTTATTTATGCTAATGTAACATTTCGCATGTAAAGTTATCTACGTTAACGAGTACACATTTCATGTAAAGTTATCTATATAATTCACTCGTATAGTCGTCTATCACATATAAGTATACAAGTAAATATCGAGTTAGTGTTACAAGACGCGAACGCTTCGTTGATGGTAAACGGTACTTTTACTTAAAAACGGTAATTTCGACAAATGGTGAAACAATGACGACGGCGGTACAACAAATGTCCGATTATCTCAGATATCCTATAAGGATAACATTTATCAACTTCTAGCAAGATAACAGAATTTTAGGTACAAATTACCATTTTGCCCCGAACCCCTAATCGGGCGGAATTTCGCCAGAGCTTCACTGCTTTCGCTCTATCTCTCCGAATTTTGACAGATCTTTTCCCTCATCATATTTTGAAATATATATCATATTTACCCCTAAATATGATATCTAGACTATCTTGAAAAATTAAAGATAAATCTAGCATTCCTACTATATCTACCGAAAGAACTACTCAAACTAAAGACCGGAGACCGAAAAACTTACCCTGGGTCCCTTAGAACTTCTCCGGCTCCTCCTTCTCTCTAAAACCTCTCTCTATTTCGGTTTTGGGGTGTGAGAAATGAAGAGGGGAAGGCTTCTATTTATAGAAGAAAAAGTGACACTATTCATTACTTTATCAGACTAGATTTCGGCCGTCGGATCGCACTTCGCCACGTGGCTCCATCTTGGGCTTACACATGTCTTGCCTATGTCATCCTTCTAGAAGAAGATGATGTCATCTTGCAACTTACCGATAAAGCTTCCCTGATCGGTGTCCTAATCGCGTAATCTTGACGAAACTCAAAAATCTGAAAACAACGTTTTGAAGTTCCATTCTTCCTCTGTAGGAATATCTCGGGTTAATGAAATTTATGATCCCATTAAGGGCATTCCGTTGCTTTGCTGAACATTTTGGGACGGATACCAACTGATTCTGAGAAATCACTCCGGAAGTGTCGCCTTCGGACGTAAATTCTCCGGTTCGTAATATGTTCCGACCTAAGAAACCTTATCCCTTGTTTGTCACAACTATTTCATTTTGTATAGGTTCTCTTTTTGACTATCTCGACCTTTCACTTAAAGCCCCGTATCTTAATGACTCATTTGGTTTGAAATGACCTCGAGATAGTCCACTCCGAGGTAGAAATTCACCGGTTTATAAAAAGTCCAGGATGACTTAGACTATATCCCTATATTTTGGTGTAGGATTTTATTTCTATCCATTCTCAAATATCATGTTGGCTCTTTACCATATATATTATTATTTTATTCAAAATATCTAGATATTTATTTATATTTATTTTTCTAAGCATAAAATATTTTAATATTTTAATTTATTTTTTAATTTCAAATTTCAGCCCCCTTAAAAATAATTATTTAAATTATTCTTAATTCATTTACTCTATACCTTAATTATCCCATTAATTACCAGATTAGCCACTTACTAATTTTTGATCATTTTCTTAATTAGGATAAATCATTATCTCACAACTATTTTACTTACATTGGTATTTTACATCCCATGTAAAATATTAAAAATCATGGGGTCACTTATGATCCCCAAAATAATATTTAATTTTGTCTCATTATTTTTCAAGGGAAATTATCCCAAAAATTCCTAAAATTAGAGACAACATACTTTCTAATTTGTAATAAATATTTTACTTCCTCTTAGGATTTATCATAATATTTTTAAGCCATTTAATGCCCTAAAAATACATTTTAGCTCTTTATTCACCCTAATTTCAATAGAAATTACCTTAGAAAATAAGATAATTTTAACTTATTATTTGAGACCACATATGCACCTATTTCCAATGGGTATTATTTACTAAATTTATGATATTTATCATAAGTCAGTTTTTAGGGTATTACACAAGTAATTAAAGGCAGTAATTAAGAGCGTGTTTATGAAGAAAACAAAAATAATGTAGTATATATTTGGAAAAAAAAAATCTAATTAAAAGGATCAAGTCAAACTTCCGAAAATATTCCTATAATATTATCATAAGTAGTAAATTAGTTTATTGTTTTTTTATTACTATTATTTAATTTAATTAAATAAAAATAAGTAAATGAGAAAATGACCTCTATGTTGCGTACAAAAATGCTAAAAGGGCTCAATTTAAATCCATTAAGCTATAGCCCAAATATTAACAGACAGAAAGCATTAACAGGGGATGTGTGGACCACGTAGGCTGATGGAAGTCAATGATGGTGAGGACTACATAGAGTTAAAAGCGTTGTCCAAAACAGGGACGGCTTAAAACAGAGTGGGACGAGGGAGGCCCATCCAAGTCAATATTTATTGCATTGTGCCACACTTTCTTCTAAAGCCACTTATCAGAGTTGTTTAGTCATTTAAAAACCACAAATGACCCAATAAGTACCCTTGGAAACATAAAGAGCTTAAAACCTATAGCTTTGGCATGTAATTAAACATCCCAGAACACTCATTTATACAATTGCCCTAGTTTCTAAATGAAAGTAAATATACTAATTAATTATGTATGCTCAGCCACCACTACCATCAACTACATATAAACATATTCTTGACATCATCGCATATGGCACTTATCCTTGGGCTATTGCAGCCTTGACTCTCCTCCTTTTAGAGGATCTTTAATTACATGCCAAAATATATAATACATGGATATTTAACATTAATATCATAATAAATACAACTAAATATATAAAAGAGCTTATATATACAACAAAATAGCATATTCTCCAACTCGGGATAAGTATCATTTTTACCAAAAATTTTGGTGAGGAGCACTTTACCTGAAGATTTTTTTGAAGAAAATTGCCTCGGAAGTTAACAAAACGTAGAAATTTTACCTCTCCAATTTTTTATCAAGTTTAATCGATGTGCACACATGGCATGCCATCTCATTAATCAAAATAGGGTTCAGTATCATTTTTGCCCCAGAAGTTCTCACTGAGGAGCAATGGGCATCTGCAAGTGTTTTTTAGGATCAATTTTGCTCCTGAAGTTTACAAAATGTAGCATGTTTTCCCTTCTGTCCCCCAATATTAAATTTGACTGTTAAATCTATCAAAAAACATACATGTCATGCCACCTCATCATCCAAAGCACTTAGCCCAATATGATGTGGTATCACACCTAGTCATCTCTTTCTTGTTGAAGGAATCATCAGTATTAAGGGCATCACTTAGGCCAATACGACAAACATAAAGAAATAAATACGAAAATATATCAATCTCGTCTTGTTGAAGGAATTATCGGTATCGAGGGAATTAAAGGGATAAATAGGCTCTACAAGATCGGACTGAACAACGTAGGAAATTTTGTCTTCTTTGAGTTGCTGAAAGATGCAAAGCCAGGAATTGAGGGTGCAGAGGAAGAAGTCTACCTTGGAAAGGTCAGATTTGGAGTCGGAGAGAGAGATCCTTGAGATATTGAGTTCAAGACGGCTGGAATTTGTGAAGCCGAACTGGTCAAAGGGACTGAAAGGTTTGTTGCAAAACCTAGATGAAGCATCACTTATGATCTAAGCAAATGAAACATAAAACGAGATATGAATTGTCCCAAAAATTGGTTCAACAAATCAAATCAATAGTGATAGTATTTACCTTTATATAGATTGATCTAGGCCACCCACCCTTAAATTATTAGAATTGGTACATTTTGTAAACTTCAAGGGCAAAATTGCTCTGAAACAAAATAACTAACTGGTGCACAATCTTATAACTTATATAAACTCTTCCCAAATCTTAGCTCTAAACAAACTCTATCCTTTATGAAAGTTGTTGGTCATGTTGGATAAAAAGATGTGTATATATACCTCAATGGCAAAAGTAATCTTTTTCAAATTCCAACTCTAAGTTCATATTTTTAACTTATTCTGATACATTCCATTATTCTATGAAATCTGCTTAATCAATTCTTATCTTCTTTAAGCTTATTGGATGAATAGTAAAAAGTTTATAGTTCCTATTATTACCAATTTTACATGGTTTCCGTATACAATAGAATTTTTAAGTACCTAAGATGTATGTTTATCATCTTTAAAAACCTTAATTCCACATTAAAAGTATTGTAAAGCAAGATTGGCCCATATTTTCCATATTTTAAATCGCACCTCAAACAAACGATACTATATTCAGTTTCAAGCTTATCATTTGGGTAACACCTCTCTTGATTTATATAGAGTTTTTCGGCGTGATTCTGATGGAATATGTTTAAAATGATTTATAAATTAAAGAGGACAATAGTAGATTAGTGCCTTGGGAAAAAAAAAGAAAGGAATGGATTAGTATTAAATTCATTACGATTTCTTAGTTTAACAAATTGTATAACTACAAAAATTGGTTAGAAATACGTAATAAAAATTATTTTGACTCATTGTGCAATTAATAAATTTTTAGGGTAAAGTTTACAAATATGGGTTAATACTTGGTTTCCTTGAAATAACTTCTTTAATTATGACTACTCATGGATGAAAATCTTCTAATATGTGTAATTAATAATAGGGATACTTTGAGAGAGAACGAAATTTGAAAGACAGTAAATTAAGACATATATTATATTTAGCATCATATACAATCATCAACTACTTCCCTTTTGTTTGGGAGAGCTTATATGAGGAGCTTATGGAGCTTTTAGAGCTTATCAAAAGTGCTTATAAACTTTTTCTAAAAATTTATGTTTGGGTGAAAAAAATTGGCAACAGAGCTTATGGTTGAATCGAGCTTATTTTAAAAGCTCCAACTCCTAGCTTATCATAAGCTCTTATTTGAGAAGCTTGTTGGAAGATTTCCTTGCTACTCGATTTGCTACGGTTGTTTTTTTATCATTTTATTCTGTTTTTACTGTTCGTTCTCTATGCACCACATTTACTAAAATGTGCTTATGTCTAAATTTTCATACTTGCCCTCTTGGTCAATTTTCAATTACTATATTTTTGTTATTCTCCATTTCCTTTTTTGTTATCTTAAGTTCTCTTTGATTGACGTTGTTATGGCCTCGTATATTGGGCCCATATATGATACGACCCAGCAAAGTCACTTTATGACAGAATCCCTATTTAAGCAGGAAAAACGCTAATCACCTTGTAATGCCGGCACTAATCACGGATAGTACAGGTAGTGGAGCAAGCATTTGCTGAACGTGGAAACACATGTTGCTTGAGGGGCAGACGCACAGCCAGCAGAATGAAACCCTTGGGAACCTCTATAAATAGAACATTACCCACAAGATGCACACATTCGATTCATATCCTTTTACAGTTATGTTCCACTGTGCACACATCCCACTCCCTTTGGCAAATCGCCATTCTCGTGTAGCATAATGATTATCTGATATTCGTTGGTATCTTCCTTATAGACATACTGAACATTCACCATCTCTTCGTTATTAACTCATATACATCCCTGAGAGCCATACAGATCCTATATCAATCATACACTAACCTACTGTGGTTAGACACTTGTGTTCTTAGAACAGAACATTGGCGCCGACCGTGGGGATCCATAAACTTTGATTCCCAAACCATGAAAGACCACAAACAACCATTGAAAATGGCTGCAAGCACTAGAAGTCGCAATCGGAGCAACTCGCGAGATCGGTTGCCGGAAGAACGGCCATATCAAGAACGTCGAAACCGCACGGTTCGGTTCTTGATTCGGTTGCTCCAGATCATAACCGTGTTTTCATGGAGACTGAAGGTGAAACATCGGATACTAGAACTTCTCCAGCTCCTAACCGAGCTATCTAGCCAGTAGTCCAGCAACAAGCCCCGCCTCCAGAATTTCAAATTGAGAGCCTCGATATCTGCTTGTTACATAACGCGATGGGGTCGTTGTTGCAGTGAATGGAGGATATGGAGACCCGCCAGTGACTCCAAAGTCAAGACGATATCCAGTCTATGCAGGAGGGTACAGACAACTGTAATGCCCTCTGGAGGCTGGAGGAAAGATAGAGAATACAGCAGCAGCTGCTAGACGAACGTGTTAACCGGGTGGAAAACCCGGATCGTAGTACAATTCGAGAAGCTGTGAATCCTAATCGGGCCTTTATCCTCGTTCAAGACACAGACCGGGATGCTGCGAGCCCAAGCCGAGCCAACGCATCAGCATTTGTTCACGTGAGTACTGGAATACCACAGGCAAATCATACAGGAGGAAACCCGGCTGGCCATGGCTGAGTCCAGAACGCTGGAAAAGATGCTCGAAGGATACAATTGCTGGAAGAACGCATTAGACAGCTCGAGAACCCTTCACGGAACATCGGCCGAGATGTTAGTGACCCCAGTAGGATTAGCATCACGACTGCCACGCAAGCAGATGCTGACAGACCGCGGGCAAGTGAGGATAAGCAGGACCAGGCTCAAATTTTGGAGATTCAAGTGTTGAACCTAGAACGAGCAGCTGAAAAACAACCATTGGAGATCCAAGACCTTGGTAGGACGAAAACAGTACCTCCAGCACAGAGAGTGCCCGGGACACATTTTGGAAGACTTAATAGAGCTAGAATCCTGAGTCTTTTTTCAGATGACATTATGACAACCACTTATCCAAAAGGTTTAGATTCGAGGGACTTGCCGAAATACGACGGGAGTCAAGACCCGCAAGTTCATGTTAGTAACTTTAAAATGGAAATCATGGTGAAGGGGTTTGTAGGGCCTGTTATACCTCGGCTATTTGCGGGGACTTTGCGTGGAGCTGCGTATATTTGGTTTAACTCCCTGCCTCTAAATTCTATCCAAGATATGAAGAACTTGGAAAAGAAGTTTCTGCTAAATTTTGCTTCTAGCAGGAAGCAGCTGAAAGCCGAGTTCCAACTCGACCAAGTGAAGCAAGCACCTGGAGAAACATTGCAGAAGCATTTAGAGCATTTCAAGGATACAGCTCTGCAAATACCAAGGTTGAAGGAGGTCGTGCATCTGCACTGTGCCATAGCCGGCTTGGACACTTCATCCCGGTTAAAGAAATCAATTATGAAACGTCGTCCAGACACGCTGGCAGATTTCCGAGATCGGTCCAAGCAGTACCTAGAATTGGAGCAGATGGAGATGTCAAGCCATGTTGCGAGAGATGGGGGGAAAGAGTCTTCCCTTGAAGGACAAGGAGCAATCAGGCAAGTTTTCGAAGGGGAAGGAGAAATATGGCAATCAAAGGTGCGAGTCCAGTGGGCGAAATTTAGATAGTAGATACCGGGGGAGAGAAGTGATCTGAAAGCAAGGTACGGAAGTTACACCCTGTTAAATGTATCATGAGCACGACTTTGGAAGGAGGTGGCTCAGATTGAGATGAAGAAGGTAGAACGACCTCGACCTTCTTTTAGCCGACCGAGAGTAAACTAATTTCGGTATTGTGTATTTCATGAGGGCCTAGGACATCCTACAGATGAGTGTTATCACCTCCGAGATGTTATAGAGAAGTTCGTCCGGGGTGGGAAGCTGCGACAATACGTGGTAGAAGCTCTCGAACAGAAAAATAAGCGCAAAGAACTAAGCCACAATGAGAGCCCCATTCAGGACAAAAAGAAGACGAACGAGAAAAGAAAGAAAGCTGTAAATGATGATGATGAATATCCAGAGGCTGACTTCGAGTGCAATTGAATGATTATTGATTAGGTTGCATTTATTTCAGGCCTATTGATGGGCAAGTTTTGTAAAAACAACAATACCTTCCTTCAATCAATGATATTAACCTTTTGTCAAAGGGAGATCACTGAGATAAAGGTTAAAACGTACTCCTCCGGGATACGGTAACACCGAGATAAAGGTTAAAACGTACTACTTCGGGATGCAGTAACACCAAAGCAAAGTTCAACACCGGGATGCGGTAAGGCCGAGATAAAGGTTAAAATGTACTCCTCCGGGATACGGTAACACCGAGATAAAGGTTAAAACGTACTACTTCGGGATGCAGTAACACCAAAGCAAAGTTCAACACCGGGATGCGGTAACGCCAAGATAAAGGTTAAAACGTACTCCTTCGGGATACGGTAACACTGTAACATCCCATTTTCAAAAGCATTATAATTTTTTTTTCCATCAGAGTAGAGCATTGGAGCGATTGAGTGACTGATACATATATTAAAAATGCCATAAGTCTGGCTGATTACAAAGGCGGTACAATGACCAAGAGTTGTTATAGTAAATAACAACAGAAGTGTCTCCCTGGCAACACCCATGCTTTGTGGCAACAAAATAAATTCTCCGACCGAGACTCTAAGCGTCTTTCTTGCCCTTATCTTCGGCTCTGTCCTCCCGACCACGGAAGCTATTTTTGAAGCCGAGGTCCAAATGCACATCGACCTCGGGTAACGGTTAACCTCATACTTATATAAACAACATATGGATGACATTATAGTATTAATTAACACATAAGTACATAGCAGATGCAAGATTAATATAACAACAATACACATCTCATGTAAAGTTATCTATGCTAACGACACATCGTATGTAAAGTTATCTATGTTAACAATACACATCGCATGTAAAGTTATCTATACAAATCACTTGTATAGTCGTCTATCACATATAAGCATACAATAAGCATCAGAGTTAGTGTTACAGTACGCGAACGTACCTTCGTCGGTGGTATAACGGTACTTTTTCGGAAAACGGTAATTTCGACAGTGGGTGAAACAGCGGTACGACGGCGGTACAACAGCGGTCCGATTATCTCAGATATCCTATAAGGATAACATTTATCAACTTCTAGCTGTATAACGGGCATTTTAGGTACAAATTACCATTTTGCCCCGAACCCCTAATCGGCGGAATTTCGCGTAGCTTATTTGTTTTCGCTCTATCTCTCCGGAATTTTGACAGATCTTTTCCCTCATCATATTTTCGAAATATATATCATATTTACCCCTAAATATGATATCTAGACTATCTTGAAAAATTAAAGATAAATCTAGCATTCCTACTATATCTACCGAAAGAACTACAAACTAAAGACCGAGACCAGAAGAACTTACCCAGGTCCGGCTAGAACTTCTCCGGGCTCCTCCTTCTCTCTAAAACCTCTCTCTATTTCGGTTTTGGGGTGTGAGAAATGAAGAGGGAAGGCTTCTATTTATAGAAGAAAAAGTGACACTATTCATTACTTTATCGGGGAATGGATATCGGCCGTCGGATCGCACTTCGCCCCGTGGCTCCATCTTGGCCTTACACATGTCTTGCCTATGTCATCCTTCTAGAAGAAGATGATGTCATCTTGCTGACTTACCGATAAAGTTCCCTGATCGGTGTCCTAATCGCGTAATCTTGACGAAACTCAAAAATTCGGGATCAAGGCACTGAAGCTCTATTCTTTCTCTTTAAGAATACCTGGGTTAACTAAATTTTTGATCCCATTAAGGGTATTCCGTTGTCTGTTGAACATTTTCAGACAGACGTCACCGGTTACGGAAATCACTTCCGGAAGTTCCAGCTTCTTGGCAGAAAATCACCGGTTCGTAATATGATATGATCTAAGTAACCTAATTCCTGGTTTGAAAAACACTGTATGTTTTCTATAAGTCACTTTTAGCACTATCTGCCCTTTCCTAATTATCTGGTACTCCTAATTACGCTGTTGGTTTCAGAAATGACTTTTGAGACCGCTCACTCCGGGATAAAATTCCACTTGTTTATAAACAAGCAGATGTTAATGACTTCGTTTCTATATTTGGAGGTAGGATTTAATTTCTATCCGTTCTCATTTCTCTCTGTTGGCTCTTTTACCGATTATATTATTATTTTAATCAAAATATCTAGATATTTATTTATTTTTTCTTTTATTTTTTTTTATTTTTCTAAGCATAAAATATTTTATTATTTATTTAATAATTTCAAATTTCTCCCCTTAAATTAATTATTTACTAATTAATTTACTTATATCATAATCTAAACAATTAGCCACTAATTACTTAATTAGCCACTTACTAATTGTTGATCATTTTCATAATTAGGATTAATTATTATCTCACAACTATTTTACTTACATTGGTATTTTATATTCCATGTAAAATATTAAAAATCACGGGTCACTTATGATCCCCTAAATAATATTTTATTCTCCTCATTATTTTTTCAAGGGAAATAATCCCAAAAATTCCTAAAATTAGAGACAACATACTTTCTAATTTTTTTTATAAATATTTTACTACCTCTTGAGATTTATCATAATATTTTTAGGCCATTTAATGCCCTAAAAATACATTTTAGCTCTTTATTCACCCTAATTTCAATAGAAATTACCTTAGAAAATAAGATAATTTTTACTTATTATTTGAAACCACATATTCACCTATTTCCAATCGGTATTATTTACTAAAATATGATACTTATCATAACTACAATTTTTAGGGTATTACAAACACCAAGATAAAGGTTAAAGCGTACTCCTTCGGGATGCGGTAACACCAAAGCAAAGGTCAAACACCAGGATGCAGTAAGGCCGAGATAATGGTTAAAACGTATTCCTCCGGGATGCGGTAAAGACCACAATTGTTAAAACGTGCTTCTTTTACGACACAGTAAAACCGACGAAGCCCATTGTGGCTGTGATGCATCAAAGTTTAGGGTAGTGAAGTTAGCCACCACAACGACCCTGATCAAGTCGGACTGTTTAGAGTTTGGTTGCGACACTGAACCTAGATATGTAACGGATGGCTTTTACCCCCGATTGATTTCTAGTCAACCACTTCGAAACGTTTAGTTTTTGGGTAGTCCCAGACCCGTATTCTGCGCAGCAAATTTCTGAGTTTGGCCAAGTCATAGACCTTAGAAGATGATTTCAAGTTCATAAGATGCAGCGAAAACAATGCAAAACCTAACTTGGAAGGATATTCAGAGTGACAAAAGCATAAGCAGACTGAACAACTTTGCAACAAAAGTAAGTGTTTATACATTAATGCTTGAAATTCTTCCATAATCTTTTTAGAGAAAGACATCCGGGTGATCAACCCAAGAAAGATATCCAAAATTAGGGGCTCTAGTACCCCAGGGAATAAAAGCTAAAGCAAGGAAAAAAGCATAAAGCACAAGTAGATTGGCAAAATTTACAAGTTTGTCACGGGATAAATGAATTCATTAATGCTGGATGAGCTTCAGATAACCATCGTATGATGGAAGCTGACAAATATATTCAAATTGAGATGTTAGCAGGAAGGAGCTTCGGTGTCTTGATGGACTTGTTCACCTCCGTCGTCCCCTTGGTTTCCCTCAAAATAGCTTCCAGAAATAGTGTCGGGGGAAGGAAAGAGCGGAACTATTTTATCTCCTTTGATAATTAACATACAATCCATCCCGGAAGTGTTGAAGTTCACATTGGGATTCGCATACGAATTTGCGCTAGGGAATTTTTGAAAGATTCTCTGACAGATTTCACTATTGTCGCGTTCTTCTCCTCGATGGCGGCATGTAATAGCCCTAAAAAAAGTGAGAGAAACAAATTATTTTCTGAAAATATACTTCAATGAGTAATTGATTTTTTTTTTCAAGGTAAGGTTGTAGCCAGTGGCAATAGAGGCTGCTGAATGCTTTGGGCCGTTGTGTTTGAACCCAAACCATGGCATATGAGACTTTTCATTTTCTGTTTTAATAGCATGAGATTACTAAAATGTCCTTCTATCTTAAAAAAAACAAACTAAAATAAATCGATCTTTTTTAATTCATTCCTCCATTCATTCCTTCTATCTCGTTGATATGGAATGAGGGAGAGAAGGTTCGAGATTCTCTCGAAACTCAAACCCTCACTTCCGTTCCTCTCCATTGCCTCCTCCGGGTTCCTTGCCGTCGTAGGCATAGTTCCAAGAACCATCGTCATTGTCTTCCTTTGTACTGGAGAACCTATGCTTAAATGCCTATATCATGATCCTCCGCCATCTCCGTTTTGCTCCTCAATTCAAACAGATATATCTTCTTTCTCCTATTCTGTCGATTTCAACGAGTTTAGATGAAGAGGGGGACAAAAAACAAACCAGCGCTTTGAAGAAATCCAGAGCCATTTTTACAACATCATCATCAACTCCATTCTCAACTCTGTCACGGTAAGAGTGAGGGAATTTCAGAGGTTCCAATTGATTCTTCATTGCTTAGCTTTGGTGTTGGTCTCGTCCTCATTTTATTTCTTTGATTTCCGTCCTCAATTCTATCCTATTTCTATCTCGCTTTGCTCTTGGTGTAAGAGGGCTACTATGAGCCTTTTCCTTCCTTCTTTTGTCTGCCGCAATTGAAGCCACTATTCATTTGCTCAATTTCTGAATTCTTCTTCTCATGTCTAGCTTGTGGTATGGCTATTACTCCTTTTTAGATTGGTTGCTATTGGTTGATAGAAAAGAATTGAGTTAGAACTATTTTATTTAAGTTATCAGAATGAAATAGCTATTGATAGAGAAGGATTTGATGCTCGTGTCGTTTCAAAATAATAATAATGATAATCTTGATAGGAAAACTGATGATGGAGATTTTTAAAGAAATTATTTGATCCATGAATATGTTTGGTGATAATTTATGAGTCTAGAAGCTATCATATTTTAAATGGTAAGTTAAGTTTGATTAAATAAAAGGGATTATCATTTCTGCTTTTAAGGCAGAAAATTTTATCTACCTTAAAAGAAAACGACAGCGCATTGGAAACGCCTCACTCTTTTTCTTAACCTCGCGTGAAGAAAGAAAAGCGTCATTCTTTGATTTCTTTGTTCTGACGGCGCACGCCTCACTCTTTTTCTTAACCTCGCATGAAGAAAGAAAAGCAAGTCATTCTTTGATTTCTTTGTTCTGACGGTGCGGCGCAGGGATTCTACCGTATATGCGTTCAAGCTTGTCATAGTCTAAGTAGCCTGTTAGAGGATTGACTTTGTAGGGAAGAGTTTCAAAGAATATGGATGCCGCGAAATCTTCTTTCCACCGTGGGTATAATATCCATGACTCATATGCCCACCGGATAGCAGATCCAGACCCATCATTCGATCACCTGGATGCAAAATACCAGTATACACGGCAAACCAAAGCATATATGCCTTAGTTTCTTCATTCACGATGGGATTTGATTTTTGAGGTACGTGAACCATTATTTTTTATTTTTGACTATGGAGAAAGAAAAGCAAAAGTCCACATCATTCCTTTTGATTTCTTTTGGGTCCCACAGCTGAAACATCCCTATATTATTTTGATTTTGATTTTGGCATCCACGATGAGATTTGATTTTTGATGTACAGGAACCATTGTTTTTTATTTTTGAATATGAGGTACAAGAACCATTGTTTTGTATTTTTTATTTTTTATTTTTGTTCGTTGCCATAGATCCTATGCCTCTTATTTAAGCTTAGTTTATGGGGTGTTCATGTTATATTCAAAATCCAAATGCCAGTGGCCTTTTAATAATGGAGGGGAATATATTTTGGTGCATTTTTTATGTAATTAATTATTGCCATACACATCCCTATATTCATTCGATGAATGATCACAATATTCTTATAGGGAAAACAACAATCTAACTCGAACTCAAAGATGCAAGTTTTAACACTCACCTTGGAGTATTATTGTGATGGATCACTCTCAGATGACAACTATTGAAGACATTGATATGAATGGAAGTTTAATATGTTTTGATGACATTGTTGATTTAGAGAAAGATAATGATGAATTTGGAGAAGATAATAAGTGTGAAATCATAAAAGAAGAAGATGGTGGTTGCAAGGAAGTTAATGTACATGAAATTTTGGTAGATGATGACAATGAAATCATGAAAAAAGAAGATGGTGACCATGGGGAACATAATGCACATGAAGTTGTTGTAGATGATGATGGTGAATTTAGTGAGACTCCTATTTTATGTAGAGTATTTGGAACAATGAAGAAGCTTATCATTTTTACAATGATTATGCAAAAGGAAAGGGGTTTGGAATACGTAAGCGGTCTTGTAACAAGAGTACAAGAACACAAGAACCATATATGTGGAAATATGCGTGCTCTAAGCAAGGCTTGAAGTGCCTAAATGATAAAAGAATTGATATTAACAATGTCAAAAGACGAAGGGAAACAAGGACTAATTGTTTGGCGATGCTACAAATAAGGTTGAAGGATGGATTGTGGAAAGTGGAGAAGTTCGATGATACACATAATCATCCATTGATTAACACTCCATCAAAGGTGAAAAAATTTTATTCTCATAATGAATTGCGACGCTCAGAATTTACTAAATCTATTGTTTCTAAACTCTATGAGGAGGGTTTAACTTCTTCAAAAATCTCAAAGGTAGTGAATGCTATGGGCGAAGAAATTAACATTACTCCAGTTCAAATAAGCACTATTATATCAAGCCAACGAAAGAACAATGTAGGGCGAGAATGTCAGGGCATCATCAAACACTTTCAAAAGAAGTCCACTCTTGATGGGTCTTTTTATTATGATATACAGTTAGCAGAAGATGGTACTTTGAGAAGTGTCTTTTGGTCCGATGGTAGATCGAGAGCTGCATATGCTCAATTTGGTGAAGTCTTAGTCTTTGATGTGACTTATAGAACAAACAAGTTCAAGTTTCCTTTTGCTCCTTTTGTGGGGTTAATCACCATGGGCAATCAATTTTATTTGGTGCGGCTTTGTTAGAAGATGAAACAGAGGCAACATTTACATGGTTGTTTGAACAGTTTCAGATATGTATGTTTGACAAGTCTCCTATTGCCATTATCACTGATCAAGACAAAGCTATGGGAAAAGCAATTGCCAAGATATTTCCAGGAGCTCGACATCTTTTTTGTGCATGGCACATCAAAAAACATGTTATGGAGCATAGCCAAGCACTACGCACACAATTTAAAGATAGTTTGATGTTGACTTTCATGCATGGTATAAAAGTCGAAGCATCGATGAGTTTGAAGACAAATGGGAAGACTTAATGACAAAATATGATATTCAAGCAGGTACTTGGTTGGCTAACATGTATGTTTCACGTCATTATTGGGCAAAAGCATATTTGAAAGATACTTTTTTTGCTGGAATGACCACAAGTGGTCGAAGTGAGAGCATCAATGCATTTTTTGATGGATACGTTAACTCTAACACAATGTTAAATGACTTTGTTACCCAATATGATAAAGCGATAAAGTCTAGAAGGGATGCGGAAGAAGATGAAGATTTCAAAACTAGAAATACAAAAGCAAGTTTAGAGAGTGATCATCCAATTGAAGAAATAGCCGAAGAGCGATACACAAGAAAATTATTTGAAATTTTCAAAAAGGAGTGGAAGGCTGCCATGCATGATTACTTTCATGAAAAGACTTCAACGGGTGAAAATATTATGAAGTACCGGGTTGGGTCTCACAAAGTTGATAAAGAGTGGTGGGCAATTGTTGAGTACCATTTGACAGAAAGCTTCACAGCAATTTGTTCCTGTGCAAAGTTTGAAACTATGGGGATATTGTGCAAACATATTCTTTACATCATGAAGAAGAAACAAATAATGATCATCCCTAAAAAATATATTTTATCTAGATGGACCATGAATGCAAGTTATAAGGCTCAAAATCTTGTAGGCTTTCAGGGCAAGACATCTACTAATGAAGTTAGTTCATTGTCTCCACGGTCGAGTTTACTTCAAGTTGAATATGGCTTTTTCAAGCAAGAGATTCTATTTCTCGAGCTTAGAAGGCTTGACGCTTTATTTGTTGAATTTATTCAACAACAAATGGAAAGAAAGAGAAAAAGAACTGAAGATGAACAAAGTTCCCAACCAATTCATTCACCAATTACCCTCATTCATGATGTGCGATCCTACTCATCCAATCAAAACTAAAGGCCGTCCAAAGGGTGCTTCACGAATAAAATCAAGCTTGGAATTGTCAAAAACCACAAAAGCCTTGCGGTATTGTGGAGGAAAAGGTCATAATAAGACCGGTTGTCAAAAACAAAAGGTATTTATTTATATTTTTTTTTAAATTTCTCTTTAAACTTTATGAAAAGTTTATTAAGTTTCATTTGTAGATGGATGTTGCCGAGAGATGCAAACAAAATAGAAGTTGTTCTTTGGAAGACTTGGAGCAAAGTGGATTGATGGCTATGACGAAGACATGAAAGACATTTAGCGAATTTAATTAGGATACATTTTTAAAGTTTGTATGTAAAAAGACAGTGAATGAAAACTAGTTTGATTTTAACAATCTTTAAGTTTGATCGGCCCTCGGTTTTGAGCGCTACTCGGGAGTTGGATAGATTTAATTAAGTAGACTCTTCGGGAGTGGGATGGATTCATGAGATTCATGAAGCGTTACTCTAATGATAATGGTTTGCAATTCATTAAAAAAAATTGTCCTTATGCTAACTGTTCGTCTCTTCTTTTTTATTCATTTGTCATGAAGTTTGCTTTTGTATTGTAGTAGAATCCGGAGTCATGTGCATGTAAATCAATTCAGATACACAATTATATTGACATCTTGGATGTTTCAGTTTATTATTTGTCAACTTGGATATTTCAGCTGTGGGACCGAAAAGAATGCAAAAGGAATGATGTTGACCTTCAAAGACAAAAATTGAAAACAATGGTTCCTGTACCTCAAAAATCAATCCCATCATGAATGAAGAAACTAACGCATATATGCTTTGGTTTGAGGTTCTCTTTATGGGTCGGCCTGTGTGTGCGAAGAGGAAATTATAGGGACATCCGAATTTCTCTTCGAATCCTCCAAAGCGGCTTGTCATTAACCGGGGGCTTGACGCGAGGTGAGCTTCGGTGCAGAGCTTTGGCGAATGAGCCAACGGAGGTAGGCGATGTAACACCTCAAAATCAACACAAAAACTTGGCCAGAATATTTAAAAATATCTCCAAAAAGGATTATCGTCATTCAAAACTTAAAAATACATAACTGATTCAAATAAAATTCATTCTAGAGTCAACATAACATTCTTAATACAAAGCTGAAATAATATATTCCATAAATATAACATGAAAACGTAAGTCTTAGGTTGTGGCAAATAAAATAACATAACATAACCTATAAGAGTACAAAAGAGCCTTCAAGCTCACTCCATAGGTGTCTTCCCTTGCTCCTTACTAAGAAATTCACCTGAAAATGTTAATAGGGGGTGAGATTCCACTTCTCAGTAACTACTGAATAATTCTACCGTACACAAGCAAATCACATATGATAAAAACATGAGATAATAAAATATATTTATATATATTTATATTTTTACCAAAAATTCTCATAAAAAGTATTTATCATTTTGTCAAATCTTTGAATTATTAATATATTTATATACATATATATATATTTTTATATTTATATATTTATTTTTCTCAAAAATTCTCATAAAATCTTTATAAGAATATTTATCATTTTGATAATAATTGAACTATACAATAATATTTATATATATACATATACATATATATATATATACATATATATATTTTCCATAAGTTCCCACAAATAGTCTTTACAAAAATATTTGCCATTTGGTCAAACTTTATACTAAACTATAACACATCATGCGGTATGCGACCTCCTTATATCCTCTTCCATCCTTATACTGCTGAATGGAGCCATAGGCTAACATATAGTCCAACAGAAACATATCCATATGACTGAATTGTTTCAAGCTCACTAAAACTTAAGATACACCCGGCCAAAGGTATAGAGCTTAAGTATGGACTAAGGCTCCCCTCCTTAAAAATAACAACTAAGGAGGTGTCACATGTCCCACAACTCCAATGTAATCTCGGCCATAGGAAAACATGGAAGATGGGGCCCTGAAAAGTACCAACCACTGTGCACCGAGTGGTGGCATAAAAACATATCATATCAATTCCTCCTAACTCCAACCCTTCACAATCACATCCGCCATGATAAATGCATTCTTTCATAGATAAATCACTTTAAACCATATCTTCATATGCAGCTTGTAAAAATCATAGATTTGAGAATAAAATAGTATCATTGTATGTATTCGTGAATAGTAAATTACTATGCATATTCGTGAATAGTAAAATACGGTATATATACGTAATAGTAAATCAATATTATACGTGCAAATAATACCATTGAATGAGATAAATCTACAAATCCAAAGTTCACATACCAGATCTTAAAATCATATGAATCATAAAATATTTATACATATATTTTAGTCAAAGAACAATAATAATAAATAAATAAGCATTTATAATCATATATAATTCACAAGTATAAGGAAGAATATTCAGAGTTACCTGGTACCCTCTTGCTCCTAAATAATCACCAAAATGCTACTACAAGGCCCCCAAATAATTACCTTCTTACTCTCCTTTTCTCTCTCAATTCTCTCTCGCTCTCTGTTGGTGACAGATGAGATGTAGTGTGTGATTGGGTAGTAGTGGGGGTATTTATACGGATTTTCCCCTACTATTTGCATCACGAGGAAACGGCGCCCCATTAATTTATTTGAGGAGAGCACCGAATCGCCATAGTCAAAGAAAAATAGATGGGCACCGATTGAAAAATTGGACTCTTGCCAAATTTTCAATTGAAGTGGGGTCCTCCCACTTCTCTTCCTTCCTTTTCTAGTTCTGCCTACGCCTCCACTTCCTTCCATATATTATATATTAATATAATATTAATATAATATATATATATATCATTATATATATATTTCCTTGTCCTTCTGTCTTCTTTCTTTCTTCCTACCATGCGTCCACCGTTTCCACTTCCCTAATATATATATATATATATCATTATAATATAGTATAGTAACATACTATTTTAATAAAACATGTATATATATATATTAACTCTATACTTATACTTCTTTATCCCATTTAAACCTTAAAATGCTTAATAACCTTACTTGAAATACTTAATAAAATTTGGGATGTTACAGCTGACCCCGAGATTCATGAAATAATTGGGAAGGAAAAGCGAAGACAGTTCTTAGGAATAGAATTGATTGCTTCGAGAATTTTGTATGCAGAGTCAATCATGGAAGCTTTGGGAAGTCATTTGACGAACAAGTACTATGAGGGAATGCCTGGAGCCAAATACTACACAGGGAATCAGTTTATTGATCAGATGGAATTGCTTTGCTGTAAGCGTGCACTGGTTTCCAATGCGCTGTCGTTTTCTTTTAAGGCAGATAAAATTTTCTGCCTTAAAAGCAGAAATGATAATCCCTAAATAAAATAGTGGGAATTTAGTGAAACTACTTGGATATTTGAAAGCTATGCGGTTGTTTGTCGAATGGTTGAGTTTGATGTTTGAGATATGATTAAGTGTTTATGGTGCATGTAAGATGTTTGTTAAAACGTATCAGGAAAAAAATTGATTGTATTAGCTTCAATTGTTTAAATTTCTGCTTTAAGTTTGAAGAGACATATATAGTTGCTCATATTGGGATTAATAATTAAGAGTGATAAAACTCAATTATTATTTGAAATTGTGACTATATTATCTATAAGAAGGTTTAAAGCTCAAGGCGTTCCTTTAATGTTAAATTGTTAAAGTAAATTGAGATGGTGTATTAAGTTGTTCTTGAGATTATTTGTTGGTTGGCATATAGAACAAATGGTATTAATAGTAAAGTTGATAATGAAACTAATAATGAAAGAATTGAAAAATATTTGGCTTATAATTGGAGAACTATGTTTGTTTCTTCTTCTTCGTCTTTTTTTTTGGTTTAGTATTTGAGATGCCTATAACGTGTTTATTGAAATGTTTGGCAACTATGCTTGGATGTTAACCATGATAGTTGTGGGATAGTTACAGATTAAGTAGGCAAAGAGTTTTTTTTATTGAATTGATTCTGTAAGTTCCTAGAGTTTAAGTAAAAGAGAATGACAATGGCATTACTTTAGGTACTCGGGGATTAAAGAGTGAATGTCTATGTGAAAGCAGCTATGTAGAAGTATGTCATATATTTGGGAATGCAACAAAGTGCGTGAATAGCGTCCCATTATAACTTTTATTTGAATTATTTTATTTTCACCTTGATATTGAAATAAGTAAAGAACAAAGATTTTATTTAATGTTGTTTGCTCTTATTGAGTTGTCTATATAAATTTTTCTTGCACTTTGAACTTAAACATGATCCTCTAATATGTGACGTATTTGATAATTGTGATTCATGCATGGAGATGGTGAAAGGAATGTTTTGAAGAGGAAAAGATGTTGAATTGTATTGTAAAGAAATAATTTGGAAGATGTAGACTCCACACATGCTTGAAAGTAGTTTTGAGTTATTATTTGCAAACCTTCATGCTGGGATCACTTATATGAAATATTCCTTACGAGTTTTCAAGATTAGATCTTTTTCGTTTACAAATGGTAAACCGATCCCACGCATGCTTGAAACATTTTAAGAGGACTGAATACAGAACGTTGGTTAGTAACAGCAGTACTGTTAGTCCTTGGTGCACCATGGTTAACCTCGAGCTCGCTTGATATTCGTGGGACTTGCTCTCACTCTTGTTATTCGTGGGTCTTGTACCTGCACTCGTTTCGTAACCTTGTGCTGCGCTTGTTTCGTGGCTCCAAGCCACACTTGGTTACTTACCCTCGTGGACTGTGTGTCCACGCTTGTTTTCGTAGCTTCGAGCTGCGCTTGGTTACTTACCCTCGTGGACTGTGTGTCCACGCTTATTTCTCGTTCTGTTTAAGTCCTTACTCAAAATGAGTTTTTCATACCAATTGGTACTTAACTTCATCGATGAGTTATTTGTTTACCTAGTATTTTCTTATTAATAACATTTTATATAATGGCATCTACGTTAATGATTTTGTACTTGGAAACTGAATATGATTATCATTTCATTATTATAAAAATTTTACTTGCTTAATTTATTCCTCTAGTATTTTATTTACTTATTTTAATGGGACGTTATTCACCGGAGAATTATTCTTGGTCTCAGATAGTGCAGCTGGCTGGGATCCTCTTTGATCATTGAAGTTCCATACTGTTGCTTGAAGTTGAAGCATCATGTTGAAAATTTCCAATTATTGTAACATTCACACCTAGGTATTTATTGTTGTAATTTAGGTGCTCCACGTATGCTATAGATAGGGTCCTCACATGATTTGCATGTTTATATTTGATGATAAGGAGCAAAGCTTCTCTTAACAATATTAGGCTATTATAGAATTTTTTTTGAGAGGTCCTGCTTGCGCTTGGGGTGACTCTATCGAAATTTCTACAAAAGTTAATAAGTTTTGTTAGATGCAATATATTTATGATATTTATTTTACATATAGGGTAAGTATGTATATATATATATATATATAAGTATTAGAAATTTATATGTTTTAAGGCTAAAGGAATACATATTCCGGGCCGGTCACTTCTCAATTTTTGGGGTGTGACACGGCGTTAGCAGCATCCAAGGAATCCTGACAGCCACTCAACTGAGCTCGGAGTTCTTTCTGCTCCTGCAGCAACAGATTTATAGAAGACTGGTCCTTGGCGTGAATCTCGTGAAATTGGTTCAGATGATAGATCCCCTTATTCAAATCTGTCTAAGCTGTCTCTACTTCTTCCTGCATCTTATCCTTGGCTGTCTCGGCAGCTTTCACTTGCTCCAGGGCATTGGACTTGATGGCCTTTATTAGGGCTTTTAGCTTTTCCACTTTCGACTTTATCTTTTGAAACTCAGCCTCCTGAGAAGTATACTGCACGTTCACAGCAATCAAGGTTTGAGCCAAGCCGATAAACTGCAAGGTGCATTGCTCTAAATCTTTAATTTTTTGAATCTCGGCATCCCCATATTTAATTGGCTCAAAGAAGAGCCGTGGAGGACAGACGGCGTGGCAAAGCTCAGATGGGACACTACGAATCCAGACGGCCCCATGGGGGAACCCTAGGGTTGGTAGAGGCGGAGGAGGAAGATTTGTGGAAGGTGGATGGACGGGAACCTTCGCAATAGGTGTTTTGATAATGGTAGGTTCTTTGGATTTTTGAGAGGAACTTGGTGGGACAACTTTTGCTTTCTTGGCCGGATTCACTGTTGGAGCAGTGGGTGGGGTAGCTACCCTCTTCTTAGCCCTGGGTTTGATAAAACCTGGGTTAGCTAGGGCGATGGTAAAGGAGGGTAGTTGTTTCGTAGTTTGATCTGCAAAATAAAAGTAACTGGTTAGCCCTTCATTTAAAAGTCAATCAATGTGCAATACGGCATAATGAAAATAGATATCCATACCCGCCATAGATCGTTTCTCGGCTCGAGGTTTGGAGAGGCGATCGACTGGGTTCAATGGGCCGTGTTCTAAGACATGATGCTCCAGTATGGATATTTTTTAAGTTCGACATCAAAAAGGTTGTCGACATGAAAGTCGAAGTTAGAAAAAGAGAGCTCATGATGATCATAAGTCTAGTACAGGGGGAATTTCTCCTCCACTTCCCCGGATTTAGCGACTTGAAGAAACCAAACCAGTCTCTAAGTCTTGGCAGTTACCTTAAAAAAGGCGGACTTAAAGTCTTCAAACGGGTGGATTAAAGGTTTGAAAAGGGTACGATCATGGACACTTTGGATTGAGGTCCATCTTTTCTTAGAGGGGGCATTACCATTGACATCTTCACTAGCATTTTGGACCCTGAAGAAGTAAAAGAATACGGGGATGGTGCAAGCCAGTTTTTCGGCCTGGCAGAATGTCTCAAAGGCGAAGGCGAGTGCCCAACCTTTGGGATGAAGCTGGGAAGGAGCGAAATGTAAATGATTTAGAAGATTAATCTGAAATTCAGTGAACGGAAAACAAATGCTAAGCTGGGTAATGCAATCCCGGTAGAAGAAGAAGAAATGGGGCTCGTTCCCTTTAGCCAGACAGCTGGATACAGATTCTTCGCACGTGGACAAGCGGATAGAATAATCGTCTTCACTATAAAGACCTGTCTTGACGAGCTCCTCCATGGTCATTGTGCTTTTTATATTTAGTACTTCTTCGGTGACCCATGGGTTGGGGATTACGGAAGTTGGTGAAGGACCTGCAGAACCTTTTTCTTTAGTATTGACCATTTTACGCGGCGGCAAGGTGAACTCATTTGTACCTATAGGCAAAAAGTGTAAAGTCAAAAACAAAGAGTATACCTGAGTTAAAAGAGTTACTATGAGGAATATTGAAAGACGTCAGGCTGATATAATTCAACTTAATATGGGTCGGGTTAGCTTGTGCAACATATATATGTCGACATGTTACCAGAATTGCATGAGCTTCTCTCTCACGGCCCTCTTTGACAAGATTAATGTTTTGATAGCGGCAGTCATCACAGGGATCAAAGAGGTCTCTCGGATGAGAACCCGGTCTACCACGGATGAGATCGGGGATGCAAATGTGAGAAGCCGGGGAAGGAATGGTTGGAGCATTATGAATCCGACCGCGACTTGAAGATCGACTGGCAGAGGAGTCAAAAATGATAGTGTTTGAATCAGGAGACACATACAATGGGGTTTGAGGTTTAGATTTATTCCCACTTCCCTGAGGCTTGCAAAGTAACACATCCCTTTCTTTTTCCTCGGTACGAGGCATTTGCCTAAACCCAAAATTTCTGCCCACCTGGGAGGGTTTGGAGAATTTCTCTATCCTCTTCTGGAAAGGGATTACCATACATATCAAGAGGTGGAGGGTTATTAGTAACCAGGAGCACTTAGAGAAAATAGTCAAGATAAACGAGGAAAAAATTCTTGGGGTGGAGACTAGCGAATAACAACAATTGCATTTTGAAACCCAGGGAACCTAAAGACTCACCCAGAAAGCATAGGAAAGCATGAATAGCAACCCAGAAAATCCCAAAAGTTCAAATAAAAAATAGTGAAGAACTCAGAGACGTTGCAATGACTTAGACCAAATATCGGGGGCTCAACATTTTCTCTCAACATTTCTCGTTCAGAGAGGAATTACTACTTGGTTATCACTGTCATTCAGTACCACCACAACGGGTGATACCATAAATTCAAACACATTTAGCAAAATTTGATAGTTCAAAATGTCTACCCATAGAAGCTAGAAAGTTACAAAAATGAAAGGGGATGGTGACCAGAGCAGAATAAAAATAAAAAGGCACAAGAAGCAATGGATGTACCTGGTCGATGAAATGGTGGAGAGGGCTAAAAGTTCGGCGGAGAAAGAGCTTTATAGAAATGAGGGGTTCCTTCTGAGAATGCAGAAAAACTTTTGAGAATAAAGTGGTAAGAAGAAGAAGAGAGCGGGAATATGTAGACGTTGCGGATTTGAAGAGTCGGGGTACGAGGAGGTTTAGGTTCAAAACCCTAGAAAGAATGATAATGACGGATACAAAATGACATAGTCATTAAATATGCACAGATACTAAAGACGGCTACCGTAGACGCTTGGAAACTCAATGGAAAATGGTGGATATACGCTACGATGCGGGTAAGTGAACAACCATCAAACTTTGAAGAGACAAGCCCGTCTATATTCCGAGACGTTTGCATGATATGTAACACCCCAAATTCCATACTACTTACTGTGTCTGTTGACACGTAGTATCTAGGAATACGGTGCTACAACTCAGAGTAATGGCGAACGGAGAGCATGCACTTACATTTGGACAATGAGTAACTGATATAAAATGCCCAGACATAAGCTGGTATATTAAAAATTTCCCAAAGGAATATTCATGTGATACAATAATACAAAACTTGTATAATTACAACTCTTGACATAGTAACTATACAATCTTAAACCAAGCCTTAACTAGACTTGTGGCTTGGAACCCAACTCAGTCAATCAAACCTATTGGCCAGGCCGGGTAAAGTCTAGGGGAAGTCTCCCCGTCTTTCACGGTGACTTATGTCTGAACCACATAGACCAACCCTTCCTTAGTTTAAGCACCAAATGGTTTGAAATAACTTTATTAGATTCATGCCAGAAACTATGCTCTGATGAACCTCTTTCGGCATTCGCTTTGACCGGCGCCTCTTCTCGTCTTCGTCCATTGGTGCCTTTTCTCAACTCCGTCTATGACATCCTCTTAGATCCTGGTTCCTTTCCTGAACCTTAATCAAATATGAGATTTAATACCCATTGAATCTCAGGTAACAGTTAACCTCATGTTCAAGTAATAACAGTATATATGGCAGATATTTATTACATTTCAGTATCAACCATACATAGCACACAATAGATGTAAGGTTACAACAATACATAGCACACAGCAAATGTAATATTAACAGCACAACAATACATAGCACATAGCAAATGTAATGTTTGTAACGATTGCACTAACCAGTGCCACGACAACTCCTTGTGTCCTCAGTGCTAGGAAAACAAGCATATGGCATTATCATGACTATAACCCGCACAAAGCTGAATGTATATAAACATGTGACTAAGGCCCATAAACTTAGCCACGGTGCATGACCCAAGACTTAGTCTTGTCTATCACTTCATGAATCATTCAATCATATATATGCATATAAGACACATCAGAGTTAAAGTTACAGTATGCGTACGTACCTTTCACCGCGTAGTTACCAAAACGCCCGACCTGTTGAATCCGACTCCGGACTTCCCGGATATCATATAATGTTACCGTCATATTATTTACATTTCCATGATATTATAATTAATATCATATTTCATATAGTAATATCAAAAAGGATATTTTCACCTATTTTGACATTTCCACCCTTGGTGGATTTAATATTCCACTTTTACCCTTACATTTTTATTAAAAACGTAATGTTGTATTTTCTGGACAAATTTTTCAGCAACTTTGAAAAATCATAATTAATTCTACAAAACTAATTTTTGAGTGCTGCAAAATTCCTCACGACCCTTGACATGTCTATTTTCAAGAAAAAATATTCCCAGAAGCTAAAACATCAAGAATCATTCCCAGGGTTTTCATTTTCAAACACTATTCAGATTTAAATCCAGTAAACAAGGCTTATCCTCAAAAATTCATATCTCCTTGTCCAGAGATCAAAACGTTACATAATTTATATATTTAGAAAGTCCTATATATCTACTTTATTCCTATAAAATTTCATGATTTAATGACTTCATCTCATACATAAAATAATAGCATCAATTTTTGTTGCCAGCACAACCTTTAAAACTGGAAATTCTACAATTTTCACAATCTTGTTCTACTAACTCTAAAAATCACTTCCCAACATGTTTTTACCTCATTAGGAATTTTTAATTGTAAGGAGGCCTAAAAACAAGTATAGGAATTTATTCTCTAATTTTCTAGATTAAACAACATTTATACTAAAAACTAAAAAGCTAGAGCTCAAGAACTTACCTCTTGAAGAACCTTGCTTCTCCTTCCTCCTTCTTGCTCCAAGGACTTCACTCTTCTCCTAAACTCAACCATTTTGATATGAGTTTGGTGTGAAGAATGAAGAGAGGAAAGCTCTCTATTTATAGGAAAATTCAAGGCTTGTGCAATTACCAAAATGCCCCTCTTTTCAACTTATTCAACAAGTCTCTTTCCTTTTCTCTCTCTCTAAAAAACGCCCCCTCTCTCTCCCCCCCCCCCCAAATCCTATCCTATCTTATCTTTTTCATTTATGACCATTAATTATCTTATCTTCCATTAATATCTTATCTCTTCCATTAACTATCATGCATGTGCTCTTTATTAAAACATATCTTAGATATTATTTATAAATCCTATCCCAATCTTTTCCTATGTGCTTGTCTAACACATCTTCTTTTCCTCTCAACCATTGGATCTAATTTGTGTTAGTTCAAGTTCAATCCTCACCCTTAATCCATGGCTTAATGCTTTAATTGGTCCATTTATTTTCACAAGGATTAAGCTTATTTTCTTGATTTTTCATTGGCTAGATGCCATTGTTGACTTTTCAACATTAATTAACAAAGCTTAATTAACTCTTAATCTAATGCGTATATGCCTTTTAATTGCATTAGTCATTGGTTATTTGATTTCCCTTAATCAAGTTGAAATCATAAGCCACTAACCTCAATTAGCACAAGCTAATTTGCTAATTATGAATTGCTACTCTATCTTAATTTGGCTAAGGGTCTTCATAACCCTTTCTCTATCTCCTTTGATTATAAATTTATTACTATTTTATATGTTATTTATCTCATATTAAATAGCCCTTAAATGTAATCTCATAATTAACCATTGGTTAATTAATTTCAAAATGAAATTTGCACAAAAATATAATCAACAGATTATATTTATTTGAGACACATATTGACCTTTGTATTTTGCTAATTATTTGCCAAAATACAATGTTTACATGAATTATGAAAATTAGGATATTACTCTCTCTTCTGCTTATATGGAGCTGGAACGCTTGCTTCATTTGGATAAGTCTTAGCTTTCTGTATGGTTGTCAAAGTATATCAAAAAAAGTATATTACATGATACCTTGATTGGAGGCAGCACATGACAAATTATGAAGCCAGCAGCAGCCGAGTTAAATTGTAAGTGTGATCCCGGTCATCATGAAAACCTTTCAGATTATATGGAAGGCCAGCTCGGTATAGGGGGCAGGTCGAAAACAAACTCAGAAAAGTATTTGAAGAGAAATCTGAACAATCAAACTAGTAAACTATCATTCGCAAAGTCCGGATTAGGTCACCAGTCAGTTAATCTCGACAGCTTAGAGACTTGAACTATCATGCTTGGGGGCAACTGTTTTGGCCTCGTATATTTGGCCCAGACATGATACGGCCCAGCAAAGTCACTTTATGACAGAATCCCTCTTTAAGCAGGTAAAATGCTAATCACCCTGTAATGTCGGCACTAATCACGGATAGTACAAGTAGTGGAGCAGACATTTGCTAAACGTGGAAACACATGTTGCTAGAGGGGCGGACGCACAGCCAGCAGAACGAAACCCTTGGTGTAACACCCCAAATTCCATACTACTTACTGTGTCCGTTGACAAGTAGTATTTAGGAATATGGTGCTACAGCTCAGAGTAAAGCGGAACGGAGAGCATGCACTTACGTTTGGACAATGAGTAACTGATATAAAATACCCAGGCATAAGCTGGTATATTAAAAATTTCCCAAAGGAATATTCATGTGATACAATAATACAAAACTTGTATAATTACAACTCTCGACATAGTAACTATACAATCTTAAACCATGTATTAACTAGACTTGTGGCTTAGAACCCAATACAGTTAATCAAACCCATTGGCCAGGCCGGGTAAAGTCTAGTGGAAGTCTCCCTGTCTTTCACGACGACTTATAACTGAACCACATGGACCGACCCTTTCTTAGTTTAAGCATCAAATGGTTTGAAATAACTTTATAGGATTCATGCTAGAAACCATACTCTGATGGACCTCTTTTGTCATTTGCTCTGATCGGCACCTCTTCTCAGATCCGACCACCGATGCCTTTTTCTGACTTTGTCTACATCGCCTTCTCAGATCTAGGTTCCTTTCCTGAACTTTTAATCAAGTATGAGATTCTATACCCATTGAGTCTCATGTAACAGTTAACATCATGTTCAAGTAATAACAGTATATATGACAGATATTCATTACATTTCAGCATCAATCAAACATAGCACATAGCAGATGTAAGGTTACAACAATACATAGCACACAGCAAATGTAATGTTAACAACATAACAATACATAGCACACAGAACATGTAATGTTATCCACGTTTGCACTAACCAGTGCCACGATAGCTCCCCGTGTCCTCAGCGCTAGGAAAACAACCCTACGACATTATCAAGACTATAACCCACATAAAGCTGAATGCATATAAACATATGACTAAGACCAATAAACTTAGCCACGGTGCATGACCCAAGACCTAGTATTGTCCATCACTTCTTGAATAATTCAATCATATACATGCATACAAGACACATCAGAGTTAAAGTTACAGTACGCGTCCGTGCCTTTCATCGCGTATGCCAAAATGCCCGACCTTTTGAATCCGACTCCGGACTTCCCGGATATCCTATACATTATCGTTGGATTATTATATGATATTGTGATAAATATCATATTTCTTAGAATAATATCCTAAAGGGTTAATTTACCTTTCTACCCTTGGTGGATTAATTATTCCATTTTTACCCTTACATTTTCTTTAAAACGCAATACTGGATTTTCTCTGCAGATTTTCAGCAACTTTGAAAAATCATAATTAAGTCTACAAAAATCATTTTTGGGTGCTGAAAAATTCCTCAAGACCCTTGACATGTATATTTTCAAGGAAAAATATTCCTAGAAGCTAGAACATCAAGAATCATTCCTAGGTTTTAAGTTTCTCAACACTGCCCAGTTTTAATCCCTGAAAAAATAGCTTTACTTCAAAAATATGTTACTTCTTGTGTAAAACTCAAAATGCTTCATATTTTATATATTTGGAAAGCTCTACATGTCTAATTTATTCATGTAAAATTTCATGATTTAATGACTTCATTTACAACATAAAATAGTAGCATCGTTTTCGCTGCCTACACAGGATTTTAAACCAAAAATTCTACAATTTTCACAATCTTGATCTATTGATTTCCAAAAATTATTTCCCAACATGTTTTTACCTTATTATGAATTTTTCAATGCAAGGAGGCCTAAAAACAAGTATGATAATTTATTTTCTAATTTTCTAGATCAAACTACAATTAGACTATGAACTTAAAAAGTTAGAGCTTAAGAACATTACCTTAAGCTTCAACTCCTTCTTCTTGCTCCCAAGATTTTGCCTCTCCCTCACTCTCACTTCTTAGAAATCAACTACTTGGAGTTTGATTTGGTGTGAAGAAAATGAAGAGGGGAGCCCTCTATTTATAGGGAAAATCTCAAGGTTAAAATGGTAATTTCATAAGGTAATCCAAAACCTCTTCTTTCCTTACAACCATTGGATCAAATCCACTTTATTAAACTTAATCCTCACCCCTTACTATAAAACATGTGCTCTTATAAATATTATAATATAATCTCTCTCTCTCTCTCTCTCTCTCTCTCTCTCTCTCTCTCTCTCTCTCTCTCTCTCTCTCTCCCCCATGTGCTAATCTAACACATCTTCTTTCCTCTCAACTATTGGATCTAATTTGTGTTAGTTTAAGTTCAATCTTCACCCTTAATCCATGGCTCAAGTCTCCCATTGGTCCAATGAATTTCCTAAGGATTTAGCTTATTTTCTTGATTTCTCATTTGGCTAGTTGCTATTGTTGACTTTTCAATACTAATTAGCAATCCTTAATTATCTTGTTAATCAAGTGTTTACATGCTCCTTAATTATATTTTGCCATTAGCTAACTCAATTACATGAAGATTTAGACTTAATTACTTGAGATATTATTTCATTCTCTTTGGCTTAATTATTTTCAAATATAATTAGCCCTCATTTGATACTTTTAATTTGTTTCTAATCATCTTGAAGAATTATGCAACTAATCTCAATTAGTGCAAGTTTATTTTGTTAATAGATAACAATTAAACTAAGTATTTCCCTATCCCTTTTTCTTGCTTCTTTTGATCATAAATTAATCATTATTTAATGTGTTAATTATGTCACATTTTATTGTCCAAAATATGTAGTCTCAAATCCAACCATTGGTTAATTAATTTCAAAGTAAACTTTGCACAAAAATATAATCAATAGATTATATTGCTAATTATTTGCTAAAGACTTTAACTATTTTTATTGATTTGTAAGATTTGTAAATTGGTGCCTTATTGTAATACGAGACTATGGCGTCCGGTTGCTCAAAATATTATGATAAATATCATATGGCAACAAATTGAATAAGACCATGGATGTTGCATTGGGACTCCTTCATACACAAGAGACCCATGACAAAAACTTAGGAAGTATGTTGTCTCTAATTTTAGGAATTTTTGGGATTATTTCCTTGAGAAATAGAGAAGCATAAATATAATATTATTAAAAGGTGAATTTATGGCCTCAAATAATAAGTTAAAATTTTTAATATTTTAAAGAGCAAAATGTATTTTTAGGACATAAAATACCAATAAAATATTTGCTAAAAATTAGAAAGTATGTTGTCTCTAAAAATTTTTGTTGTGAGATAATAATTAATCCTAATTATGAAAATAATCAACAATTAGTAAGTAAGTGCTAATTAAGTAATTAGTGGTTAATTGTTTAGATTAAGATATAATTAAATTAATTAGTAAATAATTAATTTAAAAGGAGAAATTAATAATTAATAATTAAATAAATAATAAATAAATAATAAAATATTTTATGCTTAGAAAAATAAATAAAAATAAAAGAAAAATAAATAAATATCTAGATATTTTGAATAAAATAATAATATAATCGGTAAAGAGCCAACAGAGATATGAGAACATATAGAAATGAAATTCTACCTCAAGATATAGAAATTTAGTCTTTTACCACTTTGGACCTTTTATGAACCAAAGTGAAATTCTATCTCGGATTGAGCGGTCTCGAAGTCGTTTTTGAAACCAACGGCGTAATTAAGAGTACGGATAATTAAGATAAGGCAGATAGTGCTAAAAGTGACTTATAGAAAACGACCGTGTTTTTCAAACCAGGGATATGGTTACTTAGATCGATCATATTACGAACCGGTGATTTTCTCGCGAAGGTTCTATCGGAAGTGATTTTCGTAATCGTTGGTGTTGTCCAGAAAATCTTCGCGGATAACGGAATACCCTTAATGGGATCAAAAATATAATGAAACCCATTAGTTTTAAAGAGAAGGAATGGAACTACAAAACCTAGTTCCCGGATTTTTGAGATTCGGCAAAATTACGCGATTCGGACACCGATCGGAAACGCTATCGGTAAGTCGGCATGCATGACATCATGCATGACATCATCTTCTTCTAGAAGGATGATGTCAGCACAATAGGTGTATGGACAAGATGAAGCCACGTGGCGAAGTGCGATCCGACGGTTGAAATCCGATCTGAAGACATTTGATGAAATTCCCACCTTGTCCCTCCTTTCTTCTATAAATAGCAAGCCCTCCCCTTCTCATTTCTTCACCCCAAAAAAATGCAGCCTAGAGAGAGGTTAGAGAGAAGGAAGAGCCCGGAGAGAAAGTTTAGCGGAGCCCTGGGTAAGTTTTTCGGTCCTTAGTCTTAAGTTTCGCAGTTCTTTCAAAGGTAGAGATAGTAGGAATGCTAGAATTGTCTTTAAATTTCCTAGATAGTCTAGATATCATATTTATGGGTAAATATGATATATATTTCGAAAATATGGTGAGGGAAAAGACCTGTCAAAATTCCGGAGATATAGAGCGAAAATGGCGAAGCTCGGCGAAATTCCGCCGATTAGGGGTTCGGGGGCAAAATGGTAATTTGTACCTAAAATGCCCGTTATACTTTTGCTAGAAGTTGATAAATGTTATCCTTATAGGATAAATGTTATACCGTCGTCATCGTACCGTTGTTTCACCCGCTGTCAAAAGTACCGTTTTTCGTCAACGAAGGTACGTTACGGTAGACTGGGCTATCACCCAAGAGGAGGTGAATTGGGTGTCCGATAAAACTTTAGGAACTTTGAAAATCTTTTCACAACTTATCAAGGCGTTTAAATGACAATAATAATTTATAAAGCAATAGTCACATTCAAACATATATACTTGGAAATATAAGAGTTTAGGGAAGAGAGTATGTAAACTGTGATTTATCTTGGTTCGGTCCAATCCACGATGACCTACGTCCAATCCCCAAGCTCCACTTGAGATTTTCAATCCACTATCTCCTTGTTTAACCGGCACAAGAGAAAAGCCTTTACAACCTCACAAGTTTAGCCGGCACTTGTGCGCCTTTTACAATCTCTTTTCGAGATATCCTCTTAGGCGAATACAATTACCGACTCTGTACTCAGGATGATCCTTTCTCCCTAGGACTCACTCCCCTTACAAGTTGTAATTGTACACCCATACTCAAAGGTTCCACAACCTTGAGATTTGATCACTAAGCAGATAATCAAATATGTGTTTAGACTCTCTCACGAGTAGATGAATAATAATCACCAAGTACATAATTCATCATCTCACTCTCTACGGTAAACTATGTAAGCATTAAGAACAGAGAGTAAGTGAATATCAGAGTATTGACATATTGAAGATGTAAGCTCGTGTCTCTGTGTTCTTCACTTCTTCCTTCGCTCTTTCTCCATTTATAGACAATTGTTGGAAGCATTCGTCCATTGCGTTTTGGCCATTGTGAATAGTAACAATTTTGAATTTCGGTCCGTTGAGAGAATTTAAACATCTGCGCCTTCATTAAATGCGTTCGCCTACTTGTGCAGAAGATGAGTCAGAATAATAGTAACCTTTGAATTTTGAACCGTTGAAGCTTTCTCGTCCGTTGCGTATCTCGTTGATGAATTTGAATGCTTTGTCGTTTATCTCATTCCATCAAGTGCTTCGCTCGTTGGAAGTAGTCGTTGAGGCTTCGTTTGTTTTCTCGTAAATCGCATTAAATGCTTCGACACAAATCTTGCTTTTCGGTTTAGTAATATCTTATTTCTTTAAGAAATAGAATCTTCGAGGCTTTCCCCGCAGAATTACTTGCGGAGCCGTAAAATATTACTTGAGTAATGTCCTAAGTAATATTGAATAGCTTCAAATAAAATCCCACCGGAAAGATATTACTTGATAGACAACATTTGTTACTTGAGTAATATCGAAAATAACCAAGAAGTAGAAGTCTCGGTGGTGTAAAACAAAATTACTTGCGAAGCATATATTTTTTACTTGAGTAAGCTTCGAAAGTAATATTGAAACGGTTCTTTGAAAACAAGTAAAATGACATTACTTGCGAAGATAAGAAGTCTTACTTGAGTAAAGGATGAAAGTAATTTTCGGATGGTTTCTTGAAAGAGAATGATTAATTCCAAATTACCCATCCTCAGAAAGCTCTTTAAGTCTTCTTTCCAATGCAAGAAGAATCAGCTCCAAACTCATTGTATTTTGTCCGTTATCATCAAATGAATGGAGGTTCTTCTTAATCGCGTTTTTGGAACATCCTGAACAGACTATCAACTTCAAAACATCATATCTCCTTCAATTGATCTTTTGTTTTAATGATCTTGATGTTTTTGAAAATTTATTTGAGTCTAGTTTCAAATGGCACTGGTTTCAGCTCATTTGGATTTGTCGTTTGTGAGATACATTCAAATTACCGAAGCTTGGTCTCGTGTGACGTTGATTTCACTGTCATCTTCCAAAATTCATAGCTCCCTCATATGAACTCCTTTGGACTTGCATTTTATGTCAAAATGACGCATTGGGAGTCTAGTTTCATATTCCACTAGTTTCACCTCAATCCGATCTCTTGTTTGAAAGATATCATCAAAACACTGAACGCCGCCCATGAAAAACGTGAAATGAGGCAAACGAGCATGATGAACAATAGCTTACTCGCGTTGCATATATTTTCTTACTCGAGTAATGTTGAGAGTAATGCGTGGAGATTGACTGGAGGCAAAATAAGAAGTTCATCGAAATTACGATTTTGCCATTAAAACTGAACTTCAGCATAATTACGATTTTGCCATTCTGAGTGAATTTGGAGAAATGAACGGGAATGACTTGAGGCAATTAGTGGAGTACCTCGAGGCAACTCATTCCAAAAGAAAATCAATGTAGCAAACACATACTAATTCATATGGCACTGTTCATACTGTATGGCACTATTCATGTATACGGTGTACTATTCACGTATACGATACTATTCATGCTGATGCTTCAAATAGCTTAATTTAACTCCGGATTAAGCTATTCCAACTTCCACTTGATCAAAGAGACTTCCAGTATAACAAGAACTTGAATGTTGATACTTCCATTATATTGTGTAAGTTCTTCATTCTGGATTATTCTTCATGATTCAACTTGGACTAATCTATATTAAACAAGGTAGTTAGTCAATGTATATGATACAAACTTTTTGCTCTGGATAATGACATCTATATAAGACATCATCAAAACTAATCATATTTAACACGTTCGCGTACTGTAACACTAACTCTGATGTTTATTGTATGCGTATATGTGCTATGTGTATGGTATCCTACGTGAGATAGTTGATAGCTCTGTGGTATGCTCATTGTACGTTCGCGTACTGTAACACTAACGCTGATGCTTATGTTATGCATGTATGTGCTATGTGTATTATGTGTGTATAGTTGTTATGTTGTATGCTGTACGTTCGCGTACTGTAACACTAACTCTGATGTTTATAGTATCTATATATGTGCTATGTGTATTGTATGCGGTAGCTGATAGCTCTGCTGTTTGTATGTACGTTTGCTTACTGTAACACTAACGCTGATGTTTATGTTATGCATGTATGTGCTATGTGTATTGTGTGTGTATAGTTGTTATGTTGCCTTGGTGTACGTTCGCATACTGTAACACTAACGCTGATGTTTATGTTATGCATGTATGTGCTATGTGTATTGTGTGTGTATAGTTGTTATGTTGTCTGGGTGTACGTTCGCGTACTGTAACACTAACGCTGATGTTTATGTTATGCATGTATGTGCTATGTGTATTGTGTGAGTATAGTTGTTATGTTGTATGCTGTACGTTCACGTACTGTAACACTAACGCTGATGTTTATGTTATGCATGTATGTGCTATGTGTATTATGTGTGCATAGTTGTTATGTTGTATGTTGTACGTTCGCGTACTGTAACACTAACTCTGATATTTATTGTATGCGTATATGTGCTATGTGTATTGTATGTTGTTGTGAGATAGTTGATAGCTCTGTGATATGTTCATTGTACTGTTATTATGCTTGCTGGGTGTTGGGATACGTTGGCTAAGTGCGAATACCATTGCTAATTGCGAATACCATTGCTAAGTGCGAATACCGTTGCTAAGTGCGAATACCGTTGCTAAGTGCGAATACCATTGCTAAGTGCGAATACCATTGCTAAGTGCGAATACCATTGTGAAGTGTGAAACGTATGCTAGGTGCGACATATCTGTCAGGGGGCTTATATGATGTTGGGATATGCTTGTTTGTATGCTGATATACTGTATATGTAAATATGAGGTTAACCGTTACCTGAGGTCCGGTGCGCGTTGGACCTCAGCTCTGCATATAGCGTCAGGTTCAGGAGGACCGAGGATCGAGGAGAGAGGCAAGCAGCACGCATAGGGACTCGGCTGAAGACTTTCCTTCTGTTGTTATATACTTTGAAAACTCTCGGTCATTGTACCGCTTTTGTAACCAGCCAGACTTACGGCATTTTGAATATAAGTATCAGTTACTCTTACGCTCCGATGCTCTACTCTGATGAAAAAATATATATACTGCTTTTGAAAACGGGATGTTACACTTATAATAAGGATGAGAGGAAGTAGTATTTACTTTAGTTAATTACATTAAATTAATCAACAATATTAATATGATTCCTTTCTCAAAATTACTCTATCCCACTCCCTTAATTTCTTTTTGCTGAACTAACTAAGAGCAATTTTTTGAAGGAAAATACTCCATCCAAATTATGTTGAGTTGACTGATTCAAATGGAATACTAGGATCACAAAAGGAGAGCAAGAGGTGGGGAAAGAAAGTATTCCACCTAATAACGCGTAAATGCACTAGGTTAGTGGTGGAATCAATTTAACATATTCAACGAGTTCATCAATGTAATCCCAAATTTCAGCAAAATATTTGCATATCACATCAAATTGTACCCTTCGTTTTCTTTAAGTTAATGGAACAACTACAACTACTTATGTATATGTGTATTTGAATATAGTAGATGGTATTAAATGTGTTGATGCATACAGTAACATTTTGAGCTTTATAAATAAAGAAAAATGAAACTGTAAAAAGCGTAGGCATATATATGCCTATGTTGTAAAACGTACTATAACCTTATTGATATGCCTTCGTCTCAGAATAACAATATGCAGCATTATATATATGCTGAGTACTAACATATTAATATGATCTCGCTTATAATGGTGATACAAAGAAAGTGACAAGGTATGCTTCGATTTTGGTATTCCCGACGCAGCTTTTCTTTCTTGAAGGTCTAATACTGCATTACCCTTCTCCCAAGCTTCATTTGTTACTGTCACATTATTATCACCATTTCTGTCATGAGATGAAGATAAGGAAAATGCACAAAAAGAAAAGGATAAATCACCCTTAAATTTATCTGTGGAGTATATATGAAATCGGGATAAATCAACAGAAGAGCAACATGGAGGAGGGAAAAATCATATTTTTTAAATACGAGAGAAGAGGGTAGGAACTTGGTTTAGAAGTTCCCATTCAATTGATAATTTATACTAGTTTCTAGTGTATGACCTCAGCTTATTGTCCAAGGGAATATGTGATTCTTATATATGAAGAATCTTCCCACTTGACACCCAAAAATTTATATGGCCCATTAAGGACCACTTAAGGAATCACCTAGTAATGAATATAATTGACCAATAAGAGATTTAATCATGTATGTGTATAGAGAAGCCAATAGTTTGTGGCTTAGTTGGCACATCAATACTAATTTTGTATACTAATGAGTCCTATTTAAGTAAAACTATTTTGATTGGTGAAGATTCGAGTTTTGAAGGAAAAAAGTGTAACATCCCATTTTCAAAAGCAGTATATTTTTTTTTCATCAGAGTAGAGCATCGGAGCGATTGAGTAACCGATACTTATATTCAAAATGCCGTAAGTATGGCTGTTTACAGTAACGTACATTGTACCGAGTGTTTACAAAAGTAGATAACAACGGAGGAACATAACAAAGAAGTGTCTCCCCGGCAACACCCATGCTGTGGCAAAAAAAGATAGTCTTCAGTCGAGTCCCTATGCGTGCTGCTTGCCCCTATCCTCGGCGCTCAATCCTCCTGATCCTGACGCTATGTTAAGAGCTGAGGTTCAATGCCCATTGAACCTCAGGTAACGGTTAACCTCATATTTACGTATACAATATATAAGCACAACAAATGAATCACTCCTAAATGTACCGCTCCCAGCGAATCAGGGTATACCGCTCCCAGCGAATACAGATATACCGCTCCCAAATACGATGCATATGTTCGCTTATCCTCTAACACCACTATGCATTCAAATAACATACCACCAATACACATACAACACACATGTCACATATACGCATACCATAAACATTAGAGTTAGTGTTACGACGCGAACGTACCTTCGTTGACGTAAACGACGTTTGACTAAAACAAGATTTCTTTGACAAAAAAATAGCAAGACGATTTAATGGCACCACAATGTATGACAGCGGTACGTGATTACAGATATCCTATAAGGATAATATCATATTTATCAAAGTCTAACATCATAACGGGCATTTTAGGTACAAATTACCATTTTGCCCCCGACTCCCTAATCGACGGAATTTCGCCGTAGCTTCGCTACTCGACTCTATCTCTCCGAATTTTGACATATCTCTTCTCCCAATATATTTTCGAAATAAATACCATATTTACCCCTAAAACATGATATCTAAACTATCTTGGAAGATTAAAGATAAATCTAGCATTCTTACTATAACTACTGAAAGAACTACCAAAGCTTAAGACTAGGGACCGAAGAACTTACCCAGAGCTCTGCTAGATTTTCTCCGGACTCCTCCTTTTCTCTAACCTCTCTCTAGAACACGGTTTTAGTGTGAGAAATGAGAAGAGGGTTGGCTTCTATTTATAGGCAAAGAGGAGGTTACTATTCATGCTTTATCAGACTGGATTTCAGCCGTCGGATCGCACTTTGACACGTGGCTCAATCTTGGCCTTCCATGTGTGTGTGCTGACCTCACTTGCCACTAAAGTCAACAAATTGATGTCATGCATGATGTCACACTCTTGCTTTATGTGACTGTACCGATAAAGTTCCTTGTTCGGTGTTCCAATCGCGTAATCTTAGCGAATCTCAAAAATCCGGCAACACAGCGCTGAAGGTTTATTCATCCTCTTTCAAAATACTTGGTTTAACTAAATTTTTGATCCGTTAAGGGTATTCCGTAGTCTGCTGAACATTTTCAGACAAACCCCGTCGGTTACGGAAATAACTTTCGGTAACACTAACTTCTGGACAAAAATTCACTGGTTTATAATATGTCCTGACCTAAGAAACCTAATTCCTGGTTTGTCACAACGGTCTCGTTTTCTATGGGTTCTCCTTTCTACTATCTCCCCATTTACTTATTTACCCTGTCTCTTATTTACTCGTTGGTCTCAGAAATGACTTTGGAGATAGCTCACTCCGGGATAAAATTTCACTTGTTTATACTAAGTCCAGATGTTAAAGACTTAGCTCACATATTTTGAGATAGGATTTTATTTCTATCGGTTCTCATTTAGCCAACTGGTCTTTCAACCGAATATATTATTATTTAATCACAAAATATCATGATATTATTTTGAAAAATCCACAACCCCTTTCACACTAGGAATTTCGCCCTCCCCCTTTATTTTTCATTTTTATTTATTTTTTAATTACTTTAATATTCTCTTAATTTAAATAATTAGCCATTAATTACTTAATTAGTCACTTACTAATTGTTGATAATTTTCTTAATTGAGATTAATTATTATCTCACAACTATTGCACTGACATTGGTATTTTATGTCCCATGTAAAATATTAAAAATCATGGGGCCATTTAGGGTCCCCAAAAATAATATTAAATTTTGCTTCATTATTTTCCAAGGAAATTAATCCCAAAAATTATTTAAATTAGAGACAACATATTCTCCAATTTTTAATAAATATTTCATTGCCTCTAGGGATTTATCATAATATCTTTAGGCCACTTTATGCCCCATAAATGTATTTTAGATATTTTAGCTCTTTATTTACCCTAATTTCAATAAATATTACCTTAGAAAATAAGGTAATTATAACTTATTATTTGAAACCACATATTCACCTATTTCCAATAGGTTTTATTTACTAAAATATGATACTTATCATAAATACGATTTTTAGGGTATTACATTTCTCCCCTTGTTAAACAAAATTTCGCCCTCGAAATTTGCACTCTACCATCTAAACTCTGTATCATCAAACCTTCGGACTATACGCTCTAGAACTTTACCCTATCTGTCAGCCGCTCCTCTTGGTGATCGAGAATTCACTCTGGTTTGACCACAAAAATCTTGTCATTTCGTACTTTGATATATAGTGTTTCCATAGCACCCATACACAGCGGTCAACACCAGATATCAAAATGTCTCCATGGCGCCCTTACACTAGTGCAAAAAAAGGTTTTAAGACCGCCTCATTTAGACCAGACTATCGACGCCCCGGTCTTAAAGGTATGACTGGTGACAGTTTTGTAAATATAAAGAACTTCTTATACTTGATCATTTTTTTCATAGGTCTTAAATATATTATTCGGACCGTTAAAAAACAAACCTAGGTCTTAAAAATCTTATAAAAAAATTCAAATATCAATTACTTTATGGAGAAATCTCATACAAAAATTTTACTAATATTTTCTCGGTCCAAAATAATAAGCAAAAATTTAAATATAAAGGTAATAAAGTTTTAAGACTGAACATATTTAAAAGCCGGTCTTAAAAGTTATTCTTTTAAGACCGGACATAAAATGCGGCCGGTACAAAATATAGAAAAAGAGTGTGGATACAAAATTAATTACTTTTAAGACTGGACTTTAATATGACCGGCCTTGAATGTTAAATATTAAGACTGTCTCTTTGTTTATCCGGTCTTAAAAATGAAGCGCCAAATATACATTTCTTCGCGCGAAAGATTTTGTTACTCTCATTGAAGAACCTCTGTTCACGTTGCGAAACCCTTCCTATTGCATTACCTCTCTTCCTTGCCCACGTACCATTAGCCTCTGTTACTCTCTCATTTGCTCAGGCATTCCTCTCTTCTTGTCTCGAAAATGAACGATGTAAACGATTCTATTCGTGTTTCGGGAACTCCAATTATTGGTGTGACTGGTGTGAGTTAGAATGAACCCTCTTCATCTCACAATGACCCTTGTAACCGCCCTGCACGCCGTGGTAGAAGAGGCACATGAATGATGGATGTAACCCTAAGTCGGACTTTTGGGTCAAGGCTGGAGATTCAGTTTGATGAAAAGTTGGAACCTTTCATTCCCAAGAAATGCAAATATACTAGTTTTGTTGGCTATCTAGTACGCAACAAGGTTAGCATCTTGACAGATGAGTGGAAAAATGTGGACGTTGGCACAGTAAATGATCCTATTTGGGACACTATCCGGCTTACATACAATGTCCCTGACTGTCAGAAGTTGAAAGACAAGACATTATCTTATTGTGCTAATCGGTGGAGGAAGTTTAAGACCTTTCTAGCTAACAAGTATATTTTTCCCGAGGTTCAGCCTGAAGAAAATCCTTGGGACAAGTACACATTTATTGATGAACAAACTTGGCAACAATTTGTTCAGCTGCGGACCACTCCTGATGCTCTGGTGAGTTTATATTCAGTTTTGTTTTCCCTTTTGTTTGCTTATTAACCTGTGTGGATATGTGAATGTTATTGTGTTCATCTAATCCCGTTGGTTAAATTGTTTGGTGTGTGAATAGAAGTATACATTTCCCGCCTTTGTCTATGCAAGTCGATATGTAAACCCCGAAAAGGTAAAATACTAAGAAGGTAATTAGGGAAATAATAATGGCATAAGAGTCAAGTCATTATTATAGTCTTAGTTCTCTTATAGTAGGTAGTGGTTAGACATTGATGTTAGTTAGTTAGTATGTTAACTGTGTAATGGTTTCGGTGCGAGCTGTTATTGGGCCTTAAGAGCAATGTTGTTAAAATCGAGATCCTATATAAGATCGGGAGGGGGTGTGAAAATCGTAAATCGTGGGATCGACATGAATGAGAACAAGACTTCTCAAGTCTTTTGGGCGGATGCGATGAGTACTACATGCTATGTATCAAACAGAGCATATCTTCGGAAGAAACTAAACAAGATGTTATATGAATTGTATAAAGGAAGAAAGCCAAATCTATCACATCTACGCATATTTGGATGTAAATGCTTCATCCATAACAACGGTAAGGATAACTTGGGAAAATTCGATCCTAAGTCCGACGAAGGTATCTTTCTTGGCTACTCCAATAGAAGTAAAGCTTACAGAGCATTTAATTTACGAACACGCATTGTAGAAGAATCAATTCATATTGTTTTCTGTGAATCTGACCCTGAAAAATCTCTTGATGAAGATGAACATATTTTTCAAACTCAACCAATTTCAAAAACTCCCTCTGCTCCTGAAAATTCAGAAAACATCCTAGAAGTTGAATCTGAAAATGTTTGTGAAGATCAATCTCAATCTCAACCTCACGCCTGGAAATACAGTAGAAGTCACCCATTAGATCAAGTAATAGGTGATGTGAGTAAAGGTGTGAGAACCAGAAAAAGCATTTTAAATGAAGTAACCTTCTCGGCTTTTATTTTAGAAATTGAGACCTCTAAGATTGACGAAGCCCTATCAGATAATGATTGGGTTATAGCAATGCAAGAGGAGCTACGTCAATTTGAAAGAAATCAAGTTTAGGACTTGGTACTAGGCCCAAAGACCATCCAGTCATTGTCACCAAATGGGTATTCAAGAACAAACGAGATGAATCTGCAATCATAGTCAGAAACAAGGCTAGATTGGTTGCCAAAGGCTATAATCAAGAATAAGGTTTTGATTATGAGGAAACATATGCTCCAGTGGCTAGATTGGAAGCTATACGAGTACTCTTAGCCTTTGGTTTGTCAAACTGATACATTTTGGCTAGAGTCTGGTTCGTTTGGCTAGAGTCAGGTTCGTTTGGCTAGAGTCAAGTTCGTTGGCTAGAGTCAAATCACTTTGAAGGAACATGCTAGGCTAGAGTCACAAGATTCTGGCTCAAGTTTAGGTCAAGACTCAAGGTATATTGTGTAGGCTTGAGTCAAAGTGTTTGGATGTAACATGCTAGGCTTGAGTCAAAACATTCAGGCTAGAGACAAGGTGTTCATATGTAACACGCTAGGCTTGAGTCAGAAAGTTCAGGCTGGAGTCTGGGTCAAAACTCAAGTGTAGGCTAGAGTCAAATTATTCTATGGAAGCACTCTAGGCTCGAGTCACAATTCTCTGGCTCCAGTTTGGGTCAAAACTCCAGTTGCATAGAATAGGCTAGAGTCAGAAGTTCATTTGAAAGTAACGGTCAAGAACTTGGCTAGAGCCAATGCTCTTTGGCTAGAGTCAGATTAAATAATAATTTAAGTATGCAGCACTTGGCTCAAGTCAGCACGAGTTGGCTGGAGTTCAGGGCTAGGCTCGAGTCAGAGTAAATTGGCTAGAGCCAAAGTTTGTATTCTAACAACTTTAGATAGGAGCTTGGCTTGAGTCAGATGGGGTTGGCTGGAGTGCAGGTCTTGGCTCGAATTAGCAGAAATTGGCTAGAGTCAAAACTTGCATTCTGACAAATTTAGACAGGATATTTGCTCGAGTCAGATGGGGTTGGCTAGAGCCAATCTGACAGATTAAATGCAGACTCAATTTTCACAAGTAAAACATTTTGTATTCAATCATAAGTGTTACAAGAGGCTAGTTATCATCAAAACAAACATTTGGAGCTAACAAAAAGTATTGACTCAATATTCCTTTACAAAAACATCAAGTTACTATAAGATAGAACATTCACAATGAATTTAATTTGAGATTAATTATAATTCTTATAATCAAAACAAGGGAACTAACATCTCATTCTCCCGTGATAATTTATAAAAGGGGATTCTTCCCTGTTCATCTCTATAACATTACACCAAAAATATATCGACTCGTTTTCAAAATATGCTCTAAGTTAAAAGGCTTAGAACCTAACTATGTTAATCAAACAGATTGGCCAAGTAGGTGTCTGTAATACCCGAAAATGTTTATTTATCATAAATATTATATTTTGATAAATAGTACATATTAAAATAGGAGAGTATGTTGTCTCTAAAATGTGTAGTTTATTTGTTTTAAATTCTTGGTCAAATTTTTCTTTGAATTTTAATAAACCAAAGATCAATTTCCTAATTTTCATTTAGGGATCATAAAATACCTTATAAATTTCCATATTACAACATGGTTCATATTTAATCACAAGAACCATAAAGCGTGATGATAATACCTAAACCAATTAAAGGGAATTAATAGCAATTAATGGATTAAATATCATAATTATTGTTAGTAGCAACTAAAGAGTATTAATTTGGGATCTTCTAACTTGATTAAAAATAAAGGACCAACGGAGATTTATTATTAGCATGAAATGAGTTATTTAGCATCCTAAATAATCTAGGGACCAATCATATAATCACAAATATATTTAGTAACACCTTAAACACCACATTAGGAGTACTAATTAGGGATTTAATCATTAACCTCTTGGATTAGTGATGGGGGGCGGTTATGGCACATGGGAAGGAGAGAGAAAATTTGCAAAAATATCAAGATATTATAAGATAAGAGCACATGCAATTTTTTAAGTAAAAATCTTCAATAGTAAAAGTAAGATTTTTCTATCTAAAATGAAAGGCCAAGATTAAGTCTCATAAAGCTAGATCTAAGGGTCCTAATTAAGTACATAATTAAACTTAATCCAAAGTGAATATGGATAAGCCAATGGGAGATTAAGGGAGAATATTTTGTTATTAATATATTTTAAAAGCTAGAAGCACATGGGATTTAAAATAAAAATCTCCTATAGTGGTAGGATATTTCTGCCTAAATAAAGAATCAAGATTAAGTTTTATAAAGTAAATTTAATGGTTCTAATTAATCTTGAAATTAAAATTAATGATAATTAAGCAACCAATAGGAGGATAAAGTTATGGAATAAAAGATATTAATGGAGCATAAAATCAAAGGTAATAAAAAAGGGGAGGGGGACGGTTTTTGAGCAAAAAAGAAGAGGAGGAAAAGAAAAACTTATGAAAGAAGAAAATGGAAGAAAAGATCATCAATAGTGAATTGATATTTACTAAAACAAACTTATGAGTTAAGCTAGGGTTTTCTAATGCAATGAAAGGATAGGATTTATTCTTGTAAAGTGAAGTTGCATCCCATGGATCAAATTCAAGATGAGGAGATGAAAACTTCTAGATCTTATTTGGATAAAAGCACATGGTAGATTAGTTGTCAAATAAGGTACAAGGTGTAAGTGATATTTTGAGAAAATGGAAGAGGATAGAATGGAGAGGGGGGGCGGTTTGCATGGATTAAAGGTGGAGATTGGATTTTTAAAATTAACCTAGATCCAAAGGTGGAAATGCAAGGAAAGCTAGGTTTGAAAAATTCACAAAAATGCCATGACAAAATTCTATAAATAGGCACCTTAGATTCATTCATTCTTCACACCAAAACAAGCAAGAGCAATCTGAAAATAGAGAGTAGTGAGGAGCAAGAAGGAAGGAGTAGCAAAGTCTTCAAGGGTAAGTTCTCTAGTTCTTAAGTTTTAGCTTTAAAATTCATAGTAGTTTATGCTTTGATCTTAAATTCCCAAAAGCAATTTTATTTTCATGTTTTTATGGTTAGAAATAGCTTTATTTTGAAAAAGTGATGAGGCAAGTCATAGAGCAAAATTTCTGGAAAAGAAACATCAAAGTAACAAAGTTCTGGCGAAATTTTTTCGGTTAGGCGATTTCTGGAGTCAGTTTCGTAAAAGCCATAATCCTATGTGAAGATGAAGTTATTTTAATCTAAAAAATTTCATGGTTAAAGTAGACATATATAGATTTCCAAATATTCCTAGAGTGTGTCATTTTGAATTTTTTACAAGGAGATAAAAATTCCCAAAGTTGGGCTACGTTTTCTGGGAAAATTCTGGACAGATCTTTGAAAAATGAAAACTGGGAATTGTTTAATGAATCTGGGTAAAAAAAAATATTTTTTTCTCAAAAATAGACATCCTAAGGATTCCAAGGAATTTTATGGATTTTCATTTCGATTTGTTTGGAATTAATTGTGATTTTTCAAAGTTGGTGGAAAATCTGTCCAAAAATTCTGGATCAGCGTTTTTCTTGAAAATGAAGGGGTATAAATGGAATATCAAATCTCCTAAGGGTAAAAAGGTCAATAGTGACTAAAATACCTCTTAAGAAATTTTTTATGAGGAAATAATGCGGTAATACTAATATAGGATATCCGAGAAATATCGGGGGACGTACCGACAAACCGACATACCGCTAAACTGAACGGACAAAGGTACGGACGCGTACTGTAACCTTAACTATGATGCTCAGTGTATGCTTATATGTGGTAGATGCTTTCATAGAGTCATAGACAGGACTTTTGTTTTGGATATGCACTGTGACCAAGACTCGGTCTTAGATCACCTATACATTCAGCTTTATACGGGATATAGTCTTGATATTGCCATTGAGTTTTCCTAGCACTGAGGACACGAGGGATTCATCGTGGCACTGGTTAGTGCAAACATGGATAGACGTTACATGTGCTATGTGCTATGTACTGTTTTGTTGTTATGACCTTATATTTGCTGTGTGCTATATATGGTTAATGCTGTAATGATATGAACATCTGTTGAATATATATTGTTTTACTTGAGCATGAGGTTCACCGTTACCTGAGGTCCGATGGACATTGGACCTCAGCTCTTACCATAGCTTCAGGGTCTGGAGGACCGAGGATAGAAGACAAGGGTAAGCAGCCCGCATAAGGACTGGCCGGAAATTTAGTTTTATTTTGGGATGTATAATTTCTGAATTATGGATCAATGTACCGATATTATAACACTACTACAAAAAATGGATACTACTTCCCAAAAAAACATCCTTATTTTAAAAAAGGAAGTAAAAAGTATAGGCGGTGGCATTCTCGTAATTATTTGGCTGAATTTTGAGACTTAGGCGTCCTAAATATAATTTTAGGACGCCTAAAATTAATTTCGGCAACCTAAAAATATTTAGGACGCCTAAAATTATTTTTTCTAGCGCATTCGAGGATTTTTTTGGCTCCGAAATTTTTTTGGCGCTCTAAATATAATTTTAGGACGCCTAAAATTAAATATTTGGCGCATTTTTAGATATTGTTTGGCACCAGGGGAGTTGTTTGGCGCGCTAGTGAAAATATTTGGCGTCCTGAAAGAAGTTTAGGACGCCTAAAATTAAATATTTGGCTCATTTTTAGAAATTTTTTGGCACCAGGGGAGTTTTTTTGTGCTAGTGAAAATAAAATAATTTTTTTTTGGCATCCTAAATCTAATTTAGAACGCCTAAAATTAAATATTTGGGCACCAGAGAGTTTTTTGGCGTCCCGAAAGAAGTTCGGACGCCAAATTAAATTTTTTGGGCGTCCTAGAATAAGTTTAGGTCGCCACAATCAGTATTTTAGCGCCTTACATTTTAAATCCGGATGCCAATTTTTTTTTCTTTTAACCCCATGCCAAATCCGGACGCAAGGTGTCAATTATTTGAGTTTTGGGAGATCTGCGCCAAATCCGTCCAGCTTCCCATATATCTTTTTTTTTGGTCAAATTCCCATATATCAATCACCACACAGACTTTCTTTTATTTTTTGCTCAAGAATACCTCTTCACACACGCTGGTTTCATTTCTTCGAAAGCCAAAATGCTCTCAACGTCACACGCAGATCTCTTCACACTGTGGTTCCTCACCGGCGCTGCTTCGAAGACCGTCACGGCGACGCCTATAAGATGACGAGATCCAGATCCGAAGGCTGTGCAGAACCCAGATCTGCCACCACCAATCCGAAGATCCAGATTGGAAGGTTGTGACGAGATGGCGTCGCTGGCGCTGGTTGCTTCCAGATTCGAAGGCTACGCTTGGCCCAGATCTGCCGCCACCAATCCGAAGATCCAGATCCGAAGTTGTGCGAGATGACGTCGTCGGCGCTGGTTGTAATCCAGTGAGTATGTGTTTCAACGGAATAATGTTTGAACTCGAGGTTATTTTCTTCACACAAGCGCAAACAAAGAAACGGCCGGTAATGGAGACCCTTGATCATCTTCTCACCACCGTCACCATCCATTTGGTTTCTCAATTGATTACTATTGTTCATTGTCTTTGTCCTATTTCTTTCACCTCATGGACAAGTGAAACAGCTTCATCGGCATTATTCTTAAATGGGTTTTATCAAATGTATTAATTGTCAAGTATCTATTGTAGCTGCTGATTAAGGGGAAAATCGATGGTTGAGGAGAGAGGGAAATAGAGGAATTAATATATGATGGATGGCAAGCACAATATATGTGTTGTTCTTGCTGGTATTCTGGAATAATGTTGATTGTTAAAGTGTTTTTCATGCCAGTTCTTCTTCCAATTCCACGGCCAACCCCCAAACCTGAGGTTTGGAGGTTTTTTTTTAAAAAAAAAAACAATATATGGCGCCTTGAAATGTGTTCGGGACGCCTTATGTAAGGCGTCCTGAAAAGGTATTCAGGACGCCTTACATAAAGCGTCGTGAATAAAATTCAGGACGTCAAAAGTGATAAATACAACTTCCCCTATCTAGACGTCCCTCTGAAAAGGGACGTTAATTGGGTCTTATTTAGGTCGTTTTTTAGGTTTTTTATAGTAGTGTAACTAGACAGATACACCATGGATTATATTTTCTAATACTTATCAGTTACTCACTGTTTTGCTCTGATGCTCTACTCTGATAAAATACAGTATTCCGCTTTTGAAAAATGGGGTGTTACAGTGTCTATCATGGGAGTCTCACTGAGTTCACGACAACTGATTGACTGACCCACATAGACTAGCCATGCCTTCAGCACCAAACTGTTTGGAGTAACTTTGTTAAATTCGTGCCAGAATGAATATTCTGATACAAAAAATGTAACACCCCGTTTTGAAAAGCCGATTTTTTTTTGTCAGAGTAGAGCATCGGAGCAAGTGAGTAACTGATAAGTATTTAAAATGTCAATTACAGTGTGTCTGGCTGATTATACTAGCGGTACAATTATCCGAGTATTTCAAAAGCAGTACATATCAAAATGCAAATCTCCGGCCAGGACTCTAAGCGTGCTGCTTGCCCTTATCTTCGGCCCTCGGTCCTCCTGACCCTGAAGCTATTGTAAGAGCTGAGGTCCAATGCCCATCGAACCTCAGGTAACGGTTAACCTTATGCTCAAATATGACAGTATATGTATAACAGATATTCATAACATTACAAAGAAGAATCAATACATAAGCACACACGGATGCAAGATTATAACAACACAACAAAGACATAAGCACACAAAGAGATGTAAAGTCACACACATGTATGCACTATCCAAATCCACGACATACCGCCGTGTCCTCAGCGCTAAGAAAACTTAACGGTATTATCAAGACTATAACCCGTGTAAAGTTGAATGTATAAACAGTGATTTAAGACGGAGTCTTAGTCTATGAAATCATCTATCACATATAAGCATATAATAAGCATTAGTAAAATCATCTATAACCCGATGTGCATTTGGACCTCAGCTCTTAAAATAGCTTCAGGGTCAGGAGGACTAAGCACTTGTAATACCCTAAAAATCGTATTTATGATAAGTATCATAATTTAGTAAATAATACCTATTGGAAATAGGTGAATATGTGGTTTCAAATAATAAGTAATAATTATCTTATTTTCTAGGGTAATTTCTATTAAAATTAGAAGAGATAAAGAGCTAAAACTCCCTAAAATGCATTTATGGGACATAAAATAGCCTGAAAATATTATGATAAATCCCATGAGGCAATAAAATATTTGCTAAAAATTAGAAAGTATGTTGTCTCTAATTTTAGGAATTTTTGGGATTATTTTCCTTGAAAAATAATGAGGCAAAATTAAATATAATTTTGGGGAGCATAAGTGACCCCATGATTTTTAATATTTTGCATGGGATATAAAATACCAATGTCAGTGAAATAGTTGAGATAATAATTAATCCTAATTAAGAAAATTATCAACAATTAGTAAGTGACTAATTAAGTAATTAGTGGCTAATTGTTTAAGCATGGGATAATTGCTTAATTAAGGTAATTAAGGCATAAATTAAGTAATTAGAAAACAAAAAACAAAATAATAAGGGGGGACGAAATTTGTAGTGTGAAAGGGGTTGTGGTTATTTCAAAAATAATATCTAGATATTTAAGTAATTAAATAATAATATATTCGGTAGAAAGACCAGCTTGGCTAAATGAGAACCGATAGAAATAAAATCATATCTCAAAATAGATGAACTAAGTCAATAACATCTCGGACTTAATATAGACAAGTGAAATTTTATCTCGGAGTGAGCTATCTCTCAAGTCATTTAAAACCAACGGAGTAAATAAGAGACAGGTAAATAAGAAAAAGGGCGATAGTAGAAACGAGAATCCATAGAAAACAAGACCGTTGTGACAAACCATGAATTAGGTTTCTTAGGTCGACATATTATAAATGATAATTGAATATTTTAGACACTTTTTTTTATCTCTTGATTAATAATTTAGGACTTTTTAGTTAATAAATAATGGCTTTTATACTTATTTGGGCTTTGGGCCTTTGATTATATTTTAGCCATTTTTATTAATAAAATTCCAGTTTTACATTACTTCACTAATCTTACCATAACTCTTGAACCAGACATCGGATTTGCCTCATTTTTGTTTCATATTTCAGATGATTCAGAGAGCTACAATTGTTATGAAGACATGAAGGGCCAATTCGGACAAGAAGACGGTCGATTTTGAAGCCAAAGTCAGATGTTTTATTTGGGCTCGAATTTGTGACTAAAGCCCATTCTGTATTATTTTCTGTTTTGGGCCTGGATTATTGATTGGAGCCCCATTTCGTTTTCCAATTTAGGTTAAGTAAGGCAGCAGCCACAAACACATTCATTCACGTTTTTATTCAGTTTTGTGGATCAAAATAGAGATTTTCGCATTCTTCCGAAATGTTCTTCGTGTTCTTCACGTTCTTCGTCTGTTCTTCGATTTTTCCAGCCATGTTCGGCTAAACCTTCTGTGGTTAACCCAACGTTGAGGATTCCATGATTCGTCCAGAGAACTCGTACTTGATCGGTAACTTTACTCGTTTCTGTTTTCATCTTATCGGATCCGATTTCTGGAAATAGTTTGAATATTAGATTTAATATTCGGTTTGGTTCATCCCAAGGACTGAGTTCGAACTAGGTTAGAGTGTTGTTGTGCGATTGCACAGTGAGACGCCACTGTTCGGACAGATTCTAGACGATCGTCTAGTCGAGGGATTTCTAGACGAACGCAGAGATTTCGGTTCGTCCAGAGCCAAACGCGAGTTCGTTTATATTTCGTTCAATGAAGGAAGTTTCTGGAATCTAAACGTTGGGTTGATCGTTTTGATATATTTCAATCTCGTTTTATCTCGCTTTCGCATATTTCAGATCTGTTTCGCTTGATTTCGTTTTAATCTGCTTCAAATCAAAAACCCCCAATTTTATTGTTGTTCTCGTTTTTGATGTTGCCGATTTAAACCCACCGCAAATTCCTTGAGAGAAACGACCCGTTTACATTATACCGCAAATCCTTTCTAATCTGGTTATTTTGTGAGATGACGGCAAATCTCTCAAAATATGGCGCGCAGGGGGAATTTGCATCGGTTTCGTTAAGCAACGGTAGTTTTTGGTGGTTCTGGTGACTGGACAAAAATAATTTTGACCCAGATCACTCAAACCAGGTCTTATTCACAAGGAATTGGGCATTTTAAACAAGATTCACTCTCCTTGGGAGTGAGGTCTGTCCTATTTTCCCCAAATTCCAACTTTTAGACCACATTTTTGCTGTTTTAAGTTTCTATTTTGTGATTTCTACTAGGTCAATTTTTTTGAAGTATCTCCGAATGAGCTGAAATTTTTACAGGCGATAGAAAATGGCCAAAAACGCTGGGCACACCTGTGGTATGCTCAGATTTCCCAAATTCCATCGTTTAGACCACTTTTTCATTTTTTTTGAAGTTTTTTTATTTCATTTTTGGGTTCTCCAGTGGTCTAGGAGTTTCCCTGTCCAAGTCCCATAAATTTTAAAAATCATTTGATGCTGTTTTGGACTTGTTTTGGTCAAATTCCAACATAGGTTTTTGTGTTTTTGTGTCATCTTAGTGTTTTCTCCTTTGTACCAATTTTAGTGGCATTTTCGTAATTCTGATTTTCTGCAAATTCTGCCTTGTGTGTTTCTGCCTTGTGTGTTTCTGCCTTGTGTTTGTGTTTATGCTGCATGAGTACTAGGAGTACTATTGATCCGTAAGACTTGTTGCCACTTGATCCCGAATTGAAAGAACAATTCTCACCGCTAGAGGAATTGTTAGGCTTAGTCGTGGGATTGATACCGAATTTGACATTGAACTTGAGTCCGAGTCCGATGTGTCCATTCCGTTGATCTTGACTCGATAGTACTTCTGCTAGTCTTGTTGTTTTCACCGATTCTAGTAGCAATTTTGCTAACTCGGACATTATGGCGTAAGAGCAAGTAGCTCGTCCCACTTTGAAAGAATTAGCTACCCCGATGTGGGTAATCGAATTTGTGTATTCAATATCCTGAACTTGCTGCTAACTTTGAATTAAAATCTGGTCTTATCCATTTGTTGCCCAAGTTTCATGGTCTTGCAGGTGAATGTCCTCACAGGCATCTCAAGGAGTTCCATGTGGTATGCAGCACGATGAAACCTCAAGCAATTGATGAGGACCACATTAAGCTGAGAGCTTTTCCATTTTCCCTAGATGGCGTGGCTAAGGATTGGCTATACAATTTACAACCCACATCTGTTGGGAGTTGGAATGATATGCAGAAGTTATTCCTAGTGAGGTTCTTTCCTTCCTCAAAAGCCATTGCTATTCAGAAGGAGATCACTAGTGTTAAACAAATCAATGGGGAGACCATGTATGAGTATTGGGAGAGGTTCAAGCGGTTGTGTGCAAGCCGTCCACACCACCGATTTCGGACCAACTCCCGATTACATATTTCTATTCCGGTTTATTACCGATGGATAAGAGTTTCGTGGATGCGTCCAGTGGTGGGGCCTTAGATAGCAAGACACCTGAAGATGCCCGAGAGCTGATATCTACTATGGCTGCTAATTCTCAACAATTTGGCACCAGGGCCAATGGTACTCCTGTTTACCATATTCAAACACCTCCGGTCCGAAGACGATTCTCGTAGAGATTGGAGAATAGACTTGATGATCCGACTTCCTTGTGAGGCGGTTGCGGTGACCCGACAGACAATCTTCACCTTCTCAAATTGGGTACTCATGTGGTTTTGTTCTCGACCCTTATCATTCTACGACTCTTGTCCTACCTTGCATGATCCTACTTCTCAAGACCCGCCGAAGAGGCCGCAGTGGGTGTTTTTCCGGAAAGCCACAATACCAAACAGAATAATGCCTTCTCCAATACCTACAATCCCGGTTGGAGGAATCACCCCAATTTCCGTTGGAACCGTAATCGAATCGAACCGTAGTAACCAATATCGGCCAATGCTGGGAATTACCACAGAGACAAGACATGCCGCAAAATTTCCAACAACACTCGCACCTCATTTGCCGCCACCACCTCCTCGACCACCATATGTGCACCTCCACAGCGGCAACAACAACAGGCTAGTACCGGTAGTAGTGGTTCTTCACTAGAGGATATGATGAAGCAATTTGTCACGCCAATATGCGGTTTCAACAGAAAACCGACACTTCCATTCGACTCGCAAACACAAATTGGGCGATTGGCAACATCATTGAACCGGCTTCAACCTCGTGGATCCAACACTCTTCCTTCACAAACAATTCCTAATCCTAAAGGGAATGTGAGTGCTATCTCCCTTCGATCCGGCAAGCAATTGGAGGAACCTAAACCAGTTTGTAGATGTGACTTCCACATTAGAGAGTCGAAAATGTGAAGATTGACTCTAAAAATAAAAAGGCAATCCAAAAGGTGAAGAGGAAGACATTCCCATTCCTCTTCCTTTCCCTCGAGAGAGCGCTTAAAACCAAGAAGTTGCGTAAAAAGTACAAGAGAAGGATATACTTGAGACATTCGAAGAGTAGAGATCAACATTCCTCTCTTAGATGCAATCAAACAAATTCCAAAATATGCCAAGTTTCCGAAAGAGTTGTGCACCAACAAGAGGCGATCAAGGGAAATGAACGAGTGAGTTTGAACTGAATGTATCGCACTCATCCAAATTTACCATGCCTCGCAAGTGCAAAGATCCGTGGACGTTTTCTATCCCTTGCCTTATTGGTAATTATAAATTTGATGATTGCATGCTAGATTTAGGTGCTTCTATAAATGTCATGCCCGCATCTATTTATAGATCTCTTGGTCTTGGTCCTTGCGTCCAACTGGGTGTTATTGTTCAATTAGCTAATAGGAGTAATGCCCATCCTTCCGGCTTAGTTGAAGATGTATTAGTCAAAGTTAATGAATTGATATTCCCCGCTGATTTTTACATCTTAGATATGCGGGATGAGTCTTCTAGTAGTAGGTCACCAATCATTCTAGGGAGGCCTTTCATGAAAACAAATAGAGGACGAAGATAGATGTGTATTCCGGTACTCTTTCCATGGAGTTTGGTGATATTTCAGAATTTTAATATCTTTGATGCCATGAGACATCCTAGGGAAGAGCATTCTATTTTCCGTATTGATGTGATTGATGATCTTGTGGATGATGTTCTTGCCGATTGGTGTGCGCTTGATTATCCCGATTTTTCATCCGAGAGTGATTCGCCATTTGTGCATGTGTTGATAATGAATGGTGTTCCGTTTGTACACATTTGGTTAATGCTGCATTATTTGGTGATTCGACTTGTCAAGATTATTCCGCATTACTTGTGGATTCCGATATCGATTCTCGCTTGAGCTTCATCCCGATCCCGATGTGCATCCCGATTTTGAATTTGATGAACTTCACTCGATTTTGATGAGCTGAATTACGATGTTAACATTGAGCCGTGTGTAGACATAGTTCTTCGCTTCTTTGAATGTGGTTTCGTGCATTTCCAAGGTGTGATGACATCGAGTTGTTGCAACAACCACCCAAGCTTCTCCCATCTACCGAGCAACCACCCAAACTTGAGTTGAAATCACTTCCGATCACTTGAAATATGCATTTCTCGAGGCGGATGAACAGCTTGCCATCATTGTGGCAAATAACCTTAGGCCCGATCAAGAAGAGAGGCCGCTAAGCTTATTGAGGGCGAACAAGAAAGCCATTGGGTGGACATTAGCCGACATAGTTGGCATCGCCCTTCCATGCGCATGCATCGAATTACCGTTGGAAGAGGACTCTAAGCCGGTGAGGCAACCCCGTAGACGCCTTAATCCCCTTATCCTTGATGTGGTGAAGAAGGAGGTCACTAAGCTTCGCAAGCCGGTATCATCTATCCCATTTCGATAGCCGTGGGTTAGCCCTATCCAGTGGTTCCCAAGAAGTCCGGCGTTACGTAGTAGCCAATCGAAGAATGAGCTCATTCCTACTCGAGTTCGAATAGTTGGAGAGTTTGCATTGACTATAGGAGACTCAACCAAGCCACTCGCAAGGATCATTACCCTTTACCTTTCATTGATCGGATGTTAGAGCGATTGGCCGGCAAGTCTCATTACCGCTTCCCGGATGGCTACTCCGGATACTTCCGATCCATATTGCTCCCGAGGATCGTGAGAAGACGACCTTCACATGCCCCTTTGGAACATATGCCTACCGAAGGATGCCTTTTGGCCTCTGCAACGCACCTGGCACCTTTCAGCGTTGTATGGTAAGTATTTTCTCTGAGTTTCTAGAGGATTGCATGGAGGTCTTTATGGATGATTTCACTGTATATGGGTCTGATTTTGATGCATGCTTAGCTAATCTATCTAGAGTTTTGCATAGGTGCATTGAGTCTAATCTTGTGCTCAATTATGAAAAGTGTCACTTTATGGTTGAGTCGTATAGTCTTGGGACACATAGTGTCTAGGAAAGGGATTGAGGTAGACCCCTTTAAGATAGATGTGATTACTTTGCTTTGCCTTACCCCGCATCCGTGCGGAAGTTCGTTCTTTTCTTGGTCATGCGAGGTTTCTATCGGCGTTTCATTCGGATTTCGAAGACGCCCGACCCTTGTCCAACCTTCGCATAAGGACACCGACTTTGTATTTGATGATGCTTGCAAGGCGGCCTTCGATCATTTGAAGCGTTGCTCGACTACAACCCCAATGATCCACCCGATTGGTGCATCCCTTTGGCCGATGTGTGATGCTTCCAACTATGCGGTTGGTGCCATCTTGGCACAACGGGTCGATAGGGCATCTCATGTGATTGCATATGCCTCCAAGACTTTGGATCCTGCCCAGTCTAATTACACCACTACTGAGAAGAAGTTGTTGGCTATTGTATTTGCTTTTGATAAGTTTAGGTCATATCTCGCTAGCTAGTAGAGTAATTGTTTTCTCGACCATGCCGCTCCGAAATTTCTTTTGAAAAAGCGCGATGCTAAGCCACGACTCATCCGGTGGATGCTATTGCTCCAAGAGTTTGATGTTGAGATTCGAGATGTAAGCGGAGCACAAAACGGGTAGCCGACCACTTGAGTCGTATCACCCATTCTTCCTCTCACCCTCTTCTATTCGGATGATTTTCCGATGAGCGGCCTTCTGCAGCCTACAAGGTAAGCTTCCATGGTATGCCGATCCGGTTAACTACTTGGTAGCCGGTGTTTTGCACCGAAGATTCTACTAGGGCCCAAACTTTTAAATTAAAGAGTGAGTCTAAATACTATGTTTGGGATGACCCTTATCTCATGGAAATTTTGTAGTGACCAAGTAGTTAGGAGATGTGTGCTCGATCATGAGTTTCACTCTATATTGCATTTTGCTCATGCTTCGCTCGTGGTGGTCACTTTGGACCCCAAAGAACTGCTAGGAAAGTGTTAGATAGTGGATTGTTTTGGCCTTCCTTGTTTCATGATTCCCATCTCGTTTTGTAAGTCATGTGATAACCGTCGAGAGCAGGAGTATTTCTCGTAGGCATGAGATGCCCCAAAACCCTATTTTGTTTTGTGAGATCTTTGATGTTTGGGGTATTGATTTTATGGGTCCATTTCCGCTTCATATGGTTATACTTACATCCCGCTTTAGCCGTTGATTATGTCTCGAAATGGGTTGAGGCGAAAGCCACTCGGACTAATGATTCTTCTCCGTGGTGGTGGATTTTGTTAGGTCTAACATTTTCTGCGGGTTTGGCATTCCTAGAGCTATTATCGGTGACTGTGGTTCCCATTTTTGCAACCGAAGCATGGGTGCCTTGTTACGCAAGTATGGAGTGCTTCACAAGGTCTCTACAAAGATACCATCCTCGACCAATGGTCAAGCCGAAGTCTCAAATAGAGAGATTAAGCAAATCCTTCAAGACCGGTTAACTCTACCCGGAAAGATTGGAGTAAGCGATTAGAGGATGCTTTGTGGGCATATCGCACCGCCTACAAGACTCCGATTGGGATGTCTCCTTATCGGATTGTCTTTGGTAAGGCATGTCATCTTCCGGTTGAGTTGGAACATCAAGCCTATTGGGCCATTAAGCGGTGTAACATGGATTTGGCTAAGTCCGGCATGGAACGGAAGCTTGCAGTTGCAAGAGTTGGATGAACTTAGATTGGATGCCTATGAGAGTTCGCGTTTGTACAAGGAAAAGACTAAGGCATTCCATGATAAGCATATTCTCGAGGAAAGAATTTTCTCATGTGGGCCGTAAAGTTCTTCTCGTTTAACTCCCGTCCGAAGTTTATGCCTCAGTAAGCTTCGATCTAAATGGGATGGCCCTTTTGAGATCACTAACATTTTTCCTTTTGGTGCTTTGTTGAGCTATGTGATCCACCCACAGGAGAACCTTTAAGGTCAATGGGCATCGCCTCAAGCAATTCCATGAGGGATCCCAAAGAATGCTCGAGGAAGCCCGAGAGATTATCCTCATTGATGCCACTTATCCTCCTTAAACCCTTGGGGAGTATTCTTCTTTCCTCTCCTCTTTCTTTTTTATTTGTTTTCATATTTGCACTTTGCTTTTCGAAAATAAATACGCCTATCTTTCTATGATTGCTATATATTATGAACTAGGACATTTTGGTTTTAATGGATCATTCTGTTTGGTCTCGTGATTCTTGACTCTTCGATTACATATCTTCGTAGTTGATTTGATGTTGTTGATTGCCTAAGTTGGTACTGACCTTGTGAGGTTTTGGGCCTGCTTGAATGGAATTCATTTTTTCCCATTCTTTCTTTCATGTGTGCATCTGCTCCTGATTTGTGTTCTCTAGAACTTGCTCCTTTTCTTGTTGAAACTACATTTTTCACTTACATGCATAAATATGATAGAAGCTTGTTTTCTTTTTTCTTTTTTTCCCCACTTTGGCCAAATAGCTTTCCCTTGCATTATGTTTCCTTTGCTAGCCCATTTGTGCCTTTTCGACTCATTCTTTTCTAAGCCACATTACAAGCCTAAACGTAAAACCATTTTATTCCGCACCTTGGAGATTTATTGAGCATTGGTTTCACCTTGGTTTTGTGTTTAAGTGTGGGGGTTGCTCAGGAGTGCAACAGTTTAAGTGTGGGGGGGAGATGTTTGGTTTTGTCATTGTGATTTTGTTTATAGTTCAAAAAAAAAAAAAAAGAAGAAAGAAAGACAAAAGAAAAAAGAAAGAAAAAAGAAAGAAAGACAAAAGAAAAGCAAGAAAAAAAAAAAGAGTCAAATAAAAGTTTTTATATTTAGAGAATTGGGTTAATCAATGCTCTTTTTAATTTCTTGGGTGCTTAGCCTCTCATTCCATACTATTACCTACCTTCACCTTAACCCCATTACAACCTTTAATAATAAGCTCTCTTGATTTGTGCATGCATGTGTTATAAGTAGTGGAGACGTAGAAATTGAGCAAGCTTATGGTAGAACAATTTTCTTGAGTAGAATTTGAGCGATACACTTAATTACCTTAAACACTTGAGAGATTGATTGATTGAGCGCATCATTTGAGATACCATCATTTGTGATTAGCATCATTGATTGAGATTACCAGGAATTGTAATTTGAGATTACCAGAATTGTAATTTGAGATGAAAGGATTTTGGGTCTTGATTGATTGGTTCTAATGAAGCTCGTGTCCCTTGTTCAATTTCTCGCATTGTTAGCAATTTGTAGAACATAAGAGTTTCTCCTTTAGATCTTTTTTTTTCTTTGAATTTTGCTCGAGTGCAAAAAGATAAGTGTGGGGGAATTTGATAATTGAATATTTTAGACACTTCTTTTTATCTCTTGATTAATAATTTAGGACTTTTTAGTTAATAAATAATGGCTTTTATACTTATTTGGGCTTTGGGCCTTTGATTATATTTTAGCCATTTTTATTAATAAAATTCCAGTTTTACATTGCTTCACTAATCTTACCATAACTCTTGAACCAGACATCGGATTTGCCTCATTTTTGTTTCATATTTCAGATTATTCAGAGAGCTACAATTGTTATGAAGACATGAAGGGCCAATTCGGACAAGAAGACGGTCGATTTTGAAGCCAAAGTCAGATGTTTTATTTGGGCTCGAATTTGTGACTAAAGCCCATTCGTATTATTTTCGCTTTTGGGCCTGGATTATTGATTGGAGCCCCATTTCGTTTTCCAATTTAGGTTAAGTAAGGCAGCAGCCACAAACACATTCATTCACGTTTTTATTCAGTTTTGTGGATCAAAATAGAGATTTTCAGATTCTCTGAAATGTTCTTCGTGTTCTTCACGTTCTTCGTCTCTTCTTCGATTTTTCCACCCATGTTCGGCTAAACCTTCGTGGTTAACCCAACGTTGAGGATTCCATGATTCGTCCAGAACTCGTACTTGATCGGTAACTTTACTCGTTTGTTTTCATCTTATCGGATCCGATTTCGAAATAGTTTGAATATTAGATTTAATATTCGGTTTGGTTCATCCTGAGGACCGAGTTCGAACTAGGTTAGAGTGTTGCTGTGCGATTGCACGCCGAGACGCCACTTATTCGGACGCATTCTAGACGATCGTCTAGTCGAGGGATTTCGGACGAACGCAGATTTCGGTTCGTCCAGGGCCAAACGCGAGTTCGTTTATATTTCGTTCAATGAAGGAAGTTTCGGAATCTAAACGTTGGGTTGATCGTTTTGATATATTTCAATCTCGTTTTTATCTCGTTTCGCATATTTCAGATCTGTTTCAGTTTGATTTCGTTTTAATCTGTTTCAAATCAAAAACCCCCAATTTTATTGTTGTTCTGTTTTGCTGTTGCTGATTTAAACCCACTGCAAATTCCTTGAGAGAAACGACCCAGGTTACATTATACTGCAAATCCTTTCTAATCTGGTTATTTTGTGAGATGACGGCAAATCTCTGTCAATAAACCAGTGAATTTTTATCCAGAAGTTGGTGTTACCGAAAGTTATTTCCGTAACCGTTGGCGTTTGTCCGAAAATGTTCGGCAGGCAACGGAATACCCTTAATGGGATCAAAAATTTAGTTAACCTAGATGTTTTGAAAGAGGAAGACTAGACCTTCAGCGTTGTGTTGCCGTATTTTTAAGATTCTCCAAGATTACGCGATTAGAACACCAATCAGGGAACTTTATCGGTACAAGGCCATAAAGCAAAAAGATGACATCATGGATGACATAAGGGAGGAGAATTTGTGGTGGAGAAGAGAGGAGAATAAGTGGTTGGCAAGAGGCCACATCTCCATCATCCTAACCGTTGGTGCAGAAGTTGATCAAAGGGTTGAGATCGCTGGAAATTCCCTATAAATAGGCAATCCATCTTCACTTCATAACTCACCAATTCCTTGATCCTAGAGAGGTTAGAGAGAAGTGAGAGCAAGGAGGAGCTCGGAAAAGGAGTAGCGAAGTCTTTGGGTAAGTTCTTCGGTCCCTAGTCTTAAGCTTCGGTGTTTTGTTCGGTAGTTATAATAGGAATGTTGTTTTGATCTTTAATCTTCCAATATATTGTAGATATCATGTTTTTGGGTTAAATATGATATATATTTCGAAAAATATGTTGGGAAAGAGTTATGGCAAAATTTTGGAAGATTAGAGTCAAAATAGCGAAGCTCCGGACGAAATTCCGCCGATTAGGAGAGTCGGGGCAAAATGGTAATTTGTACCTAAAATGACTGTTATGATGCTAAATGTTGATAAATATTATCCTTATAGGATATCTGTGATAATCATATCGCTGTCATACCGCTATTGTACCGCCGTTATACCGCTGTTGAGCCGTTGTCGGGCTGCTGTCAAAAATACTGTTTTCCGTCAAAAGTACCGAATACCGTCAACGAAGGTACGTTCTCTGACGAAATTCCGCCGATTAGGAGAGTCAGGGGCAAAATGGTAATTTGTACCTAAAATGACTGTTATGATGCTAAATGTTGATAAATATTATCCTTATAGGATATCTGTGATAATCATATCGCTGTCATACCGCTATTGTACCGCCGTTATACCGCTGTTGAGCCGTTGTCGGGCTGCTGTCAAAAATACTGTTTTCCGTCAAAAGTACCGAATACCGTCAACGAAGGTACGTTCGCGTACCGTAACACTAGCTCTAATGCTTGTTGTATGATTATATATGATTGTTGTGTTCGTCGACTAAGACTTACATACGTGGTTATGTCACATACGAGGTTATGTTCTAATTATTGTTGTAGCATACATGGTTATGTTCTAATTATTGTTGTAGCATACGTGGTTATGTTACATACATTGTTATTATCTTACATACGTGGCTATGTATTTCTAATCATACATCTGTTATGGGCTGTTGTAATGATTGCTACTGTCATGAATATTTGTCATGTATATATTGTCATATTTAAGCATGAGGTTAACCGTTACCTGAGGTTCAATGTGCATTGAACCTCGCTCTTAACATAGCGTCGGAGTTCGGAGAACCGAGGACCGAGGAGAAAGGCAAGCAGCCGCACAGACCCTATCAAGACTTCTTCGTTGTTATTTACTTTGAAAACTCTCGGTCACTGGACGGCTTCTGTAATCAGCCAGACTTACGGCATTTTGAATAAAAGTATCAGTTACTCAATCGCTCCGATGCTCTACTCTGATGATATATATGAAAAAAAAATATACTGCTTTTGAAAACTGCTTTTGAAAATGGGATGTTACAGCACTGAGGATAAAGGCAAGCAGCACGCTTAGAGTCCCGGCCGAAGAATTTCTTTTTGGACTTGTATTACCGTATTATTAAATGTTCGGTTCATTGTACCGCTGTATAAGCAACTAGATACACCAACAATGAATGTTTATCAGATACTCGCTCTTTTAAATTATTCTGATGCTCTACTCTGATTAAAATATCTTGAAAACGCATTAGAAAATTGGGGTGTTACAATATTGGCGGTAGAATAGTATATATATTAAGAACCAAAAATTTTGCTATCATACATACATACATATAGATATACACACACACACACACACACATATATATATATACACATACATACATACATACATACATACATACATACATACATACATACATACATACATACATACATACATACATACATACATACATACATACATACATACATACATACATACATACATACATACATACATACATACATACATACATACATACATATAAACGGTGCACACATGTAAAAAGAGAGAAGGAAAACTTGCTGATATATATGGATTAACGCTACACATGGAAATGATAGGAAAAAAAGTGGTCTATATATATATCTCACTGTACATGAAGCTAAAACTTGTTGTGATATATATATTTTTCGTTGCACACCTATATAAATATATATGAAACCAAACCACATATGTGAAAAATTGCTATATATATATATATATATATATATAATAACAAATTTTTTACTTGGTGTTAGCTAGTATTTATTAAACTCCTAATTTAAAGTGTGTCATGCTTAATATTGGAATAGCCTTTGAGAGTTTAAACTAATTGTAGAGAAATAATAATAAATAGTAAAATAAGAAAAAATTAAAAATATATAATATTATTATTAAAAAGGGGAGTAAATAATGAAGGGAATTATTAATTAATAATAAATAGAAAGGAGAATTAATAGTAGTTACAATTTTCTTACTTTAGGACGTTGAAGAAATTTGAGTTTCTAACACCAGGGATTGTATTTATTCGCAAAGTTGAGGTTTGTAACTTAATCTCCAATTCCTTGTATTTATATATACATATATATATATATATATATATTATATGTTCATGTATTGACGATTCTTGGCCGGATTTATATGCTCAAGTCTATGTATTTTATTTAGCTAGTTGTGGATTATTGTTTTAAATAATAATGCTGCAGGCTTATTTTTCCTAGCATTGAGGATTCATGTCTGGGACACGTAACACTTGTGTGTGCTTTCACCGTTAACGATGCATGTGCTATGTAATCGGGTAGCGGTGTGGTTAATAAATGCTTTCTTTTGTTCTGCAATATATGAAATATCTTTCATGTATGATTTACACTTTTAACGTGAAATTAACTTTACCCTGAGATTCATCTAATCACTGAATCTCAGTGATACCTAAAGATTCAGGAAGATGATTTGGATCGGAGAGTAAGACAGTGCAGCTAGAAGAAGACCCCGAAGGTGGGGATTTAAATGAGGGAACTTCGTACTTTGATATTTTGGAATGTATTTGCTAACTATTCGAGATAACTGTATAATGAATATCCTCCAATAGGATTAACCCTGACTACTACTAAATTTGTAAATTGTATCATGCATATATATTCCTTTGGGAATTTAAATTAACCAGCATATGTTATCAGTCACTCATTCGTCCAAACGTTATGCATGCTTTCCATTGTGACTTACTCTAATATGTTAATGCCTTCACTCTGATAATTATACGTTGATTAGATTAATAAGAGACTTAGGAATAGAAATGGACATTATAATGGACTTAGAATTAGGGGCGTTACAAAGTGCCTATCTCTTATGGTATGCTTCCTTCCAAGTTATTTTGGCCTATTGAAAGATGGGTGAAGGAAGTAAAATTCCATATGGACAATGGGATTTCTCCATTCAAATTGTTGAAAGAAAGTTGCAACCTTTCAAGCTGCTGAAGAAAGCCCAGCTGATATGGAATTTTACCTATAAGACTATTCACTGACAAGTGCAAGATCCTCAATTGTGTGCAACTCGTCAAGTTCAAAGGAATCTCACCTGTCAATGTGTTGTTTGAGAGAGTAAGTGTCTTTAGCCTGAACAAACATCCCAACTCTGATGGGATTTCTCCATGGAAGCTATTGACTGTGAGAAAGATATCTCTTAAGAGAGATTGCCAACATGAGGTGATATGATCCCACCAAGATATATAATAGCCTTCCAGATTCAATTCTGTGAATCGCTTATGCTTGTGGCTGCATGCGATTCCAGTCCAATTGCAGAAGTGGTTTGAACTATTCCAAGAGCTCAAGATTTGTTTCGAATCATCAGTTTTTGATTTCTTGTATATTAATTTGGTTAAGCTTATGCTTGGAGTTGCTATGAATATGTGATGTTTGTAATTCGAGGGTTCTTGGTTACTTGTGTCTTGCATATTGGTAATTCCATTAGCTAGAGATTTGAATTGGGTTTTGGTTAGAGGAATTAAGTGTTGCCTGGTGTGGGAGATTTAATTAATTCACCTAACTCAAGCTAGCTCAAATTTAGGCAAATTTGTCAAACTAGCACATTCCCATATTTTTTTGAAGAAAAGGATAGATGAAATCCATAAATCTAAGAGGTCTCCATTATCTGTTTCTAAACTATTTTCATTTTCTTCTGTTTTTATTCCAAAAATCTAAAAATATTTGCTTTAAAGGATTTTTGTTTAATTGCATCCTAGTTGATAGATAAAAAGCTCAAAACATCTTACTTGTTGCATGACAATTATTGCACTTAGTTGCTAGGTAGTTAATTAAATGATCCTCAAGAGATGATCCGAGATTGAACCTATATTGCAATTCTTGATTATTTTTGAAGAGGTTACCAAGTCGTAAGCCCAACATGCTCCATCAGCAGGGTCTAGGCTTTTTCCAGAAATTATATATGCCTGAGCAGGAACCCCACCCTATTCGTAAATTTCCGGGATCGTTTTCCACGAGTTTGCTCGGCTAGACTGGAAGCTCTTGGTACAATGCATGTGGATCATGAGATCAAACGAGCCTTGTTTAGTATGAATGCTTTTAAGGCATCAGACGGGATGGTTTAAACCCGCTATTTTTGTCACGCCTTAAAATAATAAAAGCATGATCCGCATGAAGTATAAGTTAATCTTACTTCATAAGCCCCTTTTATTTACTATTTCCTACTTATAATCAACAATATTTACTTTATTGATGGAACATCAAGTGACATTATATTATTTATTCATGAACCTTTGTGTAAATATTCAACATAAATCTCTTTAAGTGTTGAACTTCCCAATATATTTGCAACTCAATCAACCAAATTTTTAAATATACTTGGAATATATTTGTGCGACGGCATACTGGTTGAAACAAAATTTACTACATAAAAGAGATAAACATATCATTGATACAGTGCCAAAACTCGTTTTCAAACTTATAATAATCATATGTCTGTATATTTTTTTAAAGAAAGAAAATATAAATTTTAAGAAAGTAATCATAGATTCAAGTCAAATAAAAATTCAATAAATTAATTTCTTTTCAATAATAAATAATGATGAAAATATATGTTTTCCTTTAAAATTTATTTCATCAAAGAGACCAACACAAAACGAATAACAGGCGCAGCGTGAATGCCACGAACAACTGGCGCAGCCTGCTGAAGTCAACGAATAACCGGCACAACCTGAAGGTTGCGAATAACCGGCACTTTGTGTATGTTCCTCTGGATTCATGAATGTTTGATTTAGCAAAATACATAAATAAATTCTATAGAACATTTTAAAAAAAAAAAAAAAAACCTAAATTTCCAACTTCAAACAACAAAGAGTACAAAACCAGAATAGACGCTGCTAAGAATGGTCTCAGAAGGGACCAAACCAACAATGAAAATCTCACCAAGGACAAACGCCACTAAACGGTCTCACCAAGACCTAACCAACAACAAATGGTCTCATAAGGGACCAAAGCAACAATGAACGCCTCACCAGGGACGAACATCAAAGGCCCGACCAGGGACCAAAATCAAAAGAATGCAGCTAGAAGAAGATGAATCCCACATATTCAAATTTGAAACCATGAGATATAAGAATAAAATGAATCTCACATAGTCAAATCTAAAACCATGAGATACGAGAATGAAACCATCAGGAGTAAAAGAAAGATAACATGTTGAAATTGAAGATCACATTGAAGCACATGAGAAATACTTTGAATATTATTGATCATTGAGAATAAAAAGAGAGTACGATGAAGCCTTTATATAGGTAAGAATAGACTAACTATAACCCTAAAATCTATCATAATCCAATCGAATCAAATCATAATATCTTAAAGATATATTCCTAAAATATAATATTCATATCTAATCCTAATAAATGCTACCATGATAATAATAATTAATTAATATTTCTAAGCTTGACATTCTCAATATATATAAAGTAAAATAATAAAATTTAGACAATCCATTACGATATAACTAATCTAGGATATGTGCACGTTGCAACACTAGCATAAACAACAAAGTTAACTACATTGCCTGAGATATCTATTTAGCAAGGGCCCCTTTTTATGTTTTTTTCTACTTTCAATACAAGTAATGACGTATTTGTATTACTCGATTCTTGAGCGTGACTAGTGTAATACCCTAATTTTCATAATTCATGTAAACATTGTATTTTGATAAATAATTACTAAAACACAAAGGTGAATATGTGTCTTAAATGATTATAATATATTGATTATAATTTTATCCAAATTTCACTAGGAAATTAGTGGACAAATGGTTGGATATGAGACTACATATTAGGGGCTATAAAATGTGATATTAAATCACATGGAATAATAGCTATTTTGTAATACCCTAATTTTCATAATTCATGTAAATAATATATTTTGATGAATAAATTTGAATAAAAAGGAAGGTGAATATGTGTCTCAAATTATTGATTATAATTTGAGGTAAATTTCACTTTGAGTTGAATTAACAAAAGGCAAGATTTAAGGCTAAGTCTAGTGTTCATAAAATGTGATATAATTAGCACATAAAATGATGATTATTTATGACTAAGAATAGGCAAGAAATGTTATGGAAACACTTAAACAAGTTAAAGGAAATTAGCAAAAACTAATGGGAAATTAAGCTTGCATTAATTAAAATAATTTGTGTAATTCTTCGAATTAATCAAGAGACAAATTAAAAAGCATTAATTTAGGGCTGTCTTATTTTGAGATTTAAGGGCCAAAGATGATGTAATTAAGCTTGTTAATTAAAACACTAATGGTCATTATTAACTAATAAATCAATTAACCAATAAAACATATAATCAATTGGGAATTTAAACACTTCAATTGAATGCTAATTGGGATTAAATATTCAGCCCTAAAGCCATGAAAGAGAAAACGCATAGAAGGAAAGAGAATATACCATATAATAATCAAGATATCAATTTATAAGATCACATGTGTTTTAATAAAAAAAGATCTTCAATAGTGATTAGGATTTTTCTAACAACAATGGAAGGTTAGGATTAAGTTTAATAAAGTTAAATCCAATGGTCCCAATTAATCACCTAATTAAGCTAAATCCTTGTGAAATTAATTGGACCAATGAGAACACTTGAACCATAGGAATTTGCCACATAAAAAACAATTCAAATGGCCAAAGAAAAAGGTGTGTAATACCCGGATATTTAATACCGGATAATTATTTATTTTAAATATTCCCTTTGAGTCAATATTACCTATTTAAATAGGTGAATATGTGGTCTCAACTATTGAGCAAAATTAACTTATTTCTAAGGTAAAAGTCTGTGGAAATAAAGAACTAAAACACCCAAAAATATATTTTTAGGGCATAAAATGACCTGAAAATATTATGATAAATCTTAAAGGGCGTGAAATAAATATTAAAAATTAGGAAAGTATTGTCCTTAATTTTAGCAATTTAATAAATTATTTTCTTGGAAATAATAAAGGGAAAATTAATATTATTTTAATGAGCCCTTTTTGGCCCCATGATTTTTAATATTTTACATGGGATATAAAATACCAATGTAATTAAAATAGTTGTGAGATAATAATTTATCCTAATTAATAAAATTGTCAACAATTAGTAAGTGGCTAATTAGGTAATTATGAGAAAATATAAGATAATTAAGTTATTAGTGAATTAATTAATGAATAATTAAATAATTAATTAAAAGGGGTTGGGGGGCGAAATTATTAATTAAAATAATAATGAAATTAATTAAGTATAGTGTGAAAAGGGTTGTGGATATTTTAAATAATATCTAGATATTTAAATTAGAATAATATTATATTCTCGTAAAGAGCCAACAGACATTTGAGAACGGGTAGAAATTAAATCCTACACCAAAATATAGGAACTAAGTCACTAATATCTGGACTTGTTATAAACAAGTGAAATTTTATCCCTGGAGCGAGCTATCTCCGAAGTCATTTCGAAACCAACGGGTACTTAGGATACAAAAGGATAAATAAGAAAAAGGGCGTAGATAGTAGAAATGAGAACCTATACAAAACAAGACCGTTGTGACAAACCGTGAACTAGGTTTCTTAGGTCGACATATTACAAACCGGTGAATTGTTATCCGTAGAAAATTTGGGTACTTCCGGAAGTAATTTCAGAATCATTGGCGTCGACCGAAATGTTCAAGCGGGCAACGGAATACCCTTAATGGGATCAAAAATTTAGTTAACCCAAGTAGTTTTAAAGAAGAAGAATATATCTTCAGCACTGTGCTGCCGGATTTTTGAGTTTCTCCAAGGTTACGCGATTCGGACACCGAACTTGGAACTTTATCGGTGTAGGTGCATAAAGCACATGGGTGACATCATGGATGATGTAATTTTCTTCTAGAAGGATGACATGGGCATGATGTCGGCCAAGGCTTGAAGGGACAAGATGGAGCCACGTGTCGAAGTACGATCCGACGGTCAAAATCCGAATCGAAAAAGGCATGAATAGTGTCATTTTTCTTCTATAAATAGCCATCACCTCCTCTTCTCATTTCACACCAAAATTTCGAATCCTAGAGAGAGGTTAGAGAGAAGAAGGAGCCCGGAGAAAATATAGCCGAGCCCCGGGTAAGTTCTTCGGTCCCCTGGTCTTAAGCTTTAGTAGTTCTATCGGTAGGTATAGTAGAAATGCTAGATTTATCTCTAATTTTCCCGCATAGTTTAGATATCATGTTTTAGGGGTAAATATGGTATTTATTTCGAAAATATATTGGGAGAAGAGATATGTCAAAATTCTGGAGAGATAAGATCAAAGTAGCGAAGCTCTGGCGAAATTTCGCCGATTAGTCCAACTAGGGGCAAAATGGTAATTTGTAGCTAAAATGCCTGTTATGCCGCTAGATATTGATAAATATTATCCTTATAGGATATCTCGAGATAATCGCATCGCCGTCGTACCGCCGTTGTTGTGCCGTTTGCACCGCTGTCAAAAATTACCATTTTTCGTAAAACGTACCGAAATACCGTCAACGAAGGTACGTTCGCGGCGTACTGTAATACTGACTCTGATGCTTGTGATATGCTTATATATGATTGCTATGTTCCTATACTGAGACTCTGTCTCAATTGTTTTTATACAATCATGAATATACGGGTTATGGTTTTAATAACACCGTTAGAGTTTTCCTAGCGCTGAGGACACGACCGTACATCGTGGCACTGGATTTGATAGTGCAGACTGGGATAACAAACATACTGCAGGGGCTATGTATTGTTATTGCCTTACATACATATATGTATTTCCTACATCTGTTATGGGCTTTTGTAGTGATTTTTGTGAAAATGTTATGAATACCTGTCATACATATATTGTTTACATAAGCATGAGGTTAACCGTTATCTGAGGTCCGATGGGTATTGGACCTCAGTCTTAATCAATAGACAGGGAAGAATCATGAACCAGAGAAGGCACCAGTAGATGGAGCCGTAAAAAGACGCCGATAGACGGAGCCGTGGGAAGGCACCGGTCAAAGTAAACGCTGAAAGAAAGATAACGTAACCTACCTTACATTTGAATCTAATAAGGTTACTTCATATTATTTGGTGCTTAAACTAAAAAGGGTCGTCTATGTGGTTCGATCAATCGATCGCCAAATACTGGTGAGACTCCCACTAGACCTACCCGGCTGGCCAAATGGGATGATTTAACTGAGTTAGATTCTACGCCCCAAGTCTACTCAAGGCTCAGTTGAAGAGGGTATAGTTACATAGAAGAATTGTAATTATAAAGTTTGTATTATTGTATCACATAAACATTCCTTAGCGAAAATTTTAATATATCAGTATACGTTAGGCATCATCATATGTCTGAGTATTTCATATCGATTACTCGAGTGTTATACCCGTTTTCAAATTGTTAGTACATGCTCTCCGTTTCCGCAAAAACGCTAAGTCAGAGCACCTCAAAACTCGATGAATTTTTATAAAACCACGTGTCAACGCACGATTTATGCTACGAAATTGGGGTGTTACAAGGTGCATGTCAACCATGAGAAAAGAGGAGAGTGGAGATTAATAAACCATTATATATTAGAGGTTGAAAAGTCAAATAAAGCAAGTAGCCAATTAGAAGCTTAAAACATGAGATATTTGCTAATTTAAAAAGCAATTGAAATGGCTAAATGGAAGAGCATGTCGGCACTCATCTGAATGGAGGGGATTAAATTTCATAAAGTGGTTTTGAATCCCATGGATGAGAGGAAAGAAGGGATTTTGGATTTCTTAGAAAATGACCACTTTAACCCTTGAAATTTCTCTATAAATAGAGAGCACTTCTCTTCAAATTCTTCACACCAAAATCAGTCTAAAACATCTGATTTTAAGATTAGAGAGTGAGTAGAGTGAAGGTCTTGGAGCAAGGGAGAAGGAGCAAGGTTCTTCAAGAGGTAAGTTCTTGAGTTTTGGTATTTAAATTCATAGTTAGTTTGTGCTTTGATCTTGAATCTTCAAGAGTAGTTTTGTTTTCATGTTTTTGAAGTTAAAAATGAGTTTATTTCGAAAATTTGATGGAAAATATGGTGGAACAAAATTCTTGGAAGTTGAAGATCAAAGTAGCGAAATTCTGGTAAAATGTACGGTTGGGAGTTTTTCTGGAGTCAACAACGTTGAGGTAATGATTTTATGAACAAGATGAAGTCATTAAATTCTGAACTTTTTCATGGCTAAACTAGACATACAGATCTTTCTAAATATACCTAATTTGTAGTATTTTGAGTTCTGTACAAGGAGATAAAAATACTTGAAGTTAGGCTACGTTTTCTGGAATAAAATCTGGGCAGCGTTGAGAAAATAAAAACTGGGAATGCTTCTTGGTGTTATAGGTTCTTGGAATATTTTTCCTTGAAAATAGACATGTCAATGATCTTGAAGAATTTTACGGATCCTCATTTCGATTTTTTTAGAATTAATTATGAGTTTTCAAAGTTGTTGAAAAATCTGCACAGAAATGCTGAAATGACGTTTTTTAAAAAAATGTAAGGGCAAAATTGTAATAACAAATCCACCAAGGGTAGAAATGTTAAAATAGGTGAAAAATATCATTTTTTATATTATTCTAGGAGATATGATATGAATTATAATATCATGGAAAAAGGAAATAATCTGACGATAACGTATAGGACATCCGGGAAGTCCGGAGTCGGGTTCAAAGGTCGGGCATGTTGGCCATTACACGGTGAAAGGTACGTTCTCATACTAGTAACTTTAACTCTGATGTGTCGTGTATGCTTATATGTGATAGATGAATAGAGTTATGGACAAGACGTGGTCTTGGGTCATGCACTGTGGCTAAGACTCTGTCTTAGGTCACTGTTTGTACATTCAGCTTTATACGAGTTATAGTTTTCATAATGCCGTGAGATTGTTTTCCTAGCGCTGAGGACACGAATAGCTATCGTAGCACTGGTTAGTGCAAACGTGGATAACATTACATGTGTTGTGTGCTATGTACTATTGTGTTGTTAACATTACATCTGTTGTGTGCTTATGTATTGTTGTCACCTTACATGTGCTGTGAGCTATGTTTGGTTGATGTTGAAATGTCATGAACATCTGTCATATATATTGTTCATACTTTTCATATGAGGTTAACTGTTACCTGAGGTCCGATGGGTATTGGACCTCAAATTTGACTAATAGTTCAGGAAAGGAACCTGGATCTGAGAAGGTGACATGGACGAAGCTGAGAAGAGGCACCGATGGATGAAGCCGTGAAGATACACCAGCCGAGATGAGAGTCAGAAGAAGTTTGATAGGACTAGTTCTAGCATGAATCCGATAGGGTTGTTTCAAACCATTTGGTGCATAAGAAAGGGTCGGTCTATATGGTTCAGTCATAAGTCGCCGTGAAAGACGGGGAGACTTCCACTAAACTTTACCCCGCCTGGCCAAATGGGTTTGATTAACTGTATTGGGTTCTAAGCCACAAGTCTAGCTAAGGCTTGGTTTAAGATTGTATAGTTACTATGAAGAGTTGTAATTATACAAGTTTAATTTGTATTATTGTATCACATGAATATTCCTTCGGGAAATTTTTAATATACCAGCTTATGTCTGGGCATTTTATATCAATTACTCATTATTCAAAAGTTAGTTCATGCTCTCCGTTTCCGCATTAGTCTGACTGGTAGAACCTCAAACTCTATTTATTTTCTTAAAACTATGTGTCACCGACACAATTTGAAGTATGGAATTTGGGGTGTTACATATTTTAAATGATCATAAGACAAGAAAAGGGATTAAGGAAACACTTAGTTTAATTGTTATCTATTAACAATTATCCTTAACAAAATAAGCTTGCACTAATTGAGATTAGTTGCATAATTCTTCAAGAGGATTAGAGGCAAATTAAGATCATCAAAAAGGGACTGATTATTGAATAAAATTAAGGGCCAAAGATGAAGAATTAAAACTTGAATAATTAAGTATTAATGGCCTTGATTAAGTAGCAAGACAATTAGACAATGGCACTTATAATCAAGGGATATATAAGCACTTGATTAAGATGTTAATTAAACTTTAATCAAGCTTTGAAAAGTCAACAATTGCAACTAAGAGCAATGGTTGATATTGTTGCTCATGTAATTCAAATCCAATGGTCCTAATTAATCCTATAAATAAGCTTAATCCTCTTGTAAATTGTCTAGCCAATGAAAAATCAAGAAAATGATCTAAATCCTTAGATAATTAATTGGACCAATGGGAGACTTGAGCCATGGATTAAAGGTGAGGATTGAATTTGAACAAACACAAATTAAATCCAATGGCCCTAGTTAATCACTAAATTAAGCTAAATCCTCATGAAAATAAATGAACCAATAAGAAGATTTCATCATTAGATTAGCACATGGAAGAGGGAGATTATTATATTTAAATCAAGATAATATAATACAATCACATGGGATAATGAAGGGAGGCAAAATGGAAGAGGATAAGATGATAAGATTTTGGAAGAGGATAGAGAGAGAGAGAGAGAGAGAGAGAGAGAGAGGAGGACGAATTTGGAGAAGAAAATAGAGAAAACTTATTGAAGAAGAAAAGGGTAAATTGGTAAATGCACAAGTGGGGCCCACAAGTCTTGAACCAACCAATGGGAAAAATCAAAGAAAAATGGGCTTAATCCTATGTAATTAAAACTAACCAATGAGAACCTTTGAGCCATGAATTGTTTCTTCATGGAAAACCAATTCACATGAACCATTGATGAAGAAAAATGATCCAAAGGTTGAGGCTATTGAATTTTCCCTATAAATAGAGAGCTCTCCTCTCTTCATTCTTCACACCAAAAACCAACTCAAATCAAATTGATTGAGTAGAGAGGAGGGGTGAAAATCATAGAGCAAGGAGAAGGAGAAAGGGCTTCAAGGGTAAGTTTTCTAGTTCTTAAGCTTTAGCTTTTTAGTTTTTAGTATAAATGTAGTTTAATCTAGGAAATTGTAAAGTAATTTCGTTTTCATGTTTTTGAGGTTGGAAATAAGTTTAAAACGAAAAATTGATGGAAGTTATGGTGGAACATGATTTTTGGAAGCTAAAAATCAAAGTAGCAAAACATTGACAAAATTTTCGGTGTAAAATTCTGTGCAACCAGCATAAAAGATGCTATTATTTTATGTTGCAATTGAAAGCAATAAATCATGAAATGTTACAGGAATAAAGTAGACATGTGGGGATTTCTAAATATATAAATTATGTATCATTTTGAGTTCTACACAAGGAGTAACATATTTTGAAGTTAAGCCTTATTTATGGAGTTATAAACTGGGTAGCGTTAAGAAATTATTAAACTGAGAATGATCTGTGACTTTCTGGCTTCTGGGAATATTTTTCCTTAAAAATAGACATGCCAAGAATATATGTCATATATTGTGCTATGTATGGTTAGAATCTTACATCTGCTGTGTGCTATGTATGGTTAATGCTGAAATGTAATGAATATATGTCATATATTGTTATATCTGCTATAGAGGTTAACTAATATCTGATATTCAATGGGTGTTGAATCTCAGCTTTGACTAAAAGTTCAGGAAAGGAACCTGGATCTGAGAAGGTGACGTGGACGGAGCCGAGAAGAGGCACTGATGGACGAAGCCGTGAAGATGCATCGGTCGAGATGAGAGTCGAAAGAAGTCTGATAGGACTAGTTCTAACATGAATCCGATAGAGTTGTTTCAAACCATTTGGTGCCGAAGGCAAGGCTAGTCTATGTGGTTCAGTCAATAAGTCGCCGTGAAAGATGGGGAGATTTCAACTAGACACCACCTGGCCAATGGGTTTGATTAACTGTAATGGGTTCTAAGCCACAAGTCTAGTTAAGGCTTGGTTTAAGATTGTATAGTTACTATGTCAAGAGTTGTAATTATACAAGTTTAGTATTATTGTATCACATGAATATTCCTTCAGGAAATGTTGAATATACCAGCTTATGGTTGGGCATTTTATATTAGTTACTCATTGTCCAAACGTTAGTGCATGCTCTACGTTCCGCATTACTCTGAGCTATAGCACCTCAAACTCTATAGATTTTCCTAAAACTATGTGTCATTAGACACAATACGAAGTATGGAATTTGGGGTGTTACAACTAGCATAATGAATTACTTACTCAAGTGCTTGTAGAAAGTACTATCGTGAAATGTGGGTAGTCCCTATATTCAAGTTTTTTTAAAAAAAAAACTATACCTAAATACACACAAACATGAATAAACTCGAACGAGTCTTTAAACAGCCATTTGACCAGTTAAACAACATAAATGACATATTCCTATTTCAGTTCATTATAACTTACAAAACAAGAGAGAATGATATCAGCTGTAACTACTCCTCTGGACATAATTTCTTTCTCAAGCATTTTGACTCACACATTGAAGGCATTACAAATGTTCAAGTCCACCTAACAACATCCCTAGTTCCTCAAAGCACTACTCAAGCCACTTCGTGTATAAACAAAGCTTTATTATACTTCCTAATCATCAATTTTCATGTACTAAATTATAATTCCTCAAATTTCAACTTGGTTCAACTTAGAAATTGTAGAAAAAAATCAGATTATAGTTCTAAGTTCTTCATCCAAACAAATCTCAAAGTATTATCACTACCAAAAAAAAAGGACTTTCAGTGGCGAAATAAGCTTGCACTAATTGAGATTTGTTGCATAATTTTTCAAGATGATTAGAGACAAATTAAAAGTATCAAATGAGGGCTAATAATATTTGAAAATAATTAAGCCAAAGAGAATGAGATAATATCTCAAGTAATTAAGTCTAAATCTTCATGTAATTGAGTTAGCTAATGGCAAAATATAATTAAGGAGCATGTAAACACTTGATTAACATGATAATTAAGAATTGCTAATTAGTGTTGAAAAGTCAATAATAGTAACTAGCCAATGAGAAATCAATAAAATAAGTTAAATCCTTAGGTAATTAATTGGACCATTAGGAAACTTGAGCCATGGACTAAGGGTGAGGATTGAACTTAAACTAACACAAATTAGATCCAATGGTTGAGAGGAAAGAAGAGGTGTTAGATCTGCACATGTTGGGGGGGGGAGAGAAAGAGAGAGAGTTTATTATATTTAATTAATAAGAGCACATGTTTTATAGTGAAGGGTGAGGATTAAGGTTAACAAAGTGGATTTGATCCAATGGTTATAAAGAAAGAAGAAACTTTGGATCACTTGTGAAATTACCATTTTAACCTTGAGATTTTCCCTATAAATAAAGGGCTCTCCTCTTCATTTTCTTCACAACAAATCAAAATCCAAGTAGTTGATTTCTAAGAAGTGAGAGTGAGGGAGAGGCAAAATCTTGGAGCAAGGAGGAGGAAGGAGTAAGAACTTCAAGAGGTAAGTTCTTGAGCTATAGCTTTTAGTTCTTAGTATAATTGTAGTTTAATCTAGAAAATTAGGAATAAATTCCTATACTTGTTTTTAGGCCTCTTTGCATTGAAAAATGCCTAATGAGGTAAAAACATGCTGGGAAATAAATTTTAGATATTAATGGAACAAGATTGTGAAAAATGTAGAATTTTCGGTTTTAAGTCCTTGTGCAGGTAGCAAAATTGATGCTATTATTTTATGTAGCAAATGAAGTCATTAAATCGTGAACATTTACAGAAATAAAGTATACATGTAGGGCTTTCCAAATATATAGAATTTTTAGTTCTACAGAAGGAGATACAATTTGTTGAAGTTAAGCCATTTTTCTGGGATTAAAACTGGACAGTGTTAAGAAACAATTAAACTGGGAATGATTCTTAATTTTATAGCTTATGGGAATATTTTTCCTTGAAATTATACATATCAAGGGTCATGAGGAATTTTGCAGCACTCAAAAATGATTTTTTTAGAATTAATTATGATTTTTCAAAGTTGCTGCAAAATCTGCCCAAAAAATCTAGCAATGCGTTTTTTAGAAAATGTAAGGGTAAAAATGGAATAATTAATCCTTCGAGGGTAGAAAGGTAAATTAAACCCTTTAGGATATTATTCTAAGCAATATGATATTTATCACAATATCATATAATAATCCGACGATAATGCATAGGATATCCGGGAAGTCCGGAGTCGTATTCAAAAGGTCGGGCGTTTTGGCAATTACGCGGTGAAAGGTACATTTACGTACTAGTAACTTTAATCGCCTATGTCTTGTATGATTATATATGATTGAATGATTCATAAAGTCATGGACAAGACTAGGTCTTGGGTCATGCACCGTGACTAAGTTAAAGGGCTTAGGTCACATGTTTATATACATTCAGCTTTGTGTGGGTTATAGTCTTGATATCGCCGCAAGTATGTTTTCCTAGCGCTGAGAACACGTGGATTCGTGGCACAGGGTGAGTGTGCAAACGCTGTTAACATTACATCTGCTGTGTGCTATGTAATGTTGTAACCTTACATCTGATGTGTGCTATGTATAATTGATGCTGATATGTAATGAATATCTGTCATATATTGTTATATCTGCTATAGAGGTTAACTGTTACCTGAGATTCAATTCGATTGAATCTCAGCCTTGACTAAAAGTTCAAGAAAGGAACCTGGATCTGAGAATGTGACGTAGACAGAGCCAAGAAGAGGCACCGATGGACGAAGTCGTAAAGATGCACCGGTCGAGATAAGAGTCTGAAGAAGTCTAATATGATTAGTTCTGGTATGAATCTGATAGAGTTTTTTCAAACCGTTTGGTGCTTAAACTAAGAAAGGCTCGGTCTATTTGGCTCAGTCATAAGTCGCCGTGAAAGACGGGGAGACTTTCACTAGACTTTACCCGGCCTGGCCAAATGAGTTTGATTAATTGTATTGGGTTCTAAGCCACAAGTCTAATTAAGGCTTGGTTTAAGAATGTATAATTATTATGTCAGAGTTGTAATTATACAAGTTTGTTATTATTGCATCATATGAATATTTCTTTGGGAAATTTTTAAGTTAACCAGTTTATACCTGGGCATTTTATATCAGTTACTCATTGTCCAAACGTAAGTGCATGCTCTCCGTTCTGCATTACTCTGAGCTGTAGCACTGTATTCCTAGATACTACGTGTCAACGAGCACAGTAAGTAGTATGGAATTTGGGGTGTTAAATTCAACGGCACATTATGTTGTCGCCGCGGAAAGTCAATACTTTCAGCGGTGACACTTATATGTCACCGCCAAAAGTATGTTTCAAATGCGACTTAGTTTCGTCACCGAAAGTTTTTTAAAAAAAATAGTTTTTTTTAACTTATGATATTTATACAATAAATATGTATGTTTATTGATGTAATTTCTTAAGAAGAATAAATTAATTCTTTCAATTATTGTGAGATAAAGAGAGTTTGAGAGATAGTTTGTTGTGTATGAGAGAGTGAGAAGAAGGAAGTGGGAAAAGAGTGATATAGTGTTGTTAATTGTTAGAAATTGGTAATATTCTAGTACATTTTATTTTCTATTTAACATTGCATTGTCACATTAAAGTTGTTGTTTAAAGTTGATTTTCATTAATTGTAGGAAGAGATTGTAAGTTTTAATGAAAAGAGAAATTTGATTTTGAGTTGAGAAAGTTTTGTCAAGTGCTTTTGAAACTTATACTGATGCTTTTGAAACTTATACTAATACATATATTCATTGAAATACTATATATTGGAGAGGAAATTGATCTAGTTTTATGAAATGCAATGGAGAGAAATAATCATGAGCTTCATTTAATCATTGAAATCAAAGAATCATTTGCATTTATCACTTTCTAATCATAAAAGTAGTGTTTCAAAATTCTCTTCCCACATTAAATTTTGTCATGACTCAACTTAATTGAATTCACTAAGCCTCTTATTTGATCATTTGTTAATCAAATTCTCATGGAAACGATCTCTACTTGTCACTTTATTACTTGGCGCGACTCGTGCACTTGCGATAGCGAACATGTGTATACTTGAGAGAGATGATAATTATGTTTGTATTTATATATATATGTGTGTGTGAGAGATGAAGAATAAAAGATACAATGTATGTGTGAGGAAGGGAGTGCAAGCATGAGAGAGGGGATAGTTTGTAACATAGAAAGAGGGGAAGTGAGAGATGGAGTATGTGAAAGGGAGGGATAGTTTGTAAGTTCTTTTTTCGGATTCCTCCCCCATCGAAACGAAATACCTAAACTCGCTAATTATTGCTTCAGATTTGATTACTGTAATTAGGCATAATCATATGAGTTAATTTAGGATTTAGAATTATCACATTTAATGCTCCTTAATACTCTTCTTGTTATTTTCTATACAAACCCTTATCTAATATACAAGTTATTGAGATTATATTTCTTATTATGCCTACATCTTGAATTTAGTCTTAAAATTTAAAAATTATAAAATGCAAATTTAAATATATTATTTAGTATGTGAGAAACCATGATTCTTCTTTTTTTTTCCCAATAGAAACCATTATTCTTCCAAAAGATTCACATATTCTCTTAAATACAAAGGGAAAAAAAATTTTCCCTCCAAAAATTTCACACTTCCCTCCATTTAACTTAATTGGCAAAATGAGACATTTGCCCTACGGTACCCCTTTTTTTGGTAGTAAAAATGGGGCATTTAGCACATTCCCACATTTGTGTTCAAGAAAGAACTTACAACCCTACTGTCCTTCATCTTTCAGCGCAGTTCAGTGCTTTCGGTGGCGATAATATAGTCGCCGCTGAAAGTAATACTTTCAGCGGTGACATTTTGTAGTCACTGCTGAAAGTAGAACTTTCGACGACGACAATGTTTTGTCACCACCGAAAGGGTGTTTTGGTGGCGACTTGTCGTCACCGCCAAAAGTTCAGTTTACTCGCACGCCCCTTTTCTCTAGTCTAGCGCCATTTTTCTCTACCCGCGCGTGCTCCGTCTTCTCATTCTCCACTTTCTTCAACCCTTGCCTCTGGTCGCATGAATCTCGATCCGCCACTCGCTCGCCGTCTCACCCTTGACAATGTCTTGGATGGAAGCCCTAAAACCATCAAGTGTTCCAATAAAAAGCTCCCCCAAGCATCCTTCACTTCTCCACTGGGCCTTTTGAAGGAAATTTCTTCTTAGGTCGGTACCCAAATCTTTCTAGTTTTCTCAACTCACTCGCATTTTTTCCTCAGTAATTATGACTTGTAATTTTAGGGGATTTCATTACAAGATAGAGGTTTCAGGATAGTTTAGTTTCTTCTCTTGAACAGATTAGGAATTCAGCTTAGAGAAATATGAATGAAATGGGTAGTGATGGTTTTGGTGCGAGATGTGTTGTAAGACGCCGGTTGATGAAATTGCTCACAAGATCGCTATGTCGATTCTGAATTTGCTCTCCAACTATTCTTGGCAAGCAAAACCTCAAGTAACTCTATCAACTCAATAAAAACTATAACAATGTCTTTCTCATACTCTACGTCCTCTCTCTTTGCCCCACACAAGGTCTTCTTTTATGTAAGTATCTCTCTGGCTTGCTTCTAGTTCGTGCGTGCGATGTGCCCTACCTTTTATGTCTATGTCTATTGTAACCTCCATCATTTGATATTATTGCAGCCTTGTTTTTGGAAGCAAAGGGCATATGGTGTTTCTAGAAACCCACACATTGTTAAGGGCTTTGTGGTCAGGGCAAGCCCCAAAAAGATATATTTTGATAAAGAGTGTAGTGTAGAGAAGCTCTTTAATTAGGGATTGATAAGCTTGCTGATGTTGTGTCTCTTATTGTAGGACCTAAAGGTGTGTGTGTATACCTAATACGTGCTCCTGTTTTTGAAATTTGTGATTTCTTAAAATGGAAAAAAAGAAATGAAAGGCTTAAGAAGTTGAAATTGGTTTAGTAGCTGTTGGAACCCATTTGTACAGTTCTACAAAGGGGTATACATGGTGTTTATAATATTGCTTTATCCTTGAATTTCATTAACTGCTACCTTTGATAGCAATTATGAACAATCCCAGGATACTCTCATTGTGATTTAAGTGCTGTGATTTTATTATTTTAACTTCCTCAGTTACATCTTTTCAACAATGAGGATGGATATGCAGCACATCCTTCTTTTTGGGGTGGGCAAATTTGATTTCAATTGTTAGTGGTGTAGAAAGCTACTATAAAGGACTATTTTGATTAGATTTTCTAGAATCCAATTATCAGAAACAAATGATAGTAGGTTGTATAATACTTAGAAGAGGCATAAGGCTTCTTGCTTGATTTTGATTCATTGTTAAATGAGTGTCATATAGCTTAGTCATTTTTTAACGAGTTTTACTCAACCATGCAGGACGGAATGTGATTCTTTCTGAATCTAGAAATCTTAAAGTAATTAATGATGGTGTTACAATTGCTTGGTCCATAAAGCTTTCTGATACAATAGAGAATGCTGGTGCCATGCTAATTCAAGAGGTTAATCATAGTTGTTAGGTTTCTCCTTATTGTTTATGTTCTCTGTATAAATGGTTGATACAGTTTAAGGAAGTTATTGCCTATTATCAAATCTAATCCTAAATCATGTAGGTATATTGTTTTAGCCATAAACTTATATCCTTCTATTATTATTTCTATTTCTTCTGCTTTAAACCATATGTTATGTTTAGATTTATCTGCAACTACTATTCTTAATGGTTTTTTTGTTTTTTTGCCATTTATTGTTAATATGCTTTTTTCCAAAACATAGTGTTCTGTTGAAGATATTTGGTCTTCCTGTAACATTTTTCTGATATACTTCTTCTACTTTTGTGGTTACACTTTCTGTTAGTTTTGTATAAAACATTTCTAAAGCTATCGTTTTTTGAGGTTCTGTTAAAAGATAATATTGTTCTGGGTATTCACATATAAAATTTTACAAATAACACATATTACAAATTTTCATTGTCACGCCCTGAAAATTAAGGGGTGATCGGCATGGAATATGAGAAAATTTCACATTCCTTTAGCCTATAACATATAAAATATCTTGCACCTGCCAACAGACTCATACCCTGTAGAATATAGATTCCTTGGACATATTTTTTTATATGATTGTTCTAACAATACTTACAAGTTTCTAATTTAATTGGAGCTCCACTCCATATCGACATATATATATAACAAGAGTAGGGTGAGGATCCTACCTATAGCTTACGTGGAGCTTCTAAGTTGTAAAAGCAAAGGTTTACATATACATTAACTAGGATTTATTCAATATGAATCTACAAGCTTTAACTCAGTAGTGATGCCCTTACTTATCACGAGATGCATAGGGTTAGCTATGATATCTGAAGCCAAATATAAAATTTCCAGTGAATAACGTCCCATTAATAGAAAGTAATGAAAATACCTAAAATACGTAAAGAAATAACTTCATATGATGAAAATATATAATAAATAGATAACTGTAAATTTCAATTTCCAAGTACGAAATCATAACCGTAAACGGATTTATATAAAAGATTATTGTTAAGTATAACTAAAGCGGTATAGAAGACCATTGAACAAACAAATATCAATTAGGTAATAAAACAATTTGTTTTCCAAATCAGTTTAAAAACAATCAATCTCAAATCTAATCATTTCGTAGGACTTCAATAGAATGGATAACAAGCGTGGACACACAGTCCACGAGGGTAAATAACCAAGCGCAGCTGGAGGCCACGAAAACAAGCGTGGACACACAGTCCACGAAGGTAAATAACCAAGCGTAGGTACAAGACCCACGAATAACAAGCGTGAGAACAAATCTCACGAATATCAAGCAAGCTCGGGATTAACCATGGTGCATCAAGGACTAATAGTACTACTGTTAGTAACCAGCGTTCTGTATTCAGTCCTTTAAAAAAAACGTTTACAACCATGCTTGGGGCCATTTATCAAAGCAATGAAAAGTTATTCTTTCAATACCATAATAGCGCGTATCAAATACAATACAAGAGAATACCCCAACATGAAAGTTTACAAACAAAATTTTCAAACTTTCCTTCAAATTCAATCTATCGACAAAAGATATAATAAAACTCGCTACGAATATTTCAAAATACAAGACTATCTCAACATGAAAATTTATAAAGGATACATTAAACCTTCGTTATTGTTTCCATGCATAATCATAATACAAGAAGAAATAATACAAATAGATACAATCACCAACATTTACTCATTTTAGTATCAATAAGAAGTAAAATAGATCTAATAAACTTTTCTTGATAAAATCATACTTAGAATATTGTAATTAATATAAAAATATAACAAATAGTAAAATATCATTTATAAAATTTATAATGGGACGCTATTCACTTACCTGATATATTCCCAATGTGTACACCTGCACACACAGCTCATTCCCACTTAGCCACTTTTGTAACCACCTTTGTTATTTTAATTCCCTAATACCCAAAGTCATACTATCGTTATTCTTCTCTGTTTTTGTTTATATACACTATAGAATTTATATAATTCATTTAATAGAAGTCCTTTTACAAATTTATAGGCATCAGACTCAACACAATTATTGTTGCAAATTAATCCTTGATTTAATTTCTAAAAGGAACTCCAATATTTAATCACAAGCTTCCCAAACTCACGGCAATGAAAAAAAACATAAGGTAACAAGCTTTTTCAACTATTTTGGCTAACATCATTCTTACAAACATTTTAACAAACATATATTAGGCATATGAAGAAATCAAATTCATATTCATACAACAACTTCATCTTCCTTGTAATAAAATGTATTTCCACTTCCTTCATAAAACTATCTCACCATGACGTATAATATAAGCTCAAACAATATTTAACATTTCTAAGTCTATACCTCAAGGTTAATGTAATAGCCCTGACAATATTTATAGATTATCAAGATAATACATTATTAGAAGAAAAAAAAAATTTACTTATTTTATTTTGGATTTTTCTATTATTTATGAAATTTTTGTGATTTGTTGATTGCTCCTTAAGTTGAAGATGAGTAAATTTATATAGTAGTAAAATTAAATTAATATTTGTTGTAGTGTGGCAATAAGGAAAACTTTGTGATATTGGAGGCCTTGGAGGGTGTATAAGGTTAAGAGCTTGAATTCCCACCCTCTCATAAGCAGTTTTCTTTTCTTTTCAGAACATTAAAATTACCAAAATACCACTGTGTGTAAAAAAAACACACAGAGAGCATCAGACTTCTTATATTGCTCGCACAATGAAACAAGGGGAGAGGAGAGAGTGTAGGAGCTTTAGATTTGAAACCCTTGCCTACTTCGACCATCTCGGTCCTTCCATCTTTCCTTGCCGCCGCTGTTCATTCACCAACGTCGTCGCTGGCAGCTTCCACCTCCGCCACTATGTCACCTGCAACGTTCACAACCCCACCGACGTTCACGACTTCACTCTCAACCAGAGAAGGCCACGCGACACTTGGTGTAACACCCTGTTTTCGTAAACGTTTTCTCGTCGTATTTTGATCAGAGTAGAGCGTCAGAAAATTTTTCAAATTAAAATAGAAATAGAGTCACTGAATAACATTCATAATGATATGTCTGGTAGTCATAAGTAGTACATTCATCCGAAATTTTTAAACTAAATAGACAACAATTTTATTTCCCTTCATCTGCATCCCCACGCCGGCTCCTTACCCTTCACCTCGTCCCGAACACCTCGAGATCCTGAAGCTATATTAACAGCTGAGATCCAATGCTCATTGGATCTCGTGTAACTGCTAACCTCATGCTTATGTAAACGAGAATATGCATGGCAAATATTCACAACATTTCATAGTATAAAACACATTCCAACATATCGTGGCAATAACATTACACAGCCCCCTGCAGATGTATGTCATCCCAGTCTGCACACTCTCTGGTGCCACGATGTACAGTCGTGTCCATAGCGCTAGGAAAACTCTAAACGGTGTTATCAAGACTATAACCCGTGTATTCATGATTTCAACATTTTCAACAAACAGAATCTCAGTATATGAACATAGCAATCACATATAGCATACAATAAGCATAAGAGTTAAGGTTACAATACGCGTCCGTACCTTCGTCGGCAGTGTAACGGAACTCTTACGAAAAAACGGAAATTTTCGACAGCGGTACGACGGCGGTACAACAGCGGTTCGACAGCGGTTCAATTATCTAAGATATCCTATAAGGATAGCGGTTCAATTATCTCAGATATCCTATAAGGATAGTATTTATCAATATCTAGCAGAATAACAGGCATTTTAGGTACAAATTACCATTTTGCCCCTGACTCCCCTAATCGGCGTAATTTCGCCGAGCTTCGCTACTTTAACCCTATTTCTCCGAATTTTGATATATCTCTTTTCCCAATATATTTTCAAACTAAATACCATATTTACCCCTAAACATGATATCTAGACTATCTGGGAAATTTAAAGATAAATCTGGCATTCCTACTATATCTACTAAAAGAACTACCAAAACTAAAGACCAGGGACCGAAAAACTTACCCAGGGCTTCGCTAGATTTTTCTCTGGACTCCTCCTTCTCTCTACTCTCTCTCTCTAGGCACGGTTTTGGGGTGGGAGAAAGTGAAGAGGAGAGCTTGCTATTTATAGAAAAAATATGGCATTATTCATGCCTTTTTCAGATCAGTTTTCAACCGTTGGATCGCACTTCGACACGTGGCATCCATCTTGGCCCTTCCTTGCCTTGGCCGACCTCTTCATGATGTCATCTCGGAAAAGATGACATCATCCAGTGATGTCATTGGTTGCTTTTTGAGCCGAAACCGATAAAGTTCCCAGTTCGGCCTTCTAATCACGTAATCTTGGAGGATCTCAAAAATCCGGGAGCAAGGAACTGAATTTTTATTCTTTCTCTTTAAAACCACTTGGGTTGACTAAATTTTTGATCCCGTTAAGGGTATTCCGTTGCCTGCTAAACATTTTCGAACGTACGCCATCGGTTACGGAAATGACTTCGATAGCACCACGGACAAATATTCGGTTCGTAATATGTCCCGACCTAGGAAACCTAATCCCTAGTATGTCACAACTATTTCATTTTCTATTGGGTCTTATTTCTCGCTTCTGCCTATTTCTCATTTATCCTTGTATCCTAAGTACCCTACGGGTTTCAAATAACTTCGAGATAGCTCACTCCGGATAAAATTTCACCGGTTTATAAAAGGTCCGATGTTAAAAACTTGATTCCCATATTTTGATGTAGGATTTTATTTCTACCCGCTCAAATGTCCTCATTGGCTCTTTACCATATATATTATTATTTAATTATAAATATCTAGATATTATTTAAAATATCCTAAACCCTTTTCACACTATAGCATTAATTATTATTTATTATTTAATATATAAATTTCAGCCCCTCCCCTTTAATTAATATTTATTTATTTGTTAATTAAATTACTCATAACTTAATCTAAATAATTAGCCAATAATTACCTAATTAGTTATTTACTAATTTTTGATCATTTTCTTAATTAGGATAAATTATTATCTCATAACTATTTTACTGACATTTGTATTTTATATCCCATGTAAAATATTAAAAATATTGGGGCCAAAAAGTGCTTTTATAATAATATTAAATTTTACCCTCACCATCTCTATGGAAATAATTTATTAAATTCCCATAATTAAGAACAATATCCTCTCTAATTTTTAATATTTATTTCACTGTCCTTTAAGATTTATCATAATATTTTCGGGCCTATTTTATGCCCTAAAAATACGTCTTTGGCTTTTTGGCACATTATTTCTCCTAATTTTGACAGATTTTTCTCTAGGAAATAAACTAATTATGCTCAACATTTGAGACCATAATTTCACTTATCTTAAATAGATATCATTGACTTAAAAGAAATATTTAAGAAATATTATAAATATCCTATATTAAATATCTCGGGTATTACACTTGATCTAGAAAGAGGAGAACACAAAGATTGAACCACCTTCGACATCCTTTTTCCTCTAGTCTAGATTTTTGGCTGCTTTCTTCTTTTTGTTCTGTTTGGTCATTTTTCTTCTTCATTAGTTTTGTAATACTTGGATAATTATTTATCTCAATTTTATATTTCGATGAATAATACCTATTGAAAATAGGTGAATATGTGGTTTCAAATAATAAGTAATAATTATCTTATTTTCTAAGGTAATTACTATGGAAATTAGGAGAGATAAAGAGCTAAAATCCATGAAAAATGTATTTTATAAAGGCGGAAAAATGGCCGAAAATATTATGATAAATCTCATATGGCAACAAATATTGACAAAAACTTAGGAAGTATGTTGTCTCTAATTTTAGGAATTTTTGGGATTATTTCCTTGAAAAATAGAGAGGCATAAATATAATATTATTAAAAGCACTTTTTGGCCCCATGATTTTTAATATTTTACATGCGACATAAAATACCAATGTCGGTCAAAAGTTGTGAGATAATAATTAATCCTAATTATGAAAATTATCAACAATTAGTAAGTGGCTAATTAAGTAATTAGTGGCTAATTGTTTAGATTAAGATATAAGTAAATTAATTAGTAAATAATTAATTTAATGGAGAAATTCAAAAATAATAAAATATAAAATAATAAAATATAAAATGCTTAGGAAAATAAATAAAAAATAAAAGAAAAAAATAAATATCTAGATATTTTGAATAAAATAATAATATATATGGTAAAGAGCCAACAAGACATTTGAAAATGGATAGAAATAAAATCCTACACCAAAATATAGGGATAAATCATCCTGACTCTTTATAAACCAAAGAATTTCTACCTCGAGTGGACTATCTCGTGGGTCATTTCGAAAACAAATGAGTCATTAAGATACGGGATAAATCGAAATAGGTCGATAGTAGAAATGAGAACCTATACAAAATGAAATAGTTGTGACAAACCAGGGATAAGGTTTCGTAGGTCGAACATATTACGAACCGGGGCATTTAATTTGTCCCGTGTTTGACACTTCCGAAGTGATTTCAGAATCAGTTGGTGTCTTCCTAAAATGTTCAGCGAAACGGAATGCCCTTAATGGGATCATGAATTTCATTAACCCAGATATTCCTACAGAGGAAGAATGAAACTTCAAAATGTTGCTTTCAGATTTTTGAGTTTCGTCAAGATTACGTGATTAGGACACCGATCGTGAACTTTATCGATAAGTCGGCAAGATGACATCATCTTCTTCTAGAAGGATGACATAGGCAAGACATGTGTAAGGCCAAGATGAAGCCATTTGTCCAAGTGCGATCCGACGGCCGAAAAGCGATCTGATAAAGCATGAATAGTAACCCATTTTCTTCTATAAATAGAAGCCTTCCCCTTCTCATTTCTTCACCCCAAAAACGCAGCCTAGAGAGAGGTTAGAGAGAAGGAAGAGCCCGGAGAAATTCTAGCCGAGCCCTGGGTAAGTTCTTCGGTCCCTAGTCTTTAGTTTCGGTAGTTTTTTCGGTAGATGTAGTAGAAATGCTAGATTTATCTTTAATTTTTCAAGATAGTCTAGATATCATATTTAGGGGTAAATATGGTATTATTTTCGAAAATTTTATTGGGGGAAGAGATATGTCAAAATTCGGAGAGATAGAGTTAAAATAGCGAAGCTCGCGAAATTCCGCCGATTAGGGGTTCGGGGGGCAAAATGGTAATTTGTACCTAAAATGCCCGTTATGCTTTGCTAGATATTGATAAATATTATCCTTATAGGATATCGAGATAAACGCATACCGTCGTCATCGTCATACCACTGCTTTCACCCGTCACAAAGATGCTTTTCCGAAAAAAGTACCGTTATACCATCGACGAAGGTACGTTCGCGTACTATAACACAAACTTTGATATTTATGGTATGCGTATATGTGATATGTTTATTGTATGTGGTAGCTGATAGCTCTGCTGTATGTCATATACTGTCTATGTTGTATGTTGTACGTTCGCGTACTGTAACACTAACTCTGATATTTATGGTATGCGTATATGTGATATGTGTGTTGTATGCGTATTGTGTGTGTAATATATCTGTTGTACGTTCGCGTACTGTAACACTAACTCTGATGTTTATTGTATGCATATATGTGCTATGGTATTGTATGTGGTAGCTGATAGCTCTGCTGTATGTCATGTACTGTCAATATGTTTACGTTTGCTAAGGGCCTAGGTGCGTACGTTCGCGTACTGTAACACTAACTCTGATATTTATGGTATGCGTATATGTGATATGTGTATTGTATGTGGTAGCTGATAGCTCTGCTGTATGTCATATACTGTCTATGTTGTATGTTGTACGTTCGCGTACTGTAACACTAACTCTGATATTTATGGTATGCGTATATGTGATATGTGTGTTGTATGTGTATTGTGTGTGTAATATATCTGTTGTACGTTCGCGTACTGTAACACTAACGCTGATGTTTATGTTATGCATGTATGTGCTATGTGTATTGTGTGTGTATAGTTGTTATGTTGTCTGAGTGCATATAGATGTTAGAGTATAACTGTATGTACGCTGGGAGCGATATGTTTGTACGCTGGGAGCGATGTATCTGCATTGATTCTATGCGCTGGGAGCGATATGTTTGTACGCTGGGAGCGATATATCTGTATTGATTCTGTGGGCTGGGAGCGATATGTGTGTACGCTGGGAGCGATATATCTGCATTGGTTGTATGTGTAGTATATTTGTTATTGGGCTCACGTGCTGTTAATGTTGTGATTGTCCGTAGTCCATATATTGTGTACGTAAATATGAGGTTAATCGTTACCTGAGGTTCAATGGGCATTGAACCTCAGCTCTTAACATAGCGTCAGGATCAGGAGGAACGAGGACCGAGGAGAAAGGCAAGCAGGCCGCATAGAGACCCTACCAAGACTTTCCTCCGTTGTTATCTACTTTTGTAAACACTCGGTACAATGTACCGTTACTGTAATTAGCCAGACTTACGGCATTTTGAATATATGTATCAGTTACTCAATCGCTCCGATGCCCTACTCTGATGAAAAAAAATATATATACTGCTTTTGAAAATGAGATGTTACAAGTTTCAATCTGTGAGTGATTTGGTGAGTTATTAATGTTTAATGTTTATCTTCTCTGAGATTGCTGAATTGAGACCTATGTTTATGTGCATTGATGTTGGGTTCTATGAAATGAATGTTGGTTGATGTTGAATTAGAACTTTGGATAATTAATTAGATAAGAATATTGTTGGCCCTGATCCAGCGTTCTTGTGCTGGAATTTTTGTGAAGCTTTGATAATTAAATGTGTCCACATGATTGAAGGGTACGTTGATGCTTAAGAATTGTTAATGTCAAGATATGGAAATATATGTTCAAAACGAAAAAATATGCTTGCTGTGAACTTTATTTCCCTGTTTTGACTAGTGATGGTTTTTTTTTAAAAGAAGGTTTAGTTGTTGTTTATCAGGTTAAATGTTGGACAATTATTGAGATGGTTGAAACGGATTGCAATTGCTTAAATGAGGATTGGATAGTAAAGATTATAAAGTAGTTGGTGGCTATTTTATTGTTTCTTATATGACAGATATATGTTAGGAACTTTAAATATCAGCTATTTTGTTTGAATGCAATAAAGGATGGGAAAGTTTAGAATTAGGGAACCAATGTTGTTCGTTGTGTTTAGTGGCACCATGGAGTGCTTAAATGATTATAATATGATATCATTTATATGTTTATGGATGGAAAGCTTGTAGGGTTTGAAATTCTTAAGTGAAGGCAGGGAAGAAAAACCGTTATCTAATGCTCTCAAGTGCTAGATTAGGATAAGTGCCCTTTATTATGCTAAACTTTATTTATACCTTGTTGTCTTGTGCCATGAACAATACTGAAATATCAGAAATTATTATTATGATTATTTATTATTATTATTATTATTATTATTATTATTATTATTATTGCGAGAGAATTAAATTTAAATAAATTTAACTACTTTAATTAGCTAGAAGGAAGAACGATGTAGGTTCAAGCTATAATTTAAGCTTGAAATATAAGAAAAGAATCAAGTTAAGAGTTGAATGGAAAATAAGAGTGTGAGGGCTTTGGAAAAGATTAATTGTGCAAAATGAATATATGTGTATGAATTAATCTATCCTTGATGCGTAATTCATAGGATTCAGTATTTGCTATCATATTGAAGGAAGAAGCAAAGCCCATAGAGAAGCAGAGAAAATGAAGAGAGTTTATAAATTAGTACAAAGGATAGCCACTACATGGAAAATTTTCTTCAAGTCTAATTAAAATGTAAAATTGAATCACTTGGGAGTCAACAGGTGAGTGAATAACGTCCCAATTAATTTATGAATAGGTTTTTCCTTTATCTCAATATACAATTTAAAATAGTTTCACATGTATTTTAATATAATTCTTCTTGTGATCTTAATTATGTTGTCATTTGAAGTATTTTAGTTATTCTAGTTCGTTTTTGAAAGAAAGTTGTTTTTACTAATACTCCGTGTATCTTAATTATAATATTTAAATATTTAACCTAGTTAGTGAAATATTTGATCAATGTGTTTTATGCATGGATACGGTGAAAAGATTTTCCAAATGGAAAATAAGACAGATTATGATGAAGAATAAAGAATGTTTATGTATAGAATTTGGAAAGGTATAGTTTTGAGATATTATTTGCAAACCTTTATGTTGGGGCTTTCTATTATGAAGTATTTGATTCAATCTATCTTTAGCTTAAAAGGAAACTTTTTATTGCTTTTGATAAATTGGCTCCAACTATGTTTGTAAATGTTTTTTTTTAGAGGACGAAATATAGAACGCTGGTTACTAACAACAGTAATGTTAGTCCCAGGTGCACCATGGTTAACCTCGAGCTCGCTTTGTAACACCCCAAATTCCATACTACTTACTGTGCCCGTTGACACGTAGTATCTAGGAATACGGTGCTACAACTCAGAGTAATGCGGAACGGAGAGCTTGCACTTACGTTTGGACAATGAGTAACTTATATAAAATGCCTAGGCATAAGCTGGTATATTAAAATTTCCCGAAGGAATATTCATGTGATACAATAATACAAAACTTGTATAATTACAACTCTTGACATAGTAACTATACAATCTTAAACCAAACTTTAGCTAGACTTGTGGCTTGGAACCCAACTCAGTCAATCAGACCTATTGGCCAGGACGGATGTTAGTCTAGTGGAAGTTTCCCTGTCTTTCACAGCGACTTGTGACTGAACCACATAGACCAACCCTTTCTTAGTTTAAGCACCAAATGGTTTGAAATAACTTTATTAAATTCATTCCAAAAACTATGCTCTGATGAACCTCTTATGGCATTGGCTTGACCGGCGTCTCTTCTCGGCTTCGTCCATTGGTGCCTTTTCTCAACTCCGTCTATGACGTCCTCTTAGATCCTGGTTCCTTTCCTGAACCTTAATCAAATCTAAGATTCAATACTCATTGAATCTCAGGTAACAGTTAACCTCATGTTCAAGTAATAACAGTATATATGGCAGATATTCATTACATTTCAGCATCAACCATACATAGCACACAACAGATGTAAAGTTACAACAATAAATAGCACACAACAAATATAATGTTAACAGCACAACAATACATAGCACACAGCAAATGTAATGTTTGCAACATTTGTACTAACCAGTGCCACGAAAACTCCTCGTGTCCTCAGCGCTAGGAAAACAACCATACGGCATTATCATGACTATAACCCACACAAAGCTAAATGTATATAAACATGTGACTAAGGCCCATAAACTTAGCCACGGTGCATGACCCAAGACTTAGTCTTGTCCATCACTTCGTGAATCATTCAATCATATACATGCATACAAGACACATCAAAGTTAAAGTTTCGTACCTTTCACCACGTAGTTACCAAAATGCCCGACCTTTTGAATCCGACTCCGGACTTCCCGGATATCCTATAATGTTACTGTCGGATTATTTACTTTTCCATGATATTATAATTAATATCATATTTCCTATAGTAATATCAAAAAGGATATTTTCACCTATTTTGACATTTCCACCCTTAGTGGATTTATTATTCCATTTTTACCCTTACATTTTATTAAAAACGTAATGCTGTATTTTCTGGACAGATTTTTCAGCAACTTCAAAAAATCATAATTAATTCTACAAAAATCATTTTTGAGTGCTGCAAAATTCCTCATAACCCTTGACATGTCTATTTTCAAGGAAAAATATTCCCAGAAGCTAGAACATCAAGAATCATTCCCAGGTTTTGCGTTTTCAAACATTTTTCAGATTTAAATCTAGTAAACAAGGCTTATCTTTAAAAATTCATATCTCCTTGTCCAGAGATCAAAACGCTACATAATTTATATATTTAGAAAGTCCTATATATCTCCTTGTAAGGGGGAGCGAAGTCTGAGAGTTAGAGGACTATCCTTCGTTTACAGTGTAATTCTTCTTAAGAGATAGTGAAATCCCAGGTGTTCTAGGGACTGGACGTAGGTCAGAGATTTTGGATCGAACCAGTATAAATTGTCTTGTGTCTTTTTTTCTCTTTTTGATTTATCCCTCTCGTTATCATCGAACTTAACTCCGTGCGCTATTAGCGAAAAGATTTTTGAGATCACCTATTCACCCCCCATCTAGGTGATATTCCATCTTCACAATGTTGTTGAACAATAACTTTACACTTTTGCTTAAGTTGAGTCAACATAATTTGAATAGAAAATAGGAATAAACACTAACTAAAAAAGAAAGAAAAATAAATCTAACTATAAATAAGACTAAGGATAAGGGTGATTCTAGATCTTAAGTGGTGACTTAGATTATTATATAGCATTGGTTATTTCTTAGTGACTAATTTCTCCATTTAATTTTATTTAATAATTTCTTCATTTAATTGTATTTAAATTTAAATTTGCTAGTCTAGGACTATTATTTACATAAAAGTGTCTTCCGATTCACTAAAAGGCATTCCAATTATGTTAATCCCTAATGTCTTAGGTAATTAGTACTTAATTATATTAATTTAACTGCAAACCTAATGAGATTATGTAGGTCCAATAGGTATATATCTATCATACAAGCACATTAAATCCGCTAAACCTAATCCTACACGATTCAATTGAATGTCTAGTCTAAATTTCCTACGTCTAGGTTCCTTTAGAACACCAAATATTATAATCAAGCACACACTTAAATAAACAAATATAATAATAAAGCAATTAAAAGAATAAATCACCATCCACTAATCCATAGTCAAACTATATAATCCAAAACAAGGGCTTAGCTATATAAACTAAACATTGTCATGACCAAAATAATAGCCAACCAAAGATAAAATAAAAAGACAAAAGAAAAAAAATAAGAGAGAAAGGAGAAATAAAAAATCAATGCCGAATTTTCATCCACACGGTAGATCTTTTGCATCTCCAAACTTTAATCCCCCTCCATCTAAGTTCTAAACTTGTGTTGCCATCACCAACTAGGAAAATAGAACACACCTACATGTTGCTACGCCTAGCGCGAGTGCGTACACACACACGTACATATGTATATGTATATATTGCCTCCTGCGTGTGTCTCTATCAAAACATCTTGGTTTGTCTCTTTTTCTTTTATTGATTATCATTTATATATATATATATATATATATATATATATATATATATATATATATTGATATTTCGTTATCACTTGAATCTTATAATATCTTCGACAAAATAAATTAGGATATGAGTAGATTTTATATCAAAATATTATTTTATCCTATAATTAATTAAAGGATAGAAAAATATATAAATATAATTAAATAAGTATAAAATGTTAATAAATTTAATCAAATATATCTCAAAATCTACACGTATTTGATTATAAATTATATACTTATCAAAAATGCAGGTTTTGTAAAATGTGTAACATCCCAAATTTTGGGATTTTAAAGTTTGAATACTATATGGAAATTACTTATGAAATTTTGGCTTAAAAATAATTATGAAAATAATGATTGGAAATTTAGGCCTATTTTTCCCTTAATTTATTTTGGGAAAAGAATAATTCTATAAGGAATAAATTACGCCAAAAATTATAGAAATAATATATGAGAATTAAACTGTGGAAGTTGGTCAAATGATTAAAATCAATTATTTGGAGAATTAGGAATTTATTTTCCTTGGAATATTTGGAAAATAAAATCAAGGAAATAATTACAAGAGATAATTTTGGAAGGAATAAAACCCAAGTAGCACATAAGCCCAACACGCACCCTTCTTTATTCAATAATTCTCTTCGGGCCCATATATAAGTGTACAATTACAACCTATCAATTATTCTCATTCTTTAACACGTCTAAAACAAATTGACAGCAAATACCTCAGCCCATATATTTAATTACCCCAAAACTAAACTTCATGTTCCATTCTCCTACACACTTCGGCCCAACAAAAAATACAGCCCACAACCATTTAATTGATTAATCCCTTCGGTCAAACACGCAAGCAAGGAGAAGTCCACAGTGGAGAAAAAATAAATCCATATCACAACGCCTTTCACATGACAGCAAAGAGATCACACGCAACAATGGAAGGCCATACTTCTCGAGCCTTGCATCGTCTACCATGTATCTCGAGCCCAGCAAGCCATACTCTCTCATTATAAACCACTTGGACATAGAGAGAAAGAGAAAGACAGAGAAACCGAGAGTGAGAGGAGAAAGAGAAAGAGAGAGAAGAGTGAGGGTCAGCTGCGATCATTGCGCTCTGTTTTAAAGCCTAAAAACAGAGGTGAGTTTTAAGTTTCCTTTCCTTCTTGGTTCCATGATAAACCCACGCAAGCTTGCTGTTTTGATTATAGATATTGAACCCAAAAACTTGCTATTCGATATATATATATCTCATATCTGCACATATGAATATATGCGTTGTTGTTAATAGGGAAAAGCTGATTTAGTTTGCTGCACATATATAGAACCGAGAGGGAAAACTTGTGTGTTGAATATATATATATATATATAACACACCCACACGTTGCTGCATGAGAATGGAGAAAGGAGTAAGAAAAGTATATATATATATATATATATATATATATATATATATATATATATATATATATATAGCTGAACATGGAAAGGATAGAAAAAGAATAATGGTCTTATAAATATAAATATATGCATATCATTGTACATGAAACTTCACTGTGTGCGTGATAATGGAACTAAAATTTGCTGTCATGTTGTGGAGTATGAGTATATAAATATATATTGCTGCCTTTGGAAAATGAAAGAGAAGTTTAAACTTTTTGCTTCTGCGATACACGTGCCCGCTGTGTCTTGCGTCTCTGCTTCGCTGATGTCCGCTGCTTGTTGCTGCCCTTTTTTTTTTTTTTTTTTTTTTTTTTCCATTTAAGATCCGGGAAGCTTCACCGACTAATCCGGATCCGACCGTGTCCTCGCACACCCTTTATAGTGGGAGAGTACTCAGTGTTTTCTACGTTCAGCGACAATTTCGACCGGTGGCTTAACACGACTGCCGTATTCATTACCACTGCGATAACCTGCAGTTCTTCCTATATTTTTAATATATAAAACTTGGGCTTCCGTCACTACTAGAAAATACTAAAATAATCTAAATTTACGGAAAAAAATCCGTTCTAAATTGCAACGGAATTTGCAATCGGAAAATGAAATCATTGCAATTTGCAATGGAAAAATAATTCCGTCACAATTTGCAATGAGAAAAACAAATCCATTGCGTAATTTTGTAACGGAAAACAAATTCCGTCGCAATTTGCAAAAAAAAACAAATCCGTTGCAAAATTTTGCTATGGAAAAAGAATTCGTCGTAATTTGCAAATCAAAAACAAATCCGTTCTTTGAAGTTTGCAACGGAAAAAAAATCCGTTTGCGAGAATTTTGCAATGGAAAATAAAAATTCCGTCATGAATTTGCAAATGGAAAAACAAATCATTGTAGAATTTTGCAACGAAAAACAAATTCCGTCGCAATTTGCAATGAAATTTTTATTCCGTTGCAAATTTTTTTATCTAATGTAACTAATAATCGAATGTTAAAGCTTTCGTGGACCATTTGAGACTATCAGTGTATTTAATATATATTGATTTTTTTCCAAAAAAATATATATATTGCTATAAAATGTACAATAAATTATGTAGTTCATTAACCATACATAATGTAACTAAATATTTTCTTAGATTCTAGAGACATCATCCAAGCCACGTGTAGTCAATGTTACTATAACATTCAAAGACCTATGATATATACTATGAGACTCCGGAGGAAGGTGTGCAAGTAGAGGTCGAAGAAGAGGAATACTCAGATTGATTTGTGTTAGTTCTCTGTTTATAGCGATTTGTTATACTAAATACTTTTATTTTGCTTTTGACATATTACGTGTATTTCTTTTATATATATATATATATATATTGACATAATGTTTATAAGTGTTCACGAGATGAAGCCTTTAGGCTGGGCATACGGGTAATGGCGAAATGGTGGTAAAGCCTGGGGTTGTTCTATCGGGGGTAGAAAGACATCATCTACTCCTCTGTAGGTAGAGGCCGTACCTTGTCCTTCCCGACCGTTTCTTTGAGTTTGTGCATTTGTGGGTGTGTAACCTTTTCATAGATTACCAAGTCAAGTAAGCTTTTTGAATCAAAAGAGCATTGGGTTTTTCCAGATATATTGGTAGTTTTTTTTTTTTGGTAAAAGATATATTGGTAGTTGAATGTTACGGGTGAATTTTTCAATGATGCCTTTTGTTTAATGTTCGTATTTCATTTTACTTAGTTTGAATGCATTTCTTGTGATGAGAGAAATCCTATGAGTCCGGTTTCTCTCTTCAGCACCTCTCTACCCATCCCTCATCATCTTCGATCATGGCCGTAATCTTGATCCAAGGGTCCATGTCATTTTTCCAAAACCGCGAGCGATTTTTACAAATATGATTTTTATCGCGCGTGTTTTTTTGGAAAAATGATTATGACTTTGATCAAGATTTCATGATCGATCGAAGATGATGAGGGATGGGCAAATAGATGCTGAGGAGAGTATCTGCTTCCGAAATCCTACATCTGCCCAGCACTTCTCATATAAAATCAAAGGGATAGATTGCATATTTCAAATGAGGAAAAATTTGGACTCATCTGCATATTGGATGACGTGGGCCCAGGGTAATGAAAATAAAAGAATGAAGATATACTTCGCATGGCCCAAGTCATTGAGAGAAAGTGTTGAGTATGCGGCCCACTTATAATTGCAAACTTAGTGCTAAAAAAAAAAACTAGGTTTGCAATTATAAGTGGGCCGCATACTCAACACTTTCTCTCAATGACTTGGGCCATGCGAAGTATATCTTCATTCTTTTATTTTCATTACCCTGGGCCCACGTCATCCAATATGCAGATGAGTCCAAATTTTTCCTCATTTGAAATATGCAATCTATCCCTTTGATTTTATATGAGAGGATTGCTTTTATTTTATTTTTTTAGCATGTGTAGTCCACGTCTTAATTCCTTTTACTTAATTATGTCCGCAAGCTCTATATGCGTTGTGTTCTTCTCCTTTATATATATATATCATTCATTTGGAAAGAAACTGATAGAGAAAACTTGGCTGTCATATTTTATATCTAAACGCTATATATAAAAGAGAAATAAAAGTTAGTTGTTTTATATATGTACATATGCATGCCACTGTGTATCAAACCCAAAAAGAAACTTTACTTATATATATATATATATATATTATATATATATATATATATATATATATATATATAAAAATAAGGGCTATCTTGCGTGGTGATTAGTGATTGTAAAACCCAAAGTTGTTGTTCCATGTACACTGCACATATGAACCCAAAGGCCTTGATAGATAAATATATATATATATATATATATATATATATATATATATATATATGAATGTATATATGTGTTTACGTACTTACTTACGTATGTAACATAATAAAGCATATTTTCATGATGTTGATATTGATTAAACTCCTGGGAGTTTAAAATAATTGTAGAAAAAATAATAATGATAATAATAAAATAAATAATTATTATTAGGAAATGGAATAAGTAATAAAATAGATAAATAAATATTATTATTATTTATTTAGAAAAAGGGGGTATTTTTGTTAAGGGAATTTTAGAGATTAATAACCACTTTTAATCCTCTAAAAATCATTCACGTAGTTAGTTACTTTGACGTAAGTGACTAATGATGATGATAAACGCGTTTATAAAAGATACCTAACACCTCTACTAATCTCAACACCTTCGGACGAATTAAGAATTCAAGTTCGAGGTGGGTAACTGTTATCTTATTAGCTTGTGTGTATGTATTAATGTCTGACCAATCATGTTTGTTAGATAATTTGCATATGTGTATCATAGCTATTGATTGGGGCTGTGGTCCTTAGCCGATAACTGCGGTTATGGTGCGATTTGTTTTGTGAATTATTCTACGCTTAACATATGATATGTTGTCATTTATATTTCATACTTGCATATAAGATTAACTGTTACCCCTAGGGTTCATTCATTTGAACTTTAGATCGCATGAAAGAAAGAAGTAGAGGATCGGGATCAAGGGGAAAGACGTTGTTGAAAGGATTACAGACAAAGGAACTCTTTGGAAAAATATGAGTGGATAGACTGTATTTTACCGTTTATCATTTGTCTATTTTGGATTAATTTCCCACTATGGGATAGACCCGAATCATGAAAAATTTATCCTCATGTTTTCAACTAAGTTATTTTAAGAAAATTTTATTCCACAATTAAATTCGCCTAAACAATTTCGTCTTTTCTTGCGCTATAATTCTGATAAATAAAGGTGCAATAAATTAGGACGGGCGTCACAAAATGCCTCAAGAGGCCCTAGTTTTCATCCTAATCCGGGTATTAGACAGGAAGATCGTTTGTCTCCATATTTATTTGTCTTGGCCATGGAAAAGTTGTTACATCCCATACAGAGTGATGTGAGGATTGGGCACTGGCAGCCGTTCATGGTGAAAAAAAAGGCAATGCAATTTCTCATCTTTTCTTTCCAGATGATTTAATAATTTTTGCAAAGGCGAGTCTTGAAACAGACAGGTTTGATTAAGGCATACCTAGATGATTTATGTGTGGCTTTAGGTGAAAAAGTGAATGCATCAAAGTCTAAGATATACTTTTCTCACAGCGTTAATCATATCAGAAGGAAGGAGATTAGTGAGCTCCTGGGTTTCATCCCAGTCGCAGATCTGGGAAAGTTCTTGGGTGATCCTCGACATCAAATTGGAAGACCAAGACTCTATATTTGGAAACTAGACATACGTTGGTTTTGTCAGTGGCTTCGGCCATACTTACGTGTACTATGCAGTCGACCTTGTTACTTGTTGACACTTGCAATGAGATTGAGAAGAAGTGTAGGAGTTTCCTGTGGGGGGAACTGACTTATCAAGGAAAATTCCTCTGGTTGCTTGGCATGGTTACCTAATCACGACAAATTAAGTAATTATGGATTGAGTCGTATTGATGATAGTACGCGGAATTAACTGTGGCCAATTTTCTCACTGCTCGAGTGGGTGGGACTGGTCAAAATTGAATGGTGTTCTTCCAACTTCGATTTTGCGATGTATTTATCAAGTCTATGCTTCTACGAATGGGGGGTTGCTGGGAAGTTGTGGAACTTATTTCACAGGATGGACTGAGGACCGGTAATCGAATGAAAATGAAAACCTTGTCTCGTGTTGCAGAGAAGTGAATATTGCTGCTGACCGATTGGCACGAGAGGCACGAGCAACTGCTGATGGCATCCACCTTTTTAGTACTACCCCTGATGTTGTTGTTGACACTATTCAGTTTGATTTATGTAACATCCCAAATTTTGGGACAAGGAGTTTAATAGTTAGGCGAGATAAGAAAGTTATTAAAAGCCGATAAGAAGCCCAAAAGAAAGTCTTAAAACATTATGATCTGGCTTAAGATAATTATTAAAGATTATTTTTAAACCGTGAAAATTAGGAATCAATTATGAAATATTATTTTGAGGATCTATAAATATTATGAAGGGATTAATTATGATAAATAGTTTTAAAGCTATTATTTAGATTTTAGTTCCTATTTTCTCAAAAATTTAAGGAAAAATAGATAGAGAATAAATTTTGATCTAGGAATTTTGGAATCAATAATTTATGATATAGAGAAGGTAGCATTCAACTTTTCGGACCTGTAACTTGGTAGTGAGGTGGCATTGCTCCACTGTTTGATACTTTGAACTATTAAGGAAATGTTTAGAAAGTATTAGAATATGCAAATTGATTGCTCTCGCATGATGCTTGTTTAGTTAGAAATATTTTAAGTGCAACACTTCTTCATTTTAAATAATAATCCATTTTGGATAATGGAGTCACGTGCCCATCATGCACAACAATTCTCCATTCCTACCTATTTCTTATTACTCATTGGGCCATAAACCCAAGAAAACCTATTCACCGCCTTTTTCCTCTTATTATTGATTTTCCATTTGGTCAAACCCTTACAGTCCATACTTCATCGGCCCGTACTCCATTCGGTCCAATGTAAAGAAAGAGCTGAGTGAGAGAGCAGTACACTTCCTTATTTCCTTCAAACCTACATGCTTACATGCAGAACCTATTTAGCCACTAATTCTCTCATTATTCGACACCTATGCACTCCTCACTCAATTTTTTATTTTATTTTTCCCATTCAGTTATATACCCACGCATACAGCATATTGCCTCATTTCGTTGTGCATTAAGAAAATCAGAGGCTGAGAGCGTGAAATAGGGAGCCGAAAGTGAGAGAGAGTGGGATGATCAAGAAGGAGAGGCCGATCATTACATGCAACTTTGGATTTTGATTAAGGTGAGCCACCCAAGTCCTTCCCCATCTTCAATCTGTCTTATTCATTACTACAAAAAACTTAAAAAACGATCTAAATAAGACTCAATTAACGTCCCTTTTCAGAGAGACGTCTGCAGGCAGGGGAAGGTTGTATTTATTACCTTTGACGTCCTGAATTTTATTCACAACGCCTTATGTAAGGTGTCCTGAATACCTTTTCAGGACGCCTTACATAAGGCGTCCGGAATACTTTTCAGGACGCCTTATTAAGGCGTCCCGAACACATTTCAGGGCGCCATATATTGTTTTTAAAAAAAAAAAAAAAAAAACTCCAAACCTCAGGTTTGGGGGTTGGCCGTGGAATTGGAAGAAGAACCGGCATGAAAAACACATTAACAATCAACATTATTCCGGAATACCGGCAAGAACAACACATATATTGTGCTTGCCATCCATCATATATTAATTCCTCTATTTCCCTCTCTCCTCAACCATCGATTTTCCCCTTAATCAGCAGCTACAATAGGTACTTGACAATTAATAAATTTGATAAAACCCATTTAAGAATAATGCCGATGAAGCTGTTTCACATGTCCAGGAGGTGAAAGAAATAGGACAGACAGAGACAATGAACAATAGTAATCAATTGAGAAACCAAATGGATGGTGACGGTGGTGAGAAGATGATCAAGGGTCTCCATCACCGTAGTTTCTTTGTTTGCGCTTGTGTGAAGAAAATAACCTCGAGTTCAAACATTATTCCGTTGAAACACATACTCACCGGATTACAACCGACGCATTGACGCGTCATCTCGCACAACTTCGGATCTGGATCTTCGGATTGGTGGCGGCGGATCTGGGCCAAGCGTAGCCTTCGAATCTGGAAGCAACCAGCGCCGGCGACGTCATCTCGTCACAGCCTTCTAATCTGGATCTTCGGATTGGTGGTGGCAGATCTGGGCTCTGCACAGCCTTCAGATCTGGATCTCGTCATCTCACAGGCGTCGCCGTGACGGTCTTCGAAACGGCGCCGTGAGGAGGAACCACGGTGTGAAGAGATTTGCGTGTGACGTTGAGAGCATTTTGGCTTTCAAAGAAATGAAACCGGCGTGTGTGAAGAGGTATTCTTGAGCAAAAAATAAAAGAAAGTCTGTGTGGTGATTGATATATGAGAGTTTGACCCAAAAAAAAAAAGATATATGGGAAGCTGGACGGATTTGGCGTAGATCTCCCAAAATTCAAATAATTGACACCTCGCGTCCAGATTTGGCATGGGGTTAAAAGAAAAAAAAAATTGGCGTTCGGATTTAAAATTTAGGGCGCTAAAATACTAATTGTGGCGACCTAAACTTATTCTAGGACGCCCAAAAAATTTATTTTGGCTCCCTGAACTTCTTTCAGAACGCCAAAAAACTCTCTGGTGCCCAAATATTTAATTTTAGGCTTTCTAAATTAGATTTAGGACGCCAAAAAATTTATTTTATTTTCACTAGCACCAAAAAACTCCCCTGGTGCCAAAAAAATTCTAACAATGTGCCAAATATTTAATTTTAGGCGTCCTAAAATTATATAGAGGGCGCCAAAAAAAATTATTTTGGCATCCTAAACTTCTTTCAGGACGCCAAATATTTTCACTAGCGCCAAAAAACTCCCCTGGCACCAAACAATTTCTAAAAATGCCCCAAATATTTAATTTTAGGTGTCCTAAAATTATATTTAGGGCGCCAAAAAAATCCTCAGAATGTGCCAAAAAAATAATTTTAGGCGTCCTAAATATTTTTTAGGTCGCCTAAATAAATTTTAGGCGTCCTAAAATTATATTTAGGACGCCTAAGTCTCAAAATTCAGCCAAATAATTACGAGAATGCCACCACCTATACTTTTTACTTCATTTTTTAAAATAAGGACGTTTTTTAGGGAAGTAGTATCCATTTTTTGTAGTAGTGATTGCTGCTGTTTGAAGTTAAGGAAAATAGTTGAATATTGATTCTGATATAGGAAAAAACGATTAAGGGTTCAAAGTGGAAGCTTAAGGTAGATTAGAGCTTATATTCATGATTATTGGTGATGCATGTGTTTCGATCGCTCTACTCTGTTATGACAGAATCGTAAACTTGTGTGTTTAAGTGACTCTGGTTCTGCATTTTCTGAAACAAGTCTAAAAAAAAAAAAAAAAGAGCAGCTCAATATTTACGAAAATAATGGGGTATGGGAGTGTAGAGAGCCTATTAAGTGATTGAAATTGTTGATTAATAGCTGTTGAATTGTATATACCGAAACGGGGGGTTTGTCAATTGGGGAGTTTGGTGTCAATGATCATGAAGGAGTGGATATTTGTGTAATTGGATGCTAAATGATTTTGCAGTAAAACAAAGTTGCAGTCTAGAACGTTAATAGCTTAGTTAAAGGAATGGTTATTGTGTTGTTTGATGAACTAAATGCGGCATCCTAAAAACTAATTATAGTTGCTGTTATGGGTCCCTAAGTTGTTAAACAAGTGATTCTGGATGTTAGAAGAATGCTCTAGGATGCTTAAGTTAATGTTATTTGGGTTACTTAGGTAATATTTCAATATGAAGGCCTGTAATTATTACGGGAAGTTAGGATAATTATGTGAAAGGTGTGACCGAAGGATGTTTTGGTACTTAAAGATTTTTTTCAAACCAGTAGGTAAATTCCATTAGACGTTGACATATGAATTTCAAAATTTATAGGAGTTGGCAACTTCCGAAGCTCAAGAGAAAAGCAAACAACACTACTACAAAATATGCTTTTTACTTCTTAAAATGACGTCTAATTTTATTAAAAGGAAGTAAAATGTGAAAGCGATGACAATTTTGTAAATATTTGGAGAAAGTTTGACATATTACACGTCCTTTTATTTATTAGGACGCAGAAAATGACCTTATCACGTCTAATTAAAAAAGTTAGACGCCATATGTGGGCCCACCTTCATTTTCTCACACGCGTCTTCAATTCGCTCACCCACTCTCTCTGAACCTCACCCACTTACCTCTCTGGACCTCACACATTCTCTCTAAACATCACACCCTATCGCTTGCCGTCTCGCCCGCTCGCCTGCTCTCTCTCACACCGTCGCCGCTCACCTGTGCTCTCTCGTGTCGCCGCTCGCCTGCTCTCTCTGCTTTCGATTCCGTCGCCGTGCTCCAGAAAGCTCTAGAATCTCGTCCTCGTCCGCGCGCTCCAGATCCGTAGCGTCCATGACCCACCAGCCCACTAGCAACGGCCACGGCTTAGTGGGGAGAATCTATGGTTTTGTTTTGGGATTTTGATCGTTCGTTCTAATGTTTGGATTTGATTTTGTGTTGGATTATGCTTAGATTCTGACCTTTTTTTTTTCCTTTGCTGTTTTTAGAAATTGTGTCCTTGGTGTTCACTGTTAGGTTTAATTTATTCACGGTTTAAAGTTTGTGATGATTTAATATTTCGCAATTGGAGCTTTAAAGGATTAGATCTGGTTATTCTTCATAGATAGTTTTTTTCGTTTGCTTGTTAGTTTAATTTTTGTTTGCTAAATGCTTTCGAATTTTTGTTTTTGTTACATTATACTAATCGTTGTGGGTATTATGCTTTGTGCTTTTTGCGTTTCAGTTTGCCTATGTTGTCAATGAATTCTTATAGGGTGATATGTTCTTGAAGGAAATTAGCAACAAAAAAGTCTGGTATTCAGAAGGTAGCAGGTAGTAGAACTCGAGATACTTGTCACAATTATTCTTGGCGTCTGCTAGCCTTGGAAATGGTGGGGCCAGCAGTTCAAGGTCAGTTAATGGCTTCAAGGGTTCATCTAGTTCAGTGGATTGGCTTGGGCAAGAGATGCTTGAATTGAGGCTGAGGGACAAGATTGACCATGATGACGACAGAGAAAAGTTTCTTGGCTTCATCTAGAATACAGAATGCGTAGGTTTTCAGTTTGCAAAATTTCACCTTGCATGTTAGTGTCTCAACTTTTGTGATTATTTCTTGAGGAGAATGGACTTTACTTGATTATGAGGAAGCATTTGGGAAATCTGAATGCATGCTTTGTTGAACTCTGGAGCAGAAAATAGTAGTTTTGTTTACTTTAGAAGCATCACAATTTAGGATAGCAATTTTGAAATCAGTCCTTGACTTTTGGGGCAATGGCATTGTCTAAATATGGAATAAAGTTATGTGAACAGTCTCTAAAAGTACTGCTAAGTTTTGATTTTTCTTTTAGTTTTTCATTTTTGGGAATGTATAAATAAACAAATATATTTCTTTGTTGTTACATAATTGGGGCTGTACATGAGTTTTTTGTAATTACTTGAGGCACCTATTTGCCTGTTTTAACTGCTTAACTTCTTGCTTTCTATATACTTTTATCCTGATATGTTTAACTTTCAATTTAGGTGGTGTGCACACCGAGAAGCATATTGCTACTGAGTGCTTAAGTCACTACTCCTCTATCTCTTCATGTTCAAACTATCCTCTATTAGCAGAAAGAATCAAAAACATTAGTGATTTCCATGTATGGTAAGAATAATTATCTTCAGTAATTCTGAATTGAGTCTACGACTTCTGTGTTAATGCCTATTTTCATAAGTGCTACTCATGTTATATAGTACAAACTAAGTTATTCTCTTCACTGTTTTTTTATCTATCCTGCTTCACTTTGTGTTATTATATGTTGGTATGAAAATACTTGAGAATAGGGAGAGGCGACAGCTCAATTTTTTAGATGATTTCACACTTACAAATGTCCCATATAAAGAAAGTTGTACTCACAAATAGTATGCAATGCTGAGAGCCTTTGGCTCTAGTGGCACTAGGCATCCTTGTGACGCTCACATCCTGGGTTCAAGTTGTGCCTGCAAATATTTCAGCATTTGCCATATTTGTTAACGCTCAAACTTTAAAAGTTTAGATTCCTCCTAAATTACTTATTTGTCATTTTGCTAATTTATTAGACATCGTTGAAGAATAAAATGTTTATTATTAAATTTATTTGGATTTTTTGGTTGCTCAATTTTGGATTTCCACTTGTAACAAGTTTAGTCATTGGCACTTATATTCCAATCTTATGAAACCATAGTTGCTTTCACACTGGGTATCCATTCAAGTTGATGCACATCAGCCCTACTGGATGGTGTTAAAGGATTATGATGAAGCATACTGTTTGCCCTTCTTTGATGTTTTGTTAACTTTAATGTATTATAGTGGCTGTCACTAATAATTTTTAGCTTTCTAAGGGATCTCAGCCAGCCTTAATCAACTCTCGTGCTCTTTATCTTTTGCATTCTTCATGTCTTTTCAAACCTTCTGGTTGAAGTTTGCACTTAGCTTGGTTGTGTTGTTCACTTTTAGCCTTGTTCTAAGTTGCATGTTTTGCTGGTACCCGATTTTGGTCTTCTAATATAAAATTTGGCAATTTTGAGAAAGCGGTTGTACTTTTTGAATGTTTTTTTCCATTCGTTTTGTAATGAAACACTTTTTGTAGTTCTTTGACGTTTATAGTGGCTCATTATTAGTTGCTATCTTGGTTAATTTAGGGCTTAAGTTATGATCAGGCATATGCTTGTCTTTACAATGTCTTGGTATGCATTTCTTCATTGTTAGAGTGGATCTGTCATGTGCCTTTAGCCCGCCAGATGCTATTTTGAAGGTTTCATCAATATCACCAAACAAACTATTTTCTTTTTATGTGGTGTTGCAGGCAGGCAGGCAGATGCAAAAACAATAAAATTTAGAGAGAAAGTTCTATAGAAGGGTGGGATGTGGAGAGATATATATGGTATTGATGAAAAGAGAGTTGCCAACATGGTCAGAGAAGACCAGGTTGACATTCTGGTAGAACTCACTGGTCATATTGCAAATAACAAGTTGAGAATGATGGCATGTCGGCCTGCACCAGTTCAGGTGTGTTGAAACTTGAGAATATTTTATTAAGTAGATAGTTGCCTCTGGTTTAGAGCTCACATTAGGGGGAATATTCAATTGCATGTTATATATACATTGCGTGCATTTTGTTTCTGTATGAGGTTAGCTGAGCTAACCTTTTAGCACATTGTGGTGATTTTTGCCTGCTCAGATTTTTGTAAGGGATTGGGCAGTGAATATAGAAAGCAAATATTTTTTTTTTTTTTAAAAAAAGAACACCTAAGGCGTCTAAGTCCAAAATTAGACTCCTTATGTGTATATTATGGCGTCTAATAAATTTTCTTAGACGCCTTAGGTGTATATTAAGGCGTCTAATAAATCTAATTAGACGCCTTAATAGTGCTCTAGAAGACCACTCGGCCACTCTGTCATACGTAAGGCGTCCTATTTACGTATTAGACGCCTTAAGTCATAATTTAAGGCGTCTAATTAAAACTAGGACGCCGTAAGTATTGCCTATAGCGCCACCCAGATAGACGCCCCACTGGAAAAGGACGTTAAATGTTAAAAAAGTAGGACGCCGTAGCCCTTTTTTGTAGTAGTGCAAAAAGGATTTTGGTAGAGGTATAGTTTCGGAAGGAACGTGGGTGAGTGAATAACGTCCCCTAATTTTTATAAATGATATTTTTTATTGTTGAACTTTTATGTTTATTTCTATATTTAAAAGTATGATTTTGTAAAGGAACATTTGTTGATAGTATATGAGTAAAGAATAGTGATTTTATTTGTTATTACATATTTTCTTCCAATTGTTTCAAAGCATAATTCATGATTATGCAATTAAATGGAAATGAGACTTTTGAGGTATTTTTCATACATTTTATACTAAAATGATCTTGGATTTTGAAAAGTCTATAAGCTAGAATTTATTATTTAAAGTGGAGTGTTTTTACACGAGTTCTTGATGTTTTAAGAGGATTTGATCGACAGATTGAATTTGAAAGAAAGTTTTGAAATATTGTTTGTGAAACTTCATGCTGGGGGACTTGATTATGAAGTATGAGATAGAGTTGCTATTGTCTTGAAAGAAGAATTTTTATTGCTTTGATAAATTGACCACAAGCATGCTTGAAAATGTTTTTGAGAGGATTGAATACAGAACGCTAGTTACTAACAACAATATTGTTAGTTCTTGGTGCACCATGGTTAACCTCGAGCTTGCGTGATATTCATGGGATTTGTTATCATGCTTGTTTCATGGACAGTGCGTCCATGCTTGTTTCATGGCCTTGAGTCATGTTTGGTTAGTTACTCTCATGGACTGTGTGCCCGTGCTTGTTCCATGGCCTCGTGTCATGCTTGGTTAGTTACCCCCGTGGACTGTGTGGCCACGCTTGTCATTCGTTCTGTAAGAAGTTCTACAGAAAGATGTGGTTTTGAGAATTATGTTTAAAATTGATTATGTTACTTTAAAAGTTTTATTACGTACTTGAAAATATTGGATTAACGATATTTTATATAGAGATTGAAGTTATTGTCATATCGTTGTTAGTCAAGGTTAAATACGTTTAAATCATTTACTCTTGTATTTTATTAAATTATAAGAATGGGACGTTATTCACCCGATTATTTTTTTGGTTCAGACGATATCAAAGATTCTGTACCTCCTGCTAAGCGGTGAAGAATCTTCCTAGCGACTTAAAGCTTACGGTCTTATTTTGGAGTGCTACTAGTTGATATAATTATAAACCTAGACTTTTTGTATTATTATTAATACTAGATGCTCCACGCAGTCTATAGGTAGGATCCCTACCTCCCTTTTGTAGTATAGAACAAATGAATATTTTAGATTATGGTATTATGGTTATTAATTAGCATTGGTATATAAGTTAAGGCTTAAGGAATGTGAGCCCTCTCATATTTCCTGCCAGTCACCCCTTGGGTTCTCATGACAATTTAGTATAAAAAAAAGATATGAGAATTTGCATTTTAAACTACAACTTTTAATGAATTGTATTTCTTTTTAACAAATTTAAAAAACGAATGGAATTTTTCTTTTGTTGCGCCTGAGGTTGCATTTGCATTATCTCTCATTTTTATTCACAACTGTACTGTAATCAATATTAATGATGGATCTGACTTCTTTTCAATATACACTTCAATTTATTTTCTTTTTTTCGGACCAATTAAACATGATCTATTTGTTCTCCGCTTTTCTTAAATATCAAGTTAGGCGTATTTGTACCAATGGGCAAAAATTACTTTCTGTCTAATTTGGTTTCCTATTACAAATTGTAATTTGTTGGGCCTCAAGAAAAACAGTTATAAGAAGAAAATTGGTGATATAGCAGCACATAATAATGTTGCTGATAGCAATGTAAAATTAGAAGTTGAAGAAATAGTCGCATGATTCAAAAAACCAACGTAATAATTTATTCAAGCACACTGGTTTACTTTTCTTTGTTCACAAAAGAAGAGTCTTGGAGAAGATTCGAGATTGAAATATAGTCCATGAGATGTAAGGAATTTTATTAGCCCTTAGATTTACAATAATAGCATATGTAAAGTGGTATTTCAAGCTGAGTAATCTCTGTTGCAGTCAATTTCGACTGGTTCCCCCAAGACCAAAAGCATTTTTAAGTTCATTTAGCTCCCTTAGGACACTCATCATGTTCATCCTTTCTTTTGGAGATTGTACTGAACAAGCAAGTCCAATCTCAAATAGTGAAATTAGAGTCTTCTTATGGTTAGGATGCACAAAAGCCACCTCCTCCACCGTAATTTCTCCTCCATCTACTATTTTTGTTTGTTGCATTTGTTGGGGCACAAGAGCTGTGTCCACAATCTCCAAAAGATTGTTCGGAAATGAAGAATTGATGTAGCTACGAAGATTGTGGTCATCTCCAAACATTTGATCTGTTGGTCTTTTTCCGGTTAACATTTCCAAAATAAGAATACCAAAAGAGTATACATCACCTTGTGTTGATACCTCAAAACTTATTCCATACTCTGAAATATGCATGTTAGAGTATGGTTAATGTTTAGAAATTCATTGTGAAACTTACAAAATAAAACTTAAATAATTTAATAAATGGAATGGAATTACAAGAGCTTCAAACCAAGATAATAATAAATTGTACCTGGAGGGGCATAGCCAATTGTCCCTTTTATTCCGGATCTGCTTGTTTGCTGTTGGGAAGTGCCATTAAGGGTAGCAAGCAGTCTTGCTAGTCCAAAATCACTTACATGAGCCACCATATCATCATCAAGAAGGACATTGCTGGGCTTTAAGTCACAATGCACTATAGGTTGCTCATTTTCATAATGAAGATAATGTAGTGCTAAGGCAACATCATAGATAACATTTAATCTCTGAAGAATATCCAATGCTGATCCACATGCATTTTCTTGATCAGAATACAACCATTTTTCAAGGCTTCCATTTGACATGTACTCAAATACCAATGCCTTAAATTCTTGTCCCTTGTAATCAATGCTTGAGCAACATGTTAAAATTTTAACCAAATTCCGATGCCTTAGGTTTTTCAATGCATTACATTCTGAAATGAAACTCTTTTCAGCTCCCTTCTTTTGAAGGTCCAATACCTTTATTGCAAAAACTTTTTCTTCTGATTCTAGCCTTCCTTGATATACTGATCCAAAACTCCCGGATCCAATCAAGTTGTTGGCAGAGAAACCATTGGTTGCAATGTGTAGATTTTGATATGACAACTTGGGAAAATGTTCAATTGTAGGTGAAGTTGAAGGTGATTTCTTGTTTCTTTCATGCCTCCAATAGAAAGTTAACAAAAATATCAATAAGAGAAGAAAAGCCACACAAATCACTATACTTATGAGCTTCAAGTTGTGTTTTCTTTGTGTGTCAACTTTCTTAGGGCATGGTGCTAAGTGTAGCTCTGAAATACCCCCACAAAGATTGATATTTCCAACCACTGATACTGCACTTGCATTGCTAAAAACGCCTTCCCTTGGCACCTCACCATCAAACATATTGAAGGAAACATTTAAGTATTGAAGAGAAATGTTCTGTAGGCCGATTAGTATTGGTCCTGATAAGTTGTTTTGAGATATATCTAAATGAGTAAGACCTTTCATCAAAGCCAGCGAAGAAGGCATGGGCCCAATGAAGGAATTCCCTTGCAAATTAAGGTATTCCATACTTGTGCACTCTGCTATGGTTGAAGGAATCTCTCCAAACAGATTATTTTCAGATATATCCATAGTGCCAAGGTTTTTAAGCTTTCCTACTTCAATAGGCAATGATCCATTCAATGAGTTGTAAGATAAGTCTAATAAAATGGACAAAGAAGAAAGGCCAAAAATCTGAAGGGGTATAACTCCGTTGAGATTATTTTCTGACAGGTCTAGGCTTAGCAAACTTTTCATGTTTCCAATTGTGATAGGAATTTTTCCTTCAAGCATATTCTCTGAAATCGTTAGCTTAAGCAATTCACTAAGGTTTCCTAAGGAAGCTGGTATCTCTCCTGAGAGTTGGTTTCCCTCCAGAACTAATTGTTTTATTTCACGTAAATTCCCAAACGAAGTTGGAATGGTGCCTGAGAATTTGTTGTATTCGAGACCCAGGCCAGTTAAATTTTTGTACTTTCCTAAAGTGTCAGGAATAGTACCATATATTTGATTCCCACCTAGATATAGGTCAGTCAGTTGGGTAGACAAATTTCCTATGGAGTTGGGTAAAGTGCCGCCAAATTTGTTGCTGGCCAAACCTAATTTTTTGAGTTTGCTACAATTGTTCAAAGATGTGATGAAATCAAGGTCACTCTTTGAGCTGCCCCCGATGGTATTATATGCTAAATTTAGCCACCATAGATCTTTTAGGTCTCCTAGATTGGGAACTTGACCGAAAAATTGGTTTGAAGAAATATCAAAAAGTAGGAGTGAAGATGCATTTGAGATGGAATTAGGGATTGAACCTGAAATTTGATTCCCATGTATGCCAAAATACATCAAACTTGTGAGGGTGGAGAACATGTTGTTTGGAAGTTGATTTCCATTAAGATGGTTTGCTGCTAGTGATATCAGAGTGAGAGATGATAGATTGTAAAGTGAAGTAGGAATTGAACCAGACAAACTATTCTCTGGTGCTGAAAAAATTGTCAAGTTCTTCAAGTGGCCTATCTCTTCCGGTATGCTTCCTTCCAAGTTATTAGTGCTTATTGCAAGAATGGTGAGGGAAGTAAGGTTCCCTATAGACAATGGGATTTCTCCACTTAAATTGTTGACAGCAAGCTCCAATGCTTGAAGCATTACAAGAGCCCCTAGTTGATATGGTATTGTACCGTTAAGACTATTTCCTGACAAATACAAGATCCTCAATTCAGTGCAACTTGTCAAGTTCCAAGGAATCTCTCCTGTCAACGTGTTGTTTGCGAGAACAAGTTTCTTGAGTCTGAACAAACGTCCCAACTCTGGTCGGATTTCTCCATGGAAATTATTGTCTGAGAGGAAGAGATTTCTCAAGAATGAGAGATTGCCAACGTGAGGCGATATAATCCCACCAAGATGACAACTTTTCAAATCCAACACTGTGACTCGCTGATGCTTGTGGCCGCATGTGATCCCGGTCCAGCTGCAAAAGTGGTTCAAACTATTCCAAGAGCTCAAGATTTGGTTAGGATCATCAGTTATTGATTCTTTAAACTTGAGCAATGCCAAATAATCAGTCTCATTTGAGGTAGCTTTGACATACTGGAAGCAAAGTAAGTTGATGCATAAGATGAGAAGGATTAATAGTTGAAGGTAGTATTTGGAAAGAAATGAAAATGAAATGGAGGCAAAAGCCATGGTTATGCTGAAGAGCTTGAATGGTTTTATATGTTGAAATGCTTCTGTTTTTATAGGAGCTTTACTTTGTTTTCAATTAGCCTAAGTTTTGCCATTATCATTGACTTCATCTGTTAAGTTACAAGTAGGGAAAGGAAAGCATATGTGGACCAAGACGTGCAAAGTGATGTTTGCGATGGTCTTGATGTGATTTTACAATTGTCTACCAAAATAATTTTCAACTTGGATCCAAATTTTAATATATAGAAGTTTTTTTTTTTTTTTTTTTTTGGTCAAGAATATATAGAAGTTTTAAAAACAGATGTTCAGCCAATAACTAAGTAGTTCAAGTAATTCTATTAGGTGAAGGGTAATAAGTCGATGTCTTACACTTATATGACTAGTTAAGCAAAAAATCCTATAAATTGCAATTCTACAGTATTTTAGTCAGGGAAAAGGTAGCTTATATGTGACTCTTCTTGAGGAAATCTTTTGTCTTTGTAATATAATGCATATTTTTCGTTTGTTTTAAGTTAATTGTAATTTCTTTTTACTCATTAAAATTCAAATTTGGCTTCCTTAACTTAAACGAAAGTACAAATTTATTGCTCAACAAAGTTTGTCGTACTAGAATGATATCTCACTTACTCTTTATTAGTTAATACGGCATGTGCATTTATGGAGTCATAGGTTGCAAGTTTTGCCCTATCATGCATGAAGAGACTATGGAGTATTAACAACTTAAAATAGTATGATATTAATTACAAATTGAGTGCATTTTTTTTGCCCAATAATGATATCTTACATACTCTTCATTATTTGATATACGACCTGTGCATTTGCGGAGTCATAGGTTGCAAGTTTTGCCCTATCATGAACAGACTATGGAGTATTAACAGCTTAAAATAGTATATTAATTACAAATCAAGTGTGTGTTGAAACTTTTAAGGTTATTAAACCCAAACCAGCTTTTGATCCGATCAAAGCAGTTGATCAAGGGTTAGTGGGTCAACCGAGAGCTATCTTGGTGGGAACAAAAAATTATTATGATATCATTCAAATTAAATATTAAATATCGATTCAATACCTTTAATAATCCCTAACAATATAATCATATACTAATCCAACATTCTTTATAATTTCTTTGACATATTGACATCATAGTATCGAACTATCAATCCACAATTTAATGATACTAGAATAAGTAATCACTAAATATTCTTTCTAGTAAAACATCAAAATAGATAATTGATAACAAAACATTCCTACCTACAACTCTTTAATAACAAAACTTATATTCATTAACACCAAAATTATCATTAACTTCAAGCAATATTGCTGTATACAATTTATGGCATTAAAAAACATGTATAATCTTTTTAAAAGGCAAACCGGTCAACCTAGCAACTCCGCAAGTTGTGCCTGAGTCACCTCTTACCTCGAGTAGGGGACTTGCCTGAACCGATTACTTAACGGCCTGGTCACCAGTTTCTAGGTTGACCTAGCCAACCAAGGTTTAATAACATTTGAAATTTCAAGCAACTACTTTGAAAATTGAAAACGGAAGAAGTCACATCATGTAGCACAAAATAATTTAATTTAACGGATCCAAACAGGCAAACACTTCATCCCAAAACGGCAAAAAGGTTAGCATTGGAAGACCGAGACAAAGAGGATTTGAACCAACAGGAGTTGGGCTAAATGAAAGGGATAAGTCTGTCGTTTATGTGATGAATTGAGGTTTGGATTCCTGCTGAAATAGATGACAATATTTAGGGTCTGTTTGGGAGTTTGGAGGGAAATGAAAGGAGGGGAAGGGAAGGAAGAGAAATGAAGGATATTTTCTCTCCTTGTTTGAGAGTTAAAAAAATAGTAAGGAAGAAAGATGGAGAATTAATGAGTTGTTTTTACCATTTTTGTCCTTTTCTTTAATAATTAATATAATTATTATACTTTACAAATAAATTTAAATTTTCTAAAAAAATTAGTTATGTAATTTTTATATTCAAAAAATTATTTATGTGGTGGCGGCGGTGGTGGCGGCGGCAACGGTGGCGGTGGTGGTGGCGGTGGCGGTGGTGGTGGCGGTGGTGGTGGTGGTGGTGGGGTGGTGAACGAGGGTAAAGTAATTAATCTATTTCCCCACTTAAAACTCCTCATATTGGGAAACTTTATTTTTTAGAAGAAGAAGAGTTTTGGAGGATTTGTAAAATCCTCTGATACCCTCCTCATATTTTTAAAACTCGCAAACAAGGGAATGACTACCAAAACCCTCAATTCCCTTTTCTTTCCCTCTAAAATGGACTCGCAAAACAAAAAGCTAGTATTTTTGATAATGGCTTAAATAAGATTCCTGTTAATGTAAGAATACCTATGCCAACATTAAAAAAAAAAAAAAAAAAAAAGATTCTTTAAGTTTAATTTGAACCAAAAATTTTAGGAGGAACACAAATTATGTTTTATTTAATTCTATTGCAGGAATTCTAAGAAAGGGATTCGTGTGAGCCATAAACAATTAACAATCATAAAATAACAAGTGTCTGTAAAACCTTTTAGAAATCATAATTTAATTTATAAGAGCTGATATAAAAATTTAGAAGTGTTCATAGCTGAATTTACAAGTGTATATACATATATTTTTGTAAGAAAAAAATTATTATTATTTATTCACATTTATCATCATTTTAAAAACTCTTTCGTTATTTCTTTTCCCAAAGAAGACTCTTCTTTTATTTATTCCAATTCTCACCTTTTTAACACCAAAGGGATGCCTTAACCTTGCGCTATTTTCTTCCTCTTCACATTTTCGTTAGTCAATTTTAATTCTTTTCAGTCTTCTTGATGATAATTCGACACTCATATTTATCCTTTTTCATACCATATATTCAATTAAATTAAAGAAATAGGGATAAAAGCTTCGGGGGACGTTTTAAAGTGCATGAGATGGAAGAATGAAAAACATTGTGCGTGAAGTCTTCAAGTTCAGACTGCAGAGAAATAGACAAGGCTGGAGGTGTTTCGTTTGGACCGCAACATTCAGGAGGAAACAAATACAGGAAATAACATTTGACGACCAAAAAAGAGAGCTAATTGCATTTTAGAACAAAAAAGATTGGCAAATTCTATGTCAAGATCAAAAGTCCTTCTGTGACTTGAGAAGTTGAGCCTAAATGGGGTAACTCACTAGTAGTTGGAAGCTGTTTTTTATCAACACTACTAGAAAATGTCAAAATAGCGACGGAAAAAAATCCGTCGCAAATTGCAACAGGCAAATAATTCCATCGCAAAATTTTTTGACGGAATTTAAAATCTGTCGCAAATTGCGACGGAAAAAGAAATTGTCGCAAAATTTTGCGACGGAAAACTAATCCCGTCGCAATTTGCGACGGATTTTAAATTCCATCACAAAACTAAAAAAAAAAAAAATGGAATTCGGTGGGAAAAGGCCCGCCGGTTTGCGATGGAAAAACAATTCCAAAATCAAAAGAAATTTTCCCATTTGCGACGGAATTTCGGTTCCTCGCAAAAAAATTGGCTTTTTGCGACGGAACTTCAATTCCGTCGCAAAAAAAAAAAAAAAAAAATTGCTTTTTGCGACGGAACTAAAGTCGGGATTTTTAATCCCAACCAGTTCGCGTCCGGCGTCATTTGGCCTCAAATCCGCCAACTCTATTGTTCTTCCTCTCCCCTCGATCCGGCACGAGTCCGGTCCTCAGAACCGGCGTCTTAGACGTCTACCATGCACCCCCTCGGTCTGCCACTCTTTCTTTGGATCTGTCCCCTACTCCGGCGCTTCGCGAACCACCGGCCCTCCGATTGTGCTCGCCTAAGTCTTCTTCATCGTCGGCCCCCATGTCCTCTTCGCTGTCGCCCCCCGTCTCCCATATTTTCATCTTCATCGGAGAAGAGAGATAAGGTTCCATTCTTCTATACCCACTAATTTCTTATTTCTTAAATGCTTTTGATGTCCCCCTTTCTTCACAAATTAAAATAATATTGTGCGTTCTTTGCTTCTGTGGCATTGGTTAGACCCCTCTATCTTTGGTGTTAGGATGCTTTATTTAATTTTGAATTGTAGGCATTGCCCTACTTGTTTAGGGATCGTGTTGTTGTGAAAAATAAGGTTATAGTTGCTGTAAAAGTTATCTAAACTGACGTTTCTCCCTATGAAGCAATAAAAGGCAAAATTAAGACTAAATTAAATTAAGTTGTGCAAACCGTTACAGGGATCATATTATATTAATTGGTAGAATTTTTTGAAATATTGTTCCAAGTGCAGCATGGAATCAGTCCATATCTCGAATGTATTACAAAATCCATATTGATTTTGGAATTAAATTACAAAATCTTATTTTCATCTGCAAGTTATGTGAATGCTTATGGAGTTTTTACTTGTGCAAATCTTGCTGACTAGTCAATTTATACAAAGTTCATATTCATCTTATTGATCACCAATATGGTCGTTTCTTATCCCTATAAAGATAAGTTGTATCTTCTTGTGACGCTTTATGTGTGTTTGCGGTCAAAATGATATTGAATTCAACATAGCAATATGGAAAAATTGGAGCGTTGTTTTTGCGAAATTTAAAAATTAGAGCTTTGCTTTATGTGTGTTTGCTGTATCATCTTAATTGGAAAGCTGGATTTATTTCTCAGTTTTAATAAGTTAGAGTCTATGTTCATGAATTTTTCACTATATTGTTCAGTAGGTTTATTAATTAAAAGTGTGCTTTGATTGATTTTTTTCTTCCTTTTATCATTGCTACGTTTTTCACTTTTGTTATGGATGGTCACTGTGAAAGTCTTGTATATTCTTCACTTTTGATTTAGGTTTAATTGGTGGTGTTAATGTTGTAGATGGAGAGAGTGAAGTTGGGGAAGAGGAAAAAGATGGTATAGATGGTTGAAGAAACCCGCCTTCAATGTTTCTTTAGTATTCCCCTATCTCAAGTTTCCTTGTTTTGGTTATAAATAAACTTTATTTCGCAATATTTTTTTCTTTATTTGAATGGTTGTTGTAGAAAAGCCCTAATAATTATAAGAATGTGTTAATTTCTCCTTGTTGCTTTTATTTGTTACGTGTTGTTCATTAATGAGATTCTATATATAGAAACTTAGAGTGTGTTTAATAGCAAAAATATTTTATTATGTAATTTTTTTTAAAATAAAATAAAAATTATTTTTTAAACAAAATTATAAAATTTGCGACGGATTTTTGAATCAAATCGCAAAAATATTTTTTATTAATTTTTTTTTTTAAAAAAAATGATAAAATTTGCGACGGATTTTTGAATCGTCGCAAAATCCTAGAATTTGCGACGGATTATGAATCCGTCGCGATTTTGAAAATCCGTCGCAAAATTGCGGAAGTTGATTTCAAAATTTGCGACGGATTTTTGATTTTCCGTCGCAATTGCGACGTCACAAATCAAATTTGCGACGGAAAAACTTTTTCTTCGGAATTTTTCCATAGCAAAAACTGATTTTTCTTATAGTGCAAGAGTTGCAAACTAGGAAATATTATTATTAAATATTTAAAAGTATTAAAAGTTTTATAATTCACATGTATATCATTTCATTATAAAATATTTGACACTAATATTCTCTTATTTGCAATTTTATTGGTATTAATTTGTAACTCATGTTCCGCAATTTATAATATAAGTTGAACTTATGATTTTTTTTTTGGTTACCATGCAAATTATTAAAGGGCTAAATAGTATCTAGCACTCTAAAAAATATATATATATATATTCAATAGCACTCGATGTCCAATTTTTTAGTATTATCTAACACCTTAAAGTGGCACCCAGTATATCCTAATGTTGCATATACTAAAAGTGCTAGATGCCAAAAAAAAATAACAAAAAGGAAAAAGAAAATTACAAATAAGCTCCTTATAATAATACTTCCCTAGTACTAAATGCAAGCCCTCATTTGTGGTATAAATTGTAATACAAATTAGGTCCTACATTTAGGACTATAGTTAGGACTAATTAAATACCACAAATTACAAATAAATTTTGAGAGGCTAAAGTGACATTTCTTATCAAGATCAAAATATTATTTTAACGAATTTTGAGCTAAAATTCCTCTCAAGATTCTACGAACGGGCATAGGCCACTCAAGTTTTCAAGGGGGTAATATGGTCCTAGAAGATTAAAAAGAGGGGCAATGATGCCCTCCTTTAAAAGACAAAACAATCAACGTTGGTTGACCAAACAATGCTGAGTTGTCTCTGTTGTATAGCATATTATGGGAACCGGATTCCCAGCTCGTCCTTGGGACGAGCTGGGGAGCTCGTCCGTACGAACGAGCTCCTCATCGTCTAGATTTAATCTGGACGGCCAGATCTAATTTTTTTTTATTTTTTATAAAAAAAAAAATTAATAAATGAAAATAAAAAATAAAGATAATTTCTCAACTAACATTTTTCCAAAAAACGATTTTTTCAATGTAGAAAAAAATAATTAAGAAAATAAAATAAAAAAGATCTGGCGTCCAGATCTAGATCTGAATGACCGACGGGAGATCGTCCGTACGGACGAGCTCAGGGAAACCGGTTCCCATATTATGCCGCGTATTATTATTCCCCAATACGCCACGTCATCATCTTCATCCAAACTTCCTTCACTCTCTATCTCTATCGCCTCAAACTAATTGGGAAGGTTTAATTGTTGATTAATCTCCTAATACGATGTAACTTGTTTCTCAATTATCTTTCAACAACTAATGCTACTGGAGCAAAGTGCAAGTAAAGGAGACACGCCCGATTTATAAAGTGCTAACTTTTTTATCTTTACTTAATTAGGAAGCTTTCTACTTTCTAAATAATAGTCCAGCCTATGAAGGACGAATCTAGATTCAAAGTCGAACTCATATATGTGTGTCAGTGTGTGTGTTCATTGAATATATACCAATTGCCTTATAAATAAATAGGGTTGGTTGCATGTGAAACCGGAAAATTGAGGAGGAAACAAATAATTTTGAAGGATCTCTTTTATTTTATTGAAGAATTCGTTGTCTAGGTTTCGACAAATTGGGATATATAGATTTTCAAATTTTCAAAGTAATTTAATCGACTGGTTTTGGAAAAACATTTATATACTTTATTCTTTCGTGAAGAGAATTTTCGTCTTGGTTAAATAAAAATTAAAAATTCAAATTCAAATCTAAATCTTAAATCAAATTATAGGATCATATATGCAATTTTATTCTGATACTGCAGATATATAAATATATCTTAATTCTGATAGATAAATATCCTTAACGGATAACCTAATTATTAATTAATAATAATAAAATCATAACTAAACCTTCTTTCATACTCCTCCATTAAGTGCTTGTTATAAAAAGAAGGAAGAGAGTAACTAGGAAGGGAAAGCATGTTGAAAATTCAAGCTAATTAGTATTCGAAAATTGAAAATGAAAGATGTCACATCTAGGGACTAGGGGCACAAATAATTTAAATAGGATTGGAAGACCGAGATAGAGAAATATGTCAAAGAAATAAATGGGATTGGTTAGGTTTGATTTTATAGCAGGAACTCTTTGAAAGCGATTTGAAAGGACCTTATATAATGAATGCTACAAGCTCATTTACAGCTTGCAAAAAAAATGTTGACTTTCAGCATTAAATCACGGGAAAATTTAGGAGAAATGGAAAATATTTTCTTTTTATTTGATTTTATTGCAGGAACTCTTTGAAAAATGGGGGCCATATATAACGTTCCTATGCTACAAGCTCATTTACAGCTTGCAGAAAAATGTTGACTATCTCCATCAAATCAAGTAGTTAAGTGGCTGGTGGGGATTATGAAGATGGGGAATAGTCCTCTGAGTAGGTTAGGCCTTAGATTGACACCTATCACTGATATGAAGAAGAAAGCCCATCAAATAGAAGTGAAGAAATGTTATATCTATTATTCCGTATTTATTGTTAGTCCTGGTTAAGACACTCTACCTCTCTGATATCTAATATAAAATGTAATTGACTAATTTAGAAGATTAAAGAAGATAATTTTTTTAAAAGTTATTATATTTATCATTTTTCTTTCAACTAATTATTCTGATTTATAGATTGGTATATAATATAATAATATACGTAATTATTTAAAGTAGAAAATACAACGTGAAATAATTAAGTAGTTAATTTTTTTTTAGCTTTTTTAAGTTTCTCAAATTCATCAATTGGGTCTTATGCTATCGATCGGATAGTATAATAGAACATTCAAGCTAATTGGTATTCGAAAATTGAAAATGAAATATGTCACATCTAGGGGCAGAAATAATTTAGGGTAAATGAGTAAAAATACACATGTGTTTTATCCTTGTGAGTGCCCAAAGACTATATCTTTTTTGGGAAAAAAATACACACGTGGTTACATTTTAGGAGCAAAATCGATCACCTGTTAAAATCTAACTTAACGGTGCATTTACAACAGAAAATGTCATATTTACAACAACATTTACAACAACAAAAAAGATATATTTACAACAGGAAGTCTTACAGTATTTACAACAAAATTTAAAATCTGCTTATATTTATAACAAAAAACGTCATATTTACAATAATATTTAAACATTTGGATTTTGACATAAAAACGCCATTTACAATGAAAAAAGTGCCAGATTCTACAACAAAGGTTTGTATTTACAACAAAATTTAAAATCTGGTCATTTACAAATGAAAAAAATCATATTTACAACAGTAGATTTTAACAAAATGAAATGTGACTTTTATTCCTAAATGTAACAACACGTATATTTTCTTCCAAAAAAACATATGGTGATGAACGCTCCCAAGATAAAGCATATGTGTATTTTTTCTCCTAAACCCAATAATTTAAATAGGATTGGAAGACTGAGATAGAGAAATATGTCAAAGAAATAAATGTGGCTGGTTAGGTTTGAACCGGAAAATTTAGGAGAAATGAAACATATTTTTTTATTTGATTTTATAGCAGGGACTCTCTTATAAATTTAGGAGAAATGAAACATATTTTTTTTTATTTGAACCGGAAAGTGATTCGTGGAGGCCATATATAATGAATGTTACAAGCTCATTTACAGCTTGCAAGAAAATGTTGACTATCTACATCAAATAACCGGAAAATTTAGGAGAAACGCAAAATATTTTCTTTTATATGATTTTATTGCAGGAACTCTTTGAAAGGGATTCGTGGGGGCCATATATTTTCTATGCTACAAGCTCATTTACAGCTTGCAGAAAAATCAAGTAGTTAATTGGCTGGTGGGGATTATGAAGACGCGCGGGCAATAGTCCTCAGTGCAGTTTCGATTGACACCTACCGCTGATAATGATATGAAGAAAAAGCCCATCAAATAGAAGTGAAGAACTATTACATCTATTCCGTATTTATTGGTAGTCCAGACATTCTATCTATCTCCTCCGGTCTTTAATATAAAATAAAATAAATTAATTTAGAAAGATTAACTAAGCTAATTTTTTTTTTAGAATAATTATATTTATCATTTTTCTCTAAACAAATTATTCTGACTTATAGATTGTTATATACTAATAATATACATAATTATTTCAGGTAGAAAATACAACATGCAATAGTTAAGTAGATAATCTGTTTATCTTCTTTAACTTCCTCAAAGTAATCAATTAAGTCTTTTGCTATGGATCGGATAGTATAATAGTAGATTAAGCAATTCTCCCTTAATTTATAAATGGGTTAAAATAACATTCAAGAGATAGAAGGAAAAATAACGTATATAAAAAAGAAAGATAATAGGTGCTAAAATGATCTACGCTTGGTCTAATACTTCCTCCAATTCTATATATAAGTAACAATGTGTGTTTGTAACGCGCTTTTTTGTTTTTTTGCTCACAACTTATTACATCTATTACATTCTTCACCAACTCTCTCTTGTAACATCCCAAATTTTTGGGATTTGAAAATTGGAATATTGAATGGGAAATTATTGTGAAAATTTTGCCTAAAATAATTATGAAGTTAATTGTTAGAGATAAAAGCTTATTTGCTTTCTTTCTTTTCTTGAAATTTTTGGGAAAAGAATAAATTTAAGTTAGGATATTTTAGGCTGAAAGATTATATATAAAAATATTTTGTGGCCTAAAATAATTTTTGGAAATTAGTTGATAATCTAGTGCCAAAATTAAGAAATGGTAAAATGCTGATTTTATTACCCCAAGCTTGCAAATGGGCAAACTTGAAGCCCAATTTGATAAATTAATGGCACAGTGACAGAAGAACCTATCTAATGCTTTAACAACTACTACCTCATTATAAAAAAAAAAAAAAAGAAAAAGAAAAAAACTACTACCTCACGTACTATTTTCATGCACAACACCTCAACTTATGATTCATTTTGTAATACCTGGAAATTTCAATTTAATATAAGTATTGTATTTTGATGGATGATTAGCAAAAATGAAAATGAATATGTGTATCAAATTGTTATAACTTATCAATTATAATTTTTAGGCAAATTTCACTTTGAAGTTAGTTAACCAATGGTTAGTTAATTGACATTATTTTAGGGACAATAAAATGTGGTCTAATTGGCACATAAAATAATGGTTATTTTATAACCAAAAGAAGTAGGAAATGTTATGAAGACACTTAATTAAGTTAAAGGAAATGAGCCGAAGCTAATGACTAATTTATCTTGCATTAATTAAGATTAATTGCATAAATCCCCCTAATTAATTAAGGACAAATTAAATACATCGAAAAAGAGGGCTGGTTTAAATAAAAAATTAAGGGCCAAAGATGAAGGATTAAAGCTTGTCTATTAAAGCACTAATGACCATAATCAATTAACAAACCAACCTTACTATATCACTTGTGATTAAATAACATATAACCACTTGTTTAGTATAATGATCAACTAATTAAATCAAACCCCCCAAAAGTCAACAAAAGTGGCACCAATCACATGGAGAGTATTGGGTAGGATTTTTTTCTTTTATTAAATAATTAAGGTATTTTGGTAATTATTAAAAAAAAAAACACATAAATTGGTTGTTGTGAGGGAGGCATATCGACACATTAAATGGAGGGATAGAATTGAGTTTCAAAAAGTGATTTTCCATCCAATGAGTTTCAAAAAAACACATAAATTGGTCACAATTAATTACCATTTTTCCTTGATTTTTCTTTATAAATATATAGAGACACCGCTTCACAAATTCTCCACACCAACCATAAGCACCTCTGATCCTCAGATTGAGAGAGTGTGAGTGAAAGTTCTCTTGGAGCTAGAAAGAAAGAAGCGAGGTTCTTTAAGGGTAAGTCTCAGTTAACTTTGAGCTTTGGTATTAATTTTTGGTAAAATGTTAGTTTAATCTAGAAAAGGGTAAAATAAATTCTCATTCTTGTTTTTAGGAATCTTTGCATTTAAAAAATTCCTAATGAGGTAAAAAAAACATGTTGGGAAATAATTTTTGGAATTAATGGAACAAGATAGTGAAAGATAGGAAATTTTTGGGTTTGGTTGGGCTGTTGGAATCAATCAGAAAGATGGCATTATTTTATGTATCAAATGAAATCATAAAATCATGAAACTTTTTATGAATAAAGTAGACATCCAGAGCTTTCTAAATATACCAAATTTGTAGTGTTTTGAGTTCTCTACAAGGAGAAAAAAAGTCTTGAACTTGGGTCACATTTTCTGGAAGAACATTTGAACAGTGATTGGAAAACATTAAACTGGTATTGATTCACATATTTTGAGTGAAAGTTGTTATTTTTCCTCAAAAATAGACATGTCAAGGATTGTATGGAATTTTATTTCACCTCATTTTGATTTTGTTTTGGAATTAATTATGATTTTTTCAAAGTTACCAAAAAATATGGGCAGAAATGCTGCAATAGCGTTTTTAAGGAAATGTAAGGGTATAATTGGAATAATCAATCCGCCAGGGGTAAAAAGGTCAATAGTGGCTAAGATATCTCTTAAGATATTTTTTATAAAGGAAATAATTTGGTGATACTATTATACGATATCCGAGAAAATCAGGAATTGTACCTAACAGACAAACGTACCGCTAGCTATACGGACTAAGGTACGGACACATACTGTAACTCTAACTCTTATGTTGTCTTATATGCTTATATGTGATAGATAATTCATAGAGTCATGGACAGGACTAGGTCTTGGGTCATGTACTATGGCTAAAACTCGGTCTTAGGTCACCTGTTTATATACATTCAGTTTGTGCGGGTTATAGTCATGATAATGCCGTATGGTTGTTTTTCTAGCGCTGATGACACGTGTATTCGTGGCACAGGGTGAGTGTGCAAATGTTGCAAACATTACATTTACTGTGTGCTATGTATTGTGAAGATAGAATATCATCTAGAGGGGGGGTAAATAGGTGATTACAAAAATTCTTTTCGCTAAGTAATCAAGAACACCAAAGATTGAAATAGAGAGAAGAACATGGAGACACAAGAGATTATCCTGGTTTGTTCTAACTCTTCAACCTACGTCCAGTCCCCAGAACACCTGGGATTTCCACTATCTTTCAAAGACAATTACAATTACACACTGTACTCGGATGATCCTCTCACTAAGACTCACTCCCCCTTACAAGCTGTAATTGTACACCTACACATAAGGTTCCACAACCTTAAGATTTTACAAAACAAATAATCAGATAAGTGTTTAGAAACTCCTCACGAGCAGATAAAAGATAAACACTGAAGTACACAGAAATATCAGAACATATTAGCGAAGTTAATGAAACAGTAGATTGCAATAAATTCGAGTTGAATGCACAGCATTTTTCGGTAGGTGATGAATTCAATGCTTATGATATTTATAGGTGGAGCATTGATGACCATTGTGGAAGATATTGATGGAGTCCTTGCCCATTAATCCATTTAGACATGAATTCTTTCCGTTAGACACAAACTGAGGTGAAACTCAATTTTGAATGTTGCTTGGTTAGCAAACGTCATTTGACATTCCTTGTTCTTTTTGCCCGTTGAGAAAGAGCATTAAATGAGAAATGGGAGTTGCTAACATGCTCTACTTGAGCACAGATGGAAGTTTCCATTTTCGCACTTTGTTTTGGTTCAACATTTAATGCTTCTATCAGAATCTTGTTTTCCACCTAAACAATGGTTAACAACTTGAAATACACTCAAAATGATGATTAGTATGATTCAGAGTGAGTTAGGAGATGGATTGAAGATAACCCAAAGATTTTGAATTTAAAGCTTCTCATTTTACTGAACAGAGGATGATCATGCTCAAGCATGATTGTTAGTATGCTCGGGCACCCAGTAGAGGAAATACATCGAAAGAATAGAAAATCATCCTATGCTCAAGCAACATCGAGCTACTGCTCGAGCACTCAACGGTACTTGCTCAGGCAACCTTAGAAAGAAGCATTTAAAATCATCGATTATCGTTGATGCGCGAGCAACTAAGACTTCATGCTCGAGCATCATTCTGAGCCAGTGTCGCTAATGCTTGAGCATCAGAGAGACTATGCTCGGGCATAAGGCATACAGAGGCGATGACTAAGAGACCCAGCGACATTGCTCGAGCATTGCTTTTCCTTTGCTCGAGCATGTCATAATCATGCTTGTGCACAACTCATTCATAGATGAAGATATAGATACTTCTTGATCACTTGATTACCTCTGCTCGAGCATGCTGCTTGAGCATTACTTACACTCTGCTCGGGCATGGACTTTATTTTGCAAACTCTACTATCAACCCAATGATGCTCGGGCACGCTGATTATTCTGCTCGAACATTCCTGGTCCATCTATCAAGTTATGCTTGGGCATTAAGTTCCATGCTCGAGTAGCCTTTCTCAAACACTTAAACAATTCATCAGATCATGTATGCTCGGACATGAACTAACTCTTGCTCGAGCAACCCACAAGTTAGGCACAGATTACTTAATTCAATAACTCTGAATTTGTAATCATCAAAACAGTGAGAACTAACATATTGTTGTGCTGTTAACATTACATTTGCTGTGTGCTATGTATTGTTGTAACCTTACATCTGTTATGTGCTATGTATGGTTAATGCTGAAATGTAATTGTCAGTTCTCTATTTATTTTGATGATAACTGACAATTGTAAACATAAGTTGTAGTTTGTCTTTGGTAAGTTGAAAAACTTACTGTCAAAGGCAAACTCAAGTTTTGACCTTGACAAATAATAGCTCACACTACAAAAAAAAGGGTATTAGTAGCGGTTAAAATGACATATTTGTAGCAGTTATTGGCGCGACTAATGAGATTTGTCGCGGTTAAATGAACTGCTACAAAATCTACCGTGGCAAACCTATTTGTCACAATTAAAAATAACCGCTACTCAATACAACCTAACCACTACTGTATTTGTGGCGGTTCCTATAACCGCCACAAAATGAAGCTGCGATGACTTCTTGTTGGAACACTAGTTGCGGTTATCCAACCGCCACAACTTGGGCGTGATGATAATTGTAGCGGTATACTAACCGCTACTAGTTATGTGAAAAAATGGTACCACCGATTTTAAAATATTTTGTAGCGGTTATATAACCGCTACAAATATTCCAGCCAAATTGTTGGAAAACATTTTGTCGCCAAGATATTGAATTCTTAGGAATATTTGTAGCAGTGAAGAACCGCTACAAATAAATCCCGCCGTTTTTTTAAAAATATTGCATATATTTGTAGCGGTTGTGAACCGCGACAATATTTTCCCGTCTTATTTTTTGGCGCGTTAATTTGTATATTTGTTCCATTTTGTAGCGGTTTTCTAGCCGCTACAAATTTATGAAATTGAAAAAAATTATTATTTTTAATTATTATATTGATTAAGTAAATATTTATTATTTATAATATTTAGTGAAAATAAATGATATTAAAAAATGATATTTGAGTATATAAAGTAACTATGTGGGGTATTAAACAATGAAAATATGTACGTATAATACAAACAAATTATGAGTTCATTAAAATAAAATTAATTCTACAAAAATGTCTGTCAAAATGGATCGAATAATGTATATGTGGAAGTAGAACAAAATTTTAAAAATAGACGTAATGCAACTGTAAAATAACAAAAGTTAGTATGAACAGGGTAGAAGGAAAGTGAAATATTTCGATAAACATTAGATTTGATCCGGTTGAATGGAACTTACCCTCTTCAAACATGTAACCTCAGTGAGAAAACGTAAAAATATGAGAGAAGACGGAGAGAAAACGTGTGTTGAAAAGGATATTGAAGCATATTAAATGAGGTTTGTTGGGGATATTTATTTTGATATCTACGCATAAGTTTGTAGCAGTTTAGTGCTCACTTTTTGTTGCGGTTGTTGTTAGTCGCGGTTAATGATGCGTAGTTATAGCGGTTGTTGTTGTAGCGGTTATTTTTTCTTTTGTAGCGGTTTTTAACCGCTACAAATAATATATATGTTTTTTTTTTAAAAAAAAACAAGATTACAGATTATCATTGGCATACTTTTTTCTCTCAATCTTCGTTACCATCCCTACAAAGAAAGTTTGTATAAAATGTTAGGTGTGAGTTGAATATGTTTGCACACAAATAAAACTTTAGTTAATTAAATGTTATTATTCCATAAAGCGTATATTAAAAACGTACCAAACTATAGGTAAATTGTCATCGTCGTGCTGGAAAGAAGTTTTCGAAGGTCAAGCGGGGGAACGGCTCACTCTCGTAGGCGATGTTATCACCATCGCCCATGTTGTAAAGGTCCCGAGGCTTTAGGTGAACCACCATATTCCAATCTTTGTGTCTCTCATCGGGGACATAGTAAACCTGATGGGCCTCTGAGGCAAGAATATACGGCTCGTCATCTTCAGACTGACTAGTGTGAATAGGCTAGGAGAAATTCACTGAAGTGATGCCTAAGTCGTCAGTCGTGAATCCCTGGGACGTTGTCGTATTTGCCCACCAACACTTGAACAGTGTCACGGCGAAAAAGCCTTGGTAAGTTATCTTGACCGCATCAAGAAGCTTCCCATAATACGGGACATCACCGAACTGCATGTTCCCGTCACTGCTGCTCGCATAACTCCTCGTCCCAAACGTGCCATATACACCAGAGTTTTGGGTCAGCAATCCTGATCTCGTGAAACGGTGCAAAACTTGAAACCATTGACTTTGTATGCCGTAAATCTTTGGGCATGATCAAGGGGGCCGAGTACGAGAGCTTTGAATTCTGGTGAGTGCGGGTTGTGGTCATTCATTATTCTCCTCCTAAACCAACTCGGGAATTCTCTGTGCACTTTTCTATCAATTTCGGATTATGTCTGTGTACGGATCCTCAACTGACGCTTGACATGACTCCTAAATTCCCTGCAATTAAACATGCGAAGACGACCAAGAAATGTGAGTATAACATGTAAGGAAATATATAATGTAAGATAAATCTGTGTGCAATCCTTACAGAAGGTACGGTTCAACTTTAGTGCAATTAATCAAAACATGTCTATGTGCTTGAAACTTCTCAAGTGCCGTCAGTTTGAAGTTCTCAGTTCCGCCAACTGGTTTACCAACTCGAGGGATTAACAACTCTGTTGCTGATGGCTCTGGCTCAAGCTCAGGAGAATCGTCTACATGAGACGGTCGGTTGAATGACATCTCAATGTCATCAAAATACTAGGAACAAAAATATAAGACCTCATCCCCAATATAACCTTCTGCTATTGAACCTTCAGGCCACGCCTTATTCCTCACGTAAGACTTCAGTTTCCCAAGAAACCTATAAAGTAATGAAGGGAAAATGTTGATACATCAATGGTTAGATGTGGGATTAGGGAGGAATGCTAAAGTAATTAATTTTAAACGAGTACCTCTCAATAGGATACATCCATCGGTAGTGAACTGGGCCAACAAGCTTTGTTTTGTGAACAAGGTGTACTATCAGGTGAACTATGACTGTGAAAAATGAGGGAGGAAAGATCATCTCCAAATGACACAGCGTAAGAATAAGTTTCTGTTGCAGCTGGTCGAGCTCCTCCACAATCAAAACTTTGGAACACAACTTACTAAAGAATGAACACAGCTTGACCAAAACGATCGACACACCGAGAGGCAGCGTATTTTTTATGGCCAGCGGAAGGAACTGTTGCATAAGCACATGTGAGTCGTGGCTCTTAAGCCCAGCAACCTTTCGAGCCTGCACGTCAACGCATCGTGAAATGTTGCTTGAATACCCGTCCGAAACTTTTTTAGCCTTCAATGTCGCGAGGAAGATTTCCTTATTCGATTTTGTCACAGTGAATTTTCCCAGTTGAAATCTGTCATGCTCGTCCGGCCACGCATCTCCACGAACTCCCATCTCCTGTAAATCTTTCCTCGCTTGAAGATGATCTTTTGACTTGCCTGGTTCGTTCAGAATCGTGTATAGCACATTATCGCACACATTCTTTTCAATGTGCATGACATCCAAACTGTGTCGGAGCAAATTATCTTTCCAATACGAAAGAGTGAAGAAGACGCTTATCTTCCGCCATTGCTGGGGCGCAGAACCAGAAGCCCTGGTTGTCTTTGTCCCGGCCTTTGCTGGATCATCTTTTTTCCCATACTCAAACTCAACATCCACAAGCTGCTCTACGATTTCTCGCAGATCCGGACAAATGCCTAGGAGGTCCTCTTTTTTCTTGTTGCCCATTGAAACGATTGCGTTGCAACCTAAACCTGTGCGTACCATCGAGAAACCTCCGATGACCCATGAAGCACCACTTACGACTGTGAGGAAGACGAACTGAGTCAGAGTCAAAATTGCAAGCCGGACACGCAAGGCCGGTATGCACATTCCACCCGGATAATGTGCCCAGTCCAGGAAAGTCACTGATAGTCCACATCAACGCCGCACGTAAGTTGAACAGTGTCTTCTCGTGCGCGTCATACGTCTCGACGACTAGATTCTACAGCTCCACCAACTCCTTGATAAGCGGTTGGAGATATACATCGATGTCATTTTCCGGTGCCTTTTTGCCTGGAAAGATCATGGACATAATGAATGAGCTTTGTTTCATACACATCCAAGGGGGCAATTTGTAGGGTATCAACATAACTGGCCATATACTATAGCTGGTGCTAAGATTTCCAAAAGGATTAAAACCATCGGTCGCCAAAGCAAGATGAACATTTCTAAGGTCCGCCGCGAAATCAGGAAAGTCTGAGTCAAACGCTTTCCACGCTTCAGCATTCCGTGGATGTCTGAGTCTACCATCTTCGTTCTTGTCAGCTTCATGCCACCTCATATGCTCAGCTGTCTTAGACGACATAAACAATCTTTGTAAGCGAGGTTTTAAAGGAAAGTACCTCAGAATCTTTGCGGGTTTCTTCTTCTACTTTTTTCCCTTCTGACATGTCTTGAACCTTGAAGTATGACACTTCTTACAAGTCTCCCTCTGAGCGTCCTCTCCCCAATAAAGCATACAGTCGTTGGGGCAGGCATCAATTTTCTCGTAGTTCAAGCCTAATTTGTCAATTACCTTCTTGGCCTCATAGAAGGTTGTGGGAATGTCCGCGTCAGGGAAAGCATCTCGTAGTAATTCAAGCAACATCGAAATTGCCTTATCAGTGATCCCACACAAGCACTTGATATAGTACAATTTGATCAGAAAAGATAATTTTAAGTATTTCTGACAACCGCGATACAAAGGACGATCACTCTCATCCATGAGGCTTAAAAATTCCCGAGCTGCATCATTCCTAAAGAAAACAGGTTCTGCATCCTGAACTTCTTTCGTGAAGTTGTTGTCTTGATAACCAAAAGCATCGCGAACAGCTTCATTAACCGGATCATCTTGATTTACTTGATTTGCTTCTTGTGAGCTTCGAGGAAGATGAACCCCATATCTCATACCACGTGTCTCACCATGAACTTCCTAGAATGTATATGCTTCCGGAAATTGCTTCTGAAGAAGATGTTCCATAGCACCTTCTCGTGTTTGCCACTTTTTAAATTAATTTATTTAATTTCAAAGTCGAAAGTAATAAATTTTGAATAATAAATTAACTAACAATTATCTAACATGCACAGTGAAGATTTGGTTTCAATATAGCCACCAATTTCCCAAGAAAAACTCACACGACTCATTTCGATCGAAATATTTTTCGAGAGAAAGGTGGCTATAATGGAACAAATCTTGATCGAATGTTAGACTATCTTGAAGAGTAGAAGTCTTTCCGTCAAAGAAAGAATTAAATTTGGATTGTCACTTGAAGGAACTGTCTCGGCTATAAGGATGAGAGAGGCAAATATTTGCAGCTCTCATCTCCCGAGATAAGAGATTAGAGCTGCAGATATCTGCATGTCTTCGACTACCAAGCCGAGATAGTTCATTTAGTTACAAGCCGATATTTAAAAATTTCTTAAAGAATTTATAGTTATATGTATGGACAAATCACTTATATATAGGGTAAGTATTTGTCGCGGTTATTTGGTTAACCGCTACAACGTGTAACATTTTGTCTCGGTTAAGGTGTCGTTTAACATTAACTGAGACAAATGGATGACGTTTCAATTATTTGTAGCGGTTACTTTGAATTAACCACAACAAATCCCACGCCACAAACTTTCCCACCATTACGCGCCAAGCTCCCACCACATTTGTCACGGTTTATTATATATAAACCGCTACAAATGTCGATGTAAACAAGCCCGCGCATTGGCGCCAAAATTCCGCTACTAATTTGTCGCAGTTTCTCAATAAACCACTACAAATACATTATTTTGAAGCGGTTATGTATTACCGCTACAGAGAAACCGTGACAAATCATAGTTTTTTTTGTAGTGTCAATTTTAATGAACTAAGCAAAACTCCAGTTTCCATTTGAAAACTCGAGTTTTGGTCTTACAGAGAACACTCCAAGTTTTTCACATTTAGACAAACTCCAGTTTTCATAGAAAACTCCAGTTTGCACCATACAGAGACTCTTCAATATTTTTAGAAGAAAACAAAAATCTAGTTTCCTCCCGGAAACTCGAGTTTTGGTCATACGAAGAGTCTCCAATGTTTTCAACTCAAGCAAACTCCGGTTTTAATATGGAAACTCCGAGTTTTCAGTTTGTCAAGAGTTTTCTAAGTTTTCCAAATTTTTGAGAAAACTCGAGTTTAGATTTGGAAACTCGAGTTTGCACTTGACAGAGAGTTCAAGTTTTACTCGGTTCGTGAAAACTCCAATTTTGATAAGAAAACTCTAGTTTTGTCTTGGCATAGTCTTTCTAAGGTTTTCGTATTTGAAAGAAACTCAAGTTTAGTTTTTGAAACTCGAGTTTTGGCTAAACGAGAGAACTTTGCTCTTTTTCAACGATTTTGAAAATTCCGAGTTTAGAATGAAAACTTCGCTTTGAGGTTTTGGACTTAAACTCATTTTTCATATCAAGAGTCCAAAACTCGAGTTTGTAATTGGAAACTCGAGTTTTGTTCCTATTCAAAAATATGTTCCAAAGCTCAAATCGTGACATTCCTCTTTAGAAGAAGGAAACTCAAGTTAGGATTTGGAAACTCGAGTTTAGCTTCTGGTGCACAGTGCAAACTCCAGTTTTGATAAACAAACCCGAGTTTGTGTCGTTGAGTTTGAAATTCAAATCTGACGAATTTGTTAAACCTTCATGTTTGTTCTTAATACTTCTTACCATCACTCACTACTATTCCTAACTATGTTAAATCAGTTTGTTAGTGAGTTTCAGATGATTTAAGAGGATATTAAATGAAGATTTGAACAAAAGCAAAAAGTGACGTCAGCTCATTAAATGCAAAGTCCAGAAAACTTGGATCCTTTTAGACAATCATTCTGCACACGTTGCAAAGGGATTAATGTTTCCTTTCCACATCCAATAGTTGCTCTTCCAATGGATTAATTGTAAGAATCGGCTGAACCCAAGAGGGGGGGTGAATTGGGGATTTTAAAAATCTTTTCAGAAATGCTCTGTTTTTGAACACTAAAAACAGAGATGAGCTAGGATGATAAAAACTTAGCAACTTTGAAAATCTTTTTGTAACTCAGTAAAATTAGTTTGTATGAGAGTAAAGAGTTATAAAGCTATAGACATCATTCAAACATATATGCTGGAAATAAAAGAGATTAAGGAAGAGAATATGCAAACTGAGATTTATACTAGTTCGGCCCAATCCTTGACCTACGTCCAGTCCCCAAGCTCCACTTGAGATTTTCAATCCACTATCCTCTTGTTTATTCCGGGCACAAGAGAAGCCTTTACAAACCCACAAGTTCACCCAGGCACTTGTGAAGCCAAATCTCTCACTGAGATACTCCCCCTTACACAATGTAAGGTTACAATATATTTCCCACTCAAGATCACCCAATCTTGAGTAACTCTCAAATAAACAGATATAATGTTTATAATGAATCTCCTCTCTCATAAGTGAATAAGATAAACACTGAAGTACATGACAAATAATTTCACTCTCTGTGAAGAACTATGTAAGCATTGAAAACATAGTGTGTATGAGATGAGCTATAGATTCAGAATTTGGGCATTTTGACAGTGCAAGCTCTTGTCTCTCTCTTTCTTCGTTTTGAATGTGCCTCTACTTATAGATGAAGATCATCTGAACGTTGGGAATATGACCGTTATGAATAGTAGCCGTTAGAGATCAGTTTTGGTGTCTTCTCTCACTAATCTTCACTTAATCCACCAGGTAATCGAGAGTTGATCGACTCTGCGAATTAATCCGTTGGTGAAGCGATTCTTTGGATGTGGAAAACATTCTTTAATGCTTTGCAAGTATGTGCAGACAAAGTGTGTGCTTTGCATTTAATGTTTTGACATGCTTTTTGCTTTTGCTTTAAACCTTCAATAAACATTCTCTAATTCATCTGAAACTCACTAACAAAGTGGTTAAATATATCTAGGAACATTAGAGAATAATGATAGGAAGTATTAAGATCAAACAAGAAGGTTTTACAAAATTGTAGAATTTGAAATTCGAAGACGCGTTGAAACCTTGAGGTTTTATCGAAACCTTGAGGTTTCATTTGAATATGAAACCTTTGAAAAAATCGCGCCAAGGCAAACTGGAGGTTTTCTCGGGAAACTGGAGGTTTTCCAAATCAGAGGAAATGTGTGTGCTCTCTGGATGCCAAAACCTCGAGGTTTCTCACCAAAACTCGAGGTTTCGCTCAAATGTGGAAATTCTAAGTTTTTGCGCCAAAATAGAAAAACTGGAGGTTTTGAAGTAAAACTGTAGGTTTTCAAAATTGGGAAAGCGCAGATGCTCTGCTGGACAAACCTCGAGTTTTGGCTTAAACGACGGGTTTTGAAAAAATTGCACGACTCAAACTGGAGGTTTTTCACAAAAAGCTGGAGGTTTTGAAAAAGCTGGACAAAACTTGGGTTTTTCTCGGCGGAGTCAAAACCTCGAGGTTTCTTACCAAACCTCGAGGTTTCACAAAACTTGCGAAACTGGAATTTTCATGTTAAAAAGAACCTTGAGGTTTTAGACAAAAAGCTGGAGGTTTTCAAGTGTTCAAAACTTAAGAGACTCTCGTAAGTCAAAACCTCGAGGTTTGAACAGAAACCTCGATTTTTCCATTTTCCGAGAAAATGTTGAGAGTCTACGTGTTATGAAACCTCGAGTTTTCTCGAAAACCTCGAGTTTTGCTCGATTCGATAAATTGGTTTCTTCTCGTAAGATCAAAACTCTTGGCTAATCTCAAACTCAAGTTTACATGTCCAAGCTTGAGGTAAGAATCCAATGCAAGAATAATTAGCTCCAAACTCATTGTTTTATGTCCGTTATGATCCGATGAATGAAGACTGTTCTTGACCAGCATTTTTGAAACGTCTTGAACTGACTGTCAACTATCGATGGCCATATCTCTCTGGTATGAACTCCGTTTTGGTTGTTTCAAGTCTTGATGGAAAGCCCTTTGAGTCTAATTTCATATGCCACCAATTTCAGCTCAATCTGATTTTTAGTTTATGAGATACACTCAAAACATTGAAGCTTGGTTTGCTGTGTGGTGTGAATTTCAGTGTCAACTTCCACAATTCATAGCTCCTTGATCTGAACTCCTTTGGGCTTGAATTTTATATCAAAATGACGCATTGGAAGTTTAGTTTCATATGATACTAGTTTCACCTCAATTGGATCTTTGGTTTGGGAGATATCATCAAATTACCAGACCTCGCCCAGCTGAAACGTGAAACAGAGTGCAACGAGTTGTTGAAAGTCTTGAAACTTGAGTTTTCACTTGGAAACTCGAGTTTTCACATCTGAAGCTGATTTTTGCTGACTTTAATTCCTAATCTAGCCATTCCAACTTCCATATGATCTTGGAGGCTTCTAACATCGATCTAAGAACTTTAATAATGATATTCCATTCATCAAGTTCTTCCTTCTTCAATCTCTCCTCTTCTTCTTGATTTTCCCCAATATCCTTTGATAACTTCTTGCTTCTTTGCAGATTCTTCTTTCTATAATCTCTTATTTCCTTCTTGGTTATTCCCCATGATTGAACACTTTCTTTCTTCTCTTCTCTTGATCATTCCCAAAATACTTTGTGTAACTTCTTGCTTCCTTGGCATTCTCTCCCATTCAACTTGGAATAACATCTTGCTTCCTTGACTTAACTTCTTGCTTCCTTGGCATTCTCTGCAATTTCTTATTTCTTTAATACCTTATCTCCTTCTTGATTATTCTTCATAATTCAACTTGGACTAATCTACATTAAACATAATAGTTAGTCAATGTAGAAGATAAATATATTATGTAAACTTTTTGCTCTAAAGAATGGCATCTATATAAGACATCATCAAAACTAATCATATCTAACATTAATATTCAAGAAGTCAACCATAAACTTCTGTGCAACTGGATTAACCAAAGAGTATAGAGAGAAGAAGACCAAAGCTTAACTTAATCCTTCCTCAATGTCTCCAACGGTTACATTGAAGATTACAACGGTCATTTAATGCTCTCTTGGTATAAATAGAGTTGCATTCAATTCTTCTCAATAACCAATCTGTTGAAAACGAATTACATTCAAGTTTATCAACCACTCTTTCAGTTTTCACTTGTAAAGTATCTTTTGATACATTGATCTTCATTGATTATATTTATCCACTCTTAGAGAGAGTTCATTTATTGAAATCCATTTATTGTAAGTATCTCAAGTCAGGGGACTTAGAGATTGGGATATTGATTGCAACTTGTAAGAGGGAGTAAGTTCTAGTGAGAGAATTACTCTAGAGTTACAGAGTGTGTAATCAATTGAGATAGTGAAATCCCAGAGTGTCTGAGGACTAGACGTAGGTCAAGAGATTGGACTGAACCAGTATAAATTCATTGTGTCCTGCTTTTCTTCATGTTATCTCACAGGATGGAGTATCTGTTGATCCCAGTAAAGTAGAAGCAGTATTGAATTGGAAAAGACCAGAGATTGTAACTAAGATACGTAGTTTTTGGGTCTTGCCGTGTATTATCGTCGGTTCATACAAAAGTTTTCAAGAATTGTCTTACCATTGACCAAGCTCACAAGAAAGAATCAACCATTTGTGTAGGATGAAAGATGTGAAGAGTTCTTTCGACAACTGAAGGAGAGGTTGACACCTGCACCGATATTGATTATCCCAGACCCTAGTATAACCTATGTCATCTACAGTAATGCTAGTAAGCAAAGGTTGGGATGTGTCCTAATACAGAGCAGAGTGGTGGTGTATGTCTCTCGGCAGCTGAAGCCTCATGAATTGTATTACCCCGCTCATGATCTGGAGCTTGCGGCAATCGTGCTTGCCTTGAAAATCTGGCAGCATTATCTGTATGGAACTACTGTTGAAATGTACTGTGACCACAAAAATCTCAAGTATCTGTTGATCAGAAAGAACTCGTTTTGAGACAATGTAGATGGATTGAGTTGCTAAAAGACGACAACCGGGAGATTAAGTATCCTTTAGGTAAAGTAAATCTAGTCGTAGATGCTCTGAGCAGAAAACTGGAGCATGTGCATTGAACTTCAAAGGGGTAATGGGACAATATCTCCCACTGGCAGAACTTACATACAACATTAACAATCACAACTACACAACCATTACAACTATAACGACAATAACAACCATAACTATGACCATAATTACAACTACAACTACTCATAACCAGACATATAGCACAAAGCCTAGATGCGAACATTCAAATGGCTCCATTTGAAGCACTGTATGGAAGAAAATGCCAGTCACCCCTATGTTGCACAGTGTTGTCAGAAAGGAGGTTGTTTAGGCCAGATATAATAGACCAAACCTTTGAACATATAATTTAATCAAGAAGAGGCTCCTAGTAGCATAAAACAGACAGAAAATTTATGTTGAAAAAAAGGAAACCTCTAGAATTTGAAGTTGGAGATCATGTTTTCTTGAACGTATTTTCAATTACAGGAATTGGTAAGGCAATCAAGACAAAGAAGTTGAGTCCTTGGTATATTGGTCCTTTCGAAGTTGTGACAAGAATCAGACTAGTGGCATACAAAATAGCTTTACCTCTGAATTTGTGCAAGCTTCATAATGTCTTCCATATGTCACAATTGAAGAAATACCAACCAGACCCTGAGCATGTCATCGAGTACGAAGATGTTGATGTACAAGATGACCATACCTATGTGGTTGAGCCTGAGCGGATCATTGATTGCCAAGAGAAGCAGCTCAGACATAGAAGTATTCCATTTGTGAAGGTGGTCTGGAAGGGATTATCTTCTAGAGAAGCGACTTGGGAGGCAGAAGAAGAGCTAAGGAAGCAGTATCTAGAGTTTATGCCCTAAGGTACGTATCAAATTTCGAGGATGAAATTTAATTTACGGGGGGAGAATTGTGACATCCTAAATTTTGGATTTAGGAAATCAAAAATATAATATGAGATGAATTGTGGAAAATTGGCCTTAGTTAGTTTAAAATTAAATATTTGGAATTAAAGGCATATTTACCGTAAAACAATTAAGGATATATTTTGGGAATTTATTTGATAACCAAGTGTTAGGGGTAAATAGAAATTTTTCCACTACAAATTGGAAGAGTACCCCCTAATAGTCCCAATCAGCCCAAAATACCTATAAAACCCCAAGATCTAGAATTATCTGATAAGGCTAAATCCCCCTTACAACCAACACTACTGGAGATGCACAAAAATGAGTTTTGGGGTTATTTAAATGAATTTCATATGTGGGCAAGCCGGGAAATAGTCCCACTGGCTGAACAATATAAGATGTTTCTAAAAGAAGCATTAAAGCTATATTTAAATCAGAGGAGGTATGGGTGGGCCTACAATAAGGAGATATGGGTGCGAGCAAACTTAAGCTTCTTCCCACAGTCTGAGGATTGGCTTAAGAGGATAAATGATGTATTATATAGTAGTATTATAGATGATTTTGAAACCTTTATCAATCACATGAGCTCATTAGTATAGGAGTTAGCCCTGAACTTAGTAAAATTGAAGTGTACCCTAGGGCTATTAATTATAACTCTTGGTTGTTTTGTTATGTTGGACGTATGAACATTATGCAGTTATGGTTATGTTGAATGAGTTTGATGATTAATGAAATATTTCATTTATGTTTTAAGAACATCGGATGTTTAATGATAACCATAATACCTTGTTTGTTGAGTTCTTTCTCTTTTTGATGTACTATAGTGAAGTGCTGGGAAATATGTCCAGCCAACAAAGTGGTAGAAGGAGATCCTTAGCTGACATAGAAAGAGAAAGTGAAAGGGGTTGGGGTAGAAGAAGACTCCACAGGCAAGTGCAGGATCTTGAACAAAGCTTACCAGGACCAACGCATGAGCCAGAAATTGAGCAAGAACCCCTACAAACACCTGATCAAGTGTTAGAGGCTGACCAACCTACTCAAGAACCCCTACAGCAAATTTTTGGGATATTAAATGAGCATAGGGGTATTATCAATGACCTTGAGCGAAGGTCCAAGAGCTAAGGGCACAAAGGAATGAAAAAAAGCAACAAACTGAGGTTGCTAGAGGGGACCAAGTAGAAGAGTCTGCACATAGTGAGGAACAACAACAGGAAGTACCCCTCCATGAACCAAAATATAATAGGATGATAGAAGATACCCAGTTTTGGATCACTAAATTCTGTAAGCACCAGCCTTCGGTGTTTGTTGGTAAGTATGATCCTGAAGTAGCCGAGAACTGGATGTTACGTCTTGAGAAGATACTCCAAGTCATGGAATGTTAAGAAAACAAGAAGGCTCAACTGGCTATTTATAAACTTGAAAATGATGCAGATAGGTGGTGGAGGAATGCCGCTATGAGTTTGCAGAGAAAAGCTATTCCAATTACCTGGGAGGTGTTCTAGGAGGAATTCAACCAGAAATACTTTCCACCGTCAGTACAAGCTAAAAAGGAAACAAAGTGTTTGACTATCAAGCAAGGTTCAAATGAGATATTTGATGATTACCTTGCCTAATATGTCAGCCTATCGCGGTACTTGGCTTATCTAAAGGCCTATGACAACCAAAGCTGGAGTGCTTATCGAATGATAAGAGGGCTAAGATACGAAATCAAAGAAAGGCTTGTTTCCAGGCAATTCCATGAATTCCATCAGGCGGTGGAAGAATGCAGAATGATTTAGAATAATCTTAAGGATATGCATGCATCAAGAGGTAAATTGACTTATAGACAGGGGAATCCTTCTCAAAAACAGAAAGAGCAATGGTTCGAACCCTGAGACCTTGGTAAGAAGTCTTTCCAATCTGGGCAGCGTGGTTATGAAAGACCACATGAAGCTGGAAATTGTGCTAAATGTGGGAAATACCACCCGAATAAAAGTTGTGATGGGAAAATTGTCCGTTTCACATGCCATAAGCCTGGACATTTCAATAGAGAATGTCCTCTGCGAGATGCATAGAAAAGGCCTCAAAACCTGGGTAGGGTCTTCGCATTGACATACGAGGAGGCAAGAGAATCTCTTGATATGAATAAAGATGCGATCTCTGTAAATGGCAATTTTTTTACAAGTATTGATTGAATAGGGTGATAGCCATTTCTTTGTTGCATGTAATTAATTGTGTTGCCACTTGGAGTTAATAGAGTAGCGTATGAATAGAAACCCTATTGATATTGATATATTCTGTAAGCATGTTGTTTGAGGATAATTCTTGTATAATATGAGTTATGTTTGAGGTTTCTAGCTGCTGAATCATCATAGGGAAAGATCTCAATCTTAAAATATTCTCTTAAAGTGAGAATTAGTTCTTTGATGGAACTGTATGATATCTAGATTTTTAGTAGCCACAGGTTATGGTCTCCTGATCGGGACAGATACCCGTAAAGATACGTGTTGCTGATGAATTCTATTAGATGAGGGAGAATACCCAATAGGGTAAGTTGAGTACATTTATGGTGAGAATGTATGATGGCAAGAAATCCTAGTGGACCAGATGTTCTTAGGTTGTTAAAGTTTGAAATGGGAAGCCCTAAGTCTTGTGAGACTAGTGTGTTCATAAGCTAGCAAGAATAGTTAAACTGTACCAAGTGGTAGTCAAGAAGCTGATGAAAGTGAAGGAAATCACCAAGAGGGGGGGTGAATTGGGGATTTTAAAAATTCTTTTCAGATCACCCACACAACAGATGCTTAACCAAGGTAAATGGAGTTAGAGAAGAAGAGCTTGACACGAGGATTTATACTTGGTTCGGTCTTAACTCTTGACCTACGTCCAGTCCCGGACTCTGCGGGTTTTTCTACTATCACTCAAATCGGATACACACTCGTACTCGAAAGTTATCCTCTCTCTAGGATACACTCCCTTACAAGTTGTAATCTGATAACCCAACCTCAAAGTCCCACAACTTTGAGATTCTTACAAAGAATGATTTACGAAATGAACTCTCTCAAAGAGTGAATAAAGATAAGCATCAAGCACAATGTATCAAAGATACAAATGAAAGTAATCTGAAGAAAAGACGATGTTCTTGTGTGCGTTTTTTGTGTATGTCTTCTCTTCTTCCGGACTTCAAATCTTCATATATTTATCTTTGGATTTGAAGCTTGTGAACGTTGTAGATCCGTTGAGACTTGAACCGATTCGAAAAAATAGCTTTGTGAGTGTGTCTCCATGAATCTAGTCATTGTGACCTTAGTCATCGAATATAGCTGTTGGAAGCAATGTGCGATTTGAATATTTGAAATTTGGATCTTCAATAGTGTGGACATTGTATAATGTTGTCCAGCTGTTTTAGATGATGGATGCTAGCTTTGTCTTGGAGAATGGTTGTGCTACTTTCCAGTTGTAATCCATTTTGCTTTGAAAGAGAGATATAATAAAATATTGCAAGTTTGTCAAAGTAGTTGATTTAATGTTTATCAAACAATCTTTGATCTTCTGAAAATCTCATGAGCAAAGCGGTTAAATCTGGTTAGAAATAATGATATGATATATATAAATCATAAACAACCATTTTACGAAATGATCTAAACCATGAATCAAAAACTGAACAATATTATGTCAAATGCGTTTTTAAATAACGTCGTTCCAAAACTCGAGTTTTGTACCAAAACTTGAGTTTTGGTCCTTTATCGTGAAACATCACATTTGTCCAAAACATCAAAACTTGAGTTTTTATCAAAACTGGCAGTTTTAAAAACATTGAAAACGCATCAACCTTTCTGCTTGGCCAAAACTCGAGTTTTGAATCAAAACTCGAGTTTTCATTTGAATATGAAAACTTGAGGAATTTGCGCCAAGTCAAAACTGGAGGTTTTGGGCAAAACGCGCTTTTCAAAAACTCGAAAAACATGAATGCTTTCTGTCGATCAAAACTCGAGTTTTGAATCAAAACTCGAGTTTTCACTTTTCTCGTGAAAACTTTGCCAAACTCAAAAACTGGAGGTTTTCACCAAAAACTGGAGGTTTTGAGATCTGTCTAAAACTGAATTGTTTCTCAACTCAAAACTCGAGTTTTGATTCAAAACTCGAGTTTTCACAACTTTGTGAAAAATTGGAAAAATCAAAACTGGAGGTTTTAGGCAAAACTGGAGGTTTTTAGAATACAAAAACTTAGGAGACTCTCTGTAAGGTCAAAACTCGAGTTTTGAAACAAAACTCGAGTTTTCACTTTCTGATGAAAACTTTGTCAAACTTTCAAAGGTCATATCTCCCTGGTATGAACTCCGTTTTGGTTGGTTCAACTCTTGATGGAAAGCTATGTGAGTCTACTTTCATATGCCACTGATTTCAGCTCAATAAGATATGTATTTTGTGAGATACACTCAAAACATTGAGGCTTGGTTTGCTGTGTGGCGTGAATCTCAGTGTCAACTTACACAATTCATAGCTCCTTGATCTGAACTTCTTTGGACTTGAATTTTATATGAAAATGACGTATTGGAAGTCTATTTTCATATGCCACTGGTTTCACCTCAATCGGATTCTTGGTTTAGGAGATATCATCGAATTACCAGACCTCGCCCACCTGAAACGTGAATCGAGTGGAGTCGAAGAGGCGATGACCACTGGAAACTCGAGTTTTGACTTGAAAACTCGAGTTTTGCTAGTCCGAGATGCTAGAGATGCTGAAGACACTTGATAACTCGAGTTTTGATGGTTGACTCGAGTTTTCTCATCCCGAAGCTGATTTTGGCTGACTTTAATTCTTAATTGATCCATTTCAACTTCCATATGGTCTTGGAGACTTCTAGCATCAATATAAGAACTTGAATAATGATATCTTCATTCCATTCAGCAAGTTCTTCATTCTCCCATCTCCCAACTTGATGATTCTTCATCATTTAGCTTAGCATCTACATTAAATATGAGAATTAGTCAAAGTAAAAGATAAATGTAGCATGCAACCTTTTTGCTCTCAAGAATGACATCTATATAAGACATCATCAAAACTAATCATAACTAACAGCTGATGGTCTAAGGGTGACTCCTTGATCAGAAAGGCCAGAGTATCCAGGTTGTGGGAATAGAATGAACCTAAGGACCGGAATGAAATAAGCCAAGAGGCATAAAGTAATGGGCAAAGAGGCCTACATTACCAAGCGCTGTGAAGTTAAAACTAGTGGGTCTTATGTGGGAATACTACACCTAGGCACAAGAAGAATCAAGATGTGGTATGGATATAGTTATGCTTGGTAAGCATACCTATGAAAGAAAGTTTGGTGGTTTGAGGTGATGCCTTCTACTGGCCAAAATTGTATACCACAACACAACCAACTGCAACTTCAACTACAACTACAACTACAACTACAACTACAACTACAACTACTACTACAACTGCAACTTCAACTACAACTACAACTACAACAACAAAAAATACTACTACAAATGCAACAACAATAATTGTTTTTCCTAAGTGCTGAGGAATTCAGAATCGGGTAGGTTTTGCATCTGTATTTTCCTATGTGCGGAGGAATTCGGAATCAGGTAGGTTTTGCATTTATATTTTTCCTCAGGTAGAGGAATTCAGAACCGAATAGGTTCTGCGTTTACCTTTCCTAGGAATGAGGGATTCAGGGACTTGGAGGATCCTACATTGTTAGTTTTATGCCGGTAGTAGTACCCCCAGAAAAGATTGGCACACTGACATTAAACGTGCTTAGGGAAGAGAAATCTCGGGATGGGTGACATCCTAAGAAGTAGCATAGGAATTTGAAATTCCTTTGATTTGAGGCCTAAGTACCTGGAAGCAAGTGTAAACTTGCATATGTTGATTGGACAACTACAACAACAACAACAATAACCACCATAACAACAACAACAACAACAAAAACTAACAATAACAACATTTTTTTTCATGAGGTAGAGTATACAGGGCATTGATGTGAGCATTTGAATGGCTTCACTTCATTTGAAGTGTTGTATGGAAGAAAATGCTAGTCGCCCTTGTATGGGACAAAGTTGTCCATGAAGAGGATGTTTGAGTCAGATATGGTAGATCAACCTCCGAACAGATAAAGTTGAGTAAGAAAAGGCTCATAGTAGCACAAAGTAGGCAGAAGAGGTATACTGTCAAGAGTAGGAGACCTCTAAAATTCAAAGTTAGAGATTACGTTTTCTTGAAGGTACCTCTAGTTACAGGAATTGGTAGGGAAATCAAGAGAAAGAAGTTGAGTCCTTGGTATATTGGTCCTTTTGAATTTGTGACAAGAATCAAACTAGTAGCATACAAAATAGCTTTACCTTCGAATTTGGGCAAGCTTCATAATGTCTTCTATGTGTCACAATTGAAGAAATACCAACCAGACCCTGAGCATGTCATCGAGTACGAAGATATTGATGTACAAGATGACCATATCTATGTGGTTGAGCCGAGCGGATCATTGATCGCTAAGAGAAGCAGCTCAGACATATGAGTATTCTATTTGTGAAGGTGGTCTGGAAGGGATTATCTTCTAGAGAAGTGACTTGGGAGGCAGAAGAAGACATGAGGAAGCAGTATCCAGATTTTATGCCCTAAGGTACATATCAAATTTTGAGGATGAAATTTAATTTACCGGGGGGGGGGGGGAGAATTGTGACATTCTAAATTTTGGATTTAGGAAATTAAAAATATGATATGAGATGAATTGTGGAAAATTGGCCTTAGTTTAAAATTAAATATTTGAAATTAAAGGCATATTTCCCGTAAAAAAAATATTAGGGATATATTTTAGGAATTTATTTGATAACCAAGTGTTAGGGGTAAAATAGAAATTTTGCCACTACAAATTCAGAAGTGAAATTGGACCAATGCAAAGCCCAATGATACACTTTTCATTTTTGGGCCTACAAAACCATAGCCCATTTCACCTTCTACTTACTTCTCATTATATAGTTTATTCTTCATTTCCTTCGGCCCAGCAAAATCACCAACGCACATATACTTTATTCATTAATTCATTTGGGCCAAAACACACACCCATTTAATTGTCACCAGCCCAATATACTTAACACACACATACACTTTAATATCCAACCAATTTTCCCTCTCATGCACCTATATCCACCGGTCAACCAATGCTTACTCTTCCTTCCAATATGTTTCCGCCTCATCCCTCTCTTATTTCCCTTTCGACAGCTCAACACCCCACCTCTCTCCTTTTAATAAAACGTCGGACCACACTTCCCTCCTTCCAACCCATTCCATCTCATTATTTCATCCTCCCTCCTTCCCGTAAATTTTTCTCCCTCCATGGCGGCAACCTCACATCACCCACACTCACAGTCCTTCCTTCAATTTCCATCTCACATTCTTCATTCCTCTTCCACGTACAACACCGAGAGCGAGAATGAGACAGTGACAGACCGAGAGAGAGAGAGAGAGACTGTCGGAGGTCACTGGAAAAAGGAAGAAGGAGAAGGAATACTTAAATGCAACCTTAGAATCGGTGATTGGTAAGTCTCTTGAACAAGTCTCATTTGTTTTTCTGGGATTTGCAGAAGCTTTGGGGAAGCTTTTGTGATTGAAAATCATGGTTTTAAAGAGAGAAAGTAAGTTCATGATAGTATTTTTACATGCATGGAGATTCTGGACTGTGTTGTTGATGTTTCAGTTCATCTTTTTATATTAATGGAACCGTAACACTAGTGTAAAAAAGGGCTTTAAAATCAAGCGCCGTTTAGACGACATTCGACGCTTGTGAGTTTAAAGGTATATTACCGATGACATTTTGAAATATGAAGAATTTCTTATGAATGGCCAAATGGCGATTTTGTAAATATAAAGAACTTTTATACCAGATCATTTTTTCGAGGTCTTAAATATATTATTCGAACCCATTAAAAAACAAAACGATCTTTAAAATGTTATTAAAAAAATTCAAATATCAATTACTGTATGGAGAAATCTCACACAACCGGACTAATATTTTCTGCGGTAAAAAATAATAAGGAAAAATTTAAATATAAAGGTAATAAAGTTTTAAGACATCAACATATATAAAAGTTGGTCTTAAAAGTTATTCTTTTAAAACCGGACATAAAATGCGGCCGGTATAAAACATAGAAAAAGAGTGCGGATAAAAATTAATTACTTTTAAGACCGGACTTTAATATGTCCGGTCTAGAATATTAATTATAAGACCGTCTATTTGTTTATCCGGTCTTAAAAATAAACCGCCAAATATACATTTTTTCGCACGAAAGCTTTTTTACTCTCACTGAAGAACCTCTGGTCACGTTGCGAAACCCTTCCTGTTGCATTACCTCTCTTCTTGTCTCGAAAATGAACGGTGAAAACGATTCTATTCCTCTTCCAGGAACGCCAGTTACTAGTGTGACTGGTGTGAGTCAGAACGAACCCTCTTCATCTCACAATGAGCCTCGTAACCGCCACACGCCGGGGTAGAAGAGCGCACACGAATGATGGATGTAACCCTAAGTCGGACTTCGGCTCAAGGCTAGAGATTCGATTTGATGAAAAGTTGGAACCTTTCGGTCCCAAGAAATCCAAATATACTAGTTTTGTTGGTTATCTAAGTACGCGGAAGGTTAGCATCTTGACAGATGAGTGGACAAATATGGACGTTCGCACAGTAAAGGATCCTATTTGGGACACTATACGGCTTACATACACTGTCCCTGACTATCAGAAGTTGAAAGACAAGACATTGTCTTATTGTGCTGATCGGTGGAGGAAGTTTAAGACCTTTCTAGCTAACAAGTATATTTTTGCCGAGGTTCAGCCTGAAGAAAATCCTTGGGACAAGTACACATTTATTGATGAACAAACTTGGCAACAATTTGTTCAGCTGCGGACCACTCCTGAAGCTCTGGTGAGTTTAAATTTAGGTTTGTTTGCCCTTTTGTGTGCTTATTAACCTGTGCGGATATGTGAATGTTATTCATCTAATCCTGTTAGTTAAATGGTTTGGTGTGTGAATAGAAGTCTACATTTCCTGCCTTTGTCTATGCAAGTCTGATATGTAAACCCTGAAAAGGTAAAAGTAATTAGGGAAATAATAATGGCATAAGAGTCAAGCCATTATTATAGTCTTAGTTCTGTTATAGTAGGTAGTGGTTAGTATTGTTGTTAGTTAGTTAGTATGTCAACTGTGTAATGGTTTCGGTGCAAGCTATTATTGGGCCTTAAGAGTCAAGCCTCTAACTATATATAAGAGGTTAGTCGAATATGTGTAGGAACCGTTATGATGAATGAATGAATTGACTGAGTTGGCGGCATTTACGCAACTCCTTTCCTCTTGTTTCTCCCAATTTCTTCTACCATTCTACATCTTTCTTAAATAAAATGTTGAAACTTGATTAAGTTAATTTGACAAATATTTGACCTTCATATAGGCGAAGTTCTCTAATTTACGTTCGTGAGATGGTTGGAATTCATAATTAATAGTTTTTTTCAATTCTGATTCACAGAAAAGAAGGGAACAAGCACGGGAGATAGGGAGAAAGAATGATTGCTCGCATAGGGCTTCTCGCGGCGGATATGAAATGGCCGAAAAAGAATTGATGGCAGCCAAGCGGAAGAGATTGGAAGATGAAGCTGAATCCAATCCTTCAAGATAGTTGATCGCCATCTCCTATATGTCTCGAGGAGTTGTGGTTGCATATTTGGCAAAAGCCAAGCAGCACCTACACGAGTGAACAAACTCGTGTAGTTGTTGAAAGAATTGTAAGTATCGTTATTATTATTTTGTAGTTACTAAACATGTTTCATTACTAAGCTTCTCGTTATCTGTATCTTACAGGAAGATCTTAAAAAGAAAGAAGCAGAGGGATCTTTTGTGTCGGATGGGAGGAATGATGTTCTGACCGTTGCGACAGGGAAACCGGATCACGTGGGGCATGTAAGGGGGGTTGGAGGACGGGTAGGCCTAAAGGAATACTTTGGTAAATCCAAACACCACAAAGAAAGTATGGTTACCCGGGAGGAGATGGAACAGACGCTGGACAAATTAAGTGATGAAGTAGCAGCTAAAGAAGCAATGTTTCAATCCCAGATGGAACAGACGCTGGCCAAATTAAGTGAGGAAGCAGCGGCTAAAGAAGCAATGTTTCAATCCCGGATGAGCCGGATGAAGGAGGAAATGAATCGGATGATGAGGTCGCTTTTGAGCTCTCCTCCGAGAGCAGTGTTCCCGTCACACATTCACCTGCGGTTATGCAGCATAGCACTAAAGGGAGCTGCATTGTTGGACAGTCAGAGCAACCTTGTGACCTATATGTGGAGGATCGTGATAGTCATAGACAATTAGTTGCAAAAGGGACTGTCCACAACTTGGGATCAAATGTACACCACCAACAAATAGTTGATGATGAAGTCAGAGTGTCAGTTGAACAGGTGATCGTTGATGCACCTCTCCCTCTCCCAACTGATGAGCTGAAGCTTGTGAGTGATGTCAAGGGAACCTTCATCTCTTGGCTAGTGAAGCTTGTACATGTTTCTACTCCTGCTGAAGCTTCATCCTCTCCTCCTCAAGTTCCATCCCCTCGTCAAGCTGCATCCCTTCCTCCTCAAGTTCCATCCCCTACTGCTAATTTGACTGCCAAGGAAAAAATATCCGATTTGAAAAAAAAAGGATATTTTAAAGATAAATTATGGCCTGTCAATGAAGTAATAGGCGTCCCAATCCTGAAGAGGTTTACCTTGACAGCGTAGATGTAACGTCCCTGCTGCTTCTTGGACAGGAGCTTACATATGTAATTGTTCAAATGTTTATGAAGTAAGTATCTTCTTCTATGAGTACATAATTTAAATGCATCGTTTAGACACACATACATATATACTAATTTCTTGATCGATGTCATTATTGTAGGTTCATGCATCAATACTTGGTTGAACAGGGCAGAATTAATGATTTTGGATTCTTGTGCCCAGTCTATGCAAGTTCAACATCCTTAGAGTTGAGACAAGAATACATGTCAACCAGGGTGTATGAAGTGTTAAGAAAGGTGTACATGTTTCCATACTACCACAGGTACATATCACAATTCCTGTATGCAAAAACTGAGTACTTTACTGTTGTGAATTTTCAGCCGCCACTTGCAGTTGGTCCTCATGTGCATGGAGGAACATAAAGTTATCTCCTTATACTCCACTCACAGTGAGCCAGGGCCTATATTGACGCAGAGCGTCAACAAGTAAGCATGTCATTTTGATTCTCTTGTCAGAAATCTCTACTGTGAATTTTCAGCGAACATTATTAAATTTGTGATTTTGATGATAGTGCCATGAGGACCTTCCAAGTCGAGGTAAAAAAAAGGTGTGGGTCTCTGGCCACTTATCCCAAATGGACAAAGGCTTGTATAATATATTTATCTCCTACATTGACTAACTACTATATTTAATGTAGATTAGTTCAAGTTGAATTATATAGATTAATTAAGAAGGAGAGAATGTCAAGGAAGCAAGAAGCTATCAAAGTATTTTGGAAATATTCAAGAAGAAGAGGAGATATTGAAAAAGGTAGAACTTGCTGAGAATGATGAGTCCAAGTTGAATGACGAGAATCATCAAGAGAAGAGAAGAAAGAAAGAATTGGATTATGAAGAATGATCAAGATGGGAGATTAAAGAAGGAAGAACTTGCTGAATGGAATGAGAATATAATTATTCAAGTTCCTATATTGATGCTAGAAGTCTCCAAGATCATATGGAAGTTGGAATGACTCAATTAGGAATTAAAGTCAGCAAAAATCAGCTTCAGGATGAGAAAACTCGAGTTCAGATCTAAAAACTCGAGTTTCCTACTTTGCTACAATGATTTGCTCCTTTGGTACGAGCAAACTTGAGTTTAGGACTCAAAACTCGAGTTTTCCACTAACTAACTCGAGTTAGTAGTGTCTTAAGCATCTACGAACTAGTTAAACTCGAGTTTACACCGCTTTTTAGCACTTCTGTTCTACTATGTTTCACGTTCAGCTTGGGCGAGGTCTTGTAATTCGATGATATCTCCTAAACCAGGAATCAGATTGAGGTGAAACCAGTGGCATATGAAACTAGGTTCCCAATGCGTCATTGTGATATAAAATTCAATCCCAAAGGTGTTCATATCAAAGAGCTATGAATTGTGAAAGTTGACTGATGAGTAAATTGTATGGTAAATGAAAGCTTAACTGCAAACAATCCAAGCAAAAAGGCATATATTCATGATATAGGGAACCGAAGGATAGAAACCATTTACATCCTAAACATGTGCTAGAAGGGAGCAGGTTACATGTTTTTAAAGAACGTATAGCAAAGCTGATACTATGCTATAGCATTCTGACCGCAACTCGAAGTGCAATAAAAAGCATCACGAAAGCTATAGCAAAGTAAAGGACACAATGCTATGCGGCATATTTTCTGACCTTTGTATCTAGCTGATTTGAGGAATAATAATAAAGGTTGAGATCGACAGGTAGATTGCGACGTAATAAAATAGAAGATGCGAGAGGATCAAAAACCGAAAGATTTGAAGAATCTCACAGATCGCGAGAATCAATCTACAAACAGAAGATGTGATAGATCTTGACAGATTTGGAAAGCCCAGCTAGCTGAAACTTGCGTCACAAGGAAGTCTGAGTATAAAAGGAAACAGCAAGTCAACCCTAAAAAGGGAGTCGCACAGAGCCAAAATGAGATTCCACATTCGACAGACTCGAAAGAAGAGTGAGAGACTTCACGGCACGAGAATTCTAGGATAACCTAGCATCCTTTCTTGTAGTAAAATGGAGGGAAGAAGGCGTGGAGTGGTGACATGACAGGGCTTCTTCCATGCCGTCGGAAATTCGTCAAGCTTTTTGTTCTTTGTTTATTTAGTATTTAAATCATAGGTCATTCTGTTACTATCTGTTTTGTGTTTCCCTCGTCAATCATGAACTGATTTTCCTATGGCTGAACGAGGATGAATTCTTAAGTGTTAAATAAACCCAGTTGCAAGTTCTTAATTTAATAGATCTGGTTTGCTTATCAGTGAATTAATCACTAGTTGATTAGTGGAAGCTAAGGGCTAGATTTGTGGCCTCGGCTTACTGGCAAGGAGTCGAGGTTAGACCTCAGAGAAACAGTGTTTGCTAGGTAGCCAGTGCAAGGCTTGACCTATTTATTATAGGCTTTAGGAATGGGTCTACCTCTCATAACCATGACACCTTGAGTGTAATGCAGATTTAACTAGAAAGTTGCCATAGGAATATGGAAGGAGTATAGTTAGCATCATATGTATCGGACGCGGAAGCTTCGATAGATTATAGTGGTGGGTTAACCGAATAGCGTTGTAGTTAGTAGCTATCTTTGTAGCATTGCGGAACTCGTAACGATATAGATGCTATAGCAAGGGGTAGAGTAACTGGGGGATTGATGCGCTTAAGGACGATTCCAAGTTCAGCCTAACTTCTCACTGATATCTTCTTAAAACTTATTATCTTTATTGCTGTTATTAGTATAACTACAAAAACCTCTCAAACCAATTATATTTACTTTTTGTTTGCGCAACTTGATAATTGAATATTTTATACACTTCTTTTTATCTCTTGATTAATAATTTAGGACTTTTTAGTTAATAAATAATGGCTTTTATACTTATTTGGGCTTTGGGCCTTTGATTATATTTTAGCCATTTTTATTAATAAAATTCCAGTTTTACGTAGCTTCACTAATCTTACCATAACTCTTGAACCAGACATCGGATTTGCCTCATTTTTGTTTCATATTTCAGATGATTCAGAGAGCTACAATTGTTATGAAGACATTAAGGGCAAATTCGGACATGAAAGCGGTCGATTTTGAAGCCAAAGTCGGATGTTTTATTTGGGCTCGAATTTGTGACTAAAGCCCATTCTGTATTATTTTCTGTTTTGGGCCTGGATTATTGATTGGAGCCCCATTTCGTTTTTCATCCTAGGTTAAGTAAGGCAGCAGCCACAAACAATGGATTCACGTTTTTATTCTGCTTGGTGGATCAAAATAGAGTTTTTCGATTCTCGAAATGTTCTTCGTGTTCTTCGCGTTCTTCGTCGTTCTTTCGATTTTCCCAGCCATGTTCGGCTAAACCTTACGTGGTTAACCCAACGTTGAGGATTCCATGATTCATCCAGAGAACTCGTACTTAATCGGTAACTTTACTCGTTTTTGTTTTCATCTTATCGGATCCGATTTAAATAGTTCGAATATTAGATTTAATATTCGGTTTGGTTCATCCCAAGGACCGAGTTCGAACTAGGTTAGAGTGTTGCTGTGCGATTGCACGGTGAGACGCCATGTTTCGGATAGATTCTAGACGATCGTCTAGTCGAGGGATTTCTGGACGAACGCAGAGATTTGCCGTCATCTCACAAAATAACCAGATTAGAAAGGATTTGCAGTATAATGTAACCTGGGTCGTTTCTCTCAAGGAATTTGCAGTGGGTTTAAATCAGCAACGGCAAAAATGAATAACAATAAAATTGGGGGTTTTTGATTTGAAACAGATTAAAACGAAATCAAACTAAAACAGATCTAAAATATGCGAAATGATAAAAACTATCATAGCAATTGAGCGTCACTTTTTGATATCTCAGTCTCTGTGGGACGATACTCTACTTACACTTTATTACTTGTTCGACTGGTTCACTTGCCATCAAGGAAATCGACCAAAAATCATACAATCACATATAAGCAAACAAGACACACAGGAGTTAGAGTTAAAGTACACGTTCGTACCTTGGTCTGCGTAGCTAGCGGTACATTCTCCTTTCGATACCGATCCCTGATTCTTCAGATTTCCTATAATGTTATCACTGCATTATTTCCTTTATAAATAATATCCTAAGAGATATCTAAGAGACTATTGACCTTTTTACCCTTTGTGGATTTGTTGTTCCAATTATACCCTTACATTTCCTTAATAACGGAATTTCAGCATTTCTGCCTAGATTTTTTGATAACTTTGAAAACTCATAATTAATTCCACGAAAATCGAAATGAGGTGATTCCATAGCCAAAATGACCCGTGACAAGTCTATTTTATTGTAAAAATAATGGATTTAACTTGAAATACATGAGTCAATACCAGTTTTAATGTTTCCCAACCATTGTTTAAATTATCTTCCAAAAACATGACCCAACTTCAAGAATTTGTATCTCCTTGTATAAACCTCAAAACATTACAAATTTTATATCAATGGAAATCCTTATATGTCTACTTTAATCCTGTAAAATTTAATGATTTTAGGAATTCATTTGATATATAAAATTTGGCCCTTAATCTGACTGACTCCGGAAAAACTGAAATCTGGGAATTTTTCCAATTTTCACAATCTTGCTCCATTGATTCCAAAAATTATTTCCTACCATGTTTTTACCTCATTCAGAATTTTAAATGAAATGAAGGCCTAAAATCATGTAAAGGAATTTACTTCTTAATTTTCTAGATTAAACTACAATTTTACTAAGAACTAAAGACTAAAGCTCAAGAACTCACCTCAAGAAATTTTGCTCCTTCTCTTCCTAAATCCCACATCTCACTCTCTCAATCTAAGATCAAAGATGTTTTTGTTAGTTATGATTAGTTTTGATGATGTCTTATATAGGTGCCATTATCCAGAGCAAAAAGTCTGCATACTACATTTATCTTCTACTTTGATTAATCCTTATTTATTAATGTAGATATGAAGTAAAAATAGTCAAGAATGATCAAGAATGGAGATTGAAGAAAGAAGAATTTGTTAAATATTGTGAGAATATCAATATTCAAGTCTCCATGATCAAACGAAGTTGGAACAAATTTCAATTCGGAGTTAAAATGAGTGAAAACGAGTCACAAGTTCATTCCCGCAATTTTCGAGTATAGAAACTTGATTCTCGAGAATGTACTGATTATGTGAAAATTGGAAGCAATTCTCGAGAATTGAAAATCAATTCTCGAGAATGGTTCTCGAGAATGCCATTCTGATTCTCGAGAATCATCGAGTTTCAGCAATTCTTCAACAGCTCTGTTTCACGTTCAGTTTGGGCGACCTCTGGTAATTTAACGATATCTCACAAACCAGGAATCGGATTGACACGAAACCAGTGGCATATGAAACTAGACAGCCAACACGTACTTTTGAAAAAATTTCAAGGTCAAAGTAGTCCATATGAGAGAGCTATGATTTTTACAAAATGGAACACAAATCACTTGTCATAGTCCAGACCAACCTTCGGTAATTTGAGTGTATCTCACAAACGACAAATCGGATTGCGCTGAAATTGGTGCCATTGGAAACTAGACTCAAATAAATTTCCAGAAACATCAAGAACACAGAAACATAAGATAAATTGAATGATTTATGATGTTTTGAAGTTGGTAGTATGTTCGGGATGTTGCAATCAGCATTGATTAAGAACGACCTACATTTATCTTATGATAACCGATGGAATCCAACAAGTTTGGGCTGATTCTTCTTGCAATGGAAAGAAAGCTTGAAGAGATTTATGAGCATGAGTGCTTTGACAAATTTGCTATCTCTTCTGATTCTCGATGTGATCAATTCTTGAGAACTGTTTCAAGAATTCTCCAGAATTCCAGAATGGTTGCTAATCTGTAGCTCATCACAAAGAAAGCAATTCTCAAGAATGAGTAATGGTTCTCGAGAATGCACCAGTAATTCTCGAGAATGATCGGGTCTGAAGCAAAATCAGAAGTAAATTATTCTGTGTTCCTCGAGTAATTCTCAAGAATTGAGAATCAATTCTCGAGAAAGGTTCTCGAGAATTAGAGATTGATTCTCGAGAATGGTCGATGGCCTTCACTGATATACTATGTTTCTGAAGTGATTCTCAAGAATGAGTTGTAATTCTTGAGAATGGTTCTCGAGAATGGGCAAAGAATTCTCGAGTATTAACGAACGCTTAACTGATACTCGCTTCTGTGTGTACTGTTGCTCGAGTGATTCTCGAGAATTAGGAATTAATTCTTGAGAATGGTTCTCGAGAATCCTTGGGTGATTCTCGAGAATGATTGAGACTTCAGATTTATACAATGAACAATTCTCGAGTATGCCGACAATGATTCTCGAGAATGGTCTGAAAGCATCCATACCAGAAAGCTCGACAGCAACCTGATTCATCTGTAACTCTCTTTAAATAATCCAGTTAATTGATTTTAGCTTCCAATACATCATTCTATATTAACTGTGATATTATTAATCATCTCTCTAAGTGCTTTACAGATTCATAATCAAAGTTGCGAGATCAGACGAAGAACACCAAGAATATTCATTTGACTTGAATGCTGATATGTGATTTATAGAATATGCCATGTTGCTTATTATTATTGATTCTAACTATGTTTGCTTGTGAATCTTCAGAAGATCAAAGTTTTACTTTTCAGATTTCAAGTTGTAACAAGCGACGCATTAAGAATGTCGCGAAACGAGCCGACAAAAAAATCTTATCATAATGGTGCCCATACAAAGAAAAGCTTCCGAATCATTAAACTAAGCCGATCTTCATCCAAGACCACGTGAATGACAACTTTGTAAAGAGACTCAACTAAACAAACATTCCATCGTGGTTGAGCAGAAGGAGCGGACGTCTAAACACCTTCAACGGACGAATTCAAATACTCAACGGACATATTCAAATCCTTCAACGGACCTCAAGCTTCAACCAATATAAATACTCGAAGGTTTGAATTCTTCAATGGCGGAACAGACGAATACACAGACAAAGCATTAAAAGCATTCCATCTACATTCTGTATATATCTTAGGATATCATTGAGCTTCAGTGTTTATCATTTATCTACTCTGTGAGATAGTCTTATCATTTGTTTTACAATTCATTCAAATTTCAAGGTAGAGGTATCTTGAGTGTGGGTGTACCAATTACAACTTGTAAGGGGGAGTGAGTCGAGAGTGAAAGGATCATCCTTCGTTTACGAGTGTGTAATTGTGTCCACGGTTAGTTGGTTACAACTTGTAAAGAGGAGTAAGTCCTAGTGAGAGGATTACTCATGAGTTACAGAGTCTGTAATCAAGTTTGAAGATAGTGAAATCCCAGAGCGTTTCTGGGGACTGGATGTAGGTCAAGAGTTGGACCGAACCGTATAATCTCTTGTGTTCATTGCTCTTCTCTCTATCTCTCGTTTTAAGTGTTCTTGAGCAATTAGCGAAAGAATTTCAAGATCACCTATTCACCCCCTCTAGGTGATATTCCACCTTCAGATTTTTTCTTTGTGTTAGTGTGAAGAATTGTGAAGAGGTTGATGGCCTATTTATAGGGAAAACTTCAATGTCAAAATGGTAATTCTCATCAAGGTTAACCAAAACTCCATCCTTCCTTTCATCTATTGGATTTAAAACTATTTTATGAAATCATATCTTGGCCTTTCATGATTTGGTCGACATGCCTCCCTCTGTAGCCATATAATGAATGTTTTTAATTAACAAAAAAACTATTGGTTCAATTACCTAATTGGCTAGTTGAAAATATTGACTTTTCAACTCTAACTTTTCATACTATACCCTAGGAATACACTTGTCACGCTAGGGAAAAGTATCTAACTAGATGACACGAGACTTTTTACATATAATTGAGCTTGGAAAAGATAAATCAAGACTTCATGAAAAAGTCCTATATTTCGGCCAGCTAAGAGGATTCCATGGATATGAAAGTTTATCTTATGGAATAAGCTAAAAAGGCAATCAATGAACCACAAGATGCCACATCATGTGGTAGGTAGAATATGTGAAGATAAAATGGCCAACAAGGTAGGTAAAAAGCAAGGAAAAGAGGAGGTAAATGGATGACATGTATTAGGTAGGATTTATAGAAATAGAAGGAGCCAACAAAGCAAGAATAAGGAAGTAAATATGGATGACTTCATTCTCCCTTTAACCATGAATTTTGAACTACATGGAAAGGGGACAAGTATACCAATAAATTACCACATGATCAAAAGTAAATTGAAGAGCACAAGAGAGCCAAGTTTCGGCCAAGTACAAAGGAGGAAAGGGAGATTAAGAGTCCAATCATACTAAGCTACATAAGTAAGGGTAAATTGGACAATTAACAAGGGGGGATCTTTAGGTAATTTTCCTCCAATTATAAAACACCTCTTACCTCCCTCTTCATGCAATATTTCATCCAACACCTAAGGAAAATACCAAGCATAGAGTTTGGCCAAAACAAACAAGGAAGAAGGAAGAGAAGTCCAAGGAACCTAAGGTAAGGCATGTTGGATTGAAATTCTACTTCTCTTCTTCATTGTTTAACTTCAATAATTATGAGTTTCATAAGGGAAACTAATGCTCATGGTGTTTCCTAAGGTAAGGTTGAAAGGTTGGAAAGGAAGGAAGAGAGAGCAAAGGTCTTCAAGTCCAAGTAAGTATGATAGATAATTTTGTACAGTTTCACATGTTATTTTGGAATTAATCCTCTCTATTTTGTAGATTTGAAGACTATAATTGAAGATGAGGATGCCATATACAAGACTTGATATGTATATTTAAGAACCAATTAGGCCTTAACATGGAGTAAAAAGGCCAAGTCTCAATAAAATCATAAGGATTAAAAAGATAAAATAAGTTATCAATGTAATGGTGATTTCCACGGGACCCAAATCACAAAGGAATAATAGGATTTTGGTTATTTTGATCATACCAAAGTGTTTAGAATGGAAAATGGTGTGAGATTAAGGTTGATTAATAATTTTGGAAGCCTAATGATTGAATTAAGAAAATTACAAAACTGTCAAGTGAAAATCTTGTCAGGGCAGCAAGCTTGTGACATGTTTTCGGAGAAGCAAATGACGTCAAATAATTACAAAATTTTCCAGAATCGAAGTAGACATTCTAAGTTTTAATTTGATAGGTAATTTGTAATTTTTGGAGTTATGTAGAAAAAGTTATAAATTTCTAAAGTTGACCCATAATTTTGGAACAAGAATCGGGACATCAAGGGTATTTTGGTAAAACTGGAATAGCACATATTTTTTGGGCTGATGGTGATATGTATATTTGATAATATACTTATCAAGGGCCATTTAGCCTTTTAAACCACTTAAATTGGACATGTGAGCAATTAGATATGAATTTTGAAAGTTTAGTAAAGTTTCTGGAATTTTTGGAAACAAATCCGAAAATCAAAGTGAAAAGGGCAAAATAGTAATTTTGGCGTTCTTACAAATAATAATGGATTTTTGGACAAAGGAAGGACTAAATGGCAATTAATTCAAGTATTATTTGAATTTTGGAAACTTTAAATAAGTGACAAATGTTATTTAATATGTTAGGAAATAACACCGCCGGAGGTATTAAGGAGACAGAAATAAATTGTTGGATTAAAAATCAACCAGGTAGTAACTCTAATCTCACATACTCTATATATCTGTGTATGGTTGTTTGTACCATGATTGTGATTCATGTTTGGGAAACATGTTTATTGCATTCAGTTGTGTTTTGGGTTCGAGGCCCAGTTACTATTGTTTTCCCAGCGCTGTAGATCTAGAACTTGTAGGGTCCTACGTTTCACAATCTACATGATCTGTGATGTTGTGTTGCATTATGTGACTGCACTTGACATGTGCTAAAAGCTGATTTTTTATTTTCATGATTATGGTTGACTATCCTACACTGTTTATACATTGTATTTGAGATTAATATGTTACTTTGGGATTCTTCAGGATTCCAACCCTGGTTGCTACATGTGATCTGTATAGCATTATTTGAACGTAGCTCTCAGGACAAAGCAACGAATGTTAGCAAAAGGGAGGTGCCAGACTGGTTTTAGATTGATTGAGGGATAATTTTAGAAAATGTATGTAATTATGATTAAAATTTATATCCAAGATTTGTAATATATTATTAGTATACTACGCCCAAACCATTTTTTTTGCTATGCTCCACTATAATGCTCTGATGTATGATGTATTGATGGAAGGGTGTGACACTGAAGGAGTACCTGATCAATGGGGTTTTTTTTTTCTTAAATGAAAGACTGAATACTTGATTCCTAAACAGATTACAAGGAAAGAAAGATGAGATTATAGTAAGCCTCTCATAATCCACTAGATTCATATACATGAAGGTGGTGGATGATCAAAGGTACAAAAATCACAGTTCTTCTAAACCATGAGAGTTCCTAGCTAGAATATTAACACATTAATTCGCTTGTTTATACAGAAAGTTAAGAGAGAGATATGCCACTCCATAGGGAAAAATTAGAGAACTAACTCAAAAATTTCAATAAAAGGGTCATTTCTATCAAAAGATCTCAAGAGTATTCCTATAGCCACAGCACAATCACATAAAGAAGAAAGATTTCTATCAAAAATTACCATTTTTTTATTTTCCTAAAACAAATTCAATTTGTTGAGTGACGAATGGCCTCAAAAGATAAAATTATAAGAGACTCTATCAAATTCACATTACTATAGCGGTATGCGATAATGTTGTTGATGACAATTTAGACATTGAAGGAGTAGATGATTCACCTACCAAAGTAATAATTAATTCTAATACATTGTTTGACTTTACTTTCTTCACAAAAGAAGAGTCTTAGAGAAGATATGAGATTGAAATATAATTCACGAGAAGAAATTTTATTAGCACATAAATTTATAATAGCAGCATATCTCATGTGGCATTTGAAGCTCATACTTTGTCACAGTCAATTTAGACTTGTTTCCCAAGACAAAAAGAGTTTTAAATTTGACTTAGCTCCTTTAACACACCCTTCATGTTCATCCTTTCCTTCAGAAGTTCTACTGAACAAGCGAGTCCAAGCTCAAATAGTGAAATTAGAGTCTTTTCATGGTTGAGATGCATAATAGCCACCTCCTCCATCGTAATTTTTCCTCCAGCTATTGTTGTCTGTTGAATTTGCTGAGGTACAAGAGTTGTGTCCAAGATCTCTAGAAGATTGTTTGGAAATGTAACTTTGGCATAGCTATGAAGATTGTGGCCATCTCCACACATTAAGTCTGTTGGTCTTCTTCCGGTTAACATTTCCAAAATAAGAATACCAAAAGAATATACATCACCTTGTGTTGATACCTCAAAACTTATTCCATACTCTGAAATATGCATGTTGGACTATGGTTAATGTTTAGAATTTCATTGTATTCAAAGTAAGAAAATGAAAATGAAAATATTTCATAAAAGAAACAGAGTTCACTAGAGCTTCAAGTCAAAACAATAATAAATTGTACCTGGAGGAGTATAGCCAATCGTCCCTTTTATTCCAGATGTGCTTGTTTGCTTTTGAGAACTGTCATCACTAAGGGTGGCAATTAGTAGGACATTGCTGGGCTTTAAGTCACAGTGGACAATTGCTTGCTCATTTTCATAATGAAGATAATGTACTGCAAAGGCAACATCGTATATAACATTTAATCTCTGAAAAATATCCAATGTTGACCTATATTCACTTTCTTGATTAGGATGCAACCATTTTTCAAGGCTTCCATTTGACATGTACTGAAATACCAATGCCTTGAATTCTTCTCCCTTGTAATCCATGCTCGAGCAACATGTCATAATTTTTACGAAATTTTGATGCCTTGTATTTTTAATTGCATTGCACTCAGAAATAAAACTCTTTTTAGATCCCTTCTTTTGAAGGTTCAATACCTTTATTGCAACAACTTTATCTTCTGATTCAAGCCTTCCCTTGTATACTGAACCATAACTCCCTGATCCAATCAAGTTGTTGGAAGAGAAACCTTCAGTTACAATGTGTAGGTTTTGATATGACACCTTGGGAAATTGTTCAATTCTAGATGAAGATGAAGATAATTTTTTGTTTCTTTCACGCCTCTAATAGAAAGAAAATAAAATAATCAATATGATAGGAAAAGCTATACAAATCACAATAACCATTAGCTTCAAATTGTGTTTTCTTTCTATGTCAATTTTCTTAGGGCATGGTGGTAAGTGCAGCTCAAAAATACCTCCACAAAGATTGATATTTCCAATAACTGATATTGCACTTGAATTGTTGAAAACCCCTTCTATTGGAACCTCCCCGTCAAACATATTGAAAGAAACATTTATGTATTTGAGAGAAATATTCTGTCGGTCGATCAGTATTGATCCAGATAAGTTGTTTCGAGATATATTCAAGTGTGAGAGGCCTCTCATTAAAGTTAGCGAAGGTGGCATGGTCCCATTGAAGGAATTCCCTTGTAAGTTAAGGAATTCCATACTTGTGCACTCTCTAATGGTCCAAGGAATCTCTCCTGAAAGATTGTTTTCAGAGATATCTAAAGTGCCAAGGTTTTTGAGTGTTCCTACCTCAAGAGGCAAAGATACGTTCAATGAGTTGTGAGATAAGTTTAATAAAATGGACAAGGAGGGAAGTTAAAAAATCTGAAAGGTTCCTACCTCAATAGGCAAAGATCCGTTCAATGAGTTGTGAGATAAGTTTAATAAAATGGACAAGGAGGGAAGTTCAAAAATCTGAAAGGGTATAGTTCCACTAAAATTGTTTTTTGAAAGGTCTATGCTTAGCAAATTTTTCATGTTTCCAATTGAGGTAGGAATTTTCCCTTCAAGCATATTCCTTGAAATGCTTAGTGTAATCAATTCACTAAGATTTCCTAAGGAAGCTGGTATCTTGCCTGAGAGTTGGTTTCCATCCATAGATAACTTTCTCATCTCACCTAAATTCCCAAAAGATATTGGAATGGCGCCTGAGAATTTGTTGAAATCAAGACCCAAGGTAGTTAAAAATGTGTACTTTCCTAAAGTTTCAGGAATAGTTCCATAGATTTGATTACCAGGTATGTGTAGTCCAGTGAGTTTGGTAGACAAATTTCCTATGGAGTTGGGTAAAATGCCTCCAAATTTGTTGCTTCCCTATCTAAAAATTCAAGTTTGCTACAGTTTTTCAAATATGTCAAGAAATTAAGGTCATTATTTGAGCTGCTCCCAAAATTATTGGAACGGAAATTTAGCAACCGTAGATCTTTTAGGCCTCCAAGATTGGGAACTTCTCCAAAAAACTAATTTGAATAAATCTCAAAAACTTGGAGTGAAGATGCATTTGTGATGGAATTTGGTATTTGACCAAAAATTTGATTACTTGATATGCCCAAATATATTAGATTTGGGAGGGTGGAGAACATGTTGTTCGGAAGTTGAGTGCCATTGAGATGATTTTCTCCTACCGATATCACAGTGAGAGATGATATATTGAAAAGTGAAGATGGAAGAGCACCTGACAAACTAGTCTCTATCGCTGTAAAAAATTTCAACTTCTTCAAGTGGCCTATCTCTTCCGGTATGCTTCCTTCCAAATTATTTCTGCCTACTGCAAGAATGGTAAGGGAAGTAAGATTCCATATAGACAATGGAATTTCTCCGGTTAAATTATTGGTAGCAATCAGCAACCAATCAAGCTTATGAAGAGCACCCAACTGATATGGTATTGTGCCAGTAAGACTATTCCCATCCAAAAATAAGACCCTCAATTCATAGCAACTCATCAAGTTCCAAGGAATCACTCCTATCAATGTGTTGTTTGAGAGCAAGAGTTTCTCTAACCTGAACAAACGTCCCAGCTCTAGTGGGATTTCTCCATGGAAAATGTTGTCTAGGAGCGAGAGATTTCTCTAGAAAGAGAGATTGCCAATGTGAGGTGATATGATCCCACGCAGATGGTAACCTCCTAGATTCAACTCGGTGACTCGTGATGCTTGTGACCACATGTGATTCCAAATCCCGGTGCGAAGTGGTTCGAGCTATTCCAAGAGCTCAAGATTTCATGAGAATCATTAGTTATTGATTCTTTAAACTTGAGTAATGCCAAATAATCAGTCTCATTTGATGTAACACCCCATTTTTTGAAAGTGGAATAATATATTTTCATCAGAGTAGAGTGTCGGAGCAAGTGAGTAACTGATAAAACATTAATTGTGGCGTATCCGGTTGTTTAAATTAGCGGTACACTTATCCGAGTATTAATATTATAACAGTACATATCCCAAAATAACAATCTCCACAAAATATCAATCTCCAGCCGGGTCTTCACACGTGTTGCTTACCCTTGTCTTCGGCCCTCGGTCCTCCAGACCCTGAGGCTATGGTAAGAGCTGAGGTCCAATGCCCATCGGACCTCAGGTAACAGTTAACCTCATGCTCAAGTAAACAATACATGTATGACAGATATTCATGACATTACAGCAATAACCAACACATAAGTACACAACAGATGTAATGTTAACATAACAATAGTACATAGCATATAGCACATGTAAAGTCACCCATGTTTGCACTAACCAGTGCCACGACGATCCCTCGTGTCCTCAGCGCTAGGAAAACTCAACGGCATTATCAAGACTATAATCTGTATAAAGCTGAATGTGTAAACAGTGATTCAAGACAGAGTCTTAACCATGGTGCATGACCCAAGACCAAGTCTTGTCCATGACTCTATGAAATAATTTATCACATATAAGCATACAAGAAGCATCAGAGTTAATGTTACAGTACGTGTTCGTACCTTAGTCCGTTCGGATAGTGGTACGCCTGTCTATTTGGTACGTCCCCTGATTTTCCCGGATATCCTATAATAGTATTACCGCATTATTTCCTTTATAAACAATATACTAAGAGATATTTTAGCCACTACTGACCTTTTTAGCCCTGGTGAATATGTTTTTCCAATTATGCTCTTTTATTTCCTTAAAAACGCAACTTTCAGCATTTCTGAGCAGATTTTTCAGGAACTTTGAAAAATCATAACTAATTCCACAAAAATTGAAAACAAGGTTCCGTAAAATTCTTCGGAATCCTTAGGATGTCTATTGTTGGGGAAAAATAACGGTTTTCACTCGAAATCCTTGAGTCAATACCAGTTTAATGCTTTCCATTAACTGTCCAGATTTTAAATCCCAAAAATGTGATCCAACTTCAAGAATTTTTATCTCTTTCTACAGAATTCAAATTGCTACACATTTTGTATCAATGGAAAGCTATACATGCCTACTATAAGCATGTAAATTCTCATGATTTAATGACTCCATTTGATACATAAAATAATAATCTCTTTCCGACTAACTCCCGAAAAACTGAAATCGGGGAATTTTCCAAATTTTCACAATCTTGCTCCATTTGATTCAAAAAATTATTTCCCAACATGTTTTTACCTCGTTAGGCATCTTTCAATGCAATGAGGCCTAAAAACAATCATGGGAACTTATTTTACCATTTTCTAGATTAAACTAACATTTAACTAATTTTTTTTTAAAACAACTAAAAACTAGGGCTCAAGAACAAGAGACTTACCCTTGAAGACCTTGCTTCTCCTTCCACCTTCTCTTCCTCAATTCACGTTTCACACTCCAAATCAAAGGATCAGAGGTGATTGTGTTGGTGTGAGGAAATTGTGAAGGAGGGGTTGGCTATTTATAGAAAAAGTCAATGGCACATATGGTAATTAAATGCAACAAGATTTTTCTTTCCCTAACCATTAGATTAAAAGAATTTTTATGAAACTTCATCTTGGCCCCTCATGCCTTTGGTCGACATGCTCAACCAATTAGCCAATTAATGAATGTTTCAAATTAATAAATAGTCCAATTCTCTAATTGGAGGGTTTGAAATAATTGACTTTTCAACTCATACTTTATGCTTTATTGAGACTTCATTCCCTTCCAATATGTGTACCGACATCCCACTCCTCTCATAGCCATTTATTGTGGTTTCAATCAACTAATTGATTTAATCATCCTATTAAAACAAAAAGCCATGTACAGCGCCACCTTCTTAGACTTTTGGGCATATTACTTAAACTTTAATTAGCATTGAGATCAAACATTTATATTTCCTTTAATTACAATTTCAATTGTAGGATTGGTTCATTAGTTAAATCATGGTCATTTGTGCTTTTATTTAGACAAGTTTAATTCCTCATTTTGGCCTCTTATTTTTTTTTTTGATTTAAATAAGCCCTTTGTTGATGTTTTCCTTTTGTCTTAAATCAATTTAAGTAATTTTGCAATTAATCTTAATTAATTCAAGCTAATTTACTCATTAAATTTTGCTAATTCACTTTAATTTACTTAAGTGTTTTCATAGCATTTCTTGCCTCTTTTGGTTATAAATTAACTATTATTTTATGTGCTTATTATGACACTTTTATGATTCCTAATCTTAATATCATATTTCGCCTTTTGTTTATTTAATTCCAAGAGAAATTTGCCTTAAGTTATAATCATCTAATTATAACAATTTGAGACACATATTTACCTTCATTTTTACACTAATAATTCACCAAAATATGATACTTATATTAAATAGAAATTTTCAAGTATTACATTTGATGTAGCTCTAACATACTTGAAGCAAAGGGAGTTTGTGTAGAAAATGATTAGTATTAATGGTTGAAGGTAGTATTTGGAAGGAAATGAAAATGACATGAAGCAAAAGCCATGGTTTTTCTCACTACTAGAAAATACTAAATCTGCGACGGATTTTGCTACGGAAAATTTTCCGTAGCAAAATTTGCGACGGATGTCAAAATCCGTAGCAAAATATTAAAAATTTGAGACGGATAAAATAATCCGTCGCAAAAACAGCCATTTTTGCGACGGATTATCTCATTCGTTGCAAAATTGGCAGACCAAAATGGTCCGCCAAATTGCGACGGACACTTGTTCCGTTGCTAGATGGCGAACCCAAGGTCTGCCTTTGCGATGGACCTCAACTTGGCGGAACAAAGGTTCCGCCGTTGCGACAGAGCCCGGTATCCGTCGCAAAGGAGCATTTTGCGACGGATCAATGGATCCATCGCAAAGTGTCGGTGGCTGTTGTTCCGTCACAAAATCACTTAAAGTCTCATTTTGAGACTTTAAGTTACGAATCGTCGGCACCCCGGTTCCTCGGTTCGTCCGACCCCCACCCTCGGCCCCTCCGCCCTCGGCTCCTCCCTCGGCCCCCAGCTCGTTCCCCACGCCCTCGGCTCCTCCAACACGCCCTCGAGATCCTCCCCCACACCCTCGTCCCAGCTCCTCGGCTCCTCCTCTCGGCTTGATCGTCGTCCTCTTACTGTTCCGGTCCACCGCCGGAGTTAGCTTGAAGTATATTTTTATATATATATATATATACAATTATATGGAAATATCTATGTTAGATTTGCTTTATCACATAGTCGAAATATGTATGTTAGTAGAAGATTATAAATTATATGATTCTAAATCTTCTTTTTTGTTTTAGTTTCTCCTTTGGCTAAATCTATTAATTATATAATTATCTTGATACTTAATGTGTTTATTAATTTGAATTATGCTTATAGTTTGTAGGAGATTCCATGATTTTTTTAATTATCGGCTAAATATTCTTTTTAAAAATATCTTATAAATATGACTAAAAAAGTGGACATGGAAAAAAATACCACTTGCACTTTAAAATCTGAAATCAATGGTTTTTTTTTTTATTAAAATGATTTGTAAATTGTTATATTTTATACTAAATACTTATTCATTGTAGGCCACAAAAATGATTTAAGATTTGAAATTTTAAGTGATATTTTATTTCTTTTTTTTAATAAAAAATATACATGAATAACATTAATGGCATGACTTTGTTAGGAATTTAGAAATTCCAATTCGATTTTAGTGTGATAAAATTATGATTTTGTATTAGTTGTTAATGATACATAAATCTATAAATAGGATGGTGTTGAAATTAGAAAAGTGAAGTGAAATGAAATTTAGGAATAAAGCAATTAATTAATTAATGTAAAGTAGGAGGAGGAAGGTGTGACATTAAAGAATAATCAAATTTGTGTGTGGTATAAATATTAGTGGAATTTACTATTTGATTTAGGCTATTATGAAAATGACTGTTAATAATTTTTTTTTTAAAATATTCCATTTAAATTTTTTGCTTGAATCTATCTTTAACAAGTTATACAATAAATTTGATTAAGTCTTAAATAATCTCTTTGATCTAGCCCATATATGTTAGAAACTCTAAAATACTTAGTATTCTATTCTTTGTTTGCCCCCTCCACATGCATGTCCACATGTTCTGGTGTGCTATCCTCATTCTCTGGTTGCTTGCTGGGATCTGTTCTTTGTTCAATGCATGTGTTTGTTTTTCACTTTCTTGATTAAGTGGCAATTGGTTGGCATAAATGGCTAGTTGTAATGGCCACTTATATAGAAATTAATATATTTGTGGCATGTTGAGATGTGAATTGGTTAGTAACTGAACTAGCTAGGAAGTATGGAAGGCAACCATGATAGAAGTTGGATGTACAATCGTCTAACTGATAGAAGACAACTAACTCAAGTATTCTTGGCGGGTTTGGAAGAGTTCATCCAATTTGCTTTGGCGAATTCAAATAATTCAAGTACGGAGATCGGTGTCCGTGTGCCAAATGTAGGTGTTTAAGATTTACAGATACGGGCACGATCAAAATTCATTTGTGTCAAAAGGGATTCATGAAAGATTATGAATGTTGGGAATGTCAAGGCGAAGTTCGACAGACACCGAGTGGTTATTACGGGGATAGTAGTCATCGAGAAAACCTTAATCAATATGAGCAGTTGGTTATGGATGTCGCGGGACCGTCGATTGACCAATATTTTGATCCCGTTACTCATGCTGAACCGTCATACATGGGAGAGGAGACCGGTACACATACTCAACCATCATACATGGGTGAGGATCCTAATCTGGAAGCCGCTAGGTTCTATAAAATGCTTCATGAAGCACAACGTCCGTTATGGGAAGGTTGCGAACACTTTGAAAATAGTGAATATTCATCGCTATCGGCTACCCTAGCAACACTAAGCTTAAAGACTGATCACCATATGAGTGAGAGGAATTACAACGAAATGATGCAGATCATGAGTAAAGTTGTTCCCAAAAACAATAATTTGCCGATGGATTTTTACCAAGCAAAAAAAAAAGGTGAAAGAGCTTGGGCTTGGATGTGAAAAAAATCCATTGCAACCCTAGAGGATGTATGTTGTATTACAAGGATGATGCCAAGATTGTATGCATCAGAACAAACAGCTGCTCACATAAGATGGCACCGAGAGCATCGTAGGGATGAGAACTTTGTGACGCATCCATCCGATGCCGAAGCTTGGCGTAAATTTGACGAGGCAAATCCTTTCTTTGCTATGGATCCCCGTAATGTTCATCTTGGTCTATGTTCGAATAGGTTCGCTCCTTTCAACAATATGGGCAGAAATTATTCCTGTTGTCCTGTCATTGTGACTCCGTACAACCTCCCACCTTCTATGTGCATGAGAAGAGAGTTTTTCTTCCTTATATGTCGTCGTCACCGTCTACCCCCACTGATCCACAGCAAGGGGGACAACATGTTTACTTTACCATTTCTGATTGATTTACATATGTTTAGTTTCCTGAAACCATCTATGTACAAACATCGTCAATATTTCACATTCCTTCCTTAGCACACTGCGTCGCCTCAGAGCCACATCGGGGAAGAAGGTAATTCCTCCGATACACCAATCTGGGGCTCAACAGATCCTTCGACAGGGAAGCTTTGGATCCGTTCGACGCAGCGAGTAAGTCATGCCAAGTTACCGAATGTTACAATTTTCTTCTCTAATTGGTTTGTATGCTAATATTTGCATGATGTCCTCTGTCTTCAGATTTGTGCCTAATAATCCGGTGGCGGATTTCATCTCGACCCAATTATTCCGTAATTACAATCAACCTTGGCCCAAGTGGACAGAGATTCCTAAGGCCAATTGAGATGTTTGGTTCAATGAGTTCTTGGTAAGTTATTTGTTTTATGGTTATTAATTAAGTACTTTTAAAATTTCGAGCACTAATTGTTCGTTATTGATTTTTAGGATAAGCATATGACGTTGCCTGAACATCATGAAGATCCGAAAAAAGCTTATAACCACAAGGCAGGCCGGTGGTTGTCTCAAAAGCTTTATTCATTGAGAAAGGCAAGAGGCAAGAAAGATTGGATTCCACAGGATACTGCAGAGGAATTATTTGGCAATTGGGCCAACAATGAGAAGTTTCATAACATAAGTGCGTAAAATAAGGAAAATAGGGCCAAAATGGAAGGACCGTCATATGCTGGCGGCTCCATTTCAATTAGTGAGCATCGACGGAAAGTTGTAAGTACACGTTATTTTCTATTTAGGTATTAAATATTTTGTACTTTGAAGTAATTAATTAAGGTCATCATTTGCATTTGCAGGTAGAGTCTAGGGAAGTTCCTGCAGGATCGATTGAGTGGGTTACCTTTGAGTGGACCCATTCCGCGATCGAAGGGAGTGAGAGGCAATGGATTAACCCAAGGGCGCAAATAGCGATTAGACATTTATTGCCTTTATTACTTGTTTTATGCACCACCATATTTATTTCATTTTACATGTCTTATTTGTTATTTATTTTTTTGCTTGTAGGAAAACTATTAGAAGCTGTTGCAGGAGAGAGACTCGCAGCGTGCGACTGACCCCGCATCCTCTCAATCCGATAACGAGAGTCTTTTTTTTGAGGCTACAAAGGGATTTAACAAGAAAGGGAGAGTCTTTGGTTACGGTGCCTCTGCCCGCCCGATCAAGCAAACAAAGCGCTCCTCATCCAAAGACTTTGAAGGGGTTTCTTCAGGTAAACGTAATACATTTGATATTGATAATTTCCATTCTCTTGTCCATTCAAATGAAGTACAAATAATAAATGTACTTCATAATTTTGTAGATGAGCTGAAGAAGATGAAGGCGTTGGTGGAGGAGCAAGCAACACAGATGACCCAAGAACAGGAGATGATGAGCCAGCGGCTGACTCAAGAAGCGGAGATGATGAGGCAGCAGATGATTCAGGAACAAGAGATGATGGAGCAGGAGATGAATTAGGAACAGGAGATGATACGGCAGCAGATGACTCAGCAAACGGAGATGATGAGGGAGATGCAGCTCCAACTCAAGTCCCTAGTGAAATACAAGGGTTCGGGGTCGGCTCCTGGTGATGATGACCATGCTGGTGATGATGATGATCACAATGCTGCTGTTTAGACTACTTTTTAGTATTTGCTCTTTGCTATGGATTATATATATTTTGTTTTCTCTATGTAAACTCTTTATAATTGTTATTATATCCATGGTACACTATTTTTTGTATTCCATTTTCTAAAAAAATTTAAAATTTAAAAAACCAATTTTTTTTTAAAAAAATTTATTAGTTTTCCTACTGAAAATATTTTGAAAAAAATTCGACCAATTTGCTACGGAACTTAATTTCGTAGGAAATTTTTGAATTTGCTATGGAATTATTTTCTCGTAGCAAATTTTTGAATTTGCGACGGAAAATAATCCATAGCAAATTGGAAAATTTGCTACGGAATTAATTTCCGTAGCAAATTGCGACGGAAAAATATTTCGCGTAATTTGCGGCACAATAAAATTTTCGTTGCAAATTTCTGAATTTGCGACGGATTTTCCTTTTCCGTCGCAATTGCGACACGATTTTTTGCTACGGACAAAATCCGTAGCAAATTTAAATCGCAAATCGATTTTCTTTGTGGAAAAAGGCTTTTTTGCTATGGATTTTTTCCGTAGCAAAAATTGATTTTTTTTTGTGGTGGCTGAAGAGCATGAATGACTTTTTGCTTATTCATATATTGAAATGGTGCAGCTTTTATAGGAGATTTAGTTTGTTCTTAATCACAATTAGTGAAAGGGAGACATGGAGACCAAGACATGCACAAGGATATATGCGATTGGAACATCTATTTGAACTGCAACGGACAAGTTGTTCCAAGAGCTCAAGATTACGTTACGATCACCCGCTATTCAATTTATTCTTTAAACTTGAGCAGTGCCACATAATATGTCTCGTTTGTATGTATAGAAGATGATGAGGATTAATGCATCTATGTATTTGGACTGTAATTGTAATACCCGGATAATTATTTATCTCGGAATATTATATTTTAGTAAATAATACCTATTGGATATAGGTAAATATGTGGTTTCAAATAATAAAGTAATAATTATCGTATTTTCTAAGGTAATTACTATGGAAATTAGGAGAGATAAAGAGCTAAAATCCATGAAAAATGTATTTTATAAATGAGAAAATGACAAAAATATTATGATAAATCCCATATGATTTGTAAATATTGACAAAGACTTGGGAAGTATGTTATCTTTAATTTTAGGAATTTTTGGGATTATTTCCCGAAAATATATAGAGCATAAATATAATAATATTAAAAGCACTTTATGGCCCCAAGTATTTTTAATATTTTACATGGGACATAAAATACCAATGTCAAGTGCAAAAGTTGTGAGATAATAATTAATCCCAATTATGAAAATTATCAACAATTAGTAAGTGGCTAATTAAGTAATTAGTGGCTAATTGTTTAGATTAAGATATAAGTAAATTAATTAGTAAATAATTAATTTAAAAGGAGAAATTCAAATTAATAATAAAATTAATAATAAAATATTAATAAAATATTTTATGCTTAGAAAAATAAATAAAAAATAAAAGAAAAATAAATAAATATCTAGATATTTTGAATAAAATAATAATATAATCGGTAAAGAGCCAACAGGACATTTGAGAACGGATAGAAATAAAACCCTACACCAAGATATAGGGATATAGCCAGCCTGATTTTTAGTCATCTGGACTTTTTATAAACCAGTGAAATTCTATCTCGGATTGAGCGGTCTCAGAAGTCGTTTCTGAAACCAACAGCGTAATTAGGAGTACCGGATAATTAAGATAAGGCAGATAGTGCTAAAAGTGACTTATAGAAAATGCACCGTGTTTTTCAAACCAGGGATATGGTTACTTAGATCAGATCATATTGCGAACCAGTGATTTTCTGCCAAGAAGCTGGTTCTATCGGAAGTGATTTCCGTAACCGTTGGTGTCTGTCCGAAAATCTTCGGCAGATAACGGAATACTCTTAATGGGATCAAAAATATAATGAAACCCAGTAGTTTTAAAGAGAAAGAATGGAACTACAAAACCTAGTTCCCGGATTTTTAGATTCGGCAAAATTACGCGATTCGGACACCGATCGGGGAAACGCTATCGGTAAGTCAGCATGCATGACATCATCTTCTTCTAGAAGGATGATGTCAGCACAAGAGGTGTATGGACAAGATGAAGCCACGTGGCGAAGTGCGATCCAACGGCTCGAATCGATCGATAAAGTTCGACTTATTTACCAAATTGCCATTCCCTTCTTCTATAAATAGAAGGCACTTCTCCTCTCATTTCTACACCAAAATTTCGTGCCTTAGAGAGAGGTTAGAGAGAAGGAAGAGCCGGAGAAAGTATAGCGAGTTCGGGTAAGTTTTTCGGTCCTTAGTCTTTAGCTTCGGTAGTTCTTTCATTAGACATAGTAGAAATGCTAGATTAATCTTTAATTTTTCAAGATAGTCTAGATATCATATTTAGGGGTAAATATGATATATATTTCAAAATTATGATGAGGGAAAAGATCTGTCAAAATTTTGGAAAGATCGGGTCAAAGTAGCGAAGCTTTGGCGAAATTCCGCCGATTAGGGGTTCAGGGGAAAAATGGTAATTTGTACCTAAAATGCCTGTTATCTTGCTAGATATTGATAAATATTATCCTTATAGGATATCTCGAGATAAACGTACATTGTCGTACCGTTGTCATACCGCTGTTTCACCCGTGTAAAAAAGTACCGTTTTACGTAAAAGTACCGTTTTTTAGTCAACGAAGGTACGTTCGCGTCTTTATGTAACACTAACTCGATATTTATTGTATGCGTATATGTGCTATGTGTATTGTATGCTGTTGTGAGATAGTTGATAGCTCGTGATATGTTCATTGTATCTTTGTTATTATGCTTCTGGGTGTTGGGATACGTTGGCTAAGTGCGAATACCATTGCTAAGTGCGAATCCGTTGCTAAGTGCGCATACCGTTGCTAAGTGCGAATACCATTGCTAAGTGCGAATACCATTGCCAAGTGCGAATACCATTGCTAAGTGCGAATACCATTGCTAAGTGCGAATATCATTGCTAAGTGCGAATACCATTGTGAAGTGTGAAACGTATGCTAGGTGCGACATATCTGCCAGGGGGCTTATATGATGTTGGGATATGCTTGTTTGTATGCTGATATACTGTATATGTGAATATGAGGTTAACCATTACCTGAGGTTCAATGGGCATTGAACCTCAGCTCTTAATATAGAGTCAGGTTCAGGAGGACCGAGGATCGAGGAGGAGAGGCAAGCGGCCGCATAGGACTCAAATGAAGACTATCTCTCGTTGCTACGGCATGAGTATTGCCGGGGAGACATTTCATTGTTGTTTACTTTTGAAAACACTCGGTTATTGTACGTTTACGTAATTAGCCGGACTTACGGCATTTTGAAATATATGTATCTGTTACTCAATCGCTCTGATGCTCTACTCTGATGAAAAAAAATATACTTCTTTTGAAAATGGGATGTTACAGTAATGGAAACGACAGGGCAACAAAAGTACCGTGGTTGAGTTGAAGAACTCAAGGTGATGAATTGGACATATGCCTGAAATTTAATACACTCCCTCTGGTCACATATTGACCAAATTTAATTAAATTAAGAAAGTTAGTTAATGTGACATGTTTCTAAAACACCCTAATCATCTTCCTTGTATTCCTTCATCTTTCTTTTACTTAATTATGATTGGTGGAGCATTAATAGGAGTAGATTGACAAAAGATTGGAAAATATGACAAATAAATCTTATACTTAGGATTGAGACCAACTCCACAATTAGGCCCTACATTAAGGACCAGAGGGAGCGCCACACACACAAGTATTCTTATCTTTAGCATTGATTTCCAACAAATTAGATGTCGATTAAATAATATACAAGTCTTTTTTTTTTTTGCATAAAAAAGTATAATAAAATGTAGAAATATTTTGAATTATAAATTATCATGTGTATCCCTTTTTAATATCCTTAAATATACTAAAAGAAATAAACTTAGTAAAAGAAGAAAATTACAGCTTTCATAACGGATGGCAAATTAATCATACCCAACATATTAATAAATATAATATAAGGATTAATGCTTCTATGTATTTGGACTGAAATGGGAAGGACAGGGCAATACAAAATTAACCCTTGGTTGCGTTGAAAAACTGAAAGTGATGAAGTGTAGATGCCTGACATTCAAATCTATACACACACACACACACACACACACACATACTCCCTCCTATCCTTAATAAAAGACATATATATTTGTCTAATATAATTAGGTTAAGCAAGTTAGTTAATATGATATGCATTTTCTCAAACACCTAGCCATATTCCTTAATTCCTTTCATTTCTCCTCCTTAATTAATTATGTTTGAGGAAGCATCAGTAAGGGTAAAATAGGAAAATATTGACATATATAAAAATGATATCTTATATTTAGGTCTACGATAAACTTCACAAATATGTTCTATATTAAGGGCCGGAGGGATCATAACAAGTAAATTTAATAAAAAGGAGAAATATTTTGAATTATAAATTATCATGTGCATACCTTTATAATATCCATAAAAATGATAAAAATAAATTTAATCAAAGAAGAAAATTACAGCTTTGATAATGGACAGCAAATTAATCATACCCAATATAACCTAAATATTAAATATAATTCAATCAGTCACCCATTTATGCAGGTCGAAGATTAGTTTTTTTTTTTGGTCGGAAAAAAATATTATTTGGCCTGCATAAATGGGTGACTGATTACATTATACTTCTTAATATTAAGTTATGCATTGATAACGGACGGCAAATTAATCATACCAAATATATTATAAATGTAACACCCCAAGTTCCGTATCATAAATCGTGCCGGTGACACGTTGTTTTATAAAAATCGTCAGAGTTTTGAGCTGCTACAACTCAGCGTATTGCGGAAACGGAGAGCATGTACTAAAAATTTGAACAACGAGTAACTGATATAAAATACTCATGCATATGCTGATGCCTGACGTATACTGGTATATTAAAAATTTCCCGAAGGAATATTCATGTGATACGTGACTTATATAATTACAGAATTTACATTGTAACTATACATTTTCGAGGCCAGTCATTTCTTGACTTGGGGCATAGAAACTAACACGGTTAAATCAACCCATTTGGCCGGTGGGTAAAGTCTAGTGGGAGTCTCCCGTATTCACGACGACTGATTGACTGAACCACATAGACGACCCTTTCTGGTTTAAGCACCAAATGATTTGAAGTAACCCTGTTAGTTTCATGCCAGAAGGTAGTCTCTGTTAACTTTCTTTCTGCATTTGCTTTGACCGGTGCCTCCTCACGACTCCGTCCATCGGTACCTTTATACAGCTCCATCTACTGGTAACTTATATGATCCTTGATCCTTGCTTGAACTATTAGTTTATGACTGAGGTCCAATGCCTATCGGACCTCAGGTAACAGTTAACCTCATGCTTATGTAAACAATATATGTATGACAGATATTACAGTAGTACAAAATCTCATTTTCAAAACATTAACAATATGTAAGGCAATAACAAAACACAGCCCCTAGTATGTCCATTATCCCAGTCTGCACTATTCACCAGTGCCACGATGGCCTATCGTGTCCTCATCGCTAGGAAAACTCTAACAGCATTATTAAAACCATAACCCGTATATATTTGAATGTATAAAGAACAATTTAAGATAGAGTCTTAGTATATGAACACAACTATCATATATAGGCATACAATAAGCATAAGAGTTAAGGTTACAATAAGCGTCCGTACCTTCGTTGATGATTACGGTACGTTTGACGGTCGGAAAGTGGTTACAGATATCCTATAAGGGTAATATCGCATTTATTAATTCACAATTAATATGCCAAGAAATATTTTGGCTATGTATGACCATTTTACCCCTGCGTTAATTATTTACATTTTATTTGCTATTAATTTCGTAAAAACGTTGTTGGACAGCATATGGGCTGATCTTTCGCCTAACTTTAAAAAATCATAATTAATTCTACAAATATCGAAACGAGGATCCGTAAAATTCCTCGGAATTCTTAAGATGTCTACTTTTAAGAAAAAAATTTAGTTATTTCCCAGATTGTTTGAGTCATTCCCAGGTTTAAGGTTTACAACCTCTGCCCAAAATTTTCCAGAATTTCGTAGCCCTTTTTGCAGAATTTTTATCTGCTAGCAAACAACTGAAAATGACATACTATAGGTATATTTGGAAAGCTCTATATGTCTACTTTGAACATGAATTTTCTCAGAATTTTAGAACATCATCTTCAACATAAGATACCAACATTTTTATAACTACTTTCAGAAATTGCTAACCGATAAATTTTCGCTAGAACTTCGCTACTTTGATCATAATCTTCCAAAAAGTTTACTATAACATCTTATTCATCAATTTTTCGAAATAAATCCGTTTTTAACCATAAGAACATGATAACAAGAATATTTTGGAAGATTAAAGATCAAAACAACATTTAAGCTATGAACTTGAACTAGAACTTCAAGAACTACAAAAGCTAAAGACTAGAAACTCAAAGCTTGCTTACCTCTTGAAGAGCTTCCTCCTTCCTTCTTTCCACTAGCTCTCACTTCTCTCTACTATTGCTTCTCTATACTCATCACTTGGGTTGAGTTTTGGTGTGAGAAATATGAAACCCAAGCCCTCCTATTTATACTAAAAGCTCAAGGTGCAAAAAGACACTCAATACCCTTGCTTATTCCTTTCCCAAAGTGCCCTTGCTTCATCTTTTCTCTCTTCAAGTTATCATCATTTCATTGCCCCAAAGTCTTCCTTTGTGATTAATAGCATTTATGGTATGTACACAATTTTTTCCTTTGATTAAGACTTTGCATGTGCTCAATTATCATTAAGCCTTGAAAGTCTTTGATTCCTTTTAGCCTTGAAAGTCTTGATTTGTATTTAATTATTCTCTTATCACATTATCATATTGTCTCCTCCATTAAGTCTTGATTATGATAGATTAGCATGTGAAAAGATGCTTCAAAGTCTTCTATTGTGATTAAGAGCTTTAATGGGTTGTACACAATTTTCTTCCATGATAATGACATGCATGTGCTTGACAATTAATTACTCCAATTCAGATTTTTCCCTTGCACAAACCGTGTACCCCTATTTGGTTCTTCAATATTGTGTTTTAATTATCTTATATCATCTAGAAGAAAGCCTCTTATTGGTTGATACTTACTAGAAATTTCAGATTTTGCTACGGAAAAAATCCGTAGCCAAAACCCAAAAATCCGTAGCAAAACGTTTTTTTACAGTTTTTATACGGATTTTGTCCGTAGCAAAATATGGCGTCGCAATTGCGGCCAGGATTTGCTACAGATTATAAAATCCGTAGCAAATTGCTACGGATTTTCAAATCCGTAGCAAATTGCTACGGATTTTATAATTGTCGCAATGGCTACAGTTTCATAATCCGTAGCAATTGCTACTGATTTCATAATCCGTAGCAAATTTGCTACGGATTTTTTCCGTAGCAATTTGCTACGGAAACAATCCGTAGCACATTTGAAATTTTGCTACGGATTTTTTTTTCCGTAGCAAATTCCCAATTTGCTACGGATTTTTTTTTTCCGTAGCAAATTTTTGAATTATTTTACGGTAGCAAATTTTTATTTTTTTATTTATATTTTTAAAAATTTTAATAGAAAAATTGAATACAAATAGTAAAATAATGTACTTGTGAATATATTAACGATAAAAAAGAGTTTACATAGTGAAAACACAATATATATATATATAATCCGTAGCAACAAACAAATACAAAAAAGTAGGCTAAACACAAAGATTGTGATCATCATCATCACCATGGTCATCATCACCAGAGTCGGCCGGACCAAACCTCTCTTTCAGAAGGGACATCATTTGAAGCTGCATCTCCTTCATCATCTCCGCCTGCTGATTCATCTCCTGTCTCATCATCTCCCGTTCCTGCTGCAACGCCTGCTTCATCTGTTCTTGTTCCATAAGCATCTGCTGCCTCATCATCTCCGTTTCCTGAGTTAGCCGCTGGCTCATCATCTCTCGTTCTGGGTCATCTGTGTTGCTTGCTCCTCCACCAACGACTTCATCCTCTTCACTCATCTACAAAATTGATTAGTACATTTATTATTTGTACTTCATTTGAATGGACAAGAGAATGAAAATTATCAATATCAAATGTATTATGTTTACCTAAAGGAACCCTGCGATGCCGGATGAGAGGCGCTTTGATTGCTTCGATCGGTGGGAGACTCACCGTATCCAAAGACCCTCCCTTTCTTGTCAAATCCGCCAGTAGCCTCAAAGAAGAGACTCTCATTATCGGATATAGAGGATGAGGGGTCAGTCTCACGCTGCGAGGCTCTCTCCTGCAACAGCCTCTCAAAGTTTTCCTACAAGCAAACAAATACATAACAAATAAGAAAATAACGTGCATAAAACAAGTAATAAAGGCAATAAATGTCTCACCGCTATTTGTTTCGCCCTTGGGTTAATCCATTGTCTCTCACTCCCTTCAGACTGTCGGGAATGGGTCCGCTGAAAGGTAACCCACTCAACCGATCCAGGTGGAGCTTCCCCAGACTCTTCCTGCAAACGCAAATGATGACCTTAATTAATTACTTCAAAGTACAAAATATTCAATACGTAAATAGAAAATAACGTGTACTTACAACTTTGCGTCGATGCTCGTAATGGATATGGAGCCCCCAAAGATATGACGGTCTTGCCATTTTGGCCCTATTTTCCTTATTTTTCGCACTTATGGCCTTAAACTTTTCATTGTTTTCCCAAGTGCCAAATAATTCATCTTTAGTGTCTGTGGAAGCCAATCATCTTGCCTCTCGACCTTCTCAATGAATAGAGCTTTCGACGCACCCGTGCGCGCCCTTGTGGTTAAAAGCTTTTTTCGATTTTCATGATGCTCGAGGCAATGTCATATGCTTTTCCTGAAAATCAATAACGAACAATTAGTGCTCCAAATTTTAAAAGTACTTAATTAACACGCATAAAACAAAGAACTTACCAAGAACTCTGTGAACCACATATCTCGTTGCTCCGTAGGAATCTCTGTCCACGCGGTCCAACAATGAGTGTAGTTACGGAATATTTGGGTCGACATGAAAGTCGCCACCGGATTATCAGGCACAAATCTGAAAACAAAGATTATCATGCAAATATTAGCATACAAACCAATCGAAAAAAAGAGAATTGTAACATTACGGGTAACTTCGCATGACTTACTCGTTGCCTTTAGTGCGAGATCCAAAGAAACCCCGTCTCGGGATCTCTTGAGCCCCGAGATAGGTGTATCGGAGGAACTACCCGCTTCCCCGACGTGGCTCGAGGCGACGAAGTGTGCTAAGGAAGAAATGTGAAATATTGAAGATTTTTGTACATAGATGGTTTCAAGAAACTAAACATATGTAAATCAATCGAAAGGGTAAAGTAAACACTTGTTGTCCCCTTTGTCGTGAATCGGGGAGTTAGCCGCCGGTGACGACGATGTATAAAGTGATGGTGAAGATGACAAATATCCAGACGGGGACGACGAAAAATCAAATAGTTGCACCTCCTGGGCTGAGCCTCTGCCTCCATATGGAGCGGTTGGCGTCGTCCTACCCCTCTCTATATAGTACGGGCGGGATCGACCACCGCCACGTCCACTACCCGAACGTCCTCCTTGATGCTCCATCTCTCGAACACTTATAGACATAATGTCAAAAAATATAAAAAAAGAAAGATATTTGGTTAATATGACAAAAGTACTTACAAAGTATGTAGTATAACATATCGTCATAAACAAAGAACTAACACAAATCAACCGAACGATTCATGTTCATCGACATCTACTTGCATGTCCTCATCTGTACTCTCATAGTCGTCGAACTCAGATTCACTATCAGAGAAGCTCATTTCTGCCTCATCCTCATCGTCTGATTTCTCATCGTCAAGTTGTATAGGAATCAACTCTAACTCTACACGAAAATCAAAGAGATTGCTTGGTACTTCGTCATCGAAGATGTTTATGGGCGCACATGTTCCACATCGGCTTGGAAAGGTTCGACCATACTTGTCATTTGATTCCGGCTCTTTCGACTTTGGTATAATATTTCATGCTTTGGTTTTAATAACTCCCGTCCACCCTTGGCGAGATGTAGGGTATGGTGTATAGTAAACATGTTCCGCTTTGTTGAGCAAGGATGAATGGGTCATAACCAACCGTATATCTCCTTGTCCAGTGGACCTCAATATTTCCAAGTTTGTCCACTTTTGTTCCACGCGGGACCGTTATCAAACCACTCACACTTAAACAGGGTCACCACCTTGTCCCACTTCCCGTAACTTAACTGAATTATCTCAACTAACTTCCCGTAGTAGTCGGTCTCCACCCCGTCAACTTGGTCACCTCGACAACATACACCGTAATTGCAACATAGTGTACTGCGTTCGTGTCAACAGTTGCAAATCGATACCCATTGATTATATATTTGTTGCATCGGGTAAGCTGTCATTGCAGCTCCATAAGATAAACTCCACGCAACTTCATTGGGATCTGATGGATTTTCCAAGAAATATGATCGAAACCATTTTGGAAACTCAGAACTAGTGAATTGATCAACTTGGGACACCGGCATTGAAGGATTTCCCGATCGGACCCAATTAGAAAAGTAACGTAACAAAAAACTTAAGTTAATACTTTAATACTTACCGTAATAGTAAACAAACAAAAAAACTTACTCGAGGTACTTGGCGGCCTCTTCACGGTTGTTTAGAATGTACCACTCAAAGAACTCGCTTATCTTTTCCGTCAAGAGTTGACTTCCAACGTTTTCCCACGACTCGCCCGGAAAATTAAATATTGACTTTTTATCCCTCGTATCACCGGCATCATCGTTGCGAGGTACCCCTCTCCATCTTGACATCATTTCGGGGGATAATAGTATGACGCAAATTTTGCGGCCTCTTCGACTAGATAAGCTTCAGATATAGATCCTTCAACGTACCTTGTATTTTTGATCTTGTGCTTAAGTGTGCGTAAAAACATACAATGGAATATCGAGAGGATATTTATAATCTAAAGTACCATGTAGGTCAATATATATATTACCTCTCAAACGGATACATCCATCTATCTTTTTGCGGGCCTCGCTACCTTTGCTTCGTAGGCCAAGTGAACGGCAAATGTTCCATTGAGTCAAAGAAGCTAGGAGGAAACACCATCTCTAACTTGCATAGCGTTATGGGCATGCTCGCCTCCAGTGTCGTAACTTTTCAACATTAAGCTCGAAGCACAAATTTCTCTAAAGAACATTGAAAACTCCGTTAGAATAGACCATACATGGTTCGGTAGTGCTTTGAAGGCCCACGGCAACAATCTCGGAAAAAAACATGACAATCATGACTCTTGATCTTGCTCAACTTCACCTCGTGCATGTCGACACATCTTTTCCAGTTGACGCATAACCGTCGGGAGTTTCGAGATCTTTTACCCACCGCAACAATTCTAAATTCTGCTCTTTATTGAATGTGTACGGCGCTCGGGTTTGGAAATTCGTCCAAAGTGCCATTTTCCGCCAAATGCAAAGCAGGCCTTCTACAAATCGCTTCAACGTCCAATCTTGCGTTGACCGTGTCTTTCGTCTTGCCCTTGGTGTCCATCACGTGTACGAGAATATTGCAAAACACATTCCTCTCAATATGCATGACATCGAGGTTGTGTCTTAACAATTGATCTTTCCAATATGGTAGTTCCCCGAAGATCTGCGTTTGTTCCAATGATGATCAATGCCGTACCCTCCAGGTTCGCTTGAAGCGCCCCTCTTCGACACTCGGAATGTGCCGACCCCTGTCCCATATTTCTTCTCCACTTAAACGACGAGGTGGATCTGCTCGTTCGACGGATTCCGCGTGAAGTCTTTTCTATTTCTCCTAAACAGATGATCGGGGTAGGAATCGTCGGTGCTGTCAAACCAACCGACCTTGCGATCGTGTTCCAAGCTAAAACCCATGTTCTGTCAAGACATACCGGGCATGCGAGCTTTCCCGACGTTTGCCAGCCACTCAACATCCCATATGCAGGGAAATCATTTATCGTCCACATTAAGGCAGCCCGCATGGTGAAATTCTGACTTAATGATATATCATACGTAAGAACACCTTCACTCCACAACATTTTCAACTCGTCTATCAAAGGCCTAAGGTACACATCTATCTTCTTTTTTGGGTTCGACGGCCCAGGGATTAACGCATTAAGGAAGAAAAACTCTCTTCTCATGCACATAGAAGGTGGGAGGTTGTACGGAGTCACAATGACCCCAACAGGAATAATTCCCGCCCGTATTGTTGAAAGGAGCGAACCCATCCGAACATAGACCAAGACGAACATTACGGGGATCCATAGCAAAGAAAGGATTCGCCTCGTCAAATTTACGCCAAGCTTCGGCATCGAGATGGATGCGTCACAAAGTTTTCATCCCTACGATGCTCCGGTGCCATCTCATGTGAGCGGTGTTTGTTCGGATGCATACAATCTCGTAAGTCCGGGCACCGGAGGAAAGTACCACATCTTGCTTATTGCATGACGGGTGTTTTTCCTTCCTTTCCCCACAACTTTATATCTCATCTCCACAGAATTTGCAATTGGTCGCTCGGCGTCATCCTTGTAATACAACATACATCCTCTTCCGGGGCGAATGGATTTTTTCACATCCAAGCCCAAGCTCTTTCACCTTTTTTTTGGCTTGGTAAAAGTCCTTCGGCAAATTATTGTCTTTGGGAACAACCTTACTCATGATCTGCATCATTTCGTTGTAATTCCTCTCGCTCATATGGTGATCAGTCTTCAAGCTTAGTGTTGCTAGGGTAGCCGATAGCGATGAATATTCACTATTTTCAAAGTGTTCGCAACCTTCCCATAACGGACGCTGTGCTTCTTGAAGCATTTTATAGAACCTAGCGGCTTCGGATGAGGATCCTCACCCATGTTTGATGGTTGAGGATGGGTACCGGTCTCCTCTCCCATGTATGAAGGTTCAACATGAGTAACAGGATCAAAATATTGGCCGATCGACGGTCCCGCGGCATCCATAACCAACTGCTCATATTGATTAAGGTTTTCTCGATTACTACTGTCCCCGTAATAACCACTCGGTGTCTGTCGGACTTCGCCATGAAATTCCCAACATTCATAATCTCTAATGAATCCCCTTTGACACAAATGAATTCTGACCGTCTCCGCATCTGTAAATCTTAAACACTTACATTTGGCACACGGACACCTGATCTCCTTCTTGAATTATTTGAATTCGCCAAAGCAAATTGACGAACACTTCCAAACCCACCAAGAATGCTTGCGTTAGTTCTCTTCTATCGGTTAGACGATTGTACATCCAACTTCTATCATGGTTGCCTTCCATACTTCCTAGCTAGTTCGTTACTACCCTAATTAACTTCTCAACATATCACAAATATATATATATATATATATAAGTCGCCTCTTATGCCTACCAATTGCCACTTAATCAAGAAAGTGAAAAACAAACACATGCATTGAACAAAGAACATATTCCAAATAAGCAACCGAGAGAATGAGGATAGCACACCAGAACATGGGGACATACATGTGGAGGGGGCAAACAAAGAATAGAATACTAAATATTTTGGAGTTTCTAACATATATGGGCTTGGTAAAATAGATTATTTATGTATCATTACCAACAAATACAAAATCATAATTTTATTCTAAATTCCTAAAAAGTGATACATAAAATACTTCACATGAAATATTTATATACGTGTATTAACTGTGTTTACTTGAAAAAAAATCAATATCATAAATAATAATCATTACAAAAAATAATAAAAAAAACTCATATAAACTCCTACAAACTATAAGCATAATTCAAATTGATAAACAACTAAGTGTAGATCATTATGTAATTAATATATTCAGCTAAAGGAAAAACTAAAACAAAAAAAGAATACTTAATATCATGTAACTTATAATCTTCTACTAACATATATGTTTCAATTATGTAATAAAGTAAATCTAACATAAATATTTCTAAATAATTATATATATAAAAAACAAAAATACTTCAAGTTAACACAGCGGTGACCAAAACGGGAGAAGAGGATCGGAGGAGCCGAGGGAGGCAATGGGAGATGAAATCAAGGGGCGGAGCTTGACGTATCTCGGACGGCCGGAGGCGAGGGAACGCCGGAGCCGGGGGCCGGATCCGGCCCCGCCGGAGGTGAGGGGACGCCGGAGCCCAGCGTCGGAATAGCGGGTGGGGCGACCTTGGCGAAATGGGGGCGAGCTTGGGGGCCGGAACTTGGGGGAACCGGAGCTGGGGGGCCGGATATGAGGGAAGCCGGAGCTGGGGGGCGGAGCCGCATGGGAACCGGAGTCAGGGGCCGGAAATGAAGGCCGGAGCCCAGGGGGGGCGAGCTTGGGGCGAGCTTGGGGGAACCCGAGCAGGGGCCGGATATGGAAGCGGGTAGGGGGCGGAGCGGGGAACCGGAGCGAGGTTGCCGGAGCTTAGGGGGTTGCGGGAGCCGAGGGTTGCCGGAGCCGGGGGCGAGCTAGGTGTGGGAGGAAGCGGAGACACGAATGGGAAGTCTCATTAATGAGACTTCCCATTTTGCGACGGATGACGTGTCCGTCGCAAAAAGGCGGACCAAAAGTCCGCCTTTCTGCGACGGATGACGTCATCCGTCGCAGAAAGGCGGACTTTTGGTCCGCCAATGTGCGACGGATGACGTGTCCGTCGCACAATTGGCGGACCAAAATGGTCCGACTTTGCGACGGATGACCTCATCCGTCGCAATTTTGCCTGCTTTTTCGTTCCTTTGCTACGGAGTGTTAAATCCGTAGCAAAGTCCGTCCTTGTTGCTACGGAAAATTTTCCGTAGCAAATTCCGTAGCTATTTTCTATTTTTCTAGTAGTGTTAATTCACATGGATTACACTTTATGATACTTAATTAAAGCCTTATGATTTAGCTATATGAGGTTTAATCCAAGCCTTTGATTTGGTTGGAAAAATCTAAACACTATTGATGATATTTGTTAATGATTTAGGATTAAAAATTAATGCAATTACTTAGCCTCTTTATTTAGTAATTTTCGCCATTTTAAAATAATTTAAGGGAGGATTAGTTAATCTTGGTTAATATTTGTAATACCCGGATATTTATTTAATTTAAATATTATAAAATAGATGAATATGTGGTCTCAAATATTGAGCATAAATTATCTTATTTTCTAAGATAAATTCTGTCGAAATTAAAATAGATAAGGTGCCAAAAGGGCCAAAAATACATTTTTAAGGCATAAACTGGACTGAAAATATTATGATAAATCTTAAAGGGCAGTAAAATAATTATTGAAAATTAGGAAAAATATTGTCCCTAATTATAGAAATTTAATAAATTATTTCCTTGGAAATAATAAGGGAAAATTTAATATTAATATCAAAACCCTAAATTAGGCCCCAAGATTTTTAATATAATGGATGAGATATAAAATACCAAAGTTAGTCAAATAATTGTGAGATAATAATTTATCCTAATTAAGAAAATTATCAACAATTAGTAAGTGGCTAATATGGTATTTAATGAGATAATATAAGATTATTAAGTAAATTAATTAAATAAATAATTAAGGGGGGGCGAAATTCATAATAAAAATAAATCAAAATATTAAATATGTGTGTGAAAAGGGTTGTGGTTATTTCAAATAATATCTAGATATTTGGAATTTAATAATAATATATTTGGTAAAGAGCCAACAGGAGAAATGAGAACCTAGGTAGAAGTAAAATCCTACCTAAAAATATATGAACTAAGTCTTTAACATCTGGACTTTTTATAAACCAGTAGAATTTTATCCCGGAGTGGACTATCTCCGAAGTCATTTCTGAAACCAACAGAGTCATTAAGAGACAGGATAAATAAGAAATAGGGCAGATAGTAGAAATGAGAACCAATATAAAATAAGACCGTTGTGACAAACCAAGAACTAAGTTTCTTAGGTCAGGACATATTATAAACCGGCGAATTTTTGTCCAGTGGGTACTTCCGGAAGTTATTTCCATATCCGATGGCGTCTGTCCGAAAATGTTTAGCGGGCAACGGAATACCCATAATGGGATCAAAAATTTAGTTAACCCAAGTGGTTTTAAAGAGAAAGAATAGAACTTCAGTGCCTTGTTCCCGGATTTTTGGGATAATTCAAGATTATGCGATTAGAACACCGAACTGGGAACTTTATCGGTGCAGGTGCATAAAGCACATGAGTGACATCATGGATGATGCAATCTTCTTCTAGAAGGATGACATGGGCATGAGGTCGGCCAAGGCATTGGAAGGCCAAGATTGAGCCACGTGTCAAAATGCGATCCGACGGCTGAAATCCAGTATGATAAAGAAGGAATAGTAATCTCCTCTTTGCCTATAAATAGAAGCCAACCCTCTTCTCATTTCTCACACCAAAACCGTGTTCTAGAGAGAGGTTAGAGAGAAGGAGGAGTCTGGAGAAAATCTAGCGGAGCTCTGGGTAAGTTCTTCGGTCCCTAGTCTTAAGCTTTGGTAGTTCTTTCGGTAGATATAGTAGAAATGCTAGATTTATCTTTAAGTTTCCCAGATAGTTTGAATATCATTTTTAGGGGTAAAGATGGTATTTATTTTGAAAATTTATTGGGAAAAGAGATATGTCAAAATTCTGGAGAGATAGGGTCAAAGTAGCGAAGCTCTGGCGAAATTTCGCCGATTAGTCAAACTAGGGGCAAAATGGTAATTTGTACCTAAAATGCCTATTATGCAGCTAGATATTGATCAATATAATCATTATAGGATATCTGAGATAATCGCATCGCTGTTGTACCGCTGTCGTGCCGCTGTTTGCACCGCTGTCAAAAATTACCATTTTTCGTAAAACGTACCAAAATACCGTCAACGAAGGTACGTTCGCGGCGTACTGTAATACTGACTCTGATGCTTGTGTTATGCTTATATATGATTGCTGTGTTCCTGTACTGAGACTCTATCTCAATTGTTTTTGATGCAATCATGAATATACACGGGTTATGGTATTGTTAACGCCGTTGAGAGTTTTCCTAGCGCTATGGACAAGACTATACATCGTGGCACCGGAGAGTGTGCAGACTGGGATAACAAACATACTACGAGGGCTTGTGTATTGTTATTTCCTTACATACATTATTATGTATTTCCTACATCTGTAATGGGCTTTTGTAGTGATTATTGTGAAAATGTGATGAATACCTATCATACATATATTGTTTACATAAGCATGAGGTTAACCGTTACTTGAGGTTCGATGGGCATTGGACCTCAGTCTGAATGGATAGACAGGAAAGGGTCATGAACCAGAGGAGGCACCAGGGGATGGAGCCGTAGATAAACACCAGTAAATGGAGCCGTGAGAAGGCACCGGTCAAAGGAAATGCGGGAAGAAAGTCAACAGAACCTACCTTATGGCATGAATCTAATAAAGTTACTTCACATCATTTGGTGCTTAAACTATAAGGGTCGTCTATGTGGTTAAGTCAATCAGTCACCCTAGCACGGTGAGACCTCCACTAGACCTACCCAGGCTGGCCAAATGAGATGATTTAACTGAGTTAGGTTCTATGTCCCAAATCTACCTAAGGCTTGGCGGAAAAGGGTATAGTTACATAGAAGAAATGTAATTATAGAGTTTTGTATTACTGTATCACATGATTAATTCCTTCGGGAGATTTTGTAATATATATATCAGTATACGTCAGGCATCATCATATGTCTGAGTATTTCCTATCAGTTACTCAGTGTTATACCGGTTGTTCAAATTTTTAGTACATGCTCTCCGTTTCCGCAAAAACGCTAAGTCAGCACCTCAAAACTCTGATGAATTTTTATAAAACCATGTGTCACCAGCACGATTTATGCTACGAAATTTGGGGTGTTACATTTTGGTATCAGAACTAGCTTCACAGCTAGTCTCGAGAGCATTGTATAAGACAACAAGGACAAATGTACAGATATAATACTGGTTTTGTGATACAATAAAACAAATACCCTAATGTAAAGGTTAGATTTTTTGAAAAACTCTGAGACTTCTAATATGGAAAATCGGAGTCTACATGAAATTCCCAAACGAAAGCAATAATTGAACTTAGTTGACGATACTACCTAAGTCTTCCCTTAGACAGTAACCTATTGTTTAGGTTTGTCTGTAAAACACAGTGACTTCTCGGTTAAGAGTTTTACGGTAAGGGTAATAACTTACTACTTAAATTTCCTTATAGGAACAATAACCTACTAAGTTATCTTAAGGGAAAGATCCCTACCTAGTAGAGGCTAGATACTATGCATACAAACGGAGAGTGGCTCCGAGAATGAAGGTCTTTAACGAAAATTCTTAACAGTAGTGATCTGTTACATAGAAACGAGGGTAGAAAAGAGAAGGTCCCCGGTATTTTTATAGGAAGGCAGTAATGTCGTACCTATGTATAAGAGTTATCAGCATATAGTGGTATGTGCACCTACATTAGTACACAGAACTAATAGAATAACCTGTGAGGGTTGTCAGCGCAAAATAATAATTGTGTTGTTAGTAGTGCATCAGATCTAACTGACGCTATAAAGTTATGCATACTTAGAATAAAAGTAAACCTCAGGAGAGTAATCCTGGTAAGGTAGAGTGATGAGTTTAGATCCTTGGAATAAAGGTCTAAATACCGTAGGGTATGAAACAGAGAAATCCTTTAACACCATAGGAACAGATAAAGTAATGACGACACCTAAATCTAAGTAAAACAGAGCAAATGCTTAAGTCAAAATTGTTAGTTCTTTAAGGGTTTTTGATGATCTCCAATAATTGTAAACAAAGCATAAAGTTTTGCTCTCAAATGTGAAAAACCCACTTTGTAAGAGCAAAACTCGAGGTTTGCACGAAACCTCGAGGTTTGGCCTTACGAAAAAGGACTCCGGTTTACGGACCGAGCAAAACTCCGGGTTTCCGGAGAAACCTCCGGGTTTCGTCATACGAGACTTCTCAACATTTTCTGAAAAATGGAAAACTCGAGGTTTCTGCTAAAACCTCGAGGTTTTTGACTTACAAAGAGTCTCCTAAGTTTTGAACATTTTAAAACCTCTAGTTTTGTGAAAAACCTCCAGGTTTGAGCTAAATGAAGTTTTCTCAAAGTTTTCAAACTTAAGAGAAAACTCGAGTTTTGGGGACAAACCTCGAGGTTTGTCCGGACGAAAAGTATCTATGTTTTTCAAACTTACAAAACCTCCACTTTTACCATCAAACCTCTAGGTTTCTGTTCTGGCGCAAAAACTCAAATTTTCACATTTAAGAGAAACCTCGAGTTTTGGTGAGAAACCTCCAGTTTTGGCATCCGAGAGAGCAAACGACTTTTCACTGATTTTGAAAACCTCCGGTTTCTAGAAAACCTCCGGGTTTGCTCTTGGCGCGATTTTGCAAGGTTTCACATTCAAAGTGAAACCTCGAGGTTTCGATAAAACCTCCGAGGTTTTGGCGAGAAAAGATCGACGCTTTTTGCTACTCTAAAAACCTCCGGTTTGGAGAGTAACCTCCGGGTTTGATGTTTTGGACTTAAATCTCTTTCACTTGCTACAGTCCAAAACTCGAGGTTTGAAGAACAAACCTCGAGGTTTCATAGCGACTTCAGAATTTCAAATCTGACGAATTTGCAATACCTTCTTGTTTGATCTTAATACTTCCTATGATTAATCTCTAATGTTCCTAGATATGTTTAACCACTTTTTTAGTGAGTTTCAGATGAATTAGAGAATGTTTATTGAAGGTTTAAAGCTAAAGCAAAAGTGATGTCGAAACATTAAATGCAAAACCCGAGAAAGTTGCATACTTTTGGGAAATCCTTCGCACACGGCTACAAAGAATTAATGTCTACCTACCACATCCAATAGTGCTATTCCAACGGATTAATTCGTAGGAAGTCAACTGCGAACTTCGCACTGGATTAAGTGGAGATTAGAGAGAGAAGAAGACCAAAACTAAACCGAGAACCTTGTCTAATGAAGGCAACGGTTATATTGAAGATTACAACGGTCATCTAATGCACTCTAAGTATAAATAGAGCTGCATTCAATTCCTCTCAACAACTAATATACAGCAGAAAACGAATATCATTCAAAGTGTCCAACTACTCTTGAGTTTTTCTGTGTAAAGTATCTATTGATACAAAAAGCTTCAGTGTTTATCTATATCAACTCTTAGAGAGAGTTTCTTTTAAATATCATTTATTGTAAAGTATCACAAGTGCGGGGACTTGGTGATTGGGTTCATTGATTGCAACTTGTAAGGGGGAGTAAGTACTAGTGAGAGAATTACTCTTGAGTACAGAGTGTGTAATCAATTGAGATAGTGAAAATCCCAGAGAGTTTGGGGACTGGACATAGGTCAAGAGATTGGACCGAACCAGTATAAATCCTTGTGTCTTGCTTTTCTACTCTCATCTTAGTTCATCTCTGTTTTTAGTGTACAAAAAAAGAGGTATTCACAAAAAGTTTGTTAAAATCCCCAATTCACCCCCCTCTTGGTGATTTAGCTCCACTTTCAAAAAATATGACTGAACGTTATAAACAGAAACGAATCACCATGTGTAGACTATTTTAGGAGAAGGCACATAGCCTGAATATTCGCAAAATAGTCAGACATATACCCCGCTCCTGAATATAAATTTGAGTCGGTTTGTTTTCTTAAAATGAACATGTTGTGTCTATGAATGATTTGACATCTGAGTAATATCCTGAACAAATATACCACCCTCGAACCGTGCAATATTCTGAATCCTTATATCACCTGAAACTGTGTACCAATTTTAAGTCAGAGAATCACTCTAATCAATCACCTGTACACATTTATGACATAGACCCTCAGAGGTATATCATCCAGAGATAATATACAATTTTGAACCTATACCTCAAAATTGATTTGTTGTACCTCACTCCAGAACGTATAGTCAATATATCTTCCTACTCCTAAACATAATATCACCTTAAGAATCCGGAGGAAGTGTGAGTGAGATTGGCTTGAGCTTCAATAACCTAGGAAGTTAAATCCTTAACGAATCATAAAATGGTTAGAAACGAACCACGTAAAAACACGAGTTATGGTTTCAAGGTGAGACCGATAATCGAGTAAAAGCAATGTTTAAAAGATTCTTTAAAAGAAAGTAACCTATAGAGGGAATCAAGTTAGGAAAATCACTGGAGCTGAACTAAAAGTCCATGAAACGAAATGTTCCGTATTGAATAAACGGAATTAAAGATAATAGATTTCAAATCCTTAAAAGATAAGAACCCAATAAAACTTAAATTCTCATAATTCGTAGACAACAAAACGATGATAGTACTACTTATGGAATGTTTGATCGGGAAGGCTACTTATGGGGAGGTTTGATCGGAAAGGGCTGCCTGCGGAGGATTCTGATCGATATAGCTGCCCAATCAGAGGGGTTGTGTGTGGTGCCGAGTGAAGTACTATAGGGTGAAGCCACCGTAAAGGAAAAAGCCGCCATCACAACAAACCATAAAGTAGAGCTACCAGTGTATTGAGCTCAAGGTAAGTACAGCATAACGAGTTCCATATTTAATAAATTTCTTAGAGAAAAAGTTTACGTAATCCAACAACAAACACTCCAGTGCTATGTAGCATGTATTGTACGAGAGAATCCAAGTAAAACATTCGAAGAATTGGGAACAAAGCTCCTCGAGATGCTTTTAGAAGATCTCAATAGGGTACAAACAAAAGGCGAAGTAGAGTTCGCCATTGAAACAAAGTATGAAATTGAACCAAAAATCGAAGGTTCCGTATCAGATGGATCCAGATAACTGAGTTGCTAAGAGGTAATAGCACACGTCAAAAGAAATACACGAATTCAGAAATTTCAAATTCCTACCATAAACAGAATGATATATATAACTTACAACGATGGTCGGCAACACTAAATCCAAATGATTTAAGTCTAATCTGGTAGATTAGGTAGAGTGTGAGGCCGGACAAGCACGATAGTTATGAATCTGATAGATTCAACGGTTGCAGTTGAAGCTGCACAGAATTGACTAGGTTCTAGTAAGAACAAATTAGTAAGTTATATTTCTCAAATATACATAGTGAACAGTAAGACCTTTGGGACCAGTATGTCCTTAGGTCAGTAGATAATATAGTTGGAAGCCCTAAAAGTCTTAAAAGACAAAGTTGTTTATAGCTAGCAGTAAGCCTCAGTTGTTAGACAAATACCGGAAAGCGTCCCGAGAAGTCTGTAAAACTACAAGAAATAAATAATGTCCTAAATTGTCAGAACATTAAGGTAGAATAAAAGCATTCTACCGATAGCTTGAGTAAGCTGAGGACAGAGGTTTGAATGAATTAGCAATGATCTTCTAAGATTAGTTGCCTGGTTCCCTAGTAAAAAGGAGAGTTGAATTTTATAACTTGTCAATACACCTGCTATAATTTGTCAAACTTATGAATTTACAACTTGAGGTAATAAACGAAATATTTTCAACAGAGGGTTAAACCATAGTGTAATGTTGTTATTATAAAACAGTATTATGATAAAAACCCAGAGATTAAGTGAAGTTAACAACTATTTTACGTTAAAATCAGTATAAATACTGGAAGGACGGAAATCAGTTGTGAAACAACTTGTTGAGTCGGACGGATATTCGCACATGATTATTGTCCTATTTTAAAAGCTCTGTTAAAAAGTTTTTGGGGAAATCTGTTCTAAAGAAAATGAAAATTCACACTAGTAAGAATATGAATATGTTGGTTTTGATTAGTTTTGATGATGTCTTATATAGATGTCATTCTTAAGAGCAAAAAGGTTGCACACTACATTTACATTATACTTGGACTAATTCTTATATTTAATGTAGATGTGAAGTTTAATAATGGAGAATAATCAAGAAAAGAGTAGAAATAAAGGAAGAACTTGTTTAATGGAATGAGAAAATCATTATACAAGTTCCTAGATTGATTCTAGAAGTCTCCACGATGATATAGAAGTTGGAACGGCTCAATTCGGAGTTAAAATGAGTGAAAACGAGTTACAAGTTCATTCCTCGAAGCAATTCTCGAGAATGCAATCAATTCCCCGAAGCAATTCTCGAGAATGGTCCTGAACATGTGAAATTTGGAAGCAATTCTCGAGAATTGAAAGTCCATTCTCGAGAATGGTTCTCGAGAATGCTATTCTAATTCTCGAGAATGATCGTGCTTCAAAGATACTCGTTCTGCTCTGTTTACGCGACCTTCGGTAAATCAACGATATCTCCCAAACCAGGAATTTGATTGACATGAAACCAGCGGCATATTAAACTAGACATCCAACACGTACTGTTAAAAACATTTCAAGTCAAAATGAGTCTATATGAGAGAGCTATGATTTTCGAAAGTTGGAACACAAATCACCGTCACAGTCCAGACCAACCTTCGGTGTTTTGAGTGTAACTCACAAACGACAAATCGGATTGCGCTGAAATCGGTGCCATTGGAAACTAGACTCAAATACCTTTTCAAAACCATCAATAACACAGAAAATTAAGATCAATTGAAGAAGTTATGATGTTTTGAAATTGGTAGTATGTTCTGGATGCTGCAGATGTGTTGATTAAGAAGAGCCTACATTCATCCTATGATAACCAACGAAATACATCAAGTTTGGGCTGATTCTTCTTGCAATGGAAAGAAAGCTTGAAGAGATTTATGAGCATGAGAGCTTTGACAAATTTGCTATCTCTTCTAATTCCCGATGTGATGTGCGGTATCAATTCTTGAGAACTATCTCAAGGATTCTCCGAGAATTCGAGTGGTTGCTAATCCGTAATTCAATCACAGCAAAGCAATTCTCGAGAATGGGTATTGCATTCTGGAGAATGGTTCTCGAGAATGCACCAAAGACTCTCGAGAATGATCGAGTCGAATCGAATCGAAGATGTCTCTCCAAAGGATTCCCGAGAATTGAGAATCCATTCTCAAGAATGGTTCTCGAGAATCGCAAGTGATTCTCGAGAATGGTCGATGGCTTGTCTTGATGCATTCCGTTTCTGAAGTGACTCTCGAGAATCGAAACTAATTCTCGAGAATGGTTCTCGAGAACCGAAAGGATTCTCGAGTATTAACGAATGCTTAACGATATTTGCTTCGTGTGCTTCATGTTGCTTGAGTGATTCTCGAGAACTAAGAATTAACTCTCGAGAATGATTCTCGAGAATCATTGGGTGATTCTCGAGAATGATCGAAAATTGATCAATCTTCAGATTGATTCCTTATGCGATTCTCGAGTATAGCTTCAAAGATTCTCGAGAATGGTCGACAAACACCCATACCGCATTGACATGACAAACCCGATTCATTTGTAACTTTATTTAAATGATCTATTTAATTGTTTTAATTCTTCAATACATCATTCTACATTAACTATGATATCATTAATCATCTTCCTAAGTATTTTTCAGATTCATAGTCAAAGTTTCACATTCGATGAAGAACATGCGAGTATTAGCCAACAACGATGTTTCACAGGAATACTCGAATGAATACTTGTATCGAAGAACCGAACCCAACTATAACTCATTTGAATAAATTGATTATATAATAATATCCTCTTGAATCTTATTATATGCTAATCATCTTTGTGAGTGGCTTCAAGACATTGAATCTCGGTTTAAAGCATGACAGGCTGGCGCACTGAAAGTATGGAGAAGCAAAGCCGACATGACTCAGAGGACCCATAACTAAAAGCATCTTTAAAGTTTCTCTTCACTCAAGGTCACAACTGTAAAGATGACCCAACTAAGGAGATATTTGATTATGGGTGAGCGAGAAGACGCAAGTGCTTCAAAAAAATCAACGGACGTTTAAATCTCTCCAACGGACATTTAACAAAGTAAAAATAGCGGACAACACATAGAGAAACACGAGACGCTCCGAAGAACCATTCCCAACGGTCGAATGCTCAAAACGATAACTTCAACATTCAAATCCTTCCAACGGTCTTCCAGCTCCAACCAATATAAATACACGAAGGTTTGAATTCTTCAATGGTGGAATAGACGAATACAAAGACAAAGCATTAAAAACATTCAATCTACATTACGTATATATCTTAGGATATCATTGAGCTTCGGTGTTTATCATTTATCTACTCGTGAGAGAGTCTTATCATTTGTTTTACAATTCATTCAAATTTCAAGGTAGAGGTATCTTGAGTGTGGGTGTATCAATTACAACTTGTAAGGGGGAGTGAGTCCGAGAGTGAAAGGATCATCCTTCGTTTACGAGTGTGTAATTGTGTCCACGGTTAGTTGGTTACAACTTGTAAAGAGGAGTAAGTCCTAGTGAGAGGATTACTCATGAGTTACAGAGTCTGTAATCAAGTTTAAAGATAGTGAAATCCCAGAGTGTTTCTGGGGACTGGACGTAGGTCAAGAGTTGGACCGAACCAGTATAATCTCTTGTGTTCATTGCTCTTCTCTCTATCTCGTTTTTAAGTGTTCTTGAGCAATTAGTGAAAGAATTTCAAGATCACCTATTCACCCCCCTCTAGGTGATATTCCACCTTCAGAATACTCATAGTACCAAGTAGTTAAAGTAATAGTATAAATTGTTAAAGTTTTATGAACAAGTTATTTCCTCAAAAGATAACTTCTGATAGTAAATAAATTTTGAAGTCATGTTGTCAGTAAAATACGTTTTCACAAAATTGTTTTAGTATAAATAAAATGTTAAAATATGAGAACACTACTACTACGGGTAGTATGAAAGTACTACTACTAGGTAAAATGATAAAATATACCAAGTTAGAAATTTTCACGAAGTTGTTTTGACAGCAGTTAAATTTTAGAGTATGATAGCACTGATACTTTTCAAAATAGTGCAAATTGTGTAAGTACTGAAATCACGAGATATTTTTCAAAACTTGAAGATTTTAAAATTTGACAAGAAGTTTTTGAATAAAGTGGTGACATGTTTGTCAATACTGTTGTGTTAAATATAGAAGCAGTGTAATTGAAATTTTGATGAAGGGATAAGAACTATAGAAAGGTCTAGAGCACTGACCTAGTTAAGTCAGATAGACGTTGACAAGCAATAGTGCTTAAGTGAGTAACGGTAGTCTGAGAAACTCGTATGAAAAGACTCAGATGAGGTAGACGAGCAAAGGCTTGAGGCGATAACAGCTAGTAAGTATAGGGCGGTGCCCCTGAACCATGAAATTAAATGTGTTTGACAAGATGTGAAATACGGATAAGAATAATGTATTTTAGACATTGTCTAGAGTTTTAAAGTCGAGAAGAACATTCCTTGTACCAGGTAAAACTTAAGATGATTTACTAAGTAAAAAGCTAGAGTCTCCGGTGCGGTAATATAATAAATCGAGGCGGAAGGCCAAATATGTGTTAAGCTGAGGGCTGAATGAGTCAGGCAGTGAGGCCTGTATAACCGAGCACGGAGAAAAAGGATCGATGAATCCTGTGTTTTGATAATATACCTAAAGTACGATATGAAAACAGTTCTGGGCTAGAAAGAGCCAAAGACAGTAACATAGTTATTTAATTTATGTGTCTTGCGGGATAGTACCGCAGATTCATATAGAATTTTCTCGTAATTTGCTTTACCATCAATAAAACTCGCGAATAAAGATTAAATCATTGTGTGAACCAAAGACTACGAGACGAGCTTACATAGACTGAGAAAGAAGTCGGTTGCAGTACCAAGAGATTGGTTATCCCAGTAGATTGGTTATCCCAGGTCCAAGTAGATTTTATATAGTTTGTAGTGGTACCAATAGGTATGGATTGAGATATGTCTTGCCGTAGCAGGACAGCGTGATGGCTTACACTACTCGTCTGTTGTAGCCTCTCAAGTTGAACTATTCTACGCACGATTTAGAGTTGGTGATTTGTCGTGTGATTTGAGAACATGAGGCATTACCTCAGTTGATATAAAATTACGAATTAGAGAGTAAGTATCACCCGTATAAAGAAAATGATGTGTAAATACCCAACATAAAATTAGTACTAGTGGTTTACTGATTCAAGAGCAAATGCTTTGCTTGAATATTATAAAGACTTAATCCTATCAAAACAAATTCCCCGAAAAACTATAAATACACCCGATGAATTTTGAAATCTCTTGTTAAAACAATCGAGATGTTAGAGTAAGTATGGATCAAATACTTACCAGATAGTTTACCCCCAAACTTTAATGAAATTCCACGGTATTTTCTGTATTTCTCGGTTGAAGAAATATCACCTAGACCGTGATCACGATAGAATACGAAGTAACGAAATACACAAAATCGATATTTGTATAGTCAAACAAAAACGAATTCTCATTTTTAATAGAAGTAACTCGAGATAGTAATATCCCGGTTGAAAAGATAGTTGAGAGGGAGATTGTCTCCGAATGAGACGATTCGGGGAAAACGGTAGTGGATATATTTTGAAGTTATAGACTAGAAGTCTAGTTGGGATATAATAAATTTTGGGGACGAAATTTTAATTAACGGGGAGAAATGTAATACCCGGATATTTATTTAATTTAAATATTATAAAATAGGTGAATATGTGGTCTCAAATATTGAGCATAAATTATCTTATTTTCTAAGATAAATTAAACGAAATTAAAAGAGATAAGGTGCCAAAAGGGCCAAAAATGCATTTTTAAGGCATAAAATGGATCGAAAATATTATGATAAATCTTAAAGGGCAGTAAAATAATTATTGAAAATTAGGGAAAATATTGTCCCTAATTATAGCAATTTAATAAATTATTTCCTTGGAAATAATAAGGGAAAATTTAATATTAATATAAAAACCCTAAATTAGGCCCCAAGATTTTTAATATAATGCATGGGATATAAAATACCAAAGTCGATCAAATAGTTGTAAGATAATAATTTATCCTGATTAAGAAAATTATCAACAATTAGTAAGTGGCTAATCTGGTATTTAATGAGATAATATAAGATGATTAAGATATTAAGTAAGTTAATTAAATATAATTAAAGGGGCGAAATTCATAATAAAAATAAATAAAAATATTAAATATGTGTGTGAAAAGGGTTGTGGTTATTTCAAATAATATCTAGATATTTGGAATTTAATAATAATATATTTGGTAAAGAGCCAACCCAGGGAGAAATGAGAACCGGTAGAAGTAAAATCCTACCTCAAAATATATGAACTAAGTCTTTAACATCTAGACTTTTTATAAACCAATAGAATTTTATCCCGGAGTGAACTATCTCCGAAGTCATTTTACGAAACCAACGAGTCATTAAGAGACAGGATAAATAAGAAATAGGGTAGATAGTAGAAATGAGAACCAATATAAAATAAGACCGTTGTGACAAACTAGGAACTAAGTTTCTTAGGTCAGGACATATTATAAACCAGCGAATTTTTGTCCAGAAGCTGGTACTTCCAGAAGTTATTTCCATATCCGATGGCGTCTATCTGAAAATGTTTAGCGGGCAACGGAATACCCTTAATGGGATCAAAAATTTAGTTAACCCAAGTGGTTTTAAAGTGAAAGAATAGAACTTCAGTGCCTTGTTCCCGGATTTTTGGGATTCGTCAAGATTACGCGATTAGAACACCGAACTGGGAACTTTGTCGGTGCAGGTGCATAAAGCACATGAGTGACATCATGGATGATGCAATCTTCTTCTAGAAGGATGACATGGGCATGAGGTCGGCCAAGGCATTGGAAGGCCAAGATTGAGCCACGTGTCAAAATGCGATCCGACGGCTGAAATCTAGTATGATAAAGCATGAATAGTAACCTCCTCTTTGCCTATAAATAGAAGTCAACCCTCTTCTCATTTCTCACACCAAAACCGTGTTCTATAGAGAGGTTAGAGAGAAGGAGGAGTCCGAAGAAAATCTAGCGAAGCTCTGGGTAAGTTCTTCGGTCCCTAGTCTTAAGCTTTAGTAGTTCTTTCGGTAGATATAGTAGAAATGCTAGATTTATCTTTAAATTTCCTAGATAGTTTGAATATCATGTTTAGGGGTAAATATGGTATTTATTTCGATAATTTATTGGGAAAAGAGATATGTCAAAATTCTGGAGAGATAGGGTCAAAGTAGCGAAGCTCCGGCGAAATTTCGCAGATTAGTCAAACTAGGGGCAAAATGGTAATTTGTACCTAAAATGCCTGTTATGCTGCTAGATATTGATAAATATTATCCTTATAGGATATCTGAGATAATCGCATCACTGTTGTACCGCTGTCAAAAATTATCGTTTTTCGTAAAACGTACCAAAATACCGTCAACGAAGGTACGTTCGCGGCGTACTGTAATACTGACTCTGATGCTTGTGTTATGCTTATATATGATTGCTATGTTCCTTAACTGAGACTCTGTCTCAATTGTTTTTGATGCAATCATGAATATACACGGGTTATGGTATTGTTAACGCCGTTGAGAGTTTTCCTAGCGCTATGGACACGACTGTACATCGTGGCACCGGAGAGTGTGCAGACTGGGATAACAAACATACTACGAGGGGCTGTGTATTGTTATTGCCTTACATACATTATTATGTATTTCCTACATCTGTAATGGGCTTTTGTAGTGATTATTGTGAAAATGTCATGAATAGCCATCATACATATATTGTTTACATAAGCATGAGGTTAACTGATTACACGAGGTCCGATGGGCATTGGACCTCGGTACGAATGGATAGACGGGAAAGGGTCATGAACCGAGGAGGCACCGGGGGATGGAGCCGTAGATAAACACCAGTAAATGGAACCGTGAGAAGGCACCGGTCAAAGGAAATGTGGGAAGAAAGTCAACAGAACCTACCTTATGACATGAATCTAATAAAGTTACTTCACATCATTTGGTGCTTAAACTATAAGGGTCGTCTATGTGGTTAAGTCAATCAGTCACCCTAGCACGGTGAGACTTCCACTAGACCTACCCGGAGCCGGCCAAATGAGATGATTTAAGCGAGTTAGGTTCTATGTCCCAAGTCTACCTAAGGCTTGGCGGAAAAAGGTATAGTTACATAGAAGAAATGTAATTATAGAGTTTTGTATTACTGTATCACATGAATAATTCCTTCGGGAGATTTTGTAATATATATATCAGTATACGTCAGGCATCATCATATGTCTGAGTATTTCATATCAGTTACTCAGTGTTATACCTGTTGTTCAAATTTTTAGTACATGCTCTTTGTTTCCGCAAAACGCTAATATAGTTGAAGTTTTATAAAACCACGTGTCACCAGCACGATTTATGCTACGAAATTTGGGGTGTTACAATATTTCTAATATAGTGTTTTAGGGGTTATTAGGCCTAATTGCCAAAATTTGATAGGTTTTTAAATTAATCTTCACTAGTGCAAAAAAGGGCTTTAAGACCGCCTCATTTAGACCGGACATTCGTCGCAACGTTCTTAAAGCTATGACCGGTGGCAGTTTTGCAAATATCAAGAACTTCTTGGACCAGATCCTTTATTAATAGGTCTTAAATATATTATTCGAATACCGCTTAAACAACCAACCGGTCTTAAAAATGTAATTAAAATTTGTATTATTTTATAGAGAAATCTCGTACAAGTCCGAACTTATACTTTCTGCGGACCAAAATAATCAGGAAAAAATTAAATATAAAAGTTAAAACTTTTAAGACCAGACATATATAAACACGTTCTTAAATGTTATACTTTTAAGACCGGACTTAAAGTATGGCTGGTACAAACTATTGAAAAAAATTATTCGATAATTTTATTACCTTTAAGACCGGCTTTTAATAATGGACGGTCCTAAATTTTGACCTTTAAGATCGGCCTTTTAATTCGTCCGGTATGGAAACTAAAGCGCCAAATATTCGCGCAACGTTGTCGTAAGAGTTACGACTGATACGTTGCTCTCTGAACTCTCAAACCCCTGTTCTTGTTGTGAAACCCCTCTTCCTGTTGCATTACTTCTCTTCCTCGCCCACCACTACCATCCTCTGTTACTCTCTCACTTTCTTAGGCGTTCCTCTTTCGCACCACCACTCTCAGCCTCTGTTCCATTCTCGAAAATGAATAGAAAAAACGGTTCTTCTGCTATTCCTTCAACGCCAGTTACTGGTGTGACTGGTGTGAGTCAGAACGGACCCTCTTCATCTCACAATGAGCCTCATAACCGCCTTGTACGCCATGGTAGAAGTGGCACACGAATGAAAGACGTAACCGTTTGTCGGTCCTCTGGGTCAAAGATCGAGATTCAGTTTGATGAAAAGCGGCTCCTTTCGGTCTAATAAACAAAAATATAATAGTTATGTCGGCTATCTAGCACGCACAAGGCTAGCATCTTGACGGATGAGTGGGAAAATGTCGACCGTGACACGATAAAGGATCCTATTTGGGACACTATCAAGCTCACATACACCGTCCCGACTCCAAGAAGTTGAAAGACAAGACATTGTCTTATTGTGCTGATCGGTGGAGGAAGTTTAAGACCTTTCTAGCCAACACATATATTTTTGCCGATGTTAGGCCGACCATAATCCTTGGGACAAGTACACATTTATTGATGAACAAACTTGGCAACAATTTGTTCGGATGCGGACCACTCCCCGAAGCTTTGGTGAGTTTATATTTAGTTTTGTTTGCCCTCTTTTGTTTGCTTATTAACTTGTGCGGATATGTGAATGTTATTGTACGTGTTATTGTATGTAATAGAAGTATATATTTCCATCCTTTGTCCTGCATAAGAGGAGCATGTCTTAGTTGTATGCAAGTCGATATGTAAACCGTGCAAAGGTAAAATACTAAGTAGGTAATTAGGGAAATAATAATGGCATAAGAGTCAAACCATTATTATAGTCTTAGCTAGTTCTTTTGTAGTAGGTAGTGGTTAGACATTGCTATTAGTTAGTTAGTATGGTAACTGTGTAAAGATTTCATTGCAGTTCTGCAACTCCCTTTACTCTGGTTCTCCCAATTTCTTCTACAATTCTACATCTTCCTTAAATGAAATGTTGAAACTTGATGAAGTGAATTTGACTAGTGTTTGAGGTTCATATCAGCGGAAGTTCTCTAATTTCTGTTAGTGAGATGGCTGGAATTCATAATTAATAGTTGTTTTCAATTCGATTCACGAAAAGAAGGGAACAAGCACGGGAGATAGGGAGAAAGAATGATTGCCCGCAAAGGGCTTCTCGCGGCAAATATGAAATGGCCGAAAAAGAATTGATGGCGGCCAAGCGGAAGAGATTATTGGAAGATAATGAAGCTGAATCCAATCCTTCTGCGATAGTTGATCAGCCATCTCCTATACGTCGCGAGGAGTTGTGGTTGCATATTCGGCAAAAGCCAAGTGGCGCCTACACGAGTGAACAAACTCGTGTAGTTCTTCGAAAGAATTGTAAGTATCGTTATTGTTATTTTTTAGTTACTAAACATGTTTCATTACTAAGCTTCTTGTTATCTCGTATCTTACGGGAAGATCTTAAAAAGAAAGAAGAAGATGGATCTTTTGTGTCGGACGGGAGGAATGACGTTCGACCGTTGCGGCCGGAAAAGCTTGGATCACGCGGGGCGTGTAAGGGGGGGTTGGAGGACGGGTAGGCTGAAGGAATACTTTGGTAAATCCAAACGCCACAAACAAAGTATGGTTACCGGGAGGAGATGGAGCAGACGGTCAAATTAAGTGACGAAGGCTGCGACTAAAGAAGCAATGCTTCAATCCCGGATGGCCAAATTAAGTGAGGAAGCAGCGGCTAAAGAAGCAATGTGACAATCCCGGATGAGCCGGATGAAGGAGGAAATGAATCGGATGAGGCCGCTTTTTAGCTCTCGTTCGAAGAGCAAAAGGTGTTCCGTCACACATTCACTGCACTTATGCGGCCAAGCACTAAAGGGGAGCTGCATTGTTGGACGATCGAGCAACCTTGTGAATTGTCTGCGTGGAGGATGGTGATAGTCGTAGACGATTCGTTGCAAAAGGGACTCCACAACTTGGGATCAACTGCGCACCACCAACAAATGGCGATGATGAAGTCGAGTGACAAACTTGAAAAGTTGATCGTTGATGCACCTCTCCTCTCCCAACGATGAGCCGAAGGTTGTGAGTGATGTCATTGGAACCTTCATCTCGTGGCGGTGAAGCTTGTACATGTCTCTACTCTTCCTGAAGCTTCATCCCCTCCTCCTCAAGTTCCATCTCCTCAAGTTCCATCCCCTACTGCTCATTTGACTGCCAAGGAAAAAATATCCGATTTGGTAAAGAACAGATATTTTAAAGATAAATCGTGGCCTGTCAATGAAGTAGTAGGCCTCCCTGATCCTCAAGATGTTTACGTTGACGGCGTAGATGTAATGTCCTTGCTGGTTCCTGGACAGGAGCTTGCATCTGCAATTGTTCAAATGTTTATGAAGTAAGTATCTTCTTCTATGAGTACATAATTTAAATGCATCTTTTAGACACACATACATATATATACTAATTCCCTGATCGATGTCATTATTGTAGGTTCTTGCATCAACAATTGGTTGAACAGGGCAGAATCAATGATTTTGGAAAGCAGTACAACAGCCATGGAGTTGAGACAAGAATACATGTCAAATAGGGTGTGTGAAGTGATAAGAAAGGTTTACGTGTTTCCATACTTCCACAGGTATATACATATCACAATTCTTGTATGCAATTAACTTAATATAATTCTGCTACATATAATACTACTGCTGTGAATTTTCAGCCGCCACTGGCAGTTGGTCCTCATGTGCATGGAGGATCATAAAGTTATCTTCTTATGCTCCACTCACAGTCAGCCAGGGTCTACATTGTCGGAGAGCGTCAACAAGTAAGCATGTCATTTTGATTCTCTTGTCTGAAATCTCTACTGTGAATTTTCAGTGAACATTATTGATAAATTTGTGATTTTGATCATAGTGCCACGAGGACCTTCCAAATCGAGGTAAACAAAAAGCGTGGGTCTAAGGCCACTAATCCTACATGGTACAAACCACAGGTTAGTACATATTTCGACACTGGCATCACTGCCTTGTGAACTTGGTCATTTTTCCAAAATGCTAGCTCTTATATATATTTCTTGTTCGTTTTAGACCCATTGGCAACCAACAGCGTCCAACTTATGTGGCATGTACGTCTTGAAACACATGTATGATGTTATCACGGGATGAACGACAAAATTAACTACACATGTAAATGTATTTAATTGATGTTACATATTATATATGACTTAATTCAGTTTGTGGCTTAATGTTAATTCAGTCTCTGTCTTTGATGTTACAGAGGTTTGCCGGACCTGCTCCCTTTCCTGATTATGAAGTGGAGCACATACGCAAAGTGTTTTGTGAATATATGTATGACCTAATTAGGTCCTAAATTCATTTGTAAAATACGCACAAGGTGTAATTCAATAATATATTTGTATATATTTTCGAAGAAATTCGTTCATTCATTCTGGCTATTTTTGTGCTTGAAATTTTGAGATACAGGATGTTGTAAATGAGAAAAAATAGAGTATCCTAAAGCCCCTTGCTAAAAGTCGTCGTTTATTTTTTTAAAAATATGGCTAGACTTTTAAGACCGCATATATTTATTTGCCCGGTCTTAAAATACTTCGAGAAAATATTCTACACGCCGTTGACCGCATATTTATGATATGACCGGTCCTAAAAGTCTCGATGTCTATACTTTAAGACCGCAAATTTGTTAAATAGCCGCTCCTAAAAGTCCATCTTCTTCATTCATTTGAAAAAATTTCGCGAAACTGTAGGACCGCTTATTTATTAGAACACCGGTCCTAAAAGTCTTCTAAAAATTCGCTAGTCTTTTAGGACCAAACTTTTATGTTATGGCCGGTCGTACACGTCTATGTTTAAATAACTAAAAAATATGTCTAGACTTTTAGGACCGCATGTTTATTACAATTCCGGTCCTAAAAGTATTCTAAAAATTCGCTAGACTTTTAGGACCATATGTTTATGTTATGACCGGTCCTAAAAGTCTACGTTTAATTAAAAAATATGCCTAGACTTTTAGGACCGTTGTGTTGTTATTTGTCCGCTCCTAAAAGTTCGTCATAAAAATATTTTTTAAAAATATGGCTTAACCTTTACGAACTTGAATTTGTAAGCTTTTAATAGTTTTTGATCGATTCGACCAAAAAACAAATAGTTTGTTTTCAAACAAATTTTTTGGGTTCATGACAACCGAGGTTACGGCTTTACGCTCAAGCTAGGACCTCCTTGTCGTCGATGTTACCTCTCTTGATGTTGAGCAGATTATCGGTTTCCCTTTTCGTTGTATCTTTTCTTTTTGTCGGAAAGATAAGAAGATATCTTGAAAGGAAACGAAAATATTCAACTCGGTAGAGGTAACACCGGCTACAACGCGTCCAACCTTGAGAAGAACAGTCGCTTTGTTTGTTTTTATTCGAATAAGGATAACGACCTTTTTTTGTTTTTTTGTATGTTCTTAATCGTATTCTACGAATTTTTATTGTTGGTTTACACGAGGACAATGTTTTGTTTGTTTCCTTTTTGTAGGAAAAAGAAAGAGGACAATAAAAAAACATGGCGATCGAATATGGAAACAACAATTTTTTTATTATATTTTTTTTTTCGTTTGCCCCGAGGAGCAGCGGCGGCAATAGTACGAGACAAAAAACAGGAAAAAAAAACATCTACTCCCCCATCGTTGTCGGAGGGGAGGGAGTCGGCGGAGAGGTCGAGATGTCGTCATCTGAAGGAGGGTACTCAATGCTTGGGCGTCGAGTACCGCCTGCAGTTTGACGTTGACGGCGTGATAGACCTGAAACAACTGGCCTTGGCATCGTCTATATGAGCGAGGCAGGCCAGAATATGCTAAACCATCTGGTAGATTGTCAGTTCCGGCGGCAACGGAGGATGAGGACCTTGTGGTGGTGGAGGACCTGGTGGTGGTAGAGCAGCCATTATTATGGATGTTTCGGAAGTGATGGAGAAGAATGTGAAGGAAGTAAAGTAACATTGGGTTTAAATAGAGAACCCGCCTGACCAATGTGAAACGCCGGAAACAATAACGAGGAGACGCATAGTTACGTTCGTCAAAATATGAAGAGACGCCTAGTTGGGAAGTTTTCTGGAAGTCGCAGAGACTCTGAATCGTTCATTTGAAAAGAGTGTAAGGTTACGACTATGAATCATTAAAATTAAAACAAATAAATGAATTCTAGGACCGGACACAATGTAAAAGGTCAGTCTTAAAAGTGATTGAATTGATTAAAAAAATAAATAATAGACTTTTAGGACCGGAGACACTATAAAAGACCGGTTCTAAAATCAATTGAATTGAAAAATTAAGTAAATACTTTTAGGACCGGACATATTATAAAAGGTCGGTCTTAAAATCAATTGAATTGAAAAAAATAAATAATATAATTTTAGATTGCATATTTATTAACTCCTCAATCCTCTCTCGTCTTTATTATATTAAACTCCTCATACCTCGTAACTCCACACTTCGTCGCTCTACGTGGCTCTCTCGCCCAACCGCTCAAACCATGGTTAGATACAAGAGAACGCTCGTAGGGGTACTCTTTCTCCCGATGCTCGTGCCTTCCTTAGATCGTTATACGGTGCGCCTCCTCCAAATGAGAGTGCGTTCTATCGTGACAAGAATCTCGGGTCGTTGGACCCATTGTTATATCTAATGATGAAGAGGTTGCCGCACCCTCCCAAAGATTCGGACCATGCGAGGTTCCAGCTCCCCCTCTCCAATCAGTTGGACCCAGCGCGCCTACTGTTGACCCCTCTCCTCTTCCCTCTAATGATGCATTGCGTCTGATGCAAAGAAGACATGAAATTGCTGATCTCCGGCGGGAAGTTAATGCTCTTCACGCCGATATCGCCAAGGTATTGGATGATAATAAGCTTTAGGATGTTTAGTTAGATTCTTATAGTTTATAATGTTCAGTTATTGTTTTTGTTTCTTTTTTTCTTATTGTGTTTGTTTCTTTTTTTTCTGTGTACATGCATATTCTCCAGTTATGTATGGAAGCGGTAAGAACTAAGTTTGTGCATTTTTAATATTCATATTCTCCAGTTTTCCTTTATTTATTTTATTAATTCAGTTCTTGCAAACCTATTTTTTTTATAGTTTCGTTCATTAATAAACGAAGAGGTTTACGACTCGATGAGTATTTGACTTTTAGGTCCGGATGTTAATAAAACTCCGGTCTTAAAATTAAATCAATAATAAATTTTAGGACCGGAGTATTCTTAATTGCCGGTCTTAAAAAAGTATTAATAAAATTATATCTTTAGGACCGGACTCTTTATTAATAACCGGTCTTAATAAAATCCAAAATATAAATCTCTGTCGCGGGGAAAATTAAATTTCCCTCTCAGAACTTCTCTTGTCACGCCGAGAGTGATTAATCAGGTTTTGTCTCCACATTTTGTGTGTCGCGTCGTCGCTGCTTCGCTTTGCTTTCTTGACAATCACTTTTTGGTTCCTTAGCTAAACGTCTATTAACCAAGCTGTATTTGAGCTGTTTTTATATAACTTTATTATTTTCCCGCTTATGGTTCGGGTTTTTCATGTGCGCTGCTCTCTCGATGAAATGTTCTTGTGGGTTTCTCTGTTGTTAATGAATATTGTATATTGAAGATTATATTTGCACTTTAGACCTATCGAACTGACCAACTAGTGTTTTTAGGTAACTCTTGCCGTCGCAACATCAACGTTCGTGGCGGAGAAGAAAGACACATCAAACCCATTTGAATTTATATGCTACAGGTGAGTCCACAAGACCTTCATGCGATGCATTTAATTTTCCCGTCATGCATTTATTTTGCTTCTTGGATTCACTGTGATACATTTATGACCAAAAGTGATACTTCGTTATGCATTTAATGGGCAAGTCTCTCCGTAAAGAAAAAAAAAAAAGACATAACTCGACATTTGAGCATATATATGCATTTGGATTATGTATGTCTTATTTTATATGCAAGTTTCAATTTTTTTGGATTATGTATGTTAAATCTTTCCGTCTATAAGAATTCTACTATGGATCACAGTTGGATAAATAATGCTTTACGAACGAGTGTTGAATATTAGAATGTGGTGAGGAAATTTATAGAATTTGCTAAACAAAATGCCCATGATAATAGTGGGAAGTTTTATTGCACTTGTGTAGAATGTTTGAATGAGAGGCGACTAAGTCCTGAACTTATACACACACATTTAATTTGTGAAGGATTTTGTAAGACTTATACGATATGCAAAATTATATTCCTTTTATGTTCTTAAACAATGTCACGACTATGAAGATTGTTCTTGTTTTATTTTTGTGGCGGGATCGGATCCAAAGGGGCATGTTATAAAAGAGGATGTTACGTTGTTGGGTGGGAATCATATGAAGGCATGGTGAATATTACGTTGGGCATGTATGTTGTATTTGTAACTTATTGTGTATTTGCATTGTAAGTAAGTTATGATATTGATGTATAAATTAATTTAGCTGTTGTGTAGTCATAGTATAATCATTAATTAACAAGCCACGTAACTCATGGTGAATAATATTTGTATTCTTTTTCCCAATTCAATTTATTCATAATTTTTCATAGCTTGTATTTAAAGTATCGACTTTTATGTCTTTGGATTGGGTGGATTTGTGAAATATATTATCGGGAAGAACGAACGGGGAAAAAATTCGGAAAATTTAGACCGGTAATAAGTAGGCCGGTCTTAAATGTTTGTCTTTCAAGACCGTTGTATTTATAAGTCCGGTCTAAAAAATAAATCTTTAAGACCGGATGAATTTACCATCAAGTCTTGAAAGTCAGTCTTTTAAGACCGCGTATAATTAGTCGTCAAGTCTTAGAGCCACTATTTTTCGACCGGAGTTATATTTGTCCGGTCTTATAATTTTGATCTTTTAAGAGCGGCCGGGTTTTTGCCCGGTCTTAAAAGTTGAGTTTTAGGACCGAACGTAAAATATTTCAGTTTTATCTAGTACGACTTTTAAGACCTAATATTTTAAATGTCCGGTCTAAAAGAATTTCTTTAAGACCGGTTCGAGTCCGGTCTTAAATGTGGACTTTTAATACCGGCTGGAACAAGACCGGTCACGGGTCCGGTCTTACGATGCCTCTTTTGTCCGGTTTTAAAACCCTTTTTTGCACTAGTGTAGGCTGTATGTAACAGAATATTTACCATAAGTAGACGTTGAAGGATCAAATTCCAAAAATAAATTTAAATATTAAATTACCTTTGGTCAAACTTCCTATAGCCTCTCCTTTAATCTCTCCGACATTTTATATTAAAACTAATCGAAATTTTACCTTTTACCAAATTAAAACCACCAAAATCATCTATGACATGATTTTTTTTTAACTTTAATTTTTCACTAACATCAACACAATCATATAATCATTGTATTAACATTATATGGAATTTATTTATTTATTTTTAAAAGTCACATAAATTTATTGTAAAAATAATAATAAGAATTATCTCAAATTTTTTTATATCATTAAAACTCATATAAATGAATCAATATCTATGTTAAGAATTACATGATTTTGGCACTAAGTTAATCATACGATTATATTGATGTAAATGGGAAAAAAGACAAAAAAAACAATCCTAACACGGATGATTTTGGCCGTTTGAATTTTGGTGGAAAATAAAATTCAAATTAGTTTCAAAATAGAATGTGGGAGATATTGGATGAGAGATTATAGAAAGTTCGACCAACGGGTAATTTAGTATTTTGATTTTTTTAAAAAAAAAAAATTGGTCCTTCTTCTAAATAATTATATTTTAAAGATCCTTTACAATAATTTTTTTTTCTTGTTCCTTCTACCTAATTCTCACAAATTTTATTAGTAAGACAAAAAGTATTTTTGCTATAAAATTCATATTCATACTTTTTATTTTGGGGGAAAATAATAAAAGAAAAGAAGATAAAAGACTTGCGAGCTAGCTGCAGGTTGATAAGGGGAAAAAAGGAGCTTCATTCTTAATTATTAATAGTCCAATTAGAGGGAGATAAGGTACCTAAAGTATTCTGAGTCCCTCAAAATATCTTAGAAAGAATTCTTGAAGTGTTCAAGAAAGTGATTGGATGCATCATTTCCCTCCAATCGGACTATTTATAATTAAGGTCAAAGCTCCTCTTTTCCTCCTTATAAATGTGGGACATATATATTCAGCTGCTAGCATACTAGTCCTTTTTTCATTTTTGTTTTATTATTTTTTTTCTGGAAAATAACAAATATAAGTAAATTCTGTAGCAAAATTACTTTTTTTTCCCTGGAAAATAACAAATATAACAAATAGTAGTTCTTGCTGTATTTCAAACACTTTGTAGTGTGCCCATGAAGAACTCTTCAGTGTTAATGATTTAATGTCATTAACGACAATATAGCTAATGCAATGGATGTGATTGAATGCAATACTAAGCGTTAAGCAATGAATATTTCTAGAGGTTATGCCAACACAATGTTAAACAAATTTGTTAAGTATTTGTGACAGTGCACTATGCCAAAAAATTTTTTAGCATACGTTATAGAGCTATGTTTTGTTTTGTTTTTTCATGCTTTAATTTATTATAGGAAGTACGCTAATTATTTTGTCGATTGTTCGGCAAAATAAATTATGGCTGGAGAGTTGGCAAAAGAAAAAAGTATAGATTATAATTTGTACTGCCATCAATATTAAAGATGGACCTGACTTCTGCTTTTCAATATACACATGCATCTATTCTCAATTTTCGGACCGATTAAATTATGTAATTTGTTTGTTCTACGTTTTTTACCCCCCCCCCCCCCCCCCCCCCCCCAAAACAAAAAAAAAAAACCCCCAATTGCAAGTTAGGTGTATTTGTTGTACCCATGGGCAAAAGTTACAATATGATTTTCTAATACAAACTACAATTTGTTGAGTGACGCGTAAGGTCTCAAGAAAGACATTCATAAGAGTAAAATTAAACATTGAAGAGGTAGCTGATTCACCTACCAAATTCACAATTTATTCTTTGTTGCTGTTAATTTCGACTTATTTCCCTAAGACCAAAAGCATTTTTAATCTGATTTAGCTCCCTAAGTACACCCATCATGTTCATCCTTTCTTTTGGAGATTACACTGAACAAGCAAGTCCAATCTCAAATAATGAAATTAGAGTCTTCTCATGGTTGGGGTGCATAAGAGCCACCTCCTCCATCCTAATTTCTTCTCCAGCCATTATTGCTATTTGTTGTATTTGTTGGGGTACAAGAGCTGTGTCCACAATATCAGAGAAATGCAGCTTTGATGTAATATAATCATGAAGATTGTGGCCATCTTCAAACATTATATCCATTGGTCTTTTTCCGGTTAACATTTCCAAAATAAGAATACCAAAAGAATATACATCGCCTTGTGTTGACACTTCAAAACTCATTCCATACTCTGAAATATTTGTTGTCTTCAAATTAACAAAATTAAAAAGAAAACAATATCACAAAAAATGGAATCCACAAGAGCTTCAAACCAAAATAATAATAAATATTACCTGGAGGAGCATAGCCAATTATCCCTTTTATTCTAGATGTGCTTATTTGCTTTTCAGAACTGTCATTAAAGGTGGCAAGTAGTCTTGCTAACCCAAAATCACTCAAGTGAACCACCATATCATCATCAAGAATGATATTACTGGGCTTTAAGTCACAATGGACGGTTGGTGGCTCATTTTCAAAATGAAGATAATGAAGGGCAGAGGCAACATCAAATATAACATTTAATCTTTGATAAATATCTAATGATGATTGAGATGCATATTCTTGATTAGGATGCAACCATTCTTCAAGGCTTCCATTTGACATGTACTCAAATACCAATGCCTTGAATTCTTCTCCCTTGTAATCCATGCTTGAGCAACATGTCAAAATTTTTACCAAATTCCGATGCCTTATGTTTTTCAGTGCATTACACTCATAAATAAAACTCTTTTCAGCTCCCTCCTTTTGAAGGTTCAATACCTTTATTGCAACAAGTGTTCTATATGATTCAAGCCTTCCCTTGTATACCGAGCCATAACTCCCTGATCCAATCAAGTTGTTGGAAGAGAAACCTTCAATTGCAATGAGTAGATCTTGATATGACACCTTGGAAAATTGTTCGATTCGAGATGAAGCTAAAGATGATTTTTTGTTTCTTTCACGCCTCCAATAGAAAGAAAATAAAATCAGCAATAAGATAGGAAAAGCTAAACAAATCACAATAAGCATTAGCTTCAAATTGTGTTTTCTTTCTGTGTCAATTTTCTTAGGGCATGGTGGTAAGTGCAGCTCAGAAATACCTCCACAAAGATTGATATTTCCAATCACTGATATTGCACTTGAATTGCTGAAAACGCCTTTTGTTGGAACCTCCCCATCAAACATATTGAAAGAAACATTTAAGTATTTTAGAGAAATATTTTGTAGGCCAATCAATACTGATCCAGATAAGTTGTTTTGAGATATATCCAAATATGTGAGACCTCTCATTAAAGTTAGGGAAGGTGGCATGGCCCATTGAAGGAATTCCCTTGTAAGTTAAGGAATTCCATACTTGTGCACTCTCCAACGGTCCAAAGAATCTCTCCTGAAAGATTATTTTCTGAGATGTCCAAAGTGCCAAGGCTTTTGAGCGTTCCCACCTCAATAGGCAAAGATCCATTCAATGAGTTGTAAGATAAGTTTAATAAAATGGACAAGGAGGGAAGTTGAAAAATCTGCAAGGATATAGTTCCACTGAAATTGTTTTTTGAAAGGTCTATGCTTAGCAAATTTTTCATGTTTCCAATTGTGGTAGGAATTTTCCCTTCAATCATATTCCTTGAAATTCTTAGCGTAATCAATGCACTAAGGTTTCCTAAGGAAGCTGGTATCTTTCCTGAGAGTTGCTTTCCATCCATAGCTAATTCTTTCATCTCACCTAAATTCCCAAAAGATATTGGAAAGGTGCCAGAGAATTTGTTGTACTTGAGACCCAAGGCAGTTAAAAATGTGTACTTTCCTAAAGTATCAGGAATAGTTCCATAGATTTGATTACCACCTAGGTATAGTCCAATGAGTTGGGTAGACAAATTTCCTGTGGAGTTGGGTAAAATGCCTCCAAATTTGTTGTCAGTCAAAGATAAAAATTCAAGTATGCTACAGTTTTTCAAATATGTCAAGAAATTAAGGTCATTATTTGAGCTGCTCCCAAAATTATTGGAATGTAAATTTAGAAACCATAGATCTTTTTGGCCACCTAGATTGGGAAATTCTCCCAAAAAAAATGGTTTGAAGAAATCTCAAAAGCAATGAGTAAAGATGTATTTCTGATGGAATTTGGTATTGGACCAAAAATTTGATTACCAGATATGGAAAAATTCCTTAGATTTGGGAGGGTGGAGGAAAACATCTTGTTCGGAAGTTGAGTGCCATTGAGATGATTTTCTCCTACTGATATCACAGTGAGAGATGATATATTGAAAAGTGAAGAAGGAAGAGCACCTGACAAACTATTCTCGGACGCTGCAAAAAATGTCAACTACTTCACGTGGCCTATCTCTTTCGGTATGCTTCCTTTCAAATTATTTCTGTTTACTGTAAGAACGGTAAGGGAAGTAAGATTCCATATAGACAATGGAATTTCTCCAGTTAAATTGTTGGCAACAAGCTGCAACCATCCAAGCTTAAGAAGAGCACCCATCTGATATGGTATTATGCCAGTAAGACTATTCCCTTTCAAAAACAAGACCCTCAATTCAGAGCAACTCGTCAAGTTCCAAGGAATCTCTCCTGTCAATCTGTTGTTTGAAAGCCAGAGTCTCTCTAACCTTAACAAACGTTCCAGCTCTGATGGGATTTCTCCATGGAAACTGTTGTCTATGAGGGAGATATTTCTCAAGAAAGATAGATTGCCAACGTAAGGCGATATGATCCCACGCAGATTGCAACCTCCTAGATGAGTGACTCACTAATGCTTGTGGCCACATGTGATTCCAGTCCAGTTGCAGAAGTGGTTCGAGCTGTTCCAAGAGCTCAAGATTTCATCAGGATCATCAGTTATTGATTCTTTAAACTTGAGTAATGCCAAATAATCAGTCTCATTTGATGTAGCTCTAACATGCTTGAAGCAAAGGGAGTTTGTGTAGAAGATGATAAGGATTAATGGTTGAAGATAGTATTTGGAAAGAAATGAAAATGACATGGAGGCAAAATCATGGTTTTGCTGATTCATATCTTGAAGTGGTGCTGCTTTTATAGGAGCTTTAGTTTGTTCTTATTTACAAGTAGTGAAAGGGACACATGGAGATCAAGACATGCACAGTGATATATATTGGAACATCTGTTTGAACTGTTCTGCTGCACAAGTTGTTCCAAGAGCTCAAGATTACGTTAGCATCACCCGCTATTTAATTTATTCTTTAAAGTTGAACAGTGCCACATATTATGTCTTGTTTGTATGTGTAGAAGATGATAAGGATTAATGCATCTATGTATTTGGACTGTAATGGAAACGACAGGGCAACAAAAAACTATACCGTTGTTGAGTTGAAGAACTCGAGGTGATGAATTGGAGATATGCCTGACATTCTAAAATACTCCCTCTGGTCACATATTGACCTAATTTAATTAGATTAAGAATATTAGTTAAGGTAAATAATATAACATGTTTTTTCTAAAACACCCTAAACATCTTTCTTATTTCCCTCCATCTTTCTTTTACTTAATTATGATTGATGGAGTATTAATAGGAGTATATTGACAAAATATTGGTAAATATGAAAAATAGGTTTTACATTTAGAACTGAGATCAACTCCACAATTAAGTTTTACATTAAGGATCAAAGGGAGTGTGTGTGTGTACACACACAAATCTTCTTGTCTTTAGCATTGATTTCCAAAAAATTAGATCTCGGATTATACAACATACAAGTTTTTTTTCATCAAAAAAAGGTTAATAAAAAGAAGAAATATGTTTTAATTATAATTATCATGTGTATTCCTTTATAATATGCTCAAAAATACTAAAAGACATAAACTTAATCAAAGTGCTCTATACAAGAACATAAATGTCTAGCCTAGTGGGCTAGTGCATTGATATTGGATCAGATGATTCAATCTAGATATCTATGACGTAGATACCTAGAAGAACGTGGGATTACTATACACAATAAGGGTTGCGCCTAAGGGGGTGATATGTGTGCACAGTGACGACAGTATCGTAAATAGTAGAGATTAAGTAAGTGTACCTTAGGGTTTATCTCTTATATATAGAGTGTATCTTAGGTTGATATTTATGAGCCTCGTGCATCCGATAGCCCAAGTATCGTAGCTACCTGATCTAGCCAAATCCCTTGATTGCAAACTTCCTGGATTATAGGTGGGTTAGGATCTTGCAATGCATGGCACCCTGTTGGCCCGCTTCGTCAGTGGGCCTGATATAGGTCCGTAACACAAAGAAGAAAACTACAGCTTTGATAACGGACGGAAAATTAATCATACCCAATATAATATAAATGTAATATGAGAATTAATGCTTCTATGTATTTAGATTGAAACGGGAACGACAGGGCAATACAAACTAACCCTTGTGTAATACCCGGATTTTAGTAAATCCGGAATTTTTGAGATAAAGGAAATTAACGAATATTTTGATAAAGCAAAATCATGAGTTTAAAACTATTACAAAAAATTGTCATAATTATAGAGTAAATTGTTAAAAAAGTTACGGAAAGATCAGATGAACGAATGACTAAAAATGAAATAATGGTGATAAAAACAAGGTCTAAAAATATTATGATAAATACTTGAAAGATCATGAAAAATTATGAGAAAAATATGGAAGTGTTATCCCTAATTATGAGAATTTAATAAATTATTTCAGAGGAAATAACATGAAGAAAAGTTTAAAAAGCATTTCGAACCATAAAGTAACTTTGATGGGGTAAACATTGTTAATATTTTACATAGGATATAAAATGACAATGTCGATATAAAAGTTTGCAAGATAACAATATACTGTAAAATTGGTAAAGATAAATATATGAAGAAACCTGATCCTAAAAAGATCACTAAACGAAGAAATTATGTCCGATTAAGCCTTAACGGGCGAGGGGGTAAAACGAGAATTTTTGGTAAAAAATATTATATTTTTTAAAAATGGAAAAAATTATGGAAAAATAATTAAAACTGAATTTTTAAAAGAGGGGCGAAATTATGGTTATTTTTAATTAAAAAGAATTGTTTAAATAATTAAAATGATAATTAGAATAAAATAATAATATAATGCGGTGAGTCAGCATATAGACAGGCCGGGGGGAAAAGTTAGAAATAAATTCTACAGGTAAACCAGAAGTAAAAGTCTTTTCAGACTGATCAAATTAAGAACAAGTGAATTTTTACACGAAGAAAGAATTTACCAGGCGTTGTTTCCGCAACCGAAAACCCTAATTTCAAATAAGACGAAAAGTTGATCAGATAGAGTAGAGTCGATAGGCAAAGTGAGAACCTATAGAAACAATTGCGTCTTTTTAAACACGAGATTAAGTTAGGCAACAACTGGACGTTTTACGATTCAGCGAATTATTGTCCGAAGTTGGTTCTATCGGAAGCGATTTCAGAATCGACGGACGCGTTTGTCCGAATATCTTCCGACGCACCGGAGAATACCTAGATATGATCAAAAAGAGGATCAAAATATATAATATGAAAGAGGATGAAAAGACCTTCAAAGTTACACGCTCGCATTTTTGAGTTTCTGCAAAATCGCGCGAAACGGACACCGATCGGGTAGCTTTATCGGACCGGAGGCCATAAAGCAAGAGCCATCATGGATGACAACTCATTCATTGAATTTTGGGCTCTTAGATTTCGATCTTGACCATGGATGGCCAAGAGTGTTTTGTCCTCAAAAATGCGATCCAACGGCGAATCCGATCCGAAGACTTTTGTGGAAATTCCCACCTTGTCCCTATTTTTCCCTATAAATAGCAAGCTCTCTTGCTCTCAGTCTTCACACCAAATTCGAAACCTAGAGAGAGGTTCTAGAGAGAGAAGCTCTGCAAAAAAATTTTGCCTTGCTCCGAGTAAGTTCTTCTGCTCTTAGTTTTTAGTTTTCGTAGTTCTTTCGGTAGTTATAGTAGAACTGTTGTTTTGATCTAGGAAGTTTCAGAATATATTCCTATACTTTTTTTTATGCCTCATTGCATTGAAAGATGCCTGACGAGGTAAAAACATAGTGGGGAAAATTTTGAAATGGAATATGGTCAAAGTAACGAAGTTCTGGCGAAATTCCGCCAATTAGGGGTAGTAAGGGAAAAATGGTCTTTTTCACCTAAAATGCCTGTAATGCTGCCAAATATTCATAAGTGTGTTATTATTCTGATTAGAATACTTCTGACGTCGAACCGCTATCGAATTTCACGTTTTTCCGTAAAAGCTCCGTTGTACCGCCAAAAAGGTACGTTCGCGTACTGTAACACTAGCTCTAATGTTTATTATATGATTGTATGTGATTGTTGTGTAGTAGTGTACGAGGTTATGCTATATACACGGTATGTTACATACGAGGTTATGTCACATACGAGGTTATTATTGTTGTATCATACGAGGTTATGTTACATACGTGGTTATTATCTTGTATACGTGGTTACGTGTTTTTAATCATACATCTGTTATGGACTGTTGTATTGATTGCTTTGTCGTGTATATGTAGTCGTATTTAAGCATGAGGTTAACCGTTACTCCGAGATCCAAATTGTAATTGGATCTCGGCTCTTATCATAGCGTCGGTTCGGGAGAACCGAGAACCGAGGAGAAAGGCGAGCGAGCCGCACGAGACCCGGCAAGACTTTCTTCGGGTGTTATTCATTTTGAAAACTCTCGGTCAATGTACCGTTCACGTAAATCAGCCGGACTTACGGCATTTATAAATATATGTATCAGTTACTCAATCGCTCCAATGCTCTACTCTGATGAAAAAAAAATTATACTGCTTTTGAAAATGGGATGTTACACCTTGGTTCGTTGAAAAACTGAACGTGATGAAGTGTAGATCCCCTCCCCCCCCAAAAAAAATCCTTAATAAAAGATATGTATATTTATCTAATTTAATTAGATTAAGTTAGTAAAGTTAGTTAATATAACACACATCCTCTCTCCCCTCCTTAATTATTGTTCAGGGTGTAACATCCCATTTTTCAAAAGTAGAATAATGTGTTTTTATCAGAGTAGAGCATCAGAGCAAGTAAAAGAGTGAGTAACTAATAAACTATATACAAGATAATAACTTCGGTGTATCCGGTTGGTTATAATAACTGTACATTTATCCGGGTATAAAATTTCTAGCTATGTAGAAATATAGACGTGTCTCCAAAATAAGTCTCTGGCCAGTCTTCAAGCGTGTTGCTTACCCTTTTCTTCGGTCCTTGGTCCTCCAGACCCTAAAGCTATGGTAAGAGCTGAGGTCCAATGCCCATCAGACCTCAGGTAACGGTTAACCTCATGCTCACGTCAAACAATATATGTATGACAGATATTCATGACATTACAGCATTAATCAACACATAAGCACACAGAAGATGTAGGATTAATATATCAACAGTACACATCACATGTAAAGTTATCTATGTTAACAGTACACATCACATGTAAAGTTATCTATGTCTGCACCTCACCGTGCCACGATGGCCTATCGTGTCCTCTGCGCTAGGAAAACTTCAACGGTATTATCAAAACCATAACCCGTGTATAAAGCTGAATGTATATGTAGTGATCTAAGTCCCATAAACTTAGTCACGGTGCATGTCCAAGACAGAGTCACGTCCATGACTTTGTGAAAGTATCTATCACATATAAGTATATAATAAGCATAAGAGTTAGTGTCACAGTATGTGTCCGTACCTTTTTCCGTTCGGATAGCGATATGTCTGTTTTGTCGGTACGTTCAGATAGTGGTACGTTCTCTCGGATAGCCTATAATAGCATTACCGCATTATTCTCTTACAAATAATATCCTAAGAGATATTTTAGTCATTACTGACATTTTTACCCTTGGTGGATTTATTATTCCAATTATTCCCTAGGTAGAAAGACTAACATGACTTCCGCTTCTGCACCTCAACCATGACAGAAGATGAATCTTCTTCGCTCTTTCATATTGGAAATCTAATTTGCTTCAACACATACTTGATGTCATGCACAATGAAAAAAATGTATGTGACAATGCGCTATACACATTGCTTAACAAACCCAACAAGTCAAAAGATTATCTTCAAGTGAAGAAAGATTTATGGGCCATACGAGTTGGTGAAGACGCATGGCTAGATGAGCATAACAAATTTCAACCAGAAAAATTCACCCTCACAAAACCAAACAAAGAGTATATCTATTTAAACTATAAACTATAGGAATGAGTTTATCTCACTTAGCCATTATGTAATACCCTACCGTATACCGAGATTCATCAGAGTATTTAAATGCAGTCCATATGCAATTGTGAGGCAAAACAGAAATAATACAATATACTGATAAATTAACAATTTGATTACATGCAGGAAATTCCCATAGGGTCTATACACATTACAGACGGTAAAATTATTTACACTGTCAACTTTCAATTCTTCGGCATTCCCTCTACTAGTTCTTTTTCAAGAAACCTTCCCTCCCGGATCTCGTGTAGCACTTCATCTCAATGCACACATGCTAACTGGTAGTGGGGAGTGAGATTCGTGAGAATCTCATTAGCAGACAATACCAAACAATGCATACAAGATAAATGCTAGTGTATGAAATGCTTGCCTTGCTTAGGCTTATGCTAACATAATGACATTTCTGCATGCTTAATGCTTCATGCATCATACTCATGGCCATAGCATAATAAAAAACAGAGCTTCTATAATTCAAATATGTTAAACATAAACAAGCAAACATAGTAATCATACACACTAACATACAAGCAATAATATCAAGTACATGCAAGTAAGGTAAGTCCACTACATTAAGGACTAATGTCCTTCCTTGGTTTCCTTTTCTTCCAACCATTAGGGTTGTTTGAAGCACCTTCTTCCTCTTCTCCTTCTCTCTCTCTATTTCACTTTTTCCCTTTCTCTCTCTCCTCTCTTTTCCATGCTTCGGCCAAGAATGACCTAAAGACAAATGAGGGGGAAAGGGGTATCTATAGAATACGGGTGCGATTCAGAACACGCCACGTGTCTGGTTCAGAATGCGCCGCTTGTCTGGCCCAGAACATGCCACGTGTCTGATCGAGAATGCGACACTTGTCTTATCCAGAATGTGCCAACACAAAAGTTGTGTCATCATTAATCATTATGACTTACTTTATTAAAGCTACTTTATTGGTGTATTCTCCCAAAAACGCAGGGTACACCAATATGCCCTAGAAATGCAATGTACACACCTATACCGACATATTTTTGCTCAACTAATCGTCCTATACCTCAGGACATAGTTGGGTGGCATCTTTTACCAATCCAATGGCATCATATAGGTGTCCTATGCACTTCTGCACCAACAACTTATAGCCTACGCATGCTAGATCTTCTGCTTAATATGGCCGTACATCATAGTATCCAAGAGACTTTCTATTTCTCGACATTCTTAGGATTCTTCCCAAACTAGGCTTAGTCGTCTGCCTAATTTAAGCTTATTCTCAATTCTTAGGTCCCAAAATTTGGGATGTTACACATTACACCTAGGTTAAAATGATATTATGAGCTTGAAAATCTACATAGGAATATGGGAGAAGTAGAGTAAAGAGTGTATTTACAGGATTGCAAAATCTTATATATAGTTTAGTGGTGGGTTAAATGAATAAATTTGCTGTAGCATTATGTAAGCTGTTATAGTACATTGTTGTAGCATTGGGTCAAAGTAATCTGGGGGTGAAGTGCAAATTAAAGAGAAATCTGAGCTCTATCTATTTTAAATCTGATATATCTCATCCATACTCACGATCATTTGTTTTATTAAGTTTGCTAGAACTAACAATCAAACCAAACCTTCATATTATACCATCATGCAACTTTCAATCATTAACGGCATCATAATTGATATTTCAATCTACGGGGACGATACTCTACTCTCTACTTTATTACTTGTTCGACTGGTTAACTTGTCATAAGAGGATTTTGAACAACAACATCCCACTGTCTGCAACATTTGGAACATAACCTGCTTTAACTTGAACTGATGTGCAGTTATATCTGGTGAAGCAATTCCAGAGCGCAAACCTTCCAAAACTATGTCTAGATCATCATTATAGCTTCTTGCATGCAGGAGTGGGTTAACTCAATCTCCATTAGGATTTTTGTTGGTGTGATCTTTTGCCATGTCTGCCGATGCAATAATGAGTGCTCTTCTTTTATGTTTTATTCTCCTTTGCTTGTACGTTGTTTCTATCTCAGGATCAATGAGTCAATATCAGAAACTCAAAAACTGCTCACACACAAGGAAGAGGTGCCTGAAAATTAAAAGAAAGAGAGTGAAAAAATGAATTAAGTGTAAATATTAAACAATGTCGTGCACGCATAAACAATATTAAATAATTCCCGGTAATGGCGCCAAAAACTTGTTGGTCAAATTTCCTTATGGCAAGTAAACCGATCAAACAAGTAAAAAAGTGATAAGTAGAGTATCGTCCCACAGATATTAATAATACTATCTTATGCAACAACAAAGCGAAGGAGAGTCGTATGATTCAAGAGATATAAGGATTAAGTTAAGAGATATGAACTACTAAATAAAATGAGAATAAACATGTCAAGCTTGTTATTGGTTGAGAGATATCAAGATTAAGATAGGATAAGCTTAGACTTTCCCTTAATTTGCAGCCCTTTACCCAGATTACTATCGCATTGCTATAGCAAAACCGTAATAGCTTATGTAATACTACATCAATGCTATAGAAAAGTTCTTCAGTTAATCCACTTCTTATGTATACAAAAGTTTTTCGACAATCCTTTACTTTTATTCTTTACCCTACTTTTCACATATGCCTTTGTAGATTTTCAGGTTCAAAATAACATGCAAAAACTAGGTTTATGGTTGTGTGAGATAAATCTATTCTTGTAGCTTATAATTTAGATAGAGTTGTGCAACAACTCTATTAGCACATACTACTTAATAGAGGTCTAATCTTAACTCCTTTACAGTAAGTTAAGACCATAACTCTTGCTTACTAGTGGTCATCTAATGCATAAGACTACATTACATACGCAATTAAGCAAACTGAATTATATAAATTAAAACTTTGCAATCTGGTTCAAAACTACAAATTAAAGATCCAATGTCGCTTAGCCAAAAAGAAAGCTAGTTCATTGCTTGCGAATAGATTACAATTGAGACGGTCATAATGATATCCATGAAATTACAAAGAAAGAAACTAGGAGGGAGAAGATTAGTTTAAGGAATTCGACAACACACGATAGCATTTGTCACATAACACTGTTGTGTCTTCCTCGTATCAGCAACTTTCTATCTCAGTTGTTCTGTCATGCTCTCCACACTCAGCTTGTCTTGAACTTCTTCAGAAGCGTCTGTGTATCTTTTTATGTTTCATATTCTCAAACATGTCTCTAGGGTTGACCATTTTTCCTTTTATGGTCTGGGATCCTTGCGCTGCACATTCAATATGTTTGTAATAAGCTGGGCTTTCCTCTTCTATCAAGCTCGGTGAGAAGATTTTGTTTTAATCAGCGAATTCTATTTTGATATCTTTCTAAATTCTTGTTATCCTTGATTTCATTCTTGCTCAAGTAAGCGGCCTTCTTTCGTCTATCTCTAGCTCTAAAGCCCACTTAGCATCTGGCTCAAGTCCCTGCAATTATCTTTTGTATTTATCTCAAGAAAATATTAGTGTATAACATAAACACGATACTTCATAATACTTCATATATTAGTCTATTACGATAAAATGATGTAGCATCGAGACAGCATTGATCTAGCAATATTCCATCAACTAAGAAATACACCAATTTTAAGTCATTTTTCTGCCTACATGCATGATAACTTCTAAAATGCATCAATTCAGCTCTTTTAAGCCTTATTTCTACATATGCATGAAATATATCATAATTGATCAAATCAATACATTAAAAGCATAGAAATTTAGTTCAAATCAATCACAACATAGTGGAAATATATAGCAGAATTAAGACTTATCAATCCCCAAGTGTCAACATGTATTACCTCAAAAATACAATGAGTAAGAGAAGCGCTACAAGGAAAAGGTAAATGAGTTTGCTTAGCCTGAAAACATATGTCACAATTTGGCATAAATGAATGAGCGACATCTTTATTTAGAGAATATAAATGTTTAAGAACATCTAAAGGGGCATGACCCATCCTATGATGCCACGAAATATAATGGTCTTTTGTGTGATGATTAGAATACAAGTGCATAATTCCTTGAGATTGTGGAGTCTTATCAACTAAGTACAATTCATCATAAGTCTTACCAATCATGTAGGATTTCCCAGTTAACTTCTTTTGTAAAGTGCAGAATTCAAGGTGAAATGATATAGTGCATTGCATTTGCTTAGTGAGCCTAGAAATGGAGACCAAATTGAAACAAAATTGGGTAGAAAAATACACATCATGCAACACAAGAATATCAAATAATTGTACTATGCTTATATGTGTAATGGTTATTTTATCTCCATTAGATATTTTAATTTTTCTAAGTGGACCAAGATAAGGCGTAACAGTATAAAAAATGGCACTATTACTAACAATGTGACATGTGGCATCTGAGCCTAGTATCCAATGAGATTTAGTTAAGTTTTAAGGCAATGCATTAATCAAACTTGGGATGCTTTCCTCAATATATCTAGCAGTCTCAACAACCACTTCATCTAAATCTTTCTTTAAAAGTTGAAGAATGTGGTTGTATTGCTCGTAGGTCAAAGTGGGAGAAGAAAATATGGATTGTGATGCATTTGCTTCTCACACAGCTGGATTGACGTGATTAGCTTGATTTCTTCTGTTGAGATTAGGCGGGTACCCAACATGCTGATAGCAAGCGTCTCACTTGTGCCTTTCTTATTGCAATGACTATAGATATCCTGAGAATATCCTCTGCCCCTGCCACGACCTTGCCCACTACCTCTAGTTGTCAAAGCACTTCCATCAAGAGGAATGACTGAAGTGGGAATAGAAAGGTTTCGTTGGTTCTCTTCTTCTTGGACAATCATAAATAGGCTTTGTTCATTGTTAGGAGTGAGGACAAAAGCAAATTCTAAGACCTAACATGCTGGTATGTCTCATTAAGCCCTATAAGAAATTGAAACAAATGTTGTTAACTGATCTTAATAAACTCTTGAGATGTATTGCATTTTGTTGGTCGATTTCCTTGATGGCAAGTGAACCAGTCGAACAAATAATAAAGTGAAAGTAGAGTATCATCCCACAGAGACTGAGATACCAGAGAGTGACGCTCAATTGCTATGATAGTTGCAACTAGAAGGTAGATGTAATGGGTTTGAGAGGTTTTTGGTGATTATACTAAGAACAGAATTAAACAAAGTAATTCGAAGAGGATATCGCGAGAAATTAGGCTGAACTCGGACTCCTCCTTAAGTGCATAATTCCCCCAGCTTGTTGCTTTACCCAATGCTATAGCACCTATATCGCACAACTTCCGCAATTGCTACAAAGATAGTTACTAACCGCAAAGCTATTCGATTAACCCACCGCTATGATCTACCGAAGCTACCGAGTCCGATACATTTGATATTAACTATACTCCTTCCATATTCCTATGGCAACTTTCTAGCTTTTATCTGCATTACTCTCAGGGTGTACTGGTTATGAGAGGTAGACCCACTCCTGAAGCCTACAATAAATAGGTAAAGCCTTGCACCAACTGCCTAGCAAACACTGTTTCTCAGAGGTCTAGCCTCGACTCCTTGCCAGTAAGCTGAGACCACAGATCTAGCCCTTAGATTCCTCTAACCGACTAGTAATTAACCTACTGATACGAAAATTGAATCTTTAATTAAAAACTTGCAACTGGGTTCATATACGCTTAAGGATTCATCCTTGTTCACCATCGAAAATTAGTTCATGACCGACGAAGGAAACACAAAACAGCCAATAACAGAATGACCCATGCTCTAACTATTGAAAGTAAATGAAAAATATAAAGCTTGACGGCGTGGATGAAGCCCTGTCACGTCACTGCTCCACGTCTTCTTCCCTCCGTCTTGCTGCGAGGAAGGATGCTGGGTTCTCTTGGAATTCTCGTGCTAGTGAAACCTTTCACTCTTCTCTTGAGTCGGTGGAATGTGTATTCTCGTGTTGGCTCTTCTCTTACTTCTCTTAGGGTTGACTCGCTGCTTCCTTTTTATATTCAGACTTCCGTGTGATGCAAGTTAGGCTAGCCGGGCTTTCCAAATCTATCGTGATCTATCATATCTTCTATTTGTAGATTGATTTTGCTAATACTGCGGGATTCTTCAAATCTTTCCTTTTTGACCCTCCGTATCTTCTATTATATCTGCAATCTACCTGTTGGACTCGACCTTTTATTTCCATTCCTGAAATCAGCTAGATAAAAAGGTCATAAAATATGTCGCATAGCAATCGCGTCCTTTACTTTGCTATAGCTTCCTTATGCCTTTAGTTGCACTTCGAGCTGCTGTTGGAATGCTATAGCATAGTATCGCCTTCATTTGTGCATTCTTCCTAGAGACAATGTAACTTGCTCTTCCTTAACACATGTTTTTCGGATGTAAATGGTTTTCGTCCCTCAGTTCCTTATATCATGAATACCTGCCTTTTTGCTTGAGTTATTTGCAATTTGCGCTCTTATTCGGCATACAATTTAGTCATGAAATATAGGGAAAACATGGCATAATCTGCACTCATCACATTTACAATAGGGCAAGGGCACTAACACAAAATACTCATCCAATAGTTCCTTTAATTTGGTACAATATACAACAACCGACAGACTATTTTAAGTAGTGTAATGAATAAATTTGTGTACCATCATCTACATTGTTAAAGCGCTCCTATAGGTCTTGCCATACACGGTGGGAGGAGTCTGCAAAGACAATCCCATTTGCAATATCTTTTTCAACTAATTGAATGAGACATGATAATACGACTGCATCACAACGTTCCCATAAATCCTCATGCTCAAAAGCATATATACCGGTGAATCTTGCATCTATGAAACCAACTTTGTTCTTCCCTCGAAGTTCTAGGAGCATGGCTCTACTCCAAACTACATAATTGTTGAAACCAATGAGAACTTGTGGCACCAAGGAAGTTATGTGAGTCTCTGAAGGATGCAAATAAAACGGATGATCAACATCAATCGGATTTTTGGATGATTCCATGAGTGACAAATAGTGAATTATGAACCAAAGAAATGGAGTCCCTTAGGCAGAAATTAGTGCTGACTGATACAATGGTGATAGCGGCAAATGAAAGAAGGGGAAGACGAGTTGAAATCTTGAAACTAGAATGAGCTTTACTGAGACGACAAGACAAAAATGGCTGTAAGCCTAGAAACCAAGAGGAGACAAGAGAGCTGACCAGGAAGATGACGTGGACTTCTACAACTCGTGGACAACCTTGAGAATAGAGGTAACGATCTCAGCGATGCAAACCCTAAGTCGGAGGCAAACACAAGAGGAATAGAGGTGGTAACCTTCACAAGAGAAATAATCGGCGATAGTAAACCAAGGCAGCAAAGTCCAGATCGGTAAACTATTAAGAACTTGGGTTGGCGAGTTCATTGAGCGGCAGCAACGGTCTGAACCTCGAGAAAGAAACAGTGTTGCTACAGACCTCGAGAAAATGCAGTACGGACCCAGCAAAAGAAATCTGGTAAAGCTCTGATCTTGGACTAGTATATCGACAAGGCTTAGAATGAATAGATCAGCAATAACAATGCTTCGATCCTTAATTCGATAACTTAGAAACGGTGGCCAAGAACTCACAGGCCTCACCGATGAGACCAAGAACAGTCGGTGACAAGCCTTCCAACCTCATACCGCAGGAACATCCACTAGTGTAAAAAAGGGCTTTAAGACCGCCTAATTTAGACCGGACATTGGACGCACCGGTCTTAAAGGTATAACCGGTGGCAGTTTAGTAAATATAACGAACTTCTTATGTATGACCGGTGAAAGTTTTATAAATATAAAGAACTTCTTATGTACGACCGGTAGCAATTTTGTAAATATAAAGAACTTCTTATACCAGATCATTTTTTCATAGGTCTTAAATATATTATTAAGACCCGTTAAAAAACAACCTGGTCTTAAAAATGTTATTAAAAAATATTCAAATATCAATTACTTTATGGAGAAATCTCACACAACCGGACTAATATTTTATGCGGTTCAAAATAATAAGGAAAAATTTAAATATAAAGGTAATAAAGTTTTAAGACCGAACATATATAAAAGACAGTCTTAAAAGTTATTCTTTTAAGACCGGACATAAAATGCGGCCGGTATAAAATATAGAAAAAGAGTGCGGATAAAAAATTAATTACTTTTAAGACCAGACTTTAATATGTTCGGTCTAGAATATTAATTATTAAGACCGTCTATATTTTCATCCGGTCTTAAAAATGAACCGCCAAATAAACATTTCTTCGCGCGAAAGCTTTTGTTACTATCACTGAAGAACCTCTGTTCACGTTGCGAAACCCTTCATGTTGCATTACCTCTCTTCCTGTCTCGAAAATGAACGGTGAAAATGATTCTATTCCTATTCCGGGAACGCCAGTTACTACTGTGACTGGTGTGAGTCAGAACGAACCCTCTTTATCTCACAATGAGCCTCGTAACCACCCTGCATGTCGTGGTAGAAGAGGCACACGAATGATGGATGTAACCCTAAGTCGGACTTCTGGGTCAAGGCTAGAGATTCAGTTTGATGAAAAGTTGGAACCTTTCGGTCCCAAGAAATCCAAATATACTAGTTTTGTTGGCTATCTAGCACGCAGCAAGGTTAGCATCTTGACAGATGAGTGGAAAAGTGTGGAGGTTGGCACAGTAAAGGATCCTATTTGGGACACTATCCGGCTTACATACATTGTCCCTGACTGTCACAAGTTGAAAGCCAAGACATTGTCTTATTGTGCTTGATCGGTAGAGGAAGTTTAAGACCTTTCTAGCTAACAAGTATATTTTTGCCGAGGTTCAAATTTCTCAAGAAAATCCTTGGGAGAAGTACACATTTATTGATGAACAAACTTGGCAATAATTTGTTCAGCTACGGACCACTCCTAAAGCTCTGGTGAGTTTATATTTAGTTTTGTTTGCCCTTTTGTGTGCTTATTAACTTTGTGCGTATATGTGAATGTTATTAATCTAATCATGTTAGTTAAATGGTTTGGTGTGTGAATAGAAGTATACATTTCCCGCCTTTGTCTATGCAAGTCGATATGTTGATCGAACCATATTTTGATGTGTTATTTCATGATTAATTTGGGATTTAATCATGTTAATTGGGCCAAAAATATATTATTTAAGATTAATTTGAATTAATGAGTGATTACATGAAAAATGTGTTAAAAGGGTAAAATTGTCATAATTATTGGAATTACTCTTATTAATTATTTTTTGGGAAGATTTGATGTTGGCTTGATTGGTTTAAATTGTAGGTACTTGAAGAATTTGGACCAAATTTAAAAAGGGAAGTTTGAACTCAAGTTGTAAAAAAAATTCAATTTAGTCCCTCTCTGAAACTTTTTAAAAGTTTCATTTAAGTCCCTGCAATGAAACACAACGTTTTGACTAGGATTAATTAGGTCACCAGCAGCTGAAGGAAATTGAGGAGCTGGGGGGAATTAAAAAAAGAGAGGACCCGACATCAGGACCCGTGAGCGGAGGGAAATATTGATTGAAAAAAGGAGAGCGTCGCGAATTGAAAAAAGACTTCACACCTTGATCTCTGTCGGACTTCACGCCTTCATCTCTGTCGGACCTTCACGCCTCAGGCTATTCGGACAGAGACACAGAACATCGACCACGACCTAGGCACTTTCATTGATCATCGTCATATTCGGACTTGGACGCCGGACGACGAAGATCGATTTGGGGGCATCCCGGAACTTCAAAGAATCATCATCGTCGACTCTGATTCATGACTGGAGGTTCTGCATCATCTTCAAACACGCACGCCTTCACACTCGGACACAATTTTTCAAACTTCCTTCATCTTCCATTCACCATCACCGAAACCAGCTCTTCACTCCATCGTCCTCTTCACTCCCATCGGATCAACCAAGAAACCGAGCCCAAATGACGTGAACTCCGCATCAAAGAACCTTCCCTCCCCGCCTTGACCTTCATCCTTCATCACTCCACCATCGACTACACCTGGGGACCTCCAATCATCTTCCATCTTCCTCCAAACACCCACAGACCATTTTTTCCTCTTCTTCCAGATTTGCTTTACACTCAACTTCCATGGATTTTCACTGTCTGGACGCCGAGGCCGAGCTCAAATTAATGAGTGGCTGAATCTTTGCTTCTTGGTGATGAGGAATTTTACTTGAGCTAAAGGCATTACACAGGGAGTTTATCTATCAATCTATTAGTCTCAAATTATGTATTTGAATTTCTCAATTTTTATATATGATTCTGGAACTGAGACTAATGGTAATTATCTCTATTAGTTTGATAATTGTAATTGCAATTGGATATTGTGGTTTGAAGATTATATATGTTTGAATTTCTTTGTGGTTACAATGAAGCTATGTTGATTAGCGTGGTATTGTCTAGTTAATGTAGTTTATTTGTATCCTTGAGGGGCTGGTTAGCACTCAAATTTAAAGAAGACTCATATTGCATAGTTCCAATTTCAATTGCACATTAAGTGGTTTCGACAATATCTCAAGAGGTAGTAGTTAGCTACGGTAGTAGGAGCCACTATGAATTGAGAATATTGGACTCAAGTGGTATCTTGAGGTTTTTCTTATTAAGAATTAATGAAGCTTTAACTCCCATATTTCTTTTGAGCAAGGATAGCTATTTTTTTCATTACCAAGAGTATTCATCATTAAATCCTTTTAATCCAAATCATTCTTCATTATTTTCTAAAATACCAAAAGGAATAGAATTAGTTTCTTATTATTTTAATGAATTTTACTTTATAGAAAACCAATTTCAAAACCCCATTTCTAACCATGATTTTAACACTTAGTTTAACATAGGAATTCAAAATAAATTGGCTCCTTGATAAGAGAACGATCCCGAGTTGTTTGCACTATATTGCATTTTAATTCATGGTAAATTGTGATTTGACCCTGAGGCGACTAAGGTTTCTGTCAAATCATATGTAAACCCTAAAAATGTAAAATACTAAGAAGGTAATTAGGGAAATAATAATGGCATAAGAGTCAAACCATTATTATAGTCTTAGTTATGTTATAGTAGGTAGTGGTTAGACATTGCTGTTAGTTAGTTAGTATGTTAACTGTAATAGTTTCGATGCAAGCTGTTATTGGGGCTTAAGAGTCAAGCCTCTAACTATATATAAGAGGTTAGTCTAATATGTGTAGGAACCAGTTATGATGAATGAATGAATTGACTGAGTTGGCAGCATTTCTGCAACTCCCTTTCCTCTCGTTTCTCCCAATTTCTTCTACCATTCTACATCTTTCTTAAATAAAATGTTGAAACTTGATGAAGTGAATTTGACTAATGTTTGACCTTCATATGAAGCGAAGTTCTCTAATTTCTGTTAGACATCAATGGCTGGAATTCATAATTAATAGTTTTTTTTTTCAATTCTGATTAACAGAAAAGAAGGGAACAAGCACAGGAGATAGGGAGAAAGAATGATTGCCCGCATAGGGCTTCTCGCGGCGGATATGAAATGGTCGAAAAAGTATTGATGGCGGCCAAGCGGAAGAGATTGGAAGATGAAGCTGAATCCAATCCTTCTGCGATAGTTGATCAACCATCTCCTATACGTCGCGAGGAGTTATGGTTGCATATTCGGCAAAAGCCAAGCGGCGCCTACACGAGTGAACAAACTCGTGTAGTTGCTGAAAGAATTGTAAGTATCGTTTTTGGTATTTTTTAGTTACTAAACATTTTTCATTACTAAGCTTCTCGTTATCTATATCTTACAGGAAGATCTTAAAAAGAAAGAATAGAGGGATCTTTTGTGTCGGATGGGAGGAATGATGTTCTGACCGTTGTGACTGGAAAACCGGATCACGCGGGGTGTGTAAGGGGGGTTGGAGGACGGGTAGGCCTGAAGGAATACTTTGGTAAATCCAAACGCCACAAACAAAGTATGGTTACCCGGAGGAGATGGAATGACCGGTCAAATTAAGTGAGGAAGCGGGCTAAAGAAGAAATGTGGCAATCCCCGGATGAGCCGGATGAAGGAGGAAATGAATCATATGAGGTCTGCTTTTAAGCTCTCGTCCAGAGAGCAGTGTTCCCGTCACACATTCACCTGCGGTTATGCAGCAGAGCACTAGGGGGAGCTGCATTGTTGGACAGTCAGAGCAACCCTTCCTCAAGTTTCATCCCCTGGTCAAGCTGCATCCCCTCCTCCTCAAGTTCCTTCCCCTCGTCAAGCTGCATCCCCTCCTCCTCAAGTTCCATCCCCTACTGTTCATTTGACTGCCAAGGAAAAAATATCTGATTTGGCAAACAAAAATTATTTTAAAGATAAATCGTGGCCTGTCCAAGAAGTAGTAGGCGTCCCTCATCCTGTAGATGTTTACCTTGACAATATAGATGAATGTTTCTGCTAATTCCTGGACAGGAGCTTAGTAATCCAATCATTCAACTATTTATGAAGTAAGTATCTGATTCTATGAATACATAATTTAAATGCATCGTTTAGACACATATACATATATACTAATTCCCTTATCGATGTCATTATCGTAGGTTCATGCATCAAGAATTGGCCAAACAGGGCAGAATAAATGATTTTGGATTCTTGTGCCCATTCTATGCAAGCACAACATCCTTGGACTTGAGACAAGAATACATGTCAACCAGGGTGTGTGTGAAGTGAGAAGAAAGGTGCGTACGTGTTTCCATACTTCCACAGTACATATCACAATTCTTGTATGCAATTCACTTAATATAATTCTCGCTACATATATCACCGAGTACTTTATCGCTGTGAATTTTCAGCCGCCACACAGCGAGTTGGTCCTCATGTGCATGGAGGATCATAAAGTTATCTTCTTATGCTCCACTCACAATGAACCAGAGCCTATATTGAGTCAGAGCGTCAACAAGTAAGCATGTCATTTTGATTCTCTTGTTTGAAATCTCTACTGTGAATTTTCAGTGAACATTATTGATAAATTTGTGATTTTGATGATAGTGCCATGATGACCTTCCAAGTCGAGGTAAACAAAAAGCTTGGGTCTCATGCCACTTATCCTAAATGGTTAAGACCAGAGGTTAGTACATATTTGGACACTGACGCACTGCCAAGTGAACTTGGTCAATAAGCTATATATGCTAGCTCTAATATATATTTCTTGTTCGTTTTAGACCCATCGGCAACCAACGGGGTCCAACTTATGTGGCGTACGTCCCAAAACACGGTATGATGTTATCGGAGAAGAACGACAAAATTGTTCTCAAAGGTAAATGTATTTGATGTTACATATTGTGGCTGAATTCAGTTTCTAGCTTCATGTTACATATGAAATATGCACGCAAGTTAATTCAGTTTCTGTCTTTGATTATAGATGTTTTCCGGACCTGCTCCCTTTCCTGATGATAAAGTGGAGCACATACGCAATTTGTTTTTTGAATATCTATGTGAACTAATTAATTCCTAAATTCATTTGTAAAATACACGCACAATGTGTAATTCAATAATAAATTTGTATATTTTTTGAAGAAATTGCGTTCATTCATTCTAGATATTTAGTGCTTGAAATTTGAGGTACAGGATGTTGTAAATGAGAAAAAAGAGACTATCTCGAAAGTCCAAAGGCTAAAAGTCTTCGTGTATTTCTAAAAATATGGCTAGACCTTTAGGACCGCAGAATTATTAAACCTCCTAAGTGCTAAAAGTCTTCGTTTATATTAAAAAAACTATATCTAGACTTTTAGGACCGGACGTAATTATTTGTCCGGTCTTAAAAGTCTTCTAAAAATCGCTAGACTTTTAGGACCGCATCTTTATGGTACGACCGGTCCTAAAAGTCTACGTTTAATTAATTAAAAAATATGTCTAGACGTTAAGACCGTAAATTTGTTAAATAATCGCTCCTAAAAGTCCATCTTCTTCGTTTGTTTTTAAACATATGGCGAGACGTTTAGGACCGCATATTTGTTAAACCTCCGGTGCTAAAAGTCTTTGTTTATTTCTAAAAAAAACTATGGCTAGACTTTTAGGACCACATATGACTTAAACATCCGGTCCTAAAAGTCTTCTAAAAATTCCTAGACTTTTAGGATCGAATTTTTATATTTTGTCCCATCCTAAATGTCTACGTTTAATTAACAAAAAAAATATGTCTAGACTTTTAAGACCGTAGTTTTGTTATATCTCCACTACTAAAATTTCAGTCATAAAAATATTTTTTAAAAATATGGCATAACCTTTAGGACTGTGTATATATTTGTTTCCTCTTAAACGTTTTTGACTCGGTTTTCAGACAACCGAGGTTCTGGCGTTATGCTCAAGCTAGGTCCCTCGTTATCGTCGATGTTACCTCTCTTGATGTTGAGCAAAGCATTATCGGTTTCCCTTTTCATTGTCTCTTTTCTTTTGTCGGAAAAATAAGGAAGATACTCGAAAGGAAACTGAAAATATTCAACTCAGGTCGAGGTAACATCGACGACAACGACGGTCCAACCTTGACAAGAATAGTCATTTTGTTTGTTTTTATTCGAATAAGGTAAACGATATTTTTTTGTTTTTTGTATGTTCTTAACTCGTATTGTGGGAATTTTTAATGTTGATTTACACGAGGACACTGTTTTGTTTGTTTCCTTTTTGTCGAAAAGAAATAAGATAATGAAAAGGACATGGCGATCGAATATGGAAACAAAAAGATCTTTATATTATATTTTTTACTTGCTGCCCCGTGAGGAGCGAAGCAAAGAAAGCTAAAGAAGAAGACGAGATAAAAAACAACAGAAAAAAAAGCAAAACATATACTCCCCCCATTGTTGTCGGAGGGGAGGGAGTCGTTGGAGAGGTCGTCATCTGAAGTATGGTACTCAATGTCCTGGGCATCGAGTACCGCCCGCAGCTTTGCGTTGACGGCGTGATAGACTGAGAAAGCCGGCCGCAGCGGCCGGTCTATATGATCGAGGCGGGCCGATGTGCCGAATCATCTCGGGTAGATGGTCGGAGCCGGAGGCAACGGAGGAGGAGGACCTCGTGGTGGTGGAGCAGGAGCATTCATCAGTGGATATTTCGAAGTGATGGAGGAAGAATGTGAAGGAAGTAAAGTAACATCATGTTTAAATAGAGAACCCTGCCCGAACAATGTGAAATGCCGGAAACAATAACGAGGAGACGCATAGTTCCTTAGAATACGAGGAGACGCCTAGTTGGGAAGTTTATCTGGAAGTCGAAGAGATTCTGAATCATTCATTTGAACAGAGTGTAAGGATACGACTCGAGAACCTTTAATACCGGATATTGTAAAAGATCCGTTCTTAAAACTTATTAGAAAAAATATTACTTTAAAAAAATTGAATTGAAAAAAAAAAATTTCTAGGACCGGATGTAAGATAAAATGTCGGTCTTAAAAGTAATTGAAGCCATAACCCGTATATATTTGAATGGATAAAGAACAACTTAAGACAGAGTCTTAGTATATGAACACAACTATCATATATAGGCATACAATAAGCATAAGAGTTAAGGTTACAATACGCATCCGTACCTTTTACCGTGCATTGGCCAACTTGCCCGACTTTTTGGATCTGTAACATCTCATTTCCAAAAGCAGTATATTTTTTTTTCATCAGAGTAGAGCATCGGAGCAATTGAGTAACTGATACATTTATTCAAATTGCCGTAAGTCCGGCTGATTTACGTAAGCGGTACATTGACCGAGAGTTTTCAAAATGAATAACAACGGAAAAAGTCTTCGTCGGGACTCGTACGGCTCGCTCGCCATTCTCCTCGGTCCTCGGTTCTTCCGAACCCGACGCTATGATAAGAGCCGAGATCCAATTGCAATTTGGATCTCGTGTAACGGTTAACCTCATGCTTAAATACGACTACATATACACGACAAAAGAATCAATATAACAGTCCACAAAAGATGTATGATTAAAAATACATAACCACGTATACAAGATAATAACCACGTATGTAACATAACCTCGTATGATACAACAATAATAACCTCGTATGTGACATAACCTCGTATGTAACATACTATGTATATAGCATAACCTCGTACACTACTACACAACAATCATATACAATCATATAATAAACATTAGAGCTAGTGTTACAGTACGCGAACGTACCTTTCTCCATGTATTGCCAAACGTCCGACCTTTGAACCCGACTCCGGACTTTCCGGATATCCTATATGTTATCGTCGGATTATTATATGATATTTGATAAATACCATATTGCTTAGAATAATATCTTAAAGGTTTTATTTACCTTTGTACCCTTGGTGGATGTGTTATTACCCTTTTGCCCTTACATTTTATTTAAAAACGCTACTTCAGAATTTCTGGACAAATTTTCCTCTAACTTTGAAACATCATAACTAATTCTAGAAACTTCGAAACGAGGATCCGTAAAATTCCTCGGAATCCTTAAGATGTACAATTTTGAGGAAAAATACTTGTTCATGCCCAGATTTTAATAATAATTCCCAGTTTTCAGTTTTCACAACATTGCCCAGAATTTCGCCCAGAAAAATGGCCTAACTTCAATCGGTTGTATCTCTTTGTACAAGAATCAAAACGCTACATATTATATATATTCGGAAAGCCCTACATATCTACTTCATTTCTGGAAATTTTTGTGATTTATGGGCTTCATTGTAATCATAAAATATTAGCATTTCTTTTACTGTTTGCCCAGAAATTTTACCAAAAATTTCGCCAGAACTTCGCTACTTTGATCTTCAACTTCCAAGAATTTTGCTCCATAATATTTTTCATCATATTTTCGAAATAAAGACATTTTTAATCATAAAAACATGAAATCAAGACTTCTTGGAAGATTTAAAGATCAAACATAAACTAACTATGAATTTAAAACTAGAACTCAAGAACTTACCCTTGAAGCTCAACTCCTTCCTCCTTCTTGCTCCATGAATTTTTCCCATTCTCTCTCTATCTCTACAATCAGATTTGATTGTGTTTTTGGTGTGAAGAAATGGGAAGGGGAAGCCTCCTATTTATAGGGAAAATTCCAAGGCTAAATTGGTCATTTAGCAAGTAAACTAATTTTCCTTCTTCCTTCACAACCATTGATTTCATTTCCACTTTTTCATAGCTAATCCCATCCATTCCCTTCATGGTCGACATACTCCTTCCTTTAATCATTTAATGTGCTTTTAATTGCCAAATGTTGTTGAAAGACCTGGCTATCACCCAAGAGGGGGGTGAATTGGGTGTCTAATTAAAAAACTTGGTACTTTGAAAATCTTTTCAGAAACTTTATTGAAAGTAGTTTGAATGACAAAAATAATTTATAAAGTGATAATCAGTCATTCAAATATATATGCACATTCAAATATATATGCTGGAAATATAAGAGATAAGGGAAGAGAATATGCAAACTGATTTATACTGGTTCGGCCCAATCCTTGACCTACGTCCAGTCCCCAAGCTCCGCTTGAGATTTTCCACTATCTCCTTGTTTAACCAGGCACAAGAGAAAGGCCTTTACAACCTCACAAGTTTAGCCTAGCACTTGTGCAGCCTTTTACAATCTCTTTCCGAGATATCCTCTTACAATTACCAACTCGTACTCGGGATGATCCTTTCACACTAGGACTCACTCCCCCTTACAAGTTGTAATCGTATCCCAATCTCCAAGTCCTCGACTTGAGATTCTTTACAATAAATGATTTACTATCGTGAACTCTCTCTAAGAGTAGATAATGATAATCACTCGAAGAACAATACAAATCATATCACTCTCTATGATAAACTATGTAAGCATTTGAAAAACAGAGAGTAAATGATGTGAAGATCGTAGTCTTAGCATGTTGAAGATGTAATCTTGTATCTCTACTTGATCTCTTGAATCTGTCTTCTTTTATATGTAGAAATCAATATATGACCGTTGGAGAAGTAATATAGCCGTTAGACTCGAGATAGAAACTAGCCGTTAGAACTTCGTTTTCTGAACCGGGGACGTATACTCGAGTATAGGGTTGGAAACTCGAGTATGGAGGTTGTTTCGTAACCCCGGTTCTTCTCTGTCTGATCCATACTCGAGTATAGAACTTACATACTCGAGTATAGAAACTCCTTGAACAAACCATCGACTTTCGAGGGCCATATCTCCCTGGTCTGAACTCCGTTTTGGTTCGTTCAACTTTTGATGGAAAGCTCTGTGAGTCTAATTTCATATGCCACTAATTTCAGCTCAATCGGATTTGTAGTTTGTGAGTTACACTCAAAACATTGAAGCTTGGTTTGCTGTGTGGCGTGGATTTATCTATCAACTTGTACAATTCATAGATCTCTCATATGAACTCCTTTGGGCTTGAATTTTATATCAAAATGACGTATTGGGAGTCTCGTTTCATATTCCACTGATTTCACTTCAATCCGATCTCTGGTTTGGAAGATATCATCAAATTACCAAACGTCGCCCATGCTGAACGTGAAACAGCTGATCACCGTCCGTATACTCGAGTATAGACTTGCATACTCGAGTATGGACATCCGTAGGCACCGTAGATGCTGAAAACACCGCATACTCGAGTATATACTTGGATACTCGAGTATTGCCAGTCCCGAGACGCGGAGAGACTGAAAACACTCCTATACTCGAGTATAGATGAACATACTCGAGTATTGACTCCTATACTCGAGTATTGAGTTCCAAACTCAAGTATTCTCATCCGAGAAGCTGATTTTTGCTGACTTTAGCTTCGAATTGAGTCATTCCAACTTCCATATGATCTTGGAGGCTTCTAGCATCAACATATGAACTTGCATAACAATATATTCATTCCATTCAACAAGTTCTTCCTTTTTCCATCTCCAAATTTGATCATTCTTCACCACTCAACTCTTTCTTTCTTCTCTTCTCTTCTTCTCTTGATCATTTTCCATAATTCAATTATTTCTTTCTTCTCTTCTCTTCTCTTGATCATTCTCTGTCATTGTACTTATCATTCTTTGAAAGTTCCTCAATATCTTCTCTTCTTGATTATTCCCAAAATCCTTTGAGAACTTCTTGCTCCCTTGGCATTCTCTCCCATTCAACTTGGAATAACATCTTGCTTCCTTGACAAGCTCTACAAGTTCTTCTTTCTTTAACACCTTATCTTCTTCTTGATTATTCTTCAATCTTCTTCAATATCCATAAGGCCGAGCCTATCTGAACTTGTTCCGAGACTTTAATGTGTCGGCTTCCGTATCAAAGACTTTTCATTTATACTCCACTAGCTCAAATATGATGAAGCTTCATTCCATCTTCTCGTTTGATCATACGAATTCCAGTCAAGTTCGTCTTTCTTTAGCCTCATTTCTTGGCCAATCTCTATAGTTCAACTTGGAGTTCTCTTCTTCAATATCTCCTTCTTGATTAATCTCTATAATTCAACTTGGATTAATCTACATTAAATACATCAGTTAGTCAATGTAGGAGATATCTATATTACTCAATCTTGTTGCTTTTAATAATGGCATCTATATAAGACATCATCAAAACTAATCAAAACCAACATTCTCCTCAAAACTAATCAAAACCAACATTCTCCCCCTTTTTGATGATGGCAAATACTATAAGATAAATATGTATGAATATGAAAATAGATTAGACCCAACATATTTATCATGCCATTTCTCTCCCCCTTATTTGTCATTAGCAAAAAGTTGAAGTAAAAAAGAAATGCTTATAGAGACAAATATGAAACCAGATTAGAAAGAGTCAAAGAAACTGATTTTCTCTCTTCGATTTGAAATTGTTTTCATTCTAAATATGATGCAATTTCGAATGTTTTTATGAAAGTAATTTTGAAATTGGAGAGGTTTTCAAGAAATCTTTCACACTTAAAGCAAATAGATACCAAACATGTGCAACATTTCTACTGAATATAAAAAGATAGAGATTAGAAATGCTCATGTTGGTTCTGCAAACTGATGAATGATCGATGAAGTCCATTTGTTTGCTTTGTGGTATGAGATCATCTCGAAGAGTGCTTAATAGAAGGATCATGAATATCCCGTATGATGCAAATAGAATGAAAGTGTTGGCTACTTGAAGACTATCGCATCTGAATGAATATGATCAAGACTTGTCTTCCATCCTTTCCTCGCTTCAATAATTGATCGCCAAAACATCTTTCCTTAATTAAATAGTTTCTCCTTGTAGTGCATTAAGGAAAGTTGCAACATATAACAAAATCTTCTCGCTACAAATTGAAAACTTTCTTTACAAAAGAGATTTGTTAGTGCAACCAAATATCAAAGTATTCCTTTCCAAATGATATTTGAAAATAATGAAAGGAAAATATAAGATATTTTCAAATATGAAATAACTCATCATCAAAACTAATAGAAGATAGTAAATGCATATGAGCATGCTTAAACGGATTTTCTTCAAATAAGGAGATGAACTTTTAAGATATAAAACACATATGAATGTAAAGCTCCCCTTAATGAATGCATGATTAAAGCGGTGTAGATCCCTTTAATGATACCAAATAATGATGTGATACCAAGTGTTATGAGGTCTGGAATTCATCTAACTTCAATGGACATAACATGGTATCTCAAAATTAAGAACTTTCAAGTACACATGGGTGGACTTGAAATTGGTATGAAGAAATTACTTATGCTTTTTGTGATGATAAAAGAGTTTAAAGCATAAGATTCAGTTTTAAAAAGAAATTGAGTATGCTCGTGGCTAAATTTCATAAAATGAGATGGAATGAATGAAATCAAGTTAGCCTAGCATGATTATGATATATGCATTATTATTTCAAAACACAATACCTCACTCAAGTAATATCGTAATTACTTGAGTCATAATCATTTGTAATCCATAGATGCATCACTGGTTAGCCATTATCTGATGATGTGATCAATATTGAAGATCTCCCAGATTTGATGCATAAGGATGAATTTCTGTGAAGATTTGGTTGATCAATTCATAGAGTTGTCTGATCTTGTCATTCACATAAGGGATGAACTTCAATATCGTTTGTGGCAAGCTCAATGTAGAATTGTTGAAGTTCATTTCTCACATAGCTCGAGTGGTTACTCATGTGATGTCTATGATTCTATAGTCATCACTTGTAATTCACACGAGAGGACCTTACAAGCTTATCTTCCCAGATCGAACTTAACTTCTTAGTTTGAACTTAACATCCCAATTCAAACTTATACAGACAGTCAGATAAGCAATGTGCATAGATACATTCACCCATCTTGGGATATTCTACTTTTTGATCGAAGATGGAAGATACTCGATCGAGCAAGATTCTTGTAGAATTTGTCTTGAGGCATATGAGAATATGACTTGAGGTAACTCATTCCTTCCCAACATATGCTCTCCGCTTGTCTAAGACTTGAGACATTAAATTAACAGACCTCGAGACACCTAACTCAAGGTAGAATTTGTGACCTTCATTGAATCAAGCTTCGCATAATTCAACACCCATTAGTAATAACTTGAAGCTATTTTTCTTTTACCTCGGGGCATCTTATCTTGAAGTTACAACTTTGTAACTTCAAATTACAGAATATTGGTTGAATTAACTCGTGGTACAAGGATCGGCTACTGGAGTCATTCTTTACTCTGTTAGCCTCTGTTTTTCATCTTTTAAAACAGAGTCCTGCAAAACAAAATATGCTCTTTGGTACCCTATGTTTCTCGGGTCCACATAAGATTAGGCATGACAACCTTATGCTCTTAAAAGATTAAATCATATAGTTTTTAAGCAAAGAGCATAATAAGCTAGCATGATTTTACCCAATCAAATAAGTTCATGCCAATGAATCATAAAGGGTAACAAATAAATGATACCAAGAATGTTATTTCTCAATGACAAGTTGAAAATATACTTTATGCGAAAAGATGTCATTGATAAAATATATGTAAGTTTGATCAAAGAGCATAGAAAATCTTATCCATAAAGATAATATGTAGATAGTTTCAAATCTCAAATGTTCTTTCAAACATTGATGATGCATTATGGAAATGTTTGAAAACAATGCTCACATTAAACATGGTGGAAGTCAATTGGTTTAATGAATATATCAGTATACTTTATTTTTGGAGAACATGTTGAATATTGCAGTTAACATGTTGAAGAATTTTCTCAAAAGCAAAAGTCATGAAGGTAGAGCATTTATCGAAACATGCTAAGCACAATAGAAATATATGAGCACAATGACTTTGCTATGACCAAGAAATAATCTTGCCTTTTAGAATAGAATCTTGAAATATATGAATAATCAAGGCAAGAATGTGAATATATAGAAATAGTTACTCAAAATATGGATGAAGACAAAGTTGATGTATTCGAGTAACAAAATGACTACTAGGATTCATGGATGATGAAGCACATACACATTAGTTCAAATGACTAGAGTTCCGTAGAGTGTTATCCTAGTAAGTCATTCCATATAATGGTTAATGCACTAACATTTAATGCATTAATGAACATTCATATTGCTTGGAATAACTTAACCAATGAGATTTTCACAAATTGAATTCTTTTCTGGAGATAAGCTTGAAAAACTCATATAGATAATCAATTTGTTAGATATAAGATCTAACTTGATTGAAAATAAGGAATGAGGAGTTCAAGCATCATATTGAATACCAAATATCAATATGTGGATGATAGGAAAAACTCAACATGACAAATTTGAAGCATATCCAACATTCAATAATATTAACTTCCAATTTTGAAATTTAATTTGAATGTAATCAAAGTATGAATATTTTCCAAAATATGTGTATGCAATTTCATAAAACAGAGTGAATTGAAATCCAAAAATACTTTACACTTGTGCATTTCAAAAATATAAACTTACAAAGTTATGCACAAATTCACATGTTTGATCATCAGAAATTCACTAATAAATTGATTGAACATGGTTAAAAATATTAGTGATTAAGGATATAAAGTATTGGAGACAATCAGGAAGATTTCACAAATTTGTCAGATTTGAATTTCAAACTCTGCGACCCATACTTGAGTATGTTCTTCTATACTCGAGTGTGTCACCGTGCACTAATGTCTATACTTGAGTATGAAGAGTGATACTTGAGTATGATTCTTACGAGAGAGGAACATCGTGACTTAAGCTTTGGACCATGTCTTTGAAGTAGGAGTCATACTCGAGTTTGTCATTACATACTCGAGTGTGAACCTTTTAATATGAAAATAAGTTTAAGTCCAAAACCTCTATACTTGAGTATGTAGATCTATACTTGAGTATGTAAGTCTTTCAAAAAGAAAGAACTTTCTGTATGTCCTATACTTGAGTATGTAGATCTATACTTGAGTATGTAAGTCTTTCAAAAAGAAAGAACTTTCTGTATGTCCTATACTTGAGTGTGTACAGCCATACTCGAGTATACAATAATTTTGAAAAGCTTTTTGAAATCTGTTTCACGTCCATACTTGAGTATGTAAAGTCATACTTGAGTTTACAAAGCTTTGGGGAAAGAAGAATATCTTTCTGTATGACTCATACTCGAGTGTGTGATCGCATACTTGAGTATGCTTATGCATGAAACTTTTGTAACTTTCTGTAAGACGAATACTTGAGTATGCACACGTATACTTGAGTATGGATAGGCATGTGAGAGATTTGAAAGCTTTTTGTTCAGACTATACTCGAGTATGCATTCATATACTCGAGTATGATTAATCTTAAAAGAAACGTTAGATAGCCTCTGTAGGTTCCATACTTGAGTGTACATTTGAATACTTGAGTTTAGAAGACTTAGAAAAATATTCAAGTAGTCTCTGTGTGATCTATACTGGAGTATGCAAATTCATACTCGAGTGTAGCTTGGTGTAAAACTTAGAGTGTTCTCTGTGAGGACTATACTTGAGTTTACCCATGGATACTTGAGTATGGTTCAGTTTAATCAAATTTGTGCAACTCTCGGTAAGTCCATACTCGAGTATAGATACCCATACTTGAGTATTCACAAAATTTTTGAAAAAAAAAAACATAGAAAAACTTGACAAGCTGAAAACCAAGTTTGGTTTTGACAAAAGTTCCCGATTGAAATTGAATAAGTTTCAAAACCTTTTAACTTAACTAAAGACAAACCAAACATGAATTTTCATATAATTATAGTATGAGGTAAGAATTAGATATCACCGTAATTCCTCTTGTCCTCATAGAAGCTTGCTTGGTTGAGATGGATTGATGTAGATAACTCCTTTTCCAACATTCACCATCAACATCAAGCATAGCTTGTTTAGCTTTCTCAAGATTTGGATCATTTCTTTATGTTGCATTCTTGAAAGCTTTCTTTGATCCTACAAAATCATACAAAGCTTTTTCTTTCTTGGTATCCAACCTAACTTGGATCCAATCATCGTTAGCTTGTAGGAATCAAAATTCACATGCTCTTATGAATATAATTAATTCAAACAACCGAGCATAATGAATTAAACATGACTTTATGCATAAAAGAAATACTTTCTTTTCAAATCATCATGCATGCATAAAGAATCAAACCTATTGAACATTGCAATCTCTTTAAAAAAAATAAGTTAGGATGTGAAAACCCAATTAAATTTTTTTTTGCAATGCTCATTCCTAAGACTACAATATATAAAACTTCAATGTATAATTCAAATAATAGCATAGGAGGTTTTACCATTGTATACCTTTGCCTTAGGTGCTTGGAGGATTGACTTTGCTTACCCATTGGTTCTTCATATGTTTTCTCATGGGTGTTGGCAAAGCTCTCTCAATGGATATAGACTTCAAGAGTCTCTTGTTTGATCTTTGAGAGATTCTCCCTTTCTTTTTCTCCTCAAGATAGTTGAATGGTACTCTATGGTAGTTTGTTCTTGAGGTGTATGATACTCTTCTTGCTTGTATCCATTGCTTCCTTTGATGTTTAAACCTTGTAGTTCCAAAGAATGAGTGCCCCGAGAGTTCTCTTGCTTGATATAGATGCTATGATCTTCTTCAATGGTGCATGAGAAACTCTTGGCTTCTTCTTCCTCTTTTCTGTACCTTGATGTCCATTGATATTCAAATCATCCTGCACACATGGGGTACTAGATGGACATTTTGGTACCCACTTATACTTGGGTCCTTCACTATTAGTATTGGACCTTGATTGTCCTTTAGGAGCCCAAACAAGTTTATTTCTCACATTAGAATTTCTCCTAATATAGCATGTGTAAGAAATATGACCATATTTACCACAATAATTGCAAATAATAGAATGATGTTTATTATGAATATTTTTGCAGGTATTGTGCTGGTGATGAGAGTAAGCTTTCAAACAATCTTCATTTGAACATTCATTCTTCCCACATGATTTTCCAGCATGATTGAAAACATTTTTGCTTTTCAAAACAGAATCAATAATTGGTTGAAAAACAATTTTATGCAAATGTTCAAAATCATATTTCTTAACTACACAAGGAGAATTGGAATTGTTTACCACATGTCTTGAGCTCCAAATATTGATTGATCACAATCGTCCATGAGCTCTTCCTGGGAATCTTCTTCCTCTTGTTCCTTTGTGTTGACTGGATTATGGGAGTATTCAACGATTTCTCCTTCTTCAATCTCCGAGTTGTTCATCAATCATAGATGTGCAATTTATAATTTCTGATGAACTATCAACACTATCAACTTCAACACAATTGTTAGAAGCATGTATGAAATCAAGAGTATCCCATATTTCTTTAGCACTAGAGCAAAACTTGATTTTCTGAAAATCCTTTTCGGTTAAAGCACGAGTGAAGGATTTTCATTGCTCTAATGTTCAACGAAAACATTTTCTTTTCCTTTTTCTCGTCCAATCCTTTCTTGGTTTGAAATCAAAAACATTTATAAAAACATTCCACATATAAAAATCAGTTGCTTTGATGAAACTAGTCATTCTAGCTTTCCAAAACCAAAAATCAATATCTTTGAAGAACGGTGGAATGGTATAATCAAAACCTTCGAAAAAACAGGAACACCCAAAATCAGCCATTGAAACTCTTGAGACGGTTAAGTCCTTTAAACAAGAACCTGGCTCGATACCAAATGAAAGACCGGCTATCACCCAAGAGGGGGTGAATTGGGTGTCTAATTAAAAAACTTGGTACTTTGAAAATCTTTTCGAAACTTTATTGAAAGTAGTTTGAATGACAAAAATAATTTATAAAGTGATAATCAGTCATTCAAATATATATGCACATTCAAATATATATGCTTTGGAAATATAAGAGATAAGGGAAGAGAATATGCAAACCGATTTATCTTGGTTCGGCCCAATCCTTGACCTACGTCCGGTCCCAAGCTCCGCTTGAGATTTTCCACTATCTCCTTGTTTAACCAGGCACAAGAGAAAGGCCTTTACAACCTCACAAGTTTAGCCGGGCACTTGTGCAGGCCTTTACAATCTCTTTCCGAGATATCCTCTTACAATTACCAACTCGTACTCGGGATGATCCTTTCACACTAGGACTCACTCCCCTTACAAGTTGTAATCGTATCCCAATCTCCAAGTCCTCGAGACTTGAGATTCTTTACAATAAATGATTTACTATCGCTGAACTCTCTCTAAGAGTAGATAATGATAATCACTCAAGAACAATACAAATCATATCACTCTCTATGATAAACTATGTAAGCATTTGAAAAACAGAGTAAATGATGTGAAGATCAGAGTCTTAGCATGTTGAAGATGTAATCTTGTATCTCTACTTGATCTGTCTTGAATCTGTCTTCTTTTATATGTAGAAATCAATATATGACCGTTGGAGAAGTAATATAGCCGTTAGACTCAGATAGAAACTAGCCGTTAGAACTTCGTTTTCTGAACCGGGGACGTATACTCGAGTATAGGGTTGGAAACTCGAGTATGGAGGTTGTTTCGTAACCCCGGTTCTTCTGTCGATCCATACTCGAGTATAGAACTTACATACTCGAGTATAGAAACTCCTTGAACAAACCATCGACTTTCGAGGGCCATATCTCCCTGATCTGAACTCCTTTTTGGTTCGTTCAACTTTTGATGGAAAGCTCTGTGAGTCTAATTTCATATGCCACTAATTTCAGCTCAATCGGATTTGTAGTTTGTGAGTTACACTCAAAACATTGAAGCTTGGTTTGCTGTGTGGCGTGGATTTATCTATCAACTTGTACAATTCATAGATCTCTCATATGAACTCCTTTGGGCTTGAATTTTATATCGAAATGACGTATTGGGAGTCTCGTTTCATATTCCACTGATTTCACTTCAATCCGATCTCTGGTTTGGAAGATATCATCAAATTACCAAACGTCGCCCATGCTGAACGTGAAACAGAGCTGATCACCGCTGTATACTCGAGTATAGACTTGCATACTCGAGTATGGACATCCCGAGGCACCGAGATGCTGAAAACACTGCATACTCGAGTATATACTTGGATACTCGAGTATTGCCAGATCCGAGACGCCGAGAGACTGAAAACACTCCTATACTCGAGTATAGATGAACATACTCGAGTATTGACTCCTATACTCGAGTATTGAGTTCCAAACTCAAGTATTCTCATCCAGAAGCTGATTTTTGCTGACTTTAGCTTCGAATTGAGTCATTCCAACTTCCATATGATCTTGGAGGCTTCTAGCATCAACATATGAACTTGCATAACAATATATTCATTCCATTCAACAAGTTCTTCCTTTTTCCATCTCCAAATTTGATCATTCTTCACCACTCAACTCTTTCTTTCTTCTCTTCTCTTCTTCTCTTGATCATTTTCCATAATTCAATTATTTCTTTCTTCTCTTCTCTTCTCTTGATCATTCTCTTTGTCATTGTACTTATCATTCTTTGAAAGTTCCTCAATATCTTCTCTTCTTGATTATTCCCAAAATCCTTTGAGAACTTCTTGCTCCCTTGGCATTCTCTCCCATTCAACTTGGAATAACATCTTGCTTCCTTGACAAGCTCTACAAGTTCTTCTTTCTTTAACACCTTATCTTCTTCTTGATTATTCTTCAATCTTCTTCAATATCCATAAGGCCGAGCCTATGCTGAACTTGTTCCAGACTTTAATGTGTCGGCTTCCCGTATCAGCACTTTTCATTTATACTCCACTGTAGCTCAAATATGATGAAGCTTCATTCCATCTTCTGTTTGATCATACAGAATTCCAAAGGTCAAGTTCGTCTTTCTTTAGCCTCATTTCTTGGCCAATCTCTATAGTTCAACTTGAGTTCTCTTCTTCAATATCTCCTTCTTGATTAATCTCTATAATTCAACTTGGATTAATCTACATTAAATACATCGTTAGTCAATGTAGGAGATATCTATATTACTCAATCTTGTTGCTTTTAATAATGGCATCTATATAAGACATCATCAAAACTAATCAAAACCAACATTCTCCTCAAAACTAATCAAAACCAACATTCTCCCCCTTTTTGATGATGGCAAATACTATAAGATAAATATGTATGAATATGAAAATAGATTAGACCCAACATATTTATCATGCCATTTCTCTCCCCCTTATTTGTCATTAGCAAAAAGTTGAAGTAAAAAGAAATGCTTATAGAGACAAATATGAAACCAGATTAGAAAGAGTCAAAGAAACCGATTTTCTCTCTTCGATTTGAAATTGTTTTCATTCTAAATATGATGCAATTTCGAATGTTTTTATGAAAGTAATTTTGAAATTGGAGAGGTTTTCAAGAAATCTTTCACACTTAAAGCAAATAGATACCAAACATGTGCAACATTTCTACGAATATAAAAAGATAGAGATTAGAAATGCTCATGTTGGTTCTCAAACAAACCGATGAATGATCGATGAAGTCCATTTGTTTGCTTTGTGGTATGAGATCATCTGAAGAGTGCTTAATAGAAGGATCATGAATATCCTGTATGATGCAAATAGAATGAAAGTGTTGGCTACTTGAAGACTATCGCATCTGAATGAATATGATCAGTACTTGTCTTCCATCCTTTCCTCAGCTTCAATAATTGATCGCCAAAACATCTTTCCTTAATTAAATAGTTTCTCCTTGTAGTGCATTAAGGAAAGTTGCAACATATAACAAAATCTTCTGCTACAAATTGAAAACTTTCTTTACAAAAGAGATTTGTTAGTGCAACCAAATATCAAAGTATTCCTTTCCAAATGATATTTGAAAATAATGAAAGGAAAATATAAGATATTTTCAAATATGAAATAACTCATCATCAAAACTAATAGAAGATAGTAAATGCAGATGAGCATGCTTAAAAGGATTTTCTTCAAATAAGGAGATGAACTTTTAAGATATAAAACACATATGAATGTAAAGCTCCCCCTTAATGAATGCATGATTAAAGCAGGTGTAGATCCCTTTAATGATACCAAATAATGATGTGATACCAAGTGTTATGAGGTCTGGAATTCATCTAACTTCAATGGACATAACATGGTATCTCAAAATTAAGAACTTTCAAGTACACATGGGTGGACTTGAAATTGGTATGAAGAAATTACTTATGCTTTTTGTGATGATAAAAGAGTTTAAAGCATAAGATTCAGTTTTAAAAAGAAATTGAGTATGCTCAGGCTAAATTTCATAAAATGAGATGGAATGAATGAAATCAAGTTAGCCTAGCATGATTATGATATATGCATTATTATTTCAAAACACAATACCTCACTCAAGTAATATCGTAATTACTTGAGTCATAATCATTTGTAATCCATAGATGCATCACTGGTTAGCCATTATCTGATGATGTGATCAATATTGAAGATCTCCCAGATTTGATGCATAAGGATGAATTTCTGTGAAGATTTGGTTGATCAATTCATAGAGTTGTCTGATCTTGTCATTCACATAAGGGATGAACTTCAATATCGTTTGTGGCAAGCTCAGTGTAGAATTGTTGAAGTTCATTTCTCACATAGCTCGAGTGGTTACTCATGTGATGTCTATGATTCTATAGTCATCACTTGTAATTCACACGAGAGGACCTTACAAGCTTATCTTCCCAGATCGAACTTAACTTCTTAGTTTGAACTTAACATCCCAATTCAAACTTATACGCATACCGGATAAGCAATGTGCATAGATACATTCACCCATCTTGGGATATTCTACTTTTTGATCGAAGATGGAAGATACTCAGTCAGGCAAGATTCTTGTAGAATTTGTCTTGAGGCATATGAGAATATGACTTGAGGTAACTCATTCCTTCCCAACATATGCTCTGCTTGTCTAAGACTTGAGACATTAAATTAACAGCCTCGAGACACCTAACTCAAGGTAGAATTTGTGACCTTCATTGAATCAAGCTTCTGCATAATTCAACACCCATTAGTAATAACTTGAAGCTATTTTTCTTTTACCTCGGGGCATCTTATCTTGAAGTTACAACTTTGTAACTTCAAATTACAGAATATTGGTTGAATTAACTCGTGGTACAAGGATCGGCTCGGAGTCATTCTTTACTCTTTAGCCTCTCGTTTTTCATCTTTTAAAACAGAGTCCCGCAAAACAAAATATGCTCTTTGGTACCCTATGTTTCTCGGGTCCACATAAGATTAGGCATGACAACCTTATGCTCTTAAAAGATTAAATCATATAGTTTTTAAGCAAAGAGCATAATAAGCTAGCATGATTTTACCCAATCAAATAAGTTCATGCCAATGAATCATAAAGGGTAACAAATAAATGATACCAAGAATGTTATTTCTCAATGACAAGTTGAAAATATACTTTATGCGAAAAGATGTCATTGATAAAATATATGTAAGTTTGATCAAAGAGCATAGAAAATCTTATCCATAAAGATAATATGTAGATAGTTTCAAATCTCAAATGTTCTTTCAAACATTGATGATGCATTATGGAAATGTTTGAAAACAATGCTCACATTAAACATGGTGGAAGTCAATTGGTTTAATGAATATATCGGATACTTTATTTTTGGAGAACATGTTGAATATTGCGTTAACATGTTGAAGAATTTTCTCAAAAGCAAAAGTCATGAAGGTAGAGCATTTATCGAAACATGCTAAGCACAATAGAAATATATGAGCACAATGACTTTGCTATGACCAAGAAATAATCTTGCCTTTTAGAATAGAATCTTGAAATATATGAATAATCAAGGCAAGAATGTGAATATATAGAAATAGTTACTCAAAATATGGATGAAGACAAAGTTGATGTATTCGAGTAACAAAATGACTACTAGGATTCATGGATGATGAAGCACATACACATTAGTTCAAATGACTAGAGTTCCGTAGTGTTATCCTAGTAAGTCATTCCATATAATGGTTAATGCACTAACATTTAATGCATTAATGAACATTCATATTGCTTGGAATAACTTAACCAATGAGATTTTCACAAATTGAATTCTTTTACGGAGATAAGCTTGAAAAACTCATATAGATAATCAATTTGTTAGATATAAGATCTAACTTGATTGAAAATAAGGAATGAGGAGTTCAAGCATCATATTGAATACCAAATATCAATATGTGGATGATAGGAAAAACTCAACATGACAAATTTGAAGCATATCCAACATTCAATAATATTAACTTCCAATTTTGAAATTTAATTTGAATGTAATCAAAGTATGAATATTTTCCAAAATATGTGTATGCAATTTCATAAAACAGTGAATTGAAATCCAAAAATACTTTACACTTGTGCATTTCAAAAATATAAACTTACAAAGTTATGCACAAATTCACATGTTTGATCATCGAAAATTCACTAATAAATTGATTGAACATGGTTAAAAATATTAGTGATTGAGGATATAAAGTATTGGAGACAATCAGGAAGATTTCACAAATTTGTCAGATTTGAATTTCAAACTCTGCGACCCATACTTGAGTATGTTCTTCTATACTCGAGTGTGTCACTGTGCACTAATGTCTATACTTGAGTATGAAGAGTGATACTTGAGTATGATTCTTACAGAGAGGAACATCGTGACTTAAGCTTTGGACCATGTCTTTGAAGTAGGAGTCATACTCGAGTTTGTCATTACATACTCGAGTGTGAACCTTTTAATATGAAAATAAGTTTAAGTCCAAAACCTCTATACTTGAGTATGTAGATCTATACTTGAGTATGTAAGTCTTTCAAAAAGAAAGAACTTTCTGTATGTCCTATACTTGAGTATGTAGATCTATACTTGAGTATGTAAGTCTTTCAAAAAGAAAGAACTTTCTGTATGTCCTATACTTGAGTGTGTACAGCCATACTCGAGTATACAATAATTTTGAAAAGCTTTTTGAAATCTGTTTCACGTCCATACTTGAGTATGTAAAGTCATACTTGAGTTTACAAAGCTTTGGGGAAAGAAGAATATCTTTCTGTATGACTCATACTCGAGTGTGTGATTGCATACTTGAGTATGCTTATGCATGAAACTTTTGTAACTTTCTGTAAGACGAATACTTGAGTATGCACACGTATACTTGAGTATGGATAGGCATGTGAGAGATTTGAAAGCTTTTTGTTCAGACTATACTCGAGTATGCATTCATATACTCGAGTATGATTAATCTTAAAAGAAACGTTAGATAGCCTCTGTAGGTTCCATACTTGAGTGTACATTTGAATACTTGAGTTTAGAAGACTTAGAAAAATATTCAAGTAGTCTCTGTGTGATCTATCTTTGGAGTATGCAAATTCACACTCGAGTGTAGCTTGGTGTAAAACTTAGAGTGTTCTCTCGTGAGGACTATACTTGAGTTTACCCATGGATACTTGAGTATGGTTCAGTTTAATCAAATTTGTGCAACTCTCGGTAAGTCCATACTCGAGTATAGATACCCATACTTGAGTATTCACAAAATTTTTGAAAAAAAAACATAGAAAAACTTGACAAGCTGAAAACTGAAGTTTGGTTTTGACAGAAAAGTTCCTGATTGAAATTGAATAAGTTTCAAAACCTTTTAACTTAACTAAAGACAAACCAAACATGAATTTTCATATAATTATAGTATGAGGTAAGAATTAGATATCACCGTAATTCCTCTTGTCCTCATAGAAGCTTGCTTGGTTGAGATGGATTGATGTAGATAACTCCTTTTCCAACATTCACCATCAACATCAAGCATAGCTTGTTTAGCTTTCTCAAGATTTGGATCATTTCTTTATGTTGCATTCTTGAGAAGCTTTCTTTGATCCTACAAAATCATACAAAGCTTTTTCTTTCTTGGTATCCAACCTAACTTGGATCCAATCATCGTTAGCTTGTAGGAATCAAAATTCACATGCTCTTATGAATATAATTAATTCAGAACAACTGAGCATAATGAATTAAACATGACTTTATGCATAAAAGAAATACTTTCTTTTCAAATCATCATGCATGCATAAAGAATCAAACCTATTGAACATTGCAATCTCTTTAAAAAAAATAAGTTAGGATGTGAAAACCCAATTAAAATTTTTTTTGCAATGCTCATTCCTAAGACTACAATATATAAAACCTCAATGTATAATTCAAATAATAGCATAGGAGGTTTTACCATTGTATACCTTTGCCTTAGGTGCTTGGAGGATTGACTTTGCTTACCCATTGGTTCTTCATATGTTTTCTCATGGGTGTTGGCAAAGCTCTCTCAATGGATATAGACTTCAAGAGTCTCTTGTTTGATCTTTGAGAGATTCTCCCTTTCTTTTTCTCCTCAAGATAGTTGAATGGTACTCTATGGTAGTTTGTTCTTGAGGTGTATGATACTCTTCTTGCTTGTATCCATTGCTTCCTTTGATGTTTAAACCTTGTAGTTCCAGAATGAGTGCCCCGAGAGTTCTCTTGCTTGATATAGATGCTATGATCTTCTTCAATGGTGCATGAGAAACTCTTGGCTTCTTCTTCCTCTTTTCTCGTACCTTGATGTCCATTGATATTCAAATCATCCCGCACACATGGGGTACTAGATGGACATTTTGGTACCCACTTATACTTGGGTCCTTCACTATTAGTATTGGACCTTGATTGTCCTTTAGAGCCCAAACAAGTTTATTTCTCACATTAGAATTTCTCCTAATATAGCATGTGTAAGAAATATGACCATATTTACCACAATAATTGCAAATAATAGAATGATGTTTATTATGAATATTTTTGCGGTATTGTCTTCAGTGATGAGTAAGCTTTCAAACAATCTTCATTTGAACATTCATTCTTCCCACATGATTTTCCAGCATGATTGAAAACATTTTTGCTTTTCAAAACAGAAATCAATAATTGGTTGAAAAACAATTTTATGCAAATGTTCAAAATCATATTTCTTAACTACACAAGGAGAATTGGAATTGTTTACCACATGTGTATCTTGAGCTCCAAATATTGATTGATCACAATCGTCCATGAGCTCTTCCCGGGAATCTTCTTCCTCTTGTTCCTTTGTGTTGACTCGGATTATGGGAGTATTCAACGATTTCTCCTTCTTCAATCTCCAGTTGTTCATCAATCATAGATGTGCAATTTATAATTTCTGATGAACTATCAACACTATCAACTTCAACACAATTGTTAGAAGCATGTATGAAATCAAGAGTATCCCATATTTCTTTAGCACTAGAGCAAAACTTGATTTTCTGAAAATCCTTTTCGGTTAAAGCACGAAATGAAGGATTTTCATTGCTCTAATGTTCAACGAAAACATTTTCTTTTCCTTTTCTCATCAATCCTTTCTTGGTTTGAAATCAAAAACATTTATAAAAACATTCCACATATAAAAATCAGTTGCTTTGATGAAACTAGTCATTCTAGCTTTCCAAAACCAAAAATCAATATCTTTGAAGAACGGTGGAATGGTATAATCAAAACCTTCGAAAACAAAACAGGGAACACCCAAAATCAGCCATTGAAACTCTTGAGACGGTTAAGTCCTTTAAACAAGAACCTGGCTCTGATACCAAATGAAAGACCTGGCTATCACCCAAGAGGGGGGTGAATTGGGTGTCTAATTAAAAAACTTGGTACTTTGAAAATCTTTTCAGAAACTTTATTGAAAGTAGTTTGAATGACAAAAATAATTTATAAAGTGATAATCAGTCATTCAAATATATATGCTGGAAATATAAGAGATAAGGGAAGAGAATATGCAAACTGATTTATACTGGTTCGGCCCAATCCTTGACCTACGTCCAGTCCCCAAGCTCCGCTTGAGATTTTCCACTATCTCCTTGTTTAACCAGGCACAAGAGAAAGGCCTTTACAACCTCACAAGTTTAGCCGGGCACTTGTGCAGCCTTTACAATCTCTTTCCGAGATATCCTCTTACAATTACCAACTCTGTACTCAGGATGATCCTTTCACACTAGGACTCACTCCCCCTTACAAGTTGTAACTGTATCCCAATCTCCAAGTCCTCGACTTGAGATTCTTTACAATAAATGATTTACTATCGTGAACTCTCTCTAAGAGTAGATAATGATAATCACCGAAGAACAATACAAATCATATCACTCTCTATGATAAACTATGTAAGCATTTGAAAAACAGAGTAAATGATGTGAAGATCGAGTCTTAGCATGTTGAAGATGTAATCTTGTATCTCTACTTGATCTGTCTTGAATCATGTCTTCTTTTATATGTAGAAATCAATATATGACCGTTGGAGAAGTAATATAGCCGTTAGACTCGAGATAGAAACTAGCCGTTAGAACTTCGTTTTCTGAACCGGGGACGTATACTCGAGTATAGGGTTGGAAACTTCGAGTATGGAGGTTGTTTCGTAACCCCCGGTTCTTCTCTCGTCGATCCATACTCGAGTATAGAACTTACATACTCGAGTATAGAAACTCCTTGAACAAACCATCGACTTTCGAGGGCCATATCTCCCTGATCTGAACTCCTTTTTGGTTCGTTCAACTTTTGATGGAAAGCTCTGTGAGTCTAATTTCATATGCCACTAATTTCAGCTCAATCGGATTTGTAGTTTGTGAGTTACACTCAAAACATTGAAGCTTGGTTTGCTGTGTGGCGTGGATTTATCTATCAACTTGTACAATTCATAGATCTCTCATATGAACTCCTTTGGGCTTGAATTTTATATCGAAATGACGTATTGGGAGTCTCGTTTCATATTCCACTGATTTCACTTCAATCCGATCTCTGGTTTGGAAGATATCATCAAATTACCAAACGTCGCCCATGCTGAACGTGAAACAGAGCTGATCACCGCCGTATACTCGAGTATAGACTTGCATACTCGAGTATGGACAGTCCCGGAGGCACCGAGAGATGCTGAAAACACTGCATACTCGAGTATATACTTGGATACTCGAGTATTGCCAGTCCCGAGACGCCCGCAGAGAGACTGAAAACACTCCTATACTCGAGTATAGATGAACATACTCGAGTATTGACTCCTATACTCGAGTATTGAGTTCCAAACTCAAGTATTCTCATCCGAAGCTGATTTTTGCTGACTTTAGCTTCGAATTGAGTCATTCCAACTTCCATATGATCTTGGAGGCTTCTAGCATCAACATATGAACTTGCATAACAATATATTCATTCCATTCAACAAGTTCTTCCTTTTTCCATCTCCAAATTTGATCATTCTTCACCACTCAACTCTTTCTTTCTTCTCTTCTCTTCTTCTCTTGATCATTTTCCATAATTCAATTATTTCTTTCTTCTCTTCTCTTCTCTTGATCATTCTCTCGTCATTGTACTTATCATTCTTTGAAAGTTCCTCAATATCTTCTCTTCTTGATTATTCCCAAAATCCTTTGAGAACTTCTTGCTCCCTTGGCATTCTCTCCCATTCAACTTGGAATAACATCTTGCTTCCTTGACAAGCTCTACAAGTTCTTCTTTCTTTAACACCTTATCTTCTTCTTGATTATTCTTCAATCTTCTTCAATATCCATAAGGCCGAGCCTATCTTGAACTTGTTCCGACTTTAATGTGTCGGCTTCCCGTATCAAGACTTTTCATTTATACTCCACTCGTAGCTCAAATATGATGAAGCTTCATTCCATCTTCTCGTTTGATCATACAGAATTCCAGTCAAGTTCGTCTTTCTTTAGCCTCATTTCTTGGCCAATCTCTATAGTTCAACTTGGAGTTCTCTTCTTCAATATCTCCTTCTTGATTAATCTCTATAATTCAACTTGGATTAATCTACATTAAATACATCAGTTAGTCAATGTAGGAGATATCTATATTACTCAATCTTGTTGCTTTTAATAATGGCATCTATATAAGACATCATCAAAACTAATCAAAACCAACATTCTCCTCAAAACTAATCAAAACCAACAGTTGTATGATTATTTAATATTAATTAATTGATTTGATTAATTCATTGAAAAGAAAAGAAATTCTTTCCACCACACAAGCTTGCTGACATACTCTCTTAATTCAGCCATTTAGTGTCTATTTTTATTAACAAAATATTGTTTATTTCATGGCTTTCGATTGGTTAGTTGAAAAGTTTGACTTTTCAACTCTAAGCTTGTATAATTGTATGATAAATCATCTCTTTTCCTCCTTCAATTTCAGCTGCACGTTTTTTCTAATTTTTGGGGTTGTTTCATGAAGCTAATTAATATACTAAACAAGTGCTTTAATTGCCCTTTAATTACCCTTGTCATTGTTGGACTTGTTTATTAGCTAATCATGGCAATTAGTGCTTATTAAAACAAGTATTATTTCATTCTCTTTGGCTTAATTATTTTTGAATATAATTAGCCCTCTTTTGATGCTTTTAATTTGTCTTTAATTAATTAGGAGAATTTATGCCATTAACCTTAATTAATGCAAGCTAATTTGCCCATTATTTTCTAATTGACACTTAATTTAATTAAGTGTTTTATAACTCTTCCATGGCTCATTTACTCTTAAAATAGCCATTATTTTATGTGAATTTATGTCACATTTTATAGCTCCTAATATGTGGTCTCATTAATCAACCATTGGTTAATTAATTCCCAAGTGAAATTTGGACAAGAATATAATCAATAGATTATAATTCTTTGAGACACATATTCACCTTTTTCCAATAGGTATTATTTATCGAAATATGATACTTATCATAAATATGATTTTCAGGGTATTACAGGATCCGACTCCGGACTTCCCGGATATCCTATACGTTATTGTTGGATTATTCCTTTTTCTCATAATATCACAACTAATATTCTATCTCTTAAAATAATATCAAAAAGGTTATTTCCACCCATTTTGACATTTCTACCCTTGGTGTATTCATTATTACAATTTTGCCCTTACATTTTCTCAAAAACGCAATACTGAATTTCGGGCAGAATTTTTGATTAACTTTGAAAAATCATAATTAAATCTACACAAATCGAAACGAGGATCCGTAAAATTCCTCGTAATCCTTAGGATGTTTAATTTCAAGAAACAATATTGGTTATTTCCCAGATTTTATGAACACTTCCCAGTTTTCACATGTTCATCCTCTGCCCAGAAATTTCCAGAAAATGTAGCCCATTTTGCAGAATTTTTATCTCCTAGTACAAAACTCAAAATGACATGCTATAGGTATATTTGGAAATATCTACATGTCTACTTTGAACATGAAGTTTCTCAGAATTTTAGAACATCATCTTCAACATAAGATACCAGCGTTTTTACAACTGCTTTCAGAAATCGCTAACCGATAAATTTTCGCCAGAGCTTCGCTACTTTGATCATAACCTTCCAAAAAATTTTCTATAACTTCTTCTTCATCATTTTTTCGAAATAAGGCCAATTTTAACCATAAATTCATGAAAACAAAATTATAATTGGAAGATTATAAATCAAAACAACATCTAAGCTATAAATTAGAAAGCTAGAGCTCAAGAACTTACCTAGAACTTTGCTCCTTCTTTCTTCTTGCTCCAAGGACTTCACTCTACTCACTCTCTAACTCTATAATCAGATGCTTTGAGATGATTTGGTGTGAGAAATTGTGAAGACCTTAGCTTCATAGTTATAGAATTTTGTGATGGCATTTGTGCAATTACTTCAAACCTAATTCTTCTTCATTTAGAGCCCTTGGATCTTAACTTAGTTGAGAAGTTTAATCTCACCCTTCTATCCTAAAAACCGACTTCTCCCTCTCTTCCTTTCTTCATCATTTTCTCTACCCCAAAAGTCTTATGTACTAAGCCAATTTGTCCCCCCTCTTAATGTGATTCTACTTTATCATTAATGCTTGATTTTTGATTAATTATTCACTCTTGCATTGGTGGCTTAATAGATACCATGTATGATTTAGAAAAATATCTAGATTTTAAAGCTTATTCTCCCTCTTTCATCTTTGTTGAAACCATGGCTTCTCTTCTTCACTTTGTTTTTGTATTTGTTTTAATTTTAGCCAATTGAATAATATTTTGAGGTCCACTCTTGGCTCTTTTTAATTCACTTGTATTTTATTAATTAAAGCCCTTAATTTGAGATTAAATATTGGCTTCATTAGAGATCTTAACTAACACTTTTAATCATTTTAAGATTAATTACAAAAGTTGAGAAAATGATTTTGAAGATATCCAAATCCAAGCTTAAAATATGCTTGTTCATAATAAATCCTTATATTTGATCTATCATCAAAGATTCTCAAGATACAATTTATTTTCTATAGATTCTTATTTACTTGTGTCTTGAATTAATCCCATTGGTCAAATTTTTGCAATTTTTTTGAATTAAATCTGTAATACCCTAAAAATCGTATTTATGATAAGTATCATATTTTGATAAATAATACCTAATGGAAATAGGTGAATATGTGGTTTCACATAATAAGTTATAATTACCTTATTTTCTAAGGTAATGTTTATTGAAATTAGGGTAAATAAAGAGCTAAAATCCCTAAAATACATTTATGGGGCATAAAATGGCCTGAAAATATTATGATAAATCCCTAGTGGCAATAAAATATTTATTAAAAACTAGGAAGTATGTTGTCTCTAATTTTAGGAATTTTTAGGATTATTTCCCTTGGAAAATAATGAGGCAAAATTAAATATTATTTTGGGGATCATAAGTGACCCCATGATTTTTAATATTATATATGGAGCATAAAATACCAATGTCAAGAAAATAGTTGCGAGATAATGATTAATCCTAATTAAGAAAATTATCAACAATTAGTAAGTGATTAATTAGGTCATTAATGGCTAATTGTTTAAGCTTGATTAAGAGAATATTAAAGTAAATAAAAAATAAATAAAAATGAAAAAAATAAAGGGGGGAGCCGAAAATAGTAGTGTGAAAAAGGTTGTAGTTATTTCAAAATAATATCTAGATAGTTGATAATTAAATAATAATATAAATGAGATATTTTGTGGAAAGACCAGTTGGATAAATGAGAACCGATAGAAATTTAATCCTATCTCAAAATAGGTGAACTAAGTATTTTATATCTGGACTTTTTATAAACAAGTATAATTTTGAACTAAGTATTTTATATCTGGACTTTTTATAAACCGATAGATTTTTATAATTTTATAACTAAGAAATTTAATCCTATTATTTTAGGTCATCTCCGAAGTCATTTCCGAAACCGCGGAATGATTAAGAGACTAGATGAGAGAGCAAAAGGGCAGATAGTAGAAACGAGAACCAATGGAAAACAAGACCGTTGTGACAAACCATGAACTAGGTTTCTTAGGTTAGGACATATTATAAACCAAAGAATTTTTGTCCGGAAGTTGGTGCTACCTAAGTTATTTTTGTAACCGATGGTGTCTGCGAAAATGTTCAAGGAGTAACGGAATACCCTTAATGGGATCAAAAATTTAGTTAACCCGGACATTTCCAAAGAGGAAGTGTAATACCCGATAATTATTTATCTCGGAATATTATATTTTAGTACATATTACCTATTGGAAATAGGTGAATATGTGGTCTCAAAGAATAAGTAATAATTATCTTATTTTCTAAGGTAATTGCTATGAAAATTGGAAAAGAAAAAGAGCTAAAATCCGTGAAAAATGTATTTTATAATGCGAGAAAATGGCACGAACATATTATGATAAATCCCATATGGCAACAAATATTGACAAAAACTTGGGAAGTTTGTTGTCTCTAATTTTAGGAATTTATGGGATTATTTCCTTGAAAAATTGAGAGGCATAAATATAATATTATTAAAAGCACTTTTTGGCCCCATGATTTTTAATATTTTACATGGGATATAAAATACCAATGTAAGTAAAATAGTTGTGAGATAATAATTTATCCTAAATAAGAAAATTATCAACAATTAGTAAGTGGCTAATTAAGTAATTAATGGCTAATTGTTTAGATTAAGATATAAAGTAAATTGATTTAAGAAAATAATTAAAAATAATTAATTAAGGGGGGAGCTGAAATTATTAATTAAAATAATAAAAAAATTAATTAAGTATAGTGTGAAAAGGGTTATGGATATTTCAAATAATATCTAGATATTTATGATTAAATAATATTATATCTCGGTAAAGAGCCAACAGGACATTCGAGAACGGGTAGAAATAAAATCCTATCTCAAAACATGGACACTAGGTCATTAACATATGGACTTTTTATAAACGAGTAGAATTTTATCTCGGAGTGAGCTATCTCCGAAGTCATTTCCGAGACCGGCGGGGTCATTAAGAGACAGGATAAATAAGAAAAAGGGCAGATAGTTCAAATGAGAACCTATAGAAAACGAATTAGTTGTGACAAACTAGGAATTATGTTTCTTAGGTCAGGACATATTACAAACCAGTGGATTTTTGTCCAGTGTTTGGAACTTCCTAAGTGATTTCCGTAACCATTGGTGTCTGTCCTAAAATGTTCAGCAGGCAACGAAATGCCCTTAATGGGATCATAAATTTCATTAACCCAAATATTCCTACAGAGGAAGAATGGAACTTCAAAACTATGCTCCCGTATTTTTAAGATTCTCCAAGATTACGCGATTCGGACACCGAACTAGGAACTTTATCGGTGCAGGTGCATAAAGCACATAGGTGACATCATCTCCTTCTAGAAGGATGATGTCGGCCAAGGTAAGGAAGAAGGGCCAAGATGAAGCCACTTGTCAAAGTGCGATCCAACTAGTCGAGATTCGAGATGATCGAAGTTCGAGTTATTTACCGAAATGCCATCCGCTTTTCCTATAAATACCACCCTCCATTCCTTTTATTCTTCACAATCCCTAGAGCTTTCTAGAGAGAGATTTTAGAGAGAAGGAGGAGTCTAGAGAAATAGCAAAGTGCCGGGTAAGTTCTTCGGTCCCTAGTCTTAAGCTTCGGTGTTTAGTTCGGTAGTTATAGTAGAAATGTTGTTTTGATCTTTAATCTTCCAATATATTGTAGATATCATATTTTTGGGATAAATATGATATATATTTCGAAAAATATCTTGGGAAAAGAGTTATGGCAAAATTTTGGAAGATTAGAGTCAAAATAGCGAAGCTCTGGCGAAATTCCGCCGATTAGGGGGTCAGGGGCAAAATGGTAATTTGTACCTAAAATGCCTGTTATGATACCAAATCTTTATAAATGTGATATTATCCTTATAGGATATCTGTAATCACGAACCGCTGTCGTACTGCTGTCAAACCACTGTTTTCTGTCAGAAGTACCGTTTTCTATCAAACGTGCCGTTTTTCGTCAACGAAGGTACTGTAACACTAACCCTAATGTTTATTGTATGCGTCTATGTGCTATGTGTATGGTATGTCTAAGTGAGGTAGTCGATAGCTCTGTGGTATGCTCATTGTACAGTTATTATGCTTACTGGGTGCCGGGTTACGTTGCTAAGTACGAACTGCTAGGTGCGAAATAATTGCAAGGTGCGAAACGTATGCTAAGTGCGACACATCTGCCGGGGGGGCTTATGTGCTGTTGGGATATGCTTGTTAGTATGCTCATATACTATCTATGTGGTGTATATAAACATGAGGTTAACCGTTACCTAAGGTTCAATGGGCATTGAACCTCAGCTCTTAACATAGCGTCAGGTTCAGGAGCACCGAGGATCGAGGAGAAAGGCAAGCAACACGCGTAGGGACTCGACTGAAGACTTTCCTCTACTGCTATTTACTTTTGAAAACTCTCGGTCATTGTACCGCTTTTGTAATCAGCCAGACTTACGGCATTTTGAATATATATATCAGTTACTCTTACGCTCCGATGCTCTACTCTGATGAAAAAAAAAATGCTTTTGAAAATGGGATGTTACAGGAAGACTAGACCTTCAGAGCTGTGCTGCTGTATTTTTTAGATCCACTGAGATTACACGATAAGAACACCGAACAGGGAACTTTATCGGTACAGTCACATAAAGCAAGAGGATGACATCATGCATGCCATCATTTTGTTGACTTTGAGAGCCAAGGAGGTCGGCTAGGAGAGATCAAGGGCCAAGAAATTTCCATGAAATAAACCCTAGATCCGACAGTCGAAATCCAAGCTGAAAAAGTGTGAATAGTAACTCAGAATTTCCTATAAATAGCCCTTCCATTCATTTGCAAAATCCACACCAAATTCTCTTGCTTATTTTCGAAATAGAGAGAGGTTAGAGAGAAGGAAGAGCTCTGAGAAAGTTGTAGCAAAGCCCTGGGTAAGTTCTTCGGTCCCTAGTCTTAAGCTTTAGTGTTTCTTGCGGTAGTTATAGTAGGAATGTTGTTTTGATCTTTAATCTTCCAATATATTGTAGATATCATGTTTTTGGGTTAAATATGATATATATTTCGAAAAATATGTTGGGAAAAGAGTTATGGCAAAATTTTGGAAGATTAGAGTCAAAATAGAGAAGCTCTGGCGAAATTCCTCCGAATAGGGGAGTCAGGGGCAAAATGGTAATTTGTACCAAAAATGCCTGCTATAATGCTAAATATTGATAAATGCGATATAATCCTTATAGGATATCTGTGATAAATAACCGCTATTGTACCGCTGTTATACCGCTGTTGTGCCGCTGTCGGACCGCTGTCAAAAATACCATTTTTCGTAAAACGTATCGTTTTCCGTCAACGAAGGTACGTTCGCGTACTGTAACACTCACTATGATATTTATGGTATGCGTATATGTGATATCTGTGTTGTATATTGGTGGTATGTTATTTGAATGCATAGTGGTGTTAGAAGATAATTGAACATATGCATGCGCTGGGATCGGTACATCTGTATTCGCTGGGAGCGGTATATCCTGTTTCTCTGGGAGCGGTACATCTGCATTCGCTGGGAGCGGTACATTTAGGAGTGATTCATTTGCTGTGCTTATATACTGTATATGTAAATATGAGGTTAACCGTTACCTGAGGTTCAATGGGCATTGAACCTCAGCTCTTAACATAGCGTCAGGTTCAGGAGGACCGAGGATCAAGGTGAAAGACAAACAGCACGCATAGGGACTCGGCTGAAGACTTCCTTCTGTTGTTATTTACTTTTGAAAACACTCGGTTATTGTACCGCTTCGAAACAAATGGACTTACGGCATTTTGAATATATGTATCGATTACTCTTACGCTTCGATGCTTTCTACTCGATGAAAAAAATATATATCTTGCTTTTGGAAAACGGGATGTTACAAAATCAATTTCTCTCTCTCCTTCCTCACACACACACACACGCCATCTCCTTCTTTTCTTCAAATTTTATCCTCTTCCACTTCCATTAATTTCCTCTTAAAGTGTCATTATCATAATGCCTTAAAAGTCTTTGATTCCTTTTAGCCTTGAAAGTCTTGATTTGTACTTAATTATTCTCTTATCACATTATCATATTGTCTCCTCCATTAAGTCTTGATTATGATAGCTTAGCATGTGAAAAGATGCTTCAACGTTGATTAATTCTTTTCTCAATTCAGATTTTTGGTTTCAACCGTGTACTCCCCCCTTCATCCTTCATATTTTGTGTTTTTCATTCCTATTAAATTATCTAGAAGGAATCTTCTCATTGGTTAATTCTAATTTCACATGGATTACACTTTTTGATAATTAATTAAAGCCTTAGGATTTAGCTTTATTAGTTTTAATCCAAGCCTTTGATTTGGGTTAGAAAAATCTAAACACTATTGATGATATTTGTTAATGATTTAGGATTAAGAATTTATGCAATTACTTTGCCTCTTTAATTAGTAAATTTCGCCCCCTTTAAATAATTCAAGGGAGGATTAATTAATCTTGGTTAATATTTTTAATATAGTGTTTTAGGGGTTATTAGGCCTAATTGTCAATATTTGATAGGCTTTTATATTAATCGTGATGATTAAAAAACCCCTTGTGTACTAATTTTGGCCTTTAGATATCTTTTGGATATTAATTAAGTTGATATATTCTTAATTATGCCCTTTTAAAATTAATTATTATTTAATTTCGAAAATTACATAAATATTTCAATTATTGCAAATTTAATTGTCTAATAATTGTTGCTAATTATCCCTAATTGATTTAGGCATATTTTGATGATATTTGATTGCCTTTATGATATAGTTAAGATTATACTTGATTATGATAATCTTAGGATATTTTATGATCCCTTATAAGATTTAGAAAATCAAATCTTTGGTCACCTTAATTCTAGGAAGAAATTGCATAGTAAATAGAAAAATTTGAGACCACATATTCACCTATTTTAAATAGGTATTTATTTATAATATTTAAGATATATTATTTATCCAAATATAATATTCAAGATAAATAATTATTTGGGTATTACAATTTACGTGTCATTTAATTGCCTCTCATGATTAAATTAAGATTATGCTTAATCATGATAATTTTATTATAATTGCCTCTTGATTTTTCCAAAATCATTTCCTTTATTAGATATTCTCTAATTGCTTTATGATAATCTATAATAGTTATTATCTTATGTGATTTAATATCACATTTTTATAGATCCTAATATATAGTCACATAATTAACCATTGGCTAATTAATTCCAAAGTGAAATTTGGATGAAAATACAATAGATAAATTCACCTTTGTATTTTTAGTATTTATTTACTAAAATTCAATATTTATTTTAGGGTATTACAACCCCAAGAGGTGATTTTTTAAAGAGAGTAGAGAGAAGTGAGAGCTAGTGGGAAGGAAGAAGGAGTAGCAAGGTTCTTCAAGGGTAAGTTCTCTAGTTCTAGTTTTAAATTCATAGATAAGTAGTGTTTTGATCTTTAATCTTCCAATGTAGTTTTTTTTTCATGTTTTTATGGTTAAATATGTCTTTATTTCAAAAATTTGATGAAAAATATTGTGGAGCAAAATTTGTGGAAGTTAGAGATCAAAGTAGCGAAGTTCTAGCGAAAATTGTTCGGTTAGAAAGTTCTGGAGTCAGTTTTATAAAAGCCATGATCTTATGTTAAAGATGAAGTTAATTAAATCTGAAATTTTTCATGGTTAAAGTAGACATATAGGGATTTCCAAATATACGTAGAATGTGTTATTTTGAAATTTGTGGAAGAAGATAAAAATTCGCAAAAAAAGGCTACGTTTTTCTGGAATTTTTCTGGGCAGAGGTTGAAAAATGAAAACCTGGGAATTACTCGCTGATTCTGGATAAAACCAAGTATTCTTCCTCAAAAACATACATCCTAAGGATTCCGAAGAATTTTACAGAACCTCGTTTCGATGTTTTTGGAATTAATTATGATTTTTCAAAGTTGGCAAAAATCCTGCCCAAAATACTGAAATCAGCGTTTTTTTGGAAAATAAAGGGTTATAATTGAAATAATACATCCACCAGGGGTAAAAAGGTCAATAGTGACTATAATATCTCTTAAGATATTATTTATGAGGAAATAATGCGGTAATACTATTATAGGCTATCCGAGAGAACGTACCGTCAAACAGACGTACCGCTATCCGAACGGAAAAAGGTACGGTGTCTAACATAATTACTCAAGAGGCAAATAAAATCAAACACACTCTTCAACAATTATATGGAGCCATTAGGTATATGTCTATCCTAATCGCAAATTAAATCGTAATCTAATCCCATATTACCTAATCTCGAGTCTAATTAAAATCCCCTTCACAAGGTAAATCCTAATTCTCAAATTCATATTCAATGATGGCCGAGTCACTAATAGATAAATCGAACAAGATTAAGTAACCAAAATTAATATTAGTCATAACTAATTAATAAAAACAAAGTCCAATCCACACTTATAAATTCAAAGTTCCTCTAGGTTGCAAAAAGAAATTAGCCAAACATGGCTTAAATCAACATCACAGCAACACAAAATTCAGAGTTCAAAAACACACTGGAAAAGAATAAGAAACTGGAAACAGAGTCAAGTGAAAGATAGAAACAAAGAAAAAGAACATAGACTAAGCCATCTTCTTCCTCTGATTCGGTGCTCTGTTCTGCGCCTCCCTTTCCAGCGGCTGTGAAGACGAGGCTCGCAGGCGCCCTTGGTGGAGAGGGAAGCCGCCGGCGAGAGAGGAAGAAGAAGGTCGAAGGTCTGAACCCGCTACGCTTGCTCCTCTGCCCTCTTCGCTCAAGTCCCAAAACCAAATATATATCGTGCTTTCCGCCGCTACTCTCTTTTTTCGCTCCGCTTGCTTCCAAAGAAGAATGATAAAATGCCGCCCAGCTTTTGTATTAGGTCTTCAATTCAACTCTCTATTCAATTGTGGGGCCCCTCAATTTAAATCTTCAATGGATTCAATTTATTATAATAATAAAACTAAATTTTTTATTTATTTATTTTAAAAAAGAAAACCTCTTATTACAATTATTTATTTTATAAACTCACAAATTTTTATTTTAAGTTGAAAACTCACAAATGATGTATCTAAATTGATATCTCTTAAAATCCCCGAAAAATCTCTTTAATTTAGCATTGATGACTTCCTAAATATATCAAAATATATCTCAAAACTATTAAAAATAGGAAGTCATCACACCCCCACACTTGCATCAAATCTTGTCCTCAAGATTTTAAATTCTAAAACAACCAAATTCAAGAAAATCATGGAAGCAAGATTTTTAATGTGAGCACAACAAAATTGAAGTCAATTCAAACTTTCAAGAATTAAACTTTTTTAGAAATCTTTTCCACCTTCCAAAAATGCAAAGAGTAAGGCAATTAATTTGGCGAAGATAAATCACAATAGAATGTCCCTCACAAGTCAAGTGTTTACACTCATTTCTCAAGATATTCAAGGGCTTGTGTTTCACTCAATTCCACCTATTGCAACTTATCTACCATAAGCTTGTTTATCATCTCAATCTCCACTATGTATTATCTAATTGAACACTCAAATCAAAAGGACTTTCTCAAGGTTTTAATGATCAAGGTACGATAATGAAATGAAAATGATCAAATGGTATGGGAGAATACTTTAATTAGTGCTAAGTATTTAATGCAATTCATGATGAGAATGAAGGAATACCCACCAAGAAAGAACAAACTCACTAACACTATATAACAATCTTTATTCTTTTGACCTCATCAATCTTTGTTTTTTTTTTTTGAATCTCTATTTTTTTATGTATTTTTTTTTAAAAATATATTCCTTTGTTTCTATCTTTCTTTTCTTTTCTTTTTTGGCTTTTCACTATCTACACATACGCTTATAGTGTTGACTTTCTAACTCCTTCACTCTTTTAAATTGATTCACTTAGCACTTACTAAAGTAATAAAAATGAATGGGAAGAAAAAGATATAAAAATTGCATATCTCAAACAAAGGGCTATTTATTCTATGCAAATTTCTTTTCTTTTTTTTTGTAAAAAAAATAAAAATTAAAGGCTCAAATGGGGTAAACAAAAGATTTTCATGTGATAAGGATGGATATTTGGCCAAACTAGCTATGAAATGAATGCCTAAATCATCTTTGTGCATGCAAAAGGATTTCAAATTTCAAAAGAGATTCAAGACAAGTTCTAGAGATAAAATCACAATAGGTGTACTCCCTCTTAGAAAGATGAAAATTAAGTCTCAAATTCCTCGCAGGTTCTTTGACATTCTAAAGTAAAGTACCCAAACCAAATCTTTACCTCTTTACTAACATTCAAAGAGCATAGAATCAATTCCTATTCAAATTCACTCCTCTTCATGTTCAAATTAACTCAATTGTGACAATGCTTACGAATAAAATTCAAACTTCCATAAGATTTTTTCTTTTTTCTTTTTTTGAAAAAAATTGAGGACAAAGCAAGTTAAAATCAAGGATACCATCACCCCCACACTTAAATGTCACATTGTCCTCAATGTGAACAAGTAACAAAAAGTAATGGAAGTGAAGAGCAACCATATATAAGTGTAAGGGTAACACCAACTTCGAGATTTCAAATTTTCACCAATTAAACAAATCAAATGCTAACGCTTAGTCAATAGTCATCACAAATAGTCATCACATGCATATCCAACTAAGACCAAGACTCATTCCCAAGCAATATATCATCAAAAATCAATAAAACAAATCAAAGAAAAGTAGAAGAAAATTCCCCTATTTGTCCTTGATTTTCAATCCTTGCTACCAAAGTAGAACACATCATCAAGGGCTATCAACAATCCTACAAAATCAAATAAAGAATCAAATCATACCTTGGGTTGCCTCCCAAGAAGCGCTAAGTTTAAAGTCTTCAGCCAGACTTCTCAATACAACTTCTAATCATAAGTATCAAACACCATAATTACCTTGTCTTCATTCTTTTTCAAACAACAAGGTATCGCACACAAAAATTGATTATTCAAGTTTATTACTTGTACTTCCCTAATCATAGACAATCTTGGAGTACAAGTATTCACTGAATTCAAATGAAGCACAACATGCATATCTTTGAAAATAAACATAGGCACATCCAAGAATTTAGAGCATCCAACAAAATCCACTGGACTCTCATCGGTAAGAGTCAACACTTCAATAGGAGAGTCATGAACAACAACAATTGGGACATCTAGATCAATTTGATCACCAACATCACAATCCTTAGGCTCCACCAAACCTCTTCTAGACATCCACTATTCTCATCTAAATCAATTTCAACCTCACAAATACTTTCTACATTATCCACAATTTCATGCAATTCCACACCTTCAACTTTTTCACAACAATCACTATCGTTGAAGAAATAGTCATCAAGCTTAAGAAATTATCTTGCCCTATAGTCTCAAGAGTTGAAACAATTTGATTCGCACATACCTCAATATTTTGGACATTTACCTCAATATTTTGGACACTTGACTCAACCCTAGTGATAAATTCCTTTTGCTTTCTACTAAATCTCTCTTATGCTTCCGCACACTCCTCCAATAATCTTTCTAAATCAGATTTTTCCTTGTACTCAATGGTGTGTTCTTCAATATGTGGATAAGAATAAAAAGGAGGGGTATTTTCATGAGAACAATAGACATATGGATCCCTAAAATTTTGTTGCTCAAAACTTTCACTAGGATAAAACGAATAATCAGAATGAGTTTGATTCCTAGCAAAATCATCTCTCGTACAATGACTAATTGGACTATATGGACAATTCACAAATAAATGATTCCCTCCACAATAAACACAAGACATGCAAACATATTGAGAAGAACCAACATATGGAATACAACCATCATTTATGCTCCTTTTACGTTGCCTATCATTCAAAGAATCTAAAATAGCAATCAATCCATCTTGTATAGAAGACAAAGAATTAATCTCCTTCTCAAAATTAAGACCAATTGGTTGCCAATTGAAATCCATTTTTTAAAAAAAAAATCTATAAAATAAAATAAAATATTTACGAACTCAAACTTAAACTACTAATGCTCAATCAATTCTAACCTATTAATATTTTGATATGTCTAGATATAGAATGAAACTGAAATTATTGATCATTACATATAATTCAATTAAGATATTGCATGAAAGTCTCGATTTCTTCTATTTTTTATTTCGTTTATCTCATAATGGAATGATTTTGAATTTGATAAGTTCAAATCAAAGAAGGATTTTTTGGTCTACTTTTTTTTGTTAATTGATTCATCATTTTATTCGTAATTAATTCGATTTTTCTTCTTCTATATATTATATTCTATACTCATTCTATTTTATTTTTGTATTCTAATATTACTCTATTTTAGTCTAATATTCATATTCGATTTTTATTATTATTTTGATTTCTTATTAATCTATTAATATTTTAATATTAATTAAATTAAATAAATAAAAAATTCATTATTCTTTTTTAATATTAATAAGAATTAATATTACAAAAAAGAAATGAAATTGAAAATCCATTTATTAGAAAATTCAGAATATAATATATTAATAATAATATAAACTTAAAAATGAAAACTTAAAATAGAAACTGAATCTTAATACTTAATAATATTAACTTAATTTGAATTTTTTTATTGAATTCAAAAAAGAAAAAATACAATTATCTTAAAGAAAAAAATATTTGTTATGCTTAATATCTTTAGTTTGGTCTGTATTTGTATTAACTTTGCTCTTTATTCAAGTAGTTTTTTCTTCACGAAATTACCCGAAGCCTATGCTTTTTTGAATCCGATTGTAGATATTATGCCAAGAATAATTGCGTACTCTTTTTTCTCTTAGCTTTTGTTTGGCAAATCGCTGTAAGTTTTCGATGAGATCCTTAATTTGAATACTAATACTGTCCTAGAAAAATTCATAATTTATTCGAAGAGTCGAACATTTTAATAATCTTGATTTATAAGATCGATAAGTTTTACTTGTGTGAATCCTCATGTGTACTATAGGAGAATCTATTCTCTTTATTTTTTTTATGATCTTGGAGATTGTGTAATGCTTACTCTAAAACTTTTTGTTTACACGGTAGTGATATTCTTTGTTTCTCTTTTCATCTTCGGATTCCTATCTAACGATCCAGGACGTAATCCGGACGTGAAGAATAAAAAATATGATTTTTTATTCTTTTGTTTTCTCGTGTTTTCCTTGCTTGTGCTTGATTTTGAAATATTCTTATTATCCATTTTCATCTTTCAATTTTAACTTTTAGAAATTCGAAATATAAATTAGAAATATATTTTAGAAATATATTTCTAAATTTATTAAATTCAATATAAAAATATATTAAATATAAAAATTAGAAATCAAAATGAAATATAAATCAATTAGAAATCAATATTTATATTCTATTTTAAATATTTCAAAAATGAAAAAGAAAAAAAAGAATTATATAATTATATTATATTTATATTAATTTTATTATAATAATAATAAATATTGTTAATAAAAAAATTCAAACAAAGAAAAGAAACAAAAGAGACTTTTTCTATAAATTAAAAAAAAAAGGTAAATAAGATACCAAATCATTGATGAAAACGGAAAGAGAGGGATTCGAACCCTTGGTACGAAAAATTCGTACAACAGATTAGCAATCCGACGCTTTAGTCCAATCATCCATCTCTCCTCAATTGAAAACCAATTGAAAAGGGCCCTTCCTTTTCTTTTTTATTTATTTAATTTGATATTTCTATCTTATCTCTAAATTTGATATTTCTATCTTATCTCTATTTATATAATATATATAATATATAATTTTATTATTCTATAAAATAATAAAATTAGAATACTCTATATAATAAATAATCTAACTAATAACTAATAAAGAATCTTAAAAAAATCGAATTCTATTCTAATTCTAATAGAAATTTGAGATTTTGAAATTCGAAAATTCCAATAAAAAAATGAATTTAATTTAATAATTAAAATTTAGAATTAAAAAAATTATATAATAAAAAAACATAAACAAATAATATAAATAATAAAATAATAAATATATGTTTTATTAAAATATTTAAAAGATAATTAAAATAGAATTAGTATAAATTATTATAATAACTTTATTCTAATATATTAGAATTATACTAATTTATTAGAATATTATTATTTATAGTTTATAGAATAATATTCTATTTTTCTATTTATAGATTATAGAATTTATAGAATTAGAATTCTATATATATATTCTATTATATAACATATTCTATTATATATATTATATATAGAAAATTATAGAATAAATTTAAAGAATAAAAAAAAATTATTTTTTCAGCCCGGCCAGGTTAGTACCTAGCCGGGCCTTTTTGTTCCCATGTATTCTGGATAAAAAAGATTTATTTGATATGAAAAAATTACTTGTTATTGAAACAAGATCAAGTATAAGAATGTCATTTATTATTACTCTTTTTTTTCCCCTTAAAGTATCTAAAAAGAAAAAAAATGAATGGAACTAAGGATTTTTGCACAATGGATTTTTATGTTATGGCTTAAGTAGTTTTGTCGAGATGTATTTGTCAAAACACCTTTAGCAAAACAAAATCAAAAAAATCCAATGGGTCCTCTTTTCTTAATTCCATTAGATCCCCTTACGAAACATGTCAACACTATAAATTTTATGATTCTTTTATGATCCTATTTCTAATTCCCTTGTTGGACAAAAGTTCCATTTATATACAATAATCGCATTGAAGCGAGTATAGTTTAGTGGTAAAAGTGTGATTCGTTCTATGGATCCCTTATTAGTTAAGAGATCCCTTGTTTGATTGATATTCTGATCAAAAAATTTATTTCTTATCTTAAAAGGGTTTAATCCTTTACCTCTCAACGAAGAATTCGAGGAATAATATACATTATCGTAATTTATATTCAAAAAGAATCAATTCGAAATTGACAAATTAAATTATGAAATTACAAAAACATAAGTTTTTTGAATTGGATCAATACTCCCAATTTTTTGAATATGAGTAAAGGATCCATGGAAAAAGATATAGAAAGTTTTTTTTTATCGTAACTAAATCTTCCATTTTTTTATTTATATAGGAGAGATTGAAGCAAAATAGCTATTAAACGATTACTTTAGTTTACTAGAGATATCGACATATTTCTATTTTTTTTAGCTCGATGAAAATAAAATGATTTTCCTAAGGATTCTCTTAAACAGAAATAGAGAACGAAGTAACTAGGAAAAAAAAGATTGTTAGAATCCGCCTCTTCTAGATTCTAGAGGGATCATCTAAAAAGCGGGATGTTTTGAATGCATTCGGATACATTCGATGCAGGGCGACATAGATGTTATGGATGGCATTTTTTTTACGTCTTCCATTTGTATTTGTTAATCTGTTCCATAAAGGAGCCGAATGAAACCAAAGTTTCACGTTCGGTTTTGAATTAGAGACGTTAAAAATTATGAATCAACGTCAACTATAACCCCTAGCCTTCCAAGCTAACGATGCGGGTTCGATTCCCGCTACCCGCTTCTATTAGATCTCTATATTCTATTCAAGCTCAATTTGTGTATTATAGAATATAGAATAGAATTAATATTCCAATTATAGTTATAGGATTAATAAACAAAAACTAATTAATTTAGTTATTTAGTTTTTAACTAAAAAAAAAATTCGGCGAGAATTAGAAAAAGAAAGAAAATAGAATTTCTTAATTCATTATAATTCTCTAATTATATTAATTTAATGTAAAAATCGTAAAAATAGAAATGCAACTCATCATTAAATTGAATACACAATCCCCAGAGATCACATATTCGTTTTTCCGAATAGAACAATAAAAGAAATTGTAATAAAAAGAAAAGCGTCCATTGTCTAATGGATAGGACAGAGGTCTTCTAAACCTTTGGTTATAAATGATATTTTCATTTTAATGAATTATTTGATTTCAATTGATTGAACCATATTTTGACATGATTTTTGGTAATTAAATTGGGATTCTTAATGCATTTTGTCATAGTTATTGAGCTTTAAATGTGTTTCTTATGATAAATTGAGATTAAGAGTGAATACATTAAATTAGGGCTAAAAAGGGTAAAATTGCCAAAAAAATGTAATTGCTTTTAATTATTGATTTTTCTGAGAATATTTTATGTTGGATTAGTTATTTTAAATTGTAGGTGCTTGAAGAAATTGGACCAAATCTAAAAATAGAAGTTTGGGCTCAAGTTGTGAAAAGTTTCAATTTGGTCCCTGCAGCAAAACTTTTTAAAAGTTTCGCTTAGGTCCCTACAGCAATAAAACTCAGCGTTTTGACTGAGTTTAATTAGGTCAGGAGGTGGGGGGAATTGGGAGGTAGGAACCCGACAGATTAAAGGAATTATTGAGCGCCGCATACAAAAAAGAACAGAGCTGAGGGGAATTCAGGGATCCATCGTCAATTTTTGGGGGCTTCACATTCGGATAGAGGAGGAGGGAGGCTTGGGACGATACCTTCATTCAAGACTTGGAGGCGACAACATATTCGGACCTTCATCTATCATCTACGTCTTCACCACGCACACTGTCACACTCGGCCGACAGATAAAATCTAGAGATTCACGCATTTGGACAGGGAGAGAGCATCGACCACAACCTGGGATTCATGGCCATCATCGACCCCTGGACCAGAAAACTTGTCGGACCTTCACCACGCGAGCACATCCAGGATTCACAACTTGGAGGCATCGACGACTTGGGGAAACTTCATCGTTGAATCCTTCATCCTCACCGACATCCACTGTGGTTCCTGTGTTTCTGAATTGTCTCAACCATTATACAACACTGTTTGCTTCTGGATTTATTTTCTCTCTCTGATTTTCGGATTTACTTTCAGCCACCAAGCTTTCTGGGTCTAGTGCTAATTTGTGATTTTAATTAGTATTTAATGGCTGAATGTTTGAATCAGAGAGTGATTATGTTTCTTGAAGCCATTTGCATGAGTGGCTAGGTAATTTTGTGCTCTTGGTGATGTGTTAGATATGGCTTGAGTTCACATGTGTTTACATAGGGGAGTTTATCTATCATTCTATTAGTCTAGAATTATGTATTTGAATTTCCCAAATTTGTATATATGATTTTGGAACTGAGACTAATGGTAATTATCTCTGTTAGTTTGATAATTGTAATTGAAATTGGATATTGTGGTTTGAAGATTATATGTATGTTTGAATTTCTTTGTGGTTACAATGAAGCTATGTTGATTAGCGTTGTATTTTCTAGTTAATGTAGTTGATTTGTATCCTTGAGGGGCTGGTTAGCACTCAAATTTAAAGAAGACTCATATTGCATAGTTCCAATTTCAATTGCACATTAAGGGTCTCTAACAATATCTCAATAGGTAGTAGTTAGCTACGGTAGTAGGAGCTATTATTTATTGGGAATATTGGACTCAAGTGGTATCTTGAGGTTTTTCTTATTAAGACTTAATGAAGCTTTGACTCCCATATTTCTTTTGAACGAGGATAGCTATTTTCTTCATCACCAAGAGCATTCATCATTAAATCCTCTTAATCCAAATCATTCTTCATTATTATCTAAAAATACCAAAAAGAATAGAATTAGTTTTTATTATTATTATTTTAATGAATTCTAGTTTATAGAAAACCAATTTCAAAACCCCATTTCTAACCATGATTTTAGCACTTAGTTTATCATAGGACTTCAAAATAAATTGGCTCCTTGATAAGAGAACGATCCCGAGTTATTTGCACTATATTGCATTTTAATTCGTGGAAATTGTGATTTGACCCTGAGGCGACTAAGGTTTCTGTCAAATCAATGGCGCCGTTCTTAGGGAGTCAATTTTGACTCATTTGGTTTACTAAGTGTCAATTGGTTTTAATTGACCGGGTTGCTCTTGTGAGCCTATTAGGTTTTCTTTCATTTTTCATAATTTTCAAAATTTTACATAGTTTGTTTTCTTGCATCAAAATGTTGAGAAAAACAACCAAATATATTGATTTTCTTTATTTTTACATTTGCATTTGAATTCTAGCATTTTTATTCCATACACATCATACATACTCACATACACTTCTACTCCTTCCACTTTGCACATTTTCTTGCTTGAATTTGTGTGCAAAACAGTTTTGGTACTCCATTGTTTCACTGCTTGCTTGACAGCTTTATATGTCCGACCTATTTGAGGGGAATCGATCATTCTTTTAATCTGGATTTTTTCATTGACTTAAGTGATTGTGCTTCACAAGGTACAGCTATGGAATGTGAAAACAATCCTCCACCAAGGAGAAGAACTATTAGGGATGTAACAAGATCGGATGTCACTCAGGATCCTTTCAACAATGTGTGCCCTAACCTTGAGGTCAATTTTGAGCTTAAAGGTCCTTTGCTTAATTCATTACCACGTTTCCATGGACTTGAAAAGGAAGACCCTTACAGCCATCTCAATGCTTTGCACGTGGCTTGCTCAAATATGAAGCATGTTGGTGCTCATATAGAAGATGTGCAATTAAATGTGTTTTATCTTACTTTAGAGGGGAAAGCTAAAGAGTGGTACATGATGCTACCTAGGCATATTAATGATGCTTTTCATTCATGGGCTAATTTGAAGAAAGCCTTCTTGGAAAAGTACTTTCCTGATTCAAGGATTGGGGAGCTTAAAAAAGAGATTCACTCTATCAAACAAGACCCTTTGGAGTCCTTCTATGAATATTAGAGTCGCTTTCAGAGCTTTTAGCTAAGTGTCCACACCATCAAATTGTTGATGAACAGGTTAATTACATATTTTCGTGAAGGTCTTCTCGCCTAATGAGAAAGGCATTCTAGATGCTTCAAATTTGGGGTTCTTTAGAAGATTGCACTACCGAAGAGGCATGAGCTCAAATTCAAATGAGGGCTCGAAATACTCAACAATATAATGTGAGAGAGATAAGAGGAGTTTGTGATATAGGTTCCAACCAAATAATGGTCTCACTTGAGTCTAAGATGGATACAGTTACTTCACAACTTTCTCTAATCACATCTGAGCTTCATAATCGGAGTATTCAACAAGCAACTCATTCTCCTACTTCATAAGCTCTTGTTGCACCTAGTTGTGATGGCTGTGGTTCAATGATGCACATTACAAGTTTATGCCATAATCACCATGAGGAAGTTAATGTTATGTATCAAGGAAGGCCCAATCAACAACAACAAAGATGGGATTCTAACACTACCACCTACAATGAAGGTAGAAGATCTAATTATAATTTTGATTGGAGAAATCAAGAAGGTTCATCATATCAAGTCCAACCATATGGATCAAACCGTGGGCAAATAGTGCCTATTCAAGAGTCTAAGGGTGATGAGACCAATCAATTGTTGAAGAGTGTGGTTTCTCAACTTACTAGTATGAACAACCGGATGATGGAAGATAAAGCTGTGAATGAGAGTCAATTCTCTTCTGTTTCCAATACTCTACAAAAGCTACAAAGTGATTTGGCAAGTGATGGTAAACAAATGGCTCATGTGTGCAAGAAGTTGGAAGAATTAGAGTTGAAGCATAACAATGTGCAATCCCACTTGACTCAACTCTCTAATTCTGTGAGTGATGTGCATGCTAAGACAAGTGGTTCCATTCATTCAAATACTGTCATCAATTCTAAATCACTCAATGCTATTGAGTTAAGGAGTGGTAAGAAGGTTCGTTTCCCTGAAGAGGTTGACGATGAGGTAGATGAGGAAATAGAGGTTGAAAGTCCACCATTGAGCCCAATGAAGCTACCTGAATCTGAAAGCTTCAAAGAGAAGGCTATCCTTGAGAAGAAGAATAGCAAAGCAATTGAGCAACCTCAAGTGGAACAAAGAACCACTTCCGAGAGAGGTTGGCTCCAAGGAAAGAAGCACTTTTGAGAAAGGTGAGTCAAGCGAGCAAGGCATCTTATCCAATACCAATGGTAAGGAGGTAAAAATTTCTCAACTCCCTTTTCCTAAAGCTTACTTTCAAGGCAAGAAAATGCATGATGAACAAAATGAGAAAGAAATGTATGATTTATTTAGCAAGCTACATATCAATGTCCCTTTCTTTCAACTTGTTAAGTCTATGCCTAGTTATTGCAATTTCTTGAAAGAGCTTTGTACTAACAATAGGAAGTTTAGGCCTAATGAGAGAGTGCAAATTAGCCTTAATGTGTCTACCCTTTTCAAACCCCAACTCCCTGTTAAGTGCAAGGATACCAGCTCATTTACTATACCTTGTACCAAAGGTAATGTGAATGTAGCTCAAGCCTTGTTAGATTCAGGTGCAGCCATTAATGTCATGCCTAGTGCCATTTTTAAATCTCTTGGTGTCAAAGAGCTTAAGAGGACTAGTGTGGTTCTCCAACTAGCTAATAGGAGCATTAGACACCCACTAGGCATCATTGAGGATTTGCTTGTTAAAGTCAAAGACTTGGTTTTCCCTACTGACTTCTATGTGTTGGATATGTCTCATGAGTCTAGTGAATGCACCCTTATTTTAGGGAGACCCTTTATGAGAACAGCTGGTACCTTTATAGACATGAGAGATGGTTCAATCACTATGGAAGTGGGTAACAATAAGCTGAGTTTTAACATGTATGAAGCCATAAAGCATCCTTCTGAAGATTACTCTTTATTAGGTATGAATTCAATTGACTTTGCTATAGATGATTTGGTTGATGAACATGAGCTTAATTTGCACACTGATAATTGTAATCTTGAATGTGGACTTTCATTGGATTCATGTGATAAATTTCCCTCTCCTTCTGTTGATATTTTTGATTCACTTGGGAGTCAGATTTCCAACCTCGACTCATAGATGATTGATTGTTGGTTATCATCCCTTGATGATTTTTCTCTTACTTCTCTTAGTTCGCTAGAGCTTAATTCTTCCAATGATTCAGTATTCAGTGATGATGCTTGTGAGGAAGGTGTTTTTGTCAATGTTTCAGGTCACAAACTGGTGGAGGAAGCTGAGTTTGAAGTCGGTAGCCAAGACTTGGATGATTTCTTCTCCAAGGGGATAGCCCTTACACCGACGAAGACATCCTCTCATGTGACTTATTTTGGACCTAAACACAATGTGGTTAAAGGGCCACCTTCTAACTCATTGCCTAATCATAGAACTAAGATCACTCCGCATACCTTGAGATTTTTGAATGAGCTAATCACTCCTTGTGAAGTAGGTATGAAGGAGACTACTTTCCCCAAGCTTGTTGCTGCTGCAAGCCAACCTAGTGTTGGTTCAACACTTGGGAAGACCAATGAGCAAGTGTTAGAGTCCATGGAGCTTAGCACAAGTCATGCCCCTCCTAAGCTTGCAAAGGGGTATTCCTACTACCCTTGATCTTCCTAGACTAATTCCCTCTATTGTTCAACCTCCTGATTTAGAGCTTAAGCCTCTCCCCTCTAATTTGAAATATGCTTTCCTTACTTCTGATGGAAAATTGCCTGTTATTATTTCAAATTCGTTGTCTGTGAGTGAGGAGAGGAGATTGCTTAATGTCTTGAGTAGAAATAGAAATGCTCTAGGTTGGACTTTAGCTGATATTCCTGGGATTAGTCCTAAATTTGTTTGTACCCATAAGATCCTTTTGCATGAGGAATCCAAACCTCTTAGGCAACCCCAAAGGAGACTCAACCCCCTAATTCTAGATGTGGTTAAGAAAGAAGTAACCAAGCTATTGAGTGCGGGTATCATCTACCCAATTTCTGATAGTGAGTGGGTTAGTCCGGTGCATGTAGTGCCTAAGAAGAGTGGGATAAATGTGGTTAAGAATGAAAATGATGAGTTGATACCTACTAGGGTGCAAAATGCTTGGAGAGTGTGCATAGACTATAGGAAATTAAATGAAGCATCTAGGAAAGATCATTTTCCCATACCCTTCATAGATCATATGCTTGAAAGGTTGGCGGGTAAGAGCCACTATTGTTTCCTAGATGGTTATTCAGGATATTTCCAAATCCCACTAGCTCCTGAAGATAAGCAAAAGACCACTTTTACTTGTCCATTTGGTACCTATGCTTATAGGAGAATGCCATTCGGATTGTGCAATGCACCTGGCACTTTCCAATGTTGCATGATGTCACTATTCTTTGATTTTCTTGAAAATTGCATGGAAGTTTTTATGGATGATTTTACTGTGTATGGCAATTCATTTGATGCTTGTTTAGATAGTTTGGACAATGTTCTTGCTAGATGCATTGAGAAAAATTTGGTTTTGAATTATGAGAAGTGTCATTTCATGGTTGATCATGGAATAGTACTTGGTCACTTGATATCTAGCAAGGGTATTGAGGTTGATAGAGCTAAAATTGAGGTGATTTCCTCCTTGCCCTACCCCACTAATATTAAAACACTTCGTTCTTTCTTAGGGCATGTGGGTTTTTACCAGAGATTCATAGAAGATTTTAGCAAAATAGCTCTACCTTTATCTAAACTATTGCAAAAAGATGGTGATTTTGTCTTTGATACTTCTTGCAAACAAGCATTTGATGAAATAAAAGCACACTTGATATCTCCTCCTATTTTAAATGCGCCAGATTGGACCCTGCCTTTTGAACTAGCATGCGATGCCTCCAATTCCGCCGGGGGGTCATGCTAGGACAAAAGCATAGCAAGTTATCTCATGTGATTGCTTATGCATCCAAAACTTTGGATAGTGCACAAAATAATTACACGACCACGTAAAAAGAACTTTTTGTTTGTCATATTTGCATTAGATAAGTTTCGGCAATATCTAATCAATTCTACAAATGGTGGTGTATACGGATCACGCGGCTGTGAAGTTTCTCTTCACTAAGCCTCAATCCAAACCAAGGCTTATTAGGTGGATGCTTTTGCTACAAGAGTTCGATATAAGCATTAAGGATAGGCCTGGAACTGCGAATCTTGTAGCAGATCACCTGAGTAGACTACCGGATGGTACCAGGGGAGTACTTGACTCTGACCTTATTTGTGATGATTTCCCTGATGCATCTCTTATGTCTATATCTCTCTATGTTCCTTGGTTTGCTGATCTAGTGAATTATATTGTGATCAGTCTCATTCCTGAGCATATGTCTTCTTTTCAGGCTTAAAAACTTAAACGAGAAGCTGAGCACTACATTTGAGATGAGCCCTATCTGTGGAGACTATGCAATGATCAAGTTATCAGGAGGTGTATTTCAGAGACCGAGACTAAGGACATACTTTCTACTTGCCATTCAATGGTTTTGTGGTGGACACTTTAGTGCTCATAAGACCTCTAGGAAAGTGTTAGATGCCGGGTTTTACTGGCCTACCCTGTTTAAGGATGCATATTTGTATTGTAAGGCATGTGATAAATGCCAAAGGTTTGGGGGGTTAGGTAAGCGACATGAGATGCCACAACAACCTATGCTCTTTTGTGAGATATTTGATGTTTGGGGTATCCATTTTATGGCACCTTTTCCACCATCATTTGGCTTTACCTACATCCTTTTAGCCGTGGATTAGCTTTCTAGGTGGGTAGAAGCCATTCCCACTAGGAAAGATGATGCCCAAACGGTTTCCAAGTTTCTCAAGTCTAACAACTTTTGTAGATTTGGAGTACCTAGGGCTATAGTGAGTGATAGAGGTACCCATTTTTGCAATAAGTTTATTGATAACTTACTTGTTAAGCTTGGGGTAACTCACAAAATGTCCACCCCTTATCATCCACAGATGAATGGGCAAGCAGAAGTATCCAACCGAGAGATCAAACACATATTGGAAAAGATAGTCAAGCCTTCAAGAAAGGATTGGAGCTCAAGGTTGGAGGAAGCACTATGGGCCTATAGGACTGCCATCAAGACACCAATAGGAATGTCTCCTTACCGGCTTATCTATGGTAAAGCATGTCATATCCCAGTAGAATTGGTGCACAAAACCTATTGGGCTGTGAAAATGTGCAACATGGATGTGGAAGAAGCTGGTTTAGAAAGGAAGTTACAAATGCAAGAACTTGAGGAAATGCGACTAGAAGCTTATGAGAGTTATCGCATTTACAAAGAAAAGACCAAGCTACTTCATGACAAGAAGATTATAAGAAAGGATTTCAAAGTTGGTGATAAGGTTTTGCTATATAAGGCCCGATTCAAGTTGTTGAATGGGAAGCTTAAAGATAATTGGTATGGACCTTTCACTGTCACCAAAGTGCATCCATTTGGCATGGTAGAGATTCTTGATGAGACTAGTGGAAAGGAATTTCAAGTTAATGGACACCTCCTCAAGCTCTACCGTGATTCGTCATCAAAGCCTCCTTGAGGCCGTTGTCTCTTTCCTTCACTTACATTTTCGATTTGAATTGTTTAACTCATTTGTGATTCTCGCATGCTTGAAATAAGTATGGGGGAGGGACTATCTCAGTAGGAAAGTAAAAGTAATATAGTTTAGTAATTTCAATAAGCACTCCCAATGTATGCTCTGCATCTTAGCCACTACTCTTAGCCACTACCTTGCCTGATTACCATTGTGCCTCTTCATTATAATTTTCTCTATTATTTTGGCTTGTTTTTTCTCTCTTTATATGATGTTGATGTGTTGTGCTTCAATTGCAATTGGACTTCACAACTTTCCACTTCATTAAGGAACAAGTTAGAATAATAGAACTGATTTTTTCTACATTGAGGACAATGTATTGATTAAGTGTGGGGGAGGGAAATACATGTTGAGTCCCAATTAATTAGTTGTTTTTAAATGAAAAAATGCCTTAAACTAGAAAAATTTTCAAGAATGACTTGCTTTATTTGGTGGCATATGAAAGTAGACTCAAAGGGATTTCCATAAAGACATGAACGGACCAAAACGGAGTTACGACCAGGGAGATATTGCCTTCAAAAGTTATCCCAATTTTTAAACAGAGCCCACGTTTCCCCCTTCCTAGGAAAAACTTTAAAAGTATTGCGGCTATTCTTTTCACACAAAATCAGATGTGAGAACATAAGACGATCTTCGGTAACTTCAGTGTTGCCAAGCACCCAAATTTCCCTATTTTGGCCTAACCATTGCCTCAGATTGTGTACCACAAACATCCAAGCAAGCCTTAACTTTACCTCTTTGGAAACAAGGCATGATTGAAGAGTTCTCATAATAATAAATTATTATGATAATTTCATTTTAACATTCGTTTTATGTACTATTTTAAGATTCTTCATAAATTTTAATTAAGAATATATTTATATTATTTATTTTTTAATTCTTATTTTTATAATTATAAATTTTGAATTAAAGTAATGCTCTTTGTTCTTTTAATGACTTGAAATCATCAATAATCCAGTTAATGCACATGCATGAAAAGTAGACAACATATTTAAGCTAATCAACAAGGAATTATAAAATGATTTTTTTTTTAGAATCATTTATTTATGAATTTATGAATGGTAAAAATACTAAAATATTCAAATTAAGTTTCATGAAATTTTGGAACATGAAAATAAATCCTCATGAAAAATGAGGAGGGTGGGTGAGTTTCCAAGCAATTCCGAGACGTTGAAAAAGTTCGTGTACATCTGACCTCAACTAGGCCCAAATGGCCTATGTTCCCGTTCACGGCTCTCACCTTTAAAATTATCCACCTTTAATGCCTAAAACTAAGGTAGGCCAGAGCCATATTATATCTAAAATCTCAAAAATAACCAAAATGCATAAGCTTAGTAAACTCAACACCGAATCCAAGGGTGGCTGCATTCAACTTTAAGGATAGCCCGCGATACAAACCACACATCAACAGCTATACCACATGTTCGGGTTCATGTGTATGCTTTGTTTTGGTTTATATGTGTGTGTGTGTGTGTGTGAATATATGTTCAGTTTATAATTAATTTATTCTTTTATCATTGATTTACATTGGACATATACTTTTTAATTTTGCAAGAGAGTAATAACAAAAACAGAACAGCAAAATCTGAAAAGTAAATTGTTCATATTCACCAAAAATTTAGCTTGACAACGAACATATTCACCAAAAATTTATCTTATTATTTCCATACAAGTATTAAAATGACAATTTAAATCTACATCCAAAACTGTTGATTGCCTAGAGTCAATTAGTAAGTGACTAGAGGCAAATGGAGAAGTTCAGCAAAATTACGATTTTGCCATTAAAATGAATTTCAACATAATTACGATTTTGCCATTATAATTGGATTCAACACATATGCGTGAAATGAATCGGGAATAACTTTAGGCACAACTTAATGACTAGAGGCAAGAAGAGAAGTTCAACATATTTACGATTTTGCCATGTCTTGTATGAAACTGATATCTAGTTAGCATCATTATATCCTTCCAATACAACGGGAAATGCACTATAATGAATACCATAATTCATGGTACCCCTACGAGGAGTTCTCTTGTATCTAACCACGGTTTGAGGCTTTGATCGGTTGGGGCAGAGAGCTCGGTAGTGAGGAGTTAGAAGGTAGTGAGGGGTAACTTGAACCTGAAGCACTAGGTAGATACGTTAGAGGCACGACATTACTCAGGTAAGTAACTAACTTACTCGGGTAATTGTAATATGCTTCACACCTTTGAATGCTTTCTCTCGTAGTTACTCGCAAGTAATATTAATATTACTTGAGTAGATGTCGTTTCCTTAAGAAAGACCCCCGTTGGTGGAACTCTTGAAATTTCCCGGATTGCACCTTAGAGGGATGGGGGAGGTTAGCGGATTCCAAAGTTCCCATGGATTATGATGTTTGGTACATGTAAGATCCCAAATTCAACTTCCGGTCAGTGTTAATCTTCCCATGTTTAAGGGAAGATCAGATCCCTCACAAACTACAAATCCGTTTGAGCTGAAATTGGTGGCATATGAAAGTAGACTCAAAGGGATTTCCATAAAGACATGAACGGACCAAAACGGAGTTACGACCAGGGAGATATTACCTTCAAAAGTTATCCCAATTTTTAAACAGAGCCCACGTTTCCCCCTTCCTAGGAAAAACTTTAAAAGTATTGCGCTAATCTTTTCACACAAAATCAGATGTGAGAACATAAGACGATCTTCGGTTATTTGATTTAGAGTAAATACTCTTTTGGGTCCCTGGAAAAAAACACGGACCCTATTTTGGTCCCTCACAAAAAAAAGCTCTTTTAGTCCCCCGAAAAGGATGAATAAGGGTCAATTAATGAATATTTTGGTCCCTCTCAAAAGTTCAATTCCTCTACCGCCTTTCCAACCGACTCCTTGGCGGCCTTCAATTCTCCCTCAAATTTTTCCCGTGCAGCCACTGCCAAGTCTCTCTCTGCCTCCATACGACGCTTGTCGGCCAAGATGGAAACAATTTGATGCTTCATTTGATTTTTCACTCTTTTGCTCTTCAACTCCTCTCCTTTATATACGGTTTGGTTCACTAATACACATTTTTAAAAAAAAGAATAATTCCTATTTTTAAATTTTCGATTAACTTTGAAAAATCATAATTAAATCTACCGAACTCGGAATGAGGATCCATAAAATTCCTCGGAATCCTTAAGATGTCTACTTTTAGGTAGCGAAAGAAGAAGAAGAGTGGAATTGTTGTTGAGTCCGAGAAAGTAACCGGATGAATATATTTATAGATTATAAAATAGAAAAAAAGAAGAAGAAAGAAGATGAATTCCAGAAACTCTTCTCTTCTCTGTGTAGTTCTCGCTCTTATGTCTTTGTTTTTTACCCAGAAGTTGGCATAGCCAGAAGTTATTTCCATAACCGACAGCGTTTATCCAAAAATCTTCAGCAGACTACGGAATACCCGTAACGAGATCAAAAATTTAGTTAACCCAAGTATTTTGAAAGAGGAAGAATAGATCTTCAGAGCTATGCGACAAGGTTTTTGCATTGGTTTTGCGACAGAAAAAGTTTTTTTTGTGACGGATTTTTTCCATCGCAAAAAATGACTTTTTTTGTAGTGTATATTGTACTATATACTTCGTATGTATATGTTTTAATTTCATACAAGTTATTTTATTTGAAGGATATATGTATACCACCACCATGGCCGGCTGGCCGACGGTGGTGGTGGGGTGGTGGGGGTGGGGTTTTTTTTTTTATTATTTATTTATTTAAAAGTAATGGTAGAAAGGTAATTTCACACGTTTCACCCGAGCTGGTCTTCAAAGACTTGGTTCATCATTCTCGGTAGGTGGCCCCGACATTCTTCAACACAAAGGGCACCGTGGGTCCCACATGTTTATAATATAATATGCCGGTACATAATATGGGATCAATGGACATCCACATAATTAATATATTTATAACATTATGATTATTTTTTATTTTTTCGCACGAACCTCGGTAGTCTCGCGTTTTTATTATTATTATTAATTATTATTCTTTTTTACTCTTTTTTGAGATGTACGTCGGTACTTTTCTGTTTTTATTTTTTATTATTTTTATTATTATTTTTTATTTCGATGTACATAGTACTTTGTCCCTTTTTAATTTAATTTTTTTTTAGTTTTCCAACGCGAGGAAGTACATCTTTCTTGAAATGTTATTTTATTTTTTTGAAATGTACCTCGCGAGAACTCGGTTTAGTTCTGCTTCAACATATTTTATAGGATTTTTTTTTTTATATGGAGGGCATCCTGGTAATTTAATAATAATTCAAATTTTTTTATTAAGCCAAGAATTTGTTAAAAGTGCAGTCTAAATTTGAAATTAGATATTTCACTAAATTTAATTAAGATTCTCTCAAATATATATATATATATATATATATATATATATATATATATATATATATATATATATCCACCATTAAAAATATAATGAAAAAAATACCATTTGAATTTCAAAAATCTCAAAATATATTCTAAATTAGTAAAATAATAAATAGGTGATTTGATAAGAATGTGAGATTTTAAAGTTTGGGAGCCCCTTCTCTCGTGATCTTCTTGCGCTTTACGCGCAGGCGTCGCACCCTTCTTACGTGGTTTGGCGGTCTTGCTCTTCTCGAGGAGGAGATCTTGAAGGAATTCTTCACCTTGAACAAATGACCTCTCCGACTTGACAAACTTCTTGAGTTGAACAGAGAGCAATGTCCTGAAATTTGGGGGTAGAAGTGATTTGTGTTTGTCCTCGACGAACTTGGCAATTGCTTGCTGACTGGAATCGCGGTGACGACGTCTCCGTGGGTATATCCACAGCCGGGCTTGGGCCACCGCCGCAATCCGCGTCGGTCCACGCCCCGAGTCGATCGGCGGACCGGCTCTCACCGTTCCACATCCGACCAGAAATTAGAGCTCGTCGGCGACCGTGGTGGAGAGGGAAGCCGCCGGCGAGAGAGGAAGAAGGAGGTCGAAGGTCAGGTCTGTGTGTCTCTGTTGCTGCGAGAGTGTTCCTCAACCTTAAGTATAACTCACTGAATGAAATAAATAAGTGTTTAAAGACTCCTCACGAGCAGATAATAATGAACACTGAAGAACACTCAGAATTTAATGAAACAGTTGAAACAACGAATGAATCTGGAATCAAATTAATTGCTCAGCATTTTGGTGGCATGCTCCCCCTCTCCAACCAGTTGGCCCCAGCGCGCCTACCGCTGACCCCTCTCCTCTTTCCTCTAATGATGCATTGCGGCTGATAAGAAACAATTATGCCTAAAGGGCGGTTATGAAAATGGGATGGAGATAGTGGGTGAAGTAAGTGAAGAATAATAAATCATGTGGGGACCACATAAATTCCAACATTCTCCCAAATAAATAATAGAATTTTAGAACACATATTCATTAACTCCTCATACCTCTCTGTCCTTATTAAACTCCTCATACCTTGTAACTCAACATACCTCTCTGTCCTTAGTAACTCCTCAGAATCTCGTAACTCCACACTACGTGGCTCTCTACCCCAACTGCTCAAACAATGGTTAGATACAAGAGAACCGCTCGTAAAGGTGCTCTTACTCCTCATGTTCGTGCCTTTTGAAGATCGTTATACGGTGTGCCTCCTTCAGCGAGAGTACGTTCTATTGTGACAGAGAAGTCTCGGGTCGTTGGTACCTGTTTGGATTAACGGTGAAAACAAATTTTCTGAAGTGATTTACGATATATAAAATAAATATCTGATAGGAGTTTTATCTCAAGTTACGTGAACATATTTTTTAAACGCCAATTCAAATAAACCACAAATAAACCCTTCTAAGATTGGGTTAGTCATTTTTGTTTTACTCTAGTGAAATCCACAATACATTCCACTTATACTTCCTAGTTAAACATCCTATGTATCCAGGAGACACCATACTCTCCTTAACAAGTTAAGTGTGAAATAAAATCCAAGCATTTTGAATTTATAAGTCAAGTTACAAGTTAATGCATGTTAAAAAAAAATTGTGCACCCACAAACATAAAATCCTGGCTCCGCCACTGAATGTGTGGAGGGGATTTTTTTCAAGTTTTGGGATTACACATTGGGATTAAACAGTGAAGCTGATGATGAAAATGGGGTGTTTGGACATGGATTAGCCAAACCCCTTATTGATAAAGATAACTATTCGCCTGCCCACATCGGGGTATGTAATAGTCCTTTCCATGCAGCAGCCAATCCTGGCGCTTCCCTAGTTTTTGTGCACATTTATTGCCCCCGTCTCTTCGTTCTTGTCAATCTGACACTTTTTGGAAACGCCGCGTCTCATAAATGTGCTTCTAATGCTCGTTCTGACGATTGGGGATTTGGGGTATTAGATAAATATGTCTTATATTAAGAATCGGAGGCAGTATCTTTTTCTAATGCTCCTTTTCTAAAACTTGTTGTAAGTTTAAGTTTAACAAGCCTAAAGCCTTTTTGAGAGCTTACTTAGAATTCATGCCTTTTAAATTCTTGTGAGCTTTAAATTTAAGTTAAAGACTAACTCGAGAAAGCTTCAACATGGGGTGGCTATTTCATCTTCCATGGATGCTGTTTGGGATGTTTGTTACAATGACACAAAGCCCTTTGACAGCTCCATAGCCGTGGCTTGGATAAGATATGTGATTCTATCTAAATCATATTTGTGAACAAAGTGCTTCATTTGAATTGTTTTGGATCATTTTTATCTGAGCTAGGAATATAGGATGTTATCCAGTTTTGATTTGGCATCCGGAAGGACGCTAATTACACAATTAAACTAAATTCTTTTAAAATTGGATGAACCAATAGGAGGCTTAGGTCTTTAATTATTAGATATAAAGAAAAAAATAACTGAGTGGATAGCTAAAAGCAAACTTAAGGTGTTATTAAATTACATATTTTATAATAAATTTTAATTTCCTTAATTATTAATTACAATTATTATTATAATTAAATATAACTATTATTCATAATTTAAAATTATATTATAAAATTATATTGTTTTTAATTTCCTTAAACCTTGATAAGTCTATTTTCATAAATTAAAGTCACCAAGTTGATTTATGGCGGAGAAAATTCCCAAAATTAAAAAACACAAAAAAGTGTCCCGAAGTTTTCGATTTTCGACCAATCTTTGAGACACTGGTAAAGGGTCGCATTTGCCACTTTGGAAGTGTAAATTTGTGGGAAATTCTTTGAGCTTTCATGAAATCTACTGTTTTGGCAACTTTTAAATACCATGTTTTGCTTTTCAAGTAAATAGGAAGAGAAATGAACCCACAATTGGATTTTTGCTTACGCCTCATTTTGAAAAAAAAAAGGAAAAAAAAGAAGAAGAAAGAGTTATATATATCATTTGTGCACTTAGGAGTTGAGCATTATTTTAACTGATTGCAATGTTTTGATTGGTTGTGTTTGTAAGTTTAGCATTTGGAATAGTTAAGTAGATGTTTTGTGGTTAGCTTGTTATGCAATTATTGTGTTAGAGTGAGCATTGGAGAAAAACCTTGTTGGAAGGATATTTGAGCCTTAAAGTCTTTCATGTGTGCATGTTCACTTAGTTTTTCACCTTCTTGAACTTGTTTCAACTCTTGTTCGAAATGGTGTTTGCATTAGTGTTATGAAAATGAAAGAGGCCTTTAATTCTAAACCATTTTCACCCAAACACAAACCTACATTCATCTACCCTTTGTTTACCCATTTTGAGCTATTACTATTTTATATGCATGTCATTACTTATAGTATTCTAAAAATCATAAGTGAGTTGCCAATAAAAATTGAGCAATAATTTGAAATGCCATGTATATGAAAAGAATGAAAAAAGAAAAGAAAAGAAAAAAAGAGTATAGTTTGAAAAAAAAAAAAAAAAAAAAAAAGGTATTGAAAAAAAAATGAAGAAGACATTCATTCATGATTTTCAAAAGAATTGGCAAAAGTTTGTAAAATTATTTAGATGCTATGAACCTGGTCACTAATTTTGACTTGCATATCAACTATTCATTTTCTAATTAGTCCATTCCATTTAGCCTTCATCCATCATTACAAGCCTTTTAAGTCCTCTTGACTCATTTCATTAATTACTATTACTAGTGGAGATGTTAGAGTTGTTACAAGCTTATGGTAAGGTATTGATTAAGTGAGCTAGAGCAAAATTATTTCAATAAGGTGAGATGAGTGAAACACTAATAATACCTTGAGAGTCCTCTTATGCTTCATTCTAATATTTTGAGTTTTGTAGCAAGCTAATTTCTTTACATCACTTGATTATCACATGGTGTTGGCATGATGAATTTGATTAATTAATTCATTGCTTTCTAATTATGAAATTGCTCATTTTTCAAGTGCATCGTTGATTTGGACTTAGAATTTTGTGCTCAATTGCCTTTGTTCAGGAGTACAAAGGTCTTAGTGTGGGGGAATTGATTGAACCATATTTTTACATGCTTTTTGGTAATTAAATTGGGATTCTTAATGCATTTTGTCATAGTTATTGAGCTTTAAATGTGTTTCTTATGATAAATTGATATTAAGAGTGAATACATTAAATTAGGGCTAAAAAGGGTAAAATTGTCAAAAAAATGTAATTGCTTTTAATTATTGATTTTTCTGAGAATATTTTATGTTGGATTAGTTATTTTAAATTGTAGGTGCTTGAAGAAATTGGACCAAATCTAAAAATAGAAGTTTGGGCTCAAGTTGTGAAAAGTTTCAATTTGGTCCCCTAAAAAACTTTTTAAAAGTTTCGCTTAGGTCCCTACAAGAATAAAACTCGGCGTTTTGACCGAGTTTAATTAGGTCAGAAGCTGGGGGGAATTGGGAGGTAGGAACCCGATAGATTAAAGGAATTATTGAGCGTCGCATACAAAAAAGAATAGAGCTTAGGGGAATTCAGGGATCCATCGTCAATTTTTGGGGGCTTCACATTCGGACAGAGGAGGAGGGAGGCTTGGGACGATACCTTCATTCACAACTTGGAGGCAACAACATATTCGGACCTTCATCTATCATCTACGTCTTCACCACGCACGTCGTCACACTCGGCCGACGATAAAATCCGAGAGATTCACGCATTCGGACGGGGAGAGAGCATCGACCACAACCTCGGGATTCATGGCCATCATCGACCCCTGGACTCGAAAACTGTCGGACCTTCACCACGCAAGCACATCCAGGGATTCATGACTTGGAGGCATCGACGACTTGGGGAAACTTCATCGCCGAATCCTTCATCCTCACCGACATCCACCGTGGTTCCCGTGTTTCGAATTGTCTCAACCATTATACAACACTGTTTGCTTCTGGATTTATTTTCTATCTCTGATTTTCGGATTTACTTTCAGCCACCAAGCTTTCTGGATCTATTGCTAATTTGTGATTTTAATTAGTATTTAATGGCTGAATGTTTGAATCAGAGAGTGATTATGTTTCTTGAAGCCATTTTCATGAGTGGCTAGGCAATTTTGTGCTCTTGGTGATGAGTTAGATATGGCTTGAGTTCACATGTGCTTACATAGGGGAGTTTATCTATCATTCTATTAGTCTAGAATTATGTATTTGAATTTCCTAAATTTTTATATATGATTCTGGAATTGAGACTAATGGTAATTATCTCTGTTAGTTTGATAATTGTAATTGAAATTGGATATTGTGGTTTGAAGATTATATATATGTTTGAATTTCTTTGTGGTTGCAATGAAGCTATGTTGATTAGCGTGGTATTGTCTAGTTAATGTAGTTGATTTGTACCCTTAAGGGGCTGGTTAGCACTCAAATTTAAAGAAGACTCATATTGCATAGTTCCAATTTCAATTGCACATTAAGGGTCTCTAACAATATCTCAATAGGTAGTAGTTAGCTACGGTAGTAGGAGCTATTATTTATTGGGAATATTGGACTCAAGTGGTATCTTGAGGTTTTTCTTATTAAGACTTAATGAAGCTTTGACTCCCATATTTCTTTTGAACGAGGATAGCTATTTTCTTCATCACCAAAAGCATTCATCATTAAATCCTTTTAATCCAAATCATTCTTCATTATTTTCTAAAAGTACCAAAAAGAATAGAATTAGTTATTATTATTATTATTATTTTAATGAATTCTAGTTTATAGAAAACCAATTTCAAAACCCCATTTCTAACCATGATTTTAGCACTTAGTTTATCATAGGACTTCAAAATAAATTGGCTCCTTGATAAGAGAACGATCCCGAGTTATTTGCACTATATTGCATTTTAATTGTGGAAATTGTGATTTGACCCCGAGGCGACTAAGGTTTCGTCAAATCGACGCGTACTTTAACTCTAACTCTGATGCTTCTTGTATGCTTATATGTGATAGGATTTCATAGAGTGATGGTCAAGACTAGGTCTTGGGTCATGCCTTGTGACTATATTTATGGGGCTTAGATCACCCGCTATACATTCAGCTTGATACGGGTTATAGTCTTGATAATGTCGTGAGATTGTTTTCCTAGCGCTGAGGACACGAATAGCTATCGTGGCACTGGTTAGTGCAAACGTGGATAACTTTACATGTGCTATGTGCTATGTACTGTTGTGTTGTTATAACCTTACATCTGTTGTGTGCTATGTATTGGTAAATGCTGTAATGTTATGAATATCTGTCATACATATGTTGTTTATACTTAAGCATGAGGTTAACCATTACCTGAGGTCCGATGGGCATTGGACCTCAGCTCTTACCATAGCCTTAGGGTCTGAAGGACCGAGGGCCGATGACAAGGGAAAACAACACGCGTGAAGGCCTGGCTGGAGATTTTTATTTTGTAGAGAATGTTATTTGGGATATGTACTATGGTAATATTAATACTCGATAAATGTACCACTTATGTAAACAACCGGATACACCACGCTTAATGTTTTATCGCTTACTCACTTGCTCCGATGCTCTACTCTGATAAAAATACATTATTCCGCTTTTGAAAATGGGGTGTTACAACATAGGCTTTTAGGTGCACAACCTGGCTTTGATACCATGAAAACTATTTAAGATTACACCCAAACAAAATGAACAAATTACCCACCAACTAGAATTGATGGGTCTTACTCTTATTTATATATGTATATACAACTAAAAGCTCAAACTATACACAAATAATACCTAATACACAATACCCATATTCTAACAATTTGCATGATGAATAAATGGTTTTGTTGTTAACATAGAGAGATACTTGCTAACCTTACGTAGTCACTTTAGGATTGGAGCTTAATTTGGATTTTATTAATTGTGACAAGATATTGAGTGATTGATGGGATTAAAAACTTGTTTTTAACTTGAGACTACCTTTTGAATCCTAAACTAGCACATATTTTCATTAAGAGCATCTATGAGAGGAGGTTAATTGAATGTTATGAAATACAAGGAGAATAAATAGTCATAATCCCCATTTTGTCCTTAAAGTCAAAGAATCACTTATTTATATTAATTTTTATTTTTAGTTTAGGTTTATTTTTGAGTTTCCCTTCACTCTTGATATTTGATTTGTGTCACTCAAATTAGGCGAAAGTTTGATAATCGATACTTAACCGGGTTTTGGAACCAAATCCTCGTGAGAACAATACTCTACTTATCACTTTATTATTTGGCTTGACTCGTAAACTTGCAGTGTGAACAAGTTTTTGGCATTGTTTACCAGGGATTTGTGTCCCAAAACCATCTTTGGTTTATCTTGATTAGAGCATTATTAGCTTAAGCTTGAGTTTTGTATATATTTGTTCTTGTGTGTTTGTGTTTCATGTTTTGACTTATTTTCTGGTGTTCTTGTGTATATTTGTTCTCTTTGTGTGTCATTGTTTTATTTGTTTTTTTTGAATTAAACTTTGTTCATGGATAATCCTTAGTGGATCAATGGGTCAAATGGTGAATTTGATCATTATAATGATTATCTTGTTATGACCCTTATACTTGTGAAGTTCAATATGAGAACATTTGTTGCAAATATTGTGGAGATAATCATCATTACATAAAGCGAGTTTGTTTACATTTAAATTTTGTATTCCTTTTTTTTTCTTATCTTTGTCATTAAATTGCTTAGCACTCATAAAGTATTACTCCATTTGTCTTTTTATTTCATTATCCTACCTTTTTCATTAGAACCCTTGATTGTTTTTTTTTTATTAGAGTGTGCAATTGGATAAAATAGTGGAGATTGAGATGAGAAACGAGCCTATGGTAGATGAGTTGTATAAGTGGAGTCGAGTGAAATAATAGCCCTTTATTATGTTGAGAGAAGAGTGCAAACACTTGACTTGTGAGAGACATCTTATTGAGAGTTATTTTTGGTAGGTTAAATATCATTTTTTACATGGAAGTTTAGCCTAACAGGCAATGGTCACCCGGAAGTTTTTTTAGTCTCATTTTTGCCTGGACTTAACAAAACGGAGCAAATATGCTCCGAAAGTTTTTTTAGGAATAAATTTGCCTTGAAAGTTTTTTTAAGAGCAATTTTGTCCATTGGTGTTTACAAAGAAGAGCAACAATTTAACGATCAAAATCAATAGATGGGCAAGATTGCTATGTTTTTAAACTTTCTGGGCAAAAATGAGACCAAATTTTTTTCCCTATTTTTGCCAAAATTAATTGCTTTGCTACTTGCATTTTTAGAAGGTGGAAAATAAATATAATAAAGTTTCATTCTTGAAAATTTGAATTTTTTCAATTAAGTAATACTCTATCTTAAACTTTGTCTTTATATTTAGAAAATCGGAGGTGGTATGATATTAGAATTTATTCTAATTTACCATAATAGGATAGAAATATACCTATTAATTAGACTCATATAATCTTAGTAGAGTGGATTTGGACATTTATTGCCTCTTGAGTAAATTGATTAGGAATAACATTTTAATTTGAAAGGGATATAAGTGATTAAGAGATACTTAAATATATCCATCAAAACTCTAGATTAATAAGCTAACTTAATAAGTGCTTTTATTTAAATAAATACATGCTCTAAAACTTAAAGAAGAGATTAACCACGTTGTTTGTATCAACTGAAATATTAAAAACATTAGATTTACTAATTTTTCTTTTGTTTAAATTAATCTTTAATCATCCTTATTTGATTTGTTCAACTTAAATAAAACAAAAATTTAATGTCTAATCACTAATTTGATTGAGTCTATGTAGGACAACCTTAATTTGTTATTATACTCTTTTTAAGGCCCGGATATTTAGTGTGCCTGCATAATTAAATTTTAGTAGCGTCAAACTAAAACTTTGATATCAATTCTAAGTTTCAGTTAAGAAATGAAGAACCCAAATAGACTAATCAGTTTTACGCCGTAAAAGTGTACATATATTATGATTTATGACTATTAAACAACCAAAATTAATTCACGAAACGTGCCTTTCTTGCTGACCTTCCTAGTTTTAAAATTTGATTGCAACTCCATCATTTTTCGTCCTTTTACGGGAGGCCAAATTTTAGGCGTGGGAATTACTATCTATATACAAATTGCAATTTTCTGAGTGCCATGTGATGTAGAGCCTCAGCCCTCAACAAAGACAATGATCAGAAGAAAATTCATATGATAGCATCATGTAGTAATTAATGTTGTATGCTGATAGCAATTTAAATAGACATTCGCAAACCAAGGTAATAATTTATTCTAGCACATTGGTTGACTTTTCTTTGTTTACAAAAGAAGATCCTTAGAGAAGATATGAGATTGAATTATAATTCATAGGATGGAAGGAATATTTTTAGCACAAAAATTCAAAATATAACAGCATGTCTAATCTAAAATGGCACTTCAAGCTCATTCATTGTTTTGCGTCAATTTCGACTTGTTCCCCCAAGACCAAAAGAATTTTTTATTTGATTTAGCTCCCTTACTACTCCCATCATGTTCATCCTTTCTTTTGGAGATTCTACTGACCAAGCAAATCCAATCTCAAATAATGAAATTAGAGCCTTCTCATGGTTGGGATCTATATGAGCCACATTCTCCATTCTAATTTCTTCTACAGCTACTGTTGTAGATTGTGTTTCTTGGGGTACAAGAGCTGTGTCCACAATCTCCAATAGATTGTCTGGAAATGCAGTTTTGGTGTAGCTATGAAGATTGTGGCCATCTTCAAACATGATGTCTGTTGGTCTTTTGCCGGTTAACATTTCCATAATAAGAACACCAAAAGAATATACATCACCTTGTGTTGATACCTCATGACCCATTCCATACTCTGAAACATTTTAGACAGGTTAATGTTTAGATATTCATTGTCTAGAAACTAATAAAATAAAAGGAAAAAGATTTTATAAAAACAAATGGAATTTACCAAAGTTTCAAGCTAAATTATTAATCCGTCTAATCCTTTTTATAAGAAATTTTCTCTCTTTTGGAGCTAGCCTTTAATATAAGCAACTTTTTTCTTACGTCTCAAAATTTAAACTTCTTTTTCCTTTTCTACCCCTATTAAATACATGTATTTATATTAATTATCCCCCACTCATCACCACATCTTCCCTTTCATTTGATCATTTAATACTCATTCTTTCTCATATTTCTAACTCGTTCTCTCTCATATACTATTTTCATAAGTAGAGGCAAATTTTGAAGAAATATGACATTTTAGACACATTTATTGATTTTAACTAATCTTAACCGTCACTTCTTTTTACTCAATCAAGAAAAAGTTTCTTATAAAAGCACCAAAGGGAGTAACGAATTGTACCTGGAGGAGTATAGCCAATTGTCCCTTTTATTCCGATGTACTTGTTTGCTTTTGGGAAGTGCCGTTAAGGGTGGAAATTAGTCTTGCTAACCCAAAATCACTCACATGAGCCACCATATCATCATCAAGAAGGACATTGCTAGGCTTTAGGTCACAATGCACAATTGGTTGCTTATTTTCATAATGAAGATAATGTAGTGCAGAGGCAACATCATATTAATATTTAATCTTTGACAAATATCCAATGTTGACCGAGATGCACTTTGTTGATTAAGATGCAACCATTTTTCCAGGCTTCCATTAGACATGTACTCAAACACCAATGCCTTAAAATCTTCTCCCTTGTAAGTAACGCCGAGCAACATGTCAAAACTTTTACCAAATTTCTATGCCTTATGTTTTTCAATGCATTGCACTCTGAAATGAAACTCTTTTCAGCTCTCTTCTTTTGAAGGTCCAACACCTTAATTGCAACAACTTTGTCTTCTGATTCTAGCTTTCCTTTATATACTGAACCAGAACTCCCAGATCCAATCAAATTGTTAGCGGAGAAACCTTCAGTTGCAATGTGTAGATTTTGATATGACACCTTGGGAAATTGTTTCACTCCAACTAAAGTTGAAGATGATTTCTTGTTTCTTTCACGCCTCCAACATAAAGCAAAGAAAAATGACAATAACAGAGAAAAAACTACACAAATCAGAATAACCATGAGATTCCTGTTGTGTTTTCTTTGCCTTTCAACTTTTTTTGGGCATGGTTGTAAGTGCAACTCAAAAATACCCCAACATATATTGACATTTCCAATCACTGATATTGCACTTGCATTGTTGAAAACTCCTTCTGTTGGCACCTCTCCATCAAACATATTGAAGGAAATATTCAAGTATTTTAGAAAGGAATTGTTTTGTAAGCCGATTATTATCGATCCAGAAAGGTTGTTTCGTGATACATCTAAATGTGCAAGGCCTTTTAACAAAGCTAGCGATGAAGGCATGGGCCCATTGAAGGAATTCCCCTGTAAGCCAAGGTATTCCATACTTATGCACTCTCCTATGGTTGAAGGAATCTCTCCAGAAAGATTATTTTCAGAGATATCCAAAGTGCCAAGGTTTTTAAGTGCTCCTACCTCAATAGGCAAAGATCCATTCAATGAGTTGTGAGATAAGTTCAATAAAATGGACAAGGAGGAAAGACCAAAAATCTGAGAGGGTATAGCTCCACTAAAATGGTTTTCTGAAAGGTCTAGGCTCTGCAAACTTTTCATGTTTCCAATAATGGTAGGAATTTTTCCTTCAAGCATATTCCTTGAAATCATTAGCTCAATCAATTCTGTAAGGTTTCCTAAGGAAGCTGGTAGCTCTCCGGAGAGTTGGTTTCCATCCAAATATAATGCTTTTGTCTCGCGTAAATTCCCAAAAGAAGTTGGAATGATGCCTGAAAATTCGTTTCTTTCGAGAGCTAATCTAGTTAAAATTGTGTACTTTCCTAAAGTATCAGGAATAGTACCATATATCTTATTACCACCCAGGTATAGTTCAGTGAGTTGGGCAGACAAATTTCCTATGGATTTGGGTAAAATGCCTCCAAATTTGTTGTAGCTCAAACCTAAAATTTCAAGTTTGCTACAATTTTCCAAAGATGTCATGAAATCAAACTCACTATTTGAGTTGCTTCCAATATCATTAGATGCTAAATTTAGATACTGTAGATCTTCCAGGTTTCCAAGATTGGGAATTTTTCCAACAAAATTGTTAACAGAAAAATCACACTTTTGGAGAGAAGATGCGTTTGTGATGGAATCTGGTATTGTACCAAAGATTTGATTACCACCTATGGCAAAATATTTTAGATTTGGGAGGGTGGAGAATATGTTATATGGAAGCCAAGTCATGTTCAAATTGTTTTTTGCTACTGCTATCTGAGTGAGAGATGACAGATTGTAAAGTGAAGAAGGAAGTGCACCTGACAAACTATTCATTGTTGCTCCAAAAAATATTAAGTTCTTCAAGTGGCCGATCTCTTCATGTATGCTTCCAACTATGTCATTATAAGCAATTGAAATACGGGTGAGGGAAGTAAGATTCCATATAGACAATGGGATTTCTCCACTTAAATTGTTGAGCAAAAGCTGCAACCTTTCAACCTTCTGAAGAGCCCCCAGCTGATATGGTATCTTACCAGTTAGACTATTTCCATTTAAAAACAATATCCTCAATTCAGTGCAACTCGTCAAGTTCCAAGGAATTTCCCCTGTCAACGAGTTGTTTGAGAGAACGACTGACTTTAGCTTGAACAAACGTCCCAACTCTTGTGGGATTTCTCCATGGAAATTGTTGTCTGGGAGGGAGAGATTTCTCAAGAAAGAGAGATTGCCAACGTGAGGTGATATGATCCCACCAACATGAAGACCTGCCAAATTCAACTTGGTGACTCGCTGATGCTTGCGGCCACATGTGATTCCAGTCCAGCTGCAGAAGTGGTTTGTACTATTCCAAGAGCTCAAGATTTTAAAAGGATCATCAATAATTGATTCTTTCAATTTGAGCAATGCAAAATAATCAGTCTCGTTCGAGGCAGCTCTGACATGCTGGAAGCAAAGTAAGTTTAGATAGGAGATGACAAGGATTAATTGTTGAATGTAGTATTTGGAAAGAAAGGAAAATGAAATGGAGGCAAAAGCCATGGTTATGCTTGAGTGCGTGAATAGTTTTGTGGATTCATATATTGAAATGGTGCTGCTTTAATAGGACACATACAATCCCAGTCAGTCTTTTAAGAGAGATAATATGTTGACTAGAAACAGAATGATCCAATTAACTAATTGAGTTGACTGACTCAAACAAAATGGTGTGAAAATAATATAACAAAAGTGTATGATAAGTTGGTATAAGCTATAACACAAATTTCAATCAATCTGAGTATATTACATTTATTAATATTTTGTACTTACTTAATTATCCTTTATATTTTGTTTCTATCTTTTAATTAAATATAACTTAAAAAGATATTTTCACATGAGATCTATTCCTATCCTATTGTTGTGACTTGTGATACATGGATAAGATTTCGGATTGGCACATGGACCCATGTGAAGGAAGGAAGAAATCGATTGTTGTACTATATGGAGAAGATTCCCGATTGGCACGTGGGGAAAAAATCGATTGTTGTGATGTATGGAGAAGATTCCGGATTGGCACGTGGACCTCATGTGGAGGAAGGAAGAAATTGATTGTTGTGATATACCAGTCTGGTACTATTTATAAATCTATTTTGACCAAATCTCACATATCAAAGAGAATTGGTTCACTCAATGATTATGGGGGTAAATTTTCAACTTTACCCTCATTTATGATTTTGTATTTTTCAATTGTTTATTCTCTCTCTATCTTCATGAGTACAATTAATATGGGTAAAACTGTCACAATCTCATTTATGACATAAAACTGGACTTATAAATAGAACTAATTTTTTTTTGTCAAAATGAACCTATAAATAAGACCAAAATGGTATAGAGAAGATTCAGGATTGGCACATGGACCCCATGTGAAGGAAGGAAGAAATCGATTGTTGAGTCCACATTAGGTGCTTTGAATTAGGTATGAAGATATTTTTTCTAATTAGAGGTATGAAAGATATTTTTTTCTAAAAATATTTATATATTGTATTTATTTAGATTTAAATTATATGCTACTTTCTTATCTCAAATTAATTAATTTCTAGTTCTACATTTGTTCTGTAACACCCGTATTATAAAAATTAATTAATTTGAGATACTTTGGGTGCAAAAAAAATCTAAGAAAGCGATATAATTTAAATCTAAATAAATACAATTTATAAAAAAATTAAAAAAAAATGCTCAAACCTCTAATCTAGATAAAGAATTTGGATAAAGAGGTGTGCGGCCCAAGATAGGAAAAATAAACCTAAGGGTCTGATCGGTTTTTTGGTTGGCTGGTTGCTGTTTTTTTTTAAATCTTCCATATACTAATTTCACAAAATCCATAATAAGTTGTACACTCCAATATTGGTGCCTCTTAATCTCGGAGAAAAAATATCATCATCCTCCCTTCTTTAAACCAAATTATTATAGGGTGAAGGTGTAAATTAGCCAACGAATTATTACCCCAAGAGCACCCAACACAAAAAACTTTTAAGTGGACCAAGAATACCAAAAAACTTTTAAAAATGTAAAGTCAGCACAACGTCATTAGAAAGAAACAAACGTGCGTTAAAATGTCAACTTTCTAAAGGTTAAGGTGCAGATTGGCCAACAAACTTTTACTCTATGATCAGCACAAAAAACTTTTACTCCAGGAGCTCTTAGCACAAAAAAGTCCATGTGTAATCCATCCAAAATCCGACTGTTGCAAATCCTTATCCAGACCCCCAACCATGTGCATTGTGATTAGAAAAAATGAATGCAACAAAAAAAATCACAAATATAACGAGTAAGTTTCATTTTGAGTAAAGGTTGTAAGTTTTGAACGTCTCGCAAGAAAAGCAAGTCCATATATGCAATCCACCCAAAATTTGGTTGTTGCAAATCATTGCCCAGACCCCCAACCAAGTGCATTGGGGTTAGGGAGAGTGAATGCAACAACAAAAAATCACAAATATAACGAGTAGATTTCATTTTGAGTAAGGGTGGTGAGTTTTTAAACTTGCACGGTGCAAGTGCAGATTGTGATTTTTAAGTGGACCTAAAAAATATACTCTTTACATTTGTGATTTTTTTTTGTTGCATTCACTCTTTATAACCCCAATACACATGGTTAGGGGTCTAGGTAAGGATTTGCAACAGTCGGATTTTGGGTGGATTGCACATGGACTTTCTTGGGCGTGTTCGAAAACTTACCACCTTTACTCAAAATGAAATATACGCATTACACTTGTGATTTTTTTGTTGCATGCATTTTTCCTAACCCCAATGCACATGGTTGGGGGTCCAGACAAGGGTTTTCAATAGTCGGATTCTGGGTGGATTGCATATGGATTTTTTTGTGCTGGGCACTCCTGAAGTAAAAGTTTTTTGTGCTTGGCGCTTATGGAATAAAAATTCGTTGGCCAATCTGCACCTTAACCCTTAAAAAGTTGATATTTTAACGGACGTTTGTTTCTTTCTAATAGCGTTGTGTTGACTTTACATTTTTTTAAAGTTTTTTTTTGGTATTTTTGATCAACTTAAAAGTTTTTTGTGCTGGGCACTCCTAGAGTAATAATTCATTGGCTAATTTGCACCTTAACCTATATATATATATATATATATATATATATATATATATATATATATATATATATATATATATACTTCCTCCTATTCTTAATAAAAGACATATATATTTACCTAATTTAATTAAAGTTAGTAAAGTTAGTTCATATGAGACGATTTTCTCAAACAAAAAATTAGTCATATTCCTTAATTTCTTTCCTCTCTCCCTCCTTAATTATTGTTGAGGAAGTATCAATAAGAGTAAATTAGGAAAGACTTGACAAATATGAAAAAGACATCTTATATTTAGGATCAAGATCAACTCCATAAATATGTCTTATATTAAGGACCCGGAGGAATATCTAATATACAAGTTTTCTTATCTTTAGTAATAATTTCCAAAAATGTAGATCTCCGATCATAACAAGTAAAATTTAATAAAAAGGAGAAATATTTTGAATTATATATATCATGTGTATACCTTAATAATATCCATAAAAATGATAATAAAAAAAAAAAAACTTAATCATAGAAGAAAATTACAGCTTTGATAAAGGACGGCAAATTAATCATACCCAATATAATATGAATACTATTTAGTATAATTCAATCAGTCACCCACTTATCCAGACCAAATAATTTTTTTTGGTTACAAAAAAAATATTATTTGGGCTGCATAAATGGGTGATTGATTGAATTATACCTACTATTAAGTTATCCATTGATAACGGATGGCAAATTAATCATACCTAATATAATATAAATATTAATAATAAGGTCATCCATGTATGACGTATATGCAAACTGACTATAAACATATTGTTGCGAAAAAACAAAAACTAGAATCATACAGCCTCTCGCAATCATAAGCAAGGACTTCCTGAGGATTAGCAGCAACTTTACATAATATCAAGAAAACCTTCAATAAAAGTCATTAGTTAGAGGAGTTTCATTAATTAGTTAGAAAATTTTATAGTTCGTTAGATATTGTAATACCCCGAAAATCATATTTATGATAAGTATCATATTTCGATAAATAATACCTATTGGAAATAGGTGAATATGGGTCTCAAATAATAAGTTTTAATTATCTTATTTTCTAAGGTAATTACTTGTGAAAATTAGAAAAGAAAAAGAGCTAAAATCCATGAAAAATATATTTTAATAAGGCAGAAAATGGCCTAAAACATTATGATAAATACCATATGATAATGAGATGCTTTGATAAAAACTTGGGAAATATGTTATCTTTAATTTTAGGAATTTTTGGGATTATTTCCCTGGAAAATAAATGAGCATAAATAAAATATTATTAAAAAGCACTTTATGCCCCTTTATTTTTAATATTTAATATAGGATATAAAATACCAATGTCGGTTAATAGTCATGAGATAATAATTTATCATAAATCATAAAATTATCAAAAATTAGTAAATGACTAATTAAGTAATTATTGGCTAATTAATTAGATTATGGTATAAATAAATTAATTAGTAAATAATTAAATTAAAAGAGAAATTTCGAAATTTTGAAATAAAAAAATAAAAAAATAATATTATAATCGTAGAAATACCGATGGCTAAGTAGGGATGGATAGAAATAAAATCCAACCTCAAAATATAGAAACAAAGTCGAAACATCTAGACTTGTTATGAACAAGTGAAATTTTATCCCTGAGTGACTGTCTCCGAGGTCGGGCCCAAACCAACAGGTATTTAAGACATAGGGTAGGAGAGAGAAAATGCAGATAGGGAAAAAAGAGGCAATACGAAACAAGTAGTTGCCGCGAATTAGGAATCTAGTGTCTTCAATCGAACGTATTTCAAACCAAAGGATTTTTGTCTAGACGCGGTGGTGCTTTCGTAATTTAATTCCGTAATCTGAGGGCGTCGTCCTAAAATGTTCAAGATAACGGAATACCCTTAATGGAATCATAAATTTCATTAATCCACATATTTTTAAGGAGGAAGTATAGACCTTCGGAACTCTGCATTCGGATTTTTGAGATTCGTCAAGATTACGTGATTCGGACACCGATCGTCGAACTTTATCGGTAAGTCGGCAAAGATGACATCATCCTCTTCTAGAAGGATGACATAAGCGGGACATGTGGAAGGTCAAGATGGTGCCACATGGCGAAATGCGATCCAACGGTGCAAGATCGATCCGAAGTTGTAGGTTGTTTAATGAAGTTGCATGGTTTTTAACCAAAACCTCTATAAATAGGAACCTCTCTTCTTCTCATTTCCCACACCAAAATTTCGAACCTAGAGAGAAGTTAGAGAGAAGGAGGAGCCCGGAGAAAGTCTAGCGGAGCCCTGAGTAAGTTTTCTGGTCCCTAGTCTTAAGCTTCGGTGTTTTCTTTCGGTAGTTATAGTAGGAATGCTAGCTTAGTCTTTAATCTTCCAATATATTGTAGATATCATATTTTTGGGTTAAATATAATATATATATTTTGAAAATCATGTTGGGAAAAGAGTTCTGGCAAAATTTTGGAAGATTAGAGTCAAAGTAACGAAGTTCTGGCGAAATTCCGCTGATTAAGGGGTCAGGGGAAAAATGGTAATTTGTAGCTAAAATGCCATTTATGATGCTTTGAATGTTGATAAATATCATCATTATAGGATATTTGAATTAATCGTCCGCATGTCAGTACAAATGTACATTGCGCATTGTCGAGAAAATACCATTTTTTCGTAAAACGTGCATTCACCGTCAACGAAGGTACGTTCGCGTCTTCAGTAACACTAGCTCTAATGTTTATTATATGATTGTATATGATTGTTGTGTAGTAGTGTACGAGGTTATGCTATATACACGGTATGTTACATACAAGGTTATGTCATATACAAGGTTATTATTGTTGTATCATACGAGGTTATGTTACATACGTGGTTATTATCTTGTATACGTGGTTATGTGTTTTTAATCATACATCTTGTGGACCGTTGTATTGATTACTTTGTCGTGTATATGTAGTCGTATTTAAGCATGAGGTTAATCACTACCGAGATCCAAATTGCAATTGGATCTCGCTCTTATCATAGCGTCGGTTCGGAGAATCGAGAACCGAGGAGAAAAGCGAGCGGCCGCACGAGAGACCCGGATGAAGACTTTCTTCTCGTTGTTATTCATTTTGAAAACTCTCGGTCAATGTACCGCTTCTGTAAATCAGCCAGACTTACGGCATTTGAATAAATGTATCAGTTACTCAATTGCTCCGATGCTCTACTCTGATGGAAAAAAAATATACTGCTTTTGGAAATGGGATGTTACAGATATACTAAGAGGAAAAAATTAATAAATATGAAACATGTTATATAAGTCATTAGAGGAGTTTCATTAATTAGTTACATGAAGGTGATTATATAAAATTAGCAAAAGATCTTTGTTCCTGCAGAATCAGATCACCTACCATTGAAATACCAAGTGGGGTAATCATCTGTGTTGGCCAAAATAGTTTCTAGCGATATTTTGTATTACTACGCCTTCAATCCTTAATATAAACGAGAGTTAACATTTTTTAAAGGGATCAAGGAAGTTAATTAAGTTATTTTAAAAGTAGTTATATTTATCGTTTTTCTTCAACTAAATTGTGTAACTTATAAACGATATAAAATCTAATAACATACAACATATCTTTATTATTAAGTAGTTTATTTAGCTTCCTCAGTATCTCAAAAAAAAAAAATCATGTATGCTCAGCCACAACTACTATCAACTATATACAAACATATTCTTTCCCAAAAAAAAATTAAGCAGTTTATGTAACACCTTCCTCCAGGGTCACTTATCAGAGTTGTTCAGTCATTTAAGAACCACATATAACCCAAAAGATACATTTGGAAACACAAAAAGCTTAAAACCTGTAGCTTTGGCATGTAAACATCTCAAGGTATTCACTTATACAATTGCCCTAGTTTCTAAATGAAAGTAAATATACTAATTAATCATGTATGCTCAGCCACAACTACTATCAACTATATACAAACATATTCTTGCCATCATCGCATATGGCAATTATCTTTAGGCTATTACAGCCTTGACTCTCCTTCTTATAGAGGGTATATACATGCCAAAATATATAATACATGCATATTTAACTTTAATTAATATCATAATAAATATAACTAAATATATAACAGAGCTTATATATAAAACAAAATAGCATATTTTCCAACTACATCCATTTCAGTAACTATACTAATTTTTTCAGGAACGTAGACTTGTAAAGGATCATTTAGGCTTTGAAAGCACATCATTTTGATTTTTTTGCATTTACTTGTGATTTTTCAAAGTTCCTGAAAAATCTGGCCAGAAAATCCAGCAATTCGAATTTAAAGAAATGTAAGAGTAAAAATGGAATAATTAATTCACCAAAGATAGAAAGGTCAAAAGAGATGAAAGTAACCCTTTAGGATATCATTCTAAGCAACATGATATTTGTGACTTCCCAAATTTTGGGATTAGGAATTAAATTACATGGAATTAATTATGAGAAATTTAGCCTGGATAAATGTTAAAAATTAATATTTGGATTAAAGACATACTTTTCCGAAAATTAAGGATAAATAGTTGAGAATAATTTTTTGCCTAAATATTTTAGAGTCAATATTTTATGGCATAGAGAGGACAAGTTGGGTTTTTTTATTGGTAGATTGAAGATGTAAATCAGTAAAGGGCAAAAGGGGAATTGCAATTGGAGGGCGAGAATGTGAATAAGTTTAGTCAAAAAAAATATGGGCAAAGACGTGGAAGGAGAAAGGCTTATTATGGTTTTATTTTAGTTGTGGGTCCCCAAGCAATACAATATGGATTTCCAAGTTCCTATCCACCTTCATATTCCATCATTCTTTATTTTGGGCCCACATGCAGTACCTTCTCGGATCATCTCTTGCTTTAACTCAAAACGCAAAGCACATATGTTCCCTACAATTGGTATTCCTGTTCAGCCCATATAGTGACTCAATCTTTATTTTTGTTTCTTGGGTTAAGATTCTGATTTCTTAACTAACTATTACTTCATGAAATGCGTCGCGACAAAAATAATTGAAGGGACCAAATTGGCCAACGAACTATTAAAAAGTGAAAAATAATACCAAATAAATAATAAAAAAAAACAACTATCACTACTACGTTAAAATATGAGGCACTGGCATAGGGCGGTGGCGGAGACGCTGGAGAAAAGAGCGGTTAAGCCTTCTTGTTGGATAAGGCAAACACCAACAGAGATGAGACCCATGCAAGCAAAGCGTTGTGAACTAACTTGCGATTCTTCAGTGGCATCGGAGAGACGCAACTGATGTATGCAAGGCGCGTCTGCCAAAAAGTTGTGGATCTTGGATGTGTTCAAGAGGGTGAGTGGAACACTCAGCAACAATGGAAGCTTTTGAGATGCTGACGTCACCGACATTGTGACAGTTAATGGAAGACAGAGATACCAAGATAGTGACGGGGTAATAGTTCGTTGGCAAATCTACTCAAAATTGTTTGTTTTTTTTTTTCACTTTTTAATAGTTCGTTGGCCAATTTGGTCCCTTCAATTGTTTTTTTTGTACCAGACGCTCCTAAGGTAATAGTTCGTTGGCAAATCTGCATCTTAACCATTGTTTCTTTCGGTTAAGACACGGTGAACACAGAGAATGAGTTAACAGTGGGGAAAAAAAAACACACATGTTGCATGCATTTAGAGACAACTCACCTCATCATCCTCTCTCTACAAAGTCGGACACACATATACACTCCCTCAATATTTATTCATCTCCCTCTTAACCCATTTATTCACTTCGGTCCAAAACGCCAGAAAGACAAGCAAAAGAAAGAGAGAACGAGCTGAATCCGTGAGAGAAAGGGAGAGTCTGAGAGGAAGAGTAGGATCGATCATTGCATGCAAACCAAGAAACTAAGTAAGGTAAGTCCCCTAAATCTGTTTCTAACTTCAGATTTTTCAGTTGGGGTTAGTTTGGGAGTGAGAGGTGTGATCAAAATTAAGTTTGGGAAAAAGAAACCACTGAATACATGCATACCGTGTAATATCCCGAATTTTGGGTCTAAAGACTTGAGAATTAGCCTATTTTTGAGAGACTGCTAGGCCCTATTTTTGAAAGTGACAAATTTGGAATCAGTAAGAAACCAGGAATCTTAAGCTTATTATAAGAAAAAGTTTAAGATGAATAATTGAAGATTATTGTGGACCACACCTTCAAATTATTCTCAGTGGAAATCTGATTATCATTGGGTATAAGTCAGAAATTATTGGTGTGGGAGTCTAGTTTTTATTTAATTATAAAGCATCCCTTTATTATTGGCAGACAAGAAATTATTGATAATAGGATCTCCACCACTATACTGTTCTGGTCAGATTTATTGGCTCAATAAAAGATGTATAAGTCCCATTTTGGAATTGGTATGAGAGAAATGTGCGTGTAGCAATATAACATCAGGTTTTATGTCCATTAAATAAATGAATATGTATTTTGTAGTGGTGAGTCACGGATTGCAAGTTGTCTCATCCTTTATTCTGACGGTGCGTTAATAATGAATGAAGTAGTGTGTATCTTGGACCTTAATGAATAGATGAAAAAGAAAAGGTATCTGGATGAGATGCATTATAAATAAATAAGAAGAAGTAGTGGACTATACGTGGAAGGAGAATGGGAATGAGGTATATTATTTTATATTTTATTATATCTCATTTGAAATAATGGAAGTAGTGGCCGAATGAGTGTGAATGGTGTAAGTGTGTGTCGTCTTGCTAATCTCTTTTTTTTTTGGATAATATTGGCAAGCCGAAGCTTGAAACATGAAATAGGAGCTAGATTATAAGACTCTAGCCCCTGGAATAACATGATGAAAGAAAACTAGGAATGGCAGGATCGCTGATCCTTGAAAACCATATCTAGGCACCCTCTCGGGATAGTTGGAATCATGACCAAATCGGCACCAATGACAACACTATGGCCCTTCTTTGCCATATAATCAGCACAAGCGATGTTTTCTCTTGAAGTGTGATGAAGCTCCACGTCCCAGTCTCGGAACAAAAGGTCTCGAGTCTCCCCAATAATGTCTTTCGTAGGATGATCGCGGGGCAATCTCTCATAAGGATATTGACGGCATCAAGAGAATCGGAGTAAATGGCGATGCTCGTAGTCCCATCTCGTAGACCGATCAAGAACCCTATCATGATAGCATAAATTTCAGCTTCAATGACGGAAAGGAGGCCAAGGGGTCTATAGAAGCCCATCAACCATTCCCTTTATAATTTCTTAGTACTCCCCACATGCGATTATGTTGTTGAAGCACCGAACCGTCCACATCGATCCGAACCGTATTCTTGGGAGGGTGTCCAAGATTTCTCGTCAAGCTTGTCCAGTTGGAAGATCTTGTGGTATAGCTTTTGATTCACTCCATTTTCCATGAGCAGATAGCCGCACCCTGTACCATCTCCCTTGTTTCTGTGTTTACTCCCTGAAAAAGAAATTTACATCTGGTTGTCCAAAGAATCCAGCACCCTAGGCTAAAGGTTCTCGCCCATGAGAGGTTCGAAATCTCCCTTTTCCGGGTTGTGCTTGGTATTCCAGTCGAGCCAAACCTGCAAGCTGCCGAAAAAAAACTGAGAGAAATAATTAGGTTTTAAAATAAGTTTCCATAGACTTCTAGCACGCTCACAATCTCGAATGATATGGATCACACTTTCCTCACTATTGCATTGAAAAGGGCAACCATTATCATTGGTGAGGCCCCTCCTTGCCCGAAGAGAGTTGGTAGCAAGTCTCTCATGGCCAACTTGCCACATAAAGTATTTAATTTTTTCAGGAACTTTCCATTTCCACACTTGGGCCCAGAAGTTATTAGTGCTTGCTTCAACGGTGTCAGAGAGGAATTGGTAGGCCGATTTAACGAGAAACCCCCATCCTTAGTCGTTTCTCCGTAAAACAATCCGGGGAATTGTTGGAGGGAGGATTTGATTGCAAAATGAATTTAATGATATCCCGAGGTAAAACTCCAAACCATCCGTGATAGTCCCACCGTCCATTTGAAAGAAGGTGATCCCTAACGGTTTCCTCTACGTTGACGAGGAAGGGTACTGAATAAAGGAGATGATGGGTTGATCAAGGGGTAGCCGTAGATCAGTCCAACTTGGTACTCGCCCGTTATTGACCTTTTTACCCACACCACCGAGAAACTTATCCCAAACTTCGACGATCGCTTTCCAAGCCGAGGAACAGCTTTTCTTTCGGAGATATTAGGCGGATCTGATTGCCACGCTTATATTTGGACCACAAACATTGAACCCGCAGGGCATCTTTCTTAGTTAAAAGACTCCAACAAAGTTTCATAATAAAAGCTTTATTCTGGCGGCGGAGATTTTTGAAACCCAGACCCCCTTGCTTCTTAACATGTGTAATTTTATCCCAAGCAATAAGATGCATTTTCCTCACGTCTTCTTCCTGGGACCAAAGGAAATTCCTGGAGATTCGCTCAATTTCTCTAATAGTACAAATTGGAAGGAGAGAAGATTGCATGCAATGGTTAGGCATAGAAGAAAGTACAAACTTGATAAGAACTGAACGTCCTGCCATAGTCAAAAACTTGCTTTTCCACGAGGACAACTTTTTTCTTGCTCTTAGCACAATAGGGTTAAAGGTAGCATGAGAAACTCTTTTATGGATGATTGGGACACCCAAATATTTTCCTAGGTCAGCAGTAATCCCAATCCCAAGGAGTTGGCTCACTCGAGAGCCCCGTTGAAGTTAATTTTTTGGAGCAGAACATTCGTGATTTGTCGAGGTTGATTCTGTGTCCTGAGACTTCGCAGAAACTTTGTATAACTCTTCGGACTTCAATCATTTGATCAGAGGAAGCTTCTGTGAAAAGAATGAGGTCATCGGCAAAGAAGAGGTGGTAGACGTGTGGACTACCTCGCTTGAAAAGAAAGGGCTTCCACCTACGCCCTTCACATTCAGCTTTTAATTAAATGGCCCAGCGCTCCATGCAAAGAACAAATATATATGGGCTCGGGGATCGCCTGTCGAACTCCTCTAGAAGGGTGAAAGCTCGGGGTTTCATCACCATTCCAAAGGATAGACATAGATGTAGTAGAGATACAGCCATGATGAGATCAATGAGGTTGTTCTCCAAGTTAATACATTCAAGGGTATTTCTGATAAACCCCCAATCTAACCTATCGAAAGCTTTCTCCATGTCAATTTTGATTGCCACAAAGCCTTTCTTCCTCCCGCTCATCCTCATGGAATGGATAATTTCTTGAGCAATAAGGATATTATCACAAATAGATCTATTAGCAATAAAACTACACTGCTCTTGACTAATAAGATGGGGCATGAACCCCTTTAACCTATTAGCTAGGAGCTTAGTAATGATTTTGAAGCTCACATTGCAAAGGGAGATAGGACGAAATTCCTTCAACGTAGCTGGATTATCAACCTTGGGAATAAGAACAACTTTGGACTGATTTATCTTTGGACAAACTTAGAAGGATTGTTAAAACAATCTTCAATGAAGTCACATATTTTATCACCTATTACGTACCAATCGAGAATGGAAAAAGTGAGCTTGAAGACCATCGACCGGAGCTTTGAAAGCTCCTATTGCAAAGGCTGCATTTTTTATCTCGACTTTGCAAACATTTCTTGAGAGAAAGTGAATCATATTGTCATCCATGGAAGGGAAGTTAGAACACCATCCCTCGATTTCTCACAAAAACATCTCTCGGTATATAAATTTTTGAAGAAATCATGGGTCAACAATTTCAAAGTGACGTGGTCATCAATCCATACCCCTTCATCGTTTTTTACAAACTCCCAATTCTCTCGCTTCTTCCTTTTAACCATGGTAGAGGCATGAAAAAACCTTGTATTTCTGTCACCTCCCTGAAGCCATTTACTTCTGGATTTTTGGAACCAGACAATTTCTTCCTGAGTTACCACCTTATGGTACTCTTCCCAAAGCTTTCTTTCTAAGCGAAATAAACCAGATTGGAGATTCATTTTCCTGCTTTGTCAATGCCTTCTAAGCGCCTCAGCAACTGTTTTTTCTTACTGGTGAAATTTCCCACACGGTTCTCATTCCAATCCAGAGCTGATTCTCTAAAGTTATGAAGACCATCGAGCCAATTATTATCCCGCCAGGCATCAGCGGTGATGTCTTTGAAATATTTCTCAAGGGACCAAGCAATCTGATAGGAGAAGGGTTTCTGAGAGCGGAAGCAACGAGGAGAGGGGTTGGAATTGACAACCACAATCCTATGATCAGATTTAAATTTTAGCTCATTACGGACAGAAGAGTTAGGTAAACAGGAGAGCCAAGAGAAGTTGGTGAAGACCCAGTCCAATCTTTCCTTCAGGCCCTCTTTTTCCCAAGTAAACTTCTCCCCTTGAAACCTAGCTTCAATAAGTCCTGTATCATCAATACAATCTCTGAACTGTTTCATTGAGGTCGAAGAAGGGGGAGCCCCTCCCAATTTGTCCGATGGGGATAGATATGCATTAAAATCGCCAAGGACAAGCCAAGGAAGGGAAAAGCTATTGGCTAGAAGACGGAGGGAGTCCCATAACATATGCCTAATCTCTAATATATGGTAGAAGAATTATTGAGATTATGCATGTGCGTCTGGACATTGATACAATGGGGAATTGATATATATTTTTATATTTGTTGTATTTTAATTGAAAAGTAGAAGCAGATTGTAGTGGGCATATAGTGGAATGTTGGATGATATATTATTATTACTATTATATTGAATAAGTGGAAGACATCTTGCTTAGTAGTGATAGTGCAACGGCATGTAAAGAGAATGAGGAAGTGGGATGCATAGTGGAGGAATTATAATATAATATAGTAATATAATAATGTATTATTATATTGCAACATCATTTGGAAAGTGGAAGCAGCACAACGTGTTGTCTGGAAAGAATATATGTATGGGAGAAAATTACATAGAATAACCCAAGGTGAAATTACAGTAAAATACCCATTATCAATTATTATATAATCACACAACACACACACATTCTGAAGGCGCAAAGAAGAGAGAGAAGAAAGAGAAAGAGAAAGGAAGAGTGAGAGAACTCTATTGAAAATAAGTAAGAGTCATTCTGGATGTAAGAATTAGAAATATTACAAGGTAGTAACTCTTCTCTCACATACTATGTGTGCCTTATATATGCATGTATTTACCATTGTTCATATATATGTATTGTATGAATGCTTTGAATGTTGAATGTGTTGAATGAATGGTATGTATAAATGATGGTTGTCTTGCATGTTCTATATATGCATTTTATGTGAGGGATTATGACGTTACTTCTGGGGTTTATTCATTTGAACTCCAGCATATATTTTTGAATTAGCTAATTTGCAGCTTCTGTAAGAAGAATGAAGAACGAAGAAGATGAAAGAAGACGAGTAGAAGACTGATAAAGGATTTAACTCTGTCAGATTTATATTATTGAAGTATAAATTATTTGTAAATGAATAGTATTTTTGTATACATGAATAGTGAATAGTAACGTATTTTGAATAGTAATACCTTATATTTAGAAGAACGCTTCCGTGTACGTAAAGAATGGAGTATTTAAGGCGGGTGTTACATACTGAGTTAAGATTAAAGCTGATAATCAAGATTAATGGTGCTACATGTGCTTAATTTGTTCTAGTTTATGGTTTTGGAATTGAATGCTTGTCATTGCCTATATGAGTAATGTAATACTCGGATAATTATTTATCTGGAATATTATATTTTAGTAAATAATATCTATTGGAAATAGGTGAATATGTGGTCTCAAATAATAAGTTATAATTATCTTATTTTCTAAGGTAATTTCTATATAAATTAGGAGAGATAAAGAGCTAAAAATCCCTAAAATGCATTTATGGGGCATTAAATGGCCTGAGAATATTGTGATAAATCCTAAGAGACGATTAAATATTTATTAAAAATTAGAAAGTATGTTGTCTCTAATTTTAGGAATTTATGGGATTATTTTCCTTGGAAAATAATGAGGCAAAATTAAATATACTTTTGGGAATCATAATTGACCCCATGATTTTTAATATTTTACATGGAGCATAAAATACCAATGTCAGTAAAATAGTTGTGAGATAATAATTAATCTCAATCAAGAAAATTATCAACAATTAGTAAGTGATTAATTAAGTAATTAATGGCTAATTGTTTAAGCTTGAACAAGAGAGTATTCAAGGTAAATTGTGTAAAACCCTTTAATTAAGTGTTTATGACTAAGATTAGCATAAAGTATACTTGCTAATTAATTGGAAAAGATTAAGAAAAATGTATGAGATTAAGTACATGAAAACCCTAAATCCTAAAAGATTGCTAATCATAGGATTAAGGCCCTAATTAAGCTTTCTAATTAAATTAAGATATAATATTAAAGTAATTTTAAAAATAAATATAAAGAAAAGGGGAAGGGCGAAATTTAGGTGTGAAAAAGGTTGTGGATTTTTGAGAAATAATATCATGATATTTGTTATTTAAATAATAATATAAATGAGATATTTGTGGAAAAAGAAAATAGGATAAATGAGAACCGATAGAAATTAAATCCTATATCAAAATAGGTGAACTAAGTATCTAACATCGGACTTATTATAAACGAGTATAATTTTATCCGGAGTGGGTCTGTCTCGAAGTCATTTCCGTAACCGACGCGTTTATCCGAAAATGTTCAGTAGGCTACGGAATACCCTTAATGGGATCAAAAATTTAGTTAACCCAAGTATTTTGAAAGAGGATGAATGTCCTTTAGAGCTGTGCTGCTGTATTTTTGAGATTGGTTAAGATTACGCGATTAGGACACCGAACAGGGAACCTTATCTCGCACAGACCATAAAGCAAGAGAGGATGACATCATTGATGACCTCATTTTGTTGAAAAATGGGGCATAAGGGTGATCAAGGGCCAAGAAGAAACCTTGCACGAGAAAAACAAGATCCGACGGTTGATATCCGAGATGAAAAAGCATGAATAGTGTCTCGAAATTCTCTATAAATAGGACCCTTCATTCATTCAAATTTTCACACCAAATCCTCTTGAAATTTCGAAATCTTGGAGTGGAAGAGCTCTGGAGAAAGTGTAGCGAAGCCCTGGGTAATTTCTTCGGTCCCTAGTCTTAAGCTTCGGTGTTTAGTTCAGTAGTTATAGTAGAAATGTTGTTTTTATCTTTAATCTTCCAATATATTGTAGATATCATATTTTTGGGTTAAATATGATATATATTTTGAAAAATATGTTGGGAAAAGAGTTATGGCAAAATTTTGGAAGATTAGAGTCAAAATAGCGAAGCTCTGGCGAAATTCCGCCGATTAGGGGGTCAGGGGCAAAATGGTAATTTGTACCTAAAATGCCTGTTATGATGCCAAATCTTTATAAATGTGATATTATCCTTATAGGATATCTGTAATCACGAACCGCTCGTACCGTTTTTTTGTCGAAGTACCGTTTTTCACAAAACGTGCGTTTTTCGTCAAAAAAGGTACGTTCGCGTACTGTAACTCTAACGCTGATGTTTATTGTATGCGTATAGGTGCTATGTGTATGTTATGCTTATGTGAGGTAGTTGATAGCTCTGTGGTATGTTCATTGTACTGTTATTATGCTTGCTGGGTGTTGGGACACATTGGCTGAGTGCGAAATGCTAAGTGCGAAACCATTGCTAAGTGCGAAACGTATGCTAAGTGCGACATATCTGCCAGGGGGCTTATATGATGTTGGGATATACTTGTTAGTATGTTCATATACTGTCTATGTGGTGTATATAAACATGAGGTTAACCGTTACCTAAGGTTCAATGAGCATTGAACCTCAGCTCTTAACATAGCGTCAGGCTTAGGAGAACCGAGGACCGAGGAGAAAGGAAAGCAGGCCGCACAGAGACCCGGCTGAAGACTTTCCTCCGTTGTTATCTACTTTTGTAAAACACTCGGTACAATGTACCGTTACTGTAAACAGCCAGACTTATGGCATTTGAAATATATGTATCAGTTACTCTTACGCTCCGATGCTCTACTCTGATGAAAAAAATATACTGCTTTTGAAAATGGGATGTTACAAGTAAGGCGTTGGCTTCTCTAGAATCAAGGATAAGGAAAACGAAATTGTAGATGATATTATTGTTTAGATGTTTATCGGGTGGCTGCATGTCTCATTCGGTTCTGTTTTTCTTGTGATAACTGAATCGAGCCTTTCTGTTTTAATGAGCATGGTTGTGACCTCTTTAAGGAGAAGGTAAGAGGTAATTTAAGCGTGTATGTTTGAGTAGTTGAAGCCAAAAATATGAAAGTGAGATACATGTGTAACCATATGTATTTCTGTCTGAGTAATTAGAGCTTTGTGACAAATTCCTTAAATGGAAAAGGGTAAAGGAAGTTAATCATGTCAAATATATGAGAATTATGTGATGCTTTGTGAATTTTCTTGGGCTGTTAGGTGAAGCTTGTGTGTCTGCTTTATGAAAATCTTTGAGAGAGGTTCAAATGTTAAAGTAGGAAGGTTCTAATAATGTTATTTGATTGTATATGTGTTAGTATGTTGAAGTTAAGAAGTTTTGAATAGAATGAAACGTTGTTGATTCATGATAAAAGAGTCAGCTGGGCGGTGTTTATATTTTTGAAATGTGGGAATTTTCTCAGCCATAAATCAACTTAGTGACTTTAATTTATGAAAATAGACTTATCAAAGAGTAAGTAGAAATTTGAATCACTCCATTTGGAGTTGTACCGGTCAAGTTATGAATTTCCCAAATTCTCATAAAAGTTAAATGCTGAATTTTTAATAAGTCTTAAAATAGCCACACAAGTTGTGAATTGTGTTTAAACTTTAAAGTAAATGTTCCTTTGGATATATTGAAAGGTTAAATGGTTGAGATAACATTTATTCCATAGTGAATAGTATCTAATTAAATAAATCCCAATTGGTATACATCTTTAGTCATAAGGATACTAAAAGATAAGTATTTTGGGGTGGGTTTAAAGGAGCTAAATCTTAATTATGTTATTAAGATTGAATTGATTAGTGACCCATCTCTATATGAAAATGTTAATTATAGGATTTGAGAATTACTCATGCCTGAAGGATAAGCGTAGTGATAAGAATCTGGTGGAAGGGGTTTTATCGGTAAGACCAACAGGTAGTAACTCCAATCTCACATTCTTTGCAAAGATATATATGTTTTTGTATGTCATATTTGTATGTCCCGCTTTATGAGGCCAAGACCACTCATGGCTCGATTGAGAGGAAGGGCCGACCATTGGGCTAGCTTCTCGATGGCTAGGCAGGGCCTAGTGCATTCAGTATTTTCGGTATTGAATTACCTGAAATGAATTTCTTTGCACCAAGGTATTTGAAAATCATTGAATAAACGCTTGTATTACAAGATGCACATGGAATGTAATACTTGAGTTTGAATTTGGATTTGGATGCTTTATATGTTGTGTGAACTACTCTGTTTAGTTGATTTACATATATATTGCATATGCTTAGAATTTAAGATTAACATGTTACTCTGGAATTTATTCATTTAAATCTCAAAGCCTTCCATAAATCCAAGACGTGGCAGTCTAGTAGGCAAGGAGGAAGAGGCAGGGCGTAGATATTGCTTAATCTTGAGAAGAAGGTGGTGTTGATGATGCAGATGAAACATATAGTTTCACTTTTGTATATTGATAATTTTATTTCCTTATGACTTAGATAATATTTTGAGATAGCCGTATGTGGCTACTGGAATGCATATTTATATAGACACCATGATCGGATAGTAGTAGAACATCTATGAATTGTATTGTTGCAGGAAGGGCACGTATATCACGAGCCCATAATGAAATGGATGAACAAGTGAATGGTAGAACACTAGATTAATTGGAGAATGATGAGGGCCTTTTTGTCTTTAGCCTTGGGGTCCACAATCAAAAATAACCAAGGATTGTGTATAGGCAAACCTAGGATCGTTCTCTCTCGGGAGCCTTTTATTGAATCCTAGGTAATCTAAATGACATGCAAATGCAATTAAAACAAGGGGAAAATGGGTTTTTGATTTTCAAATTAATAAAGTAAAATAAGAAGGCAATTTAATTAAATGTTAAACTATTATTTTTGGTATTTTAAATAAAATGGAATGGAGTATGAAAATGAGTATGGATGCTAAATGCTCTTGGTAATGAAGAAAATGACTATTCTTGCTCAAAAAAATATATGAGAATCAAATCTTCATTAAGTCTTAACAGAAAACCTCAAGATACCACTTGAATCCAATATTCCCAATTAATAGTAGCTCCTACAAACATAGCTAACTACTACTTCTTGAGATATTGTTTAGAACCCTTAATGTGCAATTAAAATTGGATTAATGCAACATGAGCCTTCTCAAATTTGAGTGCTAACCAACCCTCAGCGACAAATAAATCATATTAACTGACAATACCACGCTAATTAACATAATTTAATTGCAACCACGAAGAAATTAAAACATGTATATTTTCACATTAGAAAATCCAATTTCAAATGCAAATATTCATTGCACATGGAGACATAACAGTACCCCAAGTCTCAGCTACAAAACAGATATACCTAAAAGGAAATCAAATATTCATAGCATAAGCATAACAATAAACTAGAAAAAACTCCCCATTAAAGCAATTGAAGCTCAAGACAACATCTCCATGGCCAAGAAGCAAGGAATCAGCCACTGCCCACCATCAAAACCTCACCAAATAACTTCAAGATTCCAGACATTGAAGAACACCAAGCAAACTTGACAGTGTAACACTGAATAAAGAGAGATCAGTGGGTGCATATACAGCCAAAAGCAACAAGAAAAAGGAACCACTATCTGGACAAAGGGGAACGGAAATCTCGAAGAAGTCAGCAGATAGTCGATGGTGACAGAACAGAGGTGATCGTGAATGACGTAGTCGAAGGTCCAGAGTTTGTGAAGGTCCAAGTCGATGGTGTTGCGTGAAGGTGTGCGATGTAGGTTCTGTGTGTTAGCGGCGCTGGTTTCTTTTTAATGAATGTCCCCCACTTCTTCTTTCCCTCAGCTAGCTCGATCCCCAGCAGACGATGATGTCGTCTCCCAGCCCCCTTCGTTCCAGCTGAAGGTCGACTCCCAAAGTAGTGAATCCAGCTCTCTTCTCAGCTCTGTCTCTGCGGCGCTGGACGGTGAAGGACGGTGGCCACTCGCCGGCGACAGGAGGAGGAAATGGCGTCGCCGGCAAGAGGGGTGAAGGATGGCTGAAGGTGAAAGTCGCTGGTTGAAGACGATGCTCCCAGCGTTCAAGTCCGAATGCGTTTATCATCCCTCAGCTCGCGGCGCTCAATATTTATTCCCCTGCTCTCCCTCAGCTCACGGCCTGTTATGCGTTTCAATTAGGTCTGAAAATGTCCCTGGTCAAAACACAGAGTTTTGACCAGGGACCTAAATGAAAAGTCTGAAACATTGGGTGCAGGGACTAAAGTGAAATATGTTTAAATATTTCTGGGGCAGAATGAAATTCACAAAAATTTTGGGTCCTTTTATGTAATTGATTTCTAGCTCCTTTTCCTCCTTAAATTTCAATTTCCAGAAATTGTTGGGGCCTTTCTTGTAATTTTATCCATTCCTAAAAAAAAATTATTTTTGACCCAATTGACATTTTTTTTCACATTCTTCAATTTCTTCCAAAACACCTGTAATGCAAGATTAAACACAGTATACCATCAAAAGTCCAAAAAATCATTTGCATGAATAATTAATAAATAATGACCATTTTGCCCCTAATTTCACTTAATTCAATACAAATGTCCCTTACTCAAATTAGTATTTAATCATGCAATAATGTCCAAAAAAATGCATTACAAATCCCAATTTAATTATTAAAAATCATATAAAAATATGGTACGATCGAGAAATAAGGAAATACTCCGATAAAACCTAATAAGGTTACATGTATGATGCATTATCAATGATAAGTTTGAATCACGATAAAAGGTTTTCAAATGTTTTTTTTAATGATTCGAAAAGTCCATTCGAATTATAATATTATTTTGAACTCTTTATAAAAAAAGGGTTTCATTTCTAGGATCAAACTTGGCCAGTGGTTTAAATTTTTGTTAAATAATACATTAGATTGCATGATAGGTGAAGATGTCACTCTGTTCTGGACTCAGAACAGGGGGTGTTACAATATTAATTATAATATAATGTAAAATATGAAAAAAAGGAGATAATTCGATGATAAGGATACCCGAGAAGTCCGGGGTCAGAATCTAAAGGACGAGCATATTATTAAATACACTAAGGAAGGTACATTCGCGTACTATAACTTTAACGATGTCTTGTATGGCTTTGATATGATTCATTGAATCATGAATTGTGGACTTGTGAATAAGAATAGGTCTTGGGGTCATGTGTGGTTACATTTAGTTGGCTGTGGATTGTTGTTTTTATAGGATAATGCCGCATGCTTGTTTTCCTAGCGCTGAGGAACCCGTGACTAGGACATGAGACACTGGTGAGTGCTGGTAATGATACATGTACAGTAAGCCATTGTAGTTGGGTACTGATGTGTTTGCTGAATGTATGTTGTTGTGATTGTGATTGTCTATCATATATTGTTTATACTTGGATATGAGGTTCGCAGCTAGCAACATCCCATATATATGTCTTCTAATTGACATCGTATTATGTCTTCTAATTGCCATCTATATACTTTATTTCAATTCTCTATATTTTGGGTAACTAATGGTCATCAAAATAGTAAACTTTTCTATGGCCTTGGCTGCTAGAAACATCCCATACCAACAACTGAAAACCTCAGCTTCAAGAACAAGGTTTAAACCTTAATTTTATAGTCTATATACATGGGTTACACATCTCAAACATTTAAGCAGCATTTAGGGACATTAAACAGTAAAATCTGAATCAGTTTTCAGCCTCCACTACAACTTTACTAACTTATATATACCATCCTCCTTTATTCTGAAATAGTTTTCCAGCTTTATATAATCTAGTAACTATTATTCTATCCCAATAAGGAATAAGGACTTTCTTATTCCGGGAACGCCATATGTACTCCTTCAACATGTAATAAGAGAACTTTGCATAAATAAATAAAAATTATTTATTTCACATAAAATAAAAGAATTACCTTCAATAAAAATTAGTTTTAAAGGAGTTTAAACAAAACATGTTTTATATAATGAAACATGTAAGCTGAAGGTGATTATAATGAGGACCTGAAGTGAGTATTATATAAAATTAGCATATCAAGAGTTGCATTTGAGGCTCTGAGGCAGGTTACTTATCAATTTTTCTCTCCAACTATTCCTTAGGGCCTGATTGGCACAGGGGGAGAGATTGGAAGGGGAACAAAAATATTTTTGGGTTGGATTTTTAAATATAATAGAAAAGTGTGGTTACATTTTTTTTCTTAGTTTTTTATCTTACATCTTCTCTTTATTCTAATTTTATAACCTCATTTCTCTCTTTTTTTGTTTTTTTTAACATTCAGCTCAATTCCGTTCAATAATGAAGTCTTCAGACGAATTCCGTTCCATACCATATAGCTATTCCTTAGTCTCTTTTGATCATGTGCACTCTTCTATGGAAACATGTATAGTTTTATAACACTACTATAGAATCGTGAATATATATATATATATATATATATATATATATATATAAAAGTCATCTTATCATTAGCATTTATTTCTACAAGTTAGATATCAGATTATAACAAAGTAAAATTTTATAAAAAGTAATAAAAATTCCTAAGATAAATTAATTAAACACGCAACTCTGACATGTAATTAATTCCTGAGATAATCTCTCAATGTGTGTGTCATCCATAAAAAGACTAAAACATATTTTAGCGTTTAATTTACTCTTTTTCTCCTAAAACATTAATTGCTATTAGTTATTTGAATATATGTGTAAGCCTTCAAGGAAGGTCATAGAGATTCGGACATTCTTCGAACATTTGTATTATTATATAACATTAATTTGCAAATGGTATATTTTTAATCATATATAACACGTAATTAAGTTTTAGATATAATACTAACTGGCGGCATTGTTTAAATACCACACAAAATAATAATTAAGTCCGTCATCCATTCATGCAGGCCAAGTTTAATTAAGTTATCCATTGATAACGAACGGCAAATTAATCATATATACCCAATATTATAAAAATATTAATTATAAGGTCATCCATCTATGACGTATACGTAAAAAGAATATAAACATATATTGTTGGCGAAAAAAGAAGACTTGAATCATATATATGATTGTTCAAAATAAATATATGACTCCCACAAAACGCAAGTTTTGATTAGGAACTAAACATCAAAGTTTAAAACGTTTATGGGGGTTTGAGTCCAAACTTCTATTTTTAAATTTGGTTCAATTTCTTCAAGCACCTACAATAAATAAATAAATAAATAACAAAAAACTTGATAGGGCAAAATTTTATAAATTTATAACTCCGCAAAGATACGGAACGTGATCAAGTAATAAAGTGATAAGAAAAGATCGCTCCCACGGCGACTTCATCCACAACTTCAATTAAGCATTAATTTTACACTTTCGATTAAGATGAAAAACCAAATTGAATTTAATTAAAGGAAAACAAAATTAAAATGAAATTAAAATAAACAAACTAAGACAATAATAAAATGAAAGAACCCGTAAACTCAGTCACTAATCCCTTATTACCTTCATAAACCTTGATTCCACTAATTTAATTAGCCTTAATATCAATTTTGTTAATCTCGAAGATAATTAGTTATAAGTGTCATTCTTCGTCCCACTTACAACCCTCTCTCGAAGATAACCCTCTCTCGAAGATAATTAGTTATGCCTAACATAATTACTCAAGAGCAATAAATCTCAACACACTCCTCAACAATTTATATGGGGCCATTAGGTATATGTCTATCCTAATCATAAATTAAATTAAAATCTAATCTTATATTACTTAATCTCGTAGCAATTAAAATTCCCTTCGCAAGGTAATCTTAATTCTCAAATTCATATTCAACATGATCGACACTAAATAAATAAAGCTAAACAAGACTAAGTAACCAAAATTAATATTAATTATAACTAAATAATAAAAACAAAGTCTAATCCACACCTATAAGATCATAGCTACTCTAGGTTGTAAAGAGGAATTAGCCAAACATGGCTTAAATCAACATCACCGCAACACAAAATTCAGAGTTCAAGCCATACTGGAATTCAAAGGCAAATGAGTAAAGATAAAACAAATAACACCAATATCTGAGCCTCTACTTCCTCTTTCTAGTTGCTGAAACTCGGCTCTGTGGTTGTGAAGACGAAGCTCGCCGGCGACCGCGGTGGAGAGGGAAGCCGCCTGCGAGAGAAGAAGAAGAAGATCGAAGGTCTGTGGCGTTGCTGCTGTGTTTTCTTTTCTCTCCAGTCGTGCTCTGTTCCTTCCGCGAGAATGAATAAATTGCGGCCTCTCAATTCGTCGCTCCCTCTGGCCACCTCTGTTCCTCTTCTTTCCATCAATTCGTAGCTTTTTTTTTAGGTCTTCAGGCCTTCCAATTTTGTGGGCCCAAAATACATTCAATCCATGCCAAAGCAATGAACCAATGACGTGCTCCCTGGACCTTCAAATCAATCTTCAATTCTTTCCTCCCTTTCCACGTGCAGACATGCCAATTTTAGGGATTCCTTGGTTTTCAATTGGTGGGGCCCGATTCCATTTAATCTCCAAATAGTGCCAAAAGCCCAAACTGTCCAAAGCATTGAGTGCTTAAGAAAATAATGCTCCCCTGGTCCTCACGCAAATGTCATCATCTAAAATAAAATATATGATTATTATTACATAAACTTAAAAACTTATCTTCTAAGTTGAAGTCCCAAAATGATAGACTTAACTTAGAAATGTAATCTTGGATATTTAATATCGATAATTATTTATTCTAAATATTCCCATTTGAGTCAATATTACCTATTTAAATAGGTGAATATGTGGTCTCAACTATCGAGTAAAATTATCTTATTTCTAAGGTAAAGTCTGTGGAAATTAGAGGAGATAAAAAAAGAACTAAAACTCCCAAAATGTATTTTTAGGCATTTAAATACGACCAAAATATTATGATAAATCTTAAAGGGCGAATAAATAAATATTAAAAATTAGGGAAAATATTGTCCTTAATTTTAGCAATTTAATAAATTATTTTCTTGGAAATAATAAAGGAAAAATTTAATATTATTTTAATGAGCCTTTTTGGCCCCATGATTTTTAATATTTTACATGGGACATAAAATACCAATGTAATTAAAATAGTTGTGAGATAATAATTTATCCTAATTAATAAAATTGTCAACAATTAGTAAGTGGCTAATTAGGTAATTATGAGATAATATAAGATAATTAAGTTATTAGTGAATTAATTAATGAATAATTAATTAATTAATTAAAAGGGGGTGGGGGCCGAAATTATTAATTAAAATAATAATGAAATTAATTAAGTATAGTGTGAAAAGGGTTGTGGATATTTTAAATAATATCTAGATATTTAAATTAGAATAATATTATATTCTCAGAAAGAAAAATACGACATTTGAGAACGGGTAGAAATTAAATCCTACACCAAAATATAGGAACTAAGTCACTAATATCCGGACTTGTTATAAACAAGTGAAATTTTATCCGGAGTGAAATGTTTGTCATTTCGAAACCAATCGTACTTAGGATACAGGGTTTAAGGGAAAATAACAGATATTCAAAATGAGAACCTATAGAAAACGAATTGTGAAAAACCGTGAACTAGTTTCCATAGGTCGACATATTACGAACCAGTGAATTATTATCCAGAAGCTGGCACTTCCGGAATTTATTTCCGTAACCGTTGGCATCTGTTCGAAAATATTCAACAGGCAATGGAATACCCTGAATGTGATCAAAAATTTAGTTAACCCTAGTAGTTTTAAGGAGTAAGAATAGAGCTTCAGTGCTATGTTCCCGGATTTTTAAGTTTCGTTAAGATTACGCGATTTGAAGACCGAACTGGAACTTTATCAAGACTCGCCATAAAGTAGAGCTTGTGACATTATCTTCTTCTAGAAGGATGATGTCGGCCGGGCATGAAGGGCAAGGATGAGTGCCACGTGTCAAAGTGCGATCGACGGCCGAGATCCATCGATAAAGTGATGAATAGTGTCGGGATTTTTGCTTTATAAATAGCAAGTTCTCTCCTCTCATTTCTTCACCCCAAAACCGAAAACAAGAGAGGTTAGAGAGAAGGAGGAGCCGGAGAAAATCTAGCGGAGCTCTGGGTAAGTTTTTTGGTCCCTGCCTTTAGCTTTGGTAGATCTTTCGGTAGATATAGTAGAATTGCTAGATATATCTCTAAATTTTCAAAATAGTTAGATATCATGTTTTAGGAGTAGATATGATATTTATTTTGAAAATATATGGGAAAAGAGATATGTCAAAATTCTGGAGAGATAGAGTCAAAGTAGCGAAGCTCTAGCGAAATGGTAATTTGTACCTAAAATGCCTGTTATAGTGCTAAATGTTGATAAATCTTATCCTTATAGGATATATGTGAAAATCGTATCGCTGTCATACCGCATGTCAGCATCATTTGTACCGCATTGTTGGCAAAAAAAATACAGCTTTTTGTAAACGTACCGAAAGTACCGTCAACTAAGGTACGTTCGCGGTGTACTGTAACACTGACTCTGATGCTTGTGTTATGCTTATATATGATTGCTGTGTTCCTATACCGAGATTCTGTTTTGTTGAAAATGTTGAAATCATGAATACACGGGTTATAGTCTTGATAACACCGTTTAGAGTTTTCCTAGCGCTATAGACACGACTTTACATCGTGGCACCGGAGAGTGTGCAGACTGGGATAACAAACATACTGCAGGGGTTGTGCATTGTTATTGCCTTACATACATATATGTATTTCCTACATCTGTTATGGGCTTTTGTAGTGATTTTTTTGAAAATGTTATGAATACCTGTGATACATATATTGTTTAAATAAGCATGAGGTTAACTGTTACCTGAGGTCCGATGGGCATTGGACCTCAGTCTGAATTAATAGACAGTGAAAGGTCATGAATCAGAGGAGGCACCAGTGGATGGAGCCATATATAGACACCAGTAAATGGAGCCGTGAGAAGGCATCGGTCAAAAAACAAATACGGGAAGAAAGTCAACAGAACCTACCTTATGGCATGAATCTAATAAGGTTACTTCATACCAATTGGTGCTTACACTAGAAAGGGTCGTCTATGTGGTTCAGTCAATCAGTCACCCTAGCACGGTGAGACTCCCACTAGACCTACCCAGCCTGGCCAAATGAGATGATTTAATTGAGTTAGGTTCAATGTCCCAAGTCTACCCAAGGCTTGGCGGAAAAGGGTATAGTTACATAGAAGAAATGTAATTATAGAGTTTTGTGTTACTGTATCACATGAATAATTCTTTCGGGAGATTTTGTAATATATATATCGATATCGTCGGGATCATCATATGTCCGAGTATTTCATATCGATTACTCGTTGTTATACCCGTTGTTCAAATTTTTAGTACATGCTCTCCGTTTCCGCAAAACGCTAAGCTGTAACACCTCAAAACTCTGATGAATTTTTTATAAAACCACGTGTCACCAGCACAATTTATGCTACGAAATTTGGGGTGCTACAACACTACTATATAGAATCGTGAATACATGTATTATGTATATATAGATATGTATGTATAACAAGTAAAATTTAATAAACATTCTTGAGATAAATCAATTAATTACGCAACTCTGACATGTAATTAATTCCTGGGATAATCTCACAATGTGTGTGTCATCCAGAAAAAGACTAAAACATAGTTTAGCGTTTAATTAACTCTTTTTCTCCTAAAACATTGATCGCTATTAATTATTTGAATATATGTGTAAGCAGCTTCATGGAAGGTCATGGAGATTCGGTCATTCTTTGAACATTTGTATTATTATATAACATTAATTTACAAATGGTATATTTTTAATCATAACACATATAATTAAGTTTTAGATATAATAATAAGTGGCGGCATTGTTTGGATACCACACAAAATAAAAATTAAGTCCATCATCCATTCATGCAGGCCAAGTAATATTCCATTGATAACGGACGGCAAATTAATCATACCCAATAATATATAAATATTAATTATAAGGTCATCCATCTATGACGTATATGTAGAAAGACTAGAAACATATTGTTGGCGAAAAAAGAAGACTTGAATCATATATATGATTGTTAAATAAATAAATAAATAATCATATATTGACGGAAAAACCATAATTTTTGTAGTTTGAGCTCAAACTTCCATTTTCAAATTTAGTTCAATTTCCTCAAGCACCTACAATCATTGTTGTCAAACTCGCGAGTTGACTCTCCGAGTTCATCGTTTTTTGCGTTTCTACCTTATAAAAACGAGTCGAGTTAGTAGTAAACTCGTGTTAGTCATAAACTCGGTTAAACTCACGAGTTTATACACCGAGTTTACGGTTTTCACGTTTTCTAGCTTACAAAACCGTGTTAACTTACTCTTAAATTCATGTTAATTTTTTTGATTTGATCATGTTTGACGGCTTTATGTAGAAATTTCTTTATTAAATATGATAAATGATGAATGTTGATGGATTTAATTTCAATTATTTGGATTTAAAATATATTTAAATCAAATTATTATCATTTTTATACTTTAATTATTTAATTATACACTAGTAATACATATTTAATAATAGAAATAAACTCTTACGAGTTTACGATTCGAGTTTACATCACTGTCACGAGTTTACTTAAACTTACGAGTTTGACAACCTTGCCTACAATCAAAAATAATAATAATCCAGAATCAAAGATTCTCAGAAAAATCAATTATTAAGATTAATTACAAAAAAATCAATGATTAAGATTAATTACAATTTGTTTTGTGGATTGTTTTGCCACTTTTAGTCCTAATTTAATGTATTTATCTTAATCCCAATTAATCACCAAAAAAAAAATTAAGCTCAATTATTATACAAAATCCCAAATAAAGTGTGAAAACATATAATAAAATTGGGGATTTGTCACTTCAAAACTTTATATCTGCTATTACAAAAACATAAATGTTATAATATAATTAACGGTAAAGTATAATTGATAAAAGTGACAATTCTTAAGAAACAATTGTCATTTAACAATTTTAAATGATTTGTCTTCCCAACTTTAAAGTACCTTTTCATAATCTTCATGTAGCCCAACACCCAAGTATCTTTTCATGACCTTTCATAACGTGTTCGAAGTACACATTACAAAAAACTGTTAATTCATAGTAGTTAATTTGTTGTGGTGAGACAAAACCGCTATAAATATCAAGATTTGTAACTGTTTTTTAGAAATCGCTACAAATTTGCTACAGTATGACTCAACGGTAAGTAAATGACATTTGTAATGGTTTTCCCAAGAAAAACTACTACAACGGTGGCGCCAGCTTGGCACCAAGCTAGTGCCAAATTTGTAGCGGTGGGTTTTAGCGGTTGATAAGTCAAGAACTACTATAGAATGCAAAGGTTGTTCACATTTATTGTGGTTTTGTAAAACCACTACGTACTTTCATGTTGCATGAGGTAGGGTTTCGTGATTTGTAGCAATTGAGGTAGCAGTTTTTTTGTAAAACCGCTACAAATTTCAAGGCCATATAAGCATTAATGTCACCCCTCATTTTACAACTTTTGGCAAATTCGTTTCTCGAGGGCTCGAAAGGTTTTGCTTCGGATATGAGGCTCTATTCAAGTATTTAAAGAGTTAGGCACTTGTGGTTAGTAAAGTTAACTTTTTTATTTCATTTTCCCCTATTATTATATAATTTTGTTATGAATATTGATAATATTCTTATTTATTTAATAATAATTGTAGTTATTATGACATTTGGGAGAGATAAAGGCAAGAAGAAGGAGGTTGAGCATCCCCGTAGACCTATTATGTGTGGGAACAGTAGTAGAGGGGGCGCTAGAAGGAAGCACAGAGGTAGACATGTCCCCGTACCATCGCAGGAGGCGACCCTACCACAACAACTTACCTCAGAGCAGCCACAATAGACAACCCCACAGGAAGCGACTCTACCAGAGCTTCCTGTTCAGTTAGAGGGGCTAACATCAATCTCAATGTTTACAACGAGAATGAGGAGTTTGACTTCAACATACTCATACTAAGTGACATGGAGTGTTTATGAGATGAGGAGGAGACCCGAGACCAAAATAACCCAAGACGGTCGTCTTCGCAGTCGACAAGGTTTAAGGTACAAGTTCAAGGTAAATTAAATTATTGTTTTAATAAAGATAATATTTAAATTACATAGGTTTAAATGTAGATTTAAATTTAATTAACGTATGTGGTAAATTATGCAGATGAGTAGGGAACACAACCACTCCATGGACTGAAGCCACAGATTAGTCGATTGAGAATGGTAGTCAGCTATTCAACCGCTATCTGAATGAGTTAGGCGTGAATTGGCTTTGCAATCAATTATGTCGGGGAAAATCAACAATTATAAGGCTAAATTATATAAAACTCCTATGAATTTTAGATCAGTTGCATATAACAACATGACATACTAAAGTTTATATTTAACCCCTTGAACTTTCACTTTTTAACTATTAACGCAACTCCATGACATTAAGTGACCGTTATATTTTTCATAGGAAATGATACATCGACATGAGATGACACATATATGGCATTTTTTTATAGAAAAAAAAGAATAATATTTAAAAAAATATAAAAATAAAAATAAATTTGCATAACATTTACTTATTTTCTTGGGATAATTGAGCATCGGTAGTATAAAAATGTCATCATCATTTGTATTAAAACTATTCTTAGGATGATTAAGCATTAATAGTTTTGATGTTATATTTATGTTAGAGGATAGCTTTTGCGTGCCCTCATTAATTGTTTTTATTAGCAATGCATATTTTTTCTTGAATAAGATGTTCAACGTTTATTTTTATATTTTTCTAAGTATTATTCTTCTAGTTTTTTCCATGCAAAAGAACTAATTTAATTGAAAAATGATAGTAAAATCTTAATAAGTTCATTAAAGTGATAAAAGTAATTGCATGTGATTTACTATTATAAATCAAAATTTTAAGGGAGTTAAATGTAAAATTTGAAATTTAGGGGGTTATTTGTAACTATTCAAAGTTCGGGGGTTCTCTACAACTATTCAAAGTTCAAAGCGTTATAAGAAATTGGTAATCTACACAAGATGCCACATGTCATCTCATAATATAATGTGTCATTTTATTTTAAAAATATAATGACCATTTAACGACATATGGTTAATAGTTAAAAAAGAAAGGTCTTGAGAGTTAAATCTAAACATTGATATGTCATAGGGTACTATGCTACTGACCCAAAATTCAGAAGGTTCTGTATAATTTAGCCTAATTATAAATAATAATAAAAACTTGCAGATTTAGTTATCTTTTAGCCTCCAAAGATTTAATTAAATCGTACGTGGTGTTAGTACTAAGGGAATCCATAAAGATCATGTTCCCAAGGGAATTAATATAAACCAAAGCTATAATGCAACTTTGTTTTTTGTCAAACCAATACTTCTATTTAAAGCAGGAATCAGGCTTATCTTATCGGGCCGGCCCGTTTAACCCAGAGCATGTCAAGGGCCGAGCTTATAATTTAAAACCTTCAGAAAGAGTCGGGTCTAAAAGGGTTAACCTTGTAGACCATGGGCTTAAATGGGTCGACCTGAACCGTTTTCCCACCTCTATTGCTATTCATTAATAAAAGAGCCATAAGGTAGCAATTTCTGTCCCTTTCCTTCCCCTCCTTTACTCCTTTATTAGTATTGGATCTAGATATGATATTTTATAAGAATATTAATATAATTTTACAAAAAAATGTATAAGTTTTAACTATTAAATTTTGATCTAAAAAGCTTACCGCAGTTGTGAAAAAAAAGTTACTTTATAATAATAATCCATAAATTTATATACTTTATCTAAAACTTTAATAATATTTTTATGAAATATTATATATGTACCATTTGATTTGGATCTAATAATAATGAGGAAGGAATGAAAGAAGGATAAAGAAACCAATATAAAGTTAGTCTAACAGAATAAAGCCCCGTTAGATCTCTCTTTGAGTCTCGAGTTTGAATCAAAGGAAATTAAATACTTGTGTTTGGAAGGGAAATCACAAACTTTGAAATTGTAGTAATCGGTTGCTTGGATACTAAGTAATATGATCCAGAAAAGGCATCAGATATCATTTAAAATTGGGCTAAGTAGTAAATCCGCCCCGAAAGTATAGCCCAGGAGCAATATTACCCTGGAAGTTTTTCTTGTCTCAATGTTGCCCGAGAAGTTTTAAAATGTAGCAATATTGCTCTGTTCCATTAAAAAACTAATGTTGACCGTTACTTTTTTAACGGAAATAGATAACATTGGTTTGTTTTGATACTTCCAAGGCAACATTAAGATAAGAAAAACTTCTAAAACAACATTGTTCCTCAGTAAAAACTTCTGGCATAATTTCCTACTTAACCATTTAAAATTAAAAAAGGGGGGGGGGGTAAAGGTGGGGAAGGCATGGAAGAGAAGCTGCTTGCAAATTTTTCAATGGCCCTTTTCTTTTCATGACTGGAATAGGTCGATGACGTAGGATTTTCATATTTTGGGCCATATTAGTTGGCCCATTTTATTTTTCCTTCCCATTAGCCCATACTCTCACATATAAAGAAGGTAATTTCACTTTTACCGATCTTACACTCTTCGGGCGCCCAAAAGTTCTATAAATGCAATTAACATATGCTTATAACAATGTTTGTGTAACCAACTTGGATTAGTGAAGGGGCTAATTCCTAATAATATGGCGAACTAAAGTTTGAATTTTGGTTGTAAAATATGCCCATATTTAATGTCTGATAATACTTCAAACATAATTAACTCTAATAAGATGATACTTGTGCTTGACAAAAACAAAAAACAAAAAACAAAAAGACTGTGTCTTTGTGTGTATCGTCAGCAACCCAACACTGCATATATGAAAATTGATAGAAGAACTCTTATTTTAATTTATCATCCGTGATATTTTGTAAAACTCATCAAAGTTTAAAATATTAAAATAAATCTCTTTAAATAAAAATGTATGTATAATATGAGACTAAACGAAATACAAAAACAAAGTCATATAAATATAATATATTTGGTTTAAGAAATTATGGTGAATACATAAAATGTTCAAATCTTTTATATAAATTTTTAATTTATTTACTCTTTTCAAATTCAAAGTACAAGGCATATTTAAAAAATTTATACATAAAAGGAAAATAATAGAAACAAAGGGGGAAAAGGAAAATACCATTTGAACTTCAAATTCCTAAATAAATGATTTCTTGGAAAAATAAGTTGTCAATTGCTATACTTTTATAGGCAACAAAATTGATTTGAAATTTTAGAGTTCAAATGATTTTTTTTTTTTAAGGGATACTTAAAAACCTTGTTAAATTTAGGAAAAATTATAATAAAGGACCTAAGAAAAATAATATTTATTAAGAATGACCATAAAAATAGTAATTATTTTGAAGGACCGAAAATTAAAACATAAAAGTAGAAAGACTAAATTGCCCTTAGCCAGATTTCCTATATTCTCTCTAACTAAATCAGAATTGAGTGATTGATGAATAATGACAAATCAGAATCTAGAGTGATTGATTGAACTCACCCCCAATTACAAACTTCCTTTCCCATATCCAAGAGGTAAACGAATCAGCCTCTCATAAATTTAATTATAACCACAGCTCACAATCTTCAAAACTGAACCACACATGAAATTGAACTAGGGAGCAGGACGTTGGTTCAAGGTGACTGGCATGAGGGCTGTGGTGTTAAAGTGAGATTCAGGTGAAGGTGTGTGAACAGCGCTGGTGGTGGCTATATCTTCTGCTCAAGCTTTCTCTCTCACAGTGAAGGTGGTGAGGGTGGATTGAGAGGTCTTATCGGTGCTGTGATATCTCGTTCTCTCAGCTCATGGTGAAGAATGCATGGGAAGCAGACAGTCGGTGGTGGTTGTTAGTGAGGTTGAGAGTGAGGGAAGATGAATGGCTGAAGGTCGAAGGTGGTGGTTGAAGATGAAGGTCCAGGTCCGACTGTCTCTTCGCGGCGCTGGTTCTATTTATCAGATCCCCCCAATCTCGTCTCAGCTCCCTGTTGCGATGCTCTTGAGCTCAATCTCGCCGGCGAGAATGAGGATGGTGGTGGCGGAGTGATCCTCCGCCGGCGAGGATGGGGATGAAGGTCCCAGGTGGTCGAAGGTGCTAGGTCAAAAGTCTCCAAGGGTCCAAGTCGTGAATCCAAGATGTGTCGATGATGCCAGATGAAGAAGAGGTTATATTCGCGGCGCACTCTAATTTAACACCACCGAACTGAAACCGAAAACCGAAATAAACTGAACCGAATAAACTGAAATTGTTTGGTTCGGTTCGGTTTTGCAGTTTATTCGGTTTTTGGGCTTAAATTGGGTCTTATTGTGGGCCTTCTTGTTTGGGTTAATTGGCCAATCTTTTTTTGTTTTTTGTTTTGTGTGCTCGAATGACTCTGTTTGCTCAGAGTGTATATCAAAACAATAGGTTGCATATATTTTTTTATTATTATAGAAAGTGGGGTGAAAGCCCAAACCAACCACAACATTACTAATAATGGGGCTGCATTATTAGCATTAGAATTTCATCATCCTCGTTGCACAGAAAAAAAAATGATGTGCATAAATAATTATGACTCTCAGAATTTAGAAATACTAATAAAACAAAACTAGATATACATCTGGTTGTGGAAGGGATTGCAACCACAATATGTAGCTTCACTTTGAGCTTATGGAAGGGATTGCAACCACAATATGTAGCTTCACTTTGAGCTAACGAACAAGGATCAATAATCCATTCAAAACAATCCCTAGCACACAAGGCCAAATAAATCATTAAATTGGTGAACCAGAACTGAATCAACATGCAATGCAATACAAAACCTCAGACAATTATGTGTGTTGATCAGACAAGGGAAACACTAAATAATCAAACTAGGAGTAGAAAAAACTGACAGGAGAGAGTCTCTAATAAATATTAACAAAATACAAAGATAATGAAAAATTACTTACAAAGATATTTGCATTGCATCTACTATATGTCAACAAATTGCCTTCAATGCAATTTTTTGAAAATCTAGTAAAAAAAACAAAATTAGACATGCCTTGAAAGATCTTAATAAATATGATTCTAATAAAAATAGAAAATAGATGTAAAAAGTATTACCAAGTTCTATTTGCTGAAAATCATCGTCTCCTACTTCTGCAACATAGTTAAGTGAGTGCCTAACCCAATCTTGAGCACAAATTAGTGATTGTACAGCTTTAGGTGTTAAAGAGCTCCTAAATGAATCCAAACTCTTCCTCCAAAGTCTTTGAAGGTAGACTCAGAAGCAACAGTAGAAATTGGGATAGCTAACACATCTCTTGCTACTTGAGAAAGAATAGAGAATCTAGGACTATTCACCCTCCACCAACTTAATATATCAAAATCATCCTTCGTAGGCTCAATTTCTTCATTTAAATATCTATCCACTTCTGTTCTACTAGTCCTTCCACCAAGATGCTCATCCATGAATAATGTTGGTTATGATTAGTTTTGATGATGTCTTATATACATGTCATTCGTAAGAGCAAAAAGCTTGCATACTACATTTATCTTCTACTTTGACTAATTCTTATATTTAATGTAGATGTGAAGTTTAATGATGGAGAATGATCAAGAAAAGAGAAGAAACAAAGGAATAACTTGTTGAATGGAATGAGAAAATCATTATACAAGTTCCTAGATTGATTCTACAAGTCTCCACGATGATATGGAAGTTGGAACGACTCAATTCGGAATTAAAATGAGTGAAAACGAGCTACAAGTTCATTCTGAAGCAATTCTCGAGTATGCCATTCTAATTCTCGAGAATGGTATTGATTCTGTGAAAATTACAAGCAATTCTCGAGTATGAAAAATCTATTCTCGAGAATGGTTCTCGAGAATGCCATTCTGATTCTCGAGAATCATCGGATTTCAACAATGCTTCAGCAGCTCTGTTTTGCGTTCAGTTTGGGCGACCTTTGGTAATTTGACGATATCTCACAAACCAGGAATCAGATGAATGTGAAACCAGTGGCATATGAAACTAGACATCCAACACGTACCTTTGAAAAAATTTCAAGTACAAAGAAGTCCTGAGGAGAGAGCTATGATTTTCACAAGTTGGAACACAAATCACCGTCACAGACCTGAACAACCTTTGGTAATTTGAGTGTATCTCACAAACGACAAATCAGATTGCGCTGAAATCGGTGCCATTAGACACTAAACTCAAATACCTTTCCAAACACATCAAGAACACAGAAAACTAAGATCAATTGAAGAAGTTATGATGTTTTGAAGTTGGTAGTATGTTCAGGATGTTGCAATCAGCATTGATTAAGAACAACCTACATTCATTCTATGATAACCAACGAAATCCTACAAGTTTGGGCTGATTCTTCTTGCAATGGAAAGAAAGCTTGAAGAGATTTATGATCATGAGAGATTTGACAAATTTTCTATCTCTTCTGATTCCCGATGTGATGTGCAAGTATCAATTCTTGAGAACTATCTCAAGGATTCTCCAGAATTCCAAAGTGGTTGCTAATATGTAATTCAATCACAGCAAAAGCAATTCTCGAGAATGAGAAATGCATTCTGGAGAATGATTCTCGAGAATGCACCAAGCACTCTCGAGAATGATCGGATTTGAAGCAGAAACAGAAGGATATTACTCTATGTCTCTCGAGTGATTCTCGAGAATTGAGAAGGTTCTCGAGAATCGAGATTGATTCTCGAGAATGGTCGATGGCCTTCACTGATATACTCTGCTTCTGAAGTAATTCTCGAGAATGAAAACTAATTCTCGAGAATGGTTCCCGAGAATCAAAAAGAATTCTCGAGTATGATCGTATGCTTCATCTGATATTCGTTTCTGTGCTCTCTGGTTCTGAAGGGATTCTCGAGAATGAGGAATCGATTCTCGAGAATGAGGAATCGATTCTCGAGAATGATTCTCGAGAATGGGCAAACAATTCTCGAGAATGATCGAAGGTCATGCAATCTGTAGCTGATTCAATGGACGATTCTCGAGTATGATTTCATCGGTTCTCGAGAATGCTCGATGGCAAGATGGATACCGATGGTTTGACAAAGAAATATGAATCATCTGAAACTTCATTCAAATGATCCAGTTAATTGATTCTATCTTCCAATACATCATTTAATATTAACTGTGATATCATTAATAATCTTCCTGAGTGTTTTTCAGATTCATAATCAAGTTTCAAATTCTGACGAAGAACACCAAGAATGTCTACTGTTGCTGATCTGGAAAACATGAAATATGTCTTGTTGATTATCATTATTGATTCTAATCATATTTAACCAGTTTGCTTATGAGATTTCGAAAGATGAAAGCTTTGTTTTTCAGTTACTTCTCAAGGTTGAAATTCGACAAGTTCGGCACACTAAGAATATCGTGAAACAGATTATCTCATCATGATGTGCCCATACAGCTAAAGCATCTGGATCAATATTTGTTTAACCAAAGTTTGAATTTTGATGAGCTGTCAAGCACCAAGAGAGACGCAGAACATAGACAAAGCGCTGAACCCAATTAAGGCTAGCCCATAACAGCAAAACCACGGAATCAATATTTTAAGCTATCCTTTGTCCGAGAGCACGTGAGTGACAACTGTAAAGCAGACCCAATTAAACGGACACTCGCTAAGCAGAAGGCGCGGATGTTTGAAGACTCCCAACAGACATATTCAAACATTCGAAACGGATTGATTTAAATCCTTCAACGGTCCTCAATCTTCAAGTACTATAAATACCCGAAGGATTGAATTCATCAATGGCGGAACAGACATATACACAGACAAAGCATTCAAAGTGATCCATTTATAATCTGTATATATCTTTAGATATTACTGAGCTTCAGTGTTTATCATTTATCTACTTTGTGAGAGAGTCTTATCATTTGTATTACAATTCGTTCAAATCTCAAGGTAGAGGTATCTTGAGTGTGGGTGTATCAATTACAACTTGTAAGGGGGAGTGGGTCCGAGAGTGAAAGGATCATCCTTCGTTTACGAGTGTGTAATTGTGTCCACGGTTATTTGGTTACAACTTGTAAAGAGGAGTAAGTCCTAGTGAGAGGATTACTCGAGAGTTACGAGTCCGTAATCAAGTTTGGAGATAGTGAAATCCCGCAGTGTTTCGGGACCGGACGTAGGTCAAGAGTTGGACCGAACCGATAATCTCTTGTGTTCATTGCTCTTCTCTCTATATCTCTGTTTTAAGTGTTCTTGAGCAATTAGCAAAAGAATTTCATAATCACCTATTCACCCCCTCTAGGTGATATTCCACCCTTCAAATAATTGCTCCTCAATATCAAGCAATTTTCTAACTTTTAGACTAGGGTCATCATCATCAAGAAGATCTTGTGTGTCATTCGATGGTCCCATTTCAGGTTGGGCTGAAGGAGAAATAACCCGATTGTATTCATTATATAAAGAAATCAAGACTTCTTTAATATGCACCCCCAAATGTTCCCCAACAACACGTGTATGCATCTTACATAGAGCAAATTGCACCCAATCAAGCTTATATCAAGGACAGTGGCAATATAAAGAACTTTATTGATCTTTGTAGGATCTCCTCAATACTTGTCATATTTCTCCTTCATTATGCTTGCCACATTAGCTAACCACATCAAATCACTTTTTGTCCACTCATTCAAGAAACGATAAACCATGTAAATTTCACGAAAGAAGTTATTGGAAGTGACATATAAAGATCCGAAATTCGATTAGTCAAATCATAAAAATGACTCAACACCATAGTCATCCTCCTAACATTCTTCCAATCTTCCTTTTCAGGCACCCCATCTTCAAGATCAAAACGAAAGTATGCATCTTTGTCTTTATACCTCTTAAAGGCTGCCTCAAATTTTTGGTGGAAGTTGACCAATTTGTAACAATTGTGACAATTTCACTAGTAAATTGCATCGAACTATATAATGCAGAAACAACTACCTTCTACTTGAAATGTTGATATAGTAAAGCCGCCATTCCATTTAAAGTCACTAAATAGTTAATTTGATGAAAGCCAAGACAAAAAAATTAAGGAACAAAATTGGGCTTGGGACAAATAAGCAAGGGCCCAAGATAAATTAAATACACCAACAAAGACCAATTGGTCAAGGGATGAATAGCACTTATTACGACATACAGCAGTTGCTAAAGTAGTCGAGGACTTCAACCCAAGAAGACAAGCATGAGCTTTAGTTTAATTCATTCATATCGGTAAAGTAAATTCATATCAAATAATAACAAGAAAAGCAACCTCTTGATGATTCCATTTACAAGTTTATCATGAAAATAATAGCAATATCTTTAATGTGTGTGAACTCGCATTTATCTTGAAACGGAAGAGAAGATGCTTGTAAGTTTCCCTACAACAAAAAATAACTGATCCGTGACAAAGAATAAGAATAAGCAATACAAAGAAAATTTAAAATCAGATTCAAATCCATGCGGGGCTAGGCGACAAAAAAAAGCACGAGTCCCGCACATCATCTTCACAATACTTGTAAATAAAGAGATATTCCCGACCGTTCTTTGGGCCTAGGAATATGAAGCTAAGCACAACAATCTAACCATGGACAGCGAAAGGAGCAAGGAACTTCCTCTTGCTTACTACGTAAAAAAATAATCGAAAAAATCGACACCCACATAAAACACCGAAAGCAAAATCAACACCCACAATAGAAAAATAATCGGAAAAATCGACACCACATAAAACACCGAAAGCAAATCGACACCCACCGAAAAATACGAGCATATTGAGAAAGGCGAAGCGTAGTCCATCAAGATCGAGCTTTGACAACGGCCAAAGTGAAGGAGAAGGCGAATCGAGAGCCGAGAGGGTGACTGCGTCTGTGCGTGGAATACAACGAGGTAGGGTGACCGTTTGTGAGGGGAATACGACGAACTGGAAGTGAAGAGGCGAGATTCGAGATGGCGAAGTGAGTGAGAGGGTTCTGTTTGTGCGATACTGGGATTAGGTTTTGTTATAAAAGGATTTTGATACAAAGTGATGAATACACGGGTAGGGTTTTTCAAAAGGAATTGGGTTGGGTGATCTGGACTTGAGGTGGGCCGTGTGTAATACCCGTATAATTATTTATCTCGGAATATTATATTTCTATAAATAATACCTATTTAAAATAGGTGAACATGTGGTTTCAAATAATAAGTAATAATTATCTTATTTTCTAAGGTAATTACTATGGAAATTAGGAAAGATAAAGAGCTAAAATGTATTTTTAGGGCATTAAATGGCCTAAAAATATTATGATAAATCCCAAGAGGTAGTAAAATATTTATAAAAAATTAGAAAGTATGTTGTCTCTAATTTTAGGAATTTTTGGGATAATTTCCCTTGAAAAATAATGAGGCAAAATTAAGTATTATTTTGGGATCATAAGTGACCCCATGATTTTTAATATTTTACATGGGATATAAAATACCAATGTAAGTAAAATAGTTGTGAGATAATGATTTATCCTAATTAAGAAAATTATCAAAAATTAGTAAGTGGCTAATATGGTAATTAATGGGATAATTAGGGTATAAAGTAAATGAATTAAAAATAATTTAAATAATTATTTTTAATTGGAGAAATTCGAAATTATTAAATAAATAAATAAATAAAAAATAAAATATTAATAAAATATTTTATGCTTAGAAAAATAAATAAAAATAAAAGAAAAAAAAAATAAATGTGAAGGCATTTTTAATAAAATAATAATATAATGCGGTGAGTCGAACTTATGGCGGGCCAATAGGGGAAAGGTTATAAATAAATTCTACAGGTAAACCGTGAGGTAAAAGTCTTTTCGATCGATCAAATTAAGAACAAGTGAATTTTTACACGAAGAAAGAATTTACCGTGCGTTGTTTCCGCAACCGAAAACCCCGATTTCAAATAAGACGAAAAGTTGATCGGATAGAGTAGAGTCGATAGGAAAAGTGAGAACCTATAGAAAAAATTGCGTCTTTTTAAACACGAGATTAAGTTAGGCAACAACCGGACGTTTACGATTCGGTGAATTGTTGTCCGGTTGGTTCTATCGGAAGCGATTTCCGTAATCGGGACGCGTTTGTCCGAATATCTTCCGACACACCGGAGAATACCTGGATATGATCAAAAGAGGATCCAAATAGATAATATGAAAGAGGATGGAAAGATCTTCAAAGTTACACGCCCGGATTTTTGAGTTTCGTGAAATCGCGCGAAACGGACACCGATCGTAGCTTTATCGGGTAGGAGGCCATAAAGCAAGAGCCATCATGGATGACAACTCATCCATTGACTTTAGGGCTCTTAGATTTCGATCTTGACCATGGATGGCCAAGAGTGTTTTGTCCTCAAAAATGCGATCCTACGATCCATATTCGTCAAGACTGAAGTTCGAATTATTTACCGTTCTGCCATCCGTCTCTTCGATAAATACCAAGCTCCTCTTCTTCATTTCTCACACCAAAAATCTGCCTCTTAGAGAGAAGTTAGAGAGAGAAGCTGCGAGAAAGTCCGAGCAAAGCCTGGTAAGTTCTTCGGTCCCTGGTCTTTAGTTTCCTGTAGTTCTTTTGGTAGATATAGTAGGAATGCTAGATTTATCTTTAATTTTTCAAGATAGTCTAGATATCATATTTAGGGGTAAATATGATATATATTTCGAAAATATGATGAGGGAAAAGATCTGTCAAAATTCTAGAGAGATAGAGCGAAAACAAATGGCTTCGAAATTCCGCGATTAGGGGTTCGGGGCAAAATGGTAATTTGTACCTAAAATGCCCGTTATGCTTTGCTAAAAGTTGTTAAATATTATCCTTATAGGATATCTGAGATAATCGTACCCCGATTGTCGAGTCGCCATTGTTGCCGCCGTCACACCGCTTTTTCCCGTCGTCGGAAATTTACCGTTTTACGTAAAAGTACCGTTTTCCGTCAACGAAGGTACGTTCGCGTACTGTAACACTAACTCTGATATTTACTGTATACCTATATGTGATAGACGACTATACAAGTGATTTGTATAGATAACTTTACATGAGATGTGTATTGTTAGCATAGATAACTTTACATGAGATGTGTCTTGTTAGCATAGATAACTCTACATGAGATGTGTCTTGTTGTTATATTAATCTTCCATCTGCTATATACTTATGTGTTGATTAATGCTGTGTTTGATCTTCCATATGCTGTGTATATAAATATGAGGTTAACCGTTACCTGAGGTCCGATGTGCATTTGGACCTCGGATTTAAAATAGCTTCGGTGGTCGGGAGGACCGAGCGCCGAAGATAAGGGCAAGCGAAGACGCTTAGAGTCCCAAGGAGAATTTCTTTTGTTGCCACAAAGATGGGTGTTGCCGGGGAGACACTTCGTTGTTATTTACTTTAAAAACTCTCGGTTATTATACCGCTTTTGTAATCACCCAGACTTACGGCATTTTGAATCTAATTATCAGTTACTCAATCGCTCCAATGCTCTACTATGATGAAAAAAAAAAATTATACTGCTTTTGAAAATGGGATGTTACAGTTTGGTATCAGAGCAGTTGTCCTGGCATAGATCTGACTAAGTTATTCTAAAAACCTTTTGGTGCCGAAGGCAAGGCTAGTCTATGTGGATCGCCCAATCGACTCACCCTAGCACGGTGAGGCTCCCATGATAGACACTTACCTGGCCAAATTGGTTGAGTAACGGAGTTAGGCTCTACGCCTTTTTAAAGAGCATGTTTTGAAAATGAGTACTGATATAGCCCTAAGTTGGTGTACCAGTCTGGACTGGTATACCATTCTAAACCGGTGTACCACCCTCTGTCGGTGCATCATTCTAACCCGAGAATCGAAAATTCGTCGTCCATATTCATATTTGATATCGACTCGAAAATTCGATAATTGTCGCTTTCGGACGACTATTTTGTCCTAACCCAGAGCTTATATGCGGAGCTGGGCCACGCCGGATGAAACTCCGAGACAAACAAGGATAGGTACATGCAGTATTTGACTCATGTAGAGGAACTCCCGATACGAAATTCCGTACCCGTTTCTGAGTAGACCGAATCAACGAAATCCTGAACGAGGGAGATAGTACGAGTGTCCGTTCGTTTGTAGTATTAGTGTGATAAAGTCTGCGATAGACTAATCATTGTCTTTTTAATCTAACGTTTTCCCTAATGAAGGAAAAAGAACGAGACATGGCAAATTTAAGAGGAACCGGAGCTCCCGAGGCCGAGGCGAGGTAGAGGTAGAGCGGAGACGACCAAGAATACCAATGCACGAACCCGAACGACAAGAACCACGAACTTAACAAAATGAGTTGCAAGAAATGCGGAGAATGCTGCAAGAACAAAGAACTCTTATTGATGAACTCCTTGTGGAAAGACAAGAGAGACAAGCTAAAGGTGATCGAGCCGATGACGGACGACAGAATGCTTTGAGGAAGAAGACGAAACCGAACAAAATGACGAACGTGAAACTGAGGAGTCCGATAGATCTCAGACACCCCCTCGACGTAATAGGGCGATGGCAGCACTACCGCGACCCAACCAAGTAGCTGAAACAACACAGTATTGGGTTACCCAATTCTGCAAACTAAAGCCACCAGCTTTCCGTGGTAAGCTCGATTCCGCCGAGGATTGGCTATTGAGGCTGGACAAGGTCTTCGAGGTCTTGGAATGTCCGGAAAATCGAAAATCTCAACTGGCAATCTACAAACTAGAAGGAGATGCGGACAGATGGTGGAGGAGCATCGCTGTGACATTACGAGCACGCTATTGTCCCATTACATGGGAGAAATTTATGGAGAAGTTCAACGAACAGTATTTTCCTCCTTCGGTTCAGCTAATCAAAGAGTCGGAGTTTCTTCAAATCCAACAAGGACACGAGGAGTCATTCGATGACTATTATGCCCGGTTTACCAATCTATCACGGTATTCGTCACACCTGAGAAGGGATGATGATGAAAGCAGTATGGCGAACATACTGGTGCGTGGGCTGAAATATGAGATAAGAGAAAAGCTTGTATCTCAGCGGTTCCGGAAATAATTCAAGTGGTAGAGTCGTGTCGATTGATCGAACGTAACTCATGGAACTACGCACATCACGAAACAACAATAACGATAGCGGTGCAAATCGTGGAGGGTTGAGCCACGGAAATTCCTCACGAAGAGGAGGCACCATGGAACAACTCACAAGGTGGAAGCAAGATCCCATTCCAATCTGGGCAACAGAACAACCCAAGAGTGCCGGGATCCCGACCGTGTCCAAATGCGGAAAGTACCATTCAGGCGTTAACTGTGATGGGAAACAAATTTGCTACAAGTGCCAGAAGCCGGGGCACATGGCCTGGAACTGTCCTCAAAAGGCTGCGGTGATAAGGCCGCAAAACCAAGGTCGAGTTTTCACACTGACCGGTTCAGATGATAGGGAATCCCCAGAGATGGTCCAAGGTACTATCTCTCTTAGAAGGAATCTTCTTTAGACTTTGTATGATGCGGGCATTAGCATTCGTCTAAACTACATGATTATGCAAAACGTTAAATTTTGTTTTAATGGACGAGAAGTCCCGTGTTTTTAAATGGATGAGAAATCCTTTGTTTTCAAACAGATTTGAGAAGTCCTACGTTTTTTTTATGGATGAGAATTCCTTTGTTTTCAAATGGACGAGAAGTTCTGTGTTTTTAAATGGATGAGAAATCCCGTGTTTTAATGGATGAGAAGTCCCGTGTTTTTAAAATGAGTGAGAAATTTCGTGTTTTATTAGACGCGAAGTCCTGAGTTTTAAAACTATACCTGAGTACAAGGTAACAGAAATCGTTAAGATACATGTTTAGTAAGAAATCCCCTATGGTTTGATAAATAGTTATCTTACTTGCCGCGAAAATTTTAGTTTCCGATGCTTATTTTTTTTGTTACTACAACCGGACCGCGATCGTGTCATTGAGTAGGAGGTATCTTGTGTTGTCATGGTGTATGGGCGCCATGGAAACATGTAAGGTATCTTGTGTTACCATGGTGTATGGGCGTCATGGAGACATTTTGATATCTGGTATTGACCGAGGTATATGGGTGCCACGGAAATACTATATATCAAAGTACAAAATGACAAGATCTTGACGGTCAAACCCGAGCGAATTCTCGAACATCAAGCAAAGCGGCCAACATATAGAGAAAAAACATTCCGGAGCGATTAGTCCGAAGGTTAAAGTCTAAATTGGTATGGAGCAAATTTCGAGGGCGAAATTTTGTTTAACGGGGGGAGAAATGTAATACCCGGATAATTATTTATCTGGAATATTATATTTCTATAAATAATACCTATTTAAAATAGGTGAACATGTGGTTTCAAATAATAAGTAATAATTATCTTATTTTCTAAGGTAATTACTATGGAAATTAGGAAAGATAAAGAGCTAAAATGTATTTTTAGGGCATTAAATGGCCTAAAAATATTATGATAAATCCCAAGAGGTAGTAAAATATTTATAAAAAATTAGAAAGTATGTTGTCTCTAATTTTAGGAATTTTTGGGATAATTTCCCTTGAAAAATAATGAGGCAAAATTAAGTATTATTTTGGGATCATAAGTGACCCCATGATTTTTAATATTTTACATGGGATATAAAATACCAATGTAAGTAAAATAGTTGTGAGATAATGATTTATCCTAATTAAGAAAATTATCAAAAATTAGTAAGTGGCTAATATGGTAATTAATGGGATAATTAGGGTATAAAGTAAATGAATTAAAAATAATTTAAATAATTATTTTTAATTGGAGAAATTCGAAATTATTAAATAAATAAATAAATAAAAAATAAAATATTAATAAAATATTTTATGCTTAGAAAAATAAATAAAAAATAAAAGAAAAAAAAAATAAATGTGAAGGCATTTTTAATAAAATAATAATATAATGCGGTGAGTCGACTTATAGGCGGGCCCAGGGAAAGGTTATAAATAAATTCTACGGTAAACCAGGGTAAAAGTCTTTTCGACTGATCAAATTAAGAACAAGTGAATTTTTACACGAAGAAAGAATTTACCGGCGTTGTTTCCGCAACCGAAAACCCCGATTTCAAATAAGACGAAAAGTTGATCGGATAGAGTAGAGTCGGATAGGAAAAGTGAGAACCTATAGAAAAAATTGCGTCTTTTTAAACACGAGATTAAGTTAGGCAACAACTGACGTTTTACGATTCGGTGAATTGTTGTCCGAGAAGTTGGTTCTATCGGAAGCGATTTCCAAATCGGACGCGTTTTGTCCGAATATCTTCCGACACACGGAGAATACCTGGATATGATCAAAAAGAGGATCCAAATAGATAATATGAAAGAGGATGGAAAGATCTTCAAAGTTACACGCCGGATTTTTGAGTTTCGCGAAATCGCGCGAAACGGACACCGATCGTAGCTTTATCGGGTAGGAGGCCATAAAGCAAGAGCCATCATGGATGACAACTCATCCATTGACTTTAGGGCTCTTAGATTTCGATCTTGACCATGGATGGCCAAGAGTGTTTTGTCCTCAAAAATGCGATCCTACGATCCATATTCGTCAAGACTGAAGTTCGAATTATTTACCGTTCTGCCATCCGTCTCTTCGATAAATACCAAGCTCCTCTTCTTCATTTCTCACACCAAAAATCTGCCTCTTAGAGAGAAGTTAGAGAGAGAAGCTCTGGAGAAAGTCTGAGCAAAGCCTGGGTAAGTTCTTCGGTCCCTGGTCTTTAGTTTCGGTAGTTCTTTCGGTAGATATAGTAGGAATGCTAGATTTATCTTTAATTTTTCAAGATAGTCTAGATATCATATTTAGGGGTAAATATGATATATATTTCGAAAATATGATGAGGGAAAAGATCTGTCAAAATTCTAGAGAGATAGAGCGAAAACAAATAAGCTACGCGAAATTCCGCCGATTAGGGGTTCGGGGCAAAATGGTAATTTGTACCTAAAATGCATTTATGCTTTGCTAAAAGTTGTTAAATATTATCCTTATAGGATATCGAGATAATCGTACATTTGTCGAGCCGCCGTTGTTGCCGCCGTCACACCGTTTTTCCCATTGTCGGAAATTTACCGTTTTACGTAAAAGTACCGTTTTCCGTCAACGAAGGTACGTTCGCGTCTTTGTAACACTAACTCGATATTTACTTTGTATACCTATATGTGATAGACGACTATACAAGTGATTTGTATAGATAACTTTACATGAGATGTGTATTGTTAGCATAGATAACTTTACATGAGATGTGTCACAAGTTAGCATAGATAACTCTACATGAGATGTGTCTTGTTGTTATATTAATCTTCCATCTGCTATATACTTATGTGTTGATTAATGCTGTGTTTGATCTTCCATATGCTGTGTATATAAATATGAGGTTAACCGTTACCTGAGGTCCGATGTGCATTTGGACCTCAGCATTTAAAATAGCCCGGTCGGGAGGACCGAGCGCCGAAGATAAGGGCAAGCGGACGCTTAGAGTCCCAAATAGGAGAATTTCTTTTGTTGCCACGGCATGGGTGTTGCCGGGAGACACTTCGTTGTTATTTACTTTAAAAACTCTCGGTTATTGTACCGCTTTTGTAATCGACGGACTTACGGCATTTTGAATCTAATTATCAGTTACTCAATCGCTCCAATGCTCTACTCTGATGAAAAAAAAAATTATACTGCTTTTGAAAATGGTATGTTACACCGTGGGTATGTCAATTTTTTTTTGCTCAAACGTGGGTCTATCAATTGAAAGGAAAGAAAAAATACACATACTATACGACGCCGTTTTATATGTAACGAGCTTTTACTTCCCCGTGCGTTGCACGGGATGATATAATTTAACAGGTTTTTTAAACATATTTTGCTTCCAAATTGATGAACTTCCTTGTATTTAAGGAATATTATAACATTACAATTAGAAATGAAACATCAACAATGGTGGACATCAATATCCTAATTATCGATTCAAAGTGCATATTACAAATGAAATCTCACCAATGTTAAACAACAATATCTTCTGATGAATTAACATTCCTAAATATCTCTTTGTACACAACATTCCTTGTTTTGTTCTTGTTGCCACCACTATTATCATCCACAACAATCTTTAGACCATCCATGCTTTTAACCCTGGATAATGCAACATATAATTGGCCATGTGTAAAGACTGGCTTGCAAAGATATAAACCAACATGGCGAAGAGATTGTCCTTGACTTTTGTTGATAGTCATAGCAAAGGAAAGGGTGATAGGGAACTGTCTCCGTTTCATGCGGAAAGGCCATCTGCTTTCAGAAGGATTCATGTCCATCCTATGAATGAGGACCTTTTGATTTGGATGTGAACCATTTAATGTGATCGCCTCAATGACTGTCTTCCCAAGCTGAGTTACACGAAGCCGTGTTCCATTGCATAATCCAGAAGATTGATCAATATTCCTCAACAACATTATAGGTGCTCCTACTTTCAATGTTAGCTTATGTGGAGGCATACCGGAGCAACTAATAGTGTTAAGAAATTCTGTGGTATACAGGTTGTCAAAACTATCACTATCTTCACTTGACTTACAAACTGAGTCACAACTGAGAAATTCATATGGTTCTCCAGGCAACATGGCACACATGTGCTCATTTATAGAATTAATCATTTCAATAGTTGGAGCCAGGATTGCTCTATCATTGAAGTATTCATTGGAGTTAAGATTTTCCAAGAGGTTTATATACGTTGATTCCACAATCGCACGAATTGGATCTTGATAGCCTGAAATTAACAAATCACCAGGTATTTCAATTTCCTCAACACCGTCATATGAATCCCCTATTTTGCCATCACCAACATCTAATAACCATCTTGAGAACCACACCAACTTATCACGTTCAATCCTTGAAGCAGAAGAATTCAGCCGCATATTCTTGGTCAATTGGAAAATGATGCAGTGATCCCATAGGTAAGAAGAATTGATGCATGCATTGACAATTGCGCCTCTTGTTCCTTTTGGTATAACTGGTAGTATCTGGCGAAAATCACCTCCCATAATAACACACTTGCCACCAAAAGGTCTATCACAATGCATGATATCCCTTAGGGTCCTATCAAATGCTTCAACACAAAAACGCTTGCACCATTGGTGCCTCATCCCATATAATAAGTTTGGTGGATGTAATGAGATTTGCTAAAGGGGAATTTTGTTTTATTGAACACATTGAGGAGTCGATAATTTGAATCGGAATTGCAAACCGGAATGTCTTGTTCTACCATTAGGTAATAATGTTGCGGCAATTCCACTTGATGCAACCGTGAGCACAATTTGTCCATTTGCACGGAGTGATGATGTCAATGCATTCCACAAGAATGTCTTCCCAGTTCCACCACAACCATATACAAAGAAGAAACCACCTTCATCTTTTTCTAAACATGATATCACGTTGCTGAAAATTTGTTTTTACTTGCTCCAAATTTAGTGAGTTTTGTAGGTTGTTTGCTTCTACTTGTAAGGCATGTTTGTCATAGTTCAACTCTTGCAAGATAAGCTGGTTTGAGACATCAATTGGAGGCAATTCCTCAGGTAATGGCATAGTAGGGAAGTCAAGAAGACTCTTTCCATTTTTCCGCAATAATGAATCTATTTCTTGTAATGCAACCTGTTCTTTATCATATTCAGATATATTGACACCTGTAGTTTGGGTAATATAAATTAGTATCCACCATTTTATTATGAAAAGTGATTATATTAAAAGGTAAGTTAGGCAAACTTACTTGACGACATGGGATCATTGCGATGGATGTATAACACATCTTCAGAAAGTAGTTTTGATGTCTCCTTCCATACAAAATCAAGGCGGTGTAGAGAGAAACAAAGTAACATGCTAACAAATAGTTTCCTTAATGAATGACCGATGCCCAAATAGAAGCTTCTTTAATGGCTGAAATGTATTCTTGATCATCATCTAATAACCCCTTGCAAAACATGCATCTTTTAAAGTATTGTGGATAAAACCATCAACCTGTTTTTATTTCGTCAAATGACCGCGAACCTCTTACTTTTGTGAGCAACACACGTAGGTAGTACAATTCCCCTGATGATGGTGACACGTGTGTTATTCTGCCAACAGATGAGCCTTTCTTTCTTCGTTTCCAAACCCTATTGTTCCTTTGATAAACGTAGTGTTTTGGGAATTCAATATATGTCAAAGTCCTAGCAAATGCATCTGTCTTGTTCTTTTCCATCCAAGCAAGAAATTGTGATTCACTGACTCTAGGTTTATCCAACAATTGAGCAACATCATCATGATTGGAATAAATGACATATTGTTGATTTGGAAGATGGAAACTCAATCTTTCAACAGATAGATTCCTATGATGAATATTAAATCCAAATATATGCCATGAACCCTCACATGCAGATATGTATCTACAATTGTAATATTGTTTAATCTCATCAACATTGGCTTCACCATGCTCATTAGTGGCACCATCAAAAATTACAGCTACAACTCTATCATTACCTTTGCTGATATACTTGAATAAGTATTTTATAGCAGTTGAGTGATTGCATTTCTCAATATTAATATGTGCATGAAACTTCTGTAACAACAATGGATTATATGGGACAACATATCTATTATCTAGAGGGATACCTTTCACTTTAATTGTTCTGCCATCATCCCTACGTCTATATGTTGGATACCCATCTTCATCAATTGTTGTATTTTCATTAAACTTCTTAGGAAAATACTTACTGCACTTCTGATTCTTCATGCATGGTGCTTTTATGTTACTTCTTCCGCAAGGTCCATGGAGCATAAATTGCCTAACCAACTTATACATTATAGGAGAAATGTTCTTGTCAGGTATTTCTGCACAAATGAAGTTGTCGATTGCTTCTGGATCTTTTATCTTGTCATTTGGATAAAGGAACAACAATATGTGGGCATGAGGAAGTCCTCTCTTTTGAAACTCTATAGTGTATATGTCTGTGCAAAAGAAATAACAAATGAAATTATCAAATATTAAATGCAATGAAATCATGTAAGATATATGGACTTCATCTAAATGTAAGAAGAACCTACATTGATATCAATTTAATATTGGAGAAAAAAAGATGAACTAACCTTTTACGGATGGTCCCAAAATGTTTTTCCTCCTTTATAGTTTTCATTAAGCAATCTAACTTTATTTTGAATATCCGAGCTAATATGTCAGGCCGATCGCATGGCTTTACAGTATGCTTGTGACAAAATCTTTGGATTTCAGGCCAAGCAGGATTACATGTGAAAGTTAAGAAAAGATCCGGATAACCTTCTGATCTACAAATTGCCATAGCATCCTGGTAATTTTGCATCATATATCTTGCTCCTCCTGTGAATGATGAGGGCAGTATAATCCTCTTACCAATGGTTGCACCATTTGTTTCTCCACTTAGGATTGCATCAGCTAATCCTTGATATAAATCAACCCTTAGCTCTTTTTGGTGTGTTCTAACCCAAAGTAATCTTTGAGATTCTATCATAGTGTAACCATCAACAATGAATTGCTGTAGTAGCCTTGATGCATGCAATAGTGTAGATATTTCATGTAATCTGGTCATTAGTCTATAGCTGAAAAACTCGCATACTTAGCCTTTTTTTAGTCTTTGTGGCACTAAGTGTTACTTCCCCGTGCTTAATATCATCTCGATAACCATCTTCACCAAATGGAAAAAGTACGGGGTATTGAAGTGGAAGGTAAGATGCATGCAATTCATTTATTCTTTGTGGTATGCACGAATGTTTCTCTACAATGATGTCCACGACATTGAATGTCATGTCTATATCCCCAACAACTAATGCTTTGCAACTTGAAGCATTGGGTATATTGTAAGTGCGACCATCATTTTGTCTTGTGCTGATCAAACACATTTTCAATGTGGGAGGACTAGGATCATTGAGCAATGTCGACACAACACGATATTGCTGAACAAATGGGTTGACTTCATCCAACTGTTGTTTTATTTGGTCAACTATGATAGCATCAATTGTTGATTGTTGCTGGAATTTGCTGCAAGAATGTAACATTAATAAATCTTACTACATTAAATAACAATTAATTTAACGTTAAGTATGACTTATGTTGACATACCTAACTGCAGAAATTCTGTTGGACACTTCATTCTCTGTGTCAAAGATGTATAGCTGTGAATACACTGGTTTTGAACCTTCTGGTGGTAATAAGCTACCAATATTGTGATAATTCATTCCAGACATGACAAATGAGTATGGTCCGCCACCAGTATTTTTTGAATGATCTATCTTGCCTCCCATTGATGTAAATGAAAACATGTTGTTGTATTGCCTTATATTCTCATAAAAGTTTCTTGAATGTCTTTGATTCTTTATCAAAAAATAAGCTCTCAAATAATGGAGGAGGCCTTTTCATAGTTGGCAAGACAACCTTGCCTTTCAAACAACATAAAGAGTGTGCCCTGGCAAGATCTTTGCTTCTGTCCTTTAAACTTTGCTCATTAAACCAAAGCAATGCCTCACAATATTTACATTCATATATAGGGTCTCCTTCATCTACATATCCTATGACAATGTGGACAACAATTATATAGTTGTAGTAAAGTTTCAACTCACACACACGTGCTTTCAGTATGATTAGATGAACTCTGTAAAGGGGTATTAGTTACCTTCAAATTCATCAATGTTGTCAGTAAGTTCAGTTGTGTCAACATGATTAGAGGGGAAGTGATCATGTAGAACATGTGTAGCTTCAAAAATAAATATTATCACCAATTATATTAAGAAGAAAGAAATAATATAAATTGACTTAATGGAATGTTGTGTGTGAAGGTCTTAACCTTCAAATGCATCAAGGGGAACATTTTGAACTTCATTATCATCATCATTATTGTCATTATCAAATTGAAATTCAATGTCTTTATAGTATATTTCTTGTGGTGGACCTCCAATGGAAGATTTACAACCTGTTTGTTATAAGACAAAAGAATGAGTTAATTATAATTGTAACTTCATTGCATTTTTACAAAGACTACAATACAATATTATTATTTCTTCATTTGAATTTAACCAACTCACGACTAAGGAACAACCAATGAAGTATGTATAATAAATAACAAATGCCCATAACTTCGTCATAAGCTGCATGAAAATTACTATATTGGCATTGTTCATTACCCAACTGAATGACATGTGTTGGTTCCATAGAAGTGTCGGCTTCACAGCTTTTCATCTACAACGGTGTAAAAACTTCGTTCTTGTCATAATTAAACAAAATAATTGGTTTTGCAATATATTATGTGCCTTTATAACCAAATTGGTTTATGTTAGGAAATGTTATAATTTAAGTATAAATATAAATGAAATTTAAACTCCAACGGTAAAACCTAATGGTTGCATTATTGTGAACATTTAGGTCAATAACAAAAATTGCAGCTTTAATACTATCCTAAAACCGTCATGGGAAATACCTGGTTCATTGATATCTATTGGCTCCTTCGGTGTTGGTGATGCATAGTTCGCATTTTTAATATTGGCCGCACTAACGGAGGTTCATTTTCGACATAATATAAATAAATCAATCCTTTTCCATTGAACTTTATCACATAATAATATTTTTATTTTTATTTTTATTATTTGTGGTAGTAGTGGTGGTGGTAAGAAAAAATCTCATACAAAGATGTCAAAAATGAACAAAAACAAAATTTTCATATTAACCTCGCATTTCATCCCTTTGAGGTATTGATGCAATTTATGATTTTAAAATATGAGTAACATGACTTTAGTGCCCTCTATTAGTCTCATTACTTGAGTAGACAAAGTTTGATTGCTCTATTATTATTTTTGTTAGAGTTTCATTGATTTTTTACTAAGTTTCTCATTGGTTTTTTTTTTTTTGCCAAAACAAAAAGTGAATATTTAGACAAACTCATATTAACATTAATATACGATAAAACATAATATGATTAACTTATACCATAGGTTTTTTTGTGTTCTATTAGGATTATCAAGAATAAACGCTGTGAAAAAATAAAAATAAAAGCATAGCCCCCAACATCATTTATTTTATTTTTGAAAAGCATAGCCCATAAACACTCACCACCCAAATCATACATGAAATGTATTATTTATCCACAATAATGAAATGTATTATTGTTTTCCTTTTCTCTTACTTGAATTACTCGATAATTAAGCGAATTTTACCTATAATATTATTATTATTAACGTTAATATATACACACATTTGAAGAAACAAAAGAAGTTAGGAAGGTTGAAAAGCTCTTAAAAGGAGACTGATTTAAATTACCATAGGATTGAAATCCTAAATTGGGTCAAAAACTTAATTAGGGATTTATTACATTTATCAACCTTGATTTAAATTTTCCTATTTCGATACTGACTTTATATAGAGTTTTCAATGATGATGCTTATAATAATAATGATGATGATGATGATAATAATAGTTATCGAAATAACTACAACTTTATCATGGAAATGAATGCTGCACTATCTAAGTATAACAATTTGTAGTTGATATAACACAACTATATCATGAATAACTAACCTTTGTATTCAGTTCGGTTGATTCTCTTCCTGGTGCGTTTTGTCTTCTCATTGTGTAGCAAATTATGATTTTCTAAAGTTCTCATCCTACCACTTATACGTACAAATGGATGCTTCCCTTTTTGTTGTGCTGATTCTTCTGGGAAAGATAATATAAGCTTTTCATGATGATAATCAATATGACATACAATAAACCACTTGACAAAAAAATATTAACATCTCCTTATGATGCTTCAAATAAGCATAAACTTATTAGGAAAAACACACAAATAACCCAAATGGAAATATAATTATGGTTATAGTAAGAGTTATATGAATTGGTACCACTTGCAAAGCGATTCTCTAAGTTGGAAGCAACATTTGTTATATCTTGTAAATCAGTTCTTTTTCTCCTCTCGTTTCGTGGAAGTTTCCACGATTTGAGGGGAAAAGACTGCACTTGGCTGTGTATTGGGATCATCTTTTCCAACCAACCCTGTAACTGGAGAAAGCAAGGATACGTGATATGCAATAATTGTAATAACCTGCGTCTGGGATTAGCCGACCAGCATTTTTTCATTAAATAGCAATAATAACCAGGGTTGGGACTGGTAAAAGTATCAGTTTCAATAAAATTCAATGGTGAGGATTTAGGGACAATTAATGTATAACCTTAACTAAACAGATCGAGCTCTGCCAAGTGATACATACTGTGTAGGTAAATCAAATATAACAAAGCACACCAACAAACAGATCGAGCTCTGCCAATTGTAATTTCTTCAATAGCTAAGATTAGAACCAACATGGCACAATAAAACATCATTAACAAATTGTTCATGAAGAAGCATTTTTCACGAAATTCCTATTTTGCCGACATGAGTTACAAAAACAAAACTCAATTTCATCCTGTGTCGGTAAATCAAAAATCACAACAACAAAAAACTCAAGTGCATCCTGAGTTACACACAACCAAGCACACCAATTAACAAATTGTTCATGAAGCATACTGAATGTAATCGGCCATATATGGGTAAAATACTTCGTCTTGAAAAAAATACAAAATTCCTATGTTTTGGGGGTAAAATACACGCAACCAAGCACACCAATTAACAACAATGCATCCTGTGTCGGTAAATCAAAAATTACAAAAAAAAAACTCTAATGCATCCTAAGCCTACACGAAGCACAATTGCAAGTCTTCTTCTTGCATTGCTGTCCTATATCCCTGATTCATCCACTACATTTGTGTAGTATTAATATAAAACTATATGACATCTTATATTTAAAGTACTATTTGAAGAGCCAGAATATCAAGCAGAAGTAACTCAGCCATCACTATATTAAATTTATATTTACAAGTAAATATACTTACATGGACTACGATTTGGGTGAGACGAAGACATTGTTCCCTACATATGCTGGTGTCCTTTATGTTGAATGCTTCATCAAATCTACCAGAGTAAGGCTGTTCAGGTTGGTTTTTCTGTTCCTTAGCATCTAAGTATATCGGATTCAAACCGTTTTGTATGATTGAGTTGTACTTGATGAGGGTTGTTCAGGTTGTTTTCTTCTCAAATTCTTCGACAGAAGCCAATGAGCGAGAGGTAGAGGTATTTAACGTTGATTTTTTTTTAAAGAGAACCAGTGAGAACTCAAGGCTCTGTTTTTTAAGCGTTGAACTCTAGGCTCTATTTTTTAAGCGTTGAATTTCTTCTGCTGTTCTGATAATTATGGCTCTGTACATGTCGTGAAAACCGTCGGCTCTGTTTCTTAAGCTTTTTTAGAGAAGCATGAAGGATGTTAAATGAAAGTCCATAACATTTTGTCCCTTTCTTAGTTAGAAGTAGATCTTTTCTCTATCCCTGTTTTCGTGTTGGTTAATGTTTTTTAAATTTTGTGGGGTATTTCTACACAAGAGACTCTCACCACATATACTCAGGTTGGTCCTACTTTACAGTGTCGCTACCCCTGTTTTCGTGTAAGTTTTTTTTCCTTTTCAGAGTCCATGTTTATCGGTTACTGTGTTGACGGAACGTTGCATCAAGTTTTTTCTTTTTACGAATACTTTTCACGGTTACTACTCTTCTGATTTAAGGAAGATTTGTATGCCACTCGAATCTCTTTATCTGATTGAATCGCCTTGCTCATTTTGAAATTGATCAACTTTGTTTTCACCGTTTCCATCGGAAGCATAGTACAGAATTGACGAAAAAATTTCAATAATTTATTTGTTGCTGTTAAATTAAAAAATGATTAAGTTGCATTAGGAGACCCGGAATCGATCAAGACCTGTATCAAATCAGCCCAATTTTATTATCTTTTATAATTTTCTAATTTTAATCATATGTTTTCTTAAAAAAATGTCATTAAAGATTGAAAATGTCTTAATATGTTTGATCCCGAGAAAAATTATCAATATTAAATTTATACATATGTGGGTGTGGGGGTGTTCACTTTTGTGAAATCGACCGAGGAGGATTAGATGATGTAGACCGTATCAAAAAGTTCCTCCTCCATCCATGTGAGAACAAAGAACAAAAATCATATTATCTTTGTTAAGAACCCTCGGGTGTAATATGAAATTACCTCTCTTGCTCGGCCTTTTTATTCCCCCTTATGCTTTTAATGCATAACACGTATACTTCATTTCAAGCAAGTTGTCTTCACCGTTAATGCAGTTTCAGGCTCATGTTAAAACACTATTGTTAATCAACTAATGCATATATTCTTTTGATGCATATCACGTATGCTTGATGCATATCACATATGCTTGATGCATATGTATGCTCCTGTATTTTAGGCTGCCATTCATTCTTGTTTTGGTATAGTGTATGTTGATGCAAGATTTAGTTTCATTTTGTGATACATTGAATTATTTAATTTGTTTAATGCACCTACAGGCAATGTTAATTTAATAAAATACATAACTCTGTAAGATGTGTCAAGGTGAAAGGCTTTTTTTTAAGCAAAATACCATTCAATATACTCAAAATATTCAACCCAAAAACATATGTAATAGTTATAACATGTCATCTTAATCATGTTTTTTCAACAATGATATCCATGAGTACATCTTTTATAAAGTACATCATTCATTGTAGCTAGGGTATCCACGGTGAGGTTTGCTGTAGTAGCCACATTACACATCATCTTGTAGATTGAAGAATGTGTATATAAAGCTAACATAGCAATATAAAAAGAAAAAGGCAATCGAAACATCTCGAATACAATGCAGATCAGGCCGCAACTTGAAAACAACCAGAATCCACAAAGGGCTGATCCAATATATGATAGTCTTTCATTGGAAATGATGCTTTATGCTACAAAGGGCTGATCCACTCGTACCATCCAAGGAAATCCAACTCTTGCTCATTAAATCCAACTTCTATCCACATTATAATTACACATCAAGGAGTCATTATAATTCTAGTATGATAGTCCTCCACTCGTACCAGAATCCTTCATATGATGCATAATATTGCGAACAATTCCCAAAAGTTTGTCTGTGAAATAAGAGCTGATCTGCAGAATACAATAGTAGATTCAATAAGCCACACTTTGCAAATAAATTTCACTGTCATTGTTATACCTTTCAGGTCTATTATCTTGGTTACATGTGATTCAAATATATCGGCACCTCTAATAGTGATTGATGGAGTGCAGGAGAGATACCTTAGGTTACAGCAGAAATGAACTATGATATCACCTGAATATCACAAAAAGAAATTATAAGAGGACTCTTGATGAAACAGACCTGAAAGTGGGTGGTGTTTAAGATTAAGATTTACCTCACTAAATGAAAAGTCACTATATACAATATATCTCCTCAAATTCAACTACATTTCATGAATTCCTAAATATCACAAAAAGAAAACAGCAGGAACAACACAAGAAAATAATATCACAGTTCAAATAGGACATCTTAGGTTACATATCATAGTTCAAAAAGGACATCTAAAGTTACATATCAAGAGATACCTGATAGAAATTAAACTATTAATAATGTCATTGCAAATTAATGCACCCCTGATAGAACTATTCAACTACACAAAGTAAAGAAATCCTAAAAGCGTCGGACTCAAAAGGCCACACAATCACCGAATACAATGTGAACTACTTCTCTTGTTTTATCACTTTTGTCACTCTTTCATTAGCAGGAACAGCAGAAGACACATGAGAAGTAGTTGTTAAGTCATCTTTAGCAACGTTCCTCTTGTTGGTTATCCTTCTTTTCCCTTTAGTAGGAGCAGGGGTGACATGTTGGGAAAGGTCAGATATGGTGCTATGATCAAGGGGTGTTATGAGTGGAGTAACACTTTCAGCATCAACACTCTCCAAAGTTCCCTTCACTTCAGAACACCCATTTGTCAAACTCTGTTTTTTTTTCCAGACAACCATAAATGGAAAAATTAGAAAATAATATTTAAATTCTATACCATAGGTGAAAAATATATATTCGATAAAGACATGACACATGAGTAGTTGACAAGTGAAAAACCTCTGTATTGGCTTCACTAAACTGGTTGAAAAGATCTTCACATATTGTGTATTGACCAACGCTGATGCTAGAAGTGGGATGCTTCTTGTTGAACTCATTCATCTTCAGTTTCAGCAAAAGATTCTTTCCAACCGGAAGGTCTAACTCATCAGGAAAGTCGTCCTCATCCTTGTCCTCATCCTGTTAATAACAAATGAACCCAATTAATTCGTAATTGGATATGATTAAATAATATTAGAAGATTTGTCCGAAGATGTTAACCTCCTTTAGTGAAAGCCGTAGTTCGAGATCTTGTCTTCTTTACCAATGGAACAGCAAGTTTATCCCGAATCGACGACGTGCTGATCCAGTCTTGTCTCGACGAGATAATGAATCTTCATCCTTTCACACATGAACCAAGTTAGAATTATATGAGACTAATGAAATAACGAAACAATTATTGTGGAAAGCGAAATTGTCCTTTTTACTTTGGTACAATTGACTCGGTTTTTCTTGCGAGGGGACAAATCCATGAAGGATCATCTATTTTGACCTTTGACCCACACTTTGATCATCCATCATAAATCCAACCGTATTTTGTTTCAAGCTTATGAATTTGACAGTTGATTATAAACGAATATCTCTGTAAGACATGGTAAAACCACAAATGATCAATTATTTTAAGTCTCATTAGTTAAAAAAAACAATTGGATAAATATTACATGCAATTGCTTTTACAATGTCTTGTAACAAATCTCCCTATAAGACATGGTGAAACCACAAATGATCAAATACATTTGAAGTCTGAATGGAAAAAAAAAACTGAATGATTAAAAATTACATACAGTCGCTTGTTCAGGGATTTGTGAGATAGTGACTTTGGCATGGTTGTGTAAAGAAGCTCCGTTCGAATGCTGACTTAGCTGTGAAGTCATGGGTTGAGAGAGTGCAACCATGATAGGGGACTTTTCATCCTTTGCACTACATAAATACGTTTCTATGAGTGAATGGAAAAATAAATGCAACTGTAAAATGGAACAAATAATAAATACCTTTGTATCAAATTTTTAACCTCTGTGATAGAAGGGTTAAATAAAGCCCTAGTAGCATTGAAGGAGCTACAAACTTGTGGTGTACCTGTAATGAAGCCTAGTAATGTTAATTTAAAACTGATGTGATTGTAACTATCCATTAATGAATTGCTAAATATTACCATCCTCAGAAAATCCAATTCTTGCTAAGTTTAATAAAACTACAAGTGGACTTTCAGTATTTTGCAAATATGCCATATAGGCCTCCGAAGCACAATTATCAAATAACGTGCACTCCACTTCATTGTTCCTGAAATTTGCAATCATTACACACGATCAATGAAGGGTGATACAGAAGCAAATCAGTTGGAGATAATTAAATGTTAAATGTATTGAAAAAAAAATTACTCAGCGTCAGCCACTTTCAGACGAAGCCTTTTTTTCGTCTCATTCCCTCTGCAAAACTCATCCAATGTGCCAACATCCTTCACAAAAGCCACCACATCTACAAGTAAAAGCAATGACGAAGGGTGATACAGAAGCATTTGAGATGGAGACAAGTAACACCAAGCAGGTGCATATTAAAACCAAACAGGGATCAATAAAACAGATTGACACTGGAACCTCAGAGTCTCTTGTACAGTGATGACATACCAAAAGGGATCAATAAAACAGATTGACAAGAAGTGTAACTGCTATGAAGAAAATCTGATTATATGTGAGTACCATGTACGCAAAGATTATTTTATCAAACATTTGAGGACCATGTAAGGTAAGAGTCTTTCATCAAAAATGTGAGGAGCATGTAATGACATATATCCACACAGCAACAAAGAAAAATGAGAAAGTACAAACATAATTGATAACGATATGAAGGATCAGATTTATAACATACCAATAAGTTTATCCACAAGATGATGAAAATCAATTTTCATAATTTCTACGATAGGGAAAAATGAGTAGGCATAAGTTGGAACTGTAGCAATTGCTTCTGCAGAGGATGTCCGAGGAGTGAATGTTATCTTATATGGGTGGCTGGATGCTCTATACTGATTCACATTTGAGGTGACCTCAAAATTTGCAAACTTATAAATTTTGCCCTCAACAATGGAGAAGCGAAATTTATCTAGGAGATTCCTATTATTGAGTACACTTGCTTGAATGGTACAACCCTGTATTCATATGTAAATAGAAGTACACAATAACTATTAATTACTTATGATAAGAGGAGAATCAAAGGGTAATCACATATGTAGACAATCAATAGTAATGAAATTTTTTTGCAGTTATTGAGCATGTGGTAATTTGCATTTCCAATCAAAAATAAAATAGTTCACTGTGGTAGAGTGAACCAATGTAAGCTGTACTATTAGAGTATTTTGATATTAAGAAATAAATACTAAATCGGCTAGACACCAACCAACTTAGAGTCTTGCGCAAATATTACAAACATTCAAGTGTTCATGAGGGTGCATTAGGATGGAAGCATCTGGTTTGTTTTCTATTTAACAACTTATGTGTGATTCAACAACATGTATATGGTAGGTTTAAAAAACACACCACATATAATGCGCAAGATTCCTATTATTGAGTACACTTGCTTGAATGGTACAACTCTGTATTCATATGTAAATAGAAGTACACAATAACTATTAATTACTTATGATAAGAGGAGAATCAAAGGGTAATCACATATGTAGACAATCAATAGTAATGAATTTTTTTTGCAGTGAATGAGCATGTGGTAATTTGCATTTCCAATCAAAAATAAAATAGTTCACCGTGGTAGAGTGAACCAATGTAAGTCTTGTACTATTAGAGTATTTTGATATTAAGAAATAAATACTAAATCAGCTAGACACCAACCAACTTAGAGTCTTGGGCAAATATTACAGCTGATTCAAGTGTTCATGAGGGTGCATTAGGATGGAAGCATCTGGTTTGTTTTCTATTTAACAACTTATGTGTGATTCAACAACATGTATATGGTAGGTTTAAAAAACACACCACATATAATCAAGGAGATTCCTATTATTGAGTACACTTGCTTGAATGGTACAACTCGTATTCATATGTAAATAGAAGTACACAATAACTATTAATTACTTATGATAAGAGGAGAATCAAAGGGTAATCACATATGTAGACAATCAATAGTAATGAATTTTTTTTTGCAGTGAATGAGCATGTGGTAATTTGCATTTCCAATCAAAAATAAAATAGTTCACTGTGGTAGAGTGAACCAATGTAAGCTGTACTATTAGAGTATTTTGATATTAAGAAATAAATACTAAATCAGCTAGACACCAACCAACTTAGAGTCTTGCGCAAATATTACAGCTGATTCAAGTGTTCATGAGGGTGCATTAGGATGGAAGCATCTGGTTTGTTTTCTATTTAACAACTTATGTGTGATTCAACATGTATATGGTAGGTTTAAAAAACACACCACATATAATCAAGGAGATTCCTATTATTGAGTACACTTGCTTGAATGGTACAACTCTGTATTCATATGTAAATAGAAGTACACAATAACTATTAATTACTTATGATAAGAGGAGAATCAAAGGGTAATCACATATGTAGACAATCAATAGTAATGAATTTTTTTTGCAGTGAATGAGCATGTGGTAATTTGCATTTCCAATCAAAAATAAAATAGTTCACTGTGGTAGAGTGAACCAATGTAAGCCATACTATTAGAGTATTTTAATATTAAGAAATAAATACTAAATCAGCTAGACACCAACCAACTTAGAGTTTAACTGAGTAATATGACAGCTGATTCAAGTGTTCATGAGGGTGCATTAGTTTGGTGAACCACATATAATATTCGATAAAAATGCACTTGTTAAGACCACATATAAAAATGCACTTGTTGATTCAAGCAGAATTATTAAATCAACTAAACACCAACCAGTGATTCAAGTTGTTTTCTATTAACAACTTATATGTGATTTAACAACATGTATATGGTAGGTTTTAAAAAAACACCACATATAATCAAACTGCAGTATCAAGTACTATAATCAAATTTAAATTCAAGCTGTAATTCATTTTAAAAACATACCACATATAATCCTTAAGAAAAATATTAATAATCAAGAAAGAGGAAAATCACATTTCTACATACATGAGTCTGTTAAGACTACAATACAGAAGTTTATATTAAAACTTCCTCATCAATGAAGACCATTGAAACAGAAATATACTTCCTATAATCTACACAAATAATGGGAACACTTATCTCATAGACAAGTTATGTATTGAAATAGAAATATACCTCCTCATCAATCAAGACCATTGAAACACAAAATAATTCTCTGGCGTGGGCGCGACTTAAGTAAACGTTCCATTTACGGAAAACTCTAACCACAATGGCCCATCGATCCGTAGAATCATCCACGTCCTGAAGTGAAGCACGTCTTACCATGGTGGAACCTACAAAAATGAGAAAACAGGGTGCTTAGGATGTAATGTAGAAGAAATATGAACCATAAATTAGTTAGCATTTGAGAGAGCATGCACTGCTGTAGTAAATTTGACATCTATAAACTTACTGTGTTGCTGAAGATTTGCTAAGGAATGATGAAGCACCGGTGAAGAACTGACGATGATGTTGCTGAAGACTTTGTGGTTGAGTCCTTTTATGGACGAACAGAGCTGAAAAAAAGGCGGGATAAAATTTAAATGAACAACACTGAAAAAGGAAACATGATTTTTTTTTTTTTAAAAAAGAAATTTCAGGTTGTTTCAAACCCTCTATTGCAAGTTCAGGTTGGAGATCCCGAACGAAAATGAAAGCAAAATCAATAAGTTGAAGGAAAAGTTACCTCTACGGTCGTTGGAGATCATGACACGTTGGAGATCCTTGGCAAAACGAAGGATCCAAAGATTGCTAATGTCGATTCGGACGCCGTAGACGCCGTAGGACGATCTTTGCTCCCGAGAGATGTCGCAAAAGATTGCTAATGTCGATTTGAAGGAATTCTTGCATGATTTAGTGAGTCCCCAGAGCAAGACCATTTCTTGACTTCCAGAAAGTTTCTGAAGAACAAACCCTAAGAAATCGTGCAGTTTTCGATGAAAGCATCCAGTGACTTTGAAGAGGATGTAAAAACCCGTGACCTTGGAAAAGACAATTTTGGGTCTTCGGACTTTGAAAGTTTTTTTTTTTGGTAAAAGGTGAGGTGGACATGTGATGGGCCTTCTTTTGTTTTCGGTGGACTCAAAGCATTGGATCAACTATTTCCTGAAACTATGTGATTAACTCTGCATCACGTTTCTAGCAACAAGAACAAAAACTCTTTATCACGTGTTGAACTTATATGATACAAATCCCTCTTTAGCATGGCTTGCACGCGACCGGAGAAATTGGGTGATCGGCTTATGAACAGTATTTTGAGTCTTGAGCCGTTCCTAAGCCGTTTTGTCTATGGCTTCAAGGGATGTGTTATTATATATATATTGATTCGGTTAAAAACGAATTAAATTTTAAAACACCGAACCGAAAACTAAAATAAACCTATTTTATAAACCGAACCGAATTAACCGAACACCGAATTATTCGGTTCGGTTTTGATTTGCTCACCCTTATCAGCTGCTGAATGAAGAGGAAAGCAAAACCTAATTCTCCAAAACGCATTGTTTCACGCAGGGACTTAAGTCAAAGTTTTAAAAGTTCTGGAGAGGGACTAAACTGAAATATTTTGACATGTTTATGGGTCAGAATGTAAATCATAATACTGGGGCTCTTTTCGTAATTTGTCTCTAGCCCTTTTCTTCATTTTGATTTCCAATTTTCGAAATTGCTTTGGGGCCTTTCTTGTAATTTTCCCTAGCCCTCAAAAAATTAATTTGACCCAACCGACATTTTTCGAATTCCTCAATTTTCTTCCAAAACACCTACAATACAAGATTAAACACAATGTAACATCAAAAGTCCAAAAAATCATTTGCATGAATAATTAATAAATTATTATCATTTTGTCCCTCATTTCATTTAATTCAATATAAATGTCCCTAACTCAAATTAGTGTTTAATCATGCAATAATGTCCAAGAAAATACATTAAGAATCCCAATTTAATCATGAAAAATCATATAAAAATATGGTTTGATCAAGGCTCCGCTTCATGGGTAAAAATATAAAAATATTTTCTCATCACATCATGAATACATTCATAATCTTTATCTCAGAATAAATAATAAATCAAATTATAAATTTAAAGTATAGTTATTATAAAAATTTAAAGGGCCTAAAGGGTCAAATCACCAAATCATAAAAATTTAAAGGGCTGTAATCGGCCAGCCTTTTTAGCTTCGGCGCTTTAAAGGCGCCTTTTCCGCCAACTTCATTTCGCCTTCATTTACAATAGGATCTTGAAGGGTAGACCAGACTAAACTAATTTCTCGATCCGACTGAATTTCGACCCGATTCCAGAACTAATACTACTCCCCAACTCCACCTTTTGACCCAAGCCCAACCTTGTCTTTGCCTCTTGAATTCGGCCCATCTCACTTTGGGTTCTCACACTCTTCTTTAGACTCGCGACCTTCTTCTTGAGCCCACCATCAATCACTTTCTTACTCCCCCCTTGTCCCGCTCAACCCTTGATGTACATCCTTTAGAATTATCGTTCAAATCAGCCATAATCACCATATCGTGATTTGATTTTTCCTGTAAAAGGGTCAAGTCAACCTGCTTTGAATGCTCTCCCAAAATTTTTCCTTCCTCAACATCTAATACCACAAGTCGAGATCATTTCCTTTCCGGGCTCTCCATCACACGATCCACTCGCCTTTCCATAATATTGCTGTAGTCAGAAGGCCCTGGCCGCCGGAGTTGACGTGGTCTCAGAACCAACATCCAATTATCATACCTTCCTGCAACCTCCAACCCCTGCTTCTCTATCCCTTCACCTCCATACACCTCCCCTTCGTATGGGGGCAGTGATCAGCATCGTGACCATAGCGACCGCAGCTAAAACATATCAAGTGAATGCCTTCGTATTGGATTCGTCTCTTAACCCCATCAATATACACCGCTGGAAACAAAGACGTGCAAACCTGCCCTTAGGCCGAAGCAAGGAGTCATATCCAGTTTCAAAACTCTTCCTACCTGCGACCCCAAAACATGAAGAAAACCTTTGTGGTAGTAATCAAGAGGCAAATTCGTAAAACATATCTATGTCGCGATCTTACCAATTTTCTCCTCAGCTGGGTTAAACCTCTGTTTCCAAGGTTGGACTACGAGATAATGGTCGAAGATCAACCATGATCCGCCAGTTAAAGCCAAGTCATAGTCTTGTGCATTAGTAAATTGCACTACTGCAAAGCCCGATCCCACATCAATCGGTGTGATCTCCACATCTCGTGCCCACAACTGCTAGAGCTTTTTCTCCAAATATTTTGGATTAATCATACGACCCATAAGTTTCACAATCAAAGCTTTCTTCCATCTTGTTGCTAATCAGAAGGCAGAATTAAGATATCCGGCCCCTTGTCTGTCAGCTCCACCGCCTCTATACTTTCCCTCCAACAATCCCCCCACTCCACCAATCCTCCTCTTTCTCCTCTGTCACCTCCTCCTCCTGGGTAAAAGCGTGCTTAAATGAATTCCATTTGAGTCCACTATCTGCAGTCACCTCTTCTCCTAAAGCTGAATCCTCCCTTATCCAGTCCTCAACCTTTGGAGTGAGTATCTGATCGTTTGTGTAAACACCCTCACCAGCACATACATTTTTCCTACTACGGTCCAATGCGTCCCTTTCCTCCGGCGTCGGCTCCGGATTTCCTCTCTCGGGACTCCTCTCACGCACGCGCTCGCGCTCACGCTCACTGTCTCTCATCCCTATAATGTATTAAGAGTAAAATACTCTAACCAATTCTCTTTTACGTTAGGAAGATCTCCCTTCTATTTTTAAGTCCAAATTGTTAACCCTGTTAATTAAGAATATTCCAAAATTTTTCTAAAACTATATTTTTAAATTAAAATTTATATTTGTTTACAGATTTTCGCTTTCTCATCTCAAATCCGTAATTTACTCTTTACTACTTGCAAACTTCAGGGGAAAAACCAACTCCTTCAGGGAAGGAGAGAATGGCAACAATGAAGAATCTGATAGTAAAAAGGTACAAAAGCTTCTTGTTTTTCCTTCAAAAGCCACTAAATATAATAATGGTTCGCATATTAACAGTTTTATTTTCTTTCTTTTTTTCAAAGAAAACAAACATAATGGAATGTCAGTAATGATATGTTGAGCTAGAACATTTCTTTTCAAAATTAATAAATTTAATAATATATTAAAAGTTTGAAAATATATATTAAAATTATTTTTTGGTTTTATAATATTTTAGTAAATATGAATGTTTAAATAATTTTTATGTTAAATAGGGGTATTTTGGTCAACAAATGTTTATAAACCAAACTTAACGGTCAACTAACCGTTGGATGGAAGAAAATAAAATTTCAAATATATAAGGGATGATTGTAAAGCATGTATTTTAATTTTAACGAAGGTTTATATGAGTTTTTAAAATAAAGGGGTCTGTGTAATAAAAGAAAAACAGAGAGATGGTTAGAGTATCTTATTCTAAAAAATGATAACAACATATCAAAATGTCAAAATGTACACTATAGCAGTATGTAATGCTGTTAGGATCAATTTAGAACAATGAAGGAATAGCTGATTCACCTAAAAGAAGAGAGTTGCAAATAAAATAACATTGAAAAAAAAAAATCATGAGTAGTATGCATGCAATATTCCTTTAGAGTAATGATATACTAATACAAGCAGTGTAAGATGTGAGAAATAATGTTTTCTAGAGACTTTATCACAAACAATAAAAAGTTACCAGTGATCTAATATATTTCATGTGAGGTAGCTACAAGCATAATTACAGGTCTAGTAAGGGCAAAAGAGATACAGGGGAGTCTAAATCCTCTAGAATTATTTTGTTGTATTGTTTTTGCAGAGTTCAAAGAGATACAGGGAAGAAAAAATGATTAATATAATATTTGGAATGTCCAGGAGATAAATATGTATGTAGTGTGTTTGATCACGATATTGTCCATAAACACACCCACACATATGATCATAACACTTATAATCAAGAAAAGTTTCCCGTGCAATGCACAAGCGCCTAAATCTAGTTTAGGAGGAAAAAGATAAATTGCAGATGGGGCATAGAAATTATGAGTTTGTATCCTTACCTCGCATATTGAAGTTGAAATATAAATATATTTTTTAAACATGTTAAGAAATCCATCAAAATTAAGTTGAGTTGACTTACTCAGATGGAGGTACCAGGGCAGACTCTCCTTTTTTGATTCTAGCCATTCGATCAAGGTTTCAACAAAATTTCTTAAAAATATTAAATTTCACCCAATAGTTAGGATCAGAAAGAGTGTAAGAGGAGGGGGAAATGAATAAAAAGGCCACTGATCCCAAACAAAGTGGAGAAGAAACAGAGTAAAGTGGTGGACTAGAAACAATACAACGTATTTATAATGAGCACAAGTCTTTGGGAGAATCCGAACACCTATGAAGCACCGATATAGCGGATATTTTTTTTCAACGTATCGAACACGCTACTGATACGAGAATTCGCATATCAGATTGGTCATAGCATGAGACAGGTACGATCTTAGCTCCGAGGCAACCAACAGCCAAAGACTTGTCGGAGCTGTACAATTTTAGGCTCATAAGTCCTGACACTTAAGTGTATGGAATCATAGGAAAGCCAGTAGGTCACAGCAAGAGTCCTCTTTTGTTCAATGCAGCATTCAAATTTGTTGGCCTTAATGCAGTAACTACTTACTTCTCCAGTATCTTCTCTTTTGTTCAATGCAGCATTCAAATTTGTTAATACTAAAACATATTGGAATGTATCAAAATATTAGTATTTTTGAAGTAACGTATCGACGTCTCTTATCGGGAACGTTTTGGAAACGCCGTGTTGGAATCGGTGCTTTCATAACCGCAGTGGCGGAGCCACGTTGGTGCAGGTGTCTGCAAGTGCAGATAAAATAGTTTAAGATATATATATTTTTTAGCTGATCCCATTAGTATTAATGAGTCCATAGCACAGTGGTAGAGCATTTGACCGCACACAAGAGATGACCAATTCGAACCCCGCTGGGCCCTTTTTCTACTGCAGAAAATTTATCACAAGGTCTTCATTTTTTTTATAACCATTTTTCTACTTCAGAAAATTTATCATAAGGTCTTCATTTTTTTTATAACTAGCCATTATTTGAGCTCCTAGGGTATCAGCATTTATCATATATAATTTCACTCTGAATTATAAATAAATCCTAAAAGTAAAAATTAGGATATTACAAAAGTCGTTGAGCTCATAGGGGTATCAGCTCTGTTGCAGTGATCCATTCCATATTTCTTAAGAAGCTCTCGCAGCTATTTAGTTTAGGAAATAAATATTTCATTCTTCTTTTGTTTGATTTGAAGTCTTAAGAAGAAATTTAATTCTCCTATCGTAGACATTTCAAACTCACCTTGTATGATCTTAAAAAACTCTTGACACATTTATGTTGAACGTGATATGTTTGATAAGATTGATGATAAAGATATAATGCAATATTTTCAAGAAATGAAGAATCAAAAAATGCTTTTGTAATCGTTATGTTGTAATAACATAGTTGACTCTTGATTATTATTTTTCTATACTAAGTTGAAGTTTTCTTTTCTTTTTTTGTTTATATTCTTTTTTTTAATGCATTTAAAACTTTTCTAAAAAAAATCCCCCAACTAATTAATTGTGCAGACACAAATAAAAAAATCTAACTCCACCACTGCATAACCGTACACCTCAGCAAAAGTATTTTGTTGGGTTCCTTATGCTAGTCTAATTGGCCTACGGTTCATATAAGTACAAATTCTTAAGAGAACCATATCCTTAAAGTTAGATGTTGGGGTTGGGGAAATCGAGGCCTTAGAAAGCCCCTCTTTTAAAAAAAAACCCACCCGGTGTAGGACTCATGACAACATCCAAATTAAGTGCCTAGCTTCTACTGTTGGTAATGACCTCACAACATCCATTAATATTGTCATTTGCATTGACTTATATTTTATTGGATCCCACCTAAATACCTAATAATGCATATACGCACCAGCTTAGTGGTAGAATCAATTTAACATATTCAACAAGTTCATCAATCCCAACTTTCAGCAAAATGGTTTCCTATCACATCAAATACACCCTTCGTTTTCTTTAAGTTAATGGAACAACTACAACTAATGTATGTATATATGTATTTAAATATAGTATATGGTATAAAATGTGTCGATGCATTCATGTAACATTTTGAACTATATAAGATAAAGGAAAATAAAACTGTAAAAAGTATAAGCATGTATATGCCTATGTTGTAAAACTTACTAAGCTCAATGATATGCCTTCGTCTCACAACATACAATATGCAGCATTATATATAGAGCTAATTAATCTACAGGTTCTTATAGTTTCAACCAATTTTTAATTAGGTCCCTATTTTTTTTTTCCCTTTTTATCTTGTCCTTATACTTTCACTTTTTTTTTTTGTCAAATCCTTATAATTATTTTTCTATTTATCACATCCTTATAGTACTTTCACATAACTTTTGACTAGGTCCTGCACTTTTTTTATTTATTAAATAAATTCTAATAATATTCTTATTGAAATATAAAATATAATATTATTATGTAGAAAATTATTAAATGTTATTCTATAAAAACTAGTATTCTACAAATAATAAATTATTATGATAATTTTATATTAACATTTTTTTATGTATTATTTTAATGTTATTCATATATTTTTAATTAAATATATATTTATAATCTTTATTTTGAATAATAATTTTTTTATTTTTATAATTATAAAATTTGAATTATTATAATAAGTTTGTCTAAAAATTGAATGTAATTATCATTAATTAATGAACAATTACTAGATAATTATTACATTTTTAATTATGTAATAATTAATTAAATTTTGTATCAGTAAATTATAATTAATATTATCCAAAAAATCTACAATGACCTGATCAAATATTTGGTGAAAAAATAAGGACCTAATAAAAAGAAAAAGGAAACTATAAGGGCCTAATTAAAAACATATGAAAGTATAATGACCTGATAAAATAAACTATAGGGACATAATTAAAATTTGGTTGAAAGTATAAGGACCTGTAGATTAATTATCTCTTATATATATACACACACACACACATGCATATTAATATTATGATCTGCTTATAATGGTGATACAATAAAGTGACAATGTATGCTTCTGATTTTGGTATTCCCAGTATCAACAACAGCTTTTATTTCTTGATGGTCTAATACTGCATTAGCCTCATCCCAAGCTTTATTGGTTATTGCGACATTATTATCACCATTTCTGGCATGGGATGAAGAGAAGGAAAATGCACAAAAAGAAGAGGATAAGTTCATTAAAGGGATAAATCACCCTTAAATTTATCTGTGGATATTATCTATGAAGTTGGGATAAACATCAGAAGAGCAAGATGGAGGAGGGAAAAGTCATATTTTTGAAATACGAGAGAAGAGGGTAGGAACTTGGTTTGGAATTTCCCATTCAATTGATAATTTATTCTAGTTAATTTCTAGCGTATGACCTCAGCCTATTATCGAAGGGAATATGTGATTCTTATATATGAAGAATCTTCCTAGGCCACTTGACGCCCAAAAATTTATATGGCCCATTAAGGACCAATAAGAGATTTAATCATTTATGATCAGGTTCGTCACTCATGAACATGCATGTGTATAGAGAAGCTAATAGTTGTGTGGCTTACTTGGCACATCAATATTGATTTATATATATACACTAAGGAGTCCTATTTAAGTGAAACTATTTTGATTGGCGAAGATTCGAGTTTTGAAGGCAAAACGGGTGGCCGGTTTGAAAAGGGAGGCATTAGAATTTGGAACTATTCTAATGGCATTGTTTTTCTTAAATGCAGTGGGCTCTGATTGGAATTACGTCTAGTAATTGCAGTGAATACCAGAAATGTGACAAATTTTAGAGGCTCTGTTTTGGTATAAGAGAAGCTCTGTTTTGGTATTCTCACCTTTGTTTTAGAGTTGCTTTTAGCTTTGAGTTGTATATTAAATCTTTATAGGTTATGTGCTGAGATTTTTCTGAGTGAAGCTCTGCTTATACTTGTTTCCTTAAGCAACCTCTTATCACGGACCAATTTTAATATACTCTCTCCGGTTTTTAATATAAGACATATTTGAAGAGCTGATTTTAGTTCTAAATATAAAATATATTTTTCATATTTACCAATCTTTTCATAATTTATCCCTATTGATGCTCCTTCAATAATAATTAAAAATTAGAGGGAATGAGGGAATTAAAGAAAATGCCTAGAACTTTTTAGAAAAATATATGTCTTATATTATGGACCGATGGAGTACCTGAATGCTTAATTATTTTTTTCTTAAATGAAAAACTGAATACTTGATTCCTAAAGAGATTACAATTGGATAGAAAGATCAGCTTATAGTAAGCCTCTCATAATCCACTACGTTCAAAAATCACAGTCCTACTAAACCATGAGAGTTTCTAGCTAGAATATTAACACATTGATTTACTTCTCTATACAGAAAGTTAAGAGAGAGATGTGCCACTCCATAGGGAAAACTTAGAGAACTAACTCAAAAATGTCAATACAAGGGTCATTTCTATCAAAAGATCTAGAAAGGATTCCTATAGCCACAGAACAATCATAGAAAGAAGAAAGATTTCTATCAAAAATTACAATTTATTTATTTTCCTAATACAAAGTCAATTTGTTGAGTGACGTAGAGCCTCAAACGATACAATTATAAGAGGCTCTATCAAATTCACATTACTATAGCAGCATGCATGCAGTAATGTTGTTGATGGCAATTTAGACATTGAAGGAGTAGCTGATTCACCTACCAAAAAAACAATTAATTCTAATACATTGTTTGACTTGACTTTCTTCACAAAAGAAGAGTCTTAGAGAAGATCTAAGATTGAAATATAATTCACGAGAAGGAATTTTATAAGCACGAAGTTTAAAATAGTAGCATATTATATCTCAAGTGGCATTTCAAGCTCATACTTTGTTACAGTCAATTTCAACTTATTTCCCCAAGACAAAAAGAGCTTTTCATTTGATTTAGCTCCTTTAGCACACCCATCATGTTCATCCTTTTCTTCGGAGGTTCTACTGAACAAGCAAGTCCAAGCTCAAATAGTGAAATTAGAGTCTTCTCATGGTTGGGATGCATAATAGCCACTTCCTCCATCCAAATTTCTCCTCCAGCTATTGTTGTCTGTTGAATTTGCTTTGAGTCGGAAGAGTTGTGTCCAAGATCTCTAGAAGATTGTACGGAAATGAAACTTTCGCATAGCTATGAAGATTGTGGCCATCTCCAAACATTAAGTCTGTTGGTCTTCTTCCAGTTAACATTTCCAAAATAAGATTTCCAAAAGAATATACATCACCTTGTGTTGATACCTTAGAACTTATTCCATACTCCGAAATATGCGTGTTGGACTATGGTTACTTGTTTAGAAACTCATTGTCTTCAAACTAAAAAAAAAACATATTTCATAAAAGAAACGAGTTCACTAGAGCTTCAAGCGAAAACAATAATAAATTATACCTGGAGGAGTATAGCCAATTGTCCCTTTTATTCCCGATGTGCTTGTTTGGTTTTGAGAACTGCTACTAAGAGTGGCAAGTAGTATTGATAACCCAAAATCACCCACATGAGCCACCATATCATCATCAAGAAGGATATTGCTAGGCTTTAAGTCACGGTGGATGATTGGTTACTCATTTTCATAATGAAGATAATGTACTTTGCAGAGGCAACATCATATATAACATTTAATCTCTCGGAAAATATCCAATGTTAACCCATATTCACTTTCTTGATTAGGATGCAACCACTTTTCAAGGCTTCCATTTGACATGTACTCAAATACCAATGCCTTGAATTCTTCTCCCTTGAAATCCATGCTTGAGCAACATGTCAAAATTTTTACCAAATTCCGATGCCTTATGTTTTTCAGTGCATTGCACTCAAAGAGAAAACTCTTTTCAGCTCCCTTCTTTTGAAGGTTCAATACCTTTATTGCAACAAGTGTTCTATATGATTCAAGTCTTCCCTTGTATACCGAGCCATAACTCCCTGATCCAATCAGGTTGTTGGAAGAAAAACCTTCAGTTGCAATGTGTAGGCTTTGATATGACACCTTCGGAAATTGTTCAATTCTAGATGAAGCTGAAGATGACGTTTTGTTTCTTTCACGCCTCCAATAGAAAGAAAATAAAAACATCAATACGATAGGAAAAGCTAAACAAATCACAATAACCGGTAGCTTCAAAATGTGTTTTCTTTACGTGTCAATTTTCTTAGGGCGGGTAGTAAGTGCGGCTCGAAATACCTCCACACAGATTGATATTTCCAATCACTGATATTGCACTTGAATTGCTGAAAACCCCTTTTGTTGGAACCTCCCCGTCTAACATATTGAAAGAAACATTCAAGTATTTGAGAGAAATATTCTGTAGGCCAATCAGTAATGATCCAGATAAGTTGTTTCGAGATATATCCAAATGTGTGAGACCTCTCATTAAAGTTAATGAAAGTGGCATGGGCCCACTGAAGGAATTCCCTTGTAAGTTAAGGAATTCCATATTTGTGTACTCTCCAATGGTCCAAGGAATCTCTCCCGAAAGATTATTTTCAGAGATATCCAAAGTGCCAAGGCTTTTGAGCATTCCTACCTCAATAGGCAAAGACCCATTCAATGAGTTGTGAGATAAGCTTAATAAAATGGACAAGGAAGGAAGTTCAAAAATCTGCAAGGGTATAGTTCCACTGAAATTGTTTTCTGAAAGGTCTATGCTTAGCAATTTTTTCATATTTCCAATTGTGGTAGGAATTTTCCCTTCAAGCATATTCCTTGAAATCCTTAGCGTAATCAATTCACTAAGGTTTCCTAAGGACGCCGGTATCTTTCCTGAGAGTTTGTTTCCATCCATAGTTAATACTTTCATCTCACCTAAATTCCCAAAAGAAGTTGGAATGGTGCCTGAGAATTTGTTGTGATGGAGACTCAAGGTAGTTAAAAATGTGTACTTTCCTAAAGTATCAGGAATAGTTCCATAGATCTGATTACTAGCTAGGTATAGTCCAATGAGTTGGGTAGACAAATTTCCTATGGAGTTGGGTAAAATGCCTCCAAATTTGTTGCCGCTCGAATTTAAAATTTCAAGTTTGCTACAATTTTTCAAATATGTTAAGAAATTAAGGTCATTATTTGAGCTGCTCCCAAAATTATTGAAATGGAAATTTAGAAATGATAGATCTTTCAGGCCTCCCAGATTGGGAACTTCTCCGAAAAATTGATTTGCAGAAATCTCAAAAACTTGGAGTGAAGATGCATTTATGATTGAATTTGGTATTCGACCAAAAATTTGATTGCCAGATATTTCAAAATTTCTTAGATTTGGGAGGGTGGAGAACATGTTGTTCGGAAGTTGAGTGCCATTGAGATGATTTTCTCCTACTGATATCAAAGTGAGAGATGATATATTGAAAAGTGAAGAAGGAAGAGCACCTGACAAACTATTCAATGCTGCTGTAAAAAATGTCAACTTCTTCAAGTCGCCTATCTCTTCTGGTATGCTTCCTTCCAAATTATTTCCGCCTAGTGTAAGAACGGTAAGGGAAGTAAGATTCCATATAGACAATGGAATTTCGCCAATTAAATTGTTGACAGCAAGCTGCAACCATTCAAGCTTTTGAAGAGCACCCAGCTGATATGGTATTGTGCTAGTTAGACTATTCCTATTCAAAAACAAGATCCTCAATTCAGAGCAACTCGTCAAGTTCCAAGGAATCTCTCCTGTCAATGTGTTGTTTGAGAGCAAGAGTTTCTCTAACCTGAACAAACAACCCAACTCTGGTGGGATTTCTCCATGGAAACTGTTGTCTATAAGCGAGAGATTTCTCATGAAAGAGAGATTGCCAATGTGAGGCGATATGATACCATGCAGATGGTAACCTCCCAGATTCAACTCAGTGACTCGCTGATGCTTGTGGCTACATGTGATTCCAATCCAGCTGCAGAAGTGGTTCGAGCTGTTCCAAGAGCTCAAGATTTCATCAGGAACATCAGTTATTGATTCTTTAAACTTGAGTAAAGCCAAATAATCAGTCTCATTTGATGTAGCTCTAACATGCTTGAAGCAAAGGGAGTTTGTGTAGAAGATGATAAGGATTATTAATGGTTGAAGGTAGTATTTGGAAAGAAATGAAAATGACATGGAGGCAAAAGCCATGGTTTTGCTGAAGAGCATGAATGGTTTTTTCGCTGATTCATATATTGAAATGATGCTGCTTTTATAGGAGCCTTAGTTTGTTCTTAAGTACAAGTAGTGAAAGGGACACATGGAGACCAAGACATGCACAGTGATATGTGCGATTGGAACAACTATTTGAACGGACAGCAAATTAATCATACCCAATATAATGTAAATATTAAGTATAATTCAATCAGTCACCCATTTATGCAGGCCAAAGATTTTTTTTTTTTTTTGTCGAAAAAAATATATTATTTGGCCTGCATAAATGGGTGACTGATTAAATTATACATCCTAATATTAAGTTATGCATTGATAACGGACGGAAAATTAATCATACCAAATATATTATAAATATTAATAATAAGGTCATCCATAAAAAATATTAATATTAATCATACCCAATATAATATTAATAATATGACGTATATGCAACCAGACTATAAACATATTGTTGAGAAAAAAAAAAAAAAAAAAAAAAAAAACTAGAATCATTCATGACTCTCGCAACATAAGCAAGGACTTCCTGAGGATTAGCAGAAACTTTACATGTAATAACAACTTTACATAATATCAATAAAACCTTCAATAAAAGTCATTAATTAGTTAGAAAATTTTATAGTTAGTCAGATATACAAAGAGGAAAAACTTAATGCTTCAAACGAAACATGTTTTATATGATGAAACATTCATGATGAAGGTGATTTTAATAATAACCGGGGAGAGTATTATAGAAAAATAGCATATCCATAGGGCTCAATAAGGAAGTCTTCAAAATAATGACTCCTCATTGTTTCAACAAAATTCACAGTACAAAATTTCCAACAGAACAAATGAATTCTGGGTAGGAAAGGCAGCCCTTTGATTGTATTCATAATCTAACTAACCTGATTAGAAGAAAGCATATCATATTCATTAATCAGCTTCTCTCTTATATGACTGATAGAAAAAGGGGTCGAGGAAAGATCTTTGCTCCTGCAGAATAAGATCACTACCCCTAGTCCTTAATGTAAGAGAGAGAGTTAATTTTGTATTACTACCGTTGAAATACCAAGTGGGGTAATCATCTGCATTGGCCAAAATAGTTTCTTACGATATTTTGTATTACTACCCCTAGTCCTTAATATAAGAGAGAGAGTTAATTTTTTTTCAGAGGTATTAAAGAAACTAATTTACTTTAAAAGTAGTTACATTTATAGTTTTTCCGTTTAACTCAATTGTCTGACTTATAAAATGATATAAAATTTTATAATACACATCATATGCTATCACTAAGTAGTTTATTTAGTTACCTTAATCTCTTCAAAAAAGTCAACTAGTTCTTCTATTATGGACACAGGCAGTATCTTGCTAGGTTTAGGTTACTTTCTTTTTTATCACCTGCTCTCTTCTATGAAAGAAAAATGTATAGATTCATTAGAAAAACAGAGACTACAATCAAAAAAATAAAAAAAATAGAGTACTTGATCGGCTCATTCTAATTAACAGCTCAAATTTGGTTCAAATGCAGTGGGTCTATTATGTGAAAAGTAGCTGGCCAAATAAATAATCATTTGCTAGTAATTTTAAAAAAATTGTTACTTCAGTTAATTACATTAAATTTATTAACAATTCACATGATTTTTATGTCAAAACCTGACCCCACTCCCTTTTTCTTTTCCTCCTAAGTAATTAAATGCAGTAATTGAGACCGTCTTTCTGAAGAAAACAAAAATAATGTAGTATATATTCGGAAAAAAAATCTAATTAAAAGGATTAAGTCAAACTTCCGAAAAGATTCCTATAATATTATCATAAGGAGTAAATTAGTTTATTGTTTTCTTATTACTATTATTTAATTTAATTAAATAAAAATAAGTAAATGAGAAAATGACCTCTATGTTGCATAAAAAAATGCTAAAAAATGGCTAAATTTAAATCCATTGCTATATAGCCCAAATATTAACAGACAGAAAGCATTAACAGGGGATGTGTGGACAACGTAGGCTGATGGAAGTCAATGATTGTGCCACACGTTCTTCTAAAGTCACTTATTAGAGTTGCTTAGTCATTTAAAAACCATATATGACCCAACAAGTGTCCTTGAAAACACAAAAAGCTTAAAAACTACAGCTATGGCGTGTAAACATCCCAGGGCATTCATTTATACAATTGCCCTAGTTTCTAAATGAAAGTAAATATACTAATTAATTATGTATGCTAAGCCACAACTTCCATCAACTATATATAAACATATTCTTGAAATCATCGCATATGGCACTTATCTTTAGGCTGTTACAGCCTTGCTCTCCTCCTTAATTATAGAGGGTATTTACATGCCAAAATATATAATACGTGGATATTTAACTTTAATATCATAATAAATACAACTAAATATATAAAAGAGCTTATATATACAACAAAATAGCATATTCTCCAACTCCATCCATGTAATACCCGCATATTTATTTATCTGAAATATTACATTTTGGTAAATAAATTAGGCTATTTCTGATAAGTGAAATTATTGTTGCAAGACTTGTGTTATTATAGCCTATTTTTCTAGGATGAGTTCTGTAGAAAATTAGAGAATTTAAGGGCCAAAGTGCCAAATGACCAAAATACCCCTGGTATGCAAAATGACTTAGGAAAATTGTGAAAAATCCTAAAAGGCAATGAAATAATTATTTGAGTTAGGAGAGTATATTATCTCTAATTGTGATAATTTGATAAATTGTGAGCTTGGGGAAATTGAATAAAAATGCTCAAAAAGCATTGTAATGACCATAATACCCTCTCAAATTCTAGAATAACGTAGAATACATGAAAACAGAAATGTCAGTGCTAGAATTATGAGGTAATGAGGCATTTTAATTAAGAAAATTATCAACTAGTGATAATAAAGTAGTTAAGTAATTTCGGCTAATTACTTAAGCATAAGTAAAGGAAATTCATAAGTAATTTTGTAAAACCCTAAAATTAGTGGTTTTTGGCTTAAAATTAGTAAGAACATATTTAGTAATTAATTGGAGAATTTTGTAAAAAATAAGTGAGTTTAGGTATTTTTAAGCCTAAATACAAGAATGGACCAATTAGGTGATTTTGAGAAATTTTTGGAAAAATGGAATAAATAAATAAATAAATAAATATATATAAAATAAATACAAAAAAAAGGGCAGCCGAAAATTGAGAAAGAAAATAGAGAAAGGAATAAATTTTAAAAAAATCATGATATTTTATTATTATATAATATAATTAAAGTTAGTGAATAGTAAATGAATAAATAGGAAACGGATCCTATCTAGAGAACCAGGAATAGGAATTCCAAAGTCAAGGTAAAATATTGATCAGTGAGTTTTTACCTTCAAGTGACCTCTTCCGGAAGTTAATTCCGAGGTCGGTAGCGCATTTACCTAATAAGACGAAATAGGGAAAAATGCGAGATAGTCACATTTTGGATCGAAGAAAATAAATTATAACTCAACATCCGGAGATGAGTTTATGATTATATGGACATATTTGGAATCGGTGAATTTTTGTCCGAGAGGTTGATGATTCCGAAAACGATTTTCGTAATCGGACGCGCCGGACACGTTTTTCGAGAAAACTTCAACTGGATCGTTGGAACCCCAGTAAGGGACTGGAATCTAAGTTAAATTAGATATTATTGATGAGGAAGAGAAGATCTTCAAAGTTATGAATTCAGAATTTAGAGACTACGCGAAACGGACACCGATCGGGGAAATTCTATCGGACCGGGCATAAAGTAAGCTTAAGTCACCATTCTTGGACCAATGGTTTGATGCCACATCACCCCCTTATGTCGACTATGAGCTGCCCATGGTCAAGAATTAACCACCATTTTGTCTTGAATTTACATGGTTATAAAGAAGGGAAAAATTACAAAAGTTGGAATGTAAAAATTACCAAAGTGGCACAATCTTTTCCTATATAAAGGCATGAGCACCTCCTTCATTCTTCACACCTCCTCTTCTCTCTACCTTGGCCAAAACTTAGAGTGAGAAGCTCTGCAAAAGTTTTGCCTTAGCTCCGAGTAAGTTCTTCTGTCCTTAGTTTTTAGTTTCCGTAGTTCTTTCGGTAGTTATAGTAGAACTTGTTGTTTTGATCTAGGAAGTTTCGAAATTTGTTCCTATGCTTGTTTTTATGCCTCATTGCATTGAAAGATGCCCGACGAGGTAAAAACATAGTGGGGATAATTTTGAAATGGAATACGGTCAAAAGTAACGAAGTTACGCGAAATTCCGCCAAATTAGGGGTAGAAGGGCAAAATGGTAATTTTTACCTAAAATGCCGAGTTATGATGTCAAATCACTAATAAAAGTGATATTACTCGATAGGGCATCGAAACTTTGATTTGCTGCGCGTTACGCCGCCCGACGTGCCGCCGGTGAACATTTCACGTTTTTCCGTAAAAAGTACGTTTTTCCGCGGAAGTACCTAACGTCGTCAATGAAGGTACGGACGCGTCTTTGTAACACTAATCTTGTACTGCTTAAATGCATATATGTGTGATAGATATGTTCGTAGACCGATATACGAGACAGTTTTACACGGGTTATAGTCATGATAACTCCGTATGTTTTTCTAGCGCGAGAACACGAGTGGTATCGTGGCACCGTGAATAGTGCAAGCGTTATTGTTGTTTTACATTGTGGGGCTTTACATACTGCGTAATGCTTATGTTTTATCGGCATAATGATCATGCATCTGCTGTATGCTTATGTAGTGATATACTGTTGTATTGTCTAGAATATCTGTTATCTGTATACTGTATTGTTTGGGTTTGAATCTCAGCTATAGCATCAGGATCCGGAGGAATACGGATCGAAGATCGAGGCAAGCAGCATTAGACGTGCAGCCAGAGACTTATCTATCTTTATCGTTTTCAGTTATCCAATTTCAAACTCTAGGATTACTTGTAATCATTACAATGTTACACTATGGTTGATGTTTGTTATGAATCGATTACTCACTCGCTCCAATGCTCTACTCGACTACTTTCGCTTTGAAATATTTGGAAACGTTTTAAAAAAAAAAAAAAAAAAAAAAATTCCGCCGTTTTCAAATGGGATGTTACATTTATGGTATCGGAGCCGTAGTCTTGGCATTGATATGACTATGTTATTACGAGATAGTATGGTAGGACGTTAAGGCTAGTCTATGTGGGTGTGGCCAATCGGTCGCCATAGAGTTGGTGAGGTCCCCATGATAGACACTTATCCGCCATTCATTCGGATAACGGAGTTATGTTCAAAAAGCCTTTTAAATTGTGAGCACATTTTTGAAAATGAGTACGAGATAGCCCTAAGTCGGTGTACCGATGCCACGGGACCGGTATACCATTCTGAACCGTGTACCACCCCTCGTCGGTTTGCATCATTCTAACCCGAGAATCGCAAATCCATCGTCTATATTCATATTTGATATCGAGACCACGATAATTCTTATAACTCGATATCGATCTCGATAACCGTGGTAATTCGATAATTGTCGGTTGTACGGACGACTATTTTGTCCTAGCGCGAGCTTATATGTGGAGCTAGGCCACGCCGGATGAAACTCGAGACCAACAAGGATAGGTACATGCGATATTTGACTCATGTAGAGGAACTCCCGATACGATATTCCGTACCCGTTTCGAGTAGACCGAATCAACGAAATCCTTAACGAGGGAAATAGTACGAGTGTCCGTTCGTTTGTAGTACTAGTGTGATAGAGTCTCGCGATAGACATGCCTATAGATTTCCCATATGGTTTGATAAATAGTTATCTTACTTGCCACAAAAAGTTTAGTTTCCGATGCATATCTCCTAGTTACTACAACCGGACCGCGATCGTGTCATTGAGTAGGAGGTATCTTGTGTTGTCATGATGTATGGGCGCCATGGAAACATTTAAGGTATCTTGTGTTACCATGGTGTATGGGCGCCATGGAGACATTTTGATATCGGGTATTGACCACGGTATATGGGTGCCACGGGAAATACTATATATCAAAGTACGACGTGACAAGATCTTTACGGTCAATCCCGAGCGAATTCTCGATCATCAAGTGGAGCGGCCGACATATAGAGAAAAGTTCGGAGCGAATAAGTCCGAAGTGTAGTTTAGTACGAGTCTAAATTAGCAGAGAGCTCTCATAGATGCACTCTTGGCAAGGCAACGTCAACAGGATGAAGAAGCCCAAAGACAGTTGGAAGCACGACAACGCGAGGAAGAACGTGATGAGGAAAGTGACAATGACAATGACGATGGAGAAGATGATAATGAAGATGAGGACAACGATGAACATAACGATGAAGGAAATGAATCGATCGATCCCGATCACCTCCACGACAAGGAAGAAGAGAGAAACCACGAAAGCCGGGTCAACCGGTTACGCAAGCTTAAACCACCCGGTTTCCGGGAAAGAGTGAATTGGGCGAGGATTGGCTTCGAGTCCGGAGAAGATATTCGAAGTCATTGAGTGCCCAGGAAATCGGAAGGCTCAGCTGGCAATCTACAAGCTAGAGGGTGATGCCCACAGGTGGTGGAAGAGTGTTTCCACAACCCTTCAAGGCCCTGTTACTTGGGAAGCATTCCAGGAACAGTTCAATGAACAGTATTTTCCTCCCTCGGTACAGGTGATTAAGGAAGAAGAATTTCTTCACATCCAGCAGGGAAATGAAGAATCGTTCGACGATTACTTCGCCCGTTTCACCAACCTGTCTCGTTATTCATCATATCTGAAAGGCCACAAAAATGAGAGCTGGAAGGCGAATCGACTAGTGACCGGACTGAAATATGAAATAAGGGTGAGGCTAGTATCGCAACAATTTCCGAGAATGGCCCAAGCTGTGGAATCCTGCAGATTGACTTAGCGCAATTTGAAAGAACTGCGCAAATTCCGAGGCCAAGAAGGAAACAATGCAAACCGTAGTGGGTTTAACCGCGGAGGCTCCTCACAGAAGAGGAAGGCGCCTTGGAGCGATAACCGAGGCGGGAACAGGAGACCCTACCAAACTGGACAATTGAATTACCCCAAACAGTCGGGATCCCATACGTGTCCAAAATGCAAGAAGTACCATCCAGGAGCCAACTGTGATGGGAAACAAGTCTGTTTCAGGTGCCAGAAGCCTGGACACATTAGCCGGGATTGCCCTGAGAAGGCTGCAGAGGCAAGACCTCGGAAGCGCGGCCGGATCTTTGCGTTGACAAACACCGAGGCCGACGGTCTCCGAAAATGGTCCAAGGTACCATCTATCTTAATGGGAATAAATTGCAAGCATTGTATGATTCGGGTGCCGGTCATTCGTTTATATCTTATGATTGTGCAAGTCGTTTAGGAATGCATGCCTCGTAGTTTACCTTTTGATCTGGTAGTGTCTACACCTCTGGGTGTAAAATCTTTAGCTTCTGACGCGTGTATGAACTGTACCGCTAACGTGGATGGACGAGTGTCAAAGATAGATCTCATCCGTCTACCTCTTCACGGCATCGACGTCATTTTCGGTCTGAATTGGCTAACGGCCAACGGTGCAATGATCGATTGTGGCAAGAAGAAGATATCATTTCCGGAGACAAGGTTGATGTGAGCACGAACTTTCTCTCCGCTACGAAGTTGATCGATGCGTGAAACAGGGGATGCCATGCCTTCATGGTATTCTTCTCGGTTAAAGCAGAAGCTGAACTTTCACTCCAGGATATCCCTGTGGTGAATGATTTTCCCGATGTATTTCAGGAGGATCTCACTGAGTTACCTCCTATCCGAGAGGTAGAGTTCAATATTGAATTGATGCCTGGCACGAGATCAATATCAAAGGCGTCGTATCGTATGGCTCCAAATGAAATGCAAGAGTTGAAGAAACAGTGGAAGAACTTCGAAGAAGGGTTCATTCGACCCAGTGTATCACCCCGGGGAGCTCCAGATTCGTTCGTGAAAAGAAAGATGGAAGTTTTCGACTCGCATCGATTATCGTAAACTAAATAAAGTGACATCAAAAACAAATATCCACTTCCCCGGATTGATGATCTTTTGGATCGCTATCTGGTTCCACTGTCTTTTCCAAGATTGATTTGCGTTCGGGATATCATCGATTCACGAGTCAAAGACGATGATATTTCCAAGACGGCTTTCGAACCGAGATATGGGCACTACGAATTCCTTGTGATGCCCTTCGGATTAACAAATGCACTGCGGTATTCATGGATTACATGAACCGTATCTTCCGACAACACCTAGACCAGGTTTGTGGTGGTGTTCATTGACGATATACTCGTCTATTCCAAGAACAGAAAAGAGCATGAAGAACATCTGCGCCTAGTATTGAACATACTAAGGGAGAAGCAGCTCTACGCAAAGTTGAGCAAAGGCGAATTTTGGTCTAGGAAGTGAGATTTCGGGCCATGTGATATCTAGCGACGGAGTTCTTGTTGATCCGAGCAAGGTGGAAGCGGTTCGACTGGAAGAGGCCGGAGACGTGACGGAGATACGTAGTTTTCTAGGTCTAGCGGGATATTACCGCAGATTTATACGGGATTTCTCGCGTCTTGCCCTACCATTGACAAAGCTTACGAGGAAAAATCAACCCTTCATATGGGGAGATGACTGCGTGAGGAGAGCTTTCGAGACCGAGGAGAGGTTGACTACGGCACCGGTATTGATAATCCCGATCCCGATGAGACATATGTTGTCTACGGTGATGCCGGTGGGCAAGGATTGGGTTGTGTCCTAATGCAATTGGGCGAGTGGTGGCTTATGCCTCTCGTCACCGAAGCCGCACGAGTCGAACTATCCTACACACGATTTGGAGCTTGCGCCATCGTGTTCGCTTTGAAGATATGGAGGCATTATCCGTACGGTACGACCGTAGAATTATACTGCGACCACAAGAGCACCGAAGTATCTCTTTGATCAAAGGGAACTGAATATGAGGCAACGTCGTTGGATGAAATTGCTGAAAGACTACAACCTGGAGATCAAGTATCACCCAGGGGAAAGCAAACGTCGTTGCGGATGCTCTAAGCGGGGAAGAAGGTGCAAGTGTCATACATGATGATACAAGAGCAGAAATTACTTGAAGATTTCATAGACCTGAATCTTTCAAACCAAATCTGCATGAATTTCAACGCACCAAGTGACGCCTACCTTGCAAATCTTTTTGTGAGTCAAGGGGAGTACGACCTGAGAGATGAAGTTGATAAAGCTCAGAGACAAGATGATAGGGCAATCTTCATGCAAGAGAAGATCTCTCAAGGTGAAACCCAAGACCACGACCTTTCATCGAGTGGATTGGTCAGACACAAGGGGTGCATTTACATACCGCCAGTTGATGAACTCGAGCGGAAGATACTGGATGAGGCTCATAAGAGTAAGTACACTCGCATCCGGAATGGTCAAGATGTACCAGAACTTGAAGGCCGAAGTTTGGTGGCCTGGAATGAAAAGAGACGTAACTCGGTGACGTAGGCGGGTGTCTAACTTGCCGAAAGTAAAGATTGAGCACCGGCGACCCCACGGTCTTCCGCAGGACTAGAACTATTGGAGTGGAAATGGGAGAATGTGACCATGGATCTTGTGGTAGGTCTACCTAAGATCGTGCATCACGATACCATTTGGCGATCGTTGACCGATTAACCAAGTCGGCACATTTCATACCCATTAGCATTCACTACTCTCCGAACGATTGGCTGCAATCTACATCAAAGAGATCGTGAGACGCACGGAGTCCCTAAGAGTATTATCTCGATCGGGATACTCGATTCCAATCCCGCTTTTGGCAAGCACTACATGAAGGAATGGGTACCAAGCTGAAGTTCGGTTCAGCTTATCACCCTCAAACCGACGGTCAATCGAGAGGACGATACGGACGCCGGAGGATATCTTTGCGAGCATGTGCCCTGGATTTCAAAGGAAATTGGGACGAACACCTCTCACTAGCGAGAATTCGCGTATAACAATAGTTATCATTCAAGCATACAAATGGCCCCATTCGAGGCTTTGTATGGGCGAAAGTGCCAATCGCCTTTATGCTGGACAGATGCGTCTGAAAAGCAGTTGCTTGGACCGGATATGCTAAAAGAGACCTCCGAACAGATCGCTAAGATCAAGAAGAGACTCCTTACTGCACACAGTAGACAGAAGAGCTATGCAGATAAGAGGAGAAGACCGTTGAAGTTTGAAGTCGGAGACCATGTGTTTCTGAAATTATCTCCAATGAACCGGTGTCGGCAGAACACCGAAGAGAAAGAAGCTTAGTCCGCGTTACGTTGGACCATTTGAAGTGTTCGCCGAGCGAGGACCGCTTGCGTATCAACTAGCGTTACCCCGAACTCCGAGTAATCTCCACGATGTTTTTCACGTGTCACAACGAAGAAATACCTACCGATCGAGATCATGTCATAAAGTACGATGATGTTGAAGTACGGCATGATAACACCTTTGTAGTCGAGCCGAAGCAAATTCTCGAACACCGGGAGAAACAACTTAGGACTAAAACTATACCGATAGTGAAGGTGGTCGGAAGGGTTTGTCATCAAACGAGGCAACTTGGGAAACCTAGAGTGACATGAAGGAGAAGTACCCGAGTTTATGGCCCGTAGTCTAGTTAGTATAGATTAAATTTCGAGGGCGAAATTTTGTTTAAGGGGAGAGAAATGTAATACCGCATATTTATTTATCCGAAATATTACATTTTGGTAAATAAATTAGGCTATTTCGATAAGTGAAATTATTGTTGCAAGACTTGTGTTATTATAGCCTATTTTTCTAGGATGAGTTCTGTAGGAAATTAGAGAATTTAAGGGCCAAAGTGCCAAATGACCAAAATACCCCTGGTATGCAAAATGACTTAGGAAAATTGTGAAAAATCCTAAAAGGCAATGAAATAATTATTTGAGTTAGGAGAGTATATTATCTCTAATTGTGATAATTTGATAAATTGTGAGTTTGGGGAAATTGAATAAAAATGCTCAAAAAGCATTGTAATGACCATAATACCCTCTCAAATTCTAGAATAACGCAGAATACATGAAAACGAAATGTCGGTGCTAGAATTATGAGGTAATGAGGCATTTTAATTAAGAAAATTATCAAATAGTGATAATAAAGTAGTTAAGTAATTTACGGCTAATTACTTAAGCATAAGTAAAGGAAATTCATAAGTAATTTTGTAAAACCCTAAAATTAGTGGTTTTTGGCTTAAAATTAGTACGAACATATTTAGTAATTAATTGGAGAATTTTGTAAAAAATAAGTGAGTTTAGGTATTTTTAAGCCTAAATACAAGAATGGACCAATTAGGTGATTTTGAGAAATTTTTGGAAAAATGGAATAAATAAATAAATATAAAATAAATACAAAAAAAAGGGGCAGAAAATTGAGAAAGAAAATAGAGAAAGGAATAAATTTTAAAAAAATCATGATATTTTATTATTATATAATATAATTAAAGTTAGTGAATAGTAAATGAATAAATAGGAAACGGATCCTATCTAGAGAACCAGGAATAGGAATTCCAAAGTCAAGGTAAAATATTGATCGGTGAGTTTTTACCTTCAAGTGACCTCTTCCTAAGTTAATTCCGAGGTCGGTAGCGCATTTACCTAATAAGACGAAATAGGGAAAAATGCGAGATAGTCACATTTTGGATCTGAAGAAAATAAATTATAACTCAACATCCGGAGATGAGTTTATGATTATATGGACATATTTGGAATCGTGAATTTTTGTCCAGAGGTTGATGATTCCGAAAACGATTTTCGTAACCGAACGCGCGGACACGTTTTTCGAGAAAACTTCAACTGACCGTTGGAACCCCGTAAAGGGACTGGAATCTAAGTTAAATTAGATATTATTGATGAGGAAGAGAAGATCTTCAAAGTTATGAATTCGAATTTAGAGACTATGCGAAACGGACACCGATCGGGGAAATTCTATCGGACCGGCATAAAGTAAGCTTAAGTCACCATTCTTGGACCAATGGTTTGATGCCACATCACCCCCTTATGTCGACTATGAGCTGCCCATGGTCAAGAATTAACCACCATTTTGTCTTGAATTTACATGGTTATAAAGAAGGAAAAATTACAAAAGTTGGAATGTAAAAATTACCAAAGTGGCACAATCGTTTCCTATATAAAGGCATGAGCACCTCCTTCATTCTTCACACCTCCTCTTCTCTCTACCTTGGCCAAAACTTAGAGTGAGAAGCTCGCAAAAGTTTTGCCTTAGCTCCGAGTAAGTTCTTCTCGTCCTTAGTTTTTAGTTTCCGTAGTTCTTTCGGTAGTTATAGTAGAACCGTTGTTTTGATCTAGGAAGTTTCGAATTTGTTCCTATGCTTGTTTTTATGCCTCATTGCATTGAAAGATGCCCGACGAGGTAAAAACATAGTGGGGATAATTTTGAAATGGAATACGGTCAAAGTAACGAAGTTCGCGAAATTCCGCCAAATTAGGGGTAGAAGGGCAAAATGGTAATTTTTACCTAAAATGCCGTTATGATGTCAAATCACTAATAAAAGTGATATTACTCGATAGGGCATCGAAACTTTGATTTGCCGCGTTCTGCCGCCCGACGTGCCACCGGTGAACATTTCACGTTTTTCCGTAAAAAGTACGTTTTTCCGCCAGAAGTACCTAACGTCCTCAATGAAGGTACGGACGCGTACTGTAACACTAATCTTGTACTGCTTAAATGCATATATGTGTGATAGATATGTTCGTAGACCGATATACGACGGTTTTACACGGGTTATAGTCATGATAACGCCGTATGTTTTTCTAGCGCTGAGAACACGAGTGGTATCGTGGCACTGGTGAATAGTGCAAGTTGTTATTGTTGTTTTACATTGTGGGGCTTTACATACTGCGTAATGCTTATGTTTTGTCGGCATAATGATCATGCATCTCATTGTATGCTTATGTAGTGATATACTTGTTGTATTGTCTAGAATATCTCATTATCCGTATACTTGTATTGTTTGGGTTTGAGATTAACAGTTACCGAGATTCAATGCGGTGAATTGAATCTCGCTATAGCATCGGGATCCGGAGGAATACGGATCGAAGATCGAGGCAAGCAGCATTAGACGTGCAGCCAGAGACTTATCTATCTTTATCGTTTTCAGTTATCCAATTTCAAACTCTAGGATTACTGTCATTATTACAATGTTACACTATGGTTGATGTTTGTTATGAATCAGTTACTCACTCGCTCCAATGCTCTACTCTGACTACTCTGCTTGAAATATTTGGAAACGTTTAAAAAAAAAAAAATTCCGCCGTTTTCAAATGGGATGTTACAATCCACTTTAGTCTTCATCAACCACTACCCGCTTGCCCTTATCGATATTGGCCTTTACTGTAAATCATGGAAGAAAGGGGTGAGATTCGGGGGATATCAGCAGTAACAACTTTTCATCATGTAAATCATACAAGGTTAATTACTTTGCATGTAAAAACAAGCCATAGAGAACAAGACCATGCAAGTAATTGAGCTAAAAAGATAATTCGTGCACATATATCTTACTCATAACCAAACAGAATAACTAGCTGGTGTACAATCTTATAACTTATATAAACTCTTCCCAAATCTTTGCTCTAAACAAACTCTACCCTATATGAAAATGGTTGGTCATTTTGGATAAAAAGATGTGTATATATACCTCAATGGCAAAAGTAATCTTTCTCAAATTCCAACTCTAATTTCATATTTTTAACTTATTCTTATATATTCCATTATTTTATGAAATCTGTTTAAACAATTCTTATCTTCTTTAAGCTTATTGGATGAATAGTAAAAAAGTTATAGTTCCTATTATTACCAATTTTGCATGGTTTCCCTATACAATAGATTTTGTAAGTGCCTAAAATGTATGTTTGTCATCTTTAAAAACCTTAATTCCACATTAAAAGTATCGAAAAGCAAGCTTGACCCATATTTTAAATCTCACCTCAAAACAAACGATACTAGCTATATTCAATTTCAAGCTTATCATTTGGGTAACACCTCTCTTGATTCTGAAAATTTCCAGCTCTTATAGTGTTATTCTAACCATCGTATTATGTCTTCTAAATGCCATCTATATACTTTATTTCAATTCTCTATATTTTGGGTAAATAATGGTTATCAAAATGGTAAACGTTTCTAAGACCTTGGCTGCTAATTTCGAGCAACATCCCATACCAACAACTGAAAACTTCAACTTCAAGAACAAGGTTAAACCTTAATTTTATAGTCTCTAGACATGGGTTACACATCTAAAACATTTATGCAACATTTAGGGACATTAAACAGTAAAATCTGAATCAGTTTTCAGCCTCCACTACTCAAAGTGTACAATCTTATACCATCCTTCTTTATTCTGAAATAGTTTTCCAACTTTATATAATCTTGTACGAGTAACTATTATTCTATCATCATCTTAAAACTTAAACCACAATCCAATAACTTAAACAATTCTGTTTGACACTCACAGTTTTCGAAACATCAACTTTAATTAGCTTTTAATAAGCTTCAACCACTCTGATCGTAAATTTGTCAACAACAATATATCATTTATATTACTCTACCAGCATCTCATTCAAGGACTACACACTTTCTCATTCATTGGGCATTTTAGGTGTTATATATTCTGAATTTTTTTCATATCATTCAACCAATTGAAACTTTAATTAATTCATAGTATGTATATCCACATGTAACTCATTTATAACTATCTAAGTATGTCCTGCTTCTTCATATTTTCTCACACGGCTTCCCCCTTTAAGTCTTCAAATTTCAGCTTAAATAAGGTTGTTTTAATCATCACCTTAGATATCAAACATTTGGAAGACTCAAACAGTGACTTCCTTATCCATTTTTAAGTCTTCTTATCATTAGCATTTGGTATTTCTACAATTTAGATATGAGATCATAACAAGTAAAATTTAATAAAAAGTAATAAAAATTCCTGACATAAATTAATTAATTACACAACTCTGACATATAATTAATTCCTGAGATAATCTCACAATGTGTGTGCCATCCAGAAAAAGAATACAACATATTTTAGCATTTAATTAACTCTTTTTCTCCTAAAACATTAATTGCTATTAATTATTTGAATATATGTGTAAGCCTTAGTGGAAGGTCATAGAGATTCGGACATTCTTTGAACATTTGTATTATTATATAACATTAATTTGCAAATGGTGTATTTTTAATCATAACATGTAATTAAGTTTTAGTATAGTACTAATTGGCGGCATTGTTTGAATACCACACAAAACAATAAGTCCGTCATCTATTCATGCAGGCCAAGTAATATTAAGTTATTCATTGATAATAGACGGCAAATTAAGCATACCCAATATTATATAAATATTAATTATAAGGTCATCCATCTATGACGTATATGTAAAATGTAATACCCTAAAAATCGTATTTATGGTAAGTATCATATTTCGATAAATAATACCTATTGAAAATAAGTGAATATGTGGTCTCAAAACTAGTGTAATAAATACCTTATTTTCTAAGGTAATTTCTATTGAAATTAGGGTGAATAAAGAGCTAAAAATCCCTAAATGCATTTATGGGGCATAAAATGGCCTGAAAATAATATGATAAATCCCTAGAGGCAATAAAATATTTGCTAAAAATTAGAAAGTATGTTGTCTCTAATTTTAGGAATTTTTGGGATTATTTTCCTTGAAAAATAATGAGGCAAAATTAAATATAATTTTGGGGAGCATAAGTGACCCCATGATTGTTAATATTTTGCATGAGATATAAAATACCAAAGTCAATAAAATAGTTGTGAGATAATAATTTATCCTAATTAAGAAAATTATCAACAATTAGTAAGTGACTAATTAAGTAATTAAGTGGCTAATTGTGTAGATTAAGATATAAGTAAATTAATTAGTAAATAATTAAATTAAGGGGGAGAAACCGAAATTAATAATAAAAATAATAATTAAGTTAATAGTGTGAAAAGGGTTGTGGTTATTTCAAATAATATCTAGATATTATAATTAAATAATATTATATTCGATAAAGAGCCAACGGGAGAAACGAGAACCGATAGAAATAAAATCATACCTCAAAATATAGGAACTAAGTCTCAGAACATCCGGACTTATTATAAACAAGTATAATTTTTGTCCGGAGTAGAATTTTTTGTCTCCCGGTGATTTAAAACCAACAGAGCACTTAAGATACGGGGTTTTAAGGAAAATGACATATAGTCAAAATGAGAACCTATACAAAACGAGACCGTTGTGACAAACCAGGGATTAGGTTTCTTAGGTCAGGACATATTATAAATCAGTGAAATTTTGTCCAGAAGCTGGTACTACCGGAAGTTATTTCCGTAACCAATGGCGTCTGTCTGAAAATGTTCAGCAGACTACGGAATACCCTTAATGGGATCAAAAATTTAGTTAACCCAAGTAGTTTTAAAGAAGAAGAATATGTCTTCAAACTGTGCTACCGATTTTGGGATTCGTCAAGATTACGCGATTAGAACACCGAACCGGGAACTTTATCGGTACAGATCGCATAAAGCAACAAGATGACATCATGGATGATGAAATCTTCTTCTAGAAGGATGACATGGGCATGAGGTCATCCAAGGCTTGAAGGGACAAGATGGAGCCACGTGTCAAAGTACGATCCGACGGTCGAAAACTGATCTGAAAAAGGCATGAATCGTGTCATTTTTTCTTCTATAAATAGCCATCACCTCCTCTTCTCATTTCACACCAAAATTTCAAATCCTAGAGAGAGGTTAGAGAGAAGGAGGAGCCCGGAGAAAATATAGCAAAGCCCTGGGTAAGTTTTTCGGTCCCTAGTCTTAAGCTTTGGTAGTTCTTTCAGTAGTTATAGTAGGAATGCTAGATTTATCTCTAATTTTTCAAGGTAGTTTAGATATCATGTTTTAGGGGTAAATATGGTATTTATCTTGAAAATATATTGGGAGAAGAGATATGTCAAAATTACGGAGAGATAGGATTAAAGTAGCGAAGCTCGCGAAATTCCGCCGATTAGGGAGTCGGGGCAAAATGGTAATTTGTACCTAAAATGCCTGTTATGCTGCTAAGTGTTGATAAGTGTGATATAATCCTTATAGGATATTTGTGGTAACGTACCGCTATCGTACCGCTGTTTTCTGTCAGACGTACCGTTTTCCGTCAACGAAGGTACGTTCGCGTACTGTAATACTAACCCTGATGTTTGTTGTATGCGTCTATGTGCTATGTGTATGGTATGTCTATTTGAGGTAGTCGATAGCTCTTTGATATGCTCATTGTACTGTTATTATGTTTGCTGGGTGCCGGGTTACGTTGCTAAGTGCGAACTGCTAGGTGCGAAATAATTGCTAGGTGCGAAACGTATGCTAAGTGCGACAAATCTGCCAGGGGGCTTATGTGCTGTTGGGATATGCTTGTTAGTATGCTCATATACTGTCTATGTGGGATATGTAAACATGAGGTTAACCGTTACCTAGGGTCCGTATGCATTGGACCTCATCTCTTAACATAGCATTAGGTTCAGGAGGACCGAGGACCGAGGAGAAAGGCAAGCAGCACGCATAGGGACTCAGCTGAAGACTTTCTTCTGTTGTTATTTACTTTTGAAACCACTCGGTTATTGTACCGTTACTGTAATCAGCCAGACTTACGGCATTTTGAATATATGTATCAGTTACTCTTACGCTCCGATGCTCTACTCTGATGAAAAAAAAAATATACTGCTTTTGAAAATGGGATGTTACATAAAAATACTAGAAACATATTGTTGGCAAAAAAAAGAAGACTTGAATCATATATGAATGTTCCAAAAAAAAATCATATATATGACTCTCGCAATCATAAGCAAGGGCTTCCTCCGGATTAGCACCAACCTCCCCAATAAGGACTTTCTTATTCGAGAACGCCAAATCTATTTCTTCCAACAGAACTTTGCATGAATAAATAAAAATTAGTTATTTCGAATAAAATTAAATATAAAAATTACCTTCAATACAAATTTGTTTTTAAAGGAGTTTAAACATAACATGTTGTATATAATGAAATATGTAAGTCAAGGTAATTATAATGAGGACCGGAGTGAGAATTATATAAAATTAGCATATCAAGAGTTGCATTTGAGGCCGAGGCAAGGTTACTTATCGATCTCTCCCTAACCATTCCTTAGGACCTGTCTTTTTGCCACAAGGAGGAAAAATGAGGGTAAGGGGAAAAAATAAGTTGGATTTTTAAAAAAATTTAGAAAAGTGTGGTTATTTTTTTTTTCTTACTCTTTTATCGTACATATTCTCTTTATTAAAATTTTATAACCTCATTTCTCCAAATTTTTTAACTTAGCTCAATCCCGTTCAATAAAAATGTGTTCAAACGAATTCCATTCCGACCCAGGGGGGTCCCCACCCCCTAAAATTATGAATTTGACCCAATTGTTTAGGAAATTATATTTCTACCTCATAAAACTTTCAGATTTTTCACTTTAGTCCTCATTGGAAGTTTGATAAAGGGACTAAAATGAATTAATTAATTCCTGAGATAATCTCAAATGTGTGTGTCATCCAGAAAAAGACTAAAACATATTTTAGCGTTTAATTAACTCTTTTTCTCTTAAAACATTCATCGCTATTAATTGTTTGAAGGGTTAAGGTGCATTTTTACCAACGAATTATTACGAAAGGAGTATCTGGCACAAATATTAATTAAGGGCCTTAAATACAAACATACAATTAAAAATGTGCAGTCAGCACAATTTACTTTTAAAAAGGTGCAGTCAGCACAACACCGTTAGAAAAAGTTAACCGACCGTTATCTAAGGTGCAGATTGGCCAACACACTTTTACTCTAGGAGCACCCAGCACAAAATTCTTAATTTCACTTAATTAAATAATTTTTTTCTCAATTGTCATTATTCAAAACTACTTGTATAGATATCTATGGACAAAAATGGTCAAGAATAATCTTCATTCATCGGATCATAACGGACATAATACAATGAGTTTGGAGCTGATTCTTCTTGCATTGGATTCTTACCTCAAGCTTGGACATGTAAACTTGAGTTTGAGATTAGCCAAGAGTTTTGATCTTACATAGAAGAACTCAAGATTTTTGGACTGAGAAAACCTCAAGGTTTTCAGAGAAACCTCAAGGTTTCTTCATACAGAGACTTCTCAACATTTTCTGGAAAATGGAAAAACTCAAGGTTTCTGTTCAAACCTCGAGGTTTTGACTTACAGAGAGTCTCCTAAGTTTTGAACTCTTGAAAACCTCCAGTTTTTGTCTAAAACCTCAAGGTTTCGTTTTAACATGAAAATCTCAGGTTTCACAAGTTTTGTGAAACCTCGAGGTTTGTGAATAAACCTCTAGGTTTTGACCTACCTAAGAAAACTCATGTTTTGGCCAGTTTTTCAAAACCTCCAGTTTCATGAGAAACCTCCTGGTTTGAGCTAAATGAAGTTTTCTCAAAGTTTTCCAAAATTAAGAGAAAACTCGAGTTTTGGGGACAAACCTCGAGGTTTGTCCAGACAAAAAGTATCTATGTTTTTCAAACTTACAAAACCTACAGCTTTTACCTTCAAACCTCTAGGTTTATGTTTTGGCGCAAAAACTCAGAATTTCACATTTAAGCGAAACCTCGAGTTTTGACACAAAACCTCCAGGTTTTGGCATCCAGAGAGCAAACGAGTCTTCACTAATTTTGAAAACCTTCAGGTTTCCAGAAAACCTCTAGGTTTACCTTGGCGTGATTTTTCAAAGGTTTCATATTCAAATGAAACCTCGAGGTTTCTAATAAAACCTCCGTGTTTTGGCAGAGAGATCGCGCTTTTTGCCACTTTGAAAAAACTCCGCTTTTGGAAAGAAACCTCCGGTTTGATGTTTTGGACTTAAATCTCTTTCACTTGCTACAGTCCAAAACTCGAGGTTTGAAGAACAAACCTCGAGGTTTCATAGCGACTTCAGAATTTCAAATTTGACGAATTTGCAATACCTTCTTGTTTGATCTTAATACTTCCTATGATTAATCTCTAATGTTCCTAGATATGTTTAACCATTTTTTTAGTGAGTTTCAGATGAATTAGAGAATGTTTATTGAAGGTTTAAAGCAAAAGCAAAAAGCATGTCAGAACATTAAATGCTAAACCCAAAAAGTTGCATACTTTTGGGTAATCCTTCTGCACACGCTTACAAAGGATTAATGTCTACCTACCACATCCAGTAGCTGCTATTCCAACGGTTTAATTTGCAGAGGGTCAACACCTAACTTCTGGACAACTGGATTAAGTGAAGAGTAGAGAGAGAAGACTCCAAAAGATGACTCCAACAGCTATATTAATTCACCAACGGTCATAATGAACCTTGCAACGGATCTTTAATGCTCTCTTGGTATAAATAGAGTTGCATTCATTTCTTGTCAACACCCAAAACTATAGAAAACGAAAATCATTCAAGTTTCCAACTACTCTTGAGTTTTCTTGTATAAAGTATCTGTTGATACATTAAGCTTCAGTGTTTATCATTATCTACTCTTAGAGAGAGTTTATTGATTGTAAATCATTTATTGTAAAGGAATCACAAGTCAGGGGACTTGGTGATTGGGTTCATTGATTGCAACTTGTAAGGGGGAGTAAGTTCTAGTGAGAGAATTACTCTTGAGTACAGAGTGTGTAATCAATTGAGATAGTGAAAATCCCGCAGAGTCCGGGACCGGACGTAGGTCAAGGGATTGGACCGAACCAAGTATAAATCCTTGTGTCTTGCTCTTCTACCCTCTACTTAGTTCATCTCTGTTTTTAGTGTACAAAAACAGAGTAAGCTGAAAAAGTTGTTAAATCCCCAATTCACCCCCCTCTTGGTGATTTAGCTCCACTTTCATCTAGCACGCAGCAAGGTTAGCATCTTGACAGACGAGTGGAAAAAAGTGGACGTTCGCACGGTAAAGGATCCTATTTGGGACACTATCCGGCTTACATACACTGTCCCTGACTGTCAGAAGTTGAACGACAAGACATTGTCTTATTGTGCTGATCGGTGGAGGAAGTTTAAGATCTTTCTAGCTAACAAGTATATTTTTGCCGAGGTTCAGCCTCAAGAAAATCCTTGGGAGAAGTACACATATATTGATGAACAAACTTGGCAATAATTTGTTCAGTACGGACCACTCCCGAAGCTCGGTGAGTTTATATTTTGTTTTGTTTGCCCTTTTATGTGCTTATTAACTTTTGTGCGGATATGTGAATGTTATTGTGTTCATCTAATCCCGTTAGTTAAATGGTTTGGTGTGTGAATAGAAGTATACATTTCCGCCTTTGTCTATGCAAGTCTGATATGTAAACCCCGAAAAGGTAAAATACTAAGAAGATAATTAGGGAAATAATAATAATGGCATAAGAGTCAAGCCATTATTATAGTCTTAGTTCATTATAGTAGGTAGTGGTTAGACATTCTTTGTTAGTTAGTTAGTATGTTAACGTGTAATGGTTTCGGTGCAAGCATTATTGGGGCTTAAGAGTCAAGCCTCTAACTATATATAAGAGGTTAGTCTAATATGTGTAGGAACCAGTTATGATGAATGAATTAATTGACTGAGTTGGCAGCATTTCTGCAACTCCCTTTCCTCTGTTTATCCCAATTTCTTCTACCATTCTACATCTTTCTTAAATAAAATGTTGAAACTTGATGAAGTGAATTTGACTAATGTTTGACCTTCATATGAAGCAGAAGTTCTCTAATTTCTATTAGACATCAATGGATGGAATTTATAATTAATATTTTTTTTCAATTCTGATTCACAGAAAAGAAGGGAACAAGCACAGGAGATAGGAAGAAAAAATGATTGCCCGCATAGGGCTTCTCGCGGCGGATATGAAATGGTCGAAAAAGAATTGATGGTGGCCAAGCGGAAGAGATTGGAAGATGAAGCTGAATCCAATTCTTCTGCGATAGTTGATCAGCCATCTCCTATACGTTGCGAGGAGTTGTGGTTGCATATTCGGCAAAAGCCAAGCGGCGCCTACACGAGTGAACAAACTCGTGTAATTGCTGAAAGAATTGTAAATATCGTTATTGTTATTTTTTAGTTACAAAACATGTTTCATTACTAAGCTTCTCGTTATCTGTACCTTACAGGATGATCTTAAAAAGAAAGAAGCAGAGGGATCTTTTGTGTCAGACGAGAGGAATGATGTTTTGACCGTTGCGACCGGAAAACTGGATCACGCGGGGCGTGTAAGGGGGGTTGGAGGATGGGTAGGCATAAAGCTATACTTTGGTAAATCCAAACGCCACAAACAAAGTATGGTTACCCGGGAGGAGATGGAACAGACGCTGGCCAAAATAACTGATGAAGCAGCGGCTAAAGAAGCAATGTTTCAATCCCAGATGGAACAGACGCTGGCCAAATTCAGAGTTTTGTAGAATTACAACTTTTACATGTAACTATACCATCTTTAACCAAGCCTTAGGTAGACTTGGGGAATAGAACCCAACACAGTTAAATCAAACCCATTTGGCCAGGCTGGGTAAAGTCTAGTGGAAGTCTCCCTGAATTCACGGCGACTGATTGACTGAACCACATAAACCGACCCTTTCTTTGTTTAAACACCAAATGGTTGACTGATTCTAACTTATCACTCAAGATTTTTTTAAGTATAAGTTACTATTCACATATACGGTACTATTCACATATACTAGCCAAATGCCAGAATCTTTGCTCCTTTCTATATCACATAACCAATTATATCGCATACTCTAACCTAAATGTCCAAACTCGCTCGATACCAAAATTGTAACACCCCAAATTCATTACATTTTAAAACGTAGTTTTAGGAAAATCTTCAGAGTTTGAGGTGCTACAGCTTAGAGTAATGCGGAACGGAGAGCATGTACTAACATTTGGACAATGAGCAACAGATAAAAAATGCCCAGGCATATTCTGGTATATTAAAAATTTCCCGAAGGAATATTTATGTGATACATTAATACAGAGTTTTGTATAATTACAACTTTTACATGTAACTATACCATCTTCAACCAAGCCTTAGGTAGACTTGGGGAATAGAACCCAACACAGCTTAAATCAAACCCACTTGGCCAGCCGGGTAAAGTCTAGTGGAAGTCTCCCCGAATTCACGGATCGATTGATCGAACCACATAGACCGACCCTTTCTTTGTTTAAACACCAAATGGTTTGAAGTAACCCTATTAGATTCATGCCAGAAGGTAGGTTTTGTTAACCTTCTTCCTGCATTTGCTTTGACCGGTGCCTCCTCACGGCTCTGTCCATCAGTGTCTTTCTATGGCTCCATTTACCAATGCCTTCTTTTATCCTTTATCCTTTCCTGAACTATTAGTTTAAGACTGAGGTCCAATGCCCATTGGACCTCAGGTAACGGTTAACATCATGCTTATATAAACAATATATGTATGACATGATATTCATGACATTACAAAGAACAATCAATACAAAAGCCCATAACAGATGTATGATCAATTAATAACAAGACAATCAGATGTAAAGTTAGATAGTCTCGCACCACCCGTGCCACGATGTACACTCGTGTCCTCGCGCTAGGAAAACAATCTCACGGCATTATCAAGACTATAATCCGTATCAAGTCGAATGTATAAACATGTGATCTAAGCCTCACAAACTTAGTCACAAAGGTGCGAGCCAAGACCAAGTCTTGTCCATCACTCGAATGTATCTATCACATATAAGTATACAATAAGCATCAGAGTTAGTGTCACAATACGCGAACGTACCTTCCTTCCATGTGAATAGTAATTTACTATTCATATATATGGTACTATTCATAAATACGGCACTATTTATGAATAGTAATATGCCCGTCCTTCAAATATGACTCCGGAGTCCTCATATATCCTAACATATTACCATATTGCTTAGAATAATATCCCAAAGGCTTAATTTACCTTTCTACCCTTGGTGGATTTATTATTCCATTTTTACCCTTACATTTTCTTAAAAACGCTATGCTGAATTTCTGGGCAGAATTTTCGATTAACTTTGAAAAATCATAATTAATTCTACACAAATCGAAACGAAGATCCGTAAAATTTCCCGGAATCCTTAGGAAGTATATTTTGGATTAAAAATACTTGTATTTACCCAGAACTTATGAATAATTCCCAGTTTTCTTTTTTCTTAACGTTGCCCAGAATTTTTCCCAGAAAAATGGCCTAACTTCAACTGGTTGGATCTCTTTGTACAGGAATCAAAATGCTACATATTATATATATTCGGAAAGCCATACATGTCTAGTTTATTCCTGTAAAATTTCATGAATTTAGATCTTCATTTGATGCATAAAACAAAAGCCACAAATTCGCTGTCTGCACAGGATTTAAAATATGAAAATTCTACAATTTTCACAATTTGATCCATTGATCCCAAAAATTATTTCCCATCATGTTTTTAATCTAATTTTCGTTCTAAACCCTTTGGAAACCTTAAAAACATGAAAATGAATTTTCTCCACAATTTTCTAGATTAAACCCAAGCTCTACCAAAATCTAAAAGTTAAAGCTCAAGAACTTACCCATGAAGAACTTTGCTCCTCCTTCCTTCTTGCTCCAAGAACTTCACTCTACTCACTCTCTAATCTTAAAATCAGATGCTTTGAGCTGATTTTGGTGTGAAGAATATGAAGAGGAGAGCCCTCTATTTATAGGAAAATTCAAGGCTATTCCAACTACACTTCTTCCTTAACCAAACACTCAAACCAAACACTCTTACACCAAACATTCTTTTTTTAAAAAAAATTTCCTCTTGATTAATGTTGAAGAATTACTTTAAACATTTTTAATTAATGAAGGCTTAAATGCCCATTAATTGTTGTTAATTCCCATTATTTAATTTAATTATTTCCATAACATTTTATTGCTCTTTAGGATTATATTAGGACTAGGCTTCAATATGATAATTTTGTTCTATTTTATGATCCCTCAATATAATCTTAGAATCGGCCCTTGATTAATTTAATTTCAAGGGAAATATTGCCCAAAAATTATAATTAACAAATTACAAAATTTTGAGACACATAATCACCTTTATTTATTATGCCTTATTTATCAAAATATAGTATTTATGATAAATAGGTATTTTAGGGTATTACATTTCTCCCCCCGTTAAATAAAATTTCGCCCCCGAAATTTGACCGTATTATCTTGGAGAAAAAACTCTAGACGTCTCGTCTATTCCTTACTATGCATGTTTAACTAGCACACACCCTAATCTCATTCATATTGTACCCAGGTATAGTTTCAAAACATAGGATCCACCGATCCATTCTCTCAGTGCTTGGTTATGCAGGCCTTACTGCCTGACTCATTTAGCCTCTCAGCTTAACACATATTCGCCCTCCGGCTCAATCAATTACCACAGCACTGGAGATTCTAATCTTACCACCCAGGAAATCATCCTCAGGCCTTAGGCTTCTCAACTATCATCTGGTACAATGAATGTTTTGCCAGACTTAAGATGTACTATAGGCATACTAGTCTAAAGTTACCATGTCAATCAGTATTTCACATAGTGCTTAAGCATCACCAGTCTTATGGCCTAGGGACACTGCCTCGTGCATACTTGCACACCAGGTCTTATTGCCTCAAGCATCGGCTCGTTCATTTCATCTGCGCTTTTCCCATTCAAGTTCTCAGACTACTTTTACTTGCTTAGCACTATAGCTGACAAATACTATAGTTCTGTTTCCTAGACCTTTCTAATAGTTCCGATTCCAATATCGAAATTTCCAACTACACTGCTTTTCAACACAATAGCATTGACAAACATGTCATCGCTACCCAAAACTTATGTTGTCTCAATTTCAAATGTTTACACACTGAAAATTTTTCTGTGGTCACAGTACATTTCGCAATCCGTACTATACCAAAAAGTAATAGTGTTATCACATTTTCAAATTTAATCGCTGTCAACACAAATTCGTAAAAACATATTTACTGCCGGATCATTTTCAAAAACTTTTACTACCGGCACATATCTTTGAAGAGTATAATTCATTTTATAAAATTTTAACAATTGAGAGTTTATGCCACCACTTTAACCATTTGGTACAGCGAGCGACTTATCATCTCCAAATCCGGCCTTTGCATCAACAGTACCGTCAAACAATATGGGAGAACCTCCGCTCCTCCCATAAGAGACCCAGTGTTCACATTGACACACGAAGTAGCAACCCTCAGGTTCTACTAAACAAAACATACGCCCTCAGCGAAATGTTATGGATTGGGTGTGTTCACTGTTGGTGCAATATTCATTCAAACAAAATCCCTCAATTTTTTTTTTAAAAAGAGCCTTAACCAAAGGCCAGCGATTTCAAACACTTTAAAACATCCAGCAAGACCTAGTAAACCGTGTACATCTACAACAGCTTCTGTCCTTCCAGTTCTGTACTGACTTTACCACAACACAGTTGAAAACTCAGTTTCAAACTCTGGGTTTTAACAAAACCCCTTTTAGAAGACAACATTATTTCAAAATAACCATCACCGTGGTCTCAAATTCTTTTGAAAACATTTCATTTGAAAACTCAATTTCGAAAATTCACAAGTTCGAAAATCAATTTCAAATACAGCAGGTGTATTGACAAATTCAACTTGAAATCTTATTGAGGAAACAGAAAACTATACAACACTAGAGCATCTCCTAGTGATATACTAGATTACGTAAACCTTTTTCTCTAGGGAACCCATTTAATGTGAGACTCATTATAATGTACTTACCTTGAGAATCGATATACTTGATAGCTCTACTTTATGGTTCGTTGTCATGGCGGTTGCACCTTACGGCTTGTCATCACGGTGGCTCTCGCTCTCACGGCACTTTACTCGGTGCTTCACGCAGTCTTTTCGACCGGTTAGCTTCTCCTACAAGCATCCTTTGTAGGTAAAACCTCCTCGATTAGAACTCCCCTTAGGTAGCCCTCTCCAATCAAAACATTCCATAAGTAGTGTTAACTTCAGTTAATTAATTCTCAATTAAAGTATTATTATGACGAGAACTCAAATCTTTTTAGGTCTTTACCCTTGATGGTCTCATAATCTACTATCTTAATTCCCAATGTCACAGAGACAAAGTCTACACATCATTTTGTTACCTCAAAGGTAACCATCAATCATACAAAGCATTGTAAACAATATAGTATGAATTACAAGGTTAACACTAATTTTGAATGAAGACCACTTTCTTTTGAAGTTAGGGTCTTTCTGCAAAGTATTCTCGATCAATACATAGAAATCCTTCATACTAGATATATGTTCTCTACTTATTAATGCACCTAATGAGATGTCTATGAATAGAGAAAATTTGGACACACAATGTTTAAAATGTTAAACACCTCTTTGACATGATTTTGATATAACGTTCTAAACAACACAACTTTTCGAGGAGTTTACACTTTGATAAGGGACTGAACTATGTCAATATCGTCATTCCTCGCCCGTATCCCTCATCTAAAATTAAAATAGAAGGATCCTCAATCATACCGCATTCATATCAGCATTTTCTTAACATCACTAAAGATCACCACTTTTCACTCCTCAAGGTAACTCGACCTTTAGTCAAAATTTTCAAATTTCTAATCCTGTCAGAAAATCACCCTTCCCGAGATTACTATCACCTTAGCATGCTTACACTCAGAGTTCCATTTTCAAAAGCCAGCCCGACAACTCAAATCAGCTGCACATCCAAGACAAATTTCTTAGAGATATGTTCATAAAATAATCACCACGTGGCATACAAACATCTAAACGGTGCAGAATTAGCAACTACTAGGTTGCTTTAGGTTGCATTTAGGGAACATTAGGGTGTGGTGCCGTAAATCTATAGATGATCAAAAAGTCTACACGGTTCTGAGCTAACGACAGATTAGAATACGGTGCTGCTTAATTAAAACAAAATCTAGACGTTACTATCTCAGCTACAAACCGAGTAAAGCAAGAGTAAATGTTTCACATTCTCTCAAGCTTCACAAAACTTCCACATATTAATTTCCTCTCTGTTCGTGACTCTCTCTATATTCTTCCACATTGTCTTTAAACATGGCCGGTTCAAGCAACTCTCTTCCAGTTTCTGGCTCATATAACCCTTTCTTTCTTGAAGCTTTACTACAAGATAATCGGCCTAACATGTTGGTCGCCTTGTCTTACAATGTACCATACCCTTATTCTTCTTTTCTTCCCCAAAATCCCGTAGGAGTGGACGTTCATTCATCTGCCTCAATGATTCACGTTCCTACTTCTCCTCCAAGGACACAAGATTCTATCCCTACGATTACTAACAGAAAAGAATCTGAAGCAGGTCCATCAAAACGACCTATTAAGAGATGTCGTAATATGGCAGAACTTATAGATTCTACGGTACCTTCTAAACCAAGGAATCCTACTTCTAGCCAGGCTGAGACTTCTAACCCATTCTCCAGTTGTTGCTGTCATGTTCTGAGGGAGATCATTCATACCAATGGACTTCAATATCATAAACTTGAAGTTCATGGGAGGATTGGTATGATAGACCATGCTGTCTTTCACCAAGACGTACAAGGGGGTTCCTCCAGACCTCAAATGTTTGATTTTGGTAAGAAAAATGTTGAAGAAGTCAAACATTTTCTGAATAATTATTGTTTGAATCAAAACTCTTTAGGGTATGTGTTGGTGTCAGATCCCCTCTCATCCTACTATAAAACTCTCTGTGTTGGTTTGGAATGGACCAAAACTCAAAATGAACCACTCAGTAGTTCATTTCCAACCAGTACAGAAATTATACCCTATAAAGAAAAAGAGACCGAGGTTGTAAATAATAATCCTTCCATTCCCATAAATAATAATCATTTAGTCCTCATACCTAGTGATTCATATAGGTCAAGGGCTGAACAAAACCTTAGGGGTGAATTAATGACAATAAATGATCTTAAAGACTTCTTCCATTTACCTCAACCAAGCGGCTAAACAAGTACGTCTATGCAAAAATGTTGTGATGAAAATATGTCGTAGGGGAGGAATAAATAATTGGCCTTATGTAAAGGTTCGAAGTATCATGAAGCAAATCACTAGACTAAGAAGGACAATGTCTCATCAAGATCCCGTCTCAAGAGCAACTGCTGAAAACGAAATTAGCAGACTTCAACATGTGATGATTTAAGCTTGTGGTGGGGTTGTACCAACTGTTGCACTTAATGTTTGAAATCATATATTCTTTTCTTCTTAGCCTCTTTTCTAATGTATGTAATTTTTATTCTAAAATTCAAGAAGATATTCAAGTTTTCCCGCCAAACTTATCTTTATCTATTAAATTCTAACAGGTCATTTTAACCCGTTGTCAGAACTTATGTTCTAACCAGACTTTAAAATTTTGAGTAGACAATTTCCAGAATTTCTACTCTGATTCTAACTTATCACTCAAGATTTTTTTAAGTATAAGTTACTATTCACGTATACGGTACTATTCACGTATACTAGCCAAATGCCAGAATCTTTGCTCCTTTCTATATCACATAACCAGTATTATATCAGTACTCCTAACCTAAATGTCCAAACTCTGCTCTGATACCAAAATTGTAACACCCCAAATTCATTACATTTTAAAACGTAGTTTTAGGAAAATCTTCAGAGTTTGAGGTGCTACAGCTTAGAGTAATGCGGAACGGAGAGCATGTACTAACATTTGGACAATGAGTAACAGAAAAAAAATGCCCAGGCATATTCTGGTATATTAAAAATTTCCCGAAGGAATATTTATGTGATACATTAATACAGAGTTTTGTATAATTACAACTTTTACATGTAACTATACCATCTTCAACCAAGCCTTAGGTAGACTTGGGGAATAGAACCCAACACAGTTAAATCAAACCCACTTGGCCAGGCTGGGTAAAGTCTAGTGGAAGTCTCCCCGAATTCACGGCGACTGATTGACTGAACCACATAGACCGACCCTTTCTTTGTTTAAACACCAAATGGTTTGAAGTAACCCTATTAGATTCATGCCAGAAGGTAGGTTTTGTTAACCTTCTTCCTGCATTTGCTTTGACCGGTGCCTCCTCACGGCTCCGTCCATCAGTGTCTTTCTATGGCTCCATCTACCGATGCCTTCTTTTATCCTTTATCCTTTCCAGAACTATTAGTTTAAGACTGAGGTCCAATGCCCATTGGACCTCAGGTAACGGTTAACATCATGCTTATATAAACAATATATGTATGACAGATATTCATGACATTACAGCAACAATCAATACAAAAACCCATAACAGATGTATGATCAATTAATAACAGTACAATCAGATGTAAAGTTAGATAGTCTGCACCACCCGTGCCACGATGTACACTCGTGTCCTCAGCGCTAGGAAAACAATCTCACGGCATTATCAAGACTATAATCCGTATCAAGCTGAATGTATAAACATGTGATCTAAGCCTCACAAACTTAGTCACAGTGCCTGAGCCAAGACCAAGTCTTGTCCATCACTCTGAATGTATCTATCACATATAAGTATACAATAAGCATCAGAGTTAGTGTCACAATACGCGAACGTACCTTCCTTCCATGTGAATAGTAATTTACTATTCATATATATGGTACTATTCATAAATACGGCACTATTTATGAATAGTAATATGCCCGTCCTTCAAATATGACTCCGGAGTCCTCAGATATCTTAACATATTACCATATTTCTTAGTATAATATCCCAAAGGCTTCATTTACCTTTCTACCCTTGGTGGATTTATTATTCCATTTTTACCCTTACATTTTCTTAAAAACGCTATGCTGAATTTCTGGGCAGAATTTTCGATTAACTTTGAAAAATCATAATTAATTCTAAAAAAATCGAAATGAAGATCCGTAAAATTTCACGGAATCCTTAGGAAGTATATTTTTGAGGAAAAATACTTGTATTTACCCAGAACTTATGAATAATTCCCAGTTTTCTTTTTTTCTTAACGTTGCCCAGAATTTTTCCCAGAAAAATGGCCTAACTTCAACTGGTTGGATCTCTTTGTACAGGAATCAAAATGCTACATATTATATATATTCAGAAAGCCATACATGTCTAGTTTATTCCTGTAAAATTTCATGAATTTAGATCTTCATTTGATGCATAAAACAAAAGCCACAAATTCGCTGTCTGCACAGGATTTAAAATAGGAAAATTCTACAATTTTCACAATTTGATCCATTGATCCCAAAAATTATTTACCATCATGTTTTTAATCTAATTTTCGTTCTAAACCCTTTGGAAACCTTAAAAACATGAAAATGAATTTTCTCCACAATTTTCTAGATTAAACCCAAGCTCTACCAAAATCTAAAAGTTAAAGCTCAAGAACTTACCCATGAAGAACTTTGCTCCTCCTTCCTTCTTGCTCCAAGAACTTCACTCTACTCACTCTCTAATCTTAAAATCAGATGCTTTGAGCTGATTTTGGTGTGAAGAATATGAAGAGGAGAGCCCTCTATTTATAGGAAAATTCAAGGCTATTCCAACTACACTTCTTCCTTAACCAAACACTCAAACCAAACACTCTTACACCAAACATTCTTTTTTTAAAAAAAAAATTTCCTCTTGATTAATGTTGAAGAATTACTTTAAACATTTTTAATTAATGAAGGCTTAAATGCCCATTAATTGTTGTTAATTCCCATTATTTAATTTAATTATTTCCATAACATTTTATTGCTCTTTAGGATTATATTAGGACTAGGCTTCAATATGATAATTTTGTTCTATTTTATGATCCCTCAATATAATCTTAGAATCGGCCCTTGATTAATTTAATTTCAAGGGAAATATTGCCCAAAAATTATAATTAACAAATTACAAAATTTTGAGACACATAATCACCTTTATTTATTATGCCTTATTTATCAAAATATAGTATTTATGATAAATAGGTATTTTAGGGTATTACACTCCTCCTCAAGTTCCATCCCCTGGTCAAGCTGCATGCCCTCCTCCTCAAGTTCCATCCCCTGGTCAAGCTGCATCCCCTCCTCCTCAAATTCCATCCCCTACTACTCATTTGACTGCCAAGGAAAAAATATCTGATTTGGCGAAAAAAAATTATTTTAAAGATAAATCGTGGCCTGTCCAAGAAGTAGTAAGCTTCCCTCATCCTAAAGATTTTTACCTTGACAATATAATATAATGTCCCTGCTGATTCCTGGACAGGAGCTTAGTAGTCCAATCATTCAACTGTTTATGAAGTAAGTATCTAATTCTATGAGTACATAATTTAAATGCATCGTTTAGACACACATACATATATACTAATTCCCTTATCGATGTCATTATTGTAGGTTCATGCATCAAGAATTGGCCAAACAGGGCAGAATAAATGATTTTGGATTCTTGTGCCCAGTCTATGCAAGCACAGTTTCCTTGGACTTGAGACAAGTATACATGTCAAAGAGGGTGTGTGAAGTGATAAGAAAGGTGTACGTGTTTCCATACTTCCACAGGTACATATCACAATTCTTGTATGCAATTCACTTAATATAATTTTGCTACATATATCACTGAGGAGACTACTGCTGTGAATTTTCAGCCGCCACTGGCAGTTGGTCCTCATGTGCATGGAGGATCATAAAGTTATCTTCTTATGCTCCACTCACAATGAGCCAGAGCCTATATTGAGGCAGATCGTCAACAAGTAAGCATGTCATTTTGATTCTCTTGTCCTAAATCTCTACCGCATTTTCGGTGAACATTATTGATAAATTTGTGATTTTGATGATAGTGCCATGATGACCTTCCAAGTCGAGGTAAACAAAAAGCGTGGGTCTCAGACCACTCATCCTAAATGGTTAAGACCAGAGGTTAGTACATATTTGGACAATGGCGCACTACCTTTTGAACTTGGTCAGTAAGCTATATATGCTAGCTCTAATATATATTTCTTGTTCGTTTTAGACCCATCGGCAACCAACTTATGTGGCATGTACGTCATGAAACACATGTATGATGTTATCAGGAGAAGAACGACAAAATTGTTCTCAAAGGTAAATGTATTTGATGTTACATATTGTGGCTGAATTCGGTTTAAAGCTTCATGTTACATATGAAATATGCACGCAGTTAATTCGGTTTATCTTCATGTTACATATGAAATATGCACGCAAGTTAATTCGGTTTTTCTTTGATTACGATGTTTGGACCTGCTCCCTTTCTTGATGATGAAGTGGAGCACATACGCAATTTGTTTTGTGAATATCTATATGAACTAATTAATTCCTAAATTCATTTGTAAAATATACACACAATGTGTAATTCAATAATAAATTTGTATATTTTTCAAAATTCGTTTGTTCATTCTAGATATTTAGTGCTTGAAATTTGAGATACATGATGTTGTAAATGAAAAAAAGAGACTATCGAAAGTCCGGTGCTAAAAGTCTTCGTTTATTTAACTAAAAATATGGCGAGACCTTTAGGAATGCATAATTATTAAACCTCCGGTGCTAAAAGTCTTCGTCTATATTAAAAAAACTATATCTACACTTGTAGGACCGGACGTAATTATTTGTCCGGTTTTAAAAGTCTCCTAAAAATTTGCTAGACTTTTAGGACCGCATCTTTATAGTACAACCGGTCCTAAAAGTCTACGTTTAATTATTTAAAAAATATATCTAGACGTTAAGACCGTAAATTTGTTAAATAACCGCTCCTAAAAATATGTCCATTTTCTTCGTTTATTTTTAAAAATATGGCGAGACGTTTAGGACCGGATATTTATTAAACCTCCGGTGCTAAAAGTCTTCGTTTATTTCTAAAAAAACTATGGCTAGACTTTTAGGACCGCATATGACTTATACGTCCGGTCCTAAAAGTCTTCTAAAAATTCGCTAGACTTTTATGACCGAATTTTTATATTTTGTCCGGTCCTAAATGTCTACGTTTAATTAACAAAAAAATATGTCTGGACTTTTAAGACCGTCGTTGTTTTATATCTCCGCTCCTAAAAGTTCAGTCATAAAAATATTTTTAAAAAATATGGCTTAACCTTTAGGACTGTGTATATATCTGTTTCCTCTTAATAGTTTTTGACTTGGTTTTCAGACAATCGAGGTTCTGGCGTTCTGCTCAAGCTAGGATCCTCGTTGTCGTCGATGTTACCTCTCTTGATGTTGAGCAGCATTATCGGTTTCCCATTTTGTTGTCTCTTTTCTTTTTGTCGGAAAATAAGGAAGATACGAAAGGAAACTAAAAAATATTCAACTCGGTCGAGGTAACACCGACGACAACGACGGTCCAACCTTGACAAGAATAGTCATTTGGTTTGTTTTTATTCGAATAAGGTAAACGATCTTTTTTTTTTATTTTTTGTATGTTCTTAACTGTATTGTGGGAATTTTTAATGTTGATATACACGAGGACAATGTTTTGTTTGTTTCCTTTTTTGTCAGAAAAAGAAAGAAGATAATGAAAAGGACATGGCGATATTGTTAAAAAAAAAAAAGGACATGGCGATCAAATATGGAAACAAAAAGATCTTTATATTATTTTTTTTATCGCCGTGAGGAGCAAAGCGCGTAGCAACAGCAGACGAGACAAAAAAAACCGAAAAAAAAACATCTACTCCCCCCAGCGTTGGAGAGGTCGTCATCTGAAGGATGGTTCTCAATGTCCTGGGCATCGAGAACCGCCTACAGCTTTGCATTGACGGTGTGATAGACCTGAAAAAGCTGGCCGTAGCGTCGGTCTATATGATCGAGGCGGGCCAGGATGTGCTGAATCATCTGGTAGATGGTCGGAGCCGGAGGTAACGGAGGAGGAGGACCTCGTGGTGGTGGAGCAAACCATTGCGTGGATGTTTCAGAAGTGATGGAGAAGAATGTAACATCGGGTTCAAATAGAGAACCTTGCCCAAACAATGTGAAACGCCGGAAACAATAACGAGGAGACGCATAGTTCCTCAGAATACGAGGAGACGCCTAGTTGGGAAGTTTATCTGGAAGTCGAAGAGATTCTGAATCATTCATTTGAACAGAGTGTATACGACTCGGGAACCTCTAATACCGGATATTGTAAAAGATCCGTTCTTAAAACTAATTAGAAAAAATTATTACTTTTAAAAAAATGAATTGAAAAAAAAAAGATTTCTAGGACCGGATATAAGATAAAATGTCGGTCTTAAAAGTAATTGAATTGATTGAAAAAATAAATAATAGACTTTTAGGACTGGATATATTTTAAAAGGTTGGTCTTAAAATCAATTAAATTGAAAAAATAATAGACTTTTAGGACCGGGTATATTATTAAAGTCGGTCTTAAAATCAATTGAATTGAAAAAAATTAGATAAAAGAATTTTAGACCGCATATTTATTAACTCCTCATACCTCTCTCGTCCTTAACTCCTTATTAAACTCCTCATACCTCGTAACTCAACATACCTCTCTCGTCCTTAGTAACTCCTCACAATCTCGTAACTCCACACTACGTGGCTCTCTCGCCCTAACCGCTCAACCCATGGTTAGATACAAGAGAACCTCTCGTAGGGGTGCTCTTACTCGATGCTCGTGCCTTCCGTAGATCGTTATACGGTGCGCCTCCTCCATCAAGAGTGCGTTCTATTGTGACAGAGGAGTCTCGGTCGTTGGACCCATTGTTATTTCGAATGATGAAGAGGTTGCCGCACCCTCCCGCCTTCGGACCATGAAGAGGTTCCCGCTCCCCTCTCCAACCAAAATTGGCCCCCAGCGCGCCTACCGACCCCTATCCTTTTTCCTCTAATGATGCATTGCGGCTGATGCGAATAAGGCAGGAACTTGCTGATATCTGGCGGGAATTTAATGCTTTTCACGCCGATATCGCCAAGGATGTTTAGTCAGATTCTTGTTTTTTATAATTTTTTGCTTGTTTTTCTTTTGTTTTTTTTTTCTTGTGTACGTGTATATTCACCAGTAATGTATGAATCATTAAGAACTAAGCTTGTGTCTTTTTTTTTTTGTTCATATTCTCCAAAGAATTAAAGAAGCTTATTCTCCAGTTTTATTTAATTTTTATTCATTCAAATTTTACTCTGCGCTCGCCAAAGCCAATCTTTTTTTTAATGAGGACTTTTAGGACCAGATGTTTCATAAGACACCGGTCTTAAAATTAAATGAAAAATATAAAATTAAGACCGGAGTCTTTTAACCCTCCGGTCCTAAAAATTTAATTATATATTTAGGACCGTCTACTTTATAACTAACCGGTCTTAATAAAATCCAAATTAATAAAACATGTCTCTGTCGCGCGGAATATTAAATTTCCCTCTCTGAACTTCTCTTCTCGCGCCGAAAGTGATTACTCAGGTTCTATCTCCAGTGTTTTTGTGTTGCTTCGTCGACTGCTTTGCGTTGCTCTCTCAACAATCACTTTCTGGTTCATTAGCTAAACGTCTATAGACCAAGCTGTAAGAGGTGTTTCGGTTTTATAACTTTATGGTTTTCTGGGTTGAACGAAATCGATGAAATGTTCTTGTGGGTTTCTCTGTTGTTAATGAATATTGTATTTTGAAGATTATATTTGTGCTTTAGACCTACCCAATTGCCCACAAATATTTTTAGGTTACTCTTGCTGTCTGCAACATCAACGTTCGTGGCGGGAGAAGAAAGACTCTGTAAACGCATTTGAATTTATATGCTATAGGTGAGTCCACAAGACCTTCACGCGATGCATTTAATTTCCTCGTCATGCTTTAATTTTTCTTCTTGGATTCACTGTGATACATTTATGACCAAAAGTGTTTCTTCATTATGCATTTAATGGGCAAGTTTCTCCGTAAAAAAAAATGACATAACCGACATTGAGAATAAATATGAATTTGGTGTTGCCTTATTTTATATCTGTGTCATAAATAGGAATTCTACTATGGATCACAGTTGGATAACTGCGTTATGGATGAGTGTTGAATATTAGAATGGGGTGAGGGACTTTATAGAATTTGCTAAACAAAATGCCCATGATGATAGTGGGAAGTTTTATTGCCCTTGTGTAAATGTTTGAATGAGAGTCGACTAAGTCCTGAAGTTATCCACACACATTTAATTTGTGAAGGATTTTTTAAGACTTGTACAGTATGGGTATGACATGGTGAAAAAATAACAAGTGGGTCTCAACATGAGGAAGTGGCCTTTGATGATATTGACACGGATATGGATGATCACATAGAGAACATTATTCATGATGTAGGAGAAGAGGCTTTTCATCAATCACATGTATATGGTAATATGTGCAGTGATGCAGAGACCCCGCTATACCCTGGTTGTAAAAAATACCGATTGTTGAACGCTGTATTGAAATTGGTAAGCTTGAAGGCACGTCATGGATGGAGTGACAAGAGTTTTTCTGAAATGCTTGAGGCTTTTAAGGACATGCTTCCGGATGATAATGTGTTGCCGCATCGATACTATGATGCTAAGAAAATACTCTGTCCACTGGGGATGGAGTACAAAAAGTCCATGCATGCTTGAATGATTGCGTATTGTATAGAAAAGAGTTTGAAGAGAAGCAGAATTGTCCGATATGTGAAACCCCAAGGTACAAGTCAAATAAGGGGCCCGTAAAAGTGTTGTGGTATCTTCCAATCATACCAAGGTTCAAGCTGTTGTTTGCGAATGAAAATGATGCAAAAAATCTGAGGTGGCATGCAGATGAGAGGATTTCTGATGGAAAGCTTCGACATCCGGCCGATTCTTCTCAATGGAAGAAAATCGATCATTTATTTCCGAACTTCGGCGAAGAACTTAGGAACCTTAGGCTTGCCCTTAGCACGGATGGCATGAATTCATATGGAAGCCTTAGCAGCATACATAGTTCATGGCCTGTGCTCTTTATTATTTACAACTTATCTCCAATGTTATGCATGAAACAAAAGTACATCATGCTGTCTATGTTGATTTGGGGACCAAAACATCCCAAAAACGACATTGATGTTTACCTTGAGCCCTTGATCAAAGACTTGAAGGAGTTGTGGGAAGAAGGTGTCGATGTTTTTTACTATTTCAAGAAGGATGTGTTTAAACTGAGCCATGATATTTTGTACTATAAACGACTTCCCAAAGATATGGGAACTTGTCGAGGTATAGTGTAAAAGGCCATAAAGCATGTCCGGTTTGTGAAGAAGGCACACGCTACCATCAACTTCAACATGGAAGAAAGACGGTTTATCTTGGACATAGGAGATTTCTTAGACGGGGCCACCCATATCGTCGATTAAAGAAAGCATTTTTTGGTGGCAAGGAGTATGAAGATGCTCCGATGGCATTGACTGGGAGCAAGTTTATGAAAATGTGAAAAATATCGATGTCATCTTCTTAAGAAGACGCAAAGAGTAGAAAATAAACAAATATATGGAAAAAGAGATCTATATTCTTCGATCTTCCATATTGGCGCAATCTTGATGTGAGACACTGTATTGATGTCATGTACGTGGAGAAAAACATATGTGATAGTATTGTTGGCACGCTTCTCAACATATAAGTTCCAAGGATGGTGTGAAGGCAAGATTGGATTTGCAAGTAATGGGAATACGCGAAGACTTACATCCAAGGCCATACGGGAAGAGAACTTATTGTTCCCCCGCTTCTCATACTTTGTCTAAGGATGAGAAACGAAGTTTTTGTGAGTGTTTACATGGCACAAAAGTTCCCTCGGGGTATTCCTCAAATTTTAAGAGGTTTGTATCGATGAAGGACTTGAAATTAGTAGGCCAAAAGTCTCATGATTGTCATGTCTTGATGCAACAACTACTCCCAAGAGCTATTCGAGGCATCCCCGAATGTGATCTTCGGTCGTTTGACTAGACTTTGTGTCTTCTTCAATGCGGTTTGTAGTAAAATTTTCGAGATTGAAAAGTTGAATGAATTGGAGAATGAAGGATATCTTATCTTGTGCCACCTTGAAAAGCTTTTTCTTCCTACCTTTTTTGACATCATGGTTCATCTAATTGTTCATCTAGTAAGGAGATAAAGTTGTGCGGACCTATCCATTTACGGTGGATGTACCCAATTGAAAGATCTATGAAATTCCTAAAAGGGTACGTGAAGAACGCATACCGGCCAAAAGCATCAATTATTCAGAAATATGTTTCTGAAGAAGCCATGGAATTTTGTCAAAATTATTTGGCCAAAGTAAGACATATTGGGCTTCCAAAACGTCGATCTTTGAAGGGGGTAGACGAGGGCTTCGGTAAAGAGTGTGGATCCTGATGAATTGTCACAAGTCCACTTATAAAGAAGCTGTAAGGAAAGAAAATCATTGAATGACTGAACAAAGGTTGATTAGGGAGCATAACAGAACTTTTGCAAACTGGTTCAAACAAAAGGTCGAGGCAGCGGAATGTGTTTATGATACAATCAAATGGTTAGCCCGTGGTCCTGAGGTTGATGTCATAAGTTGGAATTCGTATGTGATCAATGGTTATACATTTTACACGAAGTCCCTAGATGATAAGAGCACCGTCCAGAATAGTGGTGTTATGTTAGAGGCTGAATCCATGCACTTCTCTAGTTCGAAAGACAAGAGGTCTTTATTGGCAGTCATGCCATATTATGGGGTTATTGAAGAGATTTGGGAGGTAGACTACGTTAAAATTAGATTTCTCATTTTCAAATGCAAGTGGGTTAATGTCAATAATGGTGTTCAGATCGATCGGCTAGGATTTACATTAGTCGATATCAATGGTAGAAGTTTTGGTGATGAACCTTTTATTATTGCAAACCAGGAGAAACAAGTGTTCTATATCACCGATCAAGAAAATAAAATGTGGTCTGTAGCTGTCCAAGGAAAAAGGGTCATTGATATTGATGAGGAAAGTCATTCAAATTATGGTCTTCCCGAGAGTACTCCTTTTTCAAGGCGTCTACCGGAAATGAACGAAGAAGATGAAGTGGATAATGAACCCGATAAGAAATGATCATCAAGAAGGGATATGGGAGGATATCGCTTTATAAAAGAGTCAATATAATTCATAAGGTAATACTCATATGCAAACTTCTTTGAAAACTTTAAGGTTTTAACTATATATTATATTCCTTCTATGTTCTTAAACAATGTCACCGACTATGAAGTTTGTTCTTGTTTTATTTTTGTGGCGGATCAGATCCAAAGGGGCATGTTATAAAAGAGAATGTTACGTTGTTGGGTGGGAATCAGATGAAGGCATGGTGAATATTCCATTGGGCATGTATGTTGTATTTGTAACTTATTGTGTATTTGCATTGTAAGTAATTAAGTTATCTTATTGTATAAATTAATTTAGGTGTTGTAGTCATAGTATATTCATTAATTAAGAATCGACATAACTCATGGTGAATAATATTTGTATTCTTTTTCCCAATTCAATTTATTCATAATTGTTCATAGCTTGTACTTAAAGTATCGACTTTTATGTGCTGGATTGGGTGGTGGATTTGAGAATATATATGATCAGGAAGAACATAACAGGAAAAAAATTCAGGAAAATTTAGACCGGTAATAAATAGGCCGGTCTTAAATGTTCAACTGTTAAGACCGGATGTGTCAATAAGTCTGGTTTTAAAGGTCATGTGTACATATTTGATATTAAGCCGGTCTTAAAAGTTTGTCTTTTAAGACCGGTGTATTTATACGTCCGGTCTAAAAATTAAATTTTTAAGACCGGACCAATTTACCGTCCAGTCTTGAAAGTCAGTCTTTTAAGACCGCGTATAATTAGTCGTCAGGTCTTAGAAGCCGCTATTTTTCAGACAGGATTTACTTTTGTCCGGTCTTATAATTTTGATCTTTTAAGAGCGGCCGAATTTTTGCCCGGTCTTAAAAGTTGAGTTTTAGGACCGAACAAAAATATTTCAGCTTTATTTAGTACGACTTTTAAGACCTAATGTTTTAAATGTCCGGTCTAAAAGAGTTTCTTTAAGACCGGTTCGAGTCCGGTCTCAAATGTGGACTTTTAATACCGGCTGGAACAAGACCGGTCACGGGTCCGATCTTACGGTGCCTCTTTTGTCCGGTCTTTAGCCCTTTTTTGCACTAGTGATAGTTGTTATTTGTTAGTATTGCTTTATATAAAGAGTATGTAAAGATTGTTTCTTGGGTGATTTTTTATGTGCATAGGTTTTTCCCACTGATTTTAAGTGTTTATTGTTACTAAAGTTGTTATTTGTTAATATTGATTTCAGTAAAGAGCATGTAAAAAAATTGTTTCTTGCTTCAGTAAAAGTGTCAGAGGGTTACTCTTCAAATATTAGCAATATTGTGTCAATGAAGGACTTGATGAAGCTGAATGGTCTGAAATCACACAATTTCCATGTGTTGATGATTTTTTTTTTTCTAGCAACAATACAAGCTATTTTACCTGATAAGGTGCGAGTTACGATCACAAAGATTGGTTTATTCTTCAAGTCATTGTGCAGTAGGGTGATTGACCCCAAGAAATTGCCAAGGCTACAAACATAAATCCTTACTACGTTGTGTGAGCTAGAGATGTTTTTCCCTCCAGCTTTCTTAGACATAATGGTGTACCTAACTATTTATTTGGTTAGAAAGATATAACTGTATGGCCTAGTCAGAATGAAAATGGGTCTGGGAGGCATTTGTTGGCTGGAATTGGTGATTTCACACACACACACAACATATATGGATACATCCAGCCAAAATTGGATCTACTTGAATGTTTGGTTTGTGTGTGTGTATATATATGTTGTTTCTGTAAGTTATTTTGCTGGGGATTGAACAAAAGTGAGCCCCCAATTGTTAACTTTTTTTTTTTTGGTTAAAATATAATGGTTAAGTTACCTCTTCTTGAGGAAATCTTCTTTATTTTTGTTTTTTCCGAAAGTAAAATTTTCTTTATCTTTGTTATTTGCGTAGCTCACAGAGACATTATGATCCCCACATTCATTTCTTTTCTCTGTTTCATGTCTACTCTTGTTTAAAGCTTGTTAAGAACATGTTTTTATTTTAATAGTTCCTATCCGTAGTAAAATATTATTTCAAGTCTTTTTTATTTAAAGAACCACAACAAATATTTGGCCTTAAAATATATTTGATTTTAAAATAAAGATAAATATATAGGAAAATAAAATTATTTTCATCACACCTTAATCATTGTAATGAAATTTATGATCAGTGACCTAGATCTAAAAGGTGAGGCTTATAAATAAAAGTTATAACTACCAATATTGAAAATTTGTTTCATGTCCTTTTATGATTTAAATAATATAAAAATATGTTTGACCATATAATAAATGGGTTATTTCAATAAAAGTAGTACTTCCTCCATCTTTAATTATAAGTCTCGATCAATTTTTACATATGTTCTTTTAAACAACATAGCTCATATTAGAATAGCTGTAATTCATCTCACTCTCATAAAAAGAGTGCTTAATGATACATTCATCTTTTAAACAACTTAGCTAATATTGTTTTAAAAAACATATATAATATTTAATATTTAATCTACACAATAAATTGTGCAACATATAATAATGTGTGCATATCCAAAATTAAGTTGAGTTGACCGAGTCAAATAAAGTGGTGTAAAAACAATATAATAAACATGTGTGATAATAATTCACAATAACACAAATTCCAGTTAGTCTTTTAAAAAAGATAATGTTGGACAAGAAACCAAACAATGCATCCAAATTAATTAAGTTGACTGGCTCAAATAAAATGGTGAACGTGTGTGATAATTTGGTATACGCAATAACACAAATTGTAATACCCGGATAAATATTTATTTTAAAATAAATAGAATATCTTAAATATTATACTTGAATGAATATTACCTATTTAAAATAGGTGAATATGTGGTCTCATTTTTTCTTATTATTCTTATTTTATTTCTAGGTAATTTCTTACTAGAATTCATATAGTTGGAGATTAAATTTTCTAAATCTTATTAGGGATCATAAAGTATCCTAAGATTATCATAATTAAGTATAATCTTAATTATATCATTTTAGCAATAAAATCATCAAAGTATGACAAAATCAATTAGAGAAAATTAGCAACAATTATTGGGCAATTAAATTTGCAATAATTGGAATATTTTTCTAATTTTCGAAATTAATTATTAATTAATTTAAAAAGGTCATAATTAAGAATATATCAACTTAATTAATATCGAAAAGATATTTAAAAGCCAAGATTAGTATACAAGGAGTTTTTAATCATCAAGATTAATTTAGAAACTTATCAAATTTTGGTAATTAAGCCTAATAACCCCTAAAACACTATATTAGCAATATTTAACCAAAGATTAATTAATTCCCCCTTAGTTAATTAAAGTGGCAAAAATTACTAATTAAAAGGGTTAAGAAATAATTGTATTAATCCTTAATCTTAAATCACTAACAAATATCACTAATAGTGTTTAGATTTTATTTTTCCAACCCAAAATCAAAGGCTTGGATTAAGTTTAATAAAGCTAATCTAAGGGTTTTATGATTTATTTAATAAAGTCTAATCCTTGTGCAAATAAATCAACCAATGAGAGAATTTCACCATAGTATTTGTGAGACAAAAGAAACACAATCCAAGAGTGAAAACAAGAAGGAGAAATCGGTGCAAGCATGAAGAGGAAGAGTAAAAATTGATTTAATGTAATTAGCTAATTAAAACATCACAATCAACAATTAATTAAACCAAGACTTTTAAGGCAAATGCAAATATAAATGAAATGCAAATGAAAGTGTAATTAGGGTGCGGGGGGGGGGGGGAGTCGGCCATGGAAGGAGTGTAATACCCGGATATTTAATACCCGAATATTTATAATAATTATTAAATATTTCTTTTGAGTCAATGTTATCTATTTAAGATAAGTGAAATTATGGTCTCAAATGTTGAGCATAATTAGTTTATTTTCCCAGAGAAAAATCCTGTCAAAATTAGAAGGAATAATATGCCAAAAAGCCAAAGATGTATTTTTAGGGCATGAAATGGCCCAAAAATATTATGATGAATCTTAAAGGGCAGAGAAATAAATATTAAAAATTAGGGAGAATATTGTCCTTAATTATAGAAATTTAATAAATTATTTCCATAGAGAAAGTGTGGGCAAAATTTAATATTATTATAAAAGCACTTTTTGGCCCCAATATTTTTAATATTTTACATGGGATATAAAATACCAATGTCAAAAATAGTTGTGAGATAATAATTTATCCTAATTAAGAAAATTATCAACAATTAGTAAATGACTAATCAAGTAATTATTGGCTAATTACTTAGATTAAGATATAAGTGAATTAATTAGGAAATAAATAAATATTTAATTAAAAGGGGGGGGGCGAAATTATTAAATAAATTAAAAAAAAAAGAAATAATACAAAGGTAGTGTGAAAAGGGTTAGGGTTATTTCAAAAATAATATCTAGATATTAAGTAATTAAATAATAATATATCGGTAGAAAGACATGTTGGCTAAATGAGAACGATAGAAATTAAATCCTACACCAAAATATAGGAACTAAGTCTTTAGCATCTGGACCTTTTATAAACCAGTGAAATTTTATCCCGAAGTAAGCTATCTCCGAAGTCATTTCTGAAACCAACAGCGTACTTAAGAGACAGGATAAATAAGAAATAGGGAAGATAGTACAAATGAGAACCTATAGAAAACGAAATAGTTGTGACAAACCAAGGATTCGGTTTCTTAGGTCTGGACATATTATGAACCTGTGAATTTTTGTCCAGAAACTGGTACTATCGAAAGTTATTTCCGTAACCGACAGCGTTTATCCAAAAATCTTCAGCAGACTACGGAATACCCGTAACGGGGTCAAAAATTTAGTTAACCCAAGTAGTTTTGAAGAGAAAGAATAAAACTTCAGTGCCTTGCTATCAGATTTTTAAGACTTTCCCAGACTACGCGATTTGAACACCGAACTGGAAATTTTATCGGTACCGGCTCATAAAGCAAAGAAGTGATATCATGCATGACATCACTTCTTTGAATTTTTGGCAAGAGGGAGGTTGGCACACACCATTTAAGGGCCAAGATTCACCCTTTCCAAAACCCTAGATCCGACGGTCCGTAATTAGTAAGACTGAAGTTTGAATTAATCACCGAAATGTCATTCCCTTCTTCTATAAATAGGAAGCACCTCTCCTTCTCATTTCCCACACCAAATCTTGAAATAAGAGAGAGGTTAGAGAGAAGGAAGAGCTCTGGAGAAAATTTAAGCAAAGCCGGGGTAAGTTCTTTGGTCCCTGGTCTTTAGTTTTGGTAGTTCTTTCAGTAGATATAGTAGAAATGCTAGATTTATCTTTAAAATTTCCAGATAGTCTAGATATCATGTTTAGGGGTAAATATGGTATTTACTTTGAAAATATACTGGGAAAAGAGATATATCAAAATTCTGGAGAAATAGGGTTAAAGTAGCGAAGCTTTGGCGAAATTACGCCGATTTGGGGAGCCAGGGGCAAAATGGTAATTTGTACCTAAAATGCCTGTTATGCTGCTAGATATTGATAAATACTATCCTTATAGGATATCTGAGATAATTGAACCGCTGTCGAGCCGCTGTTGTACCGCCGTCGTACCGCTGTTTCACCCGCTGTCGAAAATTTCTGTTTTTCCGTAAGAGTTCCGTTATACCGCCGACGAAGGTACGAACACGTATTGTAACCTTAACTCTGATGCTTGTTGTATGCTATATGTGATTGCTGTGTTCCTGTACTGAGACTCTGTCTCCATTGTTTTTAAATGCAATCATGAATATACGGGTTATAGTCTTGATAACACCGTTGAGAGTTTTCCTAGCGCTGAGGACACGATAGGCCATCCTGGCACTGGATTTGGTAGTGCAGACTGGGATAACAAACATACTGCAGGGGCTGTGTATTGTTATTGCCGTATATACATTTGTGTATTTCTACATCTGTTATGGGCTGTTGTAGTAGATTTTGTGAAAATGTCATGAATACCCGTCATACATATATTGTTTACATAAGCATGAGGTTAACCGTTACCTGAGGTCCAATGGGCATTGGACCTCAGTTTGAATTAATAGACAGGAAAGAGTCATGAACCGGAGGAGGCACCAGGGGATGAAGCCGTAGATAGATACCAATAGACGGAGCCGTGAGAAGGCACTGGTCAAAGTAAATGCGGGAAGAAAGTCAACAAAACCTACCTTATGGCATAAATCTAATAAGGTTACTTCATATCATTTGGTGCTTAAACTAGAAAGGGTCGTCTATGTGGTTCGATCAATCGGTCACCCTAGCACGGTGAGACTCCCACTAGACCTACCCAGCCTGGCCAAATGGGATGATTTAACTGAGTTAGGTTCGGTGCCCCAAGTCTAATCAAGGCTCGGATGAAGAGGGTATAGTTACATAGAAGATTTGTAATTAGGAAGTTTTGTATTACTGTATCACATGAACATTCCTTCGTGAAATTTTTAATATATCAGTATACGTCAGGCATCATCATATGTCTGAGTATTTTATATCAGTTACTCATTGTTAAACTCATTGTTAAATTCGTTGTTCAAATTTTTAGTACATGCTCTCCGTTTCCGCAAAACGCTAAGCTGTAGCACCTCAAACTCTGATGAATTTTATAAAACCACGTGTCAGCGGCACGATTTATGCTACAGAATTTGGGGTGTTACAAGGAGGAAGGGGAGCCAAGTAAATCTAGATATTTACTCTAAAAGTGTCATTATCAAATTTAATTACAAGAGGACTTTTGGGGTAATTGTGACATAAGCCTATGTAATTAAAGGTAATTAATGATAAATTAATTAAAGATGAGATAAAAACCATTAGGATGAATTCAAGACATAAGTGAATGAGAACCAATAGTAAATAAATTGTATCTTGAAATCCATTGATCCTAGAACACATATAAGTAGATATTATGAACAAGCGTAATTTAAGCTTGAACATAGTTGTCTCCAAAGTGATTTTCATAAACTTTTGAGATTCATACTTAAGTGATTTAAAAGTTTAAAAAGACCATAAATCAAGTCATAAAATTGTGATTTCAAAAGTGGAAATGGATCTTGAAGAAAAACACCAACTTACACCTAACTAATTAAGCATTGGGGATGCAAAAAAGATGAAGAGTGTAAGAGAGAGGGGGGGAGGTCGGTTCATATGTGTATGAGTGGGATTAAAACTTCTTTGTTAAAGTTAAATCCAAGGGTTAAAAGTGATTTGAAGTTGCTAGGTAGTTAACCCAAGAATTACTATAAATAGGGGGGGTAGTGCATTCATAAATCCTCACCAATTCACCATCAAGCACAAAGCTTGTAGTAACAGAAATATAGAGAGGAAGTGAGAGTGAGAAGCTTTGGGAAGGAAGGAGCAAAGTTCTAGGTAAGTTCTTGAGCTCTAGCTCGTGATTTATAGCTTAAATGTTGTTTTGATTCATAATCTTCCAATTATAGTTTTATTTTCATTTTTTTATGGTTATAAATGACTTTATTTCGAAAAAATGATGAAGAAGGAGTTATAGCAACATTTTTGGAAGATTATGATAAAAGTAGCGAAGTCAAAAATTTGTCGGTTAGCGATTCCTGAAAGCAATTTCAACAACGCTGGTATCTTATGTTGAACATGCTATGCTAAAATTCTGATTAAATTCATGGTAAAAGTAGACATATAGAGCTTTCCAAATATACCTATAGAATGGCATTTTGAGTTTTTTGCTAGGAGATAAAAATTCTACAAAATGGGCTACGAAATTCTGAAAAATTCTGGGCAGAGGTTGGAATTACGAAAACTGTGAATTTGTTATGAAATCTGGGTATGAACCAATATTTTTTCTTAAAGGTAGACATCCTAAGGATTCCGAGGAATTTTACCGATCCTCATTCCGAGTTCTGTAGAATTAATTATGATTTTTCAAAGTTAGGTGAAAAATCAGCCCATTTATTGAATAATAGCGTTTTTAAGCAATTAAAAGGGGATTAAGTTGAAAATAATTAATCCAGGGGTAAAATGGTCTTATATAGACAAATATCTCTTGAATTAATATTTTTGAATTAATAGAGGCGATATTACCCTTATAGGATATCTGTGATCGCCTACCGTCAAAACGTACCGGAAAACGTCAACGAAGGTACGTTCGCGACGTACTGTAACACTGACTCTGATGCTTATAGTATGTTTATATATGATAGTCGTATCCATAGACTAAGACTCTGTCTTAGATCTTTTATTATACATTCAGATATACACGGGTTATGGTTTTAATAATACCGTTAAGTTTTCCTATCGCTGAGGACACGACTGTAGATCGTGGCACTGGTAGATCGTGCAGACTGGGATAACAAACATACTGCTAGGGGCTGTGTATTGTTATTGCTTTACATATATAATTATGTATTTCCTACATCTCGTTATGGGCTTTTGTAGTGATTATTGCTGAAATGTCATGAATACCCGTCATACATATATTGTTACATAAGCATGAGGTTAACCGTTACACGGGGTCCGATGGGCATTGGACCTCAGTCTTAATTAATAGTCAGGAAAGATCCATGGATCAGAAAAGGCACTAGTTGATGGAGCCATAAAGAGACGCCGATGGACGAAGCCGTGTGAAGCCACCGGCCGAATCAAAGAAAGTTAACAGAATCTATCTTATGGCATGAATCTAATAAGGTTACTTCATAGGTATGAACCATAAAAGTTTGTGAAAATCACTTTAGAGATAACCAAGTTCAAACTTAAATTGTGTTTGTTCATAATATCTACTTATATTTGTTCTATGATCAATGGTTTTCAAGATACAATTTCTTTTCTATTGGTTCTCATTTACTTGTGTCCCGAATTTATCCTAATGGTTTTTATTTTACCATTAATTAATTAACCACTTAATCCCTTTATTACCTATGCTTACATCATTATTTACCACTAAAGTCTTCTTACATTTATGTTTGATTATGACATTGCTTTAGTTAATATCTTTGATTCATTTGCTTCATCTCTTCCCCTTGTAAAAACCAAACCCCGTCCCCTAAATTTAACTTTAATTTGCATTTCATTTTAATCTCAATTTACCTTGAAAGTATTTGCCTAATTATGGCTTGATTAAGACTTGTATTTGGGAAAAGATCTAGATATTATTTGCTTCATCTTTTCCCTCACAAAAACCGACCCCTCTCCCTTAATTTAACAAAAAATTGTGTTTCATTTCATCTCCATTTATCTAATATGTCATTATCAACTTAAGCCTTGAAAGTCTTCTTGGGTTTAAAGCTCGATTGTGATGTTTATTAGCTAATTACAATTTTTAATTCTTCTTCCCCTTATGCACCGAATTTACTCTCCAATTTTACTCTTGGATTAGTGTTTTATTTGTCTTACAAAAGCCATGGTAAAACTCTCCTATTGGTTGGTTTTAATTTCACAAGGATTAGGCTTTAAGAAATCCAATTTAAAGCCTTTAGATTAGCTTTATTACATTTAATCCAAGCCTTTGATTTGGGTTGGAAAAATCTAAACACTATTGATGATATTTTGTTCATATATTTTGTGCTCTTAGGATTTAATATTTGTGTAATCTTTTTCCCTTAATTAAGCATAAATTCACCACTTATATTAAAATAGGGAAGATTAAATTAATCTTGGCTAATATCTCTAAGATAGTGTTTTTAGATGTTATAAGGCCTAATTGATAGGTTACTATATTAATCTTGATGATTAAAAACTCCTTGTGTACTAATCTTGGCCTTTAGATATCATTTGGATGTTAATTAAGTTGATATATTCTTAATTATGACTTTTTAATTTAATTATTAATTAATTTCGAAAATTAACATAATCATTTTAATTATTGCAAATTTAATTGTCCAATAATTGTTGCTAATTTTCTCTAATTGATTTAGGCCTCTTTTGATAATTTTGATTGCTAAAATGATATAATTAAGACTCTACTTAATTATGATAATCTTAGGATTATTTTATGATCCCTAATTTAGAAAATTAAATCCTCAACTATCTTAATTCTAGGAAGAAATTACCTAGAAATGAAATAAGAAAAATTGAGACCACATATTCACCTATTTTAAATAGGTAATATTCATTCAAAAAGATTATTTAAGGTATATTATTTATCTAAATATAATATTTAAGATAAATAATTATCCGGGTATTACAATTAACATAAAAGTATGACAAATAGTAAAAAGTCATTTATAAAAACTACAATGGGACGCTATTCACTCACCTGGAATGCATACTTAAATCTCCTTCTCCTGTTTAGCCGCTTCCGATCTATTAATTCCTACTCCCCTAATGTCCCGAAACAAAACATCATTATCTAATTATAATTTTATATGAAGTTTCTACAACATCTCAGACAACAAAATTATTCATTGTAATCTTTTTCTTAGTGATTTTTACAGTCCTTACCAAAATGTTAAGCTTCAAGCTTGGAGGAACAAATTTTCCATTTTTTTCCTTTCTTAGATCTGCCTCCAAGAATTAAATTTAATACCCAAAACTTAGCCACCACAATAATATTCCCCAAACTTGTAGCTACCACTCCATTAAGTGAAAAGGGATATTATTTATCAACTCTAATTCATATACATAAGAGTTCAAGTAAGCAAACCAATTTCCACCCGTTAACCAACAGTTTGTATGAATCAACATTCAAATTATTGATTAACACATTATAGTAACTAATTCCCAAACACCACACAATTTATTGAACACTTTATAGGAATCCAATCCAAACTAAGTCGTGAAGGTACATCTACATTCGCTAACCAGCAACCATAAACTCCCAAACATAATCTTAATCCATTAAAGTTTTATTGCTAAACAATATTTGAATCACAATCATAAACAATGTCTTATATAATTTTTGTCAACCATCAAGATACTTTACGAGCATGCCTTTAAATAAGTCTCATTTCTTTCAAACATTCCATCAAACACCTAATGGGCATTCAAGATTATCTCAATCCAGAATTCAGTATATGACACTTTAACCCTATCTAGTTGTTCATTTTAACTTTAGATCCTCACATTTTTTCAAACATCTATCATACATAACATAAAAATAAACTAAACAAGTTGCTGCTCGTTTTTTTCCCCCCTTTTCTGACTTATATGTACACACACGCACCCACATATATATTAATATCCATGTATATATATTATCCCCATTGACAAATTGAAGCACGCCTATGCAAATAAGGAAGGGAAAAAATAATAATTCACTCACTTCAGCACCGGTCAATAATGGAGGAGGAGAAAAGAAAATTCATTACAGCACACCCATGACCCATGAAAAGAAGAAATAATAACAGAATCGAAGAAACAAATCTAAGGGAAACTAAAGCTTCCACCTACTACGAGCCAGCTGAGAAAAATGGAGAATCCGAGTGCCAAACAAAGCAAGAAGGAACAAGAAATTGAAATCTGAACAAGGAGGAAGGCGATGATAGACAAACGGATGACGCAAAACCACCGGCAACAACACGGATGAGGGAGGATGGGAGAAGAAACAAAGATGGGACTTCAAGATTCAGGGTCTCGAAGCTTCTCTTTTTTCCACAGCTTTTCTCTCGGCCACATACAATAAGGAAAAAGCAGAGGAATCCTAATGGTCTCCTTTATCTATTTGCAATTATTATTATAGTTTCAAAGGAGGATTTTATGGTAATTTCATAGTATAAAATAATAATAATAATAATAAATAACCTTTTATGAAAGAGAGAAGATTCAGATCTAAGTAATAAAGATGGGCAACAACACAAATTCTACTAATCCACCATTTACTTTTGAAACGGTTTAAATAATACAAATACTTAAATATTGACTAAAAGTGAAATAATTATTTTATTCAAGTTGTAGGACCATCACAATTCCTTCTTCCTTTTTGTTTTTTTTAAATACTAGATTAATTAATTGTTAATTAATTATTGCAGATTTTAGAAATTCTCAAATTTTACGATCATTACACTGTTTATACTTTGTGTTTGAGATTAACTGTTACCCTGGGGTCCTTCGAGATTCCAGCCCCTGTTACTACCTGTGATTTTGGATAATGTACTAGACACAGCTGCTAGGGCAAGGTAGAAGACACCGGCAATTGAAGATTTCAGATCAAGACAAGGAAAGATTTTTGCTTTCGTGTGATATATTCTTTGAAGGGTTAAGGTGCAAAAATAGACATGTGCTTTTGTCAAAAGAGCGACCAGTAGCAAGTGCTTTTTTTGGGTGCAAAAATGTACACATTAGGTGCAAAAATATCGTTTGACCGTTAAGTTTGACTTTTTTTGCTGACTGCGTGATGACGTGGCATTTTCAAAGCTGCGAAAATAGACATGTGCTTTGGTCAGAGGAGAGCCCAGTAGCAAGTGCTCTTTTGCACATGTGAATTTTTGACAAAGCCCATGTCTATATTTGCACCTTTGAAATGCCACATCATCGTCCAGTCAGCAAAAAAAGTCAAACTTAATTGTCAAAGTCAAACTTAACGGTCAAACGATATTTTTGCACCTAATTTGTAACCACGTGTACACTTTTGCACCCAAAAAAAACACTTGCTACTAGGCGCTCTTTTGACAAAAGCACATGTCTATTTTTGCACCTTAACCCTTCTCTAAATCATGAATTAATTGCAATTTAAGCATATGTGTATTTGAGATAGCCATTAAGTGAATTAATTATGAACGCTTCCGTGTATGTAATAAAAAGGGGTATATATGGTTGTTGTTACATTTATACATACATATATATATATACACACGCACACACATTATAACCCCTCCCCCTTCAATATAACATGGGCGGTGCTGCCCACGTTATATTATTATAATATAATATAATAAGTTTTTTTTCAATTCCTCCTTATAATATTTCTATATCCTCAAAATAGCATTTCATAATTTTTTTCCAAATTTTTAAAGTCCAAAATAATTTTAATAATTATCTTAAGCTTTTCCTAATAATAAGCTTAAGACTTTGAACTCTTATTGACTTACAAACCTATTTATCTCAGTCTTATTCCAAATATTTTGGTTCTAAAATTTAGGATATTACAAGATCGAGTTTTGATAAAATTATTTTAGCCTAAGATGTTATTCACTCCATACGTAGCATGAAAAGGAAGAGTGGGTTTATGGATTTTAAAATTGATTTAAAGAAGGCTTAAAATCAATTGTATTCGATGGAAATTTGTACTAGAATGGCTTCTCTTGAGGTAGGGGTGCCATCATGATTGATAGAGATTGTCAAATTTTGCTTGTCTAGGTGGAAATTGATAGGCACAAAATATGGAGCCTAAGGACTCTAAAAGTATACGGCCATATCAAATAATGAAGAGAGTAAGATATCGTTCCCATGAGAATTTAGTACCAATTATGTTGTTGAGTAATGACTTTACACTTTTTCTTAAGTTGAGTCAACTCAATTTGAATAGAAAGTTGGAATAAAAGCTAACTAAAAATAAATAAAAAAAATCTAACTATAATTAAGACTAAGGAAACGGTGATTCTAAATCTTAAGCGGTGATTTGGATTATTATAGCTTTGGTTATTTTTTAGTGTCTAATTTCTTCATTTAATTTCATTTTTAAAGTCATATTTTCTAGTCTAGGACTCTTATTTACCTAATGTTCTGGTGTGGAACCATATATGTCTAGCCAAGTTGGCTAGTACTTTGATCTTGGATCGGATGGCCTTGCCAGAGTATCTATGGTGAAGATATCCGGGAAGGCGAAGGATCACTGTACACTATAGGCTATCCGCCAAAGGGGGTATGGGTGATGTGTTCAAAATGGTCGTGTACGTGATGCGTAATGTAAACAGGCTTGAGTTAGAACGTGTGCACCTTAGGTTTGTGCCCTTGTATATATAGGGTATGAATTGGTATCGTAACTGCATGATCTATCTGATCGCTTGGTTGTAGATATGATAGATTCTCCATGATTGTAGGCATATACGAGATATATGATATATTCCGTATTGGGCCGTCTAGGCATTTGGGCCGTTATGCTGGACCGCAACAGTTGCCCCCCAGCTCGGTAGTTCAAGCGTTTGATCTGCCGAGATGTATCACGCTCTGGTACTTTTTGTCTGAGGTGCAATACTGAGGTAGGTTATACCCATCGGCCTAGCATGTCAGATTTTTGATTTATTTGGGCTTGACCTAGGAATAGGGCCTAGAGCCTACGTACCATATAGAGGGATCAAAGCCATCATAGTTCAAGATATTGCTAATCCTTTAGCCGGATGGCATATGGTGAAGGCCTCAGCCGGTTCACTATTAGCATCGGCCGTGGTAGTTATGTTCTCTGAAATCCGAGGTCCGAGCTCAGGATCCGACATCATGCATAGGGGTTTGTTGAGTCCGTGATATCACCGAGATATTTCTTTTTTCAAGAAACTTTTATCTTGGGCGCCGGGGTCTAAGATAAGGCCCAAAGTTCTAGCATGTTTCTAGGTCACAAAACCTTCTGCCTTCTCCATCATTGCCCCCCTGCCATGTGGCACCCGTGGATTGGCGAGGGATTTCAACAGTCCTGCTTCGCCGTCTTTGGATTTCGTGCGCCTGTAATGCTCTCGTCGCACGTCACACGTCATACTTAATTTTCCCCTTTTACCCCTGTCGTTTGAACTTTTGCTTTACTCTTCCCTCCGTTGCTCACATTTTCTTTCATTTTCCAATCACTTGACTTCTCTGCTTTCTCTATCTTTCTCTATTCTCCAATACGATACTTCCGCCGCGACAAAGCTTCCTTTGATCCCGTCGCTCTTCCCGCACTCCTTCTTATCAGGTATTGTTCTGTTCTTCTTCTCTACTTACTGTAGTGCAACTTTTGTAGCTTTGATCATTTATTCTTGTTTTTCTTCTACGTAATTCCTGTTTGGTTGGCTTCTTCTGGTTTTCTGTCTGGGTTTGTTCTGGTGAGTTCTAGCGATAGCTTTCGGGTCATCGTGGGGTTCTGAGTTTCTTCCCTTAGGTGTATGTCCCTTAATGTTTTGTATATCCCGTTTGATGTAATACCCGGATAAATATCTATCCAGAGTCTTGTTAAAATAAGAGAAATTGTTATTTCCAAATGAATGGATATGGAATATCAAACAATATAGTTTTTAAGTGTCTTATTTTCTAAGGAAATTACTGTGAAAATTTGAAAGGAAAATAAGCTAAAAATACATGGAAAATGTATTTTATAAGGCAGAAAATGATCTAAAAACATTATGGAAAATACCATATGATAACAGATATTGGAAAAAACTTAGAAAGTATGTTATCTTGAATTTTAGAAATTTTTGGGATTATTTCCCTGGAAAAATATTGAGCATAAATAAAATAATATTAAAAAGCACTTTATGCTCTTTGATTTTTAATATTTAATATAGGATATAAAATACCAATGTCAGTTCAATAGTTATGAGAAAATAGTTTATCCTAAATCTTAAAATTATCAACAATTAGTAAATGGCTAATTATATAATTAATGGTTAATTGTTTAGATTAAGGTATAAATAAATAAATTAGTAAAACTAATTAAATTAAATTAAAATTCGAAATTAATTAATTACAAAATAATAAAATAATAATATTATAATCGGTAGAAATACCCGATAGCTAAGGATCAATGGATAGAAATAAAATCAAACCTCAAGATGTAAAAACAAAGTCAGAAACAACTGCACTTGTTATGAACAAGTGAAATTCTACCTCGGAGTGGACTATCTCCGAAGTTGATTCTGAAGCCAATAGGGAGAATAAGAGACCGGGTATATCAGAGAGTAAGAAGATAGTGAAAAGTGAACCCGTAGTAATCTTGAGTGTTGTGACAATCCAGGAATGAGTTTCCTTAGGTCAGAACGTAATACGAATCCACGAATTATTATCCAGAAGTTAGTTCTACCGGAGGTCATTTCCGCAACCGACCGCATCTGGCCTGAAATGTTCAGCCAGCAATGGAATACCCTTAAAGGGATTTAAAATTTAGTCAACCCAGATATTATGATTGAGGAAGTTTAAACCTTCAAAACACCGCTCTAATTTTGAGTTTTGGCAAGATTATGCGATTCGAACACCGATCGGGGGAGACTATCGGTAAAAGTCAAGATGTGTGACATCATCAAAGAAGATGTCACAAGGGGGAGTTCGGAACCTTATGTGTAAGGCCAAGATCAACCCATTTGTCCCAAGTGCGATCCGACGCCAAATCGATCCGGAGAACTTTTCATAAATTCCCACCTTGTCCTTGTTTTTCCCTATAAATAGCAAGGTCCTCTCCTCTCATTTTTCACACCAAAACCGAAGCCTTGAGAGAGAGTAGAGAGAAGGAAGAGCTCTTGAAGTTCTAGCCAAAGCCGGAGTAAGTTTTTCAGTCCCTAGTCTTAAGCTTCGGTAGTTCTTTCGGTAGATAGAGTAGAAATGCTAGAATTTCTTTTAATCTTTCGAATAGTTTTAGATATCATATTTTATGAGTATATATGATATTTATGTTGAAAATATTTTTGGGAAAAGAGATCCGGCAAAATTTTGGAGAAAAAGAGCGAAAACAAATAAGCTCCGCGAAATTCCGCCGATTAGCCTAACTAGGGGCAAAATAGTAATTTTCGACCAAATGGCCTGTTATGATGCCAAATGTTGATAAACACTGTCCTTATAGGATATCTGAGCTAATCGAGCCACCGTTATGCCACCGTCGTCCCGCTGTTTTTCCCGCCATCGAAATTTACGTTTTTATGTAGAAGTTCTGTAGTACCGCCGAAAAGGTACGGACGCGTATTGTAACCTTAACTCTTGCGCTTATTGTATTCTATGTGTGTTTGCTTTGTTCCTATACCGAGTTTCGTTGTTGAAAATGTTGAAAACAAGATTAAATGTCATTGAGACGTTGAAATTATAAATATACGGGTTATGGTTTTAATAGCACCGAATTATAGTTTTCCTAGCACTGAGGACACGACCGTACATCGTGGCACTGGATTATGTGCACACTGAGGGTAACATACATATTGCAGTGGCTGTGTAATGTTATTGCTTGTTATGATCTGATATGATCGATATATGATATTTTGCGAAATATTGTGGATATCTGCTATGCATATACTGTGTACATAAGCATGAGGTTAACCGTTACCTGAGATCCAATAGGCATTGGATCTCAGTTGTTGATGTAGCTTCAGGATCCCGAGGAGTTCGGATTGGAGAAAGGGGTAAGGAGTCGGCGTAGAGAAGCCAACGGAGGAATAAATTAGCGCTTTATTTTTGTTAGAGAAACATCGATGAATGTACTTATGACTACCGAACATATTATTATGAATGTTATTCAGTGACTCTCTTTTATTAAAAAAAATAAAAAAAAATCGGCGCTCAAACTCTTATCACAAACTGCGAGAAAACGTTTACATTTTTGGTATCAGAGCAGTTTTCCTGGCATAGATCTGACTATGTTATTACAAACCTTTTGGTGCCGAAGGCAGGGCTAGTCTATGTGGATCAGCCAATCAGTCACCCTAGCACGGTGAGGCTCCCATGATAGACACCTACCTGGCCAATTGGTTTGAGTGACGGAGTTAGGCTCTACGTTTTTTTTAGAACATATTTTTTAAAATGAGTACTGATATAACCTGGTTTTATGTTGTAGAGATGGATAGAGAAGATAAGCAGTATGTGTTGTATCTGGGTCGATGGAGGCGAGTAGCGCGGAGAACATACCCGTGTAGAGTGAATTTACGGAGAAATTCTGAACCAGAGCTCCCACCTCCGATTATCCCAGCACCACCATCACCTATACATAACTTTGAACCCCAGTACAACCCCATGGAACACCCAGATAGTCCTGAACCAGAATACCACCCAGGACCCGAGTATTACGCATATCCAGAGGAACTAAATGACCCAGCACCAATACCGGCAGAAATCCTAAATTATCACTTTCCCGTTGTTCCTATAAGTCTCGACAGCTCTCATCACTCCTCAGTAGGAGATAACTTCGACTACCCGGAAATCCAAAACCTGGACAATCCTAATGCATACTCCGACGACCTACAGTATGTGTTAGACAACAACATAATCCTTACGGAGAGGCCTTGCATTTAGAACTCGTTCATGCCGCTTAACTTCTTATAATGACCGAGCAAATACCTACAATACCCGACAAACGTCAAAGAGTCCTATATGGCCAACTCCCGATACATTTATCCATACCCTCCCGAGACTGGATCAGATCCACTCTCCATCATTTTCCCCGTACCCATTATTGGGTTGGGAAGACCAATGAAATCTTAGGCGGAGAAAATTTTGAGGACGTAGGATCATGGGTCTTTGATCTCAAACGCCTGGTGTATCGGAGAATGTGAGAATGGAAACAGATCAAGAAAGCAGTGGAAGTAGTTATAATAGTAGTAGATTATAAACTACTCTTATGTACTGTGAATTAAAAGTGTGTTTTGACTTGATAATTTGCATATGGTATGTGAGTAAAAGACCCGTGTATATAAGGGTTGTATATGGATGCATATGGTTGTATATGTGGTGTGTGTTGATAAATAAATGAGATGTTGTGTACTTGTTGTGTGTGTTATTCTAATGTGACTAACGTCTCTCGTAAATGAATAAACTTAGAATATTATGGCAAACTTGAGAGGACCAGGTGCCCCTAGAGGCCGAGGCCGACAACCTCGAGAAAATCCTAATCCGGAGCCAGAGGCTCGGGATCAGAACCCGCCAAATCAAAACGCGTGGCGGGAGGTGATGGCAATGTTGCATGAGCAACGGGCCATGATTGAAGAATTACGCACCGAACGATTAGAAAGGCGGACTGAAACCGAGACAGAAGATGAAGAAGAAGGAGAAGATGAAAGTCAACATGAAGAAGATGATGAACCCGAACGATCACTATCCCCGCCCAGACACGAAAGGGAAATTGTGCATTTACAACCACCCCGTAGGGAGGTGGAGACTACTCGCATTTGGGTGGCTCGGTTTGCAACCGAAACCCCCAGCCTTTCGAGGTAAGCTAGACTCAGCAGAGGACTGGCTTCTGAGATTAGAAAAGATATTTGAGGTAATGGAGTGCCCCGAAAGTCGCAAAGCCCAATTGGCGATTTACAAGTTGGAAGGAGATGCGGACTGCTGGTGGAGGTCCATAGCAGCATCTTTACGTCTCCACTATTGTCCCATTACATGGGAAAAGTTTATCGAGAAATTCAACGAGCAATACTTCCCTGCATCTGTGCAGATTATGAAGGAGTCGGAGTTCCTACACATCCGACAGGGCCAAGAGGAGTCTATTGATGACTACTACACCCGTTTCACTAACTTGTCCCGGTACTCTTCACATGTTCGTAGGGACGACGAAGGGAGCAGTATGGCCAACATACTAGTTTACGGGCTCAGATATGAAATCAGGGAGAAACTTGTTTCTCTCCAATTCCAAGATCTTATCCATGCTTTCGAAGCATGTCGGCTCATTGAGCGAAATCTGAAGGAGCTGCGAAGGTCCAGACCTTACAGCAACAGCGGTCCAAGCCGTAGCGGTGTTAACCGTGGAAACTTCGGCTCAAAAAGAAGGCCACCTTGGAGTAACTTCCAGGGAAGAGACAAGAGGCCCTATCAACCCGGACAACAAAATGTTCCGAGGATCCAAGCGTCACGACCATGTCCCAAATGCGGACGATACCATCCGGGAAGCTCCTGTGAAGGACAGATGACCTGCTATAAATGTCATAAGCCTGGACATATTAGCACGTACTGCCCACTGAAAGCAGCAGAGCAAAAGCCGCAGAACCAGGGTCGAGTTTTTGCCTTGACCAGAGAAGAGGCCCGACAATCCCCGGACATGATCCAAGGTACAATCTTTCTAAACGGAAATTCATTGATAGCATTGTACGACTCGGGTGCTAGTCACTCGTTTATTTCACACGAATGTGCTAAACGTTTAGGGATGCATGCCTTTAGTTTACCTTGTGATCTGTTAGTAGCTACACCACTGGTGTTAAGACATTAGCTTCTGATGCATGTCTAAATTGTGTTGCGAGTGTAAATGGGTGAGACTCCAACATCGATCTTATCCGACTGCCGCTCCATGGCATTGACGTCATTCTCGGTTTGGATTGGCTGTCTGCAAACAACGCGATCATTGATTGCGGAAGCAAGAAGATTTCTTTTGCACCTTCTCGTGGCAGAGGCAAGATCGACGTAAATCTAAATTTCCTTTCTGTTGCGGAGGCCCAGAGATGTCTAAAACAAGGATGCCAAGCCTACATGGTATTCTTTTCAATTAAGGCAGAGGCCGAACCTTCACTTCGAGACATCCCTGTCGTAAATGAATTTCCCGATGATCTCACGAAACTACCTCCAAACAGAGAAGTTGAGTTCGCTATTGAACTGATGCCTGGCACAGGTTCAATATCCAAAGCTCCATATCGAATGGCGCCAAACGAAATGTTGGAATTGAAGAAACAACTTGAGGAACTGCTCGAGAAAGGGTTTATCCGACCCAGTGTATCTCCTTGGGGAGCCCCGGTGTTGTTCGTAAAGAAGAAAGACGGTAGTCTTAGACTTTGTATCGACTATCGTGAGTTGAACAAAGTGACGATCAAAAATAAGTATCCACTTCCCAGGATTGATGATCTTTTAGATCAACTATCTGGTTCTAGTATTTTCTCAAAGATCGATTTGCGATCAGGATATCACCAAATTTGCGAGTCAAAGCTAGTGATGTATCTAAAATGGCTTTCGGGACCGTGCACGGCATTACGAATTCCTTGTGATGCCTTTCGGTTTAACAAATGCACCTGCTGTATTCATGGACTACATGAACAGGATTTTCCGTCAACACCTTGATAAGTTTGTAGTGGTGTTTATTGACGACATCCTTGTCTATTCTAAGACTAAGGAAGAGCACGAAGAACATCTGCGTATAGTACTGAGTGTACTCCGAGAAAGGCGACTCTTTTGCTAAACTTAGCAAATGTGAGTTTTGGTTACCAGAAGTTAGATTTCTGGGCCATGTTATATCGCGAGGCGGTGTTGCTGTTGATCCCAAAGAAGGTGGAAGCGCTTCCGACGGAAAAGGCCGTGACGGAGATTCGTAGTTTTCTGGGTCTAGCGGGCTATTACCACAGATTCATAAAGAATTTCTCTCGTCTTGCCCTACCATTGACAAAGCTCACGAGGAAAAACCAACCCTTTGTATGAGGTGACGACTGTGAGGATAGTTTTCAGAGACTGTGAGAGAGGTTGACTACGGCACCAGTGTTGATAATCCCAGGTCCAGATGAGACGTATATGGTCTACAGTGATGCCAGCGGGCATAGACTGAGATGTGTCCTGATGCAACAGGGCAGAGTGGTGGCCTATGCCTCTCGTCAGCTGAAACCTCATGAGTTGAATTATCCGACGCATGATTTAGAACTTGCGGCGATCGTGTTTGCTTTGAAGATATGGAGGCATTATCTGTATGGTGCGACCGTAGAATTGTACTGCGACCACAAGAGCCTGAAATACCTTTTTGATCAAAAGGAACTCAATATGAGGCAGCGTCGCTGGATGGAGCTACTCAAAGACTACGACCTGGAGATTAAATATCATCCGGGGAAAGCCAACGTCGTGGCAGATGCTGTTAGTAGAAAGTCGGTGCAGGTGGCACACATGATGGTTCAGGAGCTGAAGTTGCTTGAGGACTTCGTGGATTTGAATTTGTCAAACCAAATTTGCGGAAACTTCGACGCACCTGGTGAAGCCTATCTTGCGAGTCTCCTGGTTAGTCAAGGAGAGTACGATTTGAGAGACGAGATTGAAGACGCTCAGAAACATGACGACCGAGCTATTGATGTACGAGAAATGATCGCTCGAGGCGAGACTCACGACTATGACTTATCCATTAGTGGATTAGTTAGGTACAGGAAGCGAATCTACGTACCCCCGATCGATGAATTGCGGAGGAAAATTCTGGATGAAGCTCACAAGAGTAAGTATACCTTGCATCCAGGAATGGTCAAGATGTACCAAAATCTCAAGTCCGAAATATGGTGGCCCGGACGGAAGAGAGACGTGACCGAATACGTTTCCAAATGTTTAACTTGCCAGAAAGTGAAAATTGAACACCGGCGACCCCCTGGTCTTATTCAAGGACTAGAACTGCGGAATGGAAATGGGAGAATGTAACCATGGATCTCGGTGGTAGGTTTACCGAAGATCCGTCATCACGATACGATTTGGGTGGTTGTGGACCGATTAACCAAGTCGGCACATTTCATACCCATCAGTATTCATTATTCTCCGGAGCGATTAACGGAGATTTACATCAAAGAGATTGTGAGGTTACACGGTGTCCCTAAGAGTATTATCTCTGATCGGGATACGCGATTCCAATCCTGTTTCTGGCGAGCTATACACGAAGGAATGGGTACCAAGATGAGATTCATCTCGGCTTATCACCCTCAGACCGACGGTCAATCTAAAAGAACGATACAGACGTTGGAAGATATGTTACTAGCATGTGCGCTGGATTACAAAGGAAGTTGGGATCGACATCTTTCCTTGGCAGAATTCGTGTACAACAACAGCTATCATGCAAGCATACAAATGGCCCCATTCGAGGCATTGTATGGGCGAAAGTGTCAGTCACCGCTATACTGGACGGATTCATCTAAGGAAAAGTTGCTCGGACCAGACATGATTGAGAAGACCTCCGAACAAATCGCATTAATCAAGAAGAGACTCCTGGCAGCTCAAAGCAGACAGAAGAGTTACGCTAACAAAAGAAGGAGACCACTAGAATTTGAAGTCGGAGATCATGTATTCCTGAAGATGTCCTCGGTGACCGGAGTCGGTAGAACGCTTAAGAGGTGGAAGCTAAGTCCTCGTTACGTCGGACCTTTTGAAATCTTAGCAAGACGTGGACCCGTCGCTTACCAAATAGCTTTACCCCCGAACTTAAGCAACCTTCATGACGTTTTCCATGTTTCTCAGTTGAAGAAATATCAACCGGACTATGATCATGTCATAGAATACGAAGATATTGAAGCACGACATGATAATACCTACGTGGTCGAGCGGAGCGAATTCTCGAACATCGGAGAAAACGGCTTAGGAATAAGACCATACCAATGGTAAAGGTAGTCTGGAGAGGTTTGTCACCTAGTGAGGCGACTTGGGGAACGAGAGAGAGATATGAGGGAGAGATACCCCGAGTTTATGACCCGAGTCTAGTTACTATAGATTGAAATTTCGAGGGTGAAATTTTGTTTAACGGATGAAGAAATGTAATACCCTGGATAAATATCTATCCAGAGTCTTGTTAAAATAAGAGAAATTGTTATTTCCAAATGGATGGATATGGAATATCAAACAATATAGTTTTTAGGTGTCTTATTTTCTAAGGAAATTACTGTGAAAATTTGAAACGAAAATAAGCTAAAAATACATGGAAAATGTATTTTATAAGGCAGAAAATGATCTAAAAACATTATGGAAAATACCATATGATAACAGATATCTTTGAAAAAACTTAGAAAGTATGTTATCTTGAATTTTAGAAATTTTTGGGATTATTTCCCTGGAAAAATATTGAGCATAAATAAAATAATATTAAAAAGCACTTTATGCTCTTTGATTTTTAATATTTAATATAGGATATAAAATACCAATGTCGGTTCAATAGTTATGAGAAAATAGTTTATCCTAAATCTTAAAATTATCAACAATTAGTAAATGGCTAATTATATAATTAATGGTTAATTGTTTAGATTAATGTATAAATAAATAAATTAGTAAAACTAATTAAATTAAATTAAAATTCGAAATTAATTAATTAAAAATTAATAAAAAAAATAAAAAATAATAATATTATAATCGTAGAAATACCGATAGCTAAGGATCAATGGATAGAAATAAAATCAAACCTCAAGATGTAAAAACAAAGTCAGAAACAACTGCACTTGTTATGAATAAGTGAAATTCTACCTCGGAGTCATCTTCGAAGTTGATTCTGAAGCCAATAGGGAAAATAAGAGACCGGGTATATCAGAGAGTAAGCAGATAGTGAAAAGTGAACCCGTAGTAATCTTGAGTGTTGTGACAATCCAGGAATGAGTTTCCTTAGGTCGAACGTAATACGAATCCACGAATTATTATCCGTAAGTTAGTTCTACCGGAGGTCATTTCCGCAATAACAAGCGTCGGCCCGAAATGTTCAGCCAAAGAATGGAATACCCTTAAAGGGATTTAAAATTTAGTCAACCCAGATATTATGATTGAGGAAGTTTAAACCTTCAAAACACCGTCGGAATTTTGAGTTTCTAAGATTACGCGATTCGAACACCGATCGGGGAGACTATCGGTAAGTCAGCATGTGTGACATCATCAAAGATGATGTCACAAGGGGGAGGTCGGCACCTTATGTGTAAGGCCAAGATCAGCCCATTTGTCCCAAGTGCGATTCGACGGCCGAAATCTGATCTGGAGCACTTTTCATAAATTCCCACCTTGTCCTTGTTTTTTCCTATAAATAGCAAGGTCCTCTCCTCTCATTTTTCACACCAAAACCGCAGCCTTGAGAGAGAGTAGAGAGAAGGAAGAGCTCTTGAATTTCTAGCCAAAGCCGGAGTAAGTTTTTCAGTCCCTAGTCTTAAGCTTCGGTAGATAGAGTAGAAATGCTAGAATTTCTTTTAATCTTTCTAAATAGTTTTAGATATCATATTTTATGAGTATATATGATATTTATGTTGAAAATATTTTTGGGAAAAGAGATCGGCAAAATTTTGGAGAAAAAGAGCGGAAACAATGGGCTCGCGAAATTCCGCCGATTAGCCTAACTAGGGGCAAAATAGTAATTTTCACCCAAATGGCCTGTTATGATGCCAAATGTTGATAAACACTGTCCTTATAGGATATCTGAGCTAATCGAGCCGTCGTCGTGCCGCCGCCGTCCCACTGTTTTTCCCACCGTCGAAATTTACGTTTTTCTGTAGAAGTTCCGTAGTACCGCCGAAAAGGTACGGACGCGTATTGTAACCTTAACTCTTGCGCTTATTGTATTCTATGTGTATTTGATGTGTTCCTATACTGAGTTTCTGTTGTTGAAAATGTTGAAAACAAGATTCTGTCTGTTGAGACGTTGAAATTATAAATATACGGGTTATGGTTTTAATAGCACCGAATTATAGTTTTCCTAGCGCTGAGGACATGACCGTACATCGTGGCACTGGATTATGTGCAGAGTGAGGGTAACATACATATTGCAGTGGCTGTGTAATGTTATTGCTTGCTATGATCGATATATGATATTTTGCGAAATATTGTAGATATCTGCTATGCATATACTGTGTACATAAGCATGAGGTTAATCAGTACCCGAGATCCAATGGGCATTGGATCTCGCCGTTGATGTAGCTTCGGATCCCGAGGAGTTCGGATCGGAGAAAGGGGTAAGGAGCCGGCGTAGAGAAGCCAACGGAGGAATAAATTAGCGCTTTATTTTTGTTAGAGAAACATCAGATGAATGTACTTATGACTACCAGAACATATTATTATGAATGTTACTCAGTGACTCTCTTTTAGTGAAAAAAATTTTCCGGCGCTCAAACTTTGATCACAAACTGCGAGAAAACGTTTACGAAAATGGGGTGTTACATTTGACTTCTTCTTCGTCTCATCGCCCCTTTTATGCCTGCTCTAGGTTCCCCCTCTGTGTTTTTTATGGATAGGAATAAGCCTTCGTCATTTTCAAACCCATTACTAACCCCAGAAGAGGAAGAAGAGGCATTACGCGCTCGTTTCCCGAGGGCCAGCCATTGGATATTGGGAACACCTTTGCCTGAGGGGGTTAGATCTAACCTTTTACTCCATGGTAGTTCAAGTAGGGGGAGCACTAGGAGGTCACATTCCACCTCTTTTAGACGTCCAAATGCTTCCCCTTTCCAAAGCGGATTGCCGAACACCATAGGCCGAGATGTACCTGAAGCCATCCCAATCGAGCCTCTTAATTTCTACGAGCCAACTCCGTGCGCCAGGGTTGAATCTATGCTTGATTTTCTGGCAAATACTACCCTCGTCTCCTGTCGACATAGGTCCCCCATAACTTCTACCTTGGTCGTTAACATCGGAAGTCGCCCTTCTTCTAGCATTAATATGCATGCGTCAGGTATACCCTTCAGTTACTGATCTTTGCCCTTTTTCATTTTTGTTTGTTTTTAGGTCTACATGGAGTCATCCTCGTCTCAAGTTAGTGGCCGTTCCGACCCCGAGGAGACGAATTCCTCCGTTCCTTCCAAAGCCTTCCTTAAGCGGTTTCCCTGGGTAACATACGACGTACTCGTTACTCGTTCCTTAATGACCACACCCGAGATTAATCGGATGAAGCTGGGGGAGTTCGAAGGTTGTTGCCTGAGCCCACCTGATGCTGATGAGCCCGTTTGCTCATCTAGGGTAGCCAGATGTACAAATTTCTTTTTCTTCTATAAATCCTACCTGTCCCGGCTCGGTACTCGCTTCCCGTTTACCGAATTCCAAATATCTTTCCTAGATTATCTTCACCTGGCCCCCTCCCAACTTCATCCCAATGGGTGGGCCTACATAGTGGCTTTTGAGCGGTTGTGCAGCTCCTGTTAGATATGATTAGTTTTGATGATGTCTTATATAGATGTCATTCTTAAGAGCAAAAAAGTTGCATATTACATTTACATTATGCTTTGACTAATTCTTATATTGAATGTAGATGCAAAGTTTAATAATGGAGATTGATCAAGAAAGTAGATTGAAGAAAGAAGTTCTTGCACACAATATAATGGGAATATCGATTGTCAAGGAAGCAAGATGTTATCAATGGATTTTGGGGGATAATCCGAGAAGAAGAGGTTTTTGAAGAAGGTAGAACTTGTTGAGAATGATGAGTACAAGTTGAATGACAGAGAATGATCAAGAGAAGAGAAGAAAGAAAGAGTTGGATTAAGAGGAATGATCAAGATGAAATATTAAAGAAGGAAGAAGTTGCTAAATGGAATGATATATCATTATTAAAGTTCTTAGATCGATGCTAGAAGGCTCCAAGATCATATGGAAGTTCAAATAGCTCAATTCGGAGTTAAAACAAGCAAATATAAGGTTTAGGACGAGAAAACTCGAGGTTTGAGTTCAAACCTTGAGGTTTGAGTGTCTTCAGCATTTCTGGTGTCTCTGGACTAGCAAACCTCGAGTTTTCAAGTGAAACCTCGAGGTTTCAGCGGTCTTTAGCAACTCTGTTTCACGTTTAGCACGGGCGACGTCTGGTAATTCGATGATATCTTCCAAACCAGAGATCCGATTGAGCTGAAATCAGTGGAATATGAAACTAGACTTCCAATACGTCATTTTGATGTAAAATTAAAGCCCAAATAAGTTCATATCAAGGAGTTATGAATTGTGGAAGTTGACACTGAAATCCACGCCACACAGCAAACCAAGCTTCAATATTTTGAGTGTATCTCACAAACTACAAATCCGATTGAGCTGAAATTGGTGGCATATGAAAGTAGACTCAAAGGAATTTCCATGAAGACTTGAACGGACAAAAATGGAGTTATGACCAGGGAGATATGGCCTTCGAAAATTAATAGTCAGTTCAAGACGTTTCAAAAACGCTGGTCAAGAAATGCTCTTCATTCATCGGATCATAACGTACATAATACAATGAGTTTGGAGCTGATTCTTCTTGCATTGGATTCTTACCTCAAGATTGGACATGTAAACTTGAGTTTGAGATTAGCCAAGAGGTTTGGCCTAACAAAAGGACTCTGTGTTTCGGACCGAGCAAAACTCTAGGTTTCCAGAGAAACCTCCAGGTTTCGTCATACAGAGACTTCTCATCAGTTTTCTGGAAAATGAAAAACTCGAGGTTACTGTTCAAACCTCGAGGTTTTTACTTACAGAAAGTCTCCTAAGTTTTGAACTCTTGAAAACATCCAGTTTTGTGAAAAACCTCCAGGTTTGAGCTAAATGAAGTTTTCTCAAAGTTTTTCAAAATTATGAGAATACTCGAGGTTTCGGAAGGCGAAAGGATTTGTGTTTTTCCAAGTTTTCAAAACCTCCAGTTTTATTCTCAAACCTCTAGGTTTCTATTTTGGGGCAAAAACTCAGAATTTTTCATTTAAGCGAAACCTCGAGTTTTGACACAAAACCTCCAGGTTTTGGCATCCAGAGAGCAAACGACTTTTCACTGATTTTGAAAACCTCCAGTGTTTCGGAAAACCTCCGGTTTGCTCTTGCCGCGATTTTGCAAGGTTTCATATTCAAAGTGAAACCTCGAGTTTTGATACAAAACCTTCGTGTTTTGGCATCCGAGAGCAAACGACTTTTCACTAATCTTGAAAACCTCCAGGTTTGCTCTTGGCGCGATTTTTTCAAAGGTTTCATATTCAAGTGAAACCTCAAGGTTTCTGATAAAACCTCCAGGTTTTTGATAAAACCTCAAGGTTTCTGATAAAACCTCAAGGTTTCAACGCGACTTCAGAATTTCAAATCGACGAATTTGCAATACCTTCTTGTTTGATCTTAATACTTCCTATGATTAATCTCTAATGTTCCTAGTTATGTTTAACCACTCTTTTAGTGAGTTTCGATGAATTAGAGAGTGTTTATTGAAGGTTTAAAGCAAAAGCAAAAAGCATGTCGAACATTAAATGCAAAACCCGTAAAGTTGCATACTTTTGGGTAATCCGCCGCACACGCTTACAAAGAATTAAAGAATGATTTCCACATCCAAGCAGCTGCTACTCCAACGGATTAATTTGCGAGAGTCAACTCGAACTTCTCGCACAACCGGATTAAGTGGAGATTAGAGAGAGAAGAAGACCAAACCCGAAATCCGAACCTTGTCTAATGAAGGCAACGGTTATATTGAAGATTGCAACGGTCATCTAATGCACTCTCAGTATAAATAGAGCTGCATTCATTTCTTCTCAACAACCAAGACTATAGAAAACGAAAATCATTCAAGTTTCCAACTAATCTTGAGTTTTCTTGTATAAAGTATCTATTGATACATTAAGCTTCAGTGCTTATCATTATCTACTCTTAGAGAGAGTTTATTGATTGTAAATCATTTATTGTAAAGGAATCACAAGTCAGGGGACTTGGTGATTGGGTTCATTGATTGCAACTTGTAAGGGGGAGTAAGTTCTAGAGAGAGAATTACTCTTGAGTACAGAGTGTGTAATCAATTGACATAGTGAAAATCCCAGAGAGTCTGGGGACTGGATGTAGGTCAAGGGATTGGACCAAACCAGTATAAATCCTTGTGTCTTGCTCTTCTACCCTCTACTTAGTTCATCTCTGTTTTTAGTGTACAAAAACAGAGTAAGCTGAAAAAGTTTTTAAAATCCCCAATTCACCCCCTCTTGGTGATTTAGCTCCACTTTCAGCTCCTTCTTAAATCCTATTCCTTGCACGACCACCCTATTTTTTTATTTCTTCTGTCCTTTTACACCTCGCTCTGGTAAGGAGGTGGAGAAATTGAAGGGGCTTACTTCACTTCGAAGTGACCCTGACAGGAAGCTCTTGACTGCTTTCTCAGACTCCTTTAAGCACTTCAAGAACGGTTTCTTTAAGGTCGTCGCCAAAATGGGGTAACCGCCCTGCACACCGTGGTAGAAGTGACACACGAATGAAAGACGTATCCATAAGCTCGGACCTGGGGTCAAAGCTCGAGATTCAGTTTGATGAAAAGTTGGCTCCTTTCGGTACTAATAAACAAAAATATAATAGTTTTGTCGCTATCTAGCACGCAAAGAAGGCTAGCATATTGACAGTTGAGTGGAAAAATGTCGACCGTCGTACAGTAAAGGATCCTATTTGGGACACTATCTTGCTCACATACACTATCCCTGACTCCCAGAAGTTGAAAGACAAGACATTGTCTTATTGTGCTGATCGGTGGAGGAAGTTTAAGACCTTTCTAGCTAACACATATATTTTTGCCGATGTTTGGCCCGACCATCATCCTTGGGACAAGTACACATTTATTGATGAACAAACTTGGCAACAATTTGTTCACCGGACCACTCCCGAAGCTTTGGTGAGTTTATATTTAGTTCCGTTTGCCCTCTTTTTTGTTTGCTTATTAACTTGTGCGGATATGTGAATGTTATTGTACATGTTCATCTAATCCTGTTAGTTAGATGGTTTGGTTTGTGAATAGAAGTATATATTTCCATCCTTTTTCCTGCATAAGAGGAGCATGTCTTAGTTGTATGCAAGTTTGATATGTAAACCGTGCAAAGGTAAAATACTAAGTAGGTAATTAGGGAAATAATAATGGCATAAGAGTCAAACCATTATTATAGTCTTAGCTAGTTCTTTTATAGTAGGTAGTGGTTAGACATTGCTATTAGTTAGTTAGTATGTTAACTGTGTAAAGGTTTCGGTGCTTTCGCAACTCCCTTTACTCGGTTCTCCCAATTTCTTCTACAATTCTACATCTTCCTTAAATAAAATGTGGAAACTTGATGAAGTGAATTTGACTAGTGTTTGAGGTTCATATCAAGCGTAAGTTCTCTAATTTCTAGTGAGATGGCTGAAATTCATAATTAATAGTTGTTTTCAATTCGATTCACGTAAAAGAAGGGAACAAGCACAGAAGATAGAGAGAAAGAATGATTGCCCGCATAGGGCTTCTCGCGTGGATATGAAAAGGCTGAAAAAGAAATGATGGCGGCCAAGCGGAAGAGATTGGAAGATGAAGCGTGCGAATCCAATCCTTCGCGATACATGATCCGCCATCTCCAATACGTCGTGATGAGTTATGGTTGTATATTCGGCAAAAGCCAAGCGACGTCTACACGAGTGAATAGACTCGTCTAGTTGCTGAAAGAATTGTAAGTATCATTATTGTTAATTTTTAGTTACTAAACATGTTTCATTACTAAGCTTCTCATTATCTGTATCTTACAGGAAGATCTAAAGAAGAAAGAAGCAGAGGGATCTTTTGTGTCGGACAGGAGGAATGATGTTCTGACCGTTGCACCTGAAAAACCGGATCACACGGGGCGTGTAAGGGGGATTGGAGGAAGGGTAGGCCCGAAGGAATACTTTGGTAGCGCCAAACGCCGTTAAACAAAGTATGGTTACCCGGGAGGAGATGGAATGACGGTGGCACGGAGGTGGCCAAATTGAATGACCAAGCAAGCTAAAGAAGCTTCATTGAATGCTTATTTTTAATCCCAGCTGAGACAGATGAAGGAGGAAATGAATTAAATGAAGGTGCTTGTGAGCTCTCGTGCGAGACCAAAGTGTTCCCTTGCCACTCTCACCTACAAACTATGCGCAAAGAGCACTAGAGGGAGCTGCATTGTTGGACATGTGAGCAACCTTGTGACCTTTATGTGGAGGATCCCGAACATCATGATAGACGATTGGTTGCAAAAGGGACCGTCCACAACTTGGGATCAACCGTACACCACCAACAAATGGCTTATGATGAAGTCAGAGTGTCAATTGAAGAGGTGATCGTTGATACACCTCTCCCTCTCCTAACTGATGAGCTGAAGCTTGTGAGTGATGTCATTGGAACCTTGATCTCGTGGCCAGTGAAGCTTGTGCATGTTTCTACTCCTCCTGATGCTCCAGCCCCTACTGAATTGGTTGACACGGCTAAGTTGAGTGCCAAGGACAAGCTTGTCCTTATGGTATCCAATAAACAAGTTGCACTTAATCAGTGGCCTGTCAATACAGAAGTATGTCTTAAAACCAAGCACCCGGTTTTGGTTGACCAAGATGATATAATTTCCCTGCTGTTTGATAAACAGGAGCTTACTGATTCAATGATTCTCATGTTTATAAAATAAGTATCTTCTTCTATGAGTACATAACATAAATGTGAGACACTCACATACGTATATACTAATTCCCTAACGTCATTATTGTAGGTTAATGCATCGTGAATTGGAACAGCGGGGCAGAAGCCAAGATATTGGATTCTTGTGCCCACAGTACATAAGTCAACCACCCTTAGCGGAGAGACAATCATACATAACATCAAGGTTGTCCAACAATAGGAAAAAGTGGTACTTGGCACCATACTACAATAGGTACATATCATAATTTTTTTCTGCAATTCCCTTAATTCTGCTACATATTACTGAGTACTTGTCTGTTGTGAATTTTCGTCGCCATTGCGCTTGGTCCCGATTTGCCCGAATAAGAATAAAGTGGTCTTTTTATGCTCCCTTCACTACGATCCAACAAAAAGAATTTTGCAAAGAGATGGTGAACAAGTAAGCATATGTTATTTTGATTGTCTAGTCTGAAATCTTTGCAGTAAATTTTTTGACACCATTATTGAGTAAATTCGTGATTTTGACAATAGGCCCTTAAAATCATTCCAAGAAAAGGTCAAGAACAGGTTTGGGGCTGAAGTCAAAGAGCCTACATGGAGCAAACCAAAGGTTAGTACATATTTGGACACCGGCACACCGGCTTTTGAACTTGGTCGCAGCAATATATGCTCTTATATATATTTCTTGTTTGTTTTTAGACCCGTCGGCTGCAACCGAAGGAGTCCAACTTATGTGGACATTATGTCTTGACACACATGTATAATATTGTCATGAAACCAAAGGATCGACATCCAAGCAAAGGTAAATGTATTACATAACTTTGCCTCGTGGGCGACCCCTTTGATATGCAAGGAAGGACCACTAATATATTTCGTCTTTGATGCTACGTACGTTTAACCGTGCCGACCCCTTTCCCCGATGGTGATATTGAGCGCACACGCAATGTCTTATGTGAATATCTCGTATGATCTACGATGTCGGAAAATCGGAAAAATAGTTTATTTTTGAATTCATTGTAAACATCTTCGGTTCGTATAATGAACAATTGTCCAATTTGTGATAGTATACACTAATAATTTTGATATTCTTTTCAAACAATTTCCTTCTGTCCATTAGTGGTTGCTGAATGTATTGTTGGATGGTGGATAAAACTTTTTATTGCTTAATTTACAAATGCGAGAAGTTTAGGACCGTAGATTTACTAAATAGCCGGTCCTAAAAGACTCGTTTATTATTGGAAAAATATGCCGCTTTAGGACCGTAGGTTTTATAAATAGCCGGTCTTAAAAGTCTTCGTTTATTATTGGAAAATATGTCAGTCTTTTAGGACGGTAGGTTTTATAAATAGCCTGTCCTAAAAGTCTGGCATATTATTGAAAAATATGCTAGTCTTTTAGGACCGTCGATTTACTTAATAGTCGGTCCTGAAAAACTTCGTTTATTATTGTCGAAAAATATGCCAGTCTTTTAGGACCGTAGGTTTTATAAATAGCCGAGTCCTAAAAGTCTTCGTTCATTATTGGAAAATATGCCGCTTTTAGGACCGTAGGTTTACTTAATAGCCGGTCCTAAAAGTCCTCGTTTATTATTGGAAAAATATGTTAGTGTTTTAGGACCGTAGGTTTATCAATACCGGTCCTAAAAGTCTGGCATATTATTGAAAAATATGCTAGTCTTTTAGGACCGTATATTTAAAAAATAGCAGTCCTAAAAATCTTTCATCGGAAAATATATTTATTAATATATTTTTAATCGCATCAAAACATTAAATTAAATATTTGTACATATTACAACCTCCATATTTCATAATTGCTTTTCTCTTTTTTTTTGTTCTTTTTTTTTTTCTTTTTGGTGTTTTGAGTCCGCCATTTTCCATATTTCATAATTGACTTTCTTATTGCTTTCCGATTCGATAATGCATATAAACTAATTAATTAAAACTCCCACGAGAACCAAATACAAAAATATTTTATTTATTAATTTTTTTCAAAAAAAGCAAAAAAAACTATAAAACAACCGATCCTCCCCTATGTCGGAGAGGTAGGAGGCGTCGGAGGAGGTAGGATCGTACTCGACGTCATTGGCGTCGAGTACCATTTTCAGCTTCTGGTTGACGATATGAACAAGCTGAAACAATTTGCCCAAGCGTCGGTCAATGTGATCGACGCGGGCCTCAATGTTCTGCACCAACTGCTTGACAGTCGGATTTGGAGGCAATGGCGGAGGGGGCTAGGTTGAAGAGGAGGAGGAAAATGAGGACCTGGTGGAGTAGCCATTACGGTGGAGGCTAGGCGGTGGAGGAGGTCGTGTAGAAGTGATGGAGAAGAATGTGAAGAAACTAAAGTAACAACAGGTTTAAATAGAGAATCTATCCTGAAGAATATGAAACGCTGGGAACTTTTTACGAGGAGATGCATAGTTCCTCAGAGTACGAGGAGACCCATAGTTGGGCAGTTTACCTTGAAGCCGAAGAGACTCTGGATCATGTGAACGGAGTGATACGACTCTGCTATCTAAGTAATTTTGAAGTGACTGAACATTTAATACCAGATTATGTAAAAGATCTGTTCTTAAAAGTAATATTTTTTAAGGAAAACTTCTTACTTTACAAAAATAAATAATCGATAAAAAAAATTGACTTTTAGGACCGGATATAAGATAAATGGTCGGTATTAAAAGTAATTGAATTGTGTGGAAAAATAAAAAGTAAACATTTAGGACCGGATTTTTCTAAAAATACGGTCTTAAAAGTAATTTAATTGAAAAAATAAATAATATGCTTTTCGGTTAACACATATAATAAAAAGAGTGTATCAATTGCGTATCCATCTCTCTGTCCTCATTGTGTATCCCTCTCTCTGTCCTCATTAACTCCTCACACTGGATAGTTACCTCCTTGTCCTTATTAACTCCTCACTACTATACTTCTCAGTTCCTAACTCCTCACAACCGAAGCTCTCTACCCCAACTGCTCAAAGCCTCAAACCATGGTTAGATACAAGAGAACTCCTCGTAGGGGTTCTCTTACACCTGAAGCTCTTGCCATCCTTAGATCATTATACGGGGCGCCTCCTCCAGCGAGAGTGCGTTCTATTGTGACCGAAGAATCTCGGGTCGTTGGACCCATTGTTATTTCGGATGATGAAGAGGTTGCCGCACCCCCTCCAAAGATTCGGACCATGCGAGGGTCCCGCTACCCTCTCTAATCGTTGGCCCGGCGTGCCTACTGCTGACCCCTCTCCTCTTTCCTCTAATGATGCGCTGCGGCTGATGCGAATAAGACAGGAACTTGCTGATCTCCGGCAGGAAGTTAATGCTTTTCACGCCGATATCGCCAAGGCATTAGATGATAATAAGCTTTATGATGTTTTGTTAGATTCTTGATGTTGATAATGTTCAGTTATTGTTTTTCTTTCTTTTTTTTCTTGTGTACGTGCATATTCTCCAGTTATGTATGGAAGCAGTAAGAACTAATTAAGCTTGTGCCTTTTTTATATTCATATTCTACAGTTTTCCTTTATTTATTTTATTAATTCAGTTCTGCTGCGCTCGCCTCATTTTTTTTTTAGTTTGGTTCATTAATAAACGAAGAGGTTTACTCTATAAGTATTTGACTTTTAGGGTCGGATGTTTATAAAACACCGGTCTTAAAATTAAATCAATAGTAAATATTAGGTCCGGAATATTAGGACCGGAGTATTCTTAATTGCCGGTCTTAAAAATGTATTATTATTATATCTTTAGGACCAGACACTTTATAACTAACCGGTCTTATTAATAAAATTATATATTTAGGACCTGACACTTTATAATTAACCGGTCTTAATAAAATCTAAAATACTAAAACATGTCTCTTTCATGGGAAAATTAAATCTCCCTCTCGAACTTCTCTTGTCGCACCGAGAGTGATTACTCAGGTTCTGTCTCCACATTTTGCTTGTTGCATCGTCGCTGCTTCGCGTTGCTCTCTTGACAATCACTTTCTGGTTCCTTAGCTAAACGTCTATATACCAAGATGTACGAGGTGTTTCGGTTATATAACTTTATTATTTTCCTGGTTATGGTTCTGGGTTTTTCATGGGTTGAATGAAATCGATGAAATGTTCTTGTGGGTTTCTCTGTTGTTAATGAATATTGTATATTGAAGATTATATTTGCACTATTGACCTACCGAACTGACGAACTAGTGTTTTTAGGTTACTCTTGCTGTCTGCAACATCAACGTTCGTGGCCGGAGAAGAAAGACACAGCAAACCCATTTGAATTTATATGCTACAAAGTGAGTCCACAAGACCTTCATGCGATGCATTTAATTTCCTGGTCATGCATTTATTTTGCTTCTTGGATTCACTGTGATACATTTATGACCAAATGCTCAAAGCTTCGTTATGCATTTAATGGGCCAGTTTCTCCGTAAAGAAAAAAAAAAGACATAACCGACATTTGAGCATATATATGCATTTGGATTATGTATGTCTTATTTTATATGCAAGTTTCAATTTTTTTTCGGATTATGTATGTTAAATCTTTCCGCATATATATAGGAATTCTTCTATGGATCACAGTTGGATAAATGCTTTACAGACGAGTGTTAAATATCAGAATGAGGTGAGGGAATTTATAGAATTTGCTAAACAAAATGCCCATGATGATAGTGAGAAGTTTTATTGCCCTTGTGTAGAATGTTTGAATGAGAGGCGACTAAGTCCTGAACTTATACACACACATTTAGTTTGTGAAGGATTTTGTAAGACTTATACGGTATGGTCATGGCATGGTGAAAAAATGCCAAGTGGGTCTCAACATGGGGAAGTGGCATTTGATGATAATGACACGGATATGGATGATCGCATAGAGGACATTATTCGTGATGTAGGAGAAGAGGCTTTTGAGCAATCACATGCATATGGTAATATGTGCAGTCATGCCTTATTATGGGGTTATTGAAGAGATTTGGGAGGTGGACTATGTTAAAATTAGATTTCCCATTTTCAAATGCAAGTGGGTTAATGTCAAAAATGGTGTTTGGATCGATCGGCTAGGACTTACATTAGTCGATATCAATGGTAGAAGTTTTGGAGATGAACCTTTTATTATGGCGTACTGTGCAAAACAAGTGTTCTATATCATCGATCGGGAAAATAAAATGTGGTCTGTAGCTCTCCAAGGAAAAAGGGTCATTGATATTGATGATGAAATTCATTCAAATTACGGTCTTCCTGAGAGTACTCCTTTTTCAAGGGGTCTACCGGACATAAACGAAGAAGATGAAGCGGATAATGAACCCGGAATAAGAAATGATCATCAAGAAGGGATATAGGAGGATATCCCTTTATAAAAGAGTCAATTCATATGGTAATATTCATATGCAGAATTCTTTGAAAACTTTAAGGTTTTAACTATATTATATTTTTTCCATGTTCTTAAACAATCATGTATGTCACTGACTGTGAAGCTTTTGTTCTTGTTTTATGTTGTGGCAGGATTCGATATATATGTTATAAAGGGGATATCATGTTACGTTGTTGGGTGGGATCGATGAAGGCATGGTGCGGTATTTCTAACTCATCATTGTATTTGTAAGTTATCTTATTACATGTATATATTTATTACGGTGTTGTACTAAATTAAGAGGCCAAATAACTCATGGTGATATTTGTATTCTTTTCCCAATTTAATTTATTCATAATGGCTTGTTCATAGCTTGTAGCTTAAAGTATCGACTTTTTTGTGCTGAATTGGGTGGTGGATGTGTGTAAATATATATATATATATATATATATATATATATATATATATATATATATATATATATATATGATCAGGAAGAACATAATAGGAAAATATTTTGGAAAATTTGGACCGGGAAATAATTACGCCGGTCTTAAAAGTTCAAATTTTAAGACCGGATGAATTTATATATATGTCCGGTCTTAAAAATTGGTCCTTTGAGACCGCTGTTTATTAAGACCGGTCTAAAAAGTTCAACTTTTAAGACCGGCTTTATTACGACCGATCTTAAATTTAATTAATTTTAGAACCGGATTAATTAGTCGTCTGGTCTTAGAAGTCAGTATTTTTAAGACCGGAGTATCTTTATCTGGTCTTAAAAATGTCGATATTTTTAGACCGGTCTATGGTTTCGTCCGGTCTTATAAGTTGATTTTTAGGACCGAACAAAATACATATCAGGTCTATATAGTACGACTTTTAAGACCTAACTTTTAAAATGTCCGGTCTAAAATAGTTTCTTTTAGACCGGTTCGAGTCCGGTCTTAAATGTTACGGACTTTTAATACCGGCTGGAACAAGACCGGTGTCGTGTCCGGTCTTACAGGGCCTCTTTTGTCCGGTCTTAAAATCCTTTTTTCCACCCGTGAGTGCTAAGGCAACATCATAGATAACATTTGATCTCTGAAGAATATCCAATGTTGACCCACATGCATTTCTTGATCAGAATACAACCATTTTTCAAGGCTTCCATTTGACATGTACTCAAATACCAATGCCTTAAATTCTTGTCCCTTGTAATCAATGCTTGAGCAACATGTTAAAATTTTAACCAAATTCCGATGCCTTAGGTTTTTCAATGCATTACATTATGAAATAAAACTCTTTTCAGCTCCCTCCTTTTGAAGGTCCAATACCTTTATTGCAACAACTTTATCTTCTGATTATAGCCTTCCTTGATATATTGATCCAGAACTCCCGGATCCAATCAAGTTGTTGGCAGAGAAACCATTAGTTGCAATGTGTAGATTTTGATATGACACCTTGGGAAAATGTTCAATTCTCGGTGAAGTTGAAGTTTATTTCTTGTTTCTTTCATGCATCCAATAGAAAGTAAACAAAAATATCAATAAGAGAAGAAAAGCCACACAAATCACTATACTTATTATGAGCTTCAAATTGTGTTTATTTTTTGTGTCAACTTTCATAGGGCATGGTTCTAAGTGTAGCTCTGAAATACCCCCACAAAGATTGATATTTCTAACCACTGATACTGCACTTGCATTGCTAAAAACGCCTTCAGTTGGCACCTCACCATCAAACATATTGAAGGAAACATTTAAGTATTGAAGAGAAAGGTTCTGTAGGTCGATTAGTATTGGTCCAGATAGGTTGTTTTGAGATATATCTAAATGTGTAAGACCTTTCATCAAAGCTAGCGAAGATTGCATGGGCCCAATGAAGGAATTCCCTTGCAAATTAAGGTATTCCATACTTGTGCACTCTGCTTTGGTTGAAGGAATCTCTCGAAAAAAATTACTTTCAGAGATATCCATTGTGCCAAGGTTTTTAAGTTTTCCTACTTCAATAGGCAATGATCCATTCAATGAGTTGTGAGATAAGTCTAATAAAATGGACAAAGAAGAAAGGCCGAAAATCTGAAAGGGTATACCTCCATTGAGATTATTTTCTGAAAGGTCTAGGCTTAGCAAACTTTTCATGTTTCCAATTGTGGGAGGAATTTTTCCTTCAAGCATATTCTCTAAACTCTTTAGCGGAATCAATTCACTAAGATTTCCTAAGGAAGCTGGTATCTCTCCTGAGAGTTGGTTTCCCTCCAGAACTAATTGTTTTATTTCACGTAAATTCCCAAATGAAGTTGGAATGGTGCCTGAAAATTTGTTGTATTCGAAACCCAGGACAGTTAAAATTGTGTACTTTCCTAAAGTGTTAGGAATAGTACCATATATTTGATTTCCACTCAGATATAGTTCAGAGAATTGGGTAGACAAATTTCCTATGGAGTTGGGTAAACTGCTGCCAAATTTGTTGCCTTCCAAACCTAATTTTTTAGGTCTCCTAGATTGGGAACTTGACCGAAAAATTGGTTTGAAGAAATATCAAAAAGTAGGAGTGAAGATGCATTTGAGATGGAATTTGGGATTGAACCTGAAATTTGATTCACACCTATGCCAAAATATTTCAAACTTGTGAGGGTGGAGAACATGTTGTTTGGAAGTTGATTGCCATTAAGATGGTTTTCTGCTAGTGATATCTTAGTGAGAGATTATAGATTGTAAAGTGAAGTGGGAATTGAACCAGACAAACCATCCAATGCTAACGAAAAATTTGTCAACTTCTTCAAGTGGCCTATCTCTTCTGGTATGCTTCCTACCAAGTTATTTCGGCATATTCCAAGATGGGTGAGGGAAGCAAGATTCCATATGGACAATGGGATTTCTCCATTCAAATTGTTGAGAGAAAGTCTCAAACTTTCAAGCTTTTGAATAAACCCCAGCTGATAAGGAATTTTACCAATAAGATTATTATTTGACAAATGCAAGATCCTCAATTTTGTGCAACTCGTCAAGTTCGAAAGAATTTCACCTGTCAATGTGTTGTTTGAGAGAGAAAGTGTCTTTAGCCTGAACAAGCGTCCCAACTCTGATGAGATTTCTCCATGGAAGCTATTGTCTGAGAAAGAGATTTCTCAAGAAAGAGAGATTGCCAACGTGAGGTGATATGATCCCACCAAGATAATAACCTTCCAGATTCAACTCTGTGACTCGCTGATGCTTGCGGTTGCATATGATTCCACTCCAGTTGCAGAAGTGGTTTGAACTATTCCAAGAACTCAAGATTTGTTTAGGATCATCAGTTATTGATTCGTTAAACTTGATCAATGCCACATAATCAGTCTCATTTGATGTAGCTCTGACATGCTGGAAGCAAAGCAACTTTATGTGGAAGATGATAAGGAATAGTGGTTGAAGGTAGTATTTGGAAAGAAATGAAAAAGAAGTGGAGGCAAAAGCCATAGTTATGCTGAAGAGAGTGTACGTGAATGGTTTTGTGGATTCATATATTGAAATGGTGATGCTTAAATAGGAGCTTTAATTTGTTCTTAATTAGCCCAAGTTTTGCTATTTTCATTGACTTCAGTTTTAGATTTACAAGTAGTGAAAGGGACTCATGCAGACGAAGACATGCACAGTGATGTATGCTATGTGTACGTCACTGTGCATAAATGAATAAATAAATAATTAAATAAACAATGAAAATCAAAGGAAAAGTGGCAACAGTACATAACCAATGGAATAAGTTCATTTCGATGCATTCGGATCTTTGCGCGTGTGTATTCTTACGGATATATAATATATCAAACTTGTTTATATTAAATAATTAGTTAAGGGCTCCCGGCCAAAAAAAAAACAAACAAACAAAAGTTAAGGGTTAAAAATCCTAGACTGCGATTAGTCAAGAAAAAATATAATGATTAAGTTACCGTTTTGAGATCTTAAACAAGGAAGGTCACCCACAGAAAATTAAGTGTTAAGGTGGAGGACAAATCTCCGAGAAGCTGCGGGCATGCTAGCTCTGGAGGACAAAATTAAGTGTTAAGAAACATCATGTTGGACTAGAAACAAAACAAAGCATCCAAATTAATTAAGTTTTGAGTTAACTGACTCAAACAAAATGGTGTGAAGACAATATAATAAACGCGTGTAGTAAGTTGGTATACGTAATAACAAAAATTTCGACCAGTGTTTGAGAAAAGACAAACTGAAATAGAAACAATACAATGCGTCTAAATTAAGTTGAGTTGATTGACTAAATGGAATAGAAACAATAGGAGAATGTATGCAATAAGTTTACAAACAATAACACAAATCCTAGTTGAACTTTGAAAAAGGCAGAGTGATGAACAAGAAACAATAAGTTGCATTTAAATTAAGTGCCTTTCTTGTAATGACTTCACAACGTCCATTAGTATTGCCATTCACAAGTGTTTGGCATCACATTAAGAAACTTCGGAAGTCAGTTGGGACCAAAAAAAAAAAACTTTCTATCTAATAATCACACATTCACACTAATCACCCTTATATATTTGAAAGGAATGCATTGGGATTTTGTGGTAGAATCAATTTAACGTATGCAACAAGTTCGTCAATTCCAACTTTCAGCATAAAATATAGTTGCCTATCACATTAAATTGTAGTCCGTTTTCTTTAATTTAATTGAACAACTATGACTAATATATTAGTAAACATCAACCATTCACACTTGTTTAAAAAGAAAAATTAACATGTACTCGTATTTTATTTATAACTTTTGCTTGTAATGACTTCACAACGTTCATTTGTATTGCTAAGAAACTTCAGAAGTCAGTTGGGGAAAAAAGGGTTTTCAGTCTAATTAATAATCACAGTAATGGCCCTTAGATATTTGAAAGGGATGCATTGGGCTTTAAATTAGTGGTAGAATCAATTTAACGTATGCAACAAGTTCATCAATTCCATTTTTCTTTAATTAAATGGAGTGTAACGCCCCTAATTCCTACGTACACTATAGTGTCTATTTATGTCCTTAATCTCTTATTAAACTAACTTGTGTGTATTTATCATAGTGAAGGCGTTAACAGATCAGAGTGAGTCACAACAAAGAGCATGCATAGCGCTTGGACGAATGAGAGACTGATAACATATGCCTAGACATATGCTGGTTAATTTAAATTCCCAGAGGAATATAAGTGTGATACAACTTAAAATTTGGTAATAGTCAGGGTTAATCCTGTTGAAGGATTTTAGTTATACAATGATCTGAATTGTTAATCGAATAGTTAGCAAATATGGTCCAAAATATCAAAGTATGAAATTCAAACTTAATTGAATCCCCTCCTTTGGGGTCTTCTTTAGCTACTCTAATTGCACAGCCTTACTATCTGATTCAGAGCATCTTCCTAGATCTTTAGGTGTGGCTAAGATTCAGTGATCAGATGAATCCCAGGGTAACGGTTAATCTCATATTCAAAGTGTAAATCATGCATGTCAAGTATTTCATATATTGCGAAATAAAAGAAAGCATTCAGCAAACACACCGCTACCCGACTACATAGCACACAACACATGCATGTTAACGATGAAAGCACTCGTAAGTGCTATGTGTCACGTAAACGAATCCTCAACGCAAGGAAAAATAGGCATGCAGGATTATCATATAAAAAAATAATTCACATCCAGTTGAATAAAACGCATAGACTCGGTCATACAAACCTGGCCAATAATCCACAATACATAAACATACAAGGCATATATAAAAACACAAGGAATTGGAGATTAAGTTACCAACCTCATCTTCGCGAATAAATAAAATTCTCGGATGTTAAAAACTTGAACTTCTTCAATGTCCTAAAGTAAGATCATTATAACTATTAACTTCTCTTTCTAATTATTATTTATTAATAATACTCCTTTCTATTAATTAATAATTCTCTTTATTATTTATTCGCTTTCTTAATAATACTATTTTTTATTATTTTATTATTTATTCTTATTTCTCTACAATTAGTTTAAACTCTCGAAGCTATCTTAACACTTTGAATTAGGAGTTGATAAATACCAATCATCATATAACTTATGCTTTAATGCATTGCATATATATATATATATAATGTTTCTCATGGTTTTCGAAATGCAAATTCTCAAGTATATATCCCATTATTTTCAAATGCAAATTCTCAAGTATATATTCAATATTTTTTAATATTTATTCAAGAGGTTGCAATTATTTTCAAAGTCATGAAATATAATGATATTTTGGTAAACACAGGGTCGTATATATTTCAGAAAAACCTTGGTTTTTGGGTTCAATGAGACATTATTAGTTTCCTCAGAACAGAACAGTTATTGTCACTAATGCAGTTCAATTTGCCCATTGATTCATGAATGATAAAGCAGCAATCTCACACACACACACACACACACATTAGCAAGGTTCAGTTTTTCTTTCTTTATTTCTTCCATCTGCCTCGACAGGTGTGTGTGTATATATATCAATAAGTAAAATGCAGCAAACTCTTTCTATCATTTTTCCTCTCCTTTCTACGTACAGCGTCGTGCATATATATATATATATATATGTGTGTGTGTGTGTGTGTGTGTTATAGACTGCTAAGTTTTTCCTCTTTTATTTTCTCCAATCAGATATGTATATATACATCTACAAAACAGTAAATGTTTCTATACATACATACATACATACATACATACATACATACATACATTCATCCATGCATACATGCATACATCCATGCATACATACATACATCCATGCATGCATACATGCATACATACATACTGTGCAGTGAAACTTAAGCTCGAAGACGCAAACACAAGCTAAACTTAAGCTCGAAGACGCAAGCACAAGCTAAAAACAGTCCCTGTTTTCAGTTTTATTTGCAGCAAACTCAGGTGTCACTTCCTTCGGTTTCATGCTCTAAAACTCACGCTGGACATAATGGAAACAAAAAGGAACAAAACTTGAAGACTCACCTCAGTTTTCGGCTTGAAAACTGATCCTAGATGATCTCAAATGCCTCTGTTTTGACTGGTGGAAAACAGAAGAAAGTAACTTCGTTGCTGTCTCTCTCTCTCTCTCTCTCTCACCTTCATCTTTCTCTCGGCTTTCACACTTTCTCTCAGCCTCTCACTCTCTCTCGTTCTCGGCTGAACAGAGTGGATGGTTGGAAGATGCGGAGCAATGGTTATATATAGCAGTTGGCGGGTCTGGTCCGAGAAGAAGAATACGCTGGACACTCAACGCTGGGCTCAAGGGATATGGCGTTCCTGTCTCTACTGTGTCGAACCGTAAAAGTCGCTGGGGATCTTCTTTCCTGTGGTTACGTGATTTGCTTTGCTTTGCTTTGTGTATCCTTTTCGGATTGGATATTACGTGTTTCTCTTCTTCTTTTTTAATGTCTAATGCAGTACCCATCTGATGCATTCCTGGGGTAGAAAGGATTTAATGGGTTGGTTTGGGTTTGCTGAAGTTGGGCCAAAGGAAGTGTTTGGTTTTAGGAGTAGTCTGATTAGGATAAGTAGAGGTAGTGGGCTGGGTTTGGTCAAATGAAATAATGGGTTTGGTGTTTTTTGTTGTTGGGCTGTTCTCACGCGTTGGGCCAAAAGGAGACTAATACATGATAATGAATAATGCGCTGAAGAGGGATCTATGTATTTGTATTGTGGGATCACTTAAAAATTATCATATTGATGCCAAATCCCTCTAAAACTTTTTTGTATAAAAGAAAAATAAAAAAAATGTCCTACTTGATGCTCTTCAAGACTCTTATTTGTAATTAGGACCATTACTTATATAATTGTAATTATTGGATAATCAAGGAAAATAAATCCCTAATTTAATATATGTTTTCATAGAAGAGTACACATGATAATAAGAAACAAACCGAAGACTAGCAAGATACGAGTAATACAACATACATTAATGCAAGACTACATTTAAAAAGAATGGGTATTTATTTGGAAATAGTAATACAACCAAATTTATAATTTTTTAAAATATAAAAAAATGGAAATAGTGAGTATTTTGTTGTAATTTTTTTACTTATTATATATATATTAAATATTTTTGTGTTGTCTGCCACAATTAAAAAGAATGATAACTGCGTTTGATTCATCTTCAACATGACATGTGAATTGCAAAACGGAAAGAATAATGCACCACTTGGGAGTAGAACACGGGTTTTTACCGTGGCAGGTTACATTTCTACCACTAGACCACTTGTGCTTCTTGTTAACAGATTCCTTCATATTATATATATATCCTCAAAATTTGTGTCTGCAAATGCAGACATCTGCACTAGTGTGACTCCTGGTGAATGAGAGTTATAGAACCCAAAGCTTTGCTTGCTGTGTTGTTTATATATATAAATATTGCCGCATTTGGAAAATGGTAGGATAGTAGATATATGCAAGGAAGTGATGATTATTTCCCCAGATGAACAACGCTGAAATAACTGAGCCATTTTTCTCTTTTGAGAAATCAAGCCAATTGAAGCTAATCCATATAAGTTAAAACTTGTTGTTTATAATGTTAATATATATATATATATATGTATGTATATCAGTTTTGCCATCTGGTTAATTAATAGTAATTAGGGCTGAGCAAGAAACTCATAACCCGCTGAACTCCGCCACAACCCAGCCGTGTAATTAAATTTAAGCCCGCCTAAAAGATGCATAATGGGTTGGATTAAAACCCACCCATTAAAAAATTAAATGGGCGGGTTATGGGTACATCTTTGGGCTGCCCATACCCGCCCATTTAGTGTATTCTTTTTTTTTTATTAATTATCCTAACCCTAATAGCTACAACCCCTTCCTCAAGTGAATCTGAAGATAATGGTGAAGACTGAAACATGCAGATTCAATGAAAGTATGTCATTTTTTTTTAAATCTTTAAACTTTATTTGTAATGCTTTAATTTAAAAATTCGAGTTTTAACATCAAAATTATATTATGATGGTACTTGACTAAATTTAGGTTCTTGTGTGGATTATTATTTTTTAACTTTGAAGATTCAGAATTTAGAATGATGAATTTGGATTTATGTTTAATGCTTATGTATGTTTTTTTTTCCAAAAATAAATAAGTAAAATATAAATGGGTTACCCAAAACCCAAATAAACTCGCCCATTTATACGCCAAATTTACACACGAGCTTAAATGGGTTGAGGTATGGATATTGCTTAACTCATACCCATTTAAAATTAAATGGCGGGGTATGGGTTGGCATGGACACGCCTAACCCGCCCATCGCTTCCTCGCCCTAATAGTAATGGATATGTTTTCCCATAGTTCCATTCTATTCGTTTTAACTCCAGACCTGCACAAGATAGCTAACGACACCATCCAAAACTTGACATCAACTTCGTGAAAGCAAATGGTCCCAGTATGTACATTCCACTTTGCTGTGGAATGTGTGTGTGTGTGTGACACTATATATTAAAAAAGAGAGAGAGGGGGGGGAAAACTTGGATGTGTGTTGAGTGTATATAAATATATATTAACACTCCACATATATTAACGCTACACATACCAAAAGCAATAAGAGAGGAGATTTGTTGTGTGTATATATATATATATATTGTGGAATTAAAATTAATAGAAACTTTCTGACAGGAATAACTCTTTGTCATGTATAAATGAATATCACTTCACAATTTTAAATTGTTACACACCTGCCACCCCTCGTCCTTTTGGGTGGTGGGTAGCTAGGCTACTTTTAATTCCTAGGAAATGGAATTAAAAATTAAATTAAAATAAAGGATTACACTACCAAATAAGATAATACCATATCACTCACCATATTTTTGGGAGAGCAATGTTTCACGAGATAAATTGTTTTTTCCATATTTATCATATACAATTTAAAATCACTTAAAATAAGCAGATTCAAAAAAAAAAAAAAAAAAAAACTTCATTTACTTATTTATATTCATACTGAATTAAAATTTTCATGCTGTACTGTTAAGAATCATCTAACGCTGTATACCTAAAAAAATTATATTTTTATACCGTCTCCAGTGTAATAAGTATATATAAATAATCGCTGTAAGAAAAACGTATGTTGCATTAGTGAAAAAATGATGGGCCATAGTCACTTCACTTTATTTGGAACGAATTGTTGAGAAAATTATTAGCGAATACTCCAGTCTTTTGATATAAGTACAACCGAATTAACTGGCCTGCGAAAACAGGGAATCAGCCCTCTGTTCAGTATATATTGTTAGTTATATGGTTAAGACATTTAACTAAGAAATTGGATTATGTTTTTTCTTTTGAAACCTGAAATAACTATGTTTTGAGTTAAAAAAAAGTGTAAGTAGTCAATCATACTTAAGCTTGGTAACTCTGTTTTGTTGAATTATGTATAGTTTAGGGTTAAGGTTTAGATTGGCTAACAAAGTTTTACTTTAGAAGCATCTAGCACAAAAAAGTTTTAAGTAGACCAAAAAACTTTTAAAAATATAAAGTTAGCATAACGCCGTTAGAAAAAAAAAAAACGTCTATTAAAATCACAAACTTTTAATGTGCATATTGGCTAACAAAGTTTTACTTCAGAAGCGCCTAGCATAAATTTTTTTTACTCTAGGAGCGCCTAGCACAAATGAGTTTTTAAGTGGATCTAAAATATCTACGTGTTACATTTGTGATTTTTTTGTTACATTTACTCTTTTTAACCATGTGCAATCTACCCAAAATCTGACTGTTGCAAATTTTTAACCTGACCCCCAACCATGTGCATTGGAGTTAGAAAGAGTAAATGCAACTTAAAAAAAATCACAAATGTAACGAGTAGATATTTTAGGCCTACTTTAAAACTTTTTTGTGTTAGGCGATCCTGGAGTAAAACTTTTTTGTGTTAGACGCTCATAGAGTAAAACTTTGTTATTCAATCTGCTCCGGGAGTAAAAAATGCATATATATTCTAGTATTTTCTTGTGAGTTGATGCCTTTTACATTTAAGTATCACTCTTTTTGGAGATAAATATGAGTTTGTACTAGTAAACCATTAGTTTCTGCCTGGACAGGTTGATGACAGTACCATTGTCACGTCTAGATAACGTGCATTCGCAGTTTTGGAAGAACAGCTAAAAATAGTCCTTGATATAGTTGGCAAAAAACATAAAATAGTCTTTGATATTAAGTAGGGTAAAGTAGCAATTTTACACATGACATTTTCCTCCAAGAGCGCCCAGCATCACGACCTTTTTTCTAGAGCAAAAATACACATGACGTTACGTTTTAGGAGCAAAAATACTACGGGTCATTAGTTAACCGTCAACTTGGATGGAATCTTGATGCCACAATGATTTGACCGACATCGCCGACGTGGAATAAAATAATTTGAAAGATTCAAAAAAGAATTAAAATAATTAGAAAAAAATAGGAAAATTAGGAAAAAATTTAAATAATTCGAAAAAAATTAAAATAATTAGAAAAAAATCAAATAATCGAGAAAAAATTAGAAATAAATCAAATAATTAGGAAAATATTCAAATAATTAGGGAAAAATCAAAATAATTAGAAAACAAAATTAAAATACCTTCGCCAGTGGGCCCCACCACCGGCAACCGTCCCGGCCGCCGCCCCCGCCGCGGGGCGTACGGATAACCAACTGGTGGAGGAGGAGTTGTATATATACGTCGGTATAGCTTGTTGAAGATGCACTAGGTAGTAATGCTCATTGAAAAAAATATTAATTAATTAATTAAGATAATCTTCACAATTCTCCCAACAGAGATAAATCTAATCCGATATATGAAGTCGACTAAGAACTAGTGGGGTCCACTAGCAGGGGGTATTTTAATTTCTTTTCTAATTATTTGAATTTTTCCCTAATTATTTGAATTTTTCCGAATTATTTGAATTGTTTTCTAATTATTTAAATTTTTTCTAATTATTTGAATTGTTTTTCTAATTATTTAATTTTTTTTTTTTGAATCTTTCAAATTCTTGCTTAAAAAATAAAATGTAGGCAAAATCAGTGAAAAAGTTCCTGCTTAAAAAATTATATTGGCCAAAATGTCCTAATACGTTTTCATACACAGAAAAAACTAACATTCTATATAATTTTGTGTAAATAAAGTATAAGTGCTCGAATTCAAATTCTTTCTACCAATAAAATTTTTCAACTAGGAGTTTTGGTTTTCCGTTAAATATATAAAAAAATTATATTTTGTTTTTGTCAAAATTACCAGACCCCACTCTCTTTGTTTCTTTTCACCTAATTAATTTAATGTGGAGTAATTAAGAGTATTTTGGGGAAAAATATTAATGTAGTAGATATTTTTTTTTTGGAAAAATCTTATTAAAAGGAGGGAGGAAATTTTTCGACAAGGTTCCTATAAAAAGTATGAGAAGAGTAAATTATTTTATTATTTTCTTGGTATTGATTAGATAATAAAGGGAATTAAATGAGAAAATGACCTCTATGTTGGGTACAAAAATGCTAAAAGGGGATAAATCTAATTCCATGGCGATAGCCCAAATCGACAGACAAAAAAAATAACAGATCAGGGAGTGATGAAAACAGAGTCAATTAGTCATTGGCCAAAATAATTACCTATGATATTTTGTATTATCTTGTTAGTCTTAGGTTTGTTTCTTATTATCATGGTTTTTTTTTTCCCTATTATCATGTGTACTCTTCTATGAAAATATGTATGCTTTCATTTTTTTTTTATAAAAAAAAAAAAAAAAAAAAAAAAAAAAAAAGAGATTAGAATCATTAAAAAATATATATATATATATATATTTCATGGGCCTTAAATTTGGTTCAAATGCCTGTGGGTCTATATTATGTGAAAAGTAGCCGGCCTAATAGATAATCATTTGATAGGAATCTTAAAAACTTGCTAGTAGTTACTTTAGTAGTTTAGTTGATTACATTAAATTAATCAACAATATTTGTATGATTCTTTTGTCAAAATTACCCGACCCCACTCGATCCCGTAATTTCTTTTTGCCTTACTAACTAAATGTGAAGTAATTATTTTGAGTTGACTGATTCTAGCCACTGGATCAAAGTTAAACACAATGTTTTGAAAATATTAAATTCCAACCAATTGTTAGGATCAGAAAAGGCCGCTAATCCCAAACAGAGTGAAGAAACAGAGCAAGGTGATGGACTAGAAACAATACAAAGCATTTGTAATGAGCACTTGTCTCGCAAAAGTAAGTTGTGGGATTCTTTCTATGGGTCTAGTTAGCCTACTCTCAAAAGATACAAATTGTTGGGAGAATCATATCCTAAAAGCTAGATATTATATTGGATAGCGAAACTGAGGCTTTATAAGTCCCGCTTTTAAGGAAACCCTCCGGATGTGAAACTCATGACAACATCCAAATTAAGTGGCTTGTACTATTTGTAAGGACTGTACAACATCCATTATTGATATTGTCAATTGGATTGACTTATGTTTATTGAATTCCCACCTACTAAACGTGTATAGGCACTAGGTTAGTGGTGGAATCAATTTAACATATTCAACAAGTTCATCAATATAATCCTAAATTGCAGAATAATATTTGCCTATCACATCAAATCGCACCCTTCCTTTGCTTCAAGTTAATGAAACAACTACGACTAATGTATGTATATATGTATTTGAATATAGTAGATGGTATAAAATGTGTCGATGCATACATGTAACATTTTGAGCTTTATAAATAAAGGAAATGAAACTGTAAAAAGCACAGGCATATATATGCCTATGTTGTAAAACGTACTATAACCTTACACAATATGCAGCATTGTATATACACTGAGTACACACATATTAGTATGATCTGCTTATAATGGTGATACAGTAAAGTGACAAGGTATGCTTCTGATTTTGGTATTCCCAGTATCAGCAGCTTTTCTTTCTTGAAGGTCTAATACTGCATTACCCTCCTCCCAAGCTTTATTGGTTACTGTCACATTATTATCCCCATTTCAGGCATGGGATGAAGTCATGAAGAGAAGGAAAATGCACAAAAAGAAGAGGATAAATCACCCTTAAATTTATCTGTGGATTATATATGAAGTTGGGATAAATCAACAGAGGAGCAAGATTGAGGAGGGCAAAAACATATTTTTGAAATAAGAGAGAAGAGGGTAAGAACTTGGTTTAGAAGTTCCCATTCAATTGGTAATTTATTCTAGTTTTTAGCGTATGACCTCAGCCTATTATCCAAGGTATTATGTGATTCTTATGAAGAATCTTCCCACTTAGCTTGACGCCCAAAAATTTTTATGGCCGATTAAGGACCACTTAAGGATTCACCCAGTGATGAATATGATTGACCAATAAGAGATATAATCATGTATGATCAGGCCTGTCACTCATGAACATGCATGTGTATAGAGAAGCTATTAGTTGTGTGGCTTAGTTGGCACATCAATATTGATTTATACTAATGAGTCCTATTTAGTGAAACTATTTTGTTTGGTGAACATTCGAGTTTTGAAGGCAAAAAGTATGGCTGGTTTAAAAAGGGAAGCATTGGAATTTGGAACTATTCTAATGACATTGTTTTTCATAAATGCAGTGGGCTCTGATTTGAATTAGGTCTAGTAATTGTAGTGAAAACCAGAAATGAGGTAAATTTTAAAGGCTCTGTTTTGGTATAAGAGAAGCTTTGTTTTGGTATAAGAGAGACTTTGTTTTGGTATTCTCACCTTTGTTTTAGAGTTGCTTTTGGCTTTGGGCTTTATATTAAATCTCTTTAGGTCATGTGTTGAGATTTTTATGAGTGAAGCTCTGGTAATACTTGTTTCCTTATGCAACCCCTTATCATGAAACAATTTTAATATACTCCCTCCAATTTTCAATATATGATATATTTGGGGAGTTGATCTTAGTCCTAAATATTAAACATATTTTTCATATTTACAATTGTTTTCCTCTAATTTACCATATTGATGCTCATTCAATAATAATTAAGAATGAGAAGGAATTAAAGAAGACGGCTATAATGTTTTCGAAAAATATATGTCTTATATCAAGGACCAGAGGGAGTACCTAAATGCTTTATTTTTTTTGTTTTCAATGAAAAAATGAATACTTGATTCCTAAACAAGATTACAAGGAAAGAAAGATCAGCTTATAGTAAGCCTCTCATAATCCACGATGTTCATATACATGAAGGTAGTGGATGATCAAAGGTAGAAAAATCATAGTCCTTCTAAACCATGAGAGTTCCTAGCTAGAATATCAACACATTGATTCGCTTCTCTATATAGAAAATTAAGAGAGATATGCCACTCCATAGGGAAAAATTAGAGAACTAACTCAATAATTTCAATAAAAGGGTGATTTCTATCAAAAGATCTAGAAAGTATTCCTACAGCCACAACACAATCTATCAAAAATCACAAATTTTTTCTTTTCCTAATACAAATTCAATTTGTTGAGTGACGTAGTGCCTCAAAAGATACAATTATAAGAGGCTATATCAAATTCACATTACTATAGCAGCATGCAGTAATGTTGTTGATGGCAATTTAGACGTTGAAGGAGTAGCTGATTCACCTACCAAAGTAACAATTAATTTTAATACATTGTTTGACTTTACTTTCTTCACAAAAGAAAAGTCTTACAGAAGATCTGAGATTGAAATATAATTCATGAGAAGGAATTTTATAAGCGTAGAAATTTATAATGGTAGCATATCACAAGTGGCATTTCAAGCTCATACTTTGTTACAGTCAATTTTGATTTGTTTCCCCAAGACAAAAAGAATTTTTAATTTGATTTAGCTCCTTTAACACACCCATCATGTTTATCCTTTCCTTTGGAGGTTCTACTGAACAAGCAAGTCCAAGCTCAAATAATGAAATTAGAGTCTTCTCATGGTTGGGATGCATAATAGCCACCTGCTCCATCCTAATTTCTCCTTCGGCTATTGTTGTCTGTTGAATTTGCAGAGGCACAAGAGTTGTATCCAAGATCTCTAGAAGATTGTTTGGAAATGCAACTTTGGCATAGCTATGAAGATTGTGGCCATCTCCAAACATTAAGTCTGTTGGTCTTCTTCCAGTTAACATTTCCAAAATAAGAATTCCAAAAGAATATACATCACCTTGTGTTGATACCTCAGAACTTATTCCATACTCTGAAATATGCATGTTGGACTATGGTTAATATTTAGAAACTCATTGTATTCAAACTCAAAAAAGAAAAAAGGAAAATATTTCATAAAAGAAACAGAGTTCACTAGAGCTTCAAGCCAAAACAATAATAAATTTTACCTGGAGGAGTATAGCCAATCGTCCCTTTTATTTCAGATATGCTTGTTTGCTTTTGAGAACTGCCACTAAGGGTGGCAAGTAGTCTTGCTAACCCAAAATCACCCACATGAGCCACCATATCATCATCAAGAAGGATATTGCTGGGCTTTAAGTCACAATGAACGATTGGTTGCTCATTTTCATAATGAAGATAATGTACTGCAGAGGCAACATCATAGATAACATTTAATCTCTGAAAAATATCCAATGTTGACCCATATTCACTTTCTTGATTTGGATGCAATAGTTTTTCAAGGCTTCCATTTGACATGTACTCAAATACCAATGCCTTGAATTCTTCTCCCTTGTAATCCATGCTTGAGCAACATGTCAAATTTTTTACCAAATTCTGATGTCTTATGTTTTTCAGTACATTGCACTCAGAAATAAAACTCTTTTCAGCTCCCTTCTTTTGAAGGTTCAATACCTTTATTGCAACAAGTTTATCTTCTGATTCAAGCCTTCCCTTGTATACTGAACCATAACTCCCTAATCCAATCAAGTTGTTGGAAGAGAAACCTTCAGTTGCAATGTGTAGGTTTTGATATGACACCTTGGGAAATTGTTCAATTCTAGATGAAGCTAAAGCTGAAGATGATTTTTTGTTTCTTTCACGCCTCCAATAGAAAGAAAATAAAATCATCAATATGATAGGAAAAGCTAAACAAATCACAAGAACCATTAGCTTCAAATTGTGTTTTCTTTCTGTGTCAATCTTCTTAGAGCATGGTGGTAAGTGCAGCTCAGATATACCTCCACAAAGATTGATATTTCCAATCACTGATATTGCAGTTGAATTGTTGAAAACCCCTTCTGTCGGAACCTCCCCATCAAACATATTGAAAGAAATATTTAAGTATCTGAGAGAAATATTTTGTAGGCCGATCAATACTGATCCATCTAAGTTGTTTCGAGATATATCCAAATGTGTGAGACCTCTCAATAAAGTTAGCGAAGGTGGCATGGGCCCATTGAAAGAATTCCCTTGCAAGTTAAGGAATTCCATACTTGTGCACTCTCCAATGGTCCAAGGAATCTCTCCCGAAAGATTATTTTCAGAGATATCCAAAGTGCCAAGGTTTTTGAGCGCTCCTACCTCAATAGGCAAAGATCCATTCAATGAGTTATGAGATAAGTTTAACAAAATGGACAAGGAGGGAAGTTCAAAAATCTGCAAGGGTATAGTTCCACTGAATTTGTTTTTTGAAAGGTCTATGCTTAGCAAATTTTTCATGTTTCCAATTGTGGTAGGAATTTTCCCTTCAAGCATATTCCTTGAAATCCTTAGCGTAATCAATTCACTCAGGTTTCCTAAGGAAGCAGGTATCTTTCCTGAGAGTTGGTTTCCTTGCATAGTTAATTGTATCATCTCACATAAATTCCCAAAATATGGAATAGTGCCTGAGAATTTGTTGTATTCGAGACCCAAGGTAGTTAAAAATGTGTACTTTCCTAAAGTATCAGGAATAGTTCCATAGATCTGATTACTACCTAGGCATAGTTTAATGAGTTGGGTAGACAAATTTCCTATGGAGTTGGGTAAAATGCCTCCAAATTTGTTGATGCGCAAATTTAAAATTTCAAGTTTGCTACAATTTTTCAAATATGTCAAGAAATTAAGGTCATTATTTGAGCTGCTCCCAAAATTATTGGAACGGAAATTTAGCCACCGCAGATCTTTTAGGCCTCCTAGATTGGGAACTTCTCCGAAAAATTGATTTGAAGAAATCTCAAAAGTTTGGAGTGAAGATGCATTTGTGATGGAATTTGGTATTGGACCAAAAATTTGATTACCAGATATGGAAAAATATCTTAGATTTGGGAGGGTGGAGAACATGTTGTTCGGAAGTTGAGTGCCATTAAGATTATTTTCTCCTACTGATATCAGAGTGAGAGTTGATATATTGAAAAGAGAAGAAGGAAGAGCACCTGACAAACTATTCGATATCGCTGTAAAAAAGTTCAACTTCTTCAAGTGGTCTATCTCTTCCGGTATGCTTCCTTCCAAATTATTTCCGCCCACTGTAAGAACGGTAAGGGAAGTAAGATTCCATATAGACAATGGAATTTCTCCAGTTAAATTGTTGATAGCAACCTGCAACCATACAAGCTTATGAAGCGCACCCAGCTGATACGGTATTGTGCCAGCAAGATTATTCCTATGCAAAAACAAGACCCTCAATTCAGAGCAACTGGTCAAGTTCCAAGGAATCTCTCCTGTCAATTTGTTGTTTGAGAGCCAGAGTTTCTCTAATCTGAACAAACGTCCCAGCTCTGGTGGGATTTCTCCATGTAAACTGTTGTTTACGAGGGAGAGATTTCTCAAGAAAGAGAGATTGCCAACGTTGGGTGATATGATCCCACGCAGATGGTAACCTCCCAGATTCAACTCAGTTACTCGCTAATGCTTGTGGCCACATGTGATTCCAGTCCAGCTGCAGAAGTGGTTCGAGCTGTTCCAAGAGCTCAAGATTTCATCAGGATCATCAGTTATTGATTCTTTAAACTTGAGTAACGCCAAATAATCAGTCTCATTTGATGTAGCTCTAACATGCTTGAAGCAAAGGGAGTTTGTGTAGAAGATGATAAGGATTAATGGTTGAAGGTAGCATTTGGAAAGAAATGAAAATGACATGGAAGCAAAAGCCATGGTTTTGCTGAAGAGCATGAATGGTTTTTTTTTGCTAATTCATATATTGAAATGGTACTGCTTTTATGGGCGCTTTAGTTTGTTCTTAATTACAAGTAGTGAAAGGGATAAATGGAGATATGTGATAAGCATATATTTTATAATTATATAGGTGTAGATTTTGATATATATTTAGTTAAATTTATTAATATTTTATATTTATTTAATTATCTTTTATATATTTTTTATTTTTAATTAAATATAGGTTAAAAAGATATTTTGACATAAAAATTTATTCATATCCTATTTTACTGTACATGAGATATTATATTAAAAAGAAGATACAAAAGCGTGGAACTGGGAGCCATAAGTTAATTGAAAGGATAAAGACGTCGACCCATATGAAGGATGAATAAAATCAATTGTTGTGATATATGGAGGAGATTCCAGATTCGCACATAATATCTCTCTCTCCAGATTCACACATAATATCTCTCTGAATGAAAAAAAAGAATTGGAGAAAGAGGTGTGCGTCCCAAGACAGGAAAAAGGAACCTAACAGTTTGTTTGGCTTATAAGGAGAGGAGGGAAATGAAAGGAAGGGAAGGGATTTTGGCCCCTCCCCTTATTTGGTTGATCTCCATAGTCCATAGGTGGGAAGGGAATTTTTTTTTGAAATTTTCCATATCTTAATAACTCTCAAACTCAAAAAGAAAAAATTATCATCCTCCTCCCCTCTTTAAGCCAAATTATTATATTTTGATTGCTTAAGAATGATTTAATATTTTTTTTGTTTATAAACTTTGGTAAATTTGAAAAGTTTATCTCTTATATTGTCAATTATTTTTTAAAAAGTTTTATAAGTGGAATAATTGATGTTAGAAAAGTAAATTTAACAACTCATATATCTATGTCTTGAACTTTTGTCCTTAAAAAATAGAAAAAATACTTCAAAAAAAAATGTGGGCCCGCGGGCTAGCCTGCAACCCAACACTGCTGGTTAGGGTTGATCCTTCTATGTACTCTTATTTGGAAGAGCATCACTACAAAGTTTCCAACAGAACGTACAAATTGATTCTAGGTAGGAAAGACAGCCCTTTGATTGTATTCGTAATCTGATTAACCTGATTAGAAGAAAGCATATCAAATTGATTAATCAGTTTAATTATCTCTTATATGACATATAGAAAATGGGGTTGAGGTAATTCTTTGCTCAACATTTGGACTATATAAGTGATACAGCAATTCCATGTTCCAGGATCCTCATTTCTGCAGAATAAGATCAACTCCCGTTGAAATACAAATACTAACTGGGGTAATCATCTGTATTGGCCAAAATAATTACTTATGATTTATGTATTATCTTGCTAGTCTTAGGTTTGTTTCTTATCGTCCTGTTTACTCTTCTATGAAAACATGTATGATTTCATTATTAAAAAAAATTAAAAAATACAGAGACTAAAATCATAAAAAATAAAGTTGAGTTGACTGATTCAAATGGAGGTACCGGGGGAGGTCACTCTCTTTTTCTGATTCTAGCCACTGGATCAAAGTTTCAACATCATTTTTAAAAAATATTAAATTTCAACCAATAGTTAGGATCAGAAAAGGAGAGCAAGAGGTGGAGAAAGAAAGGAAAGGCTGCTGATTCCAAACAGAGTAAAGTGAGTAAAGTGGTGGACTAGAAACAATACACTGCATTAAGTGAAAAGTAGCCGGTCTAATAGATAATCATTTGATAGGAATCTTAAAAATATCACTTGTAGTTAGTTTAGTTAATTACATTAAATTAATCAACAATATTTATACGATTCTTTTTTCAAAATTACCCGACCCCACTCCCTTGTTTTCTTTTTGCCTAACAAACTAAATGTGTAGTAATTAAGAGCACTTTTCTGAAGGAAAAAACTCCATCCAAATTATGTTGAGTTGACTGATTCAAATAGAGGTACCAGGGGAGGTCACTTTCCTTTTCTGATTATAGCCACTGGATCAAAGTTTCAACATCATTTCTTAAAAATATTAAATTTCAACCAATAGTTAGGATCAGAAAAGGAGAGCAAGAGGTAGGGAAAGAAAGGAAAGGCCGCTGATCCCAAACAGAGTGGAGAAGAAACAGAGTAAAGTGGTGGACTAGAAACAGAACAATGCATCCAAATTAATTAAGTTGAGTTGACTGACTCAAACAAAATGGTGTGAAAACAATATAATTAACGTGTGTGAAAAGTTTGTGTAACATCCCAAATTTTGGGATAAGGAGTTTAGGAATATGATTGAGATAAGAAGACTGTTAAGCCAAAAGGAGTCCAAAGTCTTAAGCTTATCATGATAATAAGCTTAAGATAAATGCTAGAGTTATTTTTGGACCTTGAAAACTTAGAGAGAAAATATAAAATATTATTTTGAGGATCTAGAAATTCTATGAAAGGATTAGTTACGACAATTTTGGCCTAAATAGTTTAAAGTTATTTTCTAGATTTTAGGGTCTATTTTCCCATAAATTTAAAGAAAAATAGTTAGAGGATAAATTTTGACCCAAGAATTATAGAATAAATAGTTTATGGCCCAGAGGAGTTAATTGAGAAAGAAAAATCTTTATATGGGATTAAAGATTTATTTCAGAAATTTATCTAGTGCCTAAATTAAGAAGGGATAAAATGGTAATTTTACTACCCCACATTTGCAAATGAAATTGGGCAAAGCCAAAGCCCAATTTGATTAGTCAAGGGTATGTCTAATCAGAATTTTAGAGAAGGGAATTGTTGAGGTTTAATGGTACAATATTATAAAGAAAAGGAGAATATGGAATTAGTGGTAATATTTGTTGAATCCTCCATTATTCCCATGCAACATGTGCAAGTCATGTGGTTGCATACACCACAATTCAACTTGTCATTCATTTGCTATACGGACATGCCAACCATGCAACTCATTATTATTATCCAATTCTCTACGGCCCAACAGTAAAAGCCATTTGGGAAAAAGGCACAACCATAATCCATGTAGTCAGTTATTCTTCATTCAGCGTTTTATTCCTTTCGTTATTTAATCTCCATTTGGGCCAGCTCCTTCCTCTAATATCCGAATCCCATTCAGCCCATGTACCCAACAGAACTCATTCGTCCCATATTTATTATACTCATTCACCATTTCCTATTCATATCTTTTCGGCAAGACGCAGAAACACAGAGAACGAGGTGAGACAGCGAGAGATCACAGCTGTTTCATGCAACTCTGATCTTCAACTAGGTGAGCTTTGAGTCTTTTATTTTTGTGATTCGGTGCTTTTTTTTTTTGCTGAAGTAGGGGTGCTGGAAATCTGATTTCCTAGTGAGAGAAGTTGAGAAACTAGTGGGAAAAACCATAAATTGAAGCTGATGTTTATGATATTTGATGTTGCATGTGAGGTGATGTTATATTATGGTTCTGCATGATGATTCTTTCTGCTGATTATGGGGCACCGAAACAGGGGAGTCATTCTAGTTTTGGCCGAATGATTAATGGGTTTTCTGGAATTAAGGATAAGGGGACCGAAATGGTGTTGCATGCACGTTACGTTGGAGTTTTCTTTAGTTTTTTTTTGAGTTTTCTGCAAATGCACAGAACAAAACATGAAATAAGGTTGCCCGTAAATTAATTTGAGGATTGAAGCACTTATGTGATTATGGAATAGCATGATTCAGTTTCCAATATGCCAAAAAAATTATGAAGTTGGTTCAAGTCTATTGTATATACATATATGCATGCGTTTGGTTGGTAAAGCATGAAGCTGGAATTTGCGGTTGCTGTGATGATAATTCAAAAACTGAAAATTTGTTTCTAGATTGATTACCTTGTGGTGCTGTTTGGAAAATATTTAAAGGTTAAAACTGATCATTATTGCTTTTTGAGGCTCCTAAATGGCAAACTAGTGACTCAAGTGTTAAAGCACGCATAGGAATATTTAAAAGATTGAGTCCTTGGGTGCTAGACTATATTTCAATTTCTATTTGTGGTCTCTGAATGTTTAGCAACTATTTTAGATGATTAGAATGAGGTTAGATATGTTAGAATAAGTTGAATGATAATAAGTGAGAATTGGGGCATATATGTATGTATAATTGAGTGTGTATATGTATAAGTATTAAGTTGTGGTAGGACATCCCAAATGTTCCTAAACAAATATGAATTTCAAAATTTATAGGAATTGACAATTGCCAGAACTCAAGAGAAAAGCGATCAAAAAAGGATTTTGGTAAAGGTATAGTTTCAGAAAAAGCAATAGGTGAGTGAATAGCATCCCTAGTTTTTATAAATGATATTTTTGTTGTTGAAATTTTATGTTATTTTTCATATTTAAAAGTATGATTTTGCAAAGGAATATTTGTTGATAGTGTATGAGTAAAGAATTATGTATTTTCTTCCAATTGTTTCAAAGCATAATTCGCGATTATGCAATTAAAGGGAAATAATACTTTTGAGATATTTTTTCATAAATTTTATATTGAAATGATTTTGGATTTTGGAAAGTCTATAAGCTATAAGCTATTATTTATTTGAAAAAAGATTTTATCAACAGATTGAATTTGAAGGAAAGTTTTGAAATATTGTTTGTACAACTTCATGCTCGGGATTTAATTATGAAGTATGAGACAGAGCTGTTATTATCTTGAAAACAGAATTTTTATTGCTTTGATAAATTGACCCCAAGCATGCTTGAAAATGTTTTGGATAGAACAGAATATAGAACGCCTTACTAACAATAAGATCGTTAGTTCTTGGTGCACCATGGTTAACCTCGAGCTCGCTTGATATTCATGGATTTGTTCTCATGCTTGTTTCATGGACCGTGTGTCCATGCTTGTTTCATGGACAGTGTGTTCACGCTTGTTTATGGCCTCATGTCATGCTTGGTTAGTTACTCTCATGGACTGTGTGTCCATACTTGTTTCATGGCCTTGTGTCATGCTTAGTTAGTTACCCTCGTGGACTGTGTGGCCACGATTGTCATTCGTTCTGTAAGAAGTTCTACGGTAATATTACATTTATGTTAGAGGATAGTTTTTGCCCTCATTAATTTTTGGGTTAAATACCAATTTTGCCATGGAAGTATTGATAAAAGGGCACTCAGCACCCGAAAGTTTTTTTGGTATCATTTTTGCCCCAGAAGTTTACAAACATAATAATATTACCGATCGGTTGATCTTGACCGTTGGATCGTTGCTCTCTTTGTAAACTTTCAGGACAAATTTGCTCCCTTTTGTAAACTTCCGGAGCAAAAATGATACAAAAAAACTTCTGGGTGCTGAATGCCCCCTTACTAATACTTCCGTAGCAAAAATGGTATTTAACCCTTAATTTTTATTAGGAATGCATATTTTTTCTTGAATCAGATGTTCAACATTTATTTTTATATTTTTTTAATATTATTTTTTTAATTTTTTCCATACAAAATAACTATTTTAATTGAAAAATGACAGTAAAAATCTTAATAAGTTCATTACAATGATAGAAGTAATTTCGTGTGATTTATTTTTATACATCAAAATTTTAAGGGACTTAAATGTAAAATTTGAAATTTAGGGGAGTTATTTGTAACTGATCAAAGTTCAGGGGTTCTCTACAACTATTCAAAGTTCAAAGCGTTCTATAAAATTGGTAATTTATACAGGATGTCACATGTCATCTTATAATATGATGTGTCATTTTCTGTTAAAAATATAACGACCACTTAACGACATGTGGTTAATAGTTAAAAAAGAAAGGCCATGTGTAATACCCGATTTTCGATTTATCGAAAATCTTGTATTTTAAAGAATATGTTATCATATTAAATTGGTTAACATATATGACATAAAGCCACATAAAATAAATGTTTTAAGTTTAAAAGAGTCATGGAAATGTTATAAAAACACTTAATTAAATTAAGTGTTAATTTACCAAATTGGCAAATAAGCTTGCATTAATTGAGATTAGTGGCATAATTCTTTAATTTAATTATACGCAAATTAAAAGCATCAAAAGAGGGCTGTTACTTAAGGGCCAAATATGAAGAATTAAGCTTTGCTAATAAATCACAAATGATCTTGATTAAGAAGCTAATTTAATTTTGTTAATTAGTGTTGAGAAGTCAACAAAAGCAACTAGCCAATGAAAACCATGGATCAAATGACATCATCAAATGCCCCGAGTCATAAATCTCGTCTAGCACATGGGGCTGATATTTAAGCTAAGAGACCACGAGATAAGACTTAATAATTAACACACAAATACTCTTGATTAATAGGTCAACCAATAAGCTAGACATGGACACTTGGCATTTGGAGACACCTAAGCCTTTGTTTGTGTCATGAAGGTGACATCATTAACTTACTTAAGAAGGACCTCTATTTCAGCTGGGCATATGTGGAGGGAGAGGATGTGATTTCATAAAGTGTTTTTAATCTAATGGTTGTAAGGAAAGAAGAAGTTTTGGATTGTTTTTGTAATTACCACTTTGACCTTAGAAGTTTTCCTATAAATAGGAGGCTCCTCTCTTCATTTTTCTTCACACCAACACAAGCTAACATAGCTGATCCTTAGTAGTGAGAGTGAGAGTGGAAAAATTGAGGAGCAAGAAGGAAGAAGGAGTTGAGCTTCAAGGGTAAATTCCTAAGCTCCAGCTTTTTAGATTATTGATAAAATTGTAGTTTAATCTAGAAAATTGTGGAGAAAATTTCTTTACATGCTTTTAAGTTCAAAAAAAGGTTTAGAATGCAAAATTGATGAAAAACATGGTGGGGAATAATTGTTAGAATCAAAGGATCAAAATTGTGAAGGATGTGAAAATTCCCAGCTGACTGTATTGCTGGAATCTATCACGTTGAGGTTATTATTTTATGTATCAAATGAAGTCTTAAAATTATGACATTTTACAGGAATAAAGTATACATGTAGGGTTTTCCTAGCACTGAGGACACGTGGATTCGTGGCACAAGATGAGTGCAAACGTTGTGAACATTACATTTGTTGTGTGTTGGGTGCTATGAATTGTTGTAATCTTACATCTGCTGTGTGCTATGTATAGTTGATGCTGATGAAATGTAATGAATATATGTCATATATATTGTTATATCTGATATAGAGGTTAATGTTACCTGAGATTCAATCTGATTGAATCTCAGCCCTGATTAAAGGTTTAGGAAAGGAACCTAGATTTGAGAAGGCGACGCGGACAGAGTCGTGAAGAAAAGACTGATGGACGGATACTAAAGAAAGACCGATGGACGAAGTCGTTTAGAGGCACCTACGAGATGAGAGTTAGAAGAAGCTTGATAGTGCTTAGTTTCTGGCATAAATCTGATAGAGTTGTTTCAAACCATTTGGTGCTTAAACTAAAAAAAGGTTAATCATAAGTCGCCATGAAAGACGGGGAGACTTCCACTAGACTTAAACATCGGCCTGGATAATGGGTTTGATTAACTGTATTGGGTTCCAAGCCACAAGTTTAGTTAAGGCTTTGTTTAAGATTATATAGTTATTATGTTGAATTTTTAATTATACAAGTTCCGAATGATTGTATCACATGAATATTCCTTCGGGAAATTTTTAATATAACCAGCATATGTTATTAGTTACTCATCATCCAAACAATTAATGCATACTCTCCGTTCCACATCATTCTAGTGTAATATCCTAAATATTTGAGAATTAAAAATAATAATAAAAATTATAATATTATAATATAATTATATATTTACTATTTATTGTAGCTAGATGTCAAATTGAAGCTTGTAACTTGATGGTATTGGAGATGGTCAAAAGTTTCAGGTTTTGGGTTCGAATCCTCATCAAAGCAATATGTGATTTTAATTTTGGCCTTAGCCTCAGCGGAAATTACTAAGATACCCTTGTGTGCTAACAAAAAAAATGAACATTAGATTTTTTTTTTTTTTTACTCGATTTCAGCATTTGAGCAAAGGGATAAGAAGCTTCGTGAAACCCAGCCTATTCCTTATTCCTTCATCTTTCTTCACTGTCCCTGGGTTGTTCAACGCCGTCGTCCGACACCGTCCGTCCGCCGGCGTCTCTGTTTGGTTAGTTTCGGTCCGATTTTTGAAGTGGTTGGGGTGTATTTTGTTTAAATTTTTCTCTTCCTTACCATCAAATGAACAGAGTAAAGGAGGGGGAGTTGTTTTTGGAGGCTTCTCCATTCTTCCGATCTCCTTCCTTGTGCGTCTTGATGGCTTGGGAGAGGGCTGAGCTTCATCTCACCTTCTTCTTTCGATGCATCTTTGGGAGAGTTGGGTATGGCTGAAATTTCTTTTCGTTGCTGGTGGGTGTGTGTGTGGTGAATTGAAGTTGCTCCCTGAATTTGTGTGGGTTGATGAAACATAATTCTCCCTCTTTGTTCTGGTTGCTATGCGTGAGAGTAAGAGGAAGGTTGGGATTTAAAGCAAGTTGGAATTAAAATTAAGAAGCTTACGTTAGAAAAGTGATTCCATTATATAATTGTTTTGGCTGTCATAAGAGGAAGAAGATATGCATAAATTCTGATTTTCTTAGATTTCAATTAATTATTAGTAAATATTTGAGGTAGAAAGGTTAATAAATATAAATATATTGATGTTGGAAGTATTTGGCAAGAGGTTTATAAAGAATGAGTTTGATAACATGGTTTGAGTTTGATTGCACTCTAGGTGTTTGATAAAATGTCTAAGAGAATAAATTAATTGGAATGTTGTTAAAATTGCTTGATAGCTAAAGCTATATTATAAGAAGAATGTAAGAGGCTAGCTTGGTACAAGTTTATAAGTTGATTTTGTGGAATGCCTATAAGTATTTGATTAAATGTTTGAGAAGGAAAATTTATGGAATTGAGAATGAAATTAGTTGGTGATAACAATGAATATATTATTAGAGAAGAACCAATTATTTTTCTAACTACAATGTTGTTTAAAATTAAATTTGGGAAGTTTGGAATTTTATACAATGATGTTGGAAACAAGGCTATTGGGAAACTCCAACGGTTCAGTTTGCTTATTCTTATGTCAACTTTTGGGATGTATATCTGGTGATTGATTGTGCTTGCTAAGGTGTTGAAGGATCTTAATAAATGAGTTAAATAACATATGTTTGACATATAAAATTATAACTAGAATAATAATGATTTTGTTTTGGACGTCAGGGGATTAAGGAGTGAATGTAAGTTGGAAGCTGATAGGTAGAAGTAAGTCATATATTTGGGAGCGCAGTAGGTGAGTGAATAACGTCCCATTATAATTTTATTAAATGACGTTTTTACTACTTTCCATACTTTCATGTTAATTACCATCTTTACAAGTATGATTTTGCCAATGAAAGTTTATCGGATTTGTTTCATGTCTTATTCATGTTGTAAAGAGTATAGATTAAATTCAAAGGAACGATTTGAGATATTGTTTATGAACTTTCATGCTAGGGCATTCAATTATTTTATATTTGATGAGTTGTCATGGTATTGAAAGAACGACTTTTTATTGCTTTGATAAATTGACCCTAGGATGCTTGAAAATGTTTTTGAGAGGACCGAATACGACCATTTACTAACAAGAAGATCTTAGTCCTTGGTGCACCATGGTTAACCTTGAGCTCGCTTGATGTTTGTGGGATTCATTCTCATGCTTGTTATTCGTGAGTCTTGTACCTGCGCTTGTTTCGTAGCTTTGTGTTGCGCTTGGTTATTTACACTCATGGACTGTGTGTTCACGCTTGTTTTTGTGGCTTCCAGTCACGCTTGGTTATTTACCCTTGTGGACTGTGTGTCCACGCATGTTATTTGTTCTTTTGAAGTCCTATGAGAGTAAGGAATTTGAGATTTATTGTTTTATGCTGGTTTTGAAAACAAATCGTTTTATTACCTACTAAGTATTTGTTTGTTTAATGATCTTCTACACCGCTTTAGTTATGATTAGTAATCATCTTTTGTATAAGTCTACTTATGGTTATAATTTCATATTTGGAAGTTGAAATTAATTGTTATATACTTTCTTTCTATCAATTTATTTCTTTCAGTATTTTAATTGTTTTCATTAATGGGACGCTATTCACCGGAAAACTATTTTGGGCTCAGATGGAACTGCTAACCATGCACCTCCAGCTGATCAATGAATTACTGATCAAAGATTATAGATACATTTTGGAAGAGCTGCTAATTATTGTAAATGTATGTTTATACTTATGTACTTAATTATGTAGTTTAGATACTCTACGTAATCTATAGGCAAGATCCATATTTCCCTTGTAATTTGGAATATATGTATAGTATATGCTATATGGAGCGAATCTATGAATGTTGTAATAAAAATTTGGATCATTGTAGAATTTTTGGGAAGTCTAATTTATAAATTTAAGGCTTAAGGAATATGAGTCTACTCATATTCCGTGCCGGTCACCTGTTAGTTTTCAGGGCGTGACATCTGACCTGTAGCATCGTGTTTCTAAATACTACGTGTTAACGGGTACAATAAGTACTATGGAATTTGAGGTGTTACATCATGAGAGTTAAATTTAAACTTTGATATATCATAAGGTACTATGCAACTGACCCAAAGTTTAGATGGTTTTGTATAATTTAGCCTAATTATAAATGAAAAACTTGTGGATTTAGTTATCTTTTAGCCTTCAAAGATTTAATTAAATCGTACGTGGTGTTAGTATTATGGGAATCCATAAGGATCATGTTCCCAAGAGAACTAATATAAACCAAAACTATAATGCAACTTTGTTTTTGTCAAACTAATACTGTTTTTTTTTTTTTAGAAATCAGGGATATCTTCCGCCGACAGCAGAGACTAATCTTCCTTATCACCGTAGTTGTCCTGAAGGGGCATTGGTGCTGGCCAAATAATCTTGTCCATACACACCGCCAGAGATCAAACCCCTGACTAGATGCTTAAGGGAACCCAGCTACGAGCCAACTGAGCCAGGTTGCTTTGGTTACCAATACTACCCGATTGCTATTTAAAGTCAAGAAATCGGGTCGATCTCATCAGGCCCGCCCGTTTATACTAGAGCATGTCAAGGGCCAAGCTTATAATTTAAACTCTAAAAAGAATCGGGCCTAAAAGGGCTAAAGACTATAAAACCATGGTTTAAATGGGTTGGCCGACTCGGTTTTCCCACCTCTACTATTCATTAATAAAAGGGCCATAAGGTAGCAATTTCTCTCCATTTCCTTCCCCTCCTTTACCCCTTATTACTATTGGATATAGATCTAATAGTTCAGATATAATATTTTATAAGAATATTAATATAAGTTTACATAAAAATGTATAAGTAAGTTTAAACTATTAAATTTTGATCTAAAAAGCTTACCGCAATTGTGAAAAAAAAAATGTTACGTTGTAATAATAATCCATATATTTTATGTAAAAGTATAATAATATTTTTATGAAATATTAGATATGTACCATTTGATTTGGATATAATAATAATGAGGAAAGAATGAAAGAAAGATAAAGAAACGAATATAAAGTTAGCCTAACAAGATAAGACCCATTAGATTTTTTTTTTTTTAGTCTCGAGTTTGAATTAAAGGAAACACTTGTATTTGAAGGAGAAATCACAAACTCAAATTGAAGTAATCGGTTGCTCAAATACTAAGTAATATGATCTAGAAAAGGTGTCATATATCATTTAAATATATATATATATATATATATATATATATATATATATATATATATATATATATATATTAAAAAAGGAGGGGGTTGGGGGGGGAATTAAAGGAGGGGAAGGCATGGAAGAGAAGCTGCTTGCAAATGTTTCAACAACCCTTTTCGTTTCATGACTGGAAGAGGTTGATGACGTAGGATTTTCATATTTTGGGCCACATTTGTTGGCCCATTTTATTTTTCCTTCCAATTGGCCCATACTCTCGTACATGAAGAAGGTGATTCCCCTTTTACCGATCATAGACTCTTCAGGCGCCCAAAAGTTTTATAAATGCAATTAACATAGGCTTATATTATATATATAAAAAAAAACATAGGCTTATAAAAATGTTTGTGTAATGTAACAAAAAAAAAGTTTGTATAACCAACTTTTGGATCAAGTGAAGGGGAGCTAATTCCTAATAAAGCGGTAAAATAAAGTTTGAATCACTGTTGTGTTGTAAGAGATGCTCCCATTTAATGATCGATAGTACTTTTTTTTGGTCAAAAGATACTTATACTTCAAAAGGCTACAACCCAAATCATAGAGGGATAACAAAAGGAAGATAAACAACGACAAAGCTACAGAAAGCCCAAACATACAAACAAACAGAATACACAGAAATAAAACAAACTACAATCAATCACAAAGATTGAATGGGGGAGGGAGCATCATGAGGTACACCATTCACCAAATGGGCATCCAAGGTTAGAAAAGACAATAAAGACGGTGATGGTTGAAAAACCCACCCAATCGGGTACACCCCCTTATAAGCAACAGGTGCAATGAAGTCAACGGCACAGTTACCCCCTAGGAGTATGTTAGTTCCCTAAGGGTTTTGATGATCTCCAATAATTGTAAACAAATCATGAACTGTTGCTTTCAAATGTTGTAAAACTCACTGTCAGAGCAAAACTCGAGGTTTGCATAGAAACCTCGAGGTTTGGCCTTACAGAGAAGAACTCAAGGTTTCTGGACTGAGACTCGAGGTTTCTTCATACAGAGACTTCTCAACATTTTCTGGAAAATGGAAAAACTCGAGGTTTCTGTTCAAACCTCGAGGTTTGGACTTACAGAGAGTCTCCTAAGTTTTGACCACTTGAAAACCTCCAGCTTTTTGTCTAAAACCTCAAGGTTCCGTTTTAACATGAAAATTTCAGGTTTCACAAGTTTTTTGAAACCTCGAGGTTTGGTAAGAAACCTCAAGGTTTTGACCCGCCGAGAAAGCTCATGTTTTGGTCGCTTTTCAAAACCTCCGAGTTTTGAGTCTAGTCCAGTTTTCTCAAAATTGTGAAAACTCGAGGTTTGAGGACAACCTCGAGGTTTGTCCAGCGAGAGCATCTGCGCTTTCCCGCTTTGGAAACCTCCGCTTTTACTTCAAAACCTCTAGTTTTCTTTTTTGGCGCAAAAACTCGAATTTCCACATTTGAGCGAAACCTCGAGTTTTGGTGAGAAACCTCGAGGTTTCGACATCCGAGAGCACACACCTTTCCTCCGATTTAGAAAACCTCCAGTTTCCCGTAAAACCTCCAGTTTCCCGTAAAACCTCCGGTTTGCCTTGGCGCGATTTTTCAAAGGTTTCATATTCAAATGAAACCTCAAGGTTTCGATGAAACCTCGAGTTTTTGTCAAATGAGAGGCCGACGCTTTTTGCGCTTTTGAAAACCTCCGGTTTTGGGTAGAAACCTCTAGTTTTTGATGTTTTGGACTTAAATCAACTTTACATGCTACAAGCCCAAAACTCGAGGTTTGAAGAACAAACCTCGAGGTTTCAACGCGTCTTCGAATTTCAAATTCTACAATTTTGTAAAACCTTCCCGTTTAATCTTAATACTTTCTATGATTATTCTATAATGTTCCTAGATATGTTTAACCACTTTTTTAGTGAGTTTCGGATAAATTAGAGAATACTTATTGAAGGTTTAAAGCAAAAGCAAAAAGCATGTCGAACATTAAATGCAAAACCCGAAAAGTTGCATACTTTTGGGTAATCCTTCTCGCACACGCTTACAAAGGATTAATGTCTACCTACCACATCCAAGAGAGCTGCTATTCCAACGGATTAATATTCAAGAAGTCAACTCGATCTTCTCGTACAACCGGATTAAGTGAAGAGAGAGAGAAGACCCCAAAGTGCCTCCAACAACCGATTAATATTACAACGGTCATAATGGAGCATGCAACGGATCTTTAATGCTCTCTTAGTATAAATAGAGCAGCATTCAAGTCTTCTCAACCAACACATCTCGAAAACGAAATACATTCAAGTTTCCAACTACTCTTTCAGTTTTACTTGTAAAGTATCCGTTGATACATTAGAGTTTCGGTGTTTATTTCTATCCACTCTTAGAGAGAGTTTCTAACCTACAAATCATTTATTGTAAGGAATCACAAGTCAGGGGACTTGGTGATTGGGTTCATTGATTACAACTTGTAAGGGGAGTAAGTTCTAGTGAGAGAATTACTCTTGAGTGCGAGTGTGTAATCAATTGTGATAGTGAAAATCCCGTAGAGTCCGGGACCGGACGTAGGTCAAGAGATTGGACCGAACCGGTATAATTCCTTGTGTCTTGCTATTCTTCTCTACTCCATAGTTTACTCTGTTTTAGTGTTCGAAAAACAGAGCTTTTCTGAAAGAATTTTTAAAATCCCCAATTCACCCCCTCTTGATGATTAAGCTTCACTTTCAGGGTAAACGACAAAGAGAACCCAACCTTGGACGACAACAGACGAATAACATCAAAAATAATGCTCCTACTCCTCCAATCAATCAAATCCGGAGATTTGGCATCAACACATTTGAGAATAGAGAGGCAATCAGTTTCAAAAACTACATTATCATGACCGAGATCGACCGCTAGCATCAATGCCCTCTGCAAAGCTAAAGTTTCAGTCATAAATGCAGAGATCGATTTGACCTTATCCACAAAACCCCATTTAAAATCACCAAAATGATCCCTACAAATAACACCGATAGCAGCTCCAGTTTTATTAGCCGAGAAAGCCCCATCACAATTAAATTTCAGCTTGCCAACAGGAGGAGGGGACCAACGAACTGGAAGATTAGGAACGACCCGCTGCCCCTCCGAACTTCGATGCATATTATCGAAAACCACCCAGAAGTCAAAATTGTTTTTCCTCGCACTTTCAATGACATCAAAAGGGTTAGAAATTTTATGATTAAAAACCATATCATTTCTATGCTTCCAAATAAACCATAAAATCCAGCAAATTAACGATAAGTCCTGCTTACTCAAGGAACACATACCTGTAATCTTAATCCACCAGGCGTTGAAATTTGACATGTTGGCAACGTCGATCTTTACACTAAGAGTACAACCGAACCAGATGCATCTAGTCCAGGGGCAATGAAAAAAATAAGGGCTCAATCGACTCCACATCACCTTGACAGACCGAACAAGTGCTATCTTTGGATCGCTTCCTCCGATAAAGGGCATCATTCGTGGCGATAGCATTATTCAAGATCCTCCAAATAAACTGTTGGTCCCCAGGGATAGTCTTGATCTTCCAAATCGAGTTCCAGCAGGTTGAGGGAACAACTATCAAGGACCCAGCCTTGTTCTCATCCATGAGGTTTCCTTCATTACCCCTATGATATCCCACTCTCACAGAATACACTCCATTCTTAGCATAAGCCCACACTAACTTATCACCCAACCCATTAGAAGGGATGGGGATATCATATATAGCACTCTTTACTTCCCTCGATAAGTAACAATCAATCAGAGAGAGATCCCACTTACCATTGACAATAAGGTCGCTCACTCTGCCATTAGAGATAGAAGGATCAATTGGGGTACTTGGTTTTTCTGGGAAAATAACATTTGGAACTCATTTGTCCTCCCAAATTCTAATTGCAGAACCATCTCCTATGTCCCATCGAAGATCTCGCGTGAGGAAGGCTCGGCCTTCTAGATTACTAGACCAACACCACGAGGCCTTATGGCCTTTAACTGCTTGCATGAAATCAACCTTGGGGAAGTATACACTCTTCAGGACCCTAGTCCACAGATCATTAGGGCTCATAAGCAATCTCCAGGCATTCTTAGCCAAAAGGGCATCATTCATAACAGAAAGCTCACGAAATCCCATCCCTCCATTGCTCTTGGGAGTGGTTAACAACCCCCACGCTTTCCAATGCGTAGTGCCACTAAAGGCCTTACCGCTCCACCAGAAGTTGGCAATGAGACTTTGAATCTCTTTACAGGTCTTGAGGGGAAACTTAAAGCAGTTCATAGGATAAATCAGAATTGCTTTTTAGATTTATGCAAATAATTTCAAAAGTGTAGGGCGCAATGTCAAATTTTTCTCTATTGTCAATTTCAATCTTTGAAATCATTTTAAATATAATTCAAGATGTTTTCCTGTATAAGCTAAAGAATAAAGCTTACTAGCTTGTTTCTGCCACTTGGAAACTTGTTGTAAGCCTTGTTATTTTGGTAATTGACTGTAGCATTACCTCCAACTGTGATTACATGCAAGGTATTGACTGACTGAAAACATAAAAAATTTATTAGGAAGCCACATGAAACTATATTGACATCTTCTTGGTGGGAATGCTTAATTAGGTTCTTTATGCATAAAAGTTCAGAATATGCCCCATACATGCATAATTCAGAAGCAGCTAATTATCTTCTGCTCAAATCACCTGTTATATTTTATGCCTTTCATTTTCTGGTAAAGCAAAAATGCTTTGTATTAAAGCTTAGCCTTCATACAGGACAGTAGAGATTCTATTTCATGAAAGAGGTACTAGTTTGGCTGGCTTTTGTATGCTCTTTGCTTAGGTAACTGGTTGTTGTAAGCTATGAGTGTGGAAACTTCTATAAAGGAGTTTTATGTGTGTCAGATACAGCATTTAGATGTGATGGGGAACAACAAAAACACTTGGGTATGGTTAGACTTCATGCGTAATTCTCCTGTGTATTATCCCATTCCAAGGGCTTTAAAGGGGTGTTTTTTTCCTTTTTTTTTCTCCCCAGAGCATGTGAATTGCACTCTCACTGACTTTTGTGTGTCAAATTGTAGTCCCTGAACAGCTATGCTAATTATACCCTTTTTTCTGTTTACAAATTTTCTAATTGGAGAACATGCATAATTTAGTACGGATTATATATATATATATATATATATATATATATATATATATATATATATATATATTTTCCTTTCTTGTGGGCATATTCCTGGGAATAAGATTACTCTATGATCTATTTGTTGTTGCAAGGCTGGTCTAAAGTATTAATGTCATATTTTTCAGGTTAACACAAGTTACTGCAGCTTAATTTATGTTTGTAGTCCTATGCATTACTTTTTGGTGAGCCTTTGCTTTTATAGAAGCATTTGATGAGAAAGTATCCTTGCCAGTTTTAAGTATTATTGATGATACCATCTTTGGCTGTCTATGGCTGATTATGTGAGTGAAGTTTAAAGAAGAATTATTCAAATTATGCTAGATTATCTCATTCACAAAGATTTAGGCATTTTAATTTTTTTGTCATTATCAGAGTCTTCACAATTTTTTATGATGTCTCCAATTGAACAAATTAGATATGTTTCTGAATCTTTGTTGCATACAATAAGTATGGGGTCAAGCTACAGTTCCTTTTTAGGCTTGGTTCATCTGGATTATATTCTAGTTAAGATAGGAGAGTTTTGACTCTTCAATTTTTCAAACCTCTAGCTCATTTTCTTCTGAATCCTACTTTCAGTTTCTAACAAGTTCTATGCTTTGTTCAGAGTTTTCTTTTGACTGACTTATAAAAATCTAAAATTCCTTGAGACTCTTATCCTTTGTGTGCATGTAGGTAGTTGTACATGGTTGGATGCTGGGGTTATTAGTACAAATGTCATGTTCAGAGAGGTAGATGTTAATTTAATTTAAAAACAGTGATCTGTTTACTTCACATTTTCTGGTGGTTATACAAAAATATGGAGGTAAAAAAAATTGTTGCAGAGTGCTGTTTTTGCAGTTCTATGGTATATTAAGTTAGATTGTTCATAATCTCGTTGCCTATAAAATTGTTGGGGAGTAGGATAGTGCTTATGTCATTTATGTAAGGCTCTGCTTAGTGATGTTTAGTGGGAGTTTTACTTTTAATATTATGAGATTGAGTGGCTCTGCTGCACATTTGAACTTCTTAGGCTGTCTTTTTTATTGGTCTATTTTAGACAATTTTGTATTATCCTCCTTGTAATACTTGTGTTCTTTTCTCTCAAAATTTCATTCGTTTATTGAGAAGAAAAATTACATATGAAATGACAGAAATGTATATGAAATCAAATGTGAAGTAGTTAGAAAGTCTTGGTTAACCGTCCTGACTTAATGGGTTAAGGCTTGTTGTTGTAATTAAAAAGTTTTGGTACCATGACAGACATATCTGACATGAGAGAAAACCTTTGTGGGCTATACACTCTTGTCCCCTCAGAGAAAATACATTGGTCTTTGTTGATTGTTCTTTTCGTGAAAGCAATCATGCATGATTGGATGTTGCAGTGTTACAACTTAATCAAACCCTCATAACCCCTTAAAATAGAATGACCTCACTTTTTCTGAGATGAGGGGGGTGGTGATGTTGTCCAGTAGAATAATTATCAGCTTCCCACTGAACTGCCGGAGGAACTTAGATGGGTCGTATTTAGCAAACCTGGTTAAACAGGAGTATTTATAAGAAGATTTGGACACACTTCCTGGATGAGAAATTCCTGTTATTTATATTTTTAATAGAAAAAGAATCTTTATTTGGAAGATAGATAATTACAAAGGAGGATAAGACAACCCCTAAAGTAGAATGAAGCAGAAAAGGAATTGGAAAAAGAAAAAAGAAAAAAGAAATAAATAGCATGAACTTAAAGAAAATAACTATGCCAGCATGTCACTCAGTTGCTATTCTTATCAGTCAAAGACTCTCCCTTAAGAAAACCATGATTAGAATATTATATTTGTTCTTTCTTATGTTGATGTTTTTTTTTTTTTTGGGGGGGGGGGGGGGGGTTTGCCAGCATGCTTATGTTGATGATGGCACGGAGAGACAGTTTTGATTAGATCAGGCTTGGAAAATGTAATGTTATCGCTTAAGAATGATCAAAAGTTGACTTATCATTATACCTGTTATATAAACATCTGCCTTGAACACTCTTCCATGCTATAATATACTAAGTCATATGTGTAGACTAAAATCTTTTTTATTAAAACCAACTTCACAAATTTCTTTGGAACCTTGTCATGCTTTAATCTAGCTGATTAATACAACGTCTACTTTCTTACTTGATATTATTCCATTTGTGTTGATCAAATGTGAGCATGTAAAAGGGATTATTGCATGATTATTCTATGTTTTGCAGACTACATGTTAATGTCTCCAGCGTTTGACATGTAAAATTGAAACATAGTGCAGCATATAGCTTGCCAATCGCTTTCTGTCTATCCTATTATGGCTCAAGTGATAACTCAACCTGCTTGCATTTGTCCTCATGCAGATTATTGCCATATCATGTTGTGGCAGACTATGAAGCAGAAGAGGATGATAGAATTCTTGATTCTGACACCACAGGTCAGCTGCTTTCGCGATCACAACAATGGGATAATAACATTGCTGCTAAAGTTTCTGAGTTTGTAGCAACATTCGAAAAGCAGGCATATGCCTTTAATATACTCTTTCTGGTCCTAATTATAGGAACACTTTTGTAGTGAAAATTGCACTACGAAAGTGTTCCTGTAATTAGGACTGGAGGTAGTAATAAACAGCAAACGAGCTAGTGGAGAATTTCGATCTGAGGAAAACTTGTCTCTTGAGCAGGCTCTTCTACAAGAGGAAAAACGGGCTTTAATGGAATTAAGAGCAGAACTAGAATCAAGGGAGAAGGCTGGTCGTGAAGCTCATGAGGCCAAGCTACGTATGGCAGCTATGGCTCAAGCAGAGCAGGTTTGGTCGATTCACACCCTCATGCTGAAATTATGGCTCGAGCACCGATAAGAGAAAGTGCACTTGGGTCCCATGGCAATATTGACATGGGAGAACAGGGTCAAGGAAGTAACCCAGGTGAGATGATTAATGGATGGGGAAACAATGCCCAGAAAGATGAGAAGGAACCATCTGAAGATTTCTTGAATGATGAAGCAGAGAACGGTGACACTGGCACGCAAGATGGCTGGCGTGAAGCCGGTGAATTTGATCTGAATGCCAGGTGATGGATACAAAACAAAGTGTTTGAATGAAATTGGCTCCAGGACTTGGCTTCTGGGGAACAACATCAATATTGGAAAGCTTTGTAATTGACATGGTCTTTCATCTTTAAAATCCATCCTCAGAAGTGTTTCAGTTGATCAAGATCAATTAACAAAGGAGCAGAGAAAAACTACTTACTTGGTGATATTAGGTGGGTTGTAGTTGGAAATTATTCGTTCAGTGCATACAGTGGCAGCATCAGGGTGGAGAAAAGTATTTGTATTGATGCAATGCCCATGTTCTTTGAACCTGATGCAATTGCTCTAGTTAATTACCCAGACCTCTGGATACTTAACTCACCATACTAGATAAATTGTACTTAAGCAATATGGCTAGTTTCTTCATGTTCCCGGTACTCTAAGGCTTGATGTATCTCTTGTAGCCATTCTTGTCATCATCATTATTATTTCCATCCACGGCCGTCACTTATTGATAAGAAAATCAGCACATAATAAGAAATAAATAATCTCATGAGAGAATGGCTAAAGATGTTTTAAAATGTGTGTGTGTGTGTGTTTTTTTTTTTTTTTTTTTTTTTTGGGGGGGGGGGTTGTTTTAATAACTTGTGTAAGAAACAATGATATCTCCCATTATGGCTCATCTGGATGTAAAATCTATCTTTTCTAACCATTTGCCTAGCGTTTGAGATAAATATAGGCATTTTGACTAGGGTTATATAATTTGATTAGAATTCTACCATTTATTAGTAAGGGTTAAATAGCAAATGTGCCCCTAAAACTATATACTTGGAGTAATATTGTCCTGAAAGTTTTCTAAGTCTTAATGTTGCCCCTGAAGTATCAAAATATAGTAATGTTGCCCTTCCTATTAACAACGTTAACTTTCATTGTTAAAAAGACATGTCACACTCTCATATGGCGGTCAAATTGCCACCTCATCGCCACCTACTTCTTCTATCATCTCCCCTCCTATCCACCTCATCATCTCCTAGCCCCTTCTTTCTTCCCTCTTGTGTTCATCGTCTTCATCATCGTCACTCAGAAATTCTTACCTCTCGGCCACTCAATGCACCATCGCCGACAGCCCCTAACATTGCTACGTTTTGATACTTTGATACAATTAAAAAACGTAATCACTTAAACACTCTCACAATAGAACATTATTTTATAATTTTTTAAATTCTAAAAGAAAATCAATTAATAAAAAATTTCATTATATTTTCCAATGCCTTTGTTGTATAAATTGTCCATAGATCACATATTAGTACTCTAAGAGTTTCGGTTATATATCCTTTAACTGTAAAAGGAAAATATAAATATGAAAATGAGAATATACATAGTAAAAATAGGCAAATTTAAAACTTTAAACAAATATCAGCATATAATATGACAATCATAATATAGTAAACATTGGCAAATATAAAAACTAGAGCAAATTTCGGAATGTGATTTAACAAACCTGATTTCAACATATAGTTTGGGTTGTTAAAGTTTAAAATTGTGAGATGCTCAATAATAATAATAAAAAATCAACATTTTACCTTGTCATTTTTTCTAGGGTTAAGTATCATTTTTGCCCTGGAAGTATACGCTGAGGACCAATTTTGCACTGAAAGTTTCTTCAGGAGCAATGTTGCCCTGGAAGTATAAAAATGTAGTAATGTTGCCCCTCCATTAGGGTTCCGTTAATAGCTCTAACGGTCAACGTTAGTTGACTCCGTTATGCTGACGTTGATTGTCTACGTGACATCTTTGTCACTTTTTTTTTATGGGTTAAGTAGCAATTTTGCCCCGAAAGTATATGCCCAGGAGCAATGTTGCCCTATAAGTTTAATTTTGGCTCAATGTTGCCTCGGAAGTCTAAAAACGTAGCAATGTTGCCCCTCCATTGACAGCCCTAATGGTCAAACGTCAACCTGGTCTTATAATTAGGACTGGAGGTACTATGATTAAGTAACTTATTTAGTTATCTTAATTTCTCCAAAAAAAAGTCAACCCGATCTTATAATTATAATTATGACAAGAGGGAGTAGGGGCGGCAATTAATTTTTATTTTTTATTTAAAAAAAAGTAAACATAGCCTACTCCTTCTTCCCCATAGCATCCTCCATCGCAGATATTCCCCAATCAAACAATAATCACTCTCTTGCGGAATTTGTCCAGAAAAAACAAATCAAACCAAAAAGTAAGAAAGAATTTTTCTGAACAGAAGATAAAACGAGTACGTCGCAGGCAGTTCAAACGAATTTTTCCAAACAATAATCACTCGCCTGCGGAATTATCTACTCGAACGACTAACGAACCTCTGGTGCAATGTAAAAAGAGATGACTGAGCGAATAAAACTTATAAAAAGTGTCAAATACAATTAATTATTTAAATCACTTAGAATTCATCACAAAATTTCAGACGTGCAGCTTAGCTAAGGTGTTCTCTACCTTTAAGTCTCAAAGGAAAATTTCCTGCAGAACAAGGAAAATTGCAAATAAAAAAAAGGAGAAAATGAAGCAAATTTATAGACACACTCTTAATGGCACAATCCATTGTGGGGTAACCAACGTTTAACCGTTAGGGCTGTTAATGAAGGGGCAACGTTGCTACATTTTTAGACTTCCGGGGCAACATTGAGCCAAAAATAAACTTCCAGGGCAACATTGCTCATGGGCATATACTTCCGGGGCAAAATTGATACTTAACCTATAAAAAAAATTGACAAAGATGTCACGTAGACAATCCACCTCAGCATAACGGAGTCAACTAACGTTGACCGTTAGGGCTGTTAACGGAACCCTAACGGAGGGGCAACATTGCTACATTTTTATACTTTCGAGGCAACATTGTTCTTGAAGAAACTTCAAGGGTAAAATTGGTCCTCGGCGTATACTTCCGAGGCAAAAATGATACTTAACCCTTTTTTCTATGTTCTTTACTTTTTTTCCAGCATTTTTTTTCTCTATTTTAATCTTCAAACTAAGGGCCATCATCATAAATTAGATATTGTAATTTTGATCGGTGACCTTGAGCATTGACTAGCGAGCTCCCGTTATGTAAAAAAGTAAAATGAAATTAAGACATTAATTGAAAAAAAATGAAAGCTTACAAGAGGAAGAATCACAAGAGAAATGAGCAGGGTGAAGACTCATGGTAGTGATGGAGGACAAGACCCGTAGCGGCAGAACAAAAGCTAGGGGAAAAAACCATTAGGGAAGCTCAAAAATGTTTGAGAAGGAGTTTGAAGAGTTGCATCAAATAACAATTTTTTAGAATCCCGCCTTCATATATTTGATATTTTTTAGAATTTCGCCTTTTTATATTAAAAAAAAATACTTAATGGTTCTTTGTGAATAACCGTAATGTATTGTTATATTTTGTTTTCAGCAAAATCTTGCCTTATTATCCTTTTTAACCGTTAAATATTCTTGAAGAATACATAACAATTCTTTGTGGAGAACTGATATGTATTGTTAAATAATTTTTTTTTTTTGAATCATGCTTTCTTATATATGATGGTTATCGATTATTTTTAACCATGAAATATTCTTAAAGAATATATAATGGTTCTTTGTGAAAAACTCACAATTATGATTAAATAATTTGTTTAAAATCACGCCTTCTTAAATATAACCTTTATCATTTTTAACTACTAAATATTCTTAAAACATGCAAATATTTAAGAATCATAACGATTATTTCGTAAGAACCATGCTTTTTGTTGGTAAATATATGACGGTTAATAATTACAACGGTTAATTTTTGTTTTCACAAGATTCGCTTCTCAATACATGTTAATATGGATATTTAACTGTCAAATTTTAACATTACATATTCTTGTGTGAACTTCACCTTGACATATCTAACGGTTATTCATTGTAACCTTTATTTATAAAGCGTCATCTATGTAAGATTATGTAGTATTGTCAAACAAAGAAAAAGAATTTATGAGGGATCTTTGCAGAGGAGTATCACTTTCCCATTCTTTGTTTTGGAATCAATTTTCGTTTTTCTACTAGAAAATCAATTTTTCGTTTGATTCACCTCATTGTTAAGTATTTATAATTAGTTAGCCTCCTTGTGATGTCATGTAAACTAATATTTTAAAAACCGGATAGGATGTCGAACCGGTGACATAATAATTAAGTTAAAAATAATATTACAAATATATATAACTAAGGTTGTCAAACTCTTGAATTTAAATAAACTCGTGATAATGACGAAACTCGTATCTTGAACTCAAATCGTAAACTCGTAAGAGTTTACTTTCACTCTTAAATAGGTATTATATTGTATAATAAATAGTTAAAATATAAAAAAAATGACAACAATTTGATTTAAATATATTTTAAATCCAAATAATAAAAATTAAATCCATCAATATTCAAAATTTACCATATTTAACAAAGAAATTTTTATAAAATTCAAATATAAAATCGCTAAGCATAATCATATTTTTTTAAAAAAGAAAAGTTAACACGAGTTTAAAGGTGAGTTAACACGATTTTATAAGTTAGAAACATAAAAACGGTAAACTCGGTTTATAAACTCGTGGATTTAACCGAGTTTGCAATGGTCATGAGTTTAGCAAAGACTCGACTCGATTTGGTAAACTAGAAACGTAAAAACGGTAAATTAAAAGTCAACTCGCGAGTTTGACAACAATGTATATAACAATATAAATATAATAAATACTAGGACAACCATAAAAAATTTAATACACACACACATACATATGTAGATATGTATAGATACATATCTACATATGTATATATATATACATATATGTAATACCCGGATATTTAATACCGGATAATTATTTATTTTAAATATTCCCTTTGAGTCAATATTACCTATTTACATTACTAGAAAATGCCAAAATAGCGATGAAATTTACGAATTTGCAACAGAATTTGCTACGGAATTGAAATCACGCAAGCAAAATTTTGCGACGGATTTCTTCAAATTTTTTTTTTGATTTTCTAGAGGAAAAAAACCACCATTTTGCGACGGATTTGAAAATCTGTCGCAATTTGCGATGGATTTGAAAATCCGTCGCAATTTGCGATGGATTTGTATTTTCGTTGCAAAATTGAAAATCCGTCGCAAAACACCAAAAAAACAATTGATTTTCTAGCGGAAAAAAAAAACCACCACTTTGCGACGGATTTGAAAATCCATCGCAATTTGCGACGATTTGTATTTCCGTCGCAAAATTGAAAATCCATCACAAAACTCCAAAAAAAAAATTGAATTTCTAGCGGGAAAAAACCACCATTTTGCGACGGATTTGTATTTCCGTCGCAAAATTGAAAATCCATCACAAAACTCCAAAAAAAAATTGATTTTCTAGCGGGAGAAAAACCACCATTTTGCGACAGAACTGAAAATCCGTTGCAAATTCAATTCCGTCGCAAAAGTTTGCAACGAAATACAAATCCGTCGCAAAACTCCAAAAAAAATATGATTTTCTAACGCAAAAAAAAACCGCCATTTTGCGACGGAAATACAAAATCCGTCGCAAAAGGAATTTTTTTTTGCGACGGAACATCGTTCCGCAAATTGGCGGCCAATTGGTCGCCAGTCGTCCTTTTGCGACGGAATTGTGGTCGGTTGCAAAAAAATTGCTTTTTGCGACGGAACTTCATTTCCGTCGCAAAAAGCGAGATTTTGTGACGGATTATTTTTCCGTCGCAAAAATCTCTTTAAGTCCCGATTTTGGGACATTTCCTCTGTCCATCACATTCGAAGTTCTTCTTCTTCTCCCACCTCGTCGCTCCTCCTTTCCCTCCCGACCACCGCCATTCGTTGTTCTGTTGCCACCGCCGCTCCTCCTTCCGGTTGCCTCCGCTGCTCCTCCTTCCGGTCGCCTCCTCCTTTCGGTCACCGCCGCTGCCATTTTCCAAGTTTGTTTGAAGTATTTTTTTTTCAACTATTTAGAAATATCTGTATATAGATTTGCTTTCTTCCATAATTTAAAGATCTATATATAATGGTAGAAGATTCCGCTGATCCCAAACAGAGTGGAGAAGAAACAGAGTAAAGTGGTGGACTAGAAACAATACAAAGCATCTGTAATGAGCACTTGTCTTTGGGAGAACCACACATCGCAAAAGTAAGTTGTTGGATTTCTTCTGAGGGTCTAGTTAGCCTACTCTCAATGAAAGTATAAATCCCTGGGAGAATCATATTCCAAAAGCTACACATTATATTGAATAAGGAAACCGAAGCCTTATAAAGCCTCTATTTCAAGGAAACTCACCCAATGTGAGACTCATGACAATATCTAAATTAAGTGTCTTTTTGTACTATTTGTATTGAGGACACAACATCCATTAATATTGCTAATTACATTGACTTATGTTTATCGAATTCCCACCTAATAACGCGTAAACGCACTAGGTTAGTGGTGGAATCAATTTAACATATTCAACAAGTTCATGAATGTAATCCCAAATTTCAGCAAAAATATTTGCCTATCACATCAAATCGTACCCTTCGTTTTCTTTGTATATATGTATTTGAATATAATAGATGGTATAAAATGTGTCGATGCATACATGCAACATTTTGAACTTTATAAATAAAGGAAAATGAAACTGTAAAAAGCGTAGGCATATATATGCCTATGTTGTAAAACGTACTATAACCTTATTGATATGCCTTCATCTCAGAATACACAATATGCAGCATTGTATATATACTGAGTACATACATATTAATATGATCTGCGTATAATGGTGATACAGTAAAGTGACAAGGTATGCTTCTGATTTTGGTATTCCCAGTATCAGCAGCTTTTCTTTCTTGAAGGTCTAATACTGCATTACCCTCCTCCCAAGCTTTATTGGTTACTGTCACATTATTATCACCAATTCTGGCATGGGATGAAGAGAAGGAAAATGCACAAAAAGAAGAGGATAAATCACCCTTAAATTTATCTGTGCATTATATATGAAGTTGGGATAAATCAACAGAAGAGCAAGATGGAGGAGGGCAAAATCATATTTTTGATATACGGGAGAAGAGGGTAGGAACTTGGTTTAGAAGTTCCCATTCAATTGATAATTCATTCTAGTTTCTAGCGTATGACCTCAGCCTATTACCCAAGGGAATATGTGATTCTTATGAAGAATCTTCCCACTTGATGCCCAAAAATTTATATGGTCCATTAAGGACCACTTAATAAGGAATCACCTGGTGATGAATTTAATTGACCAATAAGAGATGCATCCTATTTAAGTCAAATTATTTTGATTGGTGAAGATTCGAGTTTTGAAGGCAAAAAGAGTGGTTGGTTTGAAAAGGGAGGCATTAGAATTTGGAACTATTCTAATGGCATTGTTTTGAAGGCTCTGATTGGAATTACGTCTAGTAATTGCAGTGAATACCAGAAATGAATTTAATTGACCAATAAATGTACTATGTTAGTTAAGGACTGGAGGCTACCTTAATGCCTCTTTTTTTTTTTTTTTTGAATGAAAAACTGAATACTTGATTCCTAAACAGATTACAAGGAAAGAAAGATCATCTTATAGTAAGCCTCTCATAATCCTAGTGGATGATCAAAGGTACAAAAATCACAGTCCTTCTAAACCATGAGAGTTCCTAGCCAGAATGTTAGCAGATTGATTCGCTTCTCTATACATAAAGTTAAGAGAGAGATGAGCCACTCCCTAGGGGAAAATTAGAGAACTAACTCAATAATGTCAATAAAAGGGTGATTTCTATCAAAAGATCTAGAAAGTATTTCTATAGCCACAGCACAATCGCAGAAAGAAGAAAGATTTCTCTCAAAAATTACTATTTTTTTATTTTCCTAATACAAATTCAATTAGTTGAGTGACGTAGAGCCTCAAAAGATACAATTATAAGAGGCTCTATCAAGTTCACATTACTAAAGCATCATGCAGTAATGTTGTTGATGGCAATTTAGACATTGAAGGAGTAGCTGATTCACATACCAAATTAAGTAACAATTAATTCTAATACATTATATTGTTTGACTTTACTTTCTTCACAAAAGAAGAGTCTTAGAGAAGATCTGAGATTAAAATATAATTCATGAGAAGGAATTTTATAAGCGCAGAAATTTATAATAGTAGCATGTCTCAAGTGGCATTTCAAGCTCATACTTTGTTACGGTCAATTTTGACTTGTTTCCCCAAAACAAAAAGCATTTTTAATTTGATTTAGCTCCTTTAGCACACCCATCATGTTCATCCTTTCCTTCGGAGGTTCTCCTGAACAAGCAAGTCCAAGCTCAAATAGTGAAATTAGAGTCTTCTCATGGTTGGGATGCATAATAGCCACCTCCTCCATCCTAATTTCTCCTCCAGCTATTGTTGTCTGTTGAATTTGTTGAGGCAAAAGAGTTGTGTCCAAGATCTCTAGAAGATTGTTTGGAAATGCAACTTTAGCATAGCTATGAAGATTGTGGCCATCTCCAAACAGTAGGTCTGTTGGTCTTCTTCCGGTTAACATTTCCAAAATAAGAATACCAAAAGAATATACATCACCTTGTGTTGATATCTTAGAACTAATTCCATACTCTGAAATATGCATGTTGGACTATGGTTAATGTTTAGAAATTCATTGTATTCAAACTAAAAAAAGAAAAAAGAAAAATATTTCATGAAAGAAACAGAGTTCACAAGAGCTTCAAGCCAAAGCAATAATAAATTGTGTACCTGGAGGAGCATAACCAATCGTCCCTTTTATTCCAGATGTGCTTGTTTGGTTTTGAGAATTGCCACTAAGGTTGCCAAGTAGTCTTGCTAACCCAAAATCTCCCACATGAGCCACCATATCATCATCAAGAAGGACATTGTTGGGCTTTAAGTCACAATGGATGATTGGTTGCTCATTTTCATAATGAAGATAATATACTGCAGAGGCAACATCATATATAACATTTAATCTCTGAAAAATATCCAATGTTGACCCATATTCACTTTCTTGATTAGGATGCAACCATTTTTCAAGGCTTCCATTTGACATGTACTCAAAGACCAATGCCTTGAATTCTTCTCCCTTGTAATCCATGCTCGAGCAACATGTCAAAATTTTTACCAAATTCCTATGCCTTATGTTTTTCAGTGCATTGCACTCAGAAATAAAACTCTTTTCAGCTCCCTTCTTTTGAAGATTCAATACCTTTATTGCAACAAGTTTATCTTCTGATTCAAGCCTTCCCTTGTATACTGAGCCATAACTCCCTGATCCAATCAAGTTTTTGGAAGAGAAACCTTCAGTTGCAATGTGTAGGTTTTGATATGACACCTTGGGAAATTGTTCAATTCTAGATGAAGCCGAAGATGATTTTTTGTTTCTTTCATGCCTCCAATAGAAAGAAAATAAAACCATCAATAAGGTAGGAAAAGCTAAACAAATCATAATAACCATTAGCTTCAAATTGTGTTTTCTTTCTGTGTCAATTTTCTTAGGGCATGGTGGTAAGTGCAGCTCAGAAATACCTCCACAAAGATTGATATTTCCAATCACTGATATTGCACTTGAATTGCTAAAAACCCCTTCTGTTGGAACCTCCCCGTCAAACATATTGAAAGAAACATTTAAGTATTTGAGAGAAGAAATATTATGTAGGCCGATCAGTACTGATCCAGATAAGTTGTTTCGAGATATATCCAAATATGTGAGACCTCTCATTAAAGTTAGCGAAGGTGGCATGGGCCCATTGAAGTAATTCCCTTGTAAGTTAAGGAATTCCATACTTGTGCACTCTCCAATGGTCCAAGGAATCTCTCCCGAAAGATTATTTTCAGAGATATCCAAAGTGCCAAGGTTGTTTAGCGTTCCTACCTCAATAGGCAAAGATCCATTCAATGAGTTATGAGATAAGTTTAACAAAATGGACAAGGAGGGAAGTTCAAAAATCTGCAAGGGTATAGTTCCACTGAATTTGTTTTCTGAAAGGTCTATGCTTAGCAAATTTTTCATGTTTCTAATTGTGGTAGGAATTTTCCCTTCAAGCATATTCCTTGAAATCCTTAGCGTAATCAATTCACTAAGGTTTCCTAAGGAAGCAGGTATCTTTCCTGAGAGTTGGTTTCCATCCATAGTTAATTGTACCATCTTACATAAATTCCCAAAAGATATTGGAATGGTGCCTGAGAATTTGTTGTACTCGAGACCCAAGGTAGTTAAAAATGTATACTTTCCTAAAGTATCAGGAATAGTTCCATAGATCTGATTACCACCTAGGTATAGTCCAATGAGTTGGGTAGACAAATTTCCTATGGAGTTGGGTAAAATGCTTCCAAATTTGTTGCCGGTCAAATCTAAATATTCAAGTTTGCTACAGTTTTTCAAATATGTCAAGAAATTAAGGTCATTATTTGAGCCACTCCCAAAATTATTGGAAGATAAGTCTATAAACCATAGATCATTTAGGCCTCCTAGATTGGGAACTTCTCCGAAAAACTGATTAAAAGTAATCTCAAAAGCTTGGAGTAATGATGCATTTGTGATGGAATTTGGTATTGGACCAAAAATTTGATTACCGCCTATGGACAAATCTATTAGATTTGGGAGTGTGGAGAACATGTTGTTCGGAAGTTGAGTGCCATTGAGATGATTTTCTCCTACTACTATCACAGTGAGAGATGATATATTGAAAAGTGAAGAAGGAAGAGCACCTGACAAACTATTCTCTGACGCTGAAAAAAATATCAACTTCTTCAAGTGGCCTATCTCTTCCGGTATGCTTCCTTCCAAATTATTTCTGCTTACTGTAAGAATGGTAAGGGAAGTAAGATTCCATATGGACAATGGAATTTCTCCAGTTAAATTGTTGACAAAAAGCTGCAACCTTTCAAGCTTATGAAGTGCACCCAACTGATATGGTATTGTGCTAGCAAGACTATTCCCATTCAAAAGCAAGACCCTCAATTCAGAGCAACTCGTCAAGTTCCAAGGAATTTGTCCTGTCAATGTGTTGTTTGAGAGCGAGAGTGTCTCTAACCTGAACAAACGTCCCAGATGTGGTGGGATTTCTCCATGGAAGCTGTTGTCTATGAGGACGAGATTTCTCAAGAAAGAGAGATTGCCAACGTGAGGCGATATGATCCCACGCAGATGGTAACCTCTCAGATTCAACTTAGTGACTCGCTGATGGTTGTGGCTGCATGTGATTCCAGTCCAGCTGCAGAAGTGGTTCGAGCTGTTCCAAGAGCTCAAGATTTCATCAGGATCATCAGTTATTGATTCTTTAAACTTGAGTAACGCCAAATAATCAGTCTCATTTGATGTAGCTCTAACATGCTTGAAGCAAAGGGAGTTCGTGTAGAAGATGATAAGGATTAATGGTTGAAGGTAGTATTTGGAAAGAAATGAAAATGACATGGAGGCAAAAGCCATGGTTTTGCTGAAGAGCATGAATGGTTTTTTGCTGATTCATATATTGAAATGGTGCTCTGCTTTTATGGGAGCTTTAGTTTGTTCTTAATTACAATTAGTGAAAGGGATAGATGGAGATCAATACAGATAAGTATGTATTTTATAATTAAATAAGTGTAAATTCTGAGATATATTTAATTAATTTTTGTTATATTTTATATTTATTTTATTATATTTTATATATTTTTCTATCTTTTAATTAAATATCTAGGTTAAAAATTTATTTTGAAATAAAATCTACTCCTATCCTATTATACTATACAAGAGATATTATATGAAAGAGAAGAGACAAAAATGTGGAGTTGGCAGCCAAAAGTTATTGAAAGGATAAAGACGTAGACCCGAAGGAAGGAGGAAATCAATTGTTGTGATAAATGGAGGACATTCCGGATTGGCACATAATATCTCTTCCAATGAAAAAAGATATTTAGATAAAAAAATTAGTTAAAGAGTTGTGCAGCCCAAGACAGGAAAAAGGAGCCTAAGAGCCTATTTGGTTTGTGGGAAAGGGGAGGAGAGGGGAGGGGAATGGAGGAATGGGAGGGATTTTGCCCCCTCCCCTTGTTTGGTTGATCATACTATTTATCTAGGAGGGGAGGGAAATTTTTTTAAAAATTTCAATATACTAATTTCATAAAACCCATAATAAGTTACACACTCCTATCTTAGTACCTCTCAATCTCAAAAGAAAAAAAGAAAAAATCATCATCCTCTCTTCTTTAAACCAAATTATTATATTTTAATTGCTTAAGAATGATTTGATATTTTATGTTTATAAACTTTGGGTAAATTTGATAATTTTATCTCTTATATTGTGGATTATGTTTTCAAATTTTTATAAGTGAAATAATTGATGCTAGAAAGGTAAATTTAATAACTCATATATCTATATCTCAGACTTTTGGCCATCCCTAAAAAATAGATAAAAAAAGTATTTCAAAAAAATGTGGGCTTGCTGGCTAGCCCACAACCCACTGCTGGTTAGGGTTGGCATTTTTCCAGCCTGCAACCTGCTGGCTGGTCCACATTCCTAGCTCTAACAATATGGATTGGCGCAATTGCGCTCTATCAAAAAAGAGAAAATTAATGACTCCTCATTGTTTCAAGTTCATCAATTCCAATTTTCTTTAATTAAATGGAGCAACTATGATTTAGTCAAATGCATACTCCTAACTCTGTCTTCATATGTAAGTAAACGTCAACCATTTCACACTTATTAAAAAATAACTTAATATGTGTTGTATAACTCTCTCTTACTAAAATGCCCTTGACCTTATTGTTTAATTTTGTCTTGCATTAATGTATTTTGTATTACTCGTATCTTATTAGTCTTAGGTTTGTTTCTTATTATCATGTGTACTCTTCCATGAAAACATGTATGATTTCATTATAAAAAAAAAACAGAGACTAGAATCATACAAAATAAAGTATTTCATGGGCCTCAAATTTGGTTATATTATGTGAAAAGTAGCCGGCCAAATAGATAATCATTTGATAGGAATCTTAAAAAATTACTTGTAGTAACTTGAGTAAATTACATTAAATTCATCAACAATATTTATATTATTCTTTTTTCAAAATTACCCGACCCCACTCACTTAATTTCTTTTTTCCTGCCTAACTAAATGTGGAGTAATTAAGAGCAATTTTCTGAAGGAAAAAATTATGTTGAGTTGACTGATTCAAATGGAGGTACCAGGGGAGGTCACTCTCCATCAAAGTTTCAACATAATTTCTTAAAAATATTAAATTTCAACCAATAGTTAGAATCATAAAAGGAGAGCAAGAGGTGGAGAAGGAAAGGAAAGGCCACTGATCCCAAACAGAGTGGAGAAGAAACAGAGTAAAGTGGTGGACTAGAAACAGAACAATGCATCCAAATTAATTGAGTTGAGTTGACTGACTGAAACAAAATGGTGTAAAAACAACATAACAAACGTGTGTGACAAGTTGATATAGGCAATAACACAAATTTCAATCAGTCTTTGTGAAAAGACAATGTTGAAATAGAAACAATACAATGCGTCCAAATTCAGTTGAGTTGATTGACTAAATGGAATAGAAACAATACGAGAACGTATGCAATAAGTTTATAACACAAATTCTAGTCGAACTTTGAAAAAGGCAGAGTGATGAACAAGAAATAATAAGATGCATTCAAATTTAATTAAGTACCTTTCTTGTAATGACTTCACAATGTCCACTAGTATTGCCATTCACAAGTGTTTGGCATCATATTAAGAAACTTCGGAAGTCAGTTGGGACAAAAAAAAGGTTTTCTATCTAAGAATCACACTTTTACACTAATCACCCTTAGATATTTGAAAGAAATGCATTGAGATTTTGTAGTAGAATCAATTTAACGTATGAAACAAGTTCGTCAATTCCAACTTTCAGCATAAAACACAGTTGCCTATCATATCAAATTGTAGTCCATTTTCTTTAATTTATTTGAACAACTATGACTAACTATTAGTAAACGTCAACCATTCACACTTATTTAAAATGTAAATTAACAAATACTAGTATTATTTCTAACTTTTGCTTGTAATGACTTCACAACTTTCATTAGTATTGCCCTGACATTACGCTAAGAAACTTCAAAAGTCAGTTGGAAAAAAAAAAGGTTTTCAATTTAATTGAGAATCACACTAATCGCCCTTAGATATTTGAAAGGGATGCATTGGGCTTTAAACTAGTGGTAGAATAATCAATTTAACGTATGCAACAAGTTCATCAATTAAATGGAACAACTATGATAATGTAATTTAGTCAAATGCATACTCCCTAGCTCTGTCTTCATATATAAGTAAACGGAAACCATTTCACACTTACTAAAAAATAAGTTAATATGTATTGTATAACTTTCTCTTACTAAAATGCCCCTGACCTTATTGTTTAATTTTGTCTTTCATTAATGAATGAGGGATTAAAGGGATGATTTTAAATGAGGGTAAATTGGGAAATATGTATTAGATATTCATGCTTATAAAAGAGGACGAAAAGTGCAGATGCCTTTTGCCCTCACAGTCTCACACACACGGAGAAGGATTATAATCTTGAGAAGATTCCTTTTGAACCCCATGTTGACGTCTTCATTAATTTCCACTTTGACTGGAGATTCTTAAATTGATGTTGGGTATATAGGGAATTTGTGCTCCAACAAAATACAACTTTCACGTCCACACACACACACATATATATATATATATATATATATATATAAACAAACTACTATTGGGTTTATAATTAAATAATTTATTTACCTTCCTCGATCATCCAAAATTATTTAACTGAGTATTATATAATTTTTTTTTTAAAAAAGTTATAATTGCTTGTAGCCTTCATAAATAAAATCAACAGAGGCATTTCTTATGTAAAGTATATAATGATGACCGAGAGGAGGGGAGGGGAACAGGAGGGAGGGAAGGGGTTTTGGCCTCTCCTCTTATTTGGCTGATCATACTATTTATTTAGGAGGAGAGGGAAATTTTTTTGAAATTTTCCATATAGTAATTTCACAAAACCCATAATAAGTTACACACTCCTATCTTAGTACCTCTCAATCTCAAAAAGAAAAAAAAAAATCATCCTCCTCCCATCTTTAAACCAAATTATTTATATTTTGATTGGTTAAGAATGATTTGATATTTTTTGTTTGTAAACTTTGGAAAATTTGATAACTTTATCTCTTATATTGTGGATTATGTTTTTAAATTTTTATAAGTGAAATAATTGATGCTAGAAAAGTAAATTTAAGGGAAAATCACTATCAGGTCCCAAGATACGGAAATAATCACAAAAAAAATTATTTGTTGAGTTCGCCTTACAAAAAAAAGTTCCTATGTAAAAATGACTTTTTATGTTGTTAAAATAGCTTTATTAGTTGTTAAAATGTTCCTATGAAAATATCGTTATGAAAATGGCTTCTAATGATTACACGATTTCCACTAGTATTGCCATTCACAAGTGTTTAGAATCACATTAAGAAACTTCGGAAGTCACTTGGGAGTTGGGACAAAAAAAGGTTCTCTATATAATAATCACACAATTCACACTAATCGCCCTTGGATATTTGAAAGGAATGCATTGGTATTTTCAGTGGTGGATCCATGAATTTTGATGACCGGGTGTAAAAATAAAAAAATATTAGTATATCATAAATAAAAGTACTTGAAATATAATACAAACCTAAAATACAAAAGATTGAAAGAAATATATTACAAAAATTAAGATCACTTCACTTAACTGTTACTCTACGTATTTTCATATTGTTAAACTCATTTATAATTAAATCCATACTAAAACTCAAAACAATTTATTTTTTAATGTATGTAATCAAAGAATTATAAAGAAATTGGTCTTCCATTCTATTTCGAAGTTGATTCTTGATTATCTTAAGAAAGATCTTTTAGTAGTTGCTATAGAAACTAGAAGTGTGAGTACAAGTTTAATCACTCTAACAATAAGAGAATAAATAATGGATTTTTTAGTTCTTACTAGCCCTTAACATATAATTCGGATGTAGTTGATAAATAATTCTTATTAGTACTGCAGCATGATCAAATAAAATGGTCATTCTTAGTAAATGTGATATGCAGATTGATTAAGTTTAATTTGAGTACAACCAAACCACATCAAGAAGAAAGGAACAAAAACAAAATTGTAGACCAAAGCAAAGGAAACATCAATTATACCAATTGCCAACTACTATGTTCATTAATATTTTGATGGATAAGAGATTCTCAGCTAAATTTGAGATCCAATAAGGTAGAAAGCTATATCACAGGATTATCAAGAAGAAACTCCAATACATGAAGCTGTATGAGAGAAATTTTATGAGGATCTAATAAAGCCAATATATCAGTAATATCATTGAAGAGACAAGATGGATAAATCAATGCCCAAGAGTAGCATAATTAAGTGATAAGCAAAATCAAAGAACAGCAGTAAAATGGTTCACTTCTCATAATCTCATTTAGAAGGGTTTGATGATATATATTATATATTTTAAAAAAAAATTGGGGGGCGGGGGGCCACCCCCCAGGGCCCAGGGTCCCCCATTGGGTATTTTGTGGTAGAAATGTAGAATACATTTAACATATCAACAAAGGCTGTTTTGGGTTGGCGGTATGAATGGTAGGCTAAAAACTATTAATTTTTAAAAAAAGTTTCGGTAGGAAAAAAATTAAGTTATAGATAATGATTTATGTTTTGATTGATGGTGGTAGAAGTGACGGGGCCCACGTCAAAAAGATGAGAGCTTTTTGGAAAAAGCTAGATTCTGGAGGTATTTCCTTAACGGGCTTTTTGAGTTTTTTTTTTTTTTGGACTTAAAGTCCAATGAACTTAATGCGTAACCCAACCACACCACGTTGAACTTTTTCTCCAAAACCCATTAACTGTACTCACAAACACTTCTAACGCTCACACCAAACCTACCCAAGTTCGTGACTTCCAACTTTCAGCATAAAACATAGTTGCCTATCACATCAAATTGTAGTCCATTTTCTTTAATTTATTTGAAAAAATATGACTAATAATATATTAGTAAACGTCAAGGATTCACACTTATTTAAAAAGTAAATTAACATGTACTAGTATTACTTATAACTTTTGCTTGTAATGACTTCACAACGTTCGATAGTATTTCCCTGACATTACGCTAAGAAACTTCAGAAGTTAGTTGGGAAAAAAACGGGTTTCAATCTAATTAATAATCTTCGGCCAAAAAAAATCTAATTAATAATCACAATATATAATAGCCTTTAGATATTTGAAATGGATGCATTTTTTGGGCTTTAAACTAGTGGTAGAATCTTGAGCAAAAAAAAAAATAAAATAGTGGTAGAATCTTTTGGGCAAAAAAAAAAAAAAAACTAGTGGTAGAATCAATTTAACGTATGCAGCAAGTTCATCAATTTAAGGGAACAACTATGAAAATGTAATTCAGTCAAATGCATACTCCCTACCTCTGTCTTCATATATAAGTAAACGTCAACCATTTCACACTTATTAAAAATAACTTAATATGTATTGTATAACTTTCCCTTACCTTCTTGTTTAATTGGGATTTGGCTTTTCTGCATTTTGGCGCCAACCACACACTCGTATGTTAAAAATAAAAAATTCAGGTACTTCCGGGCAGTAAAAAGATAATTTGGGATCTTGAATTGTCTTGAAAAAATCCTTCATGATCTTAAAAACTATTTTATGAGCTTAAAAATATTTCAGAATACGGACGGGTTTTAAAATGATACTTGAAGATCTTGATTGGTACTTAAAAATAATTGATGATCTTAAAAAATTATTTTATGATCCATAAAAAATATCCTAAAGTGTATTTTAGTAGCATTCACTACCAAAAAAAGAAAAAAATTATGTAATTCTGAAATATCCTTTTAATATCAATCTATACCTTAATTTTTTTTTTTAAAGATCCTAAAATTATTTTTGGTGATGGCACTACCTCTGGTACAACGTCTTTTTTCTTCTTTTCTCTTTTCTGCACACTAGCACGTGTTCGTACAATGTCTTTTCTTCTTTTCTGCACATTAGCACATGTTCGTACAATGTTTTTTCTCTTTTCTACACAGTAGTACGTATTCGTACAATTCTTTTTCTTCTTTTCTCTTTTCTACACAGCAGCGCGTGTTCTGACACATCACAATATAGCTTTAAACCGTGTTTGGAGTGACTTGGACATTAGCCCGATTGATCTGCTCGCTGGCATCTTTTCTGGCTTTAATGGTGTAACTATCCAGTTGTAAATTTCCCTTTCAGTCCCTATCTTAGTATCTTAGCTGTTGCTGCCAGTGAGGCAGTGATATCTTCTAGGGGCATTTTTATATGAGAAAATCTACATAGAGGCCCTTTTAACTAAAATAAACCCAAAAAGGCCACATGAGTGCGAATTCCCAAAACGGTCCTGGGCCCCCATTGGGATTGAATTGTAAAACAAAATGATTAAAAAACCCCTGGATTAAAACGGACTTGTATGTGCTCGTGTTCTACTTCCAATACCTGTTTTTCTTCGCCTTCATCCGCTTTCGCTTTCTCTACTAGTTCTAGCTTTTCATCCCCATCCTCCTCCTTTTTCAATGAAACCCATCATCATCAGCATCACGTTCAACATCGATCGGCTTCGCCTACTCGTGTCAATCTTTATACCCCTAACCCTTTGTCCTCCACTGTCCGATTTTCTATTGACCACCGTTCCATCTCTCCCAACAGATCTATATCCAGACATGTCATCACGAAGAAGAATCACCCCATCTCGGCGGCGAAAGAACCTGTACGTGCTCGCCGACCAACTATCCCAGTTCGTTCCGTTGCAGCCTTCACAAGAGCATCATCGCCAGCAATAGCGGGAGCCATCATGCATATTCGTACTCTCCTAATCGGCTCAATATGCGCAGATCAGCGATGAAGAACTCTGTCGTGAGAATCAGAGGAGTAGAAGGGGGTCAAAATGGCGCTGACGATTCGTGTTGTTTTAATCCAGGGTTTTTTAGTCATTTTGTTTTACAATTCAATCCCAATCAGGGCCCTAGGGCCTGTTTTGGGAATTCCAGACTCATAGAGCCATTTTTGGGTTTATTTTGGTTAAAAGGGCCTCTACATAGATTTTCCCTTTTTATATCCCAACGTTGATATATTTTTGTTGGAAATGCTGTTAACTTTTTTACTTTCTGCTTCTAACTTTAAATGATATAATCCTGATTTACAATTAAATTTATCTACAATAATTATATCCTTGTATTTGTCTTATGTTTGGAAGAGGATTCTCATTTTCCTTCATCAATCCATCTACGCCGTTAATTGGAAAGATAAGAGAAATGTTAAAAGAGTGTTGTAATTAATTGGGCGGATATGATTTAGAGATGATGAAAAAATGATTACAAGAGAAACTCAACCCTTATGTTTTGGAGTCCACATTTGGTGCTTATAATTAGGTGCTTATTTATTTGCTTATACCTCTAATTAGAGTTATAAGCAATTTTTTAAATTTTTTTTATATATTGTATTTATTTAGATTTAAATCATATCTTTAACTTTTTACGAGATGTTTTTGCGCCCGATATCTCAAATTAATTAATTCTCGGTTCGTATTTGTATCACACACCGGTATTATGAAAATTAATTAATTTGAGATATTGAGTGCAAAAAACATCTCAGAAAGCAGCATATGATTTAAATCTAAATAAATACAATATATAAAAAAATTAAAAAAATTGCTTATACCTCTAATTAGAGGTATAAGCACATAAATAAGCACCTAAGTATAAACACTAAATGTGGACTCTATGTTTTGATTCTGATTTTTGTATAAAACCTTTTAATAATTCTTCTATATGCATCTTGAATTCTAGTTTATAGAATATGTAGAAAAATGCTGGACTACTATGCATCTTTATGGTTGGGAACAGTGACTACAGTGACATATCCCACTTGCCCCAAGCCAGGTTTGATGAGTAGAACGTATTTCGAGAAGGTTGAATGAGATGGATGACATGCTATCGTTTAGTGTAGAATCTGAAAATTCAATGTAGACCTTATTCAACGTACTTCGGATTTCTTGAGCAAAAAAATTATATAAAACGTGCTTATAGCCTTCAAGGAGACATTTCTTATGTAAAGTATACAGGACATGTTTGGAATGGCTTATGGGAGGAGTTTATGACTTTATTTACTATGTCAATCGGGTTTATAGGTTTTTTTTTTTCTTTTGGATGAAAACGGTGGCCAATCGAGTTTATGGCTTATGAGATGAACTTATGATAAGCTCCATTTCCTGGCTTATTTACTATTTGAACCGGGCTTATGGTTTTTTTCATTCTTATAATTATCTCAAAAGTCACTTATCTATAAGTCATTCCAAACAAGTTTATTTCACAAAAGCTACTTATCAACCATCAATCCAAACATAAATCACATTTTACAATCGACTTTTACCCAATAGGACTTATCTATAAGTGCGATTGCCACCTGTAACACCTCAAATTCCATACTTGAAATCGTGTCCGATTGACACTTAGTTTTAAGAAAATAGACGAGTTTGAGTGCTGACTTAGAGTAATGCGGAAACGAAGAGCATGCACTAATATTTGGACAATGAGTATCTGATATAAAATGCTCAGACATATGCTAATGCCCCGACACAAGCTGGTATATTAAAAATCCCGAAGGAACATTCATGTGATACATTAGTACAGAGCTTTGTATAATTACAAATATTTATAGTAACTATACAATCTTCAACCAAGCCGTAGCTAGACTTGGGGCAATGAACCTAACTCAGTTAATCAAACAATTTGGCTAGGTAGATGTCTATCGTGGAAGTCTCACCGAGTTCACGGCGACTTATTGACTAATCCATATAGACTAGCCCCGCCTTCGGCACCAAACTATTTGAGGTCACCTTATCATATTCGTGCCAGAATGAATACTTTGATGACGCTCTTCTGACATTTGCTTTGTCCGGTGCCTCTTCTCGGCTCTATCCATCGTTGCTCCTTTTCGGCTCTGTCCATCGGTGCCTTTTCACGGCTCCATCTACCGGTGCCATCTCGATCCAGTTCTTTCCCGACTTTTAGTCAAAGGCGAGGTCCAATACCCATCGGACCTCGTGAATAAGTTAACCTCATATGAAAAGTATAACGGTATATGTATGACATGTTCATTACATTACAAAGAATACATAAGCACACAAGATATGTTAGATTAGTTACAATAACGAGTACATAGCACACAGCACATGTAAGGTTATCTACGTCTTGCACAAACCGGTGCCACGATGGCCCTCGTGTCCTCGCTAGGAAAACTCAAAAGTATTATCAAGACTATAACCCGTATAAAGCTGAATGTGTAAACGTGTAACCTAAGACAAAGCCTTAGCCATGGTACATGATCCAAGACATAGTCCTGTCCATGACCCTATGAATCATACTACCATATACATGCATACAAGTCACATCAAAGTTAAAGTTACTGTACGCGAACGTACCTTTCACTAGGTAATTGTCAAACGCCCGACCTTTGAACTCGACTCTAGGGATTTCCGGATATCCTATACATTATCGTCGATTATTTCCTTTTTCCATGATATTATAATTAATATCATATTTCCTAGAATAATATCAAAAAGGATATTTTCACCTATTTTGACATTTCTACCCTTGGTGGATTTATTATTACAATTTTGCCCCTACATTTCTTGAAAAACGCTAATGCTGATTTTCTGGGTAGATTTTTCATCAACTTTGGAAAATCATAATTAATTCTAGAAAAATATAAACGAGGATCGATAAAATTCCTCATGACCCTTGACATGTCTATTTTCAAGGAAAAATATTAAAAGAACCTAGAACACCAAGAATCATTCCCAGTTTTTATTTTCTCAACGCTGCCCAGATTTTATTCCAGAAAACGTAGCCTAACTTCAAGGATTTTTATCGCCTTGCACAAAATTCAAAATGCTACACTCTGGGTATATTTAGAAAGCCCTATGTGTTTACTTTAACCATGAAAATCTTCGAATTTAATAACCTCATCTTCTACATAAAATCATAGCATTTTTGTTGCTAACTCTAGCAAACTTTCAACCGTAAATTTTGCAGAACTTCTCTACTTTGATCTTCAATCTTCAAGAATTTTGCTATATCATATTTTTCATCTAATTTTAGAAATGAACTCATTTTTAACCATAAAAACATGAAAACAAAAATATACTTGAAGATTCAAGATCAAAACATAATCTAACTATGAATTTAAAGACTAAACTCAAAAATAAAAACTAAAAACTAAAGATCAAGAACTTACCTCTTGAAGTTCCTACTCCTTCCTCCTCCTTGCTCCAAGATCCTCACTCCTCTCTTAAACTCACCTATTTAGTTTGAGTTTGGTGTGAATAATTGTGAAGGAGCTCATGGCTATTTATAGGAGAAGCGTAAGGGCAACAATGGTAATCACCAAAATCTCTTCTTTAATCCTAACCTTTGGATCTAAACTTAATGAAGAAGTTTTAATCTCCTCCATCCACCCTCTCTCTCTCTCTCTCTCTCTCTCTCTCTCTCTCTCTCTCTCTCTCTCTCTCTCTCTCTCTCTCTCTCTCTCTCTCTCTCTCTCTCTCTCTCTCTCATCCTCTTCCATTCATAAATGACCCATGTGCCTTTATCCCATGTGTTTGATTTCTTGAATTAAATACATTAATCTCTCCTTCTTCTTCAAGCAAGCAAGTTGTGCTCCCTGCTTCACTCTTGGCTTTTGATTTGTGTTTCATTTGTCTCTAATAAATGACATCCCAAGCTTCCTATTGGTTCATCTTCATTCACATGGATTAAGATTAATTAGGTAATTAATTAGAACCTTTGGATTTAACTTTATTAGATTTAATCTTGGCCTTCTATTTGTTAATCTCTCTCATTGGTCCATTTAATTCTATGGGGATTTAGCTCAATTCTTTGATTTCTCATTGGCTAATCAATTTACAAGAGGATTAAGCTTATTTATAGGATTAATTAGGACCATTGGATCCAATTGTGTTTGTTTAAATCCAAATATTCACCCTTAATTGCATTTGCTATTAGTTAATTGATTTATTAACTAATCATGAAAATTAGTGCTTAATTAGACAAGTATTATTTCACCCTCATTGACTTAATTATTTCCAAATATAATTAGCCCTTATTTGATACTTTTAATTTGTCTCTACTCATTTAGAAGAATTATGCAACTAATCTCAACTAGTGCAAGTTTATTTTGCTAAAGATAATTGTTAATAGATAACAATTAAACTAAGTGTTTCTTTATCCCCTTTTTCTTGTTTTATGAGCACTTAAAATAGTTATTATTCTATGTGATTTTATGTCACATTTTATAGCCCTCATTATGTAGTCTCATAATTAACCATTGGTTAATTAATTCTAAAGTAAAATTTGGATGAAAATATAATCAATAGATTATAATTCTTTGAGACACATATTCACCTTTGTATTTTAGTAATTATTTTCCAAAATACAATATTTACATGAATTATGAAAATTAGGGTATTACACCACCGATATCTCAAACAAGCCCTATAATAAGGACCGAAGTTTCCGAGACTATCGAGTTTCTTTTGTTTTTCTTGACTTTGCAGTCAATTATGTCGGGGAAAATCAATAATCGTAAGATTAAATTATATAAAACCTCTCTTTGGATTAGTTATATATAACCCTTGACATATCAAAGTTTATATTTAACCTTCTCACCTTTTATTTTTTATTAACTCTATGCTATTAAGTGATTGTTATATTTTAACGGAAAATGTCACATCGATTATGAGATGACATGTGGAATTCGGTGTAAGTTACCAATTTTATAAAATTAGCTGAATTTTGATCGTTACAAATAACCCCGACATTTCAAAATTTAAATTCTAACTCCCTAAAAATTTTAATTTATAATATTAAATCACATTCAGTTACTTTTTTCATTTTATCATTTCGGGAAGATTGAGGAGGAAAAGGAACTTAGGCCTATTTGTTACGGGGAAGATTTGAGGAAGGAAAGGAAAGGAATGAAAGTGAAAGGAAAGGAAAGGAATGGAAGTGAAAGAAAAGGAAAGGAAGATTAGGAGGAAACTTCAAAATGTGAAATAGTTTCGTATCTTAGGGAATGAAACTTAAGTTGAGGGAAAATAAGATATTTGGTACTCCGTCCAGTCCTTATTATAAAGGCACCAACTAACTTTTCTCACAAACCAATAAAAGTAGTTAAAGTCAATAAAGTTTTCTAAAATCTAAGTAATTTCCAATATTACCCCTACTAATTGCATTGAACTCTAATATTATATTAATTATTACTCTCACTCACTACATTTATTAATTAGGGGCAGACATGGAAAAAAATAATCATTGCTCATTGGGAACAAGCAAGTTCCTTATAAAAAGGACCAAATAAACTTGCTAGTTGGTGCCTTATAATAAGAACCGGAGGAATATGAAGAATTGTGTGTTGGTTAAGTGGAGAGGTTAGATGAAATTCCCACAATGCCCTTAAACCGTTCGAACACTGACTGTAATACCCGGATAATTATTTATCTGGAATATTATATTTTAGTACATATTACCTATTGAAAATAGGTGAATATGTGGTCTCAAATAAATAAGTTATAATTATCTTATTTTCTAAGGTAATTTCTATGGAAATTAGAAGAAATAAAGAGCTAAAATCCATAAAATGCATTTATGAGGCATAAAATGGCACATAAATATTATGATAAATCCCAAGAGGCATAAAATATTTATTAAAAATTAGAAAGTATGTTGTCTCTAATTTTAGGAATTTATGGGGAATATTTTCCTTGGAAAATAATGAGGCAAAATTAAATATTATTTTGGGGATCATAATTGACCCCATGATGTTTAATATTTTACATGGAGCATAAAATACCAATGTCGGTAAAATAGTTGTGAGATAATAATTAATCCTAATTATGAAAATTATCAACAATTAGTAAGTGGCTAATTAAGTAATTAGTGGCTAATTGTTTAGATTAAGATATAAGTAAATTAATTAGTAAATAATTAATTTAAGGGGAGAAATTCGAAATTAATAAATAAAAATAATAAAAGAAATAATAATAATAATAATAATAAAATAAAAAATAAAAAAGAAAAGAAAAGAAATAAATATCATGATATTTGATTAAAATAATATTATATTTTGAGATATTTTGTAAAAAAGAACGGAGAATCGAAACCGATAAAATAAAATCCTACCTCAAAACACAGGGATGGAGTCGTAACATCTAGACATTTTGTAAACCAGGTGAAATTTTATCCGGAGTAAAAATTTGTCTCCGGAAAGTCATTTCAAAACCAACGGGTCTTAGGATACGGGATAAATAAGAAAAAGGGCAGATAGTAGAAATAAGAACCTTACAAAACAAGACCGTTGTGAAAAACCAGGGATTAGGTTTCTTAGGTCAGGACATATTACGAACCAGCGAATTTTTGTCACGAAAACGTCTTAATATATAAGTAAACGTCAACCGTTTTTTTTTATCACGAAAACGTCAACCGTTTCACACTTATTAAAAAATAAGGTTTAGGAGTAATTTTACGCATGTGTTTTTCCTGGAGCGTCCGGCAGCCATTGAGCTTTTTTTTCCCGGACTAAAAATACACGTGTGGTTACGTTTTGGGAGCGCCCGGACCACGGCCATTAGTAAACTAACGGTCAACGTTAACTTTGGATGGAAGTGAACAGTAACTCGGGTGAAATTACACTTTTGCCCTTAGTTTTAAATATTAAAAAAAAAACTAAAATACCCCCCGGCGAGTGGGCCCCCCACCGCTACCCCACCGCCGCCACCCGACGCCGGTGGTGGGGCCCACCGGCCGGGGTATTTTAGTTTTTTTTTTTAAAAAAAAATATTTAAAACTAAAGCAAAAGGGTAATTTCACCTAAAACTAGGGGCGAAAAGTGTAATTTCACCCGAGTCTTCGTTCACTTCCATCCAAAATTAACGTTGACCGATTAGTTAACCAATTTGTGGTCTTTGGCCCTCAAACGTAATACACGCAGTGTGTATTTTTGGTCGGAAAAAAAAAAATGTGTCTTTCGGGCGCTTTAAAAGCGCGTGTGTAAAATTGCCTTTTTTACCCTAAAAATAAGTTAATATGTATTGTATCACTTTCCCTTACTAAAATGCCCATGACCTTCTTGTTTAATTGGGATTTGGCTTTTCTGCATCCCAAACAGCACCGTTTTGGCCCCAACCACACACTGGTCTGTTTTTAAGAAGAAGAAAAAAAATTAGGAGTAGTAAAAAAATAATTTGGGATATTGAATTGTATTGAAAAAATCCTTCATGATCTTAAAAAAACTATTTTATGAGCTTAAAAAAATATTTCGGGATACGTATACGTATAAAATGATCTTCGGATCTTGATTGATCTTGAAAAATAATTCATGATCTTACAAAATTATTTTATGATCTATAAAAAATATCCTAAAGTATATTTTTAGTAGCGTTCAATCCTAAATTATTTTTTCAAAAAACTAAAATAATTTTTTTAAAGTAATTTTGAAGTATCCTTTTAGTATCAATCTATATTCTAAAATATTTTTTAAGATCTCAAAATTATTTTTGCTGATAGCACTACCTCTGGTACAATGTCTTTTTCTTATTTTCTCTTTTCTGCACACTAGCACGTGTTCGTAGGGAAAATCATTTGCGGGGCCCTTTTAAGAGACAAAATCCCAAAAAGCGCCTACAAAATCTGACAATCCTTTTTCGGGGATTTTAGAATTTAGTGAGTTATTAATGAGGCGATATAGTTGTTAGCGATCTTGATATAGTTGTTAATGAGGCTGATTTAGTTGTTAAAAAATTGTTGTTAATGAAATTTGATTTAGTTGTTAGTGGCCTCCCGTTAACAACTATATCGTGATAACAACTCAAACAAGATTTTGAAAATCCCCCGAAAAACTCTAAGGCCTTTTTTGGGATTGTCAAATTTTTATGGGCCTTTTTTGGGATTTTGTCTCTTAAAAGGGCCTGTAAATGATTTTCCCTTCTTCTTTTCTCTTTTCTGCACAGCAGCGCGTGTTCTGACACATCACCATATAGCTTTAAAACTGTGTTTGGACATTAGCCTGATTGATCTGCTCGCTGGCATCTTTTCTGGCTTTAATGGTGTAACTCTCCAGTTGTGAATTTCCCTTTCAGTCCCTATCTTAGCTGTTGCTGCCGGGCATTTTTATATCCCAACGTTAATATATTTTTGTTGGAAATGATGTTAACTTTTTTACTTTCTGCTTCTAACTTTAAATGATATAATCCTGATTTATAATTAAATTTCTCTACAATAATTATATCCTTGTATCTGTCTTATTGTTTGGAGAAGGATTCTCTCCTTAGCTTTTTTTTTTTTTTATTTTCCCTTATCATTTTCCTCTGACTTAGTTAATTGGAAAGATGAAAGAAATATTAAAATAGTATTGTGATTGATTGGATTGATATGATTTAGAGATGATGAAAAAATAATTATAAGAGAAACTCAACTCCTTATGTTTTGATTCTGATTTTTGTATAAAACCTTTTAATAATTCTTCTATATGCATCTTAAATTCTAGTTTATAGAATATGTAGAAAAATGCTGGACTCCTATGTATCTTTATGGTTGGGAACAGTGACTACAGTGACATATCCCACTGCACCAAGCCAGGTTTGATGAGTAGAACGTATTTCGAGAAGGTTGAATGAGATGGATGACATGCTATCGTTTAGTGTAGAAAATTCAATGGAGACCTTATTCAACGTGCTTCGGATTTCTTGAGCAAAAAAATTATATAAAACGTGCTTATAGTCTTCAAGGAGACATTTCTTTTCTTTCTTTTTTTGATACAAAAGAGGAGGGGAATCCCTCAGCCTATACCACTGCTACCACCAGTATGCATCTTGTCCATATCCAGGACCTCAGCAAGGTCCCCAAACTCGGCGTGGAAATAATGAATCCCAGGCCACACATCAAAGGCTTGTTTTGCAATATAGTCCGCAGCCCTATTCGCTTCCCTCGGAATCCAGCGTACCTCCACCTCCCATTCTCTGCACAGCATGCTCTGAATTTCCTGGATTTCCACCACATCAGGGTGACTCATCTGACATGGGCTCTTCATCAGCGCTACAACCTCTTCGGCGTCAGTCTCCAGCATCACTCGACGCTCACCTGAGTCCCAACACATCTTCATGCCAAATAGAACCGCCCATATCTCAGCCCGAAGGCTATCAGCAGGTTCAGCAGATTTGAACATGAACCCCATTTTGAGAGCTCCTCGATCATCCCGGATGACACCCCCACATGTTGCTACCTGATTCTGCGTGCTTGCACCATCCACGTTTAGTTTAATCCAGCCTCGACTCGGTGACGTCCATGAAGCATGACTAGGTTGCACAGGGCGCCCGCTAAGATTAACCCCCTGTAGCAAATTTCTAGCCTTTGACAGTCGCAATAATGGATTTGGCCCTGTAAATAATTGACTCATTGCTCAGAACAGTATTCTCGAATATTCTTGCATTTCGACGTTGCCAAATAAGCCAACAAATCGTTGTGAATAGTTCGCTCCAACCCTCCTTCCCTCGATCATGTACTCTCTGGATATTCCATCTAATCCACGAGTGCAAGTCTAAATGGAGGAACTTGCTCATACACCTAGGGTCCACCACCATCTCCCATAGTTTCCTTGTTTCCATGCAATCCCAAAGCACATGCACCAGATTCTCAGACCCTGTTCCACACCAGGAGCATCTTCCCTCGCCTCCCATTCCTCTACGGACACGTTCCTCATTAGTGAGGAGTTTATTGTGCAGTACCAGCCACATAAATGATTTGCACCAGGGTACAGTACGTATCTTCCAAACTTGATCCCATGACCGATCCTCCACCTCCGGTACCGCAGACAAAGCTTGATATGCAGACTTAATGCTAAACTCCCCTTTAATTACGATCATGTTTCCACCTAACCACCCCTGAGTGACCGTCTACACTTGTGCCTGTCAACACTGCCTTCCAGGACTTCTTGATACCCGACCAAGCGTTCGACCCTAGTCTAGCCGGATCAATGTTTGGAATCAAGTCATCACCACATTTGTACTTGCTCCTCATCACCCTCACCCAAAGGTCATCACGCCTTTTTATCAGGTTCCACCCCAGCTTCATCATATAGGCTTGGTTTTGGTTGTGAAGGTGCTTCAACCCTAGCCCCCCATTCTTCTTTGGTTTACACACCGTATCCCAAGCTACGAGATGTGTCTTTCTTTTCTCATGAGTTGTGCCCCATAAGAACCTCCTATTCTGTTTCTCAATATCTTCACACGTGCCTTTAGGCAAAGAGACGGTTTGCATAGTGTACCCCGGGATGGCCGAGGTGACAGACGAGACTAGAGTAGTTCTTCCTGCCAAGGACAACGCAGCTGCCTTCCAGTTTGATAATCTGTTCTTCACCTTGTCTACAATCGCTTGGTAACTGCTTTTTGTGACCCTCTTATGATGAAGAGGTACGCCAAGGTACTTTCCAAGGTCAGGGGTTACTTGGAACCCCAACACATTATAGAGCTCCATCCTCCTTTGATGATTCACATTTTTGGAAAAAAAGACGCGAGTCTTGGCCGTACTCACTTTCAGCCCCGACGCCCTGCAAAAACTATCAAGACAGTCCCTAACCTCTTCCGCCTAGTTCACCGCTGCTTCCACAAATAAGACAACATCATATGCAAAAAACAGGTGAGAGATAGGTGGACCACCCTTACATAACTTAATCGGTTTCCAATCTCCATTCCCAATAAGAATAAGGTGAGCCAGCCTTTCCATGCATATGATGAAAAGGTACAGGGTAAGAGGGTCCCCCTGACGGACACCTCTAGATGGCGTCACAGCACCTGCACGGTCCCCATTCCATAGTAGCTGCATGTTTGGAGTGGAAACACAAGAGTAAATAATATCAATGAACGAACTCGGCATATTTAGCTCCTTTAGACAATCACAAAGGAAGAGCCAATTCACCCGATCATAGGCTTTCTCTAGATCAATTTTAATAGCCATATACCCTCGTTTTCCATGAAGCTTCCGCATTGAATGGATAACTTCATGAGCGACAATAATATTATCCGAACTATGCCTACCAGGTATGAAACTGGATTGATGGGGACTAATGACTTTGGGTAGGACCACCTTGATTCTATTCGCAATCACTTTGGTAATGATTTTGAATACCACATTACATAGACTAATAGGTCGAAAATCATTCACAACTTCCGGGTGCTCCTTCTTAGGAATGAGCACAAGCAGAGTATCATTAATGGCCTGAATTTTAGAAGGAGAGCACCAAACCGACCTAATAAACTCGCACACATATTCCTCCACCACTTGCCATTGACTTTGATAGAAGAGAGCATTCAAGCCATCAAGCCCGGGAGCCTTCAAGGCTCCCATACTAAATAGAGCATGCTTGATTTCTGCACCAGTAATCCCTTGACCCAGACTACTAACCTCACACGAGTCAATACCCGGGAAGGACACGGAATAAACCAGGGGTGACCTCCTAACTTGCTCCTCCATGAAGACCGTCGAGAGGTGAGACACCACCATCCCCTTAATCTTGTCACCATCATAGACCCATACATCATCAGACCCTTTAAGTACTCCTATAAAATTTCTTTTTCGCCTTCCATTGGCCCGCGAATGAAAGTACCGAGTGTTTCTATCTCCATAAACAACCACTCACTTCGAGCTTTCTGGGCCCATATCAGTGATTCCTGTAATAGGACCTCCTCCAACTGTTTCCACAGCGAGTGCTGGAGATCTTCCAATTCCCTAGATAGACCGAAGCGAGCCTCTGTTCTTGTAATCCCATTAAGTCGACTCATAAGATGTCTCTTTCTTGCATTAGTGTGGCCAAAAACCTGCCCATTCCATTCCCACAAGGCTAAAGTGAACTGATCCACGTTCTCCGTCCAAGGTAAATCATTTTTCCAGTTGCCGGATACAAACGGTGAGAAACATTCATCCAAAACCCAAGCCGCTAGAAATCTAAATGGTCTGTTCACTCGGTGCTCCGTCCTGCACCTATCTAATTGCAAAAGGAGAGGCCGATGGTCACTCTTATACCAATTAAGATGCTTAACCACTGCATTCGGAAAGGTTTCTTGCCAGGAAGAAGACCCCAAGACACGATCCAGTCGACTTTTCACCTCAGTGCGTCCCCATGTAAACGGAGGACCTATAAAACCAAGGTCATTCAAAGCGGCGTCTTCCACAAAACTACAGAATTCTCTATCCGGTCCCCTTGATGAGCCCCACGAATACTGATCTTCAGAGGCTAGGGTCACATTAAAATCCCCCCCAGGCACCAAGGCATATGCATTGAAAGGCTTAGCTGCATCAAGTTCCTCCAAAGAGCACGTCGCAGTACGATATTTGGACTACCATAGACGAAGGACATTTCCCAAACCTGTAATAAATGGTTTGTAATACGGACATGAATAAATTGATTAGTTGAACACAACACATCAACCTGTCTAAATTTATCAGACCAAAGACACCATATACCCCCTTTAAAACCATCAGCATCAACGATTTTGACATTGGAGAAACCCATCCTTTCTGCAATTCGATGTGCTTTCACACCACAACATCTAGTTTCAAACAATGCAACAAAGTCAATATCAAACGAGTGGACCAATCCTCGGATAAGTGAAGGAAAGGTCCTGGCCCACGCTCCCCTTACATTCCAGAGGAGATAATTCATGGATAACTAGTTTGTTGTATGGGGAGCCCATCCCCATGACCAAGCTCAGTACCCATAGGGGCATCAACACACTCCACCCGAGGCCCCACAATCAGGTTTGCCTCATCATTTCCGAGACCCACCACTATAGAAGCGACCTTCACCCCCTGGCGACCGTGATGCACATTGGCCTCCTTATTCTCCATAGCTATATTAGCAATAGTTAATCCACTATTTCCTGTTGTAGTCGTTTCACTACTCTGAACCCCAGTATGCATAACCGTGTCTAGGTCCATTTATTTCTCCTTTCCCGTCGGCCTATTAATTTGCTGAGGCCCAGCGTTAGATCCCTCACCAATAGGTTCCAGCATGCCACCCATTCCCTTGCCACGTGTTGTTGACTTAATCCCCATTTTGTTCTCCTTTCCTTTCGCCTTAACTTTAGCCCTAGCTTTTCTCTTGGACCCAACTTGGATCCATTCCTGATTTGCAACTTTATTTTGAATATCCTGATTCAGTACTTTATTTTGAATATCCTCACCAAAATTGCGTACTTCTCCCACCACCACACGTGCACTCGTCCCATCCTTATCCCTCATCGTACTACCTGATTCCCTAGATTCATGAGCACCATTCAAACCACCTGCCTCCTTCACTGCCTTTTTTTCGCCATCCCCGATAGTGAGGGCTTCGAATCCGCCATAGTTATATTTTTCCCAAAATCTCGCCTCACCAACATTTGTGGGCCGTAATCCACGCGATCAAGGAGACATTTCTTATGTAAAGTATATAGGATATGTTTGGCATGGGGGGAGCTTATGACCTTATTTACTATTTCAATCGGACTTATAGGTTTTTCTTCTTCTTTTTTCGTTTGGATGAAAATGGTGGCCAATCGAGTTTATGGCTTATGAGAGGAACTTATGATAAGCTCCATTCCTGACTTATTTACTATTTGAATCGAGCTTATGGTTTTTTTTCTTCTTATAATTATCTCAAAAGTCACTTATCCATAAGTCATTCCAAACAAGTTTATTTCACAAAAGCTACTTATCAACCATCAATCCAAACATAAATCACATTTTACAATTTGACTTTTACCCAATCGGACTTATTTATAAGTCCGATTGCCCACCGATATCTCAAACAAGAAATAGTAAATAAGGTGTTCGTTAAGTGGGAAGGTTAGATGAAATTCCCACAATGCCCTTAAACCGTTCAAACGCTGGCATTGGGTTCGAACGTAAAGCACTAAAGGGACAACGCGTTCGAACGAAAAATTAGACAGTAACCAAACTTGTGTAGCTGTTTATATCAAAACATTCCAGGTATGACAGAAACAGAAGTAGGCATTTTTGCTAGAAACAATAGTAATATATATGCAAGACAGTAAAAGCCACATTAAAGACCCACCATCCATCGGTTTCTTGTTCATCATTTTTTCAGCATCGTCATCTTCGTCATCTTCCTCACCCAGAACCTTGTGGTGTGTGTTTTGGGTTAGGTTCTGCAATAGGGTACAGCGGAGACAAAATCAGAGCAAGAGGGTCGGCAAAATTTCAGGGCTAATTTCGTCACAGGATTTCACTCTCCTGAAAGATTTCATCTTTCCCTCCATTTTCGGATGGAATGAAGGTTCCCACGTTTAAGGGAAGATCAAGGTTCTTTGGAAGATGGTTTCCGGAAGCGGTGCTTTAAACGCGTTACGTGATGTAAGATCGGTAATCTTCCCTTTCCTTCGGTCTGTCTTTCACGTAACAAACGGGTCCTTAGAGGAGAGAAAGGAAAGGAAGGGAAGGGAAGATTTTGAGGAATGAGGGAAGATGAGTTGTTTGGTAAGAAGAAAATGAAGGGGTGACGGTTGGTAAAGAAATTAATTCAAAACGAAAAAGAAAAACATAATTTTAAAAAAGATCATCTTATCAAGTTCAAATTTTTCTAAAATGTTATTCGCAAGTTCAAATTTGTCTAAAATATTTTCCTGTCAAATTTGAATTTGTTTAAAATATTCTCCCGCCAAGTTCTAACTTATTGTATAAGTTCAAATTTATCTCATATATTCAAATTTAATCAGATTTTTTTTGCATTATAGAAAAAAATATTTTATGAGGGGGCAAATATGTCGAAAGCATCATGTTCACGTGGGAACTTGGGTTCCCAACAATTTTGGCGGGATCTTACGTTCCGTGAACCAAATAGGCCCTTATGATTTCCAGTGGGGAGCCCACTGTGACATTGAAAGGTAAGTTCACACAAGTTCACACCCAATAATCTTGCACACCTACTCACAAGCAAAATTCAGCATCCATATCGAAGGAAAATATAATACTCACTCTTGTGGTTAACTCTTGTTTGAATCAGAGGTGAAAAAATACTCTCTTACTTGATGTATTATTCAGATGGAAGAGCTACAAAATATGTGTGTTCTTCTTCTTCTTCTTCTTGGATTACAATAAAACTGAAATAAGAAACTTTCCTAAACTGAAAAATAATAAAGACGCTATGATTAAGGGATTCCGATTGCTCTTGATGATCCTCCTCCTCCTTCTTCTTCTTCTTCTTCGTTAAATATCATTTTCGCCATGGAAGTTTAGCCTAGGGAGCACTAGTCATTCAGAAGTTTTTTTTTTGTCTCAATTTTTCCCCGAAAGCTTAAAAACATAGCAATATTGCCCATCCGTTGATCTTAACCGTTGAGTTGTTGCTCTTCTTTGTAAACTTCCAGGTGTAAAATTGCTCCTAAAAAAACTTCCGGGGTAAATTTGCTCCTAAAAACAACTTTCGGGGCATCTTTGCTCCATTTTGTTAATGTCCGGGGCAAAAATGAGACCAAAAAAACTTCTAGGTGACCAGTACTCCTTAGGTTAAACTTCCATGGCAAAAATGGTGTTTAATCTTTTTTTTATATAAGCTTGAGACCCCTCAGCTAACCCTTATAGGATTATTACACCCATTCCAATCCTGGCATAAAATCACTTCCAGTTCCTTAGATGGCTGGAAAAGTCTCATGAAACCTCAGTCTGGCCTCAAGGCCCCTCTTAGCTAGGTAGTCAACCACGGAGTTACAGGTCCGAGGCACATAGGTAAGCTTCGTTAACCAGTCCATACGAAGTAACCGTTGAGCCTCTTTAATAATGTCTAAGTCTTGGTGATTACTGCCCTGTGCCTGAAAGAAGCAACTCTAAACACTCAGTAGAATCTGTTTCCAACTACACTTTTTGAGCTCCCATCGCCCATATGCAGTTTTTAGCCCCAAAAGACACACCCATCTCTACAGAAAACTCTTCTAACAACTCTAAACCCTACGACATATAAGTATAACCTAGCCTATTTAATAAATGGGTAATACTTAACATTAAATTTTTTATATCCATTACATCAAGTTCTCTAATTATAGATGACCACATGTCTTAGTTTTTTTCATATGGGTTTATAGGTAAATGATAATATTTCAAAAGTAGAACATATAGTTACATGTGATTGGAGAATTTGACAAAATTGATATAAACAACTTACCTAAATATTTTGCTTAATAAATGGGCCAAGGTCGCCTATTGCCAAGCTTATTTAGGTAAACAATCATACCTATTTTCATATGACATAACCCATAAGCCTACGGACTTAGTCTATTTTTTTTTAATAATACATAAATGAAATATTATAATCTCATTAAGATTCGAAATTGGAGTTTGTCCAGTTTTACGTGAAAAAAATAAAAAAAAGGTAAAATCTAGTTTTACATGTCACTTGTGCTTGGTTGATTTTAGAAAATATATCTTCTTGGTCAAGATATGGTTGATTTTTCTTATTCCTAGTTGGTCCAACAACTATTATTAATAGGAAATATTTTCTTTTCCATAATAAACTCTTAGGGCCCGTTTGGTACAGGGAAGATTTAAAGAGGGAAATGAATTTAAAGGAGGGAAAGGAATGGAAGGGAAGATTGAGAGGGAAAATAAAAGGTTGAGCTGTTTGGTAGACATGGGAAGGGAACTTAAGTTGATGGAAAATGAATTGTTTGGTATGAAGAATTGGGTATTGGTTAAATGGGAATATGAGGTGAAATACCAAAAAAAAGCCCCTATATTAAAAAAAACAAAAATTCAATCATGAAGTTGAGGTTTTTATTTTTCGCAGTGGGAGAACGACGAACCCTAACCAGATGGCGTCAACGTGCAGATTTAAAACGGAAGTAGACGTTGATGCGAAATGGAATTGCGTCGACCACTGGATTCGTGATGTTGAGAAGGACGACGCACGTGATTGGAATTAGAAGGTGACAATAGTAAACGATGAAAGCAGGAGCGAAAATAGTGACAGAGGAACAGGGGAAAAATAGCAAACCTTTGAACCTAGTTGATGCATTCATAGAGGAGGGAAAAATAAATGAAAATAAAGACCAAAGAAAAAAAACCCTGAAAAGTGTGAAGTCCATGAAGAAATGGAGTTCCTTCGGTAGGAAAAACACAGGTGAAGACTGCAAACAAGAAAAGAATTGATTGCTCTTTTAATTTAGCTAATTAATCAGCACTGTTATAATTCCTCATTAGAACAACGATAGTGACCTCTGTTGTGTTAATGCGGGACAGAAACAAAACATGTGCACTTGTGAGGATGAAGAAGATGATAGAATGAGTAATACAAGATGCATATCAGCATATTTTTATTTGAGAAATATCAGCATCAAGAAAAAGACAGAGAGATAACCAATATAATGCACACAAATGCAAAACGAAGACAGATTGAAGCAAACCTTTAAGAGATGGAATGAATGAACATAATCAAATTTGGCCTTTTCAAATGCTTCAGAAGAAGAAAGGCAATATAGGATTACAAGTCACATGGCTAATTGTGAAGAACGTTTCACAGATTGAATGAATTAACATAATCAAATTTGCCATCAGCACACTTAACAAGTCCACATCAGAACAACGAGAGTGATATATCAGCATATCTATCCTTGAATGAGTGCATTTAGATAGAGCGTTGCAAAAGTGGATAAAAAGTGAAATGCCTAATTCAGATAGATTGAATCATTGAAAATGATGAAATTTTGCATTCTCAAATGCTAAAAAACAAGGAAGGCAGTGTTAAAAGTCGAGGGGCTAACGGAGACAGATGAATGAAACCACATAATGAAATTTGGCATTCACACATGCTTAAAAACAAGGAAGGCGGTGTTTGAAAGTCACATTGCTAATTGAGAGAGTTTGAGATAGAATTAATCAAACAACATAATGAAATTTGGCCTTCTCAAATGCTTCTAAATAATGCTATTTAGCTTGTTCAAATGCTGCATAACAAGGTAGGCAGAGTTGGACTGAAGAATCATAAGGTGCCCCACAAATGGTCTACTACATGAACATGGATGGTAACGATGATTGTGGACAATGAACAAGCAAGGTTCTTTGACAATACAAATAAAAATAGTATATCAGTCAATTTAGCAGCTACAATTTAGGGGGAAAACATATTCAATACCAAGCAAAACATAAAAGACATCTAACACATGTGAAGAACATAGATAGGCATTAACACATGCCAAATGAGTGTTCATGCATTAGTGAAAATGATGTGAAGCACACTTTAAATTGTATAACATAACAGCAATAGATTAACAAGTGACAATGAGTTCAACTGCAGTAAAACACAAAATGTCACGTTCGAACGAAACAAGCACGTTTGAACGCAACATGACAGAAGCTACACCATAACAGCAAAAATTAAACTAGAAGTAGAACAGCAGGGAAAATCCAATGTAGTGTATCCACTGCTTACAAAAAACATGCAACATAACAAAGGAAATAAATTGTCCTAAGTCTTCTTCCTCTTCGCTGGAGACCTCCTGGGAGCAGATTGCCTTGGTGGTGTTGAGCGTGAACCAGGGAGGTTGACTGGGATGAATAATGGTGCTGAAGACATTGGAGGACGAGAAGGATCCGGTGTGGGAGCAGAGAATATATGTGGCAAATTCTCAGCTGCAAGCCCTGTTCTGAATGAGGATGCTGGTATGAATCTTAAAGGGATAGGCGCAACTATTGTCCTTGAAGGCGCAGGAGGAGGGTTTACAGGCTGAGGGAGAGGCACAATGGAGAGAGGTGTGATTGGGTCAAGGTCATCAGTGTCAGTAGGTGAGTTCGCTTGAGCCACATAGTCCTGAGGTGGGGCATCAGTAGCGGGGGATTGATGCACATTGTGTTTTGGATTGGCATTGGTAGTGGGGGATTGATTGTCAGACAATGGTGGTGGATTAGCTATTTGTTCATCAGGGTAACTCTGTTCAGGGGCCGTGGATTGATGCAAAATGTGCTGCTCTGGCACATTAGGTGAGGGGGATGAATTGGAGCAGAGTGGTGATGGCTCTCTACTGTCATGAGGCTTCGAATGTTCTTCAGCCACATGTTCCTCTTGATGCTCACTGGTCTTTGGTGCGTTGTGGCATGACAGTGGAGAGCCTTGAGGACTGACATGAGCAAACTTGGATGCACCTCCTCCTTCAGGGTCACATGTCTTGGAACTAAGTGGATGTGCATGGTGAGGGGATTGGCTTCCATTTCCAGCCGGGTTTGAAGGTCCTGCACCTTGCTTCTGTGATGCCAAGAATGCAGCAAATTCCTTGAACTCAGTCGCATATAGATGTATGAACGACTTCAGGTCATTGAAGTCAAGAGCAATGCTGGTTATTCTAGTCTCCATCGTTGCCATTTGACCAACCAGATTAGCAAGTGTTGATTTCAACGGCTGAACTTTCTCCTCCACAATTGGCCCCAATATTTTTACTATGTCACCATGTGCTTGCCCAACAACTGGTTCTTTTTCAGCTGCGCCACTATGAGCTCCGTCTGGCTCAGGGGTAGATTGATGAACCTTTTCCCCCTCACTGGATGATGGGAAAGCCTGTTTGGCAGCAACACGAATGCGCATTCGGTTCAACGCCTCGTCATCAAACTCTGGAGTCCACATAGGAGCTTCATCTTCTTCCAAATACCATACCTTATTCTTGTCCAAAATCAAAGACACCAGAGACGGGTAAGGCAATTCTGAGTTTTTCTTAGTGAGAGTGGCTGCCCTTAGCATGGTCTCAACTATCCTCTTCCCCAACTTAAAGGGCTTGCCCTTTATCAGACATGTTAGTATCAGCTTGTCTTCATTGCTCATTGTTGCATAGTGTCTGCCCTTATTCACAAAGTTTCGACTGTACAGTAATGCAAAGACCACCTACCTATCGTGAAGCTGTTTGGGTCAGCAAAGCGAGTCATCCTTTGTTGTGTGGCCCTCCAGCAGTATGGCGTCCATTTCTTCCCCGGTAAAGCTTTGTTAGCTTGTGGTGCCTTTACATTTAACAATTCAAGGATAATTTTCTCATTCATCTCAATGCTCTGCCCTCTTACGCGTGTATACACAACACCAACTCTAGACATTTTAAGGTTCGAGTAAAAAACTTTGACCACAGACTCAGAGTATGGAAGTGATAACTCTAGTAGGCCCTTGAAAGGCATAAGAATGTCGGCCAGACCAAAATTATAATCACTTTCAAAAGAGTCAACATCTATCCTACTCATTTTGCATAAGCTTTTCCCAACTAACCTCATGTTGTAATCCTCAAGTTTCCCTTGGTTGTAGTCTGGTTTGGCATATGGGATGACATTTGCTCTTTGTTTCTTACGAAGTTTCTTGTAAAATTTGACCTTCACCCCTGATGCTCCATCTCTGTCAGCTTCTTCATCTTGCGATGTCGATGACCCATGTTGTGCATCATATTCCTTGTCTTCTGATGCCGATGACCCCTTTTCTTTGTCATCTTCTTCTGTTTCTGCTGCCGATGACCCCTGTTCTCCATCATCGTCTTCATCTTCGGATGCCGATGACCCCTCATCTGAGTCATCGTTTTCGTCTCCCTCATTCTTCGAACTAAACTTGTCACTCACCACAACAGTCCTCTTCCCCTTCCTAATCTCATCGCATCTCTGTTTTTTAGGATGGGGGAGTTTTCAGGTTCACTGTCGCTGTCATTCTGAGAAGATTGCGTCCCTTTTGTTGATTGGCCAGTTGATTGCTTCCTCTTGGCTGCCCTTTTCTGTTTCTTCGTTTCCTTTGCGACAAGGTCGCGCTTCCACTTTGTAGCTTCTTCATAGTCGTCATACCAGTTATTGGTCTTGGTTTTATACTTAGAACCACCATCACGCCCACACCTTCTAAGGCTTGCTCTGTACTTCCTATAGTTGTTGACGTCCTCCATTGTGATTCCCATCTCCTCTAATCGCTTCTCAGTCATTTTTACCCTAGCCATTTGTGATTGCGGATCATGTCGCGGATGGTTTAGGGGAAATGAGGTGTCACGTATGTTGGGTTTAGGGAAAATGGCTGGTGGTCAGTGGGTTTTGTGGAAATGCCTATGCTTGACGGGTACAAATCACAGAAGGGTTGAAGACGAGTTGGGATTTGGAAGAATGCCGGCGAACTGAGCCACAAAATCAATTTGATTTGGGGGCGCCACTGCAGAGGAGATGAGCGTGAAAGACGTTTTGTTTCCTCTTGGTCCTGAACAGAGGTGTTGGCAGGATTGGTTATTTTTGAAGAGACATTTGGTGTTCCAATAGGCGGCGTTCAAACGTAACCAGCGACAGTTGATTCAGCATTATATTACATCAGCAACGCCATAACCCTGTACACTGGAAAAAACCAAACATCTTAGAGCCAGAAACTAATAACAATTTATATCATACATAACATAGGGTAATGGACTTTACATTAATGAGTTGAACAAGGGTTGCAATATGACAGTTGTCCCCCAATTTACATAACTATGAACTTTACAAAAGATAGTTGTGTCTGAATTTGCATCCACATGTGAAACATCACAACCTAACAAAAAATACATATAAAACCCTAACAACCCTGCACAGGACATGGCCCATACACACAAACTGTATCGCATGTCCAATTATAATTTGTCAGTAAGTGAACATGGTGTATAGTTTGCTGTCATAAACCAACAAAATCACTACATGTGTCCCAAAACTAATGACACAGCTTGCATGATATAGCACTATACACAAAAAACAACCAGCCTATTTATACGTTAACAAGTCACTATCTATTGCTGCAGCAGGCTTCGCACCCATGAGGACTTAAAATTATGAGGAATGTTGGAAAATGCCTTCAGGAGTTTGTCATACGCTATTATCTTTATATGAGCCACGTTCCTCTCATTAAATGTCAGATCCTCTAGCTGCAGCAGGTCCATGAAAAGTTCATCCCCCTTCGAATCAAGCTTTGCTTGCCTTTCTTGTGTGGACATCTAATTCCCAAGTTTCTCAAATACACTCACCACTGTCTTGTCAAGAGAAGCTACTGTGTCTCGCAGAGCCTCAGCCATCACTTCTGAATGGTTCAGCTGGCGCTTCTTCCTTCCACATACGGATGCCTCACTTGGAGGGATTTGTGTGAAACCAATGTCAGGTTGTGTGGGTGAGAAATCAGAATCAACGGCTACAGCAGGGGGTGTTTCCGGCAGACCATCATCTTCAACATTCACATCGTCCTCCATCCCACCAGGGGATCTAACTTCATCACCTACAGCCCTGTCCTTACCCCACACAATGCACAGAGCGTCAAAGTTGGGTAAGGTCTTGGTGCGAAAATGACAAGCCCTTGGATGAGCCTACAAAAGACACGGATCATGTTAGTCTGGCTCTAAGCTAAGTTCAACACACCAATGCTATGACATACCTTGAGATACTCTTCCCAAACCGCTGGATCTGCAGTGACAAGTTTGGTGTCCGGGTCCCAACCAAATCCAGAGGTGTTGGGACCATACACCATATCATAAGCCATTTGCCACAGTCGTTTCAATGTCTTAATTCTAGAGGTAATATGTGGAGTGGCTTTTATGCCACAGCCTGGTAGCCTTTCTTCCATCATCGTTTGCAGGACGTTAGCAAACCCAGACTTGAAGCCATTATCAGCCATCCATTTTTGCTCAACCCTCAAAGTCAGTAAGCAGTCAATCAACATTTTGTCCTCGTCGGCAGACCACATTTTCATCCTCCCTCCCCTAACCGCCTGATCAGCCGACTCTATCTAAAACAAAACTCATGCACACAAAACAAGTTAAGGTACAATATGTTCGCAAGATAAGCAACAAAGGATAATTAAGCATTAATGTAACAAGCATTACAGGTAACAAAAAATAGCAAACCAATGTCACTGAATGGCGTTGGAATTAAAACATAAACAAGCATTGTTTTTGCCTCCCACTAATTGGAAGGCCATTGTCTACAAACAAGCAATAATTGTTTACTACATATTCAATTATCCATACGCGCCACAAAATCCGCAAACATGTCATTTGCAACATGCTCCTTAAAATTATTCCAAACGTCGTTGGTTTCCATTGCCATAATGGGAGTGTTGTTATTTGTAGCATTTGCAGGTTCAAACGAATGAAGCTCCTCATTGAGGGGATCTTGAACATTCTCTCGACGAATCAAGTTGTGTAGCAAACAACATGCGACGATGTATCTGTTTTGGATCTTCACAGGATAATAGGACGCGCTCCTCAAGATGGCCCAACGCAACTTCAGTATGCCAAAGCACCTTTCAATAACATTCCGAGCATATTGTGTACCAAGGCACACAATTTGTGTACCCTGCATCAACCAAGTAGTAGTTTCCTGGGAGAAAAGAGCAACTGCGTTAATTGGTTTTTCCTATGAAGTACACATGAAGAAAACTATATCAGCAAAACCATTTCAGCATTTCAAACAGTCGAGTAAACCCATACCTTGCGCAACTTGTAAGCCGTGTGGTCTCCTTATTGCATCCCTCAACACCCTCCCATCCGCAGCTGACCCTTCCCACCCAGGCAACACATAAACGAATTGGCCATCCGGTGAACATACACCAAGGACATTGGTTGTTACCTATCCTTTCCTATTTCGGTATCTACCCTTGTGTGCTGCAGGTACTTGTATGCGTATGTGAGTACCATCTAATGCACTAAGGCAACCCTGAAAACACAACCACATTGTCACTGATTAGGTTAAACCACAATTTGTTTAATTTAATTCAAGAAAGCAAGTCACACTAACACATTATACGTACCTTGAACCACTTCCAGCGGTGATCATTTGAGTCCTCTGGAATGGGCTCCGGTTTCTTTAGAAGCAATGATTGCAATCTAATCGTAGCATTGAGCACCAATTTAAAGTATCTACTAATGATTTCCCCTAACCTTCCAAACTCAAGCTGAATTACTCTATTCTTCACATGATGCCCCAACATGTGAAGGAACATTGCCACTTGCTCATCAACTAGCATATGTTTAGTTGCTTTCAATCCACCAATTGTGTCTAACATGTAACACAATTTATCAAACGTCGCCGAAGACATCCTAATTTGGTTGAAGCAAGTGGTGTCACTACTATATATCATAGCCCTCAAATTCGCTCTCTTCGCATGAAAATCTAATCTACCTGACCTCTCCGGTAAGTGCCTTGGTCTACCTCCTCCCACTGCTACTATCATAATGACAATCAACCTCCTCACTGCTAGAAGAAAAGCTAGGCACCCCGCCAACATTGCAACCATTTCCTGAGAGTGTGGCTCCATAGCTACATAATTTGTGTGCACACCCATTTCCTTTTCATTATAATCTACTACTACTCCTCCAAACAAACAACCACTATTTACATCCAAACATATAAACTTTTCAGCCAAGCCAGTAATTTCATAGCTGCACTTATGACCCAACAATAGACATCACACTCTCACTAAAATAAACTCACATCAATTCTATAATTCAACAACGTTAGCTTTGTAATTCAGGGGTTACCAAATATGGACTTTAATTGTTAGGTATACAGAGGATGTCATTAATGCACACAAGTCAGTTTCATTTATAACACACAACACATTAATGTGCATGCCCAACAACATTTTAGTTTCATTTATAACACATACCACATTAATGACAACATTAATTGTAAACACTCATCAATCACAGAGACACAAGTAGAGGTAGAGGAAGTTGCCTCTCTCATTTATTTCCTCACTCACATTAACCAACAAAGATGCGTATTATATATGCCAAAAAATAAAATCAACACAGGCCATCGGGCGAAGCCTGAAACAGAAAACTCCTCAAACCCATGGGAACTCACCTGAGTTTGCACCGCCGTTGAACTTGTGTTGTGTCTCCAACTGCCTTGTCGTTGATTTCAATTGTGCGTCTTCGTTCAACTGATGTCGTCAATTTCAGTTTCATTTGCTTCGTTGAGCTCCAGCCTCAATTCGCTTTTTTAATCACCAGGTCCATTGTTTACAGGGGCATTTTTGTCCGTCGAAAACACTCTCTCGGGAATGAAAATGCTATCCCCCCACTTTTGGTGGGATTCAACTTTCCCACCACTGACAGAAGATCAAGCTTGGCGGGAGATCAAATTTCAGGGGAGGGGGCGCGCCAAACACGTTTACACCGTGGGAACCCAGTCATTTTCCTTTTCCCACACCTCAAATCAGCGTACCAAACAGGCCCTTATATTGCAGGTAAAAATGAATCTTCAGCTTTATAGCGTATGCTTCTTCTAAATAGAATTGAAGGGTTATATATAAATTTGAAGGCGTATGTTTTAAGCCTATTTAAAGGCCTATGTCTTAAGTAGGCCTTAAAAAACCCTTCAGACCTTGCCTAAAAAAGCCTATATACATTCTTAGACTTTGAATTTCTATTGCATGCGTAGGTCTATTTAACTAAATCTTGGCCTAATATAGCCTATTTCCACATCTAATGGCTGGAGTAAAGTGCAAGTAAAGGAGAACCCCATATTTATAGACTCAGGATAACAACTAATTGGGATGGTTTAGTTGTTGATTAATTTCCTAATACTCAATTATCTTTCAACAATTAATGCTATATGTGTGTGTGTGTTAATTGACTATATATCAATTGCTTTCATTGAATATACATCAATTGCTTTATAAATAAATAGGGTTGGTTGCATGTAAAACCGGAAAATTGAGGAGGAAACAAATAATTTTGAAGGATTTCTTTTATTTTATTGAAGAATTCGTTGTCTGGGTTACGACAAATTGGGATAGATTTTCAAATTTACAAAGTAATTTAATCGACTAGAACTGGAAAAACATTTATATACTTTATCCTATTGCGAAGAAAATTTTGGTCTAGTTTAAATAACAATTAAAAATTTAAATTCAAATCTAAATCCAAAATTTAAAATTTAAATCTAAATCCTAAATCAAATTATAGAATATAACATATCCAATTTTATTTAGATACTGCAGATAAATAAATATATGTTAATTCTAATAGATAAATATCCTTAACGGATAACCTAATTAATAATAATAAAATCATAACTAAATCTTCTTTCATGCTCCTCCATTAAGTGTTTGTTATAAAAAGAAGGAAGAGAGTAACTAGGAAGGGAAAGCATGTTGAAAATTCAACTGTCGAAGAAGTTGATACGGTTTTGTAAGTTGGAAACGCAAAAACGGTAAACTTGATATATAAACTTATGAATTAAACCGAGTTTACAATAATTACGAGTTTACCAGTGGCTCAACTCAATTTTGTAAGCAAAAAATGTAAAAAGGTTAAACTCGAAGAGTTAACTCACGAGTTTAATAAAGACGGGGAATAGTCCTCTGTATAGTTTCGATTGACACCTATCGCTGATATGAAGGAAAAAAGGCCATCAAATAGAAGTGAAGAACTTTTACAACTTATATCTATTCCGTATTTATTGTTAGACCAGGCTAAGACATTCTACCTCCAATACTTAATATAAAATACAATTGATTAATTTAGAGGGATTAAAGAAGCTAATTTTTTTTAAAGTAAATACATTTATCATTTTTCTCCAAACTAATTATTTTAACTTATAGATTGATAGATAATCTAATAATATACATAATTATTTCAGATAGAAAATACAACATGCAATATATAGTTAAGTAGTTAATCTCTTTATGTTCTTTAACTTCTTCAAATTAATCAATTGGGTCTTATGCTATGGATCAGATAGTATAGTAGTAGATTAAGCAACTCTCTGCTAATTTATATATGGATTAAAATACCTTCTTTCAAGAGTTAAAAGGAAAAATAACGTAAATAGAAAAGAAAGATAATAGGTGCTAAAATGATCAACGCTTTGTCTAATACTTCATCCAATTCTATATATAAATAACAATTTGTGTTTGTCACGCACATTTTGTTGTTGTTGCTCATAACTTATTACATCTCTTACATTTTTCACCAATTCTTCTCATTTTCCTCACTCATCGTCTTTATAAATAAGAATATATTTAAAAATAAAGTTACTAATATATCTCATAAATATTTATTACTTTTAACAAATATGTTGAAGTTCTGGAACAACTTCACGTGCTCAAGTATATCAAAGGTGTTTCAACCTCACAAAAAGCAATCTATGTTCACAAGACCCTTTACCACAACTTTTTTATATTATCGGAGCTCCATCACCGGGCGGGGCTATTTCACCAAATGCCGCCGTTGGTGGTCGCCAGTAACCAATGGAGATTATCATTTTTAAATAATATATTTGATGATATTTCTGTCTTTTTTGCATGAAATTACAATATCCAATTTTAGAAAAATAACATTTCAAAGGAATATTGAAATTGGGGGCATTACCTTTTACTATTTTTAAAGTTCATTATATGGAATTTTCTCAATTATAATGTTACATATATATATATATACACACACACGCGCGGACACACACATAAAAAAAAACTCATAATCAGTAACCATTCGCAGTACATAAATGTAGTTAAAATATAAAGATTTTCTAAACGTGCTGGAAACTCAGTAGACTAAGGGGCCTATTTGGGTTGGCGACTTGGCGGTAGGAGCGGTGGTTTAAAAGTTATCCGACTTTAGAAAAAGCTTGGTAGGAAAAAAGTCAGCTCGTAAATAATGATTTGTGTTTGGATTGATAGTGGTAGAAGTGGCGAGCGAGGCCCATGTCAAAAAGCTAAGAGCTTTTTGAAAAAAGTTTCATGGTGGAGCTTTTTCCTTAACAGACTTTTTGAGCTTTTTTAACTTAAAGTCCAGTGAACTTAACGCTCAACACAAATACACCACGTTGAACTTTTTCTCCACAGCCTATTAACTCTATCGCAAACGCTTCCAACGCTCCTAAAACGTTCACACCAAACAAGCTCTAAAAATAATACATTAACGTGTGCTAGAGGTTGGTAGATAATAATATAAATTCCAATCAGTCTTTGAGAAAAGACATTTGGTAGGTTTTGAAAAGGTCAATGATTTGTTTGATGATTCTGTTGGCGGATTTTTAAAACTACTTCTTTACCATAATACCACCCATCATTCTTTTCTTTCTCCTCAACACCCATCATCTTTACCATCGAATAATAAATAACAAATAAATGGTTGAGATTCAATAGTATTGAGTTAAAATGAGGAAGGACATAAATGTGTATAAGTGAAAATTTCAGAGTGGAATTTAAGATTGTATGATTATAGGAACCAGTTCTAATCCCAAATATGATTAATGAGAGTTTTTCACCACTAAGAACCATTCAGAATTAATTTGGATGGTTAAGATTGAATCTTTTTAACTTACTTTTTTAAATAATAATAATAATAATAATGTGTACATAATCTAAAATAAAAATATTATCTTAACTATCAGTTTTTGAAAAAAGTGATTTTTATTTTAAAATCATTATTTAAAAATCTTTAATCTCGACCATTAAAATTTTATTTGGACCGTGTAAATCTTATCATAATGAAGAGTTTTTAGTGTTTATTATTGTCATGGGCCTCCGTGCACTTAACTGGACTTCTTCTCAAAAGATAATGTTTTGAAATTCATACATTTCAACATGTTTTCCCATAATTATCAAAAAAAAAAAACAAAACATGTTTTCCCATACTTTTATAGGCTTTTGCAATCAATTTGTGCATAAAATACACTTACATATAGGAAAATGTGATTTGATGAAACAATGTTCAAACTTTAGAAAATATTGAGCTAAATGTGAATAATTTTTATTATTTAAAGAGTTTAAAGTAGCTCATAAAATCCTCCTTTTTGTAGGAAGATGATGACCAGATGTGAGAGCTTGAGAAGATCATGGAAAGTTTAGGAAAGAAAGAAAAGAATAAAAGAATCAGATGAAAAATGAAAAAGATTATGCATGTATTTGCCGTGGGTTCGCCATAGCGAAAATCAAATTAATCAATTGGGTCTTATACTATGGATCAGATAGTATTAGTATAATATTAGATTAAGAAATTCTCCGTTAATTTATATATGGATTAAAATACCTTCTTTCAGGAGTTAAAAGGAAAAATTCTCCGTTAATCTTATCACCAATTCTCTCTCATTTTCCCCACTCATTCTCACTCATCATCTTCATAAATAAGATTTTTTTTTTAAATCACTAATATATCTCATAAATATTTACTACTTTTAACTAATTAAAATTTTGATCCACATGATTTGATTAGTTGTTACTTATAGATTAGACAAGAAGGAGTAGCTCCTGTTGAAGTTCACGTGCTCAAGCATACCAAAGGTTTTTCAACCTCACAAAAAGCAATCTGTGTTCCCAAGACCCTTTATTACCACAATTTTCTTATATTATCATAAATGAAAAACTTGCAGATTTAGTTATCTTTTTGCCTCCAAAGATTTAATTAAGTCGTACATGCATGGTGTTAGTATTATGGGAATCCATAAAGATCATGTTCCCAAGAGAATTAATATAAACCAAAGCTATAATGCAAGTTTGTTTTTCACTAGTGCAAAAAAAGTTTTAAGACCGTCTCATTTAGACCGGACTTTCAACGCCCCAATCTTAAAGGTATGATCGGTGGCAGTTTTGTAAATATAAAGAACTTCTTATGTATGACCCGGGCAGTTTTGTAAATATAAAGAACTTCTTATACCGATCATTTTTTCATAGGTCTTAAATATATTATTCGACCCGTTAAAAAACAAACCGGTCTTAAAAATGTTATTAAAAAAAATCAAATATCAATTACTTTATGGAGAAATCTCACACACCCGGACTAATATTTTCTACGGTCCAAAATAATAAGGAAAAATTTAAATATAAAGGTAATAAAGTTTTAAGACCGAACATATTTAAAAGCCGGTCTTAAAAGTTATTCTTTTATGATCGGACATAAAATGCGGCCGGTATAAAATATAGATAAAAAGTGCGGATAAAAAATTAATTACTTTTAAGACCAGACTTTAATATGACCGGTCTTGAATATTAATTATTAAGACCGTCTCTTTGTTTATCCGGTCTTAAAAATGAACCGCCAAATAAACATTTTTTCGCGCGAACGCTTTTGTTACTCTCACTGAAGAACCTCTGTTCACGTTGCGAAACCCTTCCTGTTGCATTACCTCTCTTCCTGTCTTGAAAATGAACGGTGAAAACGATTCTATTCGTGTTCCGGAACGCCGATTACGGTGTGAGTGAGTCGAACGAACCCTCTTCATCTCACAATGAGCCTCGAATCGCCCGCACGCCGTGGTAGAAGAGGCACACGAATGATGGATGTAACCCTAAGTCGGACTTCTAGCTCAAGGCTAGAGATTCAGTTTGATGAAAAGTTGGAACCTTTCGGTCCCAAGAAATCCAAATATACTAGTTTTGTTGGCTATCTAGTACGCAGCAAGGTTAGCATCTTGATAGATGAGTGGAAAAATGTGGACGTTGTCACAGTAAAGGATCCTATTTGGGACACTATCCGGCTTACATACACTATCCCTGAATGTCAGAAGTTGAAAGACAAGACATTGTCTTATTGTGCTAATCGGTGGAGGAAGTTTAAGACCTTTCTAGCTAACAAGTATATTTTTGTCGAGGTTCAGCCTGAAGAAAATCCTTGAGACAAGTACACATTTATTGATGAACAAACTTGGCAACAATTTGTTCAGCTGCGGACCACTCCTGAACCTCTGGTGAGTTTATATTTAATTTTGTTTGCTCTTTTGTTTTCTTATTAACCTGTGTGGATATGTGAATGTTATTGTGTTCATCTAATCCTGTTAGTTAAATGGTTTGGTGTGTGAATAGAAGTATACATTTCCTGCCTTTGTCTATGCAAGTCTGATATGTAAACCCTGAAAAGGTAAAATACTAAGAAGGTAATTAGGGAAATAATAATGGCACAAGAGTCAAGCCATTATTATAGTCTTAGTTATGTTATAGTAGGTAGTGGTTAGACATTGATGTTAGTTAGTTAGTATGTTAACTGTATAATGGTTTCGGTGCAAGCTGTTATTGGGCCTTAAGAGTCAAGCCTCTAACTATATATAAGAGGTTAGTCTAATATGTGTAGGAACCAGTTATGATGAATGAATGAATTGACTGAGTTGGCAGCATTTCTGCAACTCTCTTTCCTCTGTTTCTTCCAATTTCTTCTACAATTCTACATCCTTCTTAAATAAAATGTTGAAACTTGATGAAGTGAATTTGACTAATGTTTGACCTTCATATGAAGCAGAAGTTCTCTAATTTCTGTTAGTGAGATGGCTGGAATTCATAATTAATAGTTTTTTCAATTCTGATTCACAGAAAAGAAGGGAACAAGCACAGGAGATAGGGAGAAAGAATGATTGCCCGCATAGGGCTTCTCGCGGCGGATATGAAATGCCCGAAAAAAAATTGATGGCGGCCAAGCGGAAGAGATTGGAAGATGAAGCTGAATCCAATCCTTCTGCGATAGTTGATCAACCATCTCCAATACGTCGCGAGGAGTTGTGGTTGCATATTCGGCAAAAGCCAAGCGGCGCCTACACGAGTGAACAAACTCGTGTAGTTGCTGAAAGAATTGTAAGTATCGTTATTGTTATTTTTTAGTTACTAAACATGTTTCATTACTAAGCTTCTCGTTATCCGTATCTTACAGAAGATCTTAAAAAAAAGAAGCAAGAGGGATCTTTTGTGTCGGACGGGAGGAATGATGTTCTGACCGTTGTGACCGAAAAACCGGATCACGCGGGGCGTGTAAGGGGGGTTGGAGGACGGGTAGGCCTGAAGGAATACTTTGGTAAATCCAAACGCCACAAACAAAGTAGGGTTACCCGGGAGGAGATGGAACAGACTCTGGCCAAATTAAGTGAGGAAGCAGAGGCTAAAGTAGCAATGTTTCAATCCCAGATGAAGGAGGAAATAAATCAGATGAGGCTGCTTTTGAGCTCTCGTCTAGAGAGCAGTGTTCCCGTCACACATTCACCTGCACCTATGCAGCAGAGCCCTAGGGGGAGCTGCATTGTTGGACAGTCAGAGCAACCTTGTGACCTGTATGTGGAGGATCGTGATAGTCAAAGACGATTAGTTGCAAAAGGGACTTGTCCACAACTTGGGATCAACCGTACACCACCAACAAATGGCCGATGATGAAGTCGGAGTGTCGCTTGAAAAGGTGATCGTTGATGCACCTCTCCCTCTCCCAACTGATCAGCTGAAGCTTGTGAGTGATGTCAAATGAACCTTCATCTCTTGGCCAGTGAAGCTTGTACATGTCTCTACTCCTCCTGAAGCTTCATCCCTTCCTCCTCAAGTTCCATCCTCTCGTCAAGCTGCATCCCCTCCTCATCAAGTTCCATCCCCTACTGCTTATTTGACTGCCAAGGAAAAAATATCCGATTTGGCAAAAAAGAGGATATTTTAAAGATAAATTGTGGCCTGTCAATGAAGTAGTAGGCGTCCCTCATCCTGAAGATGTTTACCTTGACAAAGAAGATGTAACGTCTCTCGTCGCTTCCCGGACAGAGCTTACTAATCCAATCCTTCAACCGTTTATGAAGTAAGTATCTCGATTCTATGAGTACATAATTTTAATGCATCGTTTAGACACACATACATATATACTAATTCCCCGATCGATGTCATTATTGTAGGTTCATGCATCAAGAATTGGTTGAACAAAGGCGTAATCAATGATTTTGGATTCTTGTGCCCAGCCTATGCAAGTACAACACCCTTGCTGTTGAGACAAGAATACATGTCAAAGAGGGTGTGTGAAGTGATAAGAAAGGTGTACGTATTTCCATACTACCACGGGTACATATCACAATTATTGTCTGCAATTCACTTAATTCTGCTACATATATCACTGAGTACTTTACTGCTGTGAATTTTCAGCCGCCACTGGCAGTTGGTCCTCATGTGCATGGAGGATCATAAAGTTATCTTCTTATGCTCCACTCATAGTGAGCCAGGGTCTACATTGACGCAGAGCGTCAACAAGCATGTCATATTTATTCTGTTGTCTGAAATCTCTACTGTGAATTTTCAGTGAACATTATTGATAAATTTGTGATTTTGATGATAGTGCCATGAGGACCTTCCAAATCGAGGTAAACAAAAGGCGTAGGTCTCAAGCCACTTATCCTAAATGGCTCAAACAAGAGGTTAGTACATATTTGGACACTAGCACACTGCCTTGTGAACTTGGTCAGTAAACTATATATGCTAGCTCTTATATATATTTCTTGTTCGTTTTAGACCCGTCGGCAACCAACGGGGTCCAACTTATGTGGCATCTACGTCATAAAACACATATATGATATTATCACGAAAGGAACGACTAAATTAACTACAAAGGTAAATGTATTTGATGTTATATATTATGGCTGAATTCAGTTTCTGGCTTAATGTTACATATGAAATATGCACGCAAGTTAATTTAGTTTCTGTCTTTGATGTTACAGAGGTTTGCCGGTTCTGCTCCCTTTCCTAATGATGAAGTGGAGCACATACGCAATGTGTTTTGTGAATATCTGTATGACCTAATTAAGTCTTAAATTCATTTGTAAATATACATACGCAATGTGTAATTCAATAATAAATTTGTTTATTTTTTCAAAGAATTCGTTCATTCATTCTAGCTATTTAGTGCTTGAAATTTGAGATACAAGATGTTGTAAATGAGCAATAAGATACTCTGAAAAGTATTCGCGACTTCTATGACCTAAATTAATTAAGGGAAAAGAATAATTCAATGAATTATGCCTAAAATTATATGTGAAAATTAAATCATGAAGAATAGCCAATGATTTAAACTTAATTAGAAAATAAAAGGAAAACAAAATAATAATAATGAATAAAGTACTCAATGACTTTTATGACCGCATATTGTTTAAAGATCCGGTCCTAAAAGACTTTTAGGACCGTATATTTGTTAAAACTACGGTCTTAAAAGTATTCGTTTATTTTACAAATATGGCGAGACCTTTAGGACCGCATATTTATTAAACATCCGGTCCTAAAGTCTTCGTTTATTTCTAAAGACTTTTAGCACCGTGTATTATTTGAACATCCGGTCCTAAAAGTCTATGTTTAATTAAAAAATATGGCAAGACTTTTAGGACTGCATATTATATAATCATCCGGTCCTAAAAGTCTACATTTAATTTAAAAAAATATGGCTAGACTTTTAGGACCGCATATTATATAGTCTCTACGTTTAATTATAAAAATATGGCTAGACTTTTAGGACCGTACATTTGTTAATTATCCGCTCCTAAAAGTCTATGGCGAGACTTTTAGGACCGTATATTTGTTATTTGTCCGCTCCTAAAAGTTCGGTCTAAAATATTTTTTTTAAAAAATATGGCTTAACCTTTAGGATCGTGTTTTTGTTAAACTTCCAAGTCTTAATAGTTTTCCTTTAAACGTAAATGTTGACTCTTTTTTCGACAAATTATTAGGGTTCAAGACAACCGAGGTTCTGCGTTCGTTAAGCTAGGACCCTCTTTGTCGTTAATGTTACCTCTCCCGATGTTGAGCAAAGATTATTGGTTTCCCTTTTCTTTGTCTCTTTTCTTTTTGTCGGAAAAAGAAGGAAGATAATGAAAAGGACACTCGAAAATATTCAAATCGGGGCGAGGTAAAACCGACGACAACGACGGTCCAACCTTGAGAAGAATAGTCACTTTGTTTGTTTTTATTTATAAGGTAAACGTTTTTTTTTTGTTTTTTTTGTATGTTATTAACCAATTCGCAATTTTTAATGTTCATTTACAACCTTGACAATGTTTTGTTTGTTTCCTTTTTGTCGGAGAAAGAAAAAATATAATGAAAAGGACAATGCGAGACTTTAGGAAACAAAAATATTATATATTTTTTTAATGCCGCCCGTACGGGGCAAAAGAAAGAATACATAAAAAAAACATAAAAAAAAACTACCCCCCATCGTTGTCGGAGGGGAGGGAGTCGTCGGAGAGGTCATCAACGTCGTCATCTGAAGGATCGTACTCAACGTCCTGGGCGTCGAGTACCGCAGTCAGCTTGTTGTTGATGGCGTGATAGACCTGAAACAGTTGGCCCAAGCGTCGGTCTATATGATCGACGCGGGCCAGGAGGTGCTGCATCATTTGATAGAATGAGGGGTTCAGAGGCAGCGGAGGAGGGTATGGAAAAGGAGGACCTGGTGGTGGTGGAGCAGCCATTACGGTGGAGGTTTTAGAAGTGATGGAGAACAATGTGAAGGAAGTAAAGTAACATCGGGTTTAAATAGAGAACCCTTCCTCCACAATGTGAAACGCCGGAAACAATAACGAGGAGACGCATAGTTCCTCAGAATACGAGTAGACGCCTAGTTAGGAAGTTTATCTGGAAGTCGAAGAGACTCTGAATAATTCATTTGAACAGAGTGTAAGGATACGACTTACTATCCGAGTAATTTGAAAAGAATGAACCTTTAATACCGGATATTGTAAAAGATCCGTTCTTAAAACTAATATTTTTTAAGAAAAAATTCTTACTTTTAAAAAAATTGAATTGAAAAAAATAAATGAATTCTAGGACCGGATACAAGATAAAAGGTCGGTCTTAAAAGTAATTGAATTGATTAAAAAAATAAATAATAGACTTTTAGGACCGGATATGTTATAAAAGGTCAGTCTTAAAATCAATTGAATTGAAAAAAAATTAAATAAATTTTAGACCGCATATTTATTAACTCCTCATACCTCTCTCGTCCTTATTAAACTCCTCATACCTCGTAACTCCACACTACGTGGCTCTTAAAGTATATAAACTCCTCATACCTCTTTGTCCTTATTAACTCCTCACAATCTCGTAACTCCACACTACGTGGCTCTCTGCCCCAACTGCTCAAACCATGGTTAGATACAAGAGAACCGCTCGTAGGGGTACTCTTACTCCTGATGCTCGTGCCTTCCGTAGATCGTTATACGGTGCGCCTCCTCCAACGAGAGTGCGTTCTATTGTGACAGAAGAGTCTCGGGTCGTTGGACCCATTGTTATTTCGGATGATGAAGAGATTGTCGCACCCCCTCCAAATTTCTTCGCACCATGAAGAGGTTCCCGCCCCCCTCCCAACCGCTTGGCCCCAAAACGCCTACCGCTGACCTCTCTCCTCTTTCCTCTAATGATGCATTGCGGCTGATGCGAATAAGATAGGAACTTGCTAATCTCCGACGGGAAGTTAATGCTGCTCACGCCGATATCGCCAAGGCTTTGGAGGATAATAAGCTTTAGGATGTTTAGTCGATTCTTGTTTTTGATAATTTTCTCGCTTGTTTTTCTTTTGTATTTTTTCTTGTGTACGTGCATATTCTCCAATAATGTATGAAGCATTAAGAACTAAGCTTGTGTCTTTTTTTGTTCATATTCTCCAAGAATTAAAGAAGCTTATTCTCCAGTTTTTCTTTAATTTTTATTCATTCGATTTTTTATTCAATCCTCTTTTTTTTTTTTTGTAAATGAGGACTTTTAAGACCGGATTTTTTTTATAAAATTTCGGTCTTAAAATTAAATGAAAAATAAAAATTTAGGATCAGAGTCTTTTAAACCTCCGGTCTTAAAAATTTAATTATATATTTAGGACCGGCTACTTTATAACTAATCGATCTTAATAAAATAAAAAAATACTAAAACATATCTCTCGTTGGAATAAAACCAATCCTTTAAAAAAAAAAATTTGAGGACTTGTAGGACCGGATGTTTAATAAAACTTCTTAAAATTAAATGAATAATAAAAAATTAGGACCGGAGGTTTTTAAACTTCCGGTCTTAAACATTTAATTATATATTTAGGACCGGCTACTTTATAATTAACCGGTCTTAATAAAATCAAAAATACTAAAACATGTCTCTGTCGCGCAAAATATTAAATTTCCCTCTCTAAACTTCTCTTGTCGCGCCGAAAGTGATTACTCAAGTTCTGTCTCCAAAATACTGTTTGGGTGTTGTTTCGTCGCCGCTTCGCGTTGCTCTCTCGACAATCACTTTCTCGGTTCCTTAGCTAAACGTCTATAGACCAAGCCGTAAGAGGTGTTTCGGTTATATAACTTTATGATTTTCTCGGGTTGAACGAAATCGATGAAATGTTCTTGTGGGTTTCTCTGTTGTTAATGAATATTGTATTTTGAAGATTATATTTGCACTTTAGACCTACCCAACCGACCAACAAATGTTTTTAGATTACTCTTGTTGTCTCGCAACATCAACGTTCGTGGCGGAGCAAGTTTGACTCAAAGAAACGCATTTGAATTTATATGCTACAAAGTGAGTCCACAAGACCTTCATGTGATGCATTTAATTTCCTCATCATGCATTTATTTTGCTTCTTGGATTCACTGTGATACATTTATGACCAAAACTGATTCTTCCTTATGCATTTAAGGGGCAAGTTTCTCCGTAATAAAAAAGAAGAAGACATAACCGACATTGAGCATAAATATGCATTTGGTGTTGCCTTATTTTATATGCAAGTGTCAATTTTTTCGGATTATGTATGTTAAATCTTTTCGTCTATAGGAATTCTACTATGGATCATAGTTGGATAACTGCGTTACGGACGAGTGTTGAATATCAGAATGGGGTGAGGGACTTTATAGAATTTGCTAAACAAAATGCCCATGATGATAGTGGGAAGTTTTATTGCCCTTGTGTAGAATGTTTGAATGAGAGGCGACTAAGTCCTGAAGTTATACACACACATTTAATTTGTGAAGGATTTTGTAAGACTTATACAGTATGGGTATGACATGGTGAAAAAATACTAAGTGGGTCTCAACATGGGGATGTGGCCTTTGATGATAATGACACGGATATGGATGATCACATAGAGGACATTATTCGTGATGTAGGAGAAGAGGCTTTTCATCAATCACATGCATATGGTAATATGTTCAAAGTGATGCGAGACCCCGCTATACCCCGGTGTAAAAAATACCAATTGTTCAACGCTGTATTGAAATTGGTAAGCTTGAAGGCACGTCATGGATGGAGCGACAAGAGTTTTTCTGAAATGGTTGAGGCTTTTAAAGACATGCTTCCGGATGAGAATTTGTTGCCGCATCGATACTATGATGCTAAGAAAATACTTTGTCCACTGGGGATGGAGTACAAAAAGATCCATTCATGCCCGAATGATTGCGTATTGTATAGAAAAGAGTTTGAAGAGAAGCAGAATTGTCCGATATGTGAAACCCCAAGGTACAAGTCAAATAAGGGGCCTGCAAAAGTATTGTGGTATCTCCCAATCATACCAAGGTTCAAGCGGTTGTTTGCGAATAAAAATGATGCAAAAAATCTGAGGTGGCATGCAGATGAGAGGATTTTTGATGGAAAGCTTCGACATCCGGCCGATTCTTCTCAATGGAAGAAAATCGATCATTTATTTCCGAACTTCGGCGAAGAACCTAGGAACCTTAGACTTGCTCTTAGCACGGATGGCATGAATACCTATGGAAGCCTTAGCAAAGATACATAGTTCATGGCCTCATGCTCCTTATTATTTACAACTTATCTCCTATGTTATGCATGAAACAAAAGTACATCATGCTGTCTATGTTGATTTCGGGACCAAAACAACCCGGAAATGACATTGATGTTTACCTTGAGCCCTTGATCGAAGACTTGAAGGAGTTGTGGGAAGAATGTGTCGATGTTTTTGACTCTTTCAAGAAGGAGGTGTTTAAATTGTGAACCATGATATTTTGTACTATAAACGACTTCCCAGCATATGGGAACTTGTCAGGGTATAGTGTAAAAGGCCATAAAGCATGTCCGATTTGTGAAGAAGGCACACGCTACCATCAACTTCAATATGGAAGAAAGACGATTTATCTTGGACATAGGAGATTTCTTCGACCGGACCACCCATATCGTCGATTAAAGAAAGCCTTTTTGGGTGGCCAAAAGTATGAAGATGCTCCGGTGGCATTGACTGGGGAGCAAGTTTATGAAAATGTGAAAAATATCGTGTCATCTTCTTGTAAGACCGCAAAGAGTAGAAAAGAAACAAATATATGGAAAAAGAGATCTGTATTCTTCGATCTTCCATATTGGCACAATCTTGATGTGAGACACTGTATTGATGTCATGCATGTGGAGAAAAACGTATGTGATAGTATTGTTGGCACGCTTCTCAACATACAAGGTAGTTCCAAGGATGGTGTGAAGGCAAGATTGAATTTGCAAGTAATGAGAATACGCGAAGACTTACATCCAAGGCCATACGGGAAGAGAACTTATTGTCCCCCGGCTTCTCATACTTTGTCTAAGGATGAGAAAAGAAGTTTTTGAGTGTTTACATGGAACAAAAGTTCCCTCGAGGTATTCTTCAAATTTTAAGAGGCTTGTATCGATGAAGGACTTGAAATTAGTAGGTCAAAAGTCTAATGATTGTCATGTCTTGATGCAACAAACTACTCCCGCAGCTATTCGAGGCATCCCCGAATATGATATTCGGGTCGTTTTGACTAGACTTTGTGTCTTCTTCAATGCGGTTTGTAGTAAAGTTTTCGATATTGAAAAGTTGGATGAATTGGAGAATGAAGGATCTCTTATCTTGTACCACCTTGAGAAGCTTTTTCTTCCTACATTTTTTGACAACATGGTTCATCTAATTGTTCATCTAGTGAGGGAGATAAAGTTGTGCGGCCCTATCCATTTACGGTGGATGTACCCAATTGAAAGATCTATGAAATTCCTAAAAGGGTATGTGAAGAACGCATACCGGCTAGAAGCATCAATTGTTCGAAATATGTTTCGAAGAAGCCATGGAATTTTGTCAAAATTATTTGGCCAAAGTAAGACATATTGGGCTTCCAAAACGTCGCATGTCAAGGGGGTAAACAAGGGGCTTCGGTAAAGAGTGTGGATCCCGATGAATTGTCACAAGTCCACTTATACATCTTGAATAATGTTGATGAAGTTCAAGCCAAAGATAGCTCCACATAAAGAAGCCATAAGGAAAGAAAATCATCGAATGACTCGAACAAATGTTGATTGGGGAGCATAATAGAACTTTTGCAAACCGGTTCAAACAAAAGGTCGAGGGAGAGGAATGTGTTTCTGATACAATGAAATGGTTAGCACGTGGTCCTGAGGTTGATGTCATAAGTTGGAATTCGTATGTGATCAATGGTTATACATTTTACACGAAGTCCCTAGATGATAGAGCACCGTCCCGTAACAATGATGTTATGTTAGAGGCTGAATCTATGCACTTCTCCAGTTCGAAAGACAAGAGGCATTTATTGGCAGTCATGCCATATTATGGGGTTATTGAAGAGATTTGAGAGGTGGACTATGTTCAAATTAGATTTCCCATTTTCAAATGCAAGTGGGTTAATGTCAATAATGATATTCAGATCGATCGGCTAGGATTTACATTAGTCGATGTCAATGGTAGAAGTTTTGGAGATGAACCTTTTATTATGGCGACAAAGGCGAAACAAGTGTTCTATATCACCGATCAAGAAAATAAAATGTGGTCTCGTAGCTCTCCAAGGAAAAAGGGTCATTGATATTGATGAGGAAAGTCATTCAAATTATGGTCTTCCCGATAGTACTCTTTTTCAAGGGGTCTACCTATACATGAACGAAGAAGATGAAGCGGATAATGAACCCGCATAAGAAATGATCATCAAGAAGGGATATGGGAGGATATCGCTTTATAAAAGAGTCAATTCATAAGGTAATATTCATATGCAGAATTCTTTGAAAACTTTAAGGTTTTAACTATATTATATTCCTTCTATGTTCTTAAACAATGTCACCGACTATGAAGTTTGTTCTTGTTTTATTTTTGTGGCAGATCCGATCCAAAGGGGCATGTTATAAAAGAGGATGTTATGTTGTTGGGTGGGAATCAGATGAAGGCATGGTGAATATTACATTGGGCATGCATGTTGTATTTGTAACTTATTGTATTTACATTATATTGTAATGAGTTATCTTATTGTATAAATTAATTTAGGTGTTGTAGTCATAGTATAATCATTAATTAAGAAGCCACATAATTCATGGTGAATAATATTTGTATTCTTTTTCCTAATTCAATTTATTCATAATTGTTCATAGCTTGTACTGAAAGTATCGACTTTTATGTGCTGAATTGGGTGGTGGATTTGTGTGTATATATTATCAGGAAGAACAGAACAGGGAAAAAATTCGAGAAAATTTAGACCGGAAATAAATACGCCGGTCATAAATGTTCAACTGTTAAGATCGGATGTATTTATATGTCCGGTCTTAAAGGTCATGTGTACATATTTGATATTAAGCCGGTCTTAAAAGTTTGTCTTTTAAGACCGGTGTATTTATACATCTGGTCTAAAAATTCAATTTGTAAGACCGGATGAATTTACCATCCAGTCTTGAAAGTCAGTCTTTTAAGACCGCGTATAATTAGTCGTCAGGTCTTAGAAGCCACTATTTTTCAGACCGGATTTATGTTTGTCCGGTCTTAAAATTCTAATCTTTTAAGAGCGGATGAGTTTTTGTCCGGTCTTAAAAGTTGAGTTTTAGGACCGAACAAAAAATATTTCAGTTTTATTTAGTATGACTTTTAAGACCTAATGTTTTAAATGTCCGGTCTAAAAGAGTTTCTTTAAGACCGGTTCGTGTCCTGGTCTTAAATGTGGACTTTTAATACCGGCCGAACAAGACCGGTCCGCAGGTCCGGTCTTACGATGCCTCTTTTGTCCGGTCTTAAAACCCTTTTTTGCACTAGTGTTTGTCAAACCAACACTGCTATTCATTAATAAAAGAGCCCTTACCTTCCCCTCCTTTAACCCTTCATCACTGATAGATCTAGATATGATGATTCGATTTAATATTTCATAAGAATATTAATATAATTTTACATAAAATGTATAAATAAATTTAAACTATGAAAATTTTGATCTAAAAAGCTTACCACAAAGGTGGTGATTTTTTTTTACTTTATAATAATAATCTATAAATATTATACTTTACGTATTTAAAATTATAATAATATTTTTATGAAATATTAATATGTACCATTTGATTTGGATCCAATAATAATGAGGAAGGATAAAAGAGGGAAAAGGAATCAATATAGAGTTAGTCTAGTAGTGTAAGACCCTATTAGATCCCTCTCTGAGTCTCGAGTTCGAGTCAAAGGAAACACTTATGTTTGGAGCGGAAATCATGAACCCAAAACTGAAGTAGTCAGTTGTTTGAGTACCATATAATATGATCTAGAAAAGGCACAGGATATCATATTAGTTGAAAGTTTTTTTTTTAATAAAAAAAAAAAAGGGAGAGAGGGGTAAAGGAGTGGAAGGCATGGAAGAGATGCTGCTTACAGATGTTTCAATGGCCCTTTCGTTTCATGACTGGAAGAGGATGACGTTGGGATTTCATATTTTGGGCCACATTAGTTGGCCCATTTTATTTTTCCTTCCCATTAGCCCCTTTCCTCCTATATGAAGAAGGTGATTCAACTTTTTAGGAGAAGGACAGCTTTGAAGGAGGCCAACAAGACTCTCATTGCCCTTATTCCTAAGAAGGATAATGTGGAGTTGGTGTCACATTTTAGACCGATTTCTCTTTGTACGGTCCATTATAAGTGCGTGACTAAGTTAATTGCTTTGCGATTAAGAGGGGTTATGGATAAGCTTATCTCTCCCTTTCAATCTAGTTTTATCAAAGGAAGGCATATACAGGACAATATTATTGTGGGTCAGGAAATTTTGCACTCCATGACTAAGAATAGAAGCAGAAATGGTCTTATGGCTTGGAAGATCGACCTTGAGAAGGCTTATGATAGAATCAGTTGGAGTTTTCTTAAACAGGTTTTATTGGAAGTGGGCTTTGAGGATGAATTTGTTAATTTGATTATTGAATGTGTTTCTTCTGTCCTCCTTTAGTGTTTTGTGGAATGGCTCTCAATCCGAGTCATTCACCCCTAGAAGAGGTCTGAGACAAGGGGACCCTATCTCTCCCTTCTTATTTGTTTTGTGCATGGACAAATTGTCCCATATGATTTGTGACGAGGTCGACAGGGGGAATTGGAAGCCTATCTTTGTTCCAAAGGGAGGTCCCAAGGTATCTCATCTAATGTTTGCGGATGACCTGTTGTTGTTTGGAGTTGCGACTGAAAATCAAGCTGATTGTATGTTGAATTGCTTGAATAAATTCATGTCTGCTTCAGGGGGTAAGATTAACACCTCAAAATCAACCATCTTTTTCTCCCCTAAAGTCCCTCTTCGGACTAAAGTGAGAATTAGAGATAAGACTAGTATGCAGATCTCTAGCGAGATTGGGAGATATCTTGGGTTTCCTCTTTCAAGATGTAGGAGGAGGAGGGAGGATTTTCAATATGTTATTGATCGAGTAAGGGCTAAGTTATGCATGTGGAAAGCAAACAGTCTCTCTATGGCGGGGCGTGTAACATTGGCTAAAGCGGTAGTAGGAGCTATTCCTATCTATCCAATGCAAGTGGCAAAACTACCTATGAGTGTTTGCTTGGAAGTGGAGAGATTACGAGGAATTTTGTTTGGGGTCATGATGAGTTCTCTAAACTCCCTCATTCCATTGGTTGGGAGCAATTGAGGAGACCCAAAGAGTTTGGGGGTTGGGCTTTAGAAATCTATCTATGGTTAATTCCGCTTTGTGGTGCAAAGTTAGCTTGGAAGTCATGTCGTAGGTGCAAAGGGGTTATGGAGTGATATTCGTTGCATAAATATATGTTAAGGGAAGAGGATTCATTGTTGAACTATAAGGAGGGTGACTCTAAGTTGTGGAGATTTATTTGTTCTCGGAGGGATTTGATTGACAAGGGCACCATATGCGGTTCGTAACGGGCAAATGGTTAATTTCTTCCATGACTGTTGGGTTGGAGTAGACTTAAAATTGAAAGATTTTTGTATTAGAACGTTGTCGGAAGATGAGGATTGCTCATGTGTTGGTGACTCGGGTTAAGGATGGAATGTGGGATGTCAATAGAATAGGCAAGGTTATGAACTCGATGGGCTAAATCGGATTGCCCCGGTCTTAGCTCCTCGGCCGGGTCTTTGAATGATTTGATGATTTGGGGAGAGACGAGTGATGGGTGTTTTTCTATTAAGAGCGCTTATTCTCTCGTCACTTCCTTGTATGAGCCAATGGCGGGATAACCTTTTCAAGGATATTTGGAAGTGGAAAGGAGTGGAGCGTATCGAATTTTTATGTGGAAGGTTCTTTCGAATAAACTCCCATCTAATTTATGGAGGAGCTCTTGGTCTCCCGCCTCCTCTCTCGTGGGTTCTCATTAAGTGGGAGTGGAGGATGTTCTACACATTCTTAGAGACCGTACTTATGCTCGGGATATGTGGAACAAGCCGATTGTGGACAGTATGCTACTTCCTTCTTTGTCGCCGATTTAAGGTCTTGGATGAGCATGAACTTAAGAAAGTCTATTGGGTTATTGGTGGAGGGAGTTGGAAGATATTTTTTGGTGTAGCGATATGGAAGCTTTGGGAGTGGCGTAACCGAAGTATTTTTGTTGCTAACTTCTCGAAACCCACTAACCCCGCCGCTACTTGTTTCGCATGCGGGAGAATTATTGTATTACGAATCATGCGGGTTCTATGGGAGTGAATCGGAAGGCTTAAGTGGGTCGGAGTGGGGTTGGTATTATCTTTGGGGGGACTAAGATTAATGTTGATGGGGCGGTGGTTGTGGATTCGCTTCTGCGGGTTGTGGGGGAATATTTAGAAACAAATGCGCGGTTCTTGGCTTGCCGGTTTCACTAAGAAAATTGGCTTCGCAGTGTTAATATGGCGGAAGAATGGGCTATTTATGAGGCCTTGCAAATGGCGTGGGATTTGGGCTTGAGACGTTTGATCCTCGAATCTGATGCAATGGAAGTTATTCAACTGATCCAGGACCCTACATTCACAGCAGGAAGCTTGCTGCATCTGGAGATTAGAAGCCTTTTAAATCGCCAGTGGGAAGTTAAGTTTGAAGGTTATTCCTCGTGAGTTGAATAGGATAGGCGATGTATTAGCCAAGATGGGTATTTCTAACTCTTCTATTTTGTATAATTGTCCTTATCGCTTGAGATCTTGGGTTTGCCAAGAGAGATTGGGATTCATTTCCCCAATGATGTAATGCTTTGTGTTTGTTTGTTGGGCTACTAGCTCTCTTCTTGTTAACAAAAAAAAAAAAAAGGTGATTCAACTTTTACTGATCTTAGACTCTTCCGGCAAAAGTTTTATAAATGCAATTAACAGAGGCTTATAAAAAAGTTTGTATCTAGTAGAAGGGGCTAGTCCCTCATAATATAGAGAATTAATGGATCTAAGAGAAGTGTCAACATTTAGTGTCCGACATGTCCTTTAAACATGATTATAATAGAAGGATATATGTACCGAAAAAAAAAAATATTGTGTATGAGTGTGCATTGCCACCGTGTATATATAAAAATTCATAGGAAAACACTTATTTTAATACATATCATCCGTAATTTTTGTAAAAACCATAAATGTTTAAAATATTAAAATAGGTCTCATTAAATAAAAATGTATGGATAATATAAAAATAAACGAAATAAAAAAACAAAATCATATAAATATAATATATTTGCTTTAAGAAATTATGGTGAATACATAAAATGTTCAAATTTTTCATATAAATTTTTTATTTATTTTCTCTTTTCAAATTCAAAATATAAGTCATATTTAAAAAAATGTATATATAAAAGGAAAATAATAGAAACATGGGAAAATAAAGAAAATATCACTTTAACTTCAAAATATAAAATAATTGATTTCCTCAAAAAATGAATTGACAATTACTATACTTTTGTAATAAATACCTATATTCTTAGGGATAGGCTATTCTGTCTACTCTTATTTTATTTACCTTTGCTTACCTTTCTCAATACCATTAGATTATAGTCTCATCCAACGGTAAAGATTTGAGGGATAAAATAAACCCTTTTATCTTTTCCTCTCTCCCACCGCCTCCCACCCTCTCTCTCTCCTCCGCCGGCATGTACAAACTCGGACTTGATGATATTCCCGCATTGTCACTACAATCTTGTCAGTCAAGCACAAATTTTTCTCATTTCATCAAAGACGTATGAACAACACCATTACCTTTGAAAATGAACTCTACAAAGCTAAAACTAAGGCCCTGTTTGTTACAGGGAAGATTTGAGGAAAGAAAGGAAATGAGAGAAATGGAAGTGAAAGGAAAGAAAAGGAAAGGAAAATTAGGAGAGAACTTTAAAAATGTGAGCTGTTTGGTATACTAGGGAATGGAAGTTAGTTGAGGGAAAATGAAATGTTTGGTATGAAGAATTGGGTGTTGGTTAAGTGGGAAAATTAGGTGAAATTCCAGAATGCCCCTAAAAAATAAAATAAAATAAAAGTTGAAGACGTAAAATTGAAGTTAGAACAGTGCGGCATCATCGAATCCTAAACGTCGGTGAGATGTAAAATTGAAGTAGCAATTGATTGGATATGAAATTGCGAGTAGGATTGGCATCCGGAGGGCACAAGTACGAGAACAGGGATTGGTTACAAAGATATTTCAAAACAGAGCATAACAGGGGATTGGTTAACCGTTCGCCAACTTCAAAACTAGAGTAAATTTGTGGGAATGAAAATTAACGAGAGATGGAGGTGGAGCAAAGATAAAAAAATCGGCGACATTCAATCTCCCTAAATTAGGGCTAAGGGTACATTTGACATTTTATATTGGGATTATTTAATCGAGACTTTAGGTTTCATTGCTGTCACTCGGAGCTTTCGAACGAAGTTACTTCGATCAAACGTAAAAAGAACTGATTGTGTTACCTAGGGGTAAACTGTAGTCAGAAGACGTTCGAATGAAATCTAAACGTTCGAACGTAATAGCTTCTAGTAATTACGCGTTCAAATGAAAAATTTGACAGTAGGCACCCTGCTGAATCAAATTATGTGACAGTACGCTTGACAGTTTCAATGCAAAATAGTGATACTTGTCCTCCATGTTCCAAAGTCATCATATGGGAATCCAGCTTGTTGCATTCAACTGCGTAAATCGGTTAACAGTGTATGTGTCCTCCCAGCTCAAAGCAACAGGGCTTCCCAAAGCTCAGACACATATGGGTAACTCATATAAATTGATTTCGAATGAATACTGACCTCAATTGCATATCAGTTCCCTCTGGGTTCAGCTTTTCCTTCGCCTCCAACGCCCACTGTAGTTCCAAGCTTCTTCACCGACATCTTCAACCAGCTTGCGCGTTGCTCGTCGTTTTAAAAAGAGGTACAGTTTTTTCAAAGGCTTTTTTGTCCCAAATTTTCACTTTCACGGGAATATTTCGACCTTCCCGCCTCTTTCAAATGGAAAGCACCTTCCAATGGTTGATGGAAGATTTACCCTCGTGGGATTGTTACACGACGGAAGACACGCGCCCCAAACACGTTTTTTTTTTTTTTGCGCAGGAACGTTGTTATCTTCCCTTTCCATCGCCAACTTTCGCTCTAACAAACAGGGCCTAAAGTGAAATATCTAGTCAAGTGGGGTAGTCTTAAACCACGAGAGCAGATTATCTCATTGGCATTTTTCTCCTCATCTCTCCTCATCTCCACATCTCATCCGTCCAATTCATCTGATGGTTCACAAAATGAAATGTCATTGAGGTTTTAAAATTTCATATTCTTCCCCATCCTTATCGCCTCCCCTCGTCTCAAAAAACCAAACCAAAGTGAGCAGATCTTCTCAGCCTCCCTGCATCACTTTTCCATTAGAGTACCAATCCTTTCTGCCTCACTAACAGGAAGCTTCTACTGATGATGAAGAAGTATCCTACCTTACAAAACAAAAGAAAAATTCCTTGTATTTAAAAATTTAAAGAAGTTAAGAATAAAAAACCCCACCCATCGAAAAAACTAAAGCCTACGAAGAAACCTTGATGAAAATCCCACTTTCAAATGCCGAGAAGATCAATAGATGGAGAGTCGCATATTGCAGAAAATTTCAATCTCATGTAACCTACAGTAACCAATCGTTCTTAATTGACTTCAACATATAATGATCCTGCACTGGATTCTTGCAAGGCTTGGGTATTAACCAGAAGCAACCTGGGCTTATTGGGTCCGATAAAATTCCAGCAATCTAGGTTGTTTATCAACCACTTAGCATGTTGTTCGTTCCAATATGAAATCGTAGGGTCATGACTGTAAGGTGTATTTGGATTGCACTTCTTGTCGTTGCCTCCATCATTGACCATGAGCTTCAATATATCAAAGGTTTTATAGTTGCTGGATTCCAAAGGACCTTCTTCCTCTCGTTGAAGTCTTGCCCGATGGTACCAAACTTGTTGTCAGCAATGGTTCCGCGTAGGACGACGACGGTGAGGAGAGGTAGAGGAAGATAACCAGGAATATTCAATTCAGATGATAATTAAAAAAAACTTTATGACATGGTGCTTTGTGAGTGCTCGGATGAACCGAACGGTTAGGATAGGGAGATAAGGAGAGATGAGGAGAAAGTGGCCGCTGAGAGAAACCGAACCCCTTAAATCACAGAAAAAAAAATCATATTCTTATATACACAGACCAAATCTATACACAGACCAAATCAATCGTATTTGACTTAAAGCCTATTAAAATTAACTCATTCAAAATCTGAAATCATGTAAAAATAACAATCAATACATTGATTTGTTTGATGTTATATGTCTTCCAAACAGATTTGATCCTCTTGTATCTTTCTGACCCATAGTATACAGTAAATGGATGGTCTGACCTAGAAGGAGGATCCGGATTTGCTCAGTATCCCTCAGTATCCATGCATCCTGGCCGTCCAAAAATTGATCCAAGCGTCCAGAAAGAGACACCTCATTTATTTCGAATTACCGCATGCGGTAAAATCTACTGCATGCGGTAAATATGAAAAATTGAGGTGTCACTTTCTAAACGTTTGGATTAATTTTTGGACGGTCAGGATGCACGGATACTGAGGGGAGGGATACTGAGCAAATTTGCTTCCCCTAAAAGGACGGGGACATAATTACAAAAAAAAAAAAATGCTTTTTATGGGTACGTCATTTTGACGATTCAGAAAATCAAGAACAGGACGATGCACCAAAGGTAGGCAAAATGCTACATCATGGATCAAGTCTCGAGAAAAATTAGTCTGCTGTTGCATCATAGATCTGAGAGAGAGGGTGAGAGGTGGTGCGAGAGAGGAAGAGATAAACGGGCTTATTTTATCTTTCAAATCTTTACTGTTGGATGAGATTATAATCTAATAATATTGAAAGAGGTAAGTAAAAGTAGGTAAAATAAGGATAGACGTAATAACATATCTCATATTCTTATAAGTAACAAAACTAATTTAAAATTTTAAAGTTGATTTTTTTTTTGTACGAAATAATTAAAAACCTTGTTATATTTATCAGAAAAGCTACATATTTTTATTATTATCTCTTTTAGTAAAATTAGATTCTGCAAATTAATAAGCAACTTATACTTTTGGGGAAAAAATTAAAGTTTTTTTAAATTTAATTTTAAATTAGAATGGGAGGAGTACTACAGGAACTTAGGAACCGATCCTTTTTAAAGAAAAAAAAAAATATGTTTTACCAAAAACGGACCCTTCCTTTCCTTCCATAGTTCCATTTTGTTTCCTCGTCTTCATTTATCCACTTTTCCTGTTCATTGAATTGATAGGAAGAAGGCATTGCATTACCTTCATATTGGTTTCTGCTTGGGGATCAAGAGATGTAACTATTATGTAAAAAATGGAAGAGGCAAAGGCATTACAGCAGCAGCAGCAACAATTGCTTCTTCAGCATCAGCAGAAACAGCAGCAACAGTTGTTTCTTTTCCAGCAAATGAAGCAGCAACAACAACAGCAACAGCAACATCAGGCGCAACAAGCTGGGGATATTTCTCGTTTCCCCTCTAAAATTGACGCTCACTTGCGTCCTATGCGGTCCATCAATCTCCAACAAAGTCCTAATCCTAATCCTAACCCTCCAATTCCAATCCCATCGCCGATGTCCACCAAAACCCTAATTTGAACCATCTGCAGCAGTAGTCGCAGCAGCAGCAGAAGATTGTTCGACCCACTAATCAGATGGAGCTCCAGATGGCGTACCAAGACGCTTGGCGGGTGTGCCACCCGGACTTCAAGCGACCGTTCTCTTCTCTCGAAGACGCTTGCGAGAGGTGAATCGTAACTCTCAGCTTCATCGGCGTTTTTTTCTTCTTTTTCCCCTTTTTAGCTGCTGAGTGATGGCGGATTCAAATTCATTTTCGGTTAGATTGTTTGATATGTTACATTATTTTGCTTGTTCGCTCTTCTCTTGCCATTTTATTATTTTTTGAATCTTTATGTCTTGTGTGGTTATTATTTAGCTTTTATATTTTAGGAATATTTTTGTACTCGTTATTCAGTGTGTCCTTGGGAGAGACAAAGTCAGGATTTTTTGATTACTGTGTAAATGTCAAGTTTCATGAGTGCCTTCTTAGACAATAGTCGGGAGAAGTATTCTCTGGCAAGTTCTAACACTTGCCTGTCTTTGATCTGTTAACTCTTACAAATTGCAATTCATTGAATAGCAAGACATGTTGAATCAATCTATCTGTTTCCCAGCATATTGGAAAAGTCACGTACTAGCTAATAACTGTGGTTTTGGCTTTCTGAGCTTAGGCACCACGTCGAGAACTTTTGGCTTCATTGATAAAACATTTATCCTTTTTAGATTTATGCGAATAGTTCCAAAAGTGTAGCTTGTTGAATCCTGTGAATTACGTGAAAGTAGGATACTCCAAATTCGGAAGTCCAAGAGTTTTATAAAACGCTCTTGCAATATCAAATTTTTTTCTGTTGTCAATTTCAATCTCTGAAATCATTTTAAATATAATTCAAGATGTTTTCCTTTATAAGCTAAAGAATAAAGCTTAGTAGCTTGTTTCTGCCACATGGAAACTTATTGTAAGCCTTGTTATGTTGGTAATTGACGGTAGCATTACCTCCAACCGTGATTACATGCAAGGTATTGACTGACTGATAAAATATAAAAATTTTATTAGGAAGCCACATGAAACTATATTGACATCTTCTTGATGGGAAGGCTTAATTACGTTCTTTATGCATAAATGTTCAGAATATGCCCCATACATGCATAATTCAGAAGCAGCTAATGATCTTCTGCTCAAATCAGCTTAGAGCTGGGAATCAAGGCCGGCCCTTGAAGTGCCAGGGCCTAACAAGGCCAGCCTTACAGGGCTTGGGTAAAAAAAAACATATGTTTTTCAAAGCCCGGCCCGAGAGTACTAGAGCTAAGGCCGGCTCTACAGGTCCTAAGTTACTATTCCAAATTTTAATTATTTTTTCTCCGTTTTTTTTTAAAGAAATATAATTAGTAAATTATAACAATTAAAGTTCTAATTTATCAAATAAATGTTGTCGATTAATATCCAAACAACACAAATCATCCAAAAAATAAACATATTCACTAATTCGTAATCAAAAGCAAACTATTGTTTACAAATAACTCACATAAAACATAAGAAACATACCACTAAGCAACATTAGTACGATGACTATCATTGTCATCTTCTTCACCACTATCATCAATTTTAAAGACATTTAATTGTGTTTCACTTTGAGTAGTAGACTCTACTTCATGAATAATAATATCATGAATTTCTTCTTCCGCATCATGAACACATTCATAATCTTTATCTCGCAACAAATAATAAATCAAATTATAAGATCGAGTATAGTTATTATGTATTTATGTATTTGTAATTAAATGGATAAATAACTTTATAACAAATACAAAATACATATAAATTAGTAAATTACCATCATATGTGAATCCATGTATCCAAAAAAAATAATAAAAGATTAAAAGGCCCTGCAGGGCAGGCTCTTTTAAGCCCGAGGCCCTGCAGGGCTGGCCCTACAGGGCCAATTTCATTTAATTCCTAATTTTCAAGCCTTGGCTAAAAGGGCCGGCCCAACGAGCTTGGTCCAATTTCCTGGCTCTAAATCAGCTGTTATATTTTATGCCTTTCCTTTTTTGGTAAAGCAAAAATACTTTGTATTAAAGCTTAGCCTTTATACAGGACAGTAGAGATTCTATTTCATGAAAGTGCTGCTAGTTTGGCTGGCTTTTGTATGCTCTTTCCCTAGGTAACTGGTTGTAGTAAGCTATGAGTGTGGAAACTTCTATAAAGGAGTTTTATGTGTGTCAGATACAGCATTTAGATGTGATGGGAAACAACAAATAACACTTGGGGTATGGTTAGACCTCATGCGTTGTTCTCCTATGTTTTATTCCATTCCAAGGGCTTTAAAGGGGTGCTTCTTTTCTTTTCTTTTCTTTTCTTTTCTTTTTTCCCTTTCTTCCCAGTGCATGTGAATTGCACTCTCACTGACTTTTGTGTGTCAAATTGTAGTCCCTGAACAGCTATGCTAACTATACCCTTTTTTCTGTTTACAAATTTTCTAATTGGAGAACATGCATAATTTAGTACGGATTTTTTAATATTTTCCTTTCTTGTGGGCATATTCCTGGGAATAAGATTACTCTATGATCTATTTGTTGTTGCAAGGCTGGTCCAAAGTATTAGTGCAATATTTTTCAGGTTTACACAAGTTACTCTGGCTTAATTTATGTTTGTATTCCTATGCATTACTTTTTGGTGAGCCTTTGCTTGTATAGAAGCATTTGATGAGAAAGTGTCCTTGCCAGTTTTAAGTGTTATTGATGATACCTTCTTTGGCTGTCTATGGCTGATTATGTGAGTGAAGTTTAAAGAAGAATTATTCAAGTTATGCTAGATTGTCTCATTCACAAAGATTTAAGCATGTTAATTAATTTGTCAATATCAGAGTCTTAAAAAAAATTTCTGATGTCTCCAATTGAGCAAATTAGATATGTTTCTGAATCTTTGTTGCATATAATAAGTATGGTGTCAAGCTACAGTTCCTTTTTAGGTTTGGTTCATCTGGATTATATTCCAGTCAAGATAGGAGAGTTTTGACTCTTGAATTTTTCAAACTTCTAGCTCATTTTCTTCTGAATCCTACTTTCAGTTTCTAACAAGTTCTATAGTTTTCTTTTGACTGACTTATAAAAATCTAAAATTTCTTGAGACTCTTATCCTTTGTGTGTGTGTAGGTAGTTGTACATGGTTGGATGCTGGGATTAGTACAATTGTCATGTTCAGAGAGGTAGATGTTAATTTAATTTAGAAACAGTGATCTGTTTACTTCACATTTTCTGGTGGCTATACAAAAATATGGAGGTTTTGCAGGGTGCTGTTTTTGCAGTTCTATGGTATATTAAGTTAGATTGGGTATAATCTTGTTGCCTATAAAATTGTTGGGGAGTAGGATAGTGCTTATATCGTTTATTTAATGCTCTGCTTATCGATGTTTAGTGGGAGTTTTGCTTTTAATATTATGAGATTGAGTGGCTCTGCTGCACATTTGAGCTTCTTAGGCTGTCTTTTTTGTTGGTCGATTTTAGACGATTTTGTATTATCCTCCTTGTAATACTTGTGTTCTTTTCTCTCATAAAATTTCATTAGTTTATTGAGAAGAAAAATTACATATGAAATGTATATAAAGAAAAACGTAAAGTAGTTAGAAAGTATTGGTTAGCCGTCCTCACTTAATGGGTTAAGGCTTTGTTGTTGTAGTTAAAAAGTTTTCGTACCATGACTGACATATCTGACATGAGAGAAAACCTTTGTGGGTTATACACTCTTGTCCCCTCAGAGAAAATACATTGGTCTTTGTTGATTGTTCTTTTCGTGAAAGCAATCATGCATGATTGGATGTTGCAGTGTTACAACTAAATCAAACCCAGATAACCCCTTAAAATAGAATGAACTTGCTTTTTCTGAGATTGGGGGTGGTGATGTTGTCCAGTAGAATAATTATCAGCTTCCCACTGAACTGCTGGAGGAACTTAGATGGGTCGTATTTAGCAAACCTGGTTAAATAGGAGTGTTTATAAGAAGATTTGGACACACTTCCTGGATGAGAAATTCCTGTTATTTATATTTTTAATAGAAAAAGAATCTTTATTTGGAAGATGGATAATTACAAAGGAGGATAAGACAACCCCCTATAATAGGATGAAGCAGAAAAGGAATTGAAAAAAAGAAAAAGAAATAAATAGCATGAATTTAAAGAAAAGAACTATGCCAGCATGTCACTCAGTTGCTATTCTTATCAGTCAAAGACTCCCCCTTAAGAAAACCATGATGATGTTTTTTTTTTTGCCTGCATGCTTATGTTGATGATGGTGCGGAGAGACAGTCTTGATTAGATCAGGCTTGGAAAATGTACTGTTATTGCTTAAGAATGATCAAAAGTTGACTTATCATTATACCTGTTATATAAAAATCTGCCTTGAACACTGTTCCATGCTATAATATACTATCTCATATGTGTAGACTGAAATCTTTTTTATTAAAACCAACTTCACAAATTTCTTTGGAACCTTCTTATGCTTTAATCTAGCTGATTAATACGATGTCTACTTTCTTACTTGATATTATTCCATTTGTGTTGACCCAATATGAGCATGAAAAAGGGATTATTGCATGATTATTCCATGTTTTGCAGACTACATGTTAATGTCTCCAGCGTTTGACATGTAAAAATTGAAATATAGTGCTGCATATAGCTTGCCAATCACTTTCTGTCTATCCTATTATGGCTCAAGTGATAACTGAATCTGCTTGTATTTCTCCTCATACACAGATTATTGCCATATCATGTTGTGGCAGACTATGAAGCAGAAGAGGATGATAGGATTCTTGATTCTGACACCACAGGTCAGATGCTTTCACGATCACAACAATGGGATAATAACATTGCTGCTAAAGTTTCTGAGTTTGTAGCAACATTCGAAAAGCAGGCACATGCCTTTAATATAATAAACAGCAAACGATCTAGTGGAGAATTTCGATCTGAGGAAAGATTGTCTCTTGAGCAGGCTCTTCTACAAGAGGAAAAACGGGCCTTAATGGAATCAAGAGCAGAACTTGAATCAAGGGAGAAAGCTGGTCGTGAAGCTCATGAGGCCAAGCTGCGTATGGCAGCTATGGCTCAAGCAGAGCAGGGTTGGGTCGATTCACACCCTCATGCTGAAATGATGGCTCGAGGACCAATAAGAGAAAGGGCGCTTGGGTCCCAAGGCAATAATGACATGGGAGAGCAGGGTCAAGGAAGTAACCCAGGTGAGATGATTAATGGATGGGGAAACAATGCCCAGAAAGATGAGAAAGAACCATCTGAAGATTTCTTGAATGATGAAGCAGAGAACGGTGACGCTGGCACGCAGGATGGCTGACGTGAAGCTGGTGAATTTGATCTGAATGCCAGGTGATGGATCCAAAACAGTGTTTGAATAATTGGCTCCAGAGTTTGACTTCGGCTTCTGGGGAACAACATCATTATTGGAAAGCTTTTTAATTGACATGGTCTTTCATCTTTAAAATCCATCCTCAGATGTGTTTCAGTTGATCAAGATCCATTAACAAAGGAGCAGAGAAAACCTACTTAATTGATAATATTGGTGATATTAGGTGGGTTGTAGTTGGAAATTATTCCTTTAGTGCATATGGTTGCAGCATCAGGTTGGAGAAAAGTATTTGTATTGAATCAATTTCCCTGCTCTTTGAACCTGCTGTGATTTCTCCAGTTAATTACCCAGACCTCTGGATACCTAACTCACTATACTACTTGTGGTTTAGTTAAAATGTACTTAGGCAATATAGAAACTTTTGTCTAAGAAAAAATATGCTACCTCTGATCCTAAATATAGGACATATACAAATTATGTCTTATATTTATGACATAACTGAAGGAGTATCTCCCATTATAGCTCATCTTGATGCAAAGTTTGCCTTTTCTTACCATTTTCATAGTGTTTGAGACAAATATTGGCATTTTGATTAGGGTTATATAATATGATTAGAATTCTACCATTTATTTTTAAATATATGGTGATTAAGCCAAGCCAACATATGCCATATTGTAAGAGTTAGTTCGAACAATGTAAATTTGCCTCATATTTTTTACACCAAACACCTAAAGAGCTCCGGCCAAAAAAAAAAACGCCTGAAAGAGAAAAAATCGAGTTACAAATCAAATCACACTACTAGTTTCACAGTTATTTTTTATCTCATGTATATATCATAGTTCCAAACCTTCATATACGAAAGTATTATATATGTTCAGTGCAGAAATTTAACAGGGCATACTTAACAGTTCTTTCTTAATAACCGTAATGATTGAAGACATGTTTAATAGTTTTTGTTTTGTTAATAATTGTAATATATTGTGGACATACTTGATGGTTATTTGTTAATAACTTTTAATAAAAAATGACTATTTTTTTATTATATATAATTGTTTTCCATTTTATTTATTTATTTAGTTTTACTATTAATATTTATTATATGGTTAAGGTGCGGATTGACTAACAAAGTTTTGTCTATAAGCACCTAGCACATTAGTTTTAAAGGGGGTAAAAGTATCCATCACTAATTAAAAGGGTTAAATATCAATTTTGCCCCTGAAGATATCGCCTAGGAGTAATGTTCGTAAAGTTTTTTTGAAGCAATGTTTTCCTTAAATCTAAAAATGTAGCAATGTTGCTTCTCCATTAACAATTTCTAACGGTCAAACATTAGTTGACCATGATTTATCTTGACGTAGATTATCTACGTGGCATCTTTCTCACCTTTTTAAGTAGAATTTTCTTTCTAGAAGTTTTTTTTTTCTTGCCTCAACGCCGCCTAAGTTAAAAACGTATTTATACGATTAAATAACTTATTTAAACCTTCCTTAATCTCTCCAAAAAACGCGTCAATCTCTCGCCGATCACACCAACCTCTCGCACAACCAAAATTAATTGGCTTTCAGTTATATTTTCGCATCATATTCAATTTCACCAAGGTCCCACCCACACCCTTTCCAATTTCGATTTCACATGAACCGACCACGATGTATATATTGTCTTATTTAGTTGGTAGCAGAGCAGTTTGTACGGGAAAATGAGATACGTGAGTAGGCTTGATTACCTGTGGGAGCGCATGAAGAGGAACGAGGTGGAGCTGCCGGAGTTTGTGTTCGATCACGACGAAGATTTTATTACCTATAATGGATTATGGCTTGGATAGCGACCACCGTGCTTCTGCCTCACTCGACTCACCTCTTTCTACCTACTCCATGAGGTGCATCTCATAGAAATTCTCCCATAAACTCCATGTTAATATTCTCAGGAAAAGCACCAAAGTAGCAACTTTTAACAAAAATTGTACCTAATTAGAGCAGTTCAAAAAAAAATTATCGAACTAATGCAGCCAAACCTCGCATGTTGATTGACGCCACTCACCAGTGGCGTCGGTCGACCGAAGCCACCAGTGCATCGGTCGGCCGATCGACGCCAAATCAGAATCCCGACACAAAGTCGGGATTCCCGACGCGTCAGAACCCGTCGAATCCCGACGCAATGTCGGGATTCCCGACCCCCCGCCCCCCCCTCACACACACACACAGCACCCCCCCACACGAGACTAGCCCCCCTTCACACACACACACGCCCCCCCCCCCACACACACACACACACAACCTCACTCATTCCCCTTCCCTCTTCCATTTACTCCTTCCTCCAATTTCTTCCCTCTCCCTCTCGAAAGCTCCTCTTCATTTTCTTCATTTTCCTTCCTCTCCCTCATCCGATTCACTCCTCACATTTTCTTCATTGTGAAAACTCCATCCGTCCTCCATTTTCTTCATTCTTTTTTACTCTCACTCACAATAGCCACTCATCACACACACATACACCTCGTCATCCATTCCTGAAGCTAAGAAAATGCTGAGAGAGGCTGAGAAACTTGACATAGAGAAGAGAGAATCACTGGAAGGAAGAAGAATGAGGCTCAAATTCTCTCACACTCTTGACTTCACATTTGCACAAGTAACATTTAATTTTTTTGTTATTTTTATTGTTTAATAATTTGATTTAACTTTTAATTATATACATTTATTTATTATAGATGCTTAATAAATGTATAATGGTAGGATAGATGCTTAATTACCTACAAATTATTAATAATTATAAATAATAAAAAGAGTAAATAATAATTATAATTAATAATTTAGGGAATTAAAATATTTAAAATTTATTATTAACCTTAGGATACAAGACTAATTAGTAAATTAATTAATTAGTGAATTAATTAATTATTTTGTATGTTAATTATAAACCTTAAGATAGATGACTAATTATTTAATATTTTTTAAATTAATAGTTTCCTATATAAAATGTAAAATATTATGCTTTGCTAAATTTGATTTAAGAAATTTGTGAGAATAATAATTAGTGAATTAATAAAAATATTTTGTGAAATATGTCGTATATTATTATTTATAGTACCTTAAGATAGATAAGATAAGTTTAAATAGATAATAATAATTAGTCAAATAATTAATTCAGTAATTAATTATTTAGAGAATAATAATTAGTGACTTAATAATGTATTGTGTTATTGTACATTTTTATTAGTCAAATGGATGACCAACGCACCCGCAATATTGAGCTCGGCACCAAAGAGTGAGGAGTTCTTAATGAGGAGGTGCAGTAGTCACACCGATCACAAGTTGTGTGGAACACAGGAGACTGCAATTCTTTGAGGGTGAGGCGAGCCTCACACGGGTCTTTGGGAGATATCGAGGACCCAAATCTCATCCCTGTAGATTTGCAGCAATACCTTATGTGTGCAGGTTTCTGGCACGTGTCTCGCATGAAGAGACTCTTGGTATGTTTTAAAATTCATTATGTAATTAATTATACGCATTTAGTTGTTTGTACATGATACAGATAATATAGAACCCTTACATATCTGTTCTCTACTTTTATGTTGGTGCAGATTGACAGATACCTTATTTCTACTTTGGTTAAGAGGTGGAGGCCGGAGACTCACACCTTCCATATGCCGATTGGTGAGATGACTATTACTCTACAGGATGTAGAAGACATTTTAGGTTTGTCTACTGAGGGTCGAGTAGTTTCCGGTCGGACGCATGACAACTGGGCAGTAGTTATGCAGCAATACGGGTCGAACTCCACTCCCAACTCATTTGATTGGCGGAAACATCAGGTTGAGCTGGTTTGACACTCATTGGGCCCACTGGGAGGAGCACTCAGCTACTGTTGAGGGTTAGCTTTTATACACACGTGCTTACCTCATGCGCCTATTCGGTGGATTTTTGTTGTGTGACAAGTCCAGCGCAGAGGTCCCTTGCCGATATATAAAATTACTGGGTGGTGACCTTACGGAGAGTGCTACATACAGTTGGGGGTTTGCTGTACTCGTTATACTGTTTCGCGAGCTATGTCAGGCCACGTCAACTTCAGCAACAAACATTGGGGGTTCCTCCCAACCTGGACAGGGTTGTACTGAGGCAGGATCTAGTAGTAGTCCATTCCAGTCAGGACACCACACATCCGATGACACAGGTGACCATGCTGATGACTTCATAGGGCAGCTGCTGAGGATTTCAATTTTAGGCACAATCTTCATGGACAGCGTGGACCTGGTGGCATCCGTAGGAACCCTGAGCGTGATGCGCGTTCGAGACCTTGGCCTACATATACTCCACCCTGAGCGTATTGCGCGTTCTGTATTATGTTATCATTGCATGGATTATTGTATTATGTCATATTTGCATGGATTACTGTATTTGACTGTATGTGTTTAGTTTTCTATTGAACATATAGCTAATCAACATTTACCCAAATTCTAAATTCTTAGTTATGCCATATAACCCAAGCTATAAATATGAGAACTTGAAACTACAAAAATCTAATTAAAAATCAAGTGAAAACTATAAGCACATAAGTATAAAAGCTATCAAATAAAAGTATGAGAACTTGAAGGTTAATTTTTCCTTCCTTGAAATTACTACATCTCATTCGAAAGTCACATATGGTAGCAAATAAGAAAGAAAATTTGAACTAATTAGCTATGCGCTTTGTAGGACATGCACGCTTATTAAGTCCGAACTGTTTACATATACTACATCTAGTTTGACTGTAGCTAGGTTGGATCTCCACCTCATCCATTTCATTGCGAATTCGTGTAGATTTCGGGCGCCCCATACCACGCAATTTCGATTCATCGGGGATAATCTTTGGTCCGGCAACAAGCGGTATTCCTTGTTCACTACCGATCGGCTGAAATGATGAAGAGTAAACATTCATAATATTGTAGATTGAGAATGCTGGATCCACGTACTGTTCAACATAATGGGATACCGCTGAACATGTAGCAATTACATGACTACATGAGAATTTGAATGCCTGAAACTTGCCACACTGGCATTTCCCCTAGCTCAAGTTCACAGAGTATGTATCGCCCTGATCATCAACTTCAAATGTGGTACGCGCCACATCAAACTCCCGAACACGTGTTGATGTAGCTTGCTCTCTATTCTTTGTCATAGCTTCTACAAGAACACTCGAAAAAAGCTTTCCCATCATTGCATCTTTTTGTGCTTTGGTCCCTCTTTTGACCCAGTAACGAACAAGTTGACTATAGGTACATTTCACCAACGATGTGATTGGCATGTTCCTCGCTCCCCTGAAAACCTTATTCATTGATTCAGACAAATTGGTTGTCATATGACCGTATCTTCGTCCATCCTCATCATAACTCTGACACCATTTGTCTTTTAGAATTGTTTCAATCCATGCCGCCACTTCACAACTGTAACTGCAGAACTCAACATACAAGGCATCAAAGTGTATTTTGCTTGGAACACATGCTGCAAAAAGACAGAAAGACACAACATTTTACGGTTCTAGTAAAAAAAATGAACGTAACTGCACATCAGTTGGAGTATATTATCTAATCTCGTTAAATTTTTCTTCAATTGCTGGTCCTTGAAGTGGGTATTAAAGTTGCTTGCAACATGACGAATGCAAAACACATGGTACGCATTAGGAGGCTGCCAACCAATGGCCTCATTGTCGACTGCTGATATTATGCTCTTGTGACGATCAGAAATAAGACATAGACCAACCTTTTTTGTAACATACAGTCGTATGGAAGACAGAAAATACTCCTACGCTTCCTTAGTTTCACTTTCAACAATTGCAAATGCAATTGGCAGGATATCATTATTTCCTTCTTGGGCGGTGTCAATCAATAATGTCCCCTTATACTTACCGTATAAATGTGTACCGTCCACCTGTATGACTGGTTTGCACCATTGGAACGCATCACGACATTGACTGAAGGTCCAAAATGTTCGTTGAAAAACCCAAATCCCATTAACAACTCACCGATCAACAATATATGGTCCATGTTGAATATGATAAACGGATCCCGGGGAAAATTTCAACATGTGCTTGAACCATCTTGGTAGGAACGTATATGACTCGTCCCAATCACCGTAAATCTTAGCTATTGCTTTTTGTTTTGCCTTCCATGCCTTTCTGTAAGAAACATGATAACCAAACATTCCAGTCACCCTTTCTTGTATCATGATCACAGGTACCAAAGGTGTTTCCTTAACCATGTCTACAAAATCAATCACAAAAAGTGTACAATAGGAATGTTATTTATGTTCACTGATAAACACAAATAAATTCACAAATTATCAAATGGTATTGTGCATCGTACCTATTATGGCCTTAGAAATAATTTCATAATCAAGTTGTTTGTGATCTTGGGAGAGAATGTTTCTCACACAACTATGATTTCCAACCCATTTAGTTACCACCCAAGTATTGCTATTCTTCGGTTTAATTGCTCTTACTCTCCAATCGTAACATTGTTCATGATTTTGACACATTTCATTGAGAACTTGGCTGTAGTACTCTCAACCACTTGAACTTCATGATGTTCCTTCATGCAATAATGTTTTATTGCGGCTTGCACATCATTCTTGGACCCGAACTCTTGTTTTAGATATAATCCATCTCCTCTTGCCCACGGACCCCGGCCTAAGCCTTCCACATCCAGTATATCCTCATGTGGGTAATCTTCATCAACAGCCTCATAATGCGGAATGTCATTCCAAAACGGTGTAACATCTGTATATTCACACATAATACAGTTTATGCGAAAACATGGTAACTAATAAAAAAAATTATATAATAATACAACTCCGTAACTAACCCGATGATAACATACCAGTCTGTTGTAACATGGGATTACCATGATATTTGTCATCTGTATCACTATCATTCTGATCATCGTCATTATCCAATAAAGTGTCATCATCTTCTTCCTCTTGCTCTTCCTCATTGTCAGGTTCTTCATCTACTATATAGTCAATTTCTTCTCCATGCACAACAGTTGATTGTGTTGGCTGAGGTGTACCAAAATGAGCCATATAATGTGACTGATGGAGTCCATGAGTCGGTATTGGTACACCCTCTTCTGGCATCTCAATATCCACATATAACTCAGCAAATTGGGACATAGGGTTTTCCTCAAATATTTGAACAAAAACATCCACATCCTCATCATCGAATATCTCAAAACCTGTATATTTGCCGTTTCCACAAGGCACTCTACCCGTCACTGAAGATATTACTTGATTTTGTTGCAGCTTTAACTTTCGACGGATCTTTTCCTTTAAATCTTCAACAGACATGCCTCAAACAATATACATTGCTCTTGTTTCACCTTCAAAGATCAATCCATTTGCATCTATATTTTTAGAACCATTATAATATACAAATGAACGAATTTGATTCATTTTTTTGCAGAAAAAGAAATGAAGAAACAGAATAAGGGAGATGGAGGACGGAGGGAGTTTTGCAGTTGAGGGAATGAGTGAATGATAAAAGGGAGAGAGGGAAGGAGTCACGAATGAAGAAGAGTGAGTGAATGGTGAGAGAGGGAAGGAGATAAATAGGGAGGGAAGGAGTCACAGGTGTTTTTTTTTTGGGGGGGCGTGGGGAGTGGTGGGGGGGGGGAGTCGGGGGTGTTAGACTTGGCGCCGACTAACGCCAGTGGCATTAGTCAACGCGCCACTAGTGGAAGTGGCGTCGATCAACATGCGGTTTGACTACATTACTCCGGTAAATAGTTTCTAAACTGCTTCAATTAGGTACAATTTTTGTTAAAAGTTGCTACTTTGGTTCTTTTCCCTAATATTCTCCGTCAACAACAAATCAACCAAATAGATCTCCCCTCCTTTTTCACAGTCAATTTGCGTAGAACTCTTCTCCGAATTTCTTCTTCTTTTTGTTCTTTTTTCCCTTTTTTTTTTACGTTAAAGCTCTTTTGTGAGTTTGAATGAATGAATATATAGAGCCACCTATGTCGCTGACGCTAGCCGATTTTAACGTTATTATGCTTGTACTCCCATTTTTAATTGTCGATTAGTAATTTTATCTTCTTTAAAACTTATTTGTGCCTCAAAAATTTGTTAGCCAACATGCACCTTAAACCTTTATTATATAAGACACAATATAATCATTTATAATAACAAGATAATAGTATTAAGAAAAAACTTATATTTTTAGTATTTAAAATTCAATACATTATAGATAAATATTATACAATTAAGAAAATTAATCACTTAAACACTCTCACAATAGAACATTATCTTATAACTTTTTGAAATCTAAAAGAAAATCAATTAATAAAAAATTTCACAATATTCTCCAACGCGTTTGTTGTATAAATTGTCCATAGATCACATATTAGTACTTCAAGATTTCCTGTCTTATATCCTTTAACTGCAAAAGGATAATATAAATATGAAAAAAAGATATCACAAAAAAATAGGCAAATATAAAAACTTAAAAAATCTCAGAATATAACTATGAAAATAATAATATAGTAAAAATTAGCAAATATAAAAACTATAGAAAAATTTTGGAACGTGATTCAACAAACCTAATTTCAACATATAGTTTGGGTTGCTAAAGTTTAGAATAGTGAGATGCTCAATAATAATAATAATAATAAGTCAACATTTTACCTTGTCATCTTTTCCATATTCTTTACTTTTCTCTTGCATTTTGTGTGTGTGTCTATTTTAATCTTCAAACTAAGGGCCATCATCGTAAATTAGACATCGTAATTCTGATCGGCGACCTTAACCAGCAGAACAAAATGTATGGAAAAAAAAGTATGAGACCACTAGGGAAGCTCAAAAATGTTTGATAAGGAGTTTAAAGTCTTTCATCAAATAACATTTTTAAAAATTCTTGCCCTTTATAATCTATGCTAGAGCAGCATGTTAAAATCTTGGGAAAATCACACTCAAGTCCCAAGAACTAGAAAAAATTATAAAAAAGTCCCAAAGCAAATTCTCCTATCAAAAAGCTCCCTATGGACTACATTAATATTAATTCTGAATGTTAAATTACCTTCTTGCCCCCATAGAATTAAGTTATATGATTAGGTGCATGTATTTGTTAATGGCCACTTTATGCATGATCAAAATAGGCATATTACATGACTATAGGAGCTGCTTTATCTAACATAAATTGGCCTATACACATGTCAAAACATGCACATATATTTGCCAAAATAGGCACATAAACCCTAAACCCTTTTGTTGCCGAGTTTGCATAAACTTATACAATGACAAGTTTACGTAACTATTTTCATAATTTTATGTGCCTACTTTGACAACTTATACAATCTCAAGTTTATTTTCATATTGTAACAAGTTAATGTACATAATTTGACAAGTTTATGTGCCTATTTTGACAAGTTTATATACCTATATTGACAAGTTAACTATTTTGACAAGTTATAAATTGACAAGTATGTGACTATTTTGACAAATTTAAGTGTCTACTTTGACAACTTATAAAATGGCAAGTGTATGTGCTTACTTTGTCAAATTTATGTGTCTACTTTAACAACTTATAAAATGACAAGTTTAATTACCTATTGTAACAAGTTAGTATCCGTAATTTGACAAGTTTATGTACCTATATTGACAAATTATAAATTGGTAAGTGTGTGACTACTTTGACAAGTTTATGTGCCTACTTTAATAACTTATAAAATAGCAAGTGTAAGTGTCTACTTTGACAACATACAAAATGACAAGTTCATTTGCCTATTGGGACAAGTTAACGTGTGTAGTTTGACAAGTTTATATGATTATTTTAGTAAGTTTATGTACCTACTTCAACAACTTATAAAATGTCAAGTTTGTTTTTCTATTTGACAAGTTAATGTGCATAATTTGACAAGTTTAGGTGACTACTTTGATAAGTTTATGTGTCTACTTTGACAGCTTATAAAATGATAAGTTTATTTACCTATTGTGACAAATTGTGCATAATTTGACAAGTTGATGTGATTACTTTGACAGATATACATACTTTGACAACTTATAAAATGACAAGTTTATTTACTATTTTGACAAGTTTATATACCTATTTTGACAAGCATATGTGCATATTTTGATAAATGTATGCGCCAATTTATGTTAAGTAAAATAGCTCTCATTGACAAATATATACACATGCCTATTTTGACAATGCATAGAGTGGCAATAGACAAGTACCTGCACCTAATCATACAACTTAATCAATGGGGGTAAGAAGGTAATTTCACATTCTGAATTAATATCAATGAAGTTCCTAGGAAGCTTTTTGATAGGGGAATCTGCTTTGGGACTTTTTTGTAATTATTTTTTTGTCCTTAGGATCTGAGTGTGATTTTCCCTAAAATCTTCACCAAATTTCGATTCCAGATATTTTTAAGTGCATTACGTTCAGAGATGAAACTCTTGTCAGCTTCCTTCTTTTGAAGGTTTAGGGCTTTTATAGCAATAACTTTGTCTTCTGATTGCAGCTTCCCTTTATACACAGAACCGGAACTTCCATAGCGAATCAAGTTGCTGGCAGAGAACCCTTTGGTTGCAGAGTGTGAGCTTTGGTAAGACAGCTTGGGGAGCTGGTCAGTTCTTGGTGAAGTTGAAGACAATGTCCTGTTTTGTTTCCTCCACCAGTATATTGGAAATATAGATGATAACACATGACAAACAAAAACACAAACAATAATAACTACGAGCTTCAAACGATGATGTTTACTGTTTGTCCAAATTTTGACAGGCATGGTGGTAAATGTAGCTCAGAAATACCCCCACAAAGCTTAACCCACACAGAAATGGCACTTGCATTCTTGAATCCCTATATTTTGGTACTTCACCATCCAACGCATTGCTTGAAATATTGAAGTGTTCAAGGTTGGAAATATTCTGAGACTTGTTGGTATTAATCCGGACAAGTTTTTCCTTTATAGATCTAAATACCTGAGTCCTTTTAGTGAATCTAGTGAAGGGAGCTTGGACCCATGCATTGAAAAAGTTCCCCTGTAATCTAAGGTATTCCAGACTTATGCAATCTCCTATAGATTTTGGAATCTCTCAAGAAAGAAGATTTTAGAGATACAAAAGTTCCAAGATTTTTAAGTCTTCCCACCTCAATAGGAAGAGAGCCATTTAATGAGTTGTGAGAAAAGTTCAGCAACTTGGTATTCCGCCACTAAGGTTGTTTTCTGAAACCTCTAGTAACACTAAGTTTTGTCAATTTTCTATCCCTGGTGGAATGTTTCCTTCGAGCATATTTGTGAAAAGCTTAGCTGCACCAAACGACTAAGATTGCCTAAAGACGCTGGTATTTCTCCAGAGAGTTGGTTTCCCCGCAAACCAAATGATTGCAACATTTGTAACTTTCCAAAAGATGCTGGTATTGAGCCTGTAAACTGGTTGGATTGCAGGCCCAAGGAAATTAAATTAGTGTACCTTCCTAAAGTTTCAGGAATAGTTCCATATATGTGATTATCACCATTGTACAGTTCAATGAGTTGGGTTTTTTTTTTTGATCAGAAAGCTAATTATATTAATACTAAAAAAAAACAGGTACAATATCTGGATACAAGTAAAGTCAGATCCAGAACAACAAAATACATCCAAGACAAAAACAACAAAAACAGCCAAATCACCGTACATAAAATATTTAGCAGTAGAAGTAGAATCTTAGATAAAGCAGCCTCCTCAATATCTGGGGTTAGAAGTGACAACGAAGAAGGTGATGGTTGTAAAACCCATCCAAACGGGCACACCTCCTTATAAGCATTAGCTGCAACGAGAGCAGCTATACAGGTACCCCATATTGGGGTTAAGAACACAAAAAACCCAATCTCAGATGTAAGAAGACCCATGATGTCCAGACAAAATCTTCTGCTCCTTTGTCGAATCAGATCTGGTGACTATGACCACTCAACAAGCAACGCCTTTTAGATCTGCCCCAGAATGCGATCCGAACTACCAAGGGAGAATCGATCTTATAACGTTCATACAACCGTCCACCCAAGAGGATATGCACACGTGATCTTACGGATCCGCTTATTACAAGAGACAAAAACACCACCGACAACCCAAAGATCACGTAAAAGTAATAAAAAAACAGATAAATCTCACCTCCACGATCGGATCCGGAGAGGAGAGGAAAGGGCTCGCCACAAGGACGAGAGAAGGCCACGTCTGACAGAACTCTGAGGGAGAAGACCATAGATCAAGGATTTGGACTCCAAAACACTTGGACCGCAGATCAAAAATATGGACTCGCAACAACCACTCGGACTCGTCTGTGGCACAAAGGTGGTGGTCGCCGGCGGCTTGTGTAGAAGGCACAAGCCGCCGGCGAGGGAGCATGCGATGAAGAAGATGAAGTGCGGGAGGAGGAGAGTCAATGAGTTGGGTTGACAAATTGCTTATGGAATTTGGTAAAATACCTCAAAATCTGTTGCTTGACAAATGAACACTTTTTAGTTTAGTACAATATTCCAAGGATGTTATAAAACCCAAGTCATGATTTGAACTGTTTCCAAGATTATTATGCAAGTGTAGCCACTGCAAATCTTTTACCCTTCCTGGACTTGGAACTTCTCTTAAAAGATTGTTTGCAGAAATCTCAAATAGTTGAAGAAAAGATGCATTTGCTATTGAGTTTGGAATCAAACTTGATATTTGATCATCACCTCATAAGTATATATTATATAATTAAATAAGTATAGATTCTGAATATATTGGATTGAATTTATTAATATTTTATACTTATTTAATTATCTTTTATATACTTTTCTATTATTTAATTAAATATAAGATAAAAGGATATTTTGACATAAAATCTATTCATATCCTCTGTGCAGGAGTTATTATATGGAGCAAAAGATAAAAAGGAATCAATATATATATATATATATATATTGGTTTAAACTTCTCATATCATAGAAGAAGAAGGATTTACATACATGAAATGGTGGGACCCACGTATATATATAATTAGCATTATATATATATATATATATATATATGTGGGTTCTACCATTTCACGCAATGATGATAATACACTTCTCCTACAACACGGTAAGTGTTTTTCCTATATATATATATATATATATATATTGAAGGGGAAGAAGCATGATGAAATATTAGAAAAGGAGATATTATTTTGATTAGATAGATAAAGACGTGGGGTCCACGTAAGGAAAGGATAAAGTTAAATTGCTGCTGCATATTCATTATACGCACATGGAGCTGAAACAAAGAAAAATGATATGATATATTCTTTATTAAAAAAGAAGCAGATAACGCACAGGAGACCCAACACGTACGCATATTAAAAAGACGCAGAGGCAGTGTGGAAATATATATAGCAGCGTTGACGCTGGACTGCCAAAATTGAACAGAGACGCAGAATGAGAAGGAAGGCTGGACAGGAGCGACTGAGTAAGAGAGGCGTTTTGGTTATCTTCATTATCTCCACGGAAAGATGAGAGAACTATGGAGGCGACAGAGAAGTTTTCTTTCCCCTCTCTCTTTATTCTTTGAACCTGAATTCTTATATTTTTGTTATGGAGTTTAGTATAGCCATGTGTGGCTAATTTTTTTTTCAACTTAGAGAACCTATGAACTTATTTGGGTTAAGAGATTATTTCCACGGATTAGTTTTGCTTAATTTTATTTTAGTTTATTTAATCTTATCTTATTTGTTATTGCTTATTGATTGGCCATCATTGAGCAGGTTTTGGGGATTTAGGGTTGAACTTGGAAGAGAGAATCATAAATTGACCTTGGGATTAAATAATATGGAATTAGATTTTAATCTAATTTACGGCTAGGATAGGTATATACCTAGAAGCTCCACATAATCAAATTAGAGTGAGTCCAATCTAAAACACATCTGATTTAGTTGTGTGAGGCATTACATAATTAATTAAGGTAGGTATATAAATGGACCGGAAGACATTTATAGACATTAATATTCTAGATTAGCTGATTAGGTTAAGTCAAAATTAATTTAGTGGGGATAAAATCTAAGATACAAATAAGGGATCCGTGACTTAGGTTGTTCGTTCGATTAGTGTGGTAGTTTGTTTATTTTTATTTTAGTTTTAATTTCTTTTATTTTAATTAAATTCAATTTGGTTTGCTCAACTTAAACGAAAGTGTAAAATTAATGTTTAACTGAAGCTTGTGATACTAAATCCTTGTGGGAACGATACTTTTCTTATCACTTTATTACTTGATATGCTCCGTATACTTGCTGAGTTATATGCTATATTAATTTGTTGCCTCGCTTAGATCACATAATATTTCCTATACAACAAAATTGGATATCAATAGATTTTCCTGTTATAAGATTCTTTTATCTTATATTTAATTAAAAGATGGATAAATATATAAAAGATAATTAAAATAGGTATAAAATATTAATAAATCCAACTCATTATACCATAAGATATACACCTATTTAATTATAAAATTTATACTTATCAAACTAAAAACTTGATAGGGTAAAACTTTATAGCCTATACTTCTACAAGTATACGAGACGTATCAAGTAATAAAGTGATAAGAAAATTATCGTTCCCACGAGGACTTAATCCAACTAACAATTAGATATTAAATTCCCTTATTCCGTTTAAGTTGAGCGAGTCATAATTGTTTTCAATAATAAAAAGAAAATTAAAGAGAAATAATAGTAGCAAGGACTTTTCACAAAAGGACAAATTCCAATATCTAAAGTATAACCTAGAGTCACTAATCCTTGTTTGTTTCTTAGATTTCATGCCCACTAAATTTATTTTGACTTAACTTAATTAGCTAATCTAGAGTATTAATGTCTATAAATGCCTTTCATCCATTTATATATCTATCTTAATTAATTATGTAATACCTCACACAACTAAATAAAATGTAATTTAGATCGGGCTCACTCTAATTTGATTATGCGAAGCTTCTAGGTATATGCTTATTCTAGACGCAAATTAGATTAACACCTAATTCCACATTATTTAATTCCAAGGTCAATTTAAGATTCTCTCTTCCAAGTTCAACCCTAAATCCTCAAAACATGCTTAATAGTGGCCAATTACTAAGCAATAGCAATAAACACAAGATTAAATAAACTAAAATAAAATTAATTAAAACTAATTCGTGAGAATAATCTCTAAAACCCAAACAAGTTCATAGGTTCTCTAGGTTGAAAAGGAAATTTAGCCATACATACCTATAATGAAATCCATGAAATTAAAATGAAGTTCAGATGCAGTAAAAGAAAATAAAGGATGGAAGGTAGCAAATCAGAATTCTTGCTGCTGTCTCATGCGTTCCGTTCGTGCGTCTCGGCTTGCGCCTTTGCGTGCTGATGTTCTCTGCCTCTTGAATTGTTATTAGGCCGTTCTCTGATGCGTCTTGTTCTTCCCTTTATTTAGGTGTATTCCTCCCTATTGAATGACTTGGGCCGTGGGAGTTGTAACTAATTGGATTCCTTTTTTTTTATAAAGGATATATCATATCCTTTCTACTTTTGGCTCCCTGTGCGTAATCTGCTTCTTGTTTTTTTTTTGTCCCCACGTCTTGGTCACTTCTAGCATAATATATTATATTATATCTTTTTCAATTTAATTTGTTGCCTCTCTTACATCAGATAATATCTCTTACACAACAAAATATGATATCAATAGATTTTTTGTTATAATATTCTTTTATCCTATATTTAATTAAAAGATGGATAAATATATAAAAGATAATTAAATAGGTATAAAGTATTAATAAATCCAACTCATTATACCATAAGATATACACCTATTTAATTATAAAATCTATACTTATCAAACTCCTCCACACTTAAACATTTGCTTGTCATCAAGCAAAAGAAAGAGACTTCATTATCTCGAAAAGAACATTGCTCATGAAATTCCTAATAGAAAACATTATACCACCACACTTAGATAATGCTATCAAGTCTTATTTAAGTTAATGTCTTATAAGAATGGGTCACTAAGCCAATAGCCTTAAACAATTGTAAGCATATCTCTTAACATCCCATGATCAAAGGATTGGAAAGTAATAAGTGTAACAATAATATTAGTACGTAGAAGAATATTATGCTACTCAACTTCTCTAGAGAAATTCAAATGCCCCCACTAAATCAAGTTTTTCATTTAATTTAGGGTAAAGGTGCAAAAATACACATGTGTTTTACCCTGAGGAGCGCCCAACACCATATGTTTTTTTGTGTGCAAAATTACACATGAACTTTCAAAACCAGTGTAAAAGTACCATCACCGTTAGATTGTATTAACTGACGTTAGTAGCAATGTGAAAATACCAAAATGCCCTTGAACTCCAAAGAAAAAATGAAGAACAACAAGAATGAAGAAGAACGAAGAACCGTATCGTTCGGATCTTGAGAATGAGATGCTAATCTCGAAGCCGCCGTCAGGATCTCTCTTTTTCTTTTGGTTACTGAAGTCAAACGAAGAACGTTACTGAAGTTGAGCGATTCGGTTGCACATACTTCTCACGTATAAAAGATGAGAGCAACCAGGCACAAATACACTATCGAGTTCTCCAAAAAAATAGCAAGAGTCAAACAAATACATGATCGAGACAAAATTCTAGGATCTTATGCAAAACCTAAGCCGATCATCTCGTTCGATGACAAGAATCAAGAGAAGAGCAATGATTTTCTTAAAAAACCGAGAGACCGAAAGCTCAAGCTTGGACAACAATTTCACATAACCGATTCAAAACCCAAAACCAGTTAAAAAGAAACAGAAAACGGTGCGGGGAAACAAATGGCGAAGCAAGAAAAGCTACGAGGAAGAGAATCACCATAGAGGAAAATGTAACCAAAGATCCGCCGAGTTTCAGGATCAAACAAGGAGAGCCGACGAGATTAACTCGTAGATGCATCTCCTTCTCAAAGATCCCAATTTCTTCTCCTGTTCCAATTTTCGATTAGCTTGTAGAAATTGTGTACGATTTTGTGAGATGTTACCCTAATTGGGAGATGTAACCGAAATTGTGTACGATTTTGTGTGCTTCGCCGGGCTTATTGAGAGCCACCACAACCCCAAGACCAACACCGCCAAGATCGTAACTTTTCAACCCCTGGGCAACGAACGAGATGAAGCAGAGTGATATATCGAGAGAGAAGAGAAGGGCGACGACCGAGACGGAGCAAAGGGTGTGCCGGCGCTTGCGGCCGGGAGGAAGGAGCTCAAGGGTCAAGGACGAGCAGTATTGTGTCGCTAATATTGCTAAAACAAATCCCAGGGATATTGTTTAAAGGTGAGCAACGATATAGGGATGATATGAATTAAGCAATGAAGTCAACATGTGAATGAAATAAGGCCAGGAGCGAGTTTAGTGCTTTGCTGGTTACGCTCCCTTTAGGGCTTTAGATAAATGGTGGATTATTATCTCACATTAGATTCCGGTAAGGAAGCAAAAAGCCATAACGAAGAAAGCGGTTGACAGGGATAGAGAAGAGGGCAGAACGTAAATTTAAAAAGTTAGGAATTTTTATTTGTTTTAGTAATGTGGGGCCCACTGAAAAATTAACAGAGTTAAAGCAAATCTAACGGTGGTGGTATTTTTGCCCCAATTTTGAAAGTTCATGTGTAATTTTGCACCCAAAAAAAGCATATGGTGTTGGCGCTCCTCAGGGTACAACACATGTGCATTTTTGCACCTTTACCCTTTAATTTAATAAGGATCCTCAGGTAGGAACATAGTTTCTTCTTTTTTGTTGTTGTTGTATTGAGCCGTTGTAGGTCCTTTTTTGACGCGACCCTGCACATGGGTGATGCAGCACCGGTTACTCAATTACTCCAATAGGCATCTCAAGAGGCTTTTAGCCCAACTCATAACCCTCTTTGACTTTACCGTTTGATGCGAGTGCCAACATTGGTGATGAAGTGCCGCCGGTTACTAAGTAAGGTCTAGAGAAGTCATTAGAGTTTTCTTTCCCTAAATAAAAGTTTTATTTAGCTAGTACACACGTGAGAATAATGGGTGTGATAAGAAAAACTTGATAGGGCAAAACTTTATAGCCTATACTTCTGCAAGTATACGTGTCGTATCAAGTAATAAAGTGATAAGAAAAGTATCGTTCCCACGAGGACTTAATATAACTAGTGATTAGATATTAAATTCCCTTATTCCATTTAAGTTGAGCGAGTCAGAATTGTTTTCAATAATAAAAAGAAAATAAATGAGAAATAATAGTAGCAAAGACTTTTTACAAAAGAGCAAATTCCAATATCAAGAAGTATAACCTAGAGTCACTAATCCCTGGTTTGTTTCTTAGATTTTATCCCCACTTAATTAATTTTGACTTAACTTAATTTTATCCCCATTTGAAATTCAGATTGACATTGCACATAGTTGTTGTTTTTAACATATACAGACGGAATAAATTGGCCTTAAAGCTAGCAATACTAGTCAATAACAAAGTTATCAGTTGTCTGCAAGTGGCACAAAGGCTACAAACATTTCATTTGCAACTTGTTCCCTATAATTAGTCCAGACTTCACTAGTTTCCATTGGCACTAGGGGCGTGTTGTCAATCGATGTAGGTCCAGTCTGAAAGGACTCAATCTGCTCATCAAGGGGATCTTGAACACTCTCCCGACGAATGAGATTATGGAGCAAACAACAAGCAACGATGTATCTGTTTTGCAGCTTGACTGGATAAAAAGATGGGCTCCTCAATATTGCCCACCGTAACTTGAGTATGCCAAAGCACCTTTCTATTACATTTCGGGCCGATGAATGTCGCATGTTGAAACACTCATGCGCTGTTTGGGGTTGATGTCCTGGTCTCCAGTCATTAAGGTGGTACCTTTGACCTCTATAAGGAGCCAAAAAACCCTGGCAATTACTGTACCCAACATCCACCAAGTAGTAGTTCCCTGCTCAAACATATACAAGTTAGCAAACAATAATATAACATAATTTAAACCAAGTAATGCACGATGACACCGGTACCTAGTGGTACTCTTAGTCCAAATGGTCTCCATACGGTATCCCTCAACACCCTCCCATCCGCAGCTGAGCCTTCCCACCCGGGAAAAACAAATATGAATTCGCCATCCAAAACAGCATACCCCAAGGACATTAGTTGTTACCTCCCTTTTCTATTTCGGTATCTCCCCTTGTGTTGTGCGGGGACTTGAACACGTATGTGCGTACCATCTAATGCACCAAGGCACCCCTGAAATGACAAAAACATTATCACAGTTAAGGTCAAACCATTGTGTCAATACTCTATTAAATTACTCACACAATAACATTATGAACATACCTTGAACCACTTCCAACGATGATCATTTGAGTCCTCCGAAATTGGCTCTGGTTTCTTCAAAAGCAATGATTGAAGTCTAATGGTTGCATTGAGCACTAGTTTGAAGTATCTACTAATGGTTTCTCCTGACCTTCCAAACTCAAACTGTATGACTTTGTTCTTCACATGATGGGCCAATATGTGAAGGAACATGGCCACTTGCTCATCAACTAGCATATGTTTAGTTGCTCTCAATCCGCCTATTGTGTCTAACATGTGACACAATTTATCAAACATTGCCCGGTACATCCTAATTTGGTTGAAGCATGTGGTGTCACTACTATATATCATCGCCCTCAAATTCGCTCTCTTCGCATGAAAATCTAATCTAAACGTCCTATCCGGTAAGTGTCTTGGTCTACCTGCTCCCACAGCCACTATCATCGTCACAAGCAAGGTCCTCACTGCTAGTAGCAAAGTTATGCACCCAGCCAACATTCCGACCATTCCCCGTAAACGTGGCTCCATACCTACACAATTTTTCACCGCACCAATATCTTTTTTATCATAATCTGCCACTCCTCTTTACAAACTACCACTATTTAACATTCTGACATTTCTATCTTTCATCCCATCGGCTCAATTTAGACCACTACTTATCACCCAACATGTCCCTCACTCAATTAACGTCATATGTCTGATGTTCGAACTGGGGTCTCTGGTTCGAACGTCATGTTCAGTTGTTTATTTGCTATTACTTGTTTTCATTTTAGCTTTAACAGACTTACAAAACCCATATTTCATTTTCAGTAAATAAACCTCCACCCAACAATCAAATTTCATACATAAACACACCTCCCATTATTCAAAATTTAATCATTCACAAAACCACAACACGTTGTATATAAACAAACAACATATTTAATTTCAAGTAAATTTTGGATGAGTCTGAAAATTGGTTCACAATGCATTCCACTGTCAGAGTGTGTCCCCCATCCCCCAGATCGAAGCAACATGGCAAAGAACAACTCAGACCCCCCCAAAGCTCGAAGCAACAGTGCAACGAAAAGCAAAGCCCCCCCAAAGATCGAAGCAACAGGGCAAGGAACGAACAACTCAGACAAAGGTAAATCACAGATAAATTGATTTCGAATGAATACTGACATGAAATGCAGCTCTATCCCTCTAGGTTCAACTTCTCCTTCGCCGAAAAACGACCACTGTAGTTACAAGCTTCTTCACCGACACCTTTGTCCACCTCGCTCGTTGCTCGTGCTTTTAATGGATACAGTGTTTTCAAGGGGCCTTTTTGTCCAACATTTTCACCTTCCCGGGAAGATTTCAACCTTCCCGCCTATTTCGGATGGAATGAAGGTTCCAATGGTTGATGGAACTTTGCAACTCACGGGATGTATGCTCGACGGAAGACGCGGGAAACAAACACGTTTTTTGGGCTGGAAAGTTGTTATCTTCCCTTTCCCTCGGCCCAATTCTGCCTAACAAACAAGGCCTTAGGTTATGCCGTTTCTGATCCTTGTTTCTTTGTCCAGCGTGGCATATTTTCATCTATTAACCCCATATAGTATATAGTATTAGAATATAATATAATAATATATTATATTATATTATATCCTTTTTAATTTAATTTGTTGCCCAGGTAATGATGTTTATCGCCTTTTCTATATTTTCTCCTCTCATATCATATAATATCTCCTACAAAATAAAATAGGATATCAATAGATTTTCTCGTTATATTATTCTTTTATCCTATATTTAATTAAAAGATAGATAAATATATAAAAGATAATTAAATAGATATAAAATATTAATAAGTCCAACTCGTTATACCATAAAATATACACCTATTTAATTATAAAATATATACTTATCAAACTCCCCCACACTTAAACATTTTCTTGTCCTGAAGCAAAAGAAAGAGAATTCATTATCTGAAAAGAACATTGCTCATGAAATTCCTAAACAGAAAACAATTTACCACCACACTTAGATCATGTCATCAAGTTTTGTTTAAGTTAATGTCTTATAAGAATGAGTCACTAAGTCAGTAGCTTTAAACAATTGTAACAATCTTTTAATGTCCCATGATCAAAGGATGAGAAAGTAATAAGTTCAACAATAAGATTAGTAAAGGAATATTATGCTACTCAATTTTTTTAGAAAAATACAAATGCACCCACTAAACCAAGTTTTTCATTTAATTTAATAAGGATCCTCAGGTAGGAGATAACTCTTTGGGAGAATCCTATATAAAGACAGTTGAAATAGAAAAATTTTGTATAAGGTTGGTAAATTGGACGGATCTTAAATTGGGTCAATAACCCAATTTAGAATATTTAAATTTTGGTTATATTCCAATAATGCCCTGATCAAAATATTTGACCCACCACCAAATCTCCGCCACAACACATGCTGCCTTCCCTCAGAAAATCCCTCCCAAGCAAAAACTCTCCAACCTCTGCATCAAACCTATCTCCAATAATGATCAAACCCCTTTCTACGATCAAAATTATCGAAATCATGGTCTAATCACTTCCGATCTAAGTGAGAGCCTTCTCGATTCTCATCCATCGTTCGATCCCTATCAGTCAAACTAGAACAGGACCCAATACTGAAATCAAAATTAGAAAGAGCCCCAAGATTTTGATTCTGCAACCCTACTGATACAACAACTGTTACGGACCTATATTAGGCCCAACATCAGAATGGCCCAAGAGGGAATATTCTGCAGATTAGGATATATCTATAAATATAGCGGTCAAACCCTAAGGTACACAGATTCTACTCTCTATGGCTATTTACAATTCAGCCGTCACAGAGCACACACACCACCCCCTTTGGCTAAACGCCTACGTGTGTCTCGAACTACGTGGACTTTGATCCCTCTACAGGGTATGTAGGCCCTAGGCATTGTTCCTAGGTCAAGTCTGATTCAATCAATATCAATCATGCTAGTCCATTAGGGCTAGCCACATCCTGTTCTTGAACAGAACATTGGCGCTGACCGTGAGGAACTGTAAATTTCGATTCCCGCGACCAAAGATGGTCAGTACTAGAAGCAGCACTCAGATGCCTTTGCATGGGCAATTCCTGAAAATCCGCAGTAGCAATATCAAGAACTGTAGCAGCCTGTGAAGGGATTCAGAGAAACAATGGTTGTTTGAGCAACAACTGTGGTTTTGAGCTGCTTTACATGAGTTTCCTTTTAACTCTCCATGTGTCCACATGACGAGAAGATAGTTGAAAGGATCACCAGGAAGAACTCAGAGAAGTCTTTGATGGACTTAATAAAAAACTAGCAGACCTAGAGGATCTTGTTCGGCAACTTCAGATCCTCCTATCATCGTGCCAGGAGCCGTCGGCACAGTAGCCTTTGGGCCCACCGCGCAACAACAGCCACTGGACAGAGGATGAGATCTAGGAATTGATACAGCTGCGGGTTCAATACCCGTTTGAGAATCCCAAACGAGCAAATAGAGATAGCCAAGTTTGTTGGTAAGCCGAGGCTGATTCAATGCCAAAGGAGTTATTTTCACGACTCGGTGATGCAGGGAGGTCAATAATAGGATCACACTACTTTATGTTTGCCTTTGCTATATCTGCTTTGTGTTTGTCTTTTCTATATCATTCACATTAGAAAGAGTTAGCGGATTACTAGAACCCTCCAAATATATAGCAATAGCGTCTGATCTCGTTGAACTATTATTTGGTCTATGAGAATTGTTTTGAGGCAGGGCAAACGAGCAAATCAAGATAGCTGAGGTTGTTGTTAAGACGAGGCTGATTCAACGCCTATGGCTTCCCGACTCCATCGCGATAGTTGAGGTTGATGATACGCCGAGATGAGGAGGTGCCGAGACACTGAGGTATGCCGAGATTGTTAGATGCCGAGATTCAAAGAATGCCGGGATATACTCTGAGTGCATGTTGAGATACACTCTCGGCTGGGATTTGTATTTCCCTTCTCCGGATCTAATTGTTTTGAGGCAGGGCAAACGAGCAAATGGAGATAGCTAATACTCCGAAAAAGCCGAGGCTGAGAAGATTTGGGAGAGATGTTTATCCTTTCTTCTACACAAGCTGAGGATTGATGAAGGCCATTTATTTGGAAATTCTTGCGACTTCAAAGATGCATCGTTATGCAACTCTACCGACTTATGAGTGGATACCAAGAACTCCGTCAAGCATTTATTGAGAAAAAGCGTTATCTTTGTAGTAACTCCCTAAGCTACATCCAGGATGAGTATCACCCTCTATCTCATAGATGCTCAATCTTTGCTTATTATCAATTATCTATTAACATGTATAAATTCATGGTAAAGAAACCAGTCTTTGAAAATCATGTCCAAGCTAAGCATATAAGAATTCTTGGTGAAGAAACCAGTTTTTGAAAATCATGTCCAAGCTATACATGTAGGAATCAAAGGTACATAATCTTGTTTCCGAAAATCATGTTGGAGTTAAACATGTAGGAATCCGAGGTACACCATTTTCAAAAATCATGTCGAAGCTAAACATGTAGGAATCCGAGGTACATAAACCTATTTCCGAAGATCATGTCGGAGGTAAACATGTAGGAATCCGAGGTACATAAACCGTTTCCGAAAATCATGTCCGAGTTAAACATGTAGGAATCAAAGTACACAAACTCGTTTTCATGAATCATGTTGCGACGGCTATGCCACCAAGACTATTTAAGATTCCAATGAGAATCATTTGCGACGGCTACGGCTGCCAAGTCTATTTAAAGTCCTTTATGGGATTATCTATATGGCAAGGCCGCCAAGTCTATCTTAAATTCTGTAAAGGAAAAGAAGGCAGTCGAGGCCGGTTTTAGCGAATCTAGTTGAAATCCGGGATCCGTGCAAAGTTTCGAAGGCGGACCCGATTACACCGAATCTAGTTAACGTTCGGGATCCGCCTTGGGCAAGAAGAAAAGCCAACAAAAATCTAGATTTATATGGATTTTGTAGTGTATTTATTTTAAATACACTACAAAATGATATATTTTGGCAAATAATACCTATTAAAAATAGGAGAATATGTTGTCTCTAATTTTGTAGTGTATTTATTTTAAGTCTTGGCAAGAAGAAAATCCAACAAAAATCTAGATATTAACAAATTAAACACATGTTACAAACTAAAGTCAAATTAAGGTGCAAGTGTAAGGGATATTTTGTAAAAATTGGAAGAGGATAGTGTAATACCCGGATAATTATTTATCGGGAATATTATATTTCGATAGATAATACCTATTGAAAATAGGTGAACATGTGGTTTCAAATAATAAGTAATAATTATCTTATTTTCTAAGGTAATTACTATGGAAATTAGAGGAGATAAAGAGCTAAAATCCATAAAATGTATTTTTGAGGCATTAAATGGCCTAAAAATATTATGATAAATCCCGGAGGCAATTAAATATTTGTTAAAAATTAGAAAGTATGTTGTCTCTAATTTTAGGAATTTTTGGGATAATTTCCCTTGAAAAATAATGAGGCAAAATTAAGTATTATTTTGGGATCATAAGTGACCCCATGATTTTTTAATATTTTACATGGGATATAAAATACCAATGTAAGTAAAATAGTTGAGATAAGGATTTATCCTAATTAAGAAAATTATCAAAAATTAGTAAGTGGCTAATCTGGTAATTAATGGGATAATTAAGGTATAAAGTAAATGAATTAAAAATAATTTAAATAATTATTTTTAATTGGAGAAATTCGAAATTATTAAATAAATAAATAATAAAAATAATAAAATATTAATAAAATATTTTATGCTTAGAAAAATAAATAAAAAATAAAAGAAAAAAAAATGTGAAGGCATTTTGAATAAAATAATAATATAATCGGTATAGAGCCAACGGAGGGAGTGGGAACAACTAGAACTTAAATCCTACCTCCCGATATAGGATTGAAGTCATAAACAACAACACTTTTTATAAACCAAAGAAAATCCATCTCGGATTGAGCGGTCTCGAAGTCGTTTACGAAACCAACAACGTAATTAGGAGTACCGGTAATTAGGAAATGGCGAGATAGTGCTAAAAGTGACTTAGAGAAAACAAGCGAGTTTTGGAAACCGGGAATAAGGTCACTTAGATCGATCATATTACGAACCGGTGAATTTCTCGCTACAAACTAGTGTTTAAATCGATTCCGTAACCAAAGCGTCGAGCCTAAAATCTTCAAAGCAGATAACGGAATACCCTTAATGGGATCATAAATTTCATTAAAGTATATATTCCTACTGAGGAAGAAAAGTACTTCGAAACTACACCGACAGCATTTCGCGATTCGGCAAAATTACGCGATTCGAGCACCGATCAGGGAACGGAAGCGGTAAGTCAGCATTATGACATCATCAAAGATGATGTCATAAATGGGCAAGTAGGGCAGCCCAACTAGGTGTAAGGCCAAGATTGTTTTGTCCTCAAAAATGCGATCCAACGGTGCAAGATTCATTCTGGAAACAAATCCCTTAATTCCAACCGTGTCCCTCCATTTTCCTATAAATAGGAACCTCTCCTCTTCTCATTTCCCACACCACAACTTCAAAACCTAGAGAGAAGTTAGAGAGAAGGAAGAGCTCTTGGAAGTTCTTGCCAAGCCGGAGTAAGTTTTTCGGTCCCTAGTCTTTAGTTTCGGTAGTTCTTTCAGTAGCTATAATAGAAATGTTGTTTTTAGCTTTAGTCTTCCAATATATTATAGATATCATATTTTTGGGTAGATATGATATATATTTCGAAATATGTGATGGGAAAATAAGTATGTCAAAATTTTGGAAGATTAGAGTCAAAACAGCGAAGCTCTGGCGAAATTCCGCCGATTAGGGGTTCAGGGGCAAAATGGTAATTTGTACCTAAAATGCCTGTTATAGTGTTAGAAGTTGATAAATGTTATCCTTATAGGATATCTAAGATAATCGGACCGCTGTTGTACCGCCGTCGTACCCTTTTTCACCCAATCCAAAAAGTACCGTTTTCCGTCAACGAAGGTACGTTCGCGTCTTTGTAACACTAACTCTGATATTTACTGTATACCTATATGTGATAGATGACTATACGAGTGATTTGTATAGATAACTTTACATGAGATGTGTATTGTTAGCATAGATAACTTTACATGAGATGTGTACTGTTAGCATAGATAACTTTACACGTGATGTGTACTGTTGTTATATTAATCTTCCATCTGCTATATACTTATGTTTTGATTAATGCTATGATGTATTCCATATGTTGTGTATGTAAATATGAGGTTAACCATTACCTGAGGTCCGATGTGCATTTGGACCTCAGCATTTAAAATAGATTCAGGGTCAGGAGGACCGAGTGCCGAAGATAAGGGCAAGCAGCACGCTTAGAGTCTCGACCGGAGAATTTCTTTTGTTGCCACAGCATGGGTGTTGCCAGAGAGACACTTCTGTTGTTATTTATCTTAAAAACTCTCGGTTATTGTACCGCATTTGTATTCAGCCAGACTTACGGCATTTTGAATCTAATTATCAGTTACTCAATCGTTCCGATGCTCTACTCTGATGGAAAAAAAAATTATACTGCTTTTGAAAATGGGATGTTACAGATAGAATGGAGAGGGGGCGGTTTATATGGATTTAAGGGCTAGGATGAGAGCTTGATAATAAACCTAGATCCAAGGGTTCAAATGCAAGATGAATGAGGTTTGAAAGAATTACCAAGTTGCCATAGCATTTTCCTATAAATAGGGACTTTGGGTTCTTCATATTCTCACACTAAAAACAACTACAAATCTGAATATAGAGTGAAGTGAGAGAGAAGGAGGAGTATCCTGAAGGAGTTAGAGCATTTGCAAGTAAGTTCTTTGAGTTTTAGTTCTTAAATTCATAGATAGAAGTTGCTTTGATCTTAAATATGCTAGAGTAATTTTATTTTCATGTTTTTATGGTTAGAAATGGTTTTATTTCGAAAAATTGATGAAGGAAGTAATAGAGAAATTTTTTTGGAAGAGAAACATCAAAGTAACGAAGTTCGCGAAATTTTTTCGGTTAGAAGTTCTTTGAGTAAGCCACAAACATGCTATGATTTTATGTTGAAGATGAAGTTCTAAAATTCTGAACATTTTCATGGTTAAATTAGACAACAAGTGTCCCTTGTAATTAATTCAAGATGCATATGTGTCCTTAATTTATTTTTCTTCAAATATTATTTTGACACTTGGTAGCTTAGGTGTCCCCCATATTTAATTCTCCAAGCATATGTGTCCCTCATAATTATTTCACCAAGCATATGTGTCCCTTGTAGTTATTATGGTGCCATGTGGACTTATCAAGAGGTAAAACTTTATCTTCTCATTTCCCTCCTCTCTCATGCGTGATGCTTCAAGAAACAAGGGGATTTAATATCCTCTTCTCAATACTTAAAGTTATGCCATGTGTCTTTGGGGTAGTAATATCATCATTAAAGCCACCATCTTAAAGTCAAAGATATTTCTCTAATGTTCATTTTAATCTTGCCAAGTGTCCATATTCTTGAACCATCTTTTATTTTCCTATGCCTTCTCACAATGATTATCTCTTATTAGCCAATTAGATGGAACCTCATATTATTTGCTTTAAACTTAATGAAAATTCCATAATATAATATTATTGTATGAATATAAAAGTGGGGTTATTAAAATATTGATAAAGCAAATATCTAAAGATAAGTCCCTCCAAGGGTTAAAATACAGTCATCCAGAACCAGTTTCGGTTAATAGGCACTGGGCGCTTGTACCTCTGAGCTGTCAAGATTTGATTTTTTTTACTTTTCATTTTTTTAAATATTTATTTTAATGGGTAGAAATTCTAAAATAAAGATAACATCTTAATTAATATATTTTTAAAAACTATTTTTTATTAGGCATTGGGCGCTTGTACCTCGTGCTCTTGCGAGGCGAACAAGTTTTTGGCGCCGTTGCCGGGGATTTGTGCAAACAAATCCTTTGGTCAACCTTAGGCTTGTGTTAGTAAATTTCGCTTGAGCTTTTAGTTAGGTTCACAATTTTTCTTTCTCTCTTTCCTTTATTGATTTTTTGTTTTAGTTTGATACTCGCTCTTGCTTTTTTTTCTTGTAGGTACCATTTTTGTATATGCAAAACTTGCATCCGGACGGATTGGTAGTGGTGCTTGACGAAGTGCCTCTCATTGGCAAAGTGCCTCTCATTGAAGAAGAGACTGAATCTGCATCTGAAACCATGGCAGACGATGAATATGATAGAGCTACTGTCAATGACTTTGCTAGTCGGAATATGCAAGGTCCTCAATCTTGCATTTGGATGCCGAAAATGCAAGCACGTACCTTTGAGATCAAGCCGGTTATGATAACAATGCTTCAAATGCATGAGATGTTCCATGGTCTTTACAATGAAGATGCCAACAAGCACTTGATGTATTTCTTGGAAGTGTGTGATTCTTTCAAGCAAAATGGAGTTCCCCAAGATGTTTTGAAGCTACGGTTATTCCCTCTTTCTCTACAAGGCAAGGCTAGAGATTGGTTCAACAATCTTCCGGAAGGATCTATCCATTCTTGGGTCAATCTTGAAGCTAAGTTTAGAGCTCGATTCTTTTCTGATGACAAATCTGTGGAAGCTAGGGATGAATTTCTAAGCTTTAAACAATATCCGGATGAGCATCTTTACGCCGCTTGGGAGAGATACAAGATGTTAATGAAGCAATGCCCTAATCATGGGGTGGACAAATGGGTTGTAGTTCAAATTTTTTGTACTCGACTTAATCCTCAATCTAAAGCAATGGTTGATTTTATGACCAATGGAGGATACCGGAATGTTCCTGTGAATGAGGTGATTCGATTGTTGGATCAGTTGTCTGCAAACAATATTCAAGGAAATGATAGGAGGACTAACCAAACCATGCCTAATGCAAAAGAAGACTCTTCCTCACAAATTGCAACTCTCTTATCTGCTTTGAATAGGCGTTTTGATGTGTTAGAGTCTCAAATGCAAAAGAGCACTTCTCAAGGTGTGCATTCTGTTCATGCCACACCAATTGTATGTGATCAATGCTATCATGTCCATATGCCTGACTATTGTCCTCTTTACATGGCCACTGAATCTGTCAACTACATGGGCAAGTTTCAACATCCTCAAGGCAACCCCTATTCACAAACCTACAATAGTGCTTGGAGAACTCATCCCAATTTTTCTTAGAGTCAAGGTAACAGTTTGAATCAAGCACATGGGTCTACATCTGGTACTAAGCATGTTCCTCTACCTGGTTTTCAAATGCAATCAAGGCAATTTCCTATTAAGGAAGAGGAATCTAAAACGGATAAGATGCTAGCTCGAATCTTGTCTGAAATAGAATCTTCAAGGGTTGAAACTAAGGCTACTTTTTCTTTCCATGAAACTGCTATTAAAAATCTTGAAGTGCAAATGGGGCAATTGGCATCACAAGTAAATGTTATGTCAATAAGCAGTCTTCCTAGTGATACCATTCCTAATCCAAGACGGGTTGGAAAAAAGGAATGCAATGCCATTAACTTGAGAAGCGGAAAAGTGTTACCAGATGTGCCTAGCTCAAGTACTCCTCAACCAAAGCAAGATGATCAAGTGATTGTTGATGTTGATGAAGAAAGAGTACAGGAAGAAGATGAAACTAAGAAGAGAAAGCAAATTGAAGAAAGTTTGCATGATGTTGGCAAAGACAAGAAGGTGGAGCAAGAGATGAATGATGAGAAAAAGAGAAAGCCAACCACTCCTACTTTTATGCCACCACTACCTTTTCCTCAAAGATTCAAGAAGAAGGAGGAAGATGCTCAGTTCAAAAAGTTTGTGAACATGTTCAAACAACTCCATGTGAACATTCCTTTTGCCGAGACTTTGGAGAGCATGCCTAAATATGCTAAGTTCCTTAAAGATGTTTTGTCCAAGAAGCGACGATTCAATGAATTTGAGATTGTGGCATTATCCGAAGAGTGTAGTGCGGTCATTCAAAGGAAGTTACCTACTAAGCTTAAAGATCCGGGAAGCTTCTACATCCCTTGCAACATTGGGACAAATTTTAATGGTAAAGCTCTTTGTGATTTGGGTGCAAGTATTAACTTGATGCCTCTAGTTGTTTTCAACCAATTGGGCTTGGGAGAGCCAAGACCTACTACGGTATCTTTGCTCTTGGCTGATCGTAGCATTTCTAAACCTAGAGGAATCATTGAGGATGTCCTAGTTAAAGTTGACAAGTTTATCTTCCCAGCGGATTTTGTAGTGCTTAATTGTGAAGTTGATTGGAAAATTCCTCTAATCCTTGGGCGTCCATTCTTAGCCACTGCAAGGACTCTCATTGATGTAGAGAAGGGTGAGATCACTTTGAGGGTCAATGATGAGCAAGTGATATTCAACATGCAAAAAGCCTCGAAGTTTCATGATGATTCTGCTCAATGTTCGTTTGTAGATATATTAGATGCAGTTATTCCTCAAGAATCATATGCCTCCATGATCAAAGACCCTTTAGAGGCATTTTTGATTGGTGAGAAAAGCTTTGAGAAGTTTGATGAAGATCTTGTTGAAGAAATCTTTCATTTTGACCCATTTCCTCATTCTAGACCGAGGACTTTTGAACCACTTGAGGTGTCTGTTGCCTTAAGTACTCCATTGAAGCCTTCTAGTGAAGTTCCTCCAGTTCTAGAGTTGAAGTCATTACCTTCTCATCTCAAGTATGCTTATTTTGGGAAAGCACGCCACTTACCGATAGAATTGGAGCATGGAGCTTATTGGGCTATCAAAAAGCTAAATTTTGATCCTAAAGCTGTGAGGAAGAAGAGGCGACTTCAACTCAATGAATTAGATGAATTTCACCTAAATGCCTATGAGAATGCAAGGATATACAAGGAGAAGACCAAGCGGGATCATGACAGCAAAATTATACCTAAGAGTTTTGAGCTCGGTCAAAGGGTCCTCCTTTATAATGTCAAGTTGAGGTTATTCCTGGGAAAGCTAAAATCTCGATGGTCCGGTCCAATCACGGTGGTTCAAGCATCTAAATTTGGTGATGTGGAGCTGGAAAATGAGAAAGGTGAAAGATTCAAGACTAATGGTCAATGATTGAAGCATTATTAGGGTGGAGATGTGGATAGGCTTGTGTCCACTATTTACTTAGTTAATGAGGAGTAACCACCATGAAGAATCGAGCTAAAGACTATAAACTAAGCGCTTTTTGGGAGGCAACCCAAGCTTTAAACTAAATCTGTTCAATTTGTGTGTGTCTTTATTTATTTTTATTTTTTTTAGTAGGTTTATGTTTGATCTTTTTGTTTTGTAGGAAGAAAAGGATACCCAACTTAGAATTGGACTATTGCAGCTGGGAGGAATTATAATGAATGAGGATGAACTCATGAGTTACAAAGGAATTGCTTTTGAGGGAAGTTCGTTTGACTCTAAGCTCATATATATTTGATTCTGGGGTGAAATTGTGATGACTAGTCAATTTTGAGTAATATTGTGGCTATTGTTATTATTTGGTTGATTCTCTTTGTGAAATCCACTTGTGACTATGACTTGAATGCTCAAAATTTGATGTGTTATGGTATTCCCTATGAATATGTGTGTATGTGTGCCTTATGGTCTTGGATGGTTTAAAGTGCTTGATCCTAAGTAATTTGGTTGATATTGGGCGGTATAAAGTTTATTGGGTGATTCTTGTGGCATTTGGGAATGTTTCGGTGTTTTACAATTTTGTGGTTTTGTTCTCGTTTTTGACAAAAAAACACGCTACGGCAAGTTTTACAACCGGCCGTGGCTAGTGGTCCAAAGTTGCTCTGTGTTCACTTTCCGCGGCAAGTTTTACAACCGCCGTGGCCAATGGTCCAAAGTTGCTCTCTCGTGTTCACTTTCCGCGGCAAGTGTTGCTGCAATCGGCCGTGGCCGATGTTCCAAAAAAAAGGGCCGAGTGTTTTTTCTTTTTATTTAAGAATTATTTTCGTTTTTTTAAAAAAATTATTATGAAAATAAAGGGCAAGTGTTTTTTTCTTTTTATTTAAGAATTATTTTCGTTTTAAAAAAAATATAAAAAAAATTAATTAAAGAAAGTTTTTAAATAATAAAAAGCTTGATCTTCCACATTTACCCTCATTGTTTCATGTAATTCCCAATTTACCCAAAGGAATGTGGCACACCATTAGGACCACATTCATTCCCAATTTCAAAAACCCTAATCTCAAAGTGGAATTTCCCATGGTTCCATCAAACCCTAAGGCCCCGTTTGTTATGAGGAAGATTTAAGGAAGGAAAGGAATGGAAAGGAAGATTGAGAGGGAACTTTAAAAGGGTGTTTTGTTTGGTAGACATGAAAATTGAGATGGAAGATGATGATTTTTAAAAATCAAAATCAAAATATAACATCTAAAATGTCCAAGATACCCTTTACATTAAAAAAAAAAACTCTCTCCTTCTTCTTCATCTCCACGCCCGACCGGTGACCACCGAAATGACCAAAACGAAAAAAAAAGCTTCGATCCCGTTGCGGTTTCCGACCGGTGGTGGTGGAGATCGTGGGTTCCGACGTTGTCTCTCTCTTTGCTCTGCTATCCCTCCTTCTTCATCCCTAATGCCCGACCGACAGAACCAAAAAAAGAAAAAAGCTTTAGATCCAGAAATAGGAAATCAGATCCAAGCGAGTTCCGACCGGTGGTGGTCGTCCGCGGGATCTGACAGTGAAGGAGGAAGTCTTCGCCGGCGACGAAGAGAGCCGAAGGTGAGAGGAAGAAGGTGAAGTTGGAGGTGAGAAAGAGGAAGAAGAAAGGGACCTAATGGGAATTTGCTCACAATCTTCCGGGAAGATTTCATCTTCCATCCAATATGTGAGGGAAGATTAAGGAAGGAATCTTCCCATGGATGAAGGAAGATGGTGCCTCACTGGAAGATGAATTCTGTGTAACAAACACCCAAAACCGAGGAAAGATTGGAATCTTCCTTTCCCTCCTCCAATCTTCTTCCTAACAAACATGGCCTAAATCTTATTTTGGCCGATCCCTAGCTTCGTATGTTTCTCATAATCCTTCCTCAGTCTGTCATCTTCATCGCTTGAAACTATGAAAGCCGACTTTGAGATTGGAAAGCTCCCAGATCATACCTCCATCGATCCTCACTTCTGTTTCCACCGTCGTCAGAGCCACTCCCTCCGTCGTCCTGTTCACCATCTCCGTCGCTCTTCCCCTTCATCGTCATCCTTCACTTTCCCCTATTCTCCTAGCTTCCACCGTCGACCTGCGCTCTTCATCGTTGCCGGCCTCCCCTTCTCCGGTTCCCAAAGTCACGTCCTCTACCACACCGTCGGCCTCCCTCTGCAATTTCTAGCAGGTTCTATCTCCTCTGGTGGCCTCTACTCCTCTTCTTCACCAACTCTCTTCTAAGCTCTGTGCTTTCCTCTTCAACCACAAACACTCGGACCTCCACCACTGTTGTGCGCTGCCTCTGCTCTGTTGCTGGTCCGTGGTGCTGCCTCTGCAACTTCCAGAGTTTGATCCATGCCTTCTCTGGTTCTGTCTTCTACAACCGTGATTCGTGGTCCCATTTTATTGTATTCGTGCCTCTAGCCCATCTGAGTTTGGTCTGATATTGTTCCTCTTCTAAGGTAAAGCCCATGCCTTTCTCCATTTTTTGGTTGTGATGGGTTAGATTAGAGTTGAGTTTGATGGCAGTAGTTATGAAGCTCTGTGGTTTTGACTAAGTGTTAAAGGCTTGAACTGATGAGTTTTGATCTAAGGGCTATTGTGTTTTGCATTGTTTGCTTAGGTAGTCTCTGAAATACAGGAATAGAAATCCTTAATTTTTTTGATTGCTCTGTATCTGCTTGGTTCTGTTGGGTTTTCATGAGAACCAAAATAAATAATGATATTGCTTTCTGAAACTTGATGCTGATTTGGAAGTATTTCAAAGAATTTTTGCAATAGGATTAGGTTTCTAAATTTATAGCAAGAGTTCAATGGTTTTTCACAACTACATCTTTGCCTATTATCTAGAGAAGTGAGAAGGTTACTTCTTTGTGAACCTTAATGCCACTTTGGAAAAATGTTTCAACATGAAAAATTCAGTTGTGAAATTCCCTTGAATTCTTGTTATAAATGAAAACTATAGGTTTCGTGGATCTTTGGCTTTTACTCTAATCCCAAGTTTCCAGAACCTAAAGTTGAACCTACAGGAATTAAACATGAAAATTTCTCTGTGAAAGTGGATATTTTTTTTTGGAAATGTTCTATTGATTACCTGCATCTAGTTAATGGTATTAACAATTTTTTGGCTCTACGAGGTTATTGGGACCATTGAGAATTAGGCTTGAATTTAGATGTGATGCAAGGATTAGCATGTGGCAACTACTGATGGTTGCTTTGTACATTCTGTCTTGGATTTGCTGGTTCATCTTGGGTGTGTTTTTGATATTGTTCATAACATACTTGATTGGTTAAGCACTTAGCTGTTTCTAGACAAGGATGCTCTGAATTTTTCTTGGGTTGTGGATTCTAACTGGAAAAGGTTGCAATTATGCTTTGAACCATGAAAACATGCCTTTACATACTGACATGTAAATGGAAATTCATTTATTATTTGTGAAAACCTAGCTTGGACCCCAATTCACAAGAATTCAGAATTACTTATACAGTTGCCTGATTGGGCCAGATTTTGTGAAGTTGTGAACTAGTTCTCGGTCACTTTGTTTTGCACGTTTAGCTTGTACTACAATCATTTCATTGTGGAAGACCAAACTCTTATTCAACAAGATAACAATGGGCTTTGAAAATTACTGTGATTATTTGGTTTTATGCAATTACTGATGATTGCATCTGTTGAAACCAATTTCTGCTTGGATAATTTGATTTTGATATGGGAAAGGCTTTTGGTCATCTAAATAAACCAAAGTTGTTTTGATTTTTCAACTATAAAAAATTTTGTTTTCCTTTGACCTTTTGCTTTTCTCTTGCCCTTGACTTGATCTCTTGAAATACTTTGGTTTCTTTGGTCTACCACAATGAAATGGATTGGTCAGCTGCCTTTTTCAATCTTTGAAATGTCATTTTGGGAAAGCCAATGGTTTTCTAAGGCAGTGAGGAGTAGGTGTAGGCTTGGAATGTTGATTGGAAGCTTGGTTTTAGCTTTAATTCTTAGTTTTGGGGATCTTCTTTTCTTTTTCGGATAGGTTAAATAAGTTCCTTTTCGTTTTCTATGTTTGTTGTTGAATGTGATTTATTTTTTATGTTTTTGTTTTTTTTTTTAATTTAGAATTTTGCTTAGGTTTGTGAAGGTTAACTACAAGGCTCATACTTAGATTGTGCTGAAATTTTTGCTGATGGATGTATGCTTTATTGTGCCCATCTTGTTGTTATTGATGTGCATGCATCCTGTGTCCAATGATTTAACGGTCAATGCCTTCCTCTGTTTTGGATTAGATTGTTGATTGCTTTTTGATGTGGATATCTACTTATGGTTCTTGATGGTTACTTATGGCCACTACTATTTGACACTCTTGTTAGCATGTGAATCTGATTTTCCTAGCTACTGATGGCTAGTTTGAGTGGTTCAAATAATTTTCTCGTTCTAATGAATTGCATGTTGTGTTTGTTAATATCCTAGCTACTGATAGCTAGTAATGGCAACAATTTTGAAAATGTTGTGGCTAGTCTATTGAGGGCCTAGTTGTTAGTTTGTAAATTCTGTGGATATAAGCTGAATTAGATACAGGTGCTACTTCTTTACTTTCCTATCCTTTTAGTTGACAATGAGGACATTGTCAGTTTTAAGTTTGGGGGTGAAAGTTCACTGCAAGCAATTTTGAAAACTTTTGTTACTTTGGTGAGTGCATATTTTGAACAGTTTTTGAAAGAAAATTGTTGGAATGTTTGAAATTTCTCTTGCTTAAATTTTTGTTTGTGAAGTATGTTAAAAATGAATTGAAATTCTAGGTTATTTTTCAAAGTTGCTTGAATGATCCGATGATATAAATTACGTCAGTGTTTTATATTTGATAGGAAATTTTGTTTAATGTGTATTGATGGATGTATTGTAGTGACAAATCATGCTATTCAGGAATTTTTAAGCTAAAAAGCACTATTGGAGTTAATTTTATTCTGGATGTTCTTGTTGAAGGGCTTTGTGGCAAATTAAGTTATATGTCTTTGTTTCAAATTGTTGATTTCAAAATAATCTTTGGACTTCTTCAAAGCTTTTGATTTATTTCATAAGATTTAAAGAAAGGATTAGGGCACTTCATAAAATGCGATTGAGCCTTTCAAGCCTACCTAATTGATTCTATTCCCTTTTTGAACCTTTATTTTGAGCCTAATTGAAAAACCAATTAAAGATTCTTTTTGGAAGACCTAACATCTACCTACCTTAGCCAATGTGAAAAACCATGATTCCTTTGCTTTGAGATAGATGATAATTAATTGGGTTGTGGAATTTGGTGATGTGTGAAATTCAAATGATCAGAAAAAGGAGTGTAGAAAGTAAAAGGGCTCACAATGTATAGAAATCAAGCCAAAAAACAAAAACAAAAAACCAAAAAAAAAAGGTTTTAAAAAAACAGAAAAAAAAAAGTTCAAGAAGGCTTGATATGGAAAAGATCAATTTGGTTTAAGTTTGGGGGAGTATGTTTAATGAGAAAAGGAAGAAACCCCTTGAGTGGTTATCATCTATCTTGAGGTATTTGTTGATTATCCTTTATCTTTTCTTTTGAAAACCTTAACCCCTGGCCTCATTACAAGCTGAAAAGTCCCTTTGATTTTTAAGTTAAGTGAAGTGAATTAGAAGAAAAGAAGAAGAAATTAGATAATGATGGAATTGATTGTTTGAATATAGTTATATGACTTGAATTGTTGCTTTTAACTTTAGCAAGTGCAAAAAGAGTATAGGTCAACTCCATTCACACACTCACATTTGGAAATTCTTGAAAAGCATGTTTTAAATCTATAAAGTGTTCGTTTTTGCATGTTTTCTTGGTTTCCTGTTTCATATAACTCTTTGAGCAGTAGATAAGGACAGATTTATTCATGCATCAGTGACAAATACTGAAGAAATTTAGTGAAGATACATGTTTTTGCTTGAGGACAAGCAAATATTTAAGTTTGGGGGTGTGTTAACTCTTAGAAATTGACTACATTCCAGCATATTTTCTCACTCTTTTTACCTATTTTTGGTTTAAAATGTGCATATGAAATGAAGTGTATAGAAGAAAATGTGCATATCAAAGTGTCAAGCAAAAATCAAAGAAATTCTTGTTATATCCTATAGAGTTTGTGGTTTAACTGAGAATTGATAAATCCTCTCTCTTTTGTAGGAGGATAGAGACAAGTTTTGAAGCTCTATAAGAACCTAGAAACAAGGAAAGAAATAAAAGAAGTGAAGCGTTGCAAAGTGTTAGAATAGGAAATAAATCATCCACTTATTAGGATCCCTTGATTGATGATCTGATTATAGGACCCTAATTATTGATTCATTAGTCTTAATTAGCCTTTATTGTATTTCCTAATTTATCTTCTAGGTTCTCCCTTGCTTCCCTTATAAGTATGTTGTAATTCTCATTATCAAATAACACAACAGAGAGTGTGATACCTCTGATTTCAAACATGGTATCAGAGCCAAGGACATCTGTCCGAGGCCAGGGAAGGCGAGAGAAACAAGAGTGACGTGTGGAGGTAGAGAGAAACAAGTGGAAAAGAGGTTCCGGCGAGTTTAGGGTTCACGTAGGCGGTGAGTTACACGACACCGCCCGGCCCGTAAGAACCGGGAGGTTCCGATCGGCGAACGCCCGTGCCGCGACCATCCGGCGTCTCCAAGGCGGCGCGTGGGCTTCACGCGCTTGACGGACAGCGAACGGTGGCGGCGCGTAACGGCACGTGCAGAGGTGTTTTCGACGGTGACTTCCTGGATAGGCCTCCTCCTCTGATTTCCGGCCAAACCCAGTACTCACTGCATTTTCCGGTGAGTTTTTGGATTTTTCCGGCGACTCTCCGGTGAAGCTTTCCAGATTCAGGCGACTATTTTTCATTCAGAAACATGGATTCCTCTCAGTCCCCTCCTTTATTCGGATCAATTCCCAGAATACCAACCGTAACTTCTCCCATGGTTTTTATGTCCAAAAGACCGATTCTCAAACTCAAACTTTCTTATCTTCTCCTTCTCTAACCAGCGACCCGGTACCAAACAGAACCTCAGAGATGGCTTCGAATTTTCAGACCATCACGTTATGGCTATTAGCCATAAGTTTAATGGTAGGAACTATCTCCAAAGGTCACAAAGCGTACGAGGTATATTCGAGGTAAAAGAAAGGAAAAATACATTAATGGGGCAGCCCCTCAACCAGCTCCCGATGACCCTAATTTTGACACATGGTTTGCTGAAAACAACCAAGTCATGACGTGGTTGTGTAATTCAATGACCTTGGAGATCAGTGAGGGATATCTGCTTGCACACACAACAAAGGAAATATGGGATACCGCTAGAAGGACCTACTCCTCCCTTGAAAACACCGCTGCTTTGATTCATCTAAAGAGACAACTTCGGGATTTACGACAAGGTAATAAGTCAGTCACTGAATATTATAATGCATTGCTAAAATTGTGGCAGCAACAAGACTTGTTTGAAGTTCATCCCTGGGAAAGTCTCAAAGATGCACAATTGTACAAACAAATTGTGGAAGGAGGAAGGATACATGATTTTCTGTTAGGCCTCAATGATGCTTTTGAAGAGATAAGGGGCAGAATCATGGGGCTGAAGTCACTCCCACCGCTCTTTGATATGGTTAACCTTGTGCAATTTGAAGAAAGTAGGAAGCTCTTGAACCGAAGTGGACCAAGCAACATTGAAAGCTCCGCACTTGCAATTCAGGGACCACACGGGGAACAAAAAACCAATAAATGGTGCAACTATTGTAAAAAGAAGGGCCATAATAGGGAAGAATGCTGGAAACTCCATGGCAAACCTTCCGGGGGAAAATCGAACTTCCAAAGTCACCTGACCTCAGCTGAACCAAAGGTGGAAAGTGATGATCGCCGAGTTCGAAAGAGTTACAGATGTTTCGCAGAATTCTCGATAAACAGAATAAGTCTAATTCTGTTCCCAGCGTAAACCTTGTACAATCAGGTAATTCTATTTTTGCTCTCAACGCCGTGATGACTAATGACAATACCTGGATAGTTGACTCAGGAGCTACGGATCATATGACCGGTAACAAAACTCTATTCCACAACCTTAAATTCTGTCACGAGAACCTCAAAGTAAGGGTAGCTAATGGGGTATTCACACGGGTTGAGGGCATTGGCACTATTACCTTATCTGATCACTTGGCAATACATAATGTTCTATTTGTACCAGAACTTGTAATTTGATATCTGTAAGCAAGTTGACTAGAGGTCAAATATGTCGATTGATTTTTGATGATGGCCTATGTTTGTTTCAGGATTTAAGAACGAGGAGGACGATTGGGACTTCTAGAGAATGGGATGGATTGTTCTACTTTGAAGGGTCAAACTTGAAGAATAAAGATACGTGGCAGGCAAGACGGGCGCTGGTTAGCTCGAATTCACAGAATAATGATGTAATGTTGTGGCACTGTCGATCAGGTCACCCTAGTTTTGATTATATGAAACATGTGTTTCCCAGTTTATTCAATAAAATTTCAGTTCCTTTTCATTGTGAAACTTGCCAATTTACAAAACAGACACGATCTTCCTATCCCAAACAGCCCTATACTCCCTCATCCCCATTCACACTGATTCACAGCGATATTTGGGGCCCTGCCCGAATAACTACCCTCACTCATACTAGGTGGTTTGTTACTTTCATTGATGATCACACTCGAACCACATGGGTTTACTTAATGAAAGACAAATCTGATGTTGCCAAAGTCTTTCAGAACTTCTATACCTTTGTCCGAACCCAATTCAACACGTCCATTAAAATCCTTCGAAGTGATAATACCAAGGAATATATGAGTGCAACCTTCAAAGAGTTTCTTGATCACCAAGGAATTCATCACCAAACTTCTTGCCCATACACTCCTCAACAAAATGGGGTAGCTGAACGGAAAAATCGTCACCTGTTGGAAGTAACCCGTGCCTTGCTAATGGAACGAAATGTTCCCACAATATTCTGGGGCGATGCCATCCTCACAGCGGCCTATCTAATTAACCGCATGCCTTCTAAAGTTCTCAAATATGCCACTCCGATCCAAAAACTTCTGGAACTCTTCCCAAATTGCCCCCTCATCAATTCATTACCTCCCAAGGTATTTGGTTGTGTTGTCTTTGTTCACAAAAAGGAAGGCAACAAATTCAGTGCTCGGTCTGACAAGTGTATCTTCCTTGGCTACTCCTCTACTCAAAAAGGGTACAAATGCTACTGCCCGTCTTCCAAGAAACTTATTATCTCCCGGGATACAGTGTTCTCGGAAGATGAAGCTTATTATCCCAAATTACCCATTCAGGGGGAGTATTCTGATATTGAATGGCTAATCTTGGAAGCATCTAATTCCAACACCTCAAATTCACCTGACACATCATCATCAATGTCACCTAACCTTATAGCCTCTCTTGACTCACTTGCTTCCCCGAACCAGCCTAATACACATATTCCACCCCAACCTGAACCCAATGAACAGGAAAATCATGTTGAGATCAATTCAGGGGTGGATGAAGAATCACGACAGGAAATAGAGTCCAGCTCACAAGTTCAAACTGAACCAGACACTGATAGAACAATCTCTCCCATTCAAAGGAACGAACATGAATCCAATCCGGGATTAAATCCCAAAGAATCGGGTTGGCCTATTGCCTTGAGAAAAGGGGTAAGATCATGTACTCATCATCCAATTCAATGATTTGTCTCATATGGTAATCATGCGCAAAAATGCAAAGTTTTGTTGTAAACAAAGGTGCACGGAGATAACTATTCCAAACACGTTTCAACAAGCTATGGTTGATCCAAATTGGAAACAAGCTGCAGAAGAGGAATTAAGGGCACTCAAGGAAAATAGAACATGGGAGATCACGACCCTTCCTAAAGGAAAGAAACCAGTAGGATGCAGATGGATCTTCACTCCGAAATTCAATCCTGATGGTAGCATCAACAAATACAAGGCAAGACTTGTTGTAAAAGGATATACCCAGACGTACGGGATTGACTATCAGGAGACATTTGCTCCGGTGGTCAAGTTTAATACCATTCAAGTACTGTTATCACTTGCAGCAAACTTGGATTGGTCACTGTACCAACAGGACGTGAAGAATGCATTCCTGAATGGCAACCTAGAGGAAGAAGTATACATGGAGATTCCGGATGGAGTTTTAGCTCCTAATAACGCTGTGTGTAAGCTAAGCAAGTCATTGTACGGCCTGAAACAATCTCCGAGGGCATGGTTCGGTAGATTCACCAAAGCAGTAAAAGGGCTTGGGTATACTCAGGGACGAGCAGATGACACATTGTTTACCAAACGTGTTAATAACAAAATCACCATATTGATTATTTATGTTGATGACATAATCATTACAGGAAATGATGAAGAATCTATTGCTCAACTAAAAAGTGACTTGTCGACTGAATTCCAGGTGAAAGACCTTGGCCAAATGAGGTACTTCTTAGGCATGGAAGTGGCAAGAACTAAGAAGCGCATCAATGTATCTCAAAAAAGCAAGTATACACTAGACCTGTTACATGAGACATGCATGTTGGGCACTCAACCCGAAGAGACACCAATGGAAGAGGGATGTCACTTACGATCAAACCAAAAGGTGTTCCACTAATTCGAAAGATACGTAAGACTTGTGGGGAAGTTGATATACTTGACCCACACTCGTCCCGACATTAGCTATGCAAACTTGGAATAGTAAGTCAATTTATGCATCAACCACAAGAAGAGCACATGGAGGCTGTATACAGGATCTTGAGCTACCAGAAGCTAAATCCTGGAAGGGGAATATTCTTTAAGAAAGGTACTACCAGAAACATTGAAATCTACACTGATGCAGACCATGCAAGGGATAGAGAGACCAGGAGGTCAACCTCAGGGTACTGTACATATGTGTGGGGGAAATCTGGTTACATGGAGAAGCAAGAAACAAACAATGGTGTCAACAAGCGGTGCGTGTGTTAACCGAGAGAGTCATTAACAAAGGTGTTTGTGAAGGAATGTGGATCATCAGATTACTGGAGGAGTTGGGGATTCAACATGAAGGACCAATGCAACTCTGGTGTGACAACAAGGCCAGCATTGAAATGGTCAAGAATCCAGTATATCATGATCGTACCAAGCATGTTGATATAGACAGACATTTCATTAAAGAAAAGATTGAAGCAGGCATTATGACCGTCTCACATACGATCCAAGAACAAATTGCGGATATCCCGACTAAACCACTCTACGAACCAAGTTTGAAGGATTTCGTGGCAAGCCGGGATTGCTCGACATATACTCTCCAGCTTGAGGGGGAGTGTTAGAATAGGAAATAAATCACCCACTTATTAGGATCCCTTGATTGATGATCTGATTATAGGACCCTAATTATTGATTCATTAGTCTTAATTAGCCTTTATTGTATTTCCTAATTTATCTTCTAGGTTCTCCCTTGCTTCCCTTATAAGTATGTTGTAATTCTCATTATCAAATAACACAACAGAGAGTGTGATACCTCTGATTTCAAACACAAAGTTAGAAGGAACCTGTACAACTGGCCACAGCAAGTTGACAAACTGGCCGTGGCAAGTGACAAACTGGCCGCGGCAAGTCGTGAAAAAGTGTAGAAAGTACAGCTGCGTGTTTTTCATTTATAAAGCAGAAAAACCCTATTTAACCTAAAGGGAAGGGCCGAAAAATAGACTCTTGACACAAGGGAACAAGTGGGCACACAAGGGAAGAGCTTGGGAGAGAGATTTGGACAATCTTGGAGGCTTGGATGCATTACCTAAGAGAGATTTTGGCGATTTCACCTTGGTTCTTCCTCTTTTCTTCTTAGCTTCTTCATGTATTCAAAAGCTTTGTTTAGAATCTCTCTGTATTTGAACATGAGTAGCTAAATCTTTCATTCTAGGGTTCTTTTGACCCTTTGTATGGATTAATACTTGAATATTCCTCTCTTTTGGTAGATAAATATATATATTTGTTGATTTCAACCTTGGCTTAATGCTTCTAAGTGATTGGCCTCCATTTAGATGATTTATTCACTTAGGTTATGACTTGAGAGAGCTAATCTAGGTGTAGAATTTGATTGAAATCATGCTTGTCTTGAAGTTTACTTGATAAATGGATGGTTTGTTGGTAAAATAGAGATATATTTACTAATCTTGCATTGTCACATTAGGGTTGTTGCTTAAATATTGATTCTAATTAATTGTAGCAAGAGATTGTACATCTTAATGAGAAGAGAAACTTGATTTTGACTCGAGAGAGCGTGTCAAGTGTTTTTGAACCTTAGACTAACACATATATGTATTAAAATGTTATTAGAGAGGAAATTAACCAAGTTTTATGAAATGCAAAAGGGGAAAAGAATCATAGGCTCAATTATCCTTGAAGTCAAAGAATCAATTGCCTTTATCAATTTTATGTTTTAGAAATAGTCTTTAAACATTCTCATTCCAAATCAAAACTTTGTTGTAGCTCAACTTGATGAAATTCACTAAGCCTCTTGCTTGACCAATTTGTTAAACAAATCCTCGAGGGAACTATACTTTACTTATCACTTTATTACTTACGAAACTCGTGCACTTGCGAGACGAACAATACATCCAGCCAAAATTGGATCTACTTGAATGTTTGGTGTGTGTGTGTGTGTGTATGTTGTTTCTGTAAGTTAATTTGCTGGGGATTGAACAAAAGTGAGCCCCCAATTGTTAACTTTTTTTTTTTGGGTTAAAATATAATGGTTAAGTTACCTCTTCTTGAGGAAATCTTCTTTATTATTGTTTTTTCCGAAAGTAAAATTTTCTTTATCTTTGTTATTTGCGTAGCTCAGAGACATTATGATCCCCACATTCATTTCTTTTCTCTGTTTCATGTCTACTCTTGTTTAAAGCTTGTTAAGAACATATTTTTATTTTAATAGTTCCTATTCGTAGTAAAAAATTATTTCAAGTCTTTTCTATTTAAAGAACCACAACAAATATTTGGCCTTAAAATATATTTGATTTTAAAATAAAGATAAATATATAGGAAAAAAAATTATTTTCATCACACCTTAAACATTGTAATGAAATTTATGATCAGTGACCTAGATCTAAAAGGTGAGGCTTATAAATAAAAGTTATACCTACCAATATTGAAAATTTGTTTCATGTCCTTTTTTTATTTAAATAATATAAAAATATGTTTGACCATATAATAAATCGGTTATTTCAATAAAAGTAGTACTTCCTCCATCTTTAATTATAAGTCTCGATCAATTTTTACATATGTTCTTTTAAACAACATAGCTCATATTAGAATAGCTGTAATTCATCTCACTCTCATAAAAAGAGTGCTTAATGATACATTCATCTTTTAAACAACTTAGCTAATATTGTTTAAAAAAAAAACATATATAATATTTAATATTTAATCTACACAATAAATTGTGCAACATATAATAATGTGTGCATATCCAAAATTATTAAGTTGAGTTGACCGAGTCAAATAAAGTGGTGTAAAAACAATATAATAAACATGTGTGATAATAATTCACAATAACACAAATTCCAGTCAGTCTTTTAAAAAAGATAATGTTGGATGTAACATCCCATTTTCAAAAGCAGTATATTTTTTTTTCATCAGAGTAGAGCATCGGAGCGATTGAGTAATCGATACATATATTTCAAATGCCGTAAGTCCGTGATTACAATAACATGACATTGTTTTCGGACGTCTAACGTCAGTGTAACTACAAAAAACATAAGAAGTCTTCACTGGGTCTTTATGCGGCTACGCTTGCCTTTCTCCTCGGTCCTCGGTCCTCCCGAACCCGACGCTATGTTAAGAGCGAGGTCCAATGCACCGACCCCGGGTAACGGTTAACCTCATGTTTACATACATCATATAAGTACTACAGATATTCATGGAATTTTGACGACACTTACTACGTTCAAAGTAGGGTATACATAATCAGATATATATATGGCAATAACAATACAGTCGGATGTAAGGTTAAGGCACAAGGAGAAATGTACATGATCAGATATGCACGGCAATAACAATACAATGGATGTAAGGTTAAGGCACAACGAACACTGGACATAATCGGATATGGACGGCAATAACAATACATCGATGTAAGGTTAAGGCACAACAAATAAAAATACAAGATGACGAAGAGGAAAATACATATATGCATACAATAACCATCGAGTTAGTGTTACGGTACACGAACGTACCACGTAGCTATCAACTACCTAACATAAGCATACCATACACATAGCACATATACGCATACGCAAGAAACATCGAGTTAGTGTTACAAGACGCGAACGTACCTTCGTTGTCGACTACGGTGACGTTTTACTGAAAACGGTAATTTTGACAATGGGTGAAACAATGCACGACGGCGGCACAACAACGGCTCGACAAATGTTCGATTATAACAGATATCCTATAAGGATAATATTTAACAACTTTTAGCACTATAACGTGCATTTTAGGTACAAATTACCATTTTGCCCCCGAACCCCTAATCGGCGGAATTTCGCCGTAGCTTATTGCTTTTCGCTCTATCTCTCCGCAATTTTGACAGATCTTTTCCCTCATCATATTTTCGAAATATATATCATATTTACCCCTAAATATGATATCTAGACTATCTTGAAAAATTAAAGATAAATCTAGCATTCCTACTATATCTACCGAAAGAACTACCGAAACTAAAGACCGGGGACCGAAGAACTTACCCGGACTTTGCTCGACTTTCTCCGAGCTTATCTCTCTAACTTCTCTCTAAGAGGCAGATTTTTGGTGTGAGAAATGAAGAAGAGGAGCTTGGTATTTATAGAAGAGACGGATGGCGGAAATCGGTAAATAATTCGAACTTCGGTCTTGACGAATATGGACCGTAGGATCGCATTTTTGAGGACAAAACACTCTTGGCCCTCCATTTCTTGTGCAGACCTCCCCTCCCCAATAGTCAACAAAATGATGTCATCTTGATGGTGACATCTCGAGCCCGTAAGATAGATAAAGTTTCATCCGGTGTCAAAACGCTGTAATCTTGGAAAATCTCAAAATTCTGAATTCATAACTTTGAAGATCTTCTCTTCCTCATCAATAATATCTAATTTAACTTAGATTTCGGTCCCTTACTGGTTCCAATGCCTCAGCTTGAAGTTTTCTCGAAAAAACGTGTCCGAACACGTCCGGTGTCTGAAACGCTTTCGAATCATCAATCTCTGGATAATAATTCACCGATTCCAAATATGTCCATATAATTATAAACTCATCTCCGGATGTTGACTTATAATTTATTTTCTTCAAATCCAAAATGTGAATATCTGCATTTTTCCCTATTTCGCCTTATTAGGCAAATGCGCTACCGAATTCGGAATTAACTTCCTAAGAGGTCACTTGAAGGTAAAAACTCACTGATCAATATTTTACCTTGACTTTGGAATTCCTATTCCTGGTTCTCTAGATAGGATCCGTTTCCTATTTATTCTATTACTATTCACTATATTATATAATAATACAATTTTACAAAAATATCATGATATTTATTTTTTTCTTTTTTTTTTTTATTTATTTTTCTAAGCATAAAATATTTTATTAATATTTTATTTTATTTTATTTTTTATTTATTTAATAATTTCGAATTTTTCCAATTAAAAATAATTATTTAAATTATTTTTAATTCATTTACTTTATACCTTAATTATCCCATTAATTACCAGATTAGCCACTTACTAATTTTTGATAATTTTCTTAATTAGGATAAATCATTATCTCACAATTATTTTACTTACATTGGTATTTTATATCCCATGTAAAATACTAAAAATCATGGGGTCAATTATGATCCCCAAAATAATATTAAATCTTGCCTCAATATTTTCCAAAGAAATTAATCCCAAAAATTACCTAAATTAGAGACAACATATTCTCCAATTTTTAATAAATATTTCATTTCCTCTTAGGATTTATCATAATATTTTCAGGGTATTTTATGGCCCACAATTGCATTTAGGGATTTTTAACTCTTTATTCACCTAATTTCAATAGAAATTACCTTAGAAAATAAGATAATTATTACTTATCATTTGAAACTACATATTCACCTATTTTCAATAGGTATTATTTATCGAAATATAATATTCCGATAAATAATTATCCGGGTATTACATTGGACAAGAAACCAAACAATGCATCCAAATTAATTAAGTTGACTGGCTCAAATAAAATGGTGAACGTGTGTGATAATTTGGTATACGCAATAACACAAATTTCAATCAGTCTTTGAGAAAACACACTATTGAAATATAAACAATATAATGCGTCTAAATTAAGTTGAGTTGCAGATTGACTAAATAGAATAGAAACAATACGAGAATGTATGCAATAAGTTTATATGCATAACACAGATTTTAGTCGAATTTTGAAAAAGGCAGAGTGATGAACAAGAAACAATAAGATGCATTTAAATTAAGTGCCTTTCTTGTAATGACTCACAACGTCCATTAGTATTGCCATTCACAAGTGTTTGGCATCACATTAAGAAACTTCGGAAGTCACTTGGGACAAAAAAAAAAAAAAAAGGTTTTCTATCTATAAGCACACATTCACACTAATCACCCTTAGATATTTGGAAGGAATGCATTGGGATTTTGTGGTAGAATCAATTTAATGTATGCAACAAGTTGGTCAATTCCAACTTTCAGCATAAAATATAGTTGCCTATCACATCAAATTGTCGTTCGTTTTCTTTACTTTATTTGAACAACTACGACTTATATATTAATAAACGTCACCTATTCACACTTATTTAAAAAGTAATTTAACATGTACTCGTATTATTTAGAAATTTTGCTTGTAATGACTTCACAACGATCATTAGTATTTCCGTTTACAGCTGTTTCGCATTACGCTAATAAGAAACTTCACAAGTCAGTTGGGGAAAAAAAAAGAGGTTTGCAATCTAATTAATAATCACACTAATCGCTCTTAGATATTTGAAAGGGATGCATTGGGCTTTAAACTAGTGGATAGAATCAATTTAAATTATGCAACGAGTTCATCAATTTAAAGGAACAACTATGATAAAGTAATTTAGTAAATGCATACTCCCTAGCTCTGTCTTAATATATAAGTAAACAAGTAAACGTCAACCATTTCACACTTATAAAAAAAATAAGCTAATACGTATTGTATAACTTTCTCTTACTAAAATACCCCTGACCTTATTGTTTAATTTTGTCTTGCAATTAATGAATGAGGGAATAAAGGGAAGACTTTAAATGAGGATAAATTGGGAAATATGTGTTAGGTATTCATGCTTAGAAAAGATGACGAAAAATGCAGATGCCTTTTGCTTTCACGCGCACACATGGAGAAGGATTATAATCTTGAGAAGATTCCTTTTGAACCCCATGTTGACGTCCTCATTAATTTTCACTTTGACTGGAGATTTTTAAATTGATGTGGGGTACATAGGAAATTTGTGCTCCAACAAAATACAACTTTCACGTCCACAGATTTTTTTTTTTTTTTTAAAAAAAAAACTACTATTTACCTTATAATTAAATAATTTATTTAACTTCTTCAATCTTCCAAAATTATTTAACGGAGTATTATATAACATAAAAAATGTTATAATTGCTTGTAGCATTAATCAAGGGAGGCATTTCTTACGTACAGGATATAATGAGGACCGAGAGTCCGAGACCAGCAGGGTTTCTTTTGTTTTCCTTTCAGTCAATTATGTCAGGGAAAACCAATAATCATAAGGATTAAAAAAAAAACTGAGGTTAGTTGCATATAACCCCTTGACAGATATTTGCCGTGATCTCCCAAAATACCAGATTAGAAAAAAGATTTGCAGTATAATGTAACCTGGGTCGTTTCTCTCAAGGAATTCGCAGTGGGTTTAAATCAAAGAATAGCGAAAAGAATCATAACAAATTGGGGGTTTTTTGATTTAAACAGATTGAAAACGAAATTAAACTAAACAAACGAAATATGAAGATGCGTAAAAACATATTAAGATGGTTAAAAACGATTAAAAACAGTTAACCTGCAATGGGATTCCCTAACCTTCATCGGACAAACAGATAATAACCAAACTCGTGATTGATTCCCGACGAACCGAGATCTCGTTCGTCCGATATTCCTCGACTAGACCGATCGTCTAGCATTTGATCGAACACGTGGCGAGCTCGCCGTACGATCGCACAACGCTCTCTCGAACCCGGTCCGACCTATGTCCTTGGGATATCAATCTAAGTATTAAATCTAATACCTAATCCGCAATTATAATCGGATCCGATTAAAATAAACAAACGGATTACGTTACCGAATGAAGCGCATGTCCTCTGGATTCTTGGAACCCTCAATCCATGGGTTAACCACAAAAACTTAGCCGAGCATGGCTAAGCAAAACGCAGAAGAAAAGATGAAAAACGCGAAGAACACGAAGAACACTTGAGAGAATTTGAAAACTCCTATTTTGATCCTCCAAAGTCTAAAAACGTGAATGAGAATATGTTTTAGGCTGCTGCCCACTTAACCTAAAAATGGAAAAACAAAAATGGGGTTTCAATCCAATTCAGGCCCAAAACAGAAAAAAAGGGCTTTAATTACAAATTTAAGCCCAATTAAAATTCCGACTTCGGCTCCAAAATCGACCGCCCTCTTGTCCGAATTTGCCCTTCATGTCTTCATATGAATTGTAGCTCTCTGAATCATCTGAAATATGAAACAAAAATGAGGCAAATCCGATGTCTGGTTCAAGAGTTATGGTAGAAATAGTGAAGCAATATAAAACTGAATTTTATTATTAAAAATGGCTAAAATATAATCAAAGGCCCAAAGCCCAAATAAGTATAAAAGCCATTATTTATTAACTAAATAGTCCTATATTATTAATCAAGAGATAAAAAGAAGTGTATGAAATATTCAATTATCAAATTCCCCCACACTTATCTTTTTGCACTCCTGAGCAAAATTCAAAGAAAAAGACCTAAAGAAGAAACTCTTCTTTTCTAACAATTGCTAACAATGCAAAAATTGAACAAGGGACACAAAGCTTCATTAGAACCAATCAATCAAGACCCAAAATCCCTTCATCTCAAATTACAATTCCTGGTAATCTCAATCAATGATGCTAATCACAAATGATGGTCTCTCAAATGATGCGCTCAATCAATCAATCTCTCAAGTGTTTAAGGTAAATAAGTGTATAGCTCAAATTCTACTCAAGAAAATTGTTCTACCATAAGCTTGCTCAATTTCTACGTCTCCACTACTCATAACACATGCATGCACAAATCAAGAGAGCTTATTATTAAAGGTTGTAATGGGGTTAGGGTGAAGGTAGGTAATATAGTATGGAATGAGAAGCTAAGCACCAAAGAAATTAAAAAGAACCTTGATTAGGCTTGTAACACAAAACTTTTATGAAAACTTTTATAAAAAGAGCATTCTCTATGTATGAAAATTTTTATTTTGCTCATATATCTCCTTTCTTTCTATGTATTTTCTTTCTTTCTTTTTCTTTCTTTCTTATTATGCTTTTCTTTCTTTTCTTTTCTCTTTTTTTTTTGTTTTTGTTTTTTTGAGAACTATATACATATACACAATGACAAAATCAAATATCTCCCCTCACACTTAAACTGTTGCACTCCTGAGCAACCCCCACACTTAAACACAAAACCAAGGTGAAACCAATGCTCAATAAATTTCCAAGGTGCGGAATAAAATGGTTTTACGCTTAGGATTGTAATGTGGCTTAGAAAAGAATGAGTCGAAAAGGCACAAATGGGCTAGCAAAGGAAGCATAATGCAAGGGAAAGCTATTTGGCCAAAGTGGGGAAAATAAAAGAAAGAAAACAAGCTTCTATCATATTTATGTATGTAAGTGAAAAATGTAGTTTCAAAAAGAAAAGGAGCAAGTTCTAGAGAACACAAATCGGAGCGGATGCACACATGAAAGAAAGAATGGCAAAAGATGAATTCCATTCATGCAGGCCCAAAACCTCACAAGGTCAATACCAACTTAGGCAATCAACATCATCAAATCAACTACCAAGACATGCAATCGAAGAGTCAGGAATTTTAGACCAAACAGAATGATCCATTAAAACCAAAATGTCCAAGTTCATAATATGTAGCAATCATAGAAAGAGAGATCGTATTTATTTTCAAAAAGCAAAGTAGAAAAAGGAAAAAAATAAATGAGATAGAGGGAGAAGAAAGAAGAATACTCCCCAAGGGTTTAAGGAGGATAAGTGGCATCAATGAGGAGAATCTCTCGCTTCCTCAGCCGTTGCCAGGATCCCTCATGAAATTGCTTGAGGCGATGCCCATTTACCTTAAAGGTTCTTCCCGGGGGTGGATCACATAGCTCAACAAAGACCAAATGGAAAAATGTTAGTGATCTCAAAAGGGCCATCCCATTTAGATCGAAGCTTACCAGCATAAACTTCGACGGAGTTAAACAAAGAACTTTCTCGGCCCACGTAAAATTCTTTCCTTAGAATATGCTTATCATGGAATGCCTTAGTCTTTTCCTTGTACAACCTTGAACTCTCATAGGCATCCAATCTAAGCTCTTCCAACTCTTGCAACTGTAGCTTCCGTTCCATCCCAGACTTAGCCAAATCCATGTTATACTGCTTAATGGCCCAATAGGCTTGATGTTCCAACTCAACCGGAAGATGACATGCCTTACCAAAGACAATCCGATAAGGAGACATCCCAATCGGCGTCTTGTAGGCGGTGCGATATGCCCACAAAGCATCCTCTAATCGCTTACTCCAATCTTTCCGGGTAGAGTTAACGGTCTTTCCGAAGGATTTGCTTAATCTCTCTATTTGAGACTTCGCCTGACCGTTGGTCCGAGGATGGTATCTTTGTGTAGACCTTGTGAAGCACTTCATACTTGCGTAACAAGGCACCCATGCTTCGGTTGCAAAAATGGGGAGCCCCGGTCACCGATAATAGCTCTAGGAATGCCAAACCTACGAGAAAATGTTAGACCTAACAAAATCCACCACCACGTAAGAATCATTAGTCCGGTGGCTTTCGCTCAACCCATTTCGAGACATAATCAACACCAAATGGATGTAAGTATAACCATGAGAAACAGGAAATGGACCCATAAAATCAATACCCCAAACATCAAAGATCTCACAAAACAATATAGGGTTCTGGGGCATCTCATGCCTACGGGAAATACTCCCTGCTCTCTGACAGTTATCACATGACTTACAAAACGAGATCACATGAAATCATGAAACAAGGAAGGCCAAAACAATCCACTATCTAACACTTTCCTAGCAGTTCTTTGTGGTCCAAAGTGACCACCACAGTGAAGAAGCATGAGTAAAATGCAATATAGAGTGAAACTCATGATCGAGCACACATCTCCTAACTACTTGGTCACTACAAAATTTCCACGAGATAAGGGTCATCCCAAACATAATATTTAGACTCACTCTTCAATTTAAGAGTTTGGGCCCTAGTGGAATCTACAGCAAAACACCGCCTACCAAGTAGTTAACCGAGATCGCATACCATGGAAGCTTACCTTGCGGTACCGTAGAAGCCGTTCATCGTAAATGAAAATCATCCCGAATAGAAGAGGGGTGAGAGGAGAATGGGTGATGCGACTCGAGTGGTCGCCTACCCGCTTTGTGCTCCACTTCTATCTCGAATCTCAACATCGAACTCTTTACAAGAATAGCATCCACCGGATGAGTCGTGGCTTAGCATCTCGTCTTTTTCAAAAGAAATTTCAAAGCGCGTGGTCGAGATAACAACTACTCTACTAGCTAGCGGATATGACCCGAACTTATCAAAAGCAAAGACAATAGCCAACAACTCCTTCTCGCAGTGGTGTAATTAGATCAAGGGCGAGATCCAAAGTCTTGGAGGCATAGGCAATCACATGAGATGCTCGTCGACCCGTGTGCCAAGATAGCACCAACCGCATAGTTGGAAGCATCACACATCAACTCGAAGGGAATGCACCAATCGTGGGGGATCACTGGGGTTGTAGTCGCAACGCTTCAAATGATCGAAGGCCGCCTTGCAAGCATCATCAAATACAAAGTCAGTGTCCTTATGCAGAAGGTTGGACAAGGGTCGGGCGGTCTTGCTGAAATCCCTAATGAAACGCCGATAGAAACCTGCATGACCAAGAAAAGAGCGAACTTCCCGCACAAATGCGGGGTAAGGCAAAGCAGTAATCACATCTATCTTAGCAGGGTCTACCTCAATCCCTTTCCTAGACACTATGTGTCCCAAGACTATACATGACTCAACCATAAAGTGACACTTCTCATAATTCAGCACAAGATTAGACTCAATGCACCTATGCAAAACTCTAGACAAATTAGCTAAGCATGCATCAAAATCGACCCATATACAAAGTGAAATCATCCATAAAGACCTCCATGCAATCCTCTAGAAACTCAGAGAAAATACTTACCATACAACGCTGAAAGGTGCCAGGAGCATTGCAGAGGCCAAAAGGCATCCGTCGGTAGGCATATGTTCCAAAGGGGCATGTGAAGGTCGTTTTCTCTTGATCCTCAGGAGCAATATGGATCTGGAAGTATCCGGAGTAGCCATTCAAGAAGCAATAGTGAGACTTACCAGCCAATCGCTCTAACATCTAATCAATGAAAGGTAGAGGATAGTGATCCTTGCGAGTAGCTTGGTTGAGTCTCTTATAGTCAATGCAAACTCTCCAACTATTCTGAACTCGAGTAGGAATGAGCTCATTCTTCTGATTGGCCACCACAGTGACTCCAGACTTCTTGGGAACCACCTGGACCGGGCTAACCCACCGGCTATCGAAATGGGATAGATGATACCAGCTTGCAGAAGCTTAGTGACCTCCTTCTTCACCACATCAAGGATAGGGGGATTAAGGCGTCTCTGGGGTTGCCTCACCGGCTTAGAACCCTCTTCCAACAGAATTCGATGCATACACATGGAAGGGCTGATGCCAACGATGTCAGCTAATGTCCACCCAATGGCTTTCTTGTTCGCCCTCAATAAGCTTAGCAGCCTTCTCTTCTTGATCGCATAAGATTATTTGCCACAATGACCGGCAACCGCCATTCACCTCTAGAAATGCATACTTCAGATGGTCTGGAAGGGATTTCAACTCAAGTTTGGGTGGTTGCTCAGTAGAGGGAAGAAGCTTGGGTGGTCCGGAAATGCCTGAAACCACATTCAAAGAAGCAGAAGAACTATGTCTACACAACAATGTTAACATTAGAATTCAGCTCATCAAAATCGAGTTAGGTTCATCAAAATCGAATCGGGATGCACATCGGATCGGGATGAAGCTCAAACTCGGGAATCAATATCGAATTCACAAGTAATGCGAGAATCACCCAACAAGTCGAATCACCAAATAATGCAGCATTAACCAAATGAGTGCAAACAGAGCACCATTCATTATCAACACATGCACAAATGGCGTAATCACTCGGATGAAAAATCGATAATCAAAGACACCAATCGCCAAGAACATCATCCACAAGATCATCAATCACATCAATACGAAAAATAGAATGCTCTTCCCTAGGATGTCTCATGGCATCAAAGATATTAAAATTTACAGAAATATCACCAAACTCCATGGAAAGAGTACAAGAATACACATCTATCTTAGTCCTAGCTGTTTTCATGAAAGGCCTCCCTAGAATGATTGGTGATCTACTGATAGAAGACTCATCCTCCATATCTAAGATGTAAAAATCAGCAGGGAATATCAATTCATTAACTTTGACTAATACATCTTCAACTAAACCAGAAGGATGGGCATTGCTCTTATTAGCTAATTGAACAATAACACCAGTTGGACGCAAGGGACCAAGACCAAGAGATCTATAGATCGATGCAGGCATGACATTTATAGAGGCACCTAAATCTAGCATGCAATCATCAAATTTTTAATTACCAATAAGGCAAGGGATAGAAAACGTCCCGGATCCTTGCACTTGCAAGGCATGGTAGGCATTTGGATGAGGCGATACATTCTCGGTTCAAACTCACTCGCTCATTCCCTTCGCCGCCTTGTTGGTGCATAACTCCTTTAGGAACTTGTCATATTTAGGAATTTGTTTGACCGCATCTAAGAGAGGAATGTTGATCTCTACTCTTCCGAATGTCTCAAGTATATCATTCTCTTGTGTCTGCTTTCGCCAACTTGGATCGAGGGGCTCTCTGAGGGAAAGGAAGTGGAATGGGAATGTCTTCCTCTTCACCTTGTTGTATTGCCTTTTTGTTTTTAGAGTCAATCTTCACATTTTCTGACTCTCTCTCTGATGTGGAAGTCACATCTACAGCTGGTTTAGGGTCCTCCAATTGCTTGCCGATCGAAGGGAGATAGCACTCACATTCCCTTTAGGATTAGGAATTGTTTGTGAAGGGAGAGCGTTGGGTCCCGGGGTTGAAGGCGATTCGGTGATGTTGCCAATTGGCCAACCGTGTTTGCAAACTCGAATGGAAGTTTCGGTTCTTTGTTGGAACCGTATAGAGTTTGTGGCAAATTGCTTCATCATATCTTCAAGTGAGGAGGTGCACATAGGGCTGGTACTAGCCTGCTATTGTGCCGCCTGTGGAGGTGCACATATGGCTGGTCGAGGAGGTGGTGCTGGCAAAGGCAAAGGAGGTGCGATCGGGCCGTTGGAAATTCCGTGGTCCGTATCTTGTCTCTCGTTGGTAATTCCCGACTCGCGATATTGGTTACTTCCGGTTCTCGATTCTCGGTTCCAACGGAAATTGAGGTGATTTCTCCATCCCGGATTGTAAGTATTAGAATAAGCATTATTCTGCTGGTATTGTGGTTTTCCTGGAAAAATACCCACTGCAGCTACCGACTGGTCTTGATAAGCGGGATCATGTAAAGTAGGGCAAGAATCGCAGAATGACAAGGGTCGAATGAACCCACATGAGTACCCAATCCGAGGAGGAGAGACTGTACCGTCGTGTCACGCTAACCGCCTCACAAGGAAGTCGATCATCAAGTCTATTCTCCAATCTCTCGAGAATCATACTGGACCTGGGAGGTGTTTGAATATGGTAAACAAGAGTACCATTGGCCCTGGTGCCAAATTGCTGAGAATTAGCAGCCATAGTATATATCAACTCTCGGGCATCTTCAGGTGTCTTGTTATCTAAGGCCCCACCATTGGATGCATCCACAAAACTTTTATCCATCGGTAACAAACTGGAATAGAAATATGTAATTAGGAGTTGGTCTGAAATCTGGTGGTGTGGACAGCTAGCACACAATCGCTTGAACCTCTCCCAATACTCATACGGTCTCCCCTATTGATTTGTTTAACACTAGTGATCTCCTTCAATAAAGAATGGCTTTTGAGGAAGGAAAGAACCTCACTAGGAATAACTTCGCATATCATCCCAACTCCCAGATGTTGGTTGCAAATTGTATAGCCAATCCTTAGCCACGCCATCTAGGGAAAATGGGAAAGCTCTCGGCTTAATGTGGTCCTCATCAATTGCTTGAGGTTTCATCGTGCTGCATACCACATGAAACTCCTTTAGATGCCTGTAAGGACATTCACCTGCAAGACCATGAAACTTGGGCAACAAATGGATAAGACCAGATTTTAATTCAAAGTTAGCAAAGAAGTTCGGGATATTGAATACACAAATTTTGATTGCCCACATCGGGGTAGCTAATTCTTTCAAAGTGGGACGAGCTGCTTGCTCGCCATAATTTTTGAGTTAGCAAAATTGCTACTAGAATCGAGTGAAAACAACAAGACTATCGAAGTACTATCGCAGTCAAGATCAACGAATGGACACAATCGGACTCAAGATCAATGTCAAATTCAGTATCAATCCCACGACTTAGCCTAACAATTCTTCTAGCAGTAAGAATTGTTCTTTCTATTTCAGGATCAAGTGGCAACAAGTCTTCTGGATTAATAGTACTCCTGGTACTCATGCAAAAGCATAAACACAAGGCGGAATTTGCGAGAGAAGCGAAATTTTGAAAATGCCACCGAAAAAGCAGAATTACAAAAATGCCACTACAAGTGGTAAAAAAAGGAAACACTAAGATGACACACAAACAAAAACACAAAAAGCTAAAACCTATGTTGGAATTTGACCAAAACAAGTCCAAAACAAAGTATCAAATGATTTTTAAAATTTATGGGACTTGGACAAAGGCAACTCCTAGACCATTGGGGAACCCAAAAATGGAATAAAAAAACTTCAAAATTGAAAAAGTGGTCTAAACGATGGAATTTGGAAAATCGGAGCATACCACACAAGAAATCAAAGATTTCTAGTGTGCCCAAAGAGATAGGCCATTTTCTATCGCCTGGAAAATTTCAGCTCATTCGGAGATACTCCAAAAAAATTGACCTAGTAGAAATCACAAAATAGAAACTTAAAACAAATAAAAGTGGTCTAAACGTTGGAATTTGGGGAAAATAGGGCAGACCTCACTCCTAAAAAGAGTGACTCTTGTTTAAAATGCCTAATTCCTTCTGAATAAGACCTTGTTTGAGTGATCAGGATCAGAAATTTTTTCTGTCCAGTCACCCGAACCACCGAAAACTACCGTTGCTTAATGAAACCGATGCGAATTCCCCGGCAGTGGTGCCATATTTTGACAGATATTTGCCGTGATCTCCCAAAATACCAGATTAGAAAAAAGATTTGCAGTATAATGTAACCTGGGTCGTTTCTCTCAAGGAATTCGCAGTGGGTTTAAATCAGCAACAACGAAACAGAATCATAACAAATTGGGGGTTTTTGATTTAAACAGATTGAAAACGAAATTAAACTAAACAGAACGAAATATGAAGATGCAGAAACATATTAAGATGGTTAAAAACGATTAAAAACGATTAACCCACTGGGATTCCCTAACCTTCATCTACAAACAGATAATAACCAAACTCGTGATTGATTCCTCGACGAACCGAGATGTCTCGCGTTCGTCCGATATTCCTCGACTAGACGATCGTCTAGCATTTGATCGAACATGTGGCAAGCTCACCGTACGATCGCACAACGCTCTCTCAGAACCCGGTCCGACCTATGTCCTTGGGATATCAATCTAGGTATTAAATCTAATACCTAATCCGCAATTATAATCGGATCCGATTAAAATAAACAGAAACGGATTACGTTACCGAATGAAGCGCATGTCCTCTGGATTCTTGGAACCCTCAATCCATGGGTTAACTACGTAAACTTAGCCGAGCATGGCTAAGCAAAACGCGAGAAGAAAAGATGAAAACGTGAAGAACACGAAGAACATGAAGAACACTTGAGAGAATTTGAAAACTCCTATTTTGATCCTCCAAAGTCTAAAAACGTGAATGAGAATATGTTTTAGGCTGCTGCCCACTTAACCTAAAAATGGAAAAACGAAAATGGGGCTCCAATCCAATTCAGGCCCAAAACAGAAAATAATAAAAAAATGGGCTTTAATTACAAATTCAAGCCCAATTAAAATTCCGACTTCGGCTCCAAAATTGACCGCCCTCTTGTCCGAATTTGCCCTTCATGTCTTCATAAGAATTGTAGCTCTCTGAATCATCTGAAATATGAAATAAAAATGAGGAAAATCCGATGTCTGGTTCAAGAGTTATGGTAGAAATAGTGAAGCAATATAAAAATGGAATTTTATTATTAAAAATGGCTAAAATATAATCAAAGGCCCAAAGCCCAAATAAGTATAAAAGCCATTATTTATTAACTAAATAGTCCTATATTATTAATCAAGAGATAAAAAGAAGTGTATGAAATATTCAATTATCACCCCTTGACATATCAAAGTTTATATTTAACTCTCTGACCTTTCATTTTTTAACTATTAACTTCCTGTCATTAAGTGACCGTTATATTTGTGACGAAAAATGCTATTTCAGATTAATAGATGACACGTGGCTACCTGTGTAAATTATAAATTTCATAAAACCTCTCTGAACTTTGGATAGTGGTAGAGAATCCCTTAAACTTTGATCAATTACAAATAACTCCTGACAATTCAACATTTAAATTTAGCTCCCTTAAAATTTTAATTTATAATATTAAACCACATACATGAGGTTACTTTTGTCATTTTAATAAATTTATTAAGTTTTTTACTATCATTTTTCAATTAAAATAGTTTTCTTATATAGCAAAAACCGGAAGAATCATATTTAAAAAATACATAAATAAAAATATCATCATTTGCATAACATTTACTAATTAGCAAGGTAAATTTAACGACTCGTATATTTGTCCATAGGGAAAAATTATAAAACTGACTCAATAATGTCAATAAAATGGTTATTTCTATCAACAGATCTAGAAAGTATTCCTATAGGCACGTAACAATCACGAAAAAGAAGAAAGATTTCCATAAAAAATAACAATTTTTTATTTTCCTAATACAAATTCATTTTTTTAAGTGGCGTAGAGCCTCAAAAGATACAATTATAAGAGGCTCTATCAAATTCACATTACTATAGCAGCATGCAATAATGTTGTTGATGGCAATTTAGACATTGAAGGAGTAGCTGATTCACCTACCAAAGTAACAGTTAATTCTAATACATTGATTGACTTTACTTTCTTCACAAAAGAAGAGTCTTAGAGATGATCTGAGATTGAAATGTAACTCATGAGAAGGAATTTTATTAGTGCAGAAATTTATAATAGTAGCATATCTCAAGTGGCATTTCAAGCTCATACTTTGTTACAGTCAATTTCAACTCGTTTCCCCAAGACAAAAAGATTTTTTAATTTGATTTAGCTCCTTTAGCACATCCATCATGTTCATCCTTTCCATCGGAAGTTCTACTGAACAAGCAAGTCCAAGCTCAAATAGTGAAATTAGAGTCTTCTCATGGTTGGGATGCATAATAGCCACCTCCTCCATTCTAATTTCTCCTCCAGCTATTGTTGTCTGTTGAATTTGCTGCGGTACAAGAGTTGTGTCCAAGATCTCTAGAAGATTGTTTGGAAATGCAACTTTGGCATAGCTATGAAGATTATGGTCATCTCCAAACATTAAGTCTGTTGGTCTTCTTCCAGTTAACATTTCCAAAATAAGAATACCGAAAGAATATACATCACCTTGTGTTACCTCGAACTTATTCCATACTCTGAAATATGCATGTTGGACTATGGTTAATGTTTAGAAACTCATTGTATTCAAACCAAAAAAAAAAAATATCATAAAAGAAATAGAGTTCACAAGAGATTCAAGCCAAAACAACAATAAATTGTACCTGGAGGAGCATAGCCAATCGTCCCTTTTATTACAGATGTGCTTGTTTGCTTTTGAGAACTGCCACTAAGTGTGGCAAGTAGTCTTGCTAACCCAAAATCACCCACATGAGCCACCATATCTTCATCAAGAAGGACATTGCTGGGCTTTAAGTCACAATGGATGATTGGTTGCTCATTTTCATAATGAAGATAATGAAGGGCAGAGGCAACATCATATATAATATTTAATCTCTGGAAAATATCCAATGTTGACCCATATTCACTTTCTTGATTAGGATGCAACCATTTGTCAAGGCTTCCATTTGACATGTACTCAAATACCAATGCCTTGAATTCTTCTCCCTTGTAATCTATGCTCGAGCAACATGTCAAAATCTTTACCAAATTCCGATGCCTTATGTTTTTCAGTACATTGCACTCAGAAAGAAAACTCTTTTCAGCTCCCTTCTTCTGAAGCTTCAGTACCTTTATTGCAACAAGTTTATCTTCTGATTCAAGCCTTCCCTTATATACCGAGCCAAAACTCCCTGATCCATCAAGTTGTTGAAAGAGAAACCTTCAGTTGCAACGTGTATGTTTTGATATGACACCTTGGGAAATTGTTCGATTTCCGGTGAAGTTGAAGGAGATTTCTTGTTTCTTTCTCGCCTCCAATAGAAAGATAACAAAAATATCACCGAGAGAGGAAAAGCCACACAAATCACTATAACCACGAGCTTCAAATTGTGCTTCCTTTGCGTGTCAACTTTATTAGGGCATGGTAATAAATGTAGCTCAGAAATGCCCCCACAAAGATTGATATTTCCAATCACCGATATGGTACTTGCATTAACTTGAAAATCCCTTTTGTTGGCACCTCACCATCAAACATATTGAAAGAAACATTCAAGTATTGAAGAAAATAAATGTTTTGGAGGCCAATTGATGAAATTGATCCAGATAGGTTGTTCTGAGATACATCTAGATGTGTAAGACCTTTTATCAAAGCTAGTGAAGGTGGCATGGGCCCATTGAAGGAATTCCCTTGCAAGTAAAGGTATTCCATACTTGTGCACTCTCCTATGGTTGAAGGAATCTCTCCGGAAAGATTATTTTCAGAGATATCTAAAGTGCCAAGGCTTTCAAGCCTTTTCACCTCAATAGGCAAAGATCCACTGAATGAGTTGTGAGATAAATTTAAGAAAATGGATAAGGAGGAAAGACCAAAAATCTGCAAGGGTATAACTCCACTGAAATTGTTTTTTGAAAGGTCTAGGAGTTGCAAACTTTTCATGTTTCCGATGTGATAGGAATTTTTCCTTCAAGCATATTCTCTGAAATGCTTAGCGTAAACAATTTAGTAAGGTTTCCTAAGGAAGCTGGTATCTCTCCTGAGAGTTGGTTTGCCTGTAGAAGTAATCTTTTTATCTCACGTAAATTCCCAAAAGAAGTTGGAATGGTGCCAGAGAAATTGTTGTCTTCGAGACCCAAGGCATTTAAAATTTTGTACCTTTCTAAAGTATCAGGAATAGCACCATACATCTGATTACTACCCGGGTATAGTAGAGTGAGTTGAGTAGACAGATTTCCTATGGAGTTGGGTAAAATGCCTCCAAATTTGTTGGCGGCCAAACTTAATATTTCAAGTTTGCTACAGTTTTTCAAAGATGTCATGAAATTAAGGTCACTATTTGAACTGCTCCCAAAATTATTAAATTCTAAATTTAGATTTTGTAGATCTTTTAGATCTCCTAGATTGGGAACTTCACCGAAACAATTGTTTGACGGAATATTACAAACTTGGAGTGAAGATGCATTTGTGATGGAATTTGGTATTGGACCAGAAATTTGATTCAAGCCTAGGGCAAAATAGTTTAGATTTGGGAGGTTGGTGAACATGTTATATGGAAGACGAGTCATGTTCAACTGGTTTTTCCTTATTGATATCACAGTGAGAGATGATAGATTGTAAAGTGAAGAAGGAAGAGAACCAGACAAACAATTCACTGGTACTGCAAAAAATGTCAACTTCTTCAAGTGGCCTATCTCTTCTGGTATGCTTCCTTCCAAGTTATTTTGGCCTATTGAAAGATGGGTAAGGGAAGTAAGATTCCATATGGACAATGGGATTTCTCCATTCAAATTGTTGAAAGAAAGTTGCAACTTTTCAAGCTGCTGAAGAAACCCCAGCTGATATGGAATTTTACCAATAAGACTATTCTTTGACAAATGCAAGATCCTTAATTGTGTGCAACTCGTCAAGTTCGACGGAATCTTACCTGTCAATGTGTTGTTTGAGAGAGAAAGTGTCTTTAGCCTGAACAAACGTCCCAACTCTGATGGGATTTCTCCATGGAAGCTATTGACTGTGAGAAAGAGATTTCTCAAGAAAGAGAGATTGCCAACGTGAGGTGATATGATCCCACCAAGATAATAACCTTCCAGATTCAACTCTGTGACTCGCTGATGCTTGCGGCTGCATGTGATTCCAGTCCAGTTGCAGAAGTGGTTTGAACTATTCCAAGAGCTCAAGATTTGTTTAGGATCATCAGTTATTGATTCTTTAAACTTGATCAATCCCAAATAATCAGTCTCATTTGATGTAGCTCTGACATGCTGGAAGCAAAGCAAGTTTATGTGGAAGATGATAAGGAATAATGGTTGAAGGTAGTATTTGGAAAGAAATGAAAAAGAAGGGGAGGCAAAAGCCATAGTTATGCTGAAGAGTGTACGTGAATGGTTTTGTGGATTCATATATTGAAATGGTGATGCTTAAATAGGAGCTTTAGTTTGTTCTTAATTAGCCTAAGTTTTGCTATTTTCATTGACTTCACTTTTAGATTTACAAGTAGTGAAAGGGACTCATGCAGACGAAAACATGCACAGTGATGTATGCTATGTGTACGTCACTGTGCATAAATGAATAAATAAATAATTAAATAAACAATGAAAATCAAAGGAAAAGTGGCAACAGTACATAACCAATGGAATAAGTTTATTTCGATGCATTCGGATCTTTGCGCGTGTGTGTATTCTTACGGATATATAATATATCAAACTTGTTTATATTAAATAATTAGTTAAGAGCTCCGGCCAAAAGAAAAACAAACAAAAGTTAAGGGTTAAAAATCCTAGACTGCGATTTGTCAAGAAAAAATATAATGATTAAGTTACCGTTTTGAGATCTTAAACAAGGAAGGTCACCCACAGAAAATTAAGTGTTAAGGTGGGGGACAAATCTCCGAGAAGATGTTGGACTAGAAACAAAACAAAGCATCCAAATTAATTGAGTTGACTGACTCAAACAAAATGGTGTGAAAACAATATAATAAACGTGTGTAATAAGTTGGTATACGTAATAACACAAATTTCAATCAGTCTTTGAGAAAAGACAAACTGAAATAGAAATAATAATACAATGTGTCGTCTAAATTAAGTTGGGTTGATTGACTAAATGGAATAGAAACAATAGGAGAATGTATGCAATAAGTTTATACACAATAACACAAATTCTGGTTGAACTTTGAAAAAGGCAGAGTGATGAACAAGAAACAATAAGATGCATTTAAATTACGTGTCTTTCTTGTAATGACTTCACAACGTCCATTAGTATTGCCATTCACAAGTGTTTGGCATCACATTAAGAAACTTCGGAAGTCAGTTGGGACCACACACACAAAAAAAAAAGCTTTCTATCTAATAATCACACATTCACACTAATCACCCTTATATATTTGAAAGGAATGCATTGGGATTTTGTGGTAGAATCAATTTAACGTATGCAACAAGTTGGTCAATTCCAACTTTCAGCATAAAATATAGTTGCCTACCACATCAAATTGTAGTCCGTTTTCTTTAATTTAATTGAACAATTATGACTAATATATTAGTAAACATCAACCATTCACACTTATTTAAAAAGAAAAATTAACATGTACTCGTATTTTATTTATAACTTTTGCTTGTAATGACTTCACAACGTTCATTTGTATTGCTAAGAAACTTCAGAAGTCAGTTGTGGAAAAAAAGGTTTTCAGTCTAATTAATAATCACAGTAATGGTCCTTGGATATTTGAAAGGGATGCATTGGGCTTTAAATTAGTGGTAGAATCAATTTAACGTATGCAACAAGTTCATCAATTCCATTTTTCTTTAATTAAATGGAGTGTAACGCCCCTAATTCCTACGTCCATTATAATATCTATTTATGTCCTTAATCTCTTATTAAACTAACTTGTGTGTATTTATCATAGTGAAAGCGTTAACAGATAAGAATGGGTCACAACAAAGAACATGCATAGCGTTTGGACGAATGAGAGATTAATAACATATGCCCAGACATATGCTGGTTAATTTAAATTCCCAGAGGAATATAAGCGTGATACAACTTAAAATTTGGTAATAGTCAGGGTTAGTCCCGTTAGAGGATTTTAGTTATACAATGATCTGAATTGTTAATCGAATAGTTAGCAAATATGGTCCAAAATATCAAAGTATGAAATTCAAACTTAATTAAATCCCCTCCTTTGGGGTCTTCTTTACTACTCGCACAAATTTTTACTTGCTCGATTCGAGCATCTTCCTAGATCTTTAGGTGTGGCTAAGATTCAGTGATTAGATGAATCCCAGGGTAATGGTTAATCTCACATTCAAAGTGTAAATCATGCATGACAAGTATTTCATATATTGTGAAATAAAAGAAAGCATTCAACAAACACACCGCTACTTGACTACATAGCACACAACACATGCATTGTTAACGATGAAAGCACTCGCAAGTGCTATGTGTCACAGACACGAATCCTCAGCGCTAGGAAAAATAGGCATACAGGATTATCATATAAAACAATAATCCACATCCAGCTGAATAAAACGCATAAACTCGGTCATACAAACCTGGTCAATAATCCACAATACATGAACATACAAGGCATATATAAAAACACAAGGAATTGGAGATTAAGTTACCAACCTCATCTTCGTGAATAAATAAAATTCCCGGATGTTAGAAACTTGAACTTCTTCAATGTTCTAAAGTAAGATCATTGTAACTATTAACTTCTCTTTGTAATTATTATATTAATAATACCCCTTTCTATTAATTAATAATTCCCTTTATTATTTATTCGCTTTCTTAATAATACTATTATTTATTATTTTTATTATTTATTCGTATTTCTCTACAATTAGTTTAAACTCTCAGAGGCTATCCTAACACTTTAAATTAGGAGTTGATAAATACCAATCATCATATAACTTATGTTTTAATGCATTGCATATACATATAATGTTTCTCATGGTTTTCCAAATGCAAATTCCCAAGTATATATCCCATTATTTTCAAATGCAAATTCTCAAGTATATATTCAATATTTTTTTAATATTTATTCAAGAGGATGCAATTATTTTCAAAGTCATGAAATATAATGATATTTTAGGAAACACAGGGTTGTATATATTTCAGAAAAACCTTGGTTTTTGGGTTCAATGAGACATTATTAGTTTCCTCAGAACAGAACAGTTATTGTCACTAATGCAGTTCAATTTGCCCATTGATTCATGAATGATAAACATAAATCATGTAAAGCAGCAACCTCATACACACACACACACGAACAAGACAACAAAGTTTTCCATTCTTTTCTTAACTCTGATACATACATTATACATACATACATATATATATATATATATATATATATATATTAGCATGGTTCAGCTTTTCTTTCTTTATTTCTTCCATGTGCCTCGACAGGTGTGTGTGTGTATATATATATATCAATCAGTAAAATGCAGCAAACTCTCCTATCATTTTTCCTCTCCTTTCTACATACAGCGTCGTGCATAGATATATGTTAGACTGCTAAGTTTTTTCTCTTTTATTTTCTCCAATCAGATATGTATATATACATCTACAAAACAGTAAAAGTTTCTATTCTTTTCTTTTGCAGCAACCATACATACATACATACTGTGCAGTGAAACTTAAGCTCGAAGACGCAAACACAAGCTAAAAATAGTCCCTATTTTCAGTTTTATTAGCAGCAAACTCAGGTGTCACTTCCTTCGGTTTCATGCTCTAAACTCACGCTGGACATAATGGAAACAAAAAAGGAACAAAACTTGAAGACTCACCTCTGTTTTCGGCTTGAAAACTGATCCTAGATGATCTCAAATGCCTCTGTTTTGATTGGTGGAAAACAAAAGAAAGTAGCTTCGTTGTTGTCTCTCTCTCTCTCTCTCACCTTCGTCTTTCTCACTTTTTCTCAGCCTCTCACTCTCTCTCGTTCTCAGCCGAACAGAGTGGATGGTTGGAAGATGCGGAGCAATGGTTATATAGCAGTTGGCGGGTCTGGTCCGAGAAGAAGAACACACTAGTCACTCAACGCTGGGCTCAAGGGGTATGGCGTTCCTGTGTCTACTGTGCCGAACCGTGAAAGTCGATAGGGATCTTCTTTTCTGTGGTTACGCGATTTGCTTTGCTGTGATTATCCTTTTCAGATTGGATATTACACGTTTCTCTTCTTCTTCTTTTTTAATGTCTAATGCAGTACCCATCTGATGCATTCCTTGGGTTGAAAGGATTTAATGGGTTGGTTTGGGTTTGCTGAAGTTGGGCCGAATGAAGTGTTTGGTTTTAGGAGTAGTCTGATTAGGATAAGTAGAAGGTAGTGGGCTGGGTTTGGTTCAAATGAAATAATGGGTTTGGTGTTTTTTGTTGTTGGGTTGTTCTCACGTGTTGGGCCAAAAGGAGACTAATACATGATAATGAATGATGGGCTAAAGAGGGATCTATGTATTTCTATTGTCGGACCACTTAAAAATTATCCTACTTGATCTTTCTTCAAGACTCTTATTTATAATTGGACCATTACTTATATAATTGTGATTATTGGATAATCAAAGAAAATAAATCCCTAATTTAATATAAGCATTTTTATTTATCAATTAATTTTTCCTAAGCCATAAAATATAATTTCTATAACTTTTAGGCCTAAATTATTCCTTATTTGAATTATTATTTTCCCAAAATAAATTAAGAAACAATAAGCCTAAATTTTCAATAATTATTCTTATAATCATTTTAAGCCAAAATTTCATAATTAATTTCCCTATATTATTTAAACTTTAAAATCCTAAAATTTACGTTACATGGAGCAACTATGATTTAGTCAAATGCATACTCCATAGCTCTGTCTTCATATACAAGTAAACGTCAACCATTTCACACTTACTAAGAGATAACTTAATATGTATTGTATGACTCTCTCTTACTAAACTGCCCCTGACGTTATTGTTTAATGTAGTCTTGCATTAATGTATGTTGTATTACTCGTATCTTGCTAGTCTTAGGTTTGTTTCTTACTATCATGTGTCCTCTTCTATGAAAACATGTATGATTTCATTTGTTTTTTTTAAAAAAAAAAAAAGAGAGAGAGAGAGAGAGAGAGAGAGAGAGACTAGAATCATTAAAAAAAAAGCAGAGAAAGTATTTTATGGGCCTCAAATTTGGTTCAAATGCCTGTGGATCTATATTATGTGAAAAGTGTAACACCCCAAAATTTCAGAATTTAAAAATTGGAATATTATATGAAAATTAATTTGTGAAATTTGGCTGGAATAATTATTGAAAATGTAAGGCCTATTTTTTCTTGAATTTTTGTGAAAGAATAAATTCAAGGAAAATTAGTAAGGGATAATTTTTGGCCTAAAAATTATGAAATCAATAATTGGTGGCCTAGAGAAATTAATTGATAAAGAAAACAATCCTTATATAGAATAAAGGATTTAATTTGCAATTAATTGAGTACCAATTGCAAATTAAGTTGCTGAAGAGCATCAAGTGGGTCTCACAACACAACACTCACCCCCCAAATTCTCATGCACCTATTTCCATTCAGCTTAATACTCACGTGCCTCTCATGCAACTTCAATTCATTTATTCACTATCAGCTTTGACCAACACCATCAGAGAGCAAGAAATCACGACACCATACTCTCTCGTTAGCATATCTTACGCGGCTACCATTTTTTTTTTGCTATAAAAAAGTTTTGGAGGGTTCGACACGAATCCCCACCAAAGCGCTGCAAGACGACCCCGGACTCTATGAAGACTTACGAGATCGCCTACCAAAGCGAGCCCCAACACGGCAGAGATCGAACCCACGACCCGAAGCGCCTAATCCTGAATCCCTTACCATTTATGCCAACTCACATTGGTTACGCGGCTACCAATTGTACACGCAAGGACAGAAAATCAGCAGTAGCCCAATCCCATGCGTCTCGAGCCCAACATCACTCCCCTTCCAAAACAACCACATGAAAACCTTAGCAAATAAAAGAGGTTGGTGAATGACAGTGGCGGAGGAGCTAGGAGTATTTATTTGTGTCTGCACAATTAGTGGGCGATTCAGGGGCGCCGCCCCCGAAATTTTTTTTTAGGAAAATTTTAAATGCGTTGAAAAACAAAAGAATATAAACAAAAAAAAAACTTCAACTTAACGTAAAAAAATAATAATCAAAAGTCAACTAAAAGTCACATTACAACAAAACGATTACAAAAATATTCTTCGATTATTCATTCCTTAAAAATATTGCATTATATCTTATCATCAATCTTATAAAACATATAAAGAATAAAAAAAAAAAGTGAAATTATATATCATGTATTTATTTTATAATTTTTTAAAATATAAAAAAATGGAAATAGTAGGTATTTTGTTGTAATTTTTTTACTTATAAAATATATATATATATATATATCAGTTTTGCCACCTGGTTTAATAGTAATGGATATGTTTTCCCATAGTTCCATTCTATTCGTTTTAACTCCAGACCTGCACAAGATAGCTAACGACACCATCCAAAACTTGACATCAACTTCGTGAAAGCAAATGGTCCCAGTATGTACATTCCACTTTGCTGTGGAATGTGTGTGTGTGTATGACACTATATATTAAAAGAGAGAGAGAGAGAGGGAAAAACTTGGATGTGTGTTGAGTGTATATAAATATATATTAACACTCCAGATATATTAACGCTACACATACCAAAAGCAATAAGAGAGGAGATTTGTTGTAATTATATATATATATATATATATATATATATTGTTGCATTAGAATTAATAGAAACTTTCTGATAGGAATATAACTCTTTGTCATATATAAATATCACTTCACAATTTTAAATTGTTACACACCTGCCACTCCTTGTCCTTTCGGGTGGTGGGTAGCTAGGCTACTTTTAATTCCTAGGAAATGGAATTAAAAATTAAATTAAAATAAAGGATTACACTACCAAATAAGATAATATCATATCACTCAGCATATTTTTGGGAGAGCAATGTTTCACGAGATAAATTGTTTTTTCCATATTTATCATATACAATTTAAAATCACTTAAAATAAGCAGATTCAAAAAAAAAAAAAAACTTCATTTACTTATTATTCATACTGAATTAAAATTTTCATGCTGTACTGTTAAGAACCATCTAACGCTGTATACCTAAAAAAATTATATTTTTATACCGTCTCCAGTGTAATCAGTATGTATAAATAATCGCTGTAAGAAAAACGTATGTTGCATTAGTGAAAAAATGATGGGCCATAGTCACTTCACTTTATTTGGAACGAATTGTTGAGAAAATTATTAGCGAATACTCCAGTTTTTTGATACAAGTTCAACCGAATTAACTGGCCTGCGAAAACAGGGAATCAGTCCTCTGTTCAGTTGATTGACACCTAAAGCTCTTATAAAAAAAACCCATCAAATTATAGACACACACACACATCTGTTCAGTATATATTGTTAGTTATATGGTTAAGACATTTAACTAAGAAATTGGATTATGTTTTTTCTTTTGAAACCTGAAATAACTATGGTTTGAGTTTTAAAAAAAAGTGTAAGTAGTCAATCATATTTAAGCTTGGTAACTCTGTTTTGTTGAATTATGTATAGTTTAGGGTTAATGTTTAGATTGGCTAACAAAGTTTTACTTTAGAAGCGTCTAGCACAAACAAGTTTTAAGTAGACAAAAAAACTTTTAAAAATGTAAAGTTAGCACAACACCGTTAGAAAAAAAAAATTTAACGTCTATTAAAATCACAAACTTTTAATGTGCACATTGACTAACAAAGTTTTATTTCAGAAGAGCCTAGCATAAAAAAGTTTTACGCTAGGAGCGCCTAGCACAAATGAGTTTTTAAGTGGATCTAAAATATCTACGCGTTACATTTGTGATTTTTTTTGTTACATTTACTCTTTCTAACCATGTGCAATCCACTCAAAATCCGACTGTTGCAAATTCTTGGCCGGACCCCCTCCAACCATGTGCATTGGAGTTAGAAAGAGTAAATGCAACTTAAAAACAAAAAAACAAAATCACAAATGTAACGAGTAGATATTTTAGGCCTACTTAAAAACTTTTTTGTGTTAGGCGATCCTGAAGTAAAACTTTTTTGTGTTGGACGCTCATGGAGTAAAACTTTGTTATTTAATCTGCACCTTAACCCTTAAAAGTTTGTGATTTTAACGGACGTTGATTTTTTTTTTTCTAATGACGTTGTGCTAACTTTACATTTTTAAAAGTTTTATGGTATTTTTGATCCATTTAATTTTTTTTTGTTCTGGGCGTTCCTAGAGAAAAACTTTTTTGGTCAATTTGCACCTTACCTCTTAAAAAGTTTGTGATTTTAACGGGCGTTATTTTTTTTCTAATGACGTTGTATTAACTTTACATTTTTAAAAGTTTTTTTGATATTTTTAGTCAACTTAAATTTTTTGTGTGCTAGACATTCTTAGATTAAAACTTTATTAATCAATCCGCACCTTAATCCTAGGATTTACTTGTACTCTTTTTACAGATAAATATGAGTTTGTACCATTAACCCATTAGTTTCTGCCTGGACAGGTTGATGACAGTACCATTGTCACGTCTAGATAACCTGCATTAGCAGTTTTGCTAGTGTGAACAGCTAAAAATAGTTCTTGATATAGTTGGGAAAACACATAAAATAATATTTGATATTAAGTAATTATGAAAGGAATGGGCGTTGACTTTAAGCACACTCAATAACTGCAAATTAAGTTTTTAAATATTTAATATGTGAATATATGTCAGGCAAATTAATAATAATTTCTAAACATAATATGTCCCGTTTGATGTTGATTTAATAAGTTGAAAGCAGATCAAGTTTAGGTATTTGGACTGAAATTGGAAACGACATGGCAGCAAACCTTGCTTGCGTTGAAGAACTGAATGAAGGTGATGTAATTGAAGTATGGATGCTTGACATTATGATATAATCGTTGGCAAATAATTAAAAAAAAAATAAGTTAATTACATAAAATATAGGCAAAATCAGTAAAAAGTTCCTATTTAAAAATTATATTGGCCAAAATGTCCTAATACATTTTCATACACAGAAAATAATAATACACTATTTAATTTTATATAACGAAAGTATAAGTGCTCAAATTCAAGTTCTTTTGACCAAATTTTTTTTTTAACAAGTAGTTTTGCTTTTCCATTAAATATATAAAAATTTATATTTTGTTTTTGTCAAAATTACCAGACCCCACTCTCTTTGTTTCTTTTCACCTAATTAATTTAATGTGGAGTAATTAAGAGTATTTTGGTAAAGAAAAAAATTAATTTCGTAGATATTTTTGGAAAAATCTTATTAAAAGGAGGAGGAAATTTTTCTACAAGGTTCCTATAAAAATTATGAGAGGAGTAAATTATTTTATTATTTTTTAGTATTGATATTTAATTTAATTAGATAACAAATGTAATTAAATGAGAAAATGACCTCTATGTTGAGTACAAAAATGCTAAAAGAGGATAAATCTAATTCCATTGCGATAGCCCAAATCGGCAAACAGAAACCAGAACAGATCAGGAAGTGATGAAGACAGAGGTCGATGGTAGTTATTGGCCAAAATAATTACTTATGATATTTTGTATTATCTTCCTATTCTTAGGTTTGTTTCTTATTATCGTGTGTACTCTTCTATGAAATCATGTATGATTTCTAATTTTTTTTTTTTTAAAAAAAAGCATTTCATGGGCCTCAAATTTGGTTCAAATTCCTGTGCATATTATGTGAAAAGTAGCCGGCGTAATAATCATTTGATAGGAATCTTAAAAAATTACTTGTAGTTATTCTAATTAATTACATTAAATTAATCAACACTATTTATATGATTCTTTTTTCAAAATTACCGGACCCCACTCCCTTAATTTCTTTTTGCTTCAATAACTAAATGTGGAGCAATTAAGAGCAATTTTCTGAAGGAAAAAACTCCATCCAAATTATGTTGAGTTGACTGATTCAACCAATAGTTAGGATTAGAAAAGGAGAGCAAGAAGCGGGGAAGGAAAGGAAAGGCCGCTGATCCCAAACAAAGTGGAGAAGAAACAAAACAAAGTGAGTAAAGTGGGAAGATGATCCTCTCCTCATCTTTTTTCTCTATATCTCTCATCAGCCCCATCTGAGCCGTTAATTACGAAAATAAGAGAAAAGTTGAAGTAATATTGTAAATTTTTAGATTAATTAGGACGCATATGATTTAGAGATTATGAGGGATTATGAGAGAAACCTAACTAGTGGTGGACTAGAAACAATACAATGCATTTGTAATAAGCACTTGTCTTTAGGAGAACCACACATTGCAGAAGCAAGTTGTTGGATTCCTTCCGCAGGTCTAGTTAGCCTACTCTTAATGAAACTACATATCCTTGGAAGAATCACGTCCTAAAAGTTAGATATTATATTGGATAGGAGAAACCGAGGCCTTATAAAGCTCCTCTTTCAAGGAAACCCACCCGATGTGAGACTCATGACAACATCCAAATTAAGTGCCTTGTACTGTGTATAATGACTTCACAACATCCATTAATATTGACAGTTGCATTGACTTATGTTTATTGAATTCCCACCTAATAACGCATATATACGCACTAGGTTAGTGGTAGGATCAATTTAACATATTCAACAAGTTCATCAATATAATGCCAAATTTCAGCAAAATATTTGCCTATCACATCAAATCGCACCCTTCGTTTTCTTTAAGTTAATGGAACAACTACGACTAATGTATGTATATATACGTATTTGAATATAGTAGATGGTATACAATGTGTCGATGCATACATGTAAAATTTTGAACTTTATAAATAAAGGAAAATGAAACTGTAAAAAGCGTACGCATATATATGGCTATGTTGTAAAACATACTATAACCTTATTGATATGCCTTCGTCTCAGAATACACAATATGCAGCATTATATATATATACCGAGTACGTTCATATTAATATCATCTGCTTATAATGGTGATACAGTGAAGTGACAATGTATGCTTCTGATTTTGCTATTCCCAGTATCAGCAGCTTTTCTTTCTTGAAGGTCTAATACTGCATCACTATGTTTGGCATGGGACGAAGAGAAGGAAACAAAAAAGAAGAGGATAAATCACCCTTAAATTTATCTGTGGATTATATATGAAGTTGGGATAAATCAACAGAAGAGCAAGATGGAGGAGGGTAAAATCATATTTTTGAAATAAGAGAGAAGAGCATAAGAACTTGGTTTAGAAGTTCCCATTCAATTGATAATTTATTCTAGTTTCTAGCGTATGACCTCAGCCTATTATCCAAGGTAATAGGTGATTCTTATGAAGAATCTTCCCACTTGACGCCCAAAAATTTATATGGCCGATTAAGGACCACTCAAAGAATTCACCTGGTGATGAATATGATTGACCAATAACAGAAATAATCATGTATGATCAGGATTGTCACTCATGAACATGCATGTGTATAGAGAAGCTATTAGTTGTGTGGCTTAGTTGGCACATCAATATTGATTTATACTAATGAGTCCTTTTTAGTGAAACTATTTTGATTGGTGAACATTCGAGTTTTGAAGGCAAAAAAAAAAGGATGGCTGGTTTGAAAAGGGAAGCATTGAAATTTGGAACTATTCTAATGGCATTGTTTTTCTTAAATGCAGTGGGCTCTGATTGGAATTAGGTCTAGTAATTGTAGTGAAAACCAGAAATGAGGTATTTATTTATTTTTTTGAAACCAGAAATGAGGTAAATTTTAAAGGAGAGAAGCTCTGTTTTGGTATTCTTACCTCTATTTTAGAGTTGCTCTTGGTTTTGGGCTTTATATTATATCTTTTTAGGTCATGTGATGAGATTTTTCTGAGTGAAGCTCTGGTTATACTTTTTCCTTATGCAACCCCTTGTCATGAAACAATTTTAATATACTCCCTCCAATCTTCAATATATGATATATTTGAGGAGTTGATCTTAGTCTTAAATATAAAACCAATTTTTCATATTTACCATTTTTTTTCTAATTTACCCTCACCTTCAATAATAATTAAGAATGAAAGGAAATTAAGGAAGATGACTAGAGTATTTTAAGAAAATATATGTCTTATATCAAGGACTGGAGGGAGTACTTGAATGCTTTATTTTTTTGTCTTCCATGAAAAAATGAATACTTGATTCCAAAACAAGATTCCTAAACAGCTTATAGTAAGCCTCTCATATTCCACGACGTTCATATACATGAAGGTAGTGGATGATCAAAGGTATAAAAATCATAGTCCTTCTAAACCATGAGAGTTCCTAGCTAGAATATTAACACATTGATTCGCTTCTCTATATAGAAAATTAAGAGAGATATACCACTCCATAGGGAAAAATTAGAGAACTAACTCAATAATTTCAATAAAAGGGTGATTTCTATCAAGATCTAGAAAGTATTCCTACAGCCACAACACAATCTATCAAAAATCACAATTTGTTTCTTTTTTCCTAATACAAATTCAATTTGTTGAGTGACGTAGTGCCTCAAAAGATACAATTATAAGAGGCTATATCAAATTCACATTACTATAGCAGCATGCAGTAATGTTGTTGATGGCAATTTAGACATTGAAGGAGTAGCTGATTCACTTACCAAAGTAACAATTAATTCTAATACATTCTTTGACTTTACTTTCTTCACAAAAGAAAAATCTTAGAGAAGATCTGAGATTGAAATATAATTCACGAAAAGGAATTTTATAAGCGTAGAAATTTATAACGGTAGCATATCTCAAGTGACATTTCAAGCTCATACTTTGTTACAGTCAATTTTGACTTGTTTTCCCAAGACAAAAAGAATTTTTAATTTGATTTAGCTCCTTTAGCACACCCATCATGTTCATCCTTTCCTTCGGAGGTTCTACTGAACATGCAAGTCCAAGCTCAAATAGTGAAATTAGAGTCTTCTCATAGTTGGGATGCATAATAGCCACCTCCTCCATCCTAATTTCTCCTCCAGCTATTGTTGTCGGTTGAATTTGCTCATGAGGTACAAGAGTTGTGTCCAAGATCTCTAGAAGATTGTTTGGAAATGCAACTTTGGCATACCTATGAAGATTGTGGCCATCTCCAAACATTAAGTCTGTTGGTCTTCTTCTGGTTAACATTTCCAAAATAAGAATACCAAAAGAGTATACATCACCTTGTGTTGATACCTCATAGCTTATTCCATACTCTGAAATATGCATGTTGGACTATGGTTAATGTTTAGAAACTCATTGTACTCAAACTCAAAAAATAAAAATATTTCATAAAAAAAACAGAGTTCACAAGAGCTTCAATCCAAAACAATAACAAATTGTGTACCTGGAGGAGTATAGCCAATCGTCCCTTTTATTCCAGATATGCTTGTTTGCTTTTGAGAATTGCCACTAAGGGTGGCAAGAACTCTTGCTAACCCAAAATCACCCACTTGAGCCACCATATCATCATCAAGAAGGATATTGCAAGGCTTTAAGTCACAATGGACGATTGGTTGCTCATTTTCATAATGAAGATAATGTACTGCAGAGGCAACATCATATATAACATTTAATCTCTGAAAAATATCCAATGTTGACCCATATTCACTTTCTTGATTAGGATGCAACCATTTTTCAAGGCTTCCATTTGACATGTACTCAAATACCAATGCCTTGAATTCTTCTCCCTTGTAATCCATGCTTGAGCAACATGTCAAGATTTTTACCAAATTCCGATGCCTTATGTTTTTTAGCGTATTGCACTCGAAATAAAAATCTTTTCAGCTCCTTCTTTTGAAGGTTGAATACCTTTATTGCAACAAGTTTATCTTCTGATTCAAGCCTTCCCTTGTATACCGAGCCATAACTCCCTGATCCAATCAAGTTGTTGGAAGAGAAACCTTCAGTTGCAATGTGTAGGTTTTGATATGACACCTTGGGAAATTGTTCAATTCTAGATGAAGCTGAAGATGATTTTTTGTTTCTTTCACGCCTCCAATAGAAAGAAAATAAAATCATCAACAAGATAGGAAAAGCTAAGCAAATCAGAAGAACCATTAGCTTGAAATTGTGTTTTCTTTTTGTGTCAATTTTCTTAGGGCATGGTGGTAAGTGCAGCTCAGAAATACCTCCACAAAGATTGATATTTCCAATCACTGATATTGCACTTGAATTGCTGAAAACCCCTTCTGTTGGAACCTCCCCATCAAACATATTGAAAGAAACATTTAAGTATTTGAGAGAAATATTCTGTAGGCCGATCAATACTGATCCAGATAAGTTGTTTCGAGATATATCCAAATGTGTGAGCCCTCTCATTAAAGTTAGTGAAGGTGGCATGGGCCCATTGAAGGAATTCCCTTGCAAGTTAAGGAATTCCATACTCGTGCACTCTCCAATGGTCCAAGGAATCTCTCCCGAAAGATTGTTTTCAGAGATATCCAAAGTGCCAAGGTTTTTTAGCATTCCTACCTCAATAGGCAACGATCCATTCAATGAGTTGTGAGATAAGCTTAATAAAATGGACAAGGAGGGAAGATCAAAAATCTGCAGGGGTATAGTTCCACTGAAATTGTTTTCTGAAAGGTCTATGCTTAGCAAATTTTTCATGTTTCCAATTGTGGTAGGAATTTTCCCTTCAAGCATATTCCTTGAAATGCTTAGCGTAATCAATTCACTAAGGTTTCCTAAGGAAGCCGGTATCTTTCCTGAGAGTTGGTTTCCATCCATTTGTAATTCTTTCATCTCACCTAAATTCCCAAGAGATATTGGAATGGTGCCTGAGAATTTGTTGTAATCGAGATGCAAGGTAGTTAAAAATGTGTACTTTTCTATAGTATCAGGAATAGTTCCATAGATCTGATTACGACTTAGGTATAGTCCAGTGAGTTGGGTAGACAAATTTCCTATGGAGTTGGGTAAAATGCCTCCAAATTTGTTGGCGCTCAAAACAAAAAATTCAAGTTTGCTACAGTTTGTCAAATATGTCAAGAAATTAAGGTCATTATTTGAGCTTCTCCCAAAATTATTGGAACCTAAAATTAGAAGTCTTAGATCTTTTAGGCCTCCTAGATTGGGAATTTCACCGAAAAAATGATTTAAAGCAATCGAAAAAACTTGGAGTGAAGATGCATTTGTGATGGAATTTGGTATTGGGCCAAAAATTTGATTACTAGATATGGCAAGATATCTAAGATTTGGGAGGGTGGAGAACATGTTGTTCGGAAGTTGAGTGCCATTGAAATGATTTTCTCCTACCGATATCAAAGTTAGAGATGATATATTGAAAAGTGAAGAAGGAAGAGCACCTGACAAACTATTCCCTCGCGCAGCAAAATATGTCAACTTCTTCAAGTGGCCTATCTCTTCCGGTATGCTTCCTTCCAAATTATTTCTGCCTACTGTAAGAACGGTAAGGGAAGTAAGATTCCATATAGACAATGGAATTTCTCCATTTAAATTGTTGACCGCAAGTCGCAACCATTCAAGCTTATGAAGAGCACCCAGCTGATATGGTATTGTGCCAGTAAGACGATTCCCATTCAAACGCAAGACCCTCAATTCAGAGCAACTCGTCAAGTTCCAAGGAATCTCTCCTGTCAATGTGTTGTTTGAGAGCCAGAGTTTCTCTAACCTGAACAAACGTCTCAGCTCTAGTGGGATTTCTCCATGGAAACTGTTGTCTACGAGGGAGATATTTATCAAGAAAGAGAGATTGCCAACGTGAGGCGATATGATCCCACGCAGATGGTAACCTTCCGTATTCAACTCGGTGACTCGGCCGATGCTTGTGGCCACATGTGATTCCGATCCAGTACCGAAGTGGTTTGAGCTGCTTCCAAGAGCTCAAGATTTCCTCGGATCATCGCTTATTGATTCTTTAAACTTGAGTAAAGCCAAATAATCAGTCTCATTTGATGTAGCTCTAACATGCTTGAAGCAAAGGAAGTTTGTGTAGAAGATGATAAGGATTAATGGTTGAAGGTAGTATTTTGAAAGAAATGAAAATGACATGGAGGCAAAAGTCATGGTTTTGCTGAAGAGCATGAATGGTTTTGTTGCTGATTCGTATATTGAAATGGTGCTCTACTTTTATGGGAGCTTTAGTTTGTTCTTAATTACAATTAGTGAAAGGGAAACATGGACATCAATAAGTACATATTTTATAATTAAATAAGTGTAAATTTTGAGATATATTTAATTAATTTCTTTAATATTTTATACTTATTTGATTATCTATATATTTTTCTATATGTTAATTAATATAGGTTAAAAAGATATTTTGACATAAAATCTACTCATATCCTATTTTACTATGCAAGAGATATTATATGAAAGAGAAGAGACAAAAGCGTGGAGTTGGCACTTGGCAGCCATAAGTTAATTGAAAGAATAAAGACGTAGACCCCATGTGAAGGAAGGATGAAATCAATTGTTGTGATACTCTTTGAATGAAAAAAAGATATTTACATAAAGAATTGGTTAAAGAGGTGTGTAGCCCAAGACAGGAAAAAGGAACCTGAGGGTCTATTTGGTTTGAGGGGAGGGATTTTGGCCCCTCCCCTTATTTGACTAATCATACTCTTTAGGAGGAGAGGGAAATTTTTTTGAAATTTTCCATATACTAATTTCATAAAACCCATAATAAGTTACACACTCCTATCTTAGTACCTCAATCTCAACAAGAAAAAATAGCATCCTCCTCCCTTCTTTAAACCAAATTATTATATTTCGATTGCTTAAGAATGATTTGATATTTTTTGTTTATAAACTTTGGTAAATTTCATAACTTTAACTCTTATATTGTGGATTATGTTTTTAAATTTTTATAAGTGGAATAATTGATGCTAGAAAGGTAAATTTAATGACTCATATATTTATGTCTTAAACTTTTGGCCATTCTTAAAAGGAAGACAAAAAATATTTCAAAAATAAATGTCGGCTTGCAGGTTAGATTGCCACCCAACACTATTGGTTAGGGTTGGCATTTTTCTAGCCTGCAACCTATGGGTTGGTCTATATTCCTAGCTCTAATAATATGGATCGGCGTTATCGTGCTCTATCAAAAATAAAAATCTTCTGATAAATTAGTAATAATTTTTTTTTGCTCAATTACCTTGTTGAGTGTTTGCTATAGTAAGGATAGGAGAGAATGGTATAAAATTAGCATATCAAGAGTTGCATCTGAGGCTAGCTACTTATCAATTCTCTCCCTAACCATTCCTTTATATCCATAGAGTTCAATAATTCCGTTCCATACCATATAGCCAAAGACCAAGAGAATTGAAAGTAAAGAAGAGACAATTAATGACTCCTCATTGTTTCAACAAAAATCACAGTTTAGCTCCACATTCATATAATGATCCTTCTATGTATTCCTAGTTGGAAGAGCCTCAGTACAAAGTTTCCAACAGAACAAATGGATTCTATGTAGAAAAGACAGCCCTTTGATTGTATTCGTAATCTGATTAACCTGATTAGAAGAAATCATATCAAATTGACTAATCAGTTTAATTATATGACAGATAGAAAAAGGGGTTGAGGTAATTCTTTGCTTAACATTTGGACTATACAAGTGATACAGCAATTCCATATTCCAGGATCCTCATTTCTGCAGAATAAGATCAGGTACCTTTGAAATACAAATACCAATGGGTTAATCATCCTTTTTCTTTTTTGTTTTGTTTGCCAGTATGGGTTAATCATCATTATTGGCCAAAATAATTACTTATGATATTTTGTATTATCTTGCTAGTCTTAGGTTTCTGTCTTATTATCATGTGTACTCGTCTATGAAAACATGTATGATTTCATTAAAACAAACAGAGACTAGAATCATAAAAAAAATAAGTATTTCATGGGCCTCAAATTTGGTTCAAATGCCTGTAGGTTTATATTATGCGAAAAGTAGCCGGCCTAATAGATAATCGTTTGATAGGAATCTTCAAAAATTACATGTTGTTACCTTTGTCTTTGGATTCGATGAAGGGGTCGGACTTCCTCACCTAAATGGAGGGAGTTCGATCCCTGAGTTGGTCAAGGCGCTGGGGGAGGTATCCTAGGGGTCTAAGAAGCAATGGAAACACTGGTAGAGGTGGAGGCATGTGTACTCTTTGGCTAGTATGCCCGTAGACTCCAAGCGCCCTGCCCTTAGACTATGGGTGAGCCCAACCCATTTCCTAAAATTTTTATAGCAAAAACAAATAAAAATAAAAACATGTTTTTACTTCAGTTAATTACATTAAATTAATCAACAATATTTATATGACTCTTTTTTCAAAATTACCTGACCCCACTCCCTTAATTTCTTTTTACCTAACTAACTAAATGTGGTGTAATTAAGATCAATTTTCCAAATTATGTTGAGTTGAGGATTCAAATGGAGGTACAGGGAGGTCACTTTCCTTTTCTGATTCTAGCCACTGGATCAAAGTTTGAACATAATTTTTTAAAATATTAAATTTGAACCAATAGTTAGGATAAGAAAAGGAGAGCAAGAGCTGGGAAGGACAAGAAAGGCCGCTGATCCCAAACAGAGTGGATTACTTCTGCAGGCCTAGATAGCCTACTCTCAATGAAAGTACAAATCTTTGGGAATATTTCAAAGGGAAAATCTTTTTGAGGGCCTTTTTTGATGTAAAATTTTTAAAAAAGACCCTCAAAATCTGACAATACCTTTTCAGGTATTTTCAGAATCTTATGCGAGTTGTTAATTTGGCTGCTATAGTTGTTAGTTAATGTAACATCCCATTTTCAAAAGCAGTATATATATATTTTTTCATCAGAGTAGAGCATCGGAGCAATTGAGTAACGATACATTTATTCAAATTGCCGTAAGTCCGTCGATTTACGTGCGGTACATTGACCGAGAGTTTTCAAAATGAATAACACCCGAAGAAAGTCTTCGATCGGGACTCAGTACGGCTTTGCTCGCCTTTCTCCTCGGTCCTCGGTTCTTCCGAACTGACGCTATGATAAGAGCGAGATCCAATTACAATTTGGATCTCGGTAACGGTTAACCTCATGCTTAAATACGACTACATATACACGACAACAGCAATCAATACAACAGTCCATAACAGATGTATGATTAAAAATACATAACCACGTATGTAAGATAATAACCACGTATGTAACATAACCACATATGATACAGCAATAATAACCTCGTATGTGACATAACCACGTATGTGACATAACCGTGTATATAACATAACCATGTATGCTACAACAACAAACAGAACACAACAAACATATATAATCATACAATAACCATAAGAGTTAGTGTTACAGTACGCGAACGTACCTTTTTGGCGGTACAACGGAACTTTTACGGAAAAACGGTAAATTTCCGACAAAAAAGGAAAAACGGGGTGTGACGGCAACAAATGGCTCGACTCGGCGGTACGATTATCTCGGATATCCTATAAGGATAATATTTAACAACTTTTAGCAGCATAACAGGCAATTTAGGTACAAATTACCATTTTGCCCTTGAACCCCTAATCGGCGGAATTTCGCCGAGCTTATTGTTTTCGCTCTATCTCTCTAGAATTTTGACAGATCTTTTCCTCATCATATTTTCGAAATATATATCATATTTACCCCTAAATATGATATCTAGACTATCTTGAAAAATTAAAGATAAATCTAGCATTCCTACTATATCTACCGAAAGAACTACCGAAACTAAAGACCGGGGACCGAAGAACTTACCCGAGACTTTGCTCGGACTTTCTCCAGAGCTTCTCTCTCTAACTTCTCTCTAAGAGGCAGATTTTTGGTGTGAGAAATGAAGAAGAGGAGCTTGGTATTTATAGAAGAGACGGATGGCAGAACGGTAAATAATTCGAACTTCAGTCTTGACGAATATGGACCGTAGGATCGCATTTTTGAGGACAAAACACTCTTGGCCATCCATGGTCAAGATCGAAATCTAAGAGCCCTAAAGTCAATGGATGAGTTGTCATCCATGATGGCTCTTGCTTTATGGCCTCCGGCCCGATAAAGCTACCCGATCGGTGTCCGTTTCGCGCAATTTCGCAGAAACTCAAAAATCCGGGCGTGTAACTTTGAAGATCTTTCCATCCTCTTTCATATTATCTATTTGGATCCTCTTTTTTATCATATCCAGGTATTCTCCGGTGCGTCGGAAGATATTCGGACAAACGCGTCCGATTCTGGAAATCGCTTCCGATAGAACCAACTTACGGACAACAATTCACCAATCGTAAAACGTCCAATTGTTGCCTAACTTAATCTCGTGTTTAAAAAGACACAATTGTTTCTATAGGTTCTCACTTTGCCTATCTCGACTCCACTCTATCCGATCAACTTTTCGTCTTATTTGAAATTAGGGTTTTCGGTTGCGGAATCGACGTCTAGTAAATTCTTTCTTCGTGTAGAATTTCACTTGTACTTAATTTGATCGAGTCTGAAAAGACTTTTACCTCTCGTTTACTGTAGAATTTATTTCTAACTTTTCCCAGTGCCTTTATAAGCCGACTCACCGCATTATATTATTATTTTATTCTAATTACCATTTTAATTATTTAAACAATTCTTTTTAATTAAAAATACTTAGAATTTCGGCCCCCTTTTTAAAAATTCAGATTTATTTATTTTTCTATAATTTTTTCCATTTTTTAAAAATATAATATTTTTTACCAAAAATTCTCGTTTTACCCATCGCCTTCGTTAGGGCTTAATCGTGACCTAATTTCTTCGTTTAGTGATCTTTTTAGGATCAGGTTTCTTCATATATTTATCTTTACCAATTTTACAGTATATTGTTATCTTGCAAACTTTTATCTTGACATTGTCATTTTATATCCTATGTAAAATATTAACAATGTTTACCCCATCGTGGAGTTACTTTATGGTTCCAAAATGCTTTTTAAACTTTTCTTCATGTTATTTCCTCTGAAATAATTTATTAAATTCTCATAATTAGGGATAACACTTCCATATTTTTCTCATAATTTTTCATGATCTTTCAAATATTTATCATAATATTTTTAGACCTTTTTATCACCATTATATCATTTTTAGTCATTCCTTCATCAGATTTTCCTATAACTTTTTTGACAATTTACTCTATAATTATAACAATTTTGTATAACAGTTTTAAGCTCATGATTTTGCTTTATCAAAATATTCGTTAATTTCCTTTATCTCAAAACTTCCAGATTTACTAAAATCCGGGTATTACAGTTAACAACTATATCAGCCCCATTAACAACAATTTTTTAACAACTAAATCAACCCTCATTAACAACTATATCAGTACCCCGTTAACAACTATATCAGCCCCGTTAACAACTCCCGCAAGATTCCGAAAATACGTGAAAAGGTCTTAAACCTTTTCAGGTATTGTCAGATTTTGAGGGTCTTTTTTGAGATTTTTACACTAAAAAAAGCCCTCAAAAGGATTTTCTCTATTTCAAAAGCTAGACATTATATTGGATGGGGAAACCGAGGCCTTATTATAAGGCTCTACTATGTGAAACTCATGACAATATCCAAAGTAAGTGCCTTTTTGTACTGTTTGTAGTGAGGGCACAACATCCATTAATATTGTCAATTACATTGACTTATGATTATTGAATTCCCACCTAATAACGCGTAAACGCACTAGGTTAGTGGTGGAATTAATTTAACATATTCAACAAGTTCATCAATGTAGTCCCAAATTTCAGCAAAATATTTGCGTATCACATCAAATCGTACCCTTCGTTTTCTTTAAGTTAATGGAACTTGATGCGTTGCTTTTGTCATTAAAGCAATCAATTAAACTATGTCTTAATTAATTATGCAATATAGGGTTAACCTAAATCATTATCCTAAGAAGTAATCTGTGGGTTTTTCTTTAGGTTGAATTTAGATAATAAAAAATGCAATGAAATGAAACAAAACTAACTAAATGCAAGATGAAAATGACTCTAAAACCTATATAGGAATGGAATTAATGGAAACTCTCAAGTTTAATAACACATATTCCACTAGAAAACTCATAATGAAATAAGCGGTGGCTAATTAAACTCATTAAAAACCAATCACAGTTAATTTCTAAATGATTTTATAATATTGTTTCCAATTATCCAATTGAATAACTAGATAATTTATCAACTTAATTAAACAATTAAATCGATAAACCCAATTGACAATTAAATTAATAATGAAAACTCAATTATTAATTTAATTGACAATCTAAAGGTTGCAAACGAAAATCCAGCAATAATTGTCTCAAACAAAATTCAAATTATCAAATCCAATTCAAAAGAAATAAGTTTATAATCTAAATTTAGATTGTTTTCAATTAACACAACTTGAAACCCTTTAAAACTAAACTATCTCAAGTCTCAAATTAAAAAGATTAAAAAACCAGCACTCCCTTATGATCTTTAAATGTGAGTTCTTAGGTCTTAGTTTCCTCCATTCTTCTCCCAAGTTGCCTCCCAAATAAACTTAAGCTACCAAGATAATATTCTCCTCACCAAACTTCCATCAATTCGTCGTAGCCAAGAGGAAATCTTGAGAAGAATTGATGAATTCAATTGCGCCTCGGTCGATACGCATCACTGAAGAAATATTTATAAGGTGAAGTACTTGATGGATTTATAGAGGTGGGCCCGTGGCCAGAGAAAGGGAATTGATGATGAATGAAGAAGAATATAAAAAAAGAAGAACATCCAACAACAATTTCAATTACATGCCTCCAGCCTCAGCGTCTCCTTCAGCTTCCGCGTACGTATTTGCGGCTCTCTCGATGAGAGCGTAAATCTTCCCTCGGCGGCTAGGTTAATTTTTTTTTTTTTTATATAAAAATTTTAGGAAAGGAGTTGGGCTCATCCACAGTCCAAGGGTAGGGCGCTTGGAGCCCAGTCCACAGGGGATACTGTTCGTCTCGCTAGTGCACGAGTTTCGCAAGTAATAAAGTGATAAATAAAGTATCGTTCCCACGAGGATTTGTTTAACAAATTGGTCAAGCAAGAGGCTTAGTGAATTTCATCAAGTTGAGCTAAAACAAAGTTTTGAGTTGGAATGTGACTTTTTAAAGACTATTTTTAAAACTAAGAATTGATAAAGGCAAATGACTCTTTGACTTCAAGGATTTAGAGCCTAGGATTCTTTTTCCCCTTTCGCATTTCATAAAACTTGGTTAATTTCCTTTCTAGTAGCATTTCAATACATATATGTGTTAGTCTAAGGTTCTAAAACACTTGACCCGCTCTCTCGAGTCAAAATCAAGTTTCTCTTCTCATTACGTTGCACAATCTCTTGCTACAATTAATGAGAATCAATATTTAAGCAACAACCCTAATGTGACAATGCAAGATTAGTAAATATATCTCTATTTTACCAACAAACCATCCATTTATCAAGTAAACTTCAAGACAAGCATGATTTCAATCAAGTTCTACACCTAGATTAGCTCTCTCAAGTCATAACCTAAGTGAATAAATCATCTAAATGGAGGCCAATCACTTAGAAGCATTAAGCCAAGGTTGAAATCAACACACATATATATTTATCTACCAAAAGAGAGGAATATTCAAGTATTAATCCATACAAAGTGTCAAAAGAACCCTAGAATGAAATGTTTAGCTACTCATGTTCAAATACAAAGAGAATCTAAGCAAAGAAACTGAATACATGAAGAAGCTAGGAAGAAAAGAGGAAGAACCAAGGTGAAATCCCCAAAATCTCTCTTAGGTTGAGCACCCAAGCCTCCAAGATTGTCCAAATCTCTCTCCCAAGCTCTTCCCTTGTGTGCCCACTTGTTTCCTTAGGTCAAAAGTGTGTTTTTCGGCCCTTCCCTTTAGGTTAAATAGTGTTTTTTTTTTGTTTTTGGAATGAAAAACGCGCAGCTGTACTTTCTGCACTTTTTTACGACTGGCCGCGGCCAGTTTGTCACTTGTCACGGCCAGTACTGGCCACGGCCAGTTTGTCAACTTGTTGTAGCCAATTGCACAGGTTCCTTCTAACTTTGCATTGCTTCACCTCCTTTATCTTTCCTTGTTTCTTGATTCTTATAGAGCTTCAAAACTTATCTATATCCTACAAAAGAGAGAGGATTCATCAATTCTCAGTTAAACCACAAACTCTATAGAATATAACAAGGATTTCTTGATTTTTTTTTTGATACTTTGATATGCACATTTTCTTCTATACACTCCATTTTCTATGCATATTTGAACCATAAATAGGTAAAAAGAGAGAGAAAATGTGCTGGAATGTAATCAATTTCTAGGAGTTAACACATACTGACCAGAGAGTACACATGCCTCCACCTCTACCAGCATTACCACTGCTTCCTAGATCCCTAGGATGCCTCCCCAGCACCTTGACCAACGCAGGGATCGAACCCCCTCCCTTAAGGTGAGGAAGACCGACCCCCACGCCAGTTGAACCCAAGGACGAGGGGTTGGCGGCTAGGTTAATTAATAAGAGGAAGTGAGGGTTTTTGGGTATCAATTAGAGCCCATTAAAATATAAGAAGCCTAATAAAATTCCACCATTATATTTCCTGAAAAATTCTGTACCATAGGATTTTCTAATATGATAAAATCGTAATCTATCATATCTTAAGAAATATTATTCAATCACAAGATATTAATCAGAATATTAATATTTAGGCCCAATAATCTTATAATTAATTCTGATTTATATTATTTCTTAAAATTGGCTAACAATCCAAATATTATTTAATATATCTAAATTAGCCAAAAATAGTCCCCAAAATAAATGAAGAAGACGCGATAAAATATATAAAATTAGGGATTTATCAAACAACTACGACTAATGTACATACATACATACATATATATGTGTGTGTATTTGAATATAGTAGATAGTATAATATGTGTCGATGCATATATACATGTAACATTTTGAACTTTATAAATAAAAGAAAATGAAACTGTAAAAAGCGTAGGCATATATATGCCTATGTTGTAAAACGTACTATAACCTTATTGATATGCCTCCGTCTCAGAATACAAAATATGAAGCATTGTATATATACTGAGCACATACATATTAATATGATTTGCTTATAATGGTGATACAGTAAAGTGACAAGGTATGCTTCTGATTTTGGTATTCCCAGTATCAGCAGCTTTTCTTTCTTGAAGGTCTACTACTGCATTACCCTCCTCCCAAGCTTTATTGGTTACTGTCACATTATTATCACCATTTCTGGCATGGGATGAAGAGAAGGAAAATGCACAAAAAGAAGAGGATAAGTTCATTAAAATGATAAAAGTGATTGCATGTGATTTAATATTATAAATCAAAATTTTAAAGGTCTTAAATGTAAAATTTGAAATTTAGGAGGGTTATTTGTAACTGATCAAAGTTCGGGGATTCTCTACAATTATTCAAAGTTCAAAGCATTCTATAAAATTAGTAATCTACACAGGATGCTACATGTCATCTCATAATATGATGTGTCATTTTCTGTTAAAAATATAACGACCACTTAACGACATGTGGTAAATAGTTAAAAAAGAAACGTCATGAGAGTAAAATCTAAACATTGATATGTCATAGGATGTAACACCCCAAATTACGTAGCATAAATCGTGCCGGTGACACGTGGTTTTATAAAAATTTATCAGAGTTTGAGGTGCTACAGCTTAGCGTTTTGTGGAAACGGAGAGCATGTACTAAAAATTTGAACAACGAGTTTTAACCATGAGTAACTGATATATAAAAATACTCAGACATATGATGATGTCTGACGTATACTGGTATATTAAAAATTTCCCGAAGGAATGTTCATGTGATACAACAATACAAAACTTTATAATTACAACCCTTCTGTGTAATTATACCCTTTTCAACCAAGCCTTAGGTGGACTTGGGGCATAGAATCTAACTCAGTTAAATCATCCCATTTGGCCAGACTGGGTAAGGTCTAATGGAAGTCTCACCGAGTATTTACGGCGACTGATTGACTGAACCACATAGACGACCCTTTCTAGTTTAAGCACCAAATGATATGAAGTAACTTTATTAGATTCATGATGTAAGGTAGGTTCTGTTATATTTCTTTCTGCGTTTATTTTGACCGGCGCCTTCTCACAGCTCCGTCCATCTACGTCTTTCCACGGCTCCATCCACTGGTGCTTTCGTTGATCCATGATTCTTCCCTGACTATTAGTTTAAGACGAGGTCCAATACCCATCGTAATACCCTAAAAATCGTATTTATGATAAGTATCATATTTCGATAAATAATACCTATTGGAAATAGGTGAATATGTGGTCTCAAATAAATAAGTTATAATTATCTTATTTTCTAAGGTAATTTCTATGGAAATTAGAAGAAATAAAGAGCTAAAATCCATAAAATGCATTTATGAGGCATAAAATGGCACGAAAATATTATGATAAATCCCAAGAGGTAATAAAATATTTATTAAAAATTAGAAAGTATGTTTTCTCTAGTTTTAGGAATTTTTGGGATTATTTTCCTTGGAAAATAATGAGGCAAAATTAAATATTATTTTGGGGATCATAATTGACCCCATGATTTTTAATATTTTACATGGAGCATAAAATACCAATGTCAGTAAAATAGTTGTGAGATAATAATTAATCCTGATTATGAAAATTATCAACAATTAGTAAGTGGCTAATTAAGTAATTAGTGGCTAATTTTTTAGATTAAGATATAAGTAAATTAATTAGTAAATAATTAATTTAAGGGGAGAAATTCGAAATTAATAAATAAAAATAATAAAATAATAATAAAAATAATAATTATAATTATAAAATAAAAAATAAAAAATAAAAGAAAAAAATATCATGATATTTTGATTAAAATAATATTATATTTTGAGATATTTTGTAAAGAGCCAACGGAGAATCGAGAACCGATAAAATAAAATCCTACCTCAAAACCCGAGGATGGAGTCTATAACATCCGGACATTTTGTAAACCGGTGAAATTTTATCCGAGTGAAATGGTCTCCGAAGTCATTTTCGAAACCAACGAGTACTTAGGATACAGGATAAATAAGAAAAATGGCAGATAGTAGAAATGAGAACCTATACAAAACGAGACCGTTGTGACAAACCAGGAATTAGGTTTCTTAGGTCAGGACATATTACGAACCAGCGAATTATTGTCCAGAAGCGGTGCTATCGAAGATATTTAAATCAGGGCGTACGTTTCGAAAATGTTCAAATGAACAACGGAATACCCTTAATGTGATCAAAAATTTAGTTAACCTAAGTAGTTTTAAAGAATATGAATAGATCTTCAACACTGTGCTACCGGATTTTTGAGTTTCTCCAAGGTTACGCGATTCGGACACCGAACTGGGAACTTTATCGGTACAAGTGCATAAAGCACATGGGTGACATCATGGATGATGTAATATTCTTCTAGAAGGATGATGTCATCCAAGGCATTGGAAGGCCAAGATTGTGCCACGTGTCGAAGTGCGATCCAACGGTTGAAAACTGATCTGATAAAGTGATGAATAATGTCACTTTTTCTTCTATAAATAGCCATTCACTCTTCACTTCTTCTCCACCCCAAAACCGTGCCTAGAGAGAGGTTAGAGAGAAGGAGGAGCCCGGAGAAATTCTAGCCGAGCCCTGGGTAAGTTTTTCGGTCCCTGGTCTTAAGCTTCGATGTTTTGTTCGGTAGTTATAGTAGGAATGTTGTTTTGATCTTTAATCTTCCAATATATTGTAGATATCATATTGTTGGGTTAAATATGATATATATTTCGAAAAATATGTTGGGAAAAGAGTTATGGAAAAATTTTGAAAGATTAGAGTCAAAATAGCGAAGCTCTGGCGAAATTCCGCCGATTAGGGGTCGGGGCAAAATGGTAATTTGTACCTAAAATGCCATTATGATGCCAAATCTTTATAAATGTGATATTATCCTTATAGGATATCTGTAATCACGAACATTTGTCGTACGCGGTTTTTAAATCGTCAAAATACCGTTTTTACATCAAACGTCTGGTTTACTGGGCTCAACGAAGGTACGTTCTTTTACTATAACACTAACTCTGATATTTATGGTATGCGTATATGTGATATGTGTGTTTTATGTGTATTGGTTGTATGTTATTTGAATGCATAGTGGTGTTAGAGGATAACTGAACATATGCATGCGCTGAGAGCGGTATATCTGCATTAGCTGGGAGCGGTACATTTAGGAGTGATTCATTTGTTGTACTTATATACTGTATATGTAAATATAAGGTTAACCATTACCTGAAGTTCAATGGGCATTGAACCTCAGCTCTTAACATAGCGTCAGGTTCAGGAGGACCAAGGACCGAGGAGAAAGGCAAGCAGGCCGCTTAGAGACTCAGCTGAAGACTTCCTTCTGTTGTTATTTACTTTTGAAAACACTCGGTTATTGTACCGTTTCTGTAAACAGCCAGACTTACGACATTTTGAATATATGTATCAGTTACTCTTACGCTCCGATGCTCTACTCTGATGAAAAAAAAATATACTGCTTTTGAAAATGGGATGTTACACATCGAACCCCAGGTAACGGTTAACCTCATGCTTATGTAAACAATATATGTATGACAGGTATTCATGACATTTTCACAAAATTCACTACAAAAGCCTATAACAGATGTAGGAAATACATAATCAAATATGTAAGGCAATAACAATACATAGCCCCTACAGTATGTTTGTTATCCCAGTCTGCACATTCACCGGTGCCACGATGTACAGTCGTGTCCATAGCGCTAGGAAAACTTTAAACGGTGTTATTAAGACCATAACCCGTGTATTCATGATTGTATAAAAAAACAATTGAGACAAAGTCTCAGTATAGGAACACAGCAATCATATATAAGCATAACACAAGCATCAGAGTCAGTGTTACAGTACGTCGCGAACGTACCTTCGTTGTCGACTACGATACGTTTGGATGGTCAAAACGTGATCCCAGATATCCTATAAGGGTAATATCGTCTCTATTAATTCAAAAATATTATTTTAAGAGATAGTTTGGCTATATCTGACCATTTTACCCCTGGATTAACTATTTCCAATTTATTTCATCTTATTTTCGTAAAAACGCTTATTTACTCAATAAATGCTGATTTTTCGCCTAACTTTGAAAAATCATAACTAATTCTAAAAAAATAGAAACGAGGATCCGTAAAATTCCTCGGAAACATTAGGATGTCTACTTGTAGGAAAAGTTATTGGTTCCTGCCCAGACTTCATAAAAAATTCCCAGTTTTCGCAACAACATGTTCTGCCCAGAAATTTCCAATATTTTTAGCCTATCTTTGAACATTTTTATCTCCTAGCACAGAACTCAAAACGACATGATATAGGTATATTTGGAAAGCTCTATATGTCTACTTCCTCCATAAAGTTTCTCAGAATTTTGGCATAGCATCTTCAACATAAGATACCAGCGTTTTTAAAATTGCTTTCGGGAGTCGCTAACCGACAAAATTTCGCCAGAACTTCGTTACTTTGACCATAAACTTCCAAAAATTTTGCTATAACTTCTTATTCATCATTTTTTTCGAAATAAAGCTAATTATAATAATAAAAACATGTAAATAACACTATAATTGGAAGATTATGAATCAAAACAACATTTAAGCTAAAAAACTAAAAGCTAGAGCATAAGAACTTACCTAGAACGTTGCTCTTCCTTCCTTCTTGCCTCAAAAACTCTCTCTACTCACTCAAGAACTTCTAAAATCAGATCACTCTTAGGCTGATTTGGTGTGAGGAATTTGTGAAGGCTTTGCCTCCTATTTATAGCAATTTCAAGGTGGTTCTAATTGGTGGATTTCAAACTTAACTCAAATCAAACCTATATGTGGATTTCAAACACTAATTGAATCCAATTTTATCTCTCATTCTCATCTTCAAAAACTGACCTCCATCCCTCATATCTCTCTTCATCTTTCTTCCAACCCCAAATCCTAATTTGGTTAGGTGTATGTTGGTGTTTTTCTTGAAGATTCACTTATACTTTTGGAATCACCATTTTATGACTTGATTTATGGTATTTTTAAACTTCAGTTTCATAATAGTATGAATTTCAAAAGTTTACCAAAATCACTTTGGGAACCACTATGTTCAAGCTTGAATTTTGCTTATTCATAATATCTACTTAGATTTGTTACTTAGTTCATGGATTTCAATATATGATTTATTTTCTATCGGTTCTCATTTACTTTTGTCTAGAATTTATCCTAATGATTTTTACCTTACCATTTAATTAATTAACCATTAATTACTTTAATACATAAGCCTACATCATCAATTACCCAAAAGTCTTCTTGTATTTAACTCTTGATAATGACATTTAGGGAGAAAAATCTCATTTCACTTGGCTCACAATCCTCCATGTCTTGGCCGACTCCTACCTCCCAATTATACTTCAATTTGATTTTTCATTTTATTTGAATTTTGCCTTAAAAGTCTTCTTAATTAATTGATGATTGTGATGTTTTATTTGGCTAATTATAATTAATCAGATTCTCCTCTTTTTCCTCCATGCTTGCACCGAAATCCCACTCCCTTTTTACTCTTGGATTTGTGTTTTATTTATCTTACATATCCCATGGCTAAATTCTCTTATTGATTGATTTTATCTTCACAAGGATTAAGCTTTATGAAACAAATTTTAAAACCTTTAGATTAGCTTTAAATTAAATCCAAGCCTTTTAATTTTGGGTTGGAAAAAGTCTTGATTACTATTGTTGATATTTGTTTAAGATTTCTGATGCTCTTGGATTTAATAATTTGTGCTATTACCTAGCCTTATTTAGTGGTGAATTTAAGCCCTTTTACATAAAAATATGGGAATTAATTTAATCTTGGTAAAAATCCCTAATATTGTGTATTAGATGTTTTTAGGCTTATTTGTCAAAGTATGATCGGTTCTTAAGTCAATTATGATTATTAGAAATTCCCTTAATATTAATCTTGGGTCTTTGTTAGCCTTTAATTATTAATTCAACTCATATACTTCTTAATCATGCCTTTTTAATTAATTAATTACGAAAATTTCTAAAATACCTCAATTATTGAAAATTTAATTGCCCAATAATTGTTGCTAATTTTCTCTAATTGATTTTGCCATCCTTTGATGATTTATTGCTAAAATGATATAATTAAGTTTCTACTTAATTATGATAGTCTTAGGGTATTTTATGATCCCTAATAAGATTAAATCTTCAACTATCTAATTTCTAAGAATAAAATCATTTAGAAATAAAATAAGAATATTAAGAAAAATTGAGACCACATATTCACCTATTTTAAATAGGTAATATTGACTCAAATATAATATTTAAGGAATATTATTTATTTAAATATAATATTTAAAATAAATAATTATCCAGGTATTACATAGGATACTATGCAACTGACCCAAAGTTCAGAAGGTTTTATATAATTTAGCCTATAAATGAAAAACTTGTGGATTTAGATATCTTTTAGCCTCCAAAGATTTAATTAAATCGTAGGTGGTGTTAGTATTATGGGAATCCATAAAGATCATGTTCCCAAGGGAACTAATATAAGCCAAAGCTATAATGCAACTTTGTTTTTGTCAAATGAATACTGCTATTTAGAGTCAGGAAATTGGGCCGACATGTTTAGACTAGAGCATGTCAAAGACCGTGTAATACCCTGAAAACCCTAACTAATATAAATGATATATTTGGATAGATATTTCAAAGAGAGTATATTGTCTCTAATTTTGTAACTAGATTGTTATAAATTTATGAGCAATTTCTCTTTGAAATTTCATTTAGGGATCATACTATACCCTAAAATAAATATTGAATATTAGTAAATAAATACTAATAATACAAAGGTGAATATGTGGTTTCAAATTTTATATTAAGTTTATTTTTCTAGGCAAATTCCTTCCTAGAATTAAGGGGATCATATATTTGATTTTCTAAATCTTATTAGAAGTGGTATATTTTTCAATTAGGATGTCTTACCTTGATTAGTAATTAAAAGGACATAATTAAGGATTTAAAAGAACCAATGAGAAAAACCAAAAGTATTTTTGCATTTAATTAAAAATGCATAGAATAATAAAATAAAATAAATAAATAAAAGAAAAAAAGGAAAGGGGGGGCGTGAAAGTGGAGAGAGAAAGAGAGAGAGAGAAAAAAAAATAAAAGCAAATTTGATAAAATTTGGAATCTTAGAGTAGATTGGATAATGGTTTGAAATCCAAAAATATCTGATGTACACAGTAAAAACTCAAAGCAACAAATAAGTGAGAATCTATACAAATTTAAATAGTTGTGAAGAAGTGGGAATCCTAGAGAAAATATAAGGATTTATCTTAAACCCACATAATTTAACCTCGAAAGTAAGTATAGTAAAGGTCATTTTTGCAAACGTTGAAGAATAAGTTTAGTGCAACCAGGGGAATCTAATTAGACCATAAATCTTGATATCCAACTACTAATCAAAAAGCATACTCAGAATTTAAAAGTGTTAGTAATCGATCAAGCAACCAAAAATGAATTTCGTTAAAGTAAAACCTAAGACTCAACTGGAAGAAATTTACACCGGAAGATTTCACTTTACTTTGTGTGCAAGAAAAGAAAAATATGATGGAAGAGAGAGAAAAAGGGGGGGACGGTTTTGATGTTTTTAAGGGTCGGGATGAGAGTTTCAAACTTTACCCAGATCCGTGGCCCGTATTCTAGATGATGAAGTTTGAATTATTTACCAAAATGCCATACACTTTCACTATAAATAGGACCCTTCATTCATTCATTTCTTCACACCAAAATCAACTCTCAAGAGTGATTTTCTAGAGAGAATAGAGAAGAGTAGGAGCTGGAAGTCAGAGTAGCAAGGTTTTCAAGGGTAAGTTCTCTAGTTCTTGAAGTTCTAGTCTTAAATTCATAGATAGTTGTGGTTTGATCTTAAAATGCTAGAAGTAATTTTATTTTCATGTTTTTATGATTAGAATTAGTTTTAATTCGAAAAATTGATGAGGAGTGGTTATAGCAAAACTTTTGAGAAAAACACCGAAATAACGAAGTTACGCGAAATTTTTCGGCTAGGCAAAATTTTAAATTCGGGGGTAAAATAGTCGAAATGGCCAAATTATGTCTTCGGATAATAACCATGAATTAATAAATACGATATTATCCTTATAGGATATATGTGATCGCCTACTGTCAGAACGTACCAAAATCGACCGCAAAGGTATGGATGCGTATTGTAACCTTAACTCTGATGCTTGTGATATGCTTATATATGATTCTTTGTGTTCCTATCTCGAGACTCTGTCTTATTTTTTTTTGATACAATTATGAATATACGGGTTATGATTTTGATAACACGTTGAGAGTTTTCCTAGCGCTGAGGACACGACTGTACATCGTGGCACTGGTAGATCGTGCAAATTGCAGTGGCTGTGTATTGTTATTGCCTTACATACATATATGTATTTCCTACATCTGTTATGGGCTTTTGTAGTGATATTTGTTAAAATAACATGAATACATGTGATATATATTGTTTACATAAGCATGAGGTTAACCGTTACCTAAGGTCCGATGGGCATTGGACCTCGGTCTTAATTAATAGACAGGGAAGAATCATGAACTAAAGTAGGCACCAGTAGATGGAGTCGTAAAAAGACGTCGATAGACGGAGCCGTGAGAAGGCACCGGTCAAAGAAAATTAACGGGAAGAAGGTCAACAGAACCTACCTTATGGCATGAATCTAATAAAGTTACTTCATATCATTTGATGCTTAAACTAGAAAGGGTCGTCTATGTGGTTCAGTCAATCAATCGCCGTAAATACTCGGTGAGACTTCCACTAGACCTTACCCAGCCTGGCCAAATGGGATGATTTAACTGAGTTAGGTTCTATGTCCCCAAGTCTACTCAAGGCTTGGTTGAAGAGGGTATAGTTACATGTAAGAATTGTAATTATAAAGTTTTGTATTCTTGTATCACATGAGCAATCCTTCGGAAATTTATAATATATCGGTATCGTCGGGCATCGGCATATGTCGAGTATTTTTATATCGATTACTCATTGTTAAACTCATTGTTCAAATTTTTAGTACATCTTTCTTCGTTTCCGCATTACGCTAGTATGTAGCACCTCAAAACTTTGACAGATTTATAAAACACGTGCACCGCACGATTTATGCTTCTACGGAATTTGGGTGTTACGAGGCCAGAGCTTATAATTTAAAACCTCTAGAAAGAGTCGAACCTAAAAGGGCCAATTTTGTGAGAATGTGGGCATAAATGGGCCGGCCCAACCCATTTTCCCACCTCTACTACTATTCATTAATAAAAGGACTATAAGGGTAGCAATTTCTCTCCATTTCCTTCCCCTCCTTTACCCCTTTATTACTATTGGATCTTTCATTATTATTGGATCTAGATCTAATAGTTCATATCTAATATTTTATAAGAATATTAATATATTTTTACATAAAAATGTATAAGTAAGTTTAAACGAAAAAATCTTGATCTAAAAAGCTTACCGTAGTTGAGGAAAAAAATGTTACTTTATAATAATAATCCATAAATTTATATAATTTATGTAAAACTATAATAATATTTTAATAAAATATTATATATGTACCATTTGATTTGGATCTAATAATAATGAGGAAGGAATGAAAGAAGATTCAAGAAACCAATATAAAATTAGTCTAACAATATAAAACCCTGTTAGATCTCTTTTTAATTCTCGAGTTTGAATTAAAGAAAACACTTGTATTTAGAAGCGAAATCACAAATTCCAAAATTGAAGTAATTGGTTGCTCAGATACTAAGTAATATGATCTAGAAAATTATTCAACTTTTGAGACATAGTTAATAAGATTTAGTTTTTCGGTGTGATTCTGATAAAATATGTTGAAAATGATTTCATGGGGGGGGGGGGGATTGATTAGTATTAAATTCATTACGATTTCTCAGTTTGACAAACTGTATAACTTCAAAAATTGGTTAGAAATACGTATTAAATATTATTTCGACTCATTTTACATGTAAAAAATTTTTAGGCTAAAATTTACAAAATCTTTTTGAACTTCAGTTCAATTGTATATAATCCCAAATATTTTAAAGTTGGTTATTGGTAATAAATATGGGTCAATACTTGTTTTCCTTCAAATAATCTCTTTAATTATGACTACCCATAGATGAAAATCTTCTAACATGTGCAATTAATAATATGGATACTTAGGGAGAGAATGAAAATTGAAAGACAAAGTAAATTAACATATTATATTTATGACCAAATAGAATCATCAACTACTACCATTTCATTTCGGCGAAACCTCAACTACTTTCTATATTAAGGATCGGTGATAGTATATGTTTTGCTTCAAAATAATTATAACTTTTAATATCCTTTCTAGATAAATATTATTTTTAATATATATATATATATATATATATATATATAGAGAGAATTAGAGGGAATGACATAGAGAAAATAATATGAAGAATCTTATATAAAGACGGTTGAAATAGAAAAATCTTATATAAAGGCTGATAAACTCAACAAATTTGAAATTGGGTCTATGACTCAATCTAGAATATCTAAATATTGGTTATTTTCCAATAATACCCCTAACCCTTAAATTTTTTTTTAAAAAAAAAAAAGGAAAGGAAAGAAGAGAAATCGATGTCTTTAATAGTAGCAGTCATTTTTGGGACCAGGCTTCTCTCCTTTTCCAAAGTCATCCACTGCTGTCCGCTGCGGCTTATACGTCGACGTATAAGCCGCCCCGTACACAATCATCCTTTTTCCGCCTGATTTTTAAAAAAAGAAAAAGAAAAAAGAAAAAATGATTATTGTGTCCGCTGCGGCTTATATGTCGACGTATAAGCCACAGTGGATGCAGCGGACAGAAGTCCGCAAAAGACTTAAGCCAGTTCCTCATTTTTCCCGACAAATTCTATGATTATTGATTAACCACTCATCATTTCATTACCCGCAACCACGTACGGACTTGTGAACAAGGCTAGATTAAAAAGTATAAATGAAACCGATTAAGGCAGAGTAATTTGATAGAGTTGCATCAGTGGAGAATCAATTTTGTCAATGTCTTAAAAAACTGGGGTAGCAGCAGTAGTGTTCTCTTCCTTTATGATAAATCACTGAAAACCCTTTAGTAAGAAACGCAGCTTTCCATGAATTTTTTTTTTTAAAAAATCTGCACCACCCGATAAATATGATAAACCTTACAATAATGAGTACGATGATCGTACCAGGTGGGACACACATCCGACTTCTTATCTTCCTATTATTTTCTCTATGTCATTCCCTCTAATTCTCTCATATTTTTTTTTAAAAAAAATAATGACAAATACTTGATTGAATAAAAAAGGGTTAATTAGAGCCCGTAAGCCAGGTTACCATAGAAGATAATAATCCTTTACATATTTTTGGGAGAGCAATGTTTCACGGGATAAACTTTTTTTTTTTTTTTTTTTACATATTTATCTTATACAATTTAAAATAAGCAGATTCAAACAAATACTTCATTTACTTATATATATTCATACTGAAATAAAACTTTCATGCTGTGCTGTTAAAAATCATCTAACGCTGTATACCCAAAAAAAAATTATCTTTTCATACCGTCTCCACTGTAATCAGTAAAGATAAATCATCGCTGCAAGAAAAACGCATATTGCATTAGTTAAAAACAATACTTTCGACCCGTGAACGCACGGAAATGTTTATACTACAAAGACTAAAAATAGATAACATGATCATATGTTTGAAATAAAGCATTTCATTAAATAAATACAATATCATGAACAACATAATAAAATGATCATACTAAAACCTTTATTAATTTCATTAATGTAATACAAGGTTTTGGAAAACTTCTCTGTAAACAACATTTATTGTGGAATTGCTGCATTTACTGTACTCATTGAGTATAAGTATTTTCAAACCGTTAAAACTCTTCACCCTAGATAATGCAACATACAGTTGGCCAAGTGAGAAGACCGGGTTTGGTAGGTAAAGACCTACATTTAACATTGATTGACCTTGGCTTTTGTTTATTGTCATTGCAAATGAAATATTTATAGGAAATTGCCTTCTCGTCATATTGAAAGGCAGTTTTGTCTCTGATGGATTCATATCCATTCTGTGTATCAAAATATCTTCATCCATGCTTGTGCCATTTAATGTCTTTGCCTTAATGACGCGTTTTTCCCAAGTTGTGTAATCCCGAGCCTTGTACGTTGCACAATCCTGCAGACTTGATCAATGTTCCTTATCAACATAAATGGTATACCAACCTTCAATACCAATTTATGATGTGGTATACCAGAACATTTGATTGCATTTAGGTACTCTATGTCATACAGATCCTCAAAGCTTTCATTTGCATTGTCTATTCAATTCATAGAATCTGAACTGAAGTACTCTACTGCTTCTCCTGGCAATAAAGAACAAATGTATTTATTCAATATGTCGACACTTTCTGTTGTTGGGGTCAAAATAGACCTATTATTCAGATAATCTTTGTTGAATAAGAGCTCTACTAAGTTTGGGTAAGTAGATTCAACAATACACCTGATTGGATTAGAATCATCATGAAGCAACAAATCTTCAGGTATTGGGATGTCTGCAATACCATCGTGTGGTAATCCAATTTCTCCATCGCCTACAAGTAGCAACCATTCTGAAAATGATTTTATTTTATGTTGCTCAATTGGATTACCACACGATGGTATTGCAGACATCCCAATACCTTAATCTCTCCAAATTCTGGTAAATAGTTCGTATAATAAGGGACCGGAGGGAGTACTATGTGTTTATTTAACAAATTCAAGACAACATCATATTATATCTAAAGAAGGTTTTGAAAAACTTCTCTATAAACAACATTTGTTGTAGTACAACTGGATTTGTTGAATTCATCTAAAATAAGAAATCTCAATCCGTTAAAAGACTTAACCCTAGATAGAGCAACATATAGTTGCCCATGTGAAAAGAGAGAACTGGGAAGTTAAACACCTACATTAGACATTGATTGACCCTGACTTTTATTTATCATCATTGCAAATGATATTATGATGGGGAATTGCCTCCTTGTCACATTAAAAGGCAGTTTAGATTCAGATGAATTCATATCCATTTTGTGTATCAAAATCTCTTCCCCAACACTTATGCCATTCAAAGCCTTGGCCCTTATGACATTTTTGCCAAGTTTTGTCACTTGTAGCCTTATACCATTGCACAACCCTGTTGCTTGATCAATATTCCTTATTAACATCACTGACACACCTACTTTCAAGACCAATTTATGAGGAGGTATCCCTAAGCATTTAATTGCATTTAGAAATTCTGTGTCGTACAAATCCTGTAAACTTTCATTTGCCTTATCTGTACAACTTATAGAGTCATAACTAAAATACTCCATGGGATCACCTGGCAACAAAGAACAAATGAATTCATTCAATTTTTCGACATTCTCAGATATAGGAGTAAGAATGGTCCTATTATTGAGGTAATCTTGGTCGACAATATATTCTACTAAATTTAGTTTGGTAGGTTCAACTATGCATATAATTGGATCACAATCATCATGTAGCAACAACTCTAACAGAATCATATGTCTACAATACCATCATGTGGTAATCCAATTTCTCCGTCTCCTACTTGTAGCAACCATTTTGAAAAGATTTTGATCTTCTCTTGTTCAACTGGATCGCTTGAAGACTATAGCCTCATATTCTTTGTTAGGCAAAGTAATCTACATTCATTCCAAAGATGAGAAGAATTAATAGCTGCATCTACGATTTCAGCTCAAGTGCTTTTAGGTATAACAGCAAGGATTTGCCTGAAATCACCACTCATAACAACACATTTACCCCCAAAAACGGAATTGCACTTCATTAAATCCCTTAAAGTTCGATCAAAAGCCTGAATACAATGTCTCTTAACCATTGGTGCTTCATCCCAAATAATGAGATCAGTTGCTTTCATTAAGTTTGCAACCGGTGAATTATGAGTAATTGAATATATTGAATCTTCATTAACATCAATAGGAATATAAAACCTTGAATGCGCAATTCTACCTGATGGTAGTAGAGTTGCTGCTATACCACTGGACGCTACGTTAAGGATGATTCCATCTTTTGCCCTTACGGAAGCAGTCAATGCATTCCATATGAATGTTTTGCCTGTACCACCAAAACCATGAACAAAGAAGAAACCCCCTCTTTTTGAAGAGACTGCACTCATTATCTCATCAAATACTTGCTTTTGTTCATCTGTTATTAATCCCTTCATTCTTTCAGAGTCTTGCCTCTCTGTCTCTTTATTGTAATTCAACTCTTGCAAAATAAGATGACTCGACGCATCAATTATGTTGTCTTTTTCTGGTCTAGGCATTGATGGATAGTCATGTAGGCTTCTCCCATTCCTTAACAAAAGTTGTTCAATTTGATATAGCCCAGTAGCTTCCTTATGAGAATTTGTAATATGCGATTTTGCATAAGGAACATAATATAATATAAGTGACTTAAAAATTTTTACATTTAAGAAACTTCATTAATTAAGCAAATGATATAACTTAATGATTGATTACATGAGTGGAATCAAAAAAATATGTTTCGTCTGTTCCTAAACAACAACAGGCTGGGATAGGCTATGGCTCAACAACGTGCTAGTGAAAAATTGACGAAGGTAATTGCCAGATGCCCATAAAGATGCTTTTTTAATTGCATATATGAACTCATTTGTCATCATCTAATAAGCCTAGTGCGTAAAAACATGCTTCTCTGAATGTTGAGTAAATTACATTGTTTACCGTCATTATATCTGCATAACACTTTGGACCGCGAACCTTTGTCAACAATATACGGAGGTAATATAATTCTCCTTGAGCTGGCGTACAATGACCCAATCTTCCTATTGAAAATCCACGTTCACGAATCTTCCATATCCTCTTTTCCTTCACAAAAGTAAAGTAGTTGGGAAATTGAGAGTAAGAGAGTGTTCTTGCAAATATAACTACGTTAGATATGGAAGATGGTGTAATATGTATGGCAACATCATGCAATATATACAGTTGATTATACTATAATCACATCAACATAGTTGTGTCTCAAACGATGATCTTCTCTTCAGTTTTTAAATTACAAAAAATGAACGGACGGATGTAAACCGAGTCGTTGGCATGGATCGCCAACAAAGCAAGATAATATATTTGAAATATATATAACTTTTTCATTGTACTGAGAATCAATGAGAAAAAAATTGTAGTTCGAAAGTTAATATCTATGTTCATTAATCAATTTCGGAAATTGTAGTTGCAAAACGAAACAAGTGGACGTTATTAATTACTTTCATTATGATATAAAAGTGAGTTCTCAACTACTTTGACTTATTAAACATTTTGCTCAGTAAGTTTACAGGTTAAACTTTGAAAAATTTCCCCATATTAAAGACATGTATTTCCCATGTTGACTAAATTTTATATATTGTATAATTAGAATTGAAATCACATAAACTGCGTACAGTGGAACAAAAGGCAAAAATTTGTACATTACAAAGTCAATAAAACGCTAAATTTTGTTTATATTTAGGCTTTTATTTATACGTGAAAATATTTATGTAAACTAAAAATATGTGGAAAAAGTATGTTTGTTAACAGATTTATTAAACGAAACACAAAAACAACAAATGAGTCGAAAAATTTTACTTATTGATTTAACTGCACATAGATAACCTAAGTGTATTAGTTGTTAGAGATAGTGTTATTAAATAATTTCTATCATATGGAGTATAATAATTGAACCAATAACTTAAAAGACACTTTCAAAATTTTTAAATGATATTTAATATATGTGCGTGGAGATAACTTTTTAAAGCAGTCTATCTACATCAATCAGCTGCACACACTTTTTATTTATAAAAATTTATTAATTACAAAGTAATAGTATAAAACGCTTGTCATTGTCTAATAAAAAAAAATCCTATTTAGAAAACTTATTAGACCTATTTAGTATGAAACGCTTGTCATCGTAGGGTATAAATGTGTGTGCAAACTAAATATGGTTTTGCATGTGTCAACTACTAGGAAAACATGGGCTACATTTATAAGATTTTGCTTCATTAAATTGATATTAGGAGAAATAACTTAGGTGTGTATTGTAGATGACACTACATAATTAAATGTAAAAATTACGCCAAATTTAATAATAGTTGAGTGCAACAGCAATTGAAAGCATTAACCATAAATTAATGTATATATACACTTACAATAAGATACGAAACATCTTTAAATTTAGGGTTTTTTAAGTAGAGGTTTATAATATCACAACTACAATTTTAAATAACGTTTTTTTCCTTTATTCACGGAGGTAAGACTTTGCGTTAGGTTCATTTAGTGAGAAAAATTTGTAATTGAAATTTCATCTTACGTGGGAAAGTACGGGGAAAAAAATACATACACAGATTAATTGAAATTCAAGGATTGTAGAATGTGATCTTGTAATTGGCAGCATCTCTAGCATCTATTATCCGCATAACTGCCAGCTAATAATTACAAGATTTTAAAGCCAGTAATTATGACAGTTAAGGTGATAATTGCACGGGATAGCAGATTGAATTAAATGGATTTCATGATTACAATATGTTGGAAATATAAGTAGTGTTAGCGTTTGCACTGTTCAAATTGAAGTTAGAGAGAAATAGGGTTACGTTTGCACAGTTGTGATAATAAATTTATCAGTAGAAAAAAGCAAATGAACCTGTAAAATGCATTAACAAATAAACCAATAAGATATCGCACATTAAAGGCTATAAGGAAAAAAGGGAACTCAAAATTCAACTCACGCTATGAACTCTTTGAAACCACAAATAATGATGATGACCAAGCATTTCAACTGAATGCTATGATCATTAATTGCTATCAGCCTTATCGAAATGCCAAACTTAAAAAACGCGGAGAACATTCAATCACAATAAAACAATACGCCTCCAAGTGGATTAAGCGGTAACAGATGAAAACAGGAGCTTTCATGGTTTTGATTGGTAAGTCTGCTGAAAATAATATACATTCAAGAAAATAAAAGACTAAATGGTTGAACTGATTTAAGTTTACGATCGTGCATTAAACATTAAATAGATTATCCAAAAATGCTATGGCAAACTAAAACATAATTAAACAGACTTTAAAATAAGAAAAACAGTGATCAAGGCCCAAACACTCTAAGCTTCGCTTCAGCAACCTCTGAAAAGCAGGATCAACAAAAACACGAGTAGCACCCAGAACAGTTCCCAACTCAATGCCTACAAAGTACAACAAAGCCATGAATAGAATTGCATGTTTAAACTGGAAAATCTATTAAAAAACAAAAGACATTATGAAGCAAACCCTTATCAATTCTTCGACTAATCTGCGCATACTGCACTAACAAAGGGAGCAGCACCATTGCTTAAATTGTCCAACAGAACACCTGTACTTGCAACAACATCGCCTTGCAGAATACTTCTCATGCGAAACTTCCTCCTGAAATATCCATACAGTTATAGGAAAATGAAAATGTAGGAGATAGAGTTTGATCTAAAAGTAGTAAGTCATTGAAATAAATGCAAACCGTCTATCTTATGTAATACCCTAAAAATCGTATTTATGATAAATATCATATTTTAGTAAATAATACCTATTGGAAATAGGTGAATATGTGGTTTCAAATAATAAGTAATAATTATCTTATTTTCTAAGGTAATTACTATAGAAATTAAGAGAGATAAAGAGCTAAAATCCATGAAAAATGTATTTTATAAAAATGCGAAAAATGGCTCAAAATATTATGATAAATCTCATATGGCAACAAATATTGACAAAAACTTAGGAAGTATGTTGTCTCTAATTTTAGGAATTTTTGGGATTATTTCCTTGAAAAATAGAGAAGCATAAATATAATATTATTAAAAGCACTTTTTGGCCCCATGATTTTTAATATTTTACATGGGATATAAAATACCAATGTAAGTAAAATAGTTGTGAGATAATAATTTATCCTAAATAAGAAAATTATCAACAATTAGTAAGTGGCTAATTAAGTAATTAGTAGCTAATTGTTTAGATTAAGATATAAGTAAATTAATTAATAAATAATTAAATTAAGGGGAGAAATTCGAAATTATTAAATAAATAATAAATAAATAGTAAATGAAAAAGTAGTGTGAAAAGGGTTGTGGCTATTTCAAATAATATCTAGATATTTAGAATTTAATAATAATATATCCGATAAAGAGCCAACAGACATTTGAGAATGGATAGAAATTAAATCCTACACCAAAATATAGGGATTTAGCCTATGTCATCCTGGACTTTTTATAAACCAAATGAATTTCTACCTGAGCGGACTATCTCGTCATTTCGAAACCAAATGAATCATTAAGATACATGATAAATCGAAAATAGGTGCGAGATAGTAGAAATGAGAACCCATAGAAAACAAGATAGTTGTGACAAACCAGGGATGAGGTTTCTTAGGTCGAACATATTACGAACCAAATTTACATCCCGGTAAGCGACACTTCCTAAGTGATTTCCGTAATCGTTGGTGTCTCGGTCTAAAATGTTTAGCAGTAAACGGAATGCCCTTAATGGGATCATAAATTTCATTAACCCGATATTCCTACGGAGGAAGAATGGAACTTCAAAACGTTGCTTTGATTTTTAAGATTTTCCCAGGACTACGCGATTCGGACACCGAACAATGGAACTTTATCGGTACAGTCACATAAAGCAAGCTTGTGACATCATCTTCTTCTAGAAGGATGATGTCATCCAACACATGGATGACAAGGATGAAGCCACGTGTCAAAGTGCGATCCACGGCTCAAAATCAATCGATAAAGTTTGAATTAATTACCGAAATGCCATTCCTTTCTTCTATAAATAGGAAGCACCTCTCCTTCTCATTTCACACCAAAATTTCGAATCCTAGAGAGAGGTTAGAGAGAAGGAGGAGCCCGGAGAAAGTGTAGCGAAGCCCTGGGTAAGTTTTTTCGGTCCCTAGTCTTTAGCTTTGGTAGATATAGTAGGATTGCTAGATATATCTCTAAATTTTTCAAGGTAGTTTAGATATCATGTTTTAGGGGTAAATATGGTATTTATCTTGAAAATATATTGGGAGAAGAGATATGTCAAAATTCTGGAGAGATAGGGTCAAAGTAGCGAAGCTCTGGCGAAATTCCGCCAATTAGGGGGTTAGGGGCAAAATGGTAATTTGTACCTAAAATGCCCGTTATGCTGCTAGATATTGATAAATATTATCCTTATAGGATATCTGAGATAATCGTACCGTTGTTGTGCCGCTATTTGCACCGCTGTCAAAAATTACTGTTTTTCGTAAAACATACCGAAATACCGTCAACGAAGGTACGTTCGCGTACTGTAACACTAACTCTGATGGTTATTGTATGCATATATGTATTTCCTCTGTCATGCTGTATTTTCTCTGTTGTGCCTTAACCTTACATCTGATTGTATTGTTATTGCCGTCCATATCCGATTATGTCCAATGTCCGTTGTGCCTTAACCTTACATCCGACTGTATTGTTATTGCCGTGCATATCGATCATGTACATTTCTCCTTGTGCCTTAACCTTACATCCGATCGTATTGTTATTGCCATATATATCGATTATGTATACCCTACTTTGAACGTAGTAAGTGTCGTCAAAATTCCATGTATATTTGTAGTACTTATATGATGTATGTAAACATGAGGTTAACCGTTACTCGAGGTCCGTGCATTGACCTCGCTCTTAACATAGCGTCGGGATCGGGAGGAACGAGGACCGAGGAGAAAGGCAAGCGGACCGCATAGAGACTCAAATGAAGACTTTCTTCGTTGTTATCTACTTTTGTAAACACTCGGTACAATGTACCGTTATCGTAAAAATGTATTGGGGACTTACGGCATTTGAAATATATGTATCAGTTACTCTTACGCTCCAATGCTCTACTTTGATGAAAAAAGAATTATACTGCTTTTGAAAATGGGATGTTACATCTTACGCCATGGAATAAACACCCCTACACTTGTAATTAGAAGAACGATGGAAGGAACGCAAAATGCCACATACACCTGAAACGTTGTGAAAGATATTAAAGGAATACCATACCACAGGGAGGAAATACCACATCTGAAACGTTGTAAAAGATATTAATAGAATACCATACCACATACATCTAAAACGTTGTGAAAGATATTAAAGGAATACCATACCAGATAACGCAATACGACCAAGACAAAATAACCCTACATGAAAAAAAAAAAACATAAGAAACAACTTATGTTCTATAAATAGAGAGACAAGCATGTGAAGAATTCAAACTGATTCATCCAGCAAACCAACCAAAATTCACAATATTGTTCTAAACAACCTTGAAAATCCAGGATAATGGATACATGTGAGACCAGGAAAGTTTGATATCCGACAACTGCAATTGCTATCTTAATCTAGGACAAACTTACACGGCACCTCAAATATGTATTGAATCTAAATAATTTTTGGTGACCCTTATCTAACAGAAACAGACAATTACTAACATAATTTGAAAATGATCTTAATCAGCAGGAGTGCAAGATTCGAACACTGTACAGCCCAAAGCAATGAACTAAACTACCACCGCTAGCAAGAGTGCTTACCTGTGCAGACTTGATAGGCAACTCTTTGCCACAGAGTCTCTTATAGTGCTCCTTCAACAATCTCTTGGAGTCGTACTCTCTTATCTTCGTGCGCGCCATTTCTTCCTAATATGTTCATTCAACCCAAAAAATAAATAAATAATCTAATCAGTAATTCATAAAAATTGGCTCCAACTTTACCATAACCAAATGTCAGAACAGGAGCGATGAAAAAAACTAAAATAGCCCCGTTAACCTCAAAACTCCGATCAGAATCTGAGATTCAAGTAGAAACGGAACACAGAATAAATAGCAGCACAAACGCAGAACAGCAAAAAGTTTAATGTGCGAATGGAGAGTTTTGAGGCTAATGGGTGAGATTCAATTAGAAACGGAATACAGAATAAATAGCAGCACAAACACAGAACAGCAAAAAATTTAATGTGAGAATGAAGATCTGGAGGTTGGCAGAAGACTGCAATTACCTTCGTAGAGAGAAATGAGAGACCTACCCGCCTTCAATTCGGATTAACGTTTCAACTGTGACACGATGGGGACCTTCAAGCTGTATAAATAGGGAGAAAAATGATGAAGCAAAAGTCAGAATTCAGAATAATGAAGTAAATGACATTAACTAATACGCTTCCATATAGAAAGAGTTTCACTACTGACTCCTTGGAAATCTACCTGAAATAAATAGTCCTTAAGGCTTTCATATTCGTTAGCCCAATAAGATATGTTCTCCATCTGACTTTATTAAGCCATAATAAGGTAGTTGAGGATATATATGTCATCGGAATTCATTGTGAATTAAATGATTTTAATATTCAATGCAAGATTGGCCCAATAGGATATGTTTGTCATCTGATTTTATATTCATGAAAAGGCACACGTATTCCTGGCAATTAATAAACCTGGATCGAGTGGTTGGTAGCATGAGTGGCCTAATAAGTTTGTAAGATATTGCAAAGTGGGATGACACTGTGGACCAATAAGTTCGTAAGATATTGTAAAGTTGGATGACACTGTGGACCAATAAGCTCTGAGACACAAGGTTTAGTTATATATATTTGTTGACCAATGAATGATGAAGAGAATGCAATGTTGGCAATCCACATGGACCAATGAATAAGTCGCTTAGAGTTTTAGTAGTATATATTTGATGACTAGCCAGTAGAGTTGGGAATCAAAGCAAATCTAGCCTTATAGAACCGACTCTTGAAGAGCTAGGGTTTAAAAGAGCTGGTCTTGTTAGGTTCAAGATAAGAAAAAACATTTGTTTTTCAAGGCCCGGGCCCTCCGCATCAAGGTCAGGGCCGGCTCTACAAAGTCGAAGTTATTTTAAGAATCTTTTACTATTTTTTTTTTAAGAAATAAAATTAGAACAATGAAAGTCATACTTTAACACATAAATGTTGTTAAAATTAAAGTGTAAACGATATGCATCATACAACAAACAAACAAACAAACATAGTCACAAAGTCATAGTTAAAGGTAAACTATTATTTACATACAACAATTACAAATAATTAATTAAAACTTAACGAAATTAAAAATACTTTTTTAAATATATGTCTTGAAAAGTGTAAGTAGTAAACAAAATAAATAACACGAGATATGAACAAAACAATAACTAGAAAATAAGTCAAAAAATACACAATTAGTAAGAATACTTATGAAGTAAGAAATATCTTTTACAATTTTTTTTCATTTTTAAGATACTTAATACAAGAAGTTCTTATGAAACTTAATTTTAAAAAAGATAATAACAACTAAATATTTTGTAATATCTTTAGTAAAGTATAAAAAATCATTAATATTATTATAATATAAATATATATATTTTTTAAAAAAAAAAACATATAGGCTTAAAAGGGTCAGCCCTTAACACTACAAGGCCAGCCTTTTAAGGCCATTGACCCTACAGGACCATTTTCACTTTTAAGGTAAAAATATTAAGTCGAACTCTTAAAAATTCATTGTCTAAACTGGTCGGCCCAACGGATTGGGCTTATTTTGCCAGCTCTACTGGGCAGTGGTCACTTCACTTTATTTGAAACGAATTGGTGCGAAAATTATTAGGGAATCAGTCCAGTCTTTTGATACAGCCTAATTAACTGGCCTGCGAGAACAGGGAATCAGTCCTCTGTTCAGTTTGGATTGACGCATGCACTGGCCAAGGTTGGAATTAATAGGTCGGAAGTTTTAAGCCATTGGCCTTCCTTTTTAAGGAGCTGGGTTGCTGAGGATTACTTGGGAGTATTTCCCTCTTCTGTGTAATTTTTAAGTTTGTACTGTTCCTTGGCTTTTAGCCATCCTTAATATCAAAAAAAAAAAAAAGTTTGGATTGATGCCTGAAGCTCTTAAAACCCATCAATTTTTTTATTTTTTATTTTAAAAATATTGTTACATCTATTCAGTATTGTTAGTGTCATGCTTAAGACATTTAGTAAAGAAAATGGATTATGTTTTTTATTTTATTTTCAAACCTGAAATAACATTGTTTTGAGTAAAAAAAATGTAGTCAATCATATTTGTTGAATTATATATAGTTTATGCATAAATATTCTAAAGGTAAAAAATGCATATATATTCTAGTATTTTCTTGTGAACTGATGCCTTTTATATTTAAGTATTACTCTTTTTGGAGATAAATATGAGTTTGTACCATTAAACCATTATTTTCTGCCTGGACAAGTTGATGACAGTACCATTGTAAAAAATGATAAATATTCTAAAGGTAAAAAATGCATGTATAACGTGCATTCGCAGTTTTGGAAGAACAGCTAAAAATAGTCCTTGATATAGTTGGCAAAAAACATAAAATAGTCTTTTATTGAGTAATGAAAGGGAATGGGTGTTGACTCTAAGCATTAGCACACTCAATACCTGCAAATTAAGTTTTCTAAATATTTAATATGTGAATATATGTCAGGCAAATTAATAATAATTTCTAAACATAATATGTCTAGTTTGATGTTGATTTAATAAGTTGAAAGCAGATCAAGTTTATATACTTGGACTGAAATTAGAAACGACAGGGCAACAAACCTTGGTTGCGTTGAAGAACTGAATTATGGATGCTTGACATTATGATATAATCGTTGGCAAATAATTTAAAAATAAGTTAATTACATAAAATATAAGCAAAATCAGTGAAAATTAAAGTTCCTATTTTAAAATTATATTGTTCAAAATGTCCTAATACATTTTGATACACAGAAAATACTAATATTCTATATAAAGAAAGTATAAGTGCTCGAATTCAAATTCTTTCAACCAATAAAATTTTTTAACTAGGAGTTTTGGTTTTCCCTTAAATATATAAAAATTTATATTTTGTTTTTTGTCAAAATCACCAGACCCCACTCTCTTTGTTTCTTTTCACCTAATTAATTTAATGTGGAGTAATTAAGAGTATTTTGTTAAAGAAAAAAAAATTAATGTCGTAGATATTTTTTGGAAAAAATATTATTAAAAGGAGGGAGGAAATTTTTCCACAAGATTCCTATAAAAGGTATGAGAAGAGTAAAGTAGTTTATTATTTTTCAGTATTGATATTTAATTTAATTAGATAATTAAGGTAATTAAATGAGAAAATGACCTCTATGTTGGGTACAAAAATGCTAAAAGGGGATAAATCTAATTCCAGGGCGATGGCCCAAATCGACAGACAGAAAACATAACAGATCAGGGAGTGATGAAAACAGAGGTCGGTAGTCATTGGCCAAAATAATTACTTATAATATTTTGTATTATCTTCCTATTCTTAGGTTTGTTTCTTATTATCATGTGTACTCTTCTATGAAAGTGTAATCTTGGATAATTATTTATCCGGAATATTATATTTCGATAAATAATACCTATTGAAAATAGGTGAATATGTAGTTTCAAATGATAAGTAATAATTATCTTATTTTCTAAGGTAATTACTATGGAAATTAGGAGAGATAAAGAGCTAAAATGTATTTTTAGAGCATTAAATGGCCTAAAAATATTATGATAAATCCCAAGAGGCAATAAAATATTTATTAAAAATTAGAAACTATGTTGTCTCTAATTTTAGGAATTTATGGGAATATTTTCCTTGGAAAATAATGAGGCAAGATTTAATATTATTTTGGGGATCATAATTGACCCCATGATTTTTAATATTTTACATGGGATATAAAATACCAATGTAAGTAAAATAATTGTGAGATAATGATTTATCCTAATTAAGAAAATTATCAAAAATTAGTAAGTGGCTAATCTGGTAATTAATGGGATAATTAAGGTATAAAGTAAATGAATTAAAAATAATTATTTTTAATTGGAGAAATTCGAAATTATTAAAAAAATAAAAAAATAAAAAAATAAAAAACATTAATAAAATATTTTATGCTTAGAAAAAAAAAAAAAAAAAAAAAAAGAAAAAAAAATATCATGATATTTTTGTAAAATTGTATTATTATATAATATAGTGAATAGTAATGGAATAAATAGGAAACGGATCCTATCTAGAGAACCAGGAATAGGAATTCCAAAGTCAAGGTAAAATATTGATCAGTGAGTTTTTACCTTCAAGTGACCTCTTCCGGAAGTTAATTAGAGGCCTGGTAGCGCATTTGCCTAATAAGACGAAATAGGGAAAAATGCATATTCACATTTTGGATTTGAAGAAAATAAATTATAAGTCAACATCCGGAGATGAGTTTATAATTATATGGACATATTTGGAATCGAATTATTATCCAGAGATTGATGATTCCGAAAGCAATTTCCGACATCGGACGTGTTCGGACACGTTTTTTCGAGAAAACTTCAATCGGGTGTTGGAACCCCGTAAGGGACCGAAATCTAAGTTAAATTAGATATTATTGATGAGGAAGAGAAGATCTTCAAAGTTATGAATTCGGAATTTTGAGATTTTCCAAGATTACGCGTTTCGCATAACGGATCAAAACTTTATCTACGGATCTTAGGCTCGATGTCACCATCAAGATGACATCATTTTGTTGACTATTGGGGAGGGGAGGTCTGCACAAGAAATGGAGGGCCAAGAGTGTTTTGTCCTCAAAAATGCGATCCTACGGTCCCATATTCGTCAAGACGAAGTTCGAATTATTTACCGTTCGCCATCCGTCTCTTCTATAAATACCAAGCTCCTCTTCTTCATTTCTCACACCAAAAATCTGCCTCTTAGAGAGAAGTTAGAGAGAGAAGCTGGAGAAAGTCGAGCAAAGTCTCGGGTAAGTTCTTCGGTCCCTGGTCTTTAGTTTCGGTAGTTCTTTCGGTAGATATAGTAGGAATGCTAGATTTATCTTTAATTTTTCAAGATAGTCTAGATATCATATTTAGGGGTAAATATGATATATATTTCGAAAATATGATGAGGAAAAGATCTGTCAAAATTCGGAGAGATAGAGCGAAAAAAATGGCTCTCTGTAGAAATTCCGCCGATTAGGGTTCGGGGCAAAATGGTAATTTGTACCTAAAATGCCTGTTATAGTGCTAAAAGTTGTTAAATATTATCCTTATAGGATATCTGTTATAATCGAACATTTGTCGAGCATTGTTGTCTTGCGTCGTCTGCATTGTTTCACCCGCTGTCAAAATTACCGTTTTCCGTAAAACGTACCGTAGTCGACAACGAAGGTACGTTCGCGTACTGTAACACTAACGCTGATGTTTATTGTATGCGTATATGTGCTATGTATATGGTATGCTTTTGTTAGGTAGTTGATAGCTCTGTGGTACGTTCGCGTACTTTGTAACACTAACTCTGATGCTTATTATATGCGTATATGTGTTGTTAGGTATGTACGTTCGCGTACTGTAACACTAACTCTGATGGTTATTGTATGTATATATGTATTTTCCTCCGTCATGCTGTATTTTCTATGTTGTGCCTTAACCTTACATCTGACTGTATTGTTATTGCCGTCCATATTCGATTAACTCTGATGCTTATTATATGCGTATATGTGTTGTTAGGTATGTACGTTCGCGTACTGTAACACTAACTCTGATGGTTATTGTATGCATATATGTATTTTCCTCTGTCATGCTGTATTTTCGCTGTTGTGCCTTAACCTTACATCTGACTGTATTGTTATTGCCGTCCATATCCGATTATGTCCAATGTCCGTTGTGCCTTAACCTTACATCCGATTTGTATTGTTATTGCCGTGCATATCCGATCATGTACATTTCTCCTTGTGCCTTAACCTTACATCCGATTTGTATTGTTATTGCCATATATATCTGATTATGTATACCCTACTTTGAACGTAGTAAGTGTCGTCAAAATTCCATGAATATATGTAGTACTTATATGATGTATGTAAACATGAGGTTAACTGCTACAGGGGTCCGGTGCATTGGACCTCGGCTCTTAACATAGCGTCGTTCGGGAGGACCGAGGACCGAGGACCGAGGAGAAAGGCAAGCGAGCCGCATAAAGACCCTACTGAAGACTTCTTATGTTTTTGTAGTTACACGACGTTAGACGTCCGAAAACAATGTCCTGTTATTGTAATCAGCCAGACTTACGGCATTTGAAATATATGTATCAGTTACTCAATCGCTCCGATGCTCTACTCTGATGAAAAAAAAAATATACTGCTTTTGAAAAGTCGGGATGTTACACTTTGGTATCAGAGCTGGTTAAGTTAACCATGATTGGGGGTTCTCACAGTGTGATCTGTGACGAAGCATTGGCTCTTACCCCGACATGGCCAAGCTTCCCTCAGAGGAGATGGTTGCATGCGTAGTGATGCGGTGCGTAAAACTAGCGGCTGAGGTATCTTTTGTCGTCACGGCGTGGTTGCGCCACGGAGACATTTTGGTATCAGAGCAGTTGTCCTGGCATAGATCTGACTAAGTTATTCCAAAACCTTTTGGTGCCGAAGGCAGGGCTAGTCTATGTGGATCAGCCAATCAGTCACCCTAGCACGGTGAGGCTCCCATGATAGACACTTACCCGGCCAAATTGGTTGAGTAACGGAGTTAGGCTCTACGCCTTTTTAAAGAGCATGTTTTGAAAATGAGTACCGATATAGCCTAAGTCGGTGTACCCGATGCAGACCGTATACCATTATACCCGAACAGTGTACCACTCTCTCTCGGTGCATCACTCTAAACCAGTCAGTGAGTCCATCATCGGTACCTATATCGATATCGAGTCTCGATAAATTCCGATAACCACGATATCAATCTCGATAATTCCGATAATTCGATAATCTCCGGTTTGTACGAACGATGATTCCATTCGAACCCGAGCTTTTATGTGGAGTGGGCCACGCCGGATGAAATTCCGAGATCAATAAAGATAAGTACATGCGTATTTGACTCATGTAGAGAAAACTCCCGACACGTATTTCCATATTCGAGTAGAAAGAACCAACGAGAATCTGACGAAGGAAAGGTTGCGGGCATCTGTTTATTTGCGGTGTGAATAGAGTCTATGTGTGGTATAAATGCTAAGTGTGGTAAAGTACGTGATATGCTACTTGTTGTTTTTATTTTAAAATCTAAACGTATACACTCATAAAGAGAAAGAACGAGATATGGCGAATTTACGAGGAGTCGGAGCTCCGAGAGGCCGAGTGTACACACTAACATGTACCGAGGACGGGGACTTCCGAGATGGTCCAAGGTACTATCTCTTTTCAAAGGAATCTTCTCTAGACAAGTATATGACGTAGGTATTAGCCATACGATTACGTGAATTACCTCTGTGACGTGTTCTATGTTTCTTAGTTGTTACTTTCCGACTGCGATTGTGTCATTGAGTAGAGGTATCTTGTGTTGTCATGGTGTATGGGCGCCATGGAAACATTTAAGGTATCTTGTGTTACCATGGTGTATGGGCGCCATGGAGACATTTTGATATCTGGTGTCAACCGCGGTATATGGGTGCCACGGGAAATACTATATATCAAAGTACAAAATGACAAGATCTTGACGGTCAAACCTGAGCGAATTCTCGATCATCGAGCGAAGCGGCCAACATATAGAGGAAAAAATTCCGGAGCGATTAGTCTGTACAAAGTCTAAATTATTATAGAGCAAATTTCGAGGCGAAATTTTGTTTAATGAGGGAAATGTAATACTTGGATAATTATTTATCTGGAATATTATATTTCGATAAATAATACCTATTGAAAATAGGTGAATATGTAGTTTCAAATGATAAGTAATAATTATCTTATTTTCTAAGGTAATTACTATGGAAATTAGGAGAGATAAAGAGCTAAAATGTATTTTTAGAGCATTAAATGGCCTGAAAATATTATGATAAATCCCAAGAGGCAATAAAATATTTATTAAAAATTAGAAAGTATGTTGTCTCTAATTTTAGGAATTTATGGGAATATTTTCCTTGGAAAATAATGAGGCAAGATTTAATATTATTTTGGGGATCATAATTGACCCCATGATTTTTAATATTTTACATGGGATATAAAATACCAATGTAAGTAAAATAATTGTGAGATAATGATTTATCCTAATTAAGAAAATTATCAAAAATTAGTAAGTGGCTAATCTGGTAATTAATGGGATAATTAAGGTATAAAGTAAATGAATTAAAAATAATTTAAATAATTATTTTTAATTGGAGAAATTCGAAATTATTAAAAAAATAAAAAAATAAAAAAATAATAAATATTAATAAAATATTTTATGCTTAGAAAAAAAAAGAAAAGAAAAATAAATAAATATCATGATATTTTTGTAAAATTGTATTATTATATAATATAGTGAATAGTAATGGAATAAATAGGAAACGGATCCTATCTAGAGAACCAGGAATAAGAATTCCAAAGTCAAGGTAAAATATTGATCAGTGAGTTTTTACCTTCAAGTGACCTCTTCCGGAAGTTAATTCCGAGGGTCTGGTTCGAACGCATTTGCCTAATAAGACGAAATAGGGAAAAATGCAGATATTCACATTTTGGATTTGAAGAAAATAAATTATAAGTCAACATCCGGAGATGAGTTTATAATTATATGGACATATTTGGAATCGGTGAATTATTATCCAGAGATTGATGATTCCGAAAGCAATTTCCGACATCGGACGTGTTCGACACGTTTTTGAAAAACTTCAATCAACTTGTTGGAACCTGTAAGGACCGAAATCTAAGTTAAATTAGATATTATTGATGAGGAAGAGAAGATCTTCAAAGTTATGAATTCGAATTTTGAGATTTTCCAAGATTACGCGTTTGACACCGGACCGAAACTTTATCGTCTGCACGAGATGTCACCATCAAGATGACATCATTTTGTTGACTATTGGGGAGGGGGAGGTCTGCACAAGAAATGGAGGGCCAAGAGTGTTTTGTCCTCAAAATGCGATCCTACGGTCCATATTCGTCAAGACCAAGTTCGAATTATTTACCGTTTCGCCATCCGTCTTTCTATAAATACCAAGCTCCTCTTCTTCATTTCTCACACCAAAAATCTGCCTCTTAGAGAGAAGTTAGAGAGAGAAGCTCTGGAGAAAAGTCTCGAGCAAAGTCTCGGGTAAGTTCTTCGGTCCCTGGTCTTTAGTTTCGGTAGTTCTTTCTAGTAGATATAGTAGGAATGCTAGATTTATCTTTAATTTTTCAAGATAGTCTAGATATCATATTTAAGGGTAAATATGATATATATTTCGAAAATATGATGAGGGAAAAGATCTGTCAAAATTCTGGAGAGATAGAGCGAAAACAGCGAAGCTCTAGCGAAATTCCGCCGATTAGGGGTTCAGGGGCAAAATGGTAATTTGTACCTAAAATGCCTGTTATAGTGCTAAAAGTTGTTAAATATTATCCTTATAGGATATCTGTTATAATCGAACCGCTGTCGAGCCGCTGTTGTGCCGTCGTCGTACCGCTGTTTCACCCGCTGTCAAAATTACCGTTTTCCGTAAAACGTACCGTAGTCGACAACGAAGGTACGTTCGCGTACTGTAACACTAACGCTGATGTTTATTGTATGCGTATATGTGCTATGTATATGGTATGCTTTTGTTAGGTAGTTGATAGCTCTGTGGTACGTTCGCGTACTGTAACACTAACTCTGATGCTTATTATATGCGTATATGTGTTGTTAGGTATGTACGTTCGCGTACTGTAACACTAACTCTGATGGTTATTGTATGCATATATGTATTTTCCTCCGTCATGCTGTATTTTCTATGTTGTGCCTTAACCTTACATCTGACTGTATTGTTATTGCCGTCCATATTCGATTAACTCTGATGCTTATTATATGCGTATATGTGTTGTTAGGTATGTACGTTCGCGTCTTAACACTAACTCGATGGTTATTGTATGCATATATGTATTTTCCTCTGTCATCTATGTATTTTTTTATTGTGCCTTAACCTTACATCTCGATCGTATTGTTATTGCCGTCCATATCCGATTATGTCCAATGTCCGTTGTGCCTTAACCTTACATCCGATTTGTATTGTTATTGCCGTGCATATCGATCATGTACATTTCTCCTTGTGCCTTAACCTTACATCCGATTGTATTGTTATTGCCATATATATCGATTATGTATACCCTACTTTGAACGTAGTAAGTGTCGTCAAAATTCCATGAATATATGTAGTACTTATATGATGTATGTAAACATGAGGTTAACCGTTACCCGGGTCCGTGCATTGGACCTCGCTCTTAACATAGCGTCGGGTTCGGGAGGACCGAGGACCGAGGACCGAGGAGAAAGGCAAGCAGCCGCATAAAGACCCTACCAAGACTTCTTATGTTTTTGTAGTTACACCGACGTTAGACGTCCGAAAACAATGTCCCGTTATTGTAATCGGCCGGACTTACGGCATTTGAAATATATGTATCGATTACTCAATCGCTCCGATGCTCTACTCGATGAAAAAAATATACTTTTGCTTTTGAAAAGTCGGGATGTTACACTTTGGTATCGGAGCCGGTTAAGTTAACCATGATTGGGGGTTCTCACGTGTGATCCGTGACGAAGCATTGGCTCTTACCCCGACATGGCCAAGCTTCCCTCAGAGGAGATGGTTGCATGCGCAGTGATGCGGTGCGTAAAACTAGCGGCCGAGGAGGTATCTTTTGTCGTCACGCGTGGTTGCGCCACGAGACATTTTGGTATCGGAGCGCTTGTCCCGGCATAGATCCGACTAAGTTATTCCAAAACCTTTTGGTGCCGAAGCGAGGCTAGTCTATGTGGATCGCCAATCACACCCTAGCACGGTGAGGCTCCCATGATAGACACTTACCCGGCCAAATTGGTTGAGTAACGGAGTTAGGCTCTACGCCTTTTAAAGAGCATGTTTTGAAAATGAGTACCGATATAGCCTAAGTCGGTGTACCAACATCTTGGTATACCATTCGAACCGTGTACCACTCTCCGTCGGTGCATCACTCTAAACCAGGGTCAGGTGAGTCCATCATCGGTACCTATATCGATATCGCCTCTCGATAAATTCGATAACCCCGATATCAATCTCTCGATAATTCCGATAATTACGATAATCTCCGGTTTATCTTGAACGATGATTCCATTCGAACCCGAGCTTTTATGTGGAGCAGGGCCACGCCGGATGAAATTCCGAGATCAATAAAGATAAGTACATGCAGTATTTGACTCATGTAGAGAAAACTCCCGACACGTATTTCCATATTCGAGTAGAAAGAACCAACGAGAATCTGACGAAGGAAAGGTTGCGGGCATCTGTTTATTTGCGGTGTGAATGGAGTCTATGTGTGGTATAAATGCTAATTGTGGTAAAGTCTGTGATATGCTACTTGTTGTTTTTATTTTAAAATCTAAACGTATACACTCATAAAGAGAAAGAACGAGATATGGCGAATTTACGAGAGTCGGAGCTCCGAGAGGCCGAGTGTACACACTAACATGTACCGAGGACGGGGACTTCCGAGATGGTCCAAGGTACTATCTCTTTTCAAAGGAATCTTCTCTAGACAAGTATATGACGTAGGTATTAGCCATACGATTACGTGAATTACCTCGTGACGTGTTCTATGTTTCTTAGTTGTTACTTTCCGACCGCGATTGTGTCATTGAGTAGGAGGTATCTTGTGTTGTCATGGTGTATGGGCGCCATGGAAACATTTAAGGTATCTTGTGTTACCATGGTGTATGGGCGCCATGGAGACATTTTGATATCGGTGTCAACCGCGTATATGGGTGCCACGGGAAATACTATATATCAAAGTACAAAATGACAAGATCTTGACGGTCAAACCCGAGCGAATTCTCGATCATCGAGCGAAGCGGCCAACATATAGAGGAAAAAATTCCGGAGCGATTAGTCTGTACAAAGTCTAAATTATTATAGAGCAAATTTCGAGGGCGAAATTTTGTTTAACGGGGGGAGAAATGTAATACCCGGATAATTATTTATCTGGAATATTATATTTCGATAAATAATACCTATTGAAAATAGGTGAATATGTAGTTTCAAATGATAAGTAATAATTATCTTATTTTCTAAGGTAATTACTATGGAAATTAGGAGAGATAAAGAGCTAAAATGTATTTTTAGAGCATTAAATGGCCTGAAAATATTATGATAAATCCCAAGAGGCAATAAAATATTTATTAAAAATTAGAAAGTATGTTGTCTCTAATTTTAGGAATTTATGGGAATATTTTCCTTGGAAAATAATGAGGCAAGATTTAATATTATTTTGGGGATCATAATTGACCCCATGATTTTTAATATTTTACATGGGATATAAAATACCAATGTAAGTAAAATAATTGTGAGATAATGATTTATCCTAATTAAGAAAATTATCAAAAATTAGTAAGTGGCTAATCTGGTAATTAATGGGATAATTAAGGTATAAAGTAAATGAATTAAAAATAATTTAAATAATTATTTTTAATTGGAGAAATTCGAAATTATTAAAAAAATAAAAAAATAAAAAAATAATAAATATTAATAAAATATTTTATGCTTAGAAAAAAAAGAAAAGAAAAATAAATAAATATCATGATATTTTTGTAAAATTGTATTATTATATAATATAGTGAATAGTAATGGAATAAATAGGAAACGGATCCTATCTAGAGAACCAGGAATAAGAATTCCAAAGTCAAGGTAAAATATTGATCAGTGAGTTTTTACCTTCAAGTGACCTCTTCCTAAAGTTAATTCCGAGGTCGGTAGCGCATTTGCCTAATAAGACGAAATAGGGAAAAATGCGAGATATTCACATTTTGGATTTGAAGAAAATAAATTATAAGTCAACATCCGGAGATGAGTTTATAATTATATGGACATATTTGGAATCGTGAATTATTATCCGTAGATTGATGATTCCGAAAGCAATTTCCGACATCGGACGTGTTCGAGACACGTTTTTCGAGAAAACTTCAACTCAATACATTGGAACCCTGTAAGGGACCGAAATCTAAGTTAAATTAGATATTATTGATGAGGAAGAGAAGATCTTCAAAGTTATGAATTCAGAATTTTGAGATTTTCCAAGATTACGCGTTTGGTACACGGACCGAAACTTTATCGTCTAACGCTCGTATGTCACCATCAAGATGACATCATTTTGTTGACTATTGGGGAGGGGGAGGTCTGCACAAGAAATGGAGGGCCAAGAGTGTTTTGTCCTCAAAAATGTGATCCTACGGTCCATATTCGTCAAGACTGAAGTTCGAATTATTTACCGTTCTGCCATCCGTCTCTTCTATAAATACCAAGCTCCTCTTCTTCATTTCTCACACCAAAAATCTGCCTCTTAGAGAGAAGTTAGAGAGAGAAGCTCTGGAGAAAGTCTCGAGCAAAGTCCGGGTAAGTTCTTCGGTCCCGGTCTTTAGTTTCGGTAGTTCTTTCGGTAGATATAGTAGGAATGCTAGATTTATCTTTAATTTTTCAAGATAGTCTAGATATCATATTTAGGGGTAAATATGATATATATTTCGAAAATATGATGAGGGAAAAGATCTCAAAATTCGGAGAGATAGAGCGAAAAACAAATGCTCTAGCGAAATTCCGCCGATTAGGGGTTCGGGGCAAAATGGTAATTTGTACCTAAAATGCCCGTTATAGTGCTAAAAGTTGTTAAATATTATCCTTATAGGATATCTGTTATAATCGAACATTTGTCGAGCATTTGTTGTCCGTCGTCGTACCGTTTCACCCATTTGTCAAAATTACCGTTTTAGTAAAACGTCCGTAGTCGACAACGAAGGTACGTTAGGTGTCTTTGTAACACTAACTCTGATGTTTATTGTATGCGTATATGTGCTATGTATATGGTATGCTTTTGTTAGGTAGTTGATAGCTACGTGGTACGTTCGCGTCTTTATGTAACACTAACTCGATGCTTATTATATGCGTATATGTGTTGTTAGGTATGTACGTTCGCGTCTTTGTAACACTAACTCGATGGTTATTGTATGTATATATGTATTTTCCTCCGTCATGCTTTGTATTTTCTATGTTGTGCCTTAACCTTACATCCGACGTATTGTTATTGCCGTCCATATTCGATTAACTCGATGCTTATTATATGCGTATATGTGTTGTTAGGTATGTACGTTCGCGTCGTAACACTAACTCGATGGTTATTGTATGCATATATGTATTTTCCTCTGTCATGCTCAGTATTTTCGCTGTTGTGCCTTAACCTTACATCTCGATCGTATTGTTATTGCCGTCCATATCCGATTATGTCCAATGTCCGTTGTGCCTTAACCTTACATCCGACCGTATTGTTATTTACGTGCATATCGATCATGTACATTTCTCCTTGTGCCTTAACCTTACATCCGATTTGTATTGTTATTGCCATATATATCGATTATGTATACCCTACTTTGAACGTAGTAAGTGTCGTCAAAATTCCATGAATATATGTAGTACTTATATGATGTATGTAAACATGAGGTTAACCGTTACACAGGGGTCCGGTGCATTGGACCTCGGCTCTTAACATAGCGTCGGGTTCGGGAGGACCGAGGACCGAGGAGAAAGGCAAGCGGCCGCATAAAGACCCTATAAGACTTCTTATGTTTTTGTAGTTACACGACGTTAGACGTCCGAAAAACAATGTCCTGTTATTGTAATCGCCGGACTTACGGCATTTGAAATATATGTATCGATTACTCAATCGCTCCGATGCTCTACTCTGATGAAAAAAAAAAATTATACTGCTTTTGAAAAGTCGGGATGTTACAGAAAGCATGTATGATTTCATTTTTTTTTTAAAAAAAAAACAGAGACTAGAATCATAAAAAGTAAAGTATTTCATGGGCCTCAAATTTGGTTCAAATGCCTGTGGGTCTATATTATGTGAAAAGTAGCCGGTCTAATAGATAATCATTTGATAGGAATCTTCAAAAATTACTTGTAGTTACTTTAGTTAATTACATTAAATTAATCAATAATATTTATATGATTCTTGTTCAAAATTACCCGACCCCACTCCCTTAATTTCTTTTTGCCTAGCTAACTAAATGTGGAGTAATTAAGAGCAATTCTCTGAAGTAAAAAACTCCATCCAAATTATTTTGAGTTGACTGATTCAAATGGGCGTACCAGGGGAGGTCACTTTCCTTTTCTGATTCTAGCCACTGGATCAAAGTTTCAACATCATTTTTTTTAAATATTAAATTTCAACCAATAGTTAGGATCAGACAAGGTGGGAAAGAAAGGAAAGGCCGCTGATCCCAAACAGAGTGGAGAAGAAATGGAGTAAAGTGGTGGACTAGAAACAATACACTGCATTTGTAATGAGCACTTGTCTGCAAAAGTAAGTTGTTGGATTCCTTTAGGGTATAGTCAGCCTACTCTCAATGAAAGTACAAATATTTGGGAGAATCATGTCTTAAAAGCTAGATATTATATTGGATAGGGGAAACCAAGGCATTACAAAGCCCCTCTTTCAAAGAAACCCACCCAAATTTGGAATCATGACAACATCGAAATTAAGTGTCTTGTACTATTTGTAACGACTTCACAACATCCATTAATATTGCCAATTGCATTGACTTATATTTATTGAATTCCCACCTAATAACGCGCAAACACACTAGGTTATTTGTGGAATCATTTTAATAGATTCAACAATTTCATCAATATAATCCCAAATTTCAGAAAAATATTTGCCTAACACATCAAATCGCACCCTTCGTTTGCTTTAAGTTAATGGAACAACTACGACTAATGTATGCATATATATATATATATATATATATATATATATATATATATATATATATGAATATAGTAGATGGTATACAATGTGTCAATGCATACATGTAACCTTTTGAAACTGTAAAAAGCGCAGGCATGTATATTCCTATGTGGTAAACCGTACTATAACCTTATTGATATGCCTTCGTCTCAGAATACACAATATGCAGCATTATATATATACTGAGTACATACATATTAATATGATCTGCTTATAAATGGTGATACAGTAGAGTGGTAAAGAATCCTTCTGATTTTGGTATTCCTAGTATCAGCAGCTTTTTTCTTTCTTGAAGGTTTAATACTGCATTACCCTCCTCCCAAGCTTTATTGGTTACTGTCACATTATTTTCTGGCATGGGATGAAAGAGAAGGAAAATGCACAAAAAGAAGAGGATAATGTTGGAATTTTAAATTATTATATTAGTATATATTTAATTCTGAAAATATTTCATTATATGTGGTCCACATTTAAAGCCCACTAACCCACAACTCTTCAGTTGCCCTTTTGTAACCGACTAATCAAGTCAAGAATCGCCCATTTAATACGCAGAATCGCCCATTTAATACTCATTTAATATGCACATTAGTGATCTACCTCTATGATGGCCGGAGGAAAATGAAGATGTGTATATATGTTTTGGTCCCCTCGATGCGCTCTCACGTTCAGAACACACACCATCTACAGAGTGAGAGAAAATGCTGAGAAGAGCCAAAACCTAGAGTCAATCTCTTCTTCATCTGAGACCGAATCAATGGCTGGAGGTATTTCAGTTCTTTATCCTGTTTATTCCGCATTGATGTAATTGCTTAATTTAGGTATTTTGCATGTTTAGATTGCTTAAGTTCCAACATTTGGTATCAGAGCCGTCTATATATCTCTGCCTTGATTTTCTCTGATTAAGCTTTCATGAAAGAAACATGGTTTAAATCTGGATTTTCAGAAATTTGTCTCGTCTTGGATTCTCTGGATTCAATATATGATTTTCCCTTTTGATCTAAATTTTCATGATGAATTTTTATGAGAAACAATATTTCTATGTTCGAACTCCAATTTCGGGTTAGAACATTTGGGTTCTTTGATTATTTGGTTAAGACTATCCCGTTATGCTTTGCCAATGCAATATTTGAACTAAGATATGCGGTGGTTTTAGTCTGCCTTTAGATGCTTTTTGAGACTATTTTTGTGCTCAAAGATGACCATTGAGAAATCTGATATATGCATGTTTTAAAACTTTCGATCTGGGATCGGGGGTCTTATTTTTAAATCTAATGTGGAGACCCATGTTAATCTGTGAATGATATATGTATGTATATCAATATACCTGAAAACCCTAAGACCCATATATCTCTGATGCTATTGAGTTTTGATGCTTTCGATCTGGATTTTGTTTGCCATCACCACGGGCTGTTGCCATCAGAAATTGGGATTTTACGATCGTTTGATATAATTTGTTTCTCATTGAAATTTGTATCGATTTCATGATGGGTTGTTTTGCTTTTCTAACGATTAATGAATCATGACCGGATGGAGTTTCATTAATGCCCACCTACATCGTTAACGTTGGTCCTTCATCGGAATAAAATGAACGGGGAAAACCCAGTTTTTTTTTTATTTCATATCAAATTCATGTTTGGAGGTTCGGTTTTCATGTTTCTTGTGAGATCCATGTCACAATTTGGCTAATAGTCATTTTTTCCGTGATTGTGCCGTCAAAATCGTCAGATTTTGAGCCCAACGATCGCCTGGAATCATTACTGGAAAACACGGGTCGAGGCAAATGTTACCGGGTTAAACCGAGTCGCGGATCGGGTTTTCTGAAAACGGGTAGGGAAGAAGCCAAGAATGACGTCGTTTAGGGCCTGAGTGAAACACTACGTTTCACTTAATGAACGGATGGGCCGGACGCATTTTGGGCTTCGTTTTGGGTCGTTTGGTTTTTTGAAATTTAAAAAAAAAAAAAAAACTCTGAAGGGAAAACAAAGCATGAAAGGTGGTCCTGAAGGGTTTCGAACCCCAAACCTGTTGGCGCGTGGGCGCCTTAAAGGCTGGCGCTCTGCCAGCTGAGCCACGTGCTCATATGTGTTTGATTATAAACATTTATTAAATTTAAATGATTCATAATTGATAACCAAAATTTTCAAAATATCAAAATGTGAGATTCGAACCCATGTCTTTCGGACAATCATAATGTTGTGCATCAAACCACTAGGCCTATTGTTCATTTGTGTAAAACAATTATTCTGGGCCTTTAAATCTTTTAATGTGCTTCTGGAAAATTTCTTTATGGATCCTTTTTTTTTATCACCTGGGCCATGCTTCTTTACTTTCTTGGCAACTGTTTTATGTGGAATGTATTTTCTTACATCAAGTTGAATTGTTTAAATAGAAAAAAAGTTAATTTTGGCAACTTTCACATTGTGGAAAACTTTTAAAAAATTATTACTATTATTTTTGAGTTATTTAATTGTCTAAATATTTAGAAAAATTTACTTTAGACAATTATATATCTTTTTCAAATTTTTGAAGCCAAATTTGAGTTCAATTATGCCAAAATTAATTCTTTAAACAATATTTGGATGCATAAAACAGTGAGGAGGATTTTTCTTTTAATTTGATTATTTAGTTAATCAATTAATCCCTCCATTAAGATGCATATATTGGATTTCTTTTGAATGCACAAATAGTGGGAGAATTTATTTAAGATGATTATTTAATTACATTTTGTTGATTAAATTGATCAATTAAATTCTCATTAAAGATTGTACATATTTGGAATCTAAATGCACAAGATTAATTTTGGTGATTAATATTGGTAATATTAATTTAATCAAAGTGGGAGGATTGTATTTAGCCACTTATGTTGATTAAATTAATTGGTTAAGTCCTCCATAAAGTTATGCATATATAGAATTAAGTGTACATTATTGATATTTGCGGTTAACTCACTTATGTTGTTTAAATTAATTGGTTGAGTCTTCCATGAAGCTGTGCATATACATAATTTAAGTGCACATTATCGATATTTGTGATTAATTTGCGTGCTAGAGTGGTAGCTATAACGCTCTCTTATAACATGCATAAATAATCACATATGGATTTTAGTGTATCAATCTTTGGCAGGTGAGTAACTGAAATTTTATTCACATTAATGATTTAGTTGATTAAATTAATTAATTAAGATTCCTATGGACATTGTGTGTGTATGGTATTTACATTGTGCATATTTGATATTAGTGATTAGCATACATATTTGTTTAAGGAATAACTACAATATCCTTATACACATGTTGTATGCATATTTAATCACATAAGGTTATACCATATCAAAATTATGGTCATATGTACAATTAGTATACACAATGGTGTGATGTCTTTGTGATGAGTATGTAGAATGAAGGAGTAGTCAAAACATCCTTACTAGGAACATACACTCTATTTTATTCTAACGAACAAAATACATCACACAAAGATTTAAAGACATCCATTGTAATTAAATGTGTGGTTATAATTAATCTTTACCTACAGGTAGATAATTATGATCATAGTTTTAATTAGGGTGGAATGGAACGGCTTTATATTTTCTAAGTAGCCCACGGTATTAGGGGATATAACGCATTCTAGTTTCATCAATTCGAGATAAATTCATGCTATGCTAATGTCTTTGCCCACGGGTAGACTTTAGTGATACGAATTTATAATTATATGATTAATTGAGATAGAATATCAAATTATATTCTTAATGTACCCGCAAGAATTAAGAATAAGGAAATAATTTGATGGTTTTATCATAAAGGTATATATGGATCTAATCGGATTATAACTTTAGCCCACAGGTAAGTTGTATGTCAGTAGATTCATGGTTTTTTAAGCATGATTTACATTGGTAAAACATGATATATTATTAGTCTCAAATTTTAGTTATAAGCATGTATGTTCAATACTATGCAGTCATACAACCTGCGAATTTCTTTGATATGAAATGTGACATTCCCGAATTGAGGGGTGATAACTATGAAGAATCATTTGGGGTGGATGGACATTGGTTATGCTATTCGGAAAGACAAACCACCTTCTATCACTGAGACCAGCACTCCAGATGAGATTGATATGTATGCAAATGGAAGCGATCTAATCGCCTCTCAGTTATGTTCATAAAGACCTCAATCTATGCTGGCATTCGTGGTTTTGTCGAACAACATAACAAGATTAGGCCACTTCTGAAGGCAATTGATGAACAATTTGTTACTTCAGATAAGGCACTTGGCGGCACCCTAATTATGAAGTTTTCATTCCCCAGACTCACTATAGTAAAAGATGTGTGTAAGCACATCATGCAGATAAGGGACATTGCAGTTCAACTAAAGTCACTTGAGGTTGACATGTCTAATTCTTTCTTTGTACACTAGATTCTGAACACTCTTCCACAACGATATAGACCCTTTAGGATATCCTACAACACACATAAGGATAGCAATGAACTTTTGACCATGTGTGTTCAGGAGGAGGGAAGGCTGAAAATGTAAATGGGAGAATTTCTTGAATAAGACTTGATTAGTGGGAGCAATCAATTTAGAAACCTTGTTTTTTGAAAAATATTATTCATATAGTCAACCTTCCACTACAAGTTTGAGATTAATTGTTAACAATATTCCTTCAGTTCAACCGAATAGTGTACAATCAGTTATTCAAGATCCACAACCTGCTGATATTGATCTAGTAGATCAAGTTGTTGATGAGGAACAATAAGAAATTGTTGAGCAACCAGTTGAACAACAAGTTCCTTAAGAAGATAATGAAACAACACTAAGTAGATCTACTAGAACAATAAGATCAGCGATACCTAGAGAATATATTGTGTATCTGCAGGAATCTGATTGTAATGTATGAGCTGAAAATGATCCTGGAACGTTTTCACCAACCATGAACTGTAGATCATGGTATGATGCTATGAAGGCTGAGATGAATACTAAGGCATCTAATAGAGTCTGTGATCTTGTTGAGTTGCCTTATGGTGTAAAAGCCATTAGATGAAAATGGGTCTTTAAAACAAAGAGAGACTCAAAGGGCAATGTTAACAGATATAAGGCAAGACTCATTGCAAAAAGATTCACTCAAAGAGAAGGAATCGACTACAAGGAGACATTTTCTCCTGTATCTAAGAAAGATTCTCTTCGTATCATTCTAGCATTGGTTGCACATTTTGAATTAAAGTTGCAACAAATGGATGTGAAAACGGCCTTTCTCAATGGAGATCTAGAGGAAGAGGTTTACATGAAACAAACCATCAGGATTTTCCTCTAATAATGGTGAGCATTTGGTGTGCAAACTCAAGAAATCTATATATGGATGATATTTTACTTGCAACCAATGATAATGATCTACTATATGAGGTGAAACAATTCCTTTATGAAAACTTTGACTTGAAGGATATGGGAGATGCATCTTATGTCACTAGCATTAAGATACATAGAGACAGACGTCGAGTTTGTCTCAAGAGACCTATATCAACAAAGTTTTGGAAAGATTTTGCATGCGACTTGTTCACCAAGTATAGCTCCGATTGTGAAAGGTGATAAGTTTAATATGGACCGGTGCCCAAAGAATGACTTTGAGCGGGAACAAATGGAACACATTCCTTATGCTTCAAAGAAGTAGGAAGTCTTATGTATGCTCGAGTCTACACAAGACCCGTCATTGCATATCTTTGTTGGAATGCTAAGGAGATATCGAGTAATCCGGTATAAACCACTGGAGAGCTATAAAGAAAGTATTGAGATACCTTCAAGGGACTAAAGAGTACATGCTTAAGTACAAAGGAATCAACAATTTGGAAGTCACTGGTTACTATGATTCAGATTATGCTGGCTTCATTAACTTAAGAAAATCCGCTTCAGGATATATTTTTATGCTAGCCAATAGAGATGTATCATGGAGTAGTAAAAAGAAATCTTTAATTGCTGCTTCCACTATGTAAGTTGAGTTTGTATCTTGTTTTGAGGCTACCTCACATGGTGTAGAAATGAAGAGTTTCATTTCTTGGCTTAGAATTATGGATCCAATTTCTGGGTCATTGAGGTTATATTGTGACAATTCAGCTGCTGTTTTTATGGCTAAGAACAATAAAGGAGGTAGTCGAATCAAGCATATCGATATTGAGTGTCTAGCCATAAAAGTGCGTGTTAAAATAAATCAGTGGTTATTGAACACATGAGCACTGAATTGATCATTGCTGATCCTTTAACTAATGCATGCCTACATTGAAATTTCAGGATCATGCAGAAAGAATGGGACTTGGTTCCTTTATGTGTTTTTCGTTGTAATAACGATGTTATTTATGAAACTCTATTTGTGATATTTTCTCATTCAGTATTGCGCACATATTCATTTTGAGAAATATCATTAAAGTTTGGACCTGGAATAAACATAGGGTTTATTCATTAAGTTACATGGGCTTGGGAAACATGATGCACTTTGTGATACATGGAAGATATTACTCGCTTTAAGAGGACCTATTACTATGATCCATGCATTTTGTTTTTCGGAGGTGTATCTTTGAAGTGTGTGGACCAAGTGGGAGAATGTTGAAATTTTAAATTATTATATTAGTATATATTTAATTTTGAAAATATTCCATTATATGTGGTCCACATTTAAAACCCACTAACCCACAACTCTTCAGTTGCCCATTTTGTAACCGACTAATCAAGTCAGTAACTGCCCATTTAATACACATTTAATATGCAATAATTGCCCATTTAATACTCATTTAATATGCACATTAGTGATCTGCCTCTCCGTGATGGCCGGAGGAAAATGAAGACATGTATATATGTTTTGGTCCTCTCATCGCTCTCACGTTCGAACACACACCATCTACGAGTGAGAGAAAAGGCCGAGAAGAGCCAAAACCTAGAGTCAATCTCTTCTTCATCGAGACCGAATCAATGGCGGAGGTATTTCAGTTCTTTATCCTGTTTATTCCGCATTGATCTAATTGCTTAATTTAGATTGCTTAAGTTCCAACAGATAAATCACCCTTAAATTTATCTGTGGATTATATATGAAGTTGGGATAAATCGACAGAAGAGCAAGATGGAGGAGGAAAAAATCATATCTTTGAAATACGAAAGGAGATGGTAGGAACTTGGTTTAGAAGTTCCCATTCAATTGATAGTTTATTTTAGTTTCTAGCGTATGACCTCAGCCTATTATATATCCAAGGACCACTTAAGGAATCACCTGGTGATGAATATAATTGACCATGTGTGATCAGGTTCGTCACTCATGAACATGCATGTGTATAGAGAAGCTAATAGTTGTATAGCTTAGTTGGCACCTCAATATTGATTTATATACTAATGAGTGCAATTTAAGTGAAACTATTTTGATTGGTGAACATTCGAGTTTTGAAGGCAAAAAAGGTGGCCAGTTTGAAAAGGGAAGTATTAGAATTTGGAACTATTCGAATGGCAATGTTTTTCTTAAATGCAGTGGGCTCTGATTGAAATTACGTCTAGTAATTGCAATTAATACCAGAAATGTGGTAAATTTTAGAGGCTCTGTTTTGCTATAAGAGAAGCTCTGTTTTGGTATTCTCACATTTTTTTTTAGAGTTCCTTTCGGCTTTATATTAAATCTTTTTAGGTCATGTGTTGATATTTTTTATGAGTGAAGCTCTAGTTATACTTGTTCCTTGAGCAAACCCTTATCAGGAAGCAATTTTAATATACTCCCTTGGTCTTTAATATATGACATATTTAGAGAGTTGATCTTAGTCCTATTATAAAACATATTTTTCATATTTATTAATATTTTTCTCCTTCATTTGTTTTTGTTTTTTTGTTTTGGACGGAAACCCTTCACTTGTTATTTTGTTGAGTTTATTCTTATGAGGTAGTACAATATATATTAAAAAGGGGGTGAAGTTGGAAAGTTATTCAACTTTTAGGCTCGTTAATGAGATTTAAAGTTTTTCGGCATGATTTTGATGAAATATGTTGAAAATGATTTATAAAGAAGACAATAGTAGATTAGTTCCTGAAAAAAAGAAGAAAGGAATGGATTAGTATTAAATTCATTACGATCTGTTAGTTTCACAAATTGTATAACAAAATACATAATAAAAATTATTTTGACTCATTATACATGTAATAAATTTTTAGGATAAAATTTACAAATATGGGTTAATGCTTGGTTTTCTTTAAATAACCTGTTTAATTATGACTACTCATGGATGAAAATCTTCTAATATGTGCAATTAATAATAGGGATACTTTGAGAGAGAACGAAATTTAAAAGACAGAAATGAAGACATATATTATATTTAGCACCATATACAATCATCAACTACTTCCCTTTTATTTTGGCGCTCAGCTACTATCTTAAGGACTGGTGGTAATATAACTTTTAATATCCTTTCTAGATAAATATTATTTTCTCTATGTCATTCCCTCTAATTCTCCCATCTTTTTAGAAACAAAATAATGTCAGATACTTGATTGAATAAAAAAGCGTTAATTATAGCCCATAAGCCAGGTTATCAAATAAGATAATAGGGAAAATCCCCCTCAGGGCCAAATTAGAAAAAAAAAATCTAAAATAAGTCACATGTTAAAAAAGTCCTAGACCTTTTGTAGTATTATTTCATAAATGTTAACAACTATATCAGTAGAACATGAACAACTAAATTAGTATCCGTTAACAATAAAATCATTATCCGCGAACAACTATATTAGTATACGTTAACAACTAACGTTTTATGAAATAATACCAGAAAAAGCCTTAGGACCTTTTTTAACATGTGACTTTATCTTGATCTTTTTTTGACAATTTTTTGGTTATTTACACCCTGAAGTGGATTTTCCCAAGATAATACTACATCAGTTTACGTATTTTTGGGAGAGCTATGTTTCACAAGACAATTTTTTTTTTTTCATATTTATCTTATAAAATTTAAAAATCACTTAAAATAAGCAGATTCAAACAAATACTTCATTTACTTATATATATTCATACTGAATTAAAACTTTCATGCGGTCCTGTTAAGAATCATCTAACGCTGTATACCTGGAAAAATTTATCTTTTTATACCGTCTCCACTGTAATCACTATTCAGTATAGATAAATCATTGCTGTAAGAAAAACGTATATTGCATTGGGGAAAAAATGACGGGGCCATAGTTACTTCACTTTATTTGGAACGAATTGTTGAGAAAATTATTGGGAAAATTCCTTTCAAGTTCCAAAAGATCAAGAAAATGTCAAAAAAGTCTGAAGGCAAATTCAGATATCAGGAAAGTCTCAAAGAGTTGTTAATCTCATAGATTGAGTTGTTAATCCCACAGATAAGAGTTGTTAACAGAACTTTTCTCGACATCTGAATTTTCCTTTGGACTTTTTAAATATTTTCTTGGTCCTTTGCTACCTAAAAAGAATTTTCCCAATTATTAGGGAATCAGTCCAGTCTTTTGTTACAACCTAATTAACTGGCCTGAGAAAACAGGGAATCAGGCCAGGTTCAGTTTGGATTGACGCCTAAAGCTCTTATAAAAAAACCCATCAAATTAATATATACATACATGCATACATTTTATATATATATATATATATATATATATATATATATATATATATATATATATATATATATATAAAACATAAACATCTATTGGATTATGTTTTTTCTTTTGAAACCTGAAATAACATTGTTTTGAGTTTAAAAAAAAATGTAGTCTGTTATGGACCAATATATTGGCCAGCGGTTCCCGACCCGATGGGGAGCCCACAAAAAAACCCCCCTAATCTACCCGGGTAAATGGTCCCCCATTACTCCATCGTGCCTAATATGTGCAGGACCGTACACGTAGTGGAGCAGAGACCTGGAGAATGTGGGAAGTGCATAATGGCTAAAGGATGGAAGCATTTGCATGAGAGTGAAACCCTAGGTAATCCCTATAAATAGGAGATTACCCACCAGGTGCACTCTGGACTCTCTCTATTTCCATTACTTATTATTCAGTCACACTGCACACACACCACCCTCTGGGCGAAACGCCCGACCTGTGTTGCATTGTGATCTGAGCTCTCTCGACGATATCTCAACCATAGATATTATCGAGCTAGTACCTTTCACTGAGACTCAATCAGTGGAAGACTCCTTGATCCAAGATAAACCATTCCCAGCTCACTAGAGCAGGACATCTGTGTTCTACAACTGAACATTGGCGCCGACCGTGGGGACCATAAACTTCGATTCCCAAAGCCACAAAGCCACTGCTGATCACTGAGGATGGCCGCGAGCACGAGAAGCCATAGTCACGCCACTCGGCAGGACCAACCGCCGGAAGAACCTCAACGACGTCCATAGCAGGAGCACGTAATCCAATACTCTGACTCGGTAGCTCCAAACCACGGCCATGTAATTGTGGAAACCGAGGGCGAAACCGAGGACACAGCCCACTCTCCTCACCCTAGTTTGACCGCCCGACAAGGGCAGCAGAACATGCAGAATCTGAACATCCCTCCCCCTCCGCGCGAGTTCCAAGAGGTACACCCCGATTCTAGGGTGTTGCATAGCACTATGGGTTCACTGATTCAAAGAATGGAGAATATGGAAACTCGCCAGAAACTCCAAAGAGAGGAAGATACCCGACACATCCAGGAGAACCTAGATCTCCGAAACGCCGTTTGGCGACAAAAAGAACAAAGGCGGTTACAACAAGAATGGGAGGAGAGAGCGGGGGCCAAAGGAGAAGCGACCAAAGCGAGATGATGCTTTGGTACAAGCCGAGAAATGAACTCGACGTCGACTCACACCGGTGAGGAGGAGGAGCTTACCGAAAAGAGGGGAGGAGGAAGACATGGTCGCTCATGACCGGGTAAAATCACCGAAGAAGACCAACGGGAGATCCTGGCTTTAAAGGAACGGTTAAGAGTGCTAGAAGGTCCCATTCGGGATACCAGAAAGCCCAACCGAACTAATGGCAAGACGATTGCTGAAGTCAATGGATGGACCCGCAGACCTCCTCTAGCTGATTCGTCTCGGTCGAAAGAAAGACGTTTGTTGGTCAACTCGGCCTTGAACGGGCATGAGGCGAATCCGCTGTCGTTCAATGTAAACATGGCGGGCAAGACAGGACATGAAGGGGACGACCTATTACGCCAGTTTTCAAAGGAAATCATTGCCGTAGCTTATCCCAGGAAACTGGATTCTAGAGAGCTTCCAAAGTACAATGGGAGTCAGGATCCGGTAGTTCACCTTAATAACTTCAAAATGGAAATTGGGGTGAAGGGAATCGTGGGGCATGTAATTCCTCGATTGTTTGCAGGAACCCTTCAGGGACCTGCCCAAACCTGGTTCCATTCTTTGCCATTAGATTCTATTCCATATATGAAAACCATGGAGTATAAGTTCTGCTTAATTTCGCTACAAGCCGAAAAACAGAAGACCGAGTTCCAGTTGGACCAGGTCAAACAATTCTCTAATGAAAGCCTACAAAAGTACCTAAACCGATTCAAGGAAACAGCGCTTCAAGTGCCCGGACTAAAGGAAGATGTTCACTTACACTGCGTCATAGCCGGTCTAAATCGGTAATGAAGAATCGACCTAGTACTTTGACCGAGTTTACAGATTGGTCAAAGACATACCTCGAGCTCGAACAGATGGACATGATGAGTCAGGTGGCAAAAGAGCAGGGCAAAAGTCCACCCCCTAAGAGTAGAGAGCTGCAAGCCGGTCCCAAGCCGAAATCTCACGGTCGGGGTGGGGGAGTAAGGTCGAAAGGAGAAAGGCCGGAAGGGAGATTCAATAGGTACACTCCCCTAAAATTATCCCAGGCCGAGATTTGGCGTGAAGTCTCAACAACCGAGATGAAGAAGGTTGAGCGACCCCGACGATGAAAGGAAGCCAATCTAGATAAATCCCGATCTTGTGACTTCCATGATCGCATGGTCATACTACGGAAAAATGTTGGGACCTTAGGGATGCCATTGAAAAGTTTGTCCTGAGGAGGAAACTCCGCCGATGTCATCCGGACACAAGGACGGCAAAATAACAAGAGACGAGGCGGGAGAAGCAAAAGCCCACCTCAGCCAGATAGGAAGAGGCGTAAGCAGAAAAATAAATCCACAAACAGCGACGATGAATTCCCAGACTCCAAATATGACTGCAACGTAATCAGCGGAGGTTTTGGAGAGGGGTGACTCGGTGAGCCAAAGGAAGAAGTATCTAAGGGAAGTTCTCTCAATCAGGGACAGCCCAGCTTTGAAGAATGACGCAGCAAAACTTAAACCCCCGGTCCTGAGTTTCACTGAGGAGGATCTTAAAGACGTACCCCCAGGACACCAGGATGCATTGGTCATTACGGGGACCGTGGTCAACTGTTGCGTAAGAAAAATCCTGATCGATAATGGGAGCGCTATAGACATCATCCTATGGGACATATTTCAGAGAATGAGGTTCGACCCGGAAGATTTAAAGCCTTGCCGAACAACCTTAACCGGTTTCAATGGCCGGGATACATGCCCAAAAGGGTATATCGACCTAAAATTGACTCTCGGAACGAAAGGCGCTTTCAAGTCTGAGCGTGTCAGGTTCATCATCTTTCAAGTCTGAGCGTGTCAGGTTCATCGTGACCGACTTCCCCTCATCTTACATTATCATACTGGGGCGTCCTACCATTCACAACTGGGATATGCTGGTGTCCACAAAACACCAACGGCTAAAGTTGGTGAATAGAAAAAACCAAATTGTAACGGTCAAGGGCGACCAGAAGGATTCTGGACGGTGCTATTTCGATACGGTCAAGGCGAACAAAGTTGACCCAACATCCCGAGAAAAAGAGAGCTAGAGCACCCACCGAAGAGGAAAAAGGGAAGTCGATCAACCTAGTTGAGTTAGATTTACGCAAGGAGGACAAGATAAAAAGAACGGAGCGGACGGAGAGCGGAGGATTTTGCATTGGGAACTGAACCCGGGCAAAACACCAAAATTGGCAAGCATCTAGCCCCATCAATCCGAGCAGAACTTGAGACCTTCCTGAAGGACAACAAAGACATTTTTGCATGACGTCCATCTGAGATCCCCGGGGTAGACCCCACAGTTTGCTGCCACAGTTTGGCGATTTGCCCGACATCAACCCCCGTGGCCCAAAGGAAGAGAAAGATTGGGACAAACATGAAGCATGCCTTGGAGAAGCACACAGATGAGTTATTGGAAGCCGGTTTCATACGTGAAGTACAGTATACCACCTGGCTATCGAATGTTGTTATGGTCAAAAAGCCTAACGGCAAATGGCGGGTATGCGTCGATTATAAGGACCTGAACAAGGTTTGCCCCAAGGATTATTTTCCTATGCCAAGCATAGACCAGCTAGTAGATAGCTCATCTGGCTTCAAATTGCTTTCCTTCATGGATGCATACTCGGGGTACAACCAAATCCCCATGCATGCCGATGACCAGGAAAAGACGGCATTCATCACGGAGAGGGCCAACTACTGTTACAATGTTATGCCTTTTGGTTTGAAGAATGCAGGAGCCACTTACCAGAGGATGATGAACAGGGTTTTCAAAGACCAATTGGGGAAAAACGTCGAAGTTTATATCGATGACATGATCGTCAAATCTTCACGGACAAAGGACCATATCCAAGACCTTCAGCAAACCTTCGACAAGGCGAGGAAGTATCGCTTGCGCCTCAATCCAAAAGTGTGCTTTCGGTGTTCCAGCAGGAAAATTCCTGGGATTCTTACTCACCCACAGAGGGATTGAGGCAAACCCTGATAAATGTCAGGCTATCTTGGATATGCAGCCCCCCAAGAACAAGAAGGAAGTTCAACAGCTCACAGGAAGGCTAGCCGCTCTGACCAGGTTTTTACCAAGGTCAGCTAAAAACTCTTTTCCTTTCTTTAAGTTACTGAAGAAAGAAACATCTGGAGATTGGAATTCAAAGTGTCAAGAGGCTTTTGCAAAGATCAAGCAATGCCTGGCAACACCGCCGGTACTATCTCGCCGAAGCTCGGGCGGGATTGATCCTATACCTAGTCATTGGGGATGAGGCGGTTAGCACGGCATTGGTGAATGAGGAGAAGGACGGTCAAACTCCAGTATACTTCGTAAGCTGAGCTCTGCAAGGGGCCGAGTTGAGATACCAGAAACTGGAAAAGATGGCATTCGCCCTACTCATGGCTGCAAGAAGACTGCGCCCATACTTCCAGAGTCATTCCATGGTAGTACGCACAAACCAACCGATCCGGCAAATCCTACATAAGCCGGACTTGGCAGGGAGGATGGCTAACTGGGCTATTGAGTTGTCTGAATTTGATATAACTTATGAAGCGCGACATGCGATCAAATCCCAGGCTCTAGCCAAATTTGTGATGGAAATAACCCCGTCTGAAAATTTAGAAATGAATGACGATCACAAACACGACTTAACATGGAGGTTGTTCGTTGACGGTTCATCGAATAAAAAAGGAAGTGGGGCAAGAATAATCATCGAGAGCCCGGAAGGAGTCTCTTGGGAGCTTTCCCTTCGGTTTGAATTTGCAACATCAAACAATCAAGTAGAATACGAAGCGCTTATAGCCGGATTACGGTAGGCAAGGGAAAGCAGGGCAAAAAGAGTTCACGTATCTATTGACTCACAGCTGGTTGCATCCCAGATAGAGGGCAAGTACCAAGCTAAAGGCCCTTTAATAGTCAAATATCTGGGAAAAGTTAAGCAGTTGATGGCGGAATTTGATAACGTGGAAGTAATACATATCCCCCGGGGAGAGAATGTTAGGGCCGATGTGTTGTCAAAATTAGCAAGCACTAAGAACTCTGGCAATCACCGCACCATTGTCCAGTAGAACCTGTTAGAACCAAGCTGCGTGATGATAATCTCAAAGACAAATGATTGGCGAAAACCAATAGCCGATTACCTTGAAAGGGGAATCCTCCCGGAAGACACCGACAGTGCCAGGAGAATAGTAAGGACGTCGGCATCGTTCACCATGATGGGTGACGAATTATATCGGGAGGGTTTCCATTCCCCGCTAATGAAGTGTCTTGATTCGGCCAAGGCTAACTACGTGTTGTCCGAAATCCATGAAGGAATAAACGAACACCATATGGGCGCCAGGGCATTAGCAAGAAAGGCGGTGAGGGCTGGATACTTCTGGCCATCTATGGCGAAGGATTCTAAGAAGCATGTGCAAGAGTGCAATAGCTGTTAAAAACATGCCAGGGTCATACGCACCAACCCATCGGAGTTAACTAACATGTCGGCTCCATGGCCGTTCTATAAGTGGGGATTGGATCTGTTGGCCCATTCAAGAGGGCCCCAGGACAACTGTGTTGGCTTATAGTGGCGGTAGATTACTTTACCAAGTGGATAGAGGCAGAACCATTGGCAACGATTACCTCGACACGAGTTCAAAAGTTCTTCAATCGAAATATTTTATCTCGGTTTGGAATCCCGGCCGAAATTGTCACAGATAATGGAACCCAGTTCACCGACAAGGGTTTCCAAGACATGGTTGCTGATCTCCACATCATTCACCATTTCGCATCTGTCGAACATCCACAATCCAACGGCCAAGCCGAGGCTGCTAACAAGGTTATCTTGGATGGATTGAAGAAAAGGATGGAAGACGGTGATTCAAATTGGGTGGAAGAGCTATACCCGGTCCTTTGGGGACTCAGAACCTCGATCCAATCAACAACACAGGAGACCCCATTTAGGTTAACCTATGGGTGCGAAGCAATGATACCCGTTGAGATCGGTGAGCCATCTTGGAGGAGGGTTAAAGCCCTACATAAAGAAGAGGACAACAACCGATCAATCGCGGTGGAATTGGATCTCGTGGACGAGGTCAAGGTGAAAGCAGATTGCCAAGAGCTAGCCGCCAAGCAGCTTCTCGCTAACAGTACAACCGAGAAAGTGGTGCCGCGCGCATTTACAAAAGGTGATCTCGTCCTTCGGCGGCGACATAGGCAACAAGAATGCTGACCAAGGCAAACTTACACCAAATTGGGAGGGTCCCTACCGAGTTATAGAAAATTGCGGAAAAGGGGCCTACAAGCTGGAAACTCTGAAGGAGAAACCCATAAAGCGGACATGGAATGCTGATAAACTCAAGACCTATTACAGCTAGCATGTTTCCTTTTCCACTTCATCTGATGCCTTCTTATGGAAGTAATGTACTGATAGCTGTTAAGGCAAACTTTTCAATGAATTTTGGGTCATGAAACCCGTTTTCAACAACGTTGACTGTACTACGATTGCCAAAGCCGGACGCGCATTAAAACATGTAGGAGTATGAGGTATTCAAACCCGGCTCCAGAGACCATGTTCCAATTAAAACATGTAGGAATCAGAGGCATTCTAGCCCGGTTCCAAAAATCATGTTCCAATTAAAACATGTAGGACTCAGAAGCATTCTAGCCCGGTTCCAAAAATCATGTTCCAATTAAAACATGTAGGACTCAGAGGCATTCTAGCCCGGTTCCAAAAATCATATTCCAATTAAAACATGTAGGAGTATGAGGCATTCTAGCCCGGCTCCAGAGACCATGTTCCAATTAAAACATGTAGGAGTATGAGGTATTCAAACCCGACTCCAGAGACCATATTCCAATTAAAACATATAGGAATCAGAGGCATTCTAGCCCGGTTCCAAAAATCATGTTCCAATTAAAACATGAAGGAGTCAGAGGTATTTTAACCCGGCTCCAGAGACCATGTTCTAAAAAGGGTGAATGAACCCGTGTTTTGAAAAACGCGTGTGGATTCATGGTTGACGAACCAGTTTCCATCAACACATTCACGAAAGGATGGCATGAACTCTTGATTAAATATCCAGTTTTCAAAGACCACGCCTTTAAGAAAACATGTAGGAATTAGAGGTATTTTAACTCAATCCTATGAGCATGTTGATGTCAAAATACAAAAGAATTCATGGACAAGAAACCAGTTTTCAATGACGTGTTTGATCAACAATAACAGGAGATGTGTTCACCATTTTAGAAGAAGTTCAAAAAATGGAACACTAGTATTAATCAAATCGTACTGTCATATTTAAAAGCTGGGTCATTACCACGGCATCAAAAGGACGGCCTAAAAAAGCAGGAAGTCATAAAACAACCAATTTGCCGAGATTGACCACGAGCTCAGGAAGACGGGGGCGGGGCTGGTTCCTCCTCTTCTTCTTCATCTTCGGCCCCGGGAGGAATCAGCTATCCCTTCTTGTTAACATATGATTCATAGTTAAGACCAGCCGGAGTTGAGGGTGAGGCTGGGATTGAGGGCGCGACTTTGCGCAACGGCGTTGTCAAACGAGAAAACCGCTGCATCAGCATACTCGGTCAACCCCGCCTTGGCCTGACCTAGCTCAACCTCCTTGGCCGAAAGCTCACCTTCCCTAGCCGCGAGCAGGGCTTTATAATGTTCAGCGTCGGACTGAGCCTTATCTACAGCATTTGACCGTCCACATGAAGATCTTCCAAACGACGGACATCCAGCTCTGCCTTCAACAGCTTCTCCTCCGCCTTTTTGAGGTCGGACCTAGAGGTTTTCAGTTCCTCTTCCAAGGTCCTCTCCTTAGAGATAGAGGACTTGATTTCTTTTTCCTGCTTGGCCTTAGCGGCCTGCAAGGAGGTAAAGTTCTGTTGTAGTTGGGCATTCACCGCCGTAAGGGCTGACAGGTTGGCAACGGCTCTATCCCTGTCCTCGGCAATCCTAGCCACCTCAGAGGTTTGCTTCAGAGCAGCATTCTCCTTCTTCAGCGCAACCAGCTGAGCATACGCCAACCCATATTTTATCTTCAAGAGGGCATAAGAGCGAATCAAGGAAAGACCTTGATAACCCTCTAATTGCATTTGATTCAGCATCTTCTTGGTAGGCTCATTCAGGCCAGATGCCTCGTGAAGGAAAGCAGGAGGTCTCATTACATCTAATACTTCCTGGCTCAGTCCCTGCCCCCACAAGGCGCCCTCGGGAAGATTATTCATGGAAATATTGCCCAAGACCGAGGTCTCGGCGAGAGGTAGTTGGCGCCGGGAAGACATGAGAGGAGCGGCGAACCCTCGGACCGGCGTCTCGATGGCCCCCACACTTGGATTTGGTGGCCTCACCACAACGTCTTTGCCCTTGACCTTCATGCGGCGACATTTCCTTCGCATCGATCTCGACAAGGCTAGCCGCTTTGGGAAACACTTTCGGGGCCGGACCCTATGAGTCATTAACCGAGATAGCGGGACCTTCTTTCGCGGTCCGGGAGCGATTTTTGAAGACGCTTAGTTGCTTGGGCCTACCCATAGCTCGGCCTGCAAAAGAAAAAGGATATCAGAACAATAAGAGGGAAACAAAAAGCAAATCAGCCAAGTATCAATAAAGTCATACTCGCGGTAGGCTTCCGCCAAACTAAAGGCGTGGTAATGTACTTGGCCGGATCCAAGGGATCCCCCAGAGACCCCACATATTCCACAAGTCTCAAAAGGGTATCTTCCTCGTCGTCCGAAAAGCTCGTAGCTTGCGGAACGTAATCGTCAGGCCTCAAGGTATGGTGGTGCGTTGACCGAAGAAAGGGAAACCTTTCCTCGGTTTCCCCGCAGTCGGTCCTCCGCAAAACCGGAGCCCAGACCAGTGAGGGCCTCGACCTTGATAAAGGCGGATTTGAAATTTTTCCATGACTCGCGAAAAGGCCGAAAGAGTCTTCGATCGTGGATGCTTCGGAGAGTTGTCCACCCAAACCACTTCGTCGATTTGGTTGTTTGGATGCCGGTCTCCAATGGAGAAAAGAAGGACATAAAGACCGGCACGCTATAAACGAAATCCTTCTCCCCGCACAAGTTCTCAAAGGCGACGGCGAACGCCCAGCCGTTAGGATGAAGTTGGGAGGGGGCGAGGTGCAAGTGATTCAATAACTCGATCTGAAAGTCGGAAAAGGGAAACCCCACCCCCAAAAGAGTGATAACATCCCGGTAGATAAAAAAGAAGTGACAACCCTTCTCCTTTGAGCGACCGGAGTCCACCGATTCGTATTTTGTGGGCAACCGCAGGATATACCCTATCCCGTCCCCAATCCCGAGTTGGAGAAGATCTTTTGGGGTCAGGGAATTCTTCACCTGAGTGACCTTGCTGCTTACAGCGGGGGTTAACTCAGGAGAAATTGGGGAAGGGGCGGAAGTGCTAGATTCTTCATTCGAGGACTGGCTGGGTTGGTGTGATGAAGCCATGAGCACCTAGATATAAAAAATAAAATAAGATCGAGAGAGGGCACATTGAAAAGCGTTTTCCGAATAGGGGATTTAGAACTACAATGGGACTGGATGAAAGAACAGCCGATAAATCATTATGAATAAGTGTTTCGTCTCCGTCGAATGATAATTCCCAGTACAACACCTTCTCAGGCCTGGGAGAGTTCCTGGGTTTTCTGGAAGGTTTTGGTAAAGGAGGATTTGTGTTGGGACCTAAAGGAAGATTTTTTGGCAAAGAACTTCTGGTTTTACAGACGTACGGAAAGGCTCGAGCCATTATGAACACCTAGAAAAGAGGAGCAGAAACTAAGAACCCACCCAACAAAGCCCAGAAATACAGTAAAAACCAAAAGCACGATAGAAACCCAGAAGCGCAACACCCAAAAAATCGCTCAGAGAAAACCGCATGCATGATAATGAGCCTAAAAAATGAAGTCAAAAAACAAGCAATCACAGGGCAAGCGTTACCTGGTGAAAAGAAGGGATGCAACAAGATTGACGGCGAAAGGCGCTAGCTTGGATGCAAAGTAAACTCCTGAAGCCGAAGAATAGTCGAAAATGTCAAGTAAGACTGGCAGTTTTTGAAAAAAGAAATATATATAGACGTTTGGAATTTGAAACGCCAAGGGTCGCGACGCCGTTAATTTCTTCTAACGGAGTTGGAAACCCTAGGGCAAGCGGCAAACCAAGGAAGCGTTTCGGGGGAAACGGCGTGAGCATTAAATGCGCACGAAAACCAAAAGCTGCAATAGCAGCCAATCTGCAAAAATGACGGTTGCGTACTAAAGAAACACCAGAAAAGGTGGCACGTGGATCTGACCCTATTAAAAGTTCTTGAGGGCGGTTAATTTTAACTTAGCCCGGATTAGAAGGCGGTTTGCTCAAGAATCAATCCGTTCTTGAGGGCGGTTAATTTTAACTTAGCCCGGATTGGAGGGCGTTTCGCTCAAAAATCAATCCGTTCTTGAGGGCGGTTAATTTTAACTTAGCCCGGATTGGAGGGCATTTCACTCAAGAATCAACCCGTTACGGAGGGCGGTTAATTTTAACTTAGCCTGGATTGGAGGCGGTTTGCTCGAGAATCAATCCGTTACGGAGGGCGGTTAATTTTAACTTAGCCCGGATTGGAGGCGGTTGCTCGAGAATCAATCCGTTCGGAGGGCGGTTAATTTTAACTTAGCCCGGATTGGAGGGCATTTCGCTTGAGAATCAATCCGTTCTTGAGGGCGGTTAATTTTAACTTAGCCCGGATTGGAGGGCGGTTCGCTCGAGAATCAATCCGTTCTTGAGGACGGTTAATTTTAACTTAGCCCGGATTGGAGGGCATTTCGCTCAAAAATCAATCCGTTCTTGAGGGCGGTTAATTTTAACTTAGTCCATATCATTTGGCGTTGTGAGAATGGAAGGCGGTTAATTTCATTCCAGCACCTTCACAGTCACGCACCCAGGTTTCAAAAACAAAGAGCGAGTGATGAACAAAAAGCAAGAGACAAAATATTTTCCATTGATAAGTGAGTGGTTTACATCACGTTCATACATGGAAATAAACTAAACCCTACTGGCAAATATACGAAACACAAAATCTTGAAACAAGAGACTCGTAGCCAAGTGGCGAAATGGAAAATGAAGAACTCTCTGCACCAAAGAGAACTTCCAAAGCGCATAGGCAGAGACCCTTGTGGGATGTTTGGATACGGAGGACCTATTGGCCCACCGCTGGCACATAGAACCCTAACCATGGCATACCCATGGCATGACGGCTCCACACACAGGCCAAGCCACACAAGATCCTCCGCGAAGGTCCAACGGAGCATGTCTGAGATCCCAGTGGAAATATTTCGCCAGGAACGTGAAGATTGGAAAATACTCCAGGAACTCCAGACAACTGTTGGAGGTTATGGATGAAGATTGGCAAATACTCCTGAAACTTGCTGCTGATACAGACCGCAGCTGGCATAAGGATTGATGTTCGCTCCTTCTTCCCTACTTTTTGCCAACTCATAAGAACAACCGTTTCAGGGCTAGAACCTGACCTTCCCGGCATCAGTGATTCTGCCTGTCCAGAATGAAACTTTATCATGTAGAATGAAGCACAAAGGATGGATCTGCATAGGCTTATATAGAGAGGCCCGTCCAAACGGCATAACTATTTAATGCCTTAAACGCAACCGTCAGGGGCAATTAATGCCCTCTTTATGGAAAAACGCAAGCGCCGGAGGTAATAAATGCTTCGAAAACGCACATATTGGGGACAGGAAGGGCCACATTGGGAGGAAGAGTATATATTCAATGCGCACGACATTCAAAAAGGATTGTTACCAAAAAGGCAGTGAATCCGTATCCCTAGGAGGATCAAATCACGCCTGAGTAACGCCATATGATACTTATGTACCCTTTATAATAGCCAATATTGGGGGCCACACGTGGGAGAAGCTCATGATCTGGCTAGAGCCTAGCCATAAAGAAACGAGGTCAATCTCGATTATCATAAAAACCGCAAAGACGGCTACGATAAGCCAACCCGCCAAGAGAAGACAACCTATGACTCGGAGACGTACGAGGAGCGGCGGGGGCATGCAAATGTCTGATGGCTAAATCCACTAGAAGAGCTCGGTCATGACCGAGTCCACAATAACGAGAGCAATGAAGCAGAACGAGCAGGAAGGGAGTCCTAAGGGGTCCGTACAAAGCTCGAACTCGGATAAATGATGACCGGACTAGTCAACGCGCTAATCTCGACACGTCAGAAGCCTGCCATACCGAGCTTGGGGGCAACTGTTATGGACCAATATATTGGGCCAGACAGGTTCCCGGCCCAGTAGGGAGCCCACAGTAAAACCCCCTAATCTACCCAGGTAAATGGTCCCCCACTACTCCATCGTGCCTAATATGTGCAGGACCGTACACGTAGTGGAGCAGAGACCTGGAGAACGTGGGAAGTGCATAATGGCTGAAGGATGGAAGCATTTGCATGGGAGTGAAACCCTAAGTAATCCCTATAAATAGGAGATTACTCACCAAGTGCACTCTGGACTCTCTCTATTTCCATTACTTATTATTCGACACCGCACACACACACCCTCCTCGGGCGAAACGCCCGACTCGTGTGTTGCATTGTGATCCGAGCTCTCTCGACGATATCTCAACCATAGATATTATCGAGCTAAGTACCTTTCACCGAGACTCAATCGGTGGAAGACTCCTTGATCCAAGATAAACCATTCCCAAATTTCACTAGAAATTTGACATCTGTATTCTACAACTGAACATAGTCAATCATATTTAAGCTTAGTAACTCTGTTTTGTTAAATTATGTATAGTTTATACATAAATATCCAAGGATTTACTTGTGAATTAATGCCCTTTATATTGAAATATTACTCTTTTTAAAGATAAATATGAGTTTGTACCATTAACCCATTAGTTTCTGCCTGGACAGTTTGATGACAGTACCATTGTCAAGTCTAGATAACCTGCATTAGCAGTTTTGGAAGTGTGAACAGCTAAAAATATAGTCCTTGATATAGTTGGCTGAAAACATAAAATAGTCTTTGATATTAAGTAATGAAAGGAATGGGCGTTGACTCTAAGCACACTCAATAACTGCAAATTATGTTTTTAAATATTTAATATGTGAATATATGTCAGGCAAATTAATAATAACTTCTAAACATAATATGTCTCGTTTGATGTTGATTTAATAAGTTGGAAGCAGATCGATCAAGTTTATGTATTTGGACCGATATTGGAAACGACATGGCAACAAACCTGGGTTGCGTTGAAGAACTGAATTATGGATGCTTGACATTATGGTATAATCGTTGGCAAATAATTAAAAAATAAGTTAAGTACATAAAATATAGGTAAAATCAGTGAAAAGTTCCTATTTAAAAATTATATTGGCCAAAATGTCCTAATACGTTTTCATACACAGAAAATACTAATATTCTATATAATTTTGTATAAAGAAAGTATAAGTGTTCGAATTCAAGTTCTTTCGACCAATAAATTTTTTTAACTAGGAGTTTTGGTTTTCCCTTAAATATATAAAAATTTATATTTTGTTTTTGTCAAAATTACCAGACCCCACTCTCTTTGTTTCTTTTCACCTAATTAATTTAATGTGGAGTAATTAAGAGTATTTTGCTAAAGAACAAAAAAAATAATGTTGTAGATATTTTTTGGAAAAAACTTATTAAAAGGAGGGAGGAACTTTTTCTACAAGGTTCCTATAAAAACTATGAGAAGAGTAAAGTAGTTTATTATTTTCTTGGTATTGATATTTAATTTAATTAGATAATAAAGGTAATTAAATGAGAAAATGACCTCTATGTTGGGTACAAAAATGCTAAAAGGGGATAAATCTAATTCCATGGCGATAGCCCAAATCGACAGACAAAAAAATAACAGATCAGGGAGTGATGAAAACAGAGGTCAATGATAGTCATTGGCCAAAATAATTACTTATGATATTTTGTAGAGTAAATACCCTTTTCGGCCCCAAAAAAACACACTGACCCCATTTTCGCCTCTGGACTAAAATGAGACTTTTTATGGACTAAAAAGGGCTTTTAGAAATTTGCGAGGACCAAAATGTTCACCAATCGACCCTTATTCGTCCTTTTCAGGGACTAAAAAGGCATTTCTTTGTGTGAGGGACCAGAATGAGGTCCGTGTTTTTTTCCAGGGACCCAAAAAGGTATTTACTCTATCTTGTTAGTCTTAGGTTTGTTTCTTATTATCGTGGGGTTTTTTTTCTTATTATCATGTGTACTCTTCTATGAAAACATGTATGATTTCATTTAAAAAAAAAAAAAAAAAAACATAGACTAGAATCATAAAAAATAAAGTATTTCATGGGCCTCAAATTTGGTTCAAATGCCTGTCGCTCTATATTATGTGAAAAGTAGCCGGCCTAATAGATAATCATTTGATAGGAATCTTAAAAACTTGCTAGTAGTTACTTTAGTTAATTACATTAAATTAGTCAACAATATTTCTATGATTCTTTTTCAAAATTACCCGACCCCACTCGATCCCAAAATTCATATGGCCCATTAAGGACCACTTAAGGAATCACCTGGTGATGAATATAATAGACCAATAAGAGATTTGATCATGTATGACCAGGTTCATCACTTATGAACATGCATGTGTACGGAGAAGCTAATAGCTGTGTGGCTTAATTGGCACATCAATATTGATTTATATATATACTAATGAGTCCTATTTAAGTGAAACTATTTTGATTTGTGAAGATTCGAGTTTTGAATGCAAAAAGAGTGGCCGGTTTGAAAAGGGAGGCATTGGAATTTGGAACTTTTCTAATGGCATTCTTTTTCTTAAATGCAGTGTGGCCTTGCCAATGTGAGTTAGTATAGATGGTAAGGGATTCGGGATTAGGCCATTGGGTCGTGGGTTCGATCCCCTCCGTCACGGACTCCTTTGGTAGGCGATCTCGTAAGTCCCCGTAAGTGCTTATAGAGCCCGGGCCGTACCCTGGCCTTGGTGGGGGACTGATGTCGAACCCTCCAAAACCTTTAAGTATCAAAAAAAAAAAAATGCAGTGGGCTCTTATTGGAATTACGTCTAGTAATTGCAATGAATACCGAAATGTGGTAAATTTTAAACGCTCTATTTTGGTAGCAAAAAAGCTCTATTTTAGTATAAGAAAGGCTTTGTTTTGGTATTCTCACCTTTAATTTGTTTTAAAGTTGCTTTTATGATTGGGCTTTATATTAAAACTTTTTAGGTCTCGTGCGAGACTTTTCTCCGCTGTGGTTATACTCATTTCCTTAAGCAACCCTTTCTCACCAACCAATTTTAATATAGTCTCTCCAATTTTTAATATAAGATATATTTAGAAAGTTCATCTTAATCCTAAATGTGAAACATACTTACAAATCTTTTCTTAATTTACCCATATTAATTAATGCTTGCTCAATAATGTTAGTTCTCTATGTGTTTTGATGATGTCTAACAATTGCAATAATTTGTGAAGTTTTAAGTTCAAACAAATTGCACTTGAGTTCCTTGAAAAATGATTTTGACTTTTAGTAACTCAAGTTATTTTCTGCAACTTAAGTTATAGAATTCAGAAAATCAAAGACAATAACTCGAGTTATCACTAAACAACTCAAGTTATGAGTTGTACCTCAGTTCCCAAAAGTTCCATCGCGATATCAGAACTTGGGTATCTGATATAACTCGAGTTACAAGCATTAACTCAAGTTATCAAATCGCCAAAAGCTTTCTGTCTGATTTCATCATTAGAAAAACTCGAGTTATATAGTATAACTCGAGTTACATAACTCAAGTTATTTTTATAACTCAAGTTATGTAATTTGCGAAAGTTTTCTCGAAAGATTTGATTTTCAAAGTAACTCGAGTTATGCATAGTAACTTCGAGTTAGACAACTCAAGTTATTCTTATAACTCAAGTTGTATTATTTGCAAAAAACTTTCTGTATGATTTGAATTCCAAAGAAACTTGAGTTAGTCAGTATAACTCGAGTTATCAAACTCAAGTTATCCATCATAACTCCAGTTCTGTTCTTATGCGCATATTCATTGATCTCATGATAACTCGAGTTAACCCATGTAACTCGAGTTACTTATATCGATCTTGATTTCTTCATCTGCAAATCCGATTCTCATCTAATTAAGTCTTGGGTATTTTATGTAATTGATTATTATTATTCCTAACCAAGTTTAATTAGTTTGCTAGTGTATTTCAGATACTTCTAACATGATTTTAAGCTTGAAATTACGAAAAGCAAATTTGTGTCAGAAGCATTAAATGCAGTCCCAGACTTCGAAGCTGAAAGAAGAAATAAACCTCTGGACATTCAAAAAGCATTTCAGCCTCTTCCCAGACAACATTCTTACTGAGTCACAATGGACAATTTGAATAAAGAATGTCAACGGAGAATAACGGTCGAATGTCGAAGCATACGAAGAAACTGAGCAAAGAATTTTCAACGGATATATTGATTACTCACAATGGCTCATTAAGTTCTTCTCAAACGGTCATCAATGCTACCAAACTATAAATAGGAGAAGCATTCAAGTCTCCAACTACCGAAACTCTGCGCATTCAATTAGCCATTAAGAGCATTTACAGTTTCTACACACAAAGATAATATCTTCGGATATATTAAGCTTCGGTGATTATTATTCTGCTCTTTTAGAGAGTTTTTCATTGATCATACTTTATTGTAAGAATCTCAAAGTATTGGGACTTTGAGATTGTGACATTTGATTACAACTTGTAAGGGGGAGCAAGTTCTAGAGAGAGAATTGCTTCGAAAGTTACAGAGTGTGTAATCATTTGAAGTTAGTGAAATCCTGGAGAGTCTCTGGGACTGGACGTCGGTCAAGGATTTGGACCGAACCGATAAATTCATTGTGTTCAATCTCCCTTACCCTTACTCTGTTTATCTTTGTTTTGCATTCGGCTTACAGAGTATTTACGCGAGAAAATTTTATATCCCCAATTCACCCTCCCTCTTGGTGATATTCCGTCTTTCAAATAATAATTAAGAATGAGAGGGAATGAGAGAATTAAGAAAGATGACTAAAGTGTTTTAGAAAAATAAATGTACTATGTTAAAGGACCGGAGGCTACCTTAATCCCCCCCGAATGAAAAACTGAATACTTGATTCCTAAACAGATTACTGGGAAAGAAAGATCATCTTATAGTAAGCCTCTCATAATCCACGACGTTCATATACATGAAGGTAGTGGATGATCAGAGGTACAAAAATCACAGGCCTTCTAAACCATGAGAGTTCATAGCTAGAATGTTAACAGATTGATTCGCTTCTCTATACAGAAAGTTAACAGAGAGATAAGCCACTCCATAGGGGAAAATTAGAGAACTAACTCAATAATGTCAATAAAAGGGTGATTTCTATCAAAAGATCTAGAAAGTATTTCTATAGCCACAAAGACAATCACGAGAAAAGAAGAAAGATTTCTCTCAAAAATTACTATTTTTTTATTTTCCTAATACAAATTCAATTTGTTGAGTGACGTAGAGCATCAAAAGATACAATTATAAGAGGCTCTATCAAATTCACATTACCATAGCAGCATGCAGTAATGTTATTGATGGAAATTTAGACATTGAAGGAGTAGCTGATTCACATACCAAAGTATAACAATTAATTCTAAAACATTGTTTGAGTTTACTTTCTTCACAAAAGAAGAGTCTTAAAGAAGATCGTCGATTGAAATATAATTCATGAGAAGGAATTTTATAAGCTCAGAAATTTATAATAGTAGCATATCTCAAGTAGCATTTCAAGCTCATATTTTATTACAGTCAATTTTAACTTGATTTCCCAAGATGAAAAGCGTTTCTAATTTGATTTAGCTTCTTTAGCACACCCATCATGTTCATCCGTTCCTTCGGAGGTTCTACGGAACAGGCAAGTCCAAGCTCAAATAGTGAAATTAGAGTCCTCTCATGGTTGGGATGCATAATAGCCACCTCCTCCATCCTAATTTCTCCTCCATTACTATTGTTGTCATGTTGAATTTGCTTTGAGGTAAAAGAGTTGTGTCCAAGATCTCTAGAAGATTGTTTGGAAATGCAACTTTGGCATAGCTATGAAGATTGTGGCCATCTCCAAACATTAAGTCTGTTGGTCTTCTTGCAGTTAACATTTCCAAAATAAGAATTCCAAAAGAATATACATCACCTTGTGTTGATACGTCAGAACCTATTCCATACTCTGAAATTTGCATGTTGGACTATGGTTAATGTTTAGAAACTAATTGTACTAAAACTAAAAAAATAAAAATATTTCATAAAAAAAACAAAGTTCACAAGAGCTTCAAATCCAAAACAATAATAAATTGCGTACCTGGAGGAGTATAGCCAACTGTCCCTTTTATTCCAGATGTGCTTGTTTGCTTTTGAGAACTGCCACTAAAGGTGGCAAGTAGTCTTGCTGACCCAAAATCACCAACTTGAGCCACCATATCATCATCAAGAAGGATATTGTTGGGCTTTAAGTCACAATGGATGATTGATTGCTCATTCTCATAATGAAGATAATGTACTGCGGAGGCAATATCATATATAACATTTAATCTTTGAAAAATATCAAATGTTGACCCATATTCACTTTCTTGATTAGGATGCAACCATTTTTCAAGGCTTCCATTTGACATGTACTCAAATACCAATGCCTTGAATTCTTCTCCCTTGTAATCCATGCTTGAGCAACATGTCAAAATTTTTACCAAATTCCGATGCCTTGTATTTTTAATTGCATTGCACTCAGAAATAAAACTTTTTTCAGCTCCCTTCTTTTGAAGGTTCAATACCTTTATTGCAACAAGTTTATCTTCTGATTCAAGCCTTCCCTTGTATACTGAACCGTAACTCCCTGATCCAATCAAGTTGTTGGAAGAGAAACCTTCGATTGCAATGTGTAGGTTTTGATATGACACATTGGGAATTGTTCAATTCTAGATGAAGTCAAGATGATTTTTTGTTTCTTTCACGCCTCCAATAGAAAGAAAATAAAATCATCAATATGATAGGAAAAGCCACACAAATCACAATAACCATTAGCTTCAAATTTTGTTTTCTTTCTACGTCAATTTTCTTAGGGCATAATGGTAAGTGCAGCTCAGAAATACCTCCACAAAGATTGATATTTCCAATCACTGATATTGCACTTGAATTGCTGAAAACTCCTTCTGTTGGAACCTCCCCATCAAACATATTGAAAGAAACATTTAAGTATTTGAGAGACATATTCTGTAGGCCGATCAGTATTGATCCATATAAGTTGTTTTGAGATATATCCAAATGTGTGAGACCTCTCATTAAAGTTAGCGAAGGTGGCATGGGCCCATTGAAGGAATTCCCTTGTAAGTTAAGGAATTCCATAATTGTGCACTCACCAATGGTCCAAGGAATCTCTCCCGAAAGATTATTTTCAGAGATATCCAAAGTGCCAAGGTTTTTGAGTGTTCCTACCTCAATAGGCAAAGATCCATTCAATGAGTTGTGAGATAAGCTTAATAAAATGGACAAAGAGGGAAGTTGAAAAATCTGCAAGGGTATAGTTCCACTGAAATTGTTTTCTGAAAGGTCTATGCTTAGCAAATTTTTCATGTTTCCAATTGTGGTAGGAATTTTCCCTTCAAGCATATTACTTGAAATGCTTAGCTTAATCAATTCACTAAGGTTTCCAAAGGAAGCTGGTATCTTTCCTGAGAGTTGGTTTCCGTCCATAAATAATTCTTTCATCTCACCTAAATTCCCAAAAGATATTGGAATAGTGCCTGAGAATTTGTTGTAATCGAGACCCAAGGCAGTTAAAAATGTGTACTTTCCTAAAGTATCAGGAATAGTTCCATAGATTTGATTACCACCTAGGTATAGACTACTAAGTTGGGTAGACAAATTTCCTATGGAGTTGGGTAAAATGCCTCCAAAATTGTTGGTGCTCAAATCTAAAACTTCAAGCTTGCTACAATTTTTCAAATATGTCAAGAAATTAAGGTCATTATTTGAGCTACTCCCAAAATTATTGGAATTTAAATTTAATAACCATAGATCTTTTAGGCCTCCTAGATTGGGAACTTCTCCGGAAAACTGATTTAAAGAAATCTCAAAAACTTGGAGTGAAGAGGCATTTGTGATGGAATTTGGTATTGGACCAAAAAATTGATTACCAGATATTTCAAAACCTCTTAGATTTGGGAGGGTGGAGAACACGTTGTTCGGAAGTTGAGTGCCATTGAGTTGATTTTCTCCTATGGATATCACAAAGAGATGATATATTGAAAAGTGAAGAAGGAACACCACCTGACAAACTAGTTGCACACGCCGAAAAAAATGTCAACTTCTTCAAGTGGCCTATCTCTTCCGGTATGCTTCCTTCCAAATTATTTCTGCTTACTGAAAGAAAGATAAGGGAAGTAAGATTCCATATAGACAATGGGATTTCTCCAGTTAAATTGTTGATAGCAAGATTCAACCCTTTAAGCTTATGAAGAGCACCCAGCTGATATGGTATTGTGCCAGCAAGACTATTCCCATTCAAAAACAAGACCCTCAATTCAGAGCAACTCGTCAAGTTCCAAGGAATATCTCCTGTCAATGTGTTGTTTGAGAGCCAGAGTCCCTCTAATCTAAACAAACGTCCCAGCTCTGGTGGGATTTCTCTGTGGAAACTGTTGTCTATGAGGGACAGATTTCTCAAGAAAGAGAGATTGCCAACGTGAGGCGATATGATCCCACGCAGATGGTAACTTCCCAGATTCAACTTAGTGACTCGCCGATGCTTGTGGGCCACATGTGATTCCGTCCAAATGTGCGAAAGTGGTTCGAGCTGCTCCAAGAACTCAAGATTTCATCGGATCATCGTTATTGATTCTTTAAACTTGAGTAAGGCCAAATAATCAGTCTCATTTGATGTAGCTCTAACATGTTTGAAGCAAAGGGAGTTTGTGTAGAAGATGATAAGGATTAATGGTTGAAGGTGGTATTTGGAAAGAAATGAAAATGACATGGTGGCAAAAGCCTTGGTTTTGCTGAAGAGTATGAATGGGTTTTTGTTGATTCATATATTGAAATGGTGCTCTGCTTTTATGGGAGCTTTACTTTGTTCTCAGTTACAATTAGTGAAAGGGACACATAGAGAATATATGTGATAAGTATGTATTTTATAATTAAATAAGTGTAAATTTTGAGATATATTTTTTTTTAATATTTTATACTTATTTGATTATATATTATATATTTTTCTATATTTTAATTAAATATAGGTTAAAAGATTATTTTGACATAAAATCTACTCCTATCCTATTTTACTATGGAAGAGATATTGTATGAAAGAGAAGAGACAAAAACGTGGAGTTAGCAACCATAAGTTAATTGAAAGGATAAAGACATAGACCCCATATGAAGGAAGGATGAAATCATTTGTTGTGAAAAAAGATATTTAGATGATAAAGAATTGGTTAAAGAGTTGTGCCGCCCAAGATAGGAACAAGGAACCTTAAGGGTCTGGTTTGAGGAGAAGGGGAGGGGTGATGGGAGGGAGGGAAGCATAGGCGGATTTAGAGGGGGGCTAGGGGTGGCCCCCGCCCCCCTAATTTTTTTTAAAAAAGAAAAAAAAAGTGTGTGTATATATATAAGGGGATATCTTTATTTATCTGCAGCTTATTTTAATATTACACAAACAAACCCATGAACAAGAGGAACTTATTATATATAACTTGTTTATCTTTTATTTCAATATATAGTAGTCTCACATAATCGCTTGTGTTTGGTCCTTAATTTTTTAGTTTGAAATTGACGTATGTTAACAAAATATAAAGAGATATCTATATATATATATATATATATATATATATATATATACAAGCTTAATAAGCTAAGCTTGTTTGATTCTATTGTATTTCTTCATTTGTATTTTAAAAATCTAGTTAATACTCTCTCAATCCTAAATATAAGACATATTTACCTAATTTAGATAGATTAAAGAAGTTGGTTGAGTAAGTTAATTTGACATGTAGTTTCTAAAATACCTTAGTCAACATCTTCTCTAATTTTTGTATTCACTATCTTCCTTGATTATTGTTAAAGAATATGAAAACTATGTCTTATATTTTTAGGACAAAAATCAACTCTCTAAATATGTCTTTAATTATGGATCGAGGGAGTATTTTGTTGGAATATACATAGACCATTCTTGGTGGATTAGGGCCACTCAAACCCAATGCAAGTGGGGCTACTATGGGATAGATTTCTTTCAATTTTTTTGTATATTAGGTCTATATTGTATTTCAAGTACTTTTATTTATGATATAGTATTTTTTATTTTCGCCCCCCGTCAATAAAATTCCTGGTTCCGCCAAAGGGAGGGAGGGAAAGGATTTTGGCTGATCATACTATTTATTTGGGAGGGGAGGGAAAATGTTTTGAAATTTTCCATATACTAATTTCACAAAACCCATAATAAGTTACAAATTCCTATCTTAGTACCTCTCAATCTCAAAAAGAAAAAGAAAAATCATCATCCTCCCTTCTTTAAACCAAATTATTATATTTTGATTGCTTAAGAATGATTCGATATTTTTTATTTATAAACTTTGGTAAATTTGATAACTTTATCTCTTATATTGTGGATTATATTTTAAATTTTTATAATTGAAATAATTAATGCTCGAAAGGTAAATTTAATTACTCAAATATCTATGTCTCAGACTTTTGCTCATCCCTAAAAAATAGATAAAAAAAAAATCAAAAAAAAGTGGACCCATGGGCGACAACCAACATTGTTGGTTAGGGTTGTCATTTTTCCAACCTGCAACCTATGGGCTAGTCCACATTCCCAACTCTAACAATATGAATTGACGCTATTGTGCTCTCTAAAAAAAAGGAAAAAAAAAATATTTTGATAAATTATTAATAATAAAAAAATTCCACTTAATTACCTGATTGAGTGTTTGTTATATAGTAAGGATAGGAGATAATGGTATAAAATTAGCATATCAAAGAGTTGCTTATCAATTCTCTCCCTAACCACGCCTTAATATTCATAGACTTTAATAATTCCGTTCCATACCATATAGCCAAAGACCAAGAGAATTGAAAGTAAAGAAGAGACAATTAATGACTCCTCAAAGTTTCAAGTTCATCAATTCCAATTTTCTTTAATTAAATGGAGCAACTATGCCCTCCTAACTCTGTCTTCATATATAAGTAAACGTCAACCATTTCACATTTAATAAAAAATAACTTAATATGTGTTGTATAACTCTCTCTTACTAAAATACCCCTGACCTTATTGTTTAATTTTGTCTTGCATTAATGTATTTTATAGAGTAAATACCCTTTTGGGTCCCTGGAAAAAAACACGGACCCCATTTTGGTCCCTCACACAAAGAAATGCCCTTTTTAGTCTCTGAAAAGGACGAATAAGGGTCGATTGGTGAACATTTTGGTTCCTCGCAAATTTCCAAAATGCCCTTTTTAGTCCATAAAAAAGTCTCATTGGGGTCTGTATTTTTTGTCGGGGACCCAAAATGGTATTTACTCTATTTTGTATTACTCGTATCTTACTAGTCTTAGGTTTGTTTCTTATTATCATGGATACTCTTCTATGAAAACATGTATGATTTCATTAAAAAAAAAAAAAACAGAGACTAGGATCATAACAAATAAAGTATTTCATGGGCCTCAAATTTGGTTATATTATGTGAAAATTAGCCGGCCTAATAGATAATCATTTTACCAATGGGGTTGATACAAGTGGTAAGCGGTTTGTGTCGTTTACCCTGGCCGACGGCCGCCGGTGGTGGCGATGGTGGTGGCTGGCGGTGGGGGTGGGGGTATTTTATTTTATTTTTTTATTTATTAACACTAAAAGGTAAAAGGGTAATTTGACCCGAATTTGCATATCCCTCAAATAGTATTTACAAATTCGACAGACTTCTAGGAGTTGTACAAATTCAAATAGTATTTATTTGGAATTTTCCCTTTAATTTTTTTTCAATTTTTTCCTAATTTTTTGAATTTTTTTTTCTAATTTTTTTTTCCGAATTTGTTTAATTATTTCCTAATTTTTTGATTTTTTTTCTAGTTTTTTTTTATTCCTAGTCAGAGTCCAAATCATCTTGTCAGTGCCACGTCATCGCCACGTCAGCATTCCATTCAAGTTGACGGTCAACTAACGGCCGTGGTGCTGGGCGCTCCCAAAATGTAACTTCATGTCTACTTTTGCTCTCAAAAAAACTTCGTGGTGCTGGACGCTCCTTGGGGCAAACTTCATGGTGCTGGGCGCTCCTTTACCCTAAAAAGTAAATTAACATGTACTAGTATTATTTAGGCTAAAGTATACATTTGGTCCTTTATATTTGCCTTTGGTATCATTTTAGTCCTTTAAGTTTGTAAAGTCGCGTTTGGTCCCTTAATGTTAACACCGTTAGTCGATTAACGGAAAATACGACTCAACAATTTTAAGTGATGATTGTGCAATTAAATGTTGATCAAGCATGCTAATATGTTAGTATTTTAATAAATTAATATTTTAAATCCTATTAATTGAAAAATATTTAATTTTCTTCGACAAAAAATATATATTTAATCTTCATAAATTGTGAAAAACCACAAAACAGTCTGTAAAGATTTTTTTTTTCAATTAATAGGATTTAAAATATTAATTATTGAAATACTAACATATAATCATGCTTGGTCAGCATTTAATTGTACAGTCATCGCTTAAAATTGTTGAGTCATTATTTTCCGTTAAGTCAAACTAACGGTGTTAATATTAAGGGACCAAACGTGCACTTTACAAACTTAAGGGACTAAAATGATACCAAAGGCAAACATAAAGGACCAAATGAATACTTTACCCTATTATTTATAACTTTTGCTTTAATGACTTCACAACTTTCATTAGTATTGCCCTGACATTACGCTAAGAAACTTCAGAAGTTAGTTGGGGAAAAAAAAAGGTTTTCAATCTAATTAATAATCACACTAATAATTGCCCTTAGATATTTGAGAGTGATGCATTGGGCTTTAAACCAGTGGTAGAATCAATTTAACGTATGCAACAAGTTCATCAATTTAAGGGAACAACTATGATAATGTAATTTAGTCAAATGCATGCTCCCTAGCTCTGTCTTCATATATAAGTAAACGTCAACCATTTCACACTTACTAAAAAATAAGTTAATATGTATTGTATAACTTTCTCTTACTAAAATGCCCCTGACCTTATTGTTTAATTTTGTCTTCATTAATGAATGAGGGATTAAAGGGATGATTTTAAATGAGGGCAAATTGGAAAATATGTGTTAGATATTCATGCTTATAAAAGAGGACGAAAAGTGCAGATGCCTTTTGCTTTCACACACACATGGAGAAGGATTATAAACTTGAGAAGATTCCTTTTGAACCCCATGTTGACGTCTTCAATAATTTCCACTTTGACTGGAGATTCTTAAATTGATGTGGGGTATATAGGGAATTTGTGCTCCAACAAAATACAACTTTCACGTGTATATATATATATATATATATATATATATATATATATATATATATATATATAAAACTACTATTGGGTTTATAATTAAATAATTTATTTACCTTCCTCGATCATCCAAAATTACTTAACTGAGTATTATATAAAATTTAAAAAATGTTATAATTGCTTGTAGCCTTCATAAATAAAATCAACGGAGGCATTTCTTATGTAAAGTATATAATGATGACCGAGAGGAGGGTGTAACACCCCAAATTTCAAAGATAAATTGTCTTAGGTGACACGTAGTTTTATAAAATTTGTCGAGTTTTGAGGTGCTACAACTCGCGTTTTACGGAAATGGAGAGCACGTACTAAAAACAATTTGAACAACGAGTAATCGATATAAAATACTTAGGCATATCTTTGATGCCCGACGTATCTTGATATATTACAAATTTTCCGAAGGAATATTCATATGATACAATAATACAAAACTTTGTATAATTACAACTTTTACATGTAACTATACCCTCTTTAACCAAGCCTTAGGTAGACTTAGGGCATAGAACCTAACTCAATTAAATCATCCCATTTGGCCAGGCTGGATAAAGTCTAGTGGAAGTCTCCTCGAGTATTTACGGCGACCGATTGATCAACCACATAGACGACCCTTTCTAGTTTAAGCACCAAATGATATGAAGTAACCTTATTAGATTCATGCTTAAGGTAGGTTCTGTTAACTTTCTTTGATTTGACCGGTGCCTTCACACGGCTCCATCCATCGGCGTCTTTCTACGGCTCCATCTACCGGTGCCTTCTGTGATCCATGATTCTTCCCTGACTATTAGATAAGACTGAGGTCCAATGCCCATCGGACCTCAGGTAACGGTTAACCTCATGCTTATGTAAACAATATATGTATGACAGATATCCTTTTCAGTATAAAATCACAATTTCAAAATAGTAACAATATGTAAGGCAATAACAAACACAGCCCATGCAGTATGTCTATTATCCCAGTCTGCACATTTCACCAGTGTCACGATGTACAGTCGTGTTCTCAGCGCTAAGAAAACTCTAACGGTATTATCATAACCATAAACCGTTTACTCATGATTGTATCAAAAACAATTAAGATAGAGTCTCAGTATATCATATATATGCACACAATAAGCACAAGAGTTAAGGTTACAATACGCGTCCGTACCTTCGTCGATATCAACAGTACGTTCGTTGTTGACGGTATTCGTGCACCGTAATCCTATAAGGGTAATATCGTCTCTATTAATTGAAAAATATTATGCCAAGAGATATTTTGGCTATATATGACCATTTTACCCCTAGATTAATTATTTTTGACTTAATCCCATTTAATTTCGTAAAAACGCTATTAATCAGAATATAGGCTGATTTTTCACCTAACTTTGGAGAATTATAATTAATTCTACAGAACTTGGAATGAGGATCCGTAAAATTTCTCGGAAACCTTAGGATGTCTAATTTTAAGAAAAAAAAAAATTCATACCCAGATTTCATAAAAAATTCCCAGTTTTCGAAATTGCAACCTCTGCCCAGAATTTTTCAGTATTTCGTAGCCCATTTTGTAGAATTTGTATCTCCTAGCACAAAACTCAAAACGACAAGCTATAGGTATATTTGGAAAGCTCTATATGTCTAATTTCAACATGAATGTTTTCAGAATTTTGGCATAGCATCTTCAACATAAGATACCAGCATTTTTGAAATAGCTTTCGAAGTCGTTAACCGACAAATTTTCGCCGAGACTTCGCTACTTTGACCATAATCTTCCAAAAATTTTGATATAACTTCTTCTTCATCATTTTTTTTCGAAATAAATACAATGGTAACCATAAAAACATGAAAATAACACTATAATTGGAAGATTACGAATCAAAACAACATTTAAGCTATAAATCACAAAGCTATGGCATAAGAACTTACCTAGAACTTTGCTCTTGCCTTCCCAAAGCTCCTCACTCTCACTTTCTCTCCTGCTTTTGGTTAATACCAGCTTAATATTTCTTGTGAATTGGTGAGGATTAATGAATGCACTAAGTCTCTATTTATAGCAATTTGGTTAACTACCTTGCAACTTTAATTCAATTTTAACCATTGGATTAAACTTAACAAAGAAGGTTTAATCTCACCCATTTAACCCCTTAAACAGCCACCTCCTCTCCTTCTTTCCTCTTCATCTTTTTCTTCCCAAATGTTTATTTAGTTAGATGTAAGTTGATGTTTTTCTTCAAGATCCATTTCCACTTTTGAAATCACAATTTCATGACTTGATTTATGATATTTTTAAACTTTTAAATCACTTAAGTATGAATCTCAAAAGTTTATGAAAATCACTTTGGAGACAACTATGTTCAAGCTTGAATTACACTTGTTCATAATATCTACTTATATTTGTTCTATGATCAATGATTTTCAAGATACAATTTATTTTGTATAGGTTCTCATTTACTTGTGCCTCGAATTCATCCTAATGGTTTTTATCTTGTCATTTATTAATTACCCATTAATCTCTTTAATTACATAAGCCTATATCACATTTTACCCCAAAGTCTTCTTTGATTAAGACATATCTTATGTAATATCTAAATATTACACTTGCTTCATCTTTTTTCTTGGTGAAAACCCCCCCGGGTAATTTCATTGCAAATTGCATTTCATTTATGCTTTATGTCTTAATCTCAATTGCCTTAAAGTCTTTGTTTAATAATTGTTGATTGTGATGTTTTATTTGGCTATTTACATTTAATCAATTGTTACTCTTCCTTCTCTTATGCATGAACCGAATTCACCTCTTGTTTTTACTCTTGAATTTGTGTTTCCATTGTCTCACAAGTTCTATGTTAAAGCTCTTCTATTGGTTGATTAATTTACACTAGGATTAGACTTTATTAAATTAATTCTAAAACCCTTAGATTTAGCTTAAATAAATTTAATCCAAACCACTAATGTTGGGTTGGAAAAATCTAGACACTATTAGTGATATTTGTTAGTGATTTAGGATTAAGGATTAATAAAATTTCTTAACCCTTTTTAATTAGTAATTTTCGCCACTTTAATTAATTAAGGGGGAATTAATTAATCTTTGTTTAAATATTGCTAATATAGTGTTTTAGGGGTTATTAGGCTTAATTACCAAAATTTGATAAGTTTTTAAATTAATCTTGATGATTAAAAACTCCTTGTATATTAATCTTGGCCTTTAAATATCTTTTGGATATTAATTAAGTTGATATATTCTTAATTATGACCCTTTTAAATTAATTAATAATTAATTTCGAAAATTACTAAAATATCGCAATTATTGCAAATTTAATTGCCCAATAATTGTTGATAATTTTCTCTATTTGTTTTAGGTATTTAGATGATATTTAATCACCTTTATAACATAAATAAGACTTATTCTTAACTATGTAAATCTTAGGATATTTTATGATCCCTTATAGAGTTTAAGATTTTTAGCCTTTGGTTATTCTAATTCTAGGGAAGAATTACCTAGAAAAATAAATAAATACAATAAGAAAAATTGAGACTACATATTCACTTATTTAAAATAGGTTTTATTTATCAACCTTTAATATTTAAGGTATATTATTTATTTAAATATTATATTTAAGATAAATAATTATCCCAGATTACAGGGAGGGGAACAGAATGGAGGGAAGGGGTTTTGACCTCTCCTCTTATTTGGCTAATCATACTATTTATTTAGGAGGAAAGGGAATTTTTTTTTGAAATTTTCCATATAGTAATTTCACAAAACCCGTATTACACACTCCTATCTTAGTACTTCTCAATCTCAAAAAGAAAAAAAATATCATCCTCCTCCCATCTTTAAACCAAATTATTTATATTTTGATTGGTTAAGAATGATTTGATATTTTTTGTTTGTAAACTTTGGTAAATTTGATAACTTTATCTCTTATATTGTGGATTATGTTTTTAAATTTTTATAAGTGAAATAATTGATGCTAGAAAAGTAAATTTAAGGGAAAATCACTATCAGGTCCCAAAGTGCAGAAATAATTACAAAAAAGTTAATTGCTGAGTTCGCCTCACAAAAAAAGTTCCTATGTAAAAATAACTTTTCATGTTGTTAAAATAGTTTTATTAGTTGTTAAAATGTTCCTATGAAAATCTCGTTGTGAAAATAACTTCTAATTACTTCACAATTTCCACTAGTATTGCCATTCACAAGTGTTTGGAATCACATTAACAAACTTCGGAAGTCACTTGGGACCCAAAAAAAAAAAGGTTTTCTATCTAATAATCACACAATTCACACTAATCGCCCTTAGATATTTGAAAGGAATGCATTGGTATTTTCAGTGGCGAACCCAGGAATTTTTTGATGACGGGAGGCAAAAATAAAAAATATTAGTATATCATAAATAAAAGTACTTGAAATACAATACAAACCTGAAATAGAAAAGATTGAAAGAAATTTATTACAAAAATTAAAATCACTTCACTTAACTCTTACTCCACATGTTTTCATATTGTTAAACTCATTTATAATTAAATCCGTACTAAAACTCAAACAATTTATTTTTTAATGTATGTAATCAAATAATTATAAAGAAATTGGTCTTCCATTCTATTTCGAAGCTGGTTTTTGATTATCTTAAGAAAGATCTTTCAGTAGTTGCTATAAAAACTAGAAGTGTGAGTACAAGTTTAATCACTCTATCAATAAGAGAATAAATGATGGACTTTTTAGTCCTTAACATAATTCGGATATAGTTGATAAATATTTCTTATTAGTACTGCAGCATGATCAAATAAAATGGTCATTCTTAGTAACTCCAATACATGAAGCTGTATGAGAGAAATTTTCTAAGGATCTAATAAAGCCAATATATCAGTAATATCATTGAAGAGAGAAGATGGATAAATCAATGCCCAAGAGTAGCATAATTAAGTGATAAGCAAAATCAAAGAACAGCAGTAACCAGTGGTTCACTTCTCATGATCTCATCTCAGAAGGGTTTGATGATATATATATATATATATATATTTTTTTGGGGGGAGGGGGGCCACCCCCAGGGTCAACCTTTGTGTATTTTGTGGTAGAAATGTAGAATAAATTTAACATATGCAACAAGGGGCCTGTTTGGGTTGGCGGTTGGAGCGGTAGTTTAAAAGCTATCTGACTTTAAAAAAAGCTCGGTAGGAAAAAAAATAGGTTATAGATAATGATTTGTGTTTTGATTGATGGTGGTAGAAGTAATGGGGCCCACGTCAAAAAGTCGATAGCTTTTTTTGGAAAAAATTCTAGAGGTTTTTCCTTAACTAGTTTTTTGAGCTTTTTTGACTTAAAGTCCAATGAACTTAAAACGCAACACAAACACACTACATTGAATTTTTTCTCCAAAACTCATTAACTGTACCGCAAACACTCCTAACGTTCACACCAAACCGGCCCAAGTTCCAACTTTCAGCATAAAACATAGTTGCCTATCACATCAAATTGAGGTCCATTTTCTTTAATTTATTTGAAAAAATATGACTAATAATATATTAGTAAACGTCAAGGATTCACACTTATTTAAAAAGTAAATTAACATGTACTAGTATTACTTATAACTTTTGCTTGTAATGACTTCACAACGTATAGTATTTCCCTGACATTACGCTAAGAAACTTCAGAAGTTAGTTGGGAAAAAAAGGTTTTCAATCTAATTAATAATCACAATATATAATAGCCTTTAGATATTTGAAATGGATGCATTTTTTGGGCTTTAAAGTAGTGGTAGAATCAATTTAACGTATGCAGCAAGTTCATCAATTTAAGGGAACAACTATGAAAATGTAATTCAGTCAAATGCATACTCCCTACCTCTGTCTTCATATATAAGTAAACGTCAACCATTTCACACTTATTAAAAATAACTTAATATGTATTGTATAACTTTCCCTTACCTTCTTGTTTAATTGGGATTTGGCTTTTCTGCATTTTGGCGCCAACCACACACTCGTATGTTAAAAATAAAAATTCAGGTACTTCCGGCAGTAAAAAGATAATTTGGGATACTTGAATTGTACTGAAAAAATCCTTCATGATCTTAAAAAACTATTTTATGAGCTTAAAAAAATATTTCAGAATACGGACGGGTTTTAAAATGATACTTCAAGATACTGATTGGTACTTAAAAAATAATTGATGATCTTAAAAAATTATTTTATGATCCATAAAAAATATCCTAAAGTATATTTTAGTAGCATTCACTACCAAAAAAGAAAAAAATTATGTAATTCTGAAATATCCTTTTAATATCAATCTATACCTTTTTTTTTTTTTAAAGATCCTAAAATTATTTTTGGTGATGGCACTACCTCTGGTACAACGTCTTTTTCTTCTTTTTCTCTTTTTCTGCACACTGGTACGTGTTCGTACAATGTCTTTTCTTCTTTTCTGCACATTAGCACATGTTCGTACAATGTCTTTTCTCTTTTCTACACAGTAGTACGTATTCGTACAATTCTTTTTCTTCTTTTCTCTTTTCTACACAGCGGCGCGTGTTCGACACATCACAATATAGCTTTAAACCGTGTTTGGAGTGACTTGGACATTAGCCCGATTGATCTGCTCGCTGGCATCTTTTCTGGCTTTAATGGTGTAACTATCCAGTTGTAAATTTCCCTTTCAGGCCCTATCTTAGTATCTTAGCTGTTGCTGCCAGTGAGGCAGTGATATCTTCTAAGGGCATTTTTATATGAGAAAATCCACATAGAGGCCCTTTTAACTAAAATAAACCCAAAAAGGGCCCTATGAGTCTGGAATTCCCAAAACAGGCCTTAGGGCCCTGATTGGGATTGAATTGTAAAACAAAATGATTAAAAAACCTCTGGATTAAAACGGACTTGTATGTGCTCGTGTTTTACTTCCAATACCCGTTTTTCTTCGCCTTCATCCGCTTTCGCTTTCTCTACCAGTTCTAGCTTTTCATCCCCATCCTCCTCCTTTTTCAATGAAACCCATCATCATCAGCATCACGTTCAACATCGATCGGCTTCGCCTACTTGTGTCAATCTTTATACCCCTAACCCTTTGTCCTCCGCTATCCGATTTTCTATTGACCACCGTTCCATCTCTCCCAACAGATCTATATCCAGACATGTCATCACGAAGAAGAATCACCCCATCTCGGCGCCGAAAAGAACCTGTACGTGCTCGTCGACCAACCATCCCGGTTCGTTCCGTTGCAGCCTTCACAAGAGCATCGCCAGCAATAGCGAGAGCCATCATTCATATTCGTACTCTCCTAATTGGCTCAATATGCGCAGATCAGCGATGAAGAACTCTGTCGTGAGAATCGGAGGAGTAGAAGGGGGTCAAAAGGGTGCTGACGATTCGTGTTGTTTTAATCCAGGGTTTTTTAGTCATTTTGTTTTACAATTCAATCCCAATCGGGGCCCTAGGGCCTGTTTTGGGAATTCCAGACTCATAGGGCCCTTTTTGGGTTTATTTTGGTTAAAAAGGCCTCTACGTGGATTTTCCTTTTTATATCCCAACGTTAATATATTTTTGTTGGAAATGCTTTGTTAACTTTTTTACTTTCTCGCTTCTAACTTTAAATGATATAATCCGATTTACAATTAAATTTATCTACAATAATTATATCCTTGTATCTCGTCTTATGTTTGGAAGAGGATTCTCATTTTCCTTCATCAATCCATCTACGCCGTTAATTGGAAAGATAAGAGAAATGTTAAAAGAGTGTTGTAATTAATTGGGCGGATATGATTTAGAGATGATGAAAAAATGATTACAAGAGAAACTCAACCCTTATGTTTTGGAGTCCACATTTGGTGCTTATAATTAGGTGCTTATTTATGTGTTTATACCTCTAATTAGAGGTATAAGCAATTTTTTTAAATTTTTTTATATATTGTATTTATTTAGATTTAAATCATATCTTTAACTTTCGAGATGTTTTTTTGCGCCCAAGTATCTCAAATTAATTAATTCCCGATTTACGTATTTATACTAACAACAAAGTATTATGAAAATTAATTAATTTGAGATGCGGGTGCAAAAAAACATCTCGTAAAGCAAGATATGATTTAAATATAAATAAATACAATATATAAAAAAATTGTTTATACCTCTAATTAGAGGTATAAGCACATAAATAAGCACCTAAGTATAAACACTAAATGTGGACTCTATGTTTTGAATCTGATTTTTGTATAAAACCTTTTAATAATTCTTCTATATGCATCTTGAATTCTAGTTTATAGAATATGTAGAAAAATGCTGGACTACTATGCATCTTTATGGTTGGGAACAGTGACTACAGTGACATATCCCACTGCCCCAAGCCAGGTTTGATGAGTAGAACGTATTTCGAGAAGGTTGAATGAGATGGATGACATGCTATCGTTTAGTGTAGAATCTGAAAATTCAATGTAGACCTTATTCAACGTGCTTCGGATTTCTTGAGCAAAAAAATTATATAAAACGTGCTTATAGCCTTCAAGGAGACATTTCTTATGTAAAGTATACAGGACATGTTTGGAATGGCTTATGGGAGGAGCTTATGACTTTATTTATTATTTTAATCGGGTTTATAGGTTTTTCTTCTTCTTTTTTTGTTTGGATGAAAACGGTGGCCAATCGAGTTTATGACTTATGAGATGAACTTATGATAAGCTTCATTTTATGGCTTATTTACTATTTGAACCGGGCTTATGATTTTTTTTCCTTCTTATAATTATCTCAAAAGTCACTTATCTATAAGTCATTCCAAACAAGTTTATTTCACAAAAGCTACTTATCAACCATCAATCCAAACATAAATCACATTTTACAATCTGACTTTTACCCAATAGGACTTATCTATAAGTTCGATTGCCCACCTGTAACACCTCAAATTCCATACTTGAAATCGTGTCGATTGACACTTAGTTTTAAGAAAATAGACAGAGTTTGAGGTGCTACAGCTTAGAGTAATGCGGAAACGAAGAGCATGCACTAATATTTGGACAATGAATATCTGATATAAAATGCTCAGACATATGCTGATGCCCCGACACAAGCTAGTATATTAAAAATCCCGAAGGAACATTCATGTGATACATTAGTACAGAGCTTTGTATAATTACACATCTTTATGGTAACTATACAATATTCAACCAAGCCGTAGCTAGACTTGGGGCAATGAACCTAACTCAGTTAATCAAACAATTTGGCTAGGTAGGTGTCTATCGTGGAAGTCTCACCGAGTTCACGGCGACTTATTGACTAATCCATATAGACTAGCCCCGCCTTCGGCACCAAACTATTTGAGGTCACCTTATCATATTCGTGCCAGAATAAATACTTTGATGACGCTCTTCCGACATTTGCTTTGTCCGGTGTCTCTTCTCGGCTCCATCCATCGTTGCTCCTTTTCGGCTCTGTCCATCGGTGCCTTCTCACGGCTCCATCTATCGGTGCCATCTCTGATCCAGGTTCTTTCCCTGACTTTTAGTCAAAGCTGAGGTCCAATACCCATCGGACCTCAGGTAACGGTTAACCTCATATGAAAAGTGTAACAGTATATGTATGACAGTTGTTCATTACATTACAGCAATACATAAACACACAGCGTATGTTAGATTAGTTACAATAACAGTACATAGCACACAGCACATGTAAGGTTATCTACGTCTGCACAAACCAGTGCCACGATGGCCCTCGTGTCCTCAGCGCTAAGAAAACTCAACGGTATTATCAAGACTATAACCCGTATAAAGCTGAATGTGTAAACAGTAACCTAAGACAAAGCCTTAGCCATGGTACATGATCCAAGACATAGTCCTGTCCATGACCCTATGAATCATACTACCATATACATGCATACAAGTCACATCAGAGTTAAAGTTACTGTACGCGAACGTACCTTTCACTGGGTAATTGTCAAACGCCCGACCTTTGAACTCGACTCCGGACTTCCCGGATATCCTATACATTATCGTCAGATTATTTCCTTTTTCCATGATATTATAATTAATATCATATTTCCTAGAATAATATCAAAAAGGATATTTTCACCTATTTTGACATTTCTACCCTTGGTGGATTTATTATTACAATTTTGCCCCTACATTTCTTGAAAAACGCTAATGCTGATTTTAGGGGTAGATTTTTCATCAACTTTGGAAAATCATAATTAATTCTAGAAAAATATAAACGAGGATCGGTAAAATTGCTCATGACCCTTGACATGTATTTTTTCAAGGAAAAATATTACAAGAACCTAGAACACCAAGAATCATTCCCAGTTTTTATTTCCTCAACGCTGCCCAGATTTTATTCCAGAAAACGTAGCCTAACTTCAAGGATTTTTATCTCCTTACACAAAATTCAAAATGCTACACTCTGGGTATATTTAGAAAGCCCTATGTGTTTAATTTAACCATGAAAATATTCAGAATTTAATAACCTCATCTTCAACATAAAATCATAGCATTTTTGTTGCTAACTCTAGCAAACTTTCAACCGTAAATTTTGCCAGAATTTCTCTACTTTGATCTTCAATCTTCAAGAATTTTGCTATATCATATTTTTCATCTAATTTTAGAAATGAACTCATTTTTAACCATAAAAACATGAAAACAAAAATATACTTGAAGATTCAAGATCAAAACATAATCTAACTATGAATTTAAAGACTAAACTCAAAACTAAAAACTAAAAACTAAAGATCAAGAACTTACCTCTTGAAGTTCTTACTCCTTCCTCCTCCTTGCTCCAAGATCCTCACTCCTCTCTTAAACTCACCTATTTGGTTTGAGTTTGGTGTGAATAATTGTGAAGGAGCTCATGGCTATTTATAGGAGAAGCGTAAGGGCAACAATGGTAATCACCAAATGTGACACCCGTCCTAAATACGCCTTTATTTATCAGAGTTATAGCGCACAGGCATCGAAGTGGTTTGGACGACTTAATTGCTAAATAAAAACTTTCTTAAAATAACTTGGTTTTGAAAACATGAGGATAATCTAACGCGATTCGAATCTATCCCATAGTGGGATGTTAATACGAGTAATCCAAAATAGACGGATGATAAACGATAAACTAAAGTCCGGCTAATCATATTTCTCCGACAAGTTCCATCTGCGTCGTAACCCTTACAAACTACTTCTTTCCTCTTGATCCCGATCCACTACCTGTCTCTTTCATGTGATCTGGAGTTCAAATGAATGAACCCCAGGGGTAACAGTTAATCTCATATGCATGTATGGAATGTAAATAACAGTATAACACATGTATAAGCATAGATTAATTCACAATAAACAAATCGCACCGTAACCGCAGTTAACGGCCAAGGACCGCAACCCTTTAGGACACGCAGCCTATGAGACCGCAGCCTCAATTCCATAGCTAGGAAAATAAACATGTAAATCATCTAGCAAACATGATCAGTCATACAAGAAATACATACATACAAGCAAACAAGATAACAGCTACCCACCTCGAACTTGAATCCTTAACTTGTCAGGATGTGTTGGGATCGGTATAGGTGTCAAGATATACCTATAAACGTTTATCACTGTCATTAGTCGCTTCTTACGTAGCAAAGTAACTAACTACGCGAATTATGCATTAACCCCTAAAATTCTCTTAATTACCTACTTTTATACCTAACTTAATTCCTCGAATTTTCATTAAACTTTGAAAATTCATAATTAATTCTCTAGATCTCCGATTGGGGTGATTCAAATTTCTATTCAAAGTTCTATAAGTCTAGTATAAGGGACAAATGGTCATCAAACCAAATAATGGCTGTATAATTCCCAGAAATTTGCAAAGTGGACGTTACTTAAATCTGGAACAAGATTTTCCAGGTTTTCTGACCAAACTTTGAAAAATGATAGCTCTCATTCCACACGTCCGATTTAGGTATTCTTTGGCTTTTTGGAAAGCTTGAGATGTATACTCATTACTGTAAACTTTTCAAGCAAAAACACAAAGGTTTGCTATTTTGAAATCAAGCCCGAAAATCACTGTTCACCAAAAGTGCAGAAAACGTTTCAGATTTTGGCTAAATTTTGGAAAATCATATCTCCCTTTGTACAAATCCGTTTTAGCTGTTCGTTGACTTTTTGGAAAGCTTGAGATGCCTACTATGTACTGTATTTATATCAGGGAAAAAAAAATTTACTTGGTCCGAAATGCAACGTCATATGGTTGCTCCAGAATCATACCAGAAAGTTTCAGATTTTTAACTCAACTTCCAAAAATCATATCTGGCGTTGTAGACCTCCGTTTGGGGTGTTCTTTGGTTCGTTAGAAAGTTTGAAGTGTATACTACATACTGTAAAAGTTTCAAGCAAAACCACAGACATTTACTATTTCAAAATAGGCCCGAAAAGTACTGTTCACTGGAAGTGCAGAAAACATTTCAGATTTTGGTAGAACTTTGGAAAATCATATCTCTCAATCTACACGTCCGTTTTTGCTGGGTTTTGACTTGTTTTAAAGCTTATTGAGTCTACTATGTCCAGTACAAAGTTCATGGAAAAACACAGACATTTGACTATGAAACAGAAGCTCACAAGACCACTGTTTTGAGTCCGAAAAACAGAGCTGCTTCTTGTTCGGTTTTATTCTTTGGCTAAACAAATTTTTCATACGCAAGAGACACACTAAAACTTCCTCTATTTCAATTCCATATAATAGAGAGAACATGCAGAACCAAAACCAATGCACTTGAGCTCCAAACGTAGAGAACAAGGTTGGGAAAGATTACCTTGTACAAACTCAAGTTTGCTTTGCAATATTCGAACTTCTTTTTCCTTCTCCATCTCTCCCTTTCAATCTCGTTCTTAGTCTCGTCTCCTCCACGTTCTCCCTCCCTTGCGTTTCGTGTTCTCTTGATCGTCACTAAGACTTGTACGCCACGTTCAGTCCTTCTCTTGTCTTCAACGTCGCCGCCTACGTTTCAAACTCCTCCTCGTCTCTAACTATTAAACTATCTTGCTCTCACTCGGTGTTTTTCTCTAACTTCGCATTTTTGTTTCGGCTCTTAGAGTTTCCTCTTTGTTTTTGAGTGCTAGCGAGAAGAGAATAAATGAAGTTGTATATGGTTGCTTTTGCCGAATTCAAGAGAAATCGCAGAGCATGATAATGTGTTGGAGACACGAGAAAAAAAAAAGTGGAGCATGAGTGTTTGTGCATGCTTTGAATTCCAAGGGAATATTTACGTCTTTGTTGTCCACTTTGAGTCTCTAGAGAGGAAATGGAGCATTGCATGATGCGATGATCTGTCTTAAAATGTTTGCAACAGCTGTAATCTCTCGTTGGGTGTTAGACTAAAGGAATAACAAAAGAATCGTACTTAGTGTTGGGTTGAAGGAAATAAAGAATTGAACGAAATATGGCTGAGTGTTGTAAGTAATAATAGGAATGAGAAGTGGGTGCGTGCTTTGCTTTCTTGATTCTACCCATGAAAAGAAAAAGTTGGTTTATTGAATTGAAATAAGGAAATAAGAAGTGGTGTGCTTCGCATAAGTTGCGGAATAAAATAATCAAACTAAATAATGGAGCATGGATATTAAAATGAAGTGAAGGGGACCCGCGAACTTTTGAAGAATGAAGGAGTATATTACTGAAATGGTTCTTCATATATATATATATATAGGAGCATATAAGAGAGCACGTGCATGAATGGTCAAGAGGATACAAGTTGTTTTGTCTTTAGTTCCCACACACACACTACTACTTCTTATATTTTCCCTTTCTATTTAATATGGGACCATTAGACTTGAGCAATTCCTTTCTTGAAAATTCTAATTAAGCATACCCTTGACTAATTAAATAAATTATCAAAGCACATCTTTTGCAGATACACCTTGGATTCATTCTTCTTCTTCTTTTTTATAGCTCAAAGAAAAATAGGCCTTAATTTCCAAACCATTAACTTAGGCCAAATTTTCTTAATGAAATTCCATCATAATATTTCAAATTTCCAAATCCCAAAATTTGGGATGTTACATTTACTCCCCCGTTAATTTAAATTTCGTCCCCGAAATTTGCTACACATTTTGCAAATTTCGAGCCATAAATTCCGGGTACTTCTCCTTCATGCTTTCCTTTGTTTCCCATGTTGCTTCCTCATGAGATAACCCCTTCCAGACCACTTTCACCAATGGGATACTCTTGTGCCTAAGCTGCTTTTCCCGATGATCAATGATTTGTATCGGCTCAACCACGAAAGTATTATCATGTCGGAGTTCGACATCCTCATACTCTATGACATGATCGCGATCCGGTTGATACTTTTTCAACTGAGAGACATGGAATACATCATGAAGTTTGCTCATGTTTGGGGGTAGGGCTAGCTGGTAGGCTACTGGTCCACGTTTCGCCAATATTTCAAACGGACTAACATATCTAGGACTTAACTTTTTCCTCTTTAATGTTCTACCAACCCCTGTAACTAGAGATATCTTCAGAAAGACGTGATCTCCTACTTCAAACTCTAGAGGTCTTCTCCTTTTATCTGCATAGCTTTTCTGCCTGCTTTGTGCTGCTAAGAGCCTCTCCTTGATCAGTTTAATGCGTTCGGAGGTTTTGTCAACTATATTTGTTCCAATTAGCCTCCTCTCAGACAACTCTGTCCAGCAAATGGGTGATCGACATTTCCTGCCATATAATGCTTCAAACGGAGCCATCTGGATACTCGAATGATAGGCATGTTATTATATGCAAACTCGCGAATGGGAGATATTGATCCCAATTTCCTTTAAAGTCCAATACACACGCTCTCAACATATCTTCTAGCGTACGTATGGTTCGTTCGGATTGACCGTCGATGCAGGGGTGATAAGTCATCTTGAATTTTAACTTTGACCCCAGAGCTTCATGTAGAGCTTGCCAAAATCGGGATGTGAATCGAGGATCTCTGTCAGAAATAATACTCTTCGGTATACCGTGGAGTCTCACGATTTCCTTAATGTAAACCTCAGCTAGTTTCGCCGGAGAATAACTAGCACTGATGGGAATAAAATGTGCCGACTTAGTAAAACGATCAACAATTACCCAGATTGCATCAAAATGCCTGATCTTGGGCAATCCCACTACTAGATCCATGGTAACATCCTCCCACTTCCATTCTGGAATTCCAATTCGCTGTAGTGGTCCTGGCGGTCGTTGATGTTCAAGTTTCACCCTCTGACAAGTTAAACATTTGGCTACATACCGGGTTACTTCTTTCTTCAACCCTGGCCACCAGACCTTAGATTTCAAATTTTGGTACATCTTGACCATGCCTGGATGTAAGGTGTACTTGCTCTTGTGAGCTTCATCCAGTATTTTCTGCCTCAACTCATCATTTTTGGGTATATAAATTCTCTTCTTATACATAACCAATCCACTACGTGACAGATCGAAATCTTGAGTCTCATTCCGAGATATTAACTCTCGTATAGCATTTGCTTGTTTGTCTTGCTTCTGAGCTTCTTTAATCTCATTCCTCAGATCGTACTCTCCTTGGCTAACAAGAAGACTTGCAAGATAAATCTCATGAGGCTCTTTTGGTTCAACAACAATTCGGTTGGACAGGTTCAGATCTCTGAAATCGTCTAGTAATTTCTGTTCGTGGATCATCATGCATGCTGTATGCACTACTTTCCTGCTCAATGCATCTGCGGCGACATTGGCCTTCCCTGGGTGGTATTTAATCTCCAGGTCATAATCCTTCAGTAACTCCATCCATCTACGCTGTCTCATATTTAGCTCTCTCTTGTCAAAGAGGTATTTGAGACTCTTGTGGTCACAAAGATAGGTTCACGGTATTGCCATACAAATAATACCGCCAAATTTTCAATGCAAAAACAATAGCCGCGAGCTCCAAATCATGAGTTGGGTAGTTTAACTCGTGAGGCTTCACCAATTGCCGAGAGGCATATGCCACCACCCTGCCCTACTGCATCAGGACACATCCCAATCCATGCTTACTAGCATCACTATAGACAATATATGTCTCACCTGGATTCGGGATAATCAACACTGGTGTTGTAGTCAACCTCTCCCTCAGTTCTCTGAAGCTACCCTCACAACGCTCATCCCAAACAAATGATTGGTTCTTTCGCGTCAGCTTTGTTAATGGCAAGGCAAGTCTGGAGAAATCCTTTATGAATCTGCGGTAATATCCAGCCAGACCCAAGAAACTCCGTATTTCGATTCTGTCTCGGTCTCTTCCTGTCTAGTACTGCTTCCACTTTACTAGGATCAACAGCGACCCCATCTCGTGATATAACATGGCCCAGAAATTTAACTTCTGAAAGCCAAAAGTCACACTTGTTCAGCTTGGCGTAGAGTTGCTTCTCTTTCAGTACATTGAGTACCTGCCGCAGATGGTGTTCATGTTCCTCCTTATTCTTGGAGTATATCAGAATGTCATCAATGAAGACTACTACAAATCGATCTAGATACTCACGAAAGATTCGATTCATATAGTCCATGAACACTGCAAGTGCATTAGTTAAACCAAAGGGCATCACCATAAATTCATAGTGTCCATATCTGGTTCTGAAGGCTGTCTTGAAACATCCTCGCTCTTACACGTAATCGATGGTATCCCGAGCGTAGATCAATCTTCGAGAAAACACGGAACCAGATAATTGGTCTAACAAATCATCAATTCTAGGGAGTGGATATTTGTTTTTGATTGTTACCTTGTTCAACTCCCTATAATCAATGCGAGTCGAAGACTCCCATCCTTCTTCTTCACAAACAAGATCGGAGCTCCCCGGGGTGACACACTTTGGGTCGGATGAATTCTTTCTCCAAAGAACTCTTCAATTTGCTTCTTCAATTCTGCCATTTCACTCGGTGCCATTCTCAGGGTGGCTTAGATATGGGCCCCGTGCCGCATCGGCTCAATAGTGAACTCAACTTCCCTCACCGGGTGGCAATCCACTAATGTCTTCTCGGGAATACTTCGGAAATTCATTCACTACTTTGGTATATCCGACAATGAAGGTTCATTCTCGCCCGCACGAGAAAAATACCATGTACCCTAGGCAACCTTGATTCAAACATTTCTTCGCTTCTTGGGCGTGAGAAGATTCAAATTGTTTGCTTTGTAGTATCCTCTCGTTGACCGTGAGTATAGAATTCGCTTGTTGCCGCAGTCAATCAACGCATTGTTGGCCGTTAGCCAGTTCAATCCCAGTATGACGTCAATATCAACCAACGGTAGACAAATTAAATCTAGTGTGGACTCATGTCCATTTACAATCAATACACAATTCAAGCATGCATCACATACTACAGACTTAACACCAAGTGGTGTACTTACAATCAAATCATATGGTAATCTATGGGTGTTCATCCCTAGCCGTCTAACACAATCACAGGCAATAAAAGAATGGCTAGCACCCGAATCAAATAATGCTTGCAAAGAGTTACCATTTAGTGAGATTGTACCTTGGATCATGTCAGGAGACTTCCTGGCCTCTTCTTGGGTCAATGCAAAGACCCTTCCATGATTTTGCGGCCTCTTTTCCCCGGTATTCAGGGCGATTAAAACTGAAGTGTCCCAGTGGTTACACTTGAAGCAGTCGCTTCCCATCACATCTTACTCCCGGGTGGCTCTTCCCGCACTCTCACAAGGTCGGGTCTTTGTCGGTCTTGAATTGTTCTCACGGGTAGAGATTGGGCTTATTGTTCTTGCCCTTGTAACCAGACCAGTTCCCTTTCCTCTTTTGATTACTCATGGAATTTCCACAGCTATGCCCACTGTTATTCATCTCCATCCTACTTTCATGCAGCTCCTGCAGGTTGCGTTCGATTATTCTACATTCTTCCTCAGCTTGGTGGAATGTAAGAAATCGTCGGGAGATTAGTCTATCCTCATCTCAAATTTCAGTCCTTGATGAGCCTATTTACCTTCCATCCCTCATCTTCATTCTTCTTTAGGTAGGATGAGTAGCGGAACGATTGGTAAACCTTGCTAGATACTTGTCAAAAGACTCTCCCGGTTTCTGTTTGATGGTTATGAAGTCATGCTCCATCTCTACTTGGACTGAGGGGGGAAAGTACTTCTCATTGAAATTCTCTTGGAATAGCTCCCAAGTAATTGGTCTATATTGGGCACGCAAACCCTTGGCCACGCTCTTCCACCAATGGTATGCATCGCCTTCCAGCTTGTATATGGCTAATTGTGCAATTCTTTCTCCAGGGCACTCCATGACTTCAAAGATTTTCTCCGGTCGAGCGCCAATTCTCGGCGGCTTACGCATTAAGTTCACCGGTAAATGATGGCGGGTTGTGCTTACGACTGAATAGTCCGTGGGACTCTCCGGCCGATCTCTCGTTGTTGCGGTTGGGCAAGAGGTGGAACCTCTACCCGTAGAAGGTTATTCTCTTGATTTTCCTCTTCTTCCGTTTTACCCTCGAGCTAGTCGTGCTTCGCGGCTTCACACGCTGCCTTGCTTCATCTCGTTCGCCTTCAACATGAATACCTCTTCTCTGAGCTCCCTTAACGACTCTTGATATTCACCCAACATCACTCGTGCTTGTTGCATGGGGTCCTGGACTGGAGGTTCTTGTTGATTGGGCCTTCCCCTGCCTCGACCTCGGCCTCTACCTTGACCTCGGCCTCTACCCCTTCCACGTGTAGGTGGATTTACTTCTTGCTGAGGCTCCTGCTCAGGAATTTGCCTTCGATTGGCTCTTGTGTTGGCCATTGCACTATAGTACTTGATGTCAAAAAGAATTTTGGTTGTTAATAACAGAGGCGTAATAATCATTCCAAATATTCATATGTATTTAAACATACATCATACTTGTTACTAACATCCCATAATCTTGTTCAAACATAAGGTACTTGCCATTACAAATCACCTTTTTTTTTTAATAAAACGTCCCTAGGACTTTAGGAATAGTTGCGAAGAGAATACTACACTTAATTTGGTACTAGGTTGGGTTTCTAGCGCTCCTCTATACGTTGTTTTAGATATACACTACCGTACGCACAACAGGGGGTAATTATTCTTCGAAAATCCTCATCATGTTTTCAACATAACTAAGTTTAAATCCTTTTTCAAAAATTTTGTCCAAACCAGTGCTCTGATACCATAACTGTGACACCCGTCCTAAATACGCCTTTATTATTTATCAGAGTTATAGCGCACAGGCATCGAAGTGGTTTGGACGACTTAATTGCTAAATAAAAACTTTCTTAAAATAACTTGGTTTTGAAAACATGAGGATAATCTAACGCGATTCGAATCTATCCCATAGTGGGATGTTAATACAGTAATCCAAAATAGACAGATGATAAACGATAAACTAAAGTCTGGCTAATCATATTTCTCCGACAAGTTCCATCTCGCGTAACCCTTACAGCCTACTTCTTTCCTCTTGATCCCGATCCACTACTGTCTCTTTCATGTGATCTGGAGTTCAAATGAATGAACCCCGGGGGTAACAAGTTAATCTCATATGCATGTATGGAATGTAAATAACGGTATAACACATGTATAAGCATAGATTAATTCACAATAAACAAATCGCACCGTAACCGCAGCTTAACGGCCAAGGACCGCAACCCTTTAGGACACGCAGCCTATGAGACCGCAGCCTCAATTCCATAGCTAGGAAAATAAACATGTAAATCATCTAGCAAACATGATCAGTCATACAAGAAATACATACATACAAGCAAACAAGATAACAACTACCCACCTCGAACTTGAATCCTTAACTTGTCGATGTGTTGGGATCGGTATAGGTGTCAAGATATACCTATAAACGTTTATCACTGTCATTAGTCGCTTCTTACGTAGCAAAGTAACTAACTACGCGAATTATGCATTAACCCCTAAAATTCTCTTAATTACCTACTTTTATACCTAACTTAATTCCTCAGAATTTTCATTAAACTTTGAAAATTCATAATTAATTCTCTAGATCTCCGATTGGGGTGATTCAAATTTCTATTCAAAGTTCTATAAGTCTAGTATAAGGGACAAATGGTCATCAAACCAAATAATGGCTGTATAATTCCCAGAAATTTGCAAAGTGGACGTTACTTAAATCTGGAACAAGATTTTCCAGGTTTTCTGACCAAACTTTGAAAAATGATAGCTCTCATTCCACACGTCCGATTTAGGTTTTCTTTGGCTTTTTGGAAAGCTTGAGATGTATACTCATTACTGTAAACTTTTCAAGCAAAAACACAAAGGTTTGCTATTTTGAAATCAAGACCGAAAATCACTGTTCACCAAAAGTGCAGAAAACGTTTCAGATTTTGGCTAAATTTTGGAAAATCATATCTCCCTTTGTACAAATCCGTTTTAGCTGTTCGTTGACTTTTTGGAAAGCTTGAGATGCCTACTATGTACTGTAAATATATCAGGGAAAAAAAAATATTTACTTGGTCCGAAATGCAACGTCATATGGTTGCTCCAGAATCATACCAGAAAGTTTCAGATTTTTAACTCAACTTCCAAAAATCATATCTGGCGTTGTAGACCTCCGTTTGGGGTGTTCTTTGGTTCGTTAGAAAGTTTGAAGTGTATACTACATACTGTAAAAGTTTCAAGCAAAACCACAGACATTTACTATTTCAAAATCAGGCCCGAAAAGTACTGTTCACTGGAAGTGCAGAAAACATTTCAGATTTTGGTAGAACTTTGGAAAATCATATCTCTCAATCTACACGTCCGTTTTTGCTGGGTTTTGACTTGTTTTAAAGCTTATTGAATCTACTATGTCCTGTACAAAGTTCATGGAAAAACAAAGACATTTGACTATGAAACAGAAGCTCACAAGACCACTTTTGTTTTGAGTCCAAAAAAGCAGAGCTGCTTCTTGTTCGCTTTTATTCTTTGGCTAAACAAATTTTTCATACGCAAGAGACACACTAAAACTTCCTCTATTTCAAGTCCATATAATAGAGAGAACATGCAGAACCAAAACCAATGCACTTGAGCTCCAAACGTAGAGAACAAGGTTGGGAAAGATTACCTTGTACAAACTCAAGTTTGCTTTGCAATATTCGAACTTCTTTTTCCTTCTCCATCTCTCCCTTTCAATCTCGTTCTTAGTCTCGTCTCCTCCACGTTCTCCCTCCCTTGCGTTTCGTGTTCTCTTGATCGTCACTAAGACTTGTACGCCACGTTCAGTCCTTCTCTTGTCTTCAACGTCGCCGCCTACGTTTCAAACTCCTCCCTCGTCTCTAACTATTAAACTATCTTGCTCTCACTCGCTCAGTGTTTTCTCTAACTTCTGCATTTTTGTTTCGGCTCTTAGAGTTTCCTCTCTGTGTTTCGGAGTGCTAGCGAGAAGAGAATAAATGAAGTTGTATATGGTTGCTTTGCCGAATTCAAGAGAAATCGCAGAGCATGATAATGTGTTGGAGACACGAGAAAAAAAAAATAGTGGAGCATGAGTGTTTGTGCATGCTGAATTCCAAGGGAATATTTACGTCTTTGTTGTCCACCGAGTCTCTAGAGAGGAAATGGAGCATTGCATGATGCGATGATCTGTCTTAAAATGTTTGCAACAGCTGTAATCTCTCATTGGGTGTTAGACTAAAGGAATAACAATTTGAATCGTACTTAGTGTTGGGGTGAAGGGAAATAAAGAATTGAACGAAATATGGCTGAGTGTTGTAAGTAATAATAGGAATGAGAAGTGGGTGCGTGCTGCTTTCTTGATTCTACCCATGAAAAGAAAAAGTTGGTTTATTGAATTGAAATAAGGAAATAAGAAGTGGTGTGCTTTTCGCATAAGTTGCGAATAAAATAATCAAACTAAATAATGGAGCATGGATATTAAAATGAAGTGAAGGGGACCCGCGAACTTTTGAAGAATGAAGGAGTATATTCTGTGAAATGGTTCTTCATATATATATATATATATATATATGAGCATATAGGAGAGCACGTGCATGAATGGTCAAGAGGATACAAGTTGTTTTGTCTTTAGTTCCCACACACACACTACTACTTCTTATATTTTCCCTTTCTATTTAATATGGGACCATTAGACTTGAGCAATTCCTTTCTTGAAAATTCTAATTAAGCATACCCTTGACTAATTAAATAAATTATCAAAGCACATCTTTTGCAGATACACCTTGAATTCATTCTTCTTCTTTTTTTTTATAGCTCAAAGAAAAATAGGCCTTAATTTCCAAACCATTAACTTAGGCCAAATTTTCTTAATGAAATTCCATCATAATATTTCAAATTTCCAAATCCCAAAATTTGGGATGTTACACCAAAATCTCTTCTTTAATCCTAACCTTTGGATCTAAACTTAATGAAGAAGTTTTAATCTCCTCCATCGATCCACCCCCCCCCTCTCTCTCTCTCTCTCTCTCTCTCTCTCTCATCATCTTCCATTTATAAATGACCCCATGTGCCTTTATCCCATGTGTTTGATTTCTTGAATTAAATACATTAATCTCTTCTTCTTCTTCAAGCAAGCAAGCCGTGCTCCCTGCTTCACTCTTGGCTTTTGATTTGTGTTTCATTTGTCTCTAATAAATGACATCCCAAGCTTCCTATTGGTTCATCTTCATTCACATGGATTAAGATTAATTAGGTAATTAATTAGAACATTTGGATTTAACTTTATTAGATTTAATCTTGGTCTTCTATTTGTTAATCTCTCTCATTGGTCCATTTAATTCTATGGGGATTTAGCTCAATTCTTTGATTTCTCATTGGCTAATCAATTTACAAGAGGATTAAGCTTATTTATAGGATTAATTAGGACCATTGGATTCAATTGTGTTTGTTTAAATCCAAATCTTCACCCTTAATTGCATTTGCTATTAGTTAATTGATTTATTAACTAATCATGAAAATTAGTGCTTAATTAGACAAGTATTATTTCACCCTCATTGGCTTAATTATTTCCAAATATAATTAGCCCTTATTTGATACTTTTAATTTGTCTCTACTCATTTAGAAGAATTATGCAACTAATCTCAACTAGTGCAAGTTTATTTTGCTAAAGATAATTGTTAATAGAGAACAATTAAACTAAGTGTTTCTTTATCCGCTTTTTCTTGTTTTATGAGCACTTAAAATAGTTATTATTCTATGTGATTTTATGTCACATTTTATAGCCCTCATTATGTAGTCTCATAATTAACCATTGGTTAATTAATGATCCAAAGTAAAATTTGGATGAAAATATAATCAATAGATTATAATTCTTTGAGACACATATTCACCTTTGTATTTTAGTATTTATTTTCCAAAATACAATATTTACATGAATTATGAAAATTAGGGTATTACACCACCGATATCTCAAACAAGCCCTATAATAAGGACCGAGTTTCCGAGACTATCAGAGTTTCTTTTGTTTTTCTTGACTTTGCAGTCAATTATGTCAAGGAAAATCAATAATCGTAAGATTAAATTATATAAAACCTCTCTTTGGATTAGTTATATATAACCCTTGACATATCAAAGTTTATATTTAACCTTCTCACCTTTTATTTTTTATTAACTCTATGCTATTAAGTGATTATTATATTTTAACGGAAAATGTCACATCGATTATAAGATGACATGTGGAATTCGGTGTAAGTTACCAATTTTATAAAATTAGCCTGAATTTTGATCAGTTACAAATAACCCCCTGAAATTTCAAAATTTAAATTCTAACTCCCTAAAAATTTTAATTTATAATATTAAATCACATTCAGTTACTTTTTTTTTCATTTTATCATTTCGGGAAGATTGAGGAGGAAAAGAAACTTAGGCCCTGTTTGTTACAGGGAAGATTTGAGGAAGGAAAGGAAAGGAATGGAAGTGAAAGGAAAGGAAAGGAAAGGAATGGAAGTGAAAGGAAAGGAAAGGAAGATTAGGAGGAAACTTCAAAATGTGAGCCGTTTCATATACTAGGGAATGAAACTTAAGTTGAGGGAAAATAAGATATTTTGTACTCCATCTGGTCCTTATTATAAGGCACCAACTAACTTTTCTCACAAACCAATAAAAGTAGTTAAAGTCAATAAAGTTTTTCTAAAATCTAAGTAATTTCTAATATTACCCCTACTAATTGCATTGAACTCTAATATTATATTAATTATTACTTTGTCACTCACTACATTTATTAATTAGGGGCGACATGGAAAAAATAATCATTGCTCATTGGGAACAAACAAGTTCCTTATAAAAAGGACCAAATAAACTTTCTAGTTGGTGCCTTATAATAAGAACCAGAGGGAATATGAAGAATTGGGTTTTAGTTAAGTGGGAAGGTTAGATGAAATTCCCACAATGCCCTTAAACCGTTCGAACATTGATAATACTAGGATAATTATTTATCTAGAATATTATATTTTAGTACATATTACCTATTGGAAATAGGTGAATATGTGGTCTCAAATAAATAAGTTATAATTATCTTATTTTCTAAGGTAATTTCTATGGAAATTAGAAGAAATAATGAGCTAAAATCCATAAAATGCATTTATGAGGCATAAAATGGCTTTGAAAATATTATGATAAATCCCAAGAGGAAATAAAATATTTATTAAAAATTAGAAAGTATGTTGTCTCTAATTTTAGGAATTTATGGGGAATAGTTTCCTTGGAAAATAATGAGGCAAAATTAAATATTATTTTGGGATCATAATTGACCCCATGATGTTTAATATTTTACATGGAGCATAAAATACCAATGTCGGTAAAATAGTTGTGAGATAATAATTAATCCTAATTATAAAAATTATCAACAATTAGTAAGTGGCTAATTAAGTAATTAGTGGCTAATTGTTTATATTAAGATATAAGTAAATTAATTAGTAAATAATTAATTTAAGGGGAGAAATTCGAAATTAATAAATAAAAATAAGAATAAAATAAAAAATAAAAAATAAAAAATAAAAGGAAAAAAAAAATATCATGATATTTTGATTAAAATAATATTATATTTTGAGATATTTTGTAAAGAGCCAACGGAGAATCGAGAACCGATAGAAATAAAATCCTACCTCAAAACCTGGGATGGAGTCGTAACATCCGGACATTTTGTAAACCGGTGAAATTTTATCCCGAGTGAGCTATCTCCGGTCATTTCGAAACCAACGGGGTACTTAGGATACTTTGGATAAATAAGAAAAAGGGCGAGATAGTAGAAATGAGAACCTATACAAAACAAGACCGTTGTGAAAAACCAGGGATTAGGTTTCTTAGGTCAGGATATATTACGAACCAGCGAATTTTTGTCCAGAAGCTGACACTTCCGGAAGTGATTTCCGTAACCGATGGCGTCTGACTGAAAATGTTCAGCAGACAACGGAATACCCTTAATGGGATCAAAAATTTAGGTAACCCAAGTAGTTTTAAAGAGAAAGAATGGAACTTCAGTGCCTTGCTCCCGTATTTTTGAGTTTCTCCAAGGTTACGCGATTCAGACACCGAACTGGGAACTTTATCGGTACAGTCACATAAAGCAAGTTTGTGACATCATCTTCTTCTAGAAGGATGATGTCATCCAACACATGGATGGCAAGGATGAAGCCACGTGTGGACGGTCGAAATCCAGTCTGAAAAAGGCATGAATAGTGTCATTTTTCTTCTATAAATAGCCATCACCTCCTCTTCTCATTTCACACCAAAATCTCAAATCCTAGAGAGAGGTTAGAGAGAAGGAGGAGCCCGGAGAAAATATAGCGGAGCCCTCGGTAAGTTTTTCGGTCCATGGTCTTTAGCTTTGGTAGATATAGTAGGAATGCTAGATTTATCTCTAATTTTTCAAGATAGTTTAGATATCATGTTTTAGGGGTAAATATGGTATTTATCTTGAAAATATATTGGGAAAAAAGATATGTCAAATTTCTGGAGAGATCGGGTCAAAGTAGCGAAGCTCTAGCGAAATTTCGCCGATTAGGGGGTCAGGGGCAAAATGGTAATTTATACCTAAAATGCCCGTTATGATGAAAAACATTAATAAGTACGATATTATCCTTATAGGATATTTGTTATAATCGAACCGCTGTCGAGCCGCTGTTGTACCGCCGTCATACCGCTGTCAAAAAGTACCGTTATACCACCGACGAAGGTACGTTCGCATACTGTAACACTAACTCTGATGCTTATTGTATGCTTATATGTGATAGACAACTATACAAGTGATTTGTATAGATAACTTTACATGCGATGTGTATTGTTAACATAGATAACTTTACATGCGATGTGTCGTACTTGTTAGCATAGATAACTTTACATGAGATGTGTACTGTTGTTATATTAATCTTGCATTTGCTATGTACTTATGTGTTGATTAATACTGTGATGTCATCCATATGTTGTTTATATAAGTATGAGGTTAACCGTTACCTGAGATCCGATATGCATTTGGACCTCAGCTTCTAAAATAGCTTCAGGGTCAGGAGGACTGAGAGCCGAAGATAAGGGCAAGCAGCACGCTTAGAGTCTCGACCGGATAATTTCTTTTGCCACAGCATGGGTGTTGCCAGGGAGACACTTCTGTTGTTATTTACTTTAAAAACTCTCGGTTATTGTACCGCTTTTATAAGCAGCCAGACTTACGGCATTTTTAATCTAATTATCAGTTACTCAATCGCTCTAATACTCTACTATGATGAAAAAAAATATACTGATTTTGGAAATGGGATGTTACACTGACATTGGGTTCGAACGTAAAGCACTAAAGGGACAACGCGTTTGAACGAAAAATTAGACAGTAACCAAACTTGTGCAGCTGTTTATATCAAAACATTCCAGGTATGACAGAAACAGAAGTAGGCATTTTTTACAGAAACAATAGTAATATATATGCAAGACAGTAAAAGCCACATTACAGACCTACCATCCATCGTTTTCTTGTTCATCATTTTTTTAGCATCGTCATCTTCCTCACCCAGAATCTTGTGGTGGGTGTTTTGGGTTCTAGGTTGGGTTTTGCAGCCGGGTACAGCGGAGACAAAATCGGAGCAAGAGGGTCGGCAAAATTTCAGGGCTAATTTCGTTACAGGATTTCACTCTCCCAAAAGATTTCAGCTTTCCCTCCATTTTCGGATGGAATGAAGGTTCCCACGTTTAAGGGAAGATCAAAGGTTGCTGGAAGATGGTTTCTGGGAAGGCAGTGCTGCCAAACGCGTTCTGTGATGTAAGATCAGTAATCTTCCCTTTCCTTCGGTCTATCTTCCGCGTAACAAACGGGTCCTTAGAGGAGAGAAAGGAAAAGAAGGGAAGGGAAGATTTTGAGGAATGAAGGAAGATGTGTTGTTTGGTAAGAAGAAAATGAAAGTGTGACGGTTGATAAAGAATCGAGAAAATATATATTTTATCCTCAAAAGTAATTAATTCAAAACGAAAAAGAAAAACATAATTTTAAAAAATATCATCTTATCAAGTTCAAATTTTTCTAAAATGTTATTACGCAAGTTCAAATTTGTCTAAAATATTTTCTTGTCAAATTTGAATTTGTCTAAAATATTCTCCCCGCTAAAAAGCATCATGTTCACGTGGGAACTTGGGTTCCCAACAATTTTGGTGGGATCTTATGTTTTCACATTTAAAAGAAGATTGGTGGGCTCGGGAACTTGAGTTCCCAAGAAGATTGGACACAAAAATGTACCAAACAAGAAAAGTTTTCCATCTTCTCTTTCCTTCCCACACGTTAAAGTGAACCAAACAGACCATTATGATTTCCGGTGGGAGCCCACTTTGTGACATTGAAAGGTAAGTTCACACCCAATAATCTTGCACACCTACTCACAAGCCAAATTCAGCATCCTTATCGAAGGAAAATATAATACTCACTCTTGTGGTTAACTCTTGTTTGAATCAGAGGTGAAAAAAAATACTCTCTTACTTGATGTATTATTCAGATGGAAGAGATACAAAATATGTGTGCATGTGTATAAAGCCCAAAAAGAGCTATAAGAATAGAGAAAAGAGGGATTACAATAAAACTGAAATAAGAAACTTTCCTAAACTGAAAAATAATAAAGACGCTATGATTAAGGAGCTAGAATTCAGGGATACAAATTATTTAATCAGAGTAAGTTAAGGGATTCTTCTTCTTCTTCCTCTAGAATTCAGGGATACAAATTATTTAGTCAGAGTAAGTTAAGGCATTCTCCTCCTCCTCCTCCTCCTCCTCCCTTCTCCTTCTCCTTCTTCTTCGTTAAATATCATTTTCGCCATGAAAGTTTAGCCTAGGGAGCACTAGTCATTCAGAATTTTTTTTTTTGGGTCTCAATTTTGCCTCAGAAGCGTAAAAACATAGCAATATTGCCTATCCATATCTATTTAATGATCATAGCCTCATGGAATTGTAGGGGAGCCGGTAAACGGACCTTCCCTATTGATGTTAAAGATATTGTCAGAAAATATAACATTGATATTCTCTGCATTCCGGAGCCTCGTATTAGTGGCACTAGAGCGATATTGTTTGTCGTAAGCTTGGTTTTAGCAATTGGATTCGTGTGGAATCTAGTGGGTTTTCTGGGGGTATCTGGCTATTGTGGGACAAGGAAAATTTTGATATTACATATATATCATCTACCACCCAAATGCTCCATTGTCAAGTTTACAATCAGGTAAGTAACTTTTCGTGCCTTATCACTTTGGTTTATGGTGAAACTAACTATATTGGCGGGCATATTTTATGGGACTCCTCCGTCTTTTAGCCAATAGCTCTACCCTTCCTTGGTTAGTCCTTGGCGATTTTAATGCATATCTATCCCCATCGGACAAATTGGGAGGGGCGGTCCCTTCATGGACCTCAATGCAACAGTTCAGAGATTGTATTGATGATTCAGGACTTATTGAAGCTAGGTTTCAAGGGGAGAAGTTTACTTGGGAAAAAGAGGGCTGAAGGAAAGATTGGATTGGGTCTTCACCAACTTCTCTTGGCTTTCCCCTTACCAAATTCCACCGTCCGTCATGAGCTAAAATTTAAATCTGATCATAGGATTGTGGTTGTCAATTCCAACCTCTCTCCCGTTGCTATCGTTTTCGAAATCTTTCTCTTACCGTTGCTTGGTCCCTTGAGAACGATTTCAAAGATATCACCCCGAAGCTTGGCGGGATAATAATTGGCTAGATGGCCTTCACAACTTTAGAGAATCAGCTCTGGAATGGAATGAGAATCGCGTGGGTAACTTCACCAGCAAGAAAAAAAAGTTACTGAGGCGCCTAGAGGGCTTTGACAAAAGCAGGAAAATGAATCTCCAAACTGGTTTATTTCGCTTAGAAAGAAAGCTTTGGGAAGACTACCATAAGGTGGCAACTCGGGAAGAAATTGTCTGGTTCCAAAATCCAGTAAATGGCTTCGGGGTGGTGACGAAATACAAGGTTTTTCCATGCCTCAACCATGGTTAAACGGAAGAAGCGAGAGATTTGGAGCTGTAAAAAATGATGAAGGGTATGGATAGATGATCACGACACTTTGAAATTGATGACCCATGATTTCTTCAAAAATTTATTTACAAGAGATTCAACGGTGAGAGATCCCGAGGGATGGTGTTCTAACTTTCCTTCCATTGACGAAATATGCTTCACTTTCTCGTCTAAAAATGTTTGCAAAGTCGAGATAAAAATGCAGCCTTTGCCATTGGAGCTTTTAAAGCTCCTGGTCCCAATGGTCTTCAAGCTCACTTTTTCCATTCTCAGTGGACTGTTATAGGTGATAAAATATGTGGCTTCATTGAAGATTGTTTTCACAATCCCTCTAAGCTGTCTAGCATAAATCATTCCAAAGTTGTTCTTATTCCCAAGGTTGATAATCCAGCTACGTTGAAGGAATTTCGTCCTATCTCCCTTTGCAATGTGAGCTTCAAAATCATTACTAAGCTCCTAGCTAATAGGTTAAAGGGATTCATGCCACATCTTATTAGTCAAGAGCAGTGTAGTTTTATTGCTAATAGATCTAGCTGTGATAATATCCTTATTGCTCAAGAAATTATCCATTCCATGAGGATGAGCGGGAGGAAGAAAGGTTTTGTGGCAATCAAAATTGACATGGAGAAAGCTTTCAACAGGTTAGATTGGGGGTTTATCAGAAATACCCTAGAATGTATTAAATTGGAGAACAACCTCATTGATCTCATCATGGCCTGTATCTCTACTACATCTATGTCTATCCTTTGGAATGGGGATGAAACCCCGACTTTTAACCCTTCTAGAGGAGTCAGACAGGGTGATCCCCTGAGCCCATATATATTTGTTCTTTGCATGGAGCGCCTGGGCCATTTAATTAAAGCCGAATGTGAAGGGCGTAGGTGGAAACCCTTTCTTTTCAAGCGAGGTAGCCCACACATCTCCCATCTTTTCTTTGCCGATGACCTCATTCTTTTCACAGAAGCTTCTAGTGATCAAATGATTGAAGTCCGAAGAGTCTTACATAGCTTCTGCGAAGTCTCGGGGCACAGAATCAACCTTGACAAATCACGAATGTTCTGCTCCAAAAAAATCAACTTCAATAGGGCTCTCGAGCTAAGTCAACTCCTTGGGATTGGGATTGCTTTGCTGACCTAGGTAAATATTTGGGTGTTCCAATCATCCATAAAAGAGCTTCTCATGCTACCTATAACCCTATTGTGCTAAGAGCCGGAAAAAGTTGTCCTCGTGGAAAAGCAAATTTTTGACTATGGCGGGACGTTACTTCTTATCAAGTCTCAGTATTATCTTCTCTCGCCTAGCCACCGCATGCAATCATCTCTCCTCCCAATTTGTACTATTAGAGAAATTGAGCGAATTTCTAGAAATTTCCTTTGGTCTCAGGATGATGACGTGAGAAAAATGCATCTTATTGCTTGGGATAAAATTACACAAGCAAAGAAACAAGGGGGTCTGGGTTTCAAAAATCTTCGCCGCCAGAATAAAGCTTTTATTATGAAACTCTGCTGGAGTCTTTTAACAAAAAAAGATGCCCTCTGGGTTCAATGTTTGTGGTCCAAATATAATTGTGGCAACTTGTATCTGCCTAATATCTCCAGAAAGAAAAACTCTTCCTCTGCTTGGAAAGCGATCGTCGAAGTTTGGGATAATTTTCTCAGTGGCGTGGGTAAAAAGGTCAATAACGGGGCGGGTACCAAGTTCTGGACTGACCTTTGGCTCCCTCTTGATCAACCCATCATCTCTTTTATTCAGTATCCTTCCTCTATCAACGTAGAGGAGACGGTTAAGGATCACCTACTGTCTAATGGACGGTGGGACTATCACAGATGGTTTGGAGTTTTACCTCAGGATATTATTAACTTCATTTTACAATCGAATCCTCCCTCCAACAATTCCCCGGATTGTTTTACCTGGAGAGCAGCTAAGGATGGTGGTTTCTCTCTAAAATCAGCCTACCAATTTCTCTCTGACAACGTTGAAGGAAGCACTAATAACTTCTGGGCCCAAGTGTGGAAATGGCAAGTTCTGAAAAATTAAATACTTTATGTGGCAAGTTGGTCATGAGAGACTTGTCACCAACTCTCTCCGGGCAAGGAGGGGCCTCACCAATGATAATGGTTGCCCTTTTCAATGCAATAGAGAGGAAAATGTGATCCACATAATTCGAGATTGTGAGCGTGCCAGAAGTTTATGGAAACTTATTTTAAAACCTAACTATTTTTCTCAGTTTTTCTCTGGCAGCTTGCAGGTTTGGCTCAACTGGAATACCAAGCATAACCCAGGCAAAGGGAGATTTATGAACTTCTCATGGGCGAGAACCTTTAGCCTGGGATGCTGGATTCTTTGGATTACCAGATGCAAATTTATTTTTCAGGGAACGACCACAGAAACAAGGGAGATGTTACACCGGTGTAGCTATCTACTCATGGAGAATGGAGCGAATCAAAAGCTAAACCACAAGATTTTCCAACTAGACAAGATAGATGAGGAATCTTGGACACCCCTCCGAGAATACGGTTCGCATCGATGTGGACGGATCGGTGCTTCAACAACATAAAGCCATGTGGGGAGTACTAAGAAATTCTAAAGGGAATGGTTGATGGGCTTCTATAAACCCATTGGCCTACTTTACGTCATTGAAGCTGAAATTTATGCTATCATGTTAGGGTTGCGATTGGTCTTCAGATGGGATTACAAAGCATCGTCATTTACTCCGACTCTCTTGATGCCGTCAATATCCTTATGAGAGATTGCCCTGCTGATCATCCTTTGAAAGACATTATTGGGGAGACTCGAGACCTTTTGTTCCGAGACTGGGACGTGGAGCTTCATCATACTCCAAGAGATAATATTTCTTGTCTTGATTATATGGCCAAGCAAGGCCACGTGTTGCCATTGGTGCCGATATGGCCATGATCCCAACTATCCCGAGAGGTTGCCTAGATATGGTTTTGAAGGATCGCAATCCCGTCATTCATAGTTTCCTTCTTCCTGTTGTATCAGGGGCTAGAGTCTTATAATCTAGCTCCTACTTCTCACTTTCAAGCTTCGCCTTGCCCATTTTATGCAAAAAAAAATTGATCTTAATCGTTGAGTTGTTGCTCTTCTTTGTAAACTTTCAGGTGTAAAATTGCTCCTAAAAAAACTTCCGGCAAATTTTCTCCTAAAAACAACTTTCAGGGCATCTTTACTCCATTTTGTTAATGTCCGGAGCAAAAATGAGACCAAAAAAACTTCTAGGTGATCAGTACTCCTTAAATTAAACTTCCATGGCAAAAATGGTATTTAACCTTTTTTGTTATAAGCTTGATACCCCTCAGCTAACCCCTATAGGATTATTACACCCATTCCAATCCTGGCATAAAATCACTTCCAGTTCCTTAGATGGCTGGAAAAGTCTCATGAAACCTCAGTCGGGCCTCAAGGCCCCTCTTAGCTAGGTAGTCAACCATGGAGTTACAGGTCCGAGGCACATAGGTAAGCTTCGTTAACCATCCATACGAAGTAACCGTTGAGCCTCTTTAATAATGTCTAAGTCTTGGTGATTACTGACCTGTGCCTAAAAGAAGCAACTCTAAACACTCAGTAGAATCTGTTTCCAACTACACTTTTTGAGCTCCCATCGCCCATATGCAGTTTTTAGCCCCAAAAGACACACCCAGATCTCTACAGAAAACTCTTCTAACAACTCTAAACCCTACGACATATAAGTATAACCTAGCCTATTTAATAAATGGGTAATACTTAACATTAAATTTTTTTATATCCATTACATCAAGTTCTCTAATTATAGATTACCACATGTCTTAGTTTTTTTCATATGGGTTTATAGGTAAATGATAATATTTCAAAAGTAGAACATATAGTTACATGTGATTGGAGAATTTGACAAAATTGATATAAACAACTTACCTAAATATTTTACTTAATAAATGGGCCAAGGTCAGGCCTATTGCAAGCTTATTTAGGTAAACAATATTCATACCTATTTTCATATGACATAACCCATAAGCCTAAAGACTTAGTCTTTTTTTTTTTTTTTGTAATAATACATAAATAAAATATTATAATCTCATTAAGATTCGAAACTGTGAAAAAATTTAAAAAGGTAAAATCTAGTTTTACATGTCACTTGTGCTTGGTTGATTTTAGAAAATATATCTTCTTAGTCCGGATATGGTTGATTTTTCTTATTCTTAGTTGCTCCAACAACTATTATTAATAGGAAATCTTTTCTTTTCCATAATAAACTCTTATATTGTAGGTAAAAATGAATCTTCAACTTTATAGTGTATGCTTCTCCTAAATAGAATTGAAGGGTTATATATAAATTTGAAGGCGTATGTTTTAAGCCTATTTAAAGGCCTTAAAAAACCCTTCAGACCTTGCCTAAAAAAGCCTATATACATTCTTAGACTTTGAATTTCTATTGCATGCATAGGCCTATTTAACTAAATCTTGGCCTAATATAGCCTATTTCCACATCTAATGGCTGAAGTAAAGTGCAAGTAAAGGAGACACCCCATATTTATAGACTCAGGATAACAACTAATTGGGATGGTTTAGTTGTTGATTAATTTCCTAATACTCAATTATCTTTCAACAATTAATGCTATATATGTGTGTGTTAATTGAGTTAATATCAATTGCTTTCATTGAATATATATATCAATTGCTTTATAAATAAATAGGGTTGGTTGCATGTGAAACCGGAAAATTGAGGAGGAAACAAATAATTTTGAAGGATTTCTTTTATTTTATTGAAGAATTCGTTGTCTAGGTTACGATAAATTGGGATAGATTTTCAAATTTACAAAGTAATTTAATCGACTGGAACTGGAAAAACATTTATATACTTTATCCTATTGTGAAGAAAATTTTGGTCTAGTTTAAATAACAATTAAAAATTTAAATTTAAATTCAAATCTAAATCCAAAATCCAAAATTTAAATCTAAATCCTAAATCAAATTATAGAATATCACATATCCAATTTTATTTAGATACTGCAGATAAATAAATATATGTTAATTCTAATAGATAAATATCCTTAACGGATAACCTAATTAATAATAATAAAATCATAACTAAATCTTCTTTCATGCTCCTCCATTAAGTGTTTGTTATAAAAAGAAGGAAGAGAGTAACTAGGAAGGGAAAGCATGTTGAAAATTCAACTGTCGAAGAAGTTGATACGGTTTTGTAAGGTGGAAACGTAAAAACGTAAACTCGATATATAAACTTATGAATTAAACCGAGTTTATAATAATTACGAGTTTACCAGTGACTCAACTCAATTTTGTAAGCAAAAAATGTAAAAAGGTTAAACTCGAAGAGTTAACTCACGAGTTTAATAAAGACAGGGAATAGTCCTCTGTACAGTTTCGATTGACACCTATCGCTGATATGAAGGAAAAAAGGCCATCAAATAGAAGTGAAGAACTTTTACAACTTATATCTATTCCGTATTTATTGTTAGTCCAGGCTAAGACATTCTACCTTCAATACTTAATATAAAATACAATTGATTAATTTAGAGGGATTAAAGAAGCTAATTTTTTTTTTTAAAAAAGTAAATACATTTATCATTTTTCTCCAAACTAATTATTTTGACTTATAGATTGATAGATAATCTAATAATATACATAATTATTTCAGATAAAAAATACAACATGCAATAGTTAAGTAGTTAATCTCTTTATGTTCTTTAACCTCTTCAAATTAATCAATTGGATCTTATGCTATGGATCAGATAGTATAGTAGTAGATTAAGCAACTCTCTGTTAATTTATATATGGATTAAAATACCTTCTTTCAAGAGTTAAAAGGAAAAATAACGTAAATAGAAAAGAAAGATAATAGGTGCTAAAATGATCAACGCTTTGTCTAATACTTCATCCAATTCTATATATAAATAACAATTTGTGTTTGTCACGCACTTTTTGTTGTTGTTGCTCATAACTTATTACATCTCTTACATTTTTCACCAATTCTTCTCATTTTCCTCACTCATCGTCTTTATAAATAAGAATATATATTTTTTAAAAAAGTTACTAATATATCTCATAAATATTTATTACTTTTAACAAATATGTTGAAGTTCTGGAACAACTTCACGTGCTCAAGCATATCAAAGGTGTTTCAACCTCACAAAAAGCAATCTGTGTTCACAAGACCCTTTACCACAATTTGTTTTATATTATCGGAGCTCCATCACCGGCAGGGATATTTCACGGGCGGCCGGCCGTTGGTGGTCGCCAGTAACCAATGGAGATTATTATTTTTAAATAATATATTTGATGATATTTCTGTCTTTTTTGCATGAAATTACAATATCCAATTTTAGAAAAATAACATTTCAAAGGAATATTGAAATTGGGGGCATTACCTTTTATTATTTTTAAAGTTCATTATATGGAATTTTCCCAATTATAATGTTACATACAAACATACATACATATATATGTGTGTGTGTGTGTGTGTGTGTTATGGACCCATATAACGAGCCTAGTAGATATGCAGCCCAATGAGGGTATTAATGACAGTATCCTCCCATAATCAGGTAAAACGCTAATCACTCTGTAAATCATGCCTATAATCATAGGACGTACAGGTAGTGGAGCAGGAACATGCAGAACGTGGAGGCGCATATTGATGGCAGGATGTAATCACGACAGAGGCAACAAGAACCCTAGGTGATCTCTATAAATAGAAGTAACGTTCACCAAGTGCACACTCTCCATTCTCCATTGAATTACTCTACATTCAGTCACACTATGCACACACCCCACCCCTTTGGCGAAACGCCGCATCTGTGTAGCACAGTGATCGTCGACCACCCTCTGTTATCTTCTTCATAGATAGCATTGGGTAATCGTTTTCCTCTAGGTGTTTACCCGATAGATACCTTGGGGAGTTCATTCGATCCAATATAAATCAATCACTAGTCCATTGAGGCTAGACACCTGTGTTCCAAACCGAAACATTGGTGCCATCCGTGGGGATCCATAAATTTTGATTCTCAAACCATAAAAAAACCCACAAACGACCACTGAGTATGGCCGCAAGCACTAGGAGTCGCAGTCAGGCACTTCGGCAGGATCAGGTGCCAGGGGGACAGTCGCAGCAGCCATTCCAAGAGCAGCCAGTCCAGTATTCAGACTTGGTTGTGCCAGATCCTAACCATGTCACCATAAGGGTGGAGGGTGAGACAGAGGATACTGCTAATTCCCCTCATCCGAGTCGAGGTGTCCAACAAGGGCAACTTTTGGCTCAGCAGTCAAATCTTCTCCCCCTCCTCATGAGTTTCAAATTGAACATCCTGATATCCGATTGTTGCACAACACCCTGGAGTCGGTGCTCCATTGTTTGGAGAACATAGAGACTCGGGGCCGACTCCAAAGAGAAGAGGATGCACAGTGTATTAAGGAGGATTTGGATAGCCAAAATGCCATATGGAGGCAAGAAGAGTAGCAAAGGATACAGAAGATGCTGGAAGAGCGTATCGGACAAAGGAAACAATGGTTCAGAAAGCAGGACGGGATGGAGCTGGCCTAAGTCAAGTTATGGTCTCGACTTCCATGCACACCAACGTTGAAGAGCCTTCCAAAAATCATGGGGAGGAGAATTTGGTCGTCAATCACCAAGATCAGGTTCCTAAAGGAGAGAGTAGAAGAATGCAGCTTGTTGGTCGATTTCCTTGATGGCAAGTGAACCAGTCGAACAAGTAATAAAGTGTAAGTAGAGTATCGTCCCACAGAGACTGAGATACTGAAGAGTGATGCTCAATTGCTATGATAGTTGCAGACAGAAAGTAAATATAATTGGTTTGAGAGGTTTTTGTAATTATGCTAATAATAGAAGTAAACAAAATAGATTTAAGAAGATATCAGTGAGAAGTTAGGCTGAACTCGGAATCATCCTTAAGCGCATAAATCCCCCAGTTGCTCTACCCATTGCTATAGCATCCATATTTGCCAGACTTCCGCAATGCTACAGCATGGCTACTAACTACAAAGCTATTCGGTTAACCCACCTCTATAATCTATCAAAGCTTCCGCGTCCGATACATATGATACTAACTATACTCCTTCCATATTCCTATGGCAACTTTCTAGTTAAATCTGCATTATACTCAAGGTATCCTGGTTATGAGAGGTAGACCCATTCCTGAAGCCTACAATAAATAGGTCAAGCCTTGCACCGGCTGCCTAGCAAACACTATTTCTCAGAGGTCTAACCTCGACTCCTTGCCAGTAAGCCGAGACCACAAGTCTAGCCCTTAGATTCCTCTAATCGACTAGTAATTAATTCACTGATAAGCAAACCGAATCTATTAAATTAAGAACTTGCAACTGGGTTCATATAACACTTAAGAATTCATCCTCGTTCAGCCATCAGAAAGTTAGTTCATGACTGACGAGGGAAACACAAAACAAATAGTAACAGAATGACCCATGATCTAACTACTAAAATAAAATAAATGAAAATAGAAAGTTTGACGGCGTTTCAACGGCGTGGAAGAAGCCCTGTCACGTTACTACTCCACGTCTTCTTCCCTCCGTCTTACTGCAAAGAAGGATGCTGGGTTATCTTGGAACTCTCGTGCTAGTGAAGTCTCTCACTCTTCTTTTGAGTCGGCCGATGTGTAATCTTGTTTTGGCTCTGTGCGAGTCCCATTTAGGGTTAACCTGTTGTTTCCTTTTATACTCAGACTTCCGTGTGACGCAAGTTTCAGCTAGCTGGGCTTTCCAAATCTGTCGAGATCTATCGTATCTTCTCGTTTGTAGATTGATTCTGATCTGCGGGATTCTTCAAATCTTTCTGTTTTGATCATTCGCATCTTCTATTTCATTATGTCAGCAATCTACCTGTCGATCTCGATCTTTTTATGTTCATTCCTGAAATCAGCTAGATAAACGGGTCAGAAAATATGCTACATAGCATTGTGTCCTTTACTTTGCTATAGCTTTCGTGATGCTTTTTATTGCACTTCGAGTTGCAGTCAAAATGCTATAGCATCGTATCAGCTTTGCTATACGTTCTTTAAAAAAACAATGTAATTTGGTCCTTCTTAGCACATGTTTAGGATGTAAATGGTTTCCATCCTTCGTTCCTATATCATGAATATATGCCTTTTTGCTTGGATTGTTTGCAGTTAAGCTTTCATTTACCATACAATTCAGTCATGAAATACAGGGAAAACATGGCATAATTTGTGCTCATCACAGCTGCTGGAGGAACGCATAAGGAGGCTTGAGAACCTTGCTCGGAACATCAGACAGGATATTAATAATCCTAGCCGGGTGAGTGACTCGACGACCACTGAAACCGAGTTAGATCGAGCAAAGGGGAAGCGACTCGTCGAGAGTGTGGATAACAGAAAGGAGGACATGGCACCCCCGACGCGTAGAATGCACGAGACACATGCTCGAGGACACGATGAAGACATAATCCCGAGTCCTTTTTCGGACGAGATCATGGCTGCCACTTATCCAAAGGGTCTAGACTCGAAGGACTTTTCGAAATATGACGGGGGCCAGGACCCACAAGTTCATGTCAATAATTTCAAAATAGAGATCATGGTGAAGGGGTTTGTGGGGCCTGTCATACCTCGGCTATTTGCGGGGACATTCTGTGGAGCCGTGCAACTTTAGTTTAATTCTCTGCCTCTATATTCCATCCAGGATATGAGGACCCTAGAGAAGAAGTTACTTTTGAACTTCGCCAACAATAGGAAGCAGCCCAAAACGGAGTTCCAACTCGGTTTAGTGAAGCAGGCGCCTGGGGAAACATTACAGAAGTATTTGGAGCATTTCAAAGATACTGCCCTATAAGTTCCTGGGTTGAAGGAGGACGTGCATTTGCACTATGCCATAGTTGGCCTGGACAGTTCATCCCGCCTGAAGAAATCGATCATGAAACGGCGTCGTGAAACTTTGGCAGATTTCTGAGATCAATCGAAACAGTACTTAGAGCTAGAGAAAATGGAAATGTCAAGCCGAGTATTGAAAGAAAAGGTCAAAAATCCGCCACCAAGAGGCAAAGAGCAATACGAAGGGAACAAAATGACTACCGTGGACGCGAGGGGGATAGCAAACCCAGAGGAGGCAAGGCAAAAGGAAAATATGATAGATACACCCAGTTGAAAGTATCTCAGGCACAAATTTGGAAGGAGGTATCCATGACTTAGATGAAGAAAGTCAAATGACCTCGGCTACTTCGAAAAGAGGCCACTTTATACAAGTCCTGGTATTGCAAGTTTCATGATCAACACGGTCATAGCAGAAAATTGCTGGGATTTGAGGGACGCAGTTGAAAAAAATTTCCGAGAGGGAAAACTTCGCCGCTACGTCATCCAGACGCAGGGACGGCAAAATAATAAACGACAAGGAGGGAGGAGCAAGAGCCCACCTCCGGAGAAGAAAAGGCGAGATCAGAAGAAGAAAGCGGGGGTCAGTGATGACGAGTTCCCCGACTTTAAATATGATTGTAATGTCATTAGTGGAGGTTTTGGAGGCGGGGGAGACTGAATGAGTCAGCAAAAAAAGTATTTGAGGGAAGTCTTCTCTATCATGAACTACCCATAATTCAAGAAAGACTCCGCAAGACCGGAACCTCCAGTGCTCTGTTTTACAATGAAAGACTTGGAGGATGTAGCGCCAGGCCACCATGATGGGTTGGTCATCACAAGAACGATAGTAAACTGCCGAGTTAAGAACATTTTCGTGGACAATGGAAGTGCAGTCGACATCATTCTTTGGGACGCATTCAAGTGCATGAGGTTTGACCCTGAAGACTTAAAACCATGCAAGACAACTTTAATGGGATTCAATGGGCAAGATACCCGACCTAAAGGTTATATAGATTTGAAGTTGACCCTAGGAACGAAGGAGGCATTTAAGTCGGAGCGCGTCAGATTTATCGTGGCCGATTTTCCATCCTCATATAATGTCATCTTAGGGCGACCAACCATACATAACTGGGACATGCTGGTGTCGTCAAAGCATGAGAAATTAAAGCTGCCGAATAAGAAGAATGAAGTCGTTACGGTAAAGGGTGACCGGAAGGAATCCCGACAGTGCTACTTCGAGACCGTCAAAGAAAATGAGAAAGCATCTTCACAAGCTCGGGCCCCTAGAGCTGGGAGTTCAAACAAAGGTGAAGAATAATCATTGAATGAATCGATCCATTTGGTAGAGCTAGACCTGCGGGAGGAAGACAAAATCTTGAGGGCGAAACCAAATGGAGAGATGGAAGACTTTGTCTTGGGTACTGAGCTAGAGCAAACTACCAAAATTGGCAAAGCATTGGATCTCGAGATTCATGCCGAGTTAAGGGATTTCCTAAAGAAAAACAAGGATGTATTCGCATGGAAGCCATCCGAGATACCCGGATAGATCCCAAGTTTTGTTGTCATAGATTGGCAATACATTCGGGGTCAACCCCAGTAGCCCAAAAGAAGAGGAATCACAGCCCAGAGCGTGTCATGGCGTTAGAAAAGCATGTAGAAGAGTTGCTCGAAACTGGATTTATCCGAGAAGTGCAGTATACAACATGGTTGTCCAATGTCATCATGGTCAAGAAACCAAATGGCAAGTGGAGAGTTTGTACAGACTACAAAGATTTAAATAAGGTATGTCCAAAAGATGCCTTCCCGATGCCTAACATAGATCGATTGGTAGATAATTCTTCTGGCTTTCAACTTCTATCTTTTATGGACGGTACTTGGGATACAATCAAATTGCTATGCATCCTGAGAATCAAGAGAAAACGGCCTTTATCACGGAAAAGGTAAATTATTGTTATAATGTGATGCCGTTCGGGCTGAAAAACGCAGGGGCAACTTACCAGAGAATGATGACTAAGGTGTTCAAGAACCAACTCGAGAAGAATGTTGAAGTATATATTGATGACATGATCGTCAAATCAATAGAACCGGGGAGTCATGTTTGAGATTTGCAACAAACATTCGATAAGCTGCGAGCTCACCGAATTCGGCTAAACCCGGCTAAGTGTGCTTTTGGAGTTCCATCTCGTAAATTCTTGGGTTTTTTGTTATCAAACCGAGGTATCGAAGAAAACCCGGACAAATGTCAAGCAGTGCTGGAAATTAAGGCGCCGGTAAACAAGAAGGAAGTGCAACAGCTGACTGGGAGACTGGCTGCCCTAACAAGGTTTTTACCCAAATCGGCCGAAAAATCACTCCCTTTTTCAAGTTGTTGAGGAAGGAAGCCCGGGGTGGATGGAACTTGGATTGCAAGGTGGCTTTTGAGAAAATTAAACAATGTCTGGCAACTTCACCAGTGTTGTCCAGACCCGAGCCGGGAGAAAGTTTGAACCTTTATTTATCGGTGAGGGAGGAGGCGGTAAGCGCCGTGTTGGTTCGGGAGACGAAGGAAAGCCAGAAGCCCGTATACTTTATAAGCCGGGCTTTACAGGGTTCAGAGCTAAGATACCAGAAACTAGAGAAGATGGCTTTCACTTTGCTTACCACTGCCAGACGACTCCGCCCATACTTCCATGGTCATTCAATCATCGTGAGGACCAACCAACCAATTCAGCAGGTACTTCATAAACCAGACTTAGTGGGTAGGATGATAAGTTGAGCGATAGAATTGTCAGAGTTTGACATTGCTTATGAAGCTCGGCACGCCATCAAATCCCAAGCATTGGTGGATTTTCTGTTGGAATTGACGCCATTCGAGTCAGGATCCGCGGAAACTATAGGAGCATGGAAGGTATTTGTGGACGGTTCATCAAACACCAAAGGGGGTGGAGCTAGGGTCATAGTGGAAAGTCTGGAAGGGGTGTCAATAGAGCAGTCTCTTTGACTTAACTTCCAAACTTCAAATAATCAGGCCGAGTACGAAGCCTTGATTGCCGGGCTGCTTCAGGCAAAGGATAATGGGGCCACAAGAGTACACGTGTCCACCGATTCCTAGCTCATGGCAGCGCAAATATAAGGGACATATCAGGCCAAGGGTCCTCTGATGGTCAAATATCTGGCAAAAGTAAAAGAATTGATGGCAGACTTTGATGAGATCACCGTGGTGCATATTCCTAGGGGTGAAAATGTCAGGGCAGACGTGTTATCGAAGCTAGCAAGTACTAAAAGCTCGGGAAACCACAGAACCATAATTTAGCAGAGTATATCAGAACCAAGTTGCATCATGGTTATCTCGGAGTTCAGTGACTGGAGGAAGCCCATCGTCGATTATTTGGAACGAGGAATCATTCCCGATGATTCAATTGAATCAAGGAAGTTGATAAGAATGGCAGCCTCGTATGCGATGGTAAACGACCAGCTATATCGCAAAGGCTTACACTCCCCTATGTCGAAATGCCTCAACTCAGAAGAAGCCGAGTACATTTTGGCCGAGATACATGAAGGAGTCAACAAACAACATATGGGTGCAAAAGCGCTTGCCCGAAAGGCGGTGTAAGCCGGATATTATTGGCCTACGATGGCAACAGATGCTAAGAATCATGTCCAGAGATGTGATAGTTGCCAGAAGCATGCCAACGTTATACGGGCTTCACCAGCAGAGCTAACATCAATATCGGCTCTATGGTCATTTTACAAATGGGACATGGATTTGATAGGGCCATTTAAGGCAGCCCCGGGGAAGCTAAAGTGGCTCATAGTAGCAGTAGATTACTTTACAAAATGGATAGAAGCAGAACCATTAGCAATAATTACCTCAGCACGGGTGCAGAAATTTCTTCAAAGAAATATTATATCCCGGTTTAGGATCCCAACCGAGATAGTCACTGATAACGGGACCCAGTTCATGGACAAGAACTTCTGAGGGATTGTGGCCGACTTTCATATTAGGCACCATTTCGCCTCCGTAGAACATCCGCAATCCAACGGGCAAGCCGAAGCGGCCAACAAGGTTATTGTGGATGGATTGAAAAAGAGGATGGAGGACGCAAAATTCAGTTGGGTGGAACAGTTGTACTCTGTTTTATGGGGGCATCGAACCAGTGTTCAAACGGCGACTAGGGAAACCCCCTTTAGGCTGACTTATGGATGTGAAGTAATGATCCCGGTTGAAATCGACGAGCCCTCATAGAGGAGAATTAAGGCTCTACATGAGGAAGACAAAAATAGTGAAGCAATCGCAGTAGAGTTGGACCTAATCGACGAAGTCAGAGTCACAGCGCATTGCCGAAAATGGCTGCGAAAAAACTCATTGCAGCTCGATACAATAAGAAGGTGAGACCTCGGGCATTTGAAAAAGGTAACCTTGTCCTTCGGAGAGCCGACATAGGCAATAAGAATGCCGGTGATGGGAAACTCGCTACAAATTAGGAAGGCCTTTATCGTATCAGAGAGAAGCTCGATAGGGGGGCTTACATGATCGAATCGTTGGGGAAAAAGGTGGTCAAGAGAACATGGAATGCGGGTAAGCTGAAGGCCTATTATAGTTAAAGCCAAGTTTCATGAAAAGGTAACATTGTTGCAAGCATGTAAGGTTATTAGTTTTTTATTATCTTGAGGCGGACGGTTCGCAAGTCTATGTAAATGCCTACGGGAATCATGTACAATGACTCTACCGCCAGATTCAAATGAATAAAGAATTTTGGGTCTAGGAACCCATTTTCAGAAATCATGTTATAGTGGCAGTACCGCTAAACAAATAAACATGTATGAATCCATGGTAAATAAAACCTGTTTTCATAGATCATGTCGAAGTAAAACATGTATGAATCCGAAGTGTAAAAACCATTTTTCATAAATCATGTCAAAATGAACATGTATGAATCCGAGGTATAAAAGCCGGTTTTCATAAATCATGTTGGATATAAACATGTACAAATTAAGGTGCAAAGTCAGTTTTTGTAAATCATGTGTAGCGACTGTGCCGCCAAACAAATTTACATGTACAAATTAAGGTCCGAAGCCTGTTTTTGTAAATCATGTGTAGCGGCTGTGCCGCCAAACAAATTTACATGTACAAATTAAGGTTCAAAGCCTATTTTTGTAAATGATGTGTAGCGGCTGTGCCGCCAAACAAAGTTACATCTACAAATTAAGGTACGAAGCCTGTTTTTGTAAATCATGTGTAGCGGCTGTGCCGCCAAAATAAATTTACATGTATGAATCCGAGGTAAGAAACCGTTTTTCATAAATCATGTGGCAAGGGTAATTTTACTGAATAAACTCAGGGTATGCGAACCCAAGTTTAATTAGCAAAAAGATGATACCCAAAGGCTCATGAAGCCACGGAGCGGTGAGGTCTCCAGGGCAATGAGGTAAACCGTGGTCCCGACCCTGATCAAGTCGGATTGTTTAAAGTTTTGGCTAAAGAAAACCGACCTTGAACACACGATGGATTTACCGTTGTCCCAGGTTGAGCCTCGAATATAATACGTTGGAGCGTCAAATCATTGAGTAAGTGAAATCGGTATAGGACTGTGAATATAAGGCGTAAGTCTAGCTCGGAGGGATGTTCGGGTTCAACACGCAACTAGCAGACTTTCGAGGTGTGTAAAGCATAAATCATTGACATGTGGTTGAAAATTATAAAATGTTAGATTGCAGGAAAAATTAAAAATTCAGGGGCTTCAGTACCCCGAATAAGACATTACATGCAAAACTGGCATCCCAGCTCTTCAAGAAGGAGGAGCATCAGCAATGGGATTGACCGAGGCAGAGGGATTGACTGCTTCGCCCGCTTCCTCGGGAATGACCTCGGGCGGCACAACATCTGGCGGAACAAGCAGGTCCGAAGAAGACGAAGGGGGAGGAATAAATGTTTCATCCTCAATGTAGGCGTTGTAGTGTGCCCCCTTAAGATTCATTTTGATGCTGCGGTTCAGGAATTGAGCCTGCTCCAAAGCGTTGTCAAAAGAATCTTTAATGCCGTCCTTCAGTCAGGCAATGTCGGCACAGGCAGTTGCGAGCTCTTCTTTGTAATGCTTGGCCTCTGCCTCTCACTCCTCATGCATGGTTTTCAACATATTCATGGAATGAAGATCACTCTCATGAATTTGTTGCTTCCTGGCTACCTTCGATTGGGCCTTCTACAACTCTTCCTCAACCTTTTGCAGCCTTACTTGAAGATTCCCCTTCTCAGATATTGCCGCCTGCAACTCGCCGCACAGCTCGTCTCGCTCTGTTCTTGATGTGTGTAGTTCCACGAGAGCACGGGTAATCACTCCCTCAACCTTTACCTTCTCCTCCCAAAGCTTGGCGTATTTATCCTTAAGGAAGGCCACAGTCTGGCTCAAACCGGTGATCTTCATTCCAAAGTGTTCAATCTCCCGAAGATCTTTAACCTCGGCATCAGTAAGAGCTTTTCCGTTAAAGTAATGGGGGGGAGGACGAATGGCTTGCCAAAGTTCTTTCGAAACCCCATTTTCTCAAACATGGGATCGAGAAAATTGAACCAGGAAAGGATTGATCATGACCAGGGGCTCAGGAGAGGAATCTCGGGATAACTGCGGTTCGGGGGGCGGGGTTAACCGAGGACGCGGCCAGGGATTGCAGCATAGGCTTCCGAAGAGGGGGCGCCTTTTGGAAGGGCAGTTTTCTTGGTCACCTTTGCTTTCTTGGGCACCTTGTCTTGAACAGGTTCCGGCGCTCGGCATTTCTCGCCCGATCCTGTATCTGCACCCTCAGCATCTCGGAGAGTCACCTCAAGATATGCGGGCTTTTTACCCATTGTCCGACCTGTATGAGAAAAAGGGAGGTCAGATACTCATTCAATAAAACCAAGGGCAAAACAAGGAAGTAAACAGTTATGACAGTACTCGTGACAGGTCTTTTTCGTATCAAGGGGGTTGAAATATAGTCGGCCGAGTCCACTAAGCCACTTTCACTCAGGATGATTTTAAGAAGATTTATTGCATCTTCTTCTACGTCAGTAATGTTGTTCATAGAGGGAGCATAAGATTTAAGGGAAAGGCGATGGTGACCTTGACACCAATACAGGGGAAATCGCTCTTCAAATTCCCTGAAAGTTCGGCTTTGGAGGAACCAGGGGAGTTCCCGAGTTCAGCGACTACCTTAAAGAAGACCAGCTTGAAGCCCTTCCATGAGTCGGTAAAAGGATGAAGAAATTTGCGATCACGGATGGCTCGAAGTGAAGTCCAGCCGAACCATTTGGTATTTCCCTAGGTGACGACGTTGGTTTCTAAGGGGGAAAAGAAGTAGCAGAAAACCAGAACGGTGCAGGTGATATCTTGCTCCTTACAAAAATTTCCAAAGGCAATGGAAAACGACCAGCCATTAGGATGAAGTTGGGAGGGAGCAAGATGTAGGTGGTTCAGGAGGGACATCTGGAAGTCGGAGAAGGGAAATTGCAAGCCAAGATGGGTGATAACGTCTCGGTAAAAGTAGAAAAGTGAGGATCCTTATCACTCGATCGACATAAGGCGACCGAATCATCATCTTGGGGTAAGCGTATGGTGTATCCCTCGCCGTCCTGGAGGCCGCTGCGGGTGACTTCATTGACGGTCATTTTGCTTTTAAAGCGTGTTACGGCTTCACTAACGACCAGGGCCAGAGTATTGGAGGTTTGGGAGGAACCAGAAGAGTTCGACTCCCCCGGCAAGGATTGATTAGTATGATTTGAAGATGAAGCCATCTATACCTATCATAAAGCAAAAGGGCAAAGATCAGACTTTGGAATATACCTACCATAGTAGAGCTACCGGGGTGAATATCAAAAGATGTGGGACCACGTTGACATCGGCAGTTACCTAAAATTAAGTTGGCTTCTCTATAACGATCAAGTTTTGTGAAATCAAGGGCTTTATAACAGCACCCATCACACGGTGTTGGTACCCGAGCTTGAAAAACCGGGATTGTGGTATTTTGACTTGAGTATTGGATGGAAACTTGAGAGGAAGATCTCAGAGTTAATGTGTTTGGCACAGGGATGGAGGACGGTGGCACTCGGATGTTGTTCCCACTCCCAGTTCTCCTGGATTTATCACGCAAATCCTGGCTGGCATCCATTGAGGGTAAGGGTAGACATCGGGATAACAATACTTAAGGGAACAAGTCACGACACTAGCGCTTGCAAACCCAGAAGATCAAAGGCTTGTACCCAGAAAAAACAAGATCAAGACGCCAGAAGAAAAAGAACAAAACAATGAAAAAACAAATGCAGGTAGAAAATATATAATTTTTAGAACGACAGAAGGTATTGAGATGCCTCAGTCCAGTGATGGGTACTGATATGGTTCCTCAACAGGTTTTGTTCAAAAAGGAATTAATAGTTTCTGGTCATCACAGCCATCCAATACCCACATATTTAGTTCAAAGACATAACAAGGTGACATTAGGTAATACTCAACAAGTTCAACATGCCTACCCAAAGAGCCCAAAAAAGTAGAAAAATTAATATCAGTAAACGCGGGTGAAAAATGAAAGGGATAACAGACGATGCAGAGAAAAATTTAAAAGGAAAAAGAAGCAGTACAGCTACCTGGGTGAAGAGAGTTTGACGAAGCTGTCGGGAGAAAAAAGACTGATGATAGTGAAGAATGTTTCACGGAAATGCAGAAAAATCTACGAGTGAAAAGTAATGAGAAGAAGAAGGAAGCAGGAACATATATGTTACGAATTTGAAAGGTCACGGGAAATAAAGTCAAGATGATTCCGAATATGAAAAGCGGGGGGCAGTAACGTCAATGTACAAGGAGAGTTATGATTACAATTTAATGAGAGATAATCATGGTGGAAGTGGAATGAAGTGAGCATTAAATGCGCACGAAAACCAAAGGCGCGAGTATGGACGCTTGGCGTTACATCAAAAAGGCAGTTCTACGCTACGACACGGGCAAATGAACAGTCCACCGATTTTAGTGAAGGGCCAAGTCCGCTAGCGTGCTTGCATGATAACCCGAATTGGGGGCAGCACGTGGCAGGAGTTATAAGTCAGATATGGCCGAGTTACAATAACAAATGTAAATCCCGTATGTCATGACAGTTACATGAAGGAATCAGGGAAACTAGCCCGTCATTCATGACGTGGCATGGATTTGATTCAACATTCGGAGAATGTGTTAAAAAAAACTCAGATACTAAAGCTGGGTTAAGTCGTCAATTTACTTCGGTGACCGCGCCTGGGGGCCATCGGCGGAGTACAAGGAAACTTGACGCGCATGTAAAGAAAGAAGAGTCACGCCGAATAACTCGGAAATGCAAAAGTCCGGGGTAGGCAGCTAGCTAACCTCGGCAACTCAGAAACCTGACCTACCGAGCTTGGGGGTAACTGTTATGGACCCATATAACGGGCTAGTAGATATGCAGCCCAATGAGGGTATTAATGACAGTGTCCTCCCATAATCAGGTAAAACGCTAATCACTCTATAAATCATGCCTATAATCATGAGACGTACAGGTAATGGAGCAGGAACATGCATAACGTGGAGGCGCATATTGATGGCAGGATGTAATCACGGAAGAGGTAGAAAGAACCCTAGGTGATCTCTATAAATAGAAGTAACGTTCACCAGGTGCACAATCTCCATTCTCCATTGAATTACTCTACACCCTACCCTTTTGGCGAAACGCCGCACCTGTGTAGCATAGTGATCGTCGACCACCCTCTGTTATCTTCTTCATAGATAGCATTGGGTAATCGTTTTCCTCTAGGTGTTTACTCGATAAATACCTTGGGGAGTTCATTCGATCCAACATATATCAATCACTAGTCCATTGAGGCTAGATACTTGTGTTCCAGACCGAAACAATATATATACACACATACGCACGCGCGCGAACACACACACGCACACACATATATCAAAAAACTCATAATCAGTAACCATTCGCAGTACATAAATGTAGTTAAAATATAAAGATTTTCTAAACGTGCTGGAAACTCAGTAGACTAAGGGCCTGTTTGGGTTGGCGGTAGGAGCGGTGACTTAAAAGCTATCTAACTTTAGAAAAAGCTTGGTAGGAAAAAAGTCAGGTTGTAAATAATGATTTGTGTTTGGATTGATAGTGGTAGAAGTGGCGGGGCCCATATCAAAAAGCTGAGAGCTTTTTGAAAAAAACTTCATGGTGGAGCTTTTTCCTTAACGGGCTTTTTGAGCTTTATTGGGCCTGTTTGGGTTGGCGGTAGGAGCGGTGGTTTAAAAGCTATCTGACTTTAAAAAAAGCTCGGTAGGAAAAAAGTCAGGTTGTAAATGGTGATTTGTGTTTGGATTGCCAATTTGGCTTTTTGCAGAAGTGGCTTTTTTCTTAACTGATGAGTGTTTGGATTGTTATTTGAAAAGTCGATTAAGATGGAAAATGACCGAAAAGGACATGAATCATATTGAATACTACTATACATATTAGTTGGATATATTAGGATAATAAAAATTTTAATTTCAATTTTAATTTGGAAAAAAGTTAAATGATTATTTAAAAAAAAAACAATAAAGTCCTTAATTAAATATATTTAATGGATAAAATTGTTTATAAAATAAAATGCATACAAATAATACATTAATTTCTCCTATTTCTATCACGGACAAGTTTTTCTTTGATTCTATCACGAAGATGATTCATTTGTGGTGAAGATAATGTATTGGTATTTGATGAGGGGTCTTCATCAAGTGTATCATCATCATCTTCATCTTCATCTTCATCGTCATCACCCAAATCTCCTTGGTCAGCTCGTTCAAATTTCACATCAGAATTCAAAAATCTCCAGATGAGATTGTGTATAGCCATTGTTGCACAAACTATGTGGATTTGAGTTTGAAAGTCATAAGGGAGCATATTTAGCAATAGATTAAACCTATTCTTCCAGGACTCCAAACGTCCTTTCTATAGTGCACCTCAAACTTGAATGATAATAATTGAAGTACTCGTTAGGATTTCGAAACCCGGTTGTCGCTGAATTGTGGAAGGTGATAACGTTCACGTCTATACGGACCAATATATCCAACTGTGTTGGATAGCCAAATCGACCAAGTAATATTTCCCCGATAAGTGAGGAAATTTTGTGGCACTTAGAAATTATATGGAAAAGTGAAATAAACACGGGGGAAAAAAGTAATCATAGTGATGGTGTTGAAGATATACCTTGAGGTGGATGGGCAAAATTCAAACGTGGATTAGTGATAGCGCTGTTGAACACACGTGCATCATGTGTCGTACCTTCCCAGCCTGCCAACACATAAGTAAAGCACATATCCCAATCACAGACCGCCATGATATTCTGTGTTGGATATCCCTTTCAGAATTTGGTCAATACATTGTTGGAGGAAAATGCTTGTGCATCTTTCATCCCAACATATTCTACTTTTGTCCGTGCTCATATTGCTATGTAAATAATCGGTAATTGCTATGTAAATAATCGGTAATTAACAAAAACATATAATTTATAATAAAAATACTGGAAAATGCATATTGAATTTAAATGTAATAATCTACTCCTTACTTTCCTTTTCGTCGGGTTTATTTGTTTCTTTAAACATATATATACTGAATTTAATTGTTTTTAATAAAAGATAAACTTCACGTAAAGACGTTACCTATAAATAATTACCGGGGCATTTGTTTCTTGGATTTTTATGAATCAAGTTGAATCTTAGATTGCATTGGCCGAGACAAAATTGCATATAGACACAAAACTCAAACTAATCAAATAAGAAAAACAGGTGATTAAATTTAAAAAATGAACAAAACTCAAACTAATCAAATAAGAAAATAAAACAAAATTCTAATCCTGAAATTGAAACCTTAATAGAAACAAAACTCAAACTAATTTGCATCATCTGTAGCTTCTTCAAAAGGTTTGACCATGAGTCAAGAATGCATAGATGTAGACCTTACAGAGCAATAACTTTGGACATAGGCATCTTTCGTAACTCACCTACAACTATGGCTTGACTGAGCAATATCCTGCTACAAAATGGATAAAGAACAAGAAATTAAAATTCAAGGAACAAGGTAGTTTATATATGTGTATGGAAAACAAAGACCCAAAGACGTACCAATCTTTTTGAAAAGACAACCAAGGACTGACATAAGAAACTTGGAACAAAAATAAATAAGGAAATACAAATCTAAAGCTTGTAAGATGCACGGAATGAAGAATGAAAAATACGGTAATTCAAAACTCATCTTTTTCCTCGAAGATCGAAAAAATGACGAGGCGCGCAATGACCGATCGCACTAGAGAATCTAGGTTTTCAACCTGGAAAGTAAGTGAGAAGAACATTAAAAACAAATTAAGGGAACAAATATCTCAGGTCAGAGTTATTTAATATATGAAATTTAACTGATAGCCTCATTTCACATTATTCATAAACAGAATCATTATACATATTTCTTAGTTGGGTTATCCCTAGCATTCAAACTTCTTCATTCCCTATAAATGAAATAGTTACCCTTTATTAAATTGGGTCTTATGTGATAACTATTTTTTAGCTGTAAACAAATTGATTAGGAAATCGAATCCAAATTAGTGAAGCTTATTTATGCAATGTTGCTAAATACTGGATAATAACAATAGCAAACCCAATTATAAGCATAAATGAAAATGGCGAAGCTATTACACGACCATTAGAAGTTTCAAAGAAGAACCTTTTCTCTGCGACAAGGAAGATGGTGGGAACATCCATAACCTACGGGATCAAACCATTTAGTAAGGCTACGGCTTCACAATAGCCAATACGAGTATGCTAAGTTTTGCTTCTTGAGTTACCATAAACCTTACACAACATACACACATTCACATAAGGAGACAAAAAAAAAGAGTAACAAACCTTTCTTTTGCGTTCCAAGTAGATTTGGGGACTCTCCTTATAGCAGATATTAGTACTGGTTTCTGATTGTCGAAGTTCAATGTAAAACTATCAATCCTATTGCGAGAAAAATGTTTAAACATTAACACGACAAAATATGACATAACAACCACCAAAACAAAACTTGCCGGAATTCTTAAAATCATGAAATTTAATTCACTTGGGAAAACATTTTACAAAAATACAAACAGTCAATTACCTTTGATTTCCAAGTATAAACAGGTAAAACAACAAGGAATAATAGGACATTGCTTTTTATAAGACATGAGCCTGATGACAAGAATCCACATCTAAAATACAATGACATTCACAACATGAATTACATTCCTCATCCACCTCTACAGGTTGACATCCACTTGGTCCTTCTCTTTTTCATTTTAAAAATAATTCTCCTACAACAATTGTCTGTCACTGGTACGAGTTTAGAGTATCTAACCAAGCAATCCTGGTCAAACTTTTGCTGAAACATCCTTATAGGCATTCCTGCATGGATTATTCTCTATTCCTTAATTATTCCACACCTCCCAAATTCAACTATCCAAAATCACGCTTGCATATGCAATCATAGTCTAACTTAATCCCAAATGCCAAAAATTCTCATTAATAAAAAAATACACAGTGAATTGAAGACAATGCACATGACGTCAGTGGCACATCATACATCAGGGATTCTACAAGATCAAGCAACACCTATGGAAATGGGGCAAAAAAGAAAGAAAAAGAAAACTGATTTCAGGTATAAACCAATTTACACCAAAGCGGGATACAGATTTAGCTTAAATAAGTTTTTTTGTTATAGTGAGCATAAATAAGTTATCAGATGATGCAACAGTTCCTTTTTTTCATTTATTAGTTACTGTCTAAACAAAATGAAGACTAAAGCATAAGCCAAAAAAAAATACCACATATGCACATCTGTATATGGTCGAGATTAAGTGATATGCCAAATCACTATGGTACTGAAAATTGTATTGAATTTTACTTTTTAACATTAGCCAATATACATGGTTGTATTGAAACTTTCTTTGCGATGTCTCATTGGAATGAAGAAACAGGTTTGTGAGCCTTAGTCCTTATTTATTTTCTGATCGAACACTTTGAGCCAAACTATTCAGGTAAGCTAACGAACATAAATAGTAATAGAAGCAAGAGTAGTGTGAGACCAATGGAAAACCCATCTCTAGAATGCAAACAGAGCAACAACATGAAGAAGAAGAAAAACCCCACATGTACATATCAGTCGATTCCACAAGAACAGAATAATGGGAAGCAAGAATCCAAGCTAATCCACCAGACAGAAACTCAAAATCAACTGAAATCAAACTCAAAATAAAATTCCCAAACTCATGATTCCAGAGCTAATTTAGTTCTTGGGCACATCAGATGGAAGGAAATCACAAACCCGAAGAAGCTATTTGAAGTGCTTGGGGCGATCGGCGAGTGCGACGAGTCTAGACCGATGATGGCGGCGCGATGGGTAATGGGTTGGCGCGTCTTCCCCGCTAGCGAGAGATCGGAGAGGACGAATTGAGCACGGAGTGCGATGTAGATGGAGCACAAACCGCTATTTGAAGACGAGAATGGCTCTGCGCTTTGATTGGACAAGACGAGCACGCGAACCGGCCCGTGGAGGAAGGGAAAGCGAGGATGATGGAGTCAAAAACTGATGATCTAGGGCACGACTGAGCACAGGAATCTCTGATGGAGGGGACGAGTGAGCACGGGATGGAGAATCTCTGATAAATTTCAGAAGGCACACGATGTTCCATCTTTTTCTGATGGAGGGGACGAGACGGAGTGAGCACGGGATGGAGGGGACGAGACGGAGTCATGGGATGGAGGGGAACTCAAATTGGGGCGTTGAATAAGTCCAGTGGCGTTTGGGTAAATGAAATAAGTCCATCCAACGTACTGCCCAATCCAAACAGGGCTAAGTGGGCTTTTTTTCTCACTGGTCATCTGCTTCAAAGCCACTGATTTTTTTTGCACTATAAAGCTGATTAAAAAGCTAGCCTAAACAGGGCCATTGACTTAAAGTCCAGTGAACTTAACGCTCAACCCAAATACACCACGTTGAGCTTTTTCTCCACAGCCCATTAACTCTATCGCAAACGCTCCCAACGCTCCTGAAACGTTGACACCAAACAAGCCCTAAAGATAATACATTAACGTGTGCTAGAGGTTGGTAGATACTACCTCCGGTCCTAATAATTGTACTACAAAAGTGCTCCTATAATTAGGATCGGAGGGAGTAATAATATAAATTCCAATCATTCTTTGAGAAAAGACATTTTGTAGGTTTTGAAAAGGTCAATGATTTGTTTGATGATTCTGTTGGCGGATTTTTAAAACTACTACTTTACCACCCATCATTCTTTTCTTTCTCCTCAACACCCATAATAATAAATAACAAATAAATGGTTGAGATTCAATAGTATTGAGTTAAAATGAGGAAGGACATAAATGTGTACAAGTGAAAATTTCAGAGTGGAATTTAAGATTGTATGATTATAGAACCAGTTCTAATCCCAAATATGATTAATGAGAGTTTTTCACCACTAAGAACCATTCAGAATTAATTTGGATGGTTAAGATTGAATTTTTTTAACTTACTTTTTCAAAAATAATAATAATAATAATGTGTACATAATCTAAAATAAAAATAATATCTTAACTATCAGTTTTTTGAAAAAAAAGTGATTTTTATTTTAAAATCAGTTGTTAAAAATCTTTAATCTCAACCATTAAAATTTTATTTGGACTGTGCAAATCTTATCATAATGAAGAGCTTTTAGTGTTTATTATTGTGATGAGCCGTGAAACTGGTTCTATGATTACATTGGAACTTGGAAGTGTCTTGAAAGCATTTCTTTAAAATTGTGATTCCTGGGCCTCCGTGCACTTAACTGGACTTCTTCTCAAAAGATAATGTTTTGAAATTCATACATTTCAACATGTTTTCCCATACTTTTATAGGCTTTTGCAATCAATTTGTGCATAAAATACACATACATATAGGAAAATGTGATTTGATGAAACAATGTTCAAACTTTAGAAAATATTGAGCTAAATGTGAATAATTTTTATTATTTAAAGAGTTTAAAGTAGCTCATAAAATCCTCCTTTTTGTAGGAAGATGATGACCAGATGTGAAGGCTTGAGAGGAAAGCTTAGGAATTAAAGAAAAGAATAAAAGAATCAGATGAAAAGTGAAAAAGATCATGCATGCATTTGCCATGGGTTCATCACAGCGAAAATCAAATTAATCAATTGGGTCTTATACTATGGATCAGATAGTATTAGTATAATAGTAGATTAAGAAATTCTCCATTAATTTATATATGGATTAAAATACCTTCTTTCAGGAGTTAAAAGGAAAAATAACGTAAATAGAAAAGAAAGATAATAGGTGCTAAAATGATCAACGCTTTGTCTAATACTCCCTCCGGTCACAATTATAAGGCATAGTTGACTTTTTTGGAGAAATTAAGGAAGCTAATTAAATTACTTTAGAGCATTTTTATTTTTATTTTTATTTTTTTTCTTCAAAGTAATTAATTTGACTAATAAACTAATATATAATCTAAAGATACACAACATATAAAATGATTAAGTAATTTATTTAGCTTTATTAATCTCTCAAAACTAAGTCAACTATGTCTTATGGTATGGTAGTACTTCATCCAATTCTATATATAAATAACAATTTGTGTTTGCCACTCACTTTTTTTGTTGGTGCTCACAACTTATTACATCTCTTACATTTTTCACCAATTCTCTCTCATTTTCCCCACTCATTCTCACTCATCATCTTCATAAATAAGAATATATATTTTAAAAATATTACTAATATATCTCATAAATATTTATTACTTTTAACTAATTAAAATTTTGATCCACATGATTTGATTAGTTGTTACTTATAGATTAGACAAGAAGGAGTAGCTTCTGTTGAAGTTCACGTGCTCAAGCATACCAAAGGTTTTTCAACCTCACAAAAAGCAATCTGTGTTCCCAAAGACCCTTTATTACCACAATTTTCTTATATTATCATAAATGAAAAACTTGCAGATTTAGTTATCTTTTTGCCTCCAAAGATTTAATTAAGTCGTACATGGTGTTAGTATTATGGGAATCCATAAAGATCATGTTCCCAACAGAATTAATATAAACCAAAGCTATAATGCAACTTTGTTTTTGTCAAACCAACACTGCTATTCATTAATAAAAGAGCCCTTACCTTCCCCTCCTTTAACCCTTCATCACTGTTGGATCTAGATATGATGATTCAGATTTAATATTTCATAAGAATATCAATATAATTTTACATAAAATGTATAAATAAATTTAAACTATGAAAATTTTGATCTAAAAAGCTTACTGCAGTGGAGATTTTTTTTACTTTATAATAATAATCTATAAATATTATACTTTATGTAAAATTATAATAATATTTTTATGAAATATTAATATTTACCATTTGATCTGGATCCAATAATAATGAGGAAGGATAAAAGAGGAAAAGGAATCATATAGAGTTAGTCTAGTAGTGTAAGATCTCATTAGATCCCTCTCTAAGTCTCAAGTTCAAGTCAAAGGAAACACTTGTGTTTGGAGCGGAAATCATGAACCCAAAACTGAATTAGTCAGTTGTTTGAGTACCATATAATATGATCTAGAAAAGGCACCGGATATCATATTAGTTGAAAGTTTTTAAAAAAAAAATAGAAAAAAGAAAAGAAAAAGGAGAGAGGGGTAAAGGAGTGGAAGGCATGGAAGGGATGCTGCTTAGTGCTTACAGATGTTTCAATGGCCCTTTCGTTTCATGACTGGAAGAGGATGACGTTGGGATTTCATATTTTGGGCCACATTAGTTGGCCCATTTTATTTTTCCTTCCCTTTAGCCCCTTTCCTCCTATATGAAGCACTAGTAGTGCAGTGATATTGAGATTAATTTCCCCTAGGTCCTGGGTTCGATCCCCCCTCCCCTATCGCCTTGTATCAAAAAAAAAAGGTGATTCAACTTTTACTGATCTTAGACTCTTCGGGGCAAAAGTTTTATAAATGCAATAACAGAGGCTTATAAAAAGGTTTGTGTAACTAAAAGATTTGTATCTAGTGGAAGGGGCTAGTCCCTCATAATATAGAGAATTAATGTTCGAATCTAAGAGAAGTGTCAACATTTAGTGTCTGACTGTCCTTTAAACATGATTATAATTGAAGGATATATGTACCTGACCAAAAAAAAAGAAAAAGATTGTGTATGAGTGTGCATTGCCAGCCGTGTATATATAAAAATTCATAGGAAAACACTTATTGTAATATATATCATCCGTAATTTTTTTTGTAAAAACCATAAATGTTTAAAATATTAAAATAGGTCTCATTAAATAAAAATGTATGGATAATATAAAAATAAACGAAATACAAAAACAAAATCATATAAATATGATAAATTTTCCTTAAGAAATTATGGTGAATACATAAAATGTTCAAATTTTTCATATACATTTTAAATTTATTTGCTCTTTTCAAATTCAAAATATAAGTCATATTTAAAAAAAATGTATATATAAAAGGAAAATAATAGAAACATGGGAAAATAAAGAAAATATCACTTTAACTTCAAAATATAAAATAATTGATTTCCTGAAAAATAATTGACAATTATTATACTTTTGTAATAAATACCTATATTCTTAGGGATAGGCTATTCGCCTACTCTTATTTTATTTACCTTTGCTTACCTTTTCTCAATACCATTAGATTATAGTCTCATTCAACGGTAAAGATTTGAGGGATAAAATAAACCATTTTACCTCTTCCTCTCTCCCACCGCCTCCCACCCTCTCTCTCTCCTTCGTTGGCACGTACAAACTTGGACTTGCTGATATTCCTGCATTGTCACTACAATCTTGCTGTCAAGCACAAATTTTTCTCATTTCATCAGCACGTATGAACAACACCATTACCTCTAAAAATGAACTCTACAAAGCTAAAACTAAGGCCCTGTTTGTTACAGGGAAGATTTGAGGAAAGAAAGGAAAGAAAAGGAAGATTAGGAGAGAACTTTAAAAAATGTGAGCTGTTTGGTATACTAGGGAATGGAAGTTAGTTGAGGGAAAATGAAATGTTTGGTATGAAGAATTGGGTGTTGGTTAAGTGAGAAAATTATGTGAAATTCCAAGAATGCCCCTAAAATAAAAAAAGGAAAAAAAGTTGAAGACGTAAAATTGAAGTTAGAACGGTGCGGCATCATCGAACCCTAAACGTCGGTGAGATGTAAAATTGAAGTAGCAATCGATTGGATATGAAATTGCGAGTAGGATTGGCATCCGGAGGGCACAAGTACGAGAACGGTGGATTGGTTACAAATATATTTCAAAACAGAGCATAACAGGGGATTGGTTAACCGTTCGCCAATTTCAAAACTAGAGTAAATTTGTGGGAATGAAAATTAACAGAGATGGAGGTGGAGCAAAGATAAAAAATCGCTGACATTCAATCTCCCTAAATTAGGGCTAAGTGACATTTTATATTGGGATTATTTACTGAGACTTCAGGTTTCATTGCTGTCACTCAAAGATTTCGAACGAAGTTACTTCGATCAAACGTAAAAAGAACTAATTGTGTTACCTAGGGGTAAACTATAGTCAAAAGACGTTCGAACGAAATCTAAATGTTCGAACGTAATAGCTTCTAGTAATTACACGTTCAAACGAAAAATTTGACAGTAGGCACCCTGCTGAATCAAATTATGTGACACTACGCTTGACAGTTTCAATGCAAAATAGTGATACTTGTCCTCCATGTTCCAAAGTCAAACATATGGGAATCCAGCTTGTTGCATTCAAGTGTGTAAATCGGTTAACAGTGTATGTGTCCTCCCAGCTCAAAGCAACAGGGCTTCCCAAAGCTCAGACACATATGGGTAAAACACATATAAATTGATTTTGAATGAATACTGACCTCAATTGCAGATCAGTTCCCTCTAGATTCAGCTTTTCCTTTGCCTCCAACGCCCACTGTAGTTCCAAGCTTCTTCACCGACAGCTTCATCCAGCTTGCGCGTTGCTCGTTGTTTTAAAAAGAGGTACAATTTTTTCAAGGGCTTTTTTGTCCCAAATTTTCACTCTCACGGGACGATTTCAACCTTCCCGCCTCTTTCAGATGGAAAGCACCTTCCAAACGGTCAACTAACGGCCGTCTTCTTTGGCGCTCCCAAAACGTAACGTCGTGTGTATTTTTGCTCCAGAAAAAAGGTTGTGGTTCTGGGCGCTTCCCGGGGTAAAGGTCGTGTGTATTTTTGCACCTTCACCCTACAAAAATAAAGAAGATGCTTTTTATGGGTACGTCATTTTGACGATTCGGAAAATCAAGAACAGACGATGCACCAAAGGTAGGCAAAATCTTTGCATCATGGATCAAGTCCCAGTGATGAAATGAGAAAAATTAGTCTGTCTTTGCATCATAGATCCGAGAGAAAGAGGGTGGGAGGTGGTGGGAGAGAGGAAGAGATAAACGAGCTTATTTTATCTTTCAAATCTTTATTGTTGGATGAGATTATAATCTAATAGTATTAAAAGAGGTAGGCAAAATAGGCAAAATAAGGATAGATAGAATATAACCTATCCCATATTCTTAGAAGTAACAAAACTAACTTAAAATTTTAAAGTTGATTTTTTTTTTTTTTGGTAAGAAATAATTAAAAACCTTGTTATATTTATCAGAAAAGCTACATATTTTTATTATGATCTCTTTTAGTAAAATTAAATTCTGCAAATTAATAAGCAACTTATACTTTTGGGGAAAAATTTAGTTTTTTTAAATTTAATTTTAAATTAGAAGGGGAGGAGTACTACAGTCTACAGGAACAGGAACCGATCCTTTTTAAAGAAAAAAAAATGTTTTACCCCTTTCCTTTCCTTCCATAGTTCCATTTTGTTTCCTCGTCTTCATTTATCCACTTTTCCTGTTCATTGAAGTGATAGGAAGAAGGCATTGCATTACCTTCATATTGGTTTCTGCTTGGGGATCAAGAGATCTAACTATTATGTAAAAAATGGAAGAGGCAAAGGCATTACAGCAGCAGCAGCAGCAGCAGCAATTGCTTCTTCAGCATCAGCAGAAACAGCAGCAACAATTGCTTCTTTTCCAGCAAATGAAGCAGCAACAACAACAGCAACAGCAACATCAGGCGCAACAAGCTGGGGATATTTCTCGTTTCCCTTCTAAAATTGACGCTCACTTGCGTCCTATGCGCCCCATCAATCTCCAACAAAGTCCTAGTCCTAACCCTAACCCTCCAATTCCAATCCCATCGCCGATGTCCACCAAAACCCTAATTTGAACCATCTGCAGCAGTAGTCGCAGCAGCAGCAGAAGATTGTTCGACCCACTAATCAGATGGAGCTCCAGATGGCGTACCAAGACGCTTGGCGGGTGTGCCACCCGGACTTCAAGCGACCGTTCTCTTCTCTCGAAGACGCTTGCGAGAGGTGAATCGTAACTCTCAGCTTCATCGGCATTTTTTTCTTCTTTTTTCCCCTTTTTAGCTGCTGAGTGATGGCGGATTCAAATTCATTTTCGGTTAGATTGTTTGATATGTTACATTATTTTGCTTGTTCGCTCTTCTCTTTCCATTTTATTATTTTTTGAATCTTATGTCTTGTGTTTTTTGTAATAATAATTCGTGCAATGTACAGGGTGGGTGGTTATTATTTAGCTTTTATATTTTAGGAATATTTTTGTACTCGTTATTCAGTGTGTCCTTGGGAGAGACAAAGTCAGGATTTTTTGAATACTGTGTAAATGTCAAGTTTCATGAGTGCCTTCTTAGACAATAGTCGGGAGAAGTATTCTCTGGCAAGTTCTAACACTTGCCTGTCTTTGACCTGTTAACTCTTACAAATTGCAATTCATTGAATAGCAAGACATGTTGAATCAATCTATCTGTTTCCCAGCATATTGGAAAAGTCACGTACTAGCTAATAACTGTGGTTTTGGCTTTCTGAGCTTAGGCATCACGGCGAGAACTTTTGGCTTCATTGATAAAACATTTATCCTTTTTAGATTTATGCGATTAGTTCCAAAAGTGTAGCTTGTTGAATCCTGTGAATTACGTGAAAGTAGGATACTCCAAATTCGGAAGTCCAAGAGTTTTATAAAACGCTCTTGCAATATCAAATTTTTTTCTGTTGTCAATTTCAATCTCTGAAATCATTTTAAATATAATCCAAGATGTTTTCCTTTATAAGCTAAAGAATAAAGCTTAGTAGCTTGTTTCTGCCACATGGAAACTTATTGTAAGCCTTGTTATGTTGGTAATTGACGGTAGCATTACCTCCAACCGTGATTACATGCAAGGTATTGACTGACTGATAAAACATAAAAATTTTATTAGGAAGCCACATGAAACTATATTGACCTCTTCTTGATGGGAATGCTTAATTACGTTCTTTATGCATAAATGTTCAGAATATGCCCCATACATGCATAATTCAGAAGCAGCTAATGATCTTCTGCTCAAATTAGCTTAGAGCTGGGAATCAGGGCGCCCTTGAAGTGCCAGGGCCTAACAAGGCCGGCCTTACAGGGCTTGGGTAAAAAAAAAACATATGTTTTTCAAAGCCTGGCCCGAGAGCACTAGGGCTAAGGCCGGCTCTGGTCCCGGAAGTTACTATTCCAAGTTTTAATTATTTTTTCTCCGTTTTTTTTAAAGAAATATAATTAGTAAATTACAACAATTAAAGTTCTAATTTATCAAATAAATGTTGTCAGCATTAATATCCAAACAAAACAAATCATCCAAAAAATAAACATATTCACTAATTCATAATCAAAAGCAAACTATTATTTACAAATAACTCACACAAAACATAAGAAACATATCACTAAGCAACGTTAGTACGATGACTATCATTGTCATCTTCTTCACCACTATCATCAATTTTAAAGACATTTAATTGTGTTTCACTATGAGTAGTAGACTCTACTTCATGAATAATAATATCATGAATTTCTTCTTCCGCATCATGAACACATTCATAATCTTTATCTGTAACAAATAATAAATCAAATTATAAGATCGAGTATAGTTATTATGTATTTATGTATTTGTAATTAAATGGATAAATAACTTTATAACAAATACAAAATATATATAAATTAGTAAATTACTATCATATGTGAATCCATGTATCCAAAAATAATAATAAAAGATTAAAAGGCCCTGCAGGGCAGGCTCTTTTAAGCCTGAGGCCTGCGGGCCAATTTCATTTAATTCCTAATTTTCAAGCCGGCTAAAAGGACCCGGCCCGACGAGCTTTTCGTCCGATTTCCGCTCTAAATCAGCTGTTATATTTTATGCCTTTCCTTTTTTGGTAAAGCAAAAATACTTTGTATTAAAGCTTAGCCTTTATACATGACAGTAGAGATTCTATTTCATGAAAGTGCTACTAGTTTGGCTGGCTTTTGTATGCTCTTTCCCTAGGTAACTGGTTGTAGTGAGCTACGAGTGTGGAAACTTCTATAAAGGAGTTTTATGTGTGTCAGATACTACGTTTAGATGTGATGGGGAACAACAAATAACACTTGGGGTATGGTTAGACCTCATGCGTTGTTCTCCTATGTTTTATTCCATTCCAAGGGCTTTAAAGGGGTGCTTCTTTTCTTTTCTTTTCTTTTCTTTTTTCCCTTTCTTCCCAGTGCATGTGAATTGCACTCTCACTGACTTTTGTGTGTCAAATTGTAGTCCCTGAACAGCTATGCTAACTATACCCTTTTTTCTGTTTACAAATTTTCTAATTGGAGAACATGCATAATTTAGTACGGATTTTTTAATATTTTCCTTTCTTGTGGGCATATTCCTGGGAATAAGATTACTCTATGATCTATTTGTTGTTGCAAGGCTGGTCCAAAGTATTAGTGCAATATTTTTCAGGTTTACACAAGTTACTGTGGCTTAATTTATGTTTGTATTCCTATGCATTACTTTTTGGTGAGCCTTTGCTTTTATAGAAGCATTTGATGAGAAAGTATCCTTGCCAGTTTTAAGTGTTATTGATGATACCTTCTTTGGCTGTCTATGGCTGATTATGTGAGTGAAGTTTAAAGAAGAATTATTCAAGTTATGCTAGATTATCTCATTCACAAAGATTTAAGCATGTTAATTAATTTGTCAATATCAGAGTCGTCAAAAAAATTTCTGATGTCTCCAATTGAGCAAATTAGATATGTTTCTGAATCTTTGTTGCATATAATAAGTATGGTGTCAAGCTACAGTTCCTTTTTAGGTTTGGTTCATCTGGATTATATTCCAGTCAAGATAGGAGAGTTTTGACTCTTGAATTTTTCAAACTTCTAGCTCATTTTCTTCTGAATCCTACTTTCAGTTTCTAACAAGTTCTATGCATTGTTCAGAGTTTTCTTTTGACTGACTTATAAAAATCTAAAATTTCTTGAGACTCTTATCCTTTGTGTGTGTGTAGGTAGTTGTACATGGTTGGATGCTGGGATTAGTACAAATGTCATGTTCAGAGAGGTAGATGTTAATTTAATTTAGAAACAGTGATCTGTTTACTTCACATTTTCTGGTGGCTATACAAAAATATGGAGGTTTTGCAGGGTGCTGTTTTTGCAGTTCTATGGTATATTAAGTTAGATTGGGTATAATCTTGTTGCCTATAAAATTGTTGGGGAGTAGGATAGTGCTTATATCGTTTATTTAATGCTCTGCTTATTGATGTTTAGTGGGAGTTTTGCTTTTAATATTATGAGATTGAGTGGCTCTGCTGCAAATTTGAGCTTCTTAGGCTGTCTTTTTTGTTGGTCGATTTTAGATGATTTTGTATTATCCTCCTTGTAATACTTGTGCTCTTTTCTCTCATAAAATTTCATTCGTTTATTGAGAAGAAAAATTACATATGAAATGTATATAAAGAAAAACGTGAAGTAGTTAGAAAGTATTGGTTAGCCGTCCTCACTTAATGGGTTAAGGCTTTGTTGTTGTAGTTAAAAAGTTTTGGTACCATGACTGACATATCTGACATGAGAGAAAACCTTTGTGGGTTATACACGCTTGTCCCCTCAGAGAAAATACATTGGTCTTTGTTGATTGTTCTTTTCGTGAAAGCAATCATGCATGATTGGATGTTGCAGTGTTACAACTAAATCAAACCCAGATAACCCCTTAAAATAGAATAAACTTGCTTTTTTCTGAGATGAGGGGGGTGATGATGTTGTCCAGTAGAATAATTATCAGCTTCCCACTGAACTGCTGGAGGAACTTAGATGGGTCGTATTTAGCAAACCTGGTTAAATAGGAGTATTTATAAGAAGATTTGGACACACTTCCTGGATGAGAAATTCCTGTTATTTATATTTTTAATAGAAAAAGAATCTTTATTTGGAAGATGGATAATTACAAAGGAGGATAAGACAACCCCCTATAATAGGATGAAGCAGAAAAGGAATTGAAAAAAAGAAAAAGAAAAAGAAATAAATAGCATGAATTTAAAGAAAAGAACTATGCCAGCATGTCACCCAGTTGCTATTCTTATCAGTCAAAGACTCCCCCTTAAGAAAACCATGATGATGTTTTTTTTTTTTTTGCCAGCATGCTTATGTTGATGATGGTGCGGAGAGACAGTCTTCATTAGATCAGGCTTGGAAAATGTACTGTTATTGCTTAAGAATGATCAAAAGTTGACTTATCATTATACCTGTTATATATAAATCTGCCTTGAACACTGTTCCATGCTATAATATACTATCTCATATGTGTAGACTGAAATCTTTTTTATTAAAACCAACTTCACAAATTTCTTTGGAACCTTGTTATGCTTTAATCTAGCTGATTAATACGATGTCTACTTTCTTACTTGATATTATTCCATTTGTGTTGACCAAATATGAGCATGAAAAAGGGATTATTGCATGATTATTCCATGTTTTGCAGACTACATGTTAATGTCTCCAGCGTTTGACATGTGAAAATTGAAATATAGTGCTGCATATAGCTTGCCACTCACTTTCTGTCTATCCTATTATGGCTCAAGTGATAACTCGACGTGCTTGTATTTGTCCTCATATGCAGATTATTGCCATATCATGTTGTGGCAGACTATGAAGCAGAAGAGGATGATAGGATTCTTGATTCTGACACCACAGGTCAGATACTTTCACGATCACAAGAATGGGATAATAACATTGCTGCTAAAATTTCTGAGTTTGTAGCAACATTCGAAAAGCAGGCACATGCCTTTAATATAATAAACAGCAAACGAGCTAGTGGAGAATTTCGATCTGAGGAAAGATTGTCTCTTGAGCAGGCTCTTCTACAAGAGGAAAAACGGGCCTTAATGGAATTAAGAGCAGAACTAGAATCAAGGGAGAAGGCTGGTCGTGAAGCTCATGAGGCCAAGCTACGTATGGCAGCTATGGCTCAAGCAGAGCAGGCTTGGGTCGATTCACACCCTCATGCTGAAATGATGGCTCGAGCACCGATAAGAGAAAGTGCACTTGGGTCCCAAGGCAATAATGACATGGGAGAGCAGGGTCAAGGAAGTAACACAGGTGAGATGATTAATGGATGGGGAAACAATTCCCAGAAAGATGAGAAGGAACCATCTGAAGATTTCTTGAATGATGAAGCAGAGAACGGGCACGCAAGATGGCTGGCGTGAAGCTGTTGAATTTGATCTGAATGCGAGGTGATGGCTCCAAAACAAAGTGTTTGAATGAAATTGGCTCCAGAGTTTGACTTTGGCTTCTGTGGAACAACATCAATATTGGAAAGCTTTGTAATTGACATGATCTTTCATCTTTAAAATCCATCCTCAGAAGTGTTTCAGTTGATCAAGATCAATTAACAAAGGAGCAGAGAAAAACTACTTAATTGGTGATATTAGGTGGGATGTACTTGGAAATTATTCCTTCAGTGCATACAGTGGCAGCATCAGGGTGGAGAAAAGTATTTGTATTGATGCGTGTCCATGTTCTTTGAACCTGATGTAATTGCTCTAGTTAATTACCCAGACCTCTGGATACTTAACTCACTATACTACTTGTGGTTTAGTTAAATTGTACTTAAGCAATATGGCTAGTTTCTTCATGTTCCCGGTACTCTAAGGCTTGATGTATCTCTTGTAGCCATTCTTGTCGTCATCATTATTATTTCCATTCACGGCCGTTACTTATTGATAGGAAGCATACCAAAAAATTTGTTAAACAGATATTCCTAAACCCTCCAAGTTGTTAGAACCCACTGAAAGAATATCAAGGGAGGAAAGATTCCAAATGGAAGTTGGGATTTCTCCCGTTAATATGTTTGCAAATAAGTACTCCTCTGGTGCTTAATATAAAGATACATTTACCTAATTTCATTAGATAAATGAAGTAGTTGAGTTAGTTAATATGACATGTATTTTCTAAAATACCCTAATCATCTTTCTTAATTCCTTTATTCATTTCCCCTTCATTCTTGATTATTGTTAAGGAAATATCAATAGGGGTAAATTATGATAAGATTGATAAATATAAAAACTATGTCTTATATATAAGAACAATATTAACTCTCAAAATATGTCTTTTATTAAGGACTGGAGGGAGTACAACATTTCAAGATTCCTGAGAGAACCAAGCTCAAATGGTATTTTACCTGTAAGATGATTCATAGACAAATTCAAGTGCCTGAGGAGGTGATAGTAGATCTTATATTAACAATCGGAGGAGTTGATAGTAGATTTGAGTAGAAAATGATTATTTGTTGTTAATGAATGATGCAGACATGGAGCAATGGAATATTTCAGACTTCGATTCATCGTGTGATATGCAAAGAAGGAAGGACCAGAATTTAGCGTTGGGATGAGTATCTTTGGACCAAAGGATAGAGATGTTGAAGTTACAAAAGAGTTTGTGGACTGTGACCATCCAACTCTCTTCAAGCCTTTCTATTTTGAAGATTACATTGAGACTCGATGGGTTACAAATCTCAGAACTGGTGAAGCCCTTCAATTCTTGAGCTTAAGCCCCTCAGCTACTACTCATCAAGATTAGAGACAATCCTATAAACATGACATGAAATGTATTTCATGAAAATATGTTGCTTTTCTCAGTATTGGTGGGGTGTTTCTTGAAGAACTTTAATTTGTGGTGAACTTAGGAAAAGAGATGAATAGGATAGGAGTCACTTCTTTACTTCTTATCTCTTTTTAAATTTCCTTCAATAAGAGTTCGTGAATAAAATGCAAACTTGCTTTATAATTTTTTTGTTACTTTTTTTAGTCTTCTTCCCATTGTATATTCATAATCCATGAAAAACATGTATGGTTAAATGAACTGCAAAATATCAATAGAGGTATGAATGATTAAATTAAAATTGAAGTGTCAAAGAAACCTTTGAAGTACTCTATGACTAATTTATAGAGAAAGATGAGTAGTATTTTAAAATAATATCTCTTGGAATATACTTTACGAAGAACTCAAAGAGTTGAAGAGAAAGAAAGTAGTGTGCTATTCATTTGTATGATTAAAAAAATCAGATTAAGATATATGGGTCACATCTTTCTTTTTATCTCTCTTTAAATTTGTATAGTAAATTTTATATGATCTTTAGAAGGCCGAATCATCTTTTAATGCAAACTGGACTAATGGTAGGATTTCAAGTGACCAGAAAAAGGTTATTCAAAGACCTCGGAATTTATTTTTAAAAAATAATTGAGTAACTATCATAAAAATAACAAAAATACAAGAGAAGGAGAAGATAAGAGAAAACTGGAGGAGAAAATAAGGAGAAGTTCTCATTCATTTGATTATCTTTAATATGTATACATCTCCTTTGTTTACCAAACCCCAATATTGAAGACTTACGGTCTAACAAGTTTATCATATTTATAAAACTACCACCGGTCATACTTGTTAGACCTAATCTTCTATAATTTGGTCTAAAAAATTATTTATATTTATGAAACTTCTACCTGTTATACTTTTTAGACATGATCTTCTATAATCTAGTCTAAAAAGTTTTTTATATTCTGGCTGCCACCGATTATACTTTTTAGACTTGATCTTCTATAATCCGGTTTAAATGTGACGGTCTAAAAGAACATTTTTATAGTGGTTTACCCAAAGAATCAAAGGTACATTAAGAGGAGAATTAAATAACTTAATTGTACAAAAAAGAGGTTATATGAAATAAATACTAGAAAACCCTTCCATTTGGGGTATAGAGTATAATAATGTCATGAAAGTTTTTTTTTTTTTTTTTTTTTTTTTTTTTTTTTTTTTTTTGAAAATATATGAGATAAAAGTTTAAAAGCCTCATTTTTATATGTCATGGGCATCCACATAAATATAATATTTATAACAATCACAAGGATGTCGTATTTATTGTTTGATTATTTGAAAATCTTGACTAATGGTAGCAAGAGCAAATTCTGTGAGAAGAGCATTTCTGGATAGCTTGTGATATTATGCATTGGTTTTCAAGTGATGCTAATCTTTGTCTTGTTCTTTCTGGAGCTCCTTATAAACCATAATTTTAATATATTTTATCCCACCTTATTTCTTTATTTTGCAAATGATTTTAGGCTAATTTAGATTTAATGGAAAATATTTAGATTATTAGCCACTTTTACAAAATCATATAAAACTGAATTAAATATGATATCATTGATCTTAAATTCCTAATATTTTAATTTTCTATTTTTTTGTGATGGATTACTATTTCCAAATATATAATAAATCATGATCTTATTTAATTCTTGTATATATGTTAAGGAAAAGAAGATTATGAAATCCTTTGATACACATAATCTGAGAAGCTTGAAGGAGATCTGATGATCGAGTTTGAATGGGTTAATTAAATTTTAATGGACTCAAATTTTATACCCAAACTCTCTCCTCTTTCTATTAAAAAGACCTAACTGCTACCATTATTCATTCACGTTCTCTGAGAGCCAATATAATGCTCACACTCTTCTCCATTCACTTCTTGGCGTCATCTCCTCTCTTTTTTCCATTTTTTTTAAAAATTCATTATCATCAATTTCTTCACTCCATCCGCCACATAGAGGGTATTGCCTCTCCATTCATCAATCATTATATATCACACTACTTCACCAATCACACCCCATCCTCATTCATGATCATGGCCGTGACTTGTTTTGAGTGTGGAAGAAGGATGATATTCATGGATGCTTGAGCTTGATTGGGAGTACAACTTGAGAGGAGTGAAGATAGCGTGTCGGGCATTAATAGCTTCTTCAAAATTTAACTAAGGATTGTAATATAGAGTGCAATATCGGATCTTCTCTTGAAGAGCCTTTTATTAATTACTTAGGGACTAAATATGATTATTGGCAAAAACAAGTTCAAAAGGATTTTGAGCTTTTTATATAACAACTAAATTGTAATTAAACTAAAATACATTTAAAACTAAAATTTTTAGATTTTTTGAAAATATGATGAGTGTAACATCCCATTTTCAAAAGCAGTATATTTATTTTTTCATCAGAGTAGAGTATCGGAGTGATTGAGTAACTGATACATATATTTAAAATGCCATCAGTCTGGCTGATTACAGAAGCGGTACATTGTACCGAGTGTTTACAAAAGTAGATAACAACGGAGGAAAGTCTTCAGCCGGGTCTCTATGCGGCTTCTTGCCTTTCTCCTCGGTCCCGTTCCTCCCGAACACACGCTATATTAAGAGCTGAGGTTCAATGCCCATTGAACCTCAGGTAACGGTTAACCTCATATTTACGTACACAATATATGGACTACGGACGTTCACAACATTAACAGCACGTGAGCCCAATAACAGATATACTACACACACAACCAATGCAGATATATCGCTCCCAGTGTTATCACACACAACCAATGCAGATATATCGCTCCCAGCGTACAGACATATCGCTCCCAGCGTACATACAGTTATACTCGAACATCTATTTGCACTCAGGCAACATAACAACTATACACACACCATACACATAGCACATACATGCATAACATAAACATCAACGTTAGTGTTACAGTACTCGAACGTACCTTCGTTGACGAAAAACAACACGTTTGATGACAGTACTTGACCAGAAAATAGCGGTATGACAATGCGACAACGGTTCGTGATTACGGATATCCTATAAGGATAATATCACATTTATCAACTTTTAGCATTAAACAGGCATTTTAGGTACAAATTACCATTTTGCCCCTGTAACATCCCAATTTTTAAAGCGGAATTTTTTTTCAATCAGAGTAGAGCATTGGAGCGAAAGAGTAACTGATTCATAACAAACATCAACCACAGTGTAACATTGTAATGATTACATTAATCCTAGAGTTTGAAAGTGAATAAGCGAAAGCGGTAAAGATAGATAAGTCTCGGCCGCACGTCTCTGCTTGCCTTGATCTTCGATCCGTATTCCTCCGGATCCTGAAGCTATAATGAGATTCAATTCACGCATTGAATCTCGGGTAACGGTTAATCTCAAACCCAAACAATACGGTATACGAGATAACGGATATTCTAGACAATACAACGGTATATCACTACATAAGCATACACGGAGATGCATGATCATTGTCTTGACAAAACATAAGCATTACGCGGTATGTAAAGCCCGATGTAAAACAACAATAACAGCTTGCACTATTCACGGTGCCACGATACCACTCGTGTTCTCGGCGCTAGAAAAAACATACGGCGTTATCATGACTATAACCCGTGTAAAACTGTCTGTATATCGGTCTACGAACATATCTATCACACATATATGCATTTAAGTAGTACAAGATTAGTGTTACGATGCGCGTCCGTACCTTCGTTGGCGACGTTAGGTATACAGCGGAAAAACGTACTTTTTACGGAAAAACGTGAAATGTTCGATAGCGGCACGTCGAGCAGCGTAACGGTAGCAAATCAGAGTTTCTGATGCCCTATAGGAGTAATATCACTTTCATTAGTGATTTGACATCATAACTGGCATTTTAGGTAAAAATTACCATTTTGCCCTTCTGTTGGCTCCTATGTTTTGATGATAACAAATGTTTAAGCATTTAAGTTTTGAAACTATGATTGAATTCTATTTTGTGTGCTCCAGGAATGACTCTTGAGAATTAGATCTTGATTCTCGAGAATAGCTGCAAAACTGTGTTAACCGATTTCCTTGCGACATAGCATTCTCGAGAGTGAATCTTGGATTACGAAGAATGATTCTCGAGAATTCCAAGCAATTCTCGAGAATGATCGGATCTGAACGAAACAGAAACGAAATATGTCGCTCAAGTAATTCTCGAGAAGCGAGATTCAATTCTCGAGAATGATTCTCGAAAATTAGAAATCGATTCTCGAGAATGATCGTAAGCTTCGATTCTGTACTCTCTAGGTTACGGTGATTCTCGAGAATGAGAAAGTAATTCTCGAGAATGATTCTCGAGAATGGAAAAATGATTCTCGAGTATGCTCGACTACATCAATTGTTGTACATACATTTCTTGGATTCTCGAGAATTGAAATGCAATTCCGAGAATGGTTCTCGAGAACCACTAGGTAATTCTCGAGAATAAACGAAAATTGTTCAATCTGCGGTTGATTCCTTGAGCGATTCTCGGTCCGTTTTTGCGATTCTCGAGAATGATCATCGCGCTCTCGAGAATATTCGACGACATCAACTCGGCGAAACAGATTCCTTGTAAATCTTATTTAATTCATCCAGTTAATTGTTTTAACTTCTAATACATCTTTATATATTGGCTTGTGATATTATTGATCATCTACCTAAGTGATCTACGGGTTCATAACCAAAGTTGCCAAGATCAGACGTAGAATTCCAAAAATGCTCATTGTGACTTAATTGCTGATTTGAGATTTGTTGAATATGACATCTTTGCTTGCTATTACGATTTTAACTATGTTTAATAAGTTTGCTTGTGAATCTACGGGAGAAGTTCAAAGTTTTGCTTTTCGAGTTTAAGTTCTTGGCCGTGGCACATTGAGAATGTCGCGAACGAGCCGACAAAAAGAATCTTATCATAATGGTGCCCATACAAACAAAAGCTTCCGAATCATTAAACTATGATGATCTCCATCCAAGAACATCGAGCAACAAGTAAAAAGACATTCCACTAAGCAAACTTCAAACATGGGCAAGCGAAAGCGCGAGTGCGCTATTAACGGACATACTCAATATTCCAAGACACATTCAAATCCTTCAACAGTCTTCAACTTCAACCCCGTACAAATACCGACCAGTTGAATTCGACAATGACAAACCGGTGCATACATTGATAAAGATTTCAAATAGTTCAATTTGTATTGATTATATCTTCGATATACCAAGCTTCGGTGTTCATCATTCTATTTACTCGTGAGAGAGTTTTCTACAACTTGCCTTTACAATTCGTTTCAAATTCTCAAGATAGAGGTATCTTGAGTGTGGGTGTATTGATTACAACTTGTAAGGGGGAGTGAGTCCAAGAGTGAGAGGATCATCCTTCGTTGTTTACAGAGTGTGTAATTCTATTTGTAAAATAGTGGAAATCCCAGAAGTGTGTCTGGGGACTGGACGTAGGTCAAAGAGTTGGACCGAACCAGGATAACTTCTGCGTAAACATCATCTTTACTTCTTTCTTTGCTTTCTTTGTTTATCTATCATACAGCGAAAAGTTTTTTTTTTGAGATCACCTATTCACCCCCCTCTAGGTGATATTCCACCTTCATTTGGTATCAGAGCCTGGTTTCTCAGTTGGGCTTAATATCCCGAGAAAGATCATGGAAGGAATATTACACGATGGTGCTTCAATTAACCGACCCCCGATTCAACGGTGAAAACTACTCATTCGGAAAGGAAAATTCAGAATATTCGTAATGGCTACCGAATATGGTCTCTGGGAAGTGATAGAAATCGGAGATTACATACATATAAAGATTGAAGGAGGAATCTACGTTCCAAAGACGAAAGCTGAATTCGACGAGAATGATAAGAAGAATGTCACTCTCAACGGTAAGGCAATTTTGATGCTTCAAAGTGCTCTTAGTCAAAAAGAGTACTTTCGAATAAGCAATCTATCAAGCTAAGAAATGTGGAAGGCACTCGGAGATTGCATATGAAGGTACTTCCGGCATCAAAGAAAATCGTATTAATACTCTCACCACGAATATGACTTCTTATGCGCGAATGAAGTCGGGAGAAACCATGGCCGAGTTCCAACTAAGATATACCCATCGACAAATCAATTGGCGGCTTTGGGTAAAAACTATGATCAAGGTCCTCGAGTTAGAAAGATCCTCAATGTTCTAACAAAAGACGGGAAGCTAAAGTCAACTGCGATAGATGAGGCTCGTGGAGAATCAATGGCTTCGATTCTGCCTTATTCGGAAGCCTGTCTGAATATGAGAGCAAACTAAGATTTAAGAAGGACCTAGACAATGTTAACAGCAGTCGGAACAAGGGAATTGCTCTTAACACTATAAAGGAAAAAGAAGAAAATGAAGAAGATGAAGAGGACGATGAGATGGCCATGTTTGTTAGAAGATTCAAGAAGTTCTACAGAAAAGATCGAGGCTTCAGAAACAGATTCCAAAAAGGAGACACAAGTAGACGTGAGTTCGAGAGGCAAAGAACAAATCATCTACGGTATGAATGTGAGAAGCCGGACATTACAAGTCGAATGTCCTCAACGAAAGATAGTGTGACAAAGAAAGGAAGAAGCACTATCAATTCAAAAAGAAGGCTTATGTGTCGGCAATATGGGGAGATGGTTCCTCGAACGAAGAAAGCGAAGAAGAGAAAAGAGACGCCAACGTAACGTCATGCGGTGGCGAAAGAAGAACTAGCGAAAAACGACAATGAGGTACATGATTCGCAACCAACCTATGATGAATTATTTGATGAATATAATGAAATTCAATCTGAATTTGAAAAGGTTGTTGATGAATGTTTTGCCCGAAAAGGAGAACATAACTCTCAAACTACGTGTTGAAAACCTTTCCAATGAAAATCTTATCGTGATGAATGCCTGGATTTAAAGAAAAGAAACCTCCATCTTACGAAAACACTTGAGAAATTCACTAAGGGAAGTGAGGTGCTTAATGTGATTTTGAAAACTCAAAGGTTCACAAATGATCGATCGAGGCATAGGATATAATCCTATCTTTGACAAAAGGAAAGGCAAAAAGAAAATCGGAAAATCTTATTTGAACTACTTCGAGAAATCAGTTCATATTTCAAATCCATTTGCTCATTGTAACTATTGTTATCGAAAAGGACACTCTACTTCATCATGCTTTCATAGAAAGAATCGAAGAGATAAACACATTTGGTAATTACCGGTGGGTACCTAAGGGAACTCATACTTTCCCTAAGGCCCGAGCTAACCCGAAAGGACCCAAGAAACGTTGGGTACCTAAAGCTTGATCTTATTTGAATTACGGGTTTGTCTCGAGAGCATCAAGAACCAACAAATGGTACATTGACGGTGGATGCTCCGGACATATGACGGGGATCAAACCAAATTCGTTGCAATGAGATCAAAAGATGGTGGCAAAGTTACCTTTGGAGGAAACCAATCCGGAAAAATCTGGAATTGGAGAGATTGGTACAAAGGATGGACCTCGAGATCAAAGACGTGTATCTTGTTGAAGGCCTCTGCCATAACCTCATAAGTGTAAGTCAAAGTCTTTGATAAGAACAACTGGATCATCTTTGACTCGGAAGAATGTCTCATTGTCAACAAAGATGATCTCCCAATTGATAAAGGTAAACTCGAAGGTATTGTTTAAAGCTCCTCGAGAAGGAAACTGCTATACATTAGATATATCTAAAATTGATTCTGAAAAATGCTTTGTTAGCAACTTAGAAGAAAGTTGGGTTTGTGGCATAAGCGTCTAGCTCATATAAACATGTTCCAACTTTGGATAAGTTACTAAGGAAAGATTTAGTAATTGGTTTGCCTAAACTCGGTTTTAAAAATGATATGATTTGTGATTCTGTCAAAGAGGTAAACAAACTAAAATATCTTTCAAAAAAAAAGCTGAAATCACGACTAATCGACCTCTTCAATTACTCCATATGGATTTAGTTGGACCAAGAAGAGTTAAAAGCCTTGGTGGCAATTTATATACTCTAGTCATTGTCGATGATTACTCTCGATTCACTTGGACTATCTTTTTATCTTCCAAGGATGAAACATTTGATCTATTTGTTGTGTTTGCCAATAAGGTGCAAAATGAGAAAGGTACATGCATTACAGCCATTCGAACAGATCATGGAGGAGAATTTGAAAATCAAGCATTCGGAGAATTTTGTGATGTTCACGGAATTGACCACAATTTCTCAGCTCCAAGAACACCACAACAAAATGGTGTGGTAGAAAGGAAAAACCGTGTACTCACAGAAATGGCTCGTGCCATGTTGAATGAAAATCAGACCTCACAAGTATTCGGGAGATGCAATGAGCACGGCCGGCTATATTGCCAATCGAGCGTATCTCGAAAGAAGTTAAATAAGACTTCTTACGAACTCTACAAAGGAAGGAAACCAAATTTGGCTCATCTTCACATCTTTGGATGTAAGTGCTTCGTACATAACAATGGTAAAGATAATTTGGGAAAATTTGATCCCAAATCCGATGAAGGTATTTTTCTTGGATATTCAAATAGAAGTAAGGCATACGAATTTTTAACAAACGAACTCGCATAGTTGAAGAATCAATACATGTTGTGTTTTGTGAATTTAAATTAGATAAACCTGCGGATGATGATGAGGAAAATGTTTTTAAGAATCAATTCTTTTCAAAAAATACTTCTACCTCTATTGAAAATTCGAAGATGTTTTTGAACCCGATTCTCAAAACAACTTTGAAAATCCGATCAATCTCACCTAGAGCTTGGAGGTTCATTAGGAATCATCCCCTGGACCAAGTAATAGGTAATTTAAATCAAGGTGTAAGAACTAGAAACAGTACCTTGAATGAAGTAACATTTTCTCGCCTTTATATCACATATAGAACCCTCTAAAATAGATGAAGCCCTTTCAGACAATGATTGGGTGATAGCTATGCAAGAGGAGTTACACCAATTTGATAGGAATCAAGTTTGGGATTTGGTACCTAGGCCTAAGGACCATCCGGTCATTGGCACTAAGTGGGTATTCAAGAACAAACGAGATGAATCGGCAATCATAGTCCGAAACAAGGCTAGGCCCGGTTGCCAAAGGCTATAATCGGGAAGAAGGGATTGATTATGAGGAAACATATGCTCCGGTAGCTAGATTGGAAGCAATACGTGTACTCTTAGCCTTTGCGTGCATCAAAGGATTTAAACTCTTTCAAATGGATGTTAAGAGTTCCTTTCTAAATGGATTCATTCGGAAGAAGTCTATGTTGAACAACCTCCTGGTTTTGAAAATAATCATCATCCAGATCATGTCTATCGTTTGAAGAAAGCCTTATATGGTCTCAAACAAGCTCCTAGAGCTTGGTATGAAAGATTAAGTAATTTCTTATTAGATCAAGGCTTTATCGGAGGAAAGCGAGATACAACTTTGTTTATTAAGACTAACAAGCTTAATGAGACTTTAATTGTGCAAATATATGTGGATGATATTATTTTTGGTGCTACTAAAGATTTCTCTGTGAAGAATTTTCCAAGAAAATGCAGGGTGAATTCGAAATGTCTATGATGGGCGAGTTGAACTACTTCCTCGGCTTGCAAATCAAACAACGGAAGGATGGCATATTCATATCTCAAACAAAATATCTCCGTGATTTGCTCAAGAAATTTGGGATGGAACATTGTAATGGAGCCGACACTCCAATGAGCTCAACTGCCTCTCTAGATGCCGATGAGGAAAAAGGGAAAGACTTCAACATAACCAAGTATAGAGGGATGATTGGATCCTTACTATATTTGACTGCTAGCAGACCAGACATTCAGTTTAGTGTGGGAATGTGCGCAAGATTCCAATCAGCTCCTAAAGAATCGCATGCGGAACATGTCAAAAGAATTTTTCGATATCTTTCAGACACCAAGGAATTGGGTCTCTGGTTCCCTAAAGGTCAACAAGAATTTACGGTTGCATATTCGGACTACGATCATGCTTGGATAAAAGACGCGAGAAAAAGTACCGGTGGACGGTGTGAATTTCTTGGAGGATCACTTGTATCATGGTTCAGCAAAAAACAAACCACTTTGTGGCCGTATCCTCAACCGAAGCTGAATATGTAGCTGCTGCATCAAGTTCTTTGTGCTCGGTTCTATGGCTCAAGCAACAACTTCAAGACTTGGGAATTCATCTACGGAGATTCCAATCCTCTCGTGACAACACTAGTACAATAAGCTTAGCAAAGAATCCGAGTTCAACACACAAGAACCAAGCATATTGATGTTAGACATCACTTTATCGAGATCATGTCCAAAAGAAAGATGTTACGGTAATGTTCATTCCTACTCACTTGCAACTTGCTGATATCTTCACCAAACCGGCAAAAAAGAACAATTCACATACATTCGAAGAGAATTGGGAATGGTAAATCCCAATGAATTGTAAGTAAAATGTTAGCTCAATCTTGTTAATTATGTTTTGATGATGTTTGGAAACTAACTTAAGCATCGGAGCTTCTAGATGTTGTTTTTGCAGGTTTTTGGTCCAGTTGGAAAAACTGATATTAAACTGATAATTCTCAAGAATGAGGTTATCATTCTCGAGAATTGATACATGAGATTCTCTTGTTCTTCCTAAGCATTCTCGAGAATTTGAAACCATTCTCGAGTAATATCAGGTATTGATTGGTAAGGATCATTTCTGGACTTAAAGATTCTCGAGAATACGGGATCATTCTCGAGAAATATCGGGTTATCTGATGCTCTATGTCGATTACATATGTCATTCTCGAGAATGGCTAAGGCATTCCGAACGTGTCGAAAAAATATGTTCTGCGAATTCATCGAGATAATTCTCGAGAATGAAGCGTCATTCTCGAGAATGGCTCTCGAGAATCATTTACTCGATTCAGAATTGTAGCGAGATAGCATGTTCTCACTGAATGGGTTACTCTTCTTTACTGAGATCATTCTCGAGAATGAAGTATCATTCTCGAGAACGGTTCTCGAGAATCAATTTCTGATTCTCGAGAATTGTCGAGCAGGAGATCCCAAGCGTCGCCAAGCCTTGTGTCGTTTCACTCATAACCCTGTCGTTTCGTCCCTTCATTTCCTTAACCTTCATTCGTCGCATCTGTTCCCTCGACTCATTCTTTCTAACTCTCGAGAGCTTTTCCTCTCTTCATCTTTTCCGTCGTCTCTCTTCGTCTCTTCATCCTCCCAAAACTCATCATCCATCTGTGATTCTTTGTCAAGAGACCATGACGAAATCTTCATCCTCTGAATCTCCTGAACAACCACTCAAGAAAAAGCCACGCACCAAGTATCGTCCTAAAGTTCAAGTTTCGGAGAAGATCGAACCATCGAGGAAGAAGGCTAAATCGGTAACGATCATGGACTCTCCTCATGTGACTCAGCAAGACTCACTCTACGCCATCCGACAAGGCCAAAAGCAAAGAAAGCTCCTTACCTAAATCGCAATCCGTCGATTAAAGCAAACGAAAATGCAAACTCAAAATCCAAGTCTTGCTCTCAATCTCTGTCCAAAGCCTTATTCAAGTTCAAAACCACATTTTTATGAAAGAAGAACTAAGGAAATTGAAGAACGGATTCGAGACCTCCCCACACTCATCATGAGATTCCTCTTTCAACTCTTCCTCCGTTTGCTTCCAAACTAATTGGGCAACTCAATGTCCTTGATTGTCCTCCGGGCTTCCGTAAAGCTCCTTTGGTAATCCCATCGATCCTAATTTTGTTCTTTCATATGAAGGAAGACCTTTTTGTCCTCTTTATCGGTTGAATCTAGATGACTTTAGGAGGGAGTGTAATTTGGATATTTCACCATGGTTAAAATCTTATATGCCGTTGCTAGATATCCGAGACCCCATATTCTCCTCAAATTGTTAAAACTTTCTATTTTAATATGGTTGAGGAAAAGACGATGATGGTGAGATTCTGTTGTATACTCATGTTAGAGGCAAATCCATTAAGGTCACATGACCACTATCAATTCATTTCGGGTGTCATTGATCCTCCGAAAGATCCTCCCACATTATCGAGCATGAATGTTTTAGACTTCTTCTCCCTACAAAGCAATATGATGGAAATCCCTTGAAAGTCAAGCCATCGACATGCCGACACCACCAGAATCCTTTGGTACCTTTACAGTCGCAATTTAGTAAACAAAGGTCGTAGTTTTACACACTTTGTGAACAAAGACTACCAATTGATGGGCTCCATTATGGCCAAGCAACCACGTAACCTTGGCAAACTGGTTATTTCTGAGATATCCAATTTTTTATCCAATTAAAGTTTCCAAGAAGAATACCATTCCATATCCTAACCTAGTCTTTAGGATTAAGGGCTTGTTTAACATCCGTATCTTCTTGACAATGGCCAAACTGTTTTCCCAAGAAATTTGGCAAGACTCATCTTTTATACATGAAGATCTCATTTACGAAGCTACGGGAAGAAGGAAGTCAAGTCCACCACCGATCCTAAGCCATCAACCTCAAGCAAGCAAAGACGAAGGCCAATCTTCACGAAGACTCGCTTCTACGCCCCTTCTTTTGCACAAGTGCAATCCAAGCTCAGATCAACTCTGCAATTCAGGAAGCTATGGCTCCTGTAATTCAATGTTTGGACTCTTATGGCAATCTAATAAAAGCAATGATCAAGGCCATAAGTAATGAGATGATCAAAGTAGATGCTCATCTTGAACAATATGTGAACTCAAAGAAAGGAAAACCTCAAGAAAGAGATGCACCAGAATTCTTCTGTCCTCTATGATCAGCAACAAGAGATTAAAAAATCAGTTCAACGTACGGAAGATTGTTTGGAAGCCCTCTTATTGAGTCTTCAGAATCATACTAAATCCTCTGCTATGACCACTACATCCATTCCTGATCCTGAGACTGTTCCCCCACCTGCCTCTGATATTCCCATGTCAGATCCTGTTCCTGCGCCTCTAGCATCAGGCTCTCAACCTGCTCCTGAGACTGTGTCTACTCCTCCTTTTGATCCAGCTGTCTCTGATCCTGCACCAGATTCCCCCTCTTTGATGGATGACAAAGGGGGAGAAGGAGAAAAAGCAGCGAATTGATTGATTAGAGTCTAGTTGTTTTTAGGTTTACCTTGATAGTTAGTTGTCCGTTTAGACTCGTATCTAATCCATTATGATGTATCTCCTGTCTACGGAACAATTTGAAGTTCATTTTGGTGTAGTATGTTACATATCAACCTTAAATGATTTTTCACTTCATCAATTCCTACATTTTCTCAAATTACTTCGTATGAATTAGACTTCTTGACATTATGCTTTTGCATTATGTATCCATTGAAAGTTACTTCTGCTCCTATATCCTCTGTCAATGAACCAATCAAAAATCTCTTTTTCAAAACTTCAAAATAATTTTCTCTATATGTTGTCATCATCAAAAAGGGGGAGAATGTTGGCTCCTATGTTTTGATGATAACAAATGTTTAAGCATTTAAGTTTTGAAACTATGATTGAATTCTGTTTTGTGTGCTCCAGGAATGACTCTTGAGAATTAGATCTTGATTCTCGAGAATAGCTGCAAAACTGTGTTAACTGATTTCCTTGGCAGCATAGCATTCTCGAGAGTGGATACTGGATTCTGAAGAATGATTCTCGAGAATTCCAAGCAATTCTCGAGAATGATCGGATCGAACGAGAAACAAATATGTCACTCAAGTAATTCTCGAGAACTGAGATTCAATTCTCGAGAATGATTCTCGAGAATTAGAAATCGATTCTCGAGAATGATCGTAAGCTTCAGTTCTGTACTCTCTAGGTTACAGGTGATTCTCGAGAATGAGAAAGTAATTCTCGAGAATGATTCTCGAGAATGGAAAAATGATTCTCGAGTATGCTCGACTACATCAATTGTTGTCTCATACATTTCTTGGATTCTCGAGAATTGAAATGCAATTCCGAGAATGGTTCTCGAGAACCACTAGGTAATTCTCGAGAATAAACGAAAATTGTTCAATCTGCAGTTGATTCCTTGAGCGATTCTCGATCCAGTTTTTGCTGATTCTCGAGAATGATCATCGCGCTCTCGAGAATATTCGGACAAAGATCAACTCGATTAAACCGGATTCCTTGTAAATCTTATTTAATTCATCCAGTTAATTGTTTTTAACTTCTAATACATCTTTATATATTGGCTGTGATATTATTGATCATCTACCTAAGTGATCTACGGGTTCATAACCAAAGTTGCCAAGATCGACGTAGAATTCCAAAAATGCTCATTGTGACTTAATTGCTGATTTGAGATTTGTTGAATATGACATACTTTTGCTATTACGATTTTAACTATGTTTAATAAGTTTGCTTGTGAATCTACGAAGTTCAAAGTTTTGCTTTTCGAGTTTAAGTTCTTGACAGTCAAGGCACATTGAGAATGTCGCGAACGGTAGCCGACAAAAAGAATCTTATCATAATGGTGCCCATACGACAAAAGCTTCCGAATCATTAAACTATGATGATCTCCATCCAAGAACATCTGAGCAACAAGCTCAGAAAGACATTCCACTAAGCAAACTTCAAACATGGGCAAGCGAAGCGCGAGTGCGCTATTAACGGACATACTCAATATTCCAACAGACACATTCAAATCCTTCAACAGTCTTCAACTTCAACCAGTACAAATACACGACGGATTGAATTCGACAATGACAAACCAGTGCATACATTGATAAAGATTTCAAATAGTTCAATTTGTATTCGATTATATCTTCGATATACCAAGCTTCGGTGTTCATCATTCTATTTACTCGTGAGAGAGTTTTCTACAACTTGCCTTTACAATTCGTTCAAATTCTCAAGATAGAGGTATCTTGAGTGTGGGTGTATTGATTACAACTTGTAAGGGGGAGTGAGTCCAAGAGTGAGAGGATCATCCTTCGTTGTTTACAGAGTGTGTAATTCTATTTGTAAAATAGTGGAAATCCCAGAAGTGTGTCTGGGGACTGGACGTAGGTCAAAGAGTTGGACCGAACCAGGATAACTTCTCTGTGTCTGTCATCTTTACTTCTTTACTGCTTTCTTTGTTTATCTATCATACAGCGAAAAGTTTTTTTTTGAGATCACCTATTCACCCCCCTCTAGGTGATATTCCACCTTCACCTTCTACCCCTAATTTGGCGGAATTTTGCCAGAACTTCGTTACTTTGACCTTATTCCATTTCAAAATTATCCCCACTATGTTTTTACCTCGTCATGCATCTTTCAATGCAAAGAGGCCTAAAAACAAGCATAGGAATATATTCGAAACTTTCTAGATCAAAACAACGGTTCTACTATAACTACCGAAAGAACTACGGAAACTAAAAGCTAAGGACGAAGAACTTACTCGAGCTAAGGCACAACTTTGGCGAGCTTCTCTCTCTAAGTTTCGGCCAAGGTAGAGAGAAGAGGAGGTGTGAAGAATGAAGGAGGGGCTCATGCCTTTATATAGGCAAAAATTGTGCCACCTTGGTAATTTTTACATTCCAACTTTTGTAATTTTTCCCTTCCTTATAACCATGTAAATTCAAGGTAAAATGGTGTTTAATCCTTGTCCATGGGCTGCCCTAGTCGACATAAGGGGTGATGTGGCAGCCAACCATTGGTCCAAAAATGGTGACTCATGCTCACTTTATGCCCTCGGGTCCGATAGAATTTCCTCGATCGGTGTCCGTTTCGCGCGATCTTGACGAATCGCGAAATCGCCGATCAAGAAGTTTCAAGTTTCTTTCTTTCTCATTAGGAATATCAACTTTAATGAAATTTATGACTCCATTAAGGGTATTCCGTTATCTGCCGAAGATTTTAGGTCAAACGCCCTCGGTTACAGAACGAAATTCCGAAAGCGTCAACGTCTAGGTAAAAATCCACTGGTTCGTAATATGATCTGACCTAAGTCACTAGATACCTAATTCACAACTACTTGTTTCAGTATTGACTCTAAATCCTCTATCTGCATTTACTCTATCTGATCAGTTTTTAGTCTTATTAGAAATTAGGGTTTTCGGTTCGGAATCGAGCGTCTGGTAAATTCTTTCTTCGTGTAGAATTTCACTTGTACTTAATTTGATCATCTGAAAAGACTTTTACCTGGTTTACCTGTAATTTATTTCGACTTTTCCCTTGATTACTTATAAGGTGACTCATTTGCATTATATTATTATTTTATTCTAATTATCATTTTAATTATTTAAACAATTCTTTTTAATTAAAAATATTAAAAATTTCGACCCCTTAATTTTAAAATTCAGTTTTAATTATTTTTCCATAATTTTTTCCATTTTAAAAAAATATAATATTTTTTTACCAAAAATTCCCGTTTACCCCCTCGCCGTTAAGGCTTAATCAGACCTAATTTCTTCGTTTAGTGATCTTTTTAGGATCAGGTTTCTTCATATATTTATCTTTACTAATTTACAGTATATTGTTATCTTACAAACTTCTATCTTGATATTGTCATTTTATATCCTATGTAAAATATTAAAAATGTTTACCCCATCGTTTACTTTATGGTTCAAATGCTTTTTAAACTTTTCTTCATGTTATTTCCTCTGAAATAATTTATTAAATTCTCATAATTAGGGATAACACTTCCATATTTTTCTCATAATTTTTCACGATCTTTCGGTATTTATCATAATATGTTTAGACTGTTTTTATCACCATTATATCATTTTTAGTCATTCTTTCATCAGATTTTCCTGGAACTTTTTTGACAATTTACTCTATAATTATAACAATTTTCTATAACAGTTTTATCTCATGAAGTTACTTCATTAAAATATTCATTAATTTTCCTTTATCTCGAAATTCCGTTGCTAAAATCCGGGTATTCTGACCCACGAACCCCTAATCGGCGGAATTTCGCTAGAGCTTCGCTATTTTAACTCTATCTCTCCAGAATTTTGACATATCTCTTTTGTTGGTTTTGATTAGTTTTGATGATGTCTTATATAGATGTCATTCTTAAGAGCAAAAAGGTTGCATACTACATTTACATTATACTTTGACTAATTCTTATATTTAATGTAGATGTGAAGTTAATGATGGAGAATAATCAAGAAAAGAGTAGAAAGAAAGGAAGAAATTGTTTAATGGAATGAGAAAATCATTATACAAGTTCCTAAATTGATTCTAGAAGTCTCCACGATGATATAGAAGTTGGAACGGCTCGAATTCGAATTAAAATGAGTGAAAAAGAGTTACAAGTTCAATCTCGAAGCAATTCTCGAGAATGCAATCAATTCCCGAAGCAATTCTCGAGAATGGTCCTGAACATGTGAAATTTGGAAGCAATTCTCGAGAATTGAAAGTCCATTCTTGAGAATGGTTCTCGAGAATGCTATTCGATTCTCGAGAATGATCGTGCTTCAGCATACTCTGTTCTGTTCTGTTTCTGGTGACCTTTGGTACATCAACGATATCGCCCAAACCAGGAATCAGATTGACATGAAACCAGCGGCATATTAAACTAGACCTCCAACACGTACTTTTTCCAAAATATCAAGTCCCAAGGAGTCCATATGAGAGAGATATGATCTTTACAAAATGGAACACAAATCACCGTCACAGTCCAGACCAACCTTCAGTAATTTGAGTGTATCTCACAAACGAAAAATCGGATTGTGCTGAAATTTGTGCCATTGGAAACTAGACTCAAATACCTTTCCAAAAACATCAAGAACACAGAACAATAATATCAATTTAAGGAGTTATGATGTTTTTAAGTTGATAGTCTGTTCTGGATGCTGCAGAAATGCTGAATAAAAACAACCTCCATTCATCTGATGTTAATGGACGAAATACAACTAGTTTGGAGCTGATTCTTATTGAACTAGAAAGAAGACTTAAAGATTTTTATGAAATGAGGAGGTTTGCCACATTTGAAGCTATACAGAAGACGTAACGCTCGCTGGAAATTGTTTCTTATGCTGTCAATGAGATTGCTTCTTGAAAGTCTGAAATCTGCACAACAACATAGTATATGGCAGCCAGCAGTTTATCATTCGAAGGTGATACTCGAACAAGAGATGATACATACTCCAGTAATATCGGATCTCACCCTTCACTGCTACGATTAAGGAGTCCCGAGAATTGTCTGCAAGTTATCATCGCAAAGCAAAGGATTCTCGAGAATGGTTATCAGATTCTCGAGAATGGTTCTCGAGAATGAGGAATCAATTCTTGAGAATGATCGAGACAGAACCACACTGGCATAGTTTCTGATGTGATTCTCGAGAATGCAGAATCAATTCTCGAGAATGATTCTCAAGAATCAGGAAGAACTCTCGAGAATGGTCGTATACTTCATCTGATATTCGCCTTTGTGTTCTCTGGTTCTGAAGTGATTCTCGAGAACGAAGAAGCAATTCTCGAGAAGGATTCTCGAGAATGGGCAAACGATTCTCGAGAATGATCGAAACTAGTTCAAATGCATATTGCTATTTTGAATGATTCTCGAGTCAGACTTCACCAATTCTCGAGAATGCCCAGAGAGAATGGATACCCAAAGCTTGACAGCAAACATGATTCATCTGTAACTTCATCCAATTGATATAGTTAATTGATTTTATCTTCCAATACATCATTCAATATTAACTGTGATATCATTAATCATCTTCTGAGTATTTTTCAGATACACAATCAAAGTTTCAACTCCGGATGAAGAATACCAAGAATGTCTTCTGTCATATGTCTCCTCCGTAAATCATTGATTATGACTTGGGTACTTCATATTATTAATCTATACTTCTTCTAATCAAGTTTAATCGGGTTGCTAGTGTTTTTCAGATGATTATATGAAGAAGTCAAGCACATAGCCTATCGGACAACGAGCATAATTCAATAACGTCTCCGAGAATTCAGAAATGATTATTATCAATTGATTTCTACTTGCTATACTTCTCAATGCTATTAAACATGTCTGTTAGCAAGTTTCAGATGATCAATCATTGTTTGAATTTCGATGAGCTGTAAAGCATCGAAACGGAGATACAGAGCCAACACGATGAAGAATGGCCCATACTGTCAAAATCACCAAATCAATATTTTAAGTTATTCTCCATCCTGGACCACGTGAATAACAACTGAACAGAGTCCCAACCAAGAGGACACTCGATCGTGGGTAAGCAGAAGGCGCGGATTTTGAAGACTCCCAACGGACATATTCAAACATTCAAACGGACATATTCAAATCCTTCAACGGTCCTCAATCTTCAACCATTATAAATACTCGAAGGTTTGAATTCTTCAATGGCGGAACAGACGAATACACAGACAAAGCATTCAAAAGCGATCCATTTATAGTCTGTATATATCTTTAGATATTATTGAGCTTCAGTGTTTATCTTTATCTACTCGTGAGGAGTTTCAAAATACTTATTCGATTATTGTGTTGTAAAATCTTAAAGTTGTGGAACCTTGAGTGTGGGTGTATCAATTACAACTTGTAAGGGGGAGTGAGTCCGAGAGTGAAATGATCATCCTTCGTATACAGAGTGTGTAATTGTCCACGATTAGTTGGTTACAACTTGTAAAGAGGAGTAAGTCCTAGTGAGTGGATTACTCGTGAGTTGCAGAGTCTGTAATCAAGTTTGAAGATAGTGAAATCCCAGAGTGTTTCTGGGGACTGGACGTAGGTCAAGAGTTGGACCGAACTAGTATAATCTTTTGTGTTCACTACTCTTCTCTCTATCTCTGCTTTAAGTGTTCTTGCGAAAGAATTTCAAGATCACATATTCACCCCCCCTCTAGGTGATATTCCACCTTCATCTTCCCCCAATAATATTTTCGAAAATAATACCATATTTACCCCTAAATATGATATCTAGACTATCTTGAAAAATTAAAGATAAATCTAGCATTTCTACTACATCTATTGAAAGAACCACCGAAACTAAAGACTAGGGACTGAAGAACTTACCCAGGGCTCCGCTAGAATTTCTCCGGGCTCCTCCTTCTCTCTAACCTCTCTAAACTCGGTTTTGGGGTAGAGAAGAATGAAGGGGTGAAGGCCTATTTATAGCAAAAGTCTTGGCACTATTCATCACTTTAACAGACTGGTTTTCGGCCGTTGGATCGCACTTCGACACGTGGCTTCATCCTTGCCATCCATATGTTGGATGACATCATCCTTCTAGAAGAAGATGATGTCACAAGCTTGCTTTATGTGACTGTACGATAAAGTTCCCGTTCGGTGTCCGAATCGCGTAATCTTGACGAAACTCAAAAATCCGATAGCAACGCCTTGAGGTTCCGTCTTTCTCTTTCAAAGTACTTGGTTTAACTTAATTTTTGATCCCATTACGGGTATTTCAAAGTCTGCTGAAGATTTTCGGATAAACGTTGTCGATTACGGAAATGACTTCGATAGAACCGACTTTCCGGACAAAAATTCGCTGGTTCGTAATATGTCCTGACCTAAGAAACCTAATCCCTGGTTTGTCACAACTAATTCGTTTTCTATAGGTTCTCATTTGTACTATCTCGCCCTTTTTCTTATTTATCCTGTCTCTTCTTCGACTCATTTGGTTTTCGAAATGACTTCGAGATAGTTCGCTCCGAGGTAGAAATTCACCCGGTTTATAAAAAGTCCAGATGACATAGGCTAAATCCCTATATTTTGGTGTAGGATTTAATTTCTATCCATTCTCAAATGTCCCGTTGGCTCTTTACCGAGATATATTATTATTAAATTCCAAATATCTAGATATTATTTGAAATAGCCATAACCCTTTTCACACTACTTTTTCATTTATTATTTATTTATTATTTATTTAATTAATAATTTTGAATTTCTCCCCTTAAATTAATTATTTACTAATTAATTTACTTATATCATAATCTAAACAATTAGCCACTAATTACTTAATTAGCCACTTACTAATTGTTGATAATTTTCATAATTAGGATTAATTATTATCTCACAACTATTTCTACCGACATTGGTATTTTATATCCCATGTAAAATATTAAAAATCATGGGGCCAAAAAGTGCTTTTAATAATATTATATTTATGCTTATCTATTTTTCAAGGAAATAATTCCAAAAATTCCTAAAATTAGAGACAACATACTCCCTAAGTTTTTGTCAATATTTGTTGCCATATGAGATTTATCATAATATTTTTCAAAGCCATTTTTACGCCTTATAAAATACATTTTTCATGGATTTTAGTTCTTTTTCTTTTATAATTTTCATAGTAATTACCTTAGAAAATAAGATAATTATTACTTATTATTTGAAACCACATATTCACCTATATCCAATAGGTATTATTTACTAAAATATAATATTCCGGATAAATAATTATCCTAAGGTATTACAATGAGAACCTCCTAGAACAATAAATTTTATTTATCATTGCTTCAAAAGATAATAGTAATGTTCTAGTTTGACAAAAGTGCTCAAAAAATCCTTTGAGTTAGCTTGAGCAGGATGGATCAATTCCTTACCATCGGGTAAAAAAATAAATAACTCGACCAAAACCCAATTCAAAACTCTAGCAATTTAAATCAATGTAACGCAATGACACAAGTAACCAAGAACCCTTGCATTACAATTACAATTAAATATTCATAACAGCTTCAAGCGCGCAAAAGCAAAAGCTATACCAAGTCAATTACATAAAATTGCTATTAATGAAGCACAAGTGTCAAATGCACACAATTAAATCCAAATACACATCTAATATTATAAATTGCATGGAACCTTATGCAAAATCTCTGTCTAATAATTAATTAAACTCTAAACCTAAAATTCAACTAATGCAAAGGATTAAAGCTAGAAATTAAACGGTAAAACACTCGAAGCTTAAGAATCAATCTCTTGCTTTAGGAGCAGAAGAGAAATTAGCCACTACAATTCATAAAAATATCTTAAAGAAGCATAATCACTCTCTGACTCAAACACCTAGCCATGAAATCAACAAAGGAAAACAATATTTACGATTAAGAATAAAAACTTAATGAGTGTGATTTGACACAATCCTTAGTTGCTTGGGGTTAAATCACTATTTTACTATGAATTAAAATGCAATATAGTCTTGTGAAAACAACTCGGGATTGTTCTTTTATCAATGAGTCTTTTATTTTGAATTCTCTAGCTTGAACTAAGTGTTAAAAACATGGTTAGAGAAAGAGGGTTTTGAAATTGGTTTTCTCTAAATCAAAATTAATGAAAATAAAACTATTTCTACTATTTTTGATATTTTTTGAAATAATGAAGAAATGTTTAGATTGAAAGTGAAGATATGAATGATAGATGCTCTTAGTAATAAAGAAAGTGGCTATTTGCTCAAAAAGTATGATAGTTAAAATTCATTAAGTCTTAATAAAAACCTCAACATAACAATAGATGAGTCTAATATTCCAAATTAATAGTAGCTCATATAAACATAGCTAATCACTATCTCTTGAGATGTTGTTTAAAACCACTTAATGTGCGATTAAAATTGGAATAATGCAACATGAGTCTTTTTGAAATTAAGTATTAAATAGTATCTCAAAATCATAAATCAACCGCATTAACTAGATAATAACACACTAATTAATATAATATCATTACAATGACAAAAAAAATACAAACATATATATTTTTCACACTATAAAATCCAATCTCAACAACAAATATCAAATTAAAAGAGATAATTAACATCAATCCCAGTTTTAGAATCATATATTAATATTAAGAAATTAAAATTTATAACTTTAAACTAGACAAATATAGAATGATAGAAAAACTCCCTGAAATACTCCATTGAACTCAAGCATAAATCTCATCACCAAGAAGCAAAAGAATCAACCCCTCATTAGTTTAATTGTAGCAGCATTTTAGTTGAAACAATGAAAATCCATGAATAATGATGAACAACCGAATCTGGAAGCGGAGAAAGTGGGTCTGTCGGCGGTGGTGATCTAAAAATGGGAAGGTGATTCTAGCACAGGGTGAAGGAGTGGAAGGCTGACGGTCAGTGGCGAAAACGATGAAATTGGAGAATATAAGACAAAGATGGAGATGGTGGAAATAAACTCTATTGAAAGTGGAGCTAGGAGGGAAAGCATGGAGATTGATAGTGCTCTATCTCTCAGTCCGATCTCAAAGTGTCCCAAGGAAGAAGAAGGTCTTAGCTTGCGGCGCCACTCTCCTAGACTCGAACTTGGCTATCACCGTCGATGAAAGAAAAGGGAAGGTCACCCGGAAAAAGGTGAAGCTCCACCGGTTGCAGTGTCGGCCTCCTTCTTTGATTCTGAGCTTCTTTGGTCGAGAATCTCAGCTCGGTGGTGATAGATCATGGCGGAGCACGACGGAGGTGGATGTGACAGTGGACGTACTGTGTGCAATCGTCCCTTTTCCCTCTCCTCTGAACTCCGTTCCCTAGCTCTCGTCTGTCCGCGGTGCCCCCTCTGTTTCAGCTCCCTCTGATGTCCAGCGGCCCCCGCTCGCTGAAATTGACCCAACAAATAGAACGCTGCATTTCCCGAATTTGAGTGACGCTGCATTTTTAAAATTTGAGTCTTTAATTGTAATAAATTTTGGTCCTTGTATGTCATTTCCCGAATTTACTAAATCTTTTTCAAAACTCTTACATTGCAAAATTAAGCAGGTATTATCAACAGTTGAAGAAAACATTTGTATGAATAATTCAGAAATTATGATAATTGTCCCAAGTTCTCCAGCTACTATTCAATCTCTCTGTTCCCTTCCCGTGTCAGCCCTACCTCTGCTCTAAAAACGTCACACTCCCTCTTAAATTTGACGGTGAAATGCGGTGAGAAAGATAGAGTCCGACGATGGCTGTAGAAGTTGAGTAAGGTGGAGAGACATGCCAGCGGTGGTGGTGACGGACACAGGAGAGGACGCCAGAGGTGGTGGTTCTCTTTATCGGAAACTCAATATGAAAGTCATGCTCTAGTTTTCGATGGCACAGCTTCTCTGGCCTCTCTCAAGTTTCGAGCTCTCTCTCCGGTGTTGGTGGGTGTGAGGACAGAGAAGTGGAGGACGGAGATCACCGATGAGAAAGAAAGATGGTGTAGGCATTGGTGGTAAAGGTTTGAAGGTTGCCGGCGTTAATGGAGGGTGAAAGATCACCGGAGACCTTGGAAGAATGTATGAGGGAGGAGGAAGGTGAAGATGAAGGGAGAAGAGGAAAGATCTATGGTGTGCCACTTGCCTCTGAAACTCAAGATCTATCGTTTTTGTCCTGCAGCGCTGAAGCTCACCCCTAGTCGAATGAAGCTCTGAAACTGTAATCTAATCCTTGCGTTTTGACCAGGAACTAAATTAAAACATTTATAAGTTTATTGTCCTTGCGTTCGAACCCCACCCCCACACTTTCAATATGTTTTGTTTTTTCAAAAAACACCCCACCCTCCTCCCAAAAAAAAAAACCCCCACCGGTGGCGGCCCTCCGGCGCCCGCCGCCGGTGGTCCTCCGCTACCGGCCCTCCGGTGAGGGCTTTTTAATTTATTTTTATTTTGATTTATTTAAAAGTACGGGCAAAAAGGTAATTTCACCCGAATTTACATATCTCTCATAGGTCCTTGTACCTCTCGGTCTTTTTACACATTCGACGTACTTCGAGGGTTTTACAAATTGAGAAGGTATTTATTTAGAATTTTCCCAAAATTAAACCCATTTGTGGAGCTAAGTTCTATTGTAAAAAAATATGGGCCATTTCTGTAATTGTTTCTTATCCTTTTCTTCACTGATTTGTTTCAAGAAATTCTAGGCATTTTCCATAATTTTTCCTAGTCCTCAAAAATATTAATTCTAACCCTAATTGACATTTTTCAGATTCCTCAATTTTCTTTCAAAACAATAAAACCAACATCAAATATTCTTAAAAATCAATGATTAAGAGTAATTATAATTGGTTTGATAATTTCGCCCATTTTAATCCTAATTTGATGTATTTATTCTTAATCTCAATTTGTCACAAAAAATGCATTTTAAGTTCAATAACCATGATAAAATCCTAAAAAAAAAAATTATATGAATATATATCATTAAAATGGGGACTTGTCAAGGAGCATAGAGAAAGCTAGAGTCTATGAGCTTGCACTTGAAGACGACAAATGAGTGACTTTATATTTATTATTTTAATTCAAGACTTGAGATTATTTAGTTTTAGATAATTTTGAGTTGTATTTCTTGAGAACAATGTAGTGTTAGATTTCAGACATATCTCTTTTGGATTGTATTGATATTGGGATTGGTTTAGTGTTTGACACATGAGCCGGAATTTTTGTTTGCAAACCTTTAAATTGTCAAATTAATTATTAATTGAGTTTTCATTATTAATCTATTTGTCAATTTGATTTATCCTTTTGACTGTTTAGTTGAGTTGATTTATTGTCTAGTTGTTTTATTAGAAAATTGTAAACACGATTTCCAAAATTATTTTGAATTAATTAGAAAGTTGTTTATCCTCTTCCTCGTGCTTGACTTATCGATCACTGACTCCATTTTTCCAAATCACTTTGACGATCATATCGTCCAATCGAGTTTTTTCTCTGAACTTGAATAGCTTTTGGTCGTAAAAGGATCCATTTCTTGATGCAGAAAAACTGAGTTTCCTTTATGTCATTATCGCAAGTCACCAATTCTCTTGTGTCTTTTTTAACCAGGAAGAGGCTTGGGAAGTTCTGTACTTTCTCCGTCTTTTGTATAGGAAAGCTCTTGAATATAAGGGAGATGTTTCTGAACAATAATACCTTCAGTTCTAATTATAAGACCTAGTTGACTTTTTTTGGAGAGATTAAGGAAGCTAAATAAGTTACTTAATCATTTCATATGTTGTGTTTTCTTATATTATATATTAGTTTATTGGTCAAACTATTTAGTTTGAAGAAAAAAATAAAAATAAAAATACAATAAGCTAATTTAATTAACTTCAATAATCTCTCCAAAAAAGTCAACTAGGTATTATAATTAGGACCGGAGGGAGTATAAATTATTGCAGAAGCATCAGCTACGTTATCTTCTCGCAGAAAACAAGAACTAGTTGGCTTGAACAACAACTTCTTGATAGGTGAATCATCAATGCTGTAATACCTCGTTTTCGTAAACGTTTTCTTGCTGTATTTGATCAGAGTTGAGCAGTCAAAATTTTTTTCGATTTAAAATGGAAATAGAGTCACTGTATAACATTCATAATAATATGTCTGGTAGTCATAAGTAGTACATTCATCCGAAATTTTAAAACTAAATAACAGTAATTTTATTTTCTTCATCTGCTTCCCTATGCTGGCCCTTTTCCTTCACTCGTCCCGAACACCTCGAGATCCCGAAGCTATATTACAAAGCGAGATCCAATGCCTATCGGATCTCGGTAATGTTAACCTCATGCTTATGTAAACAAAGTATATGCATGGAAGATATTCACAACATTTCACAAAGATAAAAACACATCTCCACAATCGGGCAATAACATTACACGGCCCCTGCAAAGATGTATGTCATCCCAAACCTGCGCACACTCTCTCCGGTGCCACGATGTCTGGTCGTGTCCATAGCGCTAGGAAAACACTCAACGGTGTTAACAATACCATAACCCGTGTACTCATAACTCCACCATTTTCAAACAAACGAAACTCGTATATGAACACAAAGAATCACATATAGCATACAACAAGCATCGATTAAGGTTACAATACGCGTCCGCACCTTCGCATTGATATTGGTACGTCCCGACGGTAGACGATCACGTTATCCTATAAGGGTAATATCGTCTCAATTAATTCATAAATATTATTTCAAGAGGTATTTTGGCTATATATGACCATTTTACCCCTGGATTAATTATTTCTTCATTTATTAACTATAATTTCGTAAAAACGCTAATAATCATTATATAGGCTGATTTTTCACCTAACTTTGGAGAATTTTAATTAATTCTACAGAACTCGGAATAAGGATCCGTAAAATTCCTCGGAAACCTTAGGATGTCTAGGTTTAGAGAAAAATATGAGTTCTTTCCCATAATTAATAGAAAATTCCCAGTTTAGGAGATTACAACGTCTGCCCAGAAAATTCCAGCATTTTTAGCATATCTTCGAACATTTTTATCTCCTAGCACAGAGCTCAAAACGACATGCTATAGGTATATTTGGAAAGCTCTATATGTCTACTTTCAACATGAAGTTTCTCAGAATTTTGGCATAGCATCTTCAACATAAGACACCAGCGTTTTTGAAATTGCTTTCGGGAGTCACTAACCGACAAAATTTCGCCAGAGCTTCGCTACTTTGACCATAATCTTCCAAAAATTTTGCTATAACTTCTTCTTCATCATTTTTTTGAAATAAAGCCAATTATAATAATAAAAACATGTAAATAACACTATAATTGGAAGATTATGAATCAAAACAACATTTAAGCTAAAAACTAAAAGCTAGAGCATAAGGACTTACTTAGAACTTTGATCCTCCTTCCTTCTTGCTTCAAGAACTCTCTCTAATCACTCAAGAACTTCTAAAATCAGAACACTTTAAGGCTGATTTTGGTGTGAAGAAAATGTGAAGGGGTTGGGCTCTATTTATAGGGAGAGATCAAGGACCTAGTTGGCAATTTAAATATGACCAACTTCCACCCTAACCATTAGATTAAAAGAAAAATTTTTGAGGCTTAATCCTTGCCTTCCAAACCTTGGTCGACATGCCTCAGCCAATCATCCCATTTATTGTGTTTTTAATTGTCAAATATATTGTGTTATTCAATTTATGAAAAGAAAAAGAATTCCTAACACAAGCTGGCCGACATCACAACTCTATTAATCCATTAATGTGTATCTTTATCCATCAACATATTCATGCCGACATGCCATTTAACGTGTGTGCGTGTGTTTTGTTGTTTTTTTTTTTTCCTTTTTCTTATTCCCTTTTTTATAGCAAAATAGCCAATAGTTAAATCACCTAATTGGATTTAATCATTCTATTGAACAGAAGTGCAGCGCCATATTCTTTGACTTTTGGGGCATATTCAATTAGTTGATTATTATACTAAACAAATGATTATATCTTAATCTAAGTAATTAGCCATTAATTACATAATTAGTCCCTTACTAATTGTTGATAATTTTCATAATTAGGATTAATTATTATCTCACAACTTTTGCACTGACATTGGTATTTTATGTCCCATGTAAAATATTAAAAATCATGGGGCCATAAAGTGCTTTTAATATTATATTTATGCATTTTTATTTTTCGGGGAAATAATCTCAAAAATTTCTAAGATTAAAGTTAACACACTTCCTAAGTTTTTGTCAATAATTGAGGTCATATAGTATTTATCATAATATTTTCAGTCCAATTTATGTCCTAAAAATGTATTTTTAGCCTACGCAACTTATTTTTTTAATCTTAATAGAGTCTTTCTAAGGTAATAGGACAATAATACTCATTATTTAAGACCACATATTTACGCATTCTAAATAGGAAATATTGATTTTAAAAGAGATATTGAAGGAATTTTATTTATATAATAATCATCCGGGTATTGAATATCCGGGTATTACAAATGCAAATGATTTCTCTATTTATCTCTTCAACATCTGAAAAAAGTATGTCTGGTCCTGCAATTTTAATATTTATTCGTCACCGTCTTCCTAGAAGCAAGTTGATAGCTTCTTGTAAAAGGCCAAGTTATATCCGACAATCATCAATTTCTTTTTGAAAACATTAGAGAAAACATTTGATGATTTTGTCCTAAAATATAAACCGCCAGTAGTTGACCAGTGATAGAATCCGTAGCTAGATCAGTTTATGATGGAATTTCGTTGCTTATTTGTTGACTTTTTTTTAAAAAAAAAAACAAAAACAAAAAACGTTGTTAATTAAGTCTCTGTAATAACACTGCCAAAAATAGTTTTATCATACGCTAAAGAGCCATGTTCTTTTTTCATGGTTTATTATGGGAAGTACGCTAATTATTTTATCGATTGTTTGGCAATATAAATTATGGTTGGAGAGTTGGGAAAAAATTAAAACATTATAGATTATAATTTGTACTGCCATCAATATTGATGAAGGATTTGACTTCAGCTTTTCAATTTTTTGGACCAATTAATTTATGTGATATGATTGTGGCAGGAAATGGGATAAGAGATAATTAGAGCACCATTAAGATATTTAGGGTTATCCATTAGGAATATTAAATAAAGTATTATCCATCAGAATTAGGATTATTTATCTTCAATATTCGGTATTATCTTTATTATCTTTTCATATTATGATTAGGATATGTTTTAAGGTATATTTAGGATTTAGATTTGAATTTCAATTTAAATTATTATCATTTTATTATTTGTAGACCTCTATAAATAGAATTAATGTTTCTCATTTGTATTATGCGTTTGAGTATTGAATAAAGATTTCCCATTTTCCCGGCCTTCTCTCTTCTCTTTATCTTTCTTCCCTCTTTTTTCCTTCTTCCTTCTCTTACCTTTTCCCTTCCCGTTTCACATCCGTTTGTTCTCATTCTTTAAAGGTTTATTTTTATCCATGGGCAAAAATTACAAAATGTTTTCGTAATACAAATTGTAATTTGTTGAGTGACACTGACATGTAGAGCCTCAAGAAAGAGACGTCAAAAGATTAAAATTTACAACATAGCATCATGCGTGTAGTAATGTTATTGACCGCAATTTACAATATATTCTCTCTCTTCCTTGCTCATTCTTTGTTGCCGTCAATTTCGACTTGTTTCCCAAGATCAAAAGAATTTTTAATTTGATTTAGCTCCCTTAGTACACCTATCATGTTCATCCTTTTTTTCGGAGATTCTACTGAACAAGCAAGTCCAATCTCAAATAATGAAATTAGATTCTTCTCAAGGTTGGAATGTATAAGAGCCACTTCCTCCATCTTGATTTCTTCTTCATCCACTGTTGTTGAAGGTTGCACTTGTTGGGGTATAAGAGCCTTGTCCAAAACCTCCACGAGATGGCTTGGCAATGCAGCTCTGATGTAGCTATGAAGATTGTAGCCATCTTTAAACATTGGATCTGTTGGTCTTTTTCCAGATAAAGTTTCCAAAATAAGAATACCGAAAGAATATACATCACCTTGCATCGATACCTCAAAACTTATTCCATACTCTGAAATATGCATGTTAGACTATGGTTAATGTTTAGATATTCATTATCTTGAAACTAACAAAATGAAAAAAAAAAGATTTCATAAAAGAAATGGAATTTACAAGAGCTTCAAAACAAAATAATAATAAATTGTACCTGGAGGAGCATATCCAATTGTCCCTTTTATTCCAGATGTGCTTGTTTGATTTTGAGAACTGCCATTAAGGGTGACAACTAGTCTTGCTATCCCAAAATCACTTACACGAGCCACCATATAATCATCCAAAAGGACATTGCTGGGCTTTAAGTCACAATGAACAACTGATTTCTCATTTTCATAATGAAGATAATGTAGCACAGAGGCAACATCATATATGACATTTAGTCTTTGGGAAATATCTAACGTTGGCCTATATGCACTTTCTTGATTAGGATGCAACCATTTTTCAAGACTTCCATTTGACATGTACTCAAACACCAATGCCATAAATTCTTGTCCATTGTAATCAACACTCGCGCAACATGTCCAAATTTTTACCAAATTTCGATGCCTTATGTTTTTCAGTGCATTACATTCTGAAATGAAACTCTTTTGAGCTCCTTTCTTTTGAATGTCCAATACCTTTATTGCAACAACTTTATCATCTGATCTTAGCCTTCCTTTATATACTGAGCTAGAACTCCCTGATCCAATCAAGTTGTTGGTAGAGAATCCTGCAGTTGCATTGTGTAGATGTTGATATGACACCTTAGGAAATTGTTCGATTCTATGTGAAACTGAAGATGATTTGTTGTTTCTTTCTCGCCTCAAATAGAAAGCACGCAAAGGTATCAATAAAAGAGGAACAGCCACACAAATCCCAATCAACATGAGTTTGAAATTGTGTTTTCTTTGAGTTTCAACTTTCTGAACACATGTTGGTAAGTGCAGCTTAAAAATATCCCCACAAAGATCGATGTTGCCAATAACTGATATTGCAGTTGCATTTTTGAAAACCCCTTCTGTTGGCACCTCACCATCGAACATATTGAAAGAAATATTCAAGTATTGAAGAAAAGACATGTTCTGTAGGCCGATTAGTATAGGTCCAGATAGGTTGTTTCGTGATATATCTAAATGTGTAAGACCTTTAATCAAAGCTAGTGAAGGAGGCAAGTGCCCATTGAAGGAATTCCCTTGTAAGTTAAGGTATTCCAAAACTGTGCACTCTCCTATGGTCGAAGGTATCTCTCCAGAAAGATTATTGTCAGAGATATCCAAAGTGCCAAGGTTTTTAAGCATCCCTACCTCATTAGGCAAAGATCCATTCAATGAGTTGTGAGATAAGTTTAATAAAATGGACAAGGAGGGAAGACCAAAAATCTGCAAGGGTATTGCTCCATTGAAACTGTTTTTTTGAAAGGTCAAGGCTTAGCAAACTTTTTATGCGTCCAATTGTGGCAGGAATTTTTCCTTGAAGAATATTTTCTGAAATTGTCAGCACTATCAATTGACTTAGGTTTCCTAAGGAAGATGGTATCTCACCTGAGAGTTGGTTTCCCTCCAGTGATAATATTTTTATCTCTTGTAAATTCCCCAAAGAAGTTGGAATGGTGCCAGAGAATTTGTTGTGTTCGAGACCCAAGATAGTTAACATTGTGTACTTTCCCAAAGTATTAGGAATAGTACCATATATCTTATTACCACCCAGATAGAGTCCAGTGAGTTGGGTAGACAAATTTCCTATGGAGTTGGGTAAAATGCCTCCAAATTTGTTGGAGGTCAAAGCTAAAATTCCAAGTTTGCTACAATTTTTCAAAGATGCCAAGAAATCAAGGTCACTATTTGAGTTGCTCCCAAGATTATTTAATTCTAAACTTAGAAACCAAAGATCTCTTAGGTTTCCTAGATTGGGAACATGACCCAAGAAATAGTTGTAAGCAATATCAAAAATTTGAAGTGAAGATGCATTTCTGATGGAATTCGGAATTGAACCTGAAATTTGATTCCCACCTATACCAAAACGTTTCAAATTTGTGAGGCTGGAGAACATGTTGTCTGGAAGACGAGTACCATTGAGATGATTTGCTGCTAGTGATATATGAATGAGAGATGATAGATTGTAAAGTGAAGAAGGAAGAGCACCATACAAACTATTCCCTGGAGCTGCAAAAAATATCAAGTTCTTCAAGCGGCCTATCTCTTCCGGTATCCTTCCTGTCAAGCTATTACGGGCTATTGACAGAAGGGTGAGGGAAGTAAGATTCCATATAGATAAAGGGATTTCTCCAGTTAAATTGTTGGCAGCAAGGTCCAACGATTCAAGCTTCTCAAGAGCCCCCAATTCATATGGTATTTTACCAATAAGATTGTTCCCTTCCAGATCCAAGAGCTTCAATTCAGTGCAATTCATCAAGTTCGAAGGAATCTCACCTGTCAATGTGTTGTTTGAAAGAACGAGTGTCTTTAGCCTGAACAAATGTCCCAACGCTGGTGGTACTTGTCCATGGAAACTATTGTATGTGAGGGAGAGATTTCTCAAGAAAGAGAGATTTCCAACGTGAGGCGATATGATCCCACCAAGATGATAACCTCCCAAATTCAACTCGGTGACTCGTTGATGCTTGTGGCCGCATGTTATTCCAGTCCAGCTGCAGAAGTGGTTGGAGCTGTTCCAAGAGCTCAAGATTTCATCAGGATCTTCAGTTATTGACTCTTTAAACTTGAGTAATGCCAAATAATCAGTCTCATTTGATGTAGCTCGAACATGCTTGAGGCAAAGTGAGTTTGTGTAGAAGATGATAAGGATTAATGGTTGAAGGTAGTATTTGGAAAGAAATGAAAACGAAATGGAAGCAAAAGCCATGGTTATGCTGATTCATATATTGAACTGGTGCTGCTTTTATAGGAGCTTTAGTTTGTTCTTAATTACAAGTAGTGAAAGGGACTCATGGAGACTAAGGCGTGCACAGTGATGTATGCGAGTTTGAACTGTTCAGCTGCACAAGTTGCTCAAGATTTCGTTAGTTGTTGAATATATGTCGGAATCAAATCAATTATATGTAGAAGATTATAAGGATTTGTATATATAAAAAAAGATATTGATAAGGATTAATGCTTCTATGTATTTGGACTGAAATGGAAAGAGCATGGCAACAAAAAAAAAAACCTTGGTTGCGTTGAGGAATTGAAGTATGTATGTGTGTGTATGTATATATGTATACGTGTATATACACACACGTACGTGTGTGTGTGTGTGTAATTTTTAAGTTTTCTTATCATTAGCATTTATTTCTATAAGTTAGATATCAGATTATAACAAGTAAAATTTAAAAATAATAAAAATTCCTGAGATAAATTGATTAATTACGCAACTCTGACGTGTAATTAATTCCTGAGATAATCTCACAATGTGTGGTTCATCCAGAAAAAGACTAAAACATATTTTAGCGTTTAATTAACTCTTTTTCTCCTAAAACATTAATCGCTATTAATTATTTGAATATATGTGTAACAGTGTAAGCCTCCATGGAAGGCCATAAGATTCGGACATTCTTTAAACATTTGTATTATTATATAACATTAATTTGCAAATGGTATATTTTTTAATCATAGGACGTAATTAAGTTTTAGATATAGTACTAATTGGCAGCATTGTTTGATACCACACAAAATAATAATTAAGTCCGTCATCCATTAATGCAGGCCAAGTAATATTAATTAAGTTATCCATTGATGACGGACGACAAATTAATCATACCCAATATTATATAAATATTAATTATAAGGTCCTCCATCTATAACGTATATGTAAAAAGACTAAAAACATATTGTTGGCGAACAAAAAAGACTTGAATCATATATATGATTGTTCAAAATATAAAATAAAATCATATATAGACTCCGGCAAAACGCAAGTTTTGATTAGGACTAAAATGCAAAATTCAAACGTTTATGGGGCTAAACCATAATTTTTGTAATTTGAGCCCAAACTTCCATTTTCAAATTTGGTTCAATTTCTTCAAGTACCTACAATAAAAAATAATAATAATCCGGGATCAAATATTCTCAGAAAAATCAATGATTACGATTAATTACATTATTTTATATGATAATTTTGTCATTTTTAGTCCTAATTTAATGTATTTACTCTTAATTCCAATTAATCACAAAAAAGCCCAATTATTATACAAATTAAATCCTCAAATAAAGTGTGAAAACATATAATAAAATTGGGGATTGGTCACTTCACAACTTTATATCTGTGATTACCAAAACATAAATGTTATAATATAATTGACGGTAAATTGATAAAAGTGACAGTTCTTAAGAAACAACTGTCATTAAACAATTTCAAATGATTTGTCTTCCCAACTTTAAACTTTAAAGTACATTTTCATAACCTTCATTTAGCCCAACACCCAAGTATCTTTTCATGACCTTTCATAATGTGTTCGAAGTACACATTACAAAAGCATTGTCAATTCGTAGTAGTTAATTTATAGTGGTTAGAAAAAAACCGCTATAAATATCAGGATTTTTCCTCCCTTCCATCGTCCTCCTTCCCTCCTCTCTCACACCATCAGAACTCCGTATTCCCGCCTGTGCTCGCGAAGGTTTCCTAAACCTCAGAAGTTTGGCGCGCATGGTTGCCATGGACACCGTTGTCATTGCCTTGGACGCCGTTTCCATCGCCGTGGACGCCATCGGCACGGCCTTCAGGTATCTTCTTTGTGCTAAAAACCCTATCTTATATTTATCTAAGAAGCCTACTGGTCAATACAATTGGAAACTTAATTTGTAATGTCACTGCTGGTCCTGATTTCATCCCATGCCTTGACAACTAGGAAGCAATTAGGAATCTCCGGAATACACTAAGCACTGTGAACATTGAGAAAGACATTGTTCTGCAGAAGCTCCTATCTGCCTTGTTCCTCTTCCAAGTGTTGGAAAATATGCTCTTTGGTCACTTAAGCCCAATTGGGCTTAAGTGAGACTACCGCCCAAGAGCCCTATGACCCTTAGGGTTTAGGGTTAGGTCTTGGTGTAGTAGTATATAAACCTACTTTCACCCATTGAGAAAATTAATTCATAAGGAGGCTCTTATCAGAAATAAATCCCTAGAGGCAGACGTTCATCATTTGAATGGTTGCCCACACAACCATCCTATCCTCCTCGAGAGATAGTCTGGAAGATCGATAATAGAGCGGACTAAACTATTCGTGACTTGGACTGTTCGTAACTTGGACTGTTCGAGAAGAGGCTTTTAGATTGCTCATCTTTCCAGGTAATCAAAACGATGAAGGTTCATCTTTTTCTACATCGTCTCGGTTCGATACGCTTCGCGTTTACGGTGAGATTCCTACAATTGGCATCGAGCCGGTTCGCGATGAGGAAAAGAACCGCTTTGATTTAGTTTATGCGATCAAATCTCGATTTTTCAAAATATTATTTTTTGAAAAATATGGCATCTATTTCTATATTTGTTATTGATTTCATGAGTATTATTCGTTTATAATTCAGTTTTAATATTAGTTTTAATTTTAATCGGTTAATTGCTTTAATCCATGGTTAGATTTTCTCGTGTATTTCTTGATTTGTAACAAGGAGGCTAATCCCATATGATTAGGTTTCCTCCTTGCTTGATCTTATGTTTTTTCGAAATTTCTATGTAATTTTTCAAATTTCGTAAAAGTTGAAGATCAAGAAACTGAAGAAAAAGAAGAAAAATTGCCCATCGTGCTTTGAGATGACTTCGGTGACGTGCGGGCAAGATTAACGACAAGGGTTCCTCTTTTGCATCCTAGGGTTTCTCGCCAAAGAGTGGGTCTTTGGGCTTTTGGGCTTATGAATACCCTAAAGGGGCTTGAGACAAATACGTAATGGACAAAAGAGAAATTCCAAAGTTGTAATTTTTTTTTTATATTTTAAATAGGAAAGCCATGGATTAAAGTTATTTGTTTAATTTTTTAAATGCTTTTATTGAATTGTATGAATTATATGTGCGATTAACATGATGTTTGAAATAACATGTCATATAGAATAGGAAGATGCCATATTGATGCATAAATCACATGTCATAACTGCATAGTAGCTATTATGTCTTGAATCGACTAGTATGATAGTTATTATGCGAGATTATTTAGGTTATCCACTTAGCTAATTATAAATTATTATGATTTTAAATTAAAATCTAGAATAATAATTGGATTAATTAATTGTGGAATTAAAAAACTAGACAAATAATCCAGGAAATTTCCTAAGAGAATTGTATTTTTGAGATTGAGAGAAATTTGTGGGTTATTTAAAAAGGTCATGTGGAGCACACACTACCAATCATGACTGGATTTTAAATACCTAATGATTTCAATTAACAATTGCTTAGATCTCATACAAAGAATACTCTCAATTGAACAATTCTTGAGAATTGTATTTTTGAGAGTAATTTATGGATTATTTAAAATGGTCATGTGGACACACTCGCCAAATATGACTGGATTTTAAATACCTAATGATTTCAATTAACAATTGCTCAGATCTCATACAAAGAATACTCTAAATTGAACAATTTTTGAGAATTGTATTTTTGAGAGTAATTTGTGGGTTATTTAAAATGGTCATGTGGAGCACACCCTGCCAATCATGACTGGATTTTAGATACCTAATGATTTCAATTAACAATTGCTCAGATCTCAGACAAAGAATAGTCTAAATTGAACAATTCTTTGAAATTGAAAATTCTAAATTTAAAATATTGAATGGGTGAAGGTTTTAAATTAAGCATTTAATTTTAAAACCTACGGGCCCCAATTGTGGGTTTATTAGTGAAATGGTTATCGCTGAAGCCCCATCGGATAAGGATAATCGGATTTCGCTAGATTAAACCCTAATATTTTCAAAATTTTAGTAAAGTTTTGTACAGCCCATTGTCGGTGACACTTAGACACTAAAGATAATTTTGAAAGTAAACAATGGTTAAATACATTCAACTTTGGTAAAATTGTTAACCCTCCCATCGAGGCTCTGGCAATGAAACTGAAGGCCCAAAATAACAATATTAGTTTTACAAGTATCTTACCCATCGTAAGCCTTGTAAAGATAACTAATGGATTGTTAAACAATAAACGAATAGTAGTTATTAGAATCTACTAGCGCAATATCTGTTTGTTGTTAAATATAGTTTGTAATTAGTGTGATTTTTCCTTATTTTCAGAAAATGTCTTCATTCAATCCTTTAGCTACAATCTTGAGCCAAAAACCTATGGATGGTACAAACTACAAACAATGGAAAAAAATTTTGATATTGTTCTTCAATATGAAAAGCTCAACTTTGTTCTAACTACCCCTATGCCAGTAGCAGCCCAAGATGCGTCTCGTGGCAATCCGTATAAAATTTTAGCAAGAGAAGGAAAAATGGGAGAAGGCGAATGTGGCAACTTGTTGCTATATTTTAGCCCGCTACCACCTTCGTGAGCAAGTGAGCATGATTGAGAGTGGAGCAACAATGCTCCGGACTCTTGATGGCATGTTTGCTACGTCTAGCGCTCTCCGCTAGGCAAAATGCGCTGAATTCACCACCAAGACAAGTGATGTCGGAGGAAGTGTGCGGGATCATTGTATAACAATGATAGCAAACTTTAAGAAGGCAATGACCATGGTATCAAATTTGAACAAGATTTAAAAGTTGACCTTCTCTTACAATCACCGCTGAATACTTCAACCAATTCAAGATGAATTATAATATGAATAAGATGCATCTTGACCTCACTCAACCGATGCACGAGCTTGAGAGTGCTTTGAACAGCCTCTCTAGTCAAGCGGCGGTGCATATTTGCTAGTGAAAGTTCTCAGAAACCTAAGGGGAAACCCAAGGGAAAGAACAAAAACAAGAAAAAGAAGAAATCAGGTATTCCAGTTGCAATGAAGCAGCCAAAAGGCAAGTGCTTCAAGTGCGGACAAAAAGGGCATTGGAAGAAAAATTGCCCACGGATGAATCAACCAGGTATGTGTAATTTAAATGTGATTGAGACTTGTTTAGTGGAGAATTACGATGAAAAATGGATTGTTGATTCAGGAGCCACTAACCATGTTTGTTACTCTATGCAGTGGTTCAAACATAGCTTGCCTATAAGTGAAGGACAAAGAGTTTTGAAGTTAGGAACTGGGGAGCTTGTGTCTCGCACTAGCAACAGACAAGTTATTTTATCTTTTGATAATTGTAGAACTTTGGTTTTAGAAGACTGTTTATTTATTCCAGATTTTAAGAGGAATTTAATTTCGTTAGTTGTTTGGAAAACACTGTTTGACAAGATTCAGTTTAATTCCTCAGTTTCAATAAGAAGTAAATCTTCTTTTATTTGTTCTGGTGTAATGATTAATGGTCTTTATTTCCTTAATCCTGTTCCCTGTGAAGTTAATCATGTTGAATTAAGAGATGTTGAGCATAATAATTCATCAAAGAAAAGAAAAGTTTCCAATGAAACTTATCTTTGGCATTTGAGATTAGGTCATATTAATTCTAACAGATACAAGGTTTGGTCAAAAGTGGGATTTTAAAATCCCCGAACTTTGAACCGATACCGCATGTGAATCTTGTTTAGAAGGAAAAATGACCAAGAGATCTTTCAAGGCCAAGGCAAAACGTGCCACACTTCACTGAATTGGTACATACCGATGTATGTGGACCAATAAATGTCCAAGCCGAGAGGAGGGTATCGTATTTCATCACATTTACTCGATGATTACTCTAGATTTGGACATGTGTACTTGATGCGTCACAAGTCCGAAGCTTTTGGAAAATTCCAAGAGTTCAAGGCCGAGGCGTAAAAGCATCTTGGTGTTCAAATTAAGACTCTTCGATCCGATCGAGGGGTGAATACCTATCTGGAGAGTTCGGTCTTACTCGATCAAAGAGGGGATAGTTTCACAATTATCCTCTCCAAGGACACCCCAAGAGAATGGAGTTCTTTGAAAGGAGAAATAGAACACTTTTAGAAATGATAAGATCTATGCTCGCTTATTCATCTCTTTCTCGATTCATTCGGGGATTTGCCTTAGAAACTCGCTATGTATCTATTGAACTTAGCACCGTCCAAGTCGGTTTCAAAGACACCAATAGAATTGTGGAAAGGGTGTAAGCCCACCATGAAACATATTCAGATTTGGGGTGCTCCGCACACGTCTTGCAACGAAACCGATAAGATGGACTCGCGTCATCAAGTATGCATGTTTATAGGCTATCCTAAAGGAACCAGAGGTTGGTTGTTTTATAGTCCAAAAGAAAAGAAGGTCATAGTGAGCACACACGCGACTTTCTTAGAGGAGGACTATATGGCAAATTATAAGCCAAGGAGTAAGGTTATTCTTGATGAGCTAGTCTCAGATCAAGTTTCACCGTGACCTCCTCAGGAGGTTCTAGCATTTATTCCTGTGGTTGTTCAAAGAGGGGAAAATATGAAAAATATACCTGAACATACACATGAACCAGAAAGAGAACCAGAAGTTCAGCATAATGATGAAGTTCTAGAAGAACAAAATCATGAATTGGTTAATCCACTTAATGAGGGTCCTCATCAAGAAATTGTTAACTCACAAAATATGGACCCCCTGTAGATGCACAACATCAAGTACGACAAAGTCGTAATGGGAGATTGATTCGTAAACCTACAAGATTTCTCTTGTTGGGTGAGTCATATCAGGATGTCATCATTGATGAAGATGATGTTATGACATGGCACTAGGAGATGTTGATGCTCAGGAATGGCTTGAGGCTATGAATCGTGAAATGGATTCTATGTATTCCAACTCAGTTTGGTCTCTTGTAGATGCACCTAAAGGGGTAAAACCCATTGGGTGTAAGTGGATTTACAAGAGAAATAGAGGATCGGACGGGAAGGTTGAAACCTTCAAAGCTAGATTGGTGGCGAAAGGGTACTCCCAAATAGAACATGTGGATTATGAAGAAACTTTTTCATTGGCGCCATGCTTAAGTCCATCCGGATTCTCTTAGCTGTTGCAAAGAAATCTTGATTATCAGATTTGGCAAATGGATGTCAAAACTGCTTTTCTAAATGGAAATTTGGAAGAGGAAATCTATATGCAAAGCAACCAAAAGGGTTTATAGCCAAAGGGCAAGAAGAGATGGTATGCAAGTTGCAAAGGTCCATTTATGGACTTAAGCAAGCATCCAGATCATGGAACATCGGATTTGATCAAGCCATTAAGTCTTATGGTTTTGAGAAACATCTTGATGAGCCGTGTGTGTATAAAAGGATCCAAGGTAATGCAGTGTCTTTTCTGGTACTTTATGTGGATGATATACTCCTTATCGGAAATGATACAGAGGTATTGTTAGGCATAAAGACCTGGCTGTGCAAACATGTTGATATGAAGGACCTGGGGGAAGCCAATTATATTCTTGGTATTAAACTCTTAAGAGACCGAAAGAATAGGGTTTTGGCATTATCCCAGGCTAAATACATCGAAAAAATTCTTGCCAGGTTTAGCATGGAGAATTCCAAGAGGGGAATGATACCCTTCAGGCATGGGATTCATCTCTCTAAGGAGAAATCTCCTAAAACTCCTAGCAGAGAGAACGCATGAGTAGCATACCTTATGCATCAGCTGTAGGTAGTCTCATGTATGCTATGCTTTGTACCAGACCAGATATCTGTTATGCAGTGGGAGTAGTAAGCCGGTACCAATCTAATCCTGGAGAGGAACACTGGGTAGCGGTTAAACATATACTCAAGTACCTACGGAGAACGAGAGATTATATGTTGGTCTATTCTAGTGGGAGTCTTGAAACCATTGGTTATACGGACTCGATTTCCAAGGAGATATTGACTCAAGTAAATCCACCTCGGGATATGTGTACACCCTTAATGGCGGTGCCATTTGTTGGAGAAGTGTAAAACAATCATGTGTGGGTCGACTCGCCACGTAGGCCGAGTATGTAGCTGCTTCTGAGGCTGCAAAAGAAGCTGCATGGTTAAAGAAGTTCCTAACGGACCTTTAGGTGATTCCAGGTGTTAATTGTTCTATCACACTTTACTGTGACAACAAGTGGGGCGATGCACCCCAAGGAACCAAGGTTTCACAAGAGACAAAAACAGATACGAGGAAGTACCACTTGATCCGAGAAATAGTTGAAAGAGGAGATACATTGGTAGCAAAGATAGCATCGAAGAGAACCTTGTCGACCCTTTTACTAAGAGTTTGCACGAACGTGTGTTCGAGAGGCATGTTACATCTATGGGTCTTAGGAAGATTCCAAATTTGCTATAGCTTTAGGTAGTTGAAATTTCATTTTGTTATTTTGTGCTTTTTTTTTAGCAAGACATTATGACATTGCATTTTTCTGAATAGTATAAATGTGGTGTTTTTCATTTATTTTCGCACACTATTTACAGACTCTAAGGTCCGGATCAATTGTGGAGTATATGATCATATGGATACGTTCATAGAGGACATGGTCATAGGTTCTTACAATTGATGAATAGGTTCACAGCTATTAAATTAAGTTGAGCACTTTATTTAGGCCGCAATATTTTATGAAATGGTTTTGTCCGAATCATTATAAAATATTGGTGTGAGTAAATACTTACATTGAATGGATCAAGGAGAGATTTGATTAAGGTTGCTCTTTCTGTCATAAGGAATCAAATCTCCGAGATAACTATAGTCATGTAGTTGCTCTTAATCCCGAGTTTATTTTAAATAGGTAGTCGAATAGTTTTCATTCTTTGATTTACCAACAAAGTGAGGTTTGATCTATATGACGACCAATAACTTGGTATTTTGGGATTGAGACTTTTTGGTTATCGGTGTTTATGAGATAAACAACATGGAATTTATAGGAAATGTCCACTTGATATGTTTCGGTACTTGGATATTGAAGACACTGGCCAGTGCATGTAATCCATTAGAGAAACTATCACAGTCAAGGGAATAAATAATTGATTGAGTTACATAAAACTGGTCAATCAAATTATAGACATTCTATAAAGGGGTAATGCATATTCGTGTTATAACTGTCATTAATCTTGGAGTTCACATTCGGGCTTTTAGTGGAGTAGCACCGAACTAGATAATCTTCAAAGATTATCATGAGCCTTGATAAATGACAAATGATAGATCCCCGTGCTAGCTCGAAACAAGGGATGGGGTAAATTATCGATGATAATGGCTTATGGGCTACATGGTCTTGGGTTTACGAACTCAAGTTTGTATCTCAAAGAGCAAGTGGGAGATTGTTGGAAAATATGCTCTTTGGTCACTTAAGCCCAATTGGGCTTAAGTAAGACTACAGCCCAAGAGCCCTATGGCCTGTAGGGTTTAGGGTTAGGTCTTGGTGTAGTAGTATATAAACCTACTTTCACCCATTGAGAAAATTAATTCACAAGTAGGCTCTTATCAGAAATAAATCCCTAGAGGCAGACGTTCATCATCTGAACGGTTGCCCACACAACCATCCTATCCTCCTCGAGAGATAGTCTGGAAGATCGATCATAGAGCGGACTTGGACTGTTCGTGACTTTGACTGTTCGTAACTTGGACTGTTCGAGAAGAGGCTTTTAGATCGCTCATCTTTCCAGGTAATCAAAACGATGAAGGTCCATCTTTTTCTACATCGTCTCGGTTCGATACGCTTCCGTGTTTCTGGTGAGATTCCTACACCAAGAACTCCTATTGAGTGGCCTAGAAGCAGAGATAAGGTATAAATTTACTAATATGCTACTAGTTATCATTTTGATTGAATTTTTACTCTCCTATTAAATAATAAGTTTCCCTCAATTGTGGGATGACAATATTCCAAATGCTTTGCCTGTTGAATTTAAGTGGCGCTAGAGTTTACTCAAATCATAGTTCATTGTTGTTCTCTATTTGGTTGTTTACGCCTCCTGAAATACTAATTTCTGCTCCTGCAGATATGGTATCACAATGTTCCATACACTATGCTTGCTCAATACAAGGGGCACCAAAATTGGGTAAAAATGGCTGGCGAGTACCTTACTTTTCCTGGTTGTGGAACTCAGTTCCAGCATGGGGCACTTCATTACATTGACTTCATACAACAGGTGTTATATTCATGTTCATATCTCTTGCCAACATTGACTCTATTTGTCATTTTTAAGGTTAATATCCATCAACAGACCTGGATTGCATTTTGCTGCATGTTCTATAAATCCATATTTACATGGTCAGTAACAAATGGTGTATGCTCTTATTTGATTTCTTGTTCAGCTTTCATTTTGACGCCCACTATACAACTTCAAATTTCTTGTTCAGCTTTCATTTTAACATTGTTCTGTGGGTATGTAATCTGCCTTTTTTCTTGGGAGCATTTTGCTTACTATAAGGAAGTTTGATGCAGTCTGTACTTGAAGTTGAGTGGGGCAAACACACACGTGTGGTATTAGATGTTGGATGTGGTGTTGCCAGCTTTGGTGGCTTTATCTTTGAGAGGGATGTACTCACTATGTCATTTGCTCCAGAGGACGAACACGAAGCTCAGGTACGATTTGCACTTGAAAGAGGTATTCCCACTATATCAGCTGTCATGGGCACAAAGAGGCTTCCCTTCCCAGCAAAAGTATTTGACGCCATCCATTATGCACACTGTAGAGTTCCATGGCATATAGAAGGTATTTTAATGTCCTCATTTTTATTTTTGGTGATCAGATGAATTCACATCAATCCTAGTTTGAGGTTTCTGTATATAATTATTTCAACAACGACTTCTGTGTTTTTGGCGGCTGTCAGATGAATTTAAGTTCATTCAAATTTAATGTTTTAGTACCGCAATAGTTTTGCCCATCCTCTGTTTGTAGGTATTTAGATTTAGGACTTCTTACTTACATAGGTAATTATGTTGATAAGTCCATGATGGCTTTTATTTGGGAAGCTTATTTTTCATCTTTTGGTGCAACTGCAGGTGGTAAGCTTCTCTTGGAGCTGAATCGAGTACTGCGACCTGGTGGATTGTTTTTGTGGTCTGCTACTCTTGTTTATCAGAAGGAACCTGAAGATGTCGAAATATGGGAAGATAGGTAAAAAGATAAACTTTTGTTTGTCTCTTTAGCTTGAAGGTGTATTTTCTCTGACATTTTTGTTTTGTCAATTTTTTTGCAGCCATGAAAGTTCTAACAAAAGCAATGCTGGGAAGTTGTGTCAATCCAAAGGGATAGACTCAATAAAGTAGGTATAGCTATTTACAGGAAGCCAACATCTAATGAGTGCTACCATACTGGTTGTTGAGTTCCCAAGTTGGAGTTTATGGAAAGCCTGCCCCTTTTTGGCATATATCATGATTGGTGCGAATCATTCAGCACTTATCCTAGGACTTATGATCTCCTGCATGCCAATAATCTGTTTTCCAAGCTTAAGAAGAGGTGGGTAATGACTAATGACTAGTTTGTTTCTCAGATTAGCAAGAGATTTAATTCTCTCTGGTCTTGCTAAACTTTCATATTTGTGGTGTCCCGTCCAGTTGCAATTTGACAGGTGTAGTTGCCGAGGTTGATCGGATTCTGAGGCCATCAGGGAAGTTTCTGGTTCGTGACAAATCTGAAACGATTAAGGAAATTGAGGGTCTTCGCATATTGGAAAATTCTCACTAGTAACTCTTGACGATAAGAATGGATTTTTAGGCGCCGAGAAGTCCACTTGGCGACCTAAGAAGAATGAGACACTCTTGTATGCTTTGCTCTTCCTAAAGATATTAAACGTGATCAAGATGTCGATAAGGTGATACCGTAGGAGGGTGACCATAATTTTTTTCCCTTTTTTGGGGCCAAAATTAGTTATGTTAGAAGCTTGTCGATTTTGATCTCAATTTAGAGCGTTATTATTTTCTTGTTTTTGTTAGCGCGTTTGGTGATGCGCGCAGTCAGTTTGATTAAGTTCTTGCAATTGTAAACACTATTTTGGTTGATAGAAGCCGAATAAAATTCTTCGGATATGGTTAGGGTAATTATTATATTACTTGAACTCAAATCTCATGCAATATAAACACCCTAATGAACATTTTGGTTTATGATAATCTGTTCGATGGTTTTTGTAGGGTGTAATTGCTGGGCAATGAAAATATATGAAGCAAATTTTTTTTATTTTTTTTAAACGTTCAAAGTCCCTACTACAAAAACGAATGCCATAGTTGTTGTATTTCACTTATAGCGTCCCAAATACGGTGTTCCTATTTTAAATTTGGGACAATATAAGTAGCACTTACGTCTTTCCTATTTCAAATTTGGGACGTCGTAACTACCACTTACGGCTTCCCTTTTTTTTGGGGACGCTGTAAATCTGACTTACTACGTCACCCAGATAGACAACCCCCTGTAAGGGGACATAGAATGTGCAAAAAAAAAGAATGCTAAAGACCTTTTTTGTAGTAGTGTATAATAATTAACCGTAAAGTATAATTGATAAAAGTGGCAGTTCTTAAGAAACAATTGTCATTTAACACTTTCAAATAATTTGTCTTCCCAACTTTAAACTTTAAAGTACCTTTTCATAACCTTCATTCGGCCCAACACCCAAGTATCCTTTCATGACCTTTTGTAACTTCGTTCGAAGTACACACTACAAAAAAGTCACTTCATAGCATTTAATTTGTAGCGACTAGACAAAAGCGCTATAAATATCAGAATGTGTAATGGTTTTTTCAAAAACCGCTAAAAATTCACTACGGTAAAACTCATGCTAAGTGGGAACTACATTTGTAATGTTTTTCAATAAAAATCACTACAACAAGTGGCGCTAGCTTGGCGCCAAGCTGGTACCAAATTGGCGTAGTGGGTTTGTAACGGTTCATAAGATAAGAGCTGCTACAAAATGCAAAGAGTCGCATATTTGTAGCAGTTCCAATGAATAACCGTTATAGAATGCAGATGTTCTTCACATTTATAGTGGTTTTGTAAAACTGCTAACAACTTTAACGTTGCATTGCATGATGTAGGTCTCATGATTTGTAGCAATTGAGGTAGCGGTTTTTTGTAAAACCGCTAAAGCCAATCACTATGATAATTATCCCTAAAAACATATAAACCCCCATATTAGGAGTGCTAATTGGGGATTAAATATTTAGCCCCAAAATTCAACAAAGATGGCGCATGAGAGAGAGTGAAATGGGGAGAGAATTTATAGTCTTATAATCAAGATATTATATAAGATAATAGCACATGTGTTTAAGCAAAAGATCTTCAATAGTAAGTAGGATTTTTCTACATAAATGGAAGGCCAAGATTGGATTTAATAAAGTTAAATCTAATGGTCCTAATTAATTACATAATTAAACTTAATCCATGAGAAATTGTATGGACCAATGGGAGGCTTGAACATTAGATATTAGAGACAAATAAAACACAAATCATGAGCCAAGTGAGAGGGAGTAAGGCACGGTTCTTGTTCGACTAAGAAGAAGGAATGCTATTTTAATTTAATCAAGATATTAAAATAGAAGCACATGGGAGAAGATTGGATAGGATTTTACAATAAATATCCAAGATATTGTCGTCATAAAAACACATGCAAAATTGGGAAAATATCATCAATAGTAAATAGATCTTTACCAAGCCAACTTGTTGGTTAAGTTAGGGTAAAAGGGAAGAAGATAAGATGATGTAAGATTAGATAAGCAATCACATGGGCTCATTAATGAATTTGGAAGAGGATAAGAGAGAGAGAGAGAGAGAGAGAGAGAGAGAGAGAGAGAGAGAGAGAGAGAGAGAGAGAGAGAGAGAGAGAGAGAGAGAGGATGGATGGAGGAGATTAAAACTTATTGATTAAGTTTAGATCCAATGGTTGAAGATGTGTTAGACAAAGCACATGGGTTGGGGGACAAATTGGAAGAGATAGGATAAGGCAATTAATGCAAATAGAAGAAGATAGAAGATAGAGGGAGTCCACGGTTTTGAAGAGGGAAAGAGGGAAGAAAAGAAGACTTATTGAAGAAGCAAAGGTCATTTTGGGAAATCACAAGCAAGGGCAATTGTGGTCTTTGTGCATGTGAGACTTTTCCTATAAATAGAGAGCTTTGCTCTCTTCATTCTTCATACCAAAAACCAACTCAAATCAAATGGATTGAGTATAGAAAGAGGGGCAAAAATCGTAGAGCAATGGGAAGGAGGAAAAGCTTCAAGGGTAAGTTCTCTAGTTCTTGAGTTTTAGTTTTTAAATTCATAGCTAGATTTTCCTTTGATATTTAATCTTCCAAAGTAGTTTTGTTTTCATGTTTTTATGGTTAAAAATGTCTTTATTTCGAAAATTTGATGGAAAATATGGTGGAGCAAAATTCTTGGAAGTTGAAGATCAAAGTAGCGAAATTCTGGCAAAATTTACGGGTAGAAGTTTTCTGAAGTCAGCCACAAAGAGGCTATTATTTTATGTTTAATATGAAGTCATTAAATCATGAAATTTTTTGGAAATAAAGTAGACATCTAGGGCTTTTCAAATATACCTAGAGTGTAGCGTTTTGATTTCTGTATAAAGAGATACAATCGGTTGAAGTTAAGCCATTTTTCTGGACGAAATTCTGGACAGTGTTAAAAACGTTACACCTGGGAATGATATATGATGTTCTGGGTTCTTAGGATATTTTTCCTTGAAAATAAACATCTTAAGGATTCCAAGGAATTTTACGGATCCTCGTTTTGATTTTTCTTGAATTAATTATGGTTTTCCAAAGTTGATAAAAAGCTGCCCAGAAAATCAGCATTAGCGTTTTTCAAGAAATGTAAGGGCAAAATTGTAATAATAAATCCACCAAGGGTAGAAATGTCAAAATAGGTGAAAATATCATTTTTGATATTATTCTAGGAGATATGATATTAATTATAATATCATGGAAAAGGAAATAATCTGACGATAATGTATAGGATATCCGGGAAGTCCGAAGTCGGATTAAAGAGTCGGGCATTTTGGTAACTACACGGTGAAAGGTACATTTGCGTACTAGTAACTTTAACTCTGATGTGTCTTGTATGCATGTATGTGGAAGTATGATTTCATAGGGTCATGGACAGGACTATGTCTTGGATTATGTACCGTGGCTAAGACTCTATCTTAGGTTACTATTTGTACATTCAGCTTTATACGGGTTATAGTCTTGATAATGCCGTGAGATTGTTTTCCTAGCGTTGAGGACATGAATAGCTATCGTGGCACTGACCTTACATGTGTTGTGTGCTATGTATTGTTATTGTGACGAATCTTACATCTGCTGTGTGCTTATGTACTGTTATTATGACGAATCTTACATCTGCTGTGTGCTTATGTATTGATTATTGATGTAATGTAATGAACATCTGTCATACATATACTGTTATACTTTTCATATGAGGTTAACTGTTACCTGAGGTCTGATGGGTATTGGACTTCAGCTTTAACTAAAAGTTAGGGAAGGAACCTGGATCAGAGATGGCACCGGTAGATGGAGCCGTGAGAAGGCACCGATGGACAGAGCCGAAAAGGAGCATTGATGGATGGAGCCGGGAAGAGGCACCAGACAAAGCAAATGTCGGAAGAGCGTCATCAGAGCATTCATTCTGGCACGGATTTAATGAGGTTACTTCAAACAGTTTGGTGCCGAAGGCAGGGCTAGTCTATGTGGATCAGTCAATAAGTTGTCGTGAACTCGGTGAGACTTCCATGATAGACACCTACCTGGCCAAATTGCTTGATTAACTGAGTTAGATTCATTACCTCAAGTCTAGCTACAGCTTGGTTGAAGATTGTATAGTTACCATGTAAGAATTGTAATGATTCAAAGCTCTGTACTAATGTATCACATGAATATTCCTTCGGGAAATTTTTAATATACTAGCTTATGTCGGGGCATCAGCATATGTCTGAGCATTTTATCTCAGTTACTCATTGTCCAAACGTAAAAGTGCATGCTCTCCGTTTCCGCATTACTATGAGCTGTAGCACCTCAAACTCTGCCTATTTTCTTAAAACTAAGTGTCAACCGACACGATTTGAAGTATGGAATTTGGGGTGTTACACCCCTCATTTTACCACTTTTGGAAAATTCGTTCTCAAGTGCTCTGAAATGTTTTGCTTTAGTTCTAAGGTTCTGCTCAAGCATTTTAAGTGTTAGGCACTTGAGGTGTAACATCCCAAATTTTTTGACCAGAAGGTTGGAAATAAAACTGAGATAAGAAGACTTTTAGCCAATAGAATCCAAAAGTCTTAAGTTTATTATGAGGAAAAGCTTAAGATAGTTATTAAAATTATTTTGGACCTTGAAAATTTGGGAAGATTATAAAATAATATTTGGAGGATATAGAAATATCATGGTGGAATTAATTATGGGAAATTTAGCCCGGATAAATGTTAAAATTAGTTATTGGAATTTAATGTATATTGTCCTGTAAATTAAAGGCAATCTAGTTGGGAATAATTATTGGCGAATATTTTTGGGATGATATTTTATGACCAAAATAAATTAATTTGAGGAAAGAATAAAGTCAAAGAATATTTGGAAAGGATAATTTTAGGCCCTACAAATTATGGAATAAATATTTTATGGCCTAGGAAAAAAATTAATTAATTAAGAAGGAAAAATCCTTATAGGAAATTAAGAATTTATTTTCTAGGATTATCCAACAATTGCAATGAAATAAACAAATTAAATAACCTAGTTGCAAATTAGAATTAAATACTCCCTCAATTATCCAACAATACCTATTCAGTCCATCTCCATTCTGATCATTTGTTTTATTTATTTATTCACTCTCACATCCATTTAGCCAAAACACAACCCACAGGCATTTAATTGATTAATTCCTTTTGGTCAAACACGCAAGAAAAGAGGAGTCCACACTGGAGAAAAACTGAATCCATATCACAGCGCCTTTCACGCAAGACACAGAGATCACACGAGATCATGCTCCATTGCTTCTCTCCTATCAGCAAAAGTCAGACCCCCCATGCTTGAGCTCCAACCCAAACTGCCTGAACGTCTCGAGCTCAACGTTAATATCCAGTGTTTCTTCTCTCGGCCTGGACCCTTAATTCAGTATAAAACTCACTGCTCTCCGTTGTTTTAATCATTCACACTGCCTCAAACAGAGAGAGAGAGGATGAGAAAGCTAAGAAGACAGGTGAGAGAGAGAGAGAGAGAGGGAAAGTCGTGAACGAGGAAGGAGAAAGAGATAGTTGAATGTGATTATTGTACTCTGTTTTAAAGCAAAAAAAAAAAAAAAAAAAAAAAAAAAAACCAACAACAACAACAGAGTAAAACTGATGGGAAGTTGTGACTGGAAGTGTCACGCCCTGAAACCTAAAGGGGTGACCGGCACGAAATATGAGTGGACTCACATTCCTTAAGCCTTAAACTTAAAAACATGTTTTCCAAAATACATGGATCCTACCTATAAATTACATGGAGCATCTAACTTTAAACAATAATACAAAAGTCTAGGTCTATGATTTACATCAACTACTAGCACCTCATGATGGATCAACGATCTCTACATCCTTAAAGAGGCCCTTCACCGCTCAGCAGGAGATACATGGTCGGCAGTATCGTCTAAACCAAAACAAATTTTCTGGTGAATAACGTCTCATTATTATAATTTTAATAAATTGCAAAAACAAAAATAATTTAAACATCTTTATCTTTTGACAATAACAACATAGTAATAAATCTCAATTTCTAAACCATACGATCAGGAATAAAATAGAATTCTATATAAAATATTGCTAATAAGATAATTTCATGTACGAAATAAAACCTTTGATTTAATATAATTAATGTAAACCATAATTCTTTCATGTACATAATAAAACCTTTGATTTCGTATAATCAATTTAAAACATAATTCTCGAAACTCATTTTTTCATAGAACTTCTTACACAACGAATGACAAGCGTGGCCACACAGTCCACAAGGGTAACTAACCAAGCATGACACGAGGCCATGAAACAAACATGGACACACAGTCCATGAGGGTAACTAACCAAGCATGACACGAGGCCATGAAACAAACATGGACACACAAATCCATGAGGGTAACTAACCAAGCATGACACGAGGCCATGAAACAAGCATGGACACACACAAATTCCATGAAACAAGCATGAGAACAAATCCCATGAATATCAAGCGAGCTCGAGGTTAACCATGGTGCACCAAGACTAACGATCTTCCGCCGTTAGTAACCGCTCGTATTCATCATTTCCAAAACATTTTCAAGCATGCTTGGGGTCAATTTAGCGAGTAATAAAAATTCTTCTTTCATAATAATAATAACTTTATCTCATACTTCATAATCAAATCCCCAAAGATGAACTTTTACAAACAATATTTCAAACTTTCCTTTAAATCCACTCTGTTGATAAAAATCATTTTCAAACATCAAGAACTCGTAAAAATATTTCAAACTTTTCTTCAATATGAAAACAAAATCTTTCTCAATTAATAAATTCTAACGTATGAACTTTTCACATTTCAAGACCACTTCAATTGCAATATCATTTATATATAAAATTCATGAAGTATATCTCAAAAACCTCCTTACCATTCAAGTACAAAATCATGAGTTATTCTTTGAAACAATTAAAAATAAATAATAATAATAATAATAATAATAAATCCTCAATCTTTACTCATACTCATGTACTATCAATAAGAAAATAAAACCACTTCACAAAATCATACTTTTCAATATGACCACAAAATACAACAATTAATAAAAATCTCATTTATAAGAAATTATATTGGGACGCTATTCACTCACCTGTTGCTCCTTCTGAAACTATACCTTTACCAAAACCATTTTTGACTCGCTTTTTTTTGATCTCGGCGATTTTGAATTCCTATAAATTTTTAAATTCATATATCAACCTCCAATGGAATTTAATTACTGATTTTTTTTAAAAAAATCCTTAAGTATAAAAATATCCTTCAATCACACCTATCACACAATTATTCAAACTTCCCAAAATAAATACAGGCCTTCATATTGAGTCTGGAAATTATTTTCCAGTTTTGAAATACTAATTAAATAACCCAAATAACATCAACTTAAGCATTCTAGAGCAGTCTTTTAACGTCCAGAATCACTTATTTAACATTTAGGGACACCATAAATTTCAAACACCTTAAGACATAAGTAAAACATATAAAGTGCTTATCTAAACATATAGAAACACCAAGCTGTACGTCAGCCCCTATATACTTTCAGCTTTATATAATTCTTTAACCACTCCAAATAGTTTATGTTTTTAATCTAGAATATTATTTCAGCTTTTCATATTAGCGTTTAGATCATCATTCTAATAATCCTAGACATAAATTTAGTGATCCATAATAGTGGCTAGCAATTCAGAGATAACAAACAGCATAGTGATCTATAATCCTATTATGCTATTAATTCACTCACGCATATACACATATACATGCTTCTCTCATTACTTGTTTTGCAAAGAACCCAGCACTTTATTGATCAAAACAGGGGCTTAAGTTTCGGCCAGCCCTCTTTACTTGGCATCTCCAACATGCATTCCATAAAAGAAGTCCATTAACCTCTAGACATCCCATGTCACTAAAAATCAAATTCAAAACTACCCCCTCCAACTCAAAATCAACATGCAAGCAACACTACCTTTACTTGCTTTAACCTTAATATCAAAGAAACCAAAACCATACACAATGAAACAGCAGCCTCTAATTCAGTTATCCCAGAACAGGGCAACCCAACTCATACAAAAAGGGAATGAGGACCAATGATTCAGCCATTATCCATTAACATAGAGGGTTTCGGTTCAGTTGGTTCTGATCAATAAATCCATCAGCATTGTCTCTCTAAAACTGTGAATCCCAAAATCGAAAGTCACTATCCAACATGCAAGCCATGAAACAAAATTCACACCACTTATATTCATCATCCAACAATGTTTTCACAAGCTTTGTTTTGTATTCTTCATTCTCTCTCTCTAAACTCAGATACGCCACAACAGGAGGAAAGAAGGATGGGAGTAGGTCCAAGACACTCACCTTAGTCAAGAATCAAGCCTGCATGTAATGATTCACCTCCTTCAACCTCTTCGGTCTTCTTCCTCTTCTCTCGTAGCTCTCGGTTTGGAACTCTCTCTCACGCTCTCACTTTCTATTTTGCGCGAAATGAATATGAAATGGGCAATGAATAAAGGGAAAATTACGCTCAGGTCCCAAGGAAGGGAATTAATTACAATAAAGTCCCTTGAAATCATCAGTGTAATTATTTGTATTAACAACAGGAAATGCATATATTAACAACAGGAAATGCATATATTTACAACAACTTTTAAATACTTGACCATTTACAACAAGAAATGCATATATTAACAACAGGAAATGTATATATTTACAACAACATTTAAACACCTGGATTTTGAACATAGAGAGGTCATTTACAACAAAAAAGCATAGATTTACAACGAAATGTTGCATTTGCAACAAAATTTAAAATATGGCCATTTACAACGGAAAATGCATGTATTTACAACGGAAATGCATGTATTTACAACAACTTTTAAAAACCTGGATTTTATTTCCATACAAATAATTACACGAAGTCCCTGGCTATTTACAACGAAAATGCATGTATTTACAACGGAAATGCATGTATTAACAACAACATTTAAAAACCTCCATACAAATAATTACACGAAGTCCCTTGGGACCCGAGCGTAATTTGATGATTTCAAGGGACTTTTTTGTATTTTTTTTCGTTCCTTGGGGACCTATATGAAATTTTCCCATGAATAAATGCTGACTGAAATGGTTAAATGGGTGACGTAATGTGATGGCGGAATTGAATTTGACTATGAATGAGGAATGGAGAATTGGTGTGGTGAGGTGGCGTCATTAGATTGAGAGGTAGAGATGTGAGGTGTCTAGAATTTAGAGAGGAAGAGGGTGCTAAGTGTCATATAATGGAAGAGGGTGTGCGTGATGTGGGACCCACTCTAAAATTATCGCACTTGATCCTTTAACAGACTTTTATTTGCAACTTGGTCCTTTACTCATTTAGTTGCAAAAATTGGATAAGTGTTACAAATTAATCCTTAATTCCCTATAAGGATTTTTATTCCTCAATTGGCTTCTCTCAACCATAAAATATCAACGCTAAAATTTCTATGCCACAATTTATCCTTTAACTTTTTTTTCTTGAATTTTCGGGAAAGTAGGCCATAAATTCCAAATTATATCTTTAAAACTATTTAGGCCAAATTTATCATATTTAATCCCCTCGTAATATTTCTAAATCCTCAAAATGACATTTCATAATTTCGCCCTAATTTTTTTTTCAAGATCCAAAATAATATCTAATAATTATCTTAAGCTATGAAAAGCTTAAGACTTTGAACTCTTACTTGCTTAGCAGCCTATTTATTTCAGTCATATTTCTAAACTCTTTGTCCCAAAATTTGGGATGTTACGGGAAGGATGAGAGAGGGAGCCAAGCAGTCATGGTTCTATTCGTCATTCTCTTCCTGCTTCGAAGCAATGCCTAGAGAGAGAAACATCCAGAGTTAGATTAAACCCAAGCAACGTAAGTCTCTTCTTGCTAGATAGTGTGTGTGTGTATATATATACCTACACACACACGAATGATATATATAGAAAGCATTTCAAGTATATTATTATTAAAATTTGTATATTTTTAGTTTTATGAAATTATAAGTTATAATTTTGATTATGTAGAGTTTTAGAAGAGTTATTAATAGTTAGTAAATTGTTGTGGTAGATTGATTTTTGGCGTGTGTTTGAGCTCTTGGATTAGGAGCGGTGTGATAATAGTTAGCTTCGGCGAGAGGTAACCACTTTCCACTTGTTATGTATATTGGTATGTTGTTTGTGAGTATTTTGTGAAATAATTATGAATATTTTCATAGAAATTTCCTTGTGGAACCTTACGTTTTGAATTGTAAAATATATGCATATATTTATTTATGTATAAGAATTTGGAATTGAGATATCATGATATGGTTAAGAGAATTATTTAAACAACATGTTATGAATGTGAAAATTTTGGAAAAAATTCTATTGAGTTATTTATTATGATAATTGTGGAAGGGGTTGAATTGGAAAGAAATGAAGTAGTTTATTCCACCACGTGGTGAGGCCTTCATTGATGCATAATGGTTGGTTTTTTATTGTCTCACATGTTCAATGAGGGACTGTCCCACTAGTTCAATGAGGGCTTACGACAGCCCACTAGTTCAATGAGGGGAAAAGACCCATGGTCTGGAACATGTGCTCTGAGGATTTTGGCCGGTCCTCATCACATGACAAGTGAGCTTTTGAGTAACCAGTAATATGGATGTAACTTAGCCCATGGGTCTAGTCAGAGGAAATAAGACAGTTCGGTTGGATTGATGGGAGGCATCTTGGGAATTATGTTAATGAAAACTGTGATACATAATTTCTGATACAGAATTTATGATATGAAATTTTGTGATGTGGATATTGGTGAATTATATTTTATTAATACTTTGTTATATAAATTGTCCCACATGGCACCTCACTAGCACATATTAGTATTTGTAATGAGTTGGATTGATGGTTACCTACATTTTTCATGTGATAGTTCCCGTACGGGTCCATCATAGAAGACTTCGGAAGCTTAGGCTACTTTTTCTAACAGTAGTGCTTCCATCTTTTGGTATATGTTAGATGATTGTATATTGCCACGTTAGGGCTCATTTTGCATACTCTGATTTATTTTGTATATTTTGGTAAGTGATGAAGCATGACTTAATTGTTGATCAACCCTTAATTTATAATTATGTTAAGTTAAATGGAGGACGTTATATGAGGTTAGTAAAGTTAACTCTTTTATTTTTGTTCCCCTATTATTTTAATTTTTTTTTTATAAATATGGATAATATTTCTAATTATTTATTAATAACTATAGTTATTTTGAAATTCGGGAGAGATAAGGGCAAGGGGGAGGAGGCTGAGAGTCGCCCCAGACCTATTTTATGGGGGAGCAGTAGTAAAGGGGCTAGTATAGGACATCGCGGAGGTAAACATGTCCCCATGCCTTTGCAAGAGGCGGTCCCCACCACATCAGCTTACCTTAGAGTAGCCACAACGAATCACAAGAGGTGACCCCACCAGAGCTGCCTGTTCAGCCAGAGGGGCTGACATTAGTCTCAAAGATTATAATGAGAAAGAGGAGTTTGAATTCAACATTCCCATACTAAGTGATATGGAGCATGTCCTAGATGAGGAGGAGGCTCGGGACCATAATAACCCACGACGTCATCTTCGCATCGACGGGGTTTGATATGCAAGTTCAAGGTGAATTTAATTATTATTTTAATAAATTTAATATTTAAATTACATAGGTGTAAATGTGGATTTAAATTTAATTAAAGTATGTGGTAAATGTGCAGATGAATAAGGGAACATAACTACTAAGAGGCTGGACGTGGGCGGTCTCAATAGCCTGGACTAGGGACTATGTGTCATAGTTCCATGGAATAAGGCCATAGACCAGTTGATTGAGAATGATGGTCACCTATTCATCGCTATCTGAATGAGCTGGGCGCAAATTGGACGCGGTTCTCTATCCACTTCAAGGCATGGAAAAAGATTCATCGGGCGCCAAGAATATAGCATGGGTTGAAATTTGTGAAGGTAATTAATTATATTTAATTATATTATAAATATAAATAGTTATAATTATAATTATGTCATTTTTAACTAATTAATTAATTTTATTTAATTATTATGTATTCAAGTGTGATATAGTATAGGTTTGTCATGCGTGACAACATGAAAACGTACATGATAATAAAGACGGGGGATGGGTAGAAGAACATGAGGAGTCGTTCCTACCACATCATGAATAAGGATGGGAAGATACCTTTGGATGAGCTTATGGAGAACAAGCACATCAAAGATCTTACCTAATGACTAGCAAGTTTTTTTAGTACGGGAGGAGCCTAGACGGACATGTAATTTTTTTAATAATTTTAATGTTTTTTGTTTCTCAAGGCTCTTTCTCAAAGGAACACCAAGAGTCAGGGGCAACATAGGATCCAACACACATCAAGATCGAAGAAATTTCCTGTCACTTAAGCAAACTAGTATTTTTTACAATTAAATTAATTTTAGATTTATATTATAAATTTATTGTTTTATTGTTTATAATAATAATTTATTGTTTTAATTCTTTTATAAGAGGAAGACTCGGTAGGAGAACCGTCGGACGATCCTGACCCACGGGAGTTATTCACCATCGCCCAAAGACACCAGGACGGACAAAGACCTCTCGATGGCGAGAGGAGGCCATATTGTAAGGTATACACATTGTTTGTTTTAATATTTGCTATTTTTTTAATTAAGTTTTTTTTTTAATAATTGTTTCATAAAATGCGTACGACAGGAGAAGATTCATCAGTCATAGACTGAGCTGAAAGATACCCAGAACAGAAGTCACAGGGGCCTGCGTCTCTGAAAGCTGCTCTATCTAGGCCCAATTGAGTACCCTAGACGCTGTAGGGGTATAGGGTTAGGCGCCAGGCTTAGCATGGTCTATGACAAGAGTGACGCCTATGAGACTGGCACCTCTCGAGCAGGGACCTCCTGGATTAAAAGGCCAAGGGAGGATACTATTCATGAGATCCATGTGGAGGTTGCTAGGCATATTTAAATGCATGCCGATTTCTTCTGCACTCAGCAGACACAGTGGCAGGATATATCATGAAAGCAATGATGTCAAGGTCTTGGGGTTGGTTGTTTCTTGATGAGGAGTAGGCATGTAAATAGGCCAGGCTAGGCTAGGCTTTGGCTGAATAGGTCTAAGCCTATAATAGGAATCTGAAGCATGGCCTAAGCCTGAGCCTACATGAGGTCTAGTCAAGCCTGAAACCTTTTTAAAGGCATACTTACAATGTAGATTTTTAAAAAGACCTCATATTGTAGGCCTTGAAGACCATAAGTAGGCTTTGAACATACTAAAACCTAAATAAATGTAAGCTTTTAGTAGGTTTCAAAGCCAACATATTTACAAATTATAGGCTTTAAATAGGTTGTAACAGGAATATTTACCATAAGTAGACGTTGAAGGATCAAATTCCAAAATATAAATTTAAAGTATTAAATTACCTTTGATCAAATTTCCTATAGCCTCTCCTTTAATCTCTCCGACATTCTATATTAAAACTAATCTAAATTTTACCTTTTACCAAATTAAAACCACCAAAATCATCTGACAGGATTTTTTTTTTTTTTTTTTTTTTTTAACTTTCATTTTTCACTAACATCAACACAATCATATAATCATTGTATTAACATTATATGGATTTTATTTATTTATTTTTAAAAGTCACATAAATTTATTGTAAAATAAAAATAAGAATTATCTCAAATTTTTTTATATCATTAAAACTCATATAAATGAATCAATATCTATGTTAATAATTACATGATTTTGGTACTAAGTTGATCATATGATTATATTGATGTAAATGGGAAAAAAATTAAAAAAACAATCCTAACACGGATGATTTTGGCCGTTTGAATTTTGGTGGAAAATAAAATTCAAATTAGTTTCAAAATAGAATGTGGGAGATATTGGATGAGAGATTATAGAAAGTTCGACCAACGGTAATTTAGTATTTTTCTTTTTTTTTAAAAAAAATTTGGTCCTTCTAAATAATTATATTTTAAAGATCCTTTACAATAAATATTATATTTTCTTGTTCCTTCTACCTAATTCTCGCAAATTTTATTACTAAGACAAAAAGTATTTTTGCTATAAAATTCATATTTATACTTTTTATTTTGTGGGAAAACAATAAAAGAAAAGAAGATAATTAAAAGACTTGCGAGCTAGCTGCAGGTTGATAAGGGGAGAAAAGGAGCTTCGTTCTTAATTATTAATAGTCCAATTAGAGGAAGATAAGGTACCTAAACTATTCTGAGTCCCTCAAAATATCTTAGAAAGAATTCTTGAAGTGTTCAAGAAAGTGATTGGATGCATCATCTCCCTCCAATCGGACTATTTATAAGGGAAAATCTTTTTTAGGGCCCTTTTTGGTGTAAAAATCCCAAAAAAGGCATCAAAATCTGACAATCTGCGAAAAGGCGCTTTTCGGTATTTTTAGAATCTTCATGAGTTGTTTTGGGCGATATAGTTGTTAGTTAACAACTATATCAGCCCCATTAACAACAATTTTTCAACAACTAAATCAGCCCGTTAACAACTATATCGCACTCCCGTTAACAACTATATCAGCCCCGTTAACAACTCCCGAAAGATTCCAAAAATACATGAAAAGGCCTTAGGCCTTTTCAGGTATTGTCAGATTTTGAGGGCCTTTTTTTGGGATTTTTACACCAAAAAGGGCCCTCAAAAGGATTTTCCCTATTTATAATTAAGGTCAAAGCTCCTCTTTTCCTCCTTATAAATGTGGGACATATATATATTCAGCTGCTAGCATACTAGTCCTTTTTTCATTTTTTTTTCTGGAAAATAAAAAAGATAAGTAAATTCTATAGCAAAATTACTTTTTTTTTTCCTGAAATCTTGACTAATAGTAGTTCTTGCTGTATTTCAAACACTTTGTAGTGTGCCTGATGAGCACAAATTATGCCATGTTTTCCCTATATTTCATGACTGAATTGTATGGTAAATAAAAGCTTAACTGCAAACAATCCAAGCAAAAAGACATATATTCATGATATAGGGAACTGAAGGATAGAAACCATTTACATTCTAAACATGTGCTAAGAAAGGAGCAAGTTACATTGTTTTTAAGAAAGAACGTATAGCAAAGCTGATACTATGCTATAGCATTCGGACAAAGAAACTCGAAGTGCAATAAAAGGCATCACGAAAGCTATAGCAAAGTAAAGGACGCAATGCTATGCGACATATTTTCGACCTTTCTATCTAGATAATTTCGGGATAATAATGAAGGTCGAGAACGACGGGTAGATTGTCTTGACGTAATAAAATAGAAGATGCGGAGGATCAAAATTGAAAGATTTGAAAAATCCCGAGATCGCGAATCAATCTACTATAGTCATAAGATGCGATGGATCTCGACAGATTTGGAAAGTCCAACTCGCTGCAACTTGCGCCACAAGAAAGTATGATTATAAAAGGAAACAGCAAGTCAACCCTAACGGAGAGTTGCGCAGAGCCAAAACGAAATTTCACATTCGGCGGACTCGAAAGAAGAGTGAGAGATTTCACAAGCACGAGAATTTCAGGATAACCCAGCATCCTTCCTTGCAATAAGACGGAGAGAAGAAGACGTGGAGTGGTGACATGACAGGGCTTCTTCCACGCCGTCAGAACTTCGTCAAGCTTTATGTTTTTTTCCTTTTATTTTAGTATTTAGGTCATGGGCCATTCTGTTACTATCTGTTGTGTGTTTCCCTCGTCAGTCATGAACTGATTTTCCTATGGCTGAACGAGGATGAATTCTTAAGTGTTAAATGAACCCTGTTGCCAGTTCTTAATTTAATAGATTCGGTTTGCTTATCAGTGAATTAATTACTAGTCGATTAGCTGAAGCTAAGGGCTAGATTTGTGGCCTCGGCTTACTGGCAAGGAGTCGAGGTTAGACCTCTGAGAAACAGTGTTTGCTAGGCAGTCGGTGCAAGGCTTGACCTATTATTGTAGGCTTTAGGAATGAGTCTACCTCTCATAACCATGACACCCTGTGTGTAATGCAGATCTAACTAGAAAGTTGCCATAGGAATATGGAAGGAGTATAGCTAGTATCATATGTATCGGACGCGGAAGCTTTGATAGATTATAGTGGTGGGTTAACCTAATAGCGTTGTAGTTAGTAGCTATGTTGTAGCTTTGCGGAAGTTGTGCAGTATGGATGCTATAGCAATGGGTAGAGCAACTGGGGGATTGATGCACTTAAGGGTGATTCCGAGTTCATCCTAACTTCTTACTGTTATCTTCTTAAAACTACGATACTCTGTTTATTTCCATTTATTAGCATAAATACAAAAACCTCTCAAACCAATCATATTTACTTTCTGTTTGCACAACTATCATAGCAATCGAGCGTCACTTTTTGGTATCTCAGTCTTTGTGGGACGATACTCTACTTACACTTTATTACTTGTTGGACTGGTTCACTTGCCATCAAGGAAATCGACCAACAAGTTTTTGGCGCCGTTGCTTGGGACTGCTGATACCCTTAGTGACGACGCCCTTTTGCTTAATAGTTGTGATTTACCTAATAAAAAGCTCACTTTGTCTCTGTTCTTGATTCTCAGGTACATTCTGTAGTGCATACGTAACTCGCCTTTTGCCAGCCTAGAGCCTTATGATCTTGAAATAGAATGCACCTACAAGCAAAGGCGCAGGAAGCAGAAGCGAAGAAGTCAACCTTTTGACTCAGCAAGCATGGCGAATATGCCTGTCAACCATGAGCAGAATCAACGAGAGCAGATAGTAATAAACGGGGATAACCAGGTCCCTCCACCTCCAAACCGGATGTGAACAAAGCCATCATGGAATTTGGAATTCCAGAGATCTAAACAAGCCGAATTCGGCCATCACACCGCCAACCTTCAATGCGGGACACTTTGAAATCAAAGGTGTCATGATTCGAGATCTTCGAATGCGGCGGGACAATTTGGAGGACTTCCATCCAAAGATCCGCACTGCACCTCAAGACCTTCATGGAGGTGTGTGATTCTTTTGTCATTCCAGGAATCCCACCCGACGCCGTCCGGATTAAATTATTCCCATTCTCACTAAGGGACAAGGCTCGGACGTGGCTTAACAACCTACCTGCTAATTCTATCACCACATGGAATGATCTGGGGAATAAGTTCTTGCTCAAATTTTTTCCACCTATTAAGAACGATCAACTCAGAGGGGACATCACCAATTTCCAACAAAAATCTGGTGAATCTACGTATGAAGCCTGGGATAGATTTAAAGACCTCCTCAGAAGATGCCCACAGCACGGACTGTGCGAATGGGTCCAGTTAGAAACATTTTACAGAGGTCTCGATGGACAAACACGATCAATTGTAGACGCCTCTTCTGGAGGATCCATCCTAATGAAGTCTTATGAAGAGGCTCACAACCTATTGGAGCGCATGGCCATGAACAGTCATCAATGGCAAGCAGAAAGAGCTACATCCTCCCGAACCGTTGCAGGAATACATGAACTAGATGCTATGACTGCTCTCATAGCTCAAGTATCATCTCTGACAAATATGGTGAAAGGACTAACCCTTAAATCAAGCAACACACCGCTGCAACCATCTCAGGTAGCTTGTGTGTACTGTGGCGGAGAACACTCTTACTCTCAGTGCTCCACCAACCCTGAATCTGTAAACATCATCAACAACTTTAATAGGGGCAGTAACACCAACAATCCGTACTCAAATACATACAACCCCGGATGGAGGCAGCATCCCAATTTCTCATGAAATTCTCAAGGTCCACAAGCAGCGGGACAATCATCGGGCCCACAATACTCAAACCGAACATCAAACCCACCAGGGTATACCCAGAAAGCAGTCAGACCCGTAGCACTCTATGTTGACCCTTCTGAAGGAATATATGGCAATTAACGATGCAATCATTCAGAATCAGCAAGTAACCCTAAGAAATCTTGAAAATCAAGTGGGACAACTAGCTACTGCCCTTAATAACAGACCCTCAGGATCCCTGCCCAGTGACACTGAAGTCCCCAGGATCCAAGGAAGAGAGGAAGTCTAGCTGATAAAGCTCCGAAGTGGTAAAAGCTTAGAACCCAAGAAAGCAACCAAGCAACCTATGGTTGTCACTGATCCGAAATATGAGAAATTTAAGGAATGGCAAGGAAGTACTGAACAACTTCTTGAAGACGAGCAGAGTCAACCAAGACTATCACAACGAACGGGATCTCGACACGCAACATTGCCTCCGCGTGCGGACGGATGATCACGTGCAATACCCAACAATGAATGTTACCGCATCATCATCAAAGCATAATCGTGATCTCGGGCCTTCAAAGATGCTAAAGCAACCCCCACCTTTTCCACTAAGGCTACAGAAGCAAGGCCAAGAGAAACAATTTAAGAAATTCCTCGACATGCTACGGCAATTGCATATTAATATTCCTCTGGTGGAAGCTCTGGAGCAAATGCCCAACTACATGAAATTTATGAAGGAAATTCTGTCTAAAAAGAGACGCCTGGAAGAGTTTGAGACAGTAGCATTGACCCAAGACTGCAGTGCCATGCTAACAAATCGGCTACCTCTGAAATTAAAAGATCCTGGCAGCTTCACAATCCACATGTAATCGACCTCAATATTCAGGGAAAGCTCTGTGTGATTTGGGAGCTAGCATAAATCTCATGCCCATGTCTATTTTCAAACAATTGGCAGTTGGAGAGGCCAGGACAACAACAGTTACATTGCAACTGCCCAATCGCTCCATAGTTCTACCTGAAGGAAAGATCGAAGATATTCTAGTAAAGGTAGATAAGTTCATCTTCCCTGTGGATCTCATTATCCTGGACTTTGAAGCAGATTACGATGTCCCAATTCTTCTGGGAAGACCTTTCATGGCAACTGGGCGTATGCTGATTGACGTGGAAAGAAGAGAACTTACTATGCTTGTAAATGATGATTAGGTTACCTTCTTGATCCTTAAGACTGCGAGATTTGAAGACCCAGCTGAGAAGTACTTGACCTCTGAAGATGATGGAAAAGGCAGCAGAGAAGCGATCAGCCATCTAGCACTACTGCAGCATTAAATTGCAATAGCAAAGTCCGGCTGAAGACTTTAAAGCAAGCGCTATTGGGAGGCAACCCAATTTTGTGGTTCTTTAGCATCACAGTAGGAGGGAACGAGTCCAACAAGGTCTATGCTACGACATGCTGCAAGGCATTATGGCCCCAAAACGGCAATACGGAAAAGCCCACTAAACGCCAGTCAGGTACGCTCCTCATCTCTAAAATAAAGATTGTGAGCATGTGTTTGATTTAGTAAGCCACTCTTGTGGGCCCACTACGCACCAACTAAGCTTAACTCACAGTCAAAAGAGTCATGACGGTTCACATTCAAAATTCTACCTTTATCCTGTCTATTCTCTTCTTCCTCTCCTCCCACGTCTTTTCACAAGCACACCGACCCTCTCCCTCCATCTTCCCCCTTACCCAACCACCATGCCTAGAGTCAAAAAGATGACGAGGCATCACTAGACGCCCCCACCGGTCTACGCCCACCGTCACCCCGACCCACCACCGACAAGCACCTACCGCTTCCGTACCCACTTCCTCGTCCTCCTCATACTCTTCAGCTTCCACAGGCCCTGCCTCTGCTTCCAACAAGGCCTATATAATCTCCAATGTACCCCTTTACTGCTGCCCGGAAACCGATTCCAACTCCACGGATAGGTTCCGCAAATGTCTTCGCCTGTTGCGCACGGAGTTGAAGACCATCCACAGCGACCCACGCGCATTCTCCGCTGCTCATCGTCGAGGTCCGCCGATATCCCTCTCCCTCTCACAGTCGCATTCGAGAATTCCGGTCGTCATCGGGGTGGACTACACCTCCTCTGATGAAGATACGACCAGCAGTGACCCAGCACCGCCCGCTCCTCCTGCCCCTTAATCTTATTTTTGTTGTTTTATTCTAGTTGTTTAATTGCTTTTCTGACAATCTGCTAATGCCCTGAGCGTTTGCCCCAAGGAAATTTTGTGAATGATGTTGGGATTAATTTGCTTCTCTTGCTCTTTGTTTTCCACCCGCCCCCTTGTTGCGCGACATATTTCTGATTATCGCTTTATTGCTACTACTGCAATGAGGGCATTGCATCGTTCTAGTGTGGGGGGGAGGATAAAAGGTTTAATCTTTGATCTACTATTTCTGTGTGTGTGTGATCCTAATCACTCTAAAGGTAGTTTTTGCACAAACTGAAATTTGTTTCAAATTGCATGATAAAGTATGAACATAATTTTGTAGCAATCAAAGGAATGTCTGTATAACGGAGCATAGCATGATTGCCTAAGGAAACTGAACCTTTAGGCTTGGGAAATTGACAGTGCTAGCTAATCTGATGCGGTATAGTGGCGGTGAGGAAGTTTAAAGGGAAGAACCCCCAATGGAAGGATTGAGTTAAGCTTAATTGTTATATTCTAAAGTGTGCATGTCCGCTAGCCCATGTTTGATCCTTGATTTGTCTTAGTTCTTTGATAAACTATCTGGCATCTGAGTTTGAAGTTCGTAGGATAAAGGCATTCATGTCATACCCATCAATCCCATACACAACCCATTTATCATCATCTCCATATTGCTACCTCATTGAGCCACACGAGTGTGCTATAGTAGAACAAGATAGATAGAAAAACTAGAAGAAAAATGTGGAAAATGCTAGGGCAGAGTGCTCCCATGAAATGCTGCAAAAAGAGCTCATGTTTTGCTTTAAAAAAGAAAAAAGAGAGGGGAAGATCTAGAATAAAGAGCAGCAAGAAATACAAAGTTCAAGGAGGAGCACTCGGCCGAAGCCAATATATTTGTCTACCTAATCTGCTATAGCATTCACCAACATTTCCCATCTCTAACTCCTATCCATCCTCACCATTTTTAACCCAAGAAGTTCTTTTGATGAACGAATACTCAGATGCTAGGAAGCAAACTTAGAACTTTGACAAGGCTATGGAACTTCTAGGCCCGAATGAGAAGAGAGAAACTAAAATCCCCTGGGTAAGAGAGCGTAAACACTGGACTTGAGAGCCTCTTGAGGCTTCTTCATCTAAGCAATACCACACATTTTGAGCTGTTAGTATTGGGCAGTGGGATTGTCAAATGGGGAACGTTAACTGAAAGCAATTGTGTAAGCAAGGGTTATACAGACAAGAGTACTATGACTATGAGTTTTTGTTCGCTTCATCTTATTTTGCCCAGGAGTGCAAAAAGCTAAGTGTGGGGGTATTTGATGAGCACAAATTATGCCATGTTTTCCCTATATTTCATGACTTAATTGTATGGTAAATAAAAGCTTAACTGCAAACAATCCAAGCAAAAAGGCATATATTCATGATATAGGGAACTGAAGGATAGAAACTATTTACATCCTAAACATGTGCTAAGAAAGGAGCAAGTTAAATTGTTTTTAAGAAAGAACGTATAGCAAAGCTGATACTATGCTATAGCATTTGGACAGCAACTCGAAGTGCAATAAAAGGCATCACAAAAGCTATAGCAAAGTAAAGGACGCAATGCTATGCGGCATATTTTCTGACCTTTCTATCTCGATAATTTCAGGGATAATAATGAAGGTCGTGAACGACAGGTAGATTGCTGACGTAATAAAATAAAAGATGCGGAGGATCAAAACTGAAAGATTTGAAGAATCCCGTAGGATCAGGAGAATCAATCTACTATAGTCAGAAGATGCGATGGAGCTCGACAGATTTGGAAAGCCCAGCTCGCTGGAACTTGCACCACAAGAAAGTCTGATTATAAAAGGAAACAGCAAGTCAACCCTGGCAGAGAGTCGCGCAGAGCCAAAATGAAATTTCACATTCAGCAGACTCGAAAGAAGAGTGAGAGATTTCACAAGCACGAGAATTCCAGGATAACCCAGCATCCTTCCTTGCAGTAAGACGGAGAGAAGAAGACGTGGAGTGGTGACGTGACAAGGCTTCTTCCACGCCGTCGGAACTTCGTCAAGCTTTATGTTTTTTTCCTTTTATTTTAGTATTTAGATCATGGGTCATTCTGTTACTATCTGTTTTGTGTTTCCCTCGTCAGTCATGAACTGATTTTCCTATGGCTGAACGAGGATGAATTCTTAAGTGTTAAATGAACCCCGTTGCAAGTTCTTAATTTAATAGATTCGGTTTGCTTATCAGTGAATTAATTACTAGTCGATTAGCGGAAGCTAAGGGCTAGATTTGTGGCCTCGGCTTACTGGCAAGGAGTCGAGTTTAGACCTCTGAGAAACAATGTTTGCTAGGTAGCCGGTGCAAGGCTTGACCTATTATTGTAGGCTTTAGGAATGGGTCTACCTCTCATAACCATGACATCATGTGTGTAATGCAGTTCTAACTAGAAAGTTGCCATAGGAATATGGAAGGAGTATAGCTAGTATCATATGTATTGGACGCGGAAGCTTCGATAGATTATAGTGGTGGGTTAACCGAATAGCGTTGTAGTTAGTAGCTATCTTTGTAGCATTGCGGAAGTTGTGCGATATGGATGCTATAGCAATGGGTAGAGCAACCTGGGGGATTGATGCACTTAAGGGTGATTCCGTTCAGCCTAACTTCTTACGATATCTTCCTAAAACTACGATACTGTTTATTTCTCGTTATTAGCATAAATACAAAAACCTCTCAAACCAATCATATTTACTTTCATTTGCACAACTATCATAGCAATCGAAATCACTTTTGGTATCTCGGTTTTACGTGGGACGATACTCTACTTACACTTTATTACTTGTTCGACTGGTTCACTTGCCATCAAGGAAATCAACCAACAGTGACCATGAAGAACTCTTCAGTGTTTTTTTTTTTTAAAAAAAAAAACAAAAGAACTCTTCAGTGTGAATGATTTAATGTCATTAACGACAATATAGCTAATGCAATGGACGTGATTGAATGCAATACTAAGCGTTAAGCAATGAATATTTCTAGAGGTTATGCCAACACAATGTTAAACAAATTTGTTAAGTATTTGTAACAGTTCACTATGCCAAAAATAGTTTTAGCATACGTTATAGAGCTATGTTTTTTTTTTCATGCTTTAATTTATTATAAGAAGTACGCTAATTATTTTGTCGATCGGCAATATAAATTATGGCTGGAGAGTTGGCAAAAGAAAAAAAGTATAGATTATAATTTGTACTGCCATCAATATTAAAGATGGATCTGACTTCTGCTTTTCAATATACACATGCATTTATTCTCAATTTTCGGACCGATTAAATTATGTAATTTGTTTGTTCTCCGTTTTTTACCCAAAAACAAAAAAACCAATTGCAAGTTAGGTGTATTTGTTGTACCCATGGGCAAAAGTTACAATATGATTTTCTAATACAAACTACAATTTGTTGAGTGACGCGTAGGGTCTCAAGAAAGACATTCATAAGAGTAAAATTAAACATTGAAGAAGTAGCTGATTCACCTACCAAATTCACAATTTATTCTTTGTTGCTGTTAATTTCGACTTATTTCCCTAAGACCAAAAGCATTTATAATCTGATTTAGCTCCCTAAGTACACCCATCATGTTCATCCTTTCTTTTGGAGATTGCATTGAACAAGCAAGTCCAATCTCAAATAATGAAATTAGAGTCTTCTCATGGTTGGGATGCATAAGAGCCACCTCCTCCATCCTAATTTCTTCTCCAGCCATTATTGCTATTTGTTGGGGTACAAGAGCTGTGTCCACAATATCAGAAAGATTGTTTGGAAATGCAGCTTTGATGTAATCATGAAGATTGTGGCCATCTTCAAACATTAGATCCGTTGGTCTTTTTCCGGTTAACATTTCCAAAATAAGAATACCAAAAGAATATACATCGCCTTGTGTTGACACTTCAAAACTCATTCCATATTCTGAAATATTTGTTGTCTCCAAATTAACAAAATTAAAAAGAAAACAATATCACAAAAAATGGAATCCACAAGAGCTTCAAACCAAAATAATAATAAATATTACCAGGAGGAGCATAGCCAATTATCCCTTTTATTCTAGATGTGCTTGTTTGCTTTTCAGAACTGTCATTAAAGGTGGCAAGTAGTCTTGCTAACTCAAAATCACTCAAGTGAGCGACCATATCATCATCAAGAACGATATTTCTAGGATTTAAGTCACAATGGACGGTTGGTTGCTCAATTTCAAAATGAAGATAATAAAGGGCAGAGGCAACATCAAATATAACATTTAATATTTGATAAATATCTAATGATGATTGAGATGCAAATTCTTGATTAGGATGCAACCATTTTTCAAGGCTTCCATTTGACATGTACTCAAACACCAATGCCTTGAATTCTTCTCCCTTGTAATCCATGCTTGAGCAACATGTCAAATTTTTTACCAAGTTCCGATGCCTTATGTTTTTTAGTGCATTACACTTAGAAATAAAACTCTTTTCAGCTCCCTTCTTTTGAAGGTTCAATACCTTTATTGCAACAAGTGTTCTATATGATTCAAGTCTTCCCTTGTATACCGAGCCATAACTCCCTGATCCAATCAAGTTGTTGGAAGAGAAACCTTCAGTTGCAATGAGTAGATTTTGATATGACACCTTGGGAAATTGTTCAATTCTAGATGAAGCTGAAGATGATTTTTGTTTCTTTCACGCCTCCAATATAAAGAAAATAAAATCAGCAATAAGATAGGAAAAGCTAAACAAATCACAATAAGCATTAGCTTCAAATTGTGTTTTCTTTCTGTGTCAATTTTCTTAGGGCATGGTGGTAAGTGTAGCTCAGAAATATCTCCACAAAGATTGATATTTCCAATCACTAATATTGCACTTGAATTGTTGAAAACGCCTTTTGTTGGAACCTCCCCATCTAACATATTGAAAGAAACATGTAAGTATTTGAGAGAAATATTTTGTAGGCCAATCGATCGATCCGAGATAAGTTGTTTCGAGATATATCCAAATGTGAGACCTCTCACTAAAGTTAGGGAAGGTGGCATGGGCCCATTGAAGGAATTCCCTTGTAAGTTAAGGAATTCCATACTTGTGCACTCTCCAACGGTCCAAGGAATCTCTCCGAAAGATTATTTTCGAGAGATGTCCAAAGTGCCAAGGCTTTTGAGCGTTCCCACCTCAATAGGCAAAGATCCATTCAATGAGTTGTAAGATAAGTTTAATAAAATGGACAAGGAGGGAAGTTGAAAAATCTTCAAGGGTATAGTTCCACTGAAATTGTTTTTTGAAAGGTCTATGCTTAGCAAATTTTTCATGATTCCAATTGTGGTAGGAATTTTCCCTTCAATCATATTCCTTGAAATTCTTAGCGTAATCAATTCACTAAGGTTTCCTAAGGAAGCTGGTATCTTTCCTGAGAGTTGGTTTCCATCCATAGCTAATTCTTTCATCTCACCTAAATTCCGAAAAGATATTGGAATGGTGCCAGAGAATTCGTTGTACTCGAGACCCAAGGCAGTTAAAAATGTGTACTTTCCTAAAGTATCAGGAATAGTTCCATAGATCTGATTACCACCTAGGTATAGTCCAATGAGTTGGGTAGACAAATTTCCTATGGAGTTGGGTAAAAGGCCTCCAAATTTGTTGTCGGTCAAAGATAAAAATTCAAGTTTGCTACAGTTTTTCAAATATGTCAAGAAATTAAGGTCATTATTTGAGCTGCTCCCAAAATTATTGGAATGTAAATTTAGAAACCATAGATCTTTTTGGCCACCTAGATTGGGAAATTCTCCAAAAAAAAATTTGATTTGAAGAAATCTCAAAAGCAATGAGTGAAGATGTATTTGTGATGGAATATGGAATATGGTATTGGACCAAAAATTTGATTACCAGATATGGAAAATTTTCTTAGATTTGGGAGGGTGGAGAACATTTTGTTCGGAAGTTGAGTGCCATTGAGTTGATTTTCTCCTACTGATATCACAAAACAGAGATGATATATTGAAAAGTGAAGAAGGAAGAGCACCCGACAAACTATTCTCCGACGCCGCAAAAAATGTCAACTTCTTCACGTGGCCTATCTCTTTCGGTATGCTTCCTTTCAAATTATTTCATTTCTCGTAAGAACGGTAAGGGAAGTAAGATTCCATATAGACAATGGAATTTCTCTAGTTAAATTGTTCGCAACAAGCTGCAACCATCCAAGCTTAAGAAGAGCACCCACTGATATGGTATTATGCATGTAAGACTATTCCTTTCAAAAACAAGACCCTCAATTCGAGCAACTCGTCAAGTTCCAAGGAATCTCTCTTGTCAATCTGTTGTTTGAAAGCCGAGTCTCTTTAACCTTAACAAACGTCCCACTCGATGGGATTTCTCCATGGAAACCGTTGTCTATGAGGGAGAGATTTCTCAAGAAAGAGAGATTGCCAACGTGAGGCGATATGATCCCACGCGATTGCAACCTCCTAGATTCAACCGAGTGACTCGCCGATGCTTGTGGCCACATGTGATTCTAGTCCAAAGACGCCGTGGGTTCGAGCTTTGCTCCAAGAGCTCAAGATTTGATCGGGATCATCGCTTATTGATTCTTTAAACTTGAGTAATGCCAAATAATCAGTCTCATTTGATGTAGCTCTAACATGCTTGAAGCAAAGGGAGTTTGTGTAGAAGATGATAAGGATTAATGGTTGAGGATAGTATTTGGAAAGAAATGAAAATGACATGGAGGCAAAATCATGGTTTTGCTGATTCATATATTGAAATGGTGCTACTTTTATAGGAGCTTTAGTTTGTTCTTATTTACAAGTAGTGAAAGGGACACATGGAGATCAAGACATGCACAAAGGATATATATTGGAACATCTGTTTGAACCGTTCTGCTGCACAAGTTCTTCCAAGAGCTCAAGATTACGTTAGGATCACCCGCTATTTAATTTATTCTTTAAAGTTTAGCAGTGCCACATATTATGTCTGTAATACCCCAAATTCCATGCTTGAAATCGTGTCTGGTGACACCCAGTTTTAGAAAAATCGACAGAGTTTGAGGTGCTACAGTTTAGAGTAATGCGGAAACGGAGAGCAAGCACTTTACGTTTGGATAATGAGTATCCGATATAAAATGCCCAGGACATATGCCGATGCCCCGACATAAGCTGGTATATTAAAAATTTCCCGAAGGAATATTCATGTGATACAATTACAGAGCTTTATATAATTACAATTCTTACATGGTAACTATACCATCTTCAACCAAGCCGTAGCTAGACTTGGGGCAATGAACCTAACTCAGTTAATCAAACAATTTGGTCAGGTAGGTGTCTATCGTGGAAGTCTCACCGAGTTAACGGCGACTTATTGACTGATCCACATAGACTAGCCCTGCCTTCCGCACCAAACTGTTTGAGGTAACCTCGTTAAATCCGTGCCAAAATGAATGCTCTGATGACGCTCTTCCGGCATTTGCTTTGTCCGGTGCCTCTTCCCAGCTCCGTCCATCAGTGCCTTCTCTGATCCTGGTTCCTTTTCCTGAACCTTTAGTCAATGCTGAGATTATGCAATACCCTAAAAACCCAAATTATCATAAATGGTATATTTTTTATAAATACTACATGGTAGATAAAGGAGAGTATATTGTCTCAAATTTTGTAATTTGATTATTATAATTTTTGGGCAATTTCTCCTTGAGAATTCAATAGATCAAGATTTAATCTTGAAATTCTTTTAGGGATCATAAAATACCCTAAAAATTATCATATTAAGTTATGGTTCATATGTAATCAAAATAAACAAGAAAGTGTTATGAAAACCACTTAAATTAAAAAACAAGCAAATAGTGAGCAATTAAGCTTTCACTAATTAAAGTAATTATGTAATTTTTCATAATTCATCATGAGGCAAAATAGAGGGCATCAATTTATGAATTGTCCTAAGTAGAAATCAAGGGCCTAAAGAGATGGAATTAGGTTTGCAAATAATACTTTAGTATTTTTGGTTAATTAGCAAATCATTTAATCTATGATATTTGCATTTAGTGAGCAACTCAGCTTGCACTAAAATTTAAGATTAATGTCGAACACTTGTAACTACCTATTTAGGGTTATGTTTTAGCCTAAACACAAGAGGTAGATGGCAATAACAATAAATAGGTATTTAAGGGAATAAAATACTCAATATTCATTTAATTTGTGCCACAAAAACACAAACCAAGCTTGAAATAAATATTCCCTTGATATTGCCCAACTTGTACAATTAATATTAAGATTGTAAAAAGGCAATTAGAGATATTTAATGAAGGCAATGATTTTCGAAAATCAAGAGGCAAATTATAATATAATTATCATGATTAAGCATAGTCTTAATTTAATCATGAGAGACAATTAAATGACATAGAAATACTTATTTCAATTAGACATAATTACCAACAACTATTGGGCAATTAAATTTGCAATAATTAAAGTAATTATGTTAATTTTGAAATTAATTAATTATTAAATAAAAAAGTCATAATTAAGGAATATATGAGATTAATTAGTGATCAAAGGCTAATAAAAACCCAAGATTAGCATAAAGGGGATTTATAATGATCTTGATTAATATAGTAACCTATCAATTAAGCCTTATAACATCTAAAAACACTATCTTAGAGATATTAACCAATATTAATTTAATCTTCCCTATTTTAAATGAATGTGGCGAAAATTCCTTTTTAAAGAGGCAAGATAGTTGCACCAATATTAAATCCTAAAGAGCACATAATATATGAACAAATATTATCAATAGTAGTAGGATTTTTCCAAAACAAATTAGAGGCTTGGATTAAATCTAATAAAGCTAAATCCTAAAGCCTTAATTAACTCTCATAAAGTGTAATCCATGTGAATCAAACATCACCCAATAAGAGACTTTCTTCTAGATGATATGAGATAATTAAAACACAATATTGGAGAGAGAAAAAGGGGGCATATATATACGATTTTGCACAAGTGGTAGAAGAATGAAATTGTTTAATATATATTAAGTTAACACATGGTAAATTAAGAGGCACATGGGGTCATTAATGGAGAATAGAATTGTCAAATAAAATCTAGATATTTTTGGGAACAAATGCACATGGGTTCACATGGTGCATTAATTGAAAATTTGAATATTGGGGCTATGTGTGTGTGTGTGTGTGTGTGTGTGTGTGTGTGTGTGTGTGTGTGTGAGTTGTGAGTCTAGTGTAGGAGAGAGAAAAGTGTGTAATTCATTAAATGGTGAGTTAAAAACCATTGGGATAAAATTCAAGACACAAGTAAATGGGAATCTCTAGAGAATAAATTGTAGCATGAGAAACTTTAATCATAGATCAAATAGAAGGATTTATTTTGAACAAACATATTTTAAGCTTGGGATAGGGTGTCTTCATAATCTTTTCCCAAACTTTTTCAATTAATCTTAAAATGATTAAAGGGCTATTAGAGACTTCTAATGAAGCCATGATTTTTGAGATTAGAGTATTAAAGAATAAAACTTGAATAAACTACAAAATAACCCCTAAGTATATTTTTGTTTAGTTGTTAACCAAACTACCATTTTTCATCTAGTTACATGAACACTTGGTGTGACTAGAAATTGAAACAAACAAACTAAAAGAGCAAGGGGGAGAGGCACGGTTTGTTGCTTGATAAAATATGAAGCAAAGTGTTTAATAATAAAATCAATCACATGGGATAATTGAGGGGACAAATTGGAAGAGCCAATTAAGTGTTCACATGGGCTCATAAATGAAAATTGGAAAGAGATAGAGGATGGATGGAGGAGATAAAAACTTCTTAACTAAGTTTAGATCCTATGGCTCCAATTGAAGAAGAGGTAGGTTTGAAAGAATTACCAAAGTGCCATGACCTTTTACTATAAATAGGCACCTTGAGTCTTCATAAAATTCACACCAAAACTCAACCAAAGTAGATGAGTTTAGAGAGAAGTAAGAGTTAGAGAGAGGCATGGAGAAGTGGGAGCAAGTTCTTCAAGAGGTAAGCAAGCTTTTAGTTTCTAGTCTTAAGTTTTGTAGATTTTAGTAGAAATGTTGTTTTGATCTAGAAAATTAGAAAATAAATTCCTATACTTTTTTTTAGGCCTCATTGCATTGAAATATTCCTAACGAGGTAAAAACATAGTAGGGAATAATTTTTGGTAGCTAGAGATCAAAGTAGCGAAGTTCTGGCGAAATTTATGAGTTGAAGTTTTTGGTAGTCTGCGAAACGATGCTATGATTTTATGTGTAAAATTAAGCCAATAAATCATGATATTTTCCAGAATTATAGTAGACATATAGGGATTTTCAAATATACCTAGAGTGTAGCATTTTGAGTTCTACACAAGGAGATATGAATTGTTGAATTTAAGCCATTTTTGCAGAAATAATTCTGCGCAGCGTTTGGAAATTTAAAACTGGGAATGAACTATGGTGTTCTAGGGTCTTAAAATATTTGTCCTTGAGAATAGACATCCTAAGGTTTCCGAGGAATTTTACGGATCTTCGTTTCTATTTTTGTAGATTTAATTATGATTTTCAAAGTTAATCGAAAATTCTGCCCAAATTCAGTATTGCGTTTTTTGAGAAAATGTAAGGGCAAAATTGTAATAATGAATACACCAAGGGTAGAAATGTCAAAATAGGTGGAAATATCCTTTTTGATATTATTTTAAGAGATATAATATTAGTTGTGATATTATGGGAAAAAGGAATAATCCGACAACAACATATAGGATATCCGGGAAGTCCGGAGTCGGATCAAAAGTTAGGCAAGTTGGCCAATACGCGGTGAAAGATATGTTCGCGGCGTCTTTGTAACACCGACTCTAATGCTTATAGTGTGTTTATATATGATAGTTGTATTCATAAACTAAGATGCTGTCTTAGTTCATTACTTTCACATTCAGCTTAACACGGGTTATAGTCTTATTAATACCGTTGAGTTTTCCTAGCGCTGAGGACACGAATGTACATCGTGGCACTGGTGAATAATGCAGACCGGGATAACATACATATGCAGGGGTTGTGTATGGTTATTGCCTTACATATGTAATTATGTACTACTAATCATACATCTGTTATGGGCTTTTGTAGTGATTATTGCTGAAATGTCATGAATATCTGTCATACATATATTGTTTACATAAGCATGAGGTTAACCGTTACCTAAGGTCTAATGGGCATTGGACCTCAGTCTTAACTAATAGTTTAGGAAAGGATCAAGGATCAATGATCAGAGAAGGCACTGGTAGATGGAGCCGTAAAAAGACACTGATGGACAGAGCCATGAGGAGGCACCGGTCAAAGCAAATGCAGGAAGAAGGTTAACATAGGCTACATTCTGGCATGAATCTGATAGGGTTACTTCAAATCATTTGGTGCTTAAACTAAGAAAGGGTCAGTCTATGTGGTTCAGTCAATCAGTCGCCGTGAATTCGGGGAGACTTCCACTAGACTTTACCTTGTCTGGCCAAATGGGTTGATTTAACTGTGTTAGGTTCTATGCCCCAAGTCTACTTAAGGCTTGGTTGAAGATGGTATAGTTACATGTAAGAATTGTAATTATACAAAGCTTTGTATTAAAGTATCACATGAATATTGCTTCGGGAAATTTTTAATATACCAGTATACGTCGGGCATCAACATATGTCTGAGTATTTTATATCAATTACTCGTTGTTCAAATTTTTAGTGCATGCTCTCCATTTCTGCAACACGCTGAGTTGTAGCACTTCAAACTCGGTCAAATTTTATAAAATATCGTGTCACCAGACACAATTTATGATACGAAACTTTGGGTGTTACAGATTCAATCGAATTGAATCTCAGGTAACAGTTAACCTCATATGAAAAGTATAACAAAGATATGTATGACAAATGTTCATTACATTATAGCAATACATAATCACACAAATAGATGTAAGATTAGTCACAATAACAAAGACATAGCACACAAAGACATGTAAAGTTATCTACGTTTGCACTAACTAGTGCCACGACGTACTCGTGTCCTTGTAATACCTTGATTTTAGTAAACCTGGAAGTTTTGAGATAACGGAAATTAACGAATATTTTGATAAAGCAAAATCATGAGCTTAAAACTATTATAGAAAATTGTTATAATTATAGAGTAAATTGTCAAAAAAGTTACGGAAAATCATGAACGAATGACTAAAAATGATATAATGGTGATAAAAAAAAATCTAAAAATATTATGATAAATACTTTAAAGATCATGAAAAATTATGAGAAAAATATGGAAGTGTTATCCCTAATTATGAGAATTTAATAAATTATTTCAGAGGAAATAACATGAAGAAAAGTTTAAAAAGCATTTCGGAACCATAAAGTAACTGATAGGGTAAACATTGTTAATATTTTACATAGGATATAAAATGACAATGTCGATAAAAGTTTGCAAGATAACAATATACTGTAAAATTGGTAAAGATAAATATATGAAGAAACCTGATCCTAAAAAGATCACTAAACGAAGAAATTAGGTCTGATTAAGCCCTAACGGGCGGGGGTAAAACGGGAATTTTTGGTAAAAAATATTATATTTTTAAAAAATGGAAAAAATTATAGAAAAATAAATAAATCTGAATTTTTAAAAGAGGGGGCCGAAATTCTAAGTATTTTTAATTAAAAAGAATTGTTTAAATAATTAAAATGGTAATTAGAATAAAATAATAATATAATGCGGTGAGTCGGCTTATAGGCGACCGGGAAAAGTTAGAAATAAATTCTATAGGTAAACCAGAGGTAAAAAGTCTTTTCAGACTGATCAAATTAAGTACAAGTGAAATTCTACACGAAGAAAGAATTTACCAAAGCGCGATTCCGCAACCAAAAACCCTAATTTCAAATAAGACGAAAAGTTGATCGATAGAGTGGAGTCGATAGGCAAAGTGAGAACCTATAGAAACAATTGTGTCTTTTTAAACACGAGATTAAGTTAGGCAACAACTGGACGTTTTACGATTCGAAGTGAATTGTTGTCCGTAAGTTGGTTCTATCGGAAGCGATTTCCGTAACGGACGCGTTTGTCCGAATATCTTCCGACGCACCGGAGAATACCTGGATATGATCAAAAAGAGGATCCAAATAGATAATATGAAAGAGGATGGAAAGATCTTCAAAGTTACACGCCCGGATTTTTGAGTTTCTGCGAAATCGCGCGAAACGGACACCGATCGGGTAGCTTTATCGGACCGGAGGCCATAAAGCAAGATGACAACTCATTCTTTGACTTTTTGGGCCAAAGAGGTCGGCACCTATGGATGGAGGGCCAAGATTGCTCCTCCCAAAACCCTAGATCTAACGGTTCAAAAACAAAGCGTAAAATTCCCTTTACGTCCCGAATTTTTTCTATAAATACCAAGCTCCTCTTCTTCATTTCTCACACCAAAAATCTGCCTCTTAGAGAGAAGTTAGAGAGAGAAGCTCGGAGAAAGTCTAAGCAAAGTCTCGGGTAAGTTCTTCGGTCCCCGGTCTTTAGTTTGTAGTTCTTTCGGTAGATATAGTAGGAATGCTAGATTTATCTTTAATTTTTCAAGATAGTCTAGATATCATATTTAGGGGTAAATATGATATATATTTCGAAAATATGATGAGGGAAAAGATCTGTCAAAATTCTAGAGAGATAGAGTGAAAACAAATAAGCTCGGCGAAATTCCGCCGATTAGGGGTTCGGGGGCAAAATGGTAATTTGTACCTAAAATGCCCGTTATGATGCTAAAAGTTGTTAAATATTATCCTTATAGGATATCCGAGATAATCGTACCGCATTTGTCGAGCCGCCGCCGTCACACCGCCGTTTTTCCCGCCGTCGGAAATTTCACGTTTTTCCGTAAAAAAGTTCCATTTGTACCGCCAAAAAGGTACGTTCGCGTCTTAACACTAACTCGATGGTTATTGTATGATTATATATGTTTGTTGTGTTCGTTTGTTGTTGTAGCATACGTGGTTATGTTATATACACGGTTATGTCACATACGTGGTTATGTCACATACGAGGTTATTATTGTTTGTATCATACGTGGTTATGTTACATACGTGGTTATTATCTTACATACGTGGTTATGTATTTTTAATCATACATCTCGTTGTGGACTGTTGTATTGATTGCCATGTTATCGTGTATATGTAGTCATATTTAAGCATGAGGTTAACTTTACCCGAGATCCAAATTGTAATTGATCTCGCCTTATCATAGCGTCGGTTCGGAAGAACCGAGGACCGAGGAGAAAGGCGAGCAGCCGTACAGAGTCCCGACGAAGACTTTCTTCGGGTGTTATTCATTTTGAAAACTCTCGGTCAATGTACCGCTTCAGAATCAGCCGACTTACGGCAATTTGAATAAATGTATCGCTTACTCAATTGCTCCGATGCTCTACTCGATGAAAAAAATATACTCGCTTTTGAAAATGGGATGTTACACTTTTGGTATCGGAGCGATAGTCCCGGCATTGATATGACTATGTTATTACTTTACGCATGGTAGGACGCTTAAGGCTAGTCTATGTGGGTGTGGCCAATCGGTCGCCATAGAGTTGGCGAGGTCCCCATGATAGACACTTATCGGCCATTCTGTTTTGTTAACGGAAAGTTATGTTCAAATCAGCCTTTTAAACTTTGAGCGTGTTTTGAAAATGAGTACCGAGGTAACCCTAGGTCGGTGTACCAGCTTTGAACCGGTATACCATCTTGAACCGGTGTACCACCCTTTGTCGGTGCATCACTCTAACCCGTAATCCGCAAATCCATTGTCGCACTAATATCGCCTCTAATAATCTTGATAATTCGATAATCGCCGCTTTATACTGGGACGTAACTTCACCCTAACCCGCACCTTATATGTGGAGTGGGCCACATCGGATGAAACTCGTGACGAGGCCACGCCGGACTAAACTTGGAGACCGACAAAGATATATTCATGTGGTATTTGAACCATGTTGAGAAGTTCTATTAGTTTTCAGGTGGAAAGAACCAACGAAACCCTGAACGAGGGGAAATAGTACGAGTGTCCGTTCGTAGTACTAGTGTGATAAAGTCTGCGATAGAGTAACCATTGTTTTTTTTAAAAAAAAAAATCTAACGTTTTCCCTAATGAAGGAAAAAGAGTGAGACATGGCTAATTTAAGAGGAGCCGGAGCTCCCGAGGCCGAGGCGGTAGAGGTAGGGCGGCGCAGCCACGAATAATACCAATACCGACACGAACCCGAACGACAAGGACCGCAGCAACCGGAGCGAAATGAGTTGCAAGAAATGCGGGGGATGCTGCAAGAACAAAGGGCTCTTATTGATGAACTCCTTGCCGAAAGGCGGGGAGAGAGAAGAGGAAGGTGACCGAGCCAATGAGGAACGACGAACGCGAGGAAGAAGATGAAACCGAACCCGATGATGAACGTGAAACCGAGGAGTCGATAGATCTCGGACACCCCCTCGACGTAATAGGGCAATAGCAGTGCTACCTCGACCCAACAAAGTGGTTGAGACCACACAAAGAATGGGTCACCCACCCGCAAGCTCAAACCTCCAGTTTTCGTGGTAAGCTCGATTCGGCAAGACTCGGCTTATGAGACTGGACAAGATCTTCGAAGTGATGGATTGTCCGGAAAACCGAAAAGCCCAACTTGCGCCTATAAGCCGGAAGGGATGCGAGACCGATGGTGGAAAAGCATTGCGAACATTGCAAACCCATTATTGTCCCGTGACTTGGGAGAAATTTCTGGAGAAGTTCAACGAACAATATTTTCCTCCTTCGGTACAAGTTATCAAGGAGTCAGAATTCCTCCATATTCGACAAAGTCACGAGGAGTCATTCGATGACTACTTCGCCCGGTTTACCAACTGTCTCGATATTCTTCATATCTCGAAACGTAACGTTGACGAGAGCCGGAAGGCAAGCGGGATGGTAGACGGGCTAAAGTATGAAATAAGGGAAAAGCTGGTATCCCAACAGTTCCCAGAATTGATCCAAGCGGTGGAGTCATGCCGGTTGATCGAACGTAACATAACGGAACTACGCACATCAAGAATCGACAACCGCAGCAGTGCAAGTCGTGACGGGTTGAGCCGCGGAAGTTCCTCGCAACCATGGAATAACCCTCAAGGGGGAGGCAAGATGCCATACCGATCTGAGCAACAGAACAACCCAGGAATGCCTGGACCCCGACCATGTCCAAAATGCAAAACGAACCACCCAGGAACCAACTGTGCGGGGGAGCAGATATGCTACAAGTGTCAGAAGCCGGGGCACTTATACATGAACTGTCCTCAAAGGACTACGGGGATAAGGCCACAAAACCCAGGCCGGGTTTTCGCTTTGACAACTAACGAGGCCGAATAATCTCCAGAGAGGATCCGCATAACTATCTCTCGATGGGAACCTACCTTAGATATTGTACGACACGGGTGCTAATCACTCGTTATGTCGATGCATATGCGAATCATTTTGGGATGCATACATATACGTATTACCTTATGATCCAAAGAGTAGCTACACCATTGGGTGTGAACTATTTTGCTTATGTAAGCATGTTTAAATTCCAAATCAAATATACATATCTCGTTCAAAACCCCTGTTCACAAACATCGACGACATTCTCAAAATTCACTATGACATTAATACCTAGCATAGGATCAACATCTAAAATATCGTATCAAATGATACCGAACAAAGTACAAGAGTTGTGACTTTGTATCAACCATCGCAGGATGGACAGAATGACTATCATGAACACATACACACTTCCCATGATCTACGATTTACTCGGTTATGTAATTCCTACGTTTTGTCAAGGGTTGACGTATGCTCGGAACACCACTTCAGGTCACACATCAAGGAATAGCAATCTTCGAAGATAGTAACATAGATATTTAGTTTCGAATCTAGCGGGATAGTACCGCAGATTCATACCGAAATTTTCTCATAACCATTGATAAAGCTTAAAGAGTAAAACTTAAATCATTGCGTAGAACACAGACTGAGACGAGCTTGCATAGACTGAGAACGAAGTTGGTCATAGCACCAAGAGTTGGTTGTCCCGGATCCAAGTAGATGGTCGTGGTGCCATTAGCTATGGGTCGGGATATGTCTTTCGTCAGCGACGGACAGGCGTGATGACTTACGCCTCTCGCCTATTGAAGCCTCTCAAGTTGAACTAATTGATGTAAGACCTAGAGTTAGTGAGTATTGTATAGAATTGTACTGCTAACACAAGTGTTTGTAGTACCTTTTGAGTTGAAAGAAACTCGGGAAAAGGACAATAAGTCCTGTGTTTTAATGGACGAAAAGTCCTGTGTTCGAAAAACTACACCTGAGTACAGGGTAAAAGAAATCCCCTATGGTTTGATAAATAGATGTCTTACTTTCAGCGAAAATTTTAGTTTCCGATGCATATCTCATAGTTACTACTATCCGACTGCGATCGTGTCATTGAGTAGGAGGTATCTTATGTTGACATGGTGTATGGCCGTCATGGAAACATTTAAGGTATCTTGTGTTACCATGGTGTATGGGCGTCATGGAGACATTTTGATATCTCGGTGTTGACCGGTATATGGGTGCCACGGAAAATACTATATATCAAAGTACGACATGACAAGATCGTTACGGTCAAACCGGAGCGAATTCTCGTTCGTCAAGCGGAGCGGCCGACATATAGAGAAAAGTTTCGAGCGAATAGTCCGAAATTTAGATAGACATGAGTCTAAGTTGTTATAGAGCAAATTTCGAGGACGAAATTTTATTTAACGGGGAGAAATGTAATACCTTGATTTTAGTAACTGGAAGTTTTGAGATAACGGAAATTAACGAATATTTTGATAAAGCAAAATCATGAGCTTAAAACTATTATAGAAAATTGTTATAATTATAGAGTAAATTGTCAAAAAAGTTACGGGAAAATCGATGAAATGTAATGACTAAAAATGATATAATGGTGATAAAAACAAATCTAAAAATATTATGATAAATACTTGAAAGATCATGAAAAATTATGAGAAAAATATGGAAGTGTTATCCCTAATTATGAGAATTTAATCAATTATTTCATAGGAAATAACATGAAGAAAAGTTTAAAAAGCATTTCGGAACCATAAAGTAACCTGATAGGGTAAACATTGTTAATATTTTACATAGGATATAAAATGACAATGTCAGTATAAAAGTTTGCAAGATAACAATATACTGTAAAATTGGTAAAGATAAATATATGAAGAAACCTGATCCTAAAAAGATCACTAAACGAAGAAATTAGGTCGATTAAGCCCTAACGAAGGCGGGTAAAACGGGAATTTTTGGTAAAAAATATTATATTTTTAAAAAATGGAAAAAATTATAGAAAAATAAATAAATCTGAATTTTTAAAAGAGGGGGCCGAAATTCTAAGTATTTTTAATTAAAAAGAATTGTTTAAATAATTAAAATGGTAATTAGAATAAAATAATAATATAATGCGGTGAGTCACCTTATAGGCGCATCGGGGAAAAGTTAGAAATAAATTCTATAGGTAAACCCGAGAGGTAAAAGTCTTTTCGTGACGATCAAATTAAGTACAAGTGAAATTCTACACGAAGAAAGAATTTACCAGCGTCGATTCCGCAACCAAAAACCCTAATTTCAAATAAGACGAAAAGTTGATCGATAGAGTGGAGTCGATAGGCAAAGTGAGAACCTATAGAAACAATTGTGTCTTTTTAAACACGAGATTAAGTTAGGCAACAACCGGACGTTTTACGATTCAGTGAATTGTTGTCCAGAAGTTGGTTCTATCGGAAGCGATTTCCGTAACCGGACGCGTTTGTCCGAATATCTTCCGACGCACCGGAGAATACCTGGATATGATCAAAAAGAGGATCCAAATAGATAATATGAAAGAGGATGGAAAGATCTTCAAAGTTACACGCCCGGATTTTTGAGTTTCTGCGAAATCGCGCGAAACGGACACCGATCGGGTAGCTTTATCGGACCGGAGGCCATAAAGCAAGATGACAACTCATTCTTTGACTTTTTGGGCCAAAGAGGTCGGCACCTATGGATGGAGGGCCAAGATTGCTCCTCCCAAAACCCTAGATCTAACGGTTCAAAAACAAAGCGAAAATTCCCTTTACGTCCCGAATTTTTTCTATAAATACCAAGCTCCTCTTCTTCATTTCTCACACCAAAAATCTGCCTCTTAGAGAGAAGTTAGAGAGAGAAGCTCTGAGAAAGTCTAAGCAAAGTCTCGGGTAAGTTCTTCGGTCCCCGGTCTTTAGTTTCGGTAGTTCTTTCGGTAGATATAGTAGGAATGCTAGATTTATCTTTAATTTTTCAAGATAGTCTAGATATCATATTTAGGGGTAAATATGATATATATTTCGAAAATATGATGAGGGAAAAGATCTCAAAATTCTAGAGAGATAGAGTGAAAACAAAGCTCGCGAAATTCCGCCGATTAGGGGTTCAGGGGGCAAAATGGTAATTTGTACCTAAAATGCCCGTTATGATGCTAAAAGTTGTTAAATATTATCCTTATAGGATATCTCGAGATAATCGTACGTCACGAAAGCCGAGCATTTGTTGTGCCGCCGTCACACCGCTTTTTCCCGCCGTCGGAAATTTCACGTTTTTCCGTAAAAGTTCATTGTACCGCCAAAAAGGTACGTTCGCGTCGTAACACTAACTCGATGGTTATTGTATGATTATATATGTTTGTTGTGTTCTGTTTGTTGTTGTAGCATACGTGGTTATGTTATATACACGGTTATGTCACATACGTGGTTATGTCACATACGAGGTTATTATTGCTGTATCATACGTGGTTATGTTACATACGTGGTTATTATCTTACATACGTGGTTATGTATTTTTAATCATACATCTCGTTGTGGACCATTGTATTGATTGCTTGTTGTCGTGTATATGTAGTCATATTTAAGCATGAGGTTAACCGTTACACCGAGATCCAAATTGTAATTGGATCTCGCCTCTTATCATAGCGTCGGAGTTCGGAACCGAGGACCGAGGAGAAAGGCGAGCAAAGCCGTACGAGTCCCGATCAAGACTTTCTTCGGGTGTTATTCATTTTGAAAACTCTCGGTCAATGTACCGCTTCTGTAAATCAGCCAGACTTACGGCAATTTGAATAAATGTATCAGTTACTCAATTGCTCCGATGCTCTACTCTGATGAAAAAAAAATATACTGCTTTTGAAAATGGGATGTTACAGTCCTCAGCGCTAGGAAAACTCAATGGTATTATCAAGACTATAACTCGTACAAAGCTGAATGTATAAACAGTGACCTAAGACAGAGTCTTAGCCACGGTACATGATCCAAGACATAGTCCTATCCATGACCGTATGAATCATACTACCACATACATGCATACAAGACACATCAGAGTTAAAGTTACTAGTACGCGAACGTACCTTTCACCGTGTAGTTACCAAAATGCCCGACTTTTTGATCCGACTCCGGACTTCTCGGATATCCTATACATTATCGTCGGATTATTATATGAAATTTGATAAATATCATATTGCTTAGAATAGTGTCCTAAAGGTTTAATTTACCTTTCTACCTTCGGTGGATGAATTATTCCAATTTTACCCTTACATTTTCTTAAAAACGCAATACTGAATTTTCTGGGCAGAATTTGCTGCAAATTTAAAAAGTCATAATTAATTCTAGAAAAATCGAAATGAGGTTCCGTAAAATTCCTCAAAATCCTTAGGATGTATAATTTTGAGGAAAAATACTGGTTTTTACCCAGAATTAGTGAATTATTCCCAGTTTTAACGTTTTTAACCTCTGCCCAGAATTTTTCCAGAAAACGTAACCCAACTTTGGGAATTTTCATCTCTTTGTAAAAACCTCAAAATGATACCCTCTAGGTATTTTTGGAAAGCCCTAGATGTCCACTTTAACCAAGAATAATTTCAGAATTTTATATCTTTATCTTCTACATAAAATCATAGCCTTTATGCTACGACTCCGGAAATTTCCAACCGACAAATTTTGCCGAATTTTGCTTCTTTGATCTTCAACTTCCAAAAATTTTGCTCCACCATATTTTCCATCAAATTTTCGAAATAAAGACATTTTTAACCATAAAAACATGAAAAAAAAAACTATATTGGAAGATTAAAGATCAAAACATTAAAGATCAAGAACTAGAGAACTTTTCCTTGAAGAACCTTCTTCTTCTTGCTCCAAGAACTTAACTCTACTCACTCTCTAACTCTAATCAGATGCTATTGCTTGTGTTGGTGTGAAAAATTGTGAAGCTCAAGGTCCCTATTTATAGGAAAATTCCAAGGCTTATGTTTTGTTCCAAACACTCTTCTTCCACCTACCAAACAACCTTCTTCCACACCCAAACAATCCAATTCGTCCCCCCTTCTCCCTCTCTCTCTCCCTCTCCCCCCTTTATCCTCTTCCACTTTGTTCCCTCTAATCAATGCTCCCATGTGCTAATTATCCATGTGCTTGATTGCTTAATTCATATCTTGATTTGAATAATATAATTCCCTTCTTTCTCCACAAGCCAACCGTGCCCTCTCCTCTCTTTCCTTCATCTTATTCCATTTTCCATTAATTATCTTATCCTATCTCATTTAATCCCCATGTGCTTTCATTAATTATAATATCGTGAATTAAATAAAATAAACTCCCTTTTCCAAAATCCCATCAACCATTGGATCCAATTGTGTTTGTTTAGAGTTAATCCTTACCATTAATCCATGGCTTAATTCTCCCATTGGTCCATTTAATTATCTAAGGATTTAGCTCAATTCTTTGATTTTCCATTGGCTAATTCAATTACCAGAGGATTAAGGTTAATTATAGGATTAATTAGGACCATTAGATTCAATTGTGTTTGTTTAAATCCAATCTTCACCCTTAATTGCATTTGCTATTAGCTAATTGATTTATTAACTAATCATGAAAATTAGTGCTTAATTAGGCAAGTATTATTTGACCCTCATTGGCTTAATTATGTTTAAGTATAATTAGCCCTCTTTTGATGATCCTAATTTTCCTTTAATCATCTTAAAGAATTATGCAACTAATCTCAATTAGTGCAAGTTAAATTGTTCATTCATCAAGTTGAAGACATATGCTACTAATCTTTATTTAATGCAAGCTTAATTTCCAATTAGCATTTGCTAATTTGTTCTAATTTAATTAAGTGTCTCCATAACCTCTTTTTATCTCTTTTGATTATGAATTAACCATTATTCAATGTGTTAATTATGTCACATTTTATTGTCCTAAATATGTAGTCTCAAATCCAACCATTTGTCTACTAATTTCATAGTGAAATTTGGATAAAATTATAATCAATAGATTATAATTCTTTGAGACACATATTCACCTTTGTATTTTAGTAATTATTTTCCAAAATACAATGTTTATAAGAGTTATGAAAATTAGGGTATTACAATGTCTCGTTTGTATGTGTAGAAGATGATAAGGATTAATGCATTTATGTATTTGGACTGTAATGGAAACGACAGGGCAACAAAAAACTATACCGTGGTTGAGTTGAAGAACTCAAGGTGATGAATTGGAGATATGCCTGACATTCTAAAATACTCCCTCTGGTCACACATTGACCTAATTTAATTAGATTAAGAATGTTAGTTAAGGTAAATAATATAGCATGTTTTTCCTAAAACACCCTAAGCATCTTTCTTTTTTCCCTCCATCTTTCTTTTACTTAATTATGATTGATGAAGTATTAATAGGAGTATATTGACAAAATATTGGTAAATATGAAAAATAGGTCTTACATTTAGGACTGAGATCAACTCCACAATTAAGTCCTACATTAAGGATCAAAGGGAGTGTGTGTATGTACACACACAGATCTTCATGTCTTTAGCATTGATTTCCAAAAAATTAGATCTCGGATTATACAACATACAAGTTTTTTTTTTCATAAAAAAATGTTAATAAAAGAAGAAATATTTTTTAATTATAAATTATCATGTGTATTCCTTTATAATATCCTCAAAAATACTAAAAGACATAAACTTAATCAAAGTGTTCCGTACAAGAACACATATATCTAGCCTAGTGGGCTAGTGCGTTTATATTGGATCAGATGGTTCGATCTATATATCTATGATGTAGATACCTAGAAGAATGTGGGATTACTATACACAATAAGGCTTGCGCCTAAGGGGGTGATGTGTGTGCACAGTGACGACAATATCGTAAATAGTAGAGATTAAATAAGTGTACCTTAGGGTTTATCTCTTACTTATATAGTGTATCATAGGTTGATATTTATGGGCCTCGTACGTCTGATAGCCCAAGTATCGTAACTGCCTGATCTAGCCAAATCCCTTGATTGCATTAACGTCTGTTTTTAAGACTATTAGACGACTGTTTTTAACGGTCGTTAAATGAAGTGTTGTTGAAAGTTTATAACATACAAAGACTGTTTTAAAAAAAAAACAGTTGTTGAATTTCAAAGACTGTTTTTAAAAAACAATCGTTGAATTTCAACGACTGTTATTTAAATAACAGACTTTGTATATCTACAAACCCACATGCTAGGTAGTCCATAGAACAATCTAAAATATAATATAAGGCGCAATTTGAACAAGGTAAAGCCTCGTGAAAAAAAAGAATGGATTGAAAATAGACAATAAACAACACCATTCAAGATTCGACGCAAGAAATAGAGCGCTTCATGTCCAACGAATCACAAAATAAGAAGAAAAATAAAAAATAAATAAAACATCTGAAGTCTTAATTGAATGAAAAAAAAGACAAATAAAAGAAAGCACCAAGAAATAGAGCAGAAAAATACTACAATGAACTATCCATTCAAAATTTTCAACAAAAGAAAGCACCTAGAAGTAGAGCTCTGGTATCCTCATCATCGCCTGTGGGGGGCTTCCTCCTCTTCACGGTGCTCGGGATCGTTACTCAACATATTTTTTAATGAGAGGAGAGAGAGAGAGAGAGACGCAGATCTGCAACTGAGATCTTTAATCGGCGGCAAACGATAGATCTGGAGGCTGTGCAACATCCTCGTACACTACTACAAAAAAGGGTTACTACTTCCATAAAGGACGTCCTTATTTTTTAAAAGGACGTTAAAGGTGAAATTAGTGGCCCTCTTGTAATTATCTTGCTTATATTGTAAGATTAAGGTGTCCTAAAATAATATTAGGACGACTAAAATTAATTTTTTTGCGCCAAAAATTAATTCTTTGGCGCCATTTCGAGAATTTTTTTAGCACTAGCGAAGGTTGGGAATAAATTAAATTTTTTGGCGTCCCGATAAGCTATCGCCGCCTTAATTAAATTTTTGGGAGTCCCGATTTAAGATCACGACGCCTTAATTAAATTTTTGGACGTCCTGATAAGCTATCAGGCCGCCTTAATTAAATTTTTGGGCGTCATTACAAGCTATCAGGCCGCCTTAATTGAAATGTAAGGCTTCCTGATTTAAGATCACGACGCCTTAAATTTCAATTAAGGCGTCCTGTTTAGTTTGTCAGGACGCCTTAATGATTTTTGAAATGGAAGGCGTCCTGATTTTAACATCAGGACGCCTTAAATTTCAATTAAGGCGTCCTGTTTAGTGTGCCAGGACGCCTTAATTATTTTTTTATGCATATATGCCAAAATTGTTTTTAATTGCAATACCCCCGCGTTCGATTGCCTATTTCCCTCTCTGCTTCCATCGCCCTTCTCTCTGCTTCTTCATTGATTCAACCCTAGTTTCTCCATCGATTCACCCCCATTGCTCGCTCCTAGTTTTTCTTTCCTTCATCGAATCCTCCGTCGAACCCTATCGACTCTCAGTCTAGCCCGTTGCTCGATTCACGCCGAACCCAAGCCCTAGTCGCGGCGACAGTCCTTCCTCCGTCTTCCTCTTCGCGGCGAGGAGGTAATTGTCTTTGTCTTTTCCTCTGTTATCGTACTATCAGTGCTTGCGATTCGCTTCTTTTATATGTCATTAATCGTGCCAATGCTTCATCTTGTTATGTTGATATATTCTTCTTGTGATCCGATTATTTGACTGTAGATGGATATTTTCTTTGTGGTATAGAGCACGCATATTTTGGAAAGAGTGAGAAAGTCAGACTTTATACACCTTTTCTTGAACTGATAATTGTTGTTCATATTTGAAGCGATATGAAATGCAACTTACGTTCTCTAAGAAAATTCCTTGCATAAATGACTTTGGTAATCCAATGATGAGATCATTTTTCTAATTTCCTTATAAAGGAAGAGAAATCTAATTGGTGCTGCACATAATATAGTGGCACAATCCTTCAATCAGTCTTCTTGTGTAGCAGAACTTGGAAACTTTTGGTAAAAAATGTTGTGAAGTGCATCTTGGTTTGACTCTGTGGTCTAGGTGCTTGATTTTCTTGCCTAAATTTACACTCTGCAACTGATAGAAACGCTTGCATTCGTTGGTATCTAGGAATTTCTCCTTTAACCCCCGTATAATGACAAGTAATAATTGATTTGATTAAACTAATGATTTAGTCTTTGTCTCCAATTAGGCAATTCATGGTGAGACTAGCTGATGTATAACATAAATGTGAGCCTACCCGGTCATTAACAAATAATATGGATGGACTTTGCCATCATGGAAATATTTAAAAAATGGAATTTTGCCTAATTTCACACAAGTCAATCGACCCACCCAAGAATGGCATCATTGCAGATCTTGGTTTTTTGAAATTAGACTAAAACACATCTTTTTGGGCTACAAGATACTTGAGGATTCATAACATAATCTACTGCTACCTGGTTTCCTGTTTATGCAATGAGTGAGTTTTTAAGTGACAATGAATCGGTGACGGATGGATGATTTTAACATAGGGAAAATATTCAAGGGGTTAAAATTGAGAGGACATCAAACTTTCGAAACCAAATTATCAATTTAAGCTTCATCGTTAAGCTAATTGAGATGTTCTTCTTGTCCAATTATATACCGCATCCAAAATAAAATCTGTTTAATTTATATAATCTTCTTGTAAATCACGTTTATTGATTTTTATCTTTCTTTAGCATGTGGAAGCTTTGTCATTTTAATATCACCGATTTTCTCATTATGTTTGAATTCCTTTGAGGAAGAAGTATATGATATGTATTTATATATGTTTGTATGTCATAAATTGTGTCTTATCCCTTGTTCGAGATATTTGGTATAAAACTTGCCTCTTGTAGGTCAGAATTTTTTATTTTCTTATCGTCATCATCATCATTTTTTCCAAGTTGCATATTCCGAAAGGCATGCATATCACTAAGCCAAGTGGTAGTCCAATGAAAGTGTTTCATTCATAGTGCATTTGGGAAACAAGATAAACATTTTGTTTGTTTCGATTCTATTTGATCTAGAGTCTTTCATTACTCAAGATTCAAAGGATCGGGACCTTTTGGTAAAAAATTTGAACTCCTTTGATGTGGTATTAAATTATACTGGTGGTGATTGTAGTCAGAGAGAGCCCTTTCAAATTTCTGAAGATGTATGTTTTCTGGAGCCCTTTTCTTTTGTCTACATTAAGAGAATTGTTGTATCTTTTTTTACCCTGGTAGTTTGTTATTTCAACAGATTCGTTTATGGATGACTTTTGAGTAAAGTGACTTAGTCAAGACAACAACTCACAAGAGCTTGAGGAGTGCTAGGGTAGGTATATTTTGTCATGTTCCTTTTGTCATAAAATTATTCCCTCTCATGTGTTAGTTTTAATAATTCTAATGTTGTCTTTACTTGTTGTTGTCTTTAGGTTGAATAGAGTAAACAAATTTCAAGCATCGAATTTAAAGTTGAGGTAATTACGCTTAAATATTGTTGTTGTTTTTTTTTTGATGTGCATTGATCTAGGTAAACTTTGTTGTATAAATAAAGATGCTTAGAAGTCCATAATTTATAGTTTTTGACTTAGACAATTTAGCTATATTTTTATATTTTGTATTGATGAAACTATTGGAATTAATAGCTGATGTTGATCTGAATTGCCCTAATTAGTAAGTTTTGTTGAATTAAGCTGAGATGGTTTGTTGTTGGAATTTTGGGATGTCTTACTGTTGAGGGGAAATGCTGCCGATTTTTTTTTTTAGGATTTAGAAAAAAGCATGTAGTTCTTGAAATTGTTATGAACTTGACTGTTGTTGGAAATATCTTAGGTGGTAATAAAATGGGTCATAGTTGGATGAATGCTTTGAGAACTAGTGAAGAATATGAGAATGAGGTGGAAGAGTTTATTGAATTTGCTACAAGGAATGTGCCTACAAAAAATGGGATGTATTATTGTCCATGTGTGAATTGTTTAAATGGGTTCGACGGGATATTGCCGATATAAGGGATCACCTAATTTGTGATGGAATAAACCTCCGATACACAACGTGGATATGGCATGGTGAGAGGTAACTACCAAGGCCATACGAAAATAAAGTTGAGGTAGATGATGATGGAATATAGAGAATGATTCATGATGTTGAGGCCGAATTTTTGCACAACCGCATGAATATTATAGCGTGCGGAGTGATGCAGAGACACCTTTGTTCCCTGGGTGTAATAAGTATACACGGTTGGATCGACCTTACATTTGGTCAACTTAAAGGCAACTTGTGGGTGGACCGATAGTAGTTTCACGTTGCTGCTGAAATTGTTGTGTGATATGTTGCCAGACGACAATGTACTTCCAAAACGTATGTATGAAGCCAAGAAAATCTTGTCTACGATGGGTATGGAGTATAAAAAGATACACATTTTCCCTAATGACTGCATATTGTACATAAATGAATATAAAGGCCTCAGTAATTGTCCGAAGTGTAAAACTTCACGATACAAAGTGAAGAAAGGTGGTGGTTCTGGAGATCAGACAACAAAAAGGCAACCTTTGAAGGCATTGTGGTATCTTCCAATAATACCGCGGTTTAAGCGTCTCTTTACTGGTGAAGCAACGGCAAAGTAGTTGAGATGACATTCGGATAACAGAATATCTTATGGAAAATATCTTCGGCACCCGGCTGACTCTCCGAAATGGAAGAAAATAGACGAAATGTTCCCTCAATTTGGCAGTGAGCCAAGAAACCTTCAGCTGGGGCTTTGTACAGATGGCTTCAATCCGTATCGAACTCTTAGTAGCACCCATAGTGCATGGCCTAAGCTCTTGTAATATACAACTTACCTCCCTAGCTATGTATGAAACGCAAGTATGTGATGCTTTCTATGATGATTTCGGACCAAAACAAATGAACAATATCGATGTTTACTTGGCGCCTCCGCTTGAGGATTTGAAGAAGTTGTGGGTGGAAGGCGTAGATGTGTTTGATGCATATAAGAAGGAGTCCTTCAATTTGCGTGCAATGATTTTTACCACGATAAACGACTTTCCGCATACGGAAATTTGTCAGGGTACAGTGTCAAGGGGCATAAAGCATGTCCAATATGTGAAGCGGACACAAACTTCCATCAACTAAAGCACAGAAAAAAATGGTCTACCTCGGTCACAGGAGGTTTCTTCATCGTTTCCACCCATATCGTAAGTTAAAAAAGCGCTTTAATGGCTTACCGGAGCATAGAACGGCTCCAAAGGCATTAACCGGAGAGGATGTTTATAGTTGGGTGAAATATATCAATGTCATATTGGGTAGGCAGCAGAGGATTACGGGTGAGAAGAATATATGGAAGAAGAGATCAATTTTCTTTGATCTTCCATATTGGCGTAGTCTTGATGTGAGACACAGTCTTGATGTGATGCATGTGGAGAAGAACGTCTGCGATAGCCTTGTCAGTACTCTTTTGCACATACCAGAGAAGACTAAGGATGGAATTAGTGCGAGATTAGACCTGGTTGATATGAGAATAAGAGAATGGTTTCATCCACAAGTAAGAGAAGATGGTAAGAGGGCATACTTGGAGCCAGCAGCTCATACACTATCAAAACCGGAGAAAAAAAGTTTGTGTGGGTGTCTATATGACATTAAGGTTCCACAAGGATATTCTTCTAATTTCGAGAAGGTGTGTTTCAATGGATGATTTGAGGTTAGTTGGGATGAAGTCCCATGATTATCATGTGTTGATACAACAACTATTACCAGTAGCTATTAGAGGCATTATGAAAGATGAAGTGCGAACCACTATAACAAAATTGAGTACTTTCTTTAATGCTATCTGTAACAAAGTCATTGACATTGAAAAGTTAGATGAATTGGAAAATGAGGGTTATATCATTTTGTCCCAACTAGAGATGCATTTTCCTCCTGCATTTTTTGACATAATGGTGCACCTGATAGTGCACTTGGTAAGGGAGGTTAGGCTTTGTGGTCCAGTTTACCTAAGGTGGATGTACCCTTTCGAGTGATACATGAAGATCTTAAAAGGGTATTCTAAAAATCCTTATCAACTGGAAGCCTCAATTGTTGAAAGATATGTAGTTGAAGAGGCTATGGACTTTTGCAAAGATTATCTATCAAGGACAACGATACAACATCAGCATGACGAGGGGATAAGCGAGGGAACTCGAGGAATGAAACTGAAGAATAAGCCTCGTGAAGAGGTGTTGCAAGCTCACATGTACATCTTGAATAATATGGAAGAAGTTCAACCATACATTGATGAACACGAAAAGAGTTTGAAGAATATGAATCCAAGGAAGAGTGACAAGCGAGATAGCGAATGAGCAAAAGAAGACGTTCATAAAGTGGTTTAGTGAGAAGGATTGCACGAGACCGGAGTGTCGGATACAATTGAGTGGTTCGCCTGGGGGCCTTATTTTCAGGTCATCACATAGAGCGGTTATGATATAAACGGGTATACTTTCTACACAAAGGACCAAGATGACAAAAGTTCTCAGCAAAATAGTGGGGTGATGGTTGAAGCCGAATCCATGCACTTTTCGAGTTCGAAAGACAAAAACCCTATTAGCATCAATGGCCTATTATGGAGTTATTGAAGAAATATGGGAGATATGCTACACCAAGTTCAAAATTGCCTTATTGAAATGTAAGTGGGTTAGCAATAATGTCATTGTTGTGATAAATCCACAATTTGGGTTTGTCTCGGTTGATCTTCAAAGAGTTGGTCATAGAGATGAGCCATTCATTATAGCAAGCCGAGCGAAACAAGTGTTTTATGTTACGTACCCCAAAATAAAAAAATGCCCATTGTACTTCAAAGTAAAAAACAAAAGTATGGTGAAGAATCATTCGACCTTGATGATACACCCCCTTTTACGACAAATCTCCCTACAACACGTGAAGTAGAATTGGTAAATGATGAAGAATATGCTGCAAGAAATGATCATTGTGAAGGAATATGGGAAGCCATATAAAGTAATATCTTAAGTTATAAAATAGTACTATCTTATTTTTGTGGTGGTTTAGGGTTTTAGTTCATTTTATTAATCTGTTTACTATTTAATAACCTATCTAACATTGATTTGTCCTTGATGAACAGGAACATGTCTAGCTGTGACGAGTCAGGAGGTAATAGAGTTGACGAGCCTGTTGTGAGAAATGGTAGACGTAGCACACAGATGAGTGCGCTAGTGGCCCGTCGTCAGCATCAAAAAGAGAGGCTGCATGTGGACTTTGATGAGAATATGAATCCAACTGGTGCAGAGGAAGACAATTTCATTAGGTATTTAGGCTATCTGGCTCGAAGCAAAGTTCGCATTGTCTACTCTGCTTGGAAGTTCGTTCTTGACAAAACGAAGCAGTTGATTTGGGCACAAATTTTGGTATGGCACCTTCGATAATATCTGTATTTGTATCATTTGTCTTATTGCTTGAAATGTAATTACCTTTCCTTTTACCAAGCAGCAAACGTACGACGTCCCTCCCACTACGGCAATGCACAAGCATTGGATGGGGGAAGTCTGTCTACGTTGGAAAGAATTTAAGAACAAGCTGACTAGAAAGTGGGTTCGAGGGGAAAAGAGGAACGAGGATCCATGTCAGATATATCCTTATATTTCTCCTGAGGACTGGAAGGAGTTTGTGGCGTCACGCCAAAATCCAGAATTTCTTGTAAAATTTCTTTCATATATCATATCTTTTATTTTAACCTACTTGACAACTTAGATGCGCTTTTATTTGTTTTCGTGTCACGGAAAAAAGTCAAGCCAATAAAGAGAGGCAAGCGGCAAATAAGTATCCGCATTGCATGTCTCGTGGTGGGTATAGGAAGCTTGAACGGAGAATGATGGAAGAGCAGTTAGAGAGAATGAGGGAAGCTGTCCAATCCGATTCCACTGTTGTCCAGCCCCCTGAACGTCCTTCTCGTCACAAAAAATGGAAAGCTGCGAGGAAGAAGGGCGACAACTTCATAATGTTTGGATGATGTTTGGAATTCGTTGTTGTATAATCAGTTATTACTTAAGTTTAGAAGGTAAAATTCAGAAGTTGATGATACAACCCCCTTTACTTGCATATTTCATTTTCAAAGAAATTAAGTGATTGTCATTTACATAGGAGGTGCCTTTTTCACTGAACTTCTGATCTTGCATTATTGTGAAATACTTTGCTGCACAAATCCTATAGAGTAAATATGTTTTGTCATTTCACTTTGCTGCACAAATTGTAGTTGCTAGCATTCTTAATCGTCTATTTTCGCTGCCTCTGTTTGATGCTCTAAATGGCAGATTTGTCATTGTGTGTTGATACTTGAGTATTTAGGTAATGCGCATTTGATGAATGTTGAGTAATATAAATGTATGTATATATATGTACGCTGGAAAATTGGCTGGACGAATAGCACTTTAAAATTGTAGTTCATTAAGGAGGCCAGTAAGAAATATAGCAGGTTTTTTTTTTAAAAAAAAAATATACATAAGGCGTCCTTAATTTATTTTCAAGACGCCTTATACCCATATTTTACGCCTTAATTTAAGAAACATAGGACGCCTTTAAAGAAAGGCGTCCTATGTTAAAAATAGAAGGCGTCCTGTTTAAATAATAGGACGCCTTTTTTAAGGCGTCCTGTTTTTAACATAGGACGCCTTTTTTAAGGCGTCCTGTTTTTAACATAGGACGCCGAAATAATTCTTATACTACTTCCCCTTGATAGACGTCCTTCGAAAAAGGGGCGTTAATTGCCTCTAATTCAGGACATTTTTCCACTTTTTTGTAGTTGTAGTAGTTCACGACAGAGGACGAGTCGGAGTAGAAGTTGCTCACACTGCGATAGAAAACCTCCTTGTTGGCAAGGGTAAGGCCGTTGGGTACGGCGACGGAGATGGGTGGGTCTCGAGACTCTTACTGAAAGGTTGCGTTCAATATATATTTGAGGAAGACGTTTTGCAATCGTTGGGTTTTGAAGAGAAAACTTTATATTTTTATGAAAGAGAGGGAACAATAAAATGTCGAAGGCGCGAGATTGAAGTTGAAATATCTAGAGAAATCTGGAAGGGAAGGAACAATAAAATGTCGAAGGCGCGAGATTGAAGTTGAAATATCTAAAATATTTGAGTTTCAACGATTGGTTTTATTAAAACAGTCGTTGTTTGAAAACATTTAATAAAAGTAAGGAAAAAATTACAATAGTGCCACCGCCTAAACATTAAACGTCTGTTTTGAAAAAAACAGATGTTAAAAGTAAGGAAAAAATTACAACAAGTCTTAATACCTACATTTTAACGTCTACATTTTTTAAAACAGACGTTAATTGGGGGTCGTTAAATTCCTATTTTGTAGTATAATATAATTAGTTTTTAAGCTACAACTATTCTTATTTTAAAGCTATCAACAATAATATAACATCAACTTTTATATACCTTATCAACATATATATAAGCATTCCTTTTAAATCCTCAACCATTCGGTCTGTACAAAAGAGCTTCCCTAACCCCTTTATTAGACATTAAGACATCATTAAAAAAAAACATAGTTTATACAAGAAGACACGTAATTAATCTAAAGAGGCAATAACATCACGGTCCTTAAAATTTTAGTCATAAAAGTTCCAAATTCCATGGCTTTCCATACGGCACATCAAAATAACGTATTTTACTATATGTACATATGCATTTATCACACTTTTACAGAATCACTTGTGAAACCCAAAGGAAACTCTCTGGAACAAGGAGCCACCCCTTTGAAGTTTTCCCCATACATAGCAAAATTTTCATTCAACCACTTGGAAGACATCTACACACTCCCATAGCACTAATTTCTTAGTCTATTAAAAGTTCTACTTCCTTTATCCTTAATTTCAATGAATCTGTCGCCTCACACCAAGAGACGACAATCATCCATTTCAAATATCACAAATTAGAGTCATTAAAGCACATGCAACACAGTTTATTATCTTTAATCTACCTTTATTTATTGTTACAACCTTTAATAGATAGTTCTTCCACTTTAGATCAAGGATTCAATCACTCCTCTTCCCCCCAATCTAATACAATAGAAGAAACTAAAGATGAGAGGAGACTTAGTGGGCTTACCTCAGTTGGATTCTAGTGTTGCGGTGGGATCCAAGATATCTTCTTCCCTTCTCTTTTTCTCTGGCGACTCTCTCTCTCTCTCTCTGGGACTGCCTCACTCTCGGCCCCTCTCTCACGCACTCACCCTCTCATTTTCTGGGATTGTGGCCGATATGAATCAATGAGAAAATAGAGAGTAGGGGTGTTGTCGTGAATTGAGGGGATGTGTAAATATTAGGCCGCCTAGAGAAATGGAAGGAGATGGGAAACTGAATTGAATGAGGGAATATATGTGCGTATATATCCGGGTGGAGGGAGAGGAGAGATGCCTTGTGTGTGTATTTTTCCGGATTAAAAAAAAGAAAAGAAAAGAAGGACATGTGGCAAACATGCATGAGAGGAGAGAGTGGTGTGGGGTCCACTTAAAATAATCTCATTTGACTCCCTACTAGGCTTTATGTTTGCAAGCTAGTCCTTTTCTTATTTAATTGCAAATATTTGATAGGAGTTAGAAATTAATCCTTATTCCCATATACGGATTTTTCTTCCTCAATTAGTTTCTCTAATCTATAAAATATCAACTCTAAAATTTCTAGGCCACAATTTATCCTCTAAATATTTATCCTTGAATTTCTGGGAAAAATAGGCCCTATAATCCAAATAATAGCTTTAAGACTATTTAAGCCAATTTTTCATAATTAAACCCCTAATTATAGTTTTAGATCCTCAAATAAATATTTCATACTTTTTCCCTAAATTTTCAAGGTCAAAAAAAATATTTGTTTAAAATGCATTTATGGGGCATAAAATGGCCTCGAAAATATTATGATAAATCCCATGAGGAAATAAAATATTTATTAAAAATTAGAAAGTATGTTGTCTCTAATTTTTGGAATTTTTGGAATTATTTCCTTGAAAATAATGAGGGGAAAAATTTAATATTATTTTTGGGAATCCTAAATGGCCCCATGATTTTTAATATAATGCATGGGACATAAAATACCATTGTCGATGAAATAGTTATGAGAAAATGATTAATCCTAATTAAGAAAATTAGCAACAATTAGTAAGTGATTAACTGAGTAATTAATGGCTAATTGTTTAAGCTTGAACAAGAGAATATCCAAGGTAAATTATGTAAAACCCTTTAATTAAATGTTTATGGTTAAAATTTGCATAAAGTATACTTGCTAATTAATTAGAAAAGGTTAAGAAAAAACGTATGAGATTAAGTACATGAAAACCCTAAATCCTAAAAGATTGCTAATCATAGGATTAAGGTCCTAATTAGGCTTTCTAATTAGATTAGAATATAATATTAAAGTAATTAAAAAATAAATATAAATGAAAATAAAAGGGGGGCGAAATTTTAGTGTGAAAAGGGTTAAGGTTTTTTTAAAAATAATATCATGATATTTGTTAATTAAATAATAATATAAATGAGATATTTTGTAGAAAAACCAAAGAGGATAAATGAGAACCGATAGAAATTAAATTCTATCTCAAAATAGGTGAACTAAGTATCTAACATCTGGAACTATTATAAACAAGTATAATTTTATCCCGGAGTGGGCTGTCTCCGAAGTCATTTCCAAAACCGGCGGAATGATTAAGAGATAAGACGAAAAAAGAAAAGGGCAGATAGTAGAAATGAGAACCAATGGAAAATAAATCCTATCTAGAAAACCATGAACTAAGTTTCTAAGGTCAGGACATATTATAAACCAGTGAATTTTTATCCAGAAGTTGGTGTTACCGGAAGTCATTTCCGTAACCGACGGAGTATGTCCGAAAATGTTCGGCAGGTTAGGAAATACCCGTAATGGGATCAAAAATTTTGCTAACCTAGATATTTTGAAGGAGGAAGAATAGACCTTCAAGGTTATGTTGTTGGATTTTCAAGATTGTTTAAGATTACGCGATTAGGACACCGAACAGGGAACTTTATCGATAAGATCAAAAAGCAAGTGGTGACATCATGGTGATGTAGGAAACTTCTCCTAAAAGGAGAGGGGGAGTTCGGCTAGGGCAATCCAAGGGCCAAGGAGAAGCCAGGCAATGAAAACAAGATCCGACGGTTGAAATTTGATATGAAAAAGTGTGAATAGTAGCCAAAATTTCCTATAAATAGCCATGAATCCTTTTACAAAATCCTCACACCAAATCCTCTTGCCTATTTCGAAATCTTGGAGTAGAGAAGGAAGGAAGAGCTCTGAGAAAGTTGTAGCAAAGCCCTGGGTAATTTCTTCGGTCCTTAGTCTTAAGCTTTAGTAGTTCTTTCGGTAGTTATAGTAGAAATGCTAGGTAGATCTTTAATTTGCCAAGATAATTTAGATATCATGTTTTAGGGATAAATATGATATTTATTTCAAAAATATATTGGAGGAAGAGATATGGCAAAATTTTGGAAGATTAGAGTCAAAGTAGCGAAGCTCTGACGCAATTTCGCCGATTAGTCAAACTAGGGGCAAAATGGTAATTTGTACCTAAAATGCCTGTTATGATGCTAAATATTGATAAATGCGATGTTATCCTTATAGGATATCTGTGATCACGTACCGCTGTTGTGCCACTGTCGTACCGCTGTCAAACGTACCGTTTTCCGTCAAAGTACCGTTTTCCGTCAAAAGTACCGTTTTCCGTCAAACTTACCGAACTACCGTCAACGAAGGTACGGACGCGTACTGTAACCCTAACTCTGTGCTGCTCATATACATATATGCGATAGATACGTTCATAGACTGAGGCTCTGTTTAGGGTCGTCAATTATACATACAAACTTACACGGGTTATAGTATTGGTAATACCGTATGAGTTTTCCTAGCGCCGAGGACACGTGTTGTGATCGTGGCACTGGGTATGTGCAGACATGTTGTGGGACTTTACATATTGCTTTGTGTTAGTTCCCTATGTGTTTTGATGATAACTGACAATTGTAAACGCAAGATAAAATGAGTTTCTGATAAGTTAAAATAAAAAGAGAACTTGCTGTCAGGTGAATACTCGAGTAATGGTTTCATTACTCAAGTATTGAATACTCGAGTGATGGTTTCATTACTCAAGTATCGAGTTGATGAGTTAATGGCTCCTTTGTGCAAAATGATCATTACTCAAGTATTGATTCCAATACTCAAGTAATGAACTTACAAGAGCATTCCAAGTTCTTTTCACAAAGATCAATACTCGAGTAATGGTTTGATTACTCGAGTAATGACCAAACAGACTCTTCATCTAAAAGGTAGAAAATACTAATACTCAAGTATCCATATGGATACTCAAGTATTGGTCATACAGAAAATGATTAAAGTATTCAACATGTGAATACTCGAGTATTGGTTTGAATACTCGAGTATTGAGCAAACATAAAGTTTTCAAGTTTTTCACATGTTTATCAATACTCAAGTATTGATATGAATACTCAAGTATTGGAATGGCAGAGACTTCACAAGTATTGAAAATAGTTCAATACTCGAGTATTGATATGATTACTCGAGTATTGACCGACATTTAAAGTTTCACTATTTCCAAGTGATTTGAATACTCAAGTATTGAGGCGAATACTCAAGTATTGACTTGGAAAAGATCTCACAAAGTTTTCAAATAGTTCAATACTCAAGTATTGGTTTGAATACTCGAGTATTGGTCATACAGAAAGGTTTGCTATTTCCAAGTGATTTGAATACTCAAGTATTGAGATGAATACTCAAGTATTGACTTGGAAAAGTTTTCACACAAATTTTCAAACAGCTTCAATACTCAAGTATTGAGCTGAATACTCGAGTATTGGGCATACAGAGCTTGGCTCTTTTTCAAATATTTTGAAAACTCAAGTATTGATTTGAATACTCAAGTATTAAATTTTTGGACTTAAACTAATTTTCACATAAAAGTTCAATACTCAAGTATTGGTTCAATACTCGAGTATTGGTCTTACTCAAGGAAATTGTCCAAACGCTCAAAGCATGTAGTGCCTTCTCTGGGAGACGAATACTCAAGTATTCAGATGAATACTCAAGTATTCACATTAGTGCACAAATCAATACTCAAGTATTGAAGAACTCACTCAAGTATTGGGCGCAAGTATTCAAAATTCAAATCATACGAATTTGTGATTTCTTCGTGTTTGAACTTAATGCTTTCTATTATCATTCTTATATATTCCCAGCTATGTTTAATCACTTTGTTAGTGAGTTTCAGCTTGCTTAAACTAGATTAAATGAAGATTTAATAACAAAAGCAAAAAGTCATGCCGAACATTAAATGCTAAACCCGAAAGTTGCATACTTTTGGGAAATCCTTCGCACACGCTTACAAAGTATTAATGCCTACCTACCACATCCAAAATAGAAATGCTACTCCAACGGATTTATTTACTAGAAGTCAACTCGAACTTCCGCCCACTGGATTAAGTGAAGATTAGAGAGAAAGAAGACCAAAATCCGAACCGAACCTTGGTTAATGTCACCAACGGTTATATGAAGAATTTCAACGGTCATTTAATGCCTTCTGAGTATAAATAGAAGAGCATTCAATTCCTCCCAACAACTAAGACCTCAGAAAGCGAAAATCATTAAAGTTTCCATCTACTCTTAAGTCTTTATGTACTAAGTATCTCGTTGATACATTCAATCTTCGTGTTTATCATTATCTACTCTTAGAGAGAGTTTATTGATTGTAGATCATTTATTGTAAAGGTATCCCAAGTCTGGGGACTTGGAGATTGGGTTCATTGATTACAACTTGTAAGGGGGAGTAAGTTCTAGTGAGAGAATTACTCTTGAGTGCAGAGTGTGTAATCAATTGTGATAGTGAAAAACCCAGAGAGTCTGGAGACTGGACGTAGGTCAAGAGATTGGACCGAACCAGTATAATTCCTTGTGTCTTGCCATTTTTCTCTACTCCATAGTCTACTCTGTTTTAGTTTCGAAAAACAGAGCTTTTCTGGAAGAATTTTTAAAAATCCCCAATTCACCCCCCTCTTGGTGATTAAGCTCCACTTTCACTTTGTGCTTATGTTCTGTCATTGTATTGATCATGCATCTGCTTTGTGCTTATGTGTTGATATGCTGCTGTATCGTTATGAATATCTGTTGTCTATATACTGTTTTATTTGAGCATAAGGTTAACCGTTACCTGAGATCCAAATGGGAATTGGATCTCAGCTGTAGCTTCAGGGTCGGGAGGACCGAGGATGGATGATAGGGGCAAGCAGCAGGAGTAGGCTTCGGGACGGAGTTTTACTTACCGTTTATGTATTTACTTTTGAACACTAGGATGACTGTATCGTTACTATTACACTATATATGGTTAATATTTTATTATGGTTTAGTTACTCATTCGCTCAAATGCTCTACTTTGATTGAAAAAAAAAATCCGCTTTTAGAATGGGATGTTAAAATTTTGGTATCAGAGCCAATCATTCTGGCATAGATCTAGCTATGTTATTACAAACGGTTTGGTGCTTAAACTAGAAAGGGTTTTTGTGGTTGTCAAGCTATCGCCGTTAACCTCGGTGAGACTTCCATAAAATTATACCCGGCCTGGCCAAATTGTTTGAGTAGCGTAGTTAGACACTTTGCATTTTTGCAAAAATAGATTTTTGAAAAGAGTACTGATATAACCTGGTGTAATATGTAGAGATGGACAGAGATGACAATCCATACATTATTTATCACGGAATGAGGAGACGTACCGCTAGGAAATCTGTAGTACCAGGAATGGTGGGAAGAAGGCTGAACCCTGATCCTATTTACCCTCCGCCTGAACCTGAGCCCCCGCTTATTCCAGCACACCCTGCACCTAGATACTACTTTGAACCCATGTACAACTTTGACTTCCTGTGGAACACCTGAACGACCCAGAACCAGAATATCACTCTGGTCCAGAATACCCCGATTACATATATGACCCCGAACCTGTAGACATAGATGATGCAAACCCAATGTCGGGAAGCCCTGCCGGGTCAACCATTTCTTCTGTAGGGGATAACTTTGATTACCTCGATATTTGGAACCTAGATGAGGAGGAAGCTACCCCTGAGGATTACCATTATATCTTAGATGATAATGTGACGCTAACACGGTTGTTAGAGTCATATTACATGTATGCAGAACAAACCACTGACACCATAATGGGAAGGTATCTGATCTACCTCAACCGAGTCAAGAGTTACTGTGCCCTAAACAACCGATATCCACTGGGGACTAGATTAGATCCACCCTATTCTATTTTCCCCGAACCCGCTTTTGGGCTAGAATGATAAATGAGCCGCTTGACGAAGGGCCTATCTTGGATGTCCGTATATACCTCCGCTATCTGAAATGCTTGGTGCGTCAGCACATGTAGATGAGAAGAAACTGTGGGAAGAATAGTAGAAGCTAGATAGTATAGTGTGTATAAAATCTCTCTAGAAACCCTGAGGGATTGTAAAATATCTGTTAAAATAAAAGGGGTTGTAACATATTTACTTGTATGACAAAGTTTTGGACATGACCGACTGCTAAGTCAAATTGTACAAATATGACGCAATATGAATATATGTATGTTTGTTTTTGGTGCCTATTATTGTGGTAATTCTGATATTTATATTTGTCATTATAAAGTAAAGGGAAAAAAACTTAAGGAATGGCAAACATAAGAGGCGCGGGAGTACCTAGAGGAAGAGGCCGAGGTCGAGGCCGAGGTAGAGGAAGGGGTAGACAACCCCAGATAATACCAATACCTGAACATGAACCAAATCGAGAACCTAATCAACCGGAACAGAACGCGATTCAAGAGATGAGGAGAACTCTGCAAGAACAGAGGGCTCTAATAGACGAACTCTTAGCAGAGAGGCAGGAAAGACAAAGACAATTACAAGAACGGGAAGCTGAGGAGGAAGAAGAAGAAGGCGATCAGAGTGAATCCGAGGAAGCCGAGGAGTCTGATAGATCGCAGTCACCTCCTTGACGAGAGAGAGCTGGGCAGACCACACAATATTGGGTCACTCAGTTCTGCAAGCTCAAGCCACCTGCGTTCCGCGGTAAGAAAGAACTAGTTGAAGATTGGCTGATGAGCCTGGAGAAAGTCTTCAATGTGATGGAATGCCCGGAGAACCGAAAAGCTCAGCTTGCTATATACAAGCTTGAGGGAGACGCTGATAGATGGTGGAGGAGTATCGATGCGATGCTGCGAAACCGCTACTGCCCTATCACTTAGGAGAAATTTTTAGAGAAGTTTAATGACCAGTATTTCCCTTCATCGACTCAAGTGATCAAGGAGTCGGAGTTCCTTCACATTCAACAAGGGCATGAGGAACCATTCGAGGACTACTTTGCTCGTTTCACCAACCTGTCACGGTATTCATCGTATTTAAAGCGGGAAGATGACAAAAGCTGGAAGGCACATAGGTTGGTTTATGGGCTAAAGTACGAGATCAAGGAGAGGCTGGTATCTCAGCAGTTCCCTGACTTGGTTCAAGCTGTGGAATCTTGTCGGCTGATTGAGTGAAATCTAAAAGAGTTGCATGGATTCCGGAACTCTAACAACAATAGTGCAGGACGTGGCGGGTTTAACCATGGAAATTTTCCACAGAAAAGGAAGACACCATGGAATAACCCCCGAGGTGGGAACAAAAGACCATTACAAAGTCGGGCAACGTAACTATCCTGCATCGACGGAACTCAATCATGCCCAAAATGCAGGAAGTACCATCCAGGAGTCAACTGTGATGGGAAGCAAATCTGTTTCAAATGCCAAAAGCCTGGGCACTACAGCCGGAATTGTCCTGAGAATACTGTAGAGGCAAGACCTCAGAGCGCAGGCCGGATCTTTGCGCTGACAAAAACAGAGGCCAGAAAGTCTCTGGAGATGATTCAAGGTACTATTTACCTAAATGGGAATCTATTGCAGGCATTGTATGATTCGGGTGCTAGTCACTCTTTTATTTCCTATGATTGCGCAAATCGCCTAGGAATGCATGCCTATAGGTTACCATATGACCTGATAGTGTCTACACCGCTTGGCGTGAAATCTTTAGCTTCTGACGCATGTGTTAATTGTACTGCAAATGTAAATGGACGAGTTTCTAAAGTGGACCTTATCCGATTACCACTTCATGACATCGACGTCATACTCGGTCTAAATTGGCTAATAGTGAACGGTGCAATGATCGACTGTCGTAGCAAGAGGATATCTTTTCCCGATTCACCTAGCAGAGACAAGATTGACGTGAGCCTGAATTTTCTCTCTGCTACGGAAGTTGATAGATGCATGAAGCAGGGATGCCAAGCATACATGATATTTTTCTCAGTCAAGGCAGAAGCCGAACTTTCACTCAAGGATATTCCTGTGGTGAATGAATTTTCTGACGTGTTCCCGGAGGATCTCATTGAGCTACCTCCTACAAGAGAAGTGAAGTTTACTATTGAATTGATGCCTGGCACAGGGTCAATATCAAAAGCGTCGTATCGTATGGCTCCGAATCAGATGCAGGAGTTGAAGAAGCAGCTGGAAGAACTTCTAAAGAAGGGGTTCATTCTACCCAGTGTATCACCGTGGGGGGCCCAGTGCTGTTTGTGAAGAAGAAAAACGGAAGTTTCCGAATCTGTATCGACTATCCTGAACTAAACAAAGTAACCGTCAAGAACAAGTATCCACTTGCCCGGATTGATGATCTTTTGGATCAATTATCTGGTTCCACCGTATTTTCCAAAATCGATCTACGTTCGAGATATCATCAGCCATGCGAGTTAAAGATGATGATGTTCCCAAGACGGCTTTCAGAACCAGGTATGGGCATTACGAATTCCTTGTAATGCCTTTCGGATTGACCAATGCACATGCGGTATTCATGGATTACATGAACCGTATTTTCCGTAAACACCTAGACCAATTTGTGGTAGTGTTTATTGACGATATACTCAGCTATTCTAAGAGCAGAGGAGAACATGAAGAACATCTGCGACTTATGTTGGATATACTCAGGGAGAAGCGACTCTATGCTAAGTTGAGCAAATACGAATTTTGGCTGCCGGAAGTTAGATTTCTGGGCCATGTTATATCAAGCGGCGGAGTTGCAGTTGATCCAGGCAAAGTGGAAGCAGTTCTGGACTGGAAGAGACCAAAAACAGTGATGGAGATACGTAGTTTTCTAGGTCCGGGGTATTACCGCAGATTTATACGAGATTTCTCACGTCTTGCCTTACCATTTACAAAGCTTACGAGGAAGAACCAACCCTTTGTATGGGGAGAAGACGCGAGGATAGCTTTCGTGAGATCGAGGGAGAGGTTGACTACAAAGACCCGTATTAATAATTCCGCATCCGGAGCGAGACTTATGTAGTCTATAGTGATGCCAACAAGGATTAGGATGTGTCCTGATGCAGCAAGGCATGGTGGTGGCTTATGCCTCTCGTCAGCTGAAGCCTCACGAGTCGAATTACCCTACACACGATTTAGAGCTTGCGGCTATCGTGTTCGCTTTGAAGATATGGAGGCATTACCTGTACGGTGCAACCGTAGAATTATACTGCGACCACAAGAGCCTGAAATATCTCTTTGATCAAAGGGAACTTAACATGAGGCAATGTCGCTGGATGGAGTTGCTAAAAGATTACAACCTGGAGATCAAGTATCATCCAGAAAAAGAAAACGTCGTTGTAGATGCTCTCAGTAGAAAGAAGGTGCATGTGGCATACATGATGATGCAAGAGCAGAAATTACTTGAAGATTTCAGAGATCTGAATCTATCAAACCAAATTTGCGTAGGTCTCAACACACCAAATGATGCCTATCTTGCAACTCTCCTTGTGAGTCAAGGGGAATACGATCTGAGGGATGAAGTCGAGGAAGCTCAGAAGCAAGATGATTGGGCTATCTCCATGCGGAAGAAGATCTCTCAAGGTGAAACCCAAGACCATGACCTATCACCTAGTGGTTTGGTCAGGTACAATAAGCGAATCTACATACCGCCAGTTGATGAATTAAGGCGGAAGATACTGGATGAGGCTCATAAGAGTAAATATACTCTGCATCCAGGAATGGTCAAAATGTACCAGAATATGAAAACTGAACTTTGGTGGCCCGGACTGAAGAAAGACGTAACCGAGTACGTTTCCAAATGCCTAACTTGTCAGAAAGTTAAGATCGAACATCAACGACCCGCTGGTCCTCTTCAAGGACTGGAGATTCCGGAATGGAAATGGGAGTGCTTAACCATGGATCTGGTAGTGGGACTGCCCAAGATCAGGAATCACGATGCGATCTGGGTAATTGTTGATCGACTGACCAAGACATCACACTTTATCCCTATCAGCGTCAATCATTCCCCAAAACGGTTGGCGGAAATCTATATCAAAGAGATCGTAAGACTCCATGGTGTGCCAAAGAGCATTGTCTCTGATCGCGACCCGTGATTCACATCTCGGTTTTGGCAAGCGTTGCATGAAGTGTTAGGTACTAAGTTACGATTTAGTACGGCTTACCATCCTCAGATCGATGGTCAATCTAAACGAACAATACAGACGTTAGAAGATATGCTTCGAGCGTGTGTGTTGGAATTTAAAGGCCATTGGGACCAACATCTACCGTTGGCAGAGTTTGCATACAACAACAGTTATCATGCGAGTATACAGATGACGCCGTTTGAAGCGTTGTACGGGCGGAAGTGTAAGTCACCTATATGCTGGACGGAACTGTCCGAACGTGAGTTTCTTGGGCCAGATATAGATGATAAGACCTCCAAACAAATCGCGCTAATCAAGAAAAGACTCCTAGCGCGACCCGGAAGCGGCATGGAAGAGCTACGCAGACAAGAGGAGAAGACCTCTAGAATTTGAAGTCCGAGACCATGTGTTTCTGAAAGTGTCCCCAGTAACCGGTGTCGGTAGAACACTAAAGTGGCGTAAGCTGAGTCCTCGTTACATATGACCATTCGAAATTCTGGCAAAGCGTGGACAAGTTGCATACCAGATAGCCTTACCCCCGAACTTAAGCAACCTCCATGACGTCTTCCATGCTTCTCAATTGAAGAAATACCTACCAGACCATGATCATGTCATTGAATTTGAAGATGTTGAAGTACGGCATGATAATACCTTCATAGTCGAACCGGAGCGGATTCTCGAACACCGGGAGAAACGGCTTAGGAATAAGACCATACCGATAGTGAAGGTAGTCTCGGAAGGGTTTGTCACCTAATGAGGCGACTGGGAAACAGAGAGAGACATGAAGGAGAAGTACCCGAAATTCATGGCCCAAAGTTTAGTCACGATAGATTAAATTTAGAGGGCGAAATTTTGTTAACTGGGTAGAAATGTAATACCCGGATAATTATTTATCTGGAATATTATATTTTAGTAAATAATATCTATTGGAAATAGGTGAATATGTGGTCTCAAATAATTATCTTATTTTCTAAGGTAATTTCTATGGAAATTAGAAGAGATAAAGAGCTAAAATCCCTAAAATGCATTTATGGGGCATAAAATGGCCTGAAAATATTATGATAAATCCCATAAGGCAATAAAATATTTATTAAAAATTAGAAAGTATGTTGTCTCTAATTTTAGGAATTTTAGGAATTATTTCCTTGAAAATAATGAGGGGAAAAATTTAATATTATTTTTGGGAACCCTAAATGGCCCCATGATTTTTAATATAATTCTTAGGACATAAAATACCATTGTCGAGTAAAATAGTTATGAGAAAATGATTAATCCTAATTAAGAAAATTAGCAACAATTAGTAAGTGATTAACTGAGTAATTAATGGCTAATTGTTTAAGCTTGAACAAGAGAATATCCAAGGTAAATTATGTAAAACCCTTTAATTAAATGTTTATGGTTAAAATTAGCATAAAGTATACTTGCTAATTAATTAGAAAAGGTTAAGAAAAAACGTATGAGATTAAGTACATGAAAACCCTAAATCCTAAAAGATTGCTAATCATAGGATTAAGGTCCTAATTAGGCTTTCTAATTAGATTAGAATATAATATTAAAGTAATTAAAAAATAAATATAAATGAAAATAAAAGGGGGGGCGAAATTTTAGTGTGAAAAGGGTTAAGGTTTTTTTAAAAATAATATCATGATATTTGTTAATTAAATAATAATATAAATGAGATATTTTGTAGAAAAACTAGTAGGATAAATGAGAACCGATAAAATTAAATTCTATCTCAAAATAGGTGAACTAAGTATCTAACATCTCGGAACTATTATAAACAAGTATAATCTTATCCCGGAGTGGCCGTCTCCGAAGTCATTTCCAAAACCTATTTAATGATTAAGAGATAAGACGAAAAAGAAAAGGGCGTATAGTAGAAATGAGAACCAATGGAAAATAAATCCTATCTAGAAAACCATGAACTAAGTTTCTAAGGTCGGACATATTATAAACCAGTGAATTTTTATCCAGAAGTTGGTGTTACCGGAAGTCATTTCCGTAACCGACGGAGTTTGTCCGAAAATGTTCGGCAGGTTAGGAAATACCCGTAATGGGATCAAAAATTTTGCTAACCCAGATATTTTGAAGGAGGAAGAATAGACCTTCAAGGTTATGTTGTTGGATTTTCAAGATTGTTTAAGATTACGCGATTAGGACACCGAACAGGGAACTTTATCAGTATAAGATCAAAAAGCAAGTGGTGACATCATGGTGATGTAGGAAACTTCTTCTAAAAGGAGAGGGGGGAGGTCGGCTAGGGCAATCCAAGGGCCAAGGAGAAGCCAGGCAATGAAAACAAGATCCGACGGTTGAAATTTGATATGAAAAAGTGTGAATAGTAGCCAAAATTTCCTATAAATAGCCATGAATCCTTTTACAAAATCCTCACACCAAATCCTCTTGCCTATTTTGAAATCTTGGAGTAGAGAAGGAAGGAAGAGCTGAGAAAGTTGTAGCAAAAAGCCCCGGGTAATTTCTTCGGTCCTTAGTCTTAAGCTTTAGTAGTTCTTTCGGTAGTTATAGTAGAAATGCTAGGTAGATCTTTAATTTGCCAAGATAATTTAGATATCATGTTTTAGGGATAAATATGATATTTATTTCAAAAATATATTGGAGGAAGAGATATGGCAAAATTTTGGGAGATTAGAGTCAAAGTAGCGAAGCTCTGACGAAATTTCGCCGATTAGTCAAACTAGAGGCAAAATGGTAATTTGTACCTAAAATGCCCGTTATGATGCTAAATATTGATAAATGCGATGTTATCCTTATAGGATATCTCGTGATCACGTACTTCTGTTGTGCCACTTGTCGTACATCATCAAACGTACCGTTTTCCGTCGAAGTACAGTTTTCCGTCAAACTTACATCAAGTACCGTCAACGAAGGTACGGACGCGTCTTGTAACCCTAACTCGTGCTGCTCATATACATATATGCGATAGATACGTTCATAGACGAGGCTGTTTAGGGTCGTCAATTATACATACAGCTTACACGGGTTATAGTATTGGTAATACCGTATGAGTTTTCCTAGCGCTGAGGACACGTGTTGTGATCGTGGCACTGGGTATGTGCAGACATGTTGTGGGACTTTACATATTGCTCTGTGCTTATGTTCTGTCATTGTATTGATCATGCATCTGCTTTGTGCTTATGTGTTGATATGCTGCTGTATCGTTATGAATATATGTTGTCTATATACTGTTTTATTTGAGCATAAGGTTAACCGTTACCTGAGATCCAAATGGGAATTGGATCCAGCTGTAGCTTCAGGGTCGGGAGGACCGAGGATGGATGATAGGGGCAAGAAGCAGGAGTAGGCTTCGGGACGGAGTTTTACTTACTGTTTATGTATTTACTTTTGAACACTAGGATGACTGTATCGTTACTATTACACTATATATGGTTAATATTTTATTATGGTTTAGTTACTCATTCGCTCAAATGCTCTACTTTGATTGAAAAAAAAAATCCGCTTTTAGAATGGGATGTTACACTGAGGATTAGCAGCAATTTTACATCTAATAACAACTTTACATAATATCAAGAAATCCTTCAATAAAAGTCATTAGTTAGAGGAGTTTCATTAATTTTGTAAAAAAATTTATAGTTAGATAGATATACTAAGTGGAAAAATTTAATGCTTTAAATGAAACATGTTATATATATGATGAAACATGCGTGCTGAAGGTGATCAAGAGTTGCATCTGAGGCAGGCTACTTATCAGTTCACTCTCCCTAACTGTTCCTTAATATCCATAGGGCTCAATAAAGAAGTTTTCAAAATAATGACTCATTACGGTTTCAACAAAATTCACAGTACAAAATTTCCAACCGCACAAATGAATTCTGGGTAGGAAAGGCAGCCCTTTGATTGGATTCATAATCTAACTAACCTGATTAGAAGAAAGCATATCAAATTCATTAATTAGCTTGTCTCTTATATGACAGAGAAAAAAGGGGTCGAGGAAAGATCTTTGCTCCTGCAGAATAAGATCACCCCCCATTGAAATACCAAGTGGGGTAATTATCTGCGTTGGCCAAAATAGTTTCTTGCAATATTTTGTATTACTACCTTCGGACCTTAATATAAAAGAGAGTTAACTTTTTTCATAGGCATTAAGGAAGCTTAAGTTACTTTTAAAGTAGTTATATTTAACGCTTTTCTTCAACTAAATTGTTTGATTTATAAACTAATATAAAATACTACCTCAGGTCCTAATTATAAGAGCTAGTTGACTTTTTTTGGAGAGATTAAGGAAGCTAAATAAGTTACTTAGTCATTTCATATGTTGTGTATTCTTAAATTATATATTAGTTTATTAGTCAAACTAATTAGTTTGAAGAAAAAAATACAAATACAAATACTCTAAAGTAATTTAATTAGCTTCCTTAATTTCTCCAAAAAAGTCAATTAGCTCTTATAATTAGGACTGGAGAGAGTATAATAATACACAATATATGCTATCATTAAATAATTTATTTAGTTTCATTAATCTCTCAAAAAAAAAAGTCAACTAGGTTTAGGTTTAGGTTAGTTTCCTTTTTATCATGTGCTATCTTCTATTGAAAAAAAAAAAGGAATAGTTTCATTAAAAAAAACAGAGACTACAATCATAAAAAAAAAAAAAAAAAAAAAAAAAGAAAAAGAAAGAAAGAGTATTTGATCGGCTCATTCTAATTAACAGCTCAAATCTGGTTCAAATGCAGTGGGTCTATTATGTGAAAAGTAGCAGGCCAATTAAATAATCATTGGCTAGTAATTTTTAAAAATTAGTTACTTCAGTTAATTACATTACCTGACCCCGCTCCCTCAATTTCTTTTCTCCGAATTAATTAAATTGCGGTAATTAAGATCGTTTTTCTAAAGAAAACAAAAATAATGTAGTGTATATTTTGAAAAAAAAATCTTATTAAAAGGATCAAGTCAAACTTTCTAAAAGATTCCTATAATATTATCATGAGTAAATAAGTTTATTGTTTTCTTATTACTAATATTTAATTAAATTAAATAAAAATAAGTAAATGAGAAAATGACCTCTATGTTGCGTACAAAAATGTTAAAAAGGGCTAAATATAAATATATTGCTATAGCCCAAATTGACAGACAGAAAGCATTAACAGGGGAACTGTGGAGAACGTAGGCTGATGTGAGTCAACGATGTTGAGGACTACATAGAGTTAAAAGCATTGCTCAAAACAGGGACCGCTTAAAACAGAGTGGGACGAGAGAGGCCGATCCAAGTCAACATTTATTGCATTGTGTAACACCTTTTTATCAAAGCTGTTTAGTTATTTAAGAATCACATATGACCCAATGGATACCCTTGGAAACACAAAAAGCTTAAAACCTATAGCTTTAATTTGGCATGTAAACATCTCAGGGCATTCACTTATACAATTGCCCTAGTTTCTAAATGAAATTAAATATACTCCCTCCGGTCTTAATTATATGAACACTTTTGTAGTGCAAAAGTGTTCCTAATATTAAGACCGGAGGTAGTACTAATTGAAGCTGGAATATCACCTAGAGGGGGGGTGAATAGGTGATTATAAATTTCTTTCGCTTATTGCTCGAGAACACTTAAAACAGAGACAGAGAGAAGAACAATGAACACAAGAGATTATACTGGTTCGGTTCAATCCTTGACCTACGTCCAAATCCCGTAAAACACTCCGGGATTTCACTATCTCAAACCTTGATTACACACTCGTAACTCTCGAGTAATCCTCTCACTAGGACTTACTCCTCTTTACAAGTTGTAACCAAAATAACTACGTACACAATTACACACTCAGTAAACGAAGGATGATCCTCTCACTCTTGACTCACTCCCCCTTACAAGTTGTAATTGTACACCTACACTCAAGATACCTCTACCTTGAGATTTGAACGAATTGTAAAGCTAATGATAAATCTTGTTCAAAGATGAAATTTGGAAGCCTTATAACTTCATGATGATCGATGATGTGCTATTTTGAAAGAAGTTGATTAGAAATTTCAAGGATTGAATTTGCTTACTTCGTGCTAGACTTTTGAATGCTTATGAAGTGTTCAATGGAACTGTTGAGAGACGAATTTTGTGGGATTGAATAATGAAACAGATTTGGTCAGACTCATGAAATGTATAAGGAATCTTGATCTTGAAACTTGAGTGCATGATTACTTTATCTTGAGTATTGTAAGTATTTTACTAATGATGTACGTGCTTGAAATGGGTTTCTATTTTGCGGATGAAAATGTTTGAGGTCCATAGAGTTATAATACAAGTTTATAACAAAGCATTCTAATTGAAAACTTGATTTGATTATTGTTTTTCCTTGTTTAATAATCGAACTTATTTTAGATATGTTTTCAAATAAAGTGCTTATAAAGTCTGTTGCAAGATATGGATTATGAACATGTTGTAGAATCTTTTATGAGATTGAATTTTCATAATCTACAAGTGCACGTTTTCATTAGTTGAAAGGGAAACTTTTATTGGAGGAATTTGACACAAAGCGCTTGAATGGTTAGTTACCCTCGTGGATTGTGTGTCCACACTTGTTTTCGTGGCCTTGAGCTGTGCTTGATTATTTACCCTCGTGGACTCCATGTTCACGCTTGTTTTGTGGCCTTTGTGCAGCGCTTGTTATTCGTAGCTTCGTGCTGCACTTGTTTCATAGCTCCGTACTGCACTTGGTTATTTACCTTCGTAGACTGTGTGTTCACGCTTGTCTTCGTGGCTTCAAGCTGCGCTTGTTTCGTAGCCTTTGAGCTGTGCTTGTTACTCATGGCCTTCAAGCCACGCTTGTTATTCGCTTTGTGATGGTTCCTCTGAAAAAACAAGTTGTTAGGAAAAGAAAATGCTTTCATCATTATTTATTAAAGAAAAGGAACTACTTTGTTGAATTTTTATTTGTGTCGAACTTATAATTAGTTTCTAATTTTTTTTTATACAAGCATATATTATGCTAAGTCTGACAACTAGTTTTTATACATACTTAAATGATAACTTTTATCTCATTTATAGCATGAAATTTTATAAACCTGTTTGCATCGGTACAAATTTATTTCAAGTATTTTGGTAAGAAAACTTTGTACCAAAACTATATTCACTTGTTAAGTTATTTGTGTTCCAGAGAGCATAAACAAGCCTACTCCTTCATCCGAATTATGGAATGGATCACTTATCAAATGTTTTCATTAGTTGAAATTGTAAAGTTAATTTTAAGTTGAATTTGATTTATTTGTTTGTTGTAGAGAAAGGTTGTTCCAAAAATCTTGTAGACATGATGTTCACTACCTTACTATGTGTGTGTGTGTGTATCAAGAGAAAGTCTTAATATTCTTTAGGAATTGGGTTGTTTGATCGTTACAAATATGTTTGGAAAGCCCAACATTTGAAGAGATATTTGTTCACTATTTACACAAAAGTTCATGGATAAATATTATAGCGTAATGTGACATAATATTAACAAAGTAGATCTTGTCAATTGTAACTATAAAATATCAAATTAATTAGGCTTACGAAGTAAGGACACTATACTTCGTGCCGGTCACACTTTAGTATTTTGGGGTGTGACAGTTTTTATTCATTTGTGAATCTTAGCACAAGTTATAGCATTGGGCTGGTAATCTTAGTTCCATACAACTTGCCATTGGATGTGTATGAAACAAAGCTTCTTCATTTTGTCTATGATCATTCTAGGAAAAAAGGCACCAGTTTATGACATTGATTTGTATCTTCAACCGCTTATTGTGGAATTGCTGGACTTGTGGAATGTCGACCTCGAGACATATGACACGTACTAGAAGACATTATTCAACTTGCGTGCAACCTTGATGTGGACGATAAGTAACTTTCCTTGGCTAGGAACATTATCCGGGTGGAATGTGCATACTAGGATGGCATGTCTAGCTTGCAATTTTGACCCTGACTCAATGTGCCTTCCTACAATCAAAAGTGGTGCTTTACGGTCATCGAATGTTTCATAAAGGTAAACACAAGTTTACATTGCAACGGAATTGTTTCAATGGGAAATCGAAAAAAAGAGGACCTCTTCAGATTTTATCCGGTGTAGATATCTTATAGCAGCTTTAGGATGTTTGAATTCGAGTTTGGAAAAATGATGATGCAACAAAAGCAGGAAGCAAGACTAACATGACTTCCGCTTCTGCACCTCAACCATGACAGAAGATGAATCTTCTTCACTCTTTCATATTGGAAATCTAATTTGCTTCAACATAGACTTGATGTCATGCACAATGAAAAAAATGTATGTGACAATGCGCTATACACATTGCTTAACAAACCCAACAAGTCAAAAGATCATCTTCAAGTGAAGAAATATTTATGGGCCATGGGAGTTGGTGAAGACGCGTGGCTAGATGAGCATAACAAATTTCAACCAGAAAAATTCACCCTCACAAAACCAAACAGAGTATATCTATTTAAACTATAAACTATAGGAATGAATTTATCTCACTTAGCCATTATGTAATACCCTACCGTATACCGAGATTCATCAGAGTATTTAAATGCAGTCCATACGCAGTTGTGAGGCAAAACAGAAATAATACAATATACTGATAAATTAACAATTTGATTACATGCAGGAAATTCCCATAGGGTCTATAAACATTACAGATGGTAAAATTATTTACACTGTCATCCTTCAATTCTTCGGCATTCCCTCTACTAGTTCGTCTTCAAGCAACCTTCCCTCCCGGATCTCGTGTAGCACTTCATCTCAATGCACACATGCTAACTGGTAGTGGTGGGTGAGATTCGTGAGAATCTCATTAGCAGACAATACCAAACAATGCATGCAAGATAAATGCTAGTGTATGAAATGCTTGCCTTGCTTAGGCTCATGCCAACATAATGACATTTCTGCATGCTTAATGCTTCATGCATCATACTCGTGGCCATAGCATAATAAAAAACAGAGCTTCTATAATTCAAATATGTTAAACATAAACAAGCAAACATAGTAATCATACACATTAACACACAAGCAATAATATCAAGTACATGCAAGTAAGGTAAGTCCACTACATTAAGGACTAATGTCCTTCCTTGGTTTCCTTTTCTTCCAACCATTAGGGTTGCTTGAAGCACCTTCTTCCTCTTCTCCTTCTCTCTCTCTATTTCACTTTTTCCCTTTCTCTCTCTCCTCTCTTTTCCATGCTTCGGCCAAGAATGACCTAAAGACAAATAAGGGGGAAATGGGTATCTATAGAATACGGGTGCGATTCAGAACGCGCCACGTGTCTGGTTCAGAATGAGCCGCTTGTCTGGCCCAAAACGTGCCACGTGTTTGTTCCAGAATGCGACACTTGTCTTATCCAGAATGTGCCAACACAAAAGTTGTGTCATCATTAATCATTATGACTTACTTTATTAAAGCTACTTTATTGGTGTATTCTCCCAAAAACGCAGGGTACACCAATATGCCCTAGAAATGCAATGTACACACCTATACCGACACATTTTTGCTCAACTAATCTTCCTATACCTCAGGACATAGTTGGGTGGCATGTTTTACCAATCCAATGGCATCATATAGGTGTCCTGTGCACTTCTGCACCAACAACTGAATACTATAGCCTACGCATGCTAGATCTTCTGCTTAATATGGCCGTACATCATAGTATCCAAGAGACTTTCTATTTCTCGACATTCTTAGGATTCTTCCCAAACTGGGCTTAGTCAGCTGCCTAATTTAAGCTTATTCTCAATTCTTAGGTCCCAAAATTCTGGATGTTACACATTACACCTAGGTTAAAATGATATTATGAGCTTGAAATTCTACATAGGAATATGGGAGAAGTAGAGTAAAGAGTGTATTTACAGGATTGCAAAATCTTATATATAGTTTAGTAGTGGGTTAAATGAATAAATTTGCTGTAGCATTATGTAAGCTATTATAGTACATTGTTGTAGCATTGGGTCAAAGTAATCTGGGGGTGAAGTGCAAATTAAAGAGAAATCTGAGCTCTATCTATTTTAAATCTGATCTATCTCATCCATACTCACGATCATTTGTTTTATTAAGTTTGCTAGAACTAACAATCAAACCAAACCTTCATATTATACCATCATGCAACTTTCAATCATTAACTGGCATCATAATTGATATTTCAATCTCTGGGGGACGATACTCTACTCTCTACTTTATTACTTGTTCGACTGGTTCACTTGTCATAAGAGGATTTTGAACAACAACATCCCACTGTCTGCAACATTTGGAACATAACATGCTTTAACTTGAACTGATGTGCAGTTATATCTGGTGAAGCAATTCCAGAGCTCAAACCTTCCAAAACTCCATAACAGCTATGTCTAGATCATCATTATAGGTTCTTACATGCAGGAGTGGGTTAACTCAATCTCCATTAGGATTTTTGTTGGTGTGATCTTTTGCCATGTCTGCCGATGCAAAAATGAGTGCTCTTCTTTTATATTTTATTCTCCTTTGCTTGTACGTTGTTTCTATCTCAGGATCAAATGAGTCAATATCAGAAACTCAAAAACTGCTCACACACAAGGAAGAGGTGCATGAAAATTAAAAGAGAGAGAGTGAAAAAAATGAATTAAGTGTAAATATTAAACAATGTCATGCACGCATAAACAATATTAAATAATTCCCGGTAATGGCGCCAAAAACTTGTTGGTCAAATTTCCTTATGGCAAGTAAACCGGTCAAACAAGAAATAAAGTGATAAGTAGAGTATCGTCCCACAGATATTAATAATACTATCTTATGCAGCAAGAAAGCGAAGGAGAGTCGTGTGATTCAAGAGATATAAGGATTAAGTTAAGAGATATGAACTACTAAATAAAATGAGAATAAACATGTCAAGCTTGTTATTGGTTGAGAGATATCAACATTAAGATAGGATAAGCTTAGACTTCCCCTTAATTTGCAGCCCTTTACCTGCATTACTATCGCATTGCTATAGAAAAACCGTAATAGCTTCGTAATACTACATCAATGCTATAGAAAAGTTCTTCAGTTAATCCACTTCTTATGTATACAGAAGTTTTTCGACAATCCTTTATTTTATTCTTTACCCTATTTTTCACATATGCCTTTGTAGATTTTCAGGTTCAAAATAACATGCAAAAACTAGGTTTATGGTTGTGTGAGATAAATCTATTCCTGTAGCTTATAATTTAGATAGAGTTGTGCAACAACTCTATTAGCACATACTACTTAATAGAGGTCTAATCTTAACTCCTTTCCAGTAAGTTAAGACCATAACTCTTGTTTACTAGTGGTCATCTAATGCATAAGACTACATTACATACGCAATTAAGCAAACTGAATTATATAAATTAAAACTTTGCAATCTGGTTCAAAACTACAAATTAAAGATCCAATGTTGCTTAGCCAAAAAGAAAGCTAGTTCATTGCTTGCGAATAGATTACAATTGAGACGGTCATAATGATATCCATGAAATTACAAAGAAAGAAACTAGGAGGGAGAAGATTAGTTTAAGGAATTCGACAACACACGGTAGCATTTGTCACATAACACCGTTGTGTCTTCCTCGTATCAGCAACTTTCTATCTCAGTTGTTCTGTCATGCTCTCCACACTCAGCTTGTCTTGAACTTCTTCAGAAGCGTCCATGTATCTTTGTATGTTTCATATTCTCGAACATGTCTCTAGGGTTGACCGTTTTTCCTTTTATGGTCCAGGATCCTTGCGCTACACATTCAATATGTCTGTAATAAGCTAGGCTTTCCTCTTCTATCAAGCTCGGTGAGAAGATTTTGTTTTAATCAGCGAAATTCTATTTTGATATCTTTCTAAATTCTTGTTATCCTTGATTTCATTCTTGCTCAAGTAAGCGGCCTTCTTTTATCTATCTCTAGCTCTAAAGCCCACTTAGCATCTGGCTCAAGTCCTTGTAATTATCTTTTGTATTTATCTCAAGAAAATATCAGTGTATAACAGAAACACGATACTTCATATATTAGTCTATTACGATACAATGATGTAGCATCGACACAGCATTGATCTAGCAATATTCCATCAACTAAGAAATGCACCAATTTTAAGTCATTTTTCTGCCTACATGCATGATAACTTCTAAAATGCATCAATTCAGCTCTTTTAAGCCTTATTTCCACATATGCATGAAATATATCATAATTGATCAAATCAATACATTAAAAGCATAGAAATTTAGTTCAAATCAATCACAACATAGTGGAAATATATAGCAGAATTAAGACTCATCAATCCCCAAGTGTCAACATGTATCAACTCAAAAATACAATGAGTAAGAGAAGCACTACAAGGAAAAGGTAAATGAGTTTGCTTAGCCTGAGAACATATGTCACAATTTGGCATAAATGAATGAGTGACATCTTTATTTAGAGAATATAAATGTTTAAGAACATCTAAAGGGGCATGACCCATCCTATGAAGCCACGAAATAGAATGGTCTTTTGTGTGATGATTAGAATACAAGTGCATAATTCCTTGAGATTGTGGAGTCTTCTCAACTAAGTACAATTCATCATAAGTCTTACCAATCATGTAGGATTTCCCAGTTAACTTCTCCTGTAAAGTGCAGAATTCAAGGTGAAATGATATAGTGCATTGCATTTGCTTAGTGAGCCTAGAAATGGAGACCAAATTGAAACAACATTGGGTAGAAAAATACACATCATGCAACACAAGAATATCAAATAATTGTACTATGCTTATATGTGTAATGGTTATTTTATCTCCATTAGATATTTTAATTTTTCTAAGTGGACCAAGATAAGGCGTAACAGTATAAAAAATGGCATTATTACTAACAATGTGACATGTGGCATCTGAGCCTAGTATCCAATGAGATTTAGTAAAGTTTTGAGGCAATGCATTAATCAAACTTGGGATGCTTTCCTCAATATATCTAGCAGTCTCAACAACCACTTCATCTAAATCTTTCTTTAAAAGTTGAAGAATGTGGTTGTATTGCTCGTAGGTCAAAGTGGGAGAAGAAAATTTGGATTGTGATGCATTTGCTTCTCACACAGCTAGATTGACGTGATTAGCTTGATTTCTTCTGTTGAGATTAGGCGGGTACCCAACATGCAGATAGCAAGTGTCTCACTTGTGCCTTTCTTGTTGCAATGACTATAGATATCCTGAGAATATCCTCTGCCCCTGCCACGACCTTGCCCACTACCTCTAGTTGTCAAAGCACTTCCATCAAGAGGAATGACTGAAGTGGGAATAGAAAGGTTTCGCTGGTTCTCTTCTTCTTGGACAATCATAAATAGGCTTTGTTCACTATTTGGAGTGAGGACAAAAGCAAATTCTAAGACCTAACATGATGGTATGTCTCATTAAGCCCTATAAGAAATTGAAACAAATGTTGTTAACTGATCATAATAAACTCTTGAGATGTATTGCATTTAGAATATGGCAAGGGCACTAACACAAAATACTCATCCAATAGTTACTTTAATTTGGTACAGTATGCAACAACCGACAGACTATTTTAAGTAGTGTAATGAATAAATTTGTGTACGATTACATTGTTAAAGCGCTCCTATAGGTCTTGCCATACACGGTAGGAGGAGTCTGCAAAGACAATCCCATTTGCAATATCTTTTTCAACTAATTGAATGAGACATGATAATACGACTGCATCACAACGTTCCCATAAATCCTCATGCTCAAAAGCATATATACCGGTGAATCTTGCATCTATGAAACCAACTTTGTTCTTGCCTCGAAGTTCTAGGAGCATGGCTCTACTCCAAACTACATAATTGTTGAAACCAATGAGAACTTGTGGCACCAAGGAAGTTATGTGAGTCTCTGAAGGATGCAAATAAAATGGATGATCAACATCAATCAGATTTTTGGATGATTCCATGAGTGACAAATAGTGAATTGTGAACCAAAGAAATGGAGTCCCTTAGGCAGAAATTAGTGCTGATAGATACAATGGTGATAGCGGCAAATGAAAGAAGGGGAAGACGAGTTGAAATCTTGAAACTAGAATGAGCTTTACTGAGACGACAAGTCAAAAATGGTTGTAAGCCTAGAAACCAAGAGGAGACAAGAGAGCTGACCAGGAAGATGACGTGGACTTCTACAACTCGTGGACAACCTTGAGAATAGAGGTAACGATCTCAGCGATGCGAACCCTAAGTCGGAGGCAAACACAAGAGGAATAGAGGTGGTAAGCTTCACAAGAGAAATAATCGGCGATAGTAAACCAAGGCAGCAATGTCTAGATTGGAAAACTATTAAGAACTTGGGTTGGCGAGTTCATTGAGCGGCGGCAACGGTCTGAACCTCGAGAAAGAAACAGTGTTGCTACAGACCTCGAGAAAATGCAGTATGGACCCAGCAAAAGAAATCTGGCAAACCTCTGATCTTGGACTAGTATATCGACAAGGCTTAGAATGAATAGATTGGCAATAACAATGCTTCGATCCTCAAATCGGTGACTTAGAAACGGTGGCCAAGAACTCACAAGCCTCACCGATGAGACCAAGAATAGTCGGTGACAAGCCTTCCAACCTCATACCGCAGGAACATCCACTAGTGCAAAAAAGGGCTTTAAGACCACCTCATTTAGACCGGACATTGGACGCACCGGTCTTAAAGGTATGACCTTGGCGCTTTAGTAAATATAAAGAACTTCTTATGTATGACCGGTGGCGCTTTTGTAAATATAAAGAACTTCTTATGTACGACCCAAGGTGATGCTTTTGTAAATATAAAGAACTTCTTATGCCGATCATTTTTGCATAGGTCTTAAATATATTATTAAGACCCGTTAAAAAACAACCCGGTCTTAAAAATGTTATTAAAATATATTCAAATATCAATTACTTTATGGAGAAATCTCACACAACCGGACTAATATTTTATGTGGTCCAAAATAATAAGGACAAATTTAAATATAAAGGTAATAAAGTTTTAAGACCGAACATATATAAAAGCCGGTCTTAAAAGTTATTCTTTTAAGACCGGACATAAAATGCGGCGGTATAAAATATAGAAAAAGAGTGCGGATAAAAAATTAATTACTTTTAAGACCGGACTTTAATATGTCCTATTCTTGAATATTAATTATTAAGACCGTCTATATTTTCATTCGGTCTTAAAAATGAACCGCCAAATAAACATTTCTTCGCGCGAAAGCTTTTGTTACTATCACTTGGAGAACCTCTGTCACATTGCGAAATCCTTCCCGTTGCATTACCTCTCTTCCGTCTCGAAAATGAACGGTGAAAAGATTCTATTCCCGTTCGGAACGCTGCCATCGGCCAGGATCAAAAGTGTGAGTCAGAACGAACCATCTTTATCTCACAATGAGCCTCGTAACCGCCCTGCATGTCGTGGTAGAAGAGGCACACGAATGATGGATGTAACCCTAAGTCGGACTTCTAGCTCAAGGCTAGAGATTCAGTTTGAAGAAAAGTTGGAACCTTTCAGTCCCAAGAAATCCAAATATACTAGTTTTGTTGGCTATCTAGCACGCAACAAGGTTAGCATCTTGACATATGAGTGGAAAAGTGTGGAGGTTGGCACAATAAAGGATCCTATTTGAGACACTATCCGGCTTACGTACACCGTCCCGACCGTCGGTTGAAAGCCAAGACATTGTCCGATTGTGGCTGATCGGTGGAGGAAGTTTAAGACCTTTCTAGCTAGTAAGTATATTTTTGCCGAGGTTCAAATTTCTCAAGAAAATCCTTGAGAGTAGTACACATTTATTCATGAACAAACTTGGCAACAATTTGTTCAGCAAGGACCACTCCCGAAGCTCTGTGAGTTCATATTTAGTTTTGTTTGCCCTTTTGTGTGCTTATTAACCCGTGCGGATACGTGAATGTTATTCATCTAATCCCGTTAGTTAAATGGTTTAGTGTGTGAATAGAAGTATACATTTCCCCGCCTTTGTCTATGCAAGTCTCGATATGTAAACCCCGAAAAGGTAAAATACTAAGAAGGTAATTAGGGAAATAATAATGGCATAAGAGTCAAGCCATTATTATAGTCTTAGTTCTCGTATAGTAGGTAGTGGTTAGACATTGTTGTTAGTTAGTTAGTATGTTAACTGGTAATGGTTTCGGTGCAAGTCTGTTATTGGGGCTTAAGAGTCAAGCCTCTAACTATATATAAGAGGTTAGTCTAATATGTGTAGGAACCAGTTATGATGAATGAATGAATTGATCGAGTTAAAGATTTCTCGCAACCTCTTTCCTCTGTTTCTCCCAATTTCTTCTACCATTCTACATATTTCTTAAATAAAATGTTGAAACTTGATGAAGTGAATTTGACTAATGTTTGACCTTCATATGAAGCAGAAGTTATCTAATTTTTGTTAGACATCAATGGCTGGAATTCATAATTAATAGTTTTTTTCCAATTCTGATTCACAGAAAAGAAGGGAACAAGCACAGGAGATAGGAAGAAAGAATGATTGCCCGCATAGGGCTTCTCGCGGCGGATATGAAATGGCCGAAAAGAATTGATGGCGGCCAAGCGGAAGAGATTGGAAGATTTAGCTGAATCCAATCCTTCGCGATAGTTGATCGCCCATCTCCTATACGTCGCGAGGAGTTGTGGTTGCATATTCAAAAAAGCCAGCGGCGCCTACACGAGCGAACAAACTCGTGTAGTTGCCGAAAGAATTGTAAGTATCGTTATTGTTATTTTTTAGTTACTAAACATGTTTCATTACTAAACTTCTCGTTATCTGTATCTTACAAGAAGATCTTATAAAGAAAGAAGCAGAGGGATTTTTTTGTGTCGGACGGGAGGAATGATGTTCTGACCGTTGCTACCGGAAAACTGGATCACGCGGGGCGTGTAAGGGGGCTTGGAGGACGAGTAGGCCTGAAGGAATACTTTGGTAAATCCAAACGCCACAAACAAAGTATGGTTGCCCTGGAGGAGATGGAAATCAGTACGGTCAAATTAAGTGAGAAGCAAAATGGCTAAAGAAGCAATGTGGCAATCCCAGATGAGCCAGATGAAGGAGGAAATGAATCAGATGAGGCTGATTTTGAGCTCTCGTCCAGAGAGCAGTGTTCCCGTCACACATTCACTTGCGGTTATGCAGCAGAGCACTAGGGAGAGCTGCATTGTTGGACAGTCAAAGCAACCTCCTCCTCAAGTTCCATCCCCTAGTCAAGCTGCATCCCCTCCTCCTCAAGTTCCATCCCCTCATCAAGTTACATCCCCTCCTCCTCAAGTTCCATCCCCTACTGCTCATTTGACTGCCAAGGAAAAAATATCTGATTTGGCAAACAAAAATTATTTTCAAGATAAATTGTGGCCTCATCCAAGAAGTAAGAGGCGTCCCTCATCCCGTAGATGTTTACCTTGCCAATATAGATGTAATGTCCCCGCGATTCCCGGACGGAGCTTAGTAATCCAATCATTCAACTGTTTATGAAGTAAGTATCTCGATTCTATGAGTACATAATTTAAATGCATCGTTTAGACACACATACATATATACTAATTCCCCGATCGATGTCATTATTGTAGGTTCATGCATCAAGAATTGGCCAAACAGGCGAGAATAAATGATTTTGGATTCTTGTGCCCGGCTATGCAAGCACAACATCCTTGGACTTGAGACAAGAATACATGTCAACCAGGGTGTGTGAAGTGATAAGAAAGGTTTACGTGTTTCCATACTACCACAGGTACATATCACAATTCTTGTATGCAATTCACTTAATATAATTCTGCTACATATATCACCGAGTACTTTATCGCTATGAATTTTCAGCCGCCATCGGCGCTTGGTCCTCATGTGCATGGAGGATCATAAAGTTATCTTCTTATGCTCCACTCACACGGTGAGCTAGAGCCTATATTGAGCGCAGCGTCAACAAGTAAGCATGTCATTTTGATTCTCTTGTCTCGAAATCTCTACTCGTGAATTTTCGTGAACATTATTGATAAATTTGTGATTTTGATGATAGTGCCATGATGACCTTCCAAGTCGAGGTAAACAAAAGAGTGGGTCTCGTGCCACTTATCCTAAATGGTTAATACCGAGGTTAGTACATATTTGGACACCGGCGCACCGCCTTGTGAACTTGGTCAATAAGCTATATATGCTAGCTCTAATATATATTTCTTGTTCGTTTTAGACCCATCGGCAACCAACGGGGTCCAACTTATGTGGCATGTACGTCATGAAACACATGTATGATGTTATCAGGAGAAGAAAGACAAAATTGTTCTCAAAGGTAAATGTATTTGATGTTACATATTGTGGCTGAATTCGTTTCGTTTCATGTTACATATGAAATATGCACGCAAGTTAATTCGGTTTCTTTCTTTGATTACAGATGTTTGCCGGACCCGCTCCTTTTCCTGATGATGAAGTGGAGCACATACGCAATTTGTTTTGTGAGTATCTATATGAACTAATTAATTCCTAAATTCATTTGTAAAATATACGCACAATGTGTAATTCAATAATAAATTTGTATATTTTTCAAAGAATTTCGTTCATTCATTCTAGATACTTAGTTCTTGAAATTTGAGGTACAGGATGTTGTAAATGAGAAAAAAGAGACTATCTGAAAGTCCGGTGCTAAAAGTCTTTGTGTATTTCTAAAAATATGGCGAGACCTTTAGGACCGCAGAATTAAACCTCCGGTGCTAAAAGTCTTCGTTTATATTAAAAAAAACTATATCTAAACTTTTAGGACCGGACGTAATTATTTGTCCGGTCTTAAAAGTCTTCTAAAAATTCGCTAGACTTTTAGGACCGCATCTTTATGGTACGACGGGTCCTAAAAGTCTACGTTTAATTAATTAAAAAATATGTCTAGACGTTAAGACCGTAAATTTGTTAAATAACCGCTCCTAAAAGTCCATCTTCTTTGTATATTTTTAAAAAAATGGCGAGACATTTAGGACCGCATATTTGTTAAACCTCGGTGCTAAAAGTCTTCGTTTATTTCTAAAAAAACTATGGCTAGACTTTTAGGACCGTATATGACTTAAACATCCGGTCCTAAAAGTCTTCTAAAATTCGCTAGACTTTTAGGACCGAATTTTTATATTTTGTCCGGTCCTAAATGTCTACGTTTAATTCACAAAAAAATATGTCTAGACTTTTAAGACCGTAGTTTTGTTATATCTCCGCTCCTAAAAGTTCAGTCATAAAAATATTTTTAAAAAATATGGCTTAACCTTTAGGACTCGTGTATATATTTGTTTCCTCTTAATAGTTTTTGACTCGGTTTTCGGACAACCGAGGTTCTGCGTTCGCTCAAGCTAGGTCCCTCGTTGTCGTCGATGTTACCTCTTGATGTTGAAAGCAAAGATTATCAATTTCCCTTTTCGTTGTCTCTTTTCTTTTTGTCGGAAAAATAAGGAAGATACGAAAGGAAACTGAAAATATTCAACTCAGGTCGAGGTAACACCGACGACAACGACGGTCCAACCTTGACAAGAATAGTCATTTGGTTTGTTTTTATTCGAATAAGGTAAACGATCTTTTTTTTTTTGTTTTTTGTATGTTCTTAACTGTATTGTGGGAATTTTAAATGTTGATTTACACGAGGACAATGTTTTGTTTGTTTCCTTTTTTGTCGGAAAAAGAAAGAAGATAATGAAAAGGACATGGCGATCGAATATGGAAACAAAAAGATCTTTATATTATATTTTTTTTACCGCGCCCGTGAGGAGCAAAGAATACGTACAAAAAAAAAGAAAAAGAAAAGAAAAACATATACTCTCCCCATCGTTGTCGGAGGGGAGGTCGGAGAGGTCGTCATCTGAAGTATGGTACTCAATGTCCTGGGCATCGAGTACCGCATGCAGCTTTGCATTGACGGCGTGATAGACTCGAGAAAAGCCGGCCGCGGCGTCGGTCTATATGATCGAGGCGGGCCGGGATGTCGAATCATCCGGTAGATGGTCAGAGCCGGAGGCAATGGAGGAGGAGGACCTCGTGGTGGTGGAGCAGCCATTACTGTGGATGTTTCAGAAGTGACGGAGAAGAATGTGAAGGAAGTATAGTAACATCGAGTTTATATAGAGAACCATGCCCGAACAACGTGAAACGCCGGAAACAATAACGAGGAAACGCATAGTTCCTCAGAATACGAGGAGACGCCTAGTTGGGAAGTTTATCTGGAAGTCGAAGAGATTCTGAATCATTCATTTGAACAGTGTAGGGATACGACTAGGAACCTTTAATACCGGATATTGTAAAAGATCTGTTCTTAAAACTAATTAGAAAAAATTATTACTTTAAAAAATTTAATTGAAAAAAAAAAAGATTTCTAGGACCGGATGTAAGATAAAATGTCGGTCTTAAAAGTAATTGAATTGATTGAAAAAATAAATAATAGACTTTTAGGACTGGATATATTTTAAAAGGTCGGTCTTAAAATCAATTGAATTGAAAAAAAAAATAGACTTTTAGGACCGGATATATTATTAAAGTTCGGTCTTAAAATCAATTGAATTGAAAAAAATTAAATAAAAGAATTTTAGACCGCATATTTATTAACTCATCATACCTCTCGCTTGTCCTTATTAAACTCCTCATACCTCGTAACTCAACATACCTCTCTCGTCCTTAGTAACTCCTCACAATCTCGTAACTCACACTACGTGGCTCTCGCCGCCCAACCGCTCAACCCATGGTTAGATACAAGAGAACAGCTCGTAGGGGTGCTCTTACTCCTGATGTTCGTGTCTTTCGTAGATTGTTATACGGTGCTCCTCCTCCATCAAGAGTGCGTTCTATTGTGACAGAGGAGTCTCGGGTCGTTGGACCCATTGTTATTTCGGATGATGAAGAGGTTGCCGCACCCCCCCTCCAGCCTTCAGACCATGAAGAGGTTCCTGCTCCCCCTCTCCAACCAGTTGGCCCCAGTGCGCCTACCGCTGACCCCTCTCGTCTTTCCTCTAATGATGCATTACGGCTGATGCGAATAAGGCAGGGACTTGCTGATATCTGGCGGTAATTTAATGCTTTTCACGCCGATATCGCCAAGGATGTTTAGTCAGATTCTTGTTTTTTATAATTTTCTGCTTGTTTTTCTTTTGTTTTTTTTCTTGTGTACGTGCATATTCACCAGTAATGTATGAATCATTAAGAACTAAGCTTGTGTCTTTTTTTTGTTCATATTCTCCAGTTTTTATTTATTTTTTATTCATTCAGTTGCTATTGCGCTCGCCAAAGCCAATCCTCTTTTTTAAAAAAAAAATGAGGACTTTTAGGACCGGATGTTTCATAAGACTCTGGTCTTAAAATTAAATGAAAAACAAAAAATTAAGACCGGAGTCTTTTAACCCTCCGGTCCTAAAAATTTAATTATATATTTAAGACCGACTACTTTATAACTAACCGGTCTTAATAAAATCCAAATTAATAAAACATATCTTTGTCGCGCGAATATTAAATTTCCCTCTCGAACTTCTCTTCTCGCGCCGAAAGTGATTACTCGAGTTACGTCTCCAATGTTTTTGTGTTGCTTCGTCGATCGCTTTCGCGTTGCTCTCTCGACAATCACTTTCTCGGTTCGTTAGCTAAACGTCTATAGACCAAGTCAAAGAGGTGTTTCGGTTATATAACTTTATGGTTTTCTCGGGTTGAACGAAATTGATGAAATGTTCTTATGGGTTTCTCTCGTTGTTAATGAATATTGTATTTTGAAGATTATATTTGCGCTTTAGACCTACCCAACTGACCACAAATGTTTTTAGGTTACTCTTGTTGTCTGCAACATCAACGTTCGTGGCGGAAGAAGAAAGACTCCGCAAACGCATTTGAATTTATATGCTACAGGTGAGTCCACAAGACCTTCACGCGATGCATTTAATTTCCTCGTCATGCTTTAATTTTTCTTCTTGGATTCACTGTGATACATTTATGACCAAAAGTGTTTCTTCGTTATGCATTTAATGGGTAAGTTTCTCTGAAAAACAAATGACATAACCGACATTGAGCATAAATATGAATTTGGTGTTGCCTTATTTTATATTCGTGTCATAAATAGGAATTCTACTATGGATCACGGTTGGATAACTGCGTTACGAACGAGTGTTGAATATCAGAATGGGGTGAGGGACTTATAGAATTTGCTAAACAAAATGCCCATGATGATAGTGGGAAGTTTTATTGCCCTTGTGTAAAATGTTTGAATGAGAGTCGACTAAGTCCTGAAGTTATCCACACACATTTAATTTGTGAAGGATTTTGTAAGACTTATACAGTATGGGTATGGCATGGTGAAAAAATAACAAGTGGGTCTCAACATGAGGAAGTGGCCTTTGATAATGACACAGATATGGATGATCACATAGAGGACATTATTCATGATGTAGGAGAAAAGGCTTTTCATCAATCACATGCATATGCTAATATGTGCAGTGATGCAGAGACCCCGCTATACCCTGGTCATAAAAAAACCAATTGTTGAACGCTGTATTAAAATTGGTAAGCTTGAAGGCACGTCATGGATGGAGCGACAAGAGTTTTTCTGAAATGCTTGAGGCTTTTAAGGACATACTTCCAGATGATAATGTGTTGTCGCATTGATACTATGATGCTAAGAAAATACTTTGTCCACTGGGGATGGAGTACAAAAAGATCCATGCATGCCCGAATGATTGCGTATTGTATAGAAAAGAGTTTGAAGAGAAGCGGGAATTGTCCGATATGTGAAACCCCAAGGTACAAGTCAAATAAGGGGCCCGCAAAAGTGTTGTGATATCTTCCAATCATACCAAGGTTCAAGTGGTTTTTTGCAAATGAAAATGATGCAAAAAATCTGAGGTGGCATGCAGATGAGAGGATTTCTAATGGAAAGCTTCGACATCCGGCCGATTCTTCTCAATGGAAGAAAATTGATCATTTATTTCCAAACTTCGGCGAAGAACCTAGGAACCTTAGGCTTGCCCTTAGCACGGATGACATGAATCCATATGGAAGCCTTAGCAAGATACATAGTTCATGACCCGTGCTCCTTTATTATTTACAACTTATCTCTAATGTTATGCATGAAATGAAAGTACATCATGCTGTCTATGTTGATTTCGGGACCAAAACAACCCGGAAATGACATTGATGTTTACCTTCAACCCTTGATCGAAGACTTGAAGGAGTTGTGGGAAGAAGGTGTAGATGTTTTTGACTCTTTCAAGAAGGATGTGTTTAAACTGCGAGCCATGATATTTTGTACTATCCATTTAATGAGGGAGATAAAGTTGTGCGGACCTATCCATTTACGGTGGATGTACCTAATTGAAAGATCTATGAAATTCCTAAAAGGGTACGTGAAGAACGCATAACAGCCAGAAGCATCAATTGTTTAGAAATATGTTTCTCGAAGAAGCCATGGAATTTTGTCAAAATTATTTGGCCAAAGTAAGACATATTGGGCTTCCAAAACGTCGCATCTTTGAAGGGGGTAGACGAGGGGCTTTGTGAAAGAGTGTGGATCCTGATGAATTGTCACAAGTCCACTTATACATCTTGAATAATGTTGATGAAGTTCAAGCCAGCATAGTTGCACATAAAGAAGTTGTAAAGAAACAAAATCATCAAATGACTGAACAAAGGTTGATTAGCGAGCATAACATAACTTTTGCAAACTAGTTCAAACAAAAGGTCGAGGGAGAGGAATGTGTTTCTGATACAATCAAATGGTTAGCCCGTGGTCCTGAGGTTGATGTCATAAGTTGGAATTCGTATGTGATCAATGGTTATACATTTTACACGAAGTCCCTAGATGATAGGAGCACCGTCCAGAACAGTGGTGTTATGTTAGAGGCTGAATCTATGCACTTCTCTAGTCGAAAGACAAGAGGCCTTTATTGGCAGTCATGCCATATTATGGGGTTATTGAAGAGATTTGGGAGGTAGACTATGTTAAAATTAGATTTCCCATTTTCAAATGTAAGTCGGTTAATGTCAATAATGGTGTTCAGATCGATCGGCTAGGATTTACATTAGTCGATGTCAATGGTAGAAGTTTTGGTGATAAACCTTTTATTATGGCGGACCGTGCAAAACAAGTGTTCTATATCACCGATCAAGAAAATAAAATGTGGTCCGTAGCTCTCCAAGGAAAAAGGGTCATTGATATTGATGACGAAAGTCATTCAAATTATGGTCTTCCCGAGAGTACTCCTTTTCAAAGGGTCTACAGAAATGAACGAAGAAGATGAAGCGGATAATGAACCCGGCCTAAGAAATGATCACCAAGAAGAGATATGGGAGGATATCGCTTTATAAAAGAGTCAATATAATTCATAAGGTAATATTCATATGCATAATTCTTTGAAAACTTTAAGGTTTTAACTATATTATATTCCTTCTATGTTCTTAAACAATGTCACTGACTATGAAGTTTGTTCTTGTTTTATTTTTGTGGCAGGATCCGATCCAAAGGGGCATGTTATAAAAGAGGATGTTACGTTGTTGGGTGGGAATCATATGAAGGCATGGTGAATATTACATTGGGTATGTATGTTGTATTTGTAACTTATTGTGTATTTGCATTGTAAGTAAGTTATCTTATTGTATAAATTAATTTAGGTGTTGTAGTCATAGTATAATCATTAATTAAGAAGCCACATAACTCATGGTGAATAATATTTGTATTCTTTTTCCCAATTCAATTTATTCATAATTGTTCATAGCTTGTACTTAAAGTATCGACTTTTATGTGCTGGATTGGGTGGTGGATTTGTGAATATATATGATCGGAAGAATGTATCAGGAAAAAATTTGGGAAAATACGTGACGGTAATAAAAGGCCGGTCTTAAATGTTCAACTGTTAAGACCGGATGTATTAATATGTCCGGCTTAAAGGTCATGTGTACATATTTGATATTAAGTCGGTCTTAAAAGTGTGTCTTTTAAGACCGGTATATATACGTCCGGTCTAAAAATTCAATTTTTAAGACCGGATGAATTTACCGATCGATCTTGAAAGTCGGTCTTAATTAGTCGTCGTCTTAGAAGCCGCTATTTTTCGCACCGGATTTATTTTTGTCCGGTCTTATAATTTTGATCTTTTAAGAGCGGGCGAGTTTTTGCCCGGTCTTAAAAGTTAAGTTTTAGGACAGAACAAAAAATATTTCATCTTTATTTAGTACGCCTTTTAAGACCTAATGTTTTAAATGTTCGGTCTAAAAGAGTTTCTTTAAGACCGGTTCGAGTCCGGTCTTAAATGTGGACTTTTAATACCAGCTAGAACAAGACCAAATCGCGTCCGGTCTTACGATGCCTCTTTTGTCCGGTCTTAAAGCCCTTTTTGCACTAGTGATCACGACGGGACATCACTAACGTGAAAATGACGGAGGGACAAAGCTCGACTAGTGAACGAGGGGCAGTCGGTTAGTGCTGCAACGCTCGGCGACACACATTGTGATGGTGAGGATCAAGGTTCACAATCTTAAGAAGAAAACAAAGAATGAATTGTTGAGCCAGTTTTCCCTCGTGTAGTGAAAAATCAGGTGGAAAATCAAGATCCACAGTCACAATTTCAAGACCCAAACTAACGGCGACGAGTGAATCTTCAAAATTCAAGAATCCATGTAATGGTGATTTGGGCTTCAATGGACATATGTAATACCCCAAAAAAAAATATCATAAATATGATTTTTGATAAATAATACATATTAAAAATAGGAGAGTATGTTGTCTCTAAATTAAGTAATTTATTTATTATAATTCTTGGGCAATTTTTCCTTGAAATTTAATGAACCAAAGTTCAATTTTCTAGTTTTCATTTAGGGATCATAAAATACCTTATAATTTTTATATTACAACATAGCTTATATTTAATCTTATAGAGCTATAAAATGTTATAAAAATACCTAAATCAATTAAGGGAAATTACCAACAACTAATGAACAATTAAATTTACAATAATTGTATTAACTTTCATAATTTATTAAAGGACATATTAAAAGTCATCAATTAGGGATGTATTAACAAGACACAAGTAATCTAAAACCCTATTTAATTAATTGGATCAATGAGAAATTTTAATCATAGATTAATGATAAGGATTAATCTTGAACAAACATACATATCAAGCTTGGATAAAATATCACCTTGATTTTTACCCAACATAAACATTTAGTCTTGAGATAATAAAAGGTAATTAAAGACATCTAATGAAGGCCATGATTTTCGAAAATTAAGGACTAATGAGAGACTTAGATAAACTTTATAATTAACACCCAAATATATTCTTGTTTAGTTGGTAACCAACTATTAATTTGCATCTAGTATCAAAGGACATTTAGAAGCTAACTAATGTCATTAATGAATTACAAAAAAAAAAAAAAAGCATCCCCAAAATCTTCTTGCACATGGGAAAGAGAAAAATTGTTTAATAATCAAGATATTATCTAGATAAGAGCACATGTGAGATTAAATAAAGATCTTCAATAGTAATAGGATATTTCTACATAAATGGAAGGCCAAGATTTAATCTAATAAAGTGAAATCTAATGGTTCAAATTAATTAAACAATTAAGCTTAATCCATGTGAAACTTATTGAACCAATAGGAAGGCTTAGATCTTCATTTGTTAGAGTCAAAGAAGCACAAGTCTTGAGCTAGGAGGGGGGGGACAGATTGCTTGGCTTGGGAAAGAAGGAAAAGTTTGAAAAATCTAGATATTATGTTGAATCAAACACATGGGTAATTAAAGTCAAGATTGGAAGAGGATAAGGTACTTGAGCACATGGGGTTTTTATTGAAAAGTTGATGAAGGAGAGAGGGGAGTTGGGGGACGGTTTGGAGTGTGTGTGTGTGTGTGTGTGAGAGAGGGAAAAGTTAATTGATTTAATTCAATTTTTGATAAATCAACCAATGAGAAAAATTCAAGAATAATTGGCTTAATCCTTTGTAATTAAGAACAACCAATGGGAGCATTTCTCTTCACATTTTGTGTCTTCAAAAAGACCAAAGCAATATGAACCTTTGATTAGGAAAGATGATCTAAGGGTTAGGAATCATGGAGTTTTGCTATAAATAGGAGGCTTTGTCCTCTTCATTCTTCGCACCAAAATCAACCCCAAGAGGTGAATTTTTTAAAGAGAGTAGAGAGAAGTGAGAGCTAGTGGGAAGGAAGAAGGAGTAGCAAGGTTCTTCAAGGATAAGTTCTCTAGTTCTTGAGTTCTAGTTTTAAATTCATAGATAAGTAGTGTTTTGATCTTTAATCTTCCAATATAGTTTTTTTTTTCATGTTTTTATGGTTAAATATGTCTTTATTTCAAAAAATTGATGAAAAATATTGTGGAGCAAAATTTTTGGAAGTTAGAGATCAAAGTAGCGAAGTTCTAGCGAAAATTGTTTGGTTAGAAATTTCTAGAGTCAGTTTTATAAAAGCCATGATCTTATGTTAAAGATGAAGTTAATTAAATCTGAAATTTTTCATGGTTAAATTAGACATATAGGGATTTCTAAATATACGTAGAATGTGTTATTTTGAATTTTGTGGAAGAAGATAACAATTCTCAAAAAAAGGCTACGTTTTTCTGGAATATTTCTGGGCAGAGGTTGAAAAATGAAAACCTGGGAATTACTCGCTGATTCTGGGTAAAAAACAGTATTTGTCCTCAAAACAATACATCCTAAGGATTCCGAGGAATTTTACGGAACCTCGTTTCGATTTTTATGGAATTAATTATGATTTTTCAAAGTTGGCAAAAATTCTGCCCAAAATACTGAAATCAGCATTTTTTTGGAAAATAAAGGGTTATAATTGAAATAATAAATCCACCAGGGGTAAAAAGGTCAATAGTGACTATAATATCTCTTAAGATATTATTTATGAGGAAATAATGCGGTAATACTATTATAGGCTATCCGAGAGAACGTACCGACAAACAGACGTACCGCTATCCGAACGGAAAAAGGTACGGACGCGTACTGTAACTCTAACTCGGATGCTTCTTGTATGCTTATATGTGATAGGATTTCATAGAGTGATGGTCAAGACTAGGTTTTGGGTCATGCACTGTGACTAAGTTTATGGGGCTTAGATCACCTGTTTATACATTCAGCTTGATACGGGTTATAGTCTTGATAATGCCGTGAGATTTTTTCCTAGCGCGAGGACACGAATAGCTATCGTGGCACTTGGTTAGTGCAAACGTGGATAACTTTACATGTCTTGTGTGCTATGTACTTGTTATGTTGTTATAACCTTACATCTGCTGTGTGCTATGTATTGGTTAATGCTGTAATGTTATGAATATTTGTCATACATATATTGTTTATACTTGAGCATGAGGTTAACCGTTACCTGAGGTCCGATGGGCATTGGACCTCAGCTCTTACCATAGCCTCAGGGTCTGGAGGACCGAGGGCCGATGACAAGGGTAAACAACACGCGTGAAGGCCTGGCTAGAGATTTTTATTTTGTAGAGAATGTTATTTGGGATATGTACTATGGTAATATTAATACTCGGATAAATGTACCACTTATGTAAACAACCGGATACACCACAGTTAATGTTTTATCAGTTACTCACTTGCTCTGATGCTCTACTCTGATAAAAATACATTATTCCGCTTTTGAAAAATGGGGTGTTACAACATAGGCTTTTAGGTGCACAACCTGGCTTTGATACCATGAAAACTATTTAAGATTACACCCAAACAAAATGAACAAATTACCCAGCCAACTAGAATTGACGGGTCTTACTCTTATTTATATATGTATATACAACTAAAAGCTCAAACTATACACAAATAATACCTAATACACAATACCCATATTCTAACAATTTGCATGATGAATAAATGGTTTTGTTGTTAATATAGAGAGATACTTGCTAACCTTACGTAGTCACTTTAGGATTGGAGCTTAATTTGGATTTTATTAATTGTGACAAGATATTGAGTGATTGATGGGATTAAAAACTTGTTTTTAACTTGAGACTACCTTTTGAATCCTAAATGTAATACCCTAAAAATCGTATTTATGATAAGTATCATAAATTAGTAAATAATGCCTATTGGATATAGGTGAATATGTGGTTTCAAATAATAAGTCTTAATTATCTTATTTTCTAAGGTAATTACTATGAAAATTAGAAAAGAAAAAGAGCTAAAATCCATGAAAAATGTATTTTATAAGCGCGAAAATGGCGAAAATATTATGATAAATCTCATATGGCAACAAATATTGACAAAAACTTAGGAAGTATGTTGTCTCTAATTTTAGGAATTTTTGGGATTATTTCCTTGAAAAATAGAGAAGCATAAATATAATATTATTAAAAGCACTTTTTGGCCCCATAATTTTTAATATTTTACATGGGATATAAAATACCAATGTCAAGAAAATAGTTGTGAGATAATAATTAATCCTTATTATGAAAATTATCAACAATTAGTAAGTGGCTAATTGTTTAGATTATGATATAAGTAAATTAATTAGTAAATAATTAATTTAAGGGGAGAAATTCGAAATTATTAATTAAATAAATAATAAATAAATAATATAATAATAATGAAATATTTTATGCTTAGAAAAATAAATAAAAAATAAAAGAAAAATAAATAAATATCTAGATATTTTGAATAAAATAATAATATATTCGGTAAAGGGCCAACGGACATTTGAGAATGGATAGAAATTAAATCCTACACCAAAACATAGGGATTTAGTCTAAGACATCTCGACTTTTTATAAACCGGTGAAATTCTACCTCGGAGTGGACTATCTCCGAAGTAATTTCGAAACCATATGGGTCTTTAAGATACGGGATAAATCGAAATAGGTCGATAGTGAAAATGGGAATCCATAGAAAACAAATTAGTCGTGACATACCGGGGATAAGGTTTCTTAGGTTAGAACATATTACGAACCAACGAATTATTGTCCGGAAAGCTGGAACTTCCGAATTTATTTCGCAACAAAGGTGTACGTCCTAAAATCTTCAAAGGACTACGGAATACCCTTGGTGGGATCAAAAATTTAGTTAAACCAAGTACTTTGAAAGAGAAAGACTGGAACCTCAAGGCCTTGCTATCAGATTTTTGAGTTTCGTCAAGATTACGCGATTAGGACACTGATCAAGGAACTTTATCGGTAAGTCAGCAAGATGACATCATCTTCTTATAGAAGGATGACATAGGCAAGACATGTGTAAGGCCAAGATGAAGCTATTTGTCCAAGTGCGATCCGACGGCTCGAATCGATCCGATAAAGTTTGAATTAACTACCAAATGCCATTCCTTACTTCTATAAATGAGCCCTTCTCCCATTCACTTCTTCACACCAAAATCACTCTTGAGTTTTGAAATTCAAGAGAGGAGGAGCTGGAGAAAGTCCGAGCCAAGCGGAGTAAGTTTTTCGGTCCCCAGTCTTTAGTTTCGGTAATTCTTTCGGTAGATGTAGTAGAAATGCTAGATTTATCTTTAATTTTTCAAGATAGTCTAGATATCATATTTAGGGGTAAATATGGTATTATTTTCGAAAATATTATTGGGGGAAGAGATATGTCAAAATTTTGGTGAGTTAGAGTCAAAATAGCGAAGCTTTGGCGAAATTTCGCCGATTAGGGGGTTAGGGGCAAAATGGTAATTTGTACCTAAAATGCCTGTTATAATGCTAAAAGTTGATAAATGTGATATTATCCTTATAGGATATCTGTAATCACGAACCGCTGTCGTACCGTTGTCAAACCGCTGTTTTCTGTCAGAAATATTGTTTTCTGTCAAACGTGTCGTTTTTCGTCAACGAAGGTACGTTCGCGTACTGTAACACTAACTCTGATGTTTATTGTATGCGTATATGTGCTATGTGTATTGTATGATGTTGTGAGATAGTTGATAGCTCTGTGATATGATCATTGTACTGTTATTATGCTTGCTGGGTGTTGGGATACATCTGCTAGGTACGAAATGCTTGGTGCGAAATGCTTGGTGCGAATTTATTGCTAGGAGTGGAACGTATGCTAGGTGCGACATATCTGCCAGGGGGCTTATATGATGTTGGGATATGCTTGTTTGTATGCTGATATACTGTATATGTAAATATGAGGTTAACCGTTACCTGAGGTCCGATGCGCGTTGGACCTCAGCTCTGCATATAGCGTCAGGTTCAGGAGGACCGAGGATCGAGGAGAGAGGCAAGCAGGCCGTATAGAGACCTGGCTGAAGACTTTCCTCTACTGCTATTTATTTTTGAAAACTCTCGGTCATTGTACCGCTTCTGTAAACAGCCAAACTTACGGCATTTTGAATATATGTATCAGTTACTCTTACGCTCCGATGCTCTACTCTGATGAAAAAAAAAATTATACTGCTTTTGAAAATGGGATGTTACACTAAACTAGCACATATTTTCATTAAGAGCATCTATGAGAGGAGGTTAATTGAATGTTATGTGTAACACCCCATTTTCATAAACATTTCCATAGCGTTTTGATCGAGTTGAGCATTGGAATTATTTTCAAAATAAAGAGTAACCGAATAACATTGTTTGCGAGTATCTCGGTTGTTCATACAACAACGACGGTCATCCGAGTATTTAATAAAGTACACAATAACGTCTCCATCTGGTTCTTATGCGCTCCTTACCCTTGTCCTCGATCCCGATTCCCACGGATCCTGAAGCTAAGGTAAGAGCGAGGTCCAATGCCCATCGGACCTCGGGTAACGTTAACCTCATGCTTATGTAAACAATATATGGATGACGGTTTATTCATGACATGTCAGCGGTACAAAATCACATATGTAAAACAATAACCACACATAGCCATCGCACATGTATGTTATCCCCATCCCGCACTATTCACCGGTGCCACGATGTACATTCGTGTCCTCGGCGCTAGGAAAACTCAACGGCATTATCAAGACTATAACCCGTGTATAGTTGAATGTATAATGAAGAACTTAAGACGAGTCTTAGTCTATGAATACAACCATCATATATAAGCATACAATAAGCATCGAGTTAAGGTTACAATACGCGTCCGTACCTTCGTTGATGAATACGGACGTTTGTCGGTAAGAATGCGATCACAGATCTCCTATAAAGGTAATATCGCATTTATTAATTCATAAATAATATTCTAGTAAATATTTTAGTCACAAATGACCATTTTACCCCTGGTGTAATTATTTTTCAATTACTTTCTACAATTTCGTAAAAATGCTGTTTGACAACATATGGGCTGATTTTTCGCCTAACTTTGAAAACTCACCATTAATTCTACGAATTCAGAATGAGGATCCGAAAATTCCTCGGAAAACCTTAGGATGTCTAGTTTTAAAGAAAAATACTGGTTCTTGCCCAGAGTTTAAGAATAGTTCCCAGTTTTTACGTGTTCATCTTCTGCCCAGAAAATTTCCAGAAAACATAGCCCAACTTTGGATATTTTTATCTTTTAGCACAGAACTCGAAATAATTCACTCTTGGTAGATTTGGAAAGCCCTATATGTCTACTTTAACCAGGAATTTTCTCAGAATCTTAGAACCTCATTTTCAATATAAAATACTGGAATTTGTACCCTGACTTCATAAATTTCTAACCGATAAAATTTCGCGAGCTTCGCTACTTTGATCATAATCTTCCAAAAATTTTGCTATATCACTTTCTCCAGAAATTTTTTGAAATAAAACCATTTCTAACCATCAAAACATGATAACAAAAATATATTGGAAGATTAAAGATCAAAACAACATTTAAACTAAAATCTACAAAACTTAAGACTAGAAACTAAAAGCTTTGCTTACCTCTTGAAGAACTTCCTTCTCCTTCTTGCTTCCCACTATGATTTTCTCTCTACTCTTGCTTCTAAACTCATCTACTTTGGTTGAGTTTGGTGTGAGAATTATGAAGAGCAAAGGCCTCTATTTATAGTGAAAATTCAAGGCCTATTCCAACCATAATTCTTCCTTAACCAAACATTCCTTATAAACCAAACACTCTTCTTCCATCTACCAAAAACTACCATTCCTCTTGCCTATTCCATCCACCAAAAACTACCAATCCTCTTGCCTATTCCATCCACCAAAAACTACCATTCCATTTACCTATTCCATCCACCAAATTTTATTGAATAAAAACCAACAATTAATATGATATTAATATCATATTTTATGTTCCTTATATGTAGTCTTAAAAATTGGTCTTTGGTTTAATTAATTCCAAGAGCAAATTTCCTAAATTACAATAAATAAGTTTCAAAATTTTGACACCACAAATTCACTTTTATTTAATAGGTATTATTTATCAAGATATAATACTTAAGATAAATAATTATTCGGGTATTACATTTCTCCCCGTTAAATAAAATTTCGCCCTCGAAATTTATTCTATTCGAATTAGACTAAGAGTCATGAACTTTGGGTATCTCTTCGTCATGTCTTCCTTCGTTTCCCAAGTTGCCTCATTAGGTGAAAATCCTTTCCGACTACCTTTACCATTGGAATACTCCCGTGCCGGAGCTACTTCTCTTGATACTCAAGAATTTGCTTTCGGCTCGACTTCAAAAGTATTATCATATCGTAATTCAACGGTCTCATATTCAATGATATGATCGTGGTCAGATTGGTACTTTTTCAACTGAGAAACATGGAAAACATCATGGAGTTTACTCAGGTTTGGGGGTAAGGCTATCTGGTAAGCGACTGGTCCACGTTTTGCCAAGATTTCAAATGGTCCTATGTAACGAGGACTTAGCTTTCGCCTTTTCAGTGTTCTACCGACACCGGTAACTGGTGATACTTTCAGAAATACATGATCTCCGACATTGAATTCTAGAGGTCGTCTCCTTTTGTCAGCATAGCTCTTTTGTCTGCTTTGTGCTGCTAGGAGTCTCTTTTTTATCGCGCGATTTGTTCGGAGGTCTTGTCAACTATATCCGGTCCGAGAAATTCTCGCTCGGATAGTTCCGTCCGGATATAGGTGATTGACACTTTTGCCCGTACAACGCTTCAAATGGTGCCATCTCGTATGCTTGCATGGTAACCGTTGTTGTACGCGAATTACGCCAATGGTAGGTGTTGGTCCCAATGGCCTTTAAAGTCCAATACACACGCTCTAAGCATATCTTCGAGTGTACGTATTGTCCTTTCGATTGACCATCGGTTTGAGGGTGATAAGCTGAACGAACCTCAATTTCGTTCCCAATGCTTTGTGCAAAGCTTGCCAAAAACGGGATGTAAATCGTGGATCTCGATCGGAGATAATGCTCTTTGGTACACCATGAAGTCTCACGATTTCTTTGATGTAAATCTCTCGCCAACCTCTCGGAGAATAGTTAATGCTAATGGGAATAAAGTGTGATGATTTGGTTAATCGATCAACAATTACCCAGATTGCATCGTGATTCCTGATCTTAGGCAAACCCACAACTAGATCCATGGTTACGCACTCCCATTTCCATTCGGGAATTTCTAGTACTTGAAGAGGACCAGCGGGTCGTTGATGTTCAATCTTAACTTTCTGACAAGTCAAACATTTGGCCACGTATTCGGTCACGTCTTTCTTCAATCCGGGCCACCAGAGTTCGGACTTAAGGTTTTGATACATTTTGACCATTCCTGGATGTAGAGTATACTTACTCTTATGAGCCTCATCTAGTATCTTACGCCTCAAATCATCGGCCGGCGGTATGTAAATCCGCTTTTTGTATCGACTAGACCACTAAGTGATAGGTCATAGTCTTGAGTTTCGCCTCGAGCGATCATCTCCCGCATTGCAATAGCTTGATCATCTTGTTTCTGAGCTTCCTCGACCTCGTCTCTCAAATCGTATTCTCCTTGACTAACAAGAAGACGTGCAAGATAGGCTTCACCCGCGCATCACAATTTCCGTAAACTTGATTTGACAAATTCAAATCCCTGAAATTTTCAAGCAACTTCAGTTCTTGAATCATCATGTATGATACTGCACCGATTTTCTCGCTAAGAGCATCCGCAACGACGTTCGCTTTACCCGGATGATATTTAATCTCCAAGTCATAGTCTTTGAGTAACTCCATCCAGCGACGATGTCTCATATTGAGTTCCTTTTGATCAAAAAGGTATTTCAGACTCTTGTGGTCGCAGTATAATTCTACGGTCGCACCGTAAAGATAATGCCTCCATATCTTCAAAGCAAACACGATAGCCGCAAGTTCTAAATCATGCGTAGGATAATTCGACTCGTGAGGCTTCAAATGACGAGAGGCGTAAGCCACCACTCGCCTGGCGCATCGGGACACATCCCAATCCATGCCCACCGGCATCACTATAGATTACATAAGTCTCACCCGGATGCGGGATTATCAATACTGGTGCTGTGGTCAACCTCTCTCTCAGTCTCTGAAAGCTATCCTCACAGTCCTCACCCCATACAAAGGGTTGGTTTTTCCTCGTGAGCTTTGTCAATGGTAAGGCAAGACGTGAGAAGTTCTATATAAATCTGCGGTAGTATCCCGCTAGACCCGAGAAAACTACGTATCTCCGTCACTTGTCTCGGTCTTTTCCGGTCTAGTACTGCTTCCACTTTGCTAGGATCAACAGAACTCCGTCGCGTGATATGACATGGCCCGAAATCTAACTTCCTATGACCAAAACTCACATTTGCTTAATTTAGCAAAGAGTTGCTTTTCCCTGAGTATACTCAATACTAGTCGTAGATGTTCTTCATGCTCCTCTCTACTTTTAGAATAGATGAGGATATCGTCAATAAACACCACTACAAACTTATCTAGGTGTTGACGGAAAATACGATTCATGTAGTCCATGAACACGGTAGGTGCATTTGTCAAACCGAATGGCATCACAAGGAATTCGTAATGCCCATACCTGTTCCTCCAAAGCCGTCTTGGAAACATCACTAGCTTTAACTCGTAGCCGATGATATCCCAAACGTAAATCAATCTTCGAAAAGATACTAGAACCGAGATAATTGATCTAACGAGATCATCAATCCTGGGAAGTGGGTACTTGTTCTTGATGATCCTTTGTTCAAATCGCGATAATCGATACAAAGTCGAAAACTTCCATCCTTCTTCTTTACAAACAACACCGGGGCTCCCCATGGTGATACGCTAGGTCGGATGAACCCTTTCTCTAGAAGTTCTTCGAGTTGCTTTTTCAACTCCCGCATCTCATTTGGTGCCATACGATACGGCGTTTTTGATATTGATCCTGTGCCGGCATCAATTCAATGGTGAACTCGACTTCCCTTTCGCGGTAGCTTAGTGAGATCTTCCGGAACACGTCGGGAAATTCATTCACAACGAGAGATGTCTTGGAGTGAAAGTTCAGCTTCCGCTTTGATTGAGAAAAACACCATGTACGCTTGGCATCCATGTTTCACGCATCTTTCGCTTCCGCAATAGAGATAAAATTAAGGCTCACATCAATCTTATCTCTCGCGAGGAAAGGTAAGAACGATATCTTCTTATTACCACAATCGATCATTGCGTTGTTTGCCGTTAGCCAATCAAGACCGAGTATGACGTCAATGCCATGAAGTGGTAATCGGATAAGGTCTATATTTGAAACTCGTCCATCCACACTCGCAATACAATTTAAGCATGCATCGAAGCTAGGGATTTTACGCCAAGTGGTGTAGCTACTACCAAATCATAAGGTAATTTATAGGCATGCAATCCTAAACGTTTTGCACACCATAGGAAATAAATGAGTGACTAGCACCCGAATCATACAATGCTTGCAACAAATTCCCATTAAGAGAGATAGTACCTTGGATCATCTCTGGAGACTTCTTAGCCTCCTCGTTTGTCAGAGTAAAAACCCGGCCTGGGTTTTGAGGCCTTATCTCCGCAGCTCTTTGAGGACAGTTCAGGCTGATGTGTCCAGGCTTTTGACACTTATAGCATACTATCTTCCCATCGTAGTTAGTACCTTGATGGTACTTCCCGCATTTTGGACACGGTCCGGGTCCTTGTGACCTTGGAAAATTTGACTGACCAGGCTGAAACGGCCTCTTGTTTCCACGAAAATTACTCCAAGGTGCTTTCCTCTTCTGAACGGAACTTCCACGGTTAAATCCGCTACGACTGGCACTGCTGCTATTGAAGGGTCTGGACCTCCTTAGTTCTTTCAAATTCCGCTCAATTAACCGACATGCTTCCACAACATGGATTAATTCTGGAACTATTTGAGACACAAGTCTTTCCCTTATCTCGTACTTTAGTCCGTAAATCGATATATTTGCCATACTACTCTCATCATTGTTCCTTCGCAAGTGCGATGAGTATCGTGATAAGTTGGTGAATCGGGCATAGTAGTCATCAAATGACTCTTCTTGACCTTGTCGGATGTGGAGGAATTCCGATTCTTTGGTCACTTGCACGAGAGGGAGGAAAGTATTGCTCGTTGAATTTCTCTAGAAATTTCTCCCATGTGACGGGACAAGAGCGTACTGTAATGTTGACGCCACGTTTCTCCACCATCGGTCAGCATCTCCTTCTAATTTATAGATCGCAAGTTGAGCTTTGCGATTCTCAGGGCACTCCATCACTTCAAAGATCTTCTCTAGCCTCATTAACCAATCTTCAGCCGAGTCAAGTTTACCTCGGAAAGGCGGGTGGTTTTAGCTTGCGGGGTTGAGTAATCCAATATTGTGTAGTCTCGGTTTCTCTTCGGGTTGAATTAGATTCACCATTGCTCGGTGAGTCTAGGTGGTGGCCGGGATCTTTCTAACCCCTCTGTTTCCTCGCATGTCTCTCATCTAATTCTCTTTCGCATTTTGTTCGTTCTCGGTTTGTTGTTCCTCTCGCCCGTCTTTCCGCTTGTCTTTCCGCTTGTCTCTCGCACGGAGTTCCTCTATCATTGTTCTTTGTTCAAGTAACATAGTCATTACCTCTTGCCAGGCATGTTGATTTGGCAGGTTAGGTTCTTGAGCTTGTTGCTCCGGGTTTAAAACTGGTATTGGAATCATTCGAGGTTGTCTTCCTCGCCCTCTACCTCGGCCTCGCCTCGGCCTCGGGAGCTCCGGCTCCTCGTAAGTTTGCCATTTTTCGTTCTATTTCCTTTATTAGGGAAAACGTTAGTCATACTTAAAACAACGATTAGCATATCACAAACATTTATAGATTCATAGATCATAAATTACATTAGTCTAGGTTTTTCACTATATCGCACTAGTATTTTACACTACAAACCCTTTTATTTCATTGGTTTTCTTACATCGTAGGGTTTTCTAGGAAAACTATTATACATAAGTAACTTCGCTTACTCATACCGTTATCTTACAACGTTACTACTATAATTACCACCGCGGTTTTCTCGATATGGCTCCCGCTCTCCTTCCTCCGTCTACATGTTTAGGTATACTAGGCATTTAAGACGCGGAGATATAAACAGACATCCACAATATCTCCCTCGTTCAAGATTTCTTTGGTTTTATCTACCCAAAAACGGGTACGAGGAAAATGATGAAGAGTGGATCTGATCCGGTCTCTGAAGGGTACGGAAATATGTAACGGGAGTTCCTCGATAGGAGTTCTTTACATGAGTCAAATCGCATGTACTTTTCCTTGTCGGTCATAGAGGTCGATCTAGCATGGATGAACTCCACATACAGGCTCTGTGTCAAAATGGTGTTGTTGTTCAAGACAAACTGGAGATCATTGGAGTTGGCGTCAGAGTTATTTTCAAGCATACAAAGGTACGTTCGCGTACTGTAACACTAACTCTGATGTTTATTGTATGCGTATATGTGCTATGTGTATTGTATGATGTTGTGAGATAGTTGATAGCTCTGTGATATGATCATTGTATGCGTTATTATGCTTGCTTTGGGTGTTGGGATACATCTCGCTAGGTACGAAATGCTTGGTGCGAAATGCTTGGTGCGAATTTATTGCTAGGAGTGGAACGTATGCTAGGTGCGACATATCTGCCAGGGGGCTTATATGATGTTGGGATATGCTTGTTTGTATGCTGATATACTGTATATGTAAATATGAGGTTAACCGTTACCTGAGGTCCGATGCGCGTTGGACCTCAGCTCTGCATATAGCGTCAGGTTCAGGAGGACCGAGGATCGAGGAGAGAGGCAAGCAGGCCGTATAGAGACCTGGTCGAAGACTTTCCTCTCTTGCTATTTATTTTTGAAAACTCTCGGTCATTGTACCGCTTAAACACCAAACTTACGGCATTTTGAATATATGTATCAGTTACTCTTACGCTCCGATGCTCTACTCTGATGAAAAAAAAAATTATACTGCTTTTGAAAATGGGATGTTACACTAAACTAGCACATATTTTCATTAAGAGCATCTATGAGAGGAGGTTAATTGAATGTTATGTGTAACACCCCATTTTCATAAACATTTCCATAGCGTTTTGATCAGAGTTGAGCATTGGAATTATTTTCAAAATAAAGAGTAACTGAATAACATTGTTTGCAGAGTATCTGGTTGTTCATACAACAAGACGATCATCCGAGTATTTAATAAAGTACACAATAACGTCTCCATCCGGTTCTTATGCGGCTCCTTTACCACTTGTCCTCGATCCCGATTCCCCCGGATCCCGAAGCTAAGGTAAGAGCGAGGTCCAATGCCCATCGGACCTCGGGTAACGGTTAACCTCATGCTTATGTAAACAATATATGGATGACGTTTATTCATGACATGTCAACAGTACAAAATCACATATGTAAAACAATAACCACACATAGCCATCGCACATGTATGTTATCCCTGTCTGCACTATTCACCAGTGCCACGATGTACATTCGTGTCCTCAGCGCTAGGAAAACTCAACGGCATTATCAAGACTATAACCCGTGTATAGTTGAATGTATAATGAAGAACTTAAGACAGAGTCTTAGTCTATGAATACAACCATCATATATAAGCATACAATAAGCATCAGAGTTAAGGTTACAATACGCGTCCGTACCTTCGTTGATGAATACGGTACGTTTGTCGGTAAGAATGCGATCACAGATCTCCTATAAAGGTAATATCGCATTTATTAATTCATAAATAATATTCTAGTAAATATTTTAGTCACAAATGACCATTTTACCCCTGGTGTAATTATTTTTCAATTACTTTCTACAATTTCGTAAAAATGCTGTTTGACAACATATGGGCTGATTTTTCGCCTAACATTGAAAACTCACCATTAATTCTACAGAATTCAGAATGAGGATCCGAAAAATTCCTCGGAAACCTTAGGATGTCTAGTTTTAAAGAAAAATACTGGTTCTTGCCCAGAGTTTAAGAATAGTTCCCAGTTTTTACGTGTTCATCTTCTGCCCAGAAAATTTCCAGAAAACATAGCCCAACTTTGGATATTTTTATCTTTTAGCACAAAACTCGAAATAATTCACTCTTGGTAGATTTGGAAAGCCCTATATGTCTACTTTAACCAGGAATTTTCTCAGAATCTTAGAACCTCATTTTCAATATAAAATACTGGAATTTGTACCCTGACTTCATAAATTTCTAACCGATAAAATTTCGCCCGAGCTTCGCTATTTTGATCATAATCTTCCAAAAATTTTGCTATATCACTTTCTCCAGAAATTTTTTGAAATAAAACCATTTCTAACCATCAAAACATGATAACAAAAATATATTGGAAGATTAAAGATCAAAACAACATTTAAACTAAAATCTACAAAACTTAAGACTAGAAACTAAAAGCTTTGCTTACCTCTTGAAGAACTTCCTTCTCCTTCTTGCTTCCCACTATGATTTTCTCTCTACTCTTGCTTCTAAACTCATCTACTTTGGTTGAGTTTGGTGTGAGAATTATGAAGAGCAAAGGCCTCTATTTATAGTGAAAATTCAAGGCCTATTCCAACCATAATTCTTCCTTAACCAAACATTCCTTATAAACCAAACACTCTTCTTCCATCTACCAAAAACTACCATTCCTCTTGCCTATTCCATCCACCAAAAACTACCAATCCTCTTGCCTATTCCATCCACCAAAAACTACCATTCCATTTACCTATTCCATCCACCAAATTTTATTGAATAAAAACCAACAATTAATATGATATTAATATCATATTTTATGTTCCTTATATGTAGTCTTAAAAATTGGTCTTTGGTTTAATTAATTCCAAGAGCAAATTTCCTAAATTACAATAAATAAGTTTCAAAATTTTGACACCACAAATTCACTTTTATTTAATAGGTATTATTTATCAAGATATAATACTTAAGATAAATAATTATTCGGGTATTACATTATGAAATACAAGGAGAATAAATAGTCATAATCCCCATTTTGTCCTTAAAGTCAAAGAATCACTTATTTATATTAATTTTTATTTTTAGTTTAGCTTTATTTTTGAGTTTCCCTTCACTCTTGATTTGATCTGTGTCACTCAAATTAGGCGAAAGTGTGATAATCGATACTTAACCGGGTTTTGGAACCAAATCCTCTTGAGAACAATACTCTACTAATCACTTTATTATTTGGCTTGACTCGTAAACTTGCAGTGCGAACAAGTTTTTGGCATTGTTTACCAGGGATTTGTGTCCCAAAACCGTCTTTGGTTTATCTTGATTAGAGCATTATTAGCTTAAGCTTGAGTTTTGTATATATTTGTTCTTGTGTGTTTGTGTTTCATGTTTTGACTTATTTTCTGGTGTTCTTGTGTATATTTGTTCTCTTTGTGTGTCTTTGTTTTATTTGTTATTTTGAATTAAACTTTGTTCATGGATAATCCTTAGTGGATCAATGGGTCAAATGGTGAATTTGATCATTATAATGATTATCTTGTTATGACCCTTATACTTGTGAAGTTCAATATGAGAACATTTGTTGCAAATATTGTGGAGATAATCATCATTACATAAAGTGAGTTTGTTTACATTTAAATTTTGTATTCCTTTTTTTCTTATCTTTGTCATTAAATTGCTTAGCACTCATAAAGTATTACTCCATTTGTCTTTTTATTTCATTATCCTACCTTTTTCATTATAACCCTTGAATTTTTTATTATTTTTTGATTAGAGTATGCAATTGGATAAAATAGTGGAGATTGAGATGAGAAACGATCCTATGGTAGATGAGTTGTATAAGTGGAGTTGAGTGAAATAATAGCCCTTTATTATGTTGAGAGAAGAGTGCAAACACTTGACTTGTGAGAGACATCTTATTGAGAGTTATTTTTGGTGGGTTAAATATCATTTTTTTTACATGGAAGTTTAGCCTAACGGGAAATTGTCACCTGGAAGTTTTTTTAGTCTCATTTTTGCCTGACTTAACAAAATGGAGCAAATATGCCCAAAAGTTTTTTTGGAATAAATTTGCCTTGAAAGTTTTTTTTTTTAAGAGAAATTTTGTCCATTGGAGTTTACAAAGAAGAGCAACAATTTAACGGTCAAAATCAATGGATGGGCAAGATTGCTATGTTTTTAAACTTTCGGACAAAAATGAGAGCAATTTTTTTCCCTATTTTTGCCAAAATTAATTGCTTTGCTACTTGCATTTTTAGAAGGTGGAAAAGAAATCTAAGAAAGTTTCATTCTTGACAATTTGAATTTTTTCAATTAAGTAATACTCCATCTTAAACTTTGTCTTTATATTTAGAAAATCGGAGGTGGTATGATATTAGAATTTATTCTAATTTACCATAATAGGATAGAAATATACCTATTAATTAGACTTATATAATCTTAGTAGAGTGGATTTGGACATTTATTGCCTCTTGAGTAAATTGATTAGGAATAACATTTTAATTTGGAAGGGATATAAGTGATTAAGAGATACTTATATCCATCAAAACTCTAGATTAATAAGCTAACTTAATAAGTGCTTTTATTTAGATAAATACATGCTCTAAAACTTAAAGAAGAGATTAACCACGTTGTTTGTATCAACTGAAATATTAAAAACATTAGATTTACTAATTTTTCTTTTGTTTAAATTAATCTTTAATCATCCTTATTTGATTTGTTCAACTTAAATAAAACAAAAATTTAATGTCTAATCACTAATTTGATTGAGTCTATGTAGGACAACCTTAATTTGTTATTATACTCTTTTTAAGGCCCGGATATTTATGTGCCTGCATAATTAAATTTTAGTAGCTTCAAACTAAAATTTTGATATCAATTCTAAGTTTCAGTTAAGAAATGAAGAACCCAAATAGACTAATCAGTTTTACGCCGTAAAAGTGTACATATATTATGATTTATGACTATTAAACAACCAAAATTAATTCACGAAACGTGCCTTTCTTGCTGACCTTCCTAGTTTTAAAATTTGATTGAAACTCCATCATTTTTCCTCCTTTTACGGGAGGCCAAATTTTAGGCGTGGGAATTACTATCTATATACAAATTGCAATTTTCTGAGTGCCATGTGATGTAGAGCCTCAACCCTCAACAAAGACAATGATCAGAAGAAAATTCATATGATAGCATCATGTAGTAATTAATGTTGTATGCTGATAGCAATTTAAATAGACATTCGCAAACCAAGGTAATAATTTATTCTAGCACATTGGTTGACTTTTCTTTGTTTACAAAAGAAGATCCTTAGAGAAGATATGAGATTGAATTATAATTCATAGGATGGAAGGAATTTTTTTAGCACAAAAATTCAAAATATAACAGCATGTCTAATCTAAAATGGCACTTCAAGCTCATTCATTGTTTTGCGTCAATTTCGACTTGTTCCCCCAAGACCAAAAGAATTTTTAATTTGATTTAGCTCCCTTACTACTCCCATCATGTTCATCCTTTCTTTTGGAGATTCTACTGAACAAGCAAATCCAATCTCAAATAATGAAATTAGAGCCTTCTCATGGTTGGGATCTATATGAGCCACATTCTCTATTCTAATTTCTTCTACAGCTACTGTTGTAGATTGTATTTCTTGGGGTACAAGAGCTATGTCCACAATCTCCAATAGATTGTCTGGAAATGCAGTTTTGGTGTAGCTATGAAGATTGTGGCCATCTTCAAACATGATGTCTGTTGGTCTTTTGCCGGTTAACATTTCCATAATAAGAACACCAAAAGAATATACATCACCTTGTGTTGATACCTCATGACCCATTCCATACTCTGAAACATTTTAGACTAAGGTTAATGTTTAGATATTCATTGTCTAGAAACTAATAAAATAAAAGGAAAAAGATTTTATAAAAACAAATGGAATTTACCAAAGTTTCAAGCTAAAATATTACTCTGTCTAATCCTTTTTATAAGAAATTTTCTCTCTTTTGGAGCTAGTCTTTAATATAAGCAACTTTTTTCATACGTCTCAAAATGTAAACTTCTTTTTCCTTTTCTACCCCTATTAAATACATGTATTTATATTAATTATCCCCCACTCATCACCACATCTTCCCTTTCATTTGATCATTTAATACTCATTCTTTCTCATATTTTTAACTCATTCTCTCTCATATACTCTTTTCATAAGTAGAGGCAAATTTTGAAGAAATATGACATTTTAGACACATTTATTGATTTTAACTCACCAAAGGGAGTAACAAATTGTACCTGGAGGAGTATAGCCAATTGTCCCTTTTATTCCAGATGTACTTGTTTGCTTTTGGGAAGTGCCGTTAAGGGTGGAAATTAGTCTTGCTAACCCAAAATCACTCACATGAGCCACCATATCATCATCAAGAAGGACATTGCTAGGCTTTAGGTCACAATGCACAATTGGTTGCTCATTTTCATAATGAAGATAATGTAGTGCAGAGGCAACATCATATATAATATTTAATCTTTGACAAATATCCAATGTTGACCGAGATGCACTTTGTTGATTAAGATGCAACCATTTTTCCAGGCTTCCATTAGACATGTACTCAAACACCAATGCCTTAAAATCTTCTCCCTTGTAAGTAACGCTCGAGCAACATGTCAAAACTTTTACCAAATTTCTATGCCTTATGTTTTTCAATGCATTGCACTCTGAAATGAAACTCTTTTCAGCTCTCTTCTTTTGAAGGTCCAACACCTTAATTGCAACAACTTTGTCTTCGATTCTAGCTTTCCTTTATATACTTGAACCGAGACTCCCGGATCCAATCAAATTGTTAGTGGAGAAACCTTCGGTTGCAATGTGTAGATTTTGATATGACACCTTGGGAAATTGTTTCACTCCAAGTAAAGTTGAAGATGATTTCTTGTTTCTTTCACGCCTCCAACATAAAGCAAAGAAAAATGACAATAACAGAGAAAAAACTACACAAATCAGAATAACCATGAGATTCCTGTTGTGTTTTCTTATAAGAGGGGGTAGGGCGACGCCAACTGCTCCCTATGGAGGCAGAGGGCTCAGCGCTTCCCCAGAGGTGCCATCATTTGATATGTCGTCGTCACCGTCGGGTTATTTGTCATCTTCACCGTCGCTTTATACATCGTCGTCACCAGCTACCCCCCCTGATCCATAGCAAGAGCGACAACAGGTTTACTTTAACATTTCTGATTGATTTACATATGTTTAGTTTCTTGAAATCATCTATGTACAAACATCTTCAATATTTCACATTCCTTCCTAGCACACTGCGTCGCCTCGAGCCACGCAGCCCAGGAAGAAGGTAGTTCTCGATACACCAATGTCGGGGCTCAACAGATCCTTCGACAAGGAAGCTTTGGATCTGTCCTGACGGCAACGAGTAAGTCATGCCAAGTCACCAATAATGTTACAATTTTCTTCTCTAATTGGTTTGTATGCTAATATTTGCATGATGTCCTCTGTTTTCAGATTTGTGCCTGATAATCCGGTGGGGGTTTTCATCTCGACCCAATTATTCCGTAATTACAATCACCCTTGGACCACGTGGACAAAGATTCCTAAGACCTAACGAGATGTTTGGTTCAATGAGATCTTGGTAAGTTATTTGTTTTATGCGTGTTAATTAAGTACTTTTAAAATTTGGAGCACTAATTGTTCGTTATCGATTTTAAGGATAAGCATATGACGTTGCATGAACATCATGAAAATCTGAAAAAAGCTTATAACCATAGGGCCGGCCGGACGTTGTCTCGAAAGCTCTATTCATTGAGAAGGTCAAGAGGCAAGACAAATTGGCTTCCACAGGATACTAAAGATGAATTATTTAGCAATTGGGAAAACAATGAGAAGTTCCAGAACATAAGTGCGAAAAATAAGGAAAATAGGGCTAAAATGGAAGGACCGTCATATGCTGGCGGCTCCATATCAATTAGTGAGCATCGACGCAAAGTTGTAAGTACACGTTATTTTCTATTTAGGTATTCAATATTTTGTACTTTGAAGTAATTAATTAAGGTCATCATTTGCGTTTGCAGATAGAGTGCAGGAAGTTCCAGCAGGATCGGTTGAGTGGGTTACCTTTGAGCGGACTCATTCCCGACAGTCTGAAGGGAGTGAGAGGCAATGGATTAACCCAAGGGCGTAACAAATAGCAGTTAGACATTTATTGCCTTTATTACTTGTTTTATGCACCACCATATTTATTTCATCTTACATGTCTTAATTGTTATGTATTTGTTTGCTTGTAGGAAAACTTTCGGGGAAAAATGTCACGGAGAGAGCCTCGCAGAGGGGGGTGACCACTCATCCTCTCAATCGATAACGAGAGTCGTTTCTTTGAGGCTACTTGCGGATTTGACAAGAAAATGAGAGTCTTTGGATACGGTGCCTCGCCAAATGATCAAACAAACAAAGCGCCCTCATCCGCACTTTGGAGGGGTTTCTTCGGGTAAACGTAATACATTTGATATTGATAATCTCCATTCTCTTGTCCATTCAAATGAAGTACAAATAATAAATGTACTAATCAATTTTGTAGATGAGTGAAGAAGATGAAGGCGTTGGTGGAGGAGCAAGCAACACAGATGACCCAGGAAAAGGAGATGATGAGGCAACGGCTGACTCAGGAAAGGGAGAAGATGAGGCAGCAGATGATTCATGAACAAGATATGATGAAGCGGGGCGTTGAATCAAGAACGGGCGATGATACCGCGGGAGATGAGGAGATGCGGCTTCAAATCATGTCCCTGAAAGACGAGAGGTTCGGTCGACTCACTGGTGATGATGATGATCACAATCTTTTATTTAGACTACTTTTTAGTATTTGCTTTTTTGCTACGGATTATATATATATTGTTTTATTTATGTAAACTCTTTTTTATTGTTATTATATCTATGACACACTACTTTTTGTTTTCAATTTTCTAAAAATAAAATAAAATAAAAAATCATTTTTTTTAAAAAAAATATTTTTGCTACGGAAAACCATTCCGTAGCAAATTGCGACGGATGTTAATTCGTAGTAATTTGCACATTGCGACGGAAATAAAAATCCGTCGCAATTGCGACGGTTTTCCTATTCCGACGCCCTTTTTGCTACGGACAAAATCCGTAGCAAATTCTGTCGCAAATTGATTTTGCTAGGAAAAGGCCTTTTTTGCTACGGATTTTTTCCGTAGCAAAAATCGAATTTTCTTGTAGTGACAATAGGTTGCAGATTTTTTTTTTTATTATTATAGAAAGTGGGGCAAAAGCCCAAACCAACCACAACATTACTAATAATGGGGCTGCATTATTAGCATTAGAATTTCATCATCCTCGTTGCACGTAAAAAAAAAATTGAAGTGCATAAATAATTATGACTCTCGAATTCGAAATACTAATAAAACGAACTAGATATACATCTCGGTTATGGAAGGGATTGCAACCACAATATGTAGCTTCACTTTGAGCTAACGAACAAGGATGAATAATCCATTCAAAACAATCCCTAGCACACAAGGCCAAATAAATCATTAAATTGATGAACCAGAACTGAATCAACATGCAATGCAATACAAAACCTCAGACAATTATGTGTGTTGATTAGACAAGGGAAACACTAAATAATCAAACTATGAGTAAAAAATACTGACAGGAGAGAGTCTCTAATAAATATTAACAAAATACAAAGATAATGAAAAATTACTTACAAAGATATTTGCATTGCATCTACTATATGTCAACAGTTGCCTCCAATGCAATTTTTTGAAAATCTTGTAAAAACAAAACAAAATTAGACATCCCTTGAAAGATCTTAATAAATATGATTCTAATAAAAATAGAAAATAGATGTAAAAAGTATTATCAAGTTCTATTTGCTGAAAATCATCGTCTCCTACTTCTACAACATAGTTAAGTGAGTGCCTAACCCAATCTTGAGCACAAATTAGTGATTTTACAGCTTTAGGTGTTAAAGAGCTCCTAAATGAATCCAGAACTCTTCCTCCAGTGCTAAAGGTAGACTCAGAAGCAACAGTAGAAATTGGGATAGCCAACACATCTCTTGCTACTTGAGAAAGAATAGGGAATCTAAGACTATTCACCCTCCACCAACTTAATATATCAAAATCATCCTTTCTAGGCTCAATTTCTTCATTTAAATATCTATCCACTTGTTCTACTAGTCCTTCTACCAAGATGCTCATCCATGAATAATTGCTCCTCAATATCAAGCAATTTTCTAACTTTTAGACTAGGGTCATCATCATCAAGAAGATCTTGTGTGTCATTCGATGGTCCCGTTTGTTTTGAAATTTGAAGGAGAAATAACCCGATTGTATTCATTATATAAAGAAATCAAGACTTCTTTAATATGCACCTCCAAATGGTCCCCAACAGCACGTGTATGCATCTTACAAAGAGCAAATTGCACCCAATCTAGCTTATATCGGGGGAATAGTGGCAATATAAAGAAGTTTATTGATCTTCATAGGATCTCCCCAATACTTGTCATATTTCTCCTTCATTCTACTTGCCACATTAGATAACTCCACCAAATCACTTTTTGTCCACTCATTCAAGAAACGATAAACCATGTAAATTTCACGGAAGAAGTTATTGGAAGTGACATATAAAGATCCGAAATTCGATTAGTCAAATCATAAAAATGACTCAACACCATAGTCATCCTCCTAACATTCTTCCAATCTTCCTTTTCAGCACCCCATCTTCAAGATCAAAACGAAAGTATGGATCTTTGTCCTCATACCTCTTAAAGGTTGCCTCAAATTTTTGGTGGAAGTTGACCAATTTGTAACAATTGTGACAATTTCACTAGTAAACTGCATCGAACTATATAATGCAGAAACAACTACCTTCTACTTGAAATGTTGATATAGTAAAGCTGCCATTCCATTTAAAGCTGCTAAATAGTTAATTTGATGAAAGCCAAGACAAAAAAAAGGAACAAAATTGGGCTTGGGACAAATAAGCAAGGGCCCAAGATAAATTAAATACACCAACAAAGACCAATTGGTCAAGGGATGAATAGCACTTATTACGACATACATCAGTTGCTGAAGTAGTCGAGGACTTCAACCCAGCAGTACAAGCATGAGCTTTAGTTTAATTCATTCATATCAGTAAAGTAAATTCATATCAAATAATAACAGTAAAAGCAACCTCTGGATGATTCCATTTCCAAGTTTATCATGAAAATAATAGCAATATCTTTAATGTGTGTTAAATCTGCATTTATCTTGAAACGGAAGAGAAGATGCTTGTAAGTTTCCCTACAACAGAAAAATAACTGATCCGTGACAAAGACTAAGAATAAGCAATACAAAGATAATTTAAAATCAGATTCAAATCCATGCAGGGCTAGGCAACAGCAAAAAAGCACGAGTCCTGCACATCATCTTCACAATACTTGTAAATAAAGAGATATTCTTGACCGTTGCTGGGCCTAGGAATATGAAGCTAAGCACAACAATCTAACCATGGACAGTAGCAAGGAACTTCCTCTTGCTTACTACAGAAAAATAATCAGAAAAATCGACACCCACATAAAACACTGAAAGCAAAATCAACACCCACAACAGAAAAATAATCAGAAAAATCGACACCCACATAAAACACTGAAAGCAAATCGACACCCACTGAAAAATATGAGCATACCGAGAAAGGCGAAGCAGAGTCTGTCAAGATCGAGCTTTGACAGTCGACTGAAAGTGAAGGGAGAAGGCGAATCGAGAGCCGAGAGGGTGACTGTGCGTGGAATACAACGAGGTAGGGTGACTGTGAGGGGAATACGACGGGAACTGGAAGTGAAGAGCTGAGATTCTGAGATGGCGAAGTGAGTGAGAGGGTTCTGTTTGTGCGATACTGGGATTAGGTTTTGTTATAAAATGATTTTGATACAAAGTGATGAATACACGGGTAGGGTTTTTCAAAAGGAATTGGGTTGGGTGATCTGGACTTGAGGTGGGCCGTGGGTATGTCAATTTTTTTGCTCAAACATGGGTCTATCAATTGAAAAGGAAAGAAAAAATACACATACTATACGACACCGTTTTATATGTAATTCGGTTAAAAACGAATTAAATTTTAAAACACCAAACCGAAAATCGAAATAAACCTATTTTATAAACCGAACTGAATTAACCGAACACCGAATTATTCGGTTCGGTTTCGGTTTTGATTTGCTCACCCCTATCAGCTGCTGAATGAAGAGGAAAGCAAAACCTAATTCTCCAAAATGTAGTGTTTCACGCAGGGACTTAAGTCAAAGTTTTAAAAGTTCTGGAGAGGGACTAAATTGAAATATTTTGAAATGTTTAAAGGTCAGAATGTAAATCATAATAACTCACGGGGCTCTTTTTCGTAATTTGTCTCTGTCCTTTTCTTCATTTTGATTTCCAATTTTCAAAAATTGCTTTGGGGCCTTTCTTATAATTTTCCCTAGTCATCAAAAAATTAATTTGACCCAATTGACATTTTTCAATTCCTCAAATTTCTTCCAAAACACCTACAATACAAGATTAAACACAATGTAGCATCAAAAGTCCAAAAAATCATTTGCATGAATAATTAATAAATTATTATCATTTTGCCCCTCATTTCATTTAATTCAATACAAATGTCCCTGCTCAATTAGTGTTTAATCATGCAATAATGTCCAAGAAAATATATTAAGAATCCCAATTTAATCATGAAAAATCATATAAAAATATGGTTTGATCAAGGCTCCCTTCATGAGTAAAAATATAAAAATATCTTAAATGTCGCATCGTGAATACATTCATAATCTTTATCTCAGAATAAATAATAAACCAAATCATAAATTCAAAGTATAGTTATTATAAAAATTTAAAGGGTCTAAAGGGTCAAATCACCAAATCATAAAAATTTAAAGGCTGTAACGCTGCCGCCTTTTTTCTCGGCGCTTTAATGGCCGGCAGCCCAACTTTTTAAAACGATTCTGGCCATTTCTTGAAGAGGCCTTAGGCCTAGCCTAAACTGGCAGTACTCAGCGCGATTCCATTTCTAATACTACTCCCAACTCCACCTTTTGACCCAAGCCCAACCTTGTCTTTGCCTCTTGAATTCGGCCCATCTCACTTTGGGTTCTCACACTCTTCTTTAGACTCGCGACCTTCTTCTTGAGCCCACCATCAATCACTTTCTTACTCCCCCTTGTCCCGCTCAACCCTTGATGTACATCCTTTAGAATTATCGTTCAAATCAGCCATAGTCACCATATCGTGATTTGATTTTTCCTGTAAAAGGGTCAAGTCAACCTGCTTTCAATGCTCTCCCAAAATTTTTCCTTCCTCAACATCTAATACCACAAGCCGAGATCATTTCCTTTCCGGGCTCTCCATCACACGCCCTGGCCGCCGGAGTTGACGTGGTCTCTGAACCAACATCCAATTATCATACCTTCCTGCAACCTCCAACCCCTGCTTCTCTATCCCTTCACCTCCATACACCTCCCCTTCGTATGGGGGCAGTGATCAGCATCGTGACCATAGCGACCGCAGCTAAAACATATCAAGTGAATGCCTTCGTATTGGATTCGTCTCTTAACCCCATCAATATACACCGCTGGAAACAAAGACGAGCAAACCTGCCCTTAGGCCGAAGCAAGGAGTCATATCCAGTTTCAAAACTCTTCCTACCTGCGACCCCAAAACATGAAGAAAACCTTTGTGGTAGTAATCAAGAGGCAAATTCGTAAAACATATCCATGTCGCGCGATCTTACCAATTTTCTCCTCAGCTGGGTTAAACCTCTGTTTCCAAGGTTGGACTACGAGATAATGGTCGAAGATCAACCATGATCCGCCAGTTAAAGCCAAGTCATAGTCTTGTGCATTAGTAAATTGCACTACTGCAAAGCCCGATCCCACATCAATCGGTGTGATCTCCACATCTCGTGCCCACAACTGCTGGAGCTTTTTCTCCAAATATTTTGGATTAATCATACGACCCATAAGTTTCACAATCAAAGCTTTCTTCCATCTCGTTGCTAATCAGAAGGCAGAATTAAGATATCCGGCCCCTTGTCTGTCAGCTACACCGCCTCTATACTTTCCCTCCAACAAAATCCCCCCACTCTACCAATCCTCCTCTTTCTCCTCTGTCACCTCCTCCTCCCTGGGTAAAAGCGTGCTTAAATGAATTCCATTTGAGTCCACTATCTGCAATCGCCTCTTCTCCTAAAGCTGAATCCTCCCTTATCCAGTCCTCAACCTTTGGAGTGAGTATCTGATCGTTTGTGTAAACACCCTCACCAGCACATACATTTTTCCTAGTACAGTCCAATGCGTCCCTTTCCTCCGGCGTTGGCTCCGGATTTCCTCTCTCGTGACTCCTCTCACGCTCGCGCTCACGCTCACTGTCTCTCATCCCTATAATGTATTAAGAGTAAAATACTCTAACCAATTCTCTTTTACGTTAGGAAGATCTCCCTTCTATTTTTAATTCTAAAACTATATTTTTTAATTAAAATTTATATTTGTTTACAGATTTTCCCTTTCTCATCTCAAATCCGTAATTTACTCTTTACTACTTGCAAACTTCAGGGGAAAAACCAACTCCTTCAGGGAAGGAGAGAATGGCAGCAATGAAGAATCTGATAGTAAAAATGTACAAAAGCTTCTTGTTTTTCCTTCAAAAGCCACTAAATATAATAATGGTTCGCATATTAAAAGTTTTATTTTCTTTCTTTTTTTCAAAGAAAACAAACATAATGGAATGTCAGTAATGATATGTTGAGCTAGAACATTTCTTTTCAAAATTAATAAATTTAATAATATATTAATAGTTTGAAAATATATATTAAAATTATTTTTTGGTTTTTAATACTTTAGTAAATATGAATGTTTAAATAATTTTTATGTTAAATAGGGGTATTTTGGTCAACAAATGTTTATAAACCAAACTTAACCGTCAACTAACCGTTGGATGGAAGAAAATGGAATTTCAAATATATAAGGGATGATTGTAAAGCATGTATTTTAATTTTAAGAAAGGTTTATATGAGTTTTTAAAATAGAGGGGTTTGTGTAATAAAAGAAAAACAAAGAGATTGTTAGAGTATCTTACTCTAAAAAATGATAACAACATATCAAAATGTCAAAATGTACACTATAGCAGTATGTAATGCTGTTAGGATCAATTTAGAACAATGAAGGAATAGCTGATTCACCTAAAAGAAGAGAGTTGCAAATAAAATAACATTGAAAAAAAATCATGAGTAGTATGCATGCAATATTCCTTTAGAGTAATGATATACTAATACAAGCAGTGTAAGATGATGTGAGAAATAATGTTTTCTAGAGACTTTATCATAAACAATAAAAAGTTACCAGTGATCTAATATATTTCATGTGAGGTAGCTACAAGCATAATTACAGGTCTAGTAAGGGCAAAAGAGATACAGGGGAGTCTAAATCCTCTAGAATTATTTTGTTATATTGTTTTTGCAGAGTTCAAAGAGATACAGGGAAGAAAAAATGATTAATATAATATTTGGAATGTCCAGGAGATAAATATGTATGTAGTGTGTTTGATCACGATATTGTACATAAACACACCCACACATATGATCATAAAACTTGTAATCAAGAAAAGTTTCCCGTGCAATGCACAAACGCCTAAATCTAGTTTAGATAACCATTTTTTGTAGTAGTGAAATTTGATAACTTTATCTCTTATATTGTGGATTATATTTTTAATTTTTTATAAGTGGAATAATTGATGCTAGAAAGGTATATTTAATGAATCATATATCTATGTCTCGAACTTTAGGTCATTCTTAAAAGGTAGAAAAAAAAAAATATTTCAAAATAAAATGTGGGACTATGGGCTAGAATCTAGATTGCCACCCAACACTGCTGGTTAGGGTTGGCATTTTTCTAGCCTACAACCTGTGGGGTAGTACATATTCCCAACTCTAACAATATGGATTGGTGTTATTGTTCTTGTGCTCTGTCAAAAATAAAAATCTTTTGATAAATTATTAATAAAAAAAATTCTGCTCAATTACCTTTTTGAGTGTTTGCTTAGTAAGGATAGGAGAGAATGGTATAAAATTAGCATATCAAGAGTTGCATCTGAGGCTGGCTACTTATCAATTCTCTCCCAAACCATTCCTTTATATCCATAGAGTTCGATAATTCCGTTCCATACTGTAACATCCCATTTTCAAAAGCAGTATAATTTTTTTTTCATCAGAGTAGAGCATCGGAGCAATTGAGTAACTGATACATTTATTCAAATTGCCGTAAGTCCGTTCTGATTCTGAAGCGGTACATTGACCGAGAGTTTTCAAAATTAATAACACCCGAAGAAAGTCTTCGATCGGGACTCGTGCGGCCGCTCGCCTTTCTCCTCGGTCCTCGGTTCTTCCGAACCCGACGCTATGATAAGAGGCGAGATCCAATTACAATTTGGATCTCGGGTAATCTAACCTCATGCTTAAATACGACTACATATACACGACAACAAAGAATCAATACAACAGTCCACAACAGATGTATGATTAAAAATACATAACCACGTATGTAAGATATATAATAACCACGTATGTAACATAACCACGTATGATACGGAATAATAACCTCGTATGTGACATAACCACGTATGTGACATAACCGTGTATATAACATAACCACGTATGCTACAACAACAAACAAAACACAACAAACATATATAATCATACAATAACCATCAGAGTTAGTGTTACAGTACGCGAACGTACCTTCGTTGTCGACTACGGTACGTTTTACGGAAAACGGTAATTTTGACAGCGGGTGAAACAGCGGTACGACGGCGGCACAACAGCGGTCCGATTATCTTAGATATCCTATAAGGATAACATTTAACAACTTTTAGCAGCATAACAGGCATTTTAGGTACAAATTACCATTTTGCCCCTGAACCCCTAATCGGCGGAATTTCGCCAGAGCTTATTTGTTTTCGCTCTATCTCTCCGGAATTTTGACAGATCTTTTCCCTCATCATATTTTCGAAATATATATCATATTTACCCCTAAATATGATATCTAGACTATCTTGAAAATTTAAAGATAAATCTAGCATTCCTACTATATCTACCGAAAGAACTACCGAAACTAAAGACTAAGGACCGAAGAACTTACCCAGACTTTGCTCAGACTTTCTCCAAAGCTTCTCTCTCTAACTTCTCTCTAAGAGGCAGATTTTTGGTGTGAGAAATGAAGAAGAGGAGCTTGGTATTTATAGAAGAGACGGATGGCGAACGGTAAATAATTCGAACTTCGGTCTTGACGAATATGACCGTATGATCGCATTTTTGAGGACAAAACACTCTTGGCCCTCCATTTCTTGTGCAGACCTCCCCCTCCCCAATAGTCAACAAAATGATGTCATCTTGATGGTGACATCTCGAGCCGTCGATAAAGTTTCATCCGGTTATGCAAACACGTAATCTTGGAAAATCTCAAAATTAAATTCATAACTTTGAAGATCTTCACTTCCTCATCAATAATATCTAATTTAACTTAGATTTCGGTCCCTTACGGGGTTCCAACGATCCGGTTGAAGTTTTCTCGAAAACGTGTCGAACACGTCCGGTGTCGGAAATCGCTTTCGGAATCATCAATCTCTGGATAATAATTCACGATTCCAAATATGTCCAGATAATTATAAACTCATCTCTAGATGTTGAGTTATAATTATTTTCTTCAAATCCAAAATGTGAATATCTCATTTTTCTCTATTTCGTCTTATTAGGCAAATGCGCTACCTCGGAATTAATTAACTTCCTCCGGAAGAGGTCACTTGAAGGTAAAAACTCACTGATCAATATTTTACCTTGACTTTGGAATTCCTATTCCTGGTTCTCTAGATAGGATCCGTTTCCTATTTATTCCATTACTATTCACTATATTATATAATAATACAATTTTACAAAAATATCATGATATTTATTTATTTTTTTCTTTTATTTTTTATTTATTTTTCTAAGCATAAAATATTTTATTTATTTTTATTTTTTATTTATTTAATAATTTCGAATTTCTCCAATTAAAAATAATTATTTAAATTATTTTTAATTCATTTACTTTATACCTTAATTATCCCATTAATTACCAGATTAGCCACTTACTAATTTTTGATAATTTTCTTAATTAGGATAAATCATTATCTCACAATTATTTTACTTACATTGGTATTTTATATCCCATGTAAAATATTAAAAATCATGGGGTCAATTATGATCCCCAAAATAATATTAAATCTTGCCTCATTATTTTTTCAAGGGAAATTATCCCAAAAAATTCCTAAAATTAGAGACAACATACTTTCTAATTTTTAACAAATATTTAATTGCCTCCTGGGATTTATCATAATATTTTTAGGCCATTTAATGCCTCAAAAATATATTTTATGGATTTTAGCTCTTTTTCTCTCCTAATTTCTATAGTAATTACCTTAGAAAATAAGATAATTATTACTTATTATTTGAAACCACATGTTCACCTATTTTCAATAGGTATTATCTATTGAAATATAATATTCCGTATAAATAATTATCCGGTATTACATTTCTCCCCCGTTAAACAAAATTTCGCCCTCGAAATTTGCTCTATACCAATTTAGACTTTGTACGAGACTAACCTTCGGACTTATTCGCTCCTTAGCAACCACGTGCCAAAACTGTCTCCTTAGCAACCACGTGCCAAAACCGTCTCCTTAGCAACCACGTGCCGTGACGACAAAAGATACCTCGGTAGCTAGTTTTACGCACCGCATCTCTCGCATGCAACCTGCTCCCACGACTTATTCGCTCCGAACTTTTCTCTATATGTCGGCCGCTCCACTTGATGATCGAGAATTTGCTCGGGTTTGACTTGTCAAGATCTTGTCATTTTGTACTTTGATATTTAGTATTTTCCGTGGCACCCATATACCCCGTCAATACCGGATATCAAAATGTCTCCATGACGCCCATACATCATGGTAACACAAGATACCTTAAATGTTTCCATGACGCCCATACACCATGACAACACAAGATACCTCCTACTCAATGACACGATCGCAGTGATCGATCGTAGTAACTAAGAAATATGCATTGGAAACTAAAATTTTCGCGACAAGTAAGATAACTATTTATCAAACCATAGGAAATCCTTACTATACATGTATCTTAACGATTTCTTTCACCCCGTACTCGTGTGTAGTTTTCGAACACGGGACTTTTCGTCCATTAAAACACGGGACTTATTGTCCTTTCCCGAGTTTCTTTCAACTCAAAAGGTACTTCAAACACTTGTGTTAGCGGTACAATTCTATACAATACTCACTAACTCTAGGTCTTACATCGATTAGTTCAACTTGAGAGGCTTCAATAGGCGAGAGGCGTAAGTCATCACGCCTGTCCCGCTGTCATGCAGCAAGACATATCTCGATCCATATCTAATGGCACCACGACCAAATCTATAACATCTACTTGGATCCGGGATAACCAACTCTTGGTGCTGTGACCAACTTCGTTCTCAGTCTATGCAAGCTCATCTCACGGTCGTGTTCTACGCAATGATTTAAGTCTTACTCTTCAAGCTTTATCAACGATTATGAAAAATTTCAGCATGAATCTACGGTACTATCCCGCTTGATCCGAAACTAAATATCTATGTTATTATTTCTATTTTTGATGTACAACTAAATGGTGTTCCGAGCATTCGTCAACTCTTGCCAAAACGTAGGGATTACAAAACGAGTAACTCGTAGATCATGGAAAGTGGGTATGTGTTCATGATAGTCATTTTGTCCATCCTGCGATGATTGATACAAAGTCACAAACTCTCGTGCTTTGTTCGGTAGCATTTGATATGGTGTTTTAGATGTTGATCCAATGCTAGGCATCAACTTCATAGTGAATTTTTGATTTTTCTTTTCGAAAGAATATTTGTCGAGAGATTTTATTTGTGTCTCGGGTTGTTTTTAGAATAAGGACTCAATCCCCTCGTCATCGTTTGATCATTTTATTGATCACTTTGCTAGTCCTACTGATTTTGAGAATGTCGTCGATGTTTGTGAGACGTAAATTTTGAACGAGATATATATTCGACTTGGAATTTAGACATGCTTTATTAAGCAAAATAGTTCACACCCAATGGCGTAACTACTACTAGATTGTAAGGTATGTATGTATCCCAAAATGATTCGCCTATTTATCGGACATGCTGAGTGATTAGCACCCGTGTTGTATAATATCTAAAGTAGATTCCTATTGAGAGATAGTAATGCGGATCCTCTCTGGAGATTATTCGTGGCTGTCTTCTTCTGCCTCTGCCTCGGCCTCTGGGAGCTCCGGCTCCTCTTAAATTTGTCATGTCTCGTTCTTTCTCCTTTATTAGGGAAAACGTTAGATTTAAAAAGACAATAATTAGTCTATCGCAGACTTTATCACACTAATACTACAAACGAACGGACACTCATACTATTTCCCTTTGTTCAGGATTTCGTTGATTCGGTCTACTCAGAAACGGGTATGGAATTTCGTATCGGGAGTTCCTCCACATGAGTCAAATACTGCATGTACTTATCCTTGTTGGTCTCGGAGTTTCATCCGGCGTGGCCTAGCTCCACATATAAGCTCTACGCTAGGACAGAATAGTCGTCCAGTACAAACTGACGATTATCAAAATTATCAGAATTAATCAGGGTCTGATATCAAATATGAATATGGACGATGGATTTACTGATTCTGGGTTAGAATGATGCACCGAAAGAGGGTGGTACACCGGTTCGAGAATGGTATACCGGTGCGGACCGGTACACCGACTTAAGGCTATATCGGTACTCATTTTCAAAACATGCTCTTTAAAAAGGCGTAGAGCCTAACTCCGTTACTCAACCAATTTGGCCGGGTAAGTGTCTATCATGGGAGCCTCACCGTGCTTAGGGTGGCGATCGATTGGCGATCCACATAGACTAGCCCTGCCTTCGGCACCAAAAGGTTTTTGGAATAACTTAGTCAGATCTATGCCAGGACAACTGCTCTGATACCAAACTGTAACATCCCATTTTCAAAAGCAGTATAATTTTTTTTTCATCAGAGTAGAGCATCGGAGCAATTGAGTAACTGATACATTTATTCAAATTGCCGTAAGTCTGGCTGATTTACAGAAGCGGTACATTGACCGAGAGTTTTCAAAATTAATAACACCCGAAGAAAGTCTTCGATCGGGACTCGTACGGCCTGCTCGCCTTTCTCCTCGGTCCTCGGTTCTTCCGAACCGACGCTATGATAAGAGCGAGATCCAATTACAATTTGGATCTCGGTAACGTTAACCTCATGCTTAAATACGACTACATATACACGACAACAAAGAATCAATACAACAGTCCACAACAGATGTATGATTAAAAATACATAACCACGTATGTAAGATATATAATAACCACGTATGTAACATAACCACGTATGATACAAAAGAATAATAACCTCGTATGTGACATAACCACGTATGTGACATAACCGTGTATATAACATAACCACGTATGCTACAACAACAAACGAGAACACAACAAACATATATAATCATACAATAACCATCGAGTTAGTGTTACGACGCGAACGTACCTTCGTTGTCGACTACGGTACGTTTTACGGAAAACGGTAATTTTGACAGCGGGTGAAACAGCGGTACGACGGCGGCACAACAGCGGTCCGATTATCTTAGATATCCTATAAGGATAACATTTAACAACTTTTAGCAGCATAACAGGCATTTTAGGTACAAATTACCATTTTGCCCCTGAACCCCTAATCGGCGGAATTTCGCCGAGCTTATTTGTTTTCGCTCTATCTCTCCGGAATTTTGACGGATCTTTTCCCTCATCATATTTTTCGAAATATATATCATATTTACCCCTAAATATGATATCTAGACTATCTTGAAAATTTAAAGATAAATCTAGCATTCCTACTATATCTACCGAAAGAACTACCGAAACTAAAGACTAAGGACCGAAGAACTTACCCGGACTTTGCTCGACTTTCTCCAAAGCTTCTCTCTCTAACTTCTCTCTAAGAGGCAGATTTTTGGTGTGAGAAATGAAGAAGAGGAGCTTGGTATTTATAGAAGAGACGGATGGCGAAACGGTAAATAATTCGAACTTCGGTCTTGACGAATATGGGACCGTAGGATCGCATTTTTGAGGACAAAACACTCTTGGCCCTCCATTTCTTGTGCAGACCTCCCCCTCCCCAATAGTCAACAAAATGATGTCATCTTGATGGTGACATCGAGCGTCTGATAAAGTTTCGATCCGATTATCCGAAACACGTAATCTTGGAAAATCTCAAAATTCCGAATTCATAACTTTGAAGATCTTCACTTCCTCATCAATAATATCTAATTTAACTTAGATTTCGGTCCCTTACGTGGTTCCAACGATCCAGTTGAAGTTTTCTCGAAAAAACGTGTCCGAACACGTCCGGTGTCGGAAATCGCTTTCGGAATCATCAATCTCTGGATAATAATTCACCGATTCCAAATATGTCCAGATAATTATAAACTCATCTCTAGATGTTGAGTTATAATTATTTTCTTCAAATCCAAAATGTGAATATCTCGCATTTTTCTCTATTTCGTCTTATTAGGCAAATGCGCTACCGAATTCGGAATTAACTTCCGGAAGAGGTCACTTGAAGGTAAAAACTCACTGATCAATATTTTACCTTGACTTTGGAATTCCTATTCCTGGTTCTCTAGATAGGATCCGTTTCCTATTTATTCCATTACTATTCACTATATTATATAATAATACAATTTTACAAAAATATCATGATATTTATTTATTTTTTTTTTCTTTTATTTTTTATTTATTTTTCTAAGCATAAAATATTTTATTTATTTTTATTTTTTATTTATTTAATAATTTCGAATTTCTCCAATTAAAAATAATTATTTAAATTATTTTTAATTCATTTACTTTATACCTTAATTATCCCATTAATTACCAGATTAGCCACTTACTAATTTTTGATAATTTTCTTAATTAGGATAAATCATTATCTCACAATTATTTTACTTACATTGGTATTTTATATCCCATGTAAAATATTAAAAATCATGGGGTCAATTATGATCCCCAAAATAATATTAAATCTTGCCTCATTATTTTTTCAAGGGAAATTATCCCAAAAAATTCCTAAAATTAGAGACAACATACTTTCTAATTTTTAACAAATATTTAATTGCCTCCTGGGATTTATCATAATATTTTTAGGCCATTTAATGCCTCAAAAATATATTTTATGGATTTTAGCTCTTTTTCTCTCCTAATTTCTATAGTAATTACCTTAGAAAATAAGATAATTATTACTTATTATTTGAAACCACATGTTCACCTATTTTCAATAGGTATTATCTATTGAAATATAATATTCCAGATAAATAATTATCCGGGTATTACACATACCATATAGCCAAAGACCAAGAGAATTGAAAGTAAAGAAGAGACAATTAATGACTCCTCATTGTTTCAACTTCACAGTTTAGCTCCACATTCATATAATGATCCTTCTATGTACTCCTAGTTGGAAGAGCCTCAGTACAAAGTTTCCAACAGAACAAATGGATTCTAGGTAGGAAAGACAGTCCTTTGATTGTATTCGTAATCTGATTAACCTGATTAGAAGAAATCGTATCAAATTGATTAATCAGTTTAATTATCTCTTATATGACAGATAGAAAAAGGGGTTGAGGTAATTCTTTGCTCAACATTTGGACTACATAAGTGATAGAGCAATTCTATATTCATCTATATTAAATGGGTTAATCATCTATATTGGCCAAAATAATTACTTATGATATTTTGTATTATCTTGCTAGTCTTAGGTTTCTTTCTTATTATCATGTGTACTCTTCTATGAAAACATGTATGATTTCATTAAAACAAACAGAGACCATAATCATAAAAAAATTAAGTATTTCATGGGCCTCAAATTTGGTTCAAATGCCTGTGGGTCTATATTATAAGAAAAGTAGCCGGCCTAATAGACAATCATTTGATAGGAATCTTCAAAAATTACATGTAGTTACTTTAGTTAATTGCATTAAACTAATCAACAATATTTATATGACTCTTTTTTTCAAAATTACCTGACCCCGCTCCCTTAATTTCTTTTTACCTAACTAACTAAATGTGGGGTAACTAAGAGCAATTTTCCAAATTATGTTGAGTTGACTGATTCAAATGGAGGTACCGGGAGGTCACTTTCCTTTTACGATTCTAGCCGGTGGATCAAAGTTTCAACATAACTTAACAAAAAATATTAAATTTGAACCAATAGTTAGGATCAGAGAAGGAGAGAAAGAGGTGGGGAAGGACAAGAAAGGCCCCTGATCCCAAACAGAGTGGAGAAGAAACAGAGCAAAGTGAGTAAAGTGGTGGACTAGAAACAATACAAAGCATTTTTAATGAGCACTTGTCTTTGGGAGAACCACACTTCGTGAAAGTAAGTTGTTGGATTCCTCCTGCGGGTTTAGTTAGTCTACTCTCAATGGAAGTACAAATTCTTGGGATAATCATATCTTAAAAGCAAGATATTATAATAAGGGGGAATCGAGGCCTTATAAAGCCCCTATTTCAAGGAAACCCACCCGATTTGAGACTCATGACAATATCCAAATTAAGTGTCTTTTACTGTATGTACTGACTTGACAACGTCCATTAATATTGCCAATTGCATTGACTTATGTTTATTGAATTCCCACATAATAACGCATATAGGCACTAGGTTGGTGGGGACATAGCTTAGATCCTTTTCCCTCTTATATTCGTTGCATCCGCTGCTTGAAATTGCACCGTTTTGGCGCAGTTTCAAGCCGCATATACCTTTTTCAACAAACAAACAAACAAAAAAATCAGGCACTGCCGGGTCGGGTAGTTATTCAATGGTACGGAAACAATTCTTTATGATCTTGGAAAATTATTTTAGAATCTTGAAAAAATATTTTATGGTATTGATTGATACTAAAAAGATACTTCGGATACTATCTCGGTACTAAAAATAATAATTCATGATTTTAAAAAAATTATTTTAAGATCTTGAAAAAATAATTCAGGTACTCATTGTTACTAAAAATATGCTTTAGGATATTTTTTTTCAAGATTTTGAAATAATTTTTTAAGATCATGAATTATTTTTCAGTATCCTCAAATATTTTTTTTAGTACTCTAAAATATTTTTTCACGATCCTAAAAGAATTTTTCAAGATCGTGAAGAATTGTTTTAATACCATTCAATATCTTGAATTATCTTTTTACTATTCGGTAGTGCACGATTTATTTATTTATTTATTTTTATAGAAAAAGGGATCAAGGGCTTGAAATTGCGCAGTTTCAAGCGTGAGACATAAGAGGAAAAAGGACCTAAGCCAGGTTCCATTGGTGGTAGAATAAATTTAACATATTCAACCCGTTCGTCAATATAATCCCAAATTTCAGCAAAATATTTGCCTATCAAATCAAATCGCACCCTTCGTTTTCTTTAAGTTAATGGAATAACTACGACTAATGTATGTATATATGTATTTGAATATTGTAGATGGTCTACAATGTGTCGATGCATACATGTAACATTTTGAACTTTATAAATAAAGGAAAATGAAACTGTAAAAAGCGTAGGCATATATATGCCTATGTTGTAAAACGTACTCTATATAACCTTATTGATATGCCTTCATCTCAGAATACACAATATGCAGCATTATATATATACTGAGTACATACATATTAATATGACCTGCTTATAATGGTGATACAGTAAAGAGATAAGGTATGCTTCTGATTTTAGTATTCCCAGTATCAGCAGCTTTTCTTTCTTAAAGGTCAAATACTGCATTACCCCTCCTCCCAAGCTTTATTGGTTACTGTCACATTATTATTATCACCATTTCTGGCATGGAATGAAGACAAGGCCGGACCTAGGAATTTTAATGATGAGAGGCGAAAATAAAAAATACTATATTATAAATAAAAGTACTTGAAATATAATATAGACATAATATATATATATATATATATAAATCTATTGTAGAAATTAAAATTACTTCACTTGACTCTTACTCTACTTGTTTTCATGTTGTTAAACTCATCTATAATTGAATTTGTGCTAAAACACAAAAAAATAAAAAAATAAATCAATATATGTAATTAAAGAATCATCAAGAAATTAGTCTTCTATTCTATTTCAAAGTTTGTTCCTGATTATCTTCATAGCGAGAAAAAGATCTCTCGATGAGTTCTTTGTAGAAAGCTGGAAGAGTTATACAAGTCTAATCACTCCATCAATAAGAAGATAATCAATTGTAGCACAAAAGATATTTACTATAAATGGAGGAAATCACCAAGAGGGGGTGAATTGGGGATTTTAAAAATTCTTTTCAGAACACCAAAGCTCAGACAATAAAACAGGGTAAAACAGAGAAGAGGGAGAAAAGCTTGACACAAGAGGATTTATACTGGTTCGGTTTAAATCCTTGACCTACCTCTTGTCCCCAAATGACCGGGAATTTCCACTATCACTCAGATCAGTTACATACTCTGCACTCGAAAGTTATCCTCTCACTAGGATACACTCCCCCTTACAAGTTGTAACCTAATAATCTCAATCTCATAGTCCCACGACTTGAGATTCTTAAAATAAATGATAATCAATGATAAACTCTCTAAATAGAGCAGACGAAATAATCATTGAAGTATAATTTATCAAAAGATACTTTACAAGTAGGTAGAAAACACTAAATGCAGATAACACTTGATAGCTTTTCATTTTCTGTATTTTTTTGTAGAGACTTGAATGCTACAGCTTATATATCAAGAGACCATTAAATGACAATTGGAATCATTAATGTACCCGTTGGAGACATTAATCTAGCTGTTAGGTTGTAACTTGGTCCAGTTTCTCTCTAGCTTTGAGTTAATCCAGGTGCTCAGCTAATTTTGTTGACTTTCCTTCAAATTAATCCCTTGGGAGGTGAAGCTTCTATAGAGGGAAAGAAAACATTTAAACCTTTGCAGAGTCTAGAGAAAAATCTACCAAAAAGATGCTAAGTTTTCTGGACAAGCAATAAATGTGCTGACGTCACCTTTTGCTTTAAGCTTAATCTTCAATCTAACACACATTTAATGATCTGAAACTCACTAACAAACTGATTAAACATAGTTAAGAATAGTAATGAGTGATGATAAGAAGTATCTAGATCAAACATTAAGATTTCTCAAATTCAAGAAAGCTGATTTTCAAACAGAGCAACACAAACTCGAGTTTGTTCAATCAAACTTGAGTTTGCAACTTTTACTCAGGAGCCAAACTTGAGTTTAGAAACTCAAACTCGAGTTTGGTTCTTTCTCATAAAAGGTCATCGCGATTGAGCTTTGAAGAACATTTTGAAACAAGAGCAAACTCGAGTCAATAAGTGACAAACTCGAGTTTGAGACTTTTTGAAGTGAAAACGTGTTTAAGTCCACAAAGCTCAAACTGGAGTTTTCAAATGTAAACTTGAGTTTTCTTAAGTTTAAAATAGTGAGAAGCTCTTTGTTTGCCACAAACTGGAGTCACTACTAGAAAATATGGAATCGTGACGGAATTTGCTACGAAACATTTCCGTAGCAAATTTTGCTACTGATTCGAAATCCATAGCAAAAAAAAGTGATGGATTCACTAATCCGTCGTTATTTTTTCCTTTGCTACGGATCATGTAATCCGTCGCAAAAATCGGTTTTGCGACGGACTCATATTCGTCACACAACGCTTGTTTGCGACGGAATATGGGATCCATCGCAAACGACGAACCAAAAGGGCCGCAATTTCCGACGGACCCGTGATCCGTCGCAATTGCGACGATAAAGGGATCCGTCGCAAAAGGGCATCCCTTTTGGAACGCCGTTTGCGACGGATCCCAAACGCCGTCGCAAACAAGCAGCAAAACCGCTTTTTGAGACGGATCATGGGATCCGTCGCAAACTATCGATGGACAATTTGTGACGGACCCCTTGATCCGTCACAAAAAGCAAAGTCTCAATGAGACTTTGCTCCTCTGCGACCCCGACTCAACCCACCCCCCGGCAAACCCTAGCTCTCCTCCGCCCCTTAGCCTCCGCCCCACCGACCCCCCAGCTCCTCCCCTGCCCCTCCCTCCGCCAGCTCCTCCCCAGCCTCGTTCCCTCTTGCCTTCCTCGGCTCCTCCTCCACTCTCGCCGTTGTCCTCTTCTCCGTTCCGTCACCGTCAAGTTAGCTCGATGTATTTTTTTTATATAATTATATGGAAATATCTATGTTAGATTTGCTTTATTACATAATTTAAATATGCATGTAAGTAGAAGATAAATCTTTTTTTTTTTTGTGTTTTAGTTTTGCCTTAGCTATTAATTACATAATGATCTTGATAGTTTATGAATTTGAATTATGCTTATAGTTAGTAGGAGATTCCATGATTTTTTTAATTATTGGGTTTTAGCGATTTTTATTTATGATATTGATTTTTTTAAATCTTGCATTGTTTTTTTGGGACGAAATATGCATGTTAGTAGAAGATAAATCTTCTTTTTGTTTTAAAAATTAGTGGAATTTACTATTTGATTTAGGCTATTATAAAAATGACTATTAATAATTTGTTTAAAAAATATTCCATTTAAATTTTTTATTTGAATCTATCTTTAACAAGTTATACAATAAATTTGATTAAGTGTTAAATAATCTCTTTGATCTAGCCCATATATGTTAGCAACTCCAAAATACTTAGTATTCTATTCTTTGTTTGCCCCCTCCACATGCATGTCCTCATGTTCTTGTGTGCTATCCTCATTCTCTGGTTGCTTGCTGGAATTTGTTCTTTGTTCAATGCATGTGTTTGTAGTATGTTGAGATATTAATTAGGTTAGTAACTGAACTAGATAGGAAGTATGGAAGGCAACCATGATAGAAGTTGGATTTACAATCGTCTAACTGATAGAAGAGAACTAACTCAAGCATTCTTGGCGGGTTTGGAAGAGTTCATCCAATTTGCTTTGTCTAATTCAAATAATTCAAGTAGGGAGATCAGGTGTCCGTGTGCCAAATGTAGGTGTTTAAGATTTAAAGATACGGGCAGTGTCAAAATTGATTTGTGTCAAAAGGAATTCATGAAAGATTATGAATGTTGGGAATGTCATGGGGAAGTTCGACAGACACCGAGTGGTTATTACGGGGACAGTAGTCATCGGGAAAACCTTAATCAATATGAGCAGTTGGTTATGGATGCAGCGGGACCGTCGATCGGCCAATATTTTGATCCCGTTACTCATGTTGAATCGTCATACATGGGAGAGGAGACCGGTACACATACTCAACCATCATACATGGTTGAGGATCCTCATCCAGAAGCCGCTAGTTTCTATAAAATGCTTCAAGAAGCACAGCGTCCGTTATGGGAAGGTTGCGAACACTTTGAAAATAGTGAATATTCATCGCTATCGGCTACCCTAGCAACACTAAGCTTGAAGACCGATCACCATATGAGTGAGAGGAATTACAACGAAATGATGCAGATCATGAGTAAGGTTGTTCCCAAAGACAATAATTTGCCGAATGACTTTTACCAAGCAAAAAAAAGGTGAAAGAGCTTGGCCTTGGATGTGAAAAAATCCATTGTTGTCCCAGAGGATGTATGTTGTATTACAAGGATGATGCTGAGCTGACCAATTGTAAATTCTGTGGACATGACAGATATAAAGTTGTGGGGAAAGGAAGGAAAATGACCCGTCATGCATTAAGCAAGATGTGGTACTTTCCTCTGGTGCCCAGACTTACGAGATTGTATGCATAAGAACAAACAGCTGTTTACATGAGATGGCACCGGGAGCATGGTAGGGATGAAAACTTTGTGACGCATCCATCCGATGCCGAAGCTTGGCGTAAATTTGACGAGGCGAATCCTTTTTTTGCTATGGATCCCCGTAATGTTCGTCTTGTCTATGTTCGGATGGGTTCGCTCCTTTCAACAATACGGGCATGAATTATTCCTGTTGGCATGTCATTGTGACTCCGTACAACCTCCCACCTTCTATGTGCATGAGAAGAGAGTTTTTCTTCCTTAACGTGTTAATCCCTGGGCCATCCAACCCAAAAAAGAAGATAGATGTGTACCTCAGGCCTTTGATAGACGAGTTGAAGATGTTGTGGAGTGAAGGGGTTCTTACGTATGATATATCATTAAGTCAGAATTTCACCAAGTGGGCTGCCTTAATGTGGACGATAAATGATTTCCCTGCATATGAGATGTTGAGTGGCTGGCAAACGTCGGGAAAGCTTGCATGCCCGGTATGTCTTGAACAAAACATAGGTTTGAGCTTGGAACACAGTCGCAAGGTCAGTTGGTTTGACAGGCACCGGCGATTCCTACCCCCCGATCATCCATTTAGGAGAAATAGAAAAGACTTCACGCGAAATGTTGTCGAACGTGCAGATCCACCTCGTCGTTTAAGTGGCCAAGAAATATGGGACAGGGTCAAGTACGTTCAAAGTGTCGAAGATGGGGCTGGTTCCAGCGAACTTGAGGGATATGGCGTTGATCATCATTGGAACAAACCCAGCATCTTCTGGGAACTGCCATATTGGAAAGATCAATTGTTAAGACACAACCTCGATGTCATGCATATTGAGAGGAATGTGTTTTACAATATTTTGTACACCGTGATGGACACCAAGGGCAAGACGAAGGACACAGTCAACGCAAGGTTGGACATAGAAGCAATTTGCAGAAGGCCTGCTTTGCATTTGGTGGATAATGGCATGGGACGGATTTCCAAACCTAGAGTGCCGTACACATTCAACAAAGAGCAGAATTTAGAATTGTTGCAATGGGTTAAAGATATGAAACTCCCGGACGGTTATGCGTCAAACTGGAAAAGATGTGTCGACATGCATGAGGGGAAGTTGAGCAAGATGAAGAGTCATGATTGTCATGTTTTTTTCCAGAGATTGTTGCCGTGGGCCTTCAAAGCACTACCGAAGCATATATGGTCTATTCTAATAGACTTTTCCATGTTCTTTAGAGAAATTGGTGCTTCAGAGCTTAATGTTGAAAATTTACGGCACCTGGAGGCAAGCATGCCCATAACGCTATGCAAATTAGAGATGGTGTTTCCTCCTAGCTTGTTTGACTCAATGGAACATTTGCCCGTTCACTTGGCCTACGAAGCAAAGGTAGGAGGCCCGCAACAATATAGATGGATGTATCCGTTTGAGAGGTAATATATATTGGTTTCGCGCTGTTATTAATTGACCGACATGGTACTTTAGTTTATAAATACCCTCCGATATTCCATTGTAGGTTTTTACGCACACTTAAGCATAAGATAAAAAATGCAAGGTACGTTGAAGGATCTATCGCTGAAGCACATCTAGTCGAAGAGGCCGCAAAATTTACGTCATATTATTATCCCCCTAAAATGATGTCAAGATGGAGAGGGGTACCTCGCAACGATTATGTCGGTGATACGAGGGATCAAAAATCAATATTTAATTTTCCAAGGCGAGTCGTGTGAAAACATTGGAGGTCAACTCTTGACGGAAGAGATAAGCGAGTTGCGGAGTGGTACATTCTAAACAACTGTGAAGAGGCCGCCCAATACTTAAAGTAAGTTTTTTCCCCTTTTACTATTACGGTAAGTATTAAAGTATTAACTTCAGTTTTTTGTTACAGTTACTTCTCTAATTGGGTCCGATTGGAAAATCCTTCAATGTCGGTGTCCCAAGTTGATCAATTCACGAACTCTGAGTTTCCAAAATGGTTTCGATCCTATTTCATGGAAAATCCATCAGATCCCAATGAAGTTGCGTGGAGTTTATCTTATGGAGCTGCAATTAGAGTTACCCGATGCAACAAATATATAATCAATGGGTATCGGTTTTCAACTGTTGACGCGAATGCAGGTACACTATGTTGCAATTACGGTGTATGTTGGCGAGGTGACCAAGTTGACGGGGTGGAGACTGACTACTACGGGAAGTTACTTGAGATAATTTAGCTAAGTTACCCGTGGGACAAGGTGGTGACCCTTTTTATATGTGAGTGGTTTGATAACAGTCCGTGTGGGACAAAAGTGGACAAACATGGAAATATTGAGATCCACTGGACAAGGAGATATACGGTTGGTTATGATCCATTCAACCTTGCTCAACAGGCAGAACAAGTTTACTATACATCATACCCCACATCTCGCCAAAGGTGGACGGGAGTTATTAAAACCAAAGCACGAAATATTATACCAAAGTCGAAAGAGCTGGAATCAAATGACGATATGGCTAAACCGTTCCAATCTGATGTGGAACATGTACTGCCCATAAAGATCTTCAAAAATGAAGTACCAAGCAATCTCTTTGATTCTCGTACGGAGTTAGAGTTGATTCCTATACAAATTGACGATGAGAAATCAGACGATGAGGATGAGGCAGAAGTGAGCTTCTCTGATAGTGAATATGAGTTCGACGACTATGAGAGTTCAGAGGAAGACGTACAAGGAGATGTCGATGAACAGGAATCATCCGGTTGATTTGTGTTAGTTCTTTGTTTATGACGATCTGTTATACTACATACTGTGTTACTTCGCTAATGTCATATTTAGTAAATATCCTTTTTTAATATATATTTTTTGACATTATGTCTATAAGGGTTCAGAGATGGAGCATCTATGAGGCCGTTCAGGTAGTGGACGTGGTAGTGGTCGAGCCCGCCCCCGTCCTATAAGAGGGGGTAGGGCGACGCCCACTGCTCCCTATGGCGGCAGAGGGCTCAGCGCTTCCCCGGAGGTGTCACCACTTGATATACCATCGTCACCGTCTGGTTATTTGTCATCTTCACCATCGCTTTATATGTCGTCCTCACCGTCGACCCCCCTGATCCATAGCAAGGGGGACAACAGGTTTACTTTACCATTTCTGATTGATTTACATATGTTTAGTTTCTTGAAACCATATATGTACAAACATCTTCAATATTTTACATTCCTTCCTTAGCACACTGCATCGCCTCAGAGCCACGTTGGGGAAGAAGGTAGTTCCTTCGATACACCAATCTGGGGCTCAACAGATGTTTCGACGGGGAAGCTTTGGATGCATCCCGACGGCGAGTAAGTCATGCCAAGTTACCGGTAATGTTACAATTTTCTTCTCTAATTGGTTTGTATGCTAATATTTGCATGATGTCCTCTGTCTTAAGATTTGTGCTTGATAATCCAGTGGGGGATTTCATCTCGACCCAAATATTCCGTAATTACACTCAAGCTTGGACCTCGTGGACAGAGATTCCTAAGACCCAACGAGATGTTTGGTTCAATGAGTTCTTGGTGAGTTATTTGTTTTATGGTTGTTAATTAAGTACTTTTAAAATTTGGAGCACTAATTGTTCGTTATTGATTTTCAGGATAAGCATATGACGTTGCCTCAACATCGTGAAGATTTGAAAAAAGCTTATAACCACAAGGCCGGCCGGTGGTTGTCTCGAAAGCTCTATTCATTGAGAAAGTCAAGAGGCAAGACAAATTGGCTTTCACAGGAGACTAAAGAGGAATTATTTGGCAATTGGGAAAACAATGAGAAGTTTTAGAACATAAGTGCGAAAAATAAGGAAAATAAGGCCAAAATGGAAGGACAGTCATATGCTGGCGGCTCCAAATCAATTAGTGAGCATCAACGAAAAGTTGTAAGTACACATTATTTTCTATTTAGGTATTCAATATTTTGTACTTTGAAGTAATTAATTAAGGTCATCATTTGCGTTTGCAGATAGAGTCTGGGGAAGTTCCTGCAGGATCGGTTGAGTGGTTACCTTTGAGCGGACCCATTCCCGACAGTCTGAAGGGAGTGAGAGACAATGGATTAACCCAAGAGCGCAGCAAGTAGTGGTTAGACATTTATTCCCTTTATTACTTGTTTTATGCACTTTCATTTTACATGTCTTATTTGTTATGTATTTTTGTGCTTGTAGGAAAACTATCAGAAGCTGTCGCAGGAGAGAGACCCCGCATCCTCTCAGTCTAATAACGAGTCTCATTCTTTGAGGCTACCGGCGGATTTAACAAGAAAGGGAGAGTCTTTGGATATGGTGCCTCTGCACCGATCAAGCAAACAAAGCGCTCCTCATCCGACCAAGGTGTTTCTTCGTGTAAACGTCATTTGATATTGATAATTTTCATTCTCTTGTCTATTCAAATGAAGTACAAATAATAAATGTACTTCATAATTTTGCAGGTGAGCTGAAGAAGATGAAGGCGTTGGTGGATGAGCAAGCCATACAGATGACCCAGGAACAGGAGATGATGAGGTAGCGACTGACTCAGGAAACGGAGATGATGAGGCAGCAGATGGTTCAGGAACAAGAGATGATGAAGCAAGAGTTCAGTCAAGAATGAACGATGATGCGGCAGGAGATGACTCAGCAAACGGAGATGATGAGGGAGATGCAGCTTCAAATCATGTCCCTACTGAAAGACAGAGGTTCGGGGTCAGCTCCTGGTGAAGATGACCATGCTGATAATGATGATGATCACAATGCTTTTTGCTATTTAGACTACTTTTTAGTATTTGGTCTTTGCAACATTATTATATTTTTTTTGTTTTCTTTATGTAAACTCTTTTTTATTGTTAATATATCCATAGTACATTATTTTACTTTTTGTATTCAATTTTCTAAAAATAATAATAATCCACGGTACACTACTTTTTGTATTCAATTTTCTAAAAAAAAAATTAGTTTTGCTACGGAAAGATTTCCGTAGCAAATTCCTTGCTACGGATAATCAAATCCGTCGTAAATTGCAACGGATTTATGTTTCGTTGCAAATTGCGACGAAAATTAAAATCCTTCGCAATTTGCGATGATTTTACCTTTTCTGTCACAATTGCGACGTGGTTTTTTGCTACGGACAAAATCCCTAGCAAATTCCGTCACAAATTGAGTTTGCTACGGAAAAGACATTTTTGCTACGGATTGTTTCCAAAGCAAAAATCGATTTTCTTTGTAGTGAGTTTGCTAACTCAAACTCGAGTTTGCTAACTCAAACTCGAGTTTGCTTAAAAGATGAAAATCTTTGAAAACTCTATGCTAAGTGCAAATCGGAGTTTGCTAAGACAAACTCAAGTTTGCTTAAAGGATGAAAACTTTGAAGACACTTGGCTAAGTGCAAACTTGAGTTTGTCAAATCAAACTGGAGTTTGATTAAGTTCAAAATCATTGAAGGCTCTCTGTCTAACACAAACTCGAGTTTGCTAATTCAAACTTGAGTTTGCTTTAAGTTGAAGAACTTGGAGTGCTCTGTTTGACTTAAACTCAAGTTTGCCAATATAAACTCGAGTTTGACAAAATTCACAAAACTTAAACAACTCTCTGTCAAGTCCAAACTCAAGTTTGACAACTCCAAACTCGAGTTTGCCTTTGACAATAAGTTTTTCAACTTAACAAAGACAAACTTCATTTCAAGTTTACAATTGTCAATTATCATCAAACACATAAAGAACTAACATTCTCCCCCTTTTTGATGATGACAACACTTGTAAACCAACAAAATCAAAGAGTTTAGTAGATCTGAGCATTTTGAGAAATTTTGAGAAATGAAAATGCACAGTTCCAAGTTTGAGTAGCAAAAACACATTGTATTGAATTCAATCAAGAAAATATAAATCACAAAGTTAAGCAACGGAAGCAATAACAAATTAAACTTCAAAATATGCATTCATTCATTTAGATAAAAAGAGTTCATCAGAAGATTTTACATAAACCAAAAGTTGATATATAGAAATGCTCAAAATACATGAATGCATAACAAAATGAGACAGACTCTACCGTAAACTCTAGACTATACTGTAAACTTGTCATTGTTCTTCTGCCCCTTTGTCATCACCAAATAAGGGTGGAGCCGAGACAAAGTCTTCAGGGAAAGGGATATGAGAAGGTTGTCTAGAAGCGAATTTGAATTTGGTCATTTCCTGGAAAATCCAGTAACCAATATTGAAAGGAACCTTATCAATGATAGCAGCAAAGAGAGGGTAATCCTTCTTTGCGAAATGGGTATTATTGCCACCCTTTTGTACGAGGTTCTTAGAATAAATACACCATATGGCTCTATAAATAGGGGGCATAACAACAAGAGGAAAAGATAAGGAAGCCAATTGATCCTCAGGAATAGGTTCATTTGGCCTTAGAATTTCAAAAACTTCCTTATTGCTATTGTTTAAAGTAGGAACGGGAGGAGGATTTTCAATTTTCAACACAAAGTTAATGAAAGAAGCAGATAAAGTGATTTTGACTCCCTTAACTTGAGTAGAAATCCTCTCTTCAACTAGATTTCCCTCAGAATCCTCAATGTTATCCCAGCCATATTGAAATAAAACAATTTGACAATGTTTGGGGTAAATGAAGCAGAAATAGAGAGGAAGGACTCAAATTGCGTAAGCCAATGAGAGAGGTCAAGATTGCACTTTTCCTTAAGCTTAGCCAGATTGACAGAAACAACAGGACAAAGTTATTTTTTCATGTAAGTTTCTTTAAAACGAACAACACTAACATTCTCTACTACAATAGTAGTGGTACAAAAGCCTTCTGGAGCCTTAGAGTGAAGGTATATCTAAGTTATAGCATTAGTTACCTTAGAGCTAGGTTGCTCTGGATTCTCAGAAGTTCCTTGATCAGTAGAGGGTCCTTTCTTGGATTTCTTCTTCTCTTTAGGCTTAGTGGCCTTAGAAGCTAACCCCTTTTCCTTGTTCTTTGCCCCTTCATATTCGACAGCCTTTGCTTTTGAAGCCTCAGAGGGTTCTTGTATCTTACCCCTTTAGGTCTGGAAGTGTCTCCAGTAGGAGAAGGTTCATTCATGGCCACTCCTGGAATTCGCTTATCAACCCCATATCTGAACCTTTTTGGGGTGTGCTTAACCCTCATAGGACATTTCAGAGGAGGAGGCGAAGGTGAACCAGAAGCTTAATAGTCTGAATCTGTGTCCTGGGAGGTTTTGGCAGATCGTTTGGAGGCCATTACTAGTTAGGAAGGTCGAATTTGAGTGGGGAAGATAAGAGGCTTAAGAGAAAACTTTAGGTCAAACTCTAGTTTGAAAAAAAGTGAAGAGCAACAGACAAGACACACATATATATACCTCGCGACAAACTCGAGTTTGTATGAACTACAAACTGACCTGGATTTCAAGAGTGCATATGTGAACCCTTGAACTTCTCTTATAAACTCGAGTTTGATATTTACAAACTCGAGTTTGCATTTGCCTTTATCAGCTAGGTTGCTCTCTGTCTAATGGAAACTCGAGTTTTGGTTTTATCCAAAACCAAAGTTTGCTCTCTGCCCTTGATAAACTCGAGTTTAGTCTCAAAAACTCGAGTTTGCCTCTTTTAACAGAAAACTTTAGTAATTTGACAGATTGATCAACCATCCTGCATAAATCACAACTAGACACTCTAATGCTTAAGTTAGTATCTAATAATCATCAAAAACATAACTAACATTAAGTAAGAGTTACTTACAACTCATTGGGATTTACTATTCTCAATTCTCTTCTTATGAAATTGAATTTCTCCTTAGGCAGTGGTTTGGTGAAGATATCAGCAAGTTGAAGATGAGTTTGGATGAACATAACCTTGACATCCTTCTTCTGAACATGGTCTCTTATGAAGTGATGTCTAACATCAATATGCTTGGTCTGAGTATGTTGCACTGGATTCTTCGTCAAGCTTATTGTGCTGGTATTATCACAAAGAATGTGGATTTCTTTAAGATGAAGTCCCAAATCCAAAAGTTATTGCTTGAACCATAGGACTTGAGCACAACAACTTGATGCAACAATGTATTCGACTTCAGTTGATGACACTGAGACGGTTGTTTGCTTCTTGCTGAACCGAGACAAGTGAGCCACCAAGGAATTGACATTGGCCACTTGTACTCTTTCTATTTGTCTTGTATCCGGCATGATCTGAATCTAAATATGCTACCAGATGTTCAGGTTGACCTTTGGGAATCCACAATCCAAGAGACTTTGTGTCGACAAGATATCTGAAAATTCTCTTCACATTTTCAGCATGAGACTCCTTGGGAACGGATTGGAATCTTGCACACATTCCCACACTGAATTGGATGTCAGGACGAATTGCAGTAAGGTAGAGCAATGATCCAATCATTCCTCTATATCTTGTAATGTTGAAGTCATTGCCCTCTTCATCAGCATCCAAAAAAGTGGTTGAGCTCATTAAAGTATCGGCTCCATTGCATTGGTCCATCTCAAACTTCTTTAGGAGATCATTGAGATACTTGGTTTGAGATATGAAGATGTCATTCTTCTTTTGCTTGATTTGCAGACCAAGAAAATAATTCAACTCTCCCATCATAGACATATCAAATTCTCCCTGCATATTTTTAGCAAACTTTTCACACAAAGCAACATTAGAAGCACCAAATATAATATCATCAACATAGATTTGAACAATTAATATCTCGTTAAGCTTATTACTCTTTATGAAGAGAGTTGCGTCTGCTTTTCCTCTAACAAATCCTTGATCAAGAAGGAATTTGCTTAATCGCTCATACCAAGCTCTAGGAGCTTGCTTAAGACCATATAAGGCTTTCTTGAGGCGATAAATATGATCTGGATGATGATCACTTTGAAAACTAGGAGGTTGTTCAACATAAACTTCCTCTTGAATAAAACCATTTAAAAAAGCACTTTTTACATCTATTTGATATAGCTTGAATCCGTTAACACAAGCAAAGGCTAGAAGAACCCTTATAGCTTCCAATCTTGCCACTGGAGCATAAGTTTCTTCATAATCAATTCCTTCTTCTTGATTATAACCTTTCACAACCAATTTTGCCTTGTTACGAACAATGATTGTAGATTCATCATGTTTGTTCTTAAATATCCGTTTAGTGCCAATGACCGGATGGTCCTTAGGCCTAGGTACTAAGTCTCAAACTTGATTTCTATCAAATTGATGTAATTCCTCTTGCATTGCGATAACCCAATCATTGTCTGAAAGGGCTTCATCAATCTTAGAGGGTTCGATCTCGGATATAAAGGTAGAAAATATAACTTCATTCAAAGTACTTTTTCTAGTCCTTACACCTTGATTTACATCATCCATTACTTGGTCCAAAGAATGATTCTTAATGAACTTTCAAGCTCTAAGCTGAGATTGATCAGAATTTTTGCAAGAGTTTTGAGAATATGCTTCAAAAATATTTTCAGGATTTCAATAGAGCGGGAGTACATTTTGAAAAGAATTGATTCGTGAAAACAATTTCCTCATCATCATCCAAAGGCTTATCAGATTTGGATTCACAGAACACAACATGCATAAACTCTTCAACAATACGAGTACGAGTATTAAAGACTCTATAAGCTTTACTTCTATTTGAATAACCCAAAAATATACCTTCATCTAACTTGGGATCAAACATTCCCAAGTTATCCTTACCATTGTTGTGAATGAAACATTTGCAACCAAAAACATGCAGATGAGCTAAATTGGGCTTTCTTCCTTTGTACAACTCATAGGGAGTTTTGTTCAACTTCTTTTGGACATATGCCCGATTTGAGATGTAGTAAGTCGTACTCAGAGCATCAGTCCAAAACACTTGGGAGGTAGAATTCTCATTCAGCATTGCTCTTGCTATCTTGGTGAGGACTCTATTCTTCCTCTCCACAACACAATTTTGCTGAGGAGTCCTTGGGGCTGAGAAGTTGTGATCAATACCCATATTATTGCAAAACTCACCAAAGGCATGATTTTCAAATTCTCCACCATGATCAGTACGAATTCTTGCAATAAAGAAACCTTTCTCGTTTTGGACCTTCTTGGAAAAAACAACAAACTGATCAAATGTTTTTATCTTTAGAAGATAAGAATATAGTCCATGCAAATCTAGAGAAATCATCAACTATGACCAAAGTATAAAAATTGCCACTAAGGCTTTTTACTCTAGCCAGTCCAACTAGATCCATATGGAGTAGTTGAAGGAGTCTATTAGTTGAAATTTCATTTTTAGATTTGAAAGATGATTTTGTTAGTTCTCTATATGTTTTTGATGATAACTGACAATTGTAAACACAATTTAAAGAATGTTAAAAACTTGCTGTCAAAGCCATACTCAAGTATGGGAATCTACACTCGAGTATGGACTTACCAGAGAGTTGCACAAATTTGGTTAAACTAAATTATACTCAAGTATCCATGGGAATACTCAAGTATAGTCCTCACAGAGAGCACTCTAAGTTTTACACCAAGCTACACTCGAGTATGATTTGCATACTCCAGTATAGATCACACAGAGACTACTTGAATATTTGTCTAAGTATTCTAAACTCAAGTATTCAAATGTACACTCAAGTATGGAACCTACGAGGCTATCTAACGTTTCTTTTAAGATTAATCATACTCGAGTATATGAATGCACACTCGAGTATAGTCTCGAACAAAAAGCTTTCAAATCTCTCACATGCCTATCCATACTCAAGTATACATGTACATACTCAAGTATTCGTCTTACGAGAAAGTTACAAAAGTTTCATGCATAAGCATACTCGAGTATGCAGTCACACACTCAAGTATGAGTCATACAGAAAGATATTCTTCTTTCCCCAAAGATTTGTAAACTCAAGTATGACTTACATACTCAAGTATGGTCGTGAAACAGATTTCAAAGAGTTTTTCAAAATAATTTCATACTCGAGTATGGCTGTACACACTCGAGTATAGGACATACAAAAAGCTCTTTTCTTTTTGAAAGACTTGCATACTCAAGTATGGATCTACATACTCAAGTATTACTGTTTTGGACTTAAACTTATTTTCATATTAAAAGTTTCACACTCAAGAATGGAATGACAAACTCGAGTATGACTTTCACTTCAAAGATATAGACCAAAGCTTAAGTCACGATGATGCTCTCTGTAAGAATCATACTCAAGTATCACTCTTCATACTCAAGTATAGACATTAGTGCACAGTGACACACTCGAGTATAGAAGAACATACTCAAGTATGAGTCGTAGAATTTGAAACTCAAATATGACGAATTTGTGAAACATTCATGTTTGATCTCAATACTTGTCATTATTATTCTTTGATATTCCCACTATGTTTAACCACTTTGTTAGTGAGTTTCAGGCTTGTTTAGAAGAGATTAAATGAAGATCTAAAGCAAAAGCAAAAAGTCGTCGAAATATTGAATGCTAAACCCGAAAGTTGCATACTTTTGGGAAATCCTTCGCACACGCTTACAAAGGATTAATGCCTACCTACCACATCCAAAGAAATGCTACTATTCCAACAGATTTATTTACTAAAAGTCAACTCGAACTTCGCCCGAGAATTTGGATTAAGTGAAGATTAGAGAGAGAAGAAGACCAAAACTGAACCCGAACCTTGGTTAATGTCACCAATGGTTATATGAAGAATTACAACGGTCATTTAATGCCTTCTCAGTATAAATAGAAGAGCATTCAATTCCTCTCAACAGCTAAGACCTCAGAAAGCGAAAATCATTAAAGCCTTCATCTATTCTTGAGTCTTTCTGTACTAAGTATCTGTTGATACATTCAATCTTCAGTGTTTATCATTATCCACTCTTAGAGAGAGTTTATTACTTGAAAAACATTCATTGTAAAGAATCACAATTCAAGGGGACTTGGTGATTGGGTTCATTGATTACAACTTGTAAGGGGGAGTAAGTTCTAGTGAGAGAATTACTCTTGAGTGCAGAGTATGTAATCAATTGTGATAGTCAAAATCCCAGAGAGTCTTGGGACTGGACGTAGGTCAAGAGATTGGACCGAACCAGTATAATTCCTTGTGTCTTGCTATTCTTCTCTACTCCATAGTCTACTCTATTTTAGTCTTTGAAAAATAGAGCTTTTCTGGAAGAATTTTTAAAAATCCCCAATTCACCCCCCTCTTGGTGATTAAGCTCCACTTTCAGATTTGGTTTGTTTACCTTTTTGACAAGCATCACAAATCATGTCATTTTTAAAACAAAGTTTTGGAAAACCAATAACCAAATGTTTTTTCAGCAACTTGTCAAGTTGGAACATGTTCACATGAGTTAATCACTTATGCCACAGCCAACTTTCATTCAAGTTACCAATATTTTTTTTTTCAGAAACAAGACCATTTATAGAGAGATTAAGAGTATAGCAATTACCTTCTCTAGGAGCCCTGAATAAGGCTTTATATTTAGCATTGACCAACGAGAGAGCATCCTTGCTCACAATCAAGCATTCCTCAGAATCAAAGATAACTAGGTTACCTTTATCTTTGGTTTGGCTCACACTGAGGAGATCGTGACATAGACCTTCCACAAGGTAGACATCTTTGATTTGTGGTACTTTGTTGTTTCCAACTTCTCCAATTCCAGCAATCCTTTCGGATTGGTTTCCACCAAAGGTCACCTTGCCACCATCCTTAGGCTTGATTGAAGCAAACTTGGATTGGTCTCCCATCATATGTCTAGAGCAACCGCTATTAATGTATCATTTGTTGGATATCGATGCTCTTAGACAAACCTGCAAGACACAAAAGATCAAGTCTTACGTACCCATCTTTTCTTGGGTCTTTTTGGGTTATTTTGTGTCTTAGGAACCTTATAGGATCCTTTAGGCAACAATTGATAATTTCCTATAGGTTTACTCTTTCTTTCATTTTTTATAAAAACAGGAAGTAGTATGACCTTTACTATTGCAATGAGCAAAAGGATTAGAAGAATAAACAGATTTTCGAAAATAGTTCATATAAGATTTTTCTCCAAATTTCTTTTTGTCTTTCTTTTTATCAAAATCAAGTTTATAACCAATTCTTGATTCGTCATTTGTGAACCGTTGCTATTTTAAAATGACATTGAGCATTTCACTACCTTGAGTGATCTTCTCAAGTGTTTTTGTAAGATATGCATTTCTTTTCTCCAAAACACAACAATTGTTACAAACATTTTCTGAAACCTTTTCACAATCTTTTTCAGAAATGTTTTCACAAGTAAAAATAGGAGAAGAAGTATTTTGAGATTGTTCTTCCAAAGATTTTATTTTCCTTTTCGAAATAAGAAGTTCTTTTGCAATTTTTTGAAATTTAGTATGAAGAGAGTTATATTCAATTAGCAACTCATCAAAAGATGGTTCAGAATTGTTTACCTCTTCACTTTCTTATTCCTCTTCTTAAGCCACAAGATAGATGTTGGCTCTATCTTCTTCATCAGCTTTATCTTCATCGGATGAGCTGTCTCCCTATATTACTGAGACATAAGCTTTCTTTTTGAATTTGTTGAACTTCTTTTTATCTTTCACTTTGTTCTTCAGCTGGGGGCATTCTGACTTGATGTGACCAGGCTTATCACATTCGTAGAAAATAATTGGCATCTTCGGCTGAGTGCTGGAGCTACCCTTGTGAAACTTTCTGAATCCTTGGTCCTTCTTGTAGAATTTCTTGAATCTTCGAACTATCATACCTAACTCTTCATCTTCGTCTTCATCTTCATCATCATCTGATTCCTTTACTTCTGATAGCCTTAAGGGCAATTCCTTTGTTCTTGCCACCAATCTCATCAAGTCCTTTTCTGAACTTGATCTTCCCTTCATACTCAGATAGGCTGCCAAAGAGAACTGCCTCTGAAGCCATTGATTCTCCACGAGCTTCTTCAATCGCAGTGACTTTTGCTTCCCATTCCTGGGCCGAGAATGTTTGTAATACCTGGATTTTAGCAAATCTGGAATTCTTGAGATAAGAGAAATTAATGAATATTTTGATGAAGCAAAATTATGAGTTTAAAACTATTATAGAAAATTGTTATAATTTTCGAGTAAATTATCGAAAAAGTTACGTAAAAAATCAGATGAACATAATGACTAAAAATGCAATAATGGTGATAAAAACAGGTCTAAAAACATTATGATAAATACTAAAGATCATGAAAGATTATGAGAAAATTATGGGAGTATTATATTTAATTATAAGAATTTAATAAATTATTTCAGAGGAAATAACATGAAGAAATGTTTAAAAAGCATTCCGAACCATAAAGTAACTTTATGGTGTAAACATTTCTAATATTTTCTTTAGGATATAAAATGACAATGTCGGTATAAAGTTTGTAAGATAATAATATACTTTAAATTATAAAATTATCAACCATTGGTAAGAGAATGATTAGATAATTACTAGCTAATTGATTCAAGAAACAAGAGGAATATAGAAAGTTAAGTTTATGGTAAAATCCTTAATTAAGAGATTAAGGCTGGTAATTAACATAAGATATACTTACGATTATGATAAAAAGATTAATAAAAATTGGTAAAGATACATGTATGAAGAAACCTAATCCTAAAAAGATCACTAAACAAAGAATTTAGGCACGATTAAGCCTTAACGGGGCAGGGTAAAACGGAATTTTTGGTAAAAAATATTATATTTTTTAAAAATGGAAAAAATTATGAAAAAATAATTAAAATTGAATTTTAAAATTCGGGGCCGAAATTATTGGTATTTTTAATTAAAAAGAATTGTTTAAATAATTAAAATGATAATTAGAATAAAATAATAATATAATGCGGTGAGTCGGCTTATAGGCGGGCCCGAGGGAAAAATTTAGAAATAAATTCTACAGGTAAACCAGAGGTAAAAGTATTTTCAGACTGATCAAATTAAGAATAAGTAAATTTTTACACGAAGAAAGAATTTACCAGACGTTAATTCAAAGAACCGAAAACCCTAATTCCTAATAAGACGAAAAGCGATCGGATAGAGTAAAGCGAGATAGGCAAAGTGAGAACCTATAGAAACAATTGCGTGTTTTCAAACACGGGATTAAGTTAGGCAACAACTGGACGTTTTATGATTCAAATAATTATTGTCCGTAAGTTGGTTCTATCGGAAGCGATTTTCGTAACTGACGCGTTTGTCCGAATATCTTCCTCGACGCACCGGAGAATACATGGATATGATCAAAAATAGGATCAAGATAGATAATATGAAAGAGGATGGAAAGATCTTCAAAGTTACATGCCCAGATTTTTGAGTTTCTGCAAAATCGCACGAAACGGACACCGATCGGGTAGCTTTATCGGGGCGGAGGCGATAAAGCAAGAGCCATAATTGGATGACAACTCATCCTTTGAATTTTTGGGCCCTTGGACGTCGGCCAAGAGCATTAGAGGGCCAAGATTTCTTCTCCCAAAACCCTAGATCTAACGGTCCGAAACAAAGCGAGAAAATTCCCGATACGTCCCGAATTTTCTCTATAAATAGCCCTCCCTCTTCTTCATTCTTCACACCATTCTTCTCTTTCCTTGGCTGAAACTTAGAGTGAGAAGCTACTGCAAAAATTCTGCCTAGCTCCGAGTAAGTCCTTCGTCCTTAGCTTTTAGTTTCCGTAGTTCTTTCGGTAGTTATAGTAGAACTGTTGTTTTGATCTAGGAAGTTTCAAAATATATTCCTATACTTTTTTTTAAGCCTCATTGCATTGAAAGATGCCTAACGAGGTAAAAACCTAGTGGGGATAATTTTGAAATGGAATAAGGTCAAAGTAACGAAGTTATGGCGAAATTCCGCCAAATATGGGTAGTAGGGGCAAAATGGTCTTTTTCACCTAAAATGCCTGTTATGCTGCCAAATAATCATAAGTGTGTTATTATTCTGATTAGAATACTTCTGACGTCGAACCGCTGTCAAAATTCCATCGTTCCGCTGTTTGCCGCTGTTGAGCCGCTGTTTCGCTGTTTTACGTACGGCCGTCAAAAAGTACCATTTTTAGCCGGAAGAGCCGGATATCTGCAACTAAGATACGGACGCATACTGTAACCCTAACTCTATGCTACTTATATACTTTTGCGTTATAGATACGTTCATAGGCGAGGTTACGAGAATCGTCGGAGATACTTATAGCTTTACCCACGGATTATAGTATTGGTAATGCCGTTTGAGTTATTCCTAGCGCGAGGACACGTTAGTGGCGTGGCACTTGAATATGTGCGAGAACTAGTCGAGAGAGACTTTACATACGCTTTATGCTTATGTTCTGTCCATGTTATTGATCATACATCTGCCGTTTGCTTTTGTGATGATATCTTTGTATTGAAATGAATATTTGTTGTACGTATCTTGTTTTATTTGAGTATAAGGTTAACCGTTACCTGAGATCCATATGTGGAATGGATCTCAGCTATAGCATCAGGGTCTGGAGGACCGATGTTTGGCGATCGAGGCAAGCCGCTGGAGTAGGCCAAGACGTGTCTACATTATTCATCGTTTTTCTTTAGTTTCTTTAACTTTTGAGAAATTCTTGATAACTGTAATCCGATACATTTACACTATGGTCCATATTTTGAATGTAATGTAAAGTACTTACTCGCTCCAATGCTCTACTCTGATTACTCTGCTTGAAATATTTGGAAACGTTTTTTAAAAAAAATTCCGCCGTTTTCAAATGGGATGTTACATTTTTTGTATCAGAGCAGTAGTCCTGGCATTGATATGACTATGTTATTACGGATAGTATGGTAGGACAGTTAAGGCTAGTCTATGTGGGTGTGGCCAATCGGTCGCCATAGAGTTGGTGAGGTCCCCATGATAGACACTTATCGGCCATTCTATTCGGTTAACGAGTTATGTTCAAATTAGCCTTTTTTCAAAAACTTTGAGCACTTTTTGGAAAATGAGTATTGATATGACCTAGTGCAATGTATAGAGATGAACAGAGACGATAATCCGTTCGTTTGGCGGTATGGGAGATGGAATCGGACCGCTAGGAAGTCGGTGGGGATCGAGATGATAGGAAGAAGACTGAACCCTGATCCAATCTACCCTCCACCGGACCTGCTCCGGCATACGATTATGCACCAGCTTATGATGTTGACTATGCTGTTACGGACCCCGATAACTCCGAACCCCAGTATCACCCCGGACCGGAATACCCAGATCATATTTACGATCCCGAACCGGTAGAATCAGAGGAAGACCCGGAGGAAGACCCGGAACTCATGTATTTTGAAGATGCGCCTGTTGCAACCCCTGATAGTTCAACTCACTCTTCTGTAGGAGACAACTTCGATTTCCCGGATATCCAGAACCTCGATACCGAAGAAGTCACCCTTGACTAATTTCACTTCGTGTTGGGCAGTAATACGGCCTTAACCCGACAATTAGAATCATTTTACTTGTTTGCGAACGTCTACAAACACTTCGAAAGAAAGGTATCGACCTTCCTTCACTTGGTTCAAAATTCTCAAAACCGGAGAGGAACCCACATTCACCCGGAGACGGGTCGATCCACTCTCTTCGTTTCCCCGTGACCCGTTTTTGGGCCGGAATCACTAACGAACTGCTGGACGAAGGCCCTATTGTAGACGCTCGTATCTATCTTCGTTATCCGAAAAGCATAGTGCACCGCACATGTAGAAAGAGCGAGACGGTGAAAGAAAGGCGTGGAACCATAGATAGAGGCTATATAGTATATTACTGTTTTAAAACTCTCTAAATGCCCTGAGAGATTATGAGATATTCTGTTAGAATAAAAAGGGATTGTAGAAATTTGTATAGTTTAGGACATGGCCAACGTCGAGGTCAACTTGTACAAATAAGATGCATTAATAATATATGTTGTTTTGTGTGCTTATTTCGTACTAATTCCCTTATTCCTATCTCTTGTTATAAATAAAAAGGTATAAACCTAAAGAATGGCGAACCTAAGAAATAGGGGCCGTGGACGAGGCCAAACTAGAGGTAGAGGGACGTGGTCGAGGCGAGATGACCTCAAAGAAGTCCAACACCCGAGCCCGAGAATAACCAACCCGAGCGGGGCGAGTTACAAGAAGTGAAGCAAATGCTTGCAAGAGCAAAGAGCTCTTATTAACGTACTCTGGAAGAAAGACAAGCCAGAAATCAACAAAATGAAGAAGCTGATGAGTCAGAGGGATCTCGATCACCTTCGCCTGATAGAGCTTTGGTAGTTCTACCTCAACGAAATAGAGAGGTGGAAGCCACGCAACATTGGGTAACTCAATTCTGTAAATTGAAACCCCCGGTTTTCCGCGGCAAGACTGATTCAAAGACTGGCTGATAAGGTTAGATAAGATCTTTGTGGTGTTAGACGTCCCGAAGACCGCAAGGCCCAGTGGCAATTTACAAAGCGGAAGGAGATGCCGACCGTTGGTGGAAGACCGTGGCGTGACATTGCGGGCACGCGTTTGCCCCGTGACTTCGGAGAAATTCTTGGAAAAGTTTAACGAACAATATTTCCCTCCTCGTTACAAGTAATAAAAGAGTCGAATTCTTACATATTCGACAAAACCATGATGAGTCATTTGAGGATTACTTCGCGATTCACCAACCTATCTCGATACTCGTCATATCCGAAGACCAACGACAACAAAAACTGGAAGGCGAGTCGATTGGTAGATGGTCGAGGTTTGAGATTCGGGAAAAGCTGGTGTCACAAACAATTTCCGGATCGATTCAAGCGATAGAATCATGCCGTCGGTCGAGCGTAATCTGAAGAAGCTCGGGAGGATCGAGACATCTCAACAACAACAACAATGCAAATCGTGGCGGGTCAAGTCGCGGAGGTTCCTCGCGAAGAAGAGGACTCGCACCATGGAACAACTCCCGAGGCGGAGGCAAGAAGCCATTCCAACAAGGGCAACAAGGTTATCCGGTCAAGCGGGGACCCAAACTTGCCCAAAGTGCGAAAAGGACCATCCGGATCCAAACTGTGATGGGAAGCCGATCTGCTACAAGTGCCAAAAACACAGGCATATCAGGCCGGAACTGTCCGGAGATTGCGGAGGTGGCAAGACCGCGAGCCAAGGCCGGGTTTTTGCGCTGACTGATACGGAGGCCAGAGAGTCTCCAGAGATGGTGCAAGGTACTGTTATTATCAACGGAAATCTACTGCAAGCATTGTTTGATACGGGTGCTAGCCATTCGTTTATTTCCTATGATTGTGCAAATCATCTAGGAATGCATGCCTCTAGATTGTCTTATGATCTGATAGTATCTACACCACTTGGCTTGAAATCCTTAGCTTCGATGCATGTATTGATTGTACCGTGAGCGTTGATGGACGAGTTTCAAAAGTGGACCTTATCCGACGCCACTTCATGGCATAGACGTCATACTCGGGTTAAATTGGCTAGCAACGAGCGGTGCGATGATCAACTAGCGGCAAGAAGATAACGTTCTTCGATTCACCTAGCGAGACAAAGTTGATGTGAGCCTGAATTTTCTCTCGCTACGGAGGGCCGACGGATGCATGAAGGAGGGATGCCAAGCATATATGATCTTTTTCTCGGTTAAAGCTGAAGCAGAGCTTTCACTTGAAAACATTCCTGTTGTAAACGAGTTTCCTGACGTGTTCCCGGAGGATCTCACCGAGCTACCTCTTTCGAAAGAAGTCGAGTTCGCCATTGAATTGATGCCTGGTACAGGATCAATTTCAAAGGCGCTGTATCGTATGGCTCCAAATGAGATGCAGGAGTTGAAGAAACAACTTGAAGAGCTATTACGAAAGGGGTTCATCCGACCCGAGTGTATCACCGTGGGGAGCCCGGTCTTTGTTCGTGAAGAAGAAAGATGAAATTTTCGACTCGTATCGACTACCATGAACTCAACAAAGTAACCGTCAAGAACAAATATCCACTTCCCGGATTGATGATCTTTTGGATCAATTATCTGGTTCCACCGTATTCTCAAAGATCGATTTACGTTCGGGATATCATCAGTTGCGAGTCAAAGACGATGATATTTCCAAGACGGCTTTCAGAACCATATATGGGCATTATGAATTCCTTGTGATGCCTTTCGGATTGACCAATGCACCTGCGGTATTCATGGATTACATGAACCGTATCTTCCGACAACACCTGGACCAATTTGTGGTGGTGTTCATTGACGATATACTCGTATTCCAAAAGCGAAAAAACATGAAGAACATCTGCGCCTAGTATTGAGCATACTAAGAGAGAGCGGCTCTACGCAAAGGCGAGCAAATGCGAATTTTGGCTGCCGGAAGTGAGATTTCGGGCCATGTGATATCTAGCGGCGGAGTTCTTTGTTGACCCGGGTAAGGTGGAAGCGGTTACGGGACTGGAAGAGGCCAGAGACAATGACGGAGATACGTAGTTTTCTAGGTCTGGCGGGATATTACCGCAGATTTATACGGGATTTCTCGCGTCTTGCCCTACCATTGACAAAGCTTACGAGGAAGAATCAACCCTTTGTATGGGGAGATGACTGTGAGGAGAGCTTTCAAAGACTGAGGGAGAGGTTGACTACAGCACCAGTATTGATCATTCCAGATCCTGATGAGACTTACGTGGTCTACAGTGATGCCAGTAGGCAAGGATTGGGTTGTGTTCTAATGCAATTGGGCAGAGTGGTGGCTTATGCCTCTCGTCAGCTGAAGCCGCACGAGTCGAACTATCCTACACACGATTTGGAGCTTGGTGCCATCGTGTTCGCTTTGAAGATATGGAGGCATTATCGTACGGTACGGCCGTAGAATTATCTTGCGACCACAAGAGCACAAGTATCTCTTTGATCAAAGGGAACTGAATATAAGGCAATGTCGTTGGATGGAGTTCTTTGAAAGACTACAACCTGGAGATCAAGTATCACCCGGGGAAAGCAAACGTCGTTGCGGATGCTCTAGCGGGGAAGAAGGTGTAAGTATCATACATGATGATACAAGAGCGAAATTACTTGAAGATTTCGAGAGACTGAATCTTTCAAACCAAATCGCATGAATTTCAACGCACCAAGTGATGCCCACCTTGCAAATCTTCTTGTGAGTCAAGGGAGTACGACTTTGAGAGATGAAGTTGATGAAGCTCGAGACAAGATGATTGGCCAATCTCCATGCGGGAGAAGATCTCTCAAGGTGAAACCCAAGACCACGACCTTTCATCGAGTGGATTGGTCGGACACAAGGGGGCGCATTTACATACCGCCGGTTGATGAACGAAGCGGAAGATACGGATGAGGCTCATAAGAGTAAGTACACTCTACATCCAGGGGAATGGTCAAGATGTACCAGAACTTGAAGGCCGAATTTTGGTGGCCTGGAATGAAAAGAGACGTAACTCGACGTGGCGGGTGTCTAACTTGCGGAAAGTAAAGATTGAGCACCGGCGACCCCACAGGTCTTCTTTAAGGACTAGAACTGCTGAGTGGAAATGGGAGAATGTGACCATGGATCTTGTGGTAGGTCTACCTAAGATCGAGCATCACGATACCATTTGGGTGATCGTCGATCGATTAACCAAGTCGGCACATTTCATACCCATTAGCATCCACTACTCTCTCCGAACGATTGGCTGCAATCTACATCAAAGAGATCGTGAGACGCACGGAGTCCTAAGAGTATTATCTCGATCGGGATACTCGATTCCAATCCCTCTTTTGGCAAGCACTACATGAAGGAATGGGTACCAAGCTGAAGTTCGGTTCGGCTTATCACCCTCAAACCGACGGTCAATCGAGAGGACGATAGAGATCTTTGGAGGATATCTTTGCGAGCATGTGCCACAGATTTCAAAGGAAATTGGGACGAACACCTCTCACTAGCGAATTCGCGTATAACAATAGTTATCATTCAAGCATACAAATGGCCCCGTTCGAGGCTTTGTATGGGCGAAAGTGCCAATCGCCTTTATCTTTGGACGGATGCATCGAAAAGCGATTGCTTGGACCGGATATGCTAAAAGAGACCTCCGAGCGGATCGCTCGATCAAGAAGAGACTCCTTGCGCACACGGTAGACGAAGAGCTATGCAGATAAGAGGAGAAGACAGTTGAAGTTTGAAGTCGGAGACCATGTGTTTCTAAAATTATCTCCAGTAACCGGTGTCGGCAGAACACTGAAGAGAAAGAAGCTTAGTCCGCGTTACGTTGGACCATTTGAAGTGTTAGCCGAGCGAGGACCAATTGCGTATCAACTAGCGTTACCCCCGAACCTGAGTAATCTCCACGATGTTTTCCACGTGTCACAACTGAAGAAATACCTACCAGATCGAGATCATGTCATAAAGTACGATGATGTTGAAGTACGACATGATAACACCTTTGTAGTCGAGCTGGAGCGAATTCTCGAACACCGGGAGAAACGGCTTAGGACTAAAACTATACCGATAGTGAAGGTGGTGGAAGGGTTTGTCACCAAACGAGGCAACTTGGGAAACGAGAGTGACATGAAGGAGAAGTACCCGAGTTTATGGCCCGTAGTCTAGTTAGTATAGATTAAATTTCGAGGCGAAATTTTGTTTAAGGGGAGAGAAATGTAATACCCGGATTTTAGCAAATATGGAATTCTTGAGATAAGAGAAATTAATGAATATTTTGATGAAGCAAAATTATGAGTTTAAAACTATTATAGAAAATTGTTATAATTGTCGAGTAAATTATCGAAAAAGTTACAGAAAAATCGGATGAACGAACACTAAAAATGCAATAATGGTGATAAAAACGGTCTAAAAACATTATGATAAATACGAAAGATCATGAAAGATTATGAGAAAATTATGGGAGTATTATCTTTAATTATAAGAATTTAATAAATTATTTCGAGAGGAAATAACATGAAGAAATGTTTAAAAAGAATTCCAGAACCATAAAGTAACTTTATGGTGTAAACATTTTTAATATTTTCTTTAGGATATAAAATGACAATGTCGAGTATAAAGTTTGTAAGATAATAATATACTGTAAATTATAAAATTATCAACCATTGGTAAGAGAATGATTAGATAATTACTAGCTAATTGATTCATAAAACAAGAGGAATATAGAAAGTTAAGTTTATGGTAAAATCCTTAATTAAGAGATTAAGGCTTGGTAATTAACATAAAATATACTTACGATTATGATAAGAAGATTAAGAAAAATTGGTAAAGATAAATGTATGAAGAAACCTAATCCTAAAAAGATCACTAAACAAAGAATTTAGGCACGATTAAGCCTTAACGAAGGTAGAGGTAAAACGAGAATTTTTGGTAAAAAATATTATATTTTTTAAAAATGGAAAAAATTATGAAAAAATAATTAAAACTGAATTTTAAAATGAGGGGCGAAATTATTGGTATTTTTAATTAAAAAGAATTGTTTAAATAATTAAAATGATAATTAGAATAAAATAATAATATAATGCGGTGAGTCATCTTATAGGCGGGCCAGGGGAAAAGTTAGAAATAAATTCTACAAGTAAACCAGGGTAAAAGTCTTTTCAATGATCAAATTAAGAACAAGTAAATTTTTACACGAAGAAAGAATTTACCAGACGTTAATTCCAAACCGAAAACCCTAATTCCTAATAAGATGAAAAGTTGATCGAGATAGAGTAAAGTCGGATAGGAAAAGTGAGAACCTATAGAAACAATTGCGTGTTTTCAAACACGGGATTAAGTTAGTCAACAACTGGACGTTTTACGATTCAACGAATTATTGTCCAGAAGTTGGTTCTATCGGAAGCGATTTCCGTAAATGTAGGGACGCGTTTGTCCGAATATCTTCCGACGCACCGGAGAATACCTGGATATGATCAAAAAGAGGATCAAGATAGATAATATGAAAGAGGATGGAAAGATCTTCAAAGTTACATGCCCAGATTTTTGAGTTTCTACAAAATCGCGTGAAACGGTCACCGATCGGGTAGCTTTATCGGGCCGGAGTCCATAAAGCAAGAGCCATCATTGGATGACAACTCATCCTTTGAATTTTTGCGCCCTTGGACGTCGGCCAAGGGCATTAGAGGGCCAAGATTTCTTCTCCCAAAACCCTAGATCTAACAGTCCAGAAACAAAGCAGAAAATTCCTGATACGTCCTAAATTTTCTCTATAAATAGCCCTCCCCTCTTCTTCATTCTTCACACCATTCTTCTCTCTTCCTTGGCTGAAACTTAGAGTGAGAAGCTCTACAAAAATTCTGCCTAGCTCCGAGTAAGTCCTTCTGTCCTTAGCTTTTAGTTTCCGTAGTTCTTTCGGTAGTATAGTAGAACTATTGTTTTGATCTAGGAAGTTTCAGAATATATTCCTATACTTGTTTTTAAGCCTGATTGCATTGAAAGATGCCTGACGTGGTAAAAACCTAGTGGGGATAATTTTGAAATGGAATAAGGTCAAAGTAACGAAGTTCTGGCGAAATTCCGTCTAATAGGGGTAGTAGGGGCAAAATGGTTTTTTTCACCTAAAATGCATTATCTTTGCCAAATATTCATAAGTGTGTTATTATTCTGATTAGAATACTTATGACGTCGAACCGCTATCGAAATTCCATCGTTCTGCTGTTTGCCGCTGTTGAGCCTGTTTTACGTACGGCCGTCAAAAAGTACCGTTTTTAGCCAGAAGAGCCGGATATCTGCAACTAAGGTACGGATACGTACTGTAACCCTAACTCTATGCTGCTTATATACTTTTGCGTTATAGATACGTTCATAGGCGAGGTTACGTTGAGAATCGTCGGAGATACTTACACTTTACCCACGGATTATAGTATTGGTAATGCCGTTTGAGTTATTCCTAGCGGCGAGGACACGTTAGTGGCGTGGCACTGGATATGTGCGAAACTAGTCGAGAGAGACTTTACATACTTTGCTTTGTGCTTATGTTCTGTCCATGTTATTGATCATACATCTGCTTTGTTTGCTTTTGTGATGATATCTTTGTATTGAAATGAATATCATTTGCATATCTTTTTTATTTGAGTATAAGGTTAACCGTTACCTGAGATCCATATGTGGAATGGATCTCAACTATAGCATCAGGGTCTGGAGGACCGATGTTTGGCGATCGAGGCAAGCCGTTGGAGTAGGCCAAGACATGTCTACATTATTCATCGTTTTTCTTTAGTTTCTTTAACTTTTGAGAAATTCTGGATAACTGTAATCCGATACATTTACACTATGGTCCATATTTTGAATGTAATGTAAATTACTTACTCGCTTCAATGCTCTACTCTGATTACTCTGCTTGAAATATTTGGAAACGTTTTTAAAAAAAAATTCCGCCGTTTTCAAATGGGATGTTACAATGTTCAACATTTTTCTCACTTGAACAGGTTTTTCATATACTTTACCTAAAGATGCAAGTTGGTTGATCAGATGAGTGAATCTAAGCTGGAACTCGCCAATAGATTCCACATACTTCATACGAAGTAAATCATACTCAATCATTAGGGTATTTACTCGATTCTCCTTGATTCCAGTTGTTCCTTCATGAGCTATCTCCAAAGCATCCCACATAGCTTTTGCAGATGTCAAAGTGCAGATACGAAAATATTCACTTTGACTTAATACACTCTGGAGCATGAGAACAACTTTGCTGTTGAGAGTGACTAGCTTCTTATCATTCTCATCATATTCTTCTTCTAGCTTCTTATCATTCTCATCATATTCTTCTTCTAGCTTTGGTGTTCTAACATCACCTTCAACAGTAGCTGGAGCATAGTCTCCTATCTCGAACACCCTCCATAGGCCATATTTAGTGGCCAATACAAAGACCTTGAATATAGCCTTCCAGAAGGAGTAGTGCTCTCCATTGAAACCCGGTGGTCTGTTGATCAAAGCTCCATCAGGTATAATTCTGTCCATGTTGATCCTTCTCGAGATGTTAAGCTCTTTTGAGAAGACCTTGCTCTAATACCAAATGTAAATGGAGGAAATCACCAAGAAGGGGGTGAATTAGAGATTTTAAAAATTATTTTCAAAACACCCAAGCTTAGACAATAAAACAGGGTAAAATAGATGAGAGGGAGAAAAGCTTGACACAAGAGGATTTGTATTGGTTCGGTCTAAATCCTTGACCTACATCTAGTCCCCTGACACTCTGGGATTTTCCACTATCACTCAGATCAGTTACACACTCTGTACTCGAAAGTTATCCACTTACTAGGATACATTCCCCTTACAAGTTGTAAACTGATAATCCCAATCTCACAGTCCCACGACTTGAGATTCTTACAATAAATGATAATCAATGATAAACTCTCTAAATAGAGCAGATGAAATAATCACTGAAGTACAATGTATCAAAAGATACTTTACAAGTAGGTAGAAGACACTAAATGCATATAACACTTGATAGCTTTTCATTTTCTGTATATATTTTTTTTTGTAGAGACTTGAATGCTACAACTTATATATCAAGAGAGCATTAAATGACCATTGGAATCATTAATGTAACCGTTGGAGATATTAATCTAGTGTTAGGTTGTAACTTGGTCCAGTTTCTCTCTTGCTTTGAGTTTATCAAGGTGCTCATCTAATCTTGTTGACTTTCCTTCAAATTAATCCCTTGGGAGGTGAAGCTTCCATAGAGGGAAAGAAAACATTTAAACCTTTGCAGAGTTCAGAGAATGATTTACCAAAAGGATGTTAAGTTTTCTGGACCGGCAATAAATGTGCCGACGTCACCTTTTGCTTTAAGCTTAATCTTCAATCTAACACACATTTAATGATATGAAACTCACCAACAAACTGATTAAACATAGTTAAGAATAGTAATGAGTGATGATAAGAAGTATCTATATCAAACATTAAGATTTCGCAAATTCGAGAAAGCTAATTTTCAAACAGAGTGACACAAACTCAAGTTTGTTCAATCAAACTTGAATTTGCAACTTTTACTCAGGAGCCAAACTTGAGTTTAGAAACTCAAACTCGAGTTTGGTTCTTTCTCATAAAAGGTCATCGCGATTGAGCTTTGAAGAACATTTTGAAACAGGAGCAAACTCGAGTCATTAAGTGACAAACTCGAGTTTGGGACTTTTTGAAGTGAAAATGTGTTTAAGTCAACAAAGCTCAAACTGATGTTTCCAAATGAAAACTTGAGTTTTCTTAAGTTCAAAATAGTGAGAAACTCTTTGTTTTCCATAAACTGGAGTTTGCTAACTCAAAATCGAGTTTCCTTAAAAGATGAAAATCTTTGAAAACTCTCTCGCTAAGTACAAACGGAGTTTCCTAAGACAAACTCGAGTTTGCTAAGACAAACTTGAGTTTGCTTAAAGGATGGAAACTTTGAAGACACTTGGCTAAGTGCAAACTTGAGTTTGCAAATCAAATTGGAGTTTGATTAAGTTCAAAATCATTGAAGGCTCTCTATCTAACACAAACTTGAGTTTGCTTTAACTTGAAGAACTTGGAGTGCTCTGTTTGACATAAACTCGAGTTTGACAAAGTTCACAAAGCTTGAACAACTCTCTGTCAAGTCCAAACTTGAGTTTGACAACTCGAAACTCGAGTTTGCATTTGACAGTAAGTTTTTCAACTTAACAAAGACAAAACTTCATTTGAAGTTTACAATTGTCAGTTATCATCAAAACACATAGAGAACTAACATTTACCCTATAAAAATTTTCAGTAGAAAAATTACCATGTTTATTTCGAGCACGACCTCTCCTTCCAATATATTTTGCACTCATATCTAGAATGTCAATGTCATGTTTTATGCAGAATTCTTGAACATCACTACAAAAAAATATATCGTTTGCCGTGGTCAGTCTGTAGCGGTCAAAACGAACCACTACAAAATCATTATTTTACCACATTTTTGGAGCGGTTTTTTATTGAACCGCAACAAATTAATGGTTGCTGGGCTATTTGTAGCGATTACACTAAAGTAAACCGCTACAAAAATGGCGCCAGCTTGGCGCGTCATGGCGCGAATCTCTGTGGCGCAACATTTGTTGCGATTTGTTTGGAAAAACCGCTACAAATTTGGCGCCAGCGTTGGCTCGTAATGGCGCGAACTTTGTCGCTGTAATTCTGTAGCGGTTATATGAAAGAAACCGCTACAGGATAGTAGAACGACAGCATTTTGTCGCGGTTGTTGTGAAGTGAAGCTACAACCGTGTCAGATAGTATAATTTTGTAGTGGGTTGTCCATTAACCGCTACAAATATTTACGCTATATATAGTTAATTTGTCCATACAGCTAATTATAAATTTTCAGAAAATACAAAATCTGTGTTATCGCTGAATGAACTTTCTTGGCTGAGTAGTCGAAGATATGCAGATATCTGCAGCCCTCATCTCTTATGTCGAGAGATGATGGCGGCAGATATTTGCCTCTCTCTTCTTTGTAGCCGAGGGGGTTCCTTCAATGACAATCCAGATATAGTTTTTCTCTCTGACGTGAAGACTTCTACTCTTCTGAAGATAGTCCAACCTGCGACCGAAGATTTGGTTCCATTATAGCCACCATTCTCTCTGAAAAATATTTTTGATCAAAATGAGTTAGTGAGTTTTTCTTGGGAGATTGGTGGCTATATTGAAACCGAATATTCACGGGCATGTTAGACTATTATCAGTTAACATATTATTCAAAATTTACTTTGAAATTAAATAAATTATTTAAAAGCCCTTTAAATTTTAAAATAATTCTAAACTAATTAGTTTGACTAATAAACTAATTAGTTTAGAGTTTTTTTTTTTAAAAAAATTATTAACATTGTAGCGGTTCTACGAAGAAACCGCCATAGAATGTGAACTGACAATAATTTTGTAGCGGTTCATTTCTATAACCGTTACAGAATGTAAAAGGTTTTTCATTTTGTAGCGTCTAGTTAACCGCTACACAAAATCACGAATAATGAGGGAATATAGTTGCGGTGGTTGCCGCGGTTATTGTGTAAGAACCGCAACAAAATTATGAATTTTGTCACGGTTATATGAATAACTACAAATTGTAGCGGTTTATATTTCATTTTTTTCACTTTTTAACTTTTGTTGCGGTTACATTTTTAACATTATGGATTCTAACGATAACGGAAAAGGGAAATCTATTTCACGAGAGAGAGTGCCTATTAGAGGCAGTAGTAGTAGAGGCCAGGGTCGTACGAGAGGGCGTGGGGCTCAATCTATCCCTCTACCCAATCATGAGCAAAACAAGTTTGATCAACTCTTCACCGATGAGCCAATCCCAGGCCTAGACATCGTAGGGGGATAAGGAGGCGCAAGCCTGTCGTTCAGCGACCTCGACGAAAATGAGCGATGAATTTTGACATTTGGCCGTCTGGCGCTTTGGACGGGGAGAACGGCGGGGACCAAGGGAACCCCAACCGTTCCTCGCGCTCTACCGGATTTGTGGTGGAGGTAGAAGGTAAATGTAATTTGATTTTTGAGAAAAATTAAAGTTAAATTCTTTTTGTTTTATTTTATTTTATTTAAACGCAACACAAACATGTTTTTTATTATTGTACAGATACACATGGGAACACCAGCAGGAGAACACTGGATGTTGCTGGGGTGACTTATCTGGATGATTATTGTGTCATAATCCCCTTTAACGAGGACACGGACCAGCCGATCGGAAACGGTGGTCACCTCTCAACCGGTTCTGTCGGAATTTGGGGGAATTGGGCATGGTTCCCGATCTGCGAGGATTGGAAGAAGGTTATGAATAAGGACAAATCATTCACTAACATTGTGCGGGTAAGTTATGGTGCTTAATTAAATTGTACTTTGTAATAGTTATGATTTGTGATTTATTTATTGATTTATTAATTATTAATGAATTAATTATAATTAAATCAAAATAAAAAGTTTAAAGTGCGAGCCTCCGCGTAAAGAGATACGTCCTCATGAAAATAGGGGAAGGGTGGAAGAGCCGAATGGGTCGTCTCTATGATGCACAAAATGGAGATGGGACGATGCCTCTGCGGCGGTTGATCGATAGCCCTCCGAGATACGGCATGGAGCCAAACAACCGGGCGGCTTTTGTCCATTATAGGAAGGGTCCAGGGGACGGGTAATTTGTTTAATTATAGTTTAGATATAGTTGAAATTACTTTATAGTTTAAATATAGTTTAAACTTTACATTTGTTTGCTCCTCTCTTGCGGGCGCATCGTCAGAAGGAACACTAGAAGCAAGCAACGTCATAGGGGTCAATCACACGGTAGGAACAAAGCATTTTTGTGACCTACAGTGAGATGGAATGTTGCAAGTTAAATTAATTTATGGTTTAAATGATGATTGTTTTATTTTTGAATAACAAAGTTTATATTCTTTTAATTGTTTCAGCAAGAGAAGGTCGCGTAGGAAAACCGTCAGATGGACTATGGGGAGCTATTCACACGCACGCATAGACACCGTAATGGGACGCCGACCTCGGAGGTGACAGAGGAGATAATAGTAAACTACAAAAAAATTAATTAATTATTTAATTTAATACATTTAAATTAAATTAAATTGTTTCATTAATGTTTTATGAAAACTGTGCGTCAGGCCCGGATTGAGAAGAGTCAGGAAGCTCTGCGAGCGTCGCAGCCTCCAGAGTCACAGGGGTCTGTGGATCCTACGGCCCCATTGAAAGCTGATGTGGGCCCAATCGTGCATCCTGACGCGTTTCGGGTATAGGGCTAGGCACGAGGCCTAGCATGGTGTACGGCATGGCCTCCTGCTCTAAGGTCGGAACCTCTGGCTCGAGAAGGCCACCCTCGGAGGCGGTTGATACAATCATTGCCGAGAAGGTTGTTGCGCGCGGTTGCTCCGAGCGGGGGCCGAGGATGAGGCTAGCGAATGATTACAAGAGAAGGGCCGAGATACGACCGTTGGTACTTGCTCGTCGAGGCATACCTAGGATGTTGTTCGGGCCTTGGCCGAGTTGATGCCTGGCATATGGTTTCCAACTCCCGAGCCTCCCCCTTCATTCAGCGACGAGGATTCCCCCTCCATCCATCTACGAGGATCAAATCCGACGTCTTCCTGCTCGGCGATGACGAGGCGATGCTTACCTCGGTCTTCTATGTGCCCCTCCGAGACGGGACACGATCATCGGGCTTCGATAGTTAGTTTTTATTTGCTCATCCCCGCCTCCCCTCCGCACGGACTATGTTATTTGGTTTGTTGATGATTTTATTTCTTTAAATTAAATGGTATCTTTTATTTTATTCGGTTCTTAATATTAGAGTAGTATTTGAATACTTATACATTTATATAAGGTCATTAATTATTGTTATCTATAATATAAATTTAATTCGATATTGTAAAATAATAAATGGAGTTAGCAATTAGTGAATAAAAAGATTTTTTAAAATTTTAACTAGTTACAACTTCAAAAACCGTGACAAATCTGAATTTCAAATGGAAAAAGGCGCAAGGTTTGTCGCGGTTGTTGTGGTGGATTCAACCTCAAATTTTGGAAAACGGTAATTTTCTTCCAAATTTGTGTTGGTTTTTGTCACGGTTATCCGATAACCGTGACAAATCTGAATTTCAAATGGAAAAAGGCACCATTGTTTGTCGCGATTGTTGTCGTGGTTCTACACCGCTACTAAATGTTTTATATACTTGTTGCGGTTTTAAACCGCTACAAAGAACCGTGACAAATCTGAATTTCAAATGGAAAAAGGTGCCATTGTTTGTCGCGGTTGTTGTCGCGGTTCTACACCGCTACTAAATGTTTTGTATACTTGTTGCGGTTTTAAACCGCTACAAATATAGCCATGTTGCATTTAAAGATGTCGAAGCTTGCATTGAAGCTAATTAAACATTCTCTTTTCATTTGTATCCTATCTTACATTTGTTTACTACATATGGATAAGTCTTGGATCAAGTTGCCACGAAACTCTCCTGTATATTTAGCAAGATTGAAAGCTTTCTTAGATTTCGCCTTCACTCACGCCATCATTAATGGCAAGATCAAGTATTCATGTTGTCGGTACAAGTTTAAAAAGTGGCAAACACGAGAAGGTGCTATGGAACATCTTCTTCAGAAGCAATTTCCGAAAGCTTATACATTCTGGGAAGTTCATGGTGAGACACGTGGTATGAGATATGGGATTCATCTTCCTCGAAGCTCACAAGTAGCAAATCAAGTAAATCAAGATGATCCAGTTAATGAAGCTGTTCGCGATGCTTTCGGTGTTCAAGACGACAACTTCACGACAGAAGTTTAGGGTCTTTAACCAGTTTTCTTCAGGAATGATGCGCTCGGGAATTTTTCGCCTTAATGGATGAGAGCGATCGTCCTTTGTATCGTGGTTGTCAGAAATACTCAAAATTATCTTTTCTGATCAAATTGTACCATATCAAGTGCTTGTGTGGGATCACTGATAAGGCAATGTCGATGTTCCTTGAATTGCTACGAGATACTTTCTCTGACGCAGACATTCCCACAACCTTCTACTAGGCCAAGAAGGTAATTAACAGATTAGGCTTGAACTACAAGAAAATTGATGCCTACCCCAACGACTCTATGCTTTATTGGGGAGAGGACGCTCGGATGGAGACTTGTAAGAAGTGTCATACTTCAAGGTTCAGGACATGTCGGAAGGGAAAAAAGGTTTAGAAGAAACTCGCAAAGATCGTTTTCTTTTAAAACCTTGCTTACAAAGATTGTTTATGTCGTCTAAGATAGGCTGAGCATATGAGGACCTCCTAGACATTTATGCGGTGTAGAAATCATAGAGCAGCTTGTGGATGTTGAATTTGAGTATGGGTAAAAAGATGACCAGTAAAGACCAGGTAAAGACAACCAGGGCTTCTGGTTCTGCGCCCCAACAATGGCAGAAGATAAGCGTCTTCTTCACTCCTCCGTATTGTAAAGATAATTTGCTCCGACACAGTTTGGATGTCATGCACATTGAAAAGAATGTGTGCGATAATGTGTTGTACACGATTCTGAACGAACCAGGCAAGTCAAAAGATCATCTTTAAGCGAGGAAAGATTTACGGGAGATGGGAGTTCGTGGAGATGCGTGGCCGGACGAGCATGACAGATTTCAACAGGGAAAAATCAACCTGGCAAAACCGAATAAGGAAATCTTCCTCGCGACATTGAAGGCTATAAAAGTTCCGAATGAGTATTCAACCAACATTTCATGATGTGTTGACGTGCAGGCTCGAAAGGTTGCTGGGCTTAAGAGCCACGACTCACATGTGCCTATGCAACAGTTCCTTCAGCCGTTACCATAAAAACTATGTTGCCTCTCGATGTGTCGATCGTTTTGGTCAAGCGTGTTCATTCTTCGGAAGTTGTGTTCCAAAGTTTTGATCGTGGAGGAGCTCGACCAGCTGCAACAAAAACTTATTCTTACGCTGTGTCATTTGGAGATGATCTTTCCTCCCTCATTTTTCACGGTCATGGTTCACCTGACAGTACACCTAGTTCATGGAACAAAGCTTGCTAGCCCAGTTCACTACCAATGGATGTATCCTATTGAGAGGTACTCATTTAAAATTAATTACTTTAGTATTCCTCCCTAGTTCCACGACTAACCATTGATGTATCGACATTTTTCCTTCATTACTTTATAGGTTTCTTGGGAAACTGAAGTCTTACGTGAGGAATAAGGCGTAGCCTGAAGGTTCAATAGCATAAGGTTATATTGGGGATGAGGTCTTATATTTTTGTTCCAGGTACTTTGATGACATTGAGACGCATTCAACTGACCGTCTCGTGTAGACGATTCTCCTGAGCCAGAGCCATCAGCAACAGAGTTGTTAACCCCTCGAGTTGGTAAACCAGTTGGTGGAACTGAGAACTTCAAACTGGCGGCACTTGAGAAGTTTCAAGCACATAGACATGTTTTGATTAATTACACTAAAGTTGAACCGTACCTTCTATAAAGATTGCACATAGATATATGTTACACTATATATTTCCTTACATGTTATACTCACATTTCTTGGTCGTCTTCGCATGTTTAATTGCGGGGGATTCAGGAGTCATGTCAAGCGTCAGCTGAGGATCCGTACACAGACATTATCCGAAATTGATAGAAAGGTGTACAGAGAATTCCTGATTTGGTTTAGGAGGAAAATAATGAATGACCACAACCCGCACTCACAAAAATTCAGAGCTCTTGCACTCGGCCCCCTTGATCACGCTCAAAGATTTATGGCATACAATGTCAATGGTTTCAAGTTTTGCACCGTTTCACGAGATCAGGGAATGTTGACCCAAAACTCCGGTGTATATGGCACGTTTGGGACAAGGAGTTATGCGAGCAGCAGTGACGGGAACATGCAGTTTGGTGACGTCCCGTATTATGGGAAGCTTCTTGATGTGGTTAAGATAACTTACCAATGCCTTTTCACCGTGACACTATTCAAGTGTTTGTGCGCAAATACGACAACGTCCCGGGGACTCACGACTGACGACTTAAGCATCACATCAGTGAATTTCTCCCGGCCTATTCACACTGGTCAGTCTGAAGATGATGAGCCATATATTCTTGCCTCAGAGGCCCATCAGGTTTACTATGTCTCTGATGAGAGACACAGAGATTAGAATATGGTGGTTCACCTAAAGCCTCGGGACCTTTACGACATGGGCGATGGTGATAACATCGCTTACGAGAGTGAGCCGTTCCAGCCCGCCAGCTTCAAAAACTTATGTCTAGACGGTGATAACAATTTACCTATAGTTCGGTACGTTTTTTAATATACGCTTTATGGAATAATAACATTTAATTAACTAAAGTTTTATCGTGCAAACATATTCAACTCACACTTAACATTTTATACAAACTTTCTTTGTAGGGATGGTGACAAAGATTGAGAGAAAAAAAGATGCCAACGATAATCTGTAATCTTGTTTTTATTTATTTATTTTAAAAAATATATTATTTGTAGCGGTTAAAAACCGCTACAAAAAAAAAAAACCGCTACAAAAAAAACTACAACTACGCATCATTAACCGCGACTAACCAAAACCGCAACAAAAAAAGCGAGCACTAAACCGCTACAAACTTATGCGCGAGATATCAAAATAAATACCCCCAACAAACCTCATTTAATATGCTTCAATATCCTTTTCAACACACGTTTTCTCTCCGTCTTCTCTCATATTTTTACGTTTTCTTACAGAGGTTACATGTTTGAAGAGGGTAAGTTCCATTCAACCGGATCAAATCTAATGTTTATCGAAATATTTCAGTTTCCATCTACCCCTGTTCATACTAAATTTTTTTATTTTACAATTGCATTACGTCTATTTTTAAAATTTTGTTCTACTTCCACATATATATATTATTCGATCCATTTTGACAGACATTTTTTTAGAATTAATTTTATTTTAATGAACTCATAATTTGTTTTTATTATACGTACATATTTTCATTGTTTTACCCTACATAGTTACCTTATATACTCAAATATCATTTTTTTAATATAATTTATTTTCACTAAATATTATAAATAATAAATATTTACTTAATCAATATAATAATTTAATATTTTTTTTTTCAATTTTAAAAATTTGTAGCGGTTTTTAACCGCTACAAAATGGAACAAATATACAAATTAACGCTCCAAAAAAAAGACGGCAAAATATTGTCGCGGTTTAAAATCACTACAAATATATGCAATATTTTTTAAAAAAAATAGGCGGGATTTATTTGTAGCGGTTCTTTAACACCGCTACAAATATTCTTAAGAATTCAATATCTTGGCGGCAAAATGTTTTCCAAAAATTTGGCGGGAATATTTGTAGCGGTTATATAACCGCTACAAAATATTTTAAATCGGTGGCGCCATTTTTTCATATAACTAGTAGCGGTTAGTAAACCACTACAAATATCATCACACCCAAGTTGTGGCGGTTGGAAAATCGCAACTAGTGTTCCAACAAGGAGTCATCGTAGTTTCATTTTGTGGCGGTTATAGGAACCGCCACAAATACAGTAGCGGTTAGGTTGTATTGAGTAGCGGTTATTTTTAACTATGACAAAGAGGTTTGCCACGGTAGAATTTGTAGCGGTTCATGTAACCGCGACAAATCTCATTAGTCGCGTCAATAACCGCTACAAATATGTCATTTTAACCGCTACTAATACCCTTTTTTTTTGTAGTGCATGAACCAACAAAGCATCACTGTATCTCTTAATTTCTAAAGTAACTCTTTTGTTGTTGAAACAAAATGTAAAGCATTTGAAATATATTGAATAGTGTTAAATATTCCTTGTTTCAAAGTCTGAGCACTTGTATCTTCCACATTTAAAAGACTGAAAAACCTTTCCCGTATAAAACCATCTTTATTGTTGTATCTCACAACAACAACCATATGCTCTTTTTTAGATACATCACTAGCTTCATCAACAATAAGACAAAACTTGGCATTGGAAATACATGACATTAGGGCGATGTATATATGGATCTGTAAAGTGTATACATGACGTGCTAAATATAATATCTAGTCCTAAATATATGACTTGATTGATCTTTTTGGGAAGAATATATATGGAAGCTAATTAAAATACTTTAAAGTCTATATATATATATATATATATATATAATTTTTTCTCCAAACTAATTTTTTTAAATAATTTAATCATACACAACATATGGTTAATTAAGTAACTAATTTAACTTTCTTAATCTCTCTAAAAAAACCAATTAGATCTTATATTTAGAATCAGCGGTATATATAGGCATAATAGAGATTACATAGAGACTTCCAAACATGCATCTGATCTGCAACTACACACACACATATCAAGACACACATATATAAAGTTTTTTCTTAAAAAAAAAATAGGGGGGGCGAGGGCCACCTTTAGCCCCGCTTGGGTCCGCCCTTCGATGTAGAGAAACGAGATGCACAAAAAGAAGAGGAAAAATCACCCTTAAATTTACCTGTGAATTATATACGAAGTTGGGAAATATCAACAGAAGTGCAAGATGGAGGAGGGCAAAATCATATTTTTGAAATACGAGAGAAGAGGGTAGGAACTTTGTTTAGAAGTTCCCATTCAATTGATAATTTATTCTAGTTTATAGCGTTTGACCTCAGCCTATTTTCCAAGGGAATATGTGATTCTTAAGAAGAAACTTCTCACTTGACGTCCAAAAATTATGTGGTCCATTAAGGACCACTTAAGGAATCACCTGGTGATGAATATAATTGACCAATAAGAGATTTAATCATGTATGATCAGGTTCATCACTCATGAACATGCATGTGTATAGAGAAGCTAATAGTTGTGTGGCTTAGTTGGCACATCAATATTGATTTATATATTAATGAGTCCTATTTAAGTGAAACTATATTGATTGGTTTGACCCAAAAAAAAAAAAACTATAGTGATTGGTGAAGATTCGAGTTTTGAAGGCAAAAAGGGTGGTTGGTTGGTTTGAAAAGGGAGGCATTAGAATTTGGAACTATTCTAATGGTATTGTTTTTCTTAAATGCAGTGGGCTCTGATTGGAATTACGTCTAGTAATTGCAGTGAATACCAGAAATGTGGTAAATTTTAGAGGCTTTGTTTTGGTATAAGAGAAGTTCTGTTTTGGTATAAGAGAAGCTCTGTTTTGGTATTCTTGCCTTTATTTTAGAGTTGCTTTTGGCTTTGGGCATTATATTAATTCTTTTTAGCTCATGTGCTGAGATTTTTCTGAGTCAAGCTCTAGTTATATTTGTTTCCTTAAGCAACCCCTTATCACGAACCAATTTTAATATACTCCCTCCGGTTTTTAATATAAGACATATTTTGAGAGTTGATCTTAGTCATAAATATAAAACATATTTACTAATTTTTTCTTAATTTACCCTTATTGATGCTACCTCAATAATAATTAAGAATGAGAGGGAAAGAGGAAATGAAGGAAGATAACTAGAGAGTTTTAGAAAAATATGGCTTCTATTAAGGACCGAGGGAGTACCTGAATGCTTAATTATTTTTTTCTTCAATGAAAATCTGAATACTTGATTCCTAAACAGATTACAAGGAAAGAAAGATCAGCTTATAGTGAGCCTTTCATAATCCACTACATTCATTACATGAAGGTAGTGGATGATCAAAGGTACAAAAATCACAGTCCTTCTAAACCATGAGAGTTCCTAGCTAGAATATTAACACATTGATTCGCTTCTCTCTACAGAAAGTTAAGAGACAGATGTGCCACTCCATAGGGAAAAACAAGAGAGCTAACTCAAAAATGTCAATAAAAGGGTGATTTCTATCAAAAGATCTAGAAAGTATTCCTATAGCCACAGAACAATCACGGAGAGAAGAAAGATTTCTATCAAAAATTACAATTTGTTTATTTTCCTAACACAAATTCAATTTGTTGAGTGACGTAGAACCTCAAAAGATACAATTATAAGTGGCTCTATCAAGTTCATATTACTAAAGCAGCATGCAGTAATGTTTATGGCAATTTAGACATTGACGGAGTAGCTGATTCACCTACCATAGTAACAATTAATTCTAATACATTGTTCGACTTTACTTTCTTCACAAAATAAGAGTCTTAGAGAAGATTTGAGATTGAAATATAATTCACGAGAAGGAATTTTATAAGTGCAGAAATTTATAATAGTAGCATATCTCAAGTAGCATTTTAAGCTCAAACTTTATTACAGTCAATTTTGACTTTTTTCCCCAAGACAAAAAGAGCTTTTAATTTGATTTAGCTCCTTTAGCACACCCATCATGTTCATCCTTTCCTTCGGAGGTTCTACTGAACAAGCAAGTCCAAGCTCAAATAGTGAAATTAGAATGTTCTCATGGTTTGGATGCATAATAGCCACCTCCTCCATCCTAATTTCTCCTCCAGCTATTGTTGTCTGGTTAATTTGTTGAGGTGCAAGAGTTGTGTCCAAGATCTCTAGAAGATTGTTTGGAAATGCAACTTTGGCATAGCTATGAAGATTGTGGCCATCTCCAAACATTAAGTCTGTTGGTCTTCTTCTGGTTAACATTTCCAAAATAAGAATACCAAAAGAATATACATCACCTGTGTTGATACCTCGAACTTATTCCATACTCCGAAATATGCATGTTGGACTATGGTTAATGTTTAGAAACTCATTGTATTCAAACTAAAAAAATAAAAATAATAAATATAAAAGTATTTCATAAAATAAACAGAATTCACTAGAGCTTCAAGCCAAAACGATAATAAATTGTACCTGGAGGAGTATAGCCAATCGTCCCTTTTATTCCAGATGTGCTTGTTTGATTTTGAGAACTGCCACTAAGGGTGGCAAGTAGTCTTGCTAACCCAAAATCACCCACTTGAGCCACCATATCATCATCAAGAAGGATATTGTTGGGCTTTAAGTCACAATGGACGATTGGTTGCTTATTTTCATAATGAAGATAATGTACTGCAGAGGCAACATCATATATAACATTTAATCTCTCGAAAAATATCCAATGTGGACCCATATTCACTTTCTTGATTAGGATGCAACCATTTTTCAAGGCTTCCATTTGACATGTACTCAAATACCAATGCCTTGAATTCTTCTCCCTTGTAATCCATGCTTGAGCAGCAAGTCAAAATTTTTACCAAATTCCGATGCCTTGTGTTTTTCAATGCATTGCACTCAGAAATAAAACTCTTTTCAGCTCCCTTCTTTTGAAGGTTCAATACCTTTATTGCAACAAGTTTATCTCCTGATTCAAGCCTTCCCTTGTATACTGAGCCATAACTCCACGATCCAATCAAGTTGTTGGAAGAGAAACCTTCGATTGCAATGTGTAGGTTTTGATATGACACCTTGGGAAATTTTTCAATTCTAGATGAAGCTGAAGGTGATTTTTTGTTTCTTTCACGGCTCCAATAGAATGAAAATAAAAACATCAATAAGATAAAAGCTAAACAAATCACAATAACAATTAGCTTCAAATTGTGTTTTCGTTACGTGTCAATTTTCTTAGGGCATGGTGGTAAGTGCGGCTCGGAAATACCTCCACAAAGATTGATATTTCCAATCAACGTCTTTGCACTTGAATTGCTGAAAACCCCTTCTGTTGGAACCTCCCCATCAAACATATTGAAAGAAACATTTAAGTACTTGAGAGAAATATTATGTAGGTTGATCAGTGATCCAGATAAGTTGTTTTGAGATATATCCAAATATGTGAGACCTCTCATTAAAGTTAGCGAAGGTGGCAAGGGGCCCATTGAAGGAGTTCCCTTGTAAGTTAAGGAATTCCATACTTGTGCACTCTCCAATGGTCCAAGGAATCTCTCCCGCAAGATTGTTTTCAGAGATATCCAAAGTTCCAAGGTTTTTGAGCGTTCCTACCTCAATAGGCAAAGATCCAATCAATGAGTTGCCAGATAAGTTTAATAAAATGGACAAGGAGGGAAGTTCAAAAATCTGCAAGGGTATCGTTCCACTGAAGTTGTTTTCTGAAAGGTCTATGGTTAGCAAATTTGTCATGTTCCCAATTGTGCTAGGAATTTTCCCTTCAAGCATATTCTCTGAAATGCTTAGCATAATCAATTCACTAAGGTTTCCTAAGGAAGCCGGTATCTTTCCTGAAAGTTGGTTTCCGTCCATAAATAATTCTTTCATCTCACCTAAATTCCCAAAAGAAGTTGGAATGATGCCTGAGAATTTGTTGTACTCGAGACCCAAGAGAGTTAAGAATGTGTACTTTCCTAAAGTTTCAGGAATAGTTCCATAGATCTGATTATCACTTAGGTCTAGTGCATTGAGTTGGGTAGACAAATTTCCTATGGAGTTGGGTAAAATGCCTCCAAATTTGTTGTTGGCCAAACCTAAATCTTGAAGTTTGCTACAGTTTTTCAATGATGTCAAGAAATTAAGGTCATTATTTGAGCTGCTCCCAAAATTATTGGAACCTAAACTTAGCCACCATATATCTTTTAGGCCTCCTAGATTGGGAACTTCTCCAAAAAACTGATTTGAACCAATCTCAAAAATTTGGAGTGAAGATGCATTTGTGATGGAATTTGGTATTGGACCAAAAATTTGATTACCAGTTATGGCAAAACATGTTAGATTTGGAAGCATAGAGAACATGTTGTTCGGAAGTTGAGTGCCATTGAGATGATTATTTCCCTACGATATGAAAGCGAGAGATGATATATTGAAAAGTGAAGAAGGAAGAGCACCGACAAACTATTATCTTGTTCTTTGTAAAAAATGTCAACTTCTTCGGTGGCCTATCTCTTCCGTATGCTTCCTTCCAAATTATTTACTCGCTTCTTGTAAGAACGGTAAGGAAGTAAGATTCCATATAGACAATGGAATTTCTCCGTTACATTGTTGGCGGCAAGCTGCAAATATTCAAGCTTATGAAGAGCATCCAGCTGATATGGTATTGTGCCAGTAAGACTATTCCCATCCAAAAACAAGAGCCTCAATTCAGAGCAACTCGTCAAGTTCCGAGGAATCTCTCCTGTCAATGTGTTGTTTGACAGCCTGAGTTTCTCTAACCTAAACAAACGTCCCAGCTCTGGTGGGATTTCTCCATGGAAACTGTTGTTTATGAGGATGAGATTTCTCAAGAAAGAGAGATTGCCAACGTGAGGTGATATGATCCCACGCAGATGGTAACCTCCCAAATTCAACTTAGTGACTCTCTGATGCTTATGGCCACATGTGATTCCAGTCCAGCTGCAGAAGTGGTTCGAGCTGTTCCAAGAGCTCAAGATTTCATTAGGATCATTAGTTATTGATTCTTTAAACTTGAGTAAAGCCAAATAATCAGTCTCATTTGATGTAGCTCTAACATGCTTGAAGCAAAGGGAGTTTGTGTAGAAGATGATAAGGATTAATGGTTGAAGGTAGTATTTGGAAAGAAATGAAAATGACGTGGAGGTAAAAGCCATGGTTTTGCTGAAGAGAATGAATGGTTTTTTGCTTATTCATATATTAAAATGGTGCAGCTTTTATGGGAGCTTTAGCTTGTTCTTAATTACAAGTAGAGAAAGGGACACATGTAGATAAGCACATGTAATAAGTATATAATTTATAATTAAATAAGTGTAGATTTTGAGATAAATTTAATGAAATTTATTAATATTTTATACTTATTTAATTATTATTTTTTATATTTTTCTATGTTTTAATTAAATATAGGTTAAAAAGATATTTAGACATAAGACTTATTCATATCCTATTTTATTGTGTAGGAGATATCATATGAAAGAGAAGTGACAAAAGGCGTGGAGCTGGCAACCATAAGCTAATTGATAGGATAAAGACGTGAAATCCATGTGAAGGAAGGATGAAATCAATTGTTGTGATATATGGAGGAGATTCCGGATTGGCACATAATATCTCTGTGAATGAAAAAAGATATTTAGATAAAGAATTTGGATAAAGAAGTGTGTAACACCCCGTTTTCGTAAACGTTTTCTCGTCGTATTTTGATCAGAGTAGAGCGTCAGAAAATTCTTTTGATTTAAAATGGAAACAGAGTCATTGAATAACATTCATAATGATATGTCTGGTAGTCATAAGTAGTACATTCATCCGAAGTTTAAACAACAAATTTTATTTTCTTCATCAACCTCCCTACGCTAGCTCCTTACCCTTCACCTCGTCCCGAACACCTCGAGATCCTGAAGCTATATTAACAGCTGAGATCCAATGCCCATTGGATCTCGGTGTAGATTAACCTCATGCTTATGTAAAATGAGTATATGCATGGCGAGATATTCACAACATTTCACGAAGATAAAACACTATTCAACATATCAAGCAATAACATTACACAGCCCCTGCCTATGATGTATATCATCCCGAAGCACGCACACTCTCCGGTGCCACGATGTACGTCGTGTCCATAGCGCTAGGAAAACTCAAACGGCATTATCAAAACCATAACCCGTGTATAAAGGCGAATGTATATGTAGTGATCTAAGCCCCATAAACTTAGTCACGGTCGCATGACCCAAGACCAAGTCTTGTCCATCACTTCATGAATCATTCCATCGCATACATGCATACAAGACATATCAGAGTTAAAGTTACTGTACGCGAACGTACCTTCATCGGCGGTATAACGGAACTCTTACGGAAAAACGGAAATTTTCGACAGCGGGTGAAACAGCGGTACGACGGCGGTACAACAGCGGCTCGACAACGGTTTAATTAGCTCAGATATCCTATAAAGATAGTATTTATCAATATCTAGCAGGTATAACGGGCTTTTTAGGTACAAATTACCATTTTGCCCCGGCTCCCCTAATTGGCGGAATTTCGCGAGCTTCGCTACTTTGACCCGATCTTTCCAAAATTTTGAAATATCTCTTTTCCCAGTATATTTTCGAAATAAATACCATATCTACCCTTAAACATGATATCTAGCCTATGTGGGAAATTTAAAGATAATTCTAACATTCCTACTAGAAAAACTACCGAAACTAAAGACTATGGACCGAAGAACTTACCCAGAGCTCCGCTAGATTTTCTCCGGACTCCTCCTTCTCTCTAAAACTTCTTTATATTCTGAATTTTGGTGTGGGAAATGAGAAGAGAGGTGCCTTCTATTTATAGGGAGGAAAATAGGTCCTTAAGTGTAATTTTCACCTTTGGGTACTTCTATGTAATTTTCCCCAAAATAAAATAAAATAATAAACCATGCTTCACTTGCATCCCTTGCTGCCCTTGCTTGATGCATGGAATGCATGGGAGATTAAAATAATGAATAGTAAATACGTATTTTTGAATAGTAAATACTATTCATGACCCATAAAATACTGATTCCAATTTTGTCACTTTCAAAAATAGGGCCTAGTAGTCTCCCAAAAATAGGCACATATTCAATATAGGGTTCCAGATAAACAAATATCCGGGTATTACAAAGTGTGCGGCCCAAGGCAGGAAAAAGGAACCTAAGGGTCTGATTGGTTTGAGGGAAGGGAAACGAGAGGGAGGGAAATGATTTTAGGCCCTCCCCTTGTTTGGCTGATCATATTATTTAGGAGGGGAGAGAAGTTTTTTTGAAATTTTCTGTAAGCTAATTTCACAAAACCCATAATAAGTTATACACTCATATCTTGGTACCTCTCAATGTCAAACAGAAACAAATATAATCATCCTCCCTTCTTTAAACCAAATTATTATATTTTGATTGCTTAAGAATGATTTAATATTTTTTTGTTTATAAACTTTGGTAAATTTGGTAACTTTATCTCTTATATTGTTGATTATGTTTTTTAATTTTTATAAGTGGACTAATGGATGCTAGAAAGATACATTTAATGACTCATATATCTATGTCTTGGACTTTTGGCCATCCTTAAACAATAGAATATATATATATATATATATATATATATATATATATATATATATATATATATTAAAAAAAGTGGGCCCACGAGCTAGCTTGCAACCCAACACTTTGCATTAGGGTTAGCATTTTTCCAGCCTGCAACCTACAGACTGGTCCACATTCCTAGCTCTAACTATATGGATCAATGTTATTATGCTCTATTAAAAACAAAATCTTTTGATAAATTGATAATAAAAAAATTCGTTCAATTATCTTATTGAGTATTTGCTATAATAAGGATAGGAGAGAATGGTATAAAATTAGCATATCAAGAGTTGAATCTGAGGCTGGCTACTTATCAATTCTCTCCCTAACCATTCCTTAATATCCATAGAGTTCAATATTGTAAAATTATTTCATGTCCTTTTTTTTTTGGTTTAGAGAATATAAAAATATGTTTGACCTTAATAAATGGGTTAGTTCAATAAAAGTAGTACTTCCTCCATCTTTAATTATATGTCTAATATTTTACATACATTCTTTTAAACAACATAGCTCATATTAGAATTGTTGTAATTCATCTCATTCGCATAAAAAAACTGCTTAATGATCCACTCATCTTTTAAACAACTTAGCTAAATTTAAAAAACATATATAATATTAAATATATAATCTACAAAATAAATTATGCACCATATATATAATAATGTGTGCATATCCAAAATTAAGTTGAGTTGGCTGACTCAAATAAAGTGGTGTGAAAACAATATAATAAACGTATGTGATAAGTTGGTATAGGCAATGACACAAATTTCAACAAGTCTTGAGAACCTGACCAAAAAAAATAAGTCTTGAGAAAAGACAAAGTTGAAATAGAAATAATACAATGCGTCTAAATTAAGTTGAGTTGATTGACTAAATGGAATAGAAACAATACAAGAACGTATGCAAAAGGTTTATACGCAAGAACACAAATTTCAATCAGTCTTGAGAAAAGACAGTGTGGAAATAGAAACAATACAATACGTCTAAATTAAGTTGAGTTAATTGACAAACAATACGAGAACGTATGCAATAGGTTTATATGCAAGAACACAAATTTCAATTAGTCTTGAGAAAAGACAATGTTGAAATAAAAACAATACAATGCGTCTAAATTAAGTTGAGTTGATTGACTAAATGGAATAGAAACAATACGAGAACGTATGCAATAGGTTCATACGGAATAACACAAATTCTAGTCGAACTTTGAAAAAGGCAGAGTGATGAACAGGAAACCATAAGATGCATTTAAATTAAGTGCCTTTCTTGTATTGACTTCACAGCGTCCATTTGGCATTGCCATTCACAAGTGTTTGGCATCACATTAAGAAACTTTGGATGTCAGTTGGGACAAAAGAAAGGTTTTCTATCTAATAATCACACATTCACACTAATCACCCTTAGATATTTGAAAGAAATGCATTGAGATTTTCTGGTAGAATCAATTTAACGTATGCAAAAAGTTCGTCAATTCCAACTTTCAGCATAAAACATCTATCGCATCAAATTGTAGTCCATTTTCTTTAATTTATTTGAACAAATATGACTAATAATATATTAGTAAACGTCAAGGATTCACAGTTATTTAAAAAGCAAGTTAACATGTACTGGTATTACTTATAACTTTTGCTTGTAATGACTTCACAACGTTAGTTAGTATTTCCCTAACATTACGCTAAGAAACTTCAGAAGTTAGTTGGAAAAAAAAAAGGTTTTTGTTATGGACTTATATTAGGCCCATCTATGGGATGGCCCAACAAGGAGCATTTTACATCAGGATTTGCCCATGATGAAGGAAGATCCTAACATACCTACAATCAAGGCTATAATCAGGGAAGAAAGGGACAATTTGACCTAGATCTAATAGCCAAGATCATTGGGCTATAAGGCGCATAGGGCCCATAAATTCTAACCCTAAGGTACACTCTATAAATAAGAAGTAAACCCTAAGCTATGCAGACTTATTCTTTACTATTTACTATATTGTCGTCACTGTGTACATACATCACCCCCTTTGGTGTAAGCCTTTCTCGTACACAAAGATCCTACGTTCTCTTGGGTATCTGCCTCATAGATATCTAAGGTGAATTATCTGATCCAATATTAACATACTAGTCCTTTGGGCTAAACATCTGCATTGTACACCATAACAATTTTCAATCTAATTAAATAATCACACTAATTGCCTTTAGATATTTGAAAGAGATGCATTGGGCTTTGAACTAGTGGTAGAATCAATTTAACGTATGCAGCAAGTTCATCAATTTAAGGGAACAACTATGAAAATGTATTGTAGTCAAATGCATACTCCCTAGCTCTGTCTTCATATATAAGTAAACGTCAACCATTTCACACTTACTAAGAAAATAAGTTAATATGTATTGTATAGCTTTCTCTTACTAAAATGCCCCTGACCTTATTGTTTAATTTTGTCTTTCATTAATGAATGAGCGAATAAAGGGAAGATTTTAAATGAGGGCGAATTGGGAAATATGTGTTAGATATTCATGCTTATAAAAGAGGTTGAAAAGTGCAGATGCCTTTTGTACTTACATAACACACACGGAGGAGGATTCTAATCTTGAAAAGATTCCTTTTGAACCCATTCAAGATGTCTTCACTAATTTCCACTTTGACCGGAGATTTTTATATTGATGTGGGGTATATAATGAATTTGTACTCCAACAAAATACAACTTTCATTCGCACAAAAAAAAAAAAAAATCTTCTACTATTGAGCTTATCACTAGTGCAAAAAAGGGCTTTAAGACCACCTCGTTTAGAGCGGAGTACTAACGCACCGGTTTTAAAAGTATGACCGGTGACAGTTTTGTAAATATCAAGAATTTCTTGGACCGGATCCTTTCTTAATGGGTCTTAAATATATTATTCAGACCGCTTAACAAAACAACCGGTCTTAAAAATGTTTTTTTTTAAAAAATTGAAATATCGATTACATTATAGAGATATCTCGTACAGCTCGACTTATATTTTCTGCAAACCAAAATAATAAGAAAAAATTTAAATATAAAATACTAAAAATTTTAAGACCGGACTTATATAAAAAACAGTCTTAAAGGTTATACTTTTAAGACCAGACTTATATTATGGCCGGTACAAAATATTGAAAAAAATTAAACAAAAAGTTTATTGCTTTTAAGACCGGATTTTAATGAAGGACGGTATTAAATGTTAACCTTTAAGACCGGCGTTTTAGTTCATCCGGTTTGAAAACAAAAGCGCCAAATATTCGCGTGAAACCTTACCTTAGGACTTATATGTTGCTCTCTCTGAACTCTGAAACCCATGTTCTTGTTGCGAAACCTCTCTTCCTGTTGCATTATCTCTCTTCCTCACCCACCACCACCATCCTCTATTACTCTCTCACATTCTCAGGCGTTCCTCTTTCGCACCACCACTCTCAACCTCTCTTCCTTTCTCGAAAATAAACAGAGAAAACGGTTCTTGTCCTGTTCGTTCAACGCCAGTTACTGGTCTTACTAGTGCGAGTCAGAACGAACCCTCGTCATCTCACAATGAGCCTCGTAGCCGCCCTGCACGCCGTTGTAGAAGTGGCACACGAATGAAAGACGTATCCGTAAGTCGGACCTCTGGGTCAAAGCTCGAGATTCAGTTTTGATGAAAAGTTGGCTCCTTTCGGTCCTAATAAAGGTAAATATAATAATTTTGTCGGCTATCTAGCATGCAGCAAGGCTAGTATCTTGACAGATGAGTGGAAAAATGTGGACCTTCGCACAGTAAAGGAACCTATTTGGAACACTATCCGGCTTACATACACTGTCGCTGACTGCCAGAAGTTGAAAGACAAGACATTGTCTTATTGTGCTGATTGATGGAGGAAGTTTAAGACCTTTCTAGCTAACACCTATATTTTTCCCGAAGTTCAGCCTGACCATAATCCTTGGGACAAGTACACATTTATTTATGAACAAATTTAGCAACAATTTGTTTAGCTGCGGACCACTCCTGAAGCTTTGGTGAGTTTATATTTATTTTTTTGCTTATTAACCTATGCGGATATGTGAATATTATTGTGTTCATCTAATCCTATTAGTTAGATGGTTTGGTGTGTGAATAGAAGTATATATTTCCATCCTTTTTCCAGCATAAGAGGATCATGTCTTAGTTCTATGCAAGTCTGATATGTAAACCGTGCAAAGGTAAAATACTAAGTAGGTAATTAGGGAAATAATTTATAGTCTTAGCTAGTTCTGTTATAGTAGGTAGTGGTTAGACATTGCTATTAGTTAGTTTGTATGTTAACTGTGTAAAGGTTTCGGTGCAGTTCTGCAACTCTCTTTCCTCTGGTTCTCCCAATTTCTTCTACAATTCTACATCTTCCTTAAATAAAATGTTGAAACTTGATTAAGTGAATTTGACTAGTGTTTGAGGTTCATATCAAGCAGAAGTTCTCTAATTTCTGTTAGTGAGATGGTTGGAATTCATAATTAATAGTTGTTTTTAATTCTAATTCACAGAAAATAAGGGAACAAGCACAAGAGATAGGGAGAAAGAATGATTGCCCGCATAGGGCTTCTTGCGGCGGATATGAAAAGGCCAAAAAAGAATTGATGGCGGCCAAACGAAAGAGATTGGAAGATCAAGCAGAATCCAATCCTTCTGCGATATATGATCTGCCATCTTCAATACGTCACGATCAGTTATGGTTGTATATTCAGCAAAAGCCAAGCGGCGCCTACACGAGTGAACAAACTCGTCTAATTGCTGAAAGAATTGTAAGTATCGTTATTGTTAATTTTTAGTTACTAAACATGTTTCATTAGTAAGCTTCTCGTTATCTGTATCTTACAGAAAGATCTTAAAAAGAAAGAAATAGTTGGTCTTTTTTGTCGGATGGGAGGAATGATGTTCTGACCGTTGCGACTAGAAAACTAGATCTTGTAGGGCGTGTAAGGGGGGTTGGAGGACGGGTAGGCTTGAAGGAATACTTTGGTAAATCCAAACGCCGAAACAAAGTATGATTACACAGGAGAAGATGGAACAAACGGTGGCCAAAATAAATGAGGAAGCAGCGGCTCAAGAAGCTTCATTGATTGCAATGTTTCAATCCCAGATGAGCAAGATGCAGGAGGAAATGAATGAATTGAAGCTGCTTTTGAGCTCTCGTCCAGAGACCAGTGTTCCCTTCACACATTCACCTGCATTTATGCAGCAAAGCACTAGAGGAGCTGCATTATTGACAATCGAGCAACCTTGTGACCTTTATGTGAAGGATCCGATCATCATGATAGACGATTAGTTGCAAAGGGACATCCACAACTTGGGATCAACTGTACACCACCAACATTTGGCCGATGATGAAGTCAGAGTGTCAGTTGAAGAGGTCATCATTGATGCACATGTCCCTCTCCCAACTGATCAGGTGAAGGTTGTGAGTGATGTCATTGGAACCTTCGTCTCATGGCCAGTGAAGCTTGTACATGTTTCTACTCCTCCTGAAGCTCCATCCCCTTCTGAATTGGTTGGCACGGCTAAGTTGAGTGCCAAGGACAAAATTGTCCTTATGGTATCCAATAAACAAGTTGGACTTAATCAGTGGCCTGTCAATACAGAAGTAGGCCTCCATAATAAGCACCCAGTTTTTGTTGACCAAAATGATCTAATTTCCCTGCTGTTTGATAAACAGGAGCGTACTGATTCAATTATTCTCATGTTTATAAAGTAAGTATTTTCTTCTATGAGTACATAACATAAATGTGAGACACTCACATACGTATATACTAATTCCCTGACATCATTATTGTAGGTTCATGCATCGTGAATTGGAATAGCAGGGAAGAAGCCAAGATATTGGATTCTTGTGCCCATAGTACATAAGTCAACCACCCTTAGCGGAGAAACAATCAAATATAACATCAAGGTTGTCCACCAATAGGAGAAAGTGGTACTTGGCACCATACTACCATAGGTACATATCATAATTCTTTTCTGGAATTCCCTTAATTCTGCTACATATTACTGAGTACTTGTCTGTTGTGAATTTTCAGTCGTCATTGGCTGTTGGTCATAATTTGCCCGAATGAGAATAAAGCCGTCTTTCTATGCTCCATTCACAATGATCCACCACCTACATTGAAGTAGACCGTGAACAAGTAAGCATATCAGTTTGATTGTCTAGTCTGAAATCTCTGCTGTAAATTTTTAGTGACCATTATTGAGCAAATTTGTGATTTTGACAATAGGCCCTTGAAATCATTCCAACAAAAGGTCAAGAAAAGGTTTGAGGCAGAGGTCAAAGAGCCTACATGGATCATACCAAAGGTTAGTACATATTTGGACACTAGCACACTGGCTTGTGAACTTGGTCAGTAGCAATATATGATCTTATATATTTCTTGTTCGTTTTTAGACCCATCGGCAACCAAAGGAGTCTAACCTTTGTGGCCATTACGTCTTGACACACATGTATAATATTGTCATGCAACCAGTGACTACCATCATTGAAACGGTAAATATATTACATAACTTTGCCTGTGCACTGACCCCTTTGATGCAAGGAAAGATGACTAATATATTTTTGTCTTTGATACTACAGACGTTTGACTGTGCTGACCCCTTTCCTGATGGTGAGATTGAGCGCACACGCAATGTGTTTTGTGAATATCTGTATGATCTGATGATCTCGGAAAGTCAGAAAAATAATTGATTTTTGAACTCATCCGTAAATATATGTTGTATCAACAATCATCTTCGGTTGTAAATGAACAATTGTCCAATTTGTGATAGTATACAATAATAATTTGTTAATTCATTTCAAACAATTTCCTTGTGTCCATTTGTGGTTGTTGAATGTATTGGATGATGGATAAAACTATTTATTGCTTAATTTTAAAAAATATTGTGAGAAGTTTAGGACCGGATTTTTTATTAATGTTCGGTCCTAAAAGTCTTCGTTTCATCGACTTTTAGGACCATAGATTTACTAAACGTCCGATCTCCTAAAAGTCTTCGTTTAAAAATATGCCGGACTTTTAGGACCGTAGATTTACTAAATGTCCGGTCCTAAAAGTCTTCGTTTAATTTAAATTTTTTACGCCAGACTTTTAGGACCGTATATTTACTACTGGTCCTAAAAGTCTTCATTGAATTTAAAAAATGTCGGACTTTTAGGACCATTGATTTATTAAATATCCGGTCCTAAAAGTCTTCGTTTAATTTAAAAAATATGGCCACACTTTTAGGACCATAGTTATGTTAAATGTTCGGTCCTAAATATGTGGGCAATATATTTATTTAATATATTTTTATATAAAAAAATCACTTAGATATTTAAGGAATAATAATAATATTAAATTAAATATTTATTAAATACGTGTAACTATATCATCTCCATTATCCATATTTCATAATCGCCTTGCTTTTAATTTTAGTGTTTTGAGTCTGCCATGTTTGCTGATGTACGTGTTGGCTAGAGATCAGATGCTTACTGCTCTACTTGTATATAGTTAAGATGAAGATTGCTTTCCACCACCAGATATTTAGATAATCCATAAACGTAACTAAACACACACGAGAACAAAATTTAAAAATATTTTATTTATTAATTATTATGCTGCCCTAAAAAGGGCAGCGACTGTCACCAAAAAAACCATAAAACAACTAATCCACCCCATCGGAGAGGGAGGATGCATCGGAGGCGTCGTCTTCAGAAGAATGGTACTCCACGTCATTGGCGTGGAGTACCATGTTGCACTTGTTGACGGTATGAACAAGTTGAACCAATTGGTCCAAGCGTCGGTCGATGTGATCGACGTGGGCCACCACGTGCGCACGCCGACGGTCGAATTTGGAGGCAATGGAGGAGGGGGCTGAGGTTGAGGAGGAGGAGGAGGAAAAGGAGGACCTAGTGGAGCAGCCATTACAGTGGAGGCTAGGCGATGGAGGAGGCTGTGTAGAAGTGATGGAGAAGAATGTGAAGAAACTAAAGTAACAACGGGTTTAAATAGATAACCCATCCTGAAGAATATGAAACGCCAGAAACTTTTTACGAGGAGACACATAGTCCTCAGAATACGAGGAGACGCACAGTTGGGTAGTTTACCTGGAAGCCGAAGAGACTGCGGAACGAGTGTAAGGATACGACTCGCTATCGAGTAATTTTGAAGTGATTTGAACATTTAATACCGGATTTTGTAAAAGATCCGTTCTTAAAAGTAATATTTTTAAGGAAAAATTCTTACTTTACAAAAATAAATAATTGAAAAAAATAATAATTGACTTTTAGGACCGGATATAAGATAAAAGGTCGGTATTAAAAGTAATTGAATTGATTGGAAAAATAAATAGTAGACATTTAAGACCGGATATATGATAAAATGACGATCTTAAAATTAATTTAATTGAAAAAATAAATAATATACTTTTAGGACCGGACATATGATAAAAGGACGGTCTTAAAGTAGAAACACAAAAATCATATTGATAAAATGACGGTCATAGTCGTCGAACTCGCATTCACTATCGAGAAACTCACTTCTCGCCTCATCTTCATCGTCTGATTTCTCATCGTCAATTTGTATAGGAATCAACTCTAACTCCACACGAGAATCAAAGAGATTGCTTGGTACTTCTTCGTCGAAGATGTTTATGGGAAGTACATGTTCCACATCAGCTTGGAACGGTTCAGCCATACCGTCATTTGATTCCGGCTCTTTCGACTTTGGTATAATATTTCGTGCTTTGGTTTTAATAACTCCCGTCCACCCTTGGCGAGATGTGGGGTATGATGTATAGTAAACTTGTTCCGCCCGTTGAGCAAGGTTGAATGGGTCATAACCAACCGTATATCTCCTTGTCCAGTAGATCTCAATATTTCCATGTTTGTCCACTTTTGTCCCACACGGACTGTTATCAAACCACTCACATATAAAAAGGGTCACCACCTTGTCCCATGGGTAACTTAGCTGAATTATCTCAAGTAACTTCCCGTAGTAGTCAGTCTCCAGCCCGTCAACTTGGTCACCTCGACAACATACACCGTAATTGCAAGATAGTGTACCTGCATTCGCGTCAACAGTTGAAAACCGATACCCATTGATTATATATTTGTTGCATCGGGTAACTCTAATTGCAGCTCCATAAGATAAACTCCACGCAACTTCATTGGGATCTGATGGATTTTCCACGAAATAGGATCGAAACCATTTTGGAAACTCAGAGTTCGTTAATTGATCAACTTGGGACACCGACATTGAAGGATTTTCCGATCGGACCCAATTAGAGAAGTAATTATAACAAAAAACTGAAGTTAATACTTTAATACTTACCGTAATAGTAAAAAGGAAAAAAAACTTACTTTAAGTACTGGGCAGCCTCTTAACAGTTGTTTAGAATGTACTACTTCGCAACTCGCTTATCTCTTCCGTCAAGAGTTGACCTCCAACGTTTTCCTACAACTCGCCCTGGAAAATTAAATCTTGATTTTTGATCCCTCGTATCACCGGCATCATCGTTGCGAGGTACCCCTCTCCATCTTGACATCATTTAAGGGGGATAATAGTATGACGCAAATTTTGCGGCCTCTTCGACTAGATATGCTTCAGTGATAGATCCTTCAACGTACCTTACATTTTTTATCTTGTGCTTAAGTGTGCGTAAAAACCTACAATGGAATATCAGAGGGTATTTATAAACTAAAGTACCATGTCGGTCAATTAATAACAGCGCGAAATCAATATATATATTACCTCTCAAACGGATACATCCATCTATATTGTTGCGGGCCTCCTACCTTTGCTTCGTAGGCCAAGTGAACGGGCAAATGTTCCATTGAGTCAAACAAGCTAGGAGGAAACACCATGTCTAATTTGCATAGCGTTATGGGCATGCTCACCTCCAGGTGCCATAACTTTTCAACATTAAGCTCTGAAGCACAAATTTCTCTAAAGAACATGGAAAAGTCCGTTAGAATAGACCATATATGCTTCGGTAGTGCTTTGAAGGCCCACGACAACAATCTCTGGAAAAAAACATGACAATCATGACTCTTCATCTTGCCCAACTTCCCCTTGTGCATGTCGACACATCTTTTGCAGTTTGACGAATAACCGTCCGGGAGTTTCAGATCTTTAACCCATTGCAACAATTCTAAATTCTGCTCTTTGTTGAATGTGTACGGCGCTCTAGGTTTGGAAATCAGGCCTTTTGCAAATCGCTTCAACGTTCAGTCTTGCGTTGACTGTGTCTTTCGTCTTGCCCTTGGTGTCCATCACGGTGTACAGAATATTGCAAAACACATTCCTCTCAATATGCATGACATCGAGGTTGTGTCTTAACAATTGATCTTTCCAATATGGTAGTTCCTAGAAGATACTGTGTTTGTTCCAATGATGATCAACGCCATACCCCTCAGGTTCGCTTGAAACAGCCCCCTCTTCGACACTTTGAATTTACCTGACCCTGTCCCATATTTCTTGTCCACTTAAACGACGAGGTTGATCTGCTCATTCGACAACATTCCGCGTGAAGTCTTTTCTATTTCTCCTAAACAGATGATCGGGGTAGGAATCGTCGGTGCTGTCAAACCAACGACCTTGCGATCGTGTTCCAAGCTAAAACTCATGTTACATTCAAGACATTCCGGGCATGCGAGCTTTCCGACGTTTGCCGCCCACTCAACATCCCATATGCGGGGAAATCATTTATCGTCCACATTTAGGCGGCCGCATGGTGAAATTCGACTTAATGATATATCATACGTAAGAACACCTTCACTCCACAACATCTTCAACTCGTCTATCAAAGGCCTCGTGGTACTCATCTATCTTCTTTTTGGGTTCGATGGCCCGGGGATTAACGCGTTAAGGAAGAAAACTCTCTTCTCATGCACATAGAAGGTGGGAGGTTGTACGGAGTCACAATGACCGGCCAACAGAATAATTCCTGCCCGTATTGTTGAAAGGAGCGAACCCATCCGAACATAGACCAAGATGAACATTACGGGGATCCATAGCAAAGAAAGAATTCGCCTCATCAAATTTACGCCAATCTTCGGCATCAGATGGATGCGTCACAAAGTTTTCATCCCTACGAGGCTCCTGGTGCCATCTCATGTGAGCATCTGTTTGTTCTAATGCATACAATCTCGTAGGTCTGGGCACCAGAGGAAAGTACCACATCTTGCATAATGCATGACGGGTCATTTTCCTTCCTTTCCCTACAACTTTATATCTGTCATATCCACCGAATTTACAATTGGTCAGCTTAGCATCATCCTTGTAATACAACATACATCCTCTGGGGCAGCAATGGATTTTTTCACATCCAAGCCCAAGCTCTTTCACCTTGTTTTTTTGCTTGGTAAAAGTCCTTCGGCAAATTATTGTCTTTGGGAACAACCTTACTAATGATTTGCATCATTTCGTTGTAATTCTTCTCACTCATATGGTGATCAGTCTTTAAGCTTAGTGTTGCTAGGGTAGCCGATAGCTATGAATATTCACTATTTTCAAAGTGTTCGCAACCTTCCTATAACGGATGTTGTGCTTCTTGAAGCATTTTATAGAACCTAGTGGCTTCCGGATGAGGATCCTCACCCATGTATGATGGTTGAGTATGTGTACCAGTCTCCTCTCCCATGTATGACGGTTCAGCATGAGTAACGGGATCAAAATATTGGCCGATCGACGGTCCCGCGACATCCATAACCAACTGCTCATATTGATTAAGGTTTTCTCGATGACTACTGTCCCCGTAATAACCACTCGGTGTCTGTCAGACTTCGCCATGACATTCCCAACATTCATAATCTTTCATGAATCCCTTTTGACACAAATCAATTTTGACACTGCCCGTATCTTTAAATCTTAAACACCTACATTTGGCACACGAACACCTGATCTCCCTACTTGAATTATTTGAATTCGCCAAAGCAAATTGGATGAACTCTTCCAAACCCGTCAAGAATGATTGAGTTAGTTGTCTTCTATCAGTTAGACGATTGTACATCCAACTTCTATCATGGTTGCCTTCCATACTGCCTAGCTAGTTCAGTTACTAACCTAATTAACATCTCAACATACCACAAATATATATATAATCGCCTCTTATGCCAACCAATTGCCACTTAATCAAGAAAGTGAAAAACAAACACATGCATTGAACAAAGAACATATTCTAGCAAGCAACCAGAGAATGAGGATAGCACGCCAGAACATGGGGACACGCATGTGGAGGGGGCAAACAAAGAATAGAATACTAAGTATTTTGGAGTTTCTAACATATATGGGCTAGATCAAAGACATTATTTAAGACTTAATCAAATTTATTGTATAACTTGTCAACGATAGATTCAAATAAAAAATTTAAATGGAATATTTTTTTAAAAAATTTTTAACAGTCATTTTTATAATGGCCTAAATCAAATAGTAAATTCCACTAATTTTTATAACACATACAAATTTGATTATTCTTCAATGTCACACCCTCCTCCTCCACTTTACATTAATTAATTAATTGTCTTATCCCTAAATTTCATTTCTCAACACTTCACTTTTCTAATTTCAACACCATCCTATGTAAAGATTTATGTATCATTACCAACTAATACAAAATCATAATTTTATCACACCAAAATCGAATTGCAATTTCTAAATTCCTAAAAGTGCTAGATAAAATACTTCACATAAAATATTTCTATACGTGTATTAACTGTGTTTACTTGAAAAAATTACTTTTAAAATTTATCTTCGTCCCAAAAAATAATGTAAGATAAAAAAAAAATCAATATCATAAATAATAATCATTAAAACCCAATAATTAAAAAAATCATGGAATCTCCTACAAACTATAAGCATAATTCAAATTAATAAACACATTAGGTATCAAGATCATTATGTAATTAATAGATTCAAAGAACGGAGAAACTAAAACAACAAAGAAGATTTAAAATCATGTAATTTATAATCTTCTACTTACATACATATTTCAATTATGTAATCAAGTAAACTAACATAGATATTTCCATATAATTATTTAAAAAAACTTCAAGCTAACTTGACGGTGACCGAACAGAAGAAGGGACAACGATCGAGTTGAGAGTGGGAGAGAGCCGAGGGCGTTGGGGTGGGGACGAGGTTGGGGGAGCGGAGGGGGTGCCGGAGCTGGGGGGGGGGACGAGCTTGGGGGCCGAGGGTGTGTGCGGAGCCGAGGGGGAGCTTGGGGGTAGGAGGAGCGAGAGCGGGGGTGCGCTAGGGGTGCGCGGAGCGGCGAGGGTGCGCTGAGCCGGGGAAACCGAGAGGGCGACAAATGAAGGCCGGATTGGGGGAGGGGTTCGGGTTACGAGGTCTTTGAAAGTCTCTTTAATGAGACTTTTAGCCTTTGCGATGGAATGTTGTTCCATCGCAAAACAAACTTTTTGCGACGGACAATTTGGATCCGTCACAAACCGCATCGGGGCCACCGAAAATTTGCGACGGATACGGTTGTACGTCGAAAAAAAGCGGTTTGCGACGGACTAATATCCGTCGCAAACCTCTTGTTTGCGACGGATCGCCGAATCCGTTGCAAAATGGCGAGCAAAAGGTCCGCCCTTTGCGACGGATCCCGGATCCATCGCAAAAATTGTCGACGGACGGCGCGGACCACCGGTCCGCCACATAGCGACGGATTATTGAATCCGTTGCCAATTTTTTGTTTTTTGCTACTGATTGCTAGTAGTGTGAACTTTGATCGATTACAAATAACCCCCTAACATTTCAACGTTTAAATTTTAATTTATAATATTAAACCACATTCGCCATTTTTTATCATTTCGTATCGAGAAGATTGAGGAAAAGGAACTTAGAGGAGGGAAAGGAAGGGAAGGGAAGATTTTGAGGAATGAGGAAGATGAGTTGTTTGGTAAGAAGAAAATGAAGGGGCGATAGTTGGTAAAGAATCATAAAATACATATTTTACCTTCAAAAGTAATTAATTCAAAATGAAAAGAAAAAACATATGTTTACAAAATATCATCTTATCAAGTTCAAATATTTCTAAAATGTTCTCCCACCAATTGTTCGAGTTTGTCTAAAATATTTTCCTGCTAAATTTGAATTTGTCTAAAATTTTCTCTTGCCAAGTTCTAACTTATTGTATAAGTTCAAATTTATCACATATATTCAAATTTAATCAAAAAAAATTTTGCATTATAGAAAAAAAAAATTATGAGGGAGTAAATATGTCCGAAAGCATCACTTTGTTCACATGGAAACTTGGGTTCCCACCAATTTTGGTGGGATCTTATGTTTCCACATTTAAATGGATTGGTGGGCCCGGAAACTTAAGTTCTCAAGAAGATTGGACACAAAAAATGTACCAAACAAGAAAACTTGTCCATCTTCTCTTCCCATCCCACATGTTCTGTTTACCAAACAGGCCCTTATGATTTCCAATGGGGAGCCCACTTTGACATTGAAAGGTAAGTTCACACCCAATAATCTTTCACACCTACTCGCAAGCCAAATTCAGCATCCATATCGAAGGAAAATATAATACTCACTCTTGTGGTTAACGCCCTTGTGTGAATTAGAGGTGAAAAAAAATACTCTCTTACTTGATGTATTATTCAGATGGAAGAGCTAAAAAATATATGTGTGTGTGTAAAAGCCCCAAAAGAGCTATAAGAAATTAAGAATAGAGAAAAGAGGGATTACAATAAAACTGAAATAAGAAACTTTCCTACACTGAAAAATAATAAAGACGCTATGATTAAGGAGCTAGAATTCAGGGATACAAATTATTTAATCAGAGTAAATTAAGGGATTCCGATTTCTTCTTCTTCTTCTTTTTTTAAAATAAGCTTGAGACCCCTAAGCTATCCCCATGGACTATTAAACTCATTCCAATCCTAGCATAAAATCACTTCCAGCTCCTCAGATGGCTAGAAAATCTCATGAAACCTCACTCTGGCCTCAAGCCCCATCTTAGTTAGGTAGTCTACTGCGGAGTTAGAGGTCTGAGGCAAATATGTAAGCTTCGTTAACTAGTCCATACAAAGTAACCGTTGAGCCTCTTTAATAATGTATGAGTCTTGGTGATTACTGCCTTGTGCCTGAAAGAAGCAACCCTAGACATTTAGTAGAATCTATTTCCAACTACACTTTATGAGCCCCCATCGCCCTACAGTTTTTAGCCCCAAAAGACATGCCTTGATCTCTGTACAGAAATCTCTTCTAACAACTCTAATGTAATACCCGGATAATTATTTATCTGGAATATTATATTTCGATAAATAATACCTATTGAAAATAGGTGAATATGTGGTTTCAAATAATAAGTAATAATTATCTTATTTTCTAAGGTAATTACTATGGGAATTAGGAGAGATAAATAGCTAAAATCCTTAAAATATGTATTTTATAAGGCGAAAATGGCACGAAAATATTATGATAAATCTCATATGACTGCAAATATTGACAAAAACTTAGGAAGTATGTTATTTTTAATTTTAGGAATTTTTGGGATTATTTCCCTGAAAATATATAGAGCATAAATATAATAATATTAAAAGCACTTTATGGCCCCAGTATTTTTAATATTTTACATGGGATATAAAATACCAATGTAAGTCAAATAGTTGTAAGATAATAATTTATCCTAATTATGAAAATTATCAACAATTAGTAAGTGGCTAATTAAGTAATTAGTGGCTAATTGTTTAGATTAAGATGTAAGTAAATTAATTAGTAAATAATTAATTTAAGGGAGAAATTTGAAATTAATAAATAAAAAAAAATAAAAAAAAATTATAAAATGCTTAGAAAAATAAATAAAAAATATCTTGATATTTTGATTAAAATAATAATATATCCGGTAAAGAGCCAATAGGATATTTGAGAATGGATAGAAATTAAATCCTACACCAAGATATAAGGATTTAGCCTATGTCATCTGGACTTTTTATAAACCGAGTGAATTTCTACCTCGGAGTGGACTATCTCGTAGGTTATTTCGAAACCAAGGGTTTTAAGGGAAAATGTCGAGATAATCAAAAAGAGAACATATACAAAATGAAATAGTTGTGACAAACCGGGGATAAGGTTTCTTAGGTCGGGACATATTATGAACCGGCGAATTTTTGTCCGTGGAAGGCGACACTTCCTAGTGATTTAAAGTAACCGCTAGTGTTCCTCCCCAAAATGTTCAGCGAGCAACGAAATGCCCTTAATGGGATCATAAATTTCATTAACCCAGATATTCATACAGAGGAAGAATGGAACTTCAAAACGTTGCTTTCAGATTTTTGAGTTTCGTAAAGATTACGCGATCAGGACACCGATCAGGGAACTTTATCTGTAAGTCAACAAGATGACATCATCTTCTTCTAGAAGGATGACATAGGCAAGACATGTGTAAGGCCAAGATGGAGCCACGTGGCGAAGTGCGATCCGACTGCCGAAATCCAGTCTGATAAAGTAATGAATAGTGTCGCTTTTTCTTCTATAAATAGAAGCCTTCCCCTCTTCATTTCTCACACCCCAAAACCGAAATAGAGAGGTTTTAGAGAGAAGGAGGAGCCCGAGAAGTTCTAGCCGGACCACAGGTAAGTTCTTCGGTCTACGGTCTTTAGTTTCGGTAGTTCTTTCGGTAGATATAGTAGGAATGCTAGATTTATCTTTAATTTTTCAAGATAGTCTAGATATCATATTTAGGGGTAAATATGATATATATTTCAAAATATGATGAGGGAAAAGATCTATCAAAATTCGGAGAGATAGAGCGAAAACAGCCTGCTCCGGGGCGAAATTGCTCCAATTAGGGGTTCGGGGGCAAAATGGTAATTTGTACCTAAAATGCCTGTTATACTGCTAGAAGTTGATAAATGTTATCCTTATAGGATATCTGAGATAATCAGACCGCTGTTGTACCGCCGTCGTACCGCTGTTTCACCCACTGTCGGAATTACCGTTTTCCATAAAAGTACCGTTTACCATCAACGAAGGTACGTTCGCGTACTGTAACACTAACTCTGATGCTTATTGTATGCTTATATGTGATAGACAACTATACAAGTGATTTGTATAGATAAATTTACATGCAATGTGTATTGTTAACATAGATAACTTTACATGCGATGTGTACTGTTAGCATAGATAACTTTACATGAGATGTGTACTATAGTTATATTAATCTTGCATCTACTATGTACTTATGTGTTGATTAATACTGTGATGTCATCCATATGTTGTTTATATAAGTATGAGGTTAACCGTTACCTAAGGTCCGATGTGCATTTGGACCTCAGCTTCTAAAATAGCTTCGTGGTCGGGAGGATCGAGAGCGAAGATAAGGGCAAGCGAAGCGCTTAGAGTCTCGGCGGAGAATTTCTTTTGTTGCCACAACATGGGTGTTGCCGGGAAGACACTTCGTTGTTATTTACTTTAAAACTCTCGGTTATTGTACCGCTTTTGTAACCAGCCAGTCTTACAGCATTTTGAATCTAATTATCAGTTACTCAATCGCTCCAATGCTCTACTCTGATGAAAAAAATATATACTGCTTTTGAAAATGAGATGTTACATCTAAACCCAGCGACATATAAGTCTAACCTAGCCTATTTAAGAAATGGGCAAAACTTACATCAAGCTTTTTATATCCATTACATCAAGTTCTCTAATCATAGATGACCACATGTCTTAGCTTTTTTTCATGTAGGTTTATAGGTAAATGATAGTATTTTAAAAGTAGAACATATAGTTACATGTGATTGGAGAATTTGACAAAATGGATATAAACAGTTTACCTAAATATTTTGCTTAATAAATGGGCCAAGGTTAGGCCTATTGCCAAGCCTATTTAGGTAAACAATCATACCTATTTTAAAATGGCATAACCTAGCTATAAACCTACAGACTTAGTCTATTTAGTTTTTTTTTTTTTTCAATTTTCACTATTATATATATTTATACATAGTATAATCAAAATTAATTTTATAAATTATTTATAAAATTATTAACTTAGTCTTAACCCTAAATTTCACATCCCATTATTCACACACATTCTCAACCCCTTTTTCATTAGTTGGTCACATCTGTCTTCAACTACTCAAGATGGCAATATACCAACCCATTTCCTTTTCCCTTATTTATGTCATTTTGTAATACCCGGATAATTATTTATCGGGAATATTATATTTCGATAGATAATACCTATTGAAAATATGTGAACATGTGGTTTCAAATAATAAGTAATAATTATCTTATTTTCTAAGGTAATTACTATGGAAATTAGGAGAGATAAAGAGCTAAAATGTATTTTTAGAGCATTAAATGGCCTAAAAATATTATGATAAATCCCAAGAGGTAGTAAAATATTTATAAAAAAATTAGAAAGTATGTTGTCTCTACTTTTAGGAATTTTTGGGATAATTTCCTTGAAAATTAATGAGGCAAAATTAAGTATTATTTTGGGATCATAAGTGACCCCATGATTTTTAATATTTTACATGGGATATAAAATACCAATGTAAGTAAAATAGTTGTGAGATAATGATTTATCCTAATTAAGAAAATTATCAAAAAATTAGTAAGTGGCTAATCTGGTAATTAATGTTATAATAAAGGTATAAAGTAAATGAATTAAAAATAATTTAAATAATTATTTTTAATTGGAGAAATTCGAAATTATTAAATAAATAAAAAATAATATTAATAAAATATTAATAAAATATTTTATGCTTAGAAAAAATAAATAAAAAAAAAAGAAAAATAAATAAATATCTAGATATTTTGAATAAAATAATAATATATATGGTAAAGAGCCAACGGACATTTGAGAATGGATAGAAATAAAATTCTACACCAAGGTATAGGGATGTAGTCTAAGTCATCCGGACTTTTTATGAACAAGTGAAATTCTATCTCGGATTGAGGCGGTCTCAAAGTCGATTCTGGAACCAACAGGGTATTTAAGACACCGGATAGGAGAGAGAAAATGCAGATAGAGGATTTAGAGTCAATACTGAAACAAGTAGTTGCCGTGAATTAGGAATCTAGTGACTTAGGTCAGATCATATTACAAACCAGTGGATTTTTGCCTAGACAGCCGACGCCTGCATTCAATTCCAGTAATCAAGACGTATGTCCTAAAATCTTCAATGAGATAACGGAATACCCTTAATGGGATCATAAATTTCATTAATCTAGATATTCCTAATGAGAAAGAAAGAAACTTTGAAACTCTGCCGCATTTTCGCGATTAAATCAAGATTACGCGTTTCAAACACCGATCGAAACTTTATCGATACCGGCTCAGATGTCACCATCAAGATGACATCATTTTGTTGACTATTGGGGAGGGGAGGTTGGCACAAGCAAATGGAGGGCCAATAGTGTTTTGTCCTCAAAAATGCGATCCTACGGTCCATATTCGTCAGACTGAAGTTCGAATTATTTACCGTTCTGCCATCCGTCTCTTCTATAAATACCAAGCTCCTCTTCTTCATTTTTCACACCAAAAATCTGCCCCTTAGAGAGAAGTTAGAGAGAAGGGAGAGCTCTTGAAGTTCTAAGCCAAAACCGGGGTAAGTTCTTCGGTTCTTAGTCTTTAGTTTCGGTAGATATAGTAGGAATGCTAGATTTATCTTTAATTTTTTTTAAGATAGTCTAGATATCATATTTAGGGGTAAATATGATATATGTTTCGAAAATATGATGAGGGAAAAGATCATCAAAATTAAAGAGATAGAGCGAAAACAAATGAAGCTCTGCGAAATTCCGCCGATTAGGGGTTCGGGGGCAAAATGGTAATTTGTACCTAAAATGCACTGTTATAGTGCTAGAAGTTGATAAATGTTATTCTTATAGGATATCTAAGATAATCGGACCGCTGTTGTACCGCCGTCGTACCGCTGTTTCACCCGCTGTCAAAAGTATCGTTTTCCGTAAAAGTACCGTTTTCTGTCAACAAAGGTACGTTCGCGTACTGTAACACTAACTCTGATATTTATTGTATTCATATATGTGATATGTGTGTTGTATATGTGTTGGTGGTATGTTATTTGAATGCATGGTGATGTTAGAGGATAATTGAACATTTGCATGCGCTGGGAGCGATATGTCTGTATGCGCTGGGAGCGATATATCTGTATTCGCTGGGAGCGGTGTGTCTTCGCTGGGAGCGGTATGTCTGCATTCGCTAGGAGCGATACATGTAGGAATGGTTCATTGGTTATGCTGATATACTGTATATGTAAATATGAGGTTAACCATTATTTGGGGTCCGTATGCATTGGACCTCAGCTCTTAACATAGCGTCAGGTTCAGGAGGACCAAGTACCGAGGAGAAGGGCAAGCGGAGGCCGCATAGAGATCCGGCTGAAGATCTCTTCTCGTTGACACGACATGGCACATTGCCGGGAGACACTTTTGTTGTTATTCACTTTAAAAACTCTCGGTCATTTTACCGTTTTTATAAATCGACGGACTTACGGCATTTATAAATATATGTATCGATTACTCAATCGCTCCGATGCTCTACTCGATGAAAAAAATATATACTTGCTTTTAAAAATGGGATGTTACACATTTGATGAAGCATAATAATTGTAATTGTTTGGTAATAATACATAAATGAAATATTTTAATCTCGGTAAGATTTTTTTTTGCTCGGAAAAAATTAAAAAAAAAAGTAAAATCTAGTTTTACATGTCACTTGTGCTTGGTTGATTTTAGAAAATATATCTTAGTCAAGATGATAAGTATATATTTTATAATTAAATAAGTATAGATTCTGAGATATATTGGATTGAATTTATTAATATTTTATATTTATTTAATTATCTTTTATATACTTCTCTATTATTTAATTAAATATAGGATAAAAAGATATTTTAACATAAAATCTATTCACATCCTATTTTATTGTGCAGGAGATATTATAAGAAGAAAGAGATAAAAAAAATCAAATAGTGTGTATATATATATAGATAAAGAATAAAAAGGACGCAGACCCCACGCATTAGAAAGAAAAGCAATCTGGAGGAGTCAGTTGGATCAATTGCGAATTACATGAATGCAAATATTCTTGCAAAGAATTTAGTTAAAAGAATATAATATAATATCTTATTATATTATATTAAATTGAATCAGATAGATTTTTAGAATGGATATTGCAATCGAGACGCCGCAAGAGATATATTAAAAAGAATCATTCAAAACGCACACCACGCAGGCTATATATACAGGCGAGGACGCACAGATCAAGACAACGTGAAACGAGAAGCACGACGTGCAGCAAGGCGAAGAACAGATCAGCAACTACGCTATCTCTTCTTCTTCTTTAATTTGTTTATTTGAATCTGAATTTCTTAATTTTGTTATGGATTTTATTATAGTCATGTGTGGCCAATTTATCTTTTCCACCTAGGATACCTATGAACTTGTTTGAGATTTAGAGATTATTCTCACGAATTATTTTTAATTAATTTTATTTCAATTTATTTAATCTTATCTTTATTGTTATTGTTTCTTGATTGGCCATCATTGAGCATGTTTTAGGGATTTAGGGTTGAACTTGGAAGAGGAAGTCTTAAATTAACCTTAGGATTAAATAATGTGGAATTAGGTTTTAATCTAATTTGCGTCTAGGATAGACATATACCTAGAAGTTCCGCATAATCAAATTAGAGTGAGCCCGATCTAAAACGCGTCTTATTTAGTTGTGTGAGACATTACATAATTAACTAAGGTAGGTATATAAATGGACCAGAAGACATTTATAGACATTAATACTCTAGATTAGCTGATTAGGTTAAGTCAAAATTAATTTAATGGGGAAAATCTAGGAAATAAATAAGGGATTAGTGACTCTAGGTTACTCGTTTGATTAGTGATAGTTTGTTTATTTTTATTTTTATTTTTATTATTTTCTCTTAATTAAATTCAATTTGTTTTACTCAACTTAAATGAAAGTGTAAAATTAATGCTTAACTGAAGTTGGTGATACTAAGTCCTCGTGGGAATGTTATTTTTCTTATCACTTTATTACTTGATACGGCCCGTATACTTGCAGAGTCTATAGGATATAAATTTTGCCCTATCACAAGATATAGTTGATTTTTCTTATTCATACTTGCTCCAACAACTATTATTACTAGGAAGTCTTTTCTTTTCCATAATAAACTCTTGTATTGGTGAAAATGAATCTTCTACTTTATAGCATATGCTTCTTCTAAATAGAATTGAAAGGTTATATATAAATTTGAAGGCATTGACTTTTAAGCCTATTTAAAGACCTATGTCTTAAGTAGGCCTCTAAAAAAGCCATCAAACCTTGCCTAAAAAAGCCTATATACATTCTTAGACTTAAAATTTCTATTGCGCTATAGACCTATTTAACTAAATCATTTAACTAAATCTTGGCCTAATATAGCCTATTTCCATCTCTAATGGCTGGAGCAAAGTGAAGTAAAGGAGACACCCCATATTTATAGAGTCAGAGATAACAACTAATTGGGATGGTTTAATTGTTGATTAATTTCCTAACACGATGTAGCTTGTTTCTCAATTATCTTTCAACAATTAATGCACTGGAAAAACATTTAAATACTTTATCCTTTTGTGAAGAAAATTTTGATCTAGTTTAAATAACAATTAAAAATTTAAATTCAAATCTAAATCCTAAATTTAAAATTTAAATCTAAATCCTAAATCAAATTATAGAATATCATATATCCAATTTCATTTAGATACTGCATATAAATAAATATATCTTAATTCTAATAGATAAATATCCTTAACGGATAACCTAATTAATAATAAATGCCACAAGCTCATTCACAACTGTTACATCCTTAATGGGATTGGATAGGTTTGAAAGGGATTTGTGGAGGCCTTATATAATGAATGCCACAAGCTCATTCACAACTGTTACAACTTACATCTATTCTGTATTTATTGTTAGTCAAAGTTAAGACAGTCTACTTAATATAAAATAGAATTGACTAATTTAGAGGGATTAAAAAAACTAATTTTTTTTAAGTAAATATATTTATCATTTTTTTCTAAACTAATTATTCTGATTTATAGATTGATATATAATCTAATAATATACATAATTATTAAGGAAATACAACATGCATTAGTTTTTGGGTAAAAGATTTCTCCATTTACGGGAGATAGAGTCATCTCCGTGACCCCAAAACTACGTCGTTTTGGATTAATGCGAGTGTTTTTGTAATTTTGTTTATTTTTTAATCATATAAATTTTACCGAAACACCCTTCATTAATTTACCTAAAATTACTAACACACCCTTCATTAATCCAAAACGACGTAGTTTTGGGGTCACTGGAGATAACTCTATCTCCGATGACCTGGAGAAAAGTATTTTCCCTTAGTTTTTATTGCAGGAACTCTTTGAAAGGGATTTGTGGGGGCCATATATAACGTTCCTATGCTACAATCTCATTTACAGCTTGCAAGAAAATGCATTAAATCACTAGAAAATTTAGGCAAAATGCAAGATATTTTCTTTTTATTTGTTTTTTATTGCAGGAACTCTTTGAAAGAGATTCGTGAGGGCCATATATAACGTTCCTATGCTACAAGCTCATTTACAGCTTGCAAGAAAATGCATTAAATCAACAGAAAATTTAGGAGACACGATTATTATTATTTTTTATTTATTGCAGGAACACTTTGAAAGGGATTCACACTACTAGAAAATGCAGTATTTGCGAGGGAAAATGTTGCGAGGGAAACCTAGTTCCCTTGCAAAATTGACGGAAATTGGAGGGAAAATTTTGCGAGGGAAACCTAGTTCCCTCGCAAAAACCTAGTTCCCTCGCAAAAAGGCTCCTCTCTTCTCTCCTCCTCGGCTCATCTCTTCCAGCGCCACGCGTCCACGTCCGGTCTCGTGCAAGTTTCCCTCCGGTTCGCCGCCATTCTCTCTCATTTTCTAGCCGCTTCTGGTCATTCCTCCACCGTGTCGTTGCATCCTACTTCTCCAGGTATGGTGGTTATGATTTGCGAGTCATCGATGTCTAAAGCTATTTTCTGTACTTGTTAAATTAGCGCAAGTCACTGTATCTGTTGTTTGTCGGGCTTGTTGGTCCATGAATCTGAAGAATGAGTTTAGGAGGAATTGTCTTTTTCTGTTTCTTGGATTGTTCTGCATTTCTTTGGCAGTAGTCGGAATCATCGCCTTCAGGAAGCACACTTACCATCCATTTCTTCCTTTGTTTCAATTCTGTAGCTAACTACCATATTACTCGCCCTTTCTAATCGATCTTGTCTTTGAAAATTAATTACCATAATAGTCATATTTTCTGGAAAACTCTATCAAATGAATTTTGAGACTGATCTTGTTAATCAAATGTAAACCTAACTCTCTACATTATCAATATCTGCATAGTTGGAATGGTAATAGCAACCATGGCAAACCTATTAATAGAATTAATGCCAAGAAATAGTTTAGTTACTGAAGTTAGCGCCCATTCCAATTGCTTTATTTAGAAAAAGCTTTCATATTTTGTTTTTGGATTTGGAAGTACCAGTAAAAAGTTTTGATTTATAAGGGATGTCCTTCCTTTGCAACTGTAGAACAATGACGCTTAGAATCCTATTTGCAAAATTTTGTCTGCATGAATTGGGAAGAAGCTTATCATTAATTGAAAATAGACTACTACACAAAATTGAAAAATGATATTTATCACCCTTTGCTAGTTTTCCTTTATGTAATACCCTGAAAATCATATTTATGATAAGTATCATATTTCGATAAATAATACCTATTGGAAATAGGTGAATATGGGGTCTCAAATAATAAGTTTTAATTATCTTATTTTCTAAGGTAATTACTTGTGAAAATTAGAAAAGAAAAAGAGCTAAAATCCATGAAAAATATATTTTAATAAGGTAGAAAATGGCCTAGAAACATTATGATAAATACCATATGATAACGAAGATCTTTGATAAAAACTTGGGAAACATGTTATCTTTAATTTTAGGAATTTTTGGGATTATTTCCCTGGAAAATAAATGAGCATAAATAAAATATTATTAAAAAGCACTTTATGCCCCTTTATTTTTAATATTTAATATAGGATAAAAAATACCAATGTCGGTTCAATAGTCATGAGATAATAATTTATCCTAAATCATAAAATTATCAACAATTAGTAAATGACTAATTAAGTAATTATTGGCTAATTAATTAGATTATGGTATAAATAAATTAATTAGTAAATAATTAAATTAAAAGAGAAATTTCGAAATTAATTAATAAAAAAATAAAATAATGATATTATAATCGGTAGAAATACGATGGCTAAGTAGGGATGGATAGAAATAAAATCCAACCTCAAAATATAGAAACAAAGTCGAAACATCCGGACTTGTTATGAACAAGTGAAATTTTATCCGGAGTGACTGTCTCGAGGTCGGTTCAAAACCAACGGGGTATTTAAGACACGGGGTAGGAGAGAGAAAATTCGGATAGGGAAAAAAAGAGGCAATACGAAACAAGTAGTTGCCGCGAATTAGGAATCTAGTGTCTTGAGTCGAACGTATTTCAAACCAAAGTGGATTTTTGTCTAGACGCCGGTGCTTTCGGAATTTAATTTTTTGTAACGGAGGGCGTACGTCCTAAAATGTTCAGCGAGATAATGGAATACCCTTAATGGAATCATAAATTTCATTAATCCACATATTTTAAGGAGGAAGTATAGACCTTCAGAACTCTGCTGTCGGATTTTTGAGTTTCGTCAAGATTACGCGATTAGGACACCGATCAGGGAACTTTATCGGTAAGTCAGCGAGATGACATCATCTTCTTCTAGAAGGGATGATGTCATCCAACACATGGAGAGCCAAGATTGATTTGTCCTCAAAAATGTGATCCAACGGTGCAAGATCGATCCGAAGTTGTAGGTTGTTTAATGAAGTTGCATGGTTTTTAACCCGAAAACCTCTATAAATAGGAACCTCTCCCCTTCTCATTTCTTCACCCCAAAAATGAAGCCTAGAGAGAGTTTTAGAGAGAAAGCTCGGAGAAAGTCGAGCAAAGTCGGGTAAGTTCTTCGGTCCCTAGTCTTTAGTTTCGTAGTTCTTTCGGTAGATATAGTAGGAATGCTAGATTTATCTTTAATTTTTCAAGATAGCCTAGATATCATATTTAGGGGTAAATATGATATATATTTCGAAAATATGATGAGGGAAAAGATCTGTCAAAATTCTGGAGAGATAGAGCGAAAACAATGGCTTCTGCGAAATTCGATTAGGGGTTCAGGGGCAAAATGGTAATTTATACCTAAAATGCTTGTTATTCTGCTACAAGTTGATAAACGTTATCCTTATAGGATATCTAAGATAATCGGACCAATGTTGTACCGCCATCGTACTGCTGTTTCACCCGCTGTCAAAAAGTACCGTTTTCCATAAAAGTACCGTTTTCCGTCAACGAAGGTACGTTCACGTACTGTAACACTAGCTCTAATGTTTATTATATGATTGTATATAATTGTTGTGTAGTAGTGTACGAGGTTATGCTATATACACGATATGTTACATACGAGGTTATGTCACGTACGAGGTTATTATTGTTGTATCATACGAGGTTATGTTACATACGTGGTTATTATCTTGTATACGTGGTTATGTGTTTTTAATCATACATCCGTCATGGCTGTTGTATTGATTGCTTTGCTTTACATCGTGTATATGTAGTCGTATTTAAGCATGAGGTTAACAGATTTTGAGATCCAAATTGCAATTGGATCTCGGCTCTTATCATAGCGTCGGGTTCGGAAGAATCGAGGCCGAGGAGAATGGCGACGGCCGTACGAGTCCCGATTGAAGACTTTCTTGTTTGTTATTCATTTTGAAAACTCTCGGTCAATGTCCGCCCACGTAAATCAGCCAGACTTACGGCAATTTGAATATAAGTATCAGTTACTCAATTGCTCCGATGCTCTACTCTGATGGAAAAAAAAATATACTGCTTTTGGAAATGGGATGTTACACTTTATTACATGCAATAGTTATCTGGTGTCATTCTAAACTTATGCCTTCTGCTATCAATATTCTGCTTTCCATGAATGAACTGTAATGCTTCTCTGGTCTTATTGATACGTAATGCATAAATTACGTGTATATATGAATACGTACATAATAGTATCTAAAGGCACATAGATATGCAATAGTTGCAAGGAAATGCATTAAAGCACCGGAAAATTTAGGCGAAACGCAAAATATTTTCTTTTTATTTGTTTTTATTGCAGGAACTCTTTAAAAGGGATTTGTGGGGGCCATATATAACGTTCCTATGCTACAAGCTCATTTACAGCTTGCAAGAAAATGCATTAAATCACCGGAAAATTTAGTCGAAACGCAAAATATTTTCTTTTTATTTGTTTTTATTGCAGGAACTCTTTGAAAGGGATTGTAGGGGCCATATATAACGTTCCTATGCTGCAAGCTCAAATTTAGATCTAGTTAAGTGGTTGGTGGGGATTATGAAGACGAGGAATAGACCTCTGTACAATTTCGATTGACACCTATCGCTGATATCATCAAATAGAAGTGAAGAACTATCACAACTTACATCTATTCCGTATTTATTGTTAGTCCAGGTTAAGGCATTCTACCGATCCTTAATATAAAATATAATTGATTAATTTAGAGGGATTAAAAAAACTAATTTTTTTTGAATGTATATATATTTATCATTTTTCTTTAAACTAATTATTCGACTTATAGATTGATATATAATCTAATAATATACACAATTACTAAGAAAATACATCATGCATTAGTTAAGTAGTTAATCTGTTTATGTTCTTTAACCTCCTCAAATTAATCAGTTGGGTCTTATGCTATGGATCGGATCGTATAATAGTAGATTAAGCAATTCTCTCGTTAATTTATATATGGATTAAAATACATTCTTTCAAGAGTTAAAAGGAAAAATAACGTAAATAGAAAAGAAAGATAATAGGTGTGAAGAACCGCTTTTGTCGTGAAAGCAATCAATTAAACTAGGAATATGATTGTTGGTTCTCTAAATGTTTTGATGATTACCAACAAATTGCAAACAAAGGATGAAGTTTTGCTTTGTAAGTTGGAAAAACTTACTATCAAAGCAAAACTCAAGTTTTGGATACAAAACTCGAGTTTTGGATACAAAACTCGAGTTTTGATCTTACAAGAAGAAACCAATTTTACGGGTGAGCAAAACCGGTTTTTCGGGAGAAAACTCAAGTTTTCACCAAACGAGAGACTTGTCAATATTTTTTGGAAAATGTCAAAACTCCGGTTTTCGTTGAAAACTCGAGTTTTGAACTCACGAAAAGTCTTCGAATTTTTGGACTCGAAAACCTCCATTTTTGGCTAAAACCTCCGGTTTTCAAATTAACTTGAAATATTCCAAGTTTTCACCAAAAAGTGAAAACTCGAGTTTTGAGGCAAAACTCGAGTTTTGAATTGCGAGAGGTTTCGAGTTTTTAGCTTTTTTTCAAAACCTCCAGTTTTCCATGAAAACTCAAGTTTTGGTTTTTGACAATGTTTTCACGGTAAAGTGAAAACTCGAGTTTTGATGAGGTGCGAGAAAGTCCTTAGATTTTCTCAAATTTCAAAACCTCTAGTTTTTGTGAAAACTTCAAGTTTTGAGTTTGCAAAGTTTTTCTCAAAGTTTTCACAAGTAAAGTGAAAACTCGAGTTTTGATTCAAAACTCGAGTTTTGCTTTCGAGAGAAAGTCTTTGGATTTTCTCGGTTTGAGAATCGCAGTTTCCTCCAAAACCTCCGGTTTTGGCTTGGCACGATTTCCTCAAGTTTTCATATTTAAATGAAAACTCGAGTTTTGATATCAAAACTCGAGTTTTGGCTAGCGTAAAGTCGATGTTTTTCATGTTTTGAAAACCTCCGGTTTTGGAAGAAAACCTTAAGTTTTGATGTTTTGGACTTAAATTATTTTTACACACCAAAGTCCAAAACTCGAGTTTTCATCGCAGAGTTTGAAATTTGAATCTGACTAATTTGTGAAACCTTCTTGTTTGATCTTAATACTTCCTACCATTATTCATTAATGTTCCTGCTATATTTAACCACTTTGTTAGTGAGTTTCAGATGTTTTAAAGATATTAAATGAAGGTTTAAAGCAAAAACAAAAAGCTGTCAGAACATTAAATGCTGAACCCAGAAAGTTGCATAATTTTGGGTAATCCGTCTGCACACACTTGCAAAGCATTAAAGAATGTTCTCCTCATCAAGCAACTGCTTTACCAACGGATTAATTCGCAGAGAAGTCAACTCTAAACTTCTGCACAGCTGGATTAAGAGAAGATTAGAGAGAGAAGAAGACCTAAGCACATCCTAATCCTTCCTGAATGTCTCCAACGGTTACATTAGGAATTACAACGGTCATCTAATGCACTCTCAGTATAAATAAAGCTGCATTCAATTCCTCTCAACAACCAATACAGCAGTAAAACGAAAAACATTCAAAGTGTCCAAATACTCTTGAGTTTTATCTGTGTAAAGTATCTACTGATACAAAGAGCTTCAGTGTTTATCTATATCCACTCTTAGAGAGAGTTTCTTTTCTGATAATCATTTATTGTAAAGAATCACAAGTCTGGGGACTTGGTGATTGGGAGTCATTGATTACAACTTGTAAGGAAGAGTAAGTTCTAGTGAGAGATGTAACGCCCCAATTTCCGTATCATAAATCGTGCCGGTGACACGTGGTTTTATAAAAATTCATCAGAGTTTTGAGGTGCTACAGCTTAGCGTTTTGCGGAAACGGAGAGCATGTACTAAAAATTTGAACAAGTATAACAATGAGTAATCGATATAAAATACTCGGACATATGTTGATGCCCGACGTATACTTGATATATTATTAAAAATTCCCGAAGGAATTATTCATGTGATACGGTAATACAAAAACTTGATAATTACAATTCTTCATGTAACTATACCCTTTCCGCCAAGCCTTAGGTAGACTTGGGTCATAGAACCTAACTCAATTAAATCATCTCATTTGGCCAGGCTGGGTAGGTCTAGTGGGAGTCTCACCGTGCTAGGGTGACTCATTGACTGAACCACATAGACGACCCTTTCTAGTTTAAGCACCAAATGATGTGAAGTAACTTTATTATATTCTTGTCATAAGGTAGGTTCTTTGAACTTCTTCCCGCATTTTCTATGACCGGTGCCTTCTCACGGCTCCGTCTATCGCTCCTCTTTCTATGGCTCCATCCACAACGTGCCTTCATAAATTCATGATCCTTTCCCCGAACCTTAATTCAAGTCTAAGATTCAAAACAAATTGGATCTTAGGTAACGGTTAACCTCATACTTATATAAACAACATATGGATGACATCATATTCAATTTCAACACATAAAAACACTATTCAACATATCGAGAATAACATTACACACCCCGATGTATGTCATCATGTAAAGTTATCTATGCCACGATGTACACGTCCATAGTAAAAACTTATCTATGTTAACAATACCATAACCCGTATATTCATGATTTCACCATTTTCAAACAAATCACTCTCGTATATGAACACAATCACATATAGCATACAATAAGCATCAAATTAAGGTTACAATACGCGTCCGTACCTTCCTTCCATGTGAATAGTAATTTACTATTCATGTATACGGTACGTATTCACGTATACGGTACTATTCACGTATAGTAATATGCTCGTCCATCAAATCTGTCTCCGGAATCCTCGGATATCCTTCGTTGACGGTACTTCGGTACGTTTTACGAAAAACAGTATTTTTGACAGCGGCACAACAGCGATGCGATTATCTCAGATATCCTATAAGGATAATAATTATGAATATCTAGCAGCATAATAGGCATTTTAGGTACAAATTATCATTTTGCCCCTGACCTCCTAATCGGCGGAGAATTTCGCGAGCTTCGCTATTTGACCCTATCTCTCCGAATTTTGACATATCTCTTTTCCCGCAGTATATTTTTGAAATAAATACCATATATACCCCTAAACATGATATTTAGACTATCTGAGAAATTTAAAGATAATTCTAGCATTCCTACTATATCTACCGAAAGAATTATCGAAACTAAAGACTAGGGACCAAAAAACTTACCCAGAGATCCGCTAGATTTTCTCCGGACTCCTCCTTCTCTCTAAAATTTCTCTCTAGAACATTTTTGGTGTGAGAAATGAGAAAAGTGAAGGTCTATTTAAAGGGAGGAAAATGGGTCCTTAAGTGTAATTTTTCACCTTTGGGTACTTTTATGTAATTTTCCCCAAAATAAAATAAAATAATAAACCATGCTTCACTTGCATCCCCATCCCTTGCTGCCCTTGCTTGATGCATGGAATGCATGAGAGATTAAAATATGACGTGAATAGTAATACGTATTTTTGAATAGTGAATACGTATTTTTGAATAGTGAATACGTATTTTTGAATAGTGAATACGTTTCATGACCCATAAAATACTGATTCCAATTTTGTCACTTTCAAAAATAGGGCCTAGTAGTCTCCCAAAAATAGGCAAATTCTCAAGTTTTTAGGTCCAAAATTCGGGATATTACATTTCTCCCCCCGTTAAATAAAATTTCGTCCTCAAAATTTGACCGTATAATCTTAAAAGAATTATCTAGACTATTAGTCTATTCCTTTCTATACATGCTTTTTAGCACGCACTCTAATCTCATTCATATTGCACCCAGGTATAGTATCAAAACATAGGATCCACTGATCCATTCTCTCAGTGCTTGGTTATGCAAGCCTCTCTGCCTAACTCATTTAGCCTCTCAGCTTAATACATATTGGCCTTCCGGCTCAATCTATTACCATAGCACTGGAGATTCTAACCTTACCACCCAGGAAATCATCCTCAGGCCTTAGGCTTCTCAACTATCACCTGGTACAATGAATGTTTTGCCAGACTCAAGATGTAATATAGACACAGTCTAAAGTCATCATACCTATAAGCATTCACATAGTGCTTAAGCATCACCGGTCTTATGGCCTAGGGACACCGCCCCATGCAAACTTGCACACCAGGTCTTACTGCCTCGAGTATCTGCTCGTCTATTTCATCTGAGTCTTTCCCATTCAAGCTCTCAGACTACTTTCACTTAGCACTATAGCTGACAACTACTATCGTTAACTAGTTCGGTGTTCTAGACCTTTCTAATAGTTTATGTTCGAAATTTTCCAACTACACCGCTTTTCAACACAATAGCATTGACAATCATCGTCATCTTACCAAAACCATTATGTTGTCTCATTTTCAAATTTTCAAACATTAAAATTTTCCGTGGTCTCGCATACATTTCATAATTTGCACTATACCAAAAAGTAATAGTGCTATCATTTTCAAACTTAATCGCTGCCATAACAAATTCATGAAGATAAATTCACTACCGGAGCGGTTTCAAAAACTTTTACTATCGGTATATACCTTTAAGAGGGATAATTCATTTCAAAAAATTCAACTAAGAGGCACACACCACCACTTTGCCCTGGCTTACCAGGACATATCCCAATCCTTTCATACAAACAATCACAGTGACAACGCATCTGCCGACCAATGTGAGAGAATTTCCATCCCCCACAAGGGCCCCAGTGTCCACACTAGCATATATAATAAAGGCTCTCCACCGATTTCCCAGTCAAACCTAGTTCGTAGTCACGGCCACTACTATGCACCGCTTTCCTAGTCGACCGCCCGTAATCACGGCTACCATTGTGCATCACTTTCCCAGTCAAGTTAGTCCGTAATCACGGTCACCACCGTGCACCGCTTTCCTAACCGACCAATTCGTAATCACGGTTAGTGCCGGCGCAACACGAAATATGCGCCCCTTTAAGGCGGAACTACTCGAGTTGGGAATATTAACCATTGGTGTGAGTGTCAACCTCTCATATCCCATCAAACAAATTTTCAAATCAAATGAGCGTTTTAACGCGGCGATTTCAAACATTATAAAACGTATGACAAGACCCAGCAAACCGTGTACAACTACAACAACTTCTGTCCTTCCAATTACGTACTGACTTTACCACAACACAATTGAAAACTCAATTTTAAACTCTGGGTTCTAACAAAACCCTTTTATAAAACAACATCATTTCAAAATAACCATCACTGTGGTCCTAAATTCTGTTGAAAACATTTCATTCGAAAACTCAATTTCGAAAATTCACAAGTTTGAAAATCAATTTCAAATACAACAGGTGTATTGGTAAGTTTAAAATATTTAACTTTTAATCCCTACTTAGGAACCGCATAACTAACCTTAGAAGCTCATACAACATTAGAGCACCTCTTAGTGATATACTAGATTACGTAAACCTTTTTCTTTAGGGAACCGATTAGATATGAGACTTGCTACAATGTACTTACCTTGAGAACCGATACACTAGTAGCTCTACTCTATGGTTCGTTGTGATGGCAGCTGCACTCTACGATTTGACGTTACGGTGACTTCACTCTACGGTACTTCACACAACCCCTCCGATTGGTCAGCACCTCCGGTCAGAACCCTCCATAGGTAGCCCTCTCCGATCAGAACTCCCCGTAAGTAGCCTTCTCCGATCAAAACGTTCCATAAGCAGCGTTAACTTCAGTTAATCATTTCTCAATTAAAGTATTATTATAACGAGAACTCAAATCTTATCAGGTTTTTACCATTGATAGTCTCATAATCTACTATCTTAATTTCCAAATGTCACAGAGACAAAGTCTACACATCATTTTGTTACCTCAAAGGTAACCATCAATCATATAAAACATTGTATGAATTACAAGGTTCACACAATTATAGTTTCATGTACTAAATCTCTTGATCACATTTTGACCTAAACATTATTTCATGTTAGATCATATACAAACCTATCTTCATAAAATTAGGTAAAATCTTTTGGCAAGACATTGATGTGTGGCCAGTTCCAGTAAGTAACCCATTTCGAGATTACTCTCATCCGAATACACTTAACCATGGAGTCCCATCGGCATCTAACAAACCAACCTGTCATCACGAATCGGTGGCACACTCTCCAACTCAAATTTCCTGGAGACACGGCCATCAATCAATTACCATACGGCGTACAAATGTCCAAACAGTGCAGAACTAGCAACTACTAGGTTGCTTTAGGTTGCTTTTAGGGAACATTAGAGTGCGGTGCCGTAAATCTCTAGATGTTCAAAAAGTCTACACGGTTCGGAGCTAACGACAGTTAGGGTATAGTGCTTTGCTTAATTTAAAACAAAATCTAGACGTTACTAGTTCATCTATAAACCGAGTAAAGCAAGAGTAAATGTTTCACATTCTCTCAAGCTTCACAAAACTTTAACTTCCTCATTTCCTCTCAGTTTCTAGCTTTCTCAGTGTTCTTCCACATTGTCTTTAAACATGGCTGGTCCAAGCAACTACATTCCCATTTCTGATTCATACAGCCCTTCGTTTCTTGAAGCTATATTCCATGATAATCAACCTAACATAATGGCTGACTTATCTAGCAATGTACCTTTTTCATATTCGTCATTACTTTCTTACAATCCTTTAGAGGTGTACGTTCCTCCTTCTGCCTCAATGCTTCATGTTCCAACTTCTCTTCCAGGGGATAATGTACTTTATCCATCCCCAAGGATTCAAGGTTCGACTCCTTTGATTACAAACCAAGGAGTATCTGAAGCAGGTCCATCAAGGTGACCAGTCAAAAGATGTCACAACATGGCCGAACTTATGGAGTCTACTAAACCTTTTTCTCCAAGGAACCCTGCTCCCAGTCTGGTAGAAACCACTACCCCTTTTTCTGATCTAGCTAAACTCACTAACCCTTTTTCATGTGGTTGTTGCCACGTTCTACGTGAAATTATTCATACCAATGGTCTTCATCATCAGAGGCTTGAAGTTCATAGAAGGATTGGCATGATTTGTCATGTTGTCCATCACCAAAATGTATAACAAGGTTCTTCCAATGCTAACAATCTTCCAATGTATGATTTCAGTAAGAAAAATACAGAGGAAATCAAACATTTTCTGACTCAATATTGCTTAAAACAAAATGCATCAGGGTATGTTTTAGTGCCAAATCTATTATCATCCTATTATGAGGCTCTTTGTGTTGGTTTAGAATGGACTGAGTCTCATAATGAACTTTTTAGAAGTTCAATCAATGTGGAAAATAGATCTTCCAAAGGAAAAGAACCCGCGGTTGAAGGTGATTTACATGAACCGGGTGAAGCGTATAGAGCAAGACTTGAACAATACCACAGAGCAGAAGAAATGACAGTGAAAGATTTTTGTAATTTCTTCCATTTGACCCTTGAGGAAACGAGTCAACAGATAAATTTGAGTATAGGTACGATAAAAAGAATATGTCGCAAAGAAGGGTTAAGAGATTGGCCTCACAGAAGGCTTTCAAAACTTATGAGACGAGTTGATGTACTAAGAAAGGCATTACCTCAACTAGATCCTGTCTCAAGGGAATTAGCTCAAGAAGAAATTAACAAACATCATCAGAAGATGATTCAACTTTGTAATGGGGTTGTTCCGATTGTTGCTCTTCTTACTTGAAATCATATAGTCTTTTCTTCTTAGTCTTCTTACTAATGTTTGTAATTTCTATTCTAAGATTCATAGGGATTTTCAAACTTTCCCGCCAAACTCATCTTTATCTATTCAAACTCAAACTGGCTATTCTAACTTATTGTCAGAACCTACATTGAACTTCTAAATTTTTTAGTAGACAATTTCCCAAATTTTTACTCTGATTCCAACATGTCACTCAAAATTTTTTCCAAGTATAAGTTACTATTCTTACCGGAAAACTTTTAACCGAGAAGCCGCTGTTTTTACAGACAAACCTAAACAATAGGTTACTGTTTATTGGAAGACCTAGGTAGTATTGTCTTCTAAGTACAACTATCGCTTTTGTTTCGAGAATTTCATTCAGACTCCGATTTCCATATCAGAAATCTTAGAGTTTTTCAGAAACTCTAACCATTCCTTAGGGTATTTGTTTTATTGTATCACAAAACCAAGTATTATATCGCATACTCTTGTTTTTGTTGTCCATACAATGCTCTTGAGACTAGCGGTGAAGCTAGCTCGATACCAAAATGTAACACCCCAATTTCCGTAGCATAAATCGTGTCGGTGACACGTGGTTTTATAAAATTCATCGAGTTTTTTAGGTGCTACTGACTTAGCGTTTTGCGGAAACGGAGAGCATGTACTAAAAATTTGAACAACAAGTATAATAATGAGTAACTGATATGAAATACTCAGACATATGATGATGCCTGACGTATACTGATATATATATTACAAAATCTCCCTAAGGAATTATTCATGTGATACAATAATACAAAAACTTGATAATTACATTTCTTACATGTAACTATACCCTTTTCAACGCAAGCCTTAGGTAGACTTGGGTCATTGAACCTAACTCAGTTAAATCATCTCATTTGGCCAGGCTGGGTAGGTCTAGTGGGAGTCACACCGTGCTAGGGAGATTGATTGACTGAACCACATAGACGACTCTTTCTAGTTTAAGCACCAAATGATGTGAAGTAACTTTATTAGATTCATGCCATAAAGGTAACTCCCGGTTTCGTTGACTTCTTCCCGCATTTGCTATGACCGGTGCCTTCTCACGGCTCCGTCTATTAATCTTTCTATGGCTCCATCCACTAGTGCCTTCTAAATTCATGATCCTTTCCCGAACTATTAATCAAGTCTAAGATTCAAAACAAATCGAATCTTAAGTAACGATTAACCTCATACTTATATAAACAACATATGGATGACATTCACAACATTTCAACACATAAAAACACTATTCAACATGCAATAACATTAATATAACAACGATATGTCTTCTCATGTAAAGTTATCTATGCTAACGTGCCACGATGTACGTGTCCATAGTAAAATTATCTATGTTAACAATACCATAACCCATGTAATTCATGATTTCACCATTTTCAAAAATCACTTGTATGAACACAATCACATATAAGCATACAATAAGCATCAAATTAAGGTTACAATACGCGTCCGTACCTTCCTTCCATGTGAATAGTAATTTACTATTCATGTATACGGTACGTATTCACGTATACGGTACTATTCACGTATAGTAATACGCACGTCCATCAAATCTATCTCCGGAATCCTCGGATATCCTTCGTTGACGGTACTTCGGTACGTTTTACGAAAAACGGTATTTTTGACAGCGGCCAACAGAGATGCGATTATCTCAGATATCCTATAAGGATAATAATTATTAATATCTAGCAGCATAACAGGAATTTAAGGTACAAATTACCATTTTGCCCCTGACCCCCTAATCGGTGGAATTTCACCAAAGCTTCGCTACTTTGACCTTATCTCTCCAGAATTTTGACATATCTCTTTTCCCAGTATATTCTTGAAATAAATACCATATATACCCCTAAACATGATATCTAGACTATCTGGGAAATTTAAAGATAATTCTAGCATTCCTACTATATCTACCGAAAGAATTACCGAAACTAAACACTAGGGACCGAAAACTTACCCGAGCTCCGCTAGATTTTCTCCCACTCCTCCTTCACTCTAAAATTTCTCTCTAGAACATTTTTGGTGAGGAAATGAGAAGAAGTGAAGGTCTATTTATAGGGAGGAAAATGGGTCCCTAAGTGTAATTTTCACCTTTGGGTACTTTTATGTAATTTTCCCCAAAATAAAATAAAATAATAAACCATGCTTTCACTTGCATCCCTTGCTTCCCTTGCTTGATGCATGGAATGCATGGGAGATTAAAATATGACGTGAATAGTAAATACGTATTTTTGAATTTTTTTTGAATAGTAAATACTATTCATAACCCATAAAATACTTGATTCCAATTTTGTCACTTTCAAAAATAGGGCCTAGTAGTCTCCCAAAAATAGGCAAATTCTTAAGTTTTTAGGTCCAAAATTCGAGATATTACAAGAGAATTACTCTTGAGTACAAAGTGTGTAATCTTTTGATATAGTGGAAATCTCAGTGTGGCTGAGGACTGGACGTAGGTCAGTGGATGGACCGAACCAGTATAAATCTTTGTGTCTTGCTCTCCTACTCTTATCTCTGATTAACTCTGTTTTCCTTAGTCAAAAATAGAGCATTTTAAAGAAAATTTGAACATACTCAATTCACCCCCCTCTTGGGTATTCTGTTCCATTTTCATTTGGTATCAGAGCCAGGTTCTCTCTGAAGAGATTAACATCTCGAGAAGGATCACTATGGAAGGTATTTTACCTGATGGAGCTTCGATCAACCGACCACCAGGATTCACTGGAGAGCACTACTCATTCTGGAAAAACAAATTCAAAGTCTTCGTAATGACTTCTGAATATGGTCTCTGGAGAGTGTTTGAAAAATGAGACTATGTTCCCTCAACTACTAAAGATGGAGTAAAAACTCCAAAGCAAGAAGAAGAATACGATGAGAATGACCGTGGCAGATCGTTCTTAACAAAGAAAAGCCATTCTCATGCTCCAGAAAGTGCCTTAAGTCGAGTGAATACTTTCGAATATGCTCCAAGACTTCTGCTAAAGCAATATGGGACGCATTGGAGTTGGCTCACGAAGGAACCACTGGAGTCAAGGAGAATAGAGTTAACACTCTTATGACTGAGTACGATCTTCTTCGTATGAAGTCAGAGGAATCGATTGATGAGTTCCGGCTTAGATTCACTTATCTGATCAATTAGCTTGCTGCATTGGGAAAAATCTATGATGAACCGGTTCAAGTCAGAAAAATCTTGAACATTCTCAGCAAGGAATGGGAAGCCAGGGTTATTGCCATCGAAGAAGCTCATGGCGTATCAATGCAATCTGTAGTAGCTTTATTTGGTAGCTTATCAGAATATGAAGGCAAGATCAAGTTCAGAAAAGGACTTGATGAAATCCATAGTAAGAGCAAAGGCATAGCTCTTAAGTCTATCAAAGAAGCTAAAGAGACAGATGATGATGAAGAAGAAGACGAAGAAAAAGAACTGGGCATGATCGTTCGAAGATTCAAAAGATTCTACCGAAAGGATCAAGGATACAAGAGATTTCACAAAGGCAACTCCAGCACTGAGACAAAGAAGCCAATTATATGCTATGAGTGCGAGAAGCCTGGCCACATCAAGTCTGAGTGCCCCCAGCTGAACAACAAGGACAAAGAAAGGAAGAAGTTCAACCGATTCAAAAAGAAAGCCTATGTCTCAGCTATTTGGGGAGATAGCTCATCTGATGAAGATGAAGCTAATGAGGAAGACAAAGCAAATATTTGCTTAGTTGCGGAAGAAGAGCAACATGACAATAATGATGAGGTATACAATTCAAAACCAACTTATGATGAATTGTTTGCTGAATACATTGTCATTCAAACAGAATTTGAAAAACTTGCAGAAAAATATATTGTCTTGAAAAAGAAAAATGTCACTCTTGAACTTCAAGTTGAAAAGTTTTCCCACCTTGAAAATGCTGTTTGTGAAGATTGCCCTGATCTAAAGAAAAAGAATTTACATCTCACAAAGGCACTTGAGAAATTCACTAGAGGAAGTGAAATGCTCAATGTCATCTTGAAAGAACAGAGATTTACAAATGATAGATCAGGAATCAGTTACAAACCAAATTTTGATAAAAGAAAAGGGAAAAAGAAATCTAGAGAAAAGAACTATATAAACTATTTTAGAAAATCTGTTCATTCTTCAAATCCTTTTGCACACTGCAATTATTGCAATCGAAAAGGTCACTCCACCTCTTCTTGTTTTCATAAAAAGAAGAGAAAGAATAAACCTTCAGGAAATTATCAATGGGTGCCAAAGGGATCTTACAAGATTCCAGAGACACAAACTAACCCCAAAGGACCCAAGAAAAGATGGGTACCTAAGACCTGATTGGTTATGTTTTGTAGGTGTGTCTAAGAGCATCAAACCCCAACAAGTGGTACATCGATAGTGGATGCTCAAGACATATGACAGGAGACCAATCCAAATTTGTCTCAATCAAGCCCAAGTATGGTGGCAAGGTGACCTTTGGTGGAAATCAATCTGGAAAGATTGTTGGCATCGGTGAAATTGGAAACAATGAAGGACCACAAATCAAAGATGTCTACCTTGTGGAAGGACTTTGCCACAATCTCCTCAGTGTAAGCCAAAGCACTGATAAAGGCAATCTAGTTATCTTTGATTCTGAGGAATGGTTGATTGTAAGTAAAGATAATCTCTCTTTGGAAAATATTAAATCAAAAGCTTTATTCGAGCTCCTAGAGATGGAAATTGTTATACTTTAATCTCTCTAGAAATGGCTCTGCTTCTCGAAAAATGTTTTGTTAGTAATTTGGATGATAGTTGGTTATGGCACAAGCGATTAGCTCATGTCAATATGATCCAACTTGACAAACAGTTACTTAAAAAGGATTTGGTTATTGGTATTCCAAAACTTTGATTTAAAAACGACATGATTTGTGATGCATGTCAAAAAGGAAAACAAACCAAATCTTGTTTCAAATCAAAAAATGAAGTTTCAACTAATAGACCACTCCAACTACTTCATATGGATCTAGTTGGACCAACTAGAGTAAAAAGCCTTGGTGGCAACCTTTATACTTTGGTCATAGTTGATGATTTTTCTCGATTTGCTTGGACTATTTTCTTGTCATCGAAAGATGAAACATTTGATCAATTTGTCTATTTTGCCAAGAAGGTCCAAAACGAGAAAGGGTTCTCAATTTCAGGTATTCGAACTGATCATGGAGGAGAATTCGAAAACCACGCATTTGCTGAGTTCTGTGACAACAATGGCATAGATCACAACTTCTCAGCCCCAAGGACTCCTCAACAGAATGGTGTTGTAGAAAGGAAGAATCGAATCCTCACCGAGATGGCAAGAGCAATGCTTAATGAGAACAACATTTCTCAAGTGTTCTGGGCTGATGCAATGAGTACAGCTTGCTATATCTCTAATCGGGCTTATCTCTGGAAGAAGTTGAACAAGACTCCCTATGAACTTTACAAGGGAAGAAAGCCAAATCTGGCTCATCTGTATGTATTTGGATGCAAGTGTTTCATCCACAACAATGGTAAGGATAACTTGGGAAAGTTTGATCCCAAGGCAGATGAAGGTATATTTTTGGGTTATTCAAATAGAAGTAAGGCTTATAGAGTTTTCAATACTCGTACTCGAATTGTTGAAGAGTCTATGCATGTATTTTTCTATGAATCCAAATATGATAAATCCTTGGATGATGAAGAAGAAAATGTTTTCAAAAATCAATTCTTTTCGAAAACTACTCCTGCATCTATTGAAAATCCTGAAAATGTTTTTGAGGCTGATCCCCAAAACAATCTTGAAAATCCTGATCAGTCTCAGCCTAGAGCTTGGAAGTTCATAAGGAATCATCCTTTGGACCAAGTAATAGGGGATGCAAGTCAAGGAGTAAAGACCAGAAATAGCACTTTAAATGAAGTAACCTTTTCTGCTTTTATATCTCATATTGAACCCTCAAAAATAGATGAAGCCCTTTCAGACAATGATTGGGTGATAGCTATGCAAGAGAAGTTACATCAATTTGATAGAAATCAAGTTTGGGATTTGGTACCTAGGCCTAAAGACCATCCGGTCATTGGCACTAAATGGGTATTCAAGAACAAACGAGATGAATCAGCAATCATTGTCTATAACAAGGCAAGACTGGTTGCTAAAGGATATAATCAAGAAGAAGGAATTGATTATGAAGAAACTTATGCTCCAGTGGCAAGATTGGAAGCCATAAGAGTTCTTCTAGCCTTTGCTTGTGTCAAAGGATTCAAGCTCTATCAAATGGATGTAAAAAGTGCTTTTCTAAATGGTTTTATACAAGAGGAAGTTTATGTTGAACAACCTCCTGGTTTTCAAGATGATCGTCATCCAGATCATGTTTATCGTCTCAAAAAGGCATTATATGGTCTTAAACAAGCTCCTAGAGCTTGGTATAAGCGATTAAGCAAGTTCCTTCTTGATCAAGGATTTGTTAGAGGAAAAGCATATACAACTCTCTTCATAAAGAGTAATAAGCTTAGTGAAATTTTAATTGTTCAAATATATGTTGATGACATTATATTTGGTGCTTCTAATGATGCTTTGTGTGAAGATTTTGCTAAGAACATGCAGGGAAAGTTTGAGATGTCCATGATGGGAGAACTCAACTATTTCCTTGGTCTGCAAATTAAGCAAAGAAAAGATGGAATTTTCATATCTCAGACCAAATATCTCAATGATTTGTTGAAGAAATTTGGGTTGGACCAATGCAATGGAGCTGATACTCTAATGAGCTCAACCGCCTCTTTGGATGCTGATGAAGAGGGCAAGGACTTCAATATAACAAGATATAGAGGAATGATTGGATCATTACTCTACCTGACCGCAAGTCGCCCTAACATCCAATTCAGTGTAGGAATGTGTGCAAGGTTTCAATCTGCCCCAAAGGAGTCTCATGCTGAACATGTGAAGAGGATATTCAGATATCTTGCTGACAGAAAGACTCTTGGACTATGGTTTCCCAAAGGTCAACCTGAACATCTAGTGGCATATTCAGATTCAGATCATGCAGGCTACAAGACGGATAGAAAGAGCACAAGTGGCCAATGTGAATTTCTTGGTGGCTCACTTGTCTCCTGGTTTAGCAAGAAGCAAACAAGCGTAGCTGTATCTTCTATTGAAGCTGAATATGTAGCTGCCTCAAGTTGTTGTGCTCAAGTCCTATGACTTAAGCAACAACTATCTGATTTGGGAATCAACTTGAAGGAGATCCCAATACTGTGTGACAACACAAGCACAATAAGCTTGGCAAAGAATCCAGTTCAACATACTTGGACCAAGCATATTGATGTGAGGCATCATTTCATAAGGGATCATGTTTAGAAGAAAGATGTCAAAGTCATGTTCATCCCAACTCATCTTCAACTTGCTGACATCTTCACCAAACCATTAGCTAAGGAGCAATTCAATTTCATTAGAAGAGAATTGGGAATGGTAAATCCCAATGAGTTGTAAGTATTCCTTATTCAATGTTAGTTATGGTTTTAATGATTGAAATTTACTAACTTAAGCATCGGATTGTCTAGTCGTGTTTTATGCATGATGCTTTTGAAATCTGAGTTTTTGCTGTTAAGGAGTGAAAACTTGAGTTTTGATCAAAACTCGAGTTTTGACCTTTATGTGTCGGGGTCAGAGAAAAACCAAGATTTTTGGAGAAGATGAAAACTGGAGAGAAACCTCGAGTTTTGGCCGCGGAAGTTCAAAGGTTCACATTACATTTTTGACATCCAGGTTAACTATCAATTGCTTATCAAAACTCGAGTTTTGATATGAAAACTCGAGTTTTCATCAAGCTTATATATAATGGGATACTGTTTAAGTTCTTCCAAACTCGACCTAGAACTCAAGTTTCAACCTAGGGTTTCTCTAATCTCTCGACCCTAACCCTCTCTCAAAATACTCACATGGCTTCGAAATCAACTCCCCGTGAGATTCAGGACTCTGATTCTAGCATAGAACGCTCAAAATCGTGGTCCCCTCCTCCTCCACCTCCACCTCAACGACTCGTGAGGATGAAGACGATTCCCAAACATCTTCACCTTGGAGCAGATCGAGCGATTAGAGGAATCAGCAGAAACATTCCATCCACTGATTCGCCTCTATCAAAGGGAAAAAGAAAAGCTCATGCTGTCTCACCCAAATCAAAGGGTGTGTCGTTCCAAGAACCTCACAAATCGCAATCCAGGAAGATAAAGGAACCTGAACCAAGGGAAAAAGGGAAGAAGGTGTCTGAAGATTCTCAACCTCTGAAGAAAAGAGCTACAACATCTGCGAGAACGAAGAGAGCCTCTGTCTTTCAACCATCTTCCAAGGGCCAATCTTCTTCCAAAGCTCCTTCATCATCTCAAAGATCGGGGAAGAAGAAGAATATGCTTTTATGATCAATGCAATCTCAGATATCTACCATCATCCCTCTCCACCTCAAGGTTTTAGAATCATTTCGATACTCTTTCGTTGAACAAAACAATAACTTTAAGGAACAATACTTGAAAAGGGAGTTTTGCCCAAGAGTAGTTTGTAATTCTTGAGGATTTTTACAAAGAATGTCATCTGGACTTGTCTCCCTGGTTAAAACCCTATGAATCTTTTGTGTCTATATCTGCTCTTTATGCTACCAACCTTGTTAGGTTATTTTATTTCAACATGGAATATGACAATATCATGGATTCAAGTGGTGAATTAGTTGAGGAATGAATCACCACTATTGTTAAGGAGTTAAATTCAATGCATGCTGCTTCCATTCTAAACTCTATCTTAAAAATAGACAACCCACCTCCTATCCCCACTGTTAACTATAGCAATAAGGAAATTTTTGAAACACTCGGACCAAATGAACCTTTTCCTCAAGATCGGCATCACATGCCGTCCTTTAATCCCGGTTCTATGTCTGCTGAGAATAGAGTCTTGTGGTATATCTATTCTCGCAATTTCATTCAAAAGGGTGGTAATTACACTTGAAAGTGGAGCTTAATCACCAAGAGGGGGGGTGAATTGAGGATTTTTTAAAAATTCTTCCAGAGAAGCTATGTTTTTCGAAGACTAAAACGAGTAGATTATGGAGTAGAGAAGAATAGCAAGACACAAGGAATTATACTTGGTTCGGTCCAATCTCTTGACCTACGTCCAAATCCCGGACTCTCCGGGATTTTCACTATCACAATTGATTACACACTCGCACTCAAGAGTAATTCTCTCACTAGAACTTACTCCCTCATACAAGTTGTAATCAATGAACCCAATCACCAAGTCCCCTGACTTGTGATTCTTTACAATAAATGAATTGTAGGTAAGAGACTCTTTCAAAGAGTGGATAGAAATAAACACTGAAGCTCTAATGTATCAACAGATACTTTACACAGAAAAACTTAATAGTAGTTGGAAGCTTTGAATGATTTTCGTTTTCTGCTGTCTTGATTCTGAGAGAAACTGAATGCTACTCTATATATACTAAGAGAGCATTAAATGACAGTTTCCAGCTCCATATATCTGTTCAGACTTGGATCAATTCGAAAATCTAGCTGTTGGGTCCTTAGTTGCTGAATATAGCTGTTGAGAGAACTTCAGAATTGAATATTTGAATGTTGTCTCCGGAGAGTATTTCCCATGTTTGTTATGCTTAGTGGAGGACATTGTATAATGTTCTCCAAATGATTTAAATGATGGATGCTAGCTTTGTCTTGGAGAATGGTTGTGCAACTTTCTAGGTTGTCATCTATTTGCTTTGTATGGGAGATATAATAAAATAGTGCAAGTTGTCGTAGTAGTTGTTTTAATGTTTATCAAAACAAACTTTGATCTTCTGAAATCTCATGAGCAAACTGGTTAAACATAGCTGGGAATATATAAGAATGATAATAGAAAGCATTAAGATCAAACACGAAGAAATCACAAATTCGTATGATTTGAATTTTGAATACTTGCGCCCAATACTTGAGTATGTTTTTCAATACTTAAGTATTGCACCGTGCACTAATGTGAATACTTGAGTATTCATCCGAATACTTGAGTATTCGATTTCCGAGAAGGCACTACATGATTTGAGCGTTGGACAATTTCCTTGAGTAAGACCAAGATACTTGAGTATTGAAACCAATACTTGAGTATTGAACTTTTTATGTGAAAATAAGTTAAGTCCAAAATCTCAATACTTGAGTATTCAAATCAATACTTGAGTTTTCAAAATATTTGAAAAAGAGCCAAGCTCTCTGTATGCTCAATACTCGAGTATTCAACTCAATACTTGAGTATTGAACTGTTTGAGAAACTTTGTGAGATCTTTTCCAAGTCAATACTTGAGTATTCACCTCAATACTTGAGTATTCAAATCACTTGGAAATAGCAAACCTTTCTGTATGGCCAATACTCGAGTATTCAAATCAATACTTGAGTATTGAACTGTTTTCAATATTTGTGAAGTTTCTGTCACTTCAATACTTGAGTATTCTTTTCAATACTTGAGTATTGATAAACATGTGAAAAACTTTAAAAACTTTCTGTTTGCCCAATACTCGAGTATTCAAACAAATACTCGAGTATTCACATGTTGAATACTTTAATGATTTTCTGTATGACCAATACTTGAGTATCTATATGGATACTTGAGTATTGGCAATTTTGCCTTTCAAATAAAGAGCCTCGTATGATCAATACTTGAGTATTGAAACCAATACTTGAGTATTGACTTATAGTGAAAAGCTTAGAGGGCTCTCTGTAACTCCAATACTTGAGTATTGAGACCAATACTTGAGTATTGTGAGACTTTGTGAAAACAGGCCATTCTCTGTCAACTCAATACTTGAGTATTGAAACCAATACTCGAGTATTCAATACCTGAGTAATGAAACCATTACTCGAGTATTCACCTGACATCAAGTTCTCTTTTTTTTTAACTTATCAGAAACTCATTTTATCTTGCGTTTACAATTGTCAGTTATCATCAAAACACATAGAGAACTAACAACACTCACTTTGCTCAGAAAGATTACCCAATCTTCACTGCTTTTGTCAAAAAGGTCCCATTCAATCTTGGTTACTAGATCTTCCAGGAGATGACCAAGTTCAAGTTCGCCCGTAGGAGGCTTTCCCGCATACCTTTTCCATCATTGATTTCTGTCATCTTGTTCTATCACAAGATTTGGTATGTTGGTGCTGCAACCACACTCAAAACCCTCCATTCTTTGGGAAAGCTCGTTAAATTTAATGCACATCACCTTTGAAGTGAAGGATCTGGGCAATCTCGTGCACCTTCAAGGTCTCAGCCTAGAGCATCACAAGCCCGTGCCTACTCCCAAGCTCATGAAGCTCAATCTGCGGCCCCAGCTTCTCAGTCATCATTGCCTGCAGATTTTGATTCCAGAATACAAAATATTGTGGACAAGGCAATTGCTTCCTTGTCAATCAGATTGGAGTTCGAAATTGGTAAGTTGGTGGCTGAAGTCGAGGAGGGAACCACGAAATGGTGGATGCTCGAAGAAATGAAGACTCGATTGAAGGGGTTGCTTTGAATGGTCTGCGACATCAAGAGCAAGGTGGAGGATCTTGATGCCAAATTCTCTACTTAGCTTGTCTCCAACTTGGATCTCAGTGAAAAAGTGGATAAGATTTTAAAGCATCTCCATATTGGTACCTCTCGCCGGTCCAAGCGCTTCAGTCCCGCTTCGGTTCCTCATCCCCTTCCTTCACTTTCACCAGATCCCCGTTCCCACATCTTCACCGTTCCTTCCACTCCAATCTTTTCTTCACTTGTTCCCGCATCTACCCCAAAGAATCGAGATTCTTCCTTCTCCATCTCCCACTACCCCAAAGAATCGAACCCTTTCATCCCGATCCATCTCCAACCACCCCATCTACCGAGGTTCTTCACCCCGCCCTCACCTCCTCCTACTCCCATACTCACTCTCCATGAATCCTCTATCTCAGCTCCACCCTCATTTGAAGATGACAAAGGGGGAGAGAAAGACCAAGGCAAAAGTTAGAAGTTTGAGTTTGATTAGTTAGTAGAGAGCATGAGTTATGTAGTTTGGTAGTTTGAGAATTTAACATTTTGTATTTCGTTGTATTTCGCCTTTGCTCATGAACTAACCTTGTCTATGAGATACAACTTATTGATTTCTATGTTTATGCTTCGTTGCTCATCTCTCGTCATCTCTCCGTACTTATTCAACTTCTATCATTTGCAAAATTGTATTTTAAAAATGCAAGATACTGTCATTTGCAAACCTCATCTCAAAATCAAAATTCTCTCAAACTACGCTTGTTTACAAATGTTGTCATCATCAAAAAGGGGGAGAATGTTAGTTCTCTAATAGTTTTGATGATTACCAACAAATTGAAAACAAAGGATGAAGTTTAGCTTTGTAAGTTGGAAAAACTTACTATCAAAGAAAAACTCGAGTTTTGGATACAAAACTCGAGTTTTGATCTTACAAGAAGAAACCAATTTTCCGGACTAAGCAAAACCGCCGTTTTTCGGAGAAAACTCAAGTTTTCACTAAACAAAGACTTGTCAATATTTTTTGGAAAATCTCAAAACTCCAGTTTTTCGTTGAAAACTCAAGTTTTGAACTCACGTAAAGTTTTCTGAATTTTTGGACTCGAAAACCTCCAGCTTTGGCTAAAACCTCCAGTTTTCAAATTAACTTGAAATATTCCAAAAAGTGAAAACTTGAGTTTTGAATTGGCGAGAGGTTTCGTTTTTAGCTTCGTTTTCAAAACCTCCGCTTTTCCATGAAAACTCCAGTTTTGGTTATTGACAATGTTTTCACAAAGTGAAAACTCGAGTTTTGATTTCAAAACTCGAGTTTTGGCCAAGCGAAAAGTCCGATGTTTTTCATGTTTTGAAAACCTCCAGCTTTGGAAGAAAACCTTTAGTTTTGATGTTTTGGACTTAAATTATTTTTACACACCAAAGTCCAAAATTTGAGTTTTCATCGCAGAGTTTGAAATTCGAATCGACAAATTTGTGAAACCTTCTTGTTTGATCTTAATACTTCCTACCATTATTGATTAATGTTCCTAGCTATGTTTAACCACTTTGTTAGTGAGTTTCAGATGTTTTAAAGATATTAAATGAAGGTTTAAAGCAAAAGCAAAAGCAAAAAGCTGTCAGAACATTAAATGCTGAACCCAGAAAGTTGCATACTTTTGGGTAATCCGTCTGCACACACTTGCAAAGCATTAAAGAATGTTCTCCTCATCAAGCAACTGCTTTGCCAACGGATTAATTCACAGATAAGTCAACTCTGAACTTCTGCACAGCTGGATTAAGAGAATATTAGAGAGAGTTGAAGACCTAAGCACATCCTAATCCTTCCTGAATGTCTCCAACGGTTACATTAGGAATTACAACGGTCATCTAATGCACTCTCAGTATAAATAGAGATGCATTCAATTCCTCTCAACAACCAATACTGCAGAAAAATGAAAAACATTTAAAGTGTCCAAATACTCTTGAGTTTTATCTGTGTAAAGTATCTACTGATATAAAGAGCTTCAGTGTTTATCTATATCCACTCTTAGAGAGAGTTTCTTTTCTGATAATCATTTATTGTAAGGAATCACAAGGCTGGGGACTTGGTGATTGGGAGTCATTGATTACAACTTGTAAGGGGGAGTAAGTTCTAGTGAGAGAATTACTCTTGAGTACAGAGTGTGTAATCTTTTGATATAGTGGAAATCTCAGTGTGGCTGAGGACTGGACGTAGGTCAGTGGATGGACCGAACCAGTATAAATCTTTGTCTCTTGCTCTCCTACTCTTATCTCTGATTAACTCAGTTTTCCTTAGTCAAAAACAGAGCATTTTAAAGAAAATTTGAACATACCCAATTCACCCCCCCTCTTGGGTATTCTACTCCATTTTGATTTATTACTAGCCTAAATTCACCAAAGTCAAATTCATTGCCACTAGGTTCACCAACTCAAAACATGATCGATCACTTTTCAAATCCGAATGTATCATACTAAAGTTACTTAAAACTTGCAATTTTCACATTCAAAACAGTTGATCCCTCCCCCACACTTAAACATTGCATGGTCCTCAATGCAAAACAGTCATAATAGATCACAAAGTTAAGTAATACGTAGCACTACGTAACTCAGTAATATAACAAAGCAAAATAAAAGAGTGAAAGAAGGAATATAACCGAGGTCTACGTGGTGTCACACAGTACAGCAACCTCCACCGTTTGAGTGGAGTATCCGTCAAAGAACGGCTTCAAGCGGTGTCCATTAACGATGAAGCATTTTCCATTTGGCTCCCTTTTCATCTTCACAGCTCCATAGGGGAAAACATCAGTGACAATGAAAGGCCCCTCCTATATGGAGTGGAGTTTTCCATGCATGAGTTTCAATCGAGAAACATAGAGTAGAACTTTTTGGCCCACTTGAAAGTCTCTCTTCATAATAATTTTGTCATGGGCTGCTTTAGTTCTTTCCTTATAAATTCTAGCATTCTCATAAGCTTCTCTTCTTAATTCTTAAAGCTCTTGCATTCAATACCAGCACTAGCAAGATTCAGGTTGCACCTTTTAGTTACCCAATATACCTTGTGCTCCACCTCCACTGGAAAATGACATGCTTTGCCGTAAACAATCCTGTATGGAGACATGCCAATGGGACTTTTATATGCTGTGCGATATGCCCAAAGTGCGTCATTGAGCCGTTTACTACAATCCTTCCTATTGGGTTGCACTTCTTTTTCTAAAATGAGCTTGATTTCTCTATTAGAGAGTTCTGCTTGACCATTCGTCTGAGGGTGGTATGGGGTGGCCACCTTATGCATCACCCCATACTTACCAAACAAGCTTTGCAAACTTCGATTGCAAAATTGAGTTCCTTGATCGCTAATGATGGGTCTAGGAATGCCAAATCTGCAAAGAATGTGAGAGTGAACAAAGGAAACTACTACCGAAGAGTCATTAGTACGAGTGGGGATTGCCTCAACCCACTTTGACACATAATCCACGGCCAGCAGGATGTACAAATAACCAAATGAAGTGGGAAAATGTCCCATGAAATCAATTCCCCACACATCAAAGACTTCACAGAATAATAAGGGTTGTTGGGGCATCTCATGCTTCCTAGAAATATTACCCACAAATTGGCACCTGAACACTTCTTACAAAATTCATGGGCATCACGAAATAGACTTGGCCAAAACAATCCACTTTCCAAAACTTTCCTAGCGACGCTTGGCACTAAAATGTCCCCCACGTGCAAGAGTATGGCAAAAAGTCAAGACAGACTCAAATTCAACACCAGGAATGCATCTTCTAATAATTTGATCATTACATATGTGCCACAAGTAGGGATCATTCCATATATAGAATTTAGCATCTCTCTTAAACTTATTCAATTGATGTTTATTCATGTCATCGGGTAAAACAGATGCAACTAGATAATTTGCAATATCAGCATACCAGGGGATAGAAACAACAACCTCACAGAGCCTTTGATCAGGAAAGTCATCTAAGGGTAAAGATGTTACCACAGGTGTTTCAATCCTACTCAGATGATCAGCTACCATATTCTCTACACCACTCTTATCACGAATCTCCACATCAAACTCTTGTATCAGAAGACCCACCTAATGAGGCGGGGTTTGGAGTCCGGTTTCTTAAATACGTACTTGATAGCTGAGTGATCGGTAAACACAGTCACCTTCGTGTGAAGGATATAGGATCAAAATTTCTCCAGCCCAAAGACGATTGCAAATAACTCTTTCTCTGTGGTAGTGTAGTTAGCTTGAGCAGCATCTAAATTTCTAGATGCATAGGCTATGATGTATTGTCTCTTCTCTACTCTCTGGGCAAGAACAACACCTAATGCATAGTCAAAAGCATCACACAAGAGCTCAAATGAAAGGCTCCAATTAGGTGGCCGAATGATGGGGGGTGTAGTGAGTCTCTTCTTTAACTCATCCTATGCATACCTGCAAGCATCATCAAAAACAAAACCCATATCTTTTACTCGAAACGAGACAATGGTAATGTTGTCTTACTAAAATCTGGATGAATCTTCTATAAAATCCAGCATGCCCAAGAAAGGAACGTACATCTTTCACACATGAGGGATATGGAAGAAAGAATAGGATCAATCAAATCACGACTCCCAAAACGTTCTTTAAGAGCTTGATTATACTTAATAAAGACCAAGTCTTGCAACCTTTGATGCTCAAGCCTACTTCTCTTCTTAGAATGGATCTAGTTTACAATTTCCAATAAAGAATATTAGTTTCATAATTATGATATGAAACTCTACAAACAAAGGTCATTTAATAATTACTTACATGCTCAAAAGTACTCCAATTACGCTCACATCCTGAAGCGCTACAAGTTAAGCCCAACACTCTAATAGCAAGGTTTCGCAAATCCGGAACTTGTGCTCCATACGACTTCCACCATAAAGCTGTAACCCAAATTGCAACAACTTGTTAACATAAAAATGTGTTAAATAAAAGCTTAAAGTGATGAAATAAGCTTACCAGGAGCGCTTTTATTCCTTTGCCTTATTGCTGCATTCATACCAAAAAGGCCTTATGCACGCCTATATTTTTCCAATTGCCCGTGTATCTTGTCCACCTCTTCCTCATTTGCACTTAGCTTGTCAATGCATTTATATAATCCAGTTATCAATTCAGCTTCACCATCAATCTGTGGATTGGCATAAAAGTATTCAGGGTTTAGATAATGGCCTGCAGCATGTAATGGATGATGAAGTTGGCAGTCCCATCTTCTATCAATAATAGCAAAAATATCCCTGTATTTATCTTCATTTCCATTGAAAGATTTTTGAATTGCTTCCTTGGCCCTATCCATTGCTTCATAGATATAACCCATTGCGGGTCTTTTTTCATTATCTACAAGTCTAAGCACCCGCACAAGAGGCCCCATAACCTTTAAAGAATGAATAACATCATTCCAAAATGATGGCATAAGTACAGTGTCAGTCGCCCTTTTTCCCTTAGGATCTTTTGCTGTATTTGATTCCAGCCAATCATCTGATGTGAACATCTTTCTAAGATTATTTTTTTTGTTTATGAAGCCTTTGCAATGTGAGGAATGTTGTAGCAAATCTCGTCACTCCATGCCTAACCAATTCAGTCTTGCTTATATACTTCCTCATTGTGTTCAATGCCAATGTGTGATTATAAATGAACCCAACAAGCTTGATGCCTCTTTGTATTGCTTTTTTAACTCTCTCAATTTTTCCAATATCTTCAAGCATCAAATCCAAACAATGTGCAGCACATGGAGTCCAAAACAAATGTTCTCTCTTGGCCTGTAACAATTTTCCTAAGAACAAATTAAACAACCTAGAATGAGTAACAATTAAAATAAAAATTAACAATCAAATGAGACTAAATGGAAGGAATTATGTCTTACCGGCCAATACGTAATTACTTCCATTATCGGTGACCACTTGAACAACATTTTTCTCCCGATCTCTTCAACAAAATTATCCAAAAGTTCAAATAATTTTTCTCCACTCTTGACATAAGAAGAAGCATCAACGTTCTTCACAAACATAGACCCGGACGGAGAATTCACCAAGAAATTTATCAATGTTCTATTCTTTCTATCAGTCCATCCATCTGACATAATGGAACATCCATAGTTGGCTCTTTGTACGGCATGATCTTTTAACAAATCATTGGTGTAATCCAATTCCTTTTTAAGTAAAGGAACTCTACACTCATAATAACTTGGGAGCTTCGCACTTGGACCGTAATTCCCAATTGCTTGAACCATATATTTGAAGCTTTTGAGCGAACAACATTGAAAGGTATACCATTTGTACACAAAAATCTTTCAATGTATTGAATTGTTCTACCCTTGCTTCTTTATCACAAGCATCATTTATGCTTGTTTGCTTCTTTCCTTTGCCTGCTTTACAACTTGCTTCTGGTTTCTTGAAAAACATTAAATCCAATGGGCCTTTAACTCTCTTGGCAGCAACAGAATTGCCATCAGAGCCTTGACTTGAAGATGCCACACTCCTTTTCCATTTTTAATGTGTTGAATTTCTTGCACCTCTTCTAGTATATCATCATCTTCATGTATATCAACACAATACGCATCCTTTTCAAAGAACCTTTTTCATATAAGCATCCTTCATCATTTTCTTAATTTCCGGTGGGATTTTTTTACAAGGACCCACACCCCCTTTAACCCAATCGGTGTTTTTTGGCTCACGTGATGCCTCCGTTGTTTTCTTCCTACAAAAATCACATGTAACATACCTCTTATTGTTGATATCTTTTAGGCTATTCCACCGCCATGCCATATCCGCATTTTCACCAAAGGGCTTTACCAATCCGCAAGAAGCCACGGAAGCCGCCGGCCTAACTTCTTCTTGGACTTGCGATGCCATGAGAAAAGAAGATCAAATTTTCACCAGTGGGCTTTACACCTTTACCAATCCGCAAGATGCTATATTGAATGCAGTCACATGCAAATTGTGATACTCTCTTATAGTCAGAAGGGGGCGTTACGATAAAATCAAATTCATGTCAACATTAATGCCATAACAACAGATTGTGTGTGGAAACTATACCAAAGATCGAAATTACAAAGAACCGAGAATTCTAAAATGAGAAAAGAAGATCGATTATGTGAAAGAACTAGAAGATCAGAAAAAGAATTAATGTTCCAAATTAAATAAATATAAAACTTTGTCCATTTCATTCCTCAAGGTTTCAAGGTTCTGTGTCCATTTCATTTCGACACTGTTGGAATATTTCAACAACATATATATAATATAGCCATCGATGTTCCTAGCTAGCATCATTTTTCTCTTCTTTCACAGCACAAAAACATACAGAAACCCGAAGAAACTAACCGTTGGACTTATGAAAGGAACAGGGACGATGAGCCTTCAACGCCGCTAGCCGACGGGAGGAGAGGAAAGGAAAGGAACCGGGTTTATCGGGAATCGGATCTGATTCGAAACGAGAAGAGGAGGGGAAGAGCCTTATAGACTCGTGGCTTACTGGTTTGGGTGTTCGCCCCCTTACTGGTTAGTCACGACTTCGATTAGGAAACGAGAAAGTAGAGAGAAGAGTGGGAAGAGCCTTGTAGACTCGTGGCTTACTGGTTTGGGCGTTCGCCCCCTCACTGGTTAGTCGCGACTTCGATTAGGCACCGAGAAAGCAGAGAGAATAGAGGGAAGATGTGCGAGTAAAGAGAGGGAAATCATTCGGTCATTCCCTCCATATTTTTTTCCAGAAAGGACACCAAGGTAAATGACATATTTACCCTTCATTAAGTTGGCTTTTTCCCATTTTAGCCCTGATTCCAGTCGAATTTTCAAACCATGCCCGCGACCTGTTTCTGCAATTCTGCAATTTCTAGTCGCGGCGCGATACCTAAACCCTAAACCACTGCCCGCTAATGCCGCCACCACCCGCTACCGGAAACTGTAGCGTTACGGATCGGAAAATGTGTTTGGGTCCCGCTAACCGTATCTGGACCGGTATCGCGCGCTATAGCGCCGCGATTTCAATCATAGATTTAAAAGATGGAGGCTGCTGTCCTATCACTCAAGCAATGAAGAGGCTATAGCAATTTCCTTTAAAACCTAATTCTCTGGCTGAAGTTTGCCTCTGTGTGCTTAGTTGTAGCATGAATTACCGTGTCCACAAACGTCACATGTCTACTTCCATGTAACAGTTTATTAGTGACCAATGAACAGTTAATACCACTGTAACAGTTTTTAGAATGCCTAATGACTACTACCTAATGCGACTACTACCTAATGCCTACTGCCTAACAAAGTCATAAACTTATTTCTATTTCATAGAACAAAACCCTATGTTGGATCCAGGTCTTTAGATAAGCGAAATCAATTGGGTGTTACCCGCATATAATCAGTTTGGTGTATGTTGGCATAGTTAGCGGACTCAATATTCCCAATGGCGGGTAGGAAGTTTTCCTTATAAAGCAGGTTTGAAGATTCTTATACAAGACGGGAGTAATCATATAAAGAGTACAACTAACAATGTGGTTTACAGGGAGATCTTTAGAAATGTTTAGCAACATATGTGAGATGATATCAGTTCATGTTACATATAGGAATGTTTATGTACTATTATAGGTAGAGGTAGAGTTAGAGGTAAATGAGTGATTTTTATATATTTTTTCCTCTATTATAATATCATATCACATTTGATGCTCCTAAGGAGCTAATGTATTATGGGTTCCTTTCATTCATAGCTGATGACAAATTATAGGGGGTGTTGTAGAAATTGAGGAACTTATTTTGCTTACTTGAATTTTTGAGTGTGCTAAATATATGTGATGCTAGATTTCTTTTTCCACTTGAAGGGTGGTTAATATAATTTTAAAGTTTATATGAAAAGGGCTGAAAAGTAACTAACAATTATTTAAAGAATTTAAAGTTTATACCAAAGTGAGTGCATTTAGCAAAACATATTTAAATTTATTCAACATTAATTATTTACGGTGATTGAACGTGCCATTTTAAAATAACATTCGTAAGTGTCTTAGAGGTGTGCAATGAGCAAATTAGAGATTGGTTGGTTTCAAGGAGCCAGCCTGGAATGTTTTTTTTCCATCCCATACCAGAAAGATATTTGAACCGAAATTATATCGCAGATCACGCTTATGGGTTTTACGTACCAACTATACCGATTTCTTAACCGAAATGCGATTAATTTGCAGGTTTGAAATAAGGCAAGTAGGTGAAGGAATAAACCACTGCCAATGAGCCTAGCAGCCGTTCCCACTGGTCCGGTTTATTTCTAAAACTGTTATCTTGAAATCTTATTCATTTCGAGTAAAGTACATTTACGTTCTACCCTCAGTTAATCACAAAAAAAGTTTGTATATGATGCAACAGTTAATTGTTTTATCTACTTTATGTCCCTTCTGCATTTATGGGAGATGTTGTTCAATATAACCCATTTTTGTGAAAAATTCTTTGTTCCAAAGTAAAAAAGAGCTATTGATAGTTGCAAGGGAGGTATGGTGGTTGAATAAGAGTAGTAGCAGACAATACTATAGTTCAGTGGGGAAACATGGTTCAATAGACTTCCATATGTTGTTGTGGCATTATGGGTGGGTACATCTAGCCTATTTTGTAGGAGGTGATGATAGAAAAGCCACCAAATCCATCGGCCTTTAGCATTGCCAAAGATGACTTAAAGTCAAAGTAGATATTATATAAAGATGTCAATCAATATAAATATTATATAAAGATGCTTATGGAAGGGAAAAAATATACTCCTAATTCAATTCAGGGTTGGCTTTGCTTAAGCATCCATTATTAAATCTATTACTATCTATGTTTTTTTACCTTTTCAATTTCAGATTTTGATATATTTTTTTCCATCTAATGATGTCGGCTAAACGACTGAATGAGTAGTGTTATTTATACTGATTTGAGTTAAGGATTTTTATGATTGTTGAAAGCTGGGAATTGACAATTGGATTTAAAATTAAATGATAGTTTTCATCTGATAGTAGTATTTTTTCCAAGGTGGGAATTTTTCGCACGTTTAACATGATGTGTCCCTATTCAGATTTAGCAAAATTCAATTCTCTTTATATTACCATTACTAAATAGCATATATCCATTACTTTATAGGTGTCAATTATTAATGCAAAAGATGAAAGATGAACAATTGCGTGAGGTTGTCATTAGATTTGTTTAGGGTACTGATAGAAGGTGGAGTAGTTGAGTGACTAATTAATTTGTAGTATAAGTTTGGTGTCACCCTATCAAATCCTTCCAATATTGGGGGATATTAGGCAGGAAGTCTAATGTTTGGTTCTTCATTGGTTTCTGTAATGCAATTCATACATAGTTGTTAGTCACAAAGGAGAGGAGGCAGAAGTGATATGACTTTTTGATTTGTTTGTAGCTCCAATTGGCCTGCATGAAGTTTTTGTATTTACGCATAATTGTATAACGATATAATGTGCAATATCTATATCTTAGTTCCTCCTAGACATTAGGGGATTTTCTTTGTTTTGCTTCTTCCTTAAGCAATCCATAATAGAGTTAGGCTGTTAGTCAGAAGAGTTGAGATAAAGTTGTTTTATGGAAGCTACATAATAAGGTATTTTTTTCACTTGGCATTATAATCTAAATGATTTCGTATTACTATTATCTGTAATTTTTGTTAACCCGTTGGTTACTCCCAAGATTGAGAGATATTCTCAAACTCCCAAGATTGAGAGATATTCTTAAGGAAGATTTCTTTTTTGTGGATTCATTGGTATATGATATACAATTCATGTTGCTACCAATCAGAAGAGTGGAGACAACCCTCACACCAACTACTGGCCCTGAGTATTCCTTGGAAAATTGCACAAGAAACAAGTCCTTTATGGTTCTCAAAGATGATGTCCATAATCGACATCCCCATGAGTTAGTGCAAATTAATGACTTTAATTTGGTTTCGCATTACATTTTAATGGGGTTGTACCAAGAATTGCCGCGCAAATGTTTGTTAAGAGTGCATTACACCTCTTGCACACTTAGAAAGCAATGTAAGTATGTTCTTACCTTTGTCAATTTTTAAAAAATTACCATTTGTTTCTGTTGATTCTCAAATAGGAAGTGCTATTGGAATATCATTGTTGCAAGACCATTCTTCCCAATCTGTGTTCTACATCAACATTGGGTTTCATGGCATGACAACAAGAGCCACATTTGCATCATCACTTGAATTTCAAGGTGCAATGTTTGATAGCATTCTTGCCCAGTTCTATCTTCATCAGTATAATTGGGGCCACAAACCATGTAAAGCAAGGAGGTTGGAGCAATCTGCTTTGATTACTGCTACTGCACAGTGCATATCTGACCTTGGTGTCACCAACACAACTTTGGGAAATATTGAATTCCAAAAGGGCCATTCTTTTATTACTGATTCTCCATTCTTTATCCTGAAAGTTGCACCCTTTGCTTTGTCATGCCATTGCATGAATTTCATTGATGCTGATTGTTATTTGTGTGCTGATCATCTATGTAATACATATGAGCATGGATCTCTGGATGAAATTCTTTCTTGTGACCTTGCACCTAATATAAAAAGATTGATTGCTATGGAATATGACTACTTTTAGTTTCTTATTGAATTTCGAACTGAGAGTGATGGTAAGATAATGTGGAATCTTAGGCATGGTCATATATTTATTCATGAGGTTCTTTCTTGTGACTTGCCTCCATACTTAGGTAATTGTGAGAATGATGTTGCTACCATTTATTTTCTTGAACAGAACATGATGAAATCTGATATCTTTGAATATACCCTGGCTCTTGATAATCCTCTCTTTGCTAGGCTTGGTCACACTTTTACTCATGAAGTGCTCTCTTGTGATTTGACTTCGGATTTAGATGCACATGAGTATGATTATATTAAACACATGATTTCTGTTCAAACCTTCGTTGCTGCTTGTAGTTTTGCCTCGCAAGAATTTTCATGCGATGATTCTCCATTAAACAATGATGCACCATATATATTGGAGCCATTGCCAATTGATCCAGAACTGCCAACAAAGATGGGTTGCCAACAAACTAAACATGTTCTGGACAAATTGCTATTTCTCATATGTAATGAGATTTTTTGCTACAAGAGCTTGAAGAGATTCCGTCACAAGGTTGTCTCTTCCCTTCACTTATATTTGCTGTTTTGAATTGTTTAATTCCTTTGTAAATCTGAATGCTTGAGATAAGTGTGGGGGGATCTTCATCATCGACTCACTGGACCTCATTTGATGGGGGCCTTTTTGTCTTTAGCCTTGGGGTCCACAATCAAAAATAAACCAAAGATTGCGTATAGGCAAACCTAGGATCGTTCTCTCTCTCGAGGAGCCTTTTATTGAATCATAAGTAATCTAAATGTCATGCAAAAGCAATTAATAAAATGAAATAGGAATGCAATTAAATTAAATGCTAACTATTGTTTTTGGTATTTTCTTTATAAAATGGAATGGAGTATGAAATGTATAATGGATGCTCTTGGAAATGGAATAGTGACTATCATGGTTCAATTAAATGTAGGAGTAAATTTTCACTAAGTCTAGATGAAAAAACCCCCAAGATACCACTTAAGTCCAATATTCTCAATTAATAGTAGCTCCTACTACCGTAGCTAACTACTACCTCTTGAAATATTGTTTAAAATCACTTAGTGTGTGATTAGGATTAAATTAATGCAACTTGGTTCCTCTTGATATGAATGCGATACCACGCCACTCAATTAATCCAATTAAATCATGCTATCTAACAATACCACGTAGAAAGCACGAAATCATTGAATCAATAAGGAAATGAATATATATAAATCCAACAAACTACAAAATTCAATCCAATCACAAAGGTTCAATCAACAGAGTTATCCAACCGGGTAAACTAAGTCTCAACAATACAAAACAAGATTCCTAAAACTAGGAAATCCACATTCAATTAGAGAAAATAAATTGAAAAAATTAACTCCCCTATTAAAGCTTTGGAACTCAAGTCAATATCCACTACCAAGAAGCAAAACCTCTCAGCCACACATTGCAATTAGATAACCCCAAACAATCTGCACATTTGAATTCACCATGGAATGAAGGCTATGATTTTCAGGAAATGAAGCAGCAGTGGAAATGAGAGATTAATGATGGCAGTGATAAGGCAAGGATGAGAAACGATGGTGTGGTGAGATTGGGAGTAAAGGAAGGTGAATCCTAGATGATGAAGGGGGTCCGAGCTATGGTGGAGTGAGGGAGAGAGGTTGAAGGTGCTGTGAAAACAGAGCTGGTGGTGGCTGAAGCTAATGGTGGAGAGAAGGAGTAGAAGTGAGTCGCGTGGTGGTGCCTCGAATCTGAGAATGGAGATCAATCGTCGACGGTGGAAGAACGAGCAATGGTTGGTGTTTTATGGTAAAAGAGATGGTGGTAAGTGAGTTCCGGCGATGGTGAGTCTCGGGTGACGGTGAAGGCGGTGGTGTGGAGAATGAAGGAACGATGGTGGTTCGATCGTGTCTCTCTCTCTCCCATCTCTGTCTATGCTCTCCGGTTGACTCTTCTTCAACTCTCACGGTGGAGGTAAGTGAAGCTCTGTGGAAAGTCGCCGGCGACGGAGGTAGGTGGAGGTTTGAAGGAGAGGATCGAAGGTGTAGTCCCAGGTGTGCAGGTCGATGATTCTGTCTGGGTCTTATGCGGCGCTGAAAACATCAATCTCCCTCAGCTCTTCACGCGTTTCTGCTAGGTCTCATGTCCCTGGTCAAAACGCAGAGTTTTGACCAGGGACCTAAGTGTAAAGATTGAAACGTTTTTGTAGAGGGACTAAACTGCAACTTTTATAATTTGGGTTCAAACTTCCATTTTCAAATTTGATCTACTTTCTTCAAGTACCTACAATACAAATAATTAATCTAACATCAAATATTCTCAGAAAAATCAATGATTAAGAGTAATTACAATTTCTTTGACAATTTTGCCCTTTTTAGTCATAATTTAATGTTTTTACTCTTAATCACAATTTATCACAAGAAAAGCATTTTAAGCTCAATAACTATAACAAAATGCATTAAGAGTCCCCATTTAATTATCAAAATCATATAAAAATATGGTTCGGTCACACGGGTTGCTCCATGAAAGCTCATTCAATAGGTAACAAAAACTTGATGATTTCGTAATAAGTCTACTATTTGGAATAGGTGTTAATAATTTGGATGTTCCCAAGATTGGGGGATTTTGTGCAAAAAAACTTTTACCATGTCTGTTCATTCTTATTTGTATCATGCTTTTGGAACTCTCTTCCTGAGCTCGTGGTCTCATTATTTTTATTTTACCTTTTCTTTCCTCTCTTTTATTTTGGATATTCTTATTTGGTAGCTTATCTTTACTACTTATCAGTATGTTGCTTCTCCCTCCCTCTCTCTTTCTGATTTGCTGCATTTTGTTGCCAAATTTTCATTTTACTTAACATATCGGTGTTTGTCATGTTTATAGAATTTCTTCAAGTTATTGTTTTTATTTTTTTTATTATTCAATTTTGAAATAATTTCTTTATGAAGGGCACTTATGAGCCAATTGCCAGAGTTTGCAGTTTCTTTTTTAAAAATAATTTCATTTTATGGGGACATAAGTTGATGGAAATTCAAATGAGTTTGGCACAGATCAATTTTGATTGCTATACTAATCCAATTTTATGATCAATATTATAGATAAGGAAAACAATGTAATGATCATGGCAGCTTTAGGCATAATGACATGCCTATCTCTCTGGTGATGACATCGGCAACATATATAAAAGGAACACGAAGGATGGAGGAAAGAGAAGTGTTGATGGGAATGAACGAAGTATGCGCCTGCTTTCATTGCCTCCCGAGCCAAGAATTTTTCTAAGCCCCAAAGTCGTTGAGGAAGAGAAATTCTACTTCATGTTGATGTGTTATAATTTGGGTCTTTTATATGAATGTTTAGTTATGACCTGTACTTTCGTTGTAAACTTAAGTACCACTACACTTTAGAACATGAAAAGTTGCAAGACATATAAGAGTATAAGTACTTATGTGGTTGTGGTCCATGTTTTGGTTTTGGATAGTGATACAACTTATTTTTTGTGTTAGTAGATTTGAAATCCAATTATTTACTTCATATTCCTCTGTGTTTAATTCAATTCCTTAATCATTTGGATGAGTGAAAGGTTCAAATGTGCTTTCATGTTATAGAATTATTGCAACCGCACATCGTGCCGGGGGATTTGTTGCTTGTTCTATATATATAAATAACAATTTGTGTTTGTCACGCACTTTTTGTTGTTGTTGCTCATAAATTACATTTTTCACCAATTCTCTCTCATTTTCCTCACTCATCGTCTTTATAAATAAGAATATGCTTAAAAAAAGTTACTAATATATCTCATAAATATTTATTACTTTTAACTAATATGTTGAAGTTCTAGAACAACTCCACGTGCTCAAGCATATCAAATATCAAAGGTGTTTCAACCTCACAAAAAAGCAATCTGTGTTCACAAGACCCTTTACCACAATTTATATATATATATATATATATATATATATATATATATATATATATTATCTGAGCTCCATCACCGGTGAACTATATCGCCATGTGGCAGGCCGTTGGTGGTCACCAATGGAGATTATTATTTGTAAATAATATATTTGATGATATTTCTGTATTTTTTGCATGAAATTACAATATCCAATTTTAGAAAAAAAAAACATTTCAAAGGAATGTTGAAATTGGAGGCACTACTCTATCTTTTACTACTTTTAAAGTTCATTGTATGGAATTTTCCCAATTATAATGTAATATATATATATATATATATATATATATCATAAAACTCATAATCAGTAACCATTCGCTGTACATAAATGTAGTTAAAATTTAAAGATTTTATAAGCGTGTTGGAAATTAAACTCAGTAGACTAAAAATAATTAATACATTAACGTGTGCTAGAAGTCGGTAGATAATAATATAAATTTCAATCAGTCTTTGAGAAAGACATTTGGTAGGTTTTGAAAAGGTCAATGATTTGTTTGATGATTCTGTTGGCGGATTTTAAAAACTACTTCAGTGATTAAGATGTTGGATTGTGTCTAAATCTCATGGGTTATGAATAAGAAGTCGCGTCGGTTCGCCACCGGCGGTCGCGTCAGTTCGCTGACGGAACTCCATTTGATCGTTTTATCATCTATAAATGGATGTGCATGTAGTAGAAAAATTATCTCGATTTTCTAATACTACGCTCCCATACATATAGTTTAATGGATTTTGCTATAAGTCACATCCGTGCGATTCTGAAAACAGACTCGTGTTCGCTTGGGCTTCTGATTGAGAGTGTCATCATTCTGAAGACGAAAAATCCGCTCTATCCTGGGAGACAATTGTTCATTATCCTTGGACATCCGAATAGAAGAAACGAATTGTCTTAAGGACAACGTATGTTGGGCTCAGATTTCATCAAAGTTCATTATCATATTTCGACAGTTTTGTAAGTTTTTACTAATTTTCTTCTTTGTGCAGAAGTATTATATGTTCACAGATTATGCATATTAATTACACAGATTCTTATCTTAGTGATATTTCTATCTTGAAAGTATTTTCACCAACAATTTTAAGACAATTTGGAATTTGTTGAATATGTGTTCATTATGAATTGATTCTTGATTTTGAAACATCTGGTATGTTTTCTTGAGGCATGTGCATATATATGTGTGTGTTTATCTACTGTGCTTCTTGAGAAAGAAATTCCTTGACGATTTTTTATGGAAAAAACATTAATCCAAATTTATAGTATGGACTGCATAATTAGATCCCCAATGAAAATTTTGAACCCTTGGTGGCCACATAATTGGAATCTTGAAAATTTGACTTATGAAAGGATACAGGATATGTGTTTTCTTTTATTTTTATGTTGATGGTATATGTAGTTGTATGAAATGCATCTAGTAGGAAATTTATATGAATTTTATGTACCCAATATAAATTGAATATCAAAGCGTAATGTACAAACCGCTGGGTAAACCATGATATTGGGTGGTTCGAAAACACATGTTTTTGGCGATGAAACTGTTATATTAATGTAGAGGATATGATATATATTTGAATAGAACCTAAAACAAGAACTGTAGAGGGTTTAGCAGGATGATTTAGTTATTGTCTATTCATGTTCTCATGAAGTCTTGCGAGGAATGTGTTAGCCAAAGGTTTTTCCGCTGCGTATGTGGATTTGTTTCTCATACGGATATAGTAAAGTTTTGGGAAATTAGGATAGTAAGGCTTTGTTTGAGAGTTTGGAGGGGAGGGGAGGGATGCAAAGAGAAGGGAGGGGAGGGAAGGGAGGAAGATGAAGGATTAATGAGTTATTTTTACCATTTTGTCATTTTCTTTAAAAACGAATATAATTAAACGAAGAGCTTAACATGCGGAAATCAAAACAAATGAATTTTTATATATTCATCTTTAATATGAGAGAATAGTGTCACAATAATGCATGGCGATTGTGATTAAATTTTTGTTACGTGCATGCCCGACGTGAAATCATATTTAAATGTGTAACATTGATTAAACCCTAATAAATAAAACTATTTTCCAAGGTTATGAAACCCGGACCGCCGGTTTAGACCGGAAACCGGTCCGAGTTAAGGGTACAACCGGGTTCCGAGTTGACCCGAGTCAACTCGGTCAACTCGGCTGAACCGGCCGAGTTGGCCGAGTTAGAGTAAATATTGGCTTTTTTGTAAATAATAAAAAAAAAAAAAATCGACGATCCGACTTAGAAGGAGCAACGATCTGTGTGGAGGGAAGGAGAATGAGAAGGAGGGAGAGAAAGAGCTAGATCTGAAAATCGTGAAGAGGGGGAGAGAGAGAGAGAGAGAGATTTGAAAACTAAAGTTTGAAGAGGGTGTAGAGAGATCTCGAACCGTTGTAGACCATAAGCTCCATCGATCTGAAGTGTCGTAGACCATAAGCTCCATGAACAGCTAAAAATTCTTAACCTTACTAGTCACAGCGAATGAGAGAGAGCCGACAAAACCCTAAAAAAAGACAATCCAAAGAGTGAAGTAAGAGCTATTGGAAAGTTTAAATTGAAATAGAGAGGGAGAGTGAACAATATCCACCACCCCGCCAGGACTCCGTCACTTTTCAATTTCCATTGCTAAGATTACTATGACGATTTTGGATGGACACAATTGTGAAATGGATGGATTTGTTCCTTTCGTTTAATGCCTCTATTCTAGTGAATATGACACGTGTAAGGGGGTGATGTGTGTGCATAGTGACGACTGTATGTAAATAGTTCAGAGTTAGAACGTGTGCACCTTAGGATTCTGCCTCTGTACTTATAGAGTGTACCTTAGGTTGGATATCTTGGGCCTCACGTGATCTCTGGCCCGAGTATCCTGGCTGTTAAATCATATCTAAAGATATCCCTTTATTATGGGTGAATTAGTATCCTTCACATTGGATAGATCCTAATATATACCAGGGGTTAAAAAATCCTGAGATTTCTCTCGCCTAAGCACGCCTAACTTCGAAGCGTTTGTCGAATCCAGGTGTACTAATACCGATACACATACCTCAGGGTACCGACTACCCATATATGTACCAATCCAAGTACAACATATATGGCTTCCCCAGAAATACTAAGTCTTGTCCCCTTGATATCCACTGCACCCTTTTTATGTAACGGACCACCACCGTCAAGGACTCAGTCAAAGACTCTCGTCCCCGGAGCTACGCCCCGTTGCACACATGGTGTCTGGCCCCTACTGGGCAGGAATTGTCTCCTCAAGGAAACTTAGTTAATAAGTTACTGTTCCTATAGGGAAATCTAAATAGTAAGTCACTATTCCTACAGAAAACTAAAGTAGTACCGACTTCACTGTACTACTTCCCTTTTTAAATTGTGTTGCAGGAATTTAATTTAGACCCTGACTTCTATATCAAAAGCCCTTGGGTTAGCAACAGAATCCATATTCTGTGCTACATTGTCTGTCTTTTATGTATCACATAACCAAGGTTAAATCAGTACTCTTTCCAAAAACTTGTCCAAACGTCGTTCTGATACCACATCTGTAACGTCCCTAGTTCCTACGTCCATTATGATGTCCATTTATATCATAAATTCTTTATTAGACTAATTGGTGTGATGTTATCAGAGTGAAGGCGTTAACAGATCAGAGTAAGTCACAACAGAGAGCATGCTTAATGTTTGGACGAATGAGTGATCGATAACATATTCCCGCATATCTTGGTTAATTAAAATTCCCGGAGGAATACATGCGTGATACAACTTAAATTCTTTGCGGTGTATCCGGTCGGCACGTTAGTGGTACAATTATCCGGCTATAGAAAAATATTATACATAATACTGTCCCAAAATAAAACTCCGGCTAAGTCCTCACGCGTGCTGCTTACTCTTGTCTCCGGCTCCCGATCCTGAAGCTAGGGTAAATTCTGAGATTCAATGCCCATTGAATCTTAGGTAATAGTTAACCTCATGTTCAAGTATAACAATATATGTATGACATATATTAATTACATTTCAGCATTAACCATACATAGCACACAGCCAATGTAAAGTTCACAACACAACAATACATAGCACACAGCAAATGTAATGTTCACAACGTTTGCACTCACTAGTGCCATGCCCCCACGTGTCCTCAGCGCTAGGAAAACATATTTACGGCATTATCATGACTATAACCCGCACAAAGCTGAATGTATATGAATTGGTGACCTAAGACCTAGTCTTAGCCACAGTACATGACCCAAGACCTAGTCTTGTCTATGACTTTATGAATCATCTAATCACATATAAGCATACAAGACAACATAAGAGTTAGAGTTACAGTACGCATCCGTACCTTAGTCTGCGTAGCTAGCGGTACGTTCACCTTTTGGTACTGATTCCTGACTTTCCCAGATATCCAATAATAGCATCACCGCATTATTTCCCTTATAAATAACATCCTAAGAGATGTCATTGCTACTATTGACCTTTCTACCCCTGGTGGATTTGTTACTCCTTTTATACCCTTTTTAATTATTATTAATTAATAATAACACTCTTTTATTTATTATTAATTAATAACCCCCTTTATTATTTATTCCGCTTTTACTAATAATAACAACAATATTTATTTAGTATTATTATTTTCTATTTATTACTTATTTATTTTTATTATTATTACTACTACTACTATTATTTCTCTACAATTAATTTTAAACTCAGTGCTATCCCCGGTCAGTGTGGCGGCAAAGAGCCGGGAAATAACCGACCCGCCAATCCACCACACGAACATGAGTAGCTCGAATGTATCAAGATGGGACCTCGGGTCTTGGGTTCCATCGTACTTTGGCAGGTCCGCCAAGTCGAAGTCTTCCGGATATGACGCGTTCGCAATTTCATCTGAAAACGGACTGCTGTTGTGCCCCATGGCGTATTTCATCTTATACTTTTTTGGGGATCTTCCCCGCCGAGGTGGTCTTTCAACATCTCGGTCTTCATCTTCTAGGGTCCTCTCGGCGCACGTTTTCTTTTGAGACAAAGTTGGATTCTGGACTCGTGGTCGTCCCGAATCCGTCTGTTGAGCCGTTGCGCTAGTTTCACATTGCATGGGCCTCGGCTCCTCACTGCGAGGAGGGTTATGGGTGTCTTGTGCCACTCTTTCTTTCCTTCCACGCCCTGCATCCCTGTTGTCCTTCTGAATCATCATTCCCAGCTGCTTGATCATCTGCTGTATCACTCTGAGATCCTCTTGGCACTGGAGATTATTGTGTTTCTCCATATTCTCCATTCGCCTCAGCATCGAGTCTTGGGTTTTCTGCAGGAGTAGAAAGTCTAGACTTGGGGCTGGGGTTTTTTGTGCCGCCGCGTCCTGAGGTTTAGTAGTTACTGGATGGGAGTATGTCGTATCAGAAACGTCATCCCCCTCATTCGTGGCATTATCTTCCGGGATATCCTTAGGCAGCAGCGGGTCTTGGGTTTGTTGTTGTTGACTCGCCTCGACCTGTGGTGGATTTCCAGGCTGAGGGTTCCGACTGCTGCTTCTTGTGTTAGCCATTGTCGGTCACGGGGATCAAAATTTAACGTTCCCCACGGTCAGCACCAATGTTCTGGTGTAGAACATAGATGTCTAGCTTGGTGGGCTAGTGCTTTCCTATTGGATCGATAGGCTCTATCTGAATATTTATGAGGCAGATATCCAAGAGAGAGTGGGATCACTGTACACAAACGAGGCTTTCGCTGTAACACCCCGTTTTCGTAAATGTTTTCATAGCGTTTTGATCAGAGTTGAGCGTCAGATTTTTTTTTCAAAATAAAAAGTAATTGAATAACATTGTTTGCGGTGTATCTGATTGTTCATATAGCAGTACATTTATCCGAGTATTTAATAAAAGTACATATCAAAATAATAATGTCTCCGTCTGGTTCTCACGCTGGCTCCTTACCCTTGTCCTCGGTCCTGATTCCCCTGGATCCTGAAGCTAAGGTAAGAGCTAAGGTCCAATGCCCATCGGACCTCAGGTAACGGTTAACCTCATGCTTATGTAAACAATATATGTATGACAGTTTATTCATGACATCACAGCATTAATCAACACATAAGCACACAAATGATGTAAGATTAATATATCAACAAGACACATCACATGTAAAGTTATCTATGTTAACAAGACACATCACATGTAAAGTTATCTATCACATATAAGTATATAATAAGCATCAGAGTTAGTGTTACAGTACGTGTCCGTACCTAGTTTATGAATATGGTACGTTTGTCGGTCGAAATGCGATCACGGATATCCTATAAGGGTAATATCGCATTTATTAATTCATAAATAATATCCTAATAAATATCTTAGTCACAAATGACTATTTTACCCCGGTGTATTTATTTTTCAATTATTTTCCCTTAAATTTCGAAAAAAACGCCGTTGACAAAGATTTGACCGATGTTTCGCCTAACTTTGAAAAATCACCATTAATTCCACGAACGAGGATCCGTAAAATTATTCGGAATCCTTACGATGTCTAGTTGTAAGGAAAAATACTGGTGCTTTCCCAGATTTTAAGAAAAATTCCCAGTTTACACGTGTTCATCCTCTCGCCCAGAAAATTTCCGAAAAAACGTAGCCCAACTTTGGACATTTTTATCTTCTAGCACAAAACTCCAAATAATTCACTCTAGGTATATTTGAAAAGCCCTATATGTCTACTTTAATCATGAATGTTCTCAGAATTTTAGAACCTCATCTTCAATATAAAATACTGGCGTTTTTACCCCTGACTTCAGAAATTGCTAACCGACAAAATTTCGCCAGAGCTTCGCTACTTTGATCATAATCTTCCAAAAATTTTGCTATATCACTTTTTTCATAAATTTTTTGAAATAAAACCATTTTTAACCATAAAAACATGATAACAAGAATATATGGGAAGATTAAAGATCAAAACAACATTTAAGCTATAAACTCAAAGCTAAAGTTTAAGAACTAGAGAACTTACCCTTGGAGAACCTTGCTACTCCTTCTTGCTTCCCACTAACTCTCACTTTCACTCTATAGAATCAGATGTTACTTGCTATTTTTGGTGTGAGAAATATGAAGAACCTAAGCTCCTATTTATAGTAAATTGGTGTGACATTTTGGTAGTTAAATGAAACTTGCCTCTTATTGTTTTTGAGCCATTAGATCTAGGTCATTGTTTGAAGCTCACATCCTCACCATTCCTATCTCTCCACCGCCCTCCCACTCTCACATTCTCTTCATCATCATTTTTACCCCAAAGTCAAGAAGGAATCAAATATTCTCTTTCCAATTTATTCCCTTCATTAATGTATAATCAGCACATGTGTTTGATTAAATAATAAACAACTCATTTTCCTTCTTAAGCAGCCTCTTGACCGACTTCTCCCCCTTGTTCTTCTAGTTTGTTTGTTTCAATTTCTAGTTACACCAAGTGCTTAAGTAATTAGTTGAAAAATGGTAGCTTATACAAGTTTTCTTCTTCAATCCACTAATCTCAAAATTATGGCTTCATTAGAGGTCTTAACTAACCTTTTACTCATTTTAAGATTAATTCCAAAAGTTGAGGAAAAGATTTTGGAGATAACTTATTCCAAGCTTAAAATATGCTTGTTAATAATAAATCCTTATATTTGATCTATGATTAACGTATCTCAATATACAATTTATTTTGTATAGATTCTCATTTACTTGTGTCTTGAATTAATCCCAATGGTTTTTAACTCTCAAATTAAAGAAAGTACACATCTTTCTCTCACCTACACTAGGCTCACAACACTCACAACTCTTGCACTCACACACACACACACTCACAACTCCTACAAACCGCCCCCCCTCTATTTCTCACTTTTCTCTTCATACTTATCCTCTTCCATCTTCATTAAGATCATTTATGGGTAGTACACAATTTTCTTCCATGATTATGACTTGCATGTGATTAATTAACTTGAGCATTTTATTTATTTAATCACTTAAATTCTCAATTCAGATTTTTTGTAAAAACTGTATGCCCCTCCCCACTTTAGCTCTCTAATTTTGTGTTTTCCTTACTTCATAATATCTAGAAGGAAGGCTCTCATTGGTTAATTTTTACTTTACAAGGATTACACTTTATGATACTTAATTAAGGCCTTAGGATTTAGCTTTATTAGTTTAAATCCAAGCCCTTGATTTGTGTTGGAAAAATTTAAACACTATTGTTGATATTTGTTCAAGATTTTATGTGCTCATAAGAATATCTTTGATGTCATCTTTTCCCTTTTAATTAAGCATAATTTCGCCACCTACAAATGGATTAGGGAGGATTAAATTAATCTTGGTTAATATTTATAAGATAGTGTTTTTTAGATGTTATAAGGCTTAATTGATAGGTTACCATATTAATCATAATTATTTGTAACCCCTCATGTGCTAATCTTGGTCCTTAGATATCATTTGGATGCTAATTAAGTTGATATATCCTTATATCAAAAAAAAAAAGTTGATATATCCTTAATTATGCATTTTTAACTTAATTATTATTTAATTTTGAAAATTAATACAAGTATTTCAATTATTGTAAATTTAATTGCCTAATAACTCATGATAATTTTCTTTAATTGATTTAGGCATTTTGATGACATTTAATTACCTTTTATGACATAATCAAGATTATACTTAATTATGATAATCTTAGGGTATTTTATTATCCCTAATAAGATTTAAAAAAATTAGTCTTTGGTCACTCTAATTCTAGGGAAGAATTACCTAGAAAACACAATACATTAATTTGAGACCATATATTCACCTATTTAAAATAGGTATTATTTATCAAAATATAACATTTAAGATAAATAATAATTTTTGGGTATTACCACTAGTGCAAAAAGGGCTTTAAGACCGCTTCATTTAGACCGGACATTGAACGCACTTGCCTTGAAGGTATGACCGGTGGCGCTTTGTAAATATAAAGAACTTCTTATGTATGACCGGTGGCAGCTTTTGTAAATATAAAGAACTTATTATACCAGATCATTTTTTCATAGGTCTTAAATATATTATTCGACCCGATAAAAAACAAGCCGGTCTTAAAAATATTATTAAAAAATATTCAAATATCAATTACTTTATGGAGAAATCTCACACAACCGGACTAATATTTTATGCGGTCCAAAATAATAAGGAAAAATTTAAATATAAAGGTAATAAAGTTTTAAGACCGAACATATATAAATGCCGGTCTTAAAAGTTATTCTTTTAAGACCGGACATAAGATGCTACGGTATAAAATATAGAAAAAGAGTGCGGATAAAAAATTAATTACTTTTAAGACCGGACTTTAATATGTCCGGTCTTGAATATTAATTATTAAGACCGTCTATGTTTTTATCCGGTCTTAAAAATAAACCGCCAAATAAACATTTCTTTGCGCGAAAGCGTTTGTTACTATCACTGAAGAACGTCTGTTCACGTTGCGAAACCCTTCCTGTTGCATTACCTCTCTTCCTGTCTCGAAAATGAATGGTGAAAACGATTATATTCCCGTTTCGGAACGCCGCCATCGTGGATCGGGTGTGAGTCGAACGAACCCTCTTCATCTCACAATGAGCCTCGTAACCGCCCTACACGCCGCCGTGGTAGAAGAGGCACACGAATGATGGATGTAACCCTAAGTCGGACTTCTGGCTCAAGGCTAGAGATTCAGTTTGATGAAAAGTTGGAACCCTTCGGTCCCAAGAAATTCAAATATACTAGTTTTGTCGGCTATCTAGCACGCAGCAAGGTTAACATCTTGACAGATGAGTGGAAAAATGTGGACGTTGGCGCAAGAAAGGATCCTATTCGAGACACTATCCGGCTTACATACACCGTCCCCGATCGCAAAAGTTGAAAGACAAGACATTGTCTTATTGTGATGATCGGTGGAGGAAGTTTAAGACCTTTCTAGCTAACAAGTATATTTTTGCTGAGGTTCATCCTGCAGAAAATCCTTAGGACAAGTACACATTTATTGATGAACAAAATTGGCAACAATTTGTTCAGCTGCGGACCACTCCTGAAGCTCTGGTGAGTTTATATTTAGTTTTGTTTGCCCTTTTGTGTGCTTATTAACCTGTGCGGATATGTGAATGTTATTCATCTAATCCTGTTAGTTAAATGGTTTGGTGTGTGAATAGAAGTATACATTTCTTGTCTTTGTCTATGCAAGCCTGATATGTAAACCCTGAAAAGGTAAAATTCTAAGAAGGTAATTAGGGAAATAATAATGGCATAAGAGTCAAGCCATTATTATAGTCTTAGTTCTATTATAGTAGGTAGTGGTTAGACATTGTCATTAGTTAGTTAGTATGTTAACTATGTAATGGTTTCAATTAGCTATTATTGGGGCTTAAGAGTCAAGCCTCTAACTATATATAAGAAGTTAGTCTAATATATGTAGGAGCCAGCTTATGATGAATGAATGAATTGACTGAGTTGGCGATTTCGCAACTCCCTTTCCTCTATTTCTCCAAATTTCTTCTACCATTCTACATCTTTCTTAAATAAAATGTTGAAACTTGATGAAGTGAATTTGACTAATGTTTGACCTTCATATGAAGCGAAGTTCTCTAATTTCGTTAGACATCAATGGCTGAAATTCATAATTAATATTTTTTTCAATTCGATTCACGAAAAGAAGGGAACAAGCACAAGGAGATAGGGAGAAAGAATGATTGCCCGCATAGGGCTTCTCGCGGTGGATATGAAATGGCCAAAAAAGAATTGATGGCGGCCAAGCGGAAGAGATTGGAAGATGAAGTTGAATCCAATCCTTCTGCGATAGTTGATCATCCATCTCCTATACGTCACGAGGAGTTGTGGTTGCATATTTGGCAAAAGCCAAGCGGCGCCTACACAGGTGAACAAACTCGTGTAGTTGCTGAAAGAATTGTAAGTATCGTTATTCTTATTTTTTAGTTACTAAACATGTTTCATTACTAAGCTTCTCGTTATCCGTATCTTACAGGAAGATCTTAAAAAGAAAGAAGCAGAGGGATCTTTTGTGTCGACGGAGGAATGATGTTCGACTGCTGCGACGGAAAACCGGATCACGCGGGGCTTTTAAGGGGAGTTGGAGGATGGGTAGGCTCGAAGGAATACTTTGGTAAATCCAAACGCCACAAACAAAGTATGGTTACCCGGAGGAGAGATGGAATGGTCCTTTGGTCAAATTAAGTGATGAAGCGACTAAAGAAGCAATGTTTCAATCCTAGATGGAATAGACACCGGCCAAATTAAGTGAGGAAGCGCGGCTAAAAAGCAATGTGGCAATCCTGGATGAGCTGGATGAAGGAGGAAATGAATCGGATGAGGTCGCTTTTGAGCTCTCGTCCGAGAGCGTTGTTCCCGTCACACATTCACTGCGGTTATGCGCAGAAGAGCAATTGGGAGAGTGCATTATTGGACATGATCGAGTAGCAACCTCCTCCTCAAGTTTTATCCCCTCGTCAAACTGCATCCCCTTTTCCTCAAGTTCCATCCCCTACTGCTCCTTTGACTACCAAGGAAAAAAATATCTGATTTGGCAAACAAAAATTATTTCGAAGATAAATCGTGGCCTGTCCAAGAAGTAGTAGGTGTCCCTCATCCTGAAGATGTTTACCTTGACAAAATAGATGTAATGTCCCTGCTGATTCCTGGACAGGAGCTTAGTAATCCAATCATTCAACTGTTTATGAAGTAAGTATCTGATTCTATGAGTACATAATTTAAATGCATAGTTTAGACACACATACATATATACTAATTCCCTGATCGATGTCATTATTGTAGGTTAAAGCATCAAGAATTGGTTGAACAGGGCAGCATAAATGATTTTGGATTCTTGTGCCCAGTCTATGCAAGCACAACATCCTTGGAGTTGAGACAAGAATACATGTCAACCAGGGTGTGTGAAGTGATAAGAAAGGTGTACGTGTTTCTATACTACCACAGGTACATATCACAATTCTTGTATGCAATTCACTTAATATAATTCTGTTACATATATCACTGAGTACTTTACTGCTGTGAATTTTCAGCCGCCACTGGCAGTTGGTTCTCATGTGCATGGAGGATCATAAAGTTATCTTCTTATGCTCCACTCACAGTGAGCCAGAGCCTATATTGAGGCAGAGCGTCAACAAGTAAGCATGTCATTTTGATTCTTCTGTCTGAAATCTCTACTATGAATTTTCAGTGAACATTTGATAAATTTGTGATTTTGATCATAGTGCCATGAGGACCTTCCAAGTCGAGGTAAACAAAAAGCGTGGGCCTCGTGCCACTTTTCCTAAATGGTTAAGACCGAGGTTAGTACATATTTGGACACCGGCGCACCGCCTTGTGAACTTGGTCAAGAAGCTATATATGCTAGCTCTTATATATATTTCTTGTTCGTTTTAGACCCATCGGCAACCAACAGGGTCCAACTTATGTGGCCTGTACATCATGAAACACATGTATGATGTTATCACAGGAGGAACGACAAAATTGTTCGCAAAGGTAAATGTATTTGATGTTACATATTGATAGGGCAAAACTTTATAGTCTAAAAAACTCCGCAAGTGCACGGGCCGTATCAAGTAATAAAGAGTAAGTAAGATATCGTTCCCCCGAGGACTTAGTACCCACAACTTCAGTTAAGCATTAATTTCACAATTTCGTTTAAGTTGCGTAAATCAGATTTAATTTAATTAATAAAAGAAATCAAAACTAAAATTAAAATAATAAAAACTACCCCGCTAATCGAACGAGCAACCTAGAGTCACTAATCACTTATTTGTTTCCTAGATTTTATACCCACTAAACTAATTTTGATTTAACTTACTCAGCTAATCTAGAGTATTATTGTCTATAAATGCCTTCCGGTCCACTTATATACCTACCTTAATTAATTATGTGATGCCTTACACAACTAAATAAGATGCGTTTTAGATCGAGCTCACTCTAATTTGACTATGCGGAGCTTCTAGGTATATTCCTATCCTAGACGCAAATTAGGTTAAAACCTAATTTCATATTAAATTTAAACCTAATTCCACATTATTGATTCCCATGGTCAATTTAGGATTCCCTCTTCCAAGTTCAACCCTAAATCCCCAAAACATGCTCAATGGTGATCAATCAATAAGCAATAATAATAAACACAGGATTAAATAAACTGAATAAAGTTAATCAAAACTAATAATAGGAATAATCTCTAGAACCCAAAAAAGCTCATAGGTTCTCTAGGTTGAAAAGACAATTAGCCACACATGGCTAAAATCAAATCCATAACAGAAAGATAAGACTTTAGGTTTAAAGAATAAAAAGAGATGGGAAAGAAAGCTTCTCTGTCGCCTCCACAGTCCTCTCGTCCTTCCATGGAGATGATGAAGATCAAGAAAAGCACCGCTACTCCTCTCGCTCGCTGCCGTCAGAATTCTCTGCGTCTACACGTTCTGTGTGTCGTTCCCTGTGTGTGGCAATCCATATCCGTGAACTCCCCTCCATTCCTTTAATATATGTTGCTTGCCCTCGGCTTGCGTTGTAATATCTTTTTCTTTTAAAATCTATATTGAAAGATCTCGGCTATCACCCAAGAGGGGGGTGAATTGGGTGTATGATAAAACTTTTGGAAGCTTGAAAATCTTTTCACAATTTACTGAAAGTAGTTTGTATGACAGTAATAATTTGTAAAGCAATAATCAGTCATTCAAACTTATATGCTGGAAATGTAAGAGTTAAGGGAAGAGAATATGCAAACTGTGATTTATACTGGTTCGGCCCAATCCTTGACCTACGTCCAGTCCCCAAGCTCCGCTTGAGATTTTCAATCCACTATCTTCTTGTAACTTGATTATACGTTCTGTACTTGAAGTAATCCTCTCACTAGGATTCACCCCTTTACAACCGTAATCAATACACTTGCTTGATCACACACTCGTACTCAAGTATTCCTCTCCCTAGGATTCACTCCCCACAAGTTGTAATCAACACAATGTGTTTCCCACTCAAGATCACCCAATCTTGAGTATCTCACGATAGAATGATAGGATGTGTACAATAACTCTTCTCTCTCTCGAAGTAGATGGATAAGCACCGAAGCACAATTACAAGTCATCTCACTCTCTATGATAAGCTATGTAAACATTAAGAACATAGAGTAAATGATATGAAAATCGAGTATTAGCATCTTGAAGATGTCGCCAGTGTCTCGCATTTTTCTGCTCCGTGTACTACGTGTTCTTGTATGGAGTCTTCAAATCTTCGTGTATTTATGCTAGTTGAAGTTTGTGAACGTTACGATCCGTTAAGACTCTAGCCAATTCGAAAATATAGTCATGTTGTGAGTGTTTCTCCATGGATCTACCTGTTATGACCACTCGCCGTTTGAATATAGTCATTGGGAACTTTTGCATTTGAATATTTGAATTTTTGGCTCTTCAAGAATGTATCCCATGTGGTCTTGTCTCGAAGAATGATGATGTTCACTTTAGTTTGTGGAGGCATTGTTGTCGCATTGAGAAATGGCCGTCCATCTTTCCAGTCGTCATCCTCTTGCTTTGTTTGAGAAGATATATTAAAATAATACAAGTGGCTCACGGAGTTGCTTTATTTGACTTTAAAGCAAATTCAAATCTTCTCAAATCTAAAGTTAAGGATATTGAACATTTGAATCCATTGAAGAACATTACCGTTCAACATTAAACATTGCTTCTTCAGTTTTCTCGTTCAATTATGCCTTCTTTGTTGTTTCTGAAAATCTGCAGCAACCTTTATCTTCATGCTTATGACAGATTTTGATTTCGCCAAGTTTGATGTAATCTCAAACTTTAATCACCTGAAACTTATACACAAATGATATAAATGATGTTAAGAAGTTGTATAAATCATTTGAGTAATTATCTGGATGTTCTTGATGATGTTTCGGATCCGGTGTTTTTCTCGAATCGATGTGTAAATGCTCGAGTTCCAAGCTCGAGTTTATGTAGGTAAGCTCGAGTTTGGTCTTCTTTTGAACTTGGAATTTTGCCTCTGGAAGTCTCAAGCTCGAGCTTATAACTTATAGACTTGAGTTTGGGTGTTCATCGTGACTCGTTTGCACTGTCCGAGCTAAACTCGAGTTTGGTCACTTATAGGCTCGGGTTTGGCTTTTTCCAAAAGTTTATTTCTTCTCTAGAACTCTCGAGCTTGAGCTTGTAACTTCAAGCTCGAGTTTGGACTTCTTCAAAATCAGCATTTCCTCTCTGTAACCCGTAAACTCGAGTTTGCTACTTGTAAGCTCGAGTTTGCTACTTGTAAGCTGAGCTTGCAACTGTGTCAACTTTTGAAGGCCATATCTCCCTGGTCTGAACTTCGTTTTGGTTGGTTCAACTCTTGATGGAAAGATATTTGAGTCTACTTTCATCTTCCACAGATTTCAGCGCCATTGGATCTGTCGTGTGTGAGATAAACCCAAAACATTGAGGCTTGGTTTTCTGTGTGGCGTGGATTTCTATGTCTACTTCCATAGTTCATAAATCCTTGATATCAAGTCCTTTTGACTTGATTTTTATATCAAAATGATGCATTGGGAGTCTAGTTTCATATACCACTGGTTTCACCTCAATCGGATCTCTGGTTTGGAAGATATCATCAAAATACCAAACGTTGCCCGTGCTGAACGTGAAACAGAGTTGATCACCGCCGTAAACTCGAGTTTGTACTTGATGAGCTTGAGTTTGCCTAGTCCGTAAACACCAAAGCTATCAAGACACTTATAGACTCGAGTTTGAAGTACTAAGCTCGAGTTTGCTCATATCGATAGGCAAATTACTTCAAAAAGATAGTAAACTTGAGTTTAATACTTGGAGGCTCGAGTTTGCTCATCCAGAACCTCATATTTGCTTGTTTTAACACTGAATTGAGCCAATCCAACTTCCATATGATCTTGGAGGCTTCTAGGATCAATCTTAGAACTTGAATAATGATGTCTTGATTTCATTCAGCAAGTTCTTCCTTCTTTCATCTCCCAACTTGATGATTCTTTATCATTTAACTTGGGCTCATTATTCTCTGCAGCTTCTACCTTCTTCAATATCCAGAAACCTGATCCTATTCTGAACTTCTTCCGAAATATCTTGTGTCGGCTTTCGTAGATCAGCACTTATTCATGTGTAGTCCATTGTAGCTCAAATATGATGAAGCTTCAAATTCAACTTCGTTTGATCATGGAGACTTCCAATATCACATATAGTGCAACTTCTTCTTTCTTGAGTCTCCTTTCTTGATCATTCTTCATTATTAAACTTTGCATCTACATTAAATATAAGAATTAGTCAAAGTAGAATATCAATGTAGTATGCAACCTTTTTGCTCTTAAGAATGGCATATATATAAGACATCATCAAAACTAATCTTAACCAACATATATCATATCACAATAATCTTTCAACAATCACACATGCTTCGTGTGGGGTCCACGCGTCTCCTTCCATTGCTAAAGATATCATATACGTTGGGCCCAATCTTTCTCATGCGCCTGATGCTTTAATATTTAGTAAACTTTTATCTCTTTGTTAATATAATATCTCCTTCATAATAAAATAGGATCTGATTAGATTTTATTTCAAAATATCATTTTATCCTATATTTAATTAAATAATAGAGAACTATATAAAAGATATTTAAATAAGTATAATATTAATAAATTCAATCCAATGTATCTCGAATCTATACTTATTTAATCATAAAATATATGTTTATCACATATTATGGCTGAATTCAGTTTCTGGCTTAATGTTACATATGAAATATGCACACAAGTTAATTCAGTTTAAATTTTGATGTTACGAGGTTTGTCGGACCGCTCCCTTTCCCGATCTTGAAGGAGCACATACGCAATGTGTTTTGTGAATATCTATGTGAACTAATTAAGTCCTAAATTCATTTGTAAAATATACGCACAATGTGTAATTCAATAATAAATTTGTATATTTTTTCGATGAAATTCGTTCATTCATTCTAGATATTTAGTGCTTGAAATTTGAGGTACATGATGTTGTAAATGAGAAAAAAGAGACTATCTCGAAAGTCCGGTGCTAAAAGTCTTCGTTTATTTCTAAACATATAGCGAGACCTTTAGGACCGCATAATTATTAAACCTCTGGTGCTAAAAGTCTTCGTTTATTTTAAAAAAACTATGGCTAGACTTTTAGGACCGGACTTAATTATTTGTCCGGTCTTAAAAGTCTTCTAAAAATATGCTAGACTTTTAAGACCGCATCTTTATGTTACGACCGGTCCTAAAAGTCTACGTTTAATTAACTAAAAAAATATGTCTAGACTTTAAGACCGTAAATTTGTTAAATAACCGCTCCTAAAAGTCCATCTTCTTCGTTTATTTTTAAAAATATGGCGAGACCTTTAGGACCACATATTTATTAAACCTCCAGTGCTAAAAGTCTTTGTTTATTTCTAAAAAAACTATGGCTAAACTTTTAGGACCGCATATGCCTTAAACATCCGGTCCAAAAAGTCTTCTAAAAATTCGCTAGACTTTTATGACCGAATTTTTATATTTTGTCCAGTCCTAAAAGTCTATGTTTAATTAACAAAAAAATATGTCTAGACTTTTAAGACCGTATTTTTGTTATATGTCCTATCCTAAAAGTTCAGTCATAAAAATATTTTTTAAAAATATGGCTTAACCTTTAGGATCGTGTATTTGTTTCCTCTTGATAGATTTTGACTTGGTTTTCAGAAAAAATTTTAGGGTTCAAGACAACCGAGGTTCTCAAGCGTTGTGCTCAAGCTAGGTCTCTCGTTGTCGTCGATGTTATCTCTCTTGATGTTGAGAAGCATTATCGGTTTCCCTTTTCGTTGTCTCTTTTCTTTTTGTCGGAAAAATAAGGAAGATACTGAAAGGAAACTGAAAATATTCAACTCAGGTCGAGGTAACACCGACGGTCCAACCTTGACAAGAATAGTCACTTTGTTTGTTTTTATTCGAATAAGGTAAACGATCTTTTTTTGTTTTTTTGTTTTTTGTATGTTCTTAACTGTATTGTGGGAATTTTTAATGTTGATTTACACGAGGACAATGTTTTGTTTGTTTCCTTTTTTGTCGGAAAAAGAAAGAAGATATTGAAAAGGACATGGCGATTGAATATGGAAACAAAAAGATCTTTATATTATATATGTTTTACTGCTGCCCCGTGAGGAGCAGCAGCAGCAGCAGTACAGACAAAAAAACAAAAAAAAAGAAAAATATCTACTCCCCCCATCGTTGTCGGAGGGGAGGGAGTCGTCGGAGAGGTCGTCATATGAAGGATGGTACTCAATGTCCTGGGCATCGAGTACCGCCTGCAACTTTGTGTTGACGGCGTGATAGACCTGAGACAACTGGCCGCAGCGTCGGACTATATGATCGAGGCGGGCCAGGATGTGCTGAATCATCTGGTAGATTGTTAGAGCCGGAGGCAACGGAGGAGGAGGACCTCGTGGTGGTGAAGCAGCCATTTCTGTGGATGTCTCAGAAGTGATGGAGAAGAATGTGAAGGAAGTAAAGTAACATCGGGTTTAAATAGAGAACCCTGCCCGAACAATGTGAAACTTCGGAAACAATAACGAGGAGATGTATAGTTCCTTAGAATACGAGGAGACGCCTAGTTAGGAAGTTTATCTGGAAGTCGAAGAGATTCTGAATCATTCATTTGAACATAGTGTAGGGATACGACTCGGGAACCTTTAATACTGGATATTGTAAAATATCCGTTCTTAAAACTAATTAGAAAAAATTATTACTTTAAAAAAATTGAATTGAAAAAAAAAAGATTTCTAGGACCAGATATAAGATAAAAGGTTGGTCTTAAAAGTAATTGAATTGATTGAAAAAAATAAATAATAGACTTTTAGGACCTTATATATTTTAAAATGTCGGTCTTAAAATCAATTGAATTGAAAAAAATAATAATAGACTTTTAGGACCGGATATATTATTAAAGTTCAGTCTTAAAATCAATTGAATTGAAAAAAAATTAAATAATAGAATTTTAGACCGCATATTTATTAACTCCTCATACCTCGTCTGTCCTTATTAAACTCCTCATACCTCATAACTCAACATACCTCTCTCTGTCCTTAGTAACTCCTCACAATCTCGTAACTCCACACTACGTGGCTCTCTCGCCCTAACTTGCCAAACCATGGTTAGATACAAGAGAACCGCTCGTAGGGGTGCTCTTACTCCCGATGCTCGTGCCTTCCGTAGATCGTTATATGGTACGCCTCCTCCATCGAGAGTGTGTTCTATTGTGACAGAGGAGTCTCAGGTCGTTGGACCCATTGTTATTTCGGATGATGAAGAGATTGCCACACCCCCCCTCCACCCTTCAAATCATGAAGAGGTTCCTACTCCCCCTCCCCAGTTGGCCCCAAAGACTACCGCTGACCCCTCTCCTCTTTCCTCTAATGATGCATTGCGGATGATGCGAATAAGACATGAACTTGCTGATATCCGACGGGAATTTAATGCTTTTCACGCCGATATCGCCAAGGATGTTTAATCATATTCTTGTTTTTGATAATTTTCTGCTTATTTTTCTTTTGTATTTTTTCTTGTGTACGTGCATATTCTCCAGTAATGTATGAAGCATTAAGAACTAAGCTTGTGTCTTCTTTTTGTTCATATTCTCAAGTTTTCCTTTAATTTTGTTTTCATTGAGTTGTTGCTGCGCTCGCCAAAGCCAATCCTCTTTTTTTTAAAAAAAAAAAAGAGGACTTTTAGGACCGGATGTTTAATAAAACTCCGGTCTTAAAATTAAATGAATAATAAAAAATTAGGACCGACATTTTGTAAACGTCCGGTCTTAAAAATGTAATTATATATTTAGGACCGTCTACTTTATAATTAACCGGTCTTAATAAAATCCAAAATACTAAAACATGTCTCTGTCGCGCGGAATATTAAATTTCTCTCTCTGAACTTCTCTTGTCGCGCTGAAAGTGATCACTTTCTGGTTCCTTAGCTAAACGTCTATAGACCAAGCTGTAAGAGGTGTTTCGGTTATATAACTTTATAGTTTTCTGGGTTGAACGAAATTGATGAAATGTTCTTGTGGGTTTCTCTGTTGTTAATGAATATTTTATTTTGAAGATTATATTTGCGCTTTAGACCTACCCAACTGACCAACAAATGTTTTTAGGTTACTCTTGTTGTCTGCAACATCAACGTTTATGGCGGGAGAAGAAAGACTCCGCAAACGCATTTGAATTTATATGCTACAAGTGAGTCCACAATACCTTCACGCGATGCATTTAATTTCCTCGTCATGCTTTAATTTTTCTTCTTGGATTCACTGTGATACATTTATGACCAAAAGTGTTTCTTCGTTATGCATTTAATGGGCAAGTTTTTCTGTAAAAAAATAAATAAAATAAAATTGACATAACCGACATTGAGCATAAATATGAATTTGGTGTTGCCTTATTTTATATCTGTGTCCTAAATAGGAATTCTACTATGGATCACGGTTGGATAACTGCGTTACGGACGAGTGTTGAATATCAGAATGGGGTGAGGGACTTTATAGAATTTGCTAAACAAAATGCATGTGATGATAGTGGGAAGTTTTATTGCCCTTGTGTAAAATGTTTGAATGAGAGTCGACTAAGTCCTGAAGTTATCCACACACATTTAATTTGTGAAGGATTTTGTAAGACTTATACAGTATGGGTATGGCATGGTGAAAAAAATACCAAGTGGGTCTCGACATGAGGAAGTGGCCTTTGATGATAATGACACGGATATGGATGATCACATAGAGGACATTATTCGTGATGTAGGAGAAGAGGTTTTTCATCAATCACATGCATATGGTAATATGTGCAGTGATGCAGAGACCCCGCTATACCCTGGTTGTAAAAAATATCAATTGTTGGACGTTGTATTGAAATTGGTAAGCTTGAAGGCACGTCATGGATGGAGCGACAAGAGTTTTTCTGAAATGCTTGAGGCTTTTAAGGACATGCTTCCGGATGATAATGTGTTGCCGCATCGATACTATGATGCTAAGAAAATACTCGTCCACTCGGGGATGGAGTACAAAAAGATCCATGCATGCCCGAATGATTGCGTATTGTATAGAAAAGAGTTTGAAGAGAAGCAGAATTGTCCGATATGTGAAACCCCAAGGTACAAGTCAAATAAGGGGCCTGCAAAAGTGTTGTGGTATCTTCCAATCATACCAAGGTTTAAGCGGTTGTTTGCGAATGAAAATGAAGCAAAGAATTTGAGGTGGCATGAAGATGAGAGGATTTTTGATGGAAAGCTTCGACATCCGGTCGATTCTTCTCAATGGAAGAAAATCGATTATTTATTTCCGAACTTCAGCGAAGAACCTAGGAACCTTAGGCTTGCCCTTAGCACGAATGGCATGAATCCATATGGAAGCCTTAGCAGCATACATAGTTCATGGCATGTGCTCCTTATTATTTACAACTTATCTCCAATGTTATGCATGAAATGAAAGTACATCATGCTGTCTTTGTTGATTTCGGGACCAAAACAACCCGGAAATGACATTGATGTTTACCTTCAACCCTTGATCAAAGACTTGAAGGAGTTGTGGGAAGAAGGTGTCAATGTTTTTGACTCTTTCAAGAAGGATGTGTTTAAACTGTGAGCCATGATATTTTGTACTATAAACGACTTCCCAGCATATGGGAACTTGTCAGGGTATAGTGTAAAAGGCCATAAAGCATGTCCGGTTTGTGAAGAAGGCACACGCAACCATCAACTTCAACATGGCAGAAAGACGGTTTATCTTGGACATAGGAAATTTCTTAGACGGGGCCACCCAAATCGTCGATTAAAGAAAGCCTTTTTGGTGGCCGGGAGTATGAAGATGCTCCGGTGACATTGACTTGGGAGCAAGTTTATCAAAAGGTGAAAAATATCGTGTCATCTTCTTAAGATCGCAAAGAGTAGAAAAGAAACAAATATATTGAAAAAGATATATGTATTCTTTGATCTTCCATATTGGCGCAATCTTGATGTGAGACACTGTATTGATGTCATGCACGTGGAGAAAAACGTATGTGATAGTATTGTTGGCACGCTTCTCAACATACAAGGTAGTTCCAAGGATGGTGTGAAGGCAAGATTGGATTTTCAAGTAATGGGAATACGCGAAGACTTACATCCAAGGCCATACGGGAGAGAACTTATTGTCCTCCGGCTTCTCATACTTTGTCTAAGGATGAAAACGAAGTTTTGTGAGTGTTTACATTGAACAAAAGTTCCCTCGGGTATTCTTCAAATTTTAAGAGGCTTGTATCGATGAAGGACTTGAAATTAGTAGGCCAAAAGTCTCATGATTGTCATGTCTTGATGCAACAAATACTCCCGGTAGAGCTATTCGAGGCATCCCGAATATGATCTTCGGTCGTTTTGACTAGACTTTGTGTCTTCTTCAATGCGGTTTGTAGTAAAGTTTTCGAGATTGAAAAGTTGGATGAATTGGAGAATGGAGGATATCTTATGTTGTGCCACCTTGAGAAGCTTTTTCTTCCTACCTTTTTTGACATCATGGTTCATCTAATTGTTCATCTAGTGAGGAGATAAAGTTGTGCGGACCTATCCATTTACGGTGGATGTACCCAATTGAAAGATCTATGAAATTCCTAAAAGGGTACGTGAAGAACGCATACCGGCGAAGCATCAATTGTTCGAAATATGTTTCGAAGAAGCCATGGAATTTTGTCAAAATTATTTGGCCAAAGTAAGACATATTGGGCTTCCAAAACGTCGCATCTTGAAGGGGGTAGACGAGGGGCTTCGGTAAAGAGTGTGGATCCCGATGAATTGTCACAAGTCCACTTATACATCTTGAATAATGTTGATGAAGTTCAAGCCGCATAGCTGCACATAAAGAAGTCAGTAAGGAAAGAAAATCATCGAATGACCGAATAAAGGTTGATTAGGGAGCATAACGAACTTTTGCAAATTGGTTCAAACAAAAGGTCGAGGGAGAGGAATGTGTTTCTGATACATTCAAATGGTTAGCCCGTGGTCCTGAGGTTGATGTCATAAGTTGGAATTTGTATGTGATCAATGGTTATACATTTTACACGAAGTCCCTAGATGATAAGAGCACATCCATAATAGTGGTGTTATGTTAGAGGCTGAATATATGCACTTCTCCAGTTCGAAAGACAAGAGGCCTTTATTGGCAGTCATGCCATATTATGGGGTTATTGAAGAGATTTGGGAGGTAGGCTATGTTAAAATTAGATTTCTCATTTTCAAATGCAAGTGGGTTAATGTCAATAATGGTGTTCAGATCGATCGGCTAGGATTTACATTAGTCGATGCCAATGGTAGAAGTTTTGGTGATGAACCTTTTATTATGGCGATCCCGGGCGAAACAAGTGTTCTATATCACCGATCAAGAAAATAAAATGTGATCGGTAGCTCTCCAAGGAAAAAGGGTCATTGATATTGATGAGGAAAGTCATTCACATTATGGTCTTCCTGAGAGTACTCATTTTTCAAGGCGTCTACCGGAAATGAACGAAGAAGATGAAGCGGATAATGAACCCGGCATAAGAAATGATCATTGATAATTGAATATTTTATACACTTCTTTTTATCTCTTGATTAATAATTTAGGACTTTTTAGTTAATAAATAATGGCTTTTATACTTATTTGGGCTTTGGGCCTTTGATTATATTTTAGCCATTTTTATTAATAAAATTCCAGTTTTACATTGCTTCACTAAGCTTACCATAACTCTTGAACCAGACATCGGATTTGCCTCATTTTTGTTTCATATTTCAGATGATTCAGAGAGCTACAATTGTTATGAAGACATGAAGGGCAAATTCGGACAAGAAGACGGTCGATTTTGAAGCCAAAGTCAGATGTTTTATTTGGGCTCGAATTTGTGACTAAAGCCCATTCTGTATTATTTTCTGTTTTGGGCCTGGATTATTGATTGGAGCCCCATTTCGTTTTTCATCTTAGGTTAAGTAAGGCAGCAGCCACAAACACTTCCCATTCACGTTTTTATTCTGTTTTGTGGATCAAAGTAGAGGTTTTTCAGATTCTCTGAAATGTTCTTCGTGTTCTTCGTGTTCTTCGCGTTCTTCGTCTCATTCTTCGATTTTCCCAGCCATGTTCGGCTAAACCTTCGTGGTTAACCCAACGTTGAGGATTCCATGATTCGTCCGAGAACTCGTACTTAATCGGTAACTTTACTCGTTTCGTTTTCATCTTATCGGATCCGATTTAAAAATAGTTCGAATATTAGATTTAATATTCGGTTTGGTTAATCCCAAGGACTCGAGTTCGAACTAGGTTAGAGTGTTGCTGTGCGATTGCACAATGAGAGGCCACTGTTCGGACAGATTCTAGACGATCGTCCGATCGAGGGATTTACGGACGAACGCAGATTTCGGTTAGTCCAGGGCCAAACGCGAGTTCGTTTATATTTCATTTAATGAAGGAAGTTTCGGAATCTAAACGTTGGGTTGATCGTTTTAATCTATTTCAATCTCGTTTTTATCTCATTTCGCATATTTCAGATCTGTTTTCAGTTTGATTTCGTTTTAATGCTTTCAAATCAAAACCCCAATTTTATTGTTGTTCTGTTTTTTGTTGTTGATTTAAACCCACCGCAAATTCCTTGAGAGAAACGACCCAGTTACATTATACTTGCAAATCCTTTCTAATCTGGTTATTTTGTGAGATGACGGCAAATCTCTCAAAATATGGCGCCGCATTGTAGGGGAATTTGCATCGGTTTCGTTAAAACGGTAGTTTTTGGTGGTTCGGTGGCCGACGTAAAATATTTTTGACCCGATCACTCAAACCAGGTCTTATTCACAAGGAATTGGGCATTTTAAACAAGAGTCACTCTCCTTGCGAGTGAGGTCTGCCCTATGTTCCCCAAATTTCAACGTTTAGACCACGTTTTCACTGTTCTAAGTTTCTATTTTGTGATTTCTACTAGGTCATTTTTTCTGAAGTATCTCCGAATGAGCTGAAATTTTTACAGGCGATAGAAAATGGTCAAAAACCTTGGGCACACCAAAATCTTTGATTTCTCGTGTGGTATGCTCGATTTCCCAAATTCCATCGTTTTGACCACTTTTTCATTTTTTGAAGTTTTTTTATTTCATTTTTGTGTTCCCCAATTGTCTAGGAGTTTCCCGTCCAAGTCCCATAAATTTTAAAAATCATTTGATGCTGTTTTGGACTTGTTTTGGTCAAATTCCAACATAGGTTTTTGTGTTTTTGTGTCATCTTAGTGTTTTCTCATTTTTACCACTTTTAGTGGCATTTTCATAATTCGATTTTCTCGCAAATTCCGCCTTGTGTGTTTACGCCTTTTGTGTTTCGCCTTGTGTTTGTGTTTATCTTTGCATGAGTACTAGGAGTACTATTGATCCGAAGACTTGTTGCCACTTGATCCCGAAATTGAAAGAACAATTCTCACCGCTGAGGAATTGTTAGGCTTAGTCGTGGGATTGATCTTGAATTAGACATTGAACTTGAGTCCGAGTCGATTGTGTCCATTCGTTGATCTTGACTCGATAGTACTTCGCTAGTCTTGTTGTTTTCACTGATTCTAGTAGCAATTTTGCTAACTCGTAAATTATGGCGAAAGAGCAAGTAGCTAAGCCCCACTTTGAAAGAATTAGCTACCCCCGATGTGGGTAATCGAAATTTGTGTATTCAATATCCCGAACTTGCTTGCTAACTTTGAATTAAAATCTGGTCTTATCCATTTGTTGCCCAAGTTTCATGGTCTTGCAGGTGAATGTCCTCACAGCATCTCAAGGAGTTCCATGTGGTATGCGACGATGAAACCTCAAGCAATTGATGAGGACCACATTAAGCCGAGAGCTTTTCCATTTTCCCTAGATGGCGTGGCTAAGGATTGGCTATACAATTTGCAACCCACATCTCGTTGGGAGTTGGAATGATATCGAAGTTATTCCTAGTGAGGTTCTTTCCTTCCTCAAAAGCCATTGCTATTCGAGAAGAAGATCACTAGTGTTAAACAAATCAATGGGGAGACCATGTATGAGTATTGGGAGAGGTTCAAGCGGTTGTGTGCAAAAATCCACACCACCCGCATTTCGACCAACTCCCGATTACATATTTCTATTCCGGTTTGTTACCGATGGATAAGAGTTTCGTGGATGCGTCCGTGGTGGGGCCTTAGATAGCAAGACACCCGAAGATGCCCGAGAGCCGATATCTACTATGGTCGCTAATTCTCGGCAATTTGGCACTGTGGCCAATGGTACTCCCGTTTACCATATTCAAACACCTCCGGTCCAAAGACGATTCTCGAGATTGGAGAATAGACTTGATGATCCGACTTCCGCCTTGTGAGGCGGTTGCGTGATCCAAACAAGACAATCTTCCCCTCCCGATTGGGTACTCGTGTGGTTTTGTTTCGACCCTTGTCATTCTACCGACTCTTGCCCTACTTTGCATGATCCTGCTTATCAAGACCAGTCAGTAGCTGCAGTGGGTGTTTTTCCAGGAAAGCCACAATACAAGCATTATAATGCCTTCTCCAATACCTACAATCCCGGTTGGAGAAATCACCCCAATTTCCGTTGGAACCGAATCGAATCGAACCGTAACCGTAGTAACCAATATCGCACTGGGAATTACCAAAGAGACAAGACATGCCACAAAATTTCCAACAACACTCGCACTCCTTTTGCCGCCACCACCTCCTCGACCCGCCATATGTGCACCTCCACAGGCGGCACAACAAAGAGGCTAGTACCGAGTAGTGGTTCTTCACTAGAGGATATGATGAAGCAATTTGTCACAAACAATATGCAGTTTCAACAAAACCGACACTTCCATTCGCACTTTGCAAACACAAATTGGGTAGTTGGCAACATCATTGAACCAACTTCAACCTCGTGGATCCAACACTCTTCCTTCACAAACAATTCCTAATCCTAAAGGGAATGTGAGTGCTATCTCCCTTCGATCCGGCAAGCAATTGGAGGAACCTAAACCACGGTGTAGATGTGACTTCCACATCAAAGAGAGTCGAAAAATGTGAAGATTGACTCTAAAAATAAAAAGGCAATCCAAAAGGTGAAGAGGAAGACATTCCCATTCCTCTTCCTTTCCCTCGTAGAGCGTTAAAACCAAGAAGTTGGCGAGAAAAAGCACAAGAGAAGGATATACTTGAGACGTTCAAGAGTAGAGATCAACATTCCTCTCTTAGATGCGATCAAACAAATTCCAAAATATGCCAAGTTTCGAAAGAGTTGTGTACCAACAAGAGGCGAATGAAGGGAAATGAACGAGTGAGTTTGAACCAGAATGTATCAGCACTCATCCAGCCTACCATGCCTCGCAAGTGCAAAGATCCAGGGACGTTTTCTATCCCTTGCCTCATTGGTAATTATAGATTTGATGATTGCATGCTAGATTTAGGTGCTTCTATAAATGTCATGCCTGCATCTATTTATAGATCTCTTGGTCTTGGTCCCTTGCGTCCAACTGGTGTTATTGTTCAACTAGCTAATAGGAGTAATGCCCATCCTTCTGGTTTAGTTGAAGATGTATTAGTCAAAGTTAATGAATTGATATTCCCCGCTGATTTTTACATCTTAGATATGCAGGATGAGTCTTCTAGTAGTAGGTCACCAATCATTCTAGGGAGGCCTTTCATGAAAACAACTAGACGAAGATAGATGTGTATTCGGTACTCTTTCCATGGAATTTGGTGATATTTCGTGAATTTTAATATCTTTGATGCCATGAAACATCCTAGGGAAGAACATTCTATTTTCTCGTATTGATGTGATTGATGATCTTGTGGATGACGTTCTTCTTGAATGGTGTCTTTGATTATCCTGATTTTTCCTGTGAGAGTGATTCTGCCATTTGTGCATGTGCTGATAATGAATGGTGCTCTGTTTGTACTCATTTGGTTAATGCTGCATTATTTGGTGATTCTGACTTGCTGGGTGATTATTCTGAATTACTTGTGGATTCCGATATTCATTCGAGTTTGAGCTTCATCCCGATCCCGATATGCATCCTGATTTTGATTTTGATGATATTAACTCTGATCTTGATGAGCTGAATTCTGATGTTAACATTGAGCTGTGTAGACATAGTTCTTCTGCTTCTTTGAATGTGGTTTCAGGCATTTCTAGTGTGATGACATCAGAGTTGTTGCAACAACCACCCAAGCTTCTCCCATCTACGAGCAACCACCCAAACTTGAGTTGAAATCACTTCCGATCACTTGAAATATGCATTTCTGGAGGCGGATGAATAGTTGCCAGTCATTGTGGCAAATAACCTTCTTCCTGAACAAGAAGAGAAGCTGCTAAGCTTATTGAGGGCGAACAAGAAAGCCATTGGGTGGACATTAGCGATATAGTTGGCATCGCCCTTCCATGTGCATGCATCGAATTCCGTTGGAAGAGGACTCTAAGCCCGTGAGGCAACCCCGAGACGCCTTAATCCCCTTATCCTTGATGTGGTGAAGAAGGAGGTCACTAAGCTTCTACAAGCCGGTATCATCTATCCCATTTCGATAGCCAGTGGTTAGCCCTGGTCCAGTGGTTCCCAAGAAGTCTCGGCCACCGTAGTAGCCAATCGAAGAATGAGCTCATTCCTACTCGAGTTCGAATAGTTGGAGAGTTTGCATTGACTATAGGAGACTCAACCAAGCCACTCGCAAGGATCATTACCCTTTACCTTTCATTGATCGGATGTTAGAGCGATTGGGCCGGCAAGTCTCATTACGCTTCCGGATGGCTACTCCGGATACTTCCAAATCCATATTGCTCCTGAGGATCAGGAGAAGACAACCTTCACATGCCCCTTTTGAACATATGCCTACCGAAGGATGCCTTTTGGCCTCTGCAACGCACCTGGCACCTTTCAGCGTTGTATGGTAAGTATTTTCTCTGAGTTTCTAGAGGATTGCATGGAGGTCTTTATGGATGATTTCACCGTATATGGGTCTGATTTTGATGCATGCTTAGCTAATCTATCTAGAGTTTTGCATAGGTGCATTGAGTCTAATCTTGTCTTTGAATTATGAAAAGTGTCACTTTATGGTTGAGTCGGGTATAGTCTTGGGACACATAGTGTCTAGGAAAGGGATTGAGGTAGACCCCTGCTAAGATAGATGTGATTATTGCTTTGCCTTACCCCGCATCTCGTGCGGGAAGTTCGTTCTTTTCTTGGTCATGCGGTTTCTATCGGCGTTTCATTCGGGATTTCGGTAAGATCGCCCGACCCTTGTCCAACCTTCGCATAAGGACACCGACTTTGTATTTGATGATGCTTGCAAGGCGCCTTCGATCATTTGAAGCGTTGCCTGACTACAACCCCAGTGATCCAGCCCCCTGATTGGTGCATCCCCTTTGAGCTGATGTGTGATGCTTCCAACTATGCGGTTGGTGCTATCTTGGCACAACGGGTCGATAGGGCATCTCATGTGATTGCATATGCCTCCAAGACTTTGGATCCTGCCTGCCTAATTACACCACTACCGAGAAGGAGTTGTTGGCTATTGTATTTGCTTTTGATAAGTTTCGGTCATATCTCGCTAGCTAGTAGAGTAATTGTTTTCTCGACCACGCCGCTTCCGAAATTTCTTTTGAAAAAGGCGGATGCTAAGCCACGACTCATCCGGTAGATGCTATTGCTCCAAGAGTTTGACGTTGAGATTCGAGACGTGCGGAGCACAAAACTGGGTAGCCGACCACTTGAGTCGTATCACCCATTCTTCCTCTCACCCCTCTTCTATTCATGATGATTTTCCCGATGAGCGGCTTCGCAGCCTACAAGGTAAGCTTCCATGGTATGCTTCTCGGTTAACTACTTGGTAGCCGGTGTTTTGCTCGAAGATTCTACTAGGGCCCAAACTTTTAAATTAAAGAGTGAGTCTAAATACTATGTTTGGGATGACCCTTATCTCGTGGAAATTTTGTAGTGACCAAGTAGTTAGGAGATGTGTGCTCGATCATGAGTTTCACTCTATATTGCATTTTGCTCATGCTTCGCTCGTGGTGGTCACTTTGGACCCCAAAGAACTGCTAGAAAAGTGTTGGATAGTGGATTGTTTTGGCCTTCCTTGTTTCATGATTCCCATCTGTTTTGTAAGTCATGTGATAACCGTCGAGAGCGAGTATTTCTCGTAGGCATGAGATGCCCCAAAACCCTATATTGTTTTGTGAGATCTTTGATGTTTGGGGTATTGATTTTATGGGTCCATTTCCTGCTTCATATGGTTATACTTACATCCTGCTGGCTGTTGATTATGTCTCGAAATGGGTTGAGGCGAAAGCCACTCGGACTAATGATTCTTCGTGGTGGTGGATTTTGTTAGGTCTAACATTTTCTCGTGTTTGGCATTCCTAGAGCTATTATCGGTGACCGGGGTTCCCATTTTTGCAACCGAAGCATGGGTGCCTTGTTACGCAAGTATGGAGTGCTTCACAAGGTCTCCACAAGATACCATCCTCGGACTAATGGTCAAGCCGAAGTCTCAAATAGAGAGATTAAGCAAATCCTTCGAAGACCGTTAACTCTACCCGAAAAGATTGGAGTAAGCGATTAGAGGATGCTTTGTGGGCATATCGCACCGCCTACAAGACTCCGATTGGGATGTCTCCTTATCGGATTGTCTTTGGAAAGGCATGTCATCTTCCGGTTGAGTTGGAACATCAAGCCTATTGGGCCATTAAGCGGTGTAACATGGATTTGGCTAAGTCGGCATGGAACTAAGCTGCAGGTTGCAAGAGTTGGATGAACTTAGATTGGATGCCTATGAGAGTTCACGTTTGTACAAGGAAAAGACTAAGGCATTCCATGATAAGCATATTCGAGGAAAGAATTTTCGTGGGCCGAAAGTTCTTCGTTTAACTCCCGTCCGAAGTTTATGCCTGGTAAGCTTCGATCTAAATGGGATGGCCCTTTGAGATCACTAACATTTTTCCATTTGGTGCTGTTGAGCTATGTGATCCACCCACAGGGAGAACCTTTAAGGTCAATGGGCATCGCCTCAAGCAATTCCATGAGGGATCCCAGCAACAACCTGAGGAAGCAGAGATTATCCTCATTGATGCCACTTATCCTCCTTAAACCCTTGGGGAGTATTCTTCTTTCCTCTCTCTCTTTCTCTTTTATTTGTTTTCATATTTGCAATTTGCTTTTCGAAAATAAATACAGTCTATCTTTCTATGATTGCTATATATTATGAACTAGGACATTTTGGTTTTAATGGATCATTCTGTTTGGTCTGTGATTCTTGACTCTTCGATTACATATCTTGGTAGTTGATTTGATGTTGTTGATTGCCTAAGTTGGTATTGACCTTGTGAGGTTTTGGGCCCGCTTGAATGGAATTCATCTTTTCCCATTCTCTTTCATGTGTGCATCTCTCTCCCGATTGGTGTTCTCTAGAACTTGCTCCTTTTCTTGTTGAAACTACATTTTTCACTTACATGCATAAATATGATAGAAGCTTGTTTTCTTTCTTTTATTTTCCCACTTTGGCCAAATAGCTTTCCCTTGCATTATGTTTCCTTTGCTAGCCCATTTGTGCCTTTTCGACTCATTCTTTTCTAAGCCACATTACAAGCCTAAGCGTAAAACCATTTTATTCCGCACCTTGGAGATTTATTGAGCATTGGTTTCACCTTGGTTTTGTGTTTAAGTGTGGGGTTGCTCGAGTGCAACAAGTTTAAGTGTGGGGGAGATGTTTGGTTTTGTCATTGTGATTTTGTTTATAGTTCAAAAAAAAAAAAAAAAAAAAAAAAAAAAAGAAAAGAAAGAAAGACAAAAAAAAAAAAGAAAGAAAAGAAAAGAAAAGCAGAAAAAAAAGAAGAAAAAAAAAAGAGTAAAATAAAAGTCTTTCATTGTGATTTTTAATCAATGCTCTTTTTAATTTCTTGGGTGCTTAGCCTCTCATTTCATACTATTACCTACCTTCACCCTAACCCCATTACAACCTTTAATAATAAGCTCTCTTGATTTGTGCATGCATGTGTTATGAGTAGTGGAGACGTAGAAATTGAGCAAGCTTATGGTAGAACAATTTTCTTGAGTAGAATTTGAGCGATACACTTATTTACCTTAAACACTTGAGAGATTGATTGATTGAGCGCATCATTTGAGAGACCATCATTTGTGATTAGCATCATTGATTGAGATTACCAGGAATTGTAATTTGAGATGAAGGGATTTTGGGTCTTGATTGATTGGTTCTAATGAAACTCGTGTCCCTTGTTCAATTTATGCATTGTTAGCAATTTGTAGAAAAGAAGAGTTTCTCCTTTACGTCTTTTTCTTTGAATTTTGCTCGGAGTGCAAAAAGATAAGTGTGGGGGAATTTGATAATTGAATATTTTATACACTTCTTTTTATCTCTTGATTAATAATTTAGGACTTTTTAGTTAATAAATAATGGCTTTTATACTTATTTGGGCTTTGGGCCTTTGATTATATTTTAGCCATTTTTATTAATAAAATTCCAGTTTTACATTGCTTCACTAAGCTTACCATAACTCTTGAACCGACATCGGATTTGCCTCATTTTTGTTTCATATTTCAGATGATTCGAGAGCTACAATTGTTATGAAGACATGAAGGGCAAATTCGGACAAGAAGACGGCCGATTTGGAAGCCAAAGTCAGATGTTTTATTTGGGCTCGAATTTGTGACTAAAGCCCATTCTCGTATTATTTTCTCGTTTTGGGCCTGGATTATTGATTGGAGCCCCATTTCGTTTTTCATCTTAGGTTAAGTAAGGCAAAGCAGCCACAAACACTTCCCATTCACGTTTTTATTCTCGTTTTGTGGATCAAAGTAGAGGTTTTTCGATTCTCTCGAAATGTTCTTCGTGTTCTTCGTGTTCTTCGCGTTCTTCGTCTACGTTCTTCGATTTTCCCACCATGTTCGGCTAAACCTTCGTGGTTAACCCAACGTTGAGGATTCCATGATTCGTCCGCAGAACTCGTACTTAATCGGTAAGTTTACTCGTTTCGTTTTCATCTTATCGGATCCGATTTAAAATAGTTCGAATATTAGATTTAATATTCGGTTTGGTTCATCCCAAGGACCGAGTTCGAACTAGGTTAGAGTGTTGTTTGTGCGATTGCACGGTGAGACGCCACTGTTCGGACAGATTCTAAACGATCGTCTAGTCGAGGGATTTCTGGACGAACGCAGAGATTTCGGTTAGTCCAGGGCCAAACGCGAGTTCGTTTATATTTCGTTTAATGAAGGAAGTTTCTGGAATCTAAACGTTGGGTTGATCGTTTTAATCTATTTCAATCTCGTTTTTATCTTTTCTCGCATATTTCAGATCTGTTTCAGCTTGATTTCGTTTTAATCTGTTTCAAATCAAAAACCCCCAATTTTATTGTTGTTCTGTTTTGTTGTTGCTGATTTAAACCCACTGCAAATTCCTTGAGAGAAACGACCCAGGTTACATTATACTGCAAATCCTTTCTAATCTTGTTATTTTGTGAGATGACGGCAAATCTCTGTCAATCATCAAGAAGGGATATAAGAGGATATCGCTTTATAAAAGAGTCAATATAATTCATAAGGTAATATTTATATGCAAACTTCTTTGAAAACTTTAAGGTTTTAACTATATTATATTCCTTCTATGTTCTTAAACAATGTCACTGACTATGAAATATGTTCTTGTTTTATTTTTGTGGCAGGATCGGATCCAAAGGGGCATGTTATAAAAGAGGATGTTACATTGTTGGGTGGGAATCAGATGAAGGCATGGTGAATATTTCATTGGGCATGTATGTTGTATTTGTAACTTATTGTGTATTTGCATTGTAAGTAAGTTATCTTATTGTATAAATTAATTTAGGTGTTGTAGTCATAGTATATTCATTAATTAAGAAGCCACATAACTCATGGTGAATAATATTTGTATTCTTTTTCCCAATTCAATTTATTCATAATTGTTCATAGCTTGTACTTAAAGTATCGACTTTTATGTGTTGGATTGGGTGGTGGATTTGCGAATATATATTATCAGGAAGAACAGAACAGGGAAAAAATTCAGGAAAATTTATACCGGTAATATATTTGCCGGTCTTAAATGTTCAACTGTTAAAACCGAATATATTAATATGTCCGGTCTTAAAGGTCATGTGTACGTATTTGATATTAAGCCGGTCTTAAAAGTTTGTCTTTTAAGACCGGTGTATTTATACGTCCGGTCAAAAAAAATCAATTTTTAAGACCGGACGAATTTACCATCCAGTCTTGAAAGTCAGTCTTTTAAGACCGCGTATAATTAGTCGTCAGGTCTTAGAAGCCGCTATTTTTCAGACCGGGTTTATTTTTGTCCGGTCTTCTAATTTTGATCTTTTAAGAGCGGCCGAGTTTTTGCCCGATCTTAAAAGTTGAGTTTTAGGACCGAACAAAAAATATTTCAGCTTTATTTAGTACGATTTTTAAGACCTAATGTTTTAAATGTCCAGTCTAAAAGAGTTTCTTTAAGACCGGTTCGAGTCCGGTCTTAAATGTGGACTTTTAATACCGGCTGGAACAAGACCGGTCGCGGGTCCGGTCTTACAATGCCTCTTTTGTCCGATCTTAAAGCCCTTTTTTGCACTAGTGTACATTCGCCAAAGGGGGTGATGTGTGTGTACAGTGACAACTGTATGTAAATAGTTCAGAGTTAGAACGTGTGCACCTTAGGATTCTGCCTCTGTACTTATAGAGTGTACCTTAGGTTGGATATCTTAGGCCTCGCATGATCTGTGACCCGAGTATTCTGGCTGTTATATCATATCTAAAGATATCCCTTTATTATGGGTGAATTAGTATCCTTCACATTGGATAGATCCTAATACATACCATATCTTTTGTTGGGTCGTACTGCTATTGGGCCTAATGTAGGTCCGTAACAGTATTGTTAAATAAATTTTTTTCCAAATCCTGCTTTTTTATATATGATGGTTATTGATCTTTTTAACTGTTAAGTATTCTTAAAGAATACATAACCGTTCTTTGTGAAAATTGTCAACTATTATTAAATAATTTTTTTTTCAGAATCATGCCTTCTTAAATATAACCTTTTTTCAGAGACATTTTTAAACTTTATTTCAAGAATCATGATCCAAAAGTTCTATATTCAAGTTAAAATCATTATCAATAATGATCATGTTTTAGAACAAACCAGATTTATTTGACACAGAGCCTCAAGCCAATTGTTTTCAAGAAGGCATGATCCCTACCAAATATTTTGAAAAAAACAACAGAGAGATTTTGTGCTGTTAACAGATCAAGGATATTTATTCAGTACAAAATTTCAAATGTTGTAGTTTCAAACAAAAGGATGGGATGAACTTTGTTCGACTCAGTTGTGATAACTCCAACAGCCATGAAGTAATATTTCTGTGGCTAAGCGCGATGAAACCCTGATTTGTATCTTTAAACCAGAATGTTCAGTTTAATATTATTACGATTCAGTTTGTTTTAATGGTATGCATTTAAACTGTATTTCTTGTTTGTTAACTAGCCATTAATAGACAAGAGATGTGATCTATATTTACTGGAAATGAATTAAGATTAGATTTCCATTAAACAGTGCGTGTTAGAGGAGTTACTGTGTAATTCCATCTAAGTTCTTAATCTTCAGGTATGGGTTTATCTATCACAACCACACACCTTGAGTTTCACGGTATTTTGAACTTAAATTTTGCATAAGGAAATTAAGGTTAGGAATAAAAATACAGGACTGTTGGAAAACTTCTCTATACAGGAGATATGAGTTAACTGAAGAACTTTGCTATAGTGTTGCTATAATATTGTGGAAGCATTTTGGGTAAAAGTTGCAAAGAAGGGGGAAATCTATGCTTAGCCTATTTTTATCCTGATAAATCTCAACTGTACTCGTTATTGGTTAAATTCCAATTTTAATTTTTGTAGTTTACATCATTCACATCACATAAAAATATCTCTTGGTTTTACCAAATCAAGCAACGTAGTACAATTCATTCTCTTGCATGCATAACACAATATTATAATCTCTGTGAGATGATACTCTACTCATCATTTTATTACTTGTTTGACTGGTACACTTGTCATATAATTTCACTAACAGATGCCTTACGAATTGATAAAGATCCCAAAACTCCCTTCAAATTTCTTGGACCAAAGCCAGATTTCATCTCCGTGAGCAAATAAATTTTATTCTTTAAACCCCAATTAGCGAGGCCCACTACTCTTATCCTTATCAATACTACTTAGAGCTTGGAATCAAGGCCGGCCCTTGAAGGGGTAGGCCCTTTTAGAGCCGAGGTAAGAAAAAATATGTTTTCCAAGGCCTGGCCCGAGGGCATACGGGCCAGGGCCGAAAGACATTTTTAGGAATTAAAACTATTTTTCCTATGTTTTTTCAAAGAAATATAATTAGTAAATTACAAACATTCTAATTCTAATTTATCAAATAAATGTTGTCAATATTAATGTCTACAAAACACGTTTAATGCAATAAACAAACGCAGGTCACTAATTCACAATCAAGAGTAAACTATTGTCCACAAGTAACTCACACAAAGCATAACAAGCATACCACTAAGCAATATGAGTACGATGACTATCATTTTCATCTTCTTCATCACTATCATCAATTTCAAAGACATTTTCATCTTCTTTACCACTATTATCAATTTTAAAGACATTTGATTGTACTTACTTTGAGTAGTAGGCTCTTTTCATGAGTAAAAATATCAAGAATATCTTCTATCACATTATGAATACATTCATAATCTTTATATATAACAAATAATAAACCAAATCATAAATTCAAAGTATAGTTATTATAAAAATTTAAAGGGTCTAAAGGGTCAAATCACCAAATCATAAAAATTTAAAGGGCCTAACGGGCCAGCCCTTTTAAGCCCAAGGCCTTACAAGGCCGGTCTTCTGGGCCAACTTCATTTAGAAGCTTCAATTTACAAGCCCGACTTTTGAAGGGCTAGGACCTAAACGGGCTGGCCCGATAGGCTCGACCTGATTTCCCGGCTCTAATACTACTCCCCAAATCCACCTTTTGACCCAAGCCCGACCTTGTCTTTGCCTCTTGAATTCGGCCCATCTCACTTTGGGTTCTCACACTCTTCTTTAGACTTGCGACCTTCTTCTTGAGCCCACCATCAATCGCACTTTCTTACTCCCCTTGTCCCGCTCAACCCTTGATGTACATCCTTTAGAATTATCGTTCAAATCAGCCATAATCACCTATCGTGATTTGATTTTTCCTTTAAAAGGGTCAAGTCAACCTACTTTGAATGCTCTCCCAAAATTTCTCCTTCCTCAACATCTAATACCACAAGTCGAGATAATTTCCTTTCCGAGCTCTCCATCACACGATCCACTCGCTTTTCCATAATATTGTTGTAGTCAGAATGATGGTTAATTTTGCCTATTACATGACTTTCAAGTAAAGGTTTATGAGGTTGAAAACAAAAATTTTGTTTAATCGTTGCGGAAACCCGTAACTCCTTACGGTTCTCATGAATTATTAACCTTAACTCATTACATTAATTAGTTAATAATTATTAATCTGTAACTCTTTACGGCGCTCATGATATTTCATAACAATTTATAATATTCATGAACTTTGGGATTACTCGTTAAAACAACTATTGGGGATTGGGATAACTTGACAACATAACTATTAGAGATTAGGATTACCTTAGATCACTTGAAGACCTCAATGTTGTTGATGTCCTCTAACGTTGATCCACACGGCTACCCCCCGATTGCAACGAGAACTCCTTCTCTTGAAACCTCTCACTCCTTGAATGCTTGCTAGGCGAAGACAAGGTTGATGTTTGGTTTCCTTGGGTTTTACTCTTTTCAAGAAGGTGATGGTTTCTTGGAACTAGGTTATGGATAGGATGAACAAGGTTGAAACCTTACCCTTTTATGGATTGTTCATTTTCCTCTCTAAACCTTTGGTAAAGACCTAAATTTAGATAGCATAAGGGTTCTTATTTTTCTCCTATAAAAACGTGCAAGAAGAAGGCACACCAAAAATCAGCACTTTATAAGAGTCTAACCCTAATTTAAGTGCTTACAAGAAAGGCTCAATCAAAGCTTGAATTGGAAAATCCAATTCACAATTAATTAAATTCATATCTTGATTGATTGATTGGATTTAAGATGATGAATCAAATTCATATCTTGATTGATTGAATGAATTTAATATGATGAATCATATTCATATATTGTCAACCAAGTCACATTAAATTCACATTTTGATTGATAGAATTTAATATGATGAATCATATTCATATCTTGTCAACCAAGTCACATTAAATTCACATCTTGATTGATTGAATTTAATATGATGAATCATATTCATATCTTGTCAACCAAGTCATATTAAATTCCCATTTTTTTCTTCAAAAACGTCCATAAAAAGGGCATATAAAAATCAGCACTTTATAAGAGTCTAACCCTATTTTAAGTGCTCACAAGAAAAGTCCAATCCAAACTTGAATTGAAAAATCTAAATCGTAATGAATTAAATTCATATTTGAATATTAAATAACAATTTAAGATGATGAATCACATTCATCTCTTAAACTAAAATTCAAAATCATTTTAAATCAATCCTAGTTTATTATTTCTCCTATCTTCATCCAATTATTATTGGATCTTTATATATATATATATATATATATATATATATATATATATATATATTAGATAATTCAGAATTATCTTTTATAACCTATCCTTTTTGAATTAAAATTCAAATCTCCTCATTGGGCTTGAAGTCCCACTCCAACTCAATTACACATTTACTCTTGATAAAGCCCAATAACAATTATTGGTCCAAGTTTGCTAATTTTAAACAATCGGGAATAACCTTTGTGTGTGACCCATTAGGCCCAATTAGTCACTGACATAAATAAACTTGGACCAATTAAAAACCCCTTTAATGAGCCCAATTTATTTAATGACCTCATAAGACACTAGCAATGCTCTGCGGCCCTTGAACTAATTGAGTTGATCAAGTGATCTACCTTTCATATTTGGATACCGTGCAGGCATCATCCCTCACATCGTCATTCACATTTAGTCGAGAGCAAAGATAGAGTATCATCTCTCTTAATTGACTAAATGTAGCTATTTCACGAACTAGGAATCTTCTTATATTAACTCAATAACGATCATGACCGTTCATGATCACTTGCTTTGTCGCACGAGACTCGAGTTAATTAGAAGCTATCCAAGCTCTCTTGGTCTTGTGAATGACTAATCCCTTGTAGGGGTACTGTGAGTCCTCTCAGCTTGTCCATCTACACTCATGTATTCGAGTTACACCCAAGAGTACACTGTTCTCCCCATTTTCAGGTGGATAGAGTTGTACAGTCAAAGTATAATCCTAGGACATAGTGTTCGATGACGTCCTTAAGTCCAAGACGATCCGCACTACCAAATGATGAGAGACTTTACATATCCAATGATACTCTCTACAATGAATTTTTGTGGAGTCTCTCGGCGGGTCAGTTCGATGCTATCTGTTCTCCAACAGATCCACCCACGATATCAGCTAAGACATCTCCATGCCTGTATTCCATGAGGTCCCTACCTTGTATTTCTATACAAGTAGATGATGTCATACTAGTCTTATTGAAATCATTAATGCTCTTTCTTGGTGATTCAAGACTAGGAGCAAGTTTTATGTAATAGATATACAGTGCTCTTGAGTCCTCATGATCATGATCTCTATCGTTGATCCTCAAGATAAATACATATTCTATTCCTAGGGCTTTTATCTTCAATCACATATTTACTTTAAAATAAAGGTGAGACATAAATATGATAAAGATAAAATATGTTCATTTATTAATAATGAAATACTACAATGTAGAAAAAGGTGCTGATCTGTCTCTACATATTGTCTCTAGGACACCTAAATACTAACACAGAAGGCCCTGGCCGCCGGAGTTGACGTGGTCTCTGAACCAACATCCAATTATCATACCTTCCTACAACCTCCAACCCCTGCTTCTCTATCCCTTCACCTCCATACACCTCCCCTTCGTATGGGGCAAAGTGATCGCATCGTGACCGGAGCGACCGCAGCTAAAACATATCAAGTGAATGCCTTCGTATTGGATTCGTCTCTTAACCCCATCAATATACACCGCCGAAACAAAGACGTGCAAACCTGCCCTTAGGGCCGAAGCAAGAGTCATATCCAGTTTCAAAACTCTTCCTACCCGCGACCCCAAAACATGAAGAAAACCTTTGTGGTAGTAATCAAGAGGCAAATTCGTAAAACATATCCATGTCGCGATCTTACCAATTTTCTCCTCACTGGGTTAAACCTCTCGTTTCCAAGGTTGGACTACGAGATAATGGTCGAAGATCAACCATGATCCGCCGCTTAAAGCCAAGTCATAGTCTTGTGCATTAGTAAATTGCACTACGCAAAGCCCGATCCCACATCAATCGGTGTGATCTCCACATCTCGTGCCCACAACTGCTAGAGCTTTTTCTCCAAATATTTTGGATTAATCATACGACCCATAAGTTTCACAATCAAAGCTTTCTTCCATCTCGTTGCTAATCGGAAGGCGAAATTAAGATATCCCCCTTGTCCGTCGGCCTACACCGCCTCTATACTTTCCCTCCAACAATCCCCCCACTCCACCAATCCTCCTCTTTCTCCTCTGTCACCTCCTCCTCCCCTGGGTAAAAGCGTGCTTAAATGATTTCCATTTGAGTCCACTATCTGCAGTCGCCTCTTCTCCTAAAGCTGAATCCTCCCTTATCCAGTCCTCAACCTTTGGAGTGAGTATCGATCGTTTGTGTAAACACCCTCACCAAAGACATACATTTTTCCAACTATGGTCCAATGCGTCCCTTTCCTCCGGCGTCGGCTCGGATTTCCTCTCTCGTGACTCCTCTCACGCTCACCGTCTCTCATCCCTATAATGTATTAAGAGTAAAATACTCTAACCAATTCTCTTTTACGTTAGTTAGGAAGATCTCCCTTCTATTTTAAAGTCTAAATTGTTAACCCCGTTAATTAAGAATATTCCAAAAAATTTCTAAAACTATATTTTTTAATTAAAATTTATATTTGTTTACAGATTTTCCCTTTCTCATCTCAAATCCGTAATTTACTCTTTACTACTTGCAAACATCAGGGGAAAAACCAACTCCTTCAGGGAAGGAGAGAATGGCAGCAATGAAGAATCTGAAAGTAAAAAGGTACAAAAGCTTCTTGTTTTTCCTTCAAAAGCCACTAAATATAATAATGGTTCGCATATTAACAGTTTTATTTTCGTTCTTTTTTTTTCAAAGAAAACAAACATAATGGAATGTCAGTAATGATATGTTGAGAACATTTCTTTTCAAAATTAATAAAATTAATAATATATTAAAAGTTTGAAAATATATAATAAAATTATTTTTTGGTTTTATAATATTTTAGTAAATATGAATGTTTAAATAATTTTTATGTTAAATAGGGGTATTTTGGTCAACAAATGTTTATAAACAAAACTTAACGGTCAACTAACCGTTGGAGGGATGAAAATAGAATTTCAAATATATAAGGGATGATTGTAAAGCATGTATTTTAATTTTAAAGAATGTTTATATGAGTTTTCAAATAGGGGTCTGCGTGTAATAAAAGAAAAACAGAAAGATGGTTAGAGTATCTTACTCTAAAAAATGATAACAACATATCAAAATGTCAAAATGTACACTATAGCAAGTATGCGTGGCGGAACGCCTTTATGGCCGTATGGGCCTTGGCCCCACTAGCCCCGATGATCTTATAAAATTTGCTAGAATATATATGTATTTATTATATGATATTTTATTTGGCCACAAATTTGGCCCCAACTAATTTTTTATCTTCTCTATGGATAATGTTTGTTTCATTACTCATTAGGTCAAGAGAAGAAAGTAAAATTCTTGTTTGAGATACCAAAAAATTAGTATCATCTTATATATTGTTTTAATTTATAATTATCTGTTATTATTTGTTTGTATTTTCCAGTTATTTGATATTATTTAGTAAATACTCTCTCACGTCTTTATTTAAGGAACCAACTAACAATTCTCACAAGTCAATGAAAATTGCAGTTAAAGTAATTAAATTTGTCCTAAAATTTAAGTAATTTTCAATATTATCCCTATTAATTACACTAAACTCTAATATCATATTAATTATTACTTCTTCTTTTTTCCTTAAAATTAGTAATAATTAATTTTTATTAATTATTACTCTCACTCACTACCTTTTTAATTATGGGTATACATGGACAAAAATATTTAATGCTATTTGGAAACAAGCAAGTGTTTTATAAAAAGAACCAAATATACTTGTTAGTTGGTACCTTATAATAAGAATTAAAGAGAGAAGTTCAATATGTTTATTTTTTGGCCCAGGCTAAAAAAAATTTCTGGTTCCGCCATTGGCAGTATGTAATGCTGTTAGGATCAATTTAGAACAATGAAGGAATAGCTGATTCACCTAAAAGAAGAGAGTTGCAAATAAAATAACATTGAAATAAAAATCATGAGTAGTATGCATGCAATATTCCTTTAGAGTAATGATATACTAATACAAGCAGTGTAAGATGATGTGAGAAATAATGTTTTCTAGAGACTTTATCACAAAAAATAAAAAATTACCAGTGATCTAATATATTTCATGTGAGGTAGCTACAAGCATAATTACAGGTCTAGTAAGGGCAAAAGAGATACAGGGGAGTCTAAATCCTCTAGAATTATTTTGTTGTATTGTTTTTGCAGAGTTCAAAGACATACAGGGAAGAAAAAATTATTAATATAATATTTGGAATGTCCAGGACATAAATATGTATGTAGTGTGTTTGATCACGATATTGTCCATAAACACACCCACACATATGATCATAACACTTATAATCAAGAAAAGTTTCCCGTGCAATGCACAAGCGCCTAAATCTAGTTTAGGAGGAAAAAGATAAATTGCAGATGGGGCATAGAAATTATGAGTTTGTATCTTTACCTCGCATATTGAAGTTGAAATATAAATATATTTTTTAAACGTGTTAAGAAATCCATCAAAATTAAGTTGAGTTGACTTACTCAGATGGAGGTACCAGGGCAGACTCTACTTTTTTTATTCTAGCCATTGGATCAAAGTTTCAACATAATTTCTTAAAAATATTAAATTTCACCCAATACCACGTATCTATAATGAGCACACGCTACTGATACGACTACGAGAATTCACGTATTTGATTGGTCATAGCATGAGACAGGTACGATCTTAGCTCCGAGGCAACCAACAGCCAAAGACTTGTCGGAGCTGTACAATTTTAGGCTCATAAGTCCTGACACTTAAGTGTATGGAATCATAGGAAAGCCAGTAGGTCACAGCAAGAGTCCTCTTTTGTACAATGCAGCATTCAAATTTGTTGGCCTTAATGCAGTAACTATTTACTTCTCCAGTATCTTCTCTTTTGTTCAATGCAGCATTCAAATTTGTTAATACTAAAACATATTGGAATGTATCAAAATATTAGTATTTTTGAAGTAACGTATCGACGTCTCTTATCGGAAACGTTTTGGAAACGCCGTGTCGGAATCGGTGCTTTCATAACCGCAGTGGCGGAGCCACGTTGGTGTAGGTGTTTGCAAGTGCAGATAAAAGATTTGAAGATATATATATTTTTTAGCTGATCCCATTAGCAGTGATGAGTCCATAGCACAGTGGTAGAGCATTTGACTGCACACAAGAAATGACCAGTTCGAAACCCGCTGGGCCCTTTTTCTACTGCAGAAAATTTATCACAAGGTCTTCATTTTTTTATAACCATTTTTCTACTTCAGAAAATTTATCATAAGGTCTTCATTTTTTTTATAACTAGCCATTATTTGAGCTCATAGGGTATCAGCATTTATCATATATAATTTCACTCTGAATTATAAATAAATCCTAAAAGTAAAAATTAGGATATTACAAAAGTCGTTGAGCTCATAGGGGTATCGGCTTCTCATTGCGGTGATCCATTCCATATTTCTTAAGAAGCTCTCGCAGCTATTTAGTTTAGGAAATAAATATTTCATTCTTCTTTTGTTTGATTTGAAGTTTTAAGAAGAAATATAATTCTCCTATCGTAGACATTTCAAACTCATCTTGTATGATCTTAAAAAACTCTTGACACACTTATGTTGAACGTGATATGTTTGATAAGATTGATGATGAAGATATAATACAATATTTTCAAGAAATGAAGAATCAAAAAATGCTTTTGTAATCGTTATGTTGTAATAACATAGTTGACTCTTGATTATTATTTTTCTATACTAAGTTGAAGTTTTCTTTTTCTTTTTTTGTTTATATTCTTTTTTTAATGCATTTAAAAATTTTCTAAAAAAAAAATTGGGGGCACTGCCCCCGAACCCCAAAATCCCCCAACTAATTATGCAGACACAAATAAAAAAATCTAGCTCCACCACTGCATAACCGTACACCTCAGCAAAAGTATTTTGTTGGGTTCCTTATGCTAGTCTAATTGGCCTACTGTTAATATAAGTACAAATTCTTAAGAGAACCATATCCTTAAAGTTAGATGTTGGGGTTGGGGAAATCGAGGCCTTAGAAAGCCCCTCTTTTAAAATAACAACCCACCTGATGTAGGACTCATAACAACATCCAAATTAAGTGCCTAGCTTCTACTGTTGGTAATGACCTCACAACATCCATTAATATTGTCATTTGCATTGACTTATATTTTATTGGATCCCACCTAATAATGCATATACGCACCAGCTTAGTGGTAGAATCAATTTAACATATTCAACAAGTTCATCAATCCCAACTTTCAGCAAAATGGTTTCCTATCACATCAAATCACACCCTTCGTTTTCTTTAAGTTAATGGAACAACTACAACTAATGTATGCATATATGTATTTAAATATAGTATATGGTATAAAATGTGTCGATGCATTCATGTAACATTTTGAACTATATAAGATAAAGGAAAATAAAACTGTAAAAAATATAAGCATGTATATGCCTATGTTGTAAAACGTACTAAGCTCAATGATATGCCTTCGTCTCACAACATACAATATGCAGCATTATATGTAGAGCTAATTAATCAACAGGTTCTTATAGTTTCAACCAATTTTTAATTAGGTCCCTATATTATTTTTTTTCCTTTTTATCTTGAACTTATACTTTCACTTGTTTTTTTTTTTTTTTTTTTTTTTGTCAAATCCTTATAATTATTTTTTATTTATCACATCCTTATAGTACTTTCACATAACTTTTGACTAGGTCCTGTACTTTTTTTATTTATTAAATAAATTCTAATAATATTCTTATTGAAATATAAAATATAATATTATTATGTAGAAAATTATTAAATGTTATTCTATAAAAAATAGTATTATACAAATAATAAATTATTATGATAATTTTATATTAACATTTTTTAATGTATTATTTTAATGTTATTCATATATTTTTAATTAAATCTATATTTATAATCTTTATTTTGAATAATAATTTTTTTATTTTTATAATTATAAAATTTGAATTATTATAATAAGTTTGTCTAAAAATTGAATGTAATTATCATTAATTAATGAAGAATTACTAGATAATTATTACATTTTAAATTATGTAATAATTAATTAAATTTTGTATCAGTAAATTATAATTAATATTATCCAAAAAATCTACAATGATCTGATCAAATATTTGGTGAAACAATAAGGACCTAATAAAAAGAAAAAGGAAACTATAAGGGCCTAATTAAAAACATATGAAAGTATAATGACCTGATAAAATAAACTATAGGGACATAATTAAAATTTGGTTGAAAGTATAAGGACTGTAGATTAATTATGTAATACCCGGATTTTAGCAAATCAAATTTCAGATAAAGGAAAATTAATGAGTATTTTAATGAAATAAATTCATGAGATAAAACTATTATAGAAAATTTTTATAATTATAGAGTAAATTGTCAAAAAAGTTCCGGAAAATCGATGAACAGAATGACTAAAAATGATATAATGGTGATAAAAAGTCCAAAAATATTATGATAAATACTGAAAGATCATGAAAAATTATGAGAAAAATATGGAAGTGTTATCCCTAATTATGAGAATTTAATAAATTATTTCAGAGGAAATAACATGAAGAAAAGTTTAAAAAGCATTTTAACCATAAAGTAACTCTGATGGGGTAAACATTTTTAATATTTTACATAGGATATAAAATGACAATATCAAGATAGAAGTTTGAAAGATAACAATATACTGTAAATTAGTAAAGATAAATATATGAAGAAACCTGATCCTAAAAAGATCACTAAACGAAGAAATTAGGTCTGATTAAGCCCTAACGAAGGCAGGGGTAAAACGAGAATTTTTGGAAAAAACTATTATATTTTTAAAAAATGGAAAAAATTATAGAAAAATAATTAAAACTGAATTTTAAAAAGAGGGGGCCGAAATTCTTAGTATTTTTAATTAAAAAGAATTGTTTAAATAATTAAAATGGTAATTAGAATAAAATAATAATATAATGCGGTGAGTCGGCTTATAGGCATCAAGGAAAAGTTAGAAATAAATTCTATAAGTAAACCCGAGAGGTAAAAGTCTTTTCAGACTGATCAAATTAAGTACAAGTGAAATTCTACACGAAGAAAGAATTTACCAGGCGTCGTTCGCAACCGAAAACCCTAATTCCTAATAAGACGAAAAGGCGATCGATCGATAGAGTAGAGAGCGGATAGGCAAAGTGAGAACCTATAGAAACAATTGCGTGTTTTCAAACACGGTATTAAGTTAGGCAACAACTAGACGTTTTACGATTCATCGAATTATTGTCCAGTTGGTTCTATCGGAAGCGATTTAAAATAACGACGCGTTTGTCCGAATATCTTCCGACGCACCGGAGAATACCTGGATATGATCAAGAAGAGGATCAAAATAGATAATATGAAAGAGGATGAAAAGATCTCCAAAGTTACATGCTCGGATTTTTGAGTTTCTGCGAAATCGCGCAAAACGGACACCGATCGGGTAGCTTTATCGGGCCGGAGGCCATAAAGCAAGAGCCATCATGGATGACAACTCATCCATTGACTTTAGGGCTCTTAGATGTCGATCTTGACCATGGATGGCCAAGAGTGTTTTGTCCTCAAAATGCGATCCAACTACGAATCCGATCTCAAGACTTTTGTGGAAATTCCCACCTTGTCCCTATTTTTCCCTATAAATAGCAAGCTCTCTTGCTCTCATTCTTCACACCAAATCCGAATCCTAGAGAGAGGTTCTAGAGAGAGAAGCTCTGGAAAAATTCTGCCTTAGCTCCGAGTAAGTTCTTCTATCCTTAGTTTTTAGTTTCCGTAGTCATTTCGGTAGTTATAGTATAACCGTTGTTTTGATCTAGGAAGTTTCGGAATTTGTTCCTATACTTGTTTTTAAGCCTCATTGCATTGAAAGATGCCTCGACGAGGTAAAAACATAGTGAGGATAATTTTGAAATGGAGTACGGTCAAAGTAACGAAGTTCGGCAAAATTCCGCCAAATTAGGGGTAGAAGGGCAAAATGGTAATTTTTACCTAAAATGCCGAGTTATGATGTCAAATCACTAATGAAAGTGATATTACTCGATAGGGCATCGAAACTCGATTTGCTTTATGCCCGTTCTGCCCGACGTGCGTGCCGTGAACATTTCACGTTTTTCCGTAAAAAGTACGTTTTTCCGCCTCAAGTACCTAACGTCGTCAACGAAGGTACGGACGCGTCTTCGTAACACTAATCTTGTGCTTCTTAAATGCATATATGTGATAGATATGTTCGTAGACCAATATACGGACAGTTTACACGGGTTATAGTCATAATAACGCCGTATGTTTTTCTAGCGCCGAGAACACGAGTGGTATCGTGGCACCGTGAATAGTGCAAGCTGTTATTGTTGTTTTACATTGTGGGGCTTTACATACCGCATAATGCTTATGTTTTGTCGGCATAATGATCATGCATCTGTTGTATGCTTATGTAGTGATATACTGTTGTATTGTCTAGAATATCTGTTATCTGTATACTGTATTGTTTGGGTTTGAGATTAACCGTTACCTGAGATTCAATGCGGTAAATTGAATCTCGGCTATAGCTTCGGATCCGAGGAATACGGATCGAAGATCGAGGCAAGCAACGATGTCGTGCAGACCCCAGACTTATCTATCTTTACCGCTTTCGTTATTCACTTTCAAACTCTAGGATTACCGTAATCATTACAATGTTACACTATGGTTGATGTTTGTTATGAATCGATTACTCACTCGCCCAATGCTCTACTCGACTACTCGCTTGAAATATTTGGAAACGTTTTAAAAAAAAAAAAAAAAAAATCCGCCGTTTTCAAATGAGATGTTACAAATTATCTCTTTTATATATATATATATATATGTACACACACATGCATATTAATATTATGATCTGCTTATAATGGTGATACAATAAAGTGACAATGTATGCTTCTGATTTTGGTATTCCCAGTATCAACAACAGCTTTTCTTTCTTGAAGGTCTAATAGTGCATTAGCCTCATCCCAAGCTTTATTGGTTATTGCCACATTATTATCACCATTTCTGGCATGGAATGAAGAGAAGGAAAATGCACAAAAAGAAGAGGATAAGTTCATTAAAGGGATAAATCACCCTTAAATTTATCTGTGGATTATCTATGAAGTTGGGATAAATCATCAGAAGAGCAAGATGGAGGAGGGAAAAGTCATATTTTTGAAATACGAGAGAAGAGGGTAGGAACTTGGTTTAGAATTTCCCATTCAATTGATAATTTATTCTAGTTAATTTCTAGCGTATGACCTCAGCCTATTATCGAAGGGAATATGTGATTCTTATATATGAAGAATCTTCCTAGGCCACTTGACTCCCAAAAATTTATATGGCCCATTAAGGACCAATAAGAGATTTAATCATTTATGATCAGGTTCGTCACTCATGAACATGCATGTGTATAGAGAAGCTAATAGTTGTGTGGCTTACTTGGCACATCAATATTGATTTATATATATACACTAAGGAGTCCTATTTAAGTGAAACTATTTTGATTCGCGAAGATTCGAGTTTTGAAGGCAAAACGGGTGGCCGGTTTGAAAAGGAGGCATTAGAATTTGGAACTATTCTAATGGCATTGTTTTTTCTTAAATGCGGTGGGCACCGATTGGAATTACGTCTAGTAATTGCGGTGAATACAAGAAATGTGACAAATTTTAGAGGCTCTGTTTTGGTATAAGAGAAGCTCTGTTTTGATATAAGAAAGCCTCTGTTTTGGTATTCTCACCTTTGTTTTAGAGTTGCTTTTAGCTTTGAGCTGTATATTAAATCGTTTTAGGTTATGTCTTGAGATTTTTCGAGTGAAGCTCGCTTATACTTGTTTCCTTAAGCAACCTCTTATCACCAACCAATTTTAATAGACTCCCTCCTGGTTTTTAATATAAGATATATTTGAAGAGCTGATTTTAGTTCTAAATATAAAATATATTTTTTCATATTTACCAATCTTTTCATAATTTATCCCTATTGATGCTCCTTCAATAATAATTAAGAATTATAGGGAATGAGAGAATTAAAGAAGATACCTAGAACTTTTTAGAAAAAAATATTTCTTATATTATGGACCATGGAGTACCCGAATGCTTAATTATTATTTTTTTAAATGAAAAACTGAATACTTGATTCCTAAAGAGATTACAATTGGATAGAAAGATCAGCTTATAGTAAGCCTCTCATAATCCACTACGTTCAAAAATCACAAATCCTACTAAACCATGAAAGTTTCTAGCTAGAATATTAACACATTGATTTGCTTCTCTATACGTAAAGTTAAGAGAGAGACGTGCCACTCCATAGGGAAAACTTAGAGAACTAACTCAAAAATTTCAATACAAGGGTCATTTCTATCAAAAGATCTAGAAAGGATTCCTATAGCCACAGAACAATCATAGAAAGAAGAAAGATTTCTATCAAAAATTACAATTTATTTATTTTCCTAATACAAAGTCAATTTGTTGAGTAACGTAGAGCCTCAAAAGATACAATTATATATAAGAGGCTCTATCAAATTCACATTACTATAGCAGCATGCATGCGTAATGTTGTTGATGGCAATTTAGACATTGAAGGAGTAGGCGATTCACCTACCAAAAAAACAATTAATTCTAATACATTGTTTGATTTGACTTTCTTCACCAAAGAAGAGTCTTAGAGAAGATCTAAGATTGAAATATAATTCACGAGAAGGAATTTTATAAGCACAGAAATTTATAATAGTAGCATATATATATATATATATATATATATATATATATATATCTCAAGTGGCATTTCAAGCTCATACTTTGTTACAGTCAATTTCAACTTATTTCCCCAAGACAAAAAGAGCTTTTCATTTGATTTAGCTCCTTTAGCACACCCATCATGTTCATCCTTTCGTTCGGTGGTTCTACGAACAAGCAAGTCCAAGCTCAAATAGTGAAATTAGAGTCTTCTCATGGTTGGGATGCATAATAGCCACCTCCTCCATCCAAATTTCTCCTCCAGCTATTGTCGTCTGTTGAATTTGCTGAGTCAAAAGAGTTGTGTCCAAGATCTCTAGAAGATTGTATGGAAATGAAACTTTCACATAGCTATGAAGATTGTGACCATCTCCAAACATTAAGTCTGTTGGTCTTCTTCCGGTTAACATTTCCAAAATAAGGATTCCAAAAGAATATACATCACCTTGTGTTGATACCTTAGAACTTATTCCATACTCTGAAATATGCATGTTGGACTATGGTTACTGTTTAGAAACTCATTGTCTTCAAACTAAAAAAAGAAACATATTTCATAAAAGAAACAGAGTTCACTAGAGCTTCAAGCGAAAACAATAATAAATTGTACCTGGAGGAGTATAGCCAATTGTCCCTTTTATTCCTGATGTGCTTGTTTGGTTTTGAGAACTGCTACTGAGGGTGGCAAGTAGTATTGATAACCCAAAATCACCCACATGAGCCACCATATCATCATCAAGAAGGATATTGCTAGGCTTTAAGTCACAATGGATGATTGGTTGCTCATTTTCATAATGAAGATAATGTACTGCAGAGGCAACATCATATATAACAATTAATCTCTGGAAAATATCCAATGTTAACCCATATTCACTTTCTTGATTAGGATGCAACCACTTTTCAAGGCTTCCATTTGACATGTACTCAAATACCAATGCCTTGAATTCTTCTCCCTTGTAATACATGCTTGAGCAACATGTCAAAATTTTTACCAAATTCCGATGCCTCATGTTTTTCAATGCATTCCACTCAAAAATAAAACTCTTTTCATCTCCCTTCTTTTGAAGGTTCAATACCTTTATTGCAACAAGTGTTCTATATGATTCAAGCCTTCCCTTGTATACCGAGCCATAACTGTAATGAATCGTGCCGGTGACACGTGGTTTTATAAAAATTATTAGAGTTTTGAGGTGCTACAGTTCAGTGTTTTGCGGAAACGGAGAGCATGTACTAAAATTTGAACGATTGAGTGACTGATATAAAAATACTCATACATATGATGATGTCTGACGTATACTGATATATATATTACAAAATCTCCCGAAGGAATTATTCATGTGATACAGTAATACAAAACTTTATAATTACATTTCTTCTATGTAACTATACCCTTTTCCGCCAAACCTTAGGTAGACTTGGGACATAGAACCTGTAACACCCCAAATTCTGTAGCATAAATCGTGCCGGTGACACGTGGTTTTATATAAATTCATTAGAGTTTTGAGGTGCTACAACTTAGCGTTTTGCGGAAACGGAGAGCATGTACTAAAAATTTGAACAATTGAGTAACTGATATAAAAATACTCAGACATATGCTGATGTCTGACGTATACTGATATATTATAAATTTCTTGAAGGATTGTTCATGTGATACAGTAATACAAAAACTATATAATAACAATTCTTACATGTAACTATACCCTCTTCAACCAAGCCTTGTGTAGACTTGGGGCATAGAACCTAACTCAGTTAAATCATCTCATTTGGCCAGGCTGGGTAGGTCTAGTGGGAGTCTCACCTTGCTAGGGTGACTGATTGACTGAACCACATAGACGACCCTTCTAGTTTAAGCACCAAATGATGTGAAGTAACTTTATTAGATTCATGCCATAAGGTAGGTTCGTTGACTTTCTTCCTGCATTTCCTTTGACCGGTGCCTCCTCACGGCTCCGTCCATTAATGCTCCTTCTCATGGCTCCATTCACAACGTCTTCATAAATCCTGGTTCCTTTCCGAACCTCTAGTCAAGTCTAAGATTCAAAACAAATTGAATCTTAGGTAACGATTAACCTCATATGAAAAGTATAACAAAGATATGTATGACAGAGATATTCATTACATTTCAGCATTAACCAATACATAGCACACATCGATGTAAGGTTACAACAATACATAAGCACACGGCCAGATGTAATGTCAACACAACAACAAACATAGCACACAAAGACATGTAATGTTATCTATACAAATCCATATATAGTTAAATAGTCTGCACCACTCGTGCCACGATGTACACTCGTGTCCTCGCTAGGAAAACAATCGACGGCATTATCAAGACTATAACCCGTATCAAGCTGAATGTATATAAACGTGATTCAAGACAAGTCTTAACCACGGTGCATGACCCAAGACCAAGTCTTGTCCATGACTTTATGAAATCATCTATCACATATAAGCATACAAGACATATCAGAGTTAAAGTTACTGTACGCGAACGTACCTTCCTTCCACGTGAATAGTAATTTACTATTTATGTATACGGTACTATTCATAAATACGGCACTATTTATGAATAGTAATATGCCCGTCCTTCAAATCTGACTCTGGAATCCTCGGATATCCTAACAAATTATCATATCATTTAAATATAATATCCTAAAGGTTTAATTTACCTTTCTACCCTTGGTGGATTTGTTATTATCATTTTGCCATTACATTTTATTTAATAAAAACGCTACTTTTAGCATTATGGCCAGATTTACTTCTAACTTTAAAAATTCACAAGTAATTCTAGAAAACTCGAAACGAGGATCCGTAAAATTCCCCGGAATCCTTAGGATGTTTAGTTTTGATGAAAAATATTGGTTCTTGCCCAGATTGTATGAATAGTTCCCATTTGGCCAGGCTGGGTAGGTCTAGTGGAAGTCTCACCGTGCTAGGGTGACTGATTGACTGAACCACATAGACGACCCTTCTAGTTTAAGCACCAAATGATATGAAGTAACTTTATTAGATTCATGCCATAAGGTAGGTTCTGTTGACTTTCTCACCGTATTTTCTTTGACCGGTGCCTCCTCACGGCTCCGTCCATTAATGCTCCTACTCATGGCTCCATTCACAACGTCTTCATAAATCCTGGTTCCTTTCCTGAACCTCTAGTCAAGTCTAAGATTCAAAACAAATTGAATCTTAGGTAACGCTTAACCTCATATGAAAAGTATAACAAAGTATATGCATGGCGGATATTCACAACATTTCACAAAGATAAAAACACTATTCAACATATCGCAATAACATTACACAACCCCCGCAGTATGTATGTCATCCCGGTCGCACACTCTCCGGTGCCACGATGTACGACATCCTGTCCATAGCGCTAGGAAAACTCAAACGGCATTATCAAAACCATAACCCGTGTATAGAGTCAATATATATGTAGTGATCTAAGCCCCATAAACTTAGTCACAGTGCATGACCCAAGACCAAGTCTTGTCCATCACTTCATGAATCATTCCATCGCATACATGCATACAAGACATATCAGAGTTAAAGTTACTGTACGCGAACGTACCTTCCTTCCATGTGAATAGTAAATTACTATTCATGCATACGGTACTATTCATAAATACAACACTATTTATGAATAGTAATATGCCCGTCCTTCAAATCTGACTCCGGAATCCTCGGATATCCTAACATATTACCATATCACTTAGAATAATATCCTAAAGGTTTAATTTACCTTTCTACCCTTGGTGAATTTGTTATTACCATTTTGCCATTACATTTTATTTAATAAAAATGCTACTTTCAGCATTATGGCCAGATTTTCCTCTAAATTTGAAAATTTATAATTAATTCTAGAAAACTCGAAACGAGGATCCGTAAAATTTCCCGGAATCCTTAAGATGTCTAGTTTTAAGTAAAAATTCTTTCATTTACCCAGAATCCACGAAAGATTCCCAGATTTCATTTTTCTTAACGTTGCCCAGAATTTCGGCCAGAAAAATGACCTAACTTTAACTGGTTGTATCTCTTTGTACAGGAATCAAAACGCTACATATTATATGTATTCGGAAAGCCATACATATCTACTTTATTTCTAGAAATTTTCGTGATTTATGGCCTTCATTTTCAACATAAACGATTAGCATTTCTTTCACTGTTTGCCCAAAAATTTACTGAAAATTTTGCGAACTTCATTACTTTGATCTTCAACTTCCAATAATTTTACTCCATAATATTTTTCATCATATTTTCGAAATAAAGACATATTTAATCATAAAAACATGAAAAAAAAAACTATATTGGAAGATTAAAGATCAAACTAACATTTCTACTAAAACTCATAAGAACTTAAAGCTTAAAACTCAAGAACTAAAAACTTACCCTTGAAGAACTTCATCCTCCTTCTTGCTTCCCACTATGATTTTCTCTCTACTCTTGCTTCTCTAAAACTCACCTCTTTGGTTGAGTTTGGTGTGAAGAATGAAGAGAGGATTGCTCTCTATTTATAGGGAGGAAAATGGGTCCTTAAGTGTAATTATTTCACCTTTGGGTACTTTTATGTAATTTTCCCCAAAATAAAATAAAATAATACACCATGCTTCACTTGCATCCCTTGCTGCCCTTGCTTGATGCATGAAATGCACGAGAGATTAAAATATGATGTGAATAGTAAATACGTATTTTTGAATAGTGAATACGTATTTTTGAATAGTAAATACTATTCATGACCCATAAAATACTGATTCCAATTTTGTCACTTTCAAAAATAGGGCCTAGTAGTCTCCCAAAAATAGGCAAATTCTCAAATATAGGGTTCCAGATAAACAAATATCCGGGTATTACAATAACTCCCTGATCCAATCAAGTTGTTGGAAGAAAAACCTTCAGTTGCACTGTGTAGGTTTTGATATGACACCTTCGGAAATTGTTCAATTCTAGATGAAGCTGAAGATGACGTTTTGTTTCTTTCACGCCTCCAATAGAAAGAAAATAAAAACATCAATACGATAGGAAAAACTAAACAAATCACAATAACCAGTAGCTTCAAAATGTGTTTTCTTTCTGTGTCAATTTTCTTAGGGCATGGTAGTAAGTGCAGCTCAGAAATACCTCCACAAAGATTGATATTTCCAATCACTGATATTGCACTTGAATTGCTGAAAACCCCTTTTGTTGGAACCTCCCCGTCTAACATATTGAAAGAAACATTTAAGTATTTCAGAGAAATAATTTGTAGGCCAATCAGTAATGATCCAGATAAGTTGTTTCGAGCTATATCCAAATGTGTGAGACCTCTCCTTAAAGTTAATGAAAGTGGCATGGGCCCACCGAAGGAATTCCCTTGTAAGTTAAGGAATTCCATACTTGTGCACTCTCCAATGGTCCAAGGAATCTCTCCCGAAAGATTATTTTCAGAGATATCCAAAGTGCCAAGGCTTTTGAGCATTCCTACCTCAATAGGCAAAGACCCATTCAATGAGTTGTGAGATAAGCTTAATAAAATGGACAAGGAAGGAAGTTCAAAAATCTGCAAGGGTATAGTTCCACTGAAATTGTTTTCTGAAAGGTCTATGCTTAGCAAACTTTTCATGTTGCCAATTGTGGTAGGAATTTTCCCTTCTAGCATATTCCTTGAAATCCTTAGCGTAATCAATTCACTAAGGTTTCCTAAGGATGCCGGTATCTTTCCTGAGAGTTTGTTTCCATTCATAGCTAATACTTTCATCTCACCTAAATTCCCAAAAGAAGTTGGAATGGTGCCTGAGAATTTGTTGTGACGGAGACTCAAGGTTGTTAAAAATGTGTACTTACCTAAAGTATCAGGAATAGTTCCATAGATCTGATTACCAGCTAGGTATAGTCCAATGAGTTGGGTAGACAAATTTCCTATGGAGTTGGGTAAAATGCCTCCAAATTTGTTGCCGTTCAAATTTAAAAATTCAAGTTTGGTACAATTTTTCAAATATGTGAAGAAATTAAGGTAATTATTTGAGCTGCTCCCAAAATTATTGAAAAAGAAATTTAGAAACCATAGATCTTTCAGGCCTCCTAGATTGGGAACTTCTCCGAAAAACTGATTTAAAGAAATCTCAAAAACTTGGAGCGAAGATGCATTTCTGATGGAATTTGGTATTGGACCAAAAATTTGATTACCAGATATTTCAAAATCACTTAGATTTGGAAGGGTGGAGAACATGTTGTTCGGAAGTTGAGTGCCATTGAGATGATTTTCTCCTACCGATATCAAAGTGAGAGATGATATATTGAAAAGTGAAGAAGGAAGAGCACCTGACAAACTATTCCCTTGCGCTGCAAAAAATGTCAACTTCGTCAGGTGGCCTATCTCTTCCGGTATGCTTCCTTCCAAATTATTTCTGCTTACTGCAAGTGCGCTAAGGGAAGTAAGATTCCATATAGACAATGGAATTTCTCCATTTAAATTGTTGATAGCAATCTCCAAATTTTCAAGCTTATGAAGAGCACCCAGCTGATATGGTATTGTGCTAGTTAGACTATTCCCATTCAAAAACAAGATCCTCAATTCAGAGCAACTCGTCAAGTTCCAATGAATCTCTCCTGTCAATGTGTTGTTTGAGAGCAAGAGTTTCTCTAACCTGAACAAACGACCCAACTCTGGTGGGATTTCTCCATGGAAACTGTTGTCTATGAGCGAGAGATTTCTCATGAAAGAGAGATTGCCAATGTGGGGCGATATGATACCATGCAGATGGTAACCTCCCAGATTCAACTCAGTGACTCGCTGATGCTTGTGGCTACATGTGATTCCAATCCAGCTACAGAAGTGGTTCGAGCTGTTCCAAGAGCTCAAGATTTCATCAGGACCATCAGTTATTGATTCTTTAAACTTGAGTAAAGCCAAATAATCAGTCTCATTTGATGTAGCTCTAACATGCTTGAAGCAAAGGAAGTTTGTGTAGAAGATGATAAGGATTATTAATGGTTGAAGGTAGTATTAGGAAAGAAATGAAAATGACATGGAGGCAAAAGCCATGGTTTTGCTGAAGAGCATGAATGGTTTTTTCGCTGATTCATATATTGAAATGATGCTGCTTTTATAGGAGATTTTGTTTGTTCTTAAGTACAAGTAGTGAAAGGGACACATGGAGACCAAGACATGCACAGTGATATATGCGATTGGAACATTTATTTGAACTGGTCTGCTGCACAATATGTTCCAAGAGCTCAAGCTTACCTTAGGATCAACCGCTATTTAATTTATTCTTTAAACTTGAGCAGTGCCACATAATATTTCTCGTTTGTATGTGTAGAACATGGTAAGGATTCATGGATCTATGTATTTGGACTGTAATGGAAACGACAGGCCAACAAAAAATACCGTGGTTGAGTTGAAGAACTGAAGGTGATGAATTGGAGATATGCCTGACATTCTAATATACTCCCTTTGACCAAATTTAATTAGATTAAGAAAGTTAGTTAATGTGACATATTTCTAAAACATCCTAATCATCTTCCTTATAATCCTTCATCTTTCTTTTACTTAATTATGATTGATGGAGCATTAAAAGGAGTAGATTGACAAAAAATTGGCAAATATGAGAAATAAATCTTATATTTAGGATTGAGACCAACTCTACAATTACACCATATATTAAGGACCAGAGGGAGCGCGCAAACACACAAGTATTCTTATCTTTAGCATTGATTTCCAACAAATTAGATCTCGGATTATAGAATATACAAGTCTTTTTTTCTGCATAAAAAAAGTTTATTAAAAAAGTAGAAGTATTTTGAATTATAAATTATCATGTGTATTCCTTTATAATATCCTTAAAAATACTAAAAGAAATAAACTTAATCAAAGAAGAAAATTACAGCTTTGATAAGGGATGGAAAATTAATCATACCCAGTATATTATAAATATAATATAAGGATTAATGCTTCTATGTATTTGGACTGAAATGGGAGTTGAAAAACTGAAAGTGATGAAGTGTAGATGCCTGACATTCAGATCTACACACACACACACACACACACATACTCCCTCCTATCCTTAATGAAAGATATATGTATTTGCCTAATTTAATTAGGTTTAACAAGTTAGTTAATATGACATGCATTTTCTCAAACACCTAGCCATATTCCTTGATTTCTTTCATTTCTCTCCTCCTTAATTATATTTGAGGGAGTATCAATAAGAGTAAATTAGAAAAATATTAACATATATGAAAATGATATCATATATTTAGGTCTAAGATAAACTTCACAAATATGTTCTATATTAAGTGCCGCAAGGATCATAACAAGTAAATTTAATAAAAAGGAGAAATATTTTGAATTATAAATTATCATGTCAACCTTTATAATATCCATAAAAAATGATAAAAAAAATTCATCAAAGAAGAAAATTATAGCTTTGATAAGGGACAGAAAATTAATCATACCCAATATAATTTAAATATTAAGTATAATTCAATCAGTCACCCATTTATGCAGGCCAAAGAAATTTTGTTTTTGGTCGAAAAAAAAATTATTTGGCCTGCATAAATGGGTGACTGATTAAATTATACTTCTTAATATTAAGTTATGCATTGATAACGGACGGCAAATTAATCATACCAAATATATTAAAAATATTAATAATAAGGTCATCCATCAAAAATATTAATATTAATCTTACCCAATATTAATAATATGACGTATATGCAAAAACAGACTATAAACATATTGTTGAGAAAAAAACAAAAACTAGAATCATTCATGACTCTCGCAATCATAAGCAAGGACTTCCTGAGGATTATTAGCAACTTTTACATGTAATAACAACTTTACGTAATATCAAGAAAACCTTCAATAAAAGTCATTAATTAGTTAGAAAATTTTATAGTTAGTCAGATATACAAAGAGGAAAAAATTAATGCTTCAAACGAAACGTGTTTTATATGATGAAACATTCATGCTGAAGGTGATTATAATAATAACCGGGGAGAGTATTATTGAAAAATAGCATATCCATAGGGCTCAATAAGGAAGTCTTCAAAATAATGACTCCTCATTGTTTCAACAAAATTCACAGTACAAAATTTCCAACAGAACAAATGAATTCTGGGTAGGAAAGGCAGCCCTTGGACTGTATGCATAATCTAACTCACCTGATTAGAAGAAAGCATATCAAATTCATTAATCAGCTTATCTCTTATATCACTGATAGAAAAAGGAGTCGAGGAAAGATCTTTGCTCCTGCAGAATAAGATCACCCACCGTTGAAATCCCAAATGGGGTAATCATCTGCGTTGGCCAAAATAGTTTCTTACGATATTTTGTATTACTACCCCTAATCCTTAATATAAGAGAGAGTTAATTTTTTTCAAAGGTATTAAAGAAACTAATTAAGTTACTTTAAAAGTAGTTATATTTATACTTTTTTTAACTAAATTGTTTGACTCATAAACTGATATAAAATCTAATAATACACATCATATGCTATCACTAAGTAGTTTATTTAGTTACCTTAATTTCTTCAAAAAAGTCAACTAGTTCTTCTATTATGGACCACAAACAGTAACTTGCTAGGTTTAGGTTAGTTTCTTTTTTATCACGTGCTCTCTTCTATGAAAAAAAAATGTAAAGATTCATTAGAAAAACAGAGACTGCAATCAAAAAAATAAGAGAGTACTTGAATGGCTCATTCTAATTAACAGCTCAAATTTGGTTCAAATGCAGTGGGTCTATTATGTGAAAAGTAGTTGGCCGAATAAATAATCGTTTGCTAGTAATTCTTAAAAAATTGTTACTTCAGTTAATTACATTAAACTTATTAACAATTCACATGATTTTTATGTCAAAACCTGACCCCGCTCCCTTTTTTCTTCTCCTAAGTAATTAAATGCAGTAATTAAGAGCGTGTTTCTGAAGAAAACAAAAATAATGTAGTATATATTTGAAGAAAAAAAAATCTAATTAAAAGGATGAAGTCAAACTTCCGAAAAGATGCCTATAATATTATCATAAGGAGCAAATTAGTTTATTGTTTTCTTATTACTAATATTTAATTTAATTAAATAAAAATAAGTAAATGAGAAAATGACCTCTATGTTACATACAAAAATGCTAAAAAATGGCTAAATTTAAATCCATTGCTATATAGCCCAAATATTAACAGACAGAAAGCATTAACAGGGGATGTGTGGACAACGTAGGCTGATGGAAGTCAATGATTGTGAGGACTACATAGAGTTAAAAGCGTTGTCCAAAACAGGGACGTCTTAAAACGGAGTGGGACAAGAGAGGCCCATCCAAGTAAATATTTATTGTATTGTGCCACACTTTCTTCTAAAGTCACTTATTAGAGTTGTTTAGTCATTTAAAACCCATATATGATATGACCCAACAAGTATCCTTGAAAACACAAAAAGCTTAAAAACTATAGCTATGGCGTGTAAACATCCAAGGGCATTCATTTATACAATTGCCCTAGTTTCTAAATGAAAGTAAATATACTAATTAATTATGTATGCTCAGCCACAACTTCCATCAACTATATATAAACATATTCTTGAAATCATCGCATATGGCTGATTGAACATTATTTTGATGTGTTATTTCATGATTAATTTGGGATTTAATCATGTTAATTAGGCCAAAAATGTATTATTTGAGATTAATTTGGATTAATAAGTGATTGCATGAAAAATGTGCTTAAAAGGGTAAAATCGTCATAATTATTGTAATTAATTTTATTCATTATTTCTTAGGAAGTTTTGATGTTGGTTTGATTGGTTTAAATTGTAGGTACTTGAAGCAATTGGTCCAAATTTGAAAATAGAAGTTTGGGCTCAAGTTGTAAAAGTTGCAGTTTAGTCCCTCTATAAAAACTTTTTAAAGCCTTCAGTTTGGTCCCTATTCAAACTCCTGCGTTTTGACTATGGGCTTGAGGAGACCTTTGACCCTATTCTTGCTGGACCTGGAACGCTGACCCGAGACGCAGCTGAGGGGAATTAAAATGAAAGGAAGCACAGCGCCGCGAGATGCATCCTGGAAGCACGACTTGGACACGCAAACCTCAAAACCTTCGATCATCATCCTCCTCCACTTTGACTCCACCGTCGCCGGCGACAAACGCCATCATCCCCACCGTCTCCGGCGACCATCATCCCTCCACCAATTCCGGCGACCTCCATCATTCCAGGAGAGGAGAAAAGGAGTCACGCCGCAAGCTTGGAGGTGAAACCTTCGACCAAACAGGACCTTGAACCATCGGGATTCAAACCATCTTCGACTTTCATCATCTTCCTCACCTCTGGCTGGCGAAAATCACCTCCTTCATCGTCAGATTCCGTCAGCCAGGCACCACCAGCGACTTCCACCCTCTCTCTCCATCGACATGCTCTGTTTCTGAATAATCTGATTCATTCCATGGGTTCCTTGTGAGTTTTGAACGAGTTCCTGTAATCTTATGTTCATGGGTGGCTGATTCCTGGCTTCTTGGTGGTGGAGATGTGGTCTTAAGCTCAATGGACTTCATATGGGAGTTATTCTATCATTTTATTAGTCTAGATTTATATATTTAGGTTTTTTAGTTTTAGGAATTATCAGTATATAAATTCTAAAATGTTTATTGTCTCTTAATTTGATAATTGTAGTTGACGGATTTTATAGTGTGAAAATTATATGTGTTTTAATTTCATTGTGGTTGAAATGAAATTATATTAATTAAGCGTGTTATTATGCAAATTAATGTGATTGATTTGTGACCTTTGAGTGATTGTTATGTCTTCAATTTCAAGAAGACTCACGTTGCATTATTCCAATTTTAATTGCACATCAAGTAGTTTTTAACAATTTCTCACCGAGAGGTAGTAGTTAGTATGTTTTTGTAGAACTACTATTAATTGAGTAATATTAATTTCAATTTCAAGTTGATCTTAAGACTCGATGAATTTTAACTCCCATAATATTTTATGAGCAATGATAGTCATTTCTTCATTACTAACGTTCATCATTCATATTTTCACTTCATTCATTCCATTTTATTAAAAATACCAAAAACAATAGTTTAGCATTTAATTAGATTGGATATTTTAGTTTATTAGTTCGAAAATCAAAAATCAATTTTCCCCTTAGTTTAATTGCATTTTGCATTTACATTTAAATTACTTGTGATTCAATAAAAGGCATCAATAGTAGAACGATCATAGGGTTGACTATATCAATCCTTGGTTTATTTTTGATTGTGGACCCCAAAACTAAAGACAAAAAGGCCCCCATGGCACTTATCTTTAGGCTGTTACAGCCTTGACTCTCCTCCTTAATTGTAGAGGGTATTTACATGCCAAAATATATAATACATGGATATTTAACTTTAATATCATAATAAATACAACTAAATATATAAAAGAGCTTATATATACAACAAAATAGCATATTCTCCAACTCCATCCACTTAAGTCTTCACCAACCACTACCCGCTTGCCCTTATCGATATTGGCCTTTACTGTAAATCATGGAAAAAAGAAAAAAGGGGTGAGATTTGGGGGAATATCAGTAGTAACAACTTTTCATCATGTAAATTATACAAGGTTAATAACTTTGCATATAAAAACAAGCCATAGAGAACAAGACCATGTAAGTAATTAATTGAGCTAAAAAAGATAATTCGTGCACATATATATCTTACTGATATAACTAAATAGAAGAGCTAGCTGGTGTACAATCTTATAACTTATATAAACTCTTCCCAAATCTTTGCTCTAAACAAACTCTACCCTATATGAAAGTGGTTGGTCATTTGGATATAAAGAAGCGTATATATACCTCATTGGCAAAAGTAATCTTTCTCAAATTCCAACTCTAATTTCATATTTTTAACTTATTCTTATATATTCCATTATTCTATGAAATCTGTTTAAACAATTCTTATCTTCTTTAAGCTTATTGGATGAATAGTAAAAAAGTTATAGTTCCTATTATTACCAATTTTGCATGGTTTCCCTATACAATAGATTTTGTAAGTGCCTAAAATGTATGTTTGTCGTCTTTAAAAACCTTAATTCCCTTAATTCCAAATTAAAAGTATCGAAAAGCAAGCTTGACCCATATTTTTAATCTCACCTCAAAACAAACGATACTATATTCAGTTTCAAGCTTATTATTTGGGTAACACCTCTCTTGATTCTGAAAATTTCCAGCTCTTATAGTGTTATTCTAACCATCGTATTATGTCTTCTAAATGCCATCTATATACTTTATTTCAATTCTCTATATTTTGGGTAAATAATGGTTATCAAAATGGTAAACGTTTCTAAGACCTTGGCTGCTAATTTCGAGCAACATCCCATACCAACAACTGAAAACTTCAGCTTCAAGAACAAGGTCAAACCTTAATTTTATAGTCTCTAGATGTAATATCCGAATAATTATTTATCTTAAGTATTATATCTTGATAAATAATACCTATTAAATAAAAGTGAATTTGTGGTCTCAAAATTTTGAAACTTATTTTTTGTAATTTAGGAAATTTGCTCTTGGAATTAATTAAACCAAAAACCAATTTTTAAGACTACATATAAGGAACATAAAATATGATATTAATATCATATTAATTGTTGGTTTTTATTTAATAAAATTGGTGGATGGAATAGGTAAGTGGAATGGTAGTTTTTGGTGGATGGAATAGGCAAGATGATTGGTAGTTTGGTGTGGATGGAATAGGCAAGAGGAATGGTAGTTTTTAGTAGATGGAAGAAGAGTGTTTGGTTTATAAGGAATGTTTGGTTAAGGAAGAAATATGGTTGGAATAGGCCTTGAATTTTCACTATAAATAGAGGCCTTTGCTCTTCATAATTCTCACACCAAACTCAACCAAAGTAGATGAGTTTAGAAGCAAGAGTAGAGAGAAAAATCATAGTGGGAAGCAAGAAGGAGAAGGAAGTTCTTCAAGAGGTAAGCAAAGCTTTTAGTTTCTAGTCTTAAGTTTTGTAGATTTTAGTTTAAATGTTGTTTTGATCTTTAATCTTCCAATATATTTTTGTTATCATGTTTTTATGGTTAGAAATGGTTTTATTTCGAAAAATTGATGGAGAAAGTGATATAGCAAATTTTTTGGAAGATTATGATCAAAGTAGCGAAGCTCTGGTGAAATTTTATCGGTTAGCAATTTCTGAAGTCAGGGGTAAACATTCCAGTATTTTATATTGAAAATGAGGTTCTAAAATTCTGAGAAAATTATGGTTAAATTAGACATATAGGGCTTTCCAAATCTACCAAGAGTGAATTATTTCGATTTCTGTGCTAAAAGTTAAAAATGTCCAAAGTTAGGCTATGTTTTCTGGAAATTTTCTGGGCAGAAAGAAGATGAACACGTGAAAATTGGGAACTATTCTTAAACTCTGAGCAAGAACCAGTATTTTTCTTTAAAACTAGACATCTGAAGGTTTCCAAGGAATTTTTCGGATCCTCATTCTGAATTCTGTAGAATTAATGGTGAGTTTTCAAAGTTAGGCGAAAAATCAGCCCATATGTTGTCAAACAGCGTTTTTACGAAATTTGTAGAAAGTAATTGAAAAAATAATTACACCAGGGGTAAAATGGTCATTTGTGACTAAAATATTTACTGGAATATTATTTATGAATTAATAAATGCGATATTACCTTTATAGGAGATCTGTGATCGCATTCTTACCGACAAACGTACCGTATTCATCAACGAATGTACGAACGCGTATTGTAACCTTAACTCTGATGCTTATTGTATGCTTATATATGATGGTTGTATTCATAGACTAAGACTCTGTCTTAAATTCTTCATTATACATTCAGCTATACATAGGTTATAGTCTTGATAATGCCGTTGAGTTTTCCTAGCGTTGAGGATACGAATGTACATCGTGGCACTGGTGAATAGTGCAGACAGGGATAACATACATGTGCGATGGCTATGTGTGGTTATTGTTTTACATATGTGATTTTGTACTGCTGACATGTCATGAATAAACTAGCATTCATATATTGTTTATATAAGCATGAGGTTAACCGTTACCTGAGGTCCGATGGGCATTGAACCTCAGCTCTTACCTTAGCTTCAGGATCCAGGGGAATCAGAATCGAGGACAAGGGTAAGGAGCCAGCGTAAGAACCAGATGGAGACGTTATTATGTACTTTTTTAAATACTCGGATGACTGTACTGTTGTATGAACAACCAGATTCACTGCAAACAATGTTATTCAGTTACTCTTTATTTTGAAAAAAAAATTCAAATGCTCAACTCTGATCAAAATGCTATGGAAACGTTTACGAAAATGGGGTGTTACACTTAGACATGGGTTACACATCTAAAACATTTATGCAGCATTTAGGGACATTAAACAGTAAAATCTGAATCAGTTTTCAGCCTCCACTACTCAAAGTTTACAATCTTATACCATCCTTCGTTATTCTGAAATAGTTTTCCAACTTTATATAATCTTGTACGAGTAACTATTATTCTATCATCATCTTAAAACTTAAACCACAATCCAATAACTTAAACTATTCTATTTGACACTCACAGTTTTGGAAACATCAACTTTAATTAGCTTTTCATAAGCTTCAACCACTCTGATCGTAAATTTGTCAACAACAATATATCATTTATATTACTCTACCAGCATCTCATTCAAGGACTACACACTTTCTCATGCATTGGGCATTTTAGGTGTTATTCTGATTTTTTTTTTCATATCATTCAACCAATTGAAACTTTAATTACATTCATAGTATGTATATCCACATGTAACTCATTTATAACTATCTAAGTATGTCCTGCGTCTTCTTTTTTTCTCACACGGCTTCCACCTTTAAGTCTTCAAATTTCAGTTTAAATAAGGTTGTTTTAATCATCACCTTAGATATCAAACATTTGGAAGACTCAAACAGTGACTTCCTTATCCATTTTTAAGTCTTCTTATCATTAGCATTTGGTATTTCTACAATTTAGATATAAGATCATAACAAGTAAAATTTAATAAAAAGTAATAAAAATTCCTGACATAAATTAATTAATTACACAACTCTGACATATAATTAATTCCTGAGATAATCTCACAATGTGTGTGCCATCCAGAAAAAGAATACAACATATTTTAGCATTTAATTAACTCTTTTTCTCCTAAAACATTAATTGCTATTAATTATTTGAATATATGTGTAAGCCATCGTGGAAGGTCATAGAGATTCGGACATTCTTTGAACATTTGTATTATTATATAACATTAATTTGCAAATGGTGTATTTTTAATCATAACATGTAATTAAGTTTTAGTATAGTACTAATTGGCGGCATTGTTTGAATACCACACAAAATAATAAGTCCGTCATCTATTCATGCAGGCCAAGTAATATTAAGTTATTCATTGATAACAGACGGCAAATTAATCATACCCAATATTATATAAATATTAATTATAAGGTCATCCATCTATGACGTATATGTAAAAAGACTAGAAACATATTGTTGGCAAAAAAAGAAGACTTGAATCATATATGAATGTTCCAAAAAAAAAAAAAAAAAAAAATATATATGACTCTCGCAATCATAAGCAAGGGCTTCCTCCGGATTAGCACCAACCTCCCCAATAAGGACTTTCTTATTCCGAGAACGCCAAATCTACTGCTTCCAACAGAACTTTGCATGAATAAATAAAAATTAGTTATTTCGAATAAAATTAAATATAAAAACTACCTTCAATAAAAATTAGTTTTTAAAGGAGTTTAAACATAACATGTTGTATATAATGAAACATGTAAGCTGAAGGTAATTATAACGAGGACCGGAGTGAGAATTATATAAAATTAGCATATCAAGAGTTGCATTTGAGGCTGAGGCAAGGTTACTTATCGATCTCTCCCTAACCATTCCTTAGGACCTGTACTGTTTGCCACAAGGAGAGGAAAAAGGAGGGTAAGGGGAAAAAAAAATTTAAGTTGGATTTTTTAAAAAAATTAGAAAAGTGTGGTTAATTTTTTTTCTTACTCTTTTATTGTACATATTCTCTTTATTAAAATTTTATAACATCATTTCTCCATTTTTTTTAACTTAGCTCAATCGTTCAATAAAAAAGTGTTCAAACGAATTCCATGCTGGCTCGGGGTCCCACCCCCTAAAATTATAGAATTTGACCCAATTTTTTAGCAAATTATATTTCTACCTCATAAAACTTTCAGTTTTTTCACTTTAGTCCTCATTGGAAGTTTGATAAAGGGACTAAAATGAAAATATTAAAATTACTATTGGGCTGAAATATAATTTCATGAACATCTTAGTTCTATTATGTAAATTGTGCCCTTCCTAATTTCAATTCCCGATTCCATCCTTGGTTCCATACCATATAACCATTCCTTAGTTTCTGTTTATCATGTGCACTCTTCCATGGAAACATGTATAGTTTTATAACACTACTATATAGAATGGTGAATATATACACACACATATAGATATAGATACACACACTCTTACATTACATACATACATGTGTGTGTGTATATATATCCTGAGATAAATTAATTAATTCCTGAGATAATCTCAAATGTGTGTGTCATCCAAAAAAAAAAAAGACTAAAACATATTTTAGTGTTTAATTAACTCTTTTTCTCCTAAAACATTCATCGCTATTAATTGTTTAAAGGGTTAAGTTGCATTTTTACCAACGAACTATTACGAAAGGAGCATCTGGTACAAATATTAATTAAGGGTACCTTAAATACAAACAAACAATTAAAAATGTGCAGTCAGCACAACGCAGTTAGAAAAAGTTAACCGATCGTTATCTAAGGTGCAGATTGGCCAACAAACTTTTACTCTAGGAGCACCCAACACAAAATTCTTAATTTCACTAAATTAAATAAATTTTTTTCTCAATTGTCATTATTCAAAACTACTTGTATAGATATCTATGGACAAAAATTACTCATTTGCTAAAATAAATAAAAGTTTCAAATTAAAAATATAATTATATGATTTAAATAAAACTCAAGGTGTTTTATAATTTATTATATATGTTAAAAAAATATATGATTTATTTTTATTTTTGAAGAAATTTATGTGAGTTAAGAAATTCATTTAATGTTAATAAAATTTAAAAAATCTAAAAAAAAAAAAATTATATCCGGAAAGAAATGAAATGAGTTTTATTTTTGTTTTTATAAAAAGAGCTTAATGGATATCAACGTTGATACTTAATAATATAAATCCGCAACTTGATGATATTTTTGTTAATTAAATTATCTATTGATTATATGAATATGAGACTTGTTGAAAAAAAAAAAAAAAAAGTCTCATAAATAATTTGCTGAGGTTATTCCAAGATACTTAATTAATGACAATTTTTTTTTCTTCTAGCAAGTCCCATATTCATATAATCAATAGATAATTTAATCAACAAAAATATCATCAAGTTGCCGGATTTATATTATTAAGTGTTAACGCTGATATCCATTAAGCTCTTTTTTATAAAAATTAAATTCATTTTATTTCTTTCCGGATATAATAGATTTTTTTTAGATTTTTTAAATTTTATTAAGATTAAATGAATTTCTTAACTTACATAACTTTCTTCTAAAATAAAATAAATCATACAATTTTTTTTGTTCAACATATATAATAAATTATAAAACACCTTGAGTTTTATTTAAATCATATAATTATATTTTTAATTGAAAATTTTATTTATTTTAGAAAATAAGTAATTTTTTCCATAGATGTCTATACAAGTAGTTTTGAATAATGACAATTGAAAAAAAAAATTAATTTAGTGAAATTAAGAATTTTGTCTTGGAGCTCTTGAGTAAAACTTTTTTTTCTTTGGTCTCCTGAAAGTAAAGTTCGTTACCAATCTACCTTAGATAACTGGTCAATTAACTTTTTCTAATGGCGTTAATCTTGATCGCACTTTTTTTAAAAGTTAATTGTCTTATCGCACATTTTTAATTTTTTGTTTGTATTTAAGGTACCCTTAATTAATATTTGTGCTTAGATCTCCTTTTTCGTAATAGTTCATGGTAAAAATGCACCTTAACCCTTATTTGAATATATGTGTAAGCCTTTAATCCTTCAGGAAGGTCATGGAGATTCGGACATTCTCTGAACATTCGCAAATGGTATATTTTTAATCATAACATGTAATTAAGTTTTAGATATATTACTAATTGGCGGCATTGTTTGAATAACACACAAAAATAATAATTAAGTCCGTCATCCATTCCTGCAGGCCAAGTAATATTGAGTTATCCATTGATGACGGACGACAAATTAATCATACCCAATATTATATAAATATTAATATTAATTATAAGGTCATCCATCTATGACGTATATGTAAAAAGACTAGAAGCATTGTTGGCGAAAAAAGAAGACTTGAATCATATATATGATTGTTCAAAAAAAAAAAATCAAGTTTTGATTAGGGACTAAAATGAAATGGTTAAAACATTTATGGGGCAAAACCGTAATTTTTTAAATTTGTGCCCAAACTTTCATTTTAAAATTTTGTTCAATTTCTTCAAGCACCTATAATAAAAAGCAATAAATCCAACATCAAATATTCTAAAAAAAAATCAATGATTAAGATTATTTACAATTGTTTTGACAATTTGGCCTTTGCAGTCCTAATTTAATGTATTTATTCTTAATCCCAATTAATCAAAAAGAAGGCATTTTAAGATCAATTATTATGACAAAATCACCAAATAAAATGTGAAAACATATAAAATTAGGGACTTGTCACTTCACAAATTAATATCCATGAAAACAAAAATATAATTGCTATAATAATTAACCGTAAAGTATAATTGATAAAAGTAACAATTCTTAAGAAACAATTGTTATTTAACACTTTCAAATGATTTTTCTTCCCAACGTTAAACATTAAAGTACCTTTTTCATAACCTTCGTCGCCCAACACCCAAGTATCTTTTCATGACCTGTCGTAACTTCGTTCGAAGTACACACTACAAAAAAACTGTCAATTTGTAACAGTTTTTGTAGCATTTAGGAAAACCCATAAAAATATCAAAATTTGTAGCGGATTTTTCAGAAACATCTACAAATTCGCTACAGTATGACGTGCGCCAAGTGGGACATTGGTAAGTGAACAACATTTGTAGTGGTTTTTACACACACAAAAATTGCTACAACAGGTGGCCAAGCTGGCGCCAAATGTCCAACGGTGGGTTTGTAGTGATTCATAAGACAATGGTTCTAAGGAATAACCGCTACAGAATGCAAAGGGTCTTCACATTTATAGTAATTTTGTAAAACTGCTACAAACTTTCAAGTTTCATAAGGTAGATTTCGTGATTTTAATTTGCAGCAAATGAGGTAGCAGTTTCTTGAAACAAAGCTCTATAGATGGTCTTTCCTCCGTCCTTTTTCACTATGATGGTTCACCTGACAGTCTACCTTGTCCATGAAACAAAGCTTGCTGGCCCAATTCAATATTGATGAATGTATCCTATTGAGAGATACTCATTTTAGATATGTACATCAACATTAATTTCTAAATTTGATAGTCGCACATTTCAACATTTATTAACATTTTTCCTTATTTACTTTATAACTTTCTTGAAAAATTAAAATCTTACGTAACGAATAAGGTGTAACACCCTTAGTTCTTTATCCATTATGATGTCTATTTATATTTCTCTATCCCTTATTAATCTAATTAGCGTGTAATTATCAGAGTGTCAGAGTTTACAGATGTAACGTCCTCAAAATTAACTTAACATAATAACTAATTAAGGGTTCATTAACAACTAAGTAATGCTACATCATTTACCAAAATATACAAAAGTAAATCAGAGTATGTTGAATGAGCCCTAACGTGGCAATATACAATCATCCAACATAAACAAAAAAGACAGAAGCACTACTCTTAGCAGAAGTAGCCTAAGCTTCCGAGGTTTTCCCTGATGGACTTGCACGAGAACTACCACCTAAAAAATGTGGTAACCATCAATCCAAATTATTACGAATATTAATATGTGCTAGTGAGATGCCAAGTGGAACAATTTATATAACAAAATATTAAAAATATAATTCACCAATATCCATATCACAAAATTATGTATCATAAATTAGGTATTACAATTTTTCATTAACACAATTCCCAAGATGCCTCCCACCAATCCAACGGAACCGCCATATTTCTTTCGACTAGACCCATGGGCTAAGTTATGTAACATCCCATTTGAAAACGGCGGAATTTTTTTTTTAAAAAAACGTTTCCAAATATTTCAAGCAGAGTAGTCAGAGTAGAGCATTGGAGCGAGTGAGTAACTGATTCATAACAAACATCAACCATAGTGTAACATTGTAATGATTACAGTAATCCTAGAGTTTGAAAGTGAATAACTCGAAAGCGGTAAAGATAGATAAGTCTCGTCGCACGTCTACGATGCTTGCCTCGATCTTCGATCCGTATTCCTCCGGATCCGATGCTATAGCTGAGATTCAATTCACCGCATTGAATCTCGTGTAACGTTAATCTCAAACCCAAACAATACAAATACGACATAACGTATATTCTAGACAATACAACAAAGATATCACTACATAAGCATACAGCGATGCATGATCATTATGCCGACAAAACATAAGCATTACGCAATGTAAAGCCCCACAATGTAAAACAACAATAACAACTTGCACTATTCACCGTGCCACGATACCACTCGTGTTCTCGCTAGAAAAACATACGGCGTTATCATGACTATAACCCGTGTAAAACTGTCGTATATCGGTCTACGAACATATCTATCACACATATATGCATTTAAGAAGTACAAGATTAGTGTTACAAAGACGCGTCCGTACCTTCGTTGACGACGTTAGGTACTTCAGCGTAAAAACGTACTTTTACGGAAAAACGTGAAATGTTCGACGATACGGACGTCGGGCGTCGCGTAAATTGAAAGCAAATCGAGTTTCGATGCCCTATCGAGTAATATCACTTTCATTAGTGATTTGACATCATAACTGGCATTTTAGGTAAAATTACCATTTTGCCCTTCTACCCCTAATTTGGCGGAATTTCGCGTAACTTCGTTACTTTGACCGTATTCCATTTCAAAATTATCCCCACTATGTTTTTACCTCGTCAGGCATCTTTCAATGCAATGAGGCATAAAAACAAGCATAGGAACAAATTCTAAACTTCCTAGATCAAAACAACAAGCTCTACTATAACTACCGAAAGAACTACGGAAACTAAAAACTAAGGACGAAGAACTTACTCGGAGCTAAGGCAAAACTTTTGCAGAGCTTCTCACTCTAAGTTTCGGCCAAGGTAGAGAGAAGAAAAGGTGTGAAGAATGAAGAAGGGAAGGGTGCTATTTATAGAAAAAGGGAGGGACAAGGTGGGTATTAACAAAAGTCTTCAGAAATGATTCTGGCCGTTGGATCTAGGGTTTTGTAAGATGCAATCTTGACCATTCAAGGTCTTGGCCGACCTCTTGGTCCCCCAAAAGTCAAAGATTGATTTTTCATCTTGCTTTATGGCCTCCGGCCCGATAAAGCTACCCGACGGTCCGTTTTCGCGATTTCGCGAAACTCAAAAATTCGGGCATGTAACTTTGAAGATCTTTTCATCCTCTTTCATTTTATATATTTTGATCCTCTTTTTGATTATATCCGGTATTCTCCGGTGCGTCGGAAGATATTCGGACAAACGCGTCCTGGTTACTTTAAATCGCTCCGATAAACCAACTTCGGACAATAATTCGTGAATCGTAAAACGTCCAAAGTGGTTGCCTAACTTAATCCCGTGTTTGAAAACACGCAATTGTTTCTATAGGTTCTCACTTTGCCTATCTCGGCTCTACTCTATCTGATCGACTTTCCGTCTTATTAGGAATTAGGGTTTTCGGTTGCATAATCGACGTCCTGGTAAATTCTTTCTTCGGGTAAAAATTCACTTGTTCTTAATTTGATCAATCTGAAAAGACTTTTACCTCTGGTTTACCTGTAGAATTTATTTCTAACTTTTCCCTTCGGTCGGCCTATAAGCTGACTCACCGCATTACATTATTATTTTATTCTAATTACCATTTTAATTATTTAAACAATTCTTTTTAATTAAAAATAACCATAATTTCGACCCCCTCTTTTAAAAATTCAGATTTATTTATTTTTCTATAATTTTTTCCATTTTTTAAAAATATAATATTTTTTACCAAAATTCCCGCTTTACCCCCGCATTCGTTAGGGCTTAATCTCGACCTAATTTCTTCGTTTAGTGATCTTTTTAGGATCGGTTTCTTCATATATTTATCTTTACTAATTTACAATATATTGTTATCTTTCAAACTTCTATACTTGATATTGTCATTTTATATCCTATGTAAAATATTAAAAATGTTTACCCCATCGTGTTACTTTATGGTTCTCGAAATGCTTTTTAAACTTTTCTTCATGTTATTTCCTCTGAAATAATTTATTAAATTCTCATAATTAGGGATAACACTTCCATATTTTTCTCATAATTTTTCATGATCTTTCGTATTTATCATAATATTTTTAGACCGTTTTTATCACCATTATATCATTTTTAGTCATTCGTTTCATCGATTTTCCCCGTAACTTTTTCAACAATTTACTCTATAATTATAACAATATTCTATAATATTTTTATCTCATGAATTTACTTCATTAAAATATTCATTAATTTTCCTTTATCTCAAATTCCGATTTGCTAAAAATCCGGGTATTACATTTCTCTCCCCTTAAACAAAATTTCGCCTCGAAATTTAATCTATACTCACTAGACTACGGGCCATAAACTCGGGTACTTCTCCTTCATGTCACTCTCGGTTTCCCAAGTTGCCTCGTTTGATGACAAACCCTTCCACCACCTTCACTATCTAGATAGTTTTAGTCCTAAGCCGTTTCTCCGGGCGTTCGAGAATTTGCTCGGCTCACTACAAAGGTGTTATCATGCCGTACTTCAACATCATCGTACTTTATGACATGATCTCGATCTCGGTAGGTATTTCTTCGGTTGTGACACGTGAAAAACATCGTGAGACATTACTCGTGTTCCGGGGGTAACGCTAGTTGATACGCAACCGGTCCTCGCCGGCTAACACTTCAATTGGTCCAACGTAACATGGACTAAGCTTCTTTCTCTTTAGTGTTCGCCGACACCGGTTCATCGGAGATAATTTCGTAAACACATGGTCTCCGACTTCAAACTTCAACTGCCTTCTCCTCTTATCTCGTATAGCTCTTCGTCTCATTCACGCGGCAAGGAGTCTCTTCTTGATCGAGCGATTTGCTCGGAGGTCTCTTTTAGCATATCCGGTCCAAGCAACCGCTTTTCGACGATTCATCCCGGCAAAGATAAAGGTGATTGGCACTTTCGCCCATACAAAGCCTCGAACGGGGCCATTTGTATGCTTGAATGATAACTATTGTTATACGCGAATTGCTACGCTAGTGAGAGGTGTTCGTCCCAATTTCCTTTGAAATCCGGGCACATGCTCGCAAAGATATCCTCCAGCGTCATGTCGTCCTCTCGATTGACCGTCGGTTTGAGGGTGATAAGCCGAACCGAACTTCGCCTTGGTACCCATTCCTTCATGTAGTGCTTGCCAAAAGCGGGATTGGAATCGAGTATCCCGATCGGGATAATACTCTTAGGGACTCCGTGCGGTCTCACGATCTCTTTGATGTAGATTGCAGCCAATCGTTCGGAGAGTAGTGGATGCTAATGGGTATGAAATGTGCTGACTTGGTTAATCGGTCGACGATCACCCAAATGGTATCGTGATGCCTGATCTTAGGTAGACCTACCACAAGATCCATGGTCACATTCTCCCATTTCCACTCCGGCAGCTCTAGTCCTTGCAGAAGACCTGGGGGTCGCCGGTGCTCAATCTTTACTTTCTGGCAAGTTAGACACCCAGCTACGTCCTGAGTTACGTCTCTTTTCATTCCAGGCCACCAAACTTCGGCCTTCAAGTTCTGTACATCTTGACCATTCCCTGGATGCGAGTGTACTTACTCTTATGAGCCTCATCCAAGATCTTCCGCTTCCGTTCATCAACCGGCGGTATGTAAATGCGCCCTTGTGTCCGACCAATCCACTCGATGAAAGGTCGTGGTCTTAGGTTTCACCTTGAGAGATCTTCTCCCGCATGGAGATTGCCCAATCATCTTGTCTCCGAGCTTTATCAACTTCATCTCTCGTGTCGTACTCCCTTGACTCACAAAAAGATTTGCAAGGTAGGCGTCACTTGGTGCGTTGAAATTCATGCAGATTTGGTTTGAAAGATTCAGTCTCTACGAAATCTTCAAGTAATTTCTCGCTCTTGTATCATCATGTATGACACTTGCACCTTCTTCCCGCTAGAGCATCCGCAACGACGTTTGCTTTCCCCGGGTGATACTTGATCTCCGTGGTTGTAGTCTTTCGCAATTCCATCCAACGACGTTGCCTCATATTCAGTTCCCTTTGATCAAAGAGATACTTCGTGCTCTTGTGGTCGCAGATAGTTCTACGGTCGTACCGTATGATAATGCCTCCATATCTTCAAAGCAAACACGATGGCGTAAAGCTCCAAATCGTGTGTAGGATAGTTCGACTCGTGCGGCTTCACCGACGAGAGGCATAAGCCACCACTCGCCCAATTGCATTAGGACACAACCCAATCCTTGCCCACCGGCATCACCGTAGACAACATATGTCTCATCGGATCCGGGATTATCAATACCGGTGCCGTAGTCAACCTCTCCTCGCTCTCCGAAAGCTCTCCTCACAGCCATCTCCCCATATGAAGGGTTGATTCTTCCTCGTAAGCTTTGTCAATGGTAGGGCAAGACGCGAGAAATCCCGTATAAATCTGCGGTAATATCCCGCCGTACCTAGGAAACTACGTATCTCCGTCATCCTTTTCGGCCTCTTCCGCCCAGAACCGCTTCCACCTTGCCTAGGTCAACAGCAACTCCGCCGCTAGATATCACATGGCCCAGAAATCTCACTTCCGGCAGCCAAAATTCGCATTTGCTCAACTTTGCGTAGAGCTGCTTCTCTCTTAGTATGCTCAACACTAGGCGTAGATGTTCTTCATGCTCTTTTTCGCTTTTGGAATAGACGAGTATATCGTCAATGAACACCACCACAAACCGGTCTAGGTGTTGTCGGAAGATACGGTTCATGTAATCCATGAATACCGCAGTGCATTTGTTAATCCGGGGCATCACAAGGAATTCATAATGCCCATATCTGGTTCGAAAGCCGTTTTGGAAATATCATCGTCTTTGACTCGTAATCGATGATATCCCAAACGCAAATCAATCTTTGAAAAGACAGTGGAACCGATAACTGATCCAAAAGATCATCAATCCGGGAAGTGGATATTTGTTTTTGATCCACTTTATTTAGTTCACGATAATCGATGCAGAGTCGAAAACTTCCATCTTTCTTTTTCACAAACAGCACTGGGTCGAATGAACCCCTTCTTCAGAAGTTCTTCCAGCTGTTTCTTCAACTCTTGCATTTCATTTGGAGCCATACGATACGGCGCCTTTGATATTGATCATGTGCCAGGCATCAATTCAATATTGAACTCCACCTCTCGATAGAGGTAACTCGGTGAGATCCTCCGGAAATACATCGGGAAAATCATTCACCACAGGGGATATCCTGGAGTGAAAGTTCGGCTTCGCTTTAACCGAAAAGAATACCATGTAGGCATGGCATCCCCGCTTCACGATCGATCAACTTCGTAGCGGAGAGAAAGCTCGTGCTTACATCAACCTTGTCTCCGGAAATGATATCTTCTTCTTGCCACAATCGATCATTGCACCGTTGGCCGTTAGCCAATTCGATCAAAAATGACGTCGATGCCGTGAAGAGGTAGACGAATGAGATCTATCTTTGAAACTCGCCCATCCACGTTAGCGGTACAGTTCATACACGCGTCGAAGTTAAAGACTTTACACCCGAAAGGTGTAGACACTACCAGATCAAAAGGTAAACTACAGCATGCATTCCTAAACGACTTGCACAATCATAAGATATAAACGAACGATCGGCACCCGAATCATACAATGCTTGCAATTTATTCCCATTAAGATAGATGGTACCTTGGACCATTTCGGGAGACCGTCGGCCTCGGTGTTTGTCAACGCAAAGATCCGGCCAGCGCGCTCGAGGTCTCGCTCGCAGCCTTCTCGTGGCAATCCCGGCTAATGTCCCGCACTTCCGCATCCGAAACAGACTTGTTTCCCATCACGCTTGGCTCCCGGATGGTACTTCTTGCATTTTGGACACGTCTGGGATCCCGGCTTGGGGGTAATTCAATTGTCCAAGCTTTGGTAGGGTCTCTTGTTTCCGCCTCGGTTATCGCTCCAAGGCGCCTTCCTCTTCGTGAGGAGCCTCCGCGGTTAAACCCACTCGCGGGTTGCATTGTTTCCTTCTTGGCCCCGGAATTTGCGCAGCTTCTTTCAAATTGCGCTCGGTCAATCTCTTTGGATTCCACGCTTGGGCCATTCTCGAAACTCATGCGATACTAGCCTCGCCCTTATGTCATATTTCAGTCCCTCATTACTAGTCGATTCGCCTTCCAGCTCTCATTTTTGTGGTCGTTCGTATATGATGAATAACGAGACAAAGTTGGTGAAACGGGCGAAGTAATCGTCGAACGATTCTTCATTTCCTGCTTGGATGTGAAGAAATTCTTCTTCCTTAATCACCCGTACCGAGGAGGAAAATACGTTCGTTGAACTGTTCTAGGAATGCCTCCCAAGTAACAGGCCTTGAAGGGTTGTGGAAACACTCTTCCACCACCCGCGGGCATCGCCCAAGCTTGTAGATTGCCGCCGAGCCTTCCGGCTTTCCGGCACTCAATGACTTCGAATATCTTCTCCGCACTCGAAGCCAATCCTCGGCCAATTCACTCTTTCCACGGAAACCGGGTGGTTTAAGCTTGCGTAACCGGTTGACCCGGCTTTTCGTGGTTCTTTCTCTTCTTCCTTGTCGTGGAGGTGATCGGATCGATCGATTCATTTTCCTCATCGTTATTTTCATCGTTGTCCTCCTCTTCATTGTCATCTTCTTCTTCGTCGTTGTCATTGTCACTTTCCTCATCACGTTCTTCCTCGTGTTGTCGTGCTTCCACCGCTTTGGGCTTCTTCATCCCGTTGATGTTGCCTTGCCAAGAGTGCATCTATGAGAGCTCTCGCTTCTTCGAGAGTTCTTCTCGCTTCTTACACTTCATTTTGGTCTCGGCTGATTTGGTATATTTTGTTCGGGTATTTCGTCCGGTTGAGGTTGTCTCGCTCTCCGCGTCTACCACGACCTCGGCCTCGACGCCCCTTGGTACACCTAAGGGCATTCTCATAATGGCCATGTCTTATTCTTTTTCCTTTATTTATTTAACAAATATGTAAATATTAGAAATGACACAATGATTTTTACATTGAAATATATATATTCACATATATTCATTTCATAACATTTTACATATTAGTCGGTCTAGTCCTAGTACAAGTCATATATTACAACAAGTTACAACCCCTCTTTATTCAAACATATTTTACAAGATCTTGTCATGTCGTACTTTGATATATAGTGTTTCCCCGTGGCACCCATATACCGCAGATCAACACTAGATATTAAAATGTCTCCATGGCGCCCATACACCATGGTAACACAAGATACCTTAAATGTTTCCATGGTGCCCATACACCATGACAACACAAGATACCTCCTACTTAATGACACGGTCGCGGTCCGGTTGTAGTAACCAAGAGATATGCATCGGAAACTAAAATTTTCGCGGCAAGTAAGATAACTATTTATCAAACCATAGGGAAAAACGTTAGATTTAGGAAGACAATGATTAGTCTATCGCAGACTTTATCACACTAATACTACAAACGAACGGACACTCGTACTATTTCCCCTCGTTCGGATTTCGTTGATTCGGTCTACTTAGAAACGGGTACGGAATTTCGTATCGAGAGTTCCTCTACATGAGTCAAATACGCATGTATCTATCCTTGTTGGTCTCGGAGTTTCATCCGGCGTGGCCTAGCTCCACATATAAGCTCGGCTAGACGAATAGTCGTCCGTAACAAACCGACGATTGTCAGAATTATCAGAAACTGATATCAAATATGAATATGGACGATGGATTTACTGATTCTGGGCTAGAATAATGCACCGACAAAGGGTGGTACACCGGTTCAGAATGGTATACCAGTCCAGACTGGTACACCGACTTAGGGCTATCTCAGTACTCATTTTCAAAAATGTGCTCACAATTTAAAAGGCTTTTTGAACATAACTCCGTTATCCGAAGAACGGCCGATAAGTGTCTATCATGGGGACCTCACCAACTCTATGGCGATCGATCGCCACACCCACATAGACTAGCCTTAACAACGTCCTACCATACTATCCGTAATAACATAGTCATATCAATGCCAGGACTACTGCTCTGATACCATAAATGTAACATCCCATTTGAAAACGGCGGAATTTTTTTAAAAAAAAAACGTTTCCAAATATTTCAAGCAGAGTAGTCGAGTAGAGCATTGAGCGAGTGAGTAACGATTCATAACAAACATCAACCATAGTGTAACATTGTAATGATTACATTAATCCTAGAGTTTGAAAGTGAATAACTGAAAGCGGTAAAGATAGATAAGTCTCCGGGCCGCACGCTTCATCGATGCTTGCCTCGATCTTCGATCCGTATTCCTCCGGATCCTCGATGTATAGCCGAGATTCAATTCACCGCATTGAATCTCGTGTAATTCGTTAATCTCAAACCCAAACAATACAAAGATACGATAATGATATTCTAGACAATACAACAAGATATCACTACATAAGCATACAAATAGATGCATGATCATTATGCCGACAAAACATAAGCATTACGCAAAGTATGTAAAGCCCCACAATGTAAAACAACAATAACAAACTTTGCACTATTCACCAGCCACGATACCACTCGTGTTCTCGCTAGAAAAACATACGGCGTTATCATGACTATAACCCGTGTAAAACTGTCGTATATCGGTCTACGAACATATCTATCACACATATATGCATTTAAGAAGTACAAGATTAGTGTTACAAGACGCGTCCGTACCTTCGTTGACGACGTTAGGTACTTCTCGCGTAAAAACGTACTTTTACTAAAAACGTGAAATGTTCGACAATGGCACGTCGGCAAATAGAACGGCAAAAAATCGTAGTTTCGATGCCCTATCGTAGTAATATCACTTTCATTAGTGATTTGACATCATAACCGGCATTTTAGGTAAAATTACCATTTTGCCCTTCTACCCCTAATTTGGCGGAATTTCGCGTAACTTCGTTACTTTGACCGTATTCCATTTCAAAATTATCCCCACTATGTTTTTACCTCGTCGCATCTTTCAATGCAATGAGGCATAAAAACAAGCATAGGAACAAATTCTCAAACTTCCTAGATCAAAACAACAATTCTACTATAACTACCGAAAGAACTACGGAAACTAAAAACTAAGGACGTAAGAACTTACTCGGAGCTAAGGCAAAACTTTTGCGAGCTTCTCACTCTAAGTTTCGCCAAGGTAGAGAGAAGAAAAGGTGTGAAGAATGAAGAAGGGAAGGGTGCTATTTATAGAAAAAGGGAGGACAAGGGGGTATTAACAAAAAGTCTTCGTAAAATGATTCCGCGTTGGATCTAGGGTTTTGTAAGATGCAATCTTGACCATTCAAGGTCTTGGCCGACCTCTTGGTCCCCCAAAAGTCAAAGATTGATTTTTCATCTTGCTTTATGGCCTCCGGCCCGATAAAGCTACCCGACGGTGTCCGTTTCGCGCGATTTCGCGAAAACTCAAAAATTCGGGCATGTAACTTTGAAGATCTTTTCATCCTCTTTCATATTATATATTTTGATCCTCTTTTGATTATATCCAGGTATTCTCCGGTGCGTCGGAAGATATTCGGACAAACGCGTCCGGTTACTTAAATCGCTTCCGATAGAACCAACTTCGGACAATAATTCGTCAATCGTAAAACGTCCAAAATGGTTGCCTAACTTAATCCCGTGTTTGAAAACACGCAATTGTTTCTATAGGTTCTCACTTTGCCTATCCGGCTCTACTCTATCTGATCGCCTTTCCGTCTTATTAGGAATTAGGGTTTTCGGTTGCGGAATCGACGCCTGGTAAATTCTTTCTTCGGGTAAAAATTCACTTGTTCTTAATTTGATCAGTCTGAAAAGACTTTTACCTCTGGTTTACCTGTAGAATTTATTTCTAACTTTTCCTGGCCCGCCTATAAGTTTCGACTCACCGCATTACATTATTATTTTATTCTAATTACCATTTTAATTATTTAAACAATTCTTTTTAATTAAAAATAACCATAATTTCGACCCCTCTTTTAAAAATTCATATTTATTTATTTTTCTATAATTTTTTCCATTTTTTAAAAATATAATATTTTTTACCAAAATTCCGCTTTTACCCCCGCCTTCGTTAGGCTTAATCTGACCTAATTTCTTCGTTTAGTGATCTTTTTAGGATCGTTTCTTCATATATTTATCTTTACTAATTTACAATATATTGTTATCTTTCAAACTTCTATACTTTGATATTGTCATTTTATATCCTATGTAAAATATTAAAAATGTTTACCCCATCAAAGTTACTTTATGGTTCGAAATGCTTTTTAAACTTTTCTTCATGTTATTTCCTCCGAAATAATTTATTAAATTCTCATAATTAGGGATAACACTTCCATATTTTTCTCATAATTTTTCATGATCTTTCAAAGATTTATCATAATATTTTTAGACCATTTTTTATCACCATTATATCATTTTTAGTCATTCTTCATCGATTTTCCCGTAACTTTTTCAACAATTTACTCTATAATTATAACAATTTTCTATAATAGTTTTATCTCATGAATTTACTTCATTAAAATATTCATTAATTTTCCTTTTATCTCGTAAATTCCGATTTGCTAAAATCCGGTATTACAAGTTACATCCAAGTTACTGGTTACTCAAAAGCTCACTTGGTCATATGATGAGGACCGCCAAAATCTTTAGAAGACATGTCCCGCATCATGGGTCTTTTCCCTCATTGAACTAGTGGGGTGTCGTAAGCCCTCATCAACTAGTGGGCGCCCTCATCAACAAGTGGGACAATAGAAAGCCAACCATCAGCGCACCAACGGAGGTCTCACCACGTGGTGGAATAACCTATTCCATCTATTCCCAATACAACCATTATCATAATTATCACAATAAATAGCTCAACAGAATTTTCCAAGATTTTCGCCATTTCAAAATAAAATTCTCATATACATGTCATAATAGCTCAAATCCCAATTTCTTGTACATATATAAATATATGCAAATATTTCACAATTCAAATCATAAGGTTCCACAAGGCAATTTCTATTAAGATATTCATAATTATTTCACAAAATACTCACAAATAACATATTAATACACATAACAAGTAGAAAGTGGTTACCTCTCGCCGAAGCTAACTATTATTACACTGCTCCTAATCCGAAAGCTCAAACACACGCCAAAAATCAATCTACCATAATCTATTTACTAACCATTAATATCTCTTCAAAACTCTACATAATTAAAATTATAACTTATAATTTCATATAATTCAAAATATACAAATTTTAATAATATATTATTATAACAAAAAAATGAAAATTTATAGTTTAGTGCCATGAATTTCAAAAATGTCATTTTAGTCCCAAAAATTTCAGAAAATACAGTTTTACCCCAAAATTCCATAAATTACAGTTTTGCCCCCAAACTTCTAGAAATTACAGCTTTGTCCCCCAAACTTCCGTAAATTACAGATTTACCCCAAAATTCCAGAAATTGCGCTTTGGTACCCAAATTCCAGAAATTATAGTTTTGCCCCCCAAACTTCCGAAATTACAGTTTATTCCTTTATATATAAAACTAAATTGATTAATTTCCAATAATATCTCCATATCCCAAATAAATCATTTTTATAGTATTTAATCAATAAAAATATTTTATATGACATAAATCTTAAACCTCTTAAATAGGAAAAATCATTTTAAATTCCTAAAACAACCAAACAATAAATCTAAACCGATTAAAACTTACTCTTAACCATATACTATATACATATAGTCTTCTATTGTCAAAACTCAAAACTTTCCAAAAATCTTAACCTCAAAATTTCACTAACCAACATAATAATACTTTCATTAGTAAGAGAAAAATGTATGTAATAATTTTCATGAAGAAAGTTTATCGAAAAGAAGCTATTTTAGCTACCTAAATAATCTTATAAAATAAATAACATACCTTAAAAATACACCGAAAGACCTCCACCCCCCTCTTTCTCCTCTTTTTCTTCCTCCCTCTCCTCTCCTCTCAATGTGACCGTGGGTGTGTGTGTGTGTGTTTAGTGTGTGCGGAGGGTATTTATAATCCTCCCAACACACATACACAATTTTATTTTATTTTTTATAATGGAATTAGGTGGGAGGCATGGCCTCCCACTGATTTGTGCAGTGGAAGGCCACGCCTCCCACTGTCCAACAGTGGGAGGTCACTGTTTGGTTAGTGGGAGGCCATGCCTCCCACTATATATATATATATAGTTATAATTATTATTTTAAAATCCTAAAAATAAATTAGGATATCACAACAGATCAGAGTAATTTCACCACAGAGAGCATGCATAATGTTTGGACGACGAGTAACTGATAATATATGCCCAGACATATGTTGGTTAATCTTAGATTACCAGAGGAATATAAGTGTGATACAATTTAAATTTCAGAATTAGTTAGGGTTAATCCCTTTGGAGGATGTTAGTTATATACAGTTATCCCAAATTTAAAGTTAGTCAAGTAGTAAGTAATATACGATCCAAAATATCAAAATATAAACTTCATTTAAATAAATCCCTTCCTTTGGGGTTTTCTTTTATAGCCCCAGCTGCACCGCCTTAGCTCCTGATCTAGAACATCTTCTTGAATCTTTAGGCATGTCTAAGATTCAATGATCAGTTGAAACTCAGGGTAGCAGTTAATATAATATTCAAAGTGCAAATCATACATAACAAATATTTTATATATTGCAAAATAAAAGAAAACATTCAACAAACACATCGCAACCAGACAACATAGCACACAACACATGTATCGTTAACGGCAAAAGCACACACAAGTGCTACGTGCCCCAGACACGAATCCTCAGCGCTAGGAAAACAATTATGCAGCATTATCATATAAAACAAAAATCCACAGTTAGCTTAATAAAACACATGACTCAGGCATACAAACCCGGCCAAGAATCCATAAGACATGAACATATAAGGCATAAAAATATTAATTTCCTTTTTATTTTGTAAAGTATTATATTAAATACCATTCTTAAAATATTAAAAGGGTTTTCCTTGTCCCTTAAGTCCCTCTTTACTTCATATAGGACAAGTCTTGCATCTTTGACTTTATTATGATTGATTTTTGGACTATTCACATTTCTGTCCAAAAATGTCCAGCAACTTTGAAAATTTATAATTAAATGCATAAAACTCCAATTGATGTGCTGCAAAACGCTGAGTCCCCTAACATGTCTATTTTCATGGAAAAATACTCCCAATAGTAAAAAACATTCGAATTATTCCTAGAATAATAAAGTTTCCCCACTATTTAGGTCGTACTTCCAGAAACATAAGTCAGTTTGAAAAATCCATATCTTTTTGTACAAACCTCCAAAAATTGCTTGTGGCCTATTAAAAGAACTCTCTTTCTATCTACTTCATTGTTGAAAAGTTTCATGATTTTTGAATATCATTTGTTAGTCAAAATCATGCACACTCACTACTATTAAAATTGTACTTCCAAAAACATAAGTCTTTTTAAAAAATCTGTAACTCCTTGTACAGAGCTTCAAAAATGACATATGAGGCCTATCTAAATAAACCTCTTTCTATCTACTTTATTTTTGGAAAGTTTCATGATTTTTAGACATCATTTGATCGGTCAAAAATCACGCACATTCACTACTGTTTAGATTGTACTTCCAGAAACATAAGTCTTTTTCAAAAATATATAAGCCCTTGTACAGAGTTTCAAAAATTACATATTACATATAAAACTAAAGCTCATTCTGTCTCATTTATTTTTGAAAATTTTCATGATTTTTAGACATCATTTGATTGGTCAAAAATCAAGTACATATTGACCGCCTCCAGAAAAACCAAAACTGACAGATTTTTATAACTTGTACAACTTTAATCTTTTGCTTTCAAAAATCACTTTCCACCTTATTTCCACACCATTTTTCGTTTTAAACCCATTGGTAACCTCAAAATCATGAAAATCACTTTGCTTCCATGAGTTTTGGTTCAGGCCAAAACATGACCCCAAAAACAAGAAAAGCCTCTTTTCATAAAGTCATGATTTTTTACTTATGTTTGTCTTAGATCTTGTCTTTTTGGACTTTGATCTTATGGTTCACTCTTTTGAAAACTTGGGCAGCATAACCCCTTAGGGTTTCATGCTTTTTAAACCAAAGAAAAACCAAGATCAAGCCTTTTACAACAAACCACAAGAAATACACAAAGGTAGATTAGGATCCTTACCAACTAGCCTTGATCTTAGTGGTTTGTGACAACTCCTTCTTCATTTTTCTCCTTCAAATTTTCGAATTTCTTACTACCACAACACCAAAGATGAGTATTTTACCAAGGTTAGAGATTTATGGAAGAATATGAGAAGATAAACTACCAAACAACAAGAACACTTACCCTTAGTTCTTAAAACTTTTCCTTCTCTCTTCCCTCTCTCTATATTTCTGTTACTCTCTCTTTTCTCTAAGGAGCACTACAAAAAAAAAATACTTTCAGTGGCGACATCAAAAGTTGCCGCTGAAAGTGAGACTTTCAATGCTGACAACAAAGTCACCGTTAAAAGTTTTGACCTTTAGCGGCGACTTGTAATGTCGCTGCTGAAAGTATTGACTTTCATCGGTGACATATTTTTTCGTCGCCAAAAGTGGAACATTCAGTGGCGACATTATGTCGTCGCCGCTGAAGGTAGAACTTTTAGTGGCGATACGTTTTGTCACCGCCGAATGTTCTAACTTTCAAAGGGTGGCACTCATAAATCGCCACCAAAAGTTTTTTTTTAAAAAAAAAAAAATTAGTTTTTCTTACTATAATATTTATATAATAAATATGTTTATTGATACAATTTATTTTGAAAAAATAAATTAATTCTTCATATTATTGTGACATAAAGAGAGTTTGAGAAATAGTGTGTTTTGCATGAGAGAGTGAGAGGAAGGGAATGGGAAGGGATTGATATAGTGTAGTTAATTCTTAATGAAATCATTTCCATTTATCACTTTATAATCATAAAAGTAGTGTTTCAAAACTATCTTTCCATATCAAAATTTGTTATGGCTCAACTTAATTGAATTCACTAAGCCTCTTCTTTGATAATTTATTAATCAAATCCTCATGAAAATGATCTCTACTTATCACTTTATTACTTGGCACAACTTGTGCACTTGCGATAGCGAACATGTGTGTATTTGAGAGAGAAGATAATTATGTTTGTATTGGTATATATATATGTGTGTGTGTGTGTGAGAGAGAGAGAGAGAGAGAGAGAGAGAGAGAGAGAGATGGAGAATTAAAGAAACAATGTATGTGTGAGGAAGGGAGTGCAAGCATGAGAGGGGGGATAGTTTGTAAGATAGAGAGAGGGGGGAGTGAGAGATGGAGTGGGTGAAAGGGAAGGAAGAATAATATAATTGAGAAGAGTATACAATAAAATTAATTGTTTAAGATAATATAATTAAATTTATGTAAGTATACTTGTTTTTTATAAGTAGTATACTTAAACGAGATGATGATATCATATAATGGATGTTTACAACTTAACATATAGTCCATCTAAATCAATATCACCCAAGGCAAATCATAATAGCAACAACATCAACAAGCCTTACTTTATTATTAGGTGGGGTTTACTGTATAGATGACGGTCACTAAACTAAACTCCATCAACAACCAAATTCATGGATCTAAATCTTTGGATCACTTAGAGCTCAAATGTGGCTTATAAATTTTATTCTTCTCATAATTTGTAGAAAAAATGACTTTGAGTCATTAACCCAATTCAGAATTTCAAAATATGGGTAAAATGACTTTGATGCCTGTAACACCCCAAATTCCGTAGCATAAATCGTGTCGGTGACACGTGGTTTTATAAAATTCATCAGAGTTTTTGAGGTGCTACAGCTTAGCGTGTTGTGGAAATGGAGAGCATGTACTAAAAATTTGAACAACAGGTATAACACTGAGTAACTGATATGAAAATACTCAGACATATGCTAATGCCTGACGTATACTGATATATTATAAATTTTCCGAAGGAATGTTCATGTGATACAAGAATACAAAAACTTTATAATTACAATTCTTACATGTAACTATACCTCTTCAACCAAGCCTTAGGTAGACTTGGGACATAGAACCTAACTCGCTTAAATAATCCCATTTGGCCAGCCGGGTAGGTTTAGTGGGAGTCTCACCGTGCTAGGTGATCGATTGACTGAACCACATAGACGACCCTTCTAGTTTAAGCACCAAATGATATGAAGTAACATCATTAGATTCATGCCATAAGGTAGGTTCTGTTGACTTTCTCCCCGTATTTTCTTTGACTGGTGCCTCCTCACGGCTCTGTCCATTAATGCTCCTACTCATGGCTCCATTCACAATGTCTTCATAAATCCTGGTTCCTTTCCTAAACCTCTAGTCAAGTCTAAGATTCAAAACAAATTGAATCTTAGGTAACAGTTAACCTCATATGAAAAGTATAACAGTATATGCGTGGCAGATATTCACAACATTTCACAGCATAAAAACACTATTCAACATATTAGGCAATAACATTACACAGCCCCTGCAGTATGTATGTCATCCCAGTCTGCACACTCTCCGGTGCCACGATGTACAGTCGTGTCCATAGCGCTAGGAAAACTCAAACGGCGTTAACAATACCATAACCCATGTATAAAGCTGAATGTATATGTAGTGATCTAAGCCCCATAAACTTAGTCACAAAGGTATGACCCAAGACCAAGTCTTGTCCATCACTTCATGAATCATTCCATCGCATACATGCATACAAGACATATCAGAGTTAAAGTTACTGTACGCGAACGTACCCTTCCTTCCACGTGAATAGTATTTAACTATTTATGTATACGGTACTATTCATGAATAGTAATATGCCCGTCCTTCAAATCTGACTCCGGAATCCTCGGATTTCCTAACATATTACCATATCGCTTAGAATAATATCCAAAAGGTTAATTTTACCTTTCTACCCTTGTTGGATTTATTATTCCATTTTTACCCTTACATTTTCTGAAAAACAAACGCTATGCTCAATTTCTGGGCAGAATTTTCAATTAACTTTGAAAAATCATAATTAATTCTACAAAAATCAAAATGAGAATCCGTAAAATTCCTCGGAATCCTTAGGATGTCTAATTTTGAGAACAAATACTGATTATTGCCCAGATTTTAAGAATAATTCCCAGTTTTCACGTGTTCATCCTCTGTCCAGAAATATTCCAGAAAACGTAGCCTAACTTTGGACATTTATATCTCCTAGCACAGAACTCGAAATAATACATTATAGGTATATTTGAAAAGCTCTATATGTCTACTTTCAACATGCATTTTCTCAAAATTTAAGAATACCATCTTTAATATGCAATACTGGCGTTTGTGTCCCTGACTTCAGGAATCGCTAACCGACAAAATTTCGCCAGAGCTTCGCTACTTTGATCTTCAACTTCCAATAATTTTACTCCATAATATTTTTCATCATATTTTCGAAATAAAGACATATTTAATCATAAAAACATGAAAAAAAAAAACTATATTGGAAGATTAAAGATCAAACTAACATTTCTACTAAAACTCATAAGAACTTAAAGCTTAAAACTCAAGAACTAGAAAACTTACCCTTGAAGAACTTCATCCTCCTTCTTGCTTCCCACTATGATTTTCTCTCTACTCTTGCTTCTCTAAAACTCACCTCTTTGGTTGAGTTTGGTGTGAAGAATGAAGAGAGGATTGCTCTCTATTTATAGGGAGGAAAATGGGTCCTTAAGTGTAATTATTTCACCTTTGGGTACTTTTATGTAATTTTCCCCAAAATAAAATAAAATAATACACCATGCTTCACTTGCATCCCTTGCTGCCCTTGCTTGATGCATGAAATGCACGAGAGATTAAAATATGATGTGAATAGTAAATACGTATTTTTGAATAGTGAATACGTATTTTTGAATAGTAAATACTATTCATGACCCATAAAATACTGATTCCAATTTTTTCACTTTCAAAAATAGGGCCTAGTAGTCTCCCAAAAATAGGCAAATTCTCAAATATAGGGTTCCAGATAAACAAATATCCGGGTATTACAATGCCTCTCCTCCCTCCTCTCCTCTCATAAAAGAGTTTCATTCACTTTGTAACTTATAGAGTAAATACCTTTTCTAGTCACTGACAAAAGACACGGACCCCATTTTGGTCCCTTACAAAAAAAATCAACCCTTATTCGTCATTTTTATGGACTAAAAATGACCTTTTGGAAATTTGTAAGAGATCAAAATGTCAACCAATCGACCTTTATTCGTCCTTTTTATCGACTAAAAATGACCCTTTTTTTTGTAAGGGACCAAAATGGGGATTGTGTTTTTTGTCAGGGACCAAAAAGGGTATTTACTCTAACTTATATTCTTCAATATATATATAAACATTAATATTTAATAAAACAAAATATGATTCATCTATAGTTTAAATATATTAACTATAATAGCAAGAGCAAAACGTACAACAAGGAGTTCATTTTATCCTCACAAACAATTTTTTATCATTATAATATATGTCAATATAATTTTTTTAATAAATATAATAAGTATAAATTTTACTATATTTGTTTCCTATATAATTTTTTTTTTCCAAAGTTCTATATTTCAATATGTAAATCATTTTTTTGAAATTTTTAGTACATTTAATATCTTTTTTTCTAACTATCCTTAGAAGTATATCATATTTATAGGCCTCTGATTATAAAATAATAATTAATATTAAGGATTTGTATTGAAGAATGAAAAATTAAAAACATTGAAATCTTAACTAAATTATTATTTTTTTTTTGTAAAAAAACCACACATTTATGTGTTAGGTAAAATTATTGGGAGTTTGTTTATATTACTGTTAAAAGTGACTTTTATTTTAATTAATTTTTGCGAATTGAATTGGTATGTGTTATGCATTCCGGTTTTTTGTCTTGTCTTAGCTGATACAAATAATTATATTGTTTTTTAAAAAACTCACATTTATTTATTTTTATTTTGTCTCAATAATATCAATTAATTGAGTTTTCAATTAAATCATTTAATTGATATCAATGATATCGTCATGACATGTGTTACGCCGCTTATTCTTCTTTGAATTATTCTTGATGACCCTTTTAGAACATTAAAAAAATTCCTTTTAGAACATTAAAAAATTCCTTTGAATTATTATATGGAATTTTCCCTTGATTTTATCTTGCTTTGTTTATTATCATAAAAAAAATCAAATTGATTTGATTAGATCAGAAGAAAAATAAATCTCCAGGATATCTAAAGCAAACCTTTTCCTTTTTCTTCTCCCTTCAAAATTTTTATTCCCTCCTTTGCAAAATTTCAGCGCGCCTTCTTTTTTAAAAAATAAAAAAAAAATAAAAATTGGGGCATTTAGCCCATTAGAAATCTAAACCTGCTCTCTCACAAAATGTTCTCTTCAACTCTACTTGCAGCTTCCGAGTTGGAATTAGATATTGAATGGGAACTAATGGTGAAGATTTGGCAGAAATCCCTAGAAATTTTAGAATCAATAATTTATGGCCAAAATAATTATTGGAGAGTCAAGGCCTATTTTTCATGAATTTTTGGGAAAAGAATTATTGAATTCTAATGGCTCAATATTAGAAAGAAAAAGGAAATATATGAAATAGTGAAACTTTCATATCCCTAACATTGCACCGTGCCTCTATTCGTCTCCCTTCGTCTCCGCCGCGCCGGCTCTTCCGTCTCCTCCGTCGCTTCACGTTGAAAGAAAATCATACTCGCCTCCTTGCCGATAGAAATCCCTTCCATTTCCCTCACATTGATGTGTACGCTGTCAGTTTTCAGAAATGAACAGTAGCGCCTCCGTCTTTGCCGAGCCCAAATGCCGAAACCCAAATCCTTTGTTTAAGCTTTCAAATGGACTCTGGATCATTTCTTCACGCCCATATCTAATCCTCTGTTTAAGCTTGTTCTTGTTCATGCCAAACCTTATGCAACCTCCACCCTCGGAATCGCCGCCACCGGTACCGTAATTTTTCCGTCGATTCTACTTTTCCTTTTCCTTCTTTTTTTTTATTCCGATTTTCTGAGAAAACTGTGAATTGCAAATATTGTTGGCGGGATTTTCTGAAGTTTTGCTCATTGTTGATGCGGATTTGAAAAAGAGGGCCGCCAAACTTGTTTGAAAAAAAAGGAAATTAAAAAAAACGTTGCTAAATTTGTTAAATGGTGTTACAGGATTTGTAAATACCATTGCAAGTTTTATAATAGTGTAAATATATTTTTTTCCACTCGAGGCATTAAAGAGGCAAAAAAGGGAAAATTTTTTAAAAATGTTGTAAATGTCATTGCTAAATTTGTAAATGACATTGCTATATTTGTAAATATCGTTGCAAGTTTTGTGATAGTGCATTTTTTTTCCACTCAGAGGCATTAAAAAGGCAAAAAAAAAAGGAAATTTAAAAAAACTTTGTAAATGTCGTTGCTAAATTTGTAAATAGCGTTGCAGGATTTGTAAATACTGTTGCAAGTTTTGTAAATATTGTCAAGAAGAATATATATATTTGTTGATATATATATATATATATATTAAAAGAACCAAATGGCCCAACTGGTTGGGCTACTTGGCCCCATGGATATGTGGGTGTGTTGGGGGGGGGGGGGTTTGGGGGTTTGAACCCCACCTCCCATACTTTCAATGAGAATTTTTTTTTTAAAAAAAAAAAAAAAAAAAAAAAAAAAAAAAAAACCCCACCCTCCTCGCTGGCCATTCGGTGAGGGTATTTTTATTTTATTTTTTTTATTTAAAAATAAGGGAAAAAGGATAATTTCACCCGAATTTTCATATCCCTCATAGGTCATTGGTACCTCTCGCCTTTTTTATAAATTCAATAGACTTTTGGGGGTTTTGCAAATTTATATGGTATTTATTTGTCATTTTCCCTTGTTTTTATATCATTAAAACTCATATAAATGAATCAATATATGTTAAGAATTACATGATATATTGATCATATGTCATATTGATGTAAGTGGGAAAAAAGTTTAAAAAACAATCCTAACAGGGATGATTTTGGCGGTTTAAATTTTGGTGAAAAATTAAATTCAAATTAGTTTCAAAGTAGAATGTTGGAGAGATTGGAAGAGAGACTATAGGAAGTTTGACCAAGCCTAATTTAGCTTTTTTTTTTTTTTAAATAAAAAAATTGGTCCTTCTAAATAATTACATTTTAAAAATCCTTTACAATAAATATGATTTTTTTTTTTCTTATTCCTTCTTCCTAATTCTCCCAAGTTTATTGCTACGACAAAAAGTAATTTTGCTATAAAATTCATATTTATATTTTTTGTTTTGTAGGAAAATAATAAAAGAAAAGAAGAAAAAAAGACTTGCGTGCTAGCTACAGGTTGATAAGGGGAAAAAAGAGAACCTTCATTCTTAATTACTAATAGTCCAATTAGAGGGAGATAAGGTATCTAAACTATTCTGAGAACTAATGGTAGTTCTTTCTTTATTTAAAATACTTTTACTCAGCCCATGAAGAACTCTTCAGTGTTAATGACTTAATTTCATTAACGACAATATAGCTAACTACAATTTGTTGAGTGACGCGTAAGGTCTCAAGAAAGACAATCATAACATTTAAAATTAAACGTTGAAGAAGTAGCTGATTCACCTACCAAAGTCACAATTTATTTTTGTTGCTGTTAATTTGGACTTATTTCCCCAAGACCAAAAGCATTTTTAATCTGATTTAGCTCCCTAAGTACACCTATCATGTTCATCCTTTCTTTTGGAGATTGTACTGAACAAGCAAGTCCAATCTCAAATAATGAAATTAGAGTCTTCTCATGGTTGGGATGCATAAGAGCCACCTCCTCCATCTTAATTTCTTCTCCAGCCACTATTGCTATTTGTTGTATTTGTTGGGGTACAAGAGCTGTGTCCACAACCTCAGAAAGATTGTCTAGAAATGTAGCTTTGATGTAATCATGAAGATTGTGGCCATCTTCAAACATTAGATCCGTTGGCCTTTTTCCGGTTAACATTTCCAAAATAAGAATACCAAAAGAATATACATCGCCTTGTGTTGACACTTCAAAACTCATTCCATACTCTGAAATTAACAAAATTAAAAAGAAAACAATATCACAAAAAATGAAATTCACAAGAGCTTCAAACCAAAATAAAAATAAATATTACCTGGAGGAGCATAGCCAATGGTTCCTTTTATTCTAGATGTGCTTGTTTGCTTTTCACAACTGTCATTAAAGGTGGCAAGTAGTCTTGCTAACCCAAAATCACTCAAGTGAGCCACCATAACATCATCAAGAATGATATTACTGGGATTTAAGTCACAATGGATGATTGGCTGCTCGTTTTCATAATGAAGATAATGAAGGGCAGAGGCAACATCAAATATAATATTTAATCTTTGATAAATATCTAATGATGATTGAGATGCACATTCTTGATTAGGATGCAACCATTTTTCAAGGCTTCCATTTGACATGTACTCAAATACCAATGCCTTGAATTCTTCTCCCTTGGAATCCATGCTTGAGCAACATGTCAAAAGTTTTACCAAATTTCGATGCCTTATATTTTTTAGTGCATTGCACTTAGAAATAAAACTCTTTTCAGCTCCCTTCTTTTGAAGGTTCAATACCTTTATTGCAACAAGTGTTCTATATGATTCAAGCCTTCCCTTATGTACTGAGCCATAACTCCCTGATCCAATCAAGTTGTTGGAAGAGAAACCTTCAGTTGCAATGAGTAGATTTTGATACGACACCTTGGGAAATTGTTCAATTCTAGATGAAGCTGAAGATGATCTTTTGTTTCTTTCACGCCTCCAATAGAAAGAAAATAAAATCATCAATAAGATAGGAAAAGCTAAGGAAATCACAATAACCATTAGCTTCAAATTGTGTTTTCTTTCTCTGTCAATTTTCTTAGGGCATGGTAGTAAGTGCAGCTAAGAAATACCTCCACAAAGATTGATATTTCCAATCACTGATATTGCACTTGAATTGTTGAAAACCCCTTATGTTGGAACCTCCCCGTCTAACATATTGAAAGAAACATTTAAGTATTTGAGAGAAATATTTTGTAGGCCAATCAGTACTGATCCAGATAAGTTGTTTCGAGATATATCCAAATGTGTGAGACCTCTCATTAAAGTTAGCGAAGGTGGCATGGGCCCACTGAACAAATTCCCTTGTAAGTTGAGGAATTCCATACTTGTGCACTCTCCTATGGTCCAAGGAATCTCTCCCGAAAGATTATTTTCAGAGATATCCAAAGTGCCAAGGCTCTTGAGCATTGCTACCTCAATAGGCAAAGACCCATTCAATGAGTTGTGAGATAAGTTTAATAAAATGGACAAGGAAAGAAGTCCAAAAATCTGCAAGGGTATGGTTCCACTGAAATTGTTTTCTGAAAGGTCTATGCTTAGCAAACTTTTCATGTTGCCGATTGTGGTAGGAATTTTTCCTTCAAGCATATTCCTTGAAATCCTTAGCGTAATCAATTCACTAAGGTTTCCTAAGGAAGCCGGTATCTTTCCTGAGAGTTGATTTCCATCCATAGCTAATTCTTTCAACTCACCTAAATTCCCAAAAGATATTGGAATGGTGCCTGAGAATTTGTTGTACTCGAGACCCAAGGCAGTTAAAAATGTGTACTTTCCTAAAGTATCCGGAATAGTTCCATAGATTCGGTTACCACCTAGGTATAGTCCAATGAGTTGGGTAGACAAATTTCCTATGGAGTTGGGTAAAATGCCTCCAAATTTGTTGTTGCTCAAACCTAAAAATTCAAGTTTGCTGCAGTTTTTCAAATGCGTCAAGAAATTAAGGTCATTATTTGAGCTGCTCCCAAAATTATTGGACTGTAAATTTAGAAGCCATAGATCTTTTTGGCCTCCTAGATTGGGAAATTCTCCGCAAAAAAGATTTGAAGAAATCTCAAAAGCAACGAGTGAAGATGTGTTTGTGATGGAATTTGGGATTGGACCAAAAATTTGATTGCCAAATATGGAAAAATTTCTTAGATTTGGGAGGGTGGAGAACATGTTGTTCGGAAGTTGAGTGCCATTGAGAAGATTTTGTCCTACTGATATCACAGTTAGAGCTGATATATTGAAAAATGAAGAAGGAAGAGCACCTGACAAACTATTCTCTGACGCTGCAAAAAATTTCAACTTCTTCATGTGGCCTATCTCTTCCGGTATGCTTCCTTCCAAATTATTTCTGTTTACTGTAAGAACGATAAGGGAAGTAAGATTCCATATAGACAATGGAATTTCTCCAGTTAAATTGTTGTCAACAAGCTGCAACCATCCAAGCTTATGAAGAGCACCCAGCTGATATGGTATTGTGCCAGTAAGTGTAACATCTCATTTTCAAAAGCAGTATAAATTTTTTTTTTTCATATATCATCAGAGTAGAGCATCGGAGCGATTGAGTAACTGATACATTTATTCAAATTGCCGTAAGTCTGGCTGATTTACGTTCGGTACAAAGGACCGAGAGTTTTCAAAATGAATAACAACGAAAGTCTTCAAAATGGTCTCGTGCGGCATGCTTGTCTTTCTCCTCGGTTCTCGGTTCTCCCGAACTCGACGCTATGATTAGAGCCGAGGTTCAATGCACATTGAACCTCGTGTAACGGTTAACCTCATGCTTAAATATGACAATATATATACACGATAAAGCAGCAATCAATACAACAAATCCACAACAGATGTGTATGATTAGAAATACATAACCACGTATGTAAGATAATAACCACGTATGTAACATAACCACGTATGATACAACAATAATAATAACGTATGTAACATAACCACGTATGATACAGCAATAATAATAACGTATGTAACATAACCACGTATGTGACATAGCAACAGGTGCAACATATCCACGTATGCTACAGCAATAATAATAACGTATGTAACATAACCACGTATGATACACCAATAATAATAACGTATGTAACATAACCACGTATGTGACATAGCAACGAGTGTAACATATCCACGTATGCTACCACCATAGTGTGAATACAACAATCATATATATCCATACAATAACCATCGAGTTAGTGTTACAAGATGCGAACGTACCTTCGTTGTCGACTACGACGCTTTACGGAAAACGGTAATTTTTGACAAATGAAACAAACGGATGACGGCGGTACAACAAATGTCTCGATTATCTCAGATATCCTATAAGGATAACATTTATCAACTTCTAGCAATATAACAAGCATTTTAGGTACAAATTACCATTTTGCCCTTGAACCGCTAATCGGCGGAATTTCGCCAGAGCTTCGCTGTTTTCGCTCTATCTTTCCAGAATTTCGACAGATCTTTTCCCTCATCATATTTTCGAAATATATATCATATTTACCCCTAAATATGATATCTAGACTATCCGGGAAATTTAAAGACAATTCTAGCATTCCTACTATCTCTACCGAAAACCAACTAAAACTTAAGACTAAGGACCGAAAAACTTACCTGTGGCTCCGCTGTACTTTCTCCGGCTCTTCCTTCTCTCTAACTTCTCTCTAGTTTTTGAATTTGGGGTGAAGAAGAATGAAGAGAGAGAGCTCCTATTTATAGGAAACGGAAGGGACAAGGTGGGAATTACTTCAATTGTTTTCGGATCGGATTTCAACCGTCGGATCGCACTTCACCACGTGGCTCCATCTTGGCCCTCCATGTGTTGGATGACATCATCCCTTCTAGAAGAAGATGATGTCATCTTGCCGACTTACCGATAAAGTTCCCGATCGATGTCCTAATCGCGTAATCTTGACGAAACTCAAAAATCAAAGCAACGTTTTGAAGTTCCATTCTTCCTCTCGTAGGAATATCTAGGTTAATGAAATTTATGATCCCATTAAGGGCATTCCGTTGCTCCGAAACATTTAGGACAGACACCAACCACTTACGGAAATCACTTCCTAAGTGTCACTGACAAAAAATTCGCCGGTTCGTAATATGTTCCGACCTAAGAAACCTTATCACCGGTTTGTCACAACTATTTCGTTTTCTATAGGTCTTATTTCGCTATCTCGCTATATTTCTCATTTATCCCGTATCTTAATGACCCAGCTTGGTTTCGTAAATGAATTCGGAGATAGTCCACTCCGAGGTAGAATTTCACTTGGTTTATAAAAAGTCCAGGATGACTTAGACTATATCCCTATATTTTGGTGTAGGATTTTATTTCTATCCATTATCAAATGTCCCGTTGGCTCTTTACCATATATATTATTATTTTATTCAAAATATCTAGATTTTTTTTTCTTTTATTTTTTATTTATTTTCCTAAGCATAAAATATTTTATTATTTATTTAATTATTAATTTCGAATTTCTCCCTTAAATTAATTATTTACTAATTAATTTACTTATGTCTTAATCTAAACAATTAGTCACTAATTACTTAATTAGCCACTTACTAATTGTTGATAATTTTCATAATTAGGATTAATTATTATCTCACAACTTTTGCACCGACATTGGTATTTTATATCCCATGTAAAATATTAAAAATCATGGGGCCAAAAAGTGCTTTTAATAATATTATATTTATGCTCTATTATTTTCCAAGGAAATAATCCCAAAAATTCCTAAATTTAGAGATAACACACTTCCCAAGTTTTTGTCAATATTTGCGCTCATATGGGATTTATCATAATGTTTTCGTGCCATTTTCTCGCCTTATAAAATACATTTTTCAAGGATTTTAGCTCTTTATCTCTCCTAATTCCCATAGTAATTACCTTAGAAAATAAGATAATTTTTACTTATTATTTGAAACCACATATTCACCTATTTTCAATAGGTATTATTTACCGAAATATGATACTTATCATAAATACGATTTTTAGGGTATTACGGTAAGACTATTCCCTCTCAAAAACAAGACCCTCAATTCAGAGCAACTCGTCAAGTTCCGAGGAATCTCTCCTGTCAATCGGTTGTTTGAAAGCCAGAGTCTCTCTAACCTGAACAAACGTCCCAGCTCTGGTGGGATTTCTCCATGGAAACTGTTGTCTATGAGGGAGAGATTTCTCAAGAAAGAGATATTGCCAACGTGAGGCGATATGATCCCACGAAGATGGTAACCTCCCAGATTCAACTGAGTGACTCGCTGATGCTTGTGGCCACATGTGATTCCAGTCCAGTTACAGAAGTGGTTCAAGCTGTTCCAAGTGCTCAAGATTTCATCAGGATCATCAGTTATTAATTCTTTAAACTTGAGTAATGACAAATAATCGGTCACATTTGATGTAGCTCTAACATGCTTGAAGCAAGGGGAGTTTGTGTATAATATGACAAGGATTAATGGTTGAAGGTAGTATTTGGAAAGAAATGAAAATGACATGAAGGCAAAAGCCATGGTTTTGCTGAAGAGCATGAATGGGTTTTTGCTGATTCATATATTGAAATGGTGCAGCTTTTATAGGAGATTTAGTTTGTTCTTAGTTACAAGTAGTGAAAGGGACACATGGAGATCAAGACATGCACAGTGATATATGCAATTGGAACATCTGTTTGAACTGTTCTGCTGCACAAGTTGTTCCAAGAGCTCAAGATTACGTTAGGATCAACCGCTATTTAAATTCTTCTTTAAACTTGAGCAGTGCCACATTATATGTCTCGTATGTATGTGTAGAAGATGATATGGATTAATGCATCTATTTATTTGGACTGTAATGGAAACGACAGGGCAACAAAAAATTATACCGTGGTTGAGTTGAAGAACTGAAGGTGATGAATTGGAGATATGCCTGACATTCTAATATACTCCCTCTGGTCACATATTGATATAATGTACTTAGATTAAAAAAGTTAGTTAAGGTAAATAATGTGATATATTTTTTTCTAAAACACCCTAAACATCTTTCTTGTTTCCCTCTAGCTTTCTTTTACTTAATTATGATTGATGGAGCATTGATAGGAGTAGATTGACAAAATATTAGCAAATATGAAAAATAGGTCTTACATTTAGGACTAAGATCAACTCCACAATTAGGTCCGACATTAAGGATCAGAGGGAGTGTGTTTGTGTGTGTGTGTATGTACGTGTGTGTGTGTGTTTATGTATGTATGTATGTATACACACATAAATCTTCTTATCTTTAGCATTGATTTCCAAAAAATTAGATCTCGGATTATATAACATACAGGTTTTGTTTTTCCATATAAAAAAAAGGTTAATAAAAAATAGAAGTATTTTTAAATTATAAATTATCATGTGTATTCCTTTATAATATCCTCAAAAATACTAAAAGACATAAACTTAATCAAATAAGAAAATTACAGCTTTCATAACGGATGGCAATATGAGGATTAATGCTACCCATGGTTGCGTTGAAAAACTGAAAGTGATGAAGTGTACATACATACATACATACATACATACATACATACATACATACATACATACATACATACATACATACATATAAAAATAATAATTAAATTAAGCAAGTTGGTAAAGTTAGTTAATATAACACATATTTTCTCAAAAACCCTAGTCATATTCCTTAATTCTCTTACTCTCTCCCCTCCTTAATTATTGTTGAGGGAGAATCAATATTAGTAAATTAGGAAAATATTGGAAAATATGAAAATGATGTCGTAAATAATTATATTTAGGACCAATGTTAACTTCATAAATATGTCCTATATTAAGGACCGGAGGAATATCTAATATATAAGTCTTCTTATCTCTAGCATTAATTTCCAAAAATGTAGATCGTGGATCATAACAAGTAAAATTTAATAAAAAGGATAAATATTTTGAATTATAAATTATCATGTGTATACCTTTATAATATCCATAAAAATGATAAAAATAAACTTAATCAAAGAAGAAAATTACAGCTTTGACAACGGACGGCAAATAATTCAATCAGTCACCCATTTCTGCGGGCCAAATAATTTTTTTTTTTCGACCAAAAAACAATATTATTTGGCCTGCATAAATGGTTGATTGATTGAATTATACTTATTAATATTAAGATATCCATTGATAAGGACGACAACTTTATCATACCTAATATAATATAAATATTAATAATAAGGCCATCCATCTATGACGTATTTGCAAACAGACTATAAACATATTGTTGCAAAAAAAACAAAAACTAGAATCATACATGACTCTTGCAATCATAAGCAAGGACTTCCTGAGGATTAGCAGCAATTTTACATGCATTAACAACTTTACATAATATCAAGAAAACCTTCAATAAAAGTCATTAGTTAGAGGAGTTTCATTAATTAGTTAGAAAATTTTATAGTTAGAAAAATTAATGCTTCAAACGAAACATGTTATATATGATGAAAGATGCATGCTGAAGGTGATTACAATAAGGACCGGCGAGAGTATTATATAATGCCTCCTCAAGAGTTGCATCTAAGGCAGGCTCCTTATCAGTTCACTCTCCCTAACTATTCCTTAATATCTCAATCAAGAAGTCTTCAAAATAATGCCTCCTCATTATATCAACAAAATTCATAGTACAAAATTTCCAACTGAACAAATGAATTCTGGGTAGGAAAGGCAGCCCTTTGATTGGATTCATAATCTAACTAACCCTAGTTTCTAAATGAAATAGAAAAAGCTTAAAACATGTAGCTTTGGCAGGTAAACATCTCAGGGAATTCACTTATACAATTGCCCTAGTTTCTAAATGAAGTTAAATATACTAACTAATCATGTATGCTCAGCCACAACGACGTACTATCAACGATATATAAACATATTCTTGCCATAATCGCATATGGCACTTATCTTTAGGCTGTTACATCCTTGACTCTCCTCCTTATAGAGGGTATTATTTACATGCCAAAATATATAATACATGCATATTTAACTTTAATATCATAATAAATATAACTAAATATATAACAGAGCTTATATATACAACAAAATAGCATATTCTCCAACTACATCCACTTCAGTCTACACCAACTACTACGCCCTTGCCCTTAGCGATACTTGCCTTTACTGTATATCATAGAAGAAAGATGTGAGATTTGGGGAAATCTCAGTAGCAACTACTTTTTATGATGTAAATCATACAAGGTTAATAACTATGCATGCAAAAACAAGCCACAGAGAACCCTTGCGAGTAACTGAGCTAAAAAGCTAATTCATGTGCATATATCTTATTGATAACTAAATAGAATAACTACCTAGTGCACAATCTCTTGTAGATGTACAAACTGTATAAATATCTTGTGCACATTCATTTTACAAATGGATAAAATTAATAAATAACTAGTGCACATACTAAACCGATCTATCGGCTGCACATGTTCATGACAACTATCCATGCAAGGAAAATTTACATGTTCTCTTGCTTAACTATAGCAAAATGGCACAAACAAACATGCGGCAACCAATGCAAAAAAACATGAGAGGAAAAGAGTTACTAACTCTTGTACTTTCTTCCAAATTACCTTTCTACCTACTTCTCTCCTTTATGATTCCTTTGTGGGCTTGGACAATTATCAAAACCTAACATTTATGTAAGGGTAGGTTAACACTTTAACCATTAACAACTTATAACTTATATAAACTCTTCCCAAATCTTAGCTATAAACTAACTCTACCCTTTATGAAAGTGGTTGGTCATCTTGGATAAAAAGATATGCATATATATACCTCAATGGCAAAAGTAATCTTTCTCAAATTCCAACTCTAATTTCATTATTATTTTTTACTTATTCTTATATATGCCATTATTCTATGAAATCTGCTTAAACAATTCTTATCTTCTTTAAGCTTGTTGGATGAATAGTAAATAAAGGTATAGTTCCTATTATTACCAATTTTCCATGGTTTCCGTATACAATAGGGATTTTAAGTACCTAAAATGTATGTTTATCATCTTTAAAAACCTTAATTCCACATTAAAAGTATGGAGCAGCAAGCTTGACCCATATTTTCCATATCTTAAATCACACCTCAAAACAAATGATACTATATTCAGTTTCAAGCTTATCATTTGGGTAACACCTCTCTTGATTCTGAAAATTTCCAGCTTTTATAGTGTTATTCTAACGATCGCATTATGTCTTCTAAATTTCATCTATACACTTTATTTCAATTCTCTAAATTTTGGGTAAATAATGGTCCTCAAAATAGTAACCTTTTTCTAAGACATTGGCTGCTAAATTTCGAGCAACATCCCATACCAACAACTGAAAACTTCAGCTTGAAGAACAAGGTTTAAACCTTAATTTTATAGTCTCTAGATATGGGTTACACATCTAAAACATTGATGCAGCATTTAGGGACATTAAACAATAAAATATGAATTAGTTTTCAGCCTCCAATACTCAAACTTTACAATCTTATACCATCCTCCTTTATTCTGAAATAGTTTTCCAGCTTTATATAATCTTATACGAGTAACTATTATTCTATCATCATCTTAAAACTTAAACCACAATCCAATAACTTAAACTATTCTTTTTTACACTCACGCAGCAACTTTAATTAGCTTTTAATAAGCTTCAACCACTCTGATCTTTAAAGTTGTCAACAACAGTATATCATTTATATTACTCTACCAACATCTCATTCAAGGACTACACACTTTCTCATTCATTGGGCACTTTAGGTGTTATTCTGAAAAAAATTCATATCATTCAACCAATTGAAACTTTAATTACATTCATAATATGTATATCCACATGTAACTCATTTATAACTATCTAAGTATGTCCTGCCTCTTCTTATTCTCTCACACGGCTTCCCCCTTTATGTCTTCAAATTTCAGCTTAAATAAGGTTGTTTTAATCATCACCTTAGATAGCAAACGTTTGGAAGAATCAAACAGTGACTTCCTTCTCCATTTTTAAGTCTTCTTATCATTAGCATTTAGTATTTCTATAATTAATAAAAAGTAATAAAAATTCTTGAGATAGAATAATTAATTATGCAACTCTGACAGTAATTAATTCCTGAGATAATCTCTCAATGTGTGTGTCATCCAGAAAAAGACTAAAACATATTTTAGCGTTTAATTAACTACTTTTCTCCTAAAACGATAAATCGCTATTAATACATAGAATATATGTGTAAGCCTTCTGGGAAGGTCATAGAGATTCGGACATTCTTTGAAAATTTGTATTATTATATAACATTAATTTAAAAATGGTATATTTTTAATCATAACACGTAATTAAGTTTTAGATATACTACTAATTGGCGGCATTGTTTGAATACCACACAAAATAATAATTAAGTCCGTCATCCATTCATACAGGCCAAGTAATATGAAGTTCTCATTGATAACGGACGGCAAATTAATCATACCCAATATTATATAAATATTAATTATAAGGTCATCTATCTATGACATATACGTAAAAAGACTAGAAACATATTGTTGGCGAAAAAAGAAGACTTGAATCATATGTATGATTGTTCAAAACAAATATATAAATCATATATATGTCTCCCACAAAATCACAAGTTTTGATTAGGAACTAAACATCAAAGTTTAAAATATTTATGGGGGTTTGAGCCAAAACTTCCATTTTCAAATTTGGTTCAATTTCTTCAAGCACTTACAATAATAATAAAAATTAATCCAACATCAAATATTCTTAGAAAAATCAATGATTAAGTTTAATTATAATTTTTTGACAATTTTGCCCTTTGTAGTCCTAATTTAGTGTATTTACTCTTAATCTCAATTAATCACAAAGAAGGCATTTTAAGCTCAATTATTATGACAAAATTCCCAAATAAAGTGTGAAAACATATACAAAAACAAAACAAAAAACAAAAAAAACCACTACAACAGGTGGCGCTAGCTTGGCGGCAAGTTGATGCCAAATTTGTAGTGATGGGTTTGTAACGGTTCATAAGACAATAACCACTCAAGAATGCAAAGGATCACATATTTGTACCAGTTCTAAGGAATAAGGCATGTTTGGCACAAGGGGAGGGAGGGGGAACGGGGAATTTGAGTTGGGTTTTATTTTAAAAAAATAAAAGAAAAGTGTGGTTAAAATTTTTTAATTCTTTTTTTACTATTTTATCTTACATCTTCTCTTTATTAAAATTTTATAAACTCATTTGTCTCATTTCTTTTACATTCAGCTCAATTCTGGTCAATAAAGAAGTCTTCAAAGGAATTCAGTTCCATACCATATAATCATTCCTTAGTTTCTTTTTATCATGTGCACTCTTCAATAGAAACATGTATAGTTTTATAACACTACTATAGAATCGTGAATATATATATATATATATATATATATATATATATATATATATATATATATATAGTTAGAGATCATATTATAACAAGTAAAATTTAATAAAAAATCTTGAGATAAATGAATTAATTACGAAACTCTGACATGTAATTAATTCCTGGGATAATCTCACAATGTGTGTGTCATCCAGAAAAAGACTAAAACATATTTTAGCATTTAATTAACTCTTTTTCTCCTAAAACATTGATCGCTATTAATTATTTGAATATATGTGTAAGCCTTCATGGAAGGTCATGGAAATTGGACATTCTTTGAACATTTGTATTATTATATAACATTAATTTGAAAATGGTATATTTTTAATCATAACACATAATTAAGTTTTAGATATAATGCTAATTGTGATACCCGATTTTCAATTTACCCAAAATTTTGTATTTTAGGAATATGTTACCATATTAAATTAGTTCACATATGTGACATAGAGTCACATAAAATAATGTCTATTTTAGGAGAAAAAGAGCCATGGAAAAGTTATAAAAACACTTAATTAAATTAAGTATCAATTTGGTAATTTGGCAAATAAGCTTGCACTAATTAGGATTAGTGGCATAATTCTTCAATTTAATTAAGTATAAATTAAATGTATCAAAGAAGGGCTGATTATTTCGAAAATTAAGAGGCCAAAAGTGAAGAACTAAAGCTTGAATAATGAAGTGCTAATGACCATGATTAACAAATAAACCAATCCAACAATGACAATGGTAATTAGAGGGAAATTAAGCACTTGATTAGGGAGTTAATTAAGCTTCTTAATCATCCCCAAAAGCCTTTAAAAACTTCTAGCATGTGGGAGGAGGAATTAGATAAGATTTCATGATAATTAACACACAAATACATGTTGAAAAGTCAAACATTTCAACTAGCCAATGAGAAGTTTGAAACAAGGGATATTTGTTATTAAAAAACACATGAAATGGTTAAAGAAAAGGAGGGGCATGTCGACCATGAAGGAAATGGAGGAGATTAAATATGATAAAGTGCAAATTGATTAAATGGATGAGAAGAAAGAAGAAACTTTGGGTGATTACCTTGGAAGTTTTCCTATAAATAGGAGGCTTCCCCTTTTCATTTCTTCACACCATAACACAATCACCTCTAATCTTAAGTCAATGAGAATAGAGAAAGCTTGAGAAAGAGGAAAAAGGAGCAAAGTTCTTGAGGTAATTCTTGAGCTTTGGTCTTTAGTTCTTGATAAAATTGTAATTTAATCTAGAAAATTAAGAAGTAAATTCTTTTACATATTTTTAGGCCTCCATTGCATTTAAAATGCTGAATGAGGTAAAAACATGTTAGGAAATAATTTTTAGAATCAATAGATCAAAATTGTGAAAGTTGGAAGATTTCCAGTTTTAAATCCTGTACTGGCAGCGAACATTGATGCTATTATTGTATGTATCAAATAAAGTTATAAAATCATGAAATTTTGCATGAATAAATTAGACATATAGAGCTTTCTAAATATATAAAATATGTAACGTTTTGATCTTTGGACAATGAGATATGAATTTTTGACGATAAGCCTTGTCTACTAGATTTAAATCTGAATAGTGTTTGAAAACTTAAATAATGGGAATGACCCGTGATGTTCTAGATTCTGGGAATATTTTTCCTTGAAAATAGACATGTCAAGGGTCATGAGGAATTTTGAAGCACTCAAAAATAATGTTTGTAAAATTATTTATGATTTTTCAAAGTTGCTGAAAAATCTGTCTGGAAAATCCAGCAATGCGTTTTAAAGAAAATGTAAGGGTAAACATGGAATACTTAATCCACTAAGGGTAGAAAGGTAAATTAAACCTTTAGGATATTATTCTAAGGAATATGATATTTATCGCAATATCATATAATAATCCGACGCTAATGTATAGGATATCCAGGAAGTCCAGAGTTGGATTCAAAGATCGGGCATGTTGGTAACTACACGGTGAAAGGTACGTTCGCGTACTAGTAACTTTAATTGCATATATCTTGTATGTGTTAGCTCTCAATGTTTTGATGATAACAGTTCTCAATGTTTTTGATGAAGTTCTTAGCTTGCTCGAGCAGCCCCGGATCTTGCCCGAGCAACAACATCGGTTCTGAACAAAGAAGTAGTGAAAATCGCTTATGCTCGAGCAACCCCATGAAGCTTGTCCGAGCAACATCAAGGCAGAAGCAAACGAGAATCAGTTATTGATTCATGCCCGAGCAAAGCTTTCTAGCTTGCCCGAGCAACCTTGAGGCAGAAGCAAAAGACAGAACGTCATCGAGCAATGCCCGAGCAAAGAATTGTGACTTGCCCGAGCATCATCAATACAGAAGCGAAAGAAGGCCATTCAGAGAACCTTGCCCGAGCAAGGAGTATCACTTTCCCGAGCAACGTCGAGACAGAAGCAAAACTCAGCTAATCAGAAGGTCTTGCCCGAACAGCAAAAAAGGCCTGCTCGAGCACCATGCTTCAGCAAAGGCATAACATTGCCCGAGCAACGTCCATCATTTCTCAAGTTCTCGCTTGTCTCGAGTCTTGCCCGAGCAAGGAAAGTGGCTTGCTCGAGCAACATCGTGTGGCGGCTCTTCTCGCTTCATAAAGTAGAAACTTGCCCGAGCATGAAATTTATCATGCTCGAGCACCATGCCCAAGCAGAAGAGAATACTTGCCCGAGCATACCCTGAGACAACGGTTATCAAGAAGCTTGCCCGAGCAAGCTTTGCTTCATGCTCGAGCAACATGGCCAAAACACGCCTTCTCCGCAAGCATACTTTCAGGTTTGCCTCAAGCAACGTGTTGTGTTCTCTCTACTCCGCCCCGCCTATGCCTTGCCCGAGCAAGTATTTAACCATGTTCGAGCATCATCGAAGGAGAGCACATCCACGCCTCTCGTAAACAAGCCCGCCCGAGCATGATTTTATCCATGCTCGAGCATCATGCCCAAGCAAGCATATTATCTTGCCCGAGCATCGCGAGCCAACTCCGCATCCGAACTACTTCATACAGCAAAGCGTGCTCGAGCACACATTTATTGTTGCTCGAGCAAGGTACCTCTCTGTTACTTAATTATCTTCTCGCGCTATCTTCATACTCTCGTGATAAATTATTCAATTCTATATGTTACACATTATTATTCTCAAATACCTTTAACCCATTTGATTAATGAGTTGCAGAAGATCTTCACATTGATTAACATCTTATTTGAGTTGTGAAGCACCGAGATTGTTTCGGACAGAGCCAACATCGAATCTGATTGCCCATAACCAAAAAGGCACGAAACAATATTTTAAGCTTATCTTCTCTGAAGACCACGAGAACGATGATCTGTAAAGTAAGTCCACCATACGACATCCGATCATGGCGAGGCGCGGATACAACAAATGCTCAACGGACATATTCAAATTCTTCAACGGTCCTCAACTTCAATCAGTACAAATATCCGAAGATATGAATTGTTCAAACACACAAAGGAATACACACAGACGCAGAAAACCATTTTACAAAGAAACTACTTTCTGTGTATTCTAAAATATATTTAAGCTTCAGTGTTCATAGTTCAATTACTCTGTGAGAGAGCTTTACTATTTACTATCAATCTTTCGAAATCTCAAGATCGTGGTATCTTGAGTGTGGGTGTACAATTACAACTTGTAAGGGGGAGTGAGTCCTAGAGAGAAAGGATCATCCTGAGTTACAGAGTGTGTAATTGCATTGGTAAGATAGTGAGAATCCCAGAGCGTCTGGAGACTGGACATAGGTCAAAGAGTTGGACTGAACCAGGATAATCTCTCTGTGTCATTTACCCTTTCATTCTTACTACTTTCATTATTTATCTTCACAAAGCGAAAAGAATTATCAGATCACCTATTCACCCCCTCTAGGTGATATTCCACCTTCATTTGGTATCAGAGCTCGGTTTCTCAGTTGGGCTTAACATCCCGAGAAAGATCATCGACGGAATATTACCTGATGGAGCCCCTATCAATCGTCCTTCTGGCTTCAACGGAGAACACTACTCCTTTTGGAAAGCCAAATTTAGAATCTTTGTTATGGCTACAGAATTTGGCCTATGGAACGTTTTCGAGAAAGGGGATTACGAACCAACTGTAACATAAGATGGAGTTCGAGTTGCAAAGCTTGAAGAAGAATATGATGAAAATGAAAGAAGACTTGTAACTCTCAACAGCAAGGCTATCCTGATACTTCAAAGTGCTCTTAGTCAACAAGAGTACTTCCGCATTAGCAATCCGACAAGTGCTAAGGACATGTGGAAAGCTTTGGAAATTGCATACGAAGGAACTTCTCGTAAAGGAAAATCGCATCAACACTCTCACAACCGAGTATGATCTCCTACGTATGAAGACCGGAGAATCCATAGCGAATTCCAACTTCGTTTTACTCTTCGATCAACCAACTTTCAGCCTTGGGTAAGACGTATGAGCAAAACTCTCAAGTCGGAAAATCCTCAACGTCTTGACTAAAGAATGGGAACCCAAAATCACAGCCATTGAAGAAGCTCGAGGAGAATCAATGCAATCAGTTGCTGCTCTATTCGGAAGTCTCTCTGAATATGAAAGCAAACTGAAATTCAAAAAGGAACTGAATGAGATTAACACTATTAAGAGCAAAGGTGTTGCTCTAAGTGTTGTGAAAAAAAAGGAAGTTGAAGACAGAAATGATGATGATGATGAGGAGGATGAAGTGGGAATGTTTGTCCGAAGATTCAAAAAACTTTATAGGAAAAATCAAGGCTTCAGAAACCGATTTCAAAAAGGAAACTCAAGCAACAACGAGACTTCAAAGATAAAGATCAAGTCATCTCGTTACGAGTGTGAAAAACCGGACACTACAAAGCGAGAATGTCCTCACCGAAAGATAAAGAGAAAGAGAAGAAAAAGAAATTCAATCATTTCAGAAAGAAAGCTTATGTGTCAGCCATATGGGGAGACTCTTCCTCAGATGAAGACTGTGAGGATGAAGAAGAAACTGCAAATATTTGTCTAGTTGTAGAAGAGGAACAATCTACGAATAACGAAGAGGTACATAATTCTGAACCTTCCTATGATGAATTACTTTCTGAGTACGATGAGCTATGTTCTGAATTTGAAAAACTCGCAAAGGAATTTATTGCTGCTAAAAGGAAAATTAAAATGCTTGAACAAACCAAAAATACACCACAAGTTTCGATTTGCAAAACATGTCCTGATCTTTTGCAGAAAAACTCTTATCTTATGAAAACACTTGAAAAATTCACTAAGGGAGGTGAAATGCTCAATGTGATTTTGAAAAACCAAAAATTTACAAATGACCGATCAGGCATAGGTTACAATCCTATTTTCGACGAAAAGAAAGGCAAAAAGAAAACGGGTGGAAAGACTTATCTGAACTATTTTCAGAAATCAGTGCATACATCAAATCCATTTGCTCATTGTAACTATTGTAATCGTAAAGGTCACACTACTTCATCATGCCTTCATAGAAAAAATAGAAGAGACAAACCTGTTGGTAATTATCAGTGGGTACCTAAGGGAACTTATGTTTTTCCCGAGGCCCAAGCTAACCCAAAAGGACCCAAGAAACGTTGGGTACCTAAAGCTTGATCTTATTTGAATTGTAGGCTTGTCTGAGAGCATCAAGAACCAACAAGTGGTACATTGACAATGGATGCTCCGGACATATGACAGGGGATCAAACCAAATTCGTTGCAATGAGATCAAAAGATGGTGGCAAAGTATTCTTTGGAGGAAACCAATCTGGGAAAATCTCTGGAATAGGAGCGATTGGTACAAAGGATGGACCTCAGATCAAATATGTATATCTTGTGGACGGACTCTGTCACAACCTCCTGAGCGTAAGTCAAAGTGCAGATAGGAACAATTGGATTATCTTCGACTCAGAGGAATGTCTCATTGTCAACAAAGATGATCTTCCAATTGATAAAGGTAAACTTAAGACTCTATTCAAAGCTCCTCGTGAAGGAAATTGTTATACTTTAGATTTTCCTAAATTAAACTCGAAAAATGTTTTGTTAGCAATTTAGACGAAAGTTGGTCAGGCATAAGCGTCGGCTCATGTGAACATGTTCAACCGGATAAGTTGTTAAGAAAAGATTTAGTTCTTGGCTTACCTAAATTACGTTTTAAAAATGACATGATTTGTTATTCCTATCAAAAAGGTAAACAAACTAAATCTTCTTTCAAAAGCAAGACTGAAATTTCGACCAATAGACCTCTTCAACTACTTCGCATGGATTTAGTTGGACCTGTTAGAGTTAACAGCCTTGGTGGCAATTTATACACTCTAGTCATTGTCGATGATTTTTCTCGTTTCACCTGGACTATATTTTTATCTTCTAAGGATGAAACATTTGATCTGTTTGCTGTGTTTGCCAAGAAAGCACAAAACGAGAAAGGTATTTGCATTTCAGCTATTCGAACTGATCATGGAGGAGAATTCGAAAATCAAGCTTTCGAAGAGTTCTGTGATGCTTACGGCATTGATCATAATTTCTCAGCACCAAGAACACCACAACAAAATGGTGTGGTTGAAAGAAAGAATCAAGTACTCACAGAGATGGCACGTGCAATGCTAAATGAGAACAATACCTCACAGGTATTTTGGGCAGATGCTATGAGCATGGCCTACTACATTTCAAATCGAGCTTATCTTCGAAAGAAACTCAACAAAACTCCATATGAGCTCTAAAAGTGAAGAAAACCTAACTTAGCTCATCTCCATATCTTTGGCTGCAAATGTTTCGTTCATAACAATGGTAAGAACAACTTGGGTAAGTTTGATCCTAAATCCGACAAAGGTATATTTCTTGGTTACTCTAATAGAAGTAAAGCCTATAGAGTTTTCAATAAACGCACTCGTGTAGTTGAAGAATCAGTTCATGTTGTATTCTGTGAATCAAAACCTCACGAACCTCTGGATGATGATGAAACAATTTACAAAAACCAATTCTTTTCAAAAACTACTTCTTTGTCCCTTCAAAATCCAGAATATGTTTTTGAAACTGATTGTCAAAATTCTCTTGAGCAGACCGACGCATCTCAACCTAGAGCTTGAAATTTATTAGGAATCATCCTCTAGAACAAGTGATAGGTGATTTAAATCAAGGAGTAAGAACTAGAAACAGTACTTTGAATGAAGTGACATTCTCAGCTTTTATATCACACATAGAACCCTCTAAAATAGATGAAGCCCTTTCAGACAATGATTGGGTGATAGCTATGCAAGAGGAGTTACATCAATTTGATAGGAATCAAGTTTGGGATTTGGTACCCAGACCTAAGGACCATCCGGTCATTGGCACTAAATGGGTATTCAAGAATAAACGTGATGAATCTGCAATCATAGTCCGTAACAAGGCTAGACTGGTTGCCAAAGGTTAGAATCAGGAAGAAGGGATTGATTATGAGGAAACGTATTCTCCAGTAGCTAGATTGGAAGCTATACGTGTACTCCTAGCCTTTGCGTGTATCAAGGGATTTAGACTCTATCAAATGGATGTTAAGAGTGCTTTTCTAAATGGATTCATACAGGAGAAAGTCTATGTTGAGCAACCTCCTGATTTTGAAAACCATCATCATCCAGATCATATGTATCGTTTGAAGAAAGCCTTATATGGTCTCAAACAAGCTCCTAGAGCTTGGTACGAAAGATTAAGCAACTTTTTATTAGACCAAGGCTTTATCGAGGTAAAGCAGATACAACGTTGTTCATCAAAACCAACAAACTTAATGAGACTTTAATTGTGCAAATATATGTCGACGATATTATTTTTGGTGCTACTAATGAGACTTCAACTTGTCACAATCAAGTTCTCGCTCGTCTCGAGTCTTGCCCGGCAAGGAAAGTGGCTTGCTCGAGCAACATCGTGTGGCGGCTCTTCTCAGTTCATAAAGTAAAAACTTGCCCGAGCATGAAATTTATCATGCTCGAGCACCATGCCCAAGCAGAAGAGAATACTTGCCCGAGCATACCCTTAGACAACGGTTATCAAGAAGCTTGCCCGAGCAAGCTTTGCTTCATGCTCGAGCAACATGGCCAAAACACGCCTTCTCTGCAAGCATACTTTCAGGTTTGCCTCAAACAACGTGTTGTGTTCTCTCTAATCCGCCTCTGCCTATGCCTTGCCCGAGCAAGTATTTAACCATGCTCGAGCATCATCGAAGGAGAGCACATCCACGCCTCTGTAAACAAGCCTGCCCGAGCATGATTTTATCCATGCTCGAGCATCATGCCCAAGCAAGCATATTATCTTGCCCGAGCATCAGCGAGCCAACCTGCATCTGAACTACTTCATACAAAGCGTGCTCGAGCACACATTTATTGTTGCTCGAGCAAGGTACCTCTGTTACTTAATTATCTTCTCTGCTATCTTCATACTCTTTGTGATAAATTATTCAATTCTATATGTTACACATTATTATTCTCAAATACCTTTAACCCATTTGATTAATGAGTTGCAGAAGATATTCACATTGATTAACATCTTATTTGAGTTGTGAAGCACCGAGATTGTTTCGGACAGAGCCAATATCGAATCTGATTGCCCATAACCAAAAACGCACGAAACAATATTTTAACCTTATCTTCTCTGAAGACCACGAGAACGATAATCAGAAAGTAAGTCCACCATACGACATCCGATCATGGCGAGGCGCGGATACAACAAATGCTCAACGGACATATTCAAAATCTTCAACGGTCCTCAACTTCAATCAGTACAAATATCCGAAGATATGAATTGTTCAAATACACAAAGGAATACACACAGACGCAAAAAAAAAACCATTTTACAAAGAAACTACTTTCTATGTATTCTAAAATATATTTAAGCTTCAGTGTTCATAGTTCAATTACTCTGTGAGAGAGCTTTACTATTTACTCTCAATCTTTCAAAATCTCAAGATGGTGGTATCTTGAGTGTGGGTGTACAATTACAACTTGTAAGGGGGAGTGAGTCCTAGAGAGAAAGGATCATCCTGAGTTACAGAGTGTGTAATTGCATTGGTAAGATAGTGAGAATCCCAGAGCATCTGGGGACTGGACGTAGGTCAAAGAGTTAGACCGAACCAGGATAATCTCTCTGTGTCATTTACCCTTTTCATTCTTACTGCTTTCATTATTTATCTTCACAAAGCGAAAAGAATTATCAGATCACCTATTCACCCCCTCTAGGTGATATTCCACCTTCAGTATGTCTATATATGATTGAATGATTCATGAAATCATGGGCAAGACTAGGTCTTGGGCCATGCACCGTGACTAAGTTATGGGGCTTAGGTCACATGTTTACATACATTCAGCTTTGTGCGGGTTATAGTCATGATAATGTCGTATAGTTGTTTTCCTGACGCTGAGTACACGAGGAATCGTGGCACAAGTTAGTGCAAACGTTGTTGACATTACATATGCTGTGTGTAGGGTGCTATGTATTGTTGGGTTGTGAACCTTACATCTGCAGTGTGTTATGTATGGTTGATGCTGGTATGTAGTGAATATATGTCATATATTGTTTATATCTGATATAGAGGTTAACTGTTACCTGAGATTCAATGAGTATTGAATCTCAGTCCTGACTAAAGGTTCAAGAAAGGAACTAAGATATGAGAATGCAACGTGGAAGGAGCCGTGATGAGGCACCAATGGACAGATTCGAAAAGATGGACGGAGCACGTGAAGAGGCGTCAGTCAGAGCGAATGTCGGAAGAGGTTCAACAAAGCGTAGTTTTTGACATGAATTCAATAAAGTTAGTTCATACTATTGGTGCTTAAACTAAGAAAGGGTTGATCAGTGAGGTTTCAATAATTAGTCACCGTGAAAAATGGGGAGACTTCCACCGAACTAACACCAGCTTGACCAAAAGGTATGATCAACTGTATTGGGTTCCGAGCCACAAGTCTAATTAAGGCTTGATTTAAGATATTATAATTACTATGTCAAGAGTTTTAATTATACAAGTTTTGTATTATTGTATCACATGAATATTCCTTCAGGATATTTAACTTACCAGCTTATGCCTGAACATTTTATATCAATTACTCATTGTCTAAACGTTAATACATGCTCTTCATTCCGCATTACTCTGACCTGTAACACCATATTTCTAGATACTACGTGTCACCGGGCATAGTAAGGAGTATGGAATTTGAAGTGTCATACTAATTGGCGGCATTGTTTGGATACCACACAAAATAATAATTGAGTCCATCATCCATTCATGCCGACCAAGTAATATTCTGTTGACAACGGACGGCAAATTAATCATACCCAATAATATATAAATATTAATTATAAGGTCATCCATCTATGACGTATATGTAAAAAGACTAGAAACATATTGTTGGCGAAAACAGAAGACTTGAATCATATATATGAATTGATCAAAAAAATCATATATATGATTGCTAAAAAAAACATATATTGACTCCCGCAAAATGCAAGTTATGATTAGGACTAAAGTGCAAAATTCAAACGTTTATGGGGTTAAACCGTAATTTTTGTAATTTGAGCCCAAACTTCCATTTTCAAATTTGGTTCAATTTCCTCAAGAACCTACAATCAAAAAAATAAAATAAAATCCAGGATCATATATTCTTAGAAAAATCAATTATTAAGATTAATTATAATTTGTTTTGATAATTTTGCCATTTTTAGTCCTAATATAATGTATTTACTCTTAATCTCAATTAATCATTAAAAAAAATTAAGCTGAATTATTATACAAAATCCCCAAATAAAATGTGAAAACATATAATAAAATTGGGGATTTGTCACTTCAGAACTTTATATCCACGATTACAAAACATAAATGTTATAATATAATTAACGGTAAAGTATAATTGATAAAAGTGACAGTTCTTAGGAAACAACGGTCATTTAAAAATTTCAAATGATTTGTCTTCCCAACTTTAAACTTTAAATGACCTTTTCATAACCTTCGTTTAGCCCAATTGTATCTTTTCATGACCTTTCATAACGTGTTCGAAGTACACATTACAAAAAACTCACAATTCGTAGTAGTAAATTTGTAGTGGTTAGACAAAACCGCTATCAATATCGGGATTTGTAGCTTTGTTTTTCGTAAGTCGCTACAAATTTGCTACAATGTGTGACTCACGCCAAGTGGCTTGCTGATAAGTTAACGACATTTGTAATGGTTTTCCAAAAAAAAAAAAAAAACTGCTACAACATGTGGCACCAGCTTGGCCCCAAGCTAGTGCCAAATTTGTAGCGGTGGGTTTTAGCAGTTTATAAGGCATGAACCGATATAGAATGCAAAGAGTCTTCACATTTATAGTTGTTTTGTAAAACCGCTACAAACTTTCATGTTGCATGAGGTAGGGTTTCATGATTTGTAGCAATTGAGGTAACGGTTTTTTGTAAAACAACTACAAATCTCAAGGCTATATAAGCATCGTCACCCCTCATTTTACCACTTTTGGAAAATTCGTTTCTCGAGGGCTCTAAAAGGTTTTCCTTTAGATATGAGGCTCTGCTCAAGCATTTAAAGAGTTAGGAACTTGTGGTTAGTAAAGTTAACTCTTTTATTTCATTTCCCCCCTATTATTATATAATTTTGTTATAAATATTGATAATATTCTTATTTATTTAATAATAATTGTAGTTATTATGACATTCGGGAGAGATAAAGGCAAGAAGAAGGAAGTTGAGCATCCCCACATACCTATCATGTGTGGGAGCAGTAGTAAAGGGAGCGGTAGAGGGAAGCATGGAGGTAGACATGTCCCTATGCCATTGCAGGAGGTGACCTCGCCACCACAACTTACCTTAGAGCAGCCACGTGACGACCCCCCCGAGAAGTGACCCTACTAGAGCTGCCTGTTCAGTTAGAAGGGCTGACATCAGTCTCAATGATTACAACGAGAATAAGGAGTTTGACTTCAACATTCTCATACTAAGTGACATGGAGCGTTTCTTGAATGAGGAGGAAGTCTCATACCAAAATAAACCATGACAACGTCTTCGCAATCGACAAGGTTTAAGGTGCAAGTTCAAGATAAATTTAATTATTGTTTTAATAAAGATAATATTTAAATTACATAGGTTTAAATGTGGATTTAAATTTAATTAAAGTATGTGGTAAATTGTGCAAATGAGCAAGGGAACATAACCACCAGGAGGCTGGACGTGGCCAGTCTCAATAGTTCCATAGAATGAAGCCACAGACTAGCCGATTGAGAATGGTGTCACCTATTCAACCGCTATCTGAATGAGCTGGGTGCGAATTGGATGCAGTTCCCTATCCACTTCAAGACATGGAAAAAGATTCCTTTAATTTTGAACCCCTTTGTCTTCATTAATTTTCACTTTGACTGGAGACTTTTAGATTGATGTGGGGTATATAGTGAATTTGTGCTCCAATAAAATACAACTTTCACTTCCACAAATAAAACAATTAAAAAATTAAACAAAAAATCTTCTACTATTGGGCTTATAATTAAATAATTTATTTAATTTCTTCAATCTTCTAAAATTACTTAACTGAGTCTTATATTAAGAATCGGTATTATAATTGCATGAAGCCTTCATAAATAAAATTAAGGGAGACAATTCTTTTGTGAAGTAGATAATGAGGACTGAGAATCTGAGACCAGCAGAGTTTCTTTTGTTTTTCTTGACATTGTAGTCAATTATGTCAGGGAAAATCAATAATTATAAGGCTAAATTATATAAAACTCATATGAAGTTTAGATCAGTTGCATATAACCCCTATGACATACCAAAGTTTATATTTAACCCCTTGAACTTCAATTTTTTTAACTATTAACGTAACTCCATGACGTTAAGTGATCGTTATGTTTTTAATGGGAAATGACACGTGGCATTTTTTGTTAAAAAAATAAGAAGAATAATATTTTTAAAATATAAAAATAAAAATATCATATTTTCATAACATTTACTTATTTTCCTAGGATAATTGAGCATCGATAGTATAAAAATGTCATCATTTGTGTTAAAAATATTCTTAGGATGATTAAGCATTAATAGTTTAAATGTTATATTTATGTTAGAGGATAGCTTTTGCCCTCATTAATTTTTGAGTAAATACCCTTTTGGGTCCCCGACAAAAAACACGGACCCAATTTTCGTCCCTAGAGACTAAAATAAGACTTTTTTATGGACTAAAAAGGGCTTTTTGAAAATTTGCGAGGGACCAAAATGTTCACCAATCGACCCTTATCCATCCTTTTCAGGGACTAAAAGGGCATTTCTTTGTGTGAGGGACCAAAATAGGGTCCGTGTTTTTTTCCAGAGACCCAAAAGGGTATTTACTCTTAATTTTTTATTAGCAATGCATTTTTTTCTTGAATCGATGTCCAACGCTTGTTTTTATATTTTTCTAAATATTATTCTTCTAGTTTTTTTCCATACAAAAGAACTATTTTAATTGACAAATGATAGTAAAAATCTTAATAAGTTCATTAAAATGATGAAAGTAATTGCATGTGATTTAATATTATAAATCCAAATTTTAAGGGAGTTAAATGTAAAATTTAAAATTTATGGGGGTTATTTGTAACTGATCAAAATTCAAGGGTTCTTTACAACTCGTTTAAAGTCCAAAGTGTTCTATAAAATTGGTAATCTACATAGGATGCCACATGTCATCTCATAATATGATGTGTCATTTTCTCATTTAAAATATAACAACCACTTAACGGCATGTGGTTAATAGTTAAAAAAGAAAGGTCATGAGAGTTAAATCTAAACATTGATATGTCATAGGTACTATGCAACTGACCCAAAGTTTAGAGGGTTTTGTATAATTTAACCTAATTATAAATGAAAAACTTGCGGAATTAGTTATCTTTTAGCCTCCAAAGATTTAATTAAATCATACGTCGTGTTAGTATTCTGGGAATCCATAAAGATCATGTTCCCATGGGAATTAATATAAACCAAAGCTATGATGGAACTTTGTTTTTGTCAAACCAATACTTCTATTTAGAGTCAGGAAATCAAACCAATCTCATCAAGCCGGCCCATTTAGGCCAGAGCATGTCAAGGGCCGTGCTTATAATTTAAAACCTCGAGAAATAGTCAGGTCTAAAAAGGTTAGCCCTGTAAGACTGTGGGTTTAAATAGGCCGGCCCCACCCGTTTTCCCACCTCTACTCCTATTCATTAATAAAAGAGCTATAAGGTAGCAATTTCTCTCCCTTTCCTTCCCCTCTTTTACCTTTTTATTACTATTGAATCCTTCATTACTTTTGGATCTAGATCTAAATAGTTCGATCTCATATTTTATAAGAATATTAATATAATTTTACAAAAAATGTATAAGTAGGTTTTAACTATTAAATTTTGATCTAAAGAGCTTACATCAGTTGTGAAAAAAATGTTACTTTATAATAATAATCCATAAATTTATATACTTTATCTAAAACTATAATAATATTTTTATGAAATATTACATATGTACCATTTGATTTGGATCTAATAATAATGCGGAAGGAATTAAAGAAGGATAAAGAAACCAATATAAAGTTAGTCTAACAATATAAGGCCCCATTAGATTTCTCGAGTCTCGAGTTTGAATCAAAGGAAACACTTGTGTTTGGAAGGGAAATCACAAACTCCGAAATTGTAGTAATCAGTTGCTCGGATACTAAGTAATATGTTCCAGAAAAGGCACCGAGATATCATTTAAAATTAGGTTAAGTAGCAAATCCATTTCGAAAGTATAGGCCCGGAGCTGGAAGTTTTAAAACATAGCAATATTGCCCTATTTCGTTAAGGAACTCGACGTTGGTTGTCAAAAAATTGACGTTGATCATTATCTTTTTAACTGAAATGGGCAACATTGCTACATTTTGAAACTTGCAGAACGACATTGAGAAAACAAAAACTTCCAGAGCAACATTGCTCTTCGAAAAACTTCTAGGATAATTTTCTACTTAACCCTTTAATTTTATTTTTATTTTTTTTTTTAAAAAAAGGGGTAAAGGAGGAAAGGCATGGTAGAGAAGCTCGCTTGCAATTGTTTCGATGGCCCTTTTCATTTCATGACTGGAAGAGGTCGATGACGTAGGGTTTTCATATTTTGGCCCACATTAGTCGGCCTATTTCAATGGCCCTTTTCAAATGATTTGTCTTCCCAACTTTAAACTTTAAATGACCTTTTCATAACCTTCGTTTAGCCCAACACCCAATTGTATCTTTTCATGACCTTTCATAACGTGTTCGAAGTACACATTACAAAAAAACTGTCAATTCGTAGTAGTAAATTTGTAGTGGTTAGACAAAACCGCTATCAATATCAGGATTTGTAGCTGTTTTTCAGAAGCCGCTACAAATTTGCTACAATGTGACTCACGCCAAGTGGCTTGCTGGTAAGTTAACGACATTTGTAATGGTTTTCCAAAAAAAAAACTGCTACAACAGGTGGCACCAGCTTGGCCCCAAGCTAGTGCCAAATTTGTAGCGGTGGGTTTTAGCAGTTTATAAGGCAAGAACTGATATAGAATGCAAAGAGTCTTCACATTTATAGTTGTTTTGTAAAACTGCTACAAACTTTCATGTTGCATGAGGTAGGGTTTCATGATTTGTAGCAATTGAGGTAACGGTTTTTTTTTTTTTAAACCACTACAAATCTCAAGGCTATATAAGCATCGTCACCCCTCATTTTACCACTTTTGGCAAATTCGTTTCTCGAGGGCTCTAAAAGGTTTTCCTTTAGATATGAGGCTCTGCTCAAGCATTTAAAGAGTTAGGAACTTATGGTTAGTAAAGTTAACTCTTTTATTTCATTTCCCCTCTATTATTATATAATTTTGTTATAAATATTGATAATATTCTTATCTATTTAATAATAATTGTAGTTATTATGACATTCGGGAGAGATAAAGGCAAGAAGAAGGAAGTTGAGCATCCCCACAGACCAATCATGTATGGGAGCAGTAGTAAAGGAAGCGGTAGAGGGAAGCATGGAGGTAGACATGTCCCTATGCCATCGCAGGAGGCGACCTCACCACGACAACTTACCTTAGAGCAGCCACAGCAGACGACCCCGCAGGAAGTGACCCTACTAGAGCTGCCTGTTCAGTTAGAAGGGCTGACATCAGTCTCAATGATTACAACGAGAATAAGGAGTTTGACTTCAACATTCTCATACTAAGTGACATGGAGCGTTTCTTGAATGAGGAGGAAGTCTCATACCAAAATAAACCATGACAGTCGTCTTCGCAATCGACAAGGTTTAAGGTGCAAGTTCAAGATAAATTTAATTATTGTTTTAATAAAGATAATATTTAAATTACATAGGTTTAAATGTGGATTTAAATTTAATTAAAGTATGTGGTAAATTGTGCAAATGAGCAAGGGAACATAACCACCAGGAGGCCGGACGTGGCCGCCTCAATAGTTCCATAGAATGAAGCCACGCGACTAGCCGATTGAGAATGGTGTCACCTATTCAACCGCTATCTCGAATGAGTCGGTGCGAATGGATGCGCTCCCTATCCACTTCAAGACATGGAAAAAGATTCCTTTAATTTTGAACCCCTTTGTCTTCATTAATTTTCACTTTGACTGGAGACTTTTAGATTGATGTGGGGTATATAGTGAATTTGTGCTCCAATAAAATACAACTTTCACTTCCACAAGCTAATTTACAAAAAGCCCTTTTTAGTCCATAAAAAAGTCTTATTTTAGTCTCTAGGACGAAAATTGGGTCCGTGTTTTTTGTCGGGACCCAAAAGGATATTTACTCAAAAATTAATGAGGGCAAAAGCTATCCTCTAACATAAATATAACATTTAAACTATTAATGCTTAATCATCCTAAGAATATTTTTAACACAAATGATGACATTTTTACACCGATGCTCAATTATCCTAGGAAAATAAGTAAATGTTATGAAAATATGATATTTTTATTTTTATATTTTAAAAATATTCTTCTTCTTTTTTTAATAAAAAATGCCACGTGTCATTTCCCATTAAAAACATAACGATCACTTAACGTCATGGAGTTACGTTAATAGTTAAAAAATTTGAAGTTCAAGGGGTTAAATATAAACTTTGGTATGTCATAGGGGTTATATGCAACTGATCTAAACTTTATAGGAGTTTTATATAATTTAGCCTTATAATTATTGATTTTCCCCGACATAATTGACTACAATGTCAAGAAAAACAAAAGAAACTCTGGCGTCTCGATTCTCAAATCCTCATTATCTACTTCACAAAAGAATTGTCTCCCTTAATTTTATTTATGAAGGCTACATGCAATTATAATACTAATTCTTAATATAAGACTCGCTTAAGTAATTTTAGAAGATTGAAGAAATTAAATAAATTATTTAATTATAAGCCCAATAGTAGAAGATTTTTTGTTTAATTTTTTAATTGTAAAAGGGCATTTCTTTGTGTGAGAGACCAAAATGAGGTCCGTATTTTTTTCCGTAGACCCAAAAGGGTATTTACTCTTAATTTTTTATTAGCAATGCATTTTTTTCTTGAATCAGATGTCCAACGCTTGTTTTTATATTTTTCTAAATATTATTCTTCTAGTTTTTTTTTCCATACAAAAGAACTATTTTAATTGACAAATGATAGTAAAAATCTTAATAAGTTCATTAAAATGATGAAAGTAATTGCATGTGATTTAATATTATAAATCCAAATTTTAAGGGTTATTTGTAACTAATCAAAATTCAAGGGTTCTTTACAACTGTTTAAAGTTCAAAGTGTTCTATAAAATTGGTAATCTACATAGGATGCCACATGTCATCTCATAATATGATGTGTCATTTTCTGTTAAAAATATAACAACCACTTAACGGCATGTGGTTAATAGTTAAAAAAGAAAGGTCATGAGAGTTAAATCTAAACATTGATATGTCATAGGGTACTATGCAACTGACCCAAAGTTTAGAGGGTTTTATATAATTTAACCTAATTATAAATGAAAAACTTGCGGAATTAGTTATCTTTTAGCCTCCAAAGATTTAATTAAATCATACGTCGTGTTAGTATTCTGGGAATCCATAAAGATCATGTTCCCATGGGAATTAATATAAACCAAAGCTATGATGGAACTTTGTTTTTGTCAAACCAATACTTCTATTTAGAGTCGGAAATCAAACCAATCTCATCAAGCCGCCCATTTAGGCCGTAGCATGTCAAGGGCCGTGCTTATAATTTAAAACCTCGAGAAATAGTCGTGTCTAAAAAGGTTAGCCCCGTAAGACGTGGTTTAAATAGGCCTACCCCCACCCGCTTTTCCCACCTCTACTTCTATTCATTAATAAAAGAGCTATAAGGTAGCAATTTCTCTCCCTTTCCTTCCCCTCTTTTACCTTTTTATTACTATTGAATCCTTCATTACTTTTGGATCTAGATCTAAATAGTTCAGATCTCATATTTTATAAGAATATTAATATAATTTTACAAAAAATGTATAAGTAAGTTTTAACTATTAAATTTTGATCTAAAGAGCTTACAGCAGTTGTGAAAAAAATGTTACTTTATAATAATAATCCATAAATTTATATACTTTATCTAAAACTATAAATAATATTTTTATGAAATATTACATATGTACCATTTGATTTGGATCTAATAATAATGAGGAAGGAATTAAAGAATGATAAAGAAACCAATATAAAGTTAGTCTAACAATATAAGGCCCCATTAGATCTCTCTTTGATTCTCGAGTTTGAATCAAAGGAAACACTTGTGTTTGGAAGGGAAATTACAAACTCCAAAATTGTAGTAATCAGTTGCTCGGATACTAAGTAATATGTTCCAGAAAAGGCACCAGATATCATTTAAAATTAGGTTAAGTAGCAAATCCATTTCGAAAGTATAGGCCCCGGAGCTGGAAGTTTTAAAACGTAGCAATATTGCCCTACTCCGTTAAGAAACTGACGTTGGTTGTCAAAAAATTGACGTTGACTGTTATCTTTTTAACTAAAATGGGCAACATTGCTACATTTTGAAACTTGCAGAACGACATTGAGACAACAAAAACTTCCAGAGCAACATTGTTGTTCAGTGAAAACTTCTAGGATAATTTTCTACTTAACCCTTTAATTTTTATTTTTATTTTTTTAAAAAAAGGAGAGGTAAAGGAGGGAAAGGCATGGTAGAGAAGCTGCTTGCAATTGTTTCGATGGCCCTTTTCGTTTCATGACTGGAAGAGGTCGATGACGTAGGGTTTTCATATTTTGGCCCACATTAGTCGACCTATTTCAATGGCCCTTTTCCTTCCCATTGGCCCATACTCTCGTAGATGAAGAAGGTGATTCCACTTTTAACGATCTTACACTCTTCGGGCGCCCAAAAGTTTTATAAATGCAATTAACATATGCTAATAAAAATGTATTTTTTTATAGCAAAAAAAACATATGCTAATAAAAATGTTGGTGTAACCAACTTGGATTAGTGGAAGTATAAAAAAAAAAAAAAAAACTTGGATTAATGAAGGGGGATAATTCCTAATAACGTGGCGAAATAAATTTTGAATCTCGGTTGTAAGATATGCCCAGATATGCCCATATATTTAATGTAGGATACTTACTTCAAACATGATTAACTCTAATAAAATGATACTCGTTCCTAAAAAAAAAAAAAAAAGACAAAAAGACGTGTCTAGGTGAGTATTGTCGGGTTGGGTTTCTCTCATAATCGTTTTCTCATTATTTCTAAATTATATTCGTCCAATCAATCACAACATTACTTTAATATTTCTCTCATCTTCCCAATCAATAGTCTAGATGAGCTAATGAGGAAAAATGAGAAAAAAGATTAGGAGAGAATCCTCTTCCGAGTATTGTTAGCAGCCCAACCGTGTATATATGAAAATTCATAGAAGAACTTATTTTAATTTATCATCCGTAATTTTTTGTAAAACCCATCAATGTTTAAAGGGTTTAATGTTTCGCGAAACTTTTTTCTCAAAAGACTCACATAAAAGTGAAAAGAGGCCCCATTAATATTTTCTCTCTCATCTCTCTACAATAGGACTCACTCACTTTTATGTAGTCTTTGCGTTAAAAAAAGTTTCAAAGAATTGCAAAACATTAAATCTATATTTAAAATATTAAAATAACTCTCATTAAATAAAAATGAATGTATAATATAAGACTAAACGAAATACAAAAACAAAGTCATATAAATATAATAAATTTGCTTTATGAAATTATGGTGAATACATAAAATGTTCAAATTTTTTATATAAAATTTTGATTTATTACTCTTTTCAAATTCAAAGTACAAGGCATATTTAAAAAATTTATACATAAAAGGAAAATAATAGAAACAAAGGGAAACAGAATAAGAAAATATCATTTGAACTTCAAACTCCTAAATAAATGATTTCTTGAAAAAATGAGTTGTCAAGTATTCAAACTCTTATAGCAATAAAATTGATTTGAAATTTTCAAGTTTAAGTGATATTTTTTATTTTTTAGAAAAACTTACAAACCTTGTTAAATTTATCAGAAAAAATACATATTTTAATTATTATCTCAATTAATAAAATTAAACCTGACATATCAATAAACAACTTAAACTTTTGGGGAAAAAAATTAAAGTTTTTTTAAACTTTTAATTTTTAAATTAGCAGGGGAGGAGTACTACAGGAAATTAAGACCCGATGCTTAATTTCCTTTTAAAGGAAAAAGATAGTTTTACCAAAAACGGACCCTTCTTTTCCTTTCCTTCCATTCCATAGTGCCATTTTGTTCCCTCGTCTTCATTTCTCCGCTTCTCGTGTTCATTGGATTGATAGAAAGAAGGCATTGCATTACCGTCATACTTGGTTTCTGCTTGGGATCAGGAGATCTAAATTTTTATGCAAAAATGGAAGACGCAAAGGCATTGCAGCAGCAGCAGCAGCAACAACTGCTTCTTCAGCATCAACAAAAACAGCAGCAACAATTGCTGCTTTTCCAGCAGATGAAGCAGCAACAACAGCAACAGCAACATCAGGCGCAACAAGCTGCGGCTATTTCTCGTTTCCCTTCTAACATTGACGCTCACTTGCGTCCTATGCGCTCCATCAATCTCCAACAAAGCCCTAATGCTAACCCTAACCCTCACCCCAATTCCAATCCCATCGCCAATATGCACCAAAACCCTAATTTGAACCATCTGCAGCAGCAATCACAACAGCAGCATCACCAATCGCAGCAGCAGCAGCAGCAGCAGAAGATTGTTCGACCCACTAACCAGATGGAGCTCCAGATGGCGTACCAAGACGCTTGGCGGGTGTGCCACCCGGACTTCAAGCGACCCTTCTCTTCCCTCGAAGACGCTTGCGAGAGGTGAAATCACAACTCTGAGCTTCATCGGCGTTTTTTTTCTTCTTTTTTCCCCTTTTAGCTGCTGAGTAATGGCGGATTCAAATTCATTTTCGGTTAGATTGTTTGATATGTTACATTATTTTGCTTGTTCGCTCTTCTCTTTCCATTTTATTATTTTTTGAGTTTTTATGTCGTGTGTGTGTTTTTTTTTTTTTTTTTTTGATTCATGCAATGTACAGGGTGGATGGTTATTATTTAGCTTTTATATTTTAGGAATAGTTTTGTACTCGTTATTCAGTGTGTCCTTGGGAGAGACACAGTCAGGATCTTTTGAATACTGTGCAAATGTCAAGTTTCATGAGTGCCTTCTTAGACAATAGTCGGGAGAAGTATTCTCTGGCAAGTTCTCATACTTGCCTGTCTTTGATCTGTTAAGTCTTACAAATTGCGATTCATTGAATAGTAAAGCAAGAAATGTTGAATCAATCTATCTGTTTACCAGCATATTGGAAAAGTCACGTAATAGCTAATAACAGTGGTTTTGGCTTTCTGAGCTTAGGCACCAAGGCGAGAACTTTTGGCTGCATTGATAAAACATTTATCCTTTTTAGATTTATTCGAATAATTCCAAAAGTGTAGGGCGCAATATCAAATTTCTTTCTGTTGTCAATTTCAATCTCTGAAATCATTTTAAATATAATCCAAGATGTTTTCCAGTATAAGCTAAAGAATAAAGCTTACTAGCTTGTTTCTTCCACTTGGAAACTTATTGTAAGCCTTGTTATTTTGGTAATTGACTGTAGCATTACCTCCAACTGTGATTACATGCAAGGTATTGACTGACTGAAAACATAAAAAATTTATTAGGAAGCCACATGAAACTATATTGACATCTTCTTGGTGGGAATGCTTAATTAGGTTCTTTATGCATAAATGTTCAGAATCTGCCCCATACATGCATAATTCAGAAGCAGCTAATGATCTTCTGCTCAAATCACCTGTTATATTTTATGCCTTTCCTTTTCTGGTAAAGCTAAAATGCTTTGTAGTAAAGCTTAGCCTTTATACAGGACAGTAGAGATTCTATTTCATGAAAGAGCTAATAGTTTGGCTGGCTTTTGTATGCTCTTTGCTTAGGTAACTAGTTGTTGTAAGCTATGAGTGTGGAAACTTCTATAAAGGAGTTTTATGTGTGTCAGATACAGCATTTAGATGTCATGGGGAACAACAAAAACACTTGGGTATGGTTAGACTTCATGCGTTATTCTCCTGTGTATTATCCCATTCCAAGGGCTTTAAAGGGGTGCTTTTTTCCTTTTTTTTTGTTTCTTCCCAGAGCATGTGATTTGCACTCTCACTGACTTTTGTGTGTCAAATTGTAGTCCCTGAACAGCTATGCTAACTATACCCTTTTTTCTGTTTACAAATTTTCTAATTGGAGAACATGCATAATTTAGTACGGATTTTTTTATATTTGCCTTTCTTGTGGGCATATTCCTGGGAATAAGATTACTCTATGATCTATTGGTTGTTGCAAGGCTGGTCTAAAGTATTAATGTCATAGTTTTTAGGTTTACACAAGTTACTGCGGCTTAATTTACGTTTGTAGTCATATGCTTTACTTTTTGGTGGGCCTTTGCTTTTATAGAAGCATTTGATGAGAAAGTATCCTTGCCAGTTTTAAGTATTACTAATGATACCATCTTTGGCTGTCTATGGCTGATTATGTAAGTGAAGTTTAAAGAAGAATTATTCTAATTATGCTAGATTATCTCATTCACAAAGATTTCGGCATGTTAAATTTTTTGTCATTATCAGAGTCTTCACAGTTTTTTATGATGTCTCCAATTGAACAAATTAGATTTGTTTCTGAATCTTTGTTGCATGTAAAATGTATGGGGTCAAGCTACAGTTCCTTTTTAGGCTTGGTTCATCTGGATTATATTCTAGTTAAGATAGGAGAGTTTTGACTCTTGAATTTTTCAAACCTCTAGCTCATTTCTTCTGAATCCTACTTTCAGTTTCTAACAAGTTCTATGCTTTGTTCAGAGTTTTCTTTTGACTGACTTATAAAAATCTAAATTTCCTTGAGACTCTTATCCTTTGTGTGCATGTAGGTAGTTGTACATGGTTGGATGCAGGGGTTATTAGTACAAATGTCATGTTCAGAGAGGTAGATGTTAATTTAATTTAAAAACAGTTCACTGTTTACTTCACATTTTCTGGTGGCTATACGAAAATATGGAGGTAAAAAAAATTGTTGCAATGTGCTGTTTTTGCAGTTCTATGGTATATTAAGTTAGATTGTTCATAATCTCGTTGCCTATAAAATTGTTGGGGGGTAGGATAGTGCTTATGTCATTTATATAATGTTCTGCGTAGTGATGTTTAGTGGGAGTTTTACTTTTAATATTATGAGATTGGGTGGCTCTGCTGCACATTTGAACTTCTTAGGCTGTCCTTTTTATTGGTCTATTTTAGACAATTTTATATTATCCTCCTTGTAATACTTGTGTTCTTTTCTCTCAAAATTTCATTCGTTTATTGAGGAGAAAAATTACATAGGAAATGTATATGAAAACAAATGTGAAGTAGTTAGAAAGTCTTGGTTAACCGTCCTGACTTAATGGGTTAAGGCTTGTTGTTGTAATTAAAAAGTTTTGGTACCATGACTGACATATCTGACTTGAGAGAAAAACTTTGTGGGTTATACACTCTTGTCCCCTCAGAGAAAATACATTGGTCTTTGTTGATTGTTCTTTTCGTGAAACCAATCATGCATGATTGGATGTTGCAGTGTTTCAACTGAATCAAACCCTGATAACCCCTTAAAATAAAATGACCTTACTTTTTCTGAGATGAGGGGGGTGGTGATGTTGTCCGGTAGAATAATTATCAGCTTCCCACTGAACAGCCGGAGGAACTTAGATGGGTCGTATTTAGCAAACCTGGTTAAATAGGAGTATTTATAAGAAGATTTGGACACACTTCCTGGATGAGAAATTCTTGTTATATTTTTAATAGAAAAAGAATCTTTATTTGGAAGATAGATAATTACAAAGGAGGATAAGACAACCCCCTAAAGTAGAATGAAGCAGAAAAGGAATTGAAAAAAAGAAAGGAAAAAGAAAAAGAAATAAATAGCATGAAGTTAAAGAAAATAACTATGCCAGCATGTCACTCAGTTGCTATTCTTATCAGTCAAAGACTCTCCCTTAAGAAAATCATGATTAGAATATTATATTTGTTCTTTCTTATGTTGATGTTTTGTTTTTGTTTTTGTTTCTTTGCCAGCATGCTTAAGTTGATGATGGCACGGAGAGACAGTTTTGATTAGATCAGGCTTGGAAAATGTACTGTTATCGCTTAAGAATGATCAAAAGTTGACTTATCATTATACATGTTATATAAAAATCTGCCTTGAACACTGTTCCATGCTATAATATACTAAGTCATATGTGTAGACTGAAATCTTTTTTATTAAAACCAACTTCACAAATTTCTTTGGAACCTTGTTATGATTTAATCTAGCTGATTAATACAATGTCTACTGTCTTACTTGATATTATTCCATTTGTGTTGATCAAATGTGAGCATGTAAAAGGGATTATTGCATGATTATTTTATGTTTTGCAGACTACATGTTAATGTCTCCAGCGTTTGACATGTAAAATTGAAACATAGTGCTGCATATAGTTTGCCAATCACTTTCTGTGTATCCTATTATGGCTCAAGTGATAACTCAACCTGCTTGCATTTGTCCTCAAATGCAGATTATTGCCATATCATGTTGTGGCAGACTATGAAGCGGAAGAGGATGATAGGATTCTTGATTCTGACACCACAGGTCAGCTGCTTTCACGATCACAACAATGGGATAATAACATTGCTGCTAAAGTTTCTGAGTTTGTAGCAACATTCGAAAAGCAGGCATATGCCTTTAATATAATAAACGGCAAACGAGCTAGTGGAGAATTTCGATCTGAGGAAAGATTGTCTCTTGAGCAGGCTCTTCTACATGAAGAAAAACGGGCCTTAATGGAATTAAGAGCAGAACTAGAATCAAGGGAGAAGGCTGGTCGTGAAGCTCATGAGGCCAAGCTACGTATGGCAGCTATGGCTCAAGCAGAGCAGGCTTGGGTCGATTCACACCCTCATGCTGAAATGATGGCTCGAGCACCAATAAGAGAAAGTGCACTTGGGACCCAAGGCAATAATGACATGGGAGAGCAGGGTCAAGGAAGTAACCCAGGTGAGATGATTAATGGATGGGGAAACAATGCCCAGAAAGATGAGAAGGAACCATCTGAAGATTTCTTGAATGATGAAGCAGAGAACGGTGACACTGGTACGCAAGATGGCTGGCGTGAAGCCGGTGAATTTGATCTGAATGCCAGGTGATGGATCCAAAACAAAGTGTTTGAATGAAATTGGCTCCAGAGTTTGACTTGGCTTCTGGGGAACAACATCAATATTTGAAAGGTTTGTAATTGACATGGTCTTTCATCTTTAAATTCCATCCTCAGAAGTGTTTCAGTTGATCAAGATCCATTAACAAAGGAACAGAGCAAACTTAATTGGTGATATGAGGTGGGATGTAGTTGGAAATTATTCCTTCAGTGCATATAGTTGCAGCATCAGGTTGGAGAAAAGTATTTGTATTGATGCAATTTCCATGTTCTTGAACCTGATGTAATTTCTCTAGTTAATCACCCAGACCTCTGGATGCTTCACTCACTATACTACTTGTGGTTTATATAAAATGTACTTGGGCAATATAGCTAGTTTCTTCGTGTTCCCTGTCTGTACTCTAAGGCTTGATGCATCTCTTGTAGACATTCTTGTCGTCATCATTATTTTTTCCATTCACGGCCATTACTTATTGATAAGAAAATTGGCACATAAGAAATAATTAATCTTTCATGAAAAAATGGCTAAAGAAGTTTTAAAAAGTTGGGGGTAGAAACTTTTGTATAAGTAACAATGATATCACCCATTATAGCTCATCTGGATGTAAAATCCATCTTTTCTTACCATTTTCATAGTGTTTGAGACAAAAATAGGCATTTTGACTAGGGTTATATAATATGATTAGAATTCCACCATTTATTTTTAAATATATGGTGATCAAGCCAATCCAACATATGCCATATTGTAAGAATTAGTTCGAACAATATAAATTTGTATAATCTTTTTGACACCAAACAGATAAAAAGGGCTCCGGCAAAAAAAAAATTCCTAAAAGAGAAAAAATCCAAGTTACAAATAAAATCACACTACTACTTTCACGGTTATTTTTAATCATATATCACAGTTCCAAGCCATCATATATGATACGTAGGGTGTTATATATGCGCCTCTACCAAATAAGAAAAGCAACCCTAAAAAATTGGGCACATTGAACTGGAAGCATTTTTACGGCGGAAATTTGTAGGCACCCGGATGCCCTTATTTGGCCGATCCTATAATATTTTATATTTTTTTAATAGAATAAAAAAATATTTTATATTTTGCTTTCACATGTAAATGATGTAATAAACTAATAATATGTTTTCTTTGTTGCTTTCTTGTAGGTGATTCCATATACTTCATCCTTTTGACAATTTGGAGCCTTGATGCAAACTAATTGGATGTCTATAAGGCTTTAATTGCAATTTTTTGATGCTTTGTATTTAATGAATTATGAATTTTATTTAATATTTCAGTGATGGATATTTGACTATTTGTTATTTTGTTAAGACATATGATTGTCTTTTTAATTTTAAAACTTAAGTTGTAGACTTATATCTGAATATTTAAGTTTAGAATTATGGATTTCATTTGAAGTTTATATATTATTTATTAGGTATGACAAAGCTATTTTTTTTTTTTCACTTTCTGAAGAAAAAATTTTATAAAAATAAAAATACGCCATGTGATGCCCTAAGAACACCCCTATATGATAGTGTTATATATGCTCAGCACAGAAATTTAACGGTTTCAGATCCTAATATATTGAAGACATACTTAACCGTTCTTTATTAATAATCGAAATGTTTTGAAGACATATTTAATAGTTCTTTTTTGTTAATAACCATAATATATTGTAGACATACTTGACGGTTCTTTGTTAATAACCATTAATAAATTGAATATATATATATATATATATATATATATATATATATATATATATATATATATAATTGTTTTCTATTGCTTGTTTTTATTTAGTTTTACTCTTAAAATTTATTATATAAGACACAATATATAAAAAATTATATTTATAGTATTAAAAAAATCAATACATCATAGATAGACATCATACAATAAATATAAAAAAAAAAAAAAAAAAAACTTTAACACTCACAATAGAACATTATCTTATAATTTTTTGAATTCTAAAAGAAAATCAATTAGTAAAAAAATTCACAATATTCTCCAACGCCTTTGATATACAAAATTGTCCATAAATCACATATCAGTACTCCAAGAGTTCCCGTCATATATCTTTAACTGCAAAAATATAATAGAAATATGAAAATAAGAATATATATAGTAAAAATAGGAAAATTTAAAAAATTTAAACAAATCTCAGAATATAACTATGAAAATCAAAATATAGTAAAAAAATGGAAAATATAAAAAATAGAGCAAATTTCGGAACTTGATTCAACAAATCTGATTTTAACATGTAATTTGGATTGCTAAAGTTTAAAATCAGGAGATGCTCAAAAAAATCAACATTTTACCTCGATGTTTTTTCCATGTTCTTTACTTTTCTCCTGCATTCTTTCTCTATTTTAATCTTCAAACTTAGGGCCATCACCATAAATTAGATATCATAATTCCGACCGGCAACTTTGAGCATCGACTAGCAAGCTCTTGTTATGTTAAAAAATAAAATAGAACTAAAACATTAATTGAAAGAAATGAAAGCTTACACGAGAAAGAATCACAAGAGAAATGAACTGCGGGTGAAGACACATGGTAGTGATGGAGGACAAAACCTATAGCGGCAGAACAAAACCTATGGAAAAAAAGAGTATGAGATCCACTATGGAAGCTCAAAAACGTTTGAGAAGGAGTTTGAAGAGTTGCATCAAATAACATTTTTTAAATCTCGCCTTCCTATATTTGATATTTTTTAGAATCCCGCCTTTTTATATTAAAAAAAAAAAAGGATCTTTGTGAGAACTGTAATGTATTGTAAAATTTATTTTTTTCAGTATCATGCCTCCTTATATATCATATATTTTTAGAATCCTCACTTTATTTATATTAAATAGTATTTAAGGGTTCTTTGTGAAGAACCATAATATATTGTCATATATTTTTTTCCCTTCAAAATCTTGTCTTGTTGTCCTTTTTAACCGTTAAATATTCTTGAAGAATGCATAACAATTCTTTGTGAAGAACTAATAAGTATTGTTAAATAATTTTTTGTTTCTAAATCATGCTTTCTTATATACGATGGTTATTGATCATTTTTAATTGTTTAGTATTCTTAAAGAATACATAACGGTTCTTTGTGGAAACCTATAAACTATTATTAAATAAATTTTTTTCATAATCATGTTTTCTTAAATATAACATTTATCATTTTTAACCATTAAGTATTCTTAAAACAAGCAAGTATTTAGGAATCAAAATTTTTTGTTAATGATATTGATTTAGTTGTTAATAATCTACCTGTTAACAACTATATCAGCCCCTATAACAACTCAGCAAGATTCGAAAATCCCGGAAAAGGCCTTGAGCTTTTCTGGGATTATCAGATTCTGAGGACATTTTTTGAGGTTTTTTCTCTAAAAAGGGCCCTGAAAGTGATTTTCTCTTATTTCTATCTAACGGTTAACCACACCCCCGGGCCAAAAAAAAAAAAAAAAAGAACTCCACAGATCCACCAAATCACCAAGCGCTAAGTTACAATGTTTCAGCGTTGGAAACTAAAACTATAGTTAATTTTATTTAATTAAAAATAAAGTTTCGATGGGTTCTTTGATATCACTATTCGTGTCAATTAATCACTTCCCCTGTTAACTCTTATTTTGCCTCATCTTTTTATGTTTTAACTTTCTCCTGCACAAATGAATACCGGTTCTCATCCCCCAATTTTAATATTGAAGAACGAGTTTTATTGTTTACGTATGAATATTTCAACTACAAATTTGTATGCATTGAAGAACTGCTTTCCCATTCTCTGTTTTGGAATCAATTCCCTCTCATTTCACCACAACAAAAAGCATCTCTGATGAGATTTAACCTCCTTGTGATATCCATCATGTTCGTTCTTTCTTTGGGTGATTCTTCTGAGCAAGCAAGTCCAATGCTAAATAGTGAAACTATACACTTCTCTTCATTATACTGCATCAGGCTCTGGTTCTGCATGTTGATTTCCTCTGATCTTGATGATGCAATCTGCTCTAATTCATTCTGTAAAAGATCCGAGACCACAATGTCCAAGAGGTTATCTGGGTATGCAGATCTTGCATAGTTATGGAGATTGTGACCATCTTTAAACATTTCTTCAGTGGGTCTTTTGCCAGTTAACATTTCCAAAACCAGAATCCCAAAAGAATAAACATCACCCTGAGATGATACCTCAGAACCGATTCCATACTCTGAAATACATATTAACATGTCAAAGATTTGCTATTCAGTATTATTACTGTAACTGAACATAAAAATGTATCATAAAAAATACAAAATTTAAAAGAGCTGAATGCCAAAATAACAATAATTCATACCAGGAGGAGCATAGCCAATAGTCCCTTTTATTCCAATTGTGCTAGTTTGCTTATTAGAGCTGCCGTTGAGGATTGTGAGAAGTCTTGCTAGCCCAAAGTCACTTACATGAGCAACCATATCATCGTCAAGAAGAATATTGCTTGGCTTCAAATCACAATGGACAATGGTTTGCTCACATTCATAGTGAAGATAATGCAGTGCGCAAGCAACATCATTTAAAATATTTAATCTTTGAGCCAAATTCAAAGTTCTAGGTTGATCTATACTTTCTGGACTTGGATGCAACCATTCTCCCAAGCTTCCATTTGACATGTACTCAAAGACTAGTGCTTTAAATTCTTGCCCTTTATTATCTAAGCTAGAGCAACATGTCAGAATCTTAACCAAATTTCGATGCCTGATGTTTTTAAGGGCGTTGCATTCAGAAATGAAACTCTTGTGTGCTCCCTTCTTTTGAAGGTTGAAGACCTTTATAGCAACAATTCGGCTTTCTGATTGCAACTGTCCTTTGTACACAAAACCAAAACTTCCATATCCAATCAAGTTATTGGTGGAGAACCCTTCAGTTGCAGAGTGTAAGCTCTGGTATGTTATACTGGAGAGTTGGTCAGTTCTTGGTGAAGTTGAAGAAAATGTCTTGTTTCGTTTCCTCCACAAGTAGATAACAAATATAGATGATAGCACAACAAAAATAGCAACACAAATGATAATTATCATGATCTTCAAACGATGATGTTTATTCTCGGTCCTAACTTTGACAGGGCATGGTGGTAGATGCAGCTCAGAAATACCCCCACAAAGCTTATAATTATCCGCAACAGATATGGCACTTGCATTCTTGAAAATTCCATCTATTGGTACATCACCATCTAATGCATTAAATGAAATATTCAAGTATTCAAGCACAGAAATATTTTGTAGGCCTGTTGGTATTGATCCAGACAAGTTGTTTTGTGATAGATCAAGATACTTAAGGCCTTTCAGTGAAGCTAGTGAAGGGGGCATGGACCCACTGAACAAATTCCCCTGTAAGCTAAGGTATTCCAAACTTACGCAGTCTCCTATGGTCTTAGGAATCTCCCCAGAAAGATGATTTTCAGAGATATCAAAAGTGCCAAGACTTTTAAGTCTTCCCACCTCAATAGGTAGAGAGCCATTTAATGAGTTGTGAGAAAAGTTCAGCAAAATGGACAAGGAGGAAAGAGTAAAAACCTGTAGAGGTATAGCGCCACTAAGCTTGTTTTCTGAAAGGTCTAGTAACACTATATTTTGCCAATTTCCCATGTAGGATGGAATTTTTCCTTCAAGCATATTCTCTGAAAAGCTTAATTGAACCAAGTAACTTAGATTGCCCAATGAGGCTGGTATCTCTCCAGAGAGTTGGTTTCTCCCCAAGCCTAATATTTGCAAATTTGGAAAATTTCCAAAAGATTCTGGAATTGAGCCTGTAAACTGGTTGTATTCCAGGACCAAGGCAATTAAATTTGTGTACCTTCCTAAAGTTTCAGGAATGGTTCCATATATCTGATTATGACCAAGGTACAATCGAATGAGTTGGGTTGACAGATTGCTTATGGAGTGTGGTAGAAGACCTCCGAATTTGTTGTCGGATAGAATCAAATTTTGTAGTTTGGTACAATTTTCCAAAGATGTTATAAAATCCAAGTCATGATTTGAACTATTTCCAAGATGATTAAAGTTCAAATTTAGCACCTGCAAATCTTTTAGGATTCCTAGACATGGAACTTTTCCAACAAAATTGTTTATACCAACGTCAAATAGGTGAAGAAAGGATGCATTTATTATTGAGGTAGGGATCGAACTTGATATTTGATTAGCACCTATGGCAAAATATTGCAAATTAGGGAGGGTGGTGAACATGTTGTCTGGAAGTTGAGTGCGGCTCAGCTGGTTTTCTGCTGCAGATATGTATGTGAGGGATGACATATTGTAAAGGGAAGAAGGAAGCATACCAAAAAAGTTGTTATCAACTATTGCTAGAAAACTCAATCTGGTCAAATGGCCTATTTCTTCTGGTATACTTCCGTCCAATTTGTTTTCACCCACTGAAAGAACATCAAGGGAGGAAAGATTCCAAATGGAAACTGGTATTTCTCCAATTAAATTGTTTCTGAATATGTACAACTTTTCAAGCTTATTGAGAGAGCCAAGCTCAAATGGTATTTTACCTGTAAGACTATTGCGTGACAAATTCAAGTGCCTAAGCTCATTGCAGTTTGTTAGGTTGATGGGAATCTGTCCTGATAATGTATTATCTCTGAGAGATAGTTGCTGCAGCCTTAACAAACGACCCAACTCTGGTGGGATTTCTCCATGGAAGCTGTTATTTGGAAGGTAGAGGTTTCTGAGGAAGGAGAGGTTGCCAACATAGGGTGAGAGGACCCCACGCAAATGATATCCGGGCAGCCTCAACTCCACAACTCTTTGGTGCTTGTTGCTGCAAGTGATTCCATGCCAGTTACAGAAGTGACTTGAACTATCCCAGGAGCTCAGGATTTCAAATGGATCACTGGCTATTGATTCTTTAAACTTGATCAATGCCATATAGTCAGACTCATTTCCTAATGCAGATGCACCCCTGGTATATTGAAGAAAAAGTAAGCTTACGCACACAAAAATGATTGCCTGATTGTATATGGAATGAAAATGAATTGACAAGGGAGCCAAACCCATTGTTGGGTTGAAGAACCGAATATGGTGAATGTGGGGAATGTTAGGGAACTTGAGATATTGAAATGCCCCCTGCTGATACGAGAAGACAAGGTTTGATTATATAATGGTTGGAGTGAAACTGCTTATGGGTTCCAAGAGCAGCAAAAATATTATACAAATGAAACCTTGTCTTCTGGTATCTGTTGAATTCTTAATTTATGGCTTGTTAAAATTTAAACTTCACTAGTTTGGTATTAAGTCAGATATCCAAATTTTATATGGCAGAAACAAAGAATGATAACTCTGTTCAATCTCTTGAATCCACACTTCTCTAGGTCAATCTCATTTTAAATATACGCTTACTTAAATAGAAACTTCATGGCTGTTTCCTAACATGTTCTTTACATAATCATTTGTCCTATTTCTTTTGGATGCGAAGATGCACGGAAACTGCATTGATATCTTCCTTTCCATCATTTTAAGATGGGTGTGAAGAAAAAACATGGCATGGATTGAGACTAATAAGTATGGTTATTTTCAGTCATAGCTATTGATTTTTCAGCTCATATAGTTACCTTTATTCTGGTCAAATAGGGCAACTATAAATATGTTTGGGAATAAAAGGTGGGATATAAATGCTAGTTGAAAAGCTTGTATATAATGGTTATTAGGTAGAAAAAATCTCACTGCAACCTCTACCTCTGTAGCCATTTAATATCAAAGAGCTCCCAAAATCTTTTGAAACTTCATTGTGCCCTTAAGACTAAACTAAAATTAAGTTTTTTTGCTAAAAAGACATTTATGCCCTTGTCTTGTACATGACCGAAATAGTCTTGTAAATTTCCGCATATGTCTTGTAAATACGCATATTTAACTTGTAAATTCTCACATGTGTCATGTAAATAGCATGTATTATTGTGAATATGCTCCCTATCTTGTACATAGCCGAGATGGTATTGTATTCATGTATTTATTTTGTAAATAAGCATATTTGACTTGTAAATTTCAACACATATGTTGTAAATATATCTTAATTCCAATAGATAAATATCCTTATTAAATGTTCTTAACAGATAACCTAATTAATAATAACAAAATCATAACTAATTGATTTTAAATAATTTAAATAGGATTGGAAGACTGAGATAGAGAAATATGTCAAAGAAATAAATGGGATTGGTTAAGTTTGAACCGGAAAATTTAGGAGATGTTATAAATATATTATTATATGAGAATTTCTCATATAATAATATATACTTGAATGAGAATTTCTCTCTCCTCTCTCTAGAACTTCTCTGGTTCTTCTTCTCTATTTCCTTTAGATTTATAACACGTTATCAGCACGAGGCTCTAATCAATTGAGAAAGCCTCCTTCCTTCTTGTGTTCTTCGCCAGGCTAGATCAGACGCATGAGTTGCAAAATTTTTCTGAGTGCAAGGCTCATAATCAAATTCTAGTACAAGGTGAGATTCCCGACGTTGAAGACAAGGATGGGCTGAATAAATCTGTGAGGAACGGGTTTGTAGTTCAATATATGGAAAACTGGGTTCCCTGCCTAGCATGCAATTCATCGGGAGGAATATATTCTAGAAGCAGACCGTCGTTCACGCCGGAGCTTCTCACCTGAGCACTTGCTCTCCACTAATTCCTTGGCATTCCTCACTATCTCAAACCCTTCTTCCCTCAGCTCTCTGTTATGCTCTGCCTCCCTCTCCGCCTTCCCTCTTCGACGCCACCAATATTGACGCATCACAACCAAGCAGTCATGGAAGAGAGATGGTGTGAAAATGGAGAGAAGGAACAGACAAGTGATGAATAGAAGAAACAACGAAGAAGAAGGAAGAGAGAGAAACATGGGTATGGATTGTCTTCAACACACGCATGCGCCGAAAGAAGGAACGTGAAGAAGTATCTCATGCATCCTCTTCTTTTTCTTCAATTCTACCAACTTCCACACGGTATGCGCACGAAAATTTTGATATAAAGGTGAGTATCTCATGTCAAATTTGACTTTTATGCATATGGGTTCAAATTTATAATCTTCACGTGACTCTGTTGAAAACGGTAATGATGATGGATTATTTTTATTACATTTTTGTATATTTAATTTGTCAATAGTATTTACCGATTCAAGTGATAATATTATATTGCTTTTATAACTACTTGTTTGTTTTCTATTGATAAAATCTATACTGCAACAATGATAAAGTATGATTTGATATTACTTATTTTATATTAATTTTATTTAAATGGTAGTCTTTATTTATATTTGTCTGCTAGTCTTATTAAATTAATGTTCCTTTACTAATTTATCAAATATGAAGATCTGTGTTCCAACACTGGTATGTTTTTCAAACTTTTAATCATGCGCCCAATTATATAAACAATTTTGCATATTATTACATGAGTTTGTATCAAACTTTGCTTCTAAATGAATGATTAAAGTAGGAAGTCACCGGAGTAGGTTTTAAAAATTTTGAATGTGGGCTCCATGTGTTTATATTAGTTTATTAATATTATTATTACTATTTACATATTTTATTAATATTATTAATATTTGCTTATTTTATTATTATTATTACTATTTTATTATTTTATTATTATTACTATTTACATAGTAATTACCATTGGGTAATTACTATTCACACGGTAATTACTATTGATGCAATAAATTATAATGGTAATTATTATTTTACCATTTGCATAATAATTACTATTGATGCAGTAAATTATAATGGTAATTATTATTTTACCATTTGCATAATAATTACTATTTATATGAGAATTACCATTAGCGCATTAATTTACTGTAGTAATTATTGTTTTACCTTTACTATAGTTATTATTATGAACTTAATATGATTATTATGAGAATTAGTATAATGGGATTTGAGAAGTAAATTATAGAGCACTCCATATTCTGGAAATTAATAGATCATGAATGTTGACCGAAAAGAAAATTAGAATGTGACCTATTTACCAAAATAAAATAAAGAATGCTATTTCAAATATCAAGAACAACAGTTGGTACAATCCCACCACAAGCTACAACCATCTCATGTTTAAGTCTACTAATTTCTCTTTCAGCAGTTGCTCTTGAGACAGGATCACCAGAAGAAAGCGTTCTTTTCAATCCTGCAATTTGACTCATGGTAGTTCGAACCTTTACGTAAGGCCGTGTATTCCTCCCCTTTTACATATTTTCGTACAACATTTTTGCATAAACAGACTCGTTTAGCCGCCTTTGTTGAGGTAAATGGAAGAAGTCTTTTAGATCATCTATTGATATTAATTCACCCCTAATGTTTTGTTCACCCTTGACCTATATGAATCTCTAGGTATGAGGACTAAAGGATTATTATGTATAGGGATAGGAGGATTATTATTTACAACCATGGGTTCTTTACCTTTATTGGTTATGTTTTCAGTAGTGGTTGGAAATGAACTACCGATGGGTTCATTTTGAGTTTTGGTCCATTCCAAACCAACACTAAGAGCCTCATAGTAGGCTGATAGGGGATCGACACTGGGACATACCCTAAAGAGTTTTGATTCAAACAATAACTATTCAGAAAATATTTGATTTCTTCTATATTTTTCTTACCAAAATCGAACATTTGAGGTCTGGAGGAACCTCGTTGTACGTCCTGGTGAAAGATAGCATGGCTTATCATACCGATCCTCCCATGAACTTCAAGTTTATGGTATTGAAACCCATTGGTATGAATGATCTCCCTCGAACATGGCAGCAACTACATGAGAATGGATTAGAAGTCTCGGCCAAACCGGGCGAAATTCCTTGGTTGAGCGGGCTTGGTTGATTCCATAAGTTCGGCCATGTTACAACATCTTTTGACTAGTCGCCTTGATGGACACCGGGCGATACTTCTTGGTTTGTAATTAAAGGAGTCGGATCTTGAATCCTAGGGGATGGATGAGGTTCATTAGCCTCGGAACATAAGACATTGAAGTAAAAGGAGGAACGTATACCTCTAAGGGATTATAAGAAGGTAAGGAATGACGTACATTGTTAGATAAATCAGCCAATATATTAGATTGGTTATCATTTAGTAAAGCTTCAAGAAAGAAAGGGTTGTATGACCCAGAAACTGGAATGAAGTTACTTGGACCGGCCATGTTTAAAGATAATATGAAAGATATAGAGAAAGGTATGAATGCGCGGAGGAAATGGGTATGCTTTGAAGTTTTGAAATACTTGATAGTGAGTAAGGCATTTACCCTTCGTCTTCCTCGATTTATAGCTGAGCACCGTAACGTCTAGATTTATTTTAATTAAGCAACGCCGTTTTCTAATCATGTCGTTAGATCGAACCGTGTAAACTTTTGATCACGTAGAAATTTACGGCACACCGCACCCTAAATGAAACCTAGTAGTTGCTAGTTAAATACGTTTGGATTTTTGTACGCCACGTAGTGATTATTTTATGATCGTATCTCCGGAAAATCTATCTTGGATGTGCAGCTGATTCGAGATGTCAGCCTGGTTTTTGAAAATGGAATTTTGATCTTAAGCGTGCTAAGATGATAGTAATCATGAGAAGGGTGAGTTTCTGGGAAATATTTGAAAATTTGAAACTTCTTGATTTAAGATCTGATTATATTGAGGTATGCAGAATATTAGAATTAATATGGTATGATTGAGGATTGGTTTGAATCGATCTAAGCTGAAATAATAGATCAAAATATGACTAAAGTTGATTTGCATTAAAATGCATTATATTCTAATCATATTCGATAAAATGAGATCCTTTACCATGAATATTAAATGACCCGAAGTCATAAGTTTTAAGTTTGTATTCTAATCACATTAGAATACATTTGATTGAAGGCTTGAAAGAGCTAATATTTTGTTACCACGAAGGAACAAAATTATGTATTAAGATATCTATAAGATATTTGTAGAAATAGATATCATATAGAAAATACATGTTTTTGTAAACCGAAGGTAATGTAACGATTTTAAATTTGTGTGATTCTACATTATTTTAATTATGAATATCTTCATATATGATGGACTACGTATTTAGTGATGCAACATTACATGTTTACTCCCGAAGACTAAACATAAATTTTTCGAAAATGATTTTGAAAATGTTTATATGACTTCACTTGAGGGGGAGATTGTTAGAAAACAAGTGTGAGTTAGAATACAAGTGTGAGATAATGTTTGAAAAGTTATATACTTCTCACATTATCTTATAGATCTCCCAAAATGGATGTCATAGTATTGAAAAATTTATGATTGATTGAAATATATGTTACAAGAAACAAGAAGCTTACTAATTTAAATTAATTGTTAGTATGACTTGTTTTGATCATCCAAGTCATATATACATAATGCAAATAAGATTATGTATTGACATCCATTGAAGAACTAGAAGATTCTTCATGAATAACCAACATATTGTCTATGTGTTATATGATGCTTGTTCTCATTGATCATGATTAGTAATGGATCTCGAAAGATCTCTCGAAATATATCAAACATATTTATATGGGCCCATCAAAATAGCATGTAAATCTGAAAGATGCATCTACAAAATGATTACATGTGATATTCTAAGCTTACAACCAGAAGTTTGTAAGAATGCAACCTGAAGTTTGCAATTATGTTTGTATATATTAAGCACACTATTTCCGTTATGCGATCCGGAAATCATGTATTAAAACATCCATTAAATAGTTAGATCAATGCTTATGAGAACAAAGTTTCTATGTTGGTATATTTGATATTATATATTGCAGCATTTATAAAATTCTCCCGATTTAATTGGTTTTCGATCGGTCGAGCCAATCAAATTCCACCTTAAAAGGGTTGAATGTGCAATGATTATTAATCCACCACAATGCACATAGATGGATTTAAAAGAAAGTTGAGATACAAGTTGTGTGAAGATCTCCTTTTAATTGTTTGTTTCTAAAGGAAACAAATGTATTTAGGAGACTTATATTGTATAATTAGTCAATTGATAATTGACATTGTTATCTCAACATAAGGGAGATATTGGATAGGCGGAAAAGAGAATATATGGAATGCATTATAACAAAGTATATATCCTCGAATAAAGTAGTATGAACCGAAGTTCATCGATTATGCATTCATGAATTATTTGCCGATAATATTATTGACCTAAATATTAAATCTCATATTCCAAATTAATAAAAAATGCTCCAATCAGTATAAATATGAATGCGACATGCCCGAAGCATGAGAAATTATTCGGTTCCAAAAATGTTATGGATAAATTGGAGCAATAATTTAGATGATCATATTAAAGTAGGATGTCATCTAACACTATGTCTTAGAGTTATACTTTTATCAGTACAACTTTATCCGCCTGAAATATGGGGATAACGATGTACTCTTGGGTGTAGCTTGAATACATGAGTATAGATGGACATGCTTTTAAAAGGAAATAAATACTCCGTAAAGAGTATTGAGACATAACTTATACCAAAAACCTCATGAGGTTCAGGTACACGAATAATATTGATATTGATAAGTTATGTCAAATTGAAAAAATGGAACCTAAAATATAAAGTTGTCGACAACAATTTTGATGAAGATATCACGTGATCAAATGAGGATAATTAAGAAATGTTAGTTGCTCCAAAAGAGCTATTTCTGAAAAAAAATTATTATCTCCAGTAGAGATATCTCTAGAAGAGAATGTTGTAGTCCCAGAAGAGACCAAGATACATGAAAAATGTGAAAATAATCAGATCTTAATAAACTATTAATGTTATTCGATGAGACCAAAAGAAAGTCAACATTGACGATATATTGGCTTATGATATAGCATATGATATAATGAATGATAATGTGGATCATAAGACAAAATTAATAAGAAAGTGCTAGAAGCACATGTCCCAGAAGGACATAAGGTGCCTGAAGCACAAGTCCCTGAAGGATTCAAGATGTTAAAAGCATTTAATTCAAGTTCTCGAGAACATTATTAAATAAGTCTATATATGGCCTGAAGCCTAAATATTTATTAAAAGAATGATGCACAAAATAATTTATATGTCCATGCATCTTTATGAAAAGATCTCAAGTATCGATATTTATGTGATTATTTAGTAATTATGTTAATATTCGTTATGCTTTTATTGGCAAACTTAGAATTTGCAAATACACAATGGACAAATGAATGATAAGAATGGATGTTTTTATTGTTCCATAGCGAACAATACAATATTCGATCACGTTGAAAGAAAGACATTGAAAAAAGATGAAGAAGAACTACATGGTCCAGAAGTACCATAAAGCATGAATGTATCTTGATTATCGGCAAAATATAGTTCTTCATCTTTACAAAGTTATTGTATGTAATGTTGTCATCAGGGGGAGAAAAATCTGATGTAATGAAGAGGGGGAGTCGATCTACACGCTCTTTTCTTTTCCTTATCTGTTTTGTCCACCGGGTTTTCCTAGAAAGGTTTTTAATGAGGCGCATTAGAAAGTGTATCAATGGATGGTGTCTTTCTTTTCTTTGGTTGGTTTTTATCCCACCGGGTTTTTCCTAGTTAAAGTTTTTAATGAGCACATTCATAAATGGACATCCAAGGGGAGTGTTATAAATATATTATTATATGGATGTCCATTCATAATAACTATTGAAGATCATATATAGGCGCGTTGTAAACATTTAGTATACACTTGAATGAGAATTTCTCTCTCCTCTCTCTAGAACTTCTCTGGTTCTTCTTCTCTATTTCCTTTAGATTTATAACAGGAGAAACGCAAAATATTTTCTTTTTATTTGATTTTATTGCAGGAACTCTTTGAAAGGGATTCGTGGGGGCCATATATATATAACGTTCCTATTCTACAAGCTTATTTACAGCTTGCAGAAAAATGTTGACTATCTGCATCAAATCAAGTAGATAAGTGGCTGGTGGGGGATTATGAAGACGGGGAATAGTCCTCTGTGCAGTTTCCGTTCACACCTAACATTAAATAGAAGTGAAGAACTGTTATGTCTATTCCATATTTATTGTTAGTCCAGATTAAGACATTATGCTTAATATAAAATGTAATTGACTAAAAGAATATTAAAAAAGCTAATTTTTTTAAAGTAATTATATTTATCATTTTTCTCCTGGCCAACTAATTATTCTGATTTATAGATTGATATATAATATACATAATTATTTAAGATAGAAAATACAACTTGCAATAATTCTAATTTGTTTAGCTTCTTTAACCTTCCCAAATTAATTAATTGGGTCTTACGGTATGGATCGGATAGTATATATAATCGTAGATTAAGCAATTCTCCCTTAATTTATATATGGATTAAAATACCTTCATTCAAGAAATAGAAGGAAAAATAACGTAAATATAAAAGAAAGATAATAGGTGCTAAAATGATCAAAGCTTTTGTCTAATACTTCCTCCAATTATATATATAAATAACAATTTGTGTTTGTCACGCACCTTTTTTAAAATTTTTTCCTCAGAACTTATTACATCTCTTACGTTTTTAAATAATATATTTTCTGATATTTGTGTCTTTTTTGCATGAATTTATAATATCCAATTTTGGAAAAATAATATTTCATATATAGGAATATTGAAATTGGGGGCATTACTCTATCTTTTACTATTTTTAAAATTCCTTGTATGGAATTTTCCCAATTACACACACACAGATATATATATATATATATATATATATATATATATCTCATACAACTCATAATCAGTAACCATTCGCAGTACATAAATCTAATTAAAATATAAAGATTTTCTAAACGTTTCACATTAAGTTGAGTTGACTGAGTCAAACAAAGTTGCCCAAAAATAATACATTAACGTGAGCTAGAAGTTGGTAGATAATAATATATTTTCCAATCAGTCTTTGAGAAAGACATTTGCTAGGTTTTGAAATGGTCAACAAGGATTTGTTTGATGATTCATTTTGCGAATTTTTGAAACTACTTCAGTGATTAAGATTCTTTCATCATTTTTTTTTTTCTCCTTTTCTTTCTCCTCAACCCATTATCTTTACTATTGGATCAATAAATGAATGATTGAGATTCAATAATAAGTTAAAATGAGGGGGACATAAATGTGCATAAGTGAAATTGGATAGATTTCAGAGTGGAATTCAAGATTGTATGATTGTAGGAACCAGTGCTAATCCCAATTATGAGTAATGAGAGTTTTTCACCACTAAGAACCATTCAGATTTAATTTAGATAATTAAGATTGAATTTTTTATATTTTCATATATATATATATGTGTGTACATAATCTAAAATAAAAATAATTTCTTAATTATCAGTTTTTTAAAAAGTGATTTTTTTTATTATTATTTGAAAATCATTAGTTAAAAATCTTTAATCTCGACCAATAAAATTTTATTTCAACTGTACAAACTTATCATATGAAGAGCTTTTAATACTCAGTATTGTGATGAGCATTGAAACTAGTTCCATGATTACACTAGAAGTGTCTTGAAAGCATTTCTTTAAAATTGTGATTTGTGGACCTACTTGCACTTAACTGGACTTCTTCTCAAGTGATAATCTCTAAAAATTCATTCATTTCAACACATTTTCCCATACTTTTATAGGATTTTGGAATCAATTTGTGCATAAAATAGACATACATAAGGGAAGATGTGATGATTTGATGAAACAATGTTCAAAACTTTAGAAAATATTGAGCTAAATGTGAATAGTTTTTATTATTTAAAGATTTTAAGTAACTCATAAAATCCTCCTTTTTGTAGGAGGATGTTGACCACATGTGAAAGCTTGAGAAGATCATGGAAAGCTTAGGAAAGAAAGAAAAGAATGCAAGAATCAGATGAAAAATGAAAAAGATGATGCATGCATTTTGTCATGGGTTTGCCACAGCGGAACCACGGAGAAAATTAGTGACCTTTCTTCCTCATTTCATTGCTATTTCGCTACCCGTTTGCCACAGCAAAACCACGATGAAAATCAATGACCGTTCTGCCCAAATTAGTACAACTTTCGCTACCAGTTTGCCACGGCAAAGCGACAGCGAACTGCCCAAAAATGAAGTTGTGCGTCTTGAATTACTGATTTTAAAAACCTAGATAAAACTTGATAGAGGGCGCTGAAATGAACCATCCTGCGACTTGGAGGCCAAAATTGAGAGCTGGTGTACTAGGGTTTAAGGCTCTTGAAGGTTGGGAGGCCAACGATTGAATATTTGAAAAGATTCAAGCTACATCCACTAGGTTTTTCTGATTTTCTTCCTCTTTCCCTCTAATTTTCTGCTATGATTGGTGTTTTCTTGTGTATTTGTAGATTGTGGCTGCCAATGGTTAGCTAGAAACTTAGCTCTAAGATTATATAATTTGAATTATTGTATGGATTAAAACTTAAATACTCCTCTCTTTTTGTTATTAATAATAGATATTTGCTTATTTTCCTCTTTGCCTAATGCTTTTACGTGCTTGATCACCATTTAGATGTTTTGTTCACTTGATTGATGTTTGAGAGGAGTTTTGTTAAGTGTATAACTTGGGTAAAACTGTGTAAAAACTTGAAGTTTGCATGATAAATGGATGGTTTTATTGTCAAGAGATATACTTGCCAACCCTACATAGTCACATTAGGATTGAAGCTCAATTTGGATTTTATTAATCTTCCAAAATTGTTCAACTGAGTCTTATATTAAGGATAAAAGGTATTCCTTCGATCCTAAATATATAACATAGTTTTTAGTCAAATTTGCACTATAAACTACTCCGGTCTAAATTATAAAGTCTTTTTGGAATTGGTTTTGGTGCTTAATTATAAGAGCAAGTTTAAACTTTTGTCAATTTTTTCCTATAATACCTCTATTTATACTTTCTCAATAATAATTAAAGACAATAATAATTTAATAATACACCTATATATTTTATAAAGTAAATAATATTTGCAACTCATTAATGTTATATACACCTCAATTATACTTTTTTCTTATAAAATAATTTTGAGCAATTTTTGTCATATTTTTTCCATATCACCCCTACTAATACTTCTTCCACAATAATTAATTTAACAATACGGTTATATTCTATCAAATGAGAGATTCGACTTTATTTTTTATTTTTAAATAAAATAATTTTAATATTCCTTTAATTAATTGCAGGACTGAAATGTACATTAATCAAGTCGCATGCCTAGCTACTTATGAACTTTTCAAGTATATCGCTTCATCATTGTTCTGACATAGCGATATCATAACATATTGACTAATCGAGTATCAATTGTGCGGGCATGTAATTTTCAATTTTAATTAGGGGTATTTTGGGAAAATAATTATAATTAACTAATTTAACTTCCCTCCTTAATCTCTCCAAATTCGGTAAATAATTTCTTATAATTAGGGCCAGGAGGGAGTATGTCCTATATTTAGAATCAGAAGAAGTAGTATTATAATTGCTTGTAGCCTTCATATATAAAATCAAGGGAGACATTTCTCATGTAAAGTATAATGAGGACCGAGACCAGCAGTTTCTTTTGTTTTTCTTGACTTTGCTGTCAATTATGTCAGGGAAAATCAATGATCATATATGAAAAACATGCAGATTTAGTTATCTTTTTGATTGGCATTGGTTTGATTGGCAGGAGCAATAAGGGTGAGTTTCTTGGGGGTCTTGGGAGGGATGTGCAGGCAGATTCGGCCTTTATGGCTGAATGCTTTGCCGTAAGGGAGGCCCTGTTTCAAAGGTATAAGTTTGTGCAACCCTTGGCTATTATTGAAACTGACTGTGCGACCTTATACAGATTAGTCAAGAAGAGAACGTTCGCTAGCTGTGATTGGAGATGTTGGGATATAGTGCAGGAGATTTTTAGTTTGCTGGATTCAATGGAGGGAGTGTCGGTGACCCTTGTATCTAGACAGGGGAATAAAGCTACAGATTGTCTAGCAACTGAGGCGGTAAGGAGGATGCACCAGCCTTCTTAGTTGGATTGTGTACCATCTTCCTTACTCACTATTCTTTCCTGCGATTCCAAGCAAAAGAAGAATTCCCGTGTTAATAATACTGTATCGGGAGATAGAGTAGGAATTGGTTAATTAGTCTGTTATCTGATTTGCTTCTGTTAGGATACTGATATAGGTTTTGATAGATGTTGTTATAGATTTGCTTTTTGGTAAGATGTGTGATAGGTGTTAGATTTTGAGGGTTTCTTGGCTTAGCATTAGTGTTTGTAATACTTGTTTTTTTATAATAAAATTGATTCTTTTGGGAAAAGAAAAAACTAATTGGGTTGTTTTTAGTGGGAGGGCTAGTCACTCATAACGCGTGGAGAATTAAGGTCTTGGAAAAGTCTTTCACATTTAGTGTCGACGATCGGTCGCAAATTTAAACATGATTATGCCGATAGAAGGATATATGTCACGAAAAAAGACATTGTCAATGTGTATATATAAAAATTCATAGGAAAGCACTTATGTTAATATTTATCATCCGAATTTTTTTTTGTAAAAACCATAAATGTTTAAAATATTAAAATAAATCTCATTAAATAAAAAATGTATGTATAATATAAAAATAAACGAAATAAAAAAATCATATAAATATAATATATTTGCTTTAAGAAATTATGGTGAATACATCAAATGTTCAAATTGTTTACATAAATTTTAAATTTATTTTCTCTTTTCAAATTCAAAAAATTAAATAAATACCTATAGTAGAAACGCGGAAAAAATAAAATATCACTTGAACCTGAAATTATAAAATAATTGATTTCCTAAAAAAATGAGTTGACAATTACTATACTCTTGTAATAATTACCTATACTCTTATAAATAACAAAACTATTTTAAAATTTAAAATTTGATATTTTATTTTCTTAGAAATAATTAAAAACCTTTTTATATTTATCAGCAAGTTCTAACACTTGCCTGTCTTTGATCTGTTAACTCTTACAAATTGCAATTCATTGAATAGCAAGACATGTTGAATCAATCTATCTGTTTCCCAGCATATTGGAAAAGTCACGTAATAGCTAATAACAGTGGTTTTGGCTTTCTGAGCTTAGGCACCACGGCGAGAACTTTTGGCTTCATTGATAAAACATTTATCCTTTTTAGATTTATGCAAATAGTTCCAAAAGTGTAGGGTGCAATATCAATTTTTTTGTTTTTTTCTGTTGTCAATTTCAATCTCTGAAATCTTTTTAAATATAATTCAAGATGTTTTCCTTTATATATAAGCTAAAGAATAAAGCTTACTAGCTTGTTTCTGCCACACGGAAACTTACTTTAAGCCTTGTTATGTTGGTAATTGACTGTGGCATTACCTCCAACCATGATCACATGCAAGGTATTGACTGACTGATAAAAAATTTATTAGGAAGCCACATGAAACTATATTGACATCTTCTTGATGGGAATGCTTAATTAGGTTCTTTATGCTTAAATGTTCAGAATATGCCCCATACATGCATAATTCAAATTGTTGGAGAGTAGGATAGTGCTTATATCATTTATTTAATATTGCTCTGCTTATTGATGTTTAGTGGGAGTTTTGCTTTTAATATTATGAGATTGAGTGGCTCTGCTGCACATTTGAGCTTCTTAGGCTGTCTTTTTTATTGGTCTATTTTAGACAATTTTGTATTATCCTCCTTGTAATACTTGTGTTCTTTTCTCTCATAAAATTTCTTTCGTTTATTGAGAAGAAAAATTACATATGAAATGTATATAAAGAAAAACGTTAAGTAGTTAGAAAGTATTGGTTAGCCGTTCTCACTTAATGGGTTAAGGCTTGTTGTTGTTGTAGTTAAAAAGTTTTGGTACCATGACTGACATATTTGACATGAGAGAAAACTTTGAGGGTTATACACTCTTGTTCCCTCAGAGAAAATACATTGGTCTTTGTTAACTGTTCTTTTCGTGAAAGCAATCATGCATGATTGCTACGTTTATAAACTTTCGGGGTAAAAATGATCTGAAAAAAACTTCCGAGTGTTGGGTGCTCTAAAACTAAAACTTCCGTGGCAAAATTTGTATTTATCCCTAAAATGAACTTACTTTTTCTGAGATGAGTAAGGTGGTGATGTTGTCCAGTAGAATAATTATCAGCTTCCCCTGAACTGTTGGAGGAACTTAGATGGGTCGTATTTAGCAAACCTGGTTAAATAAGAGTATTTATAAAAAGATTTGGACACACTTCCGGGATGAGAAGTTCCTGTTATTTATAGTTTTAATAGAAAAAGAATCTCTTTTCTGGAAAATAGATAATTACAAAGCCGATAAGAGAACCCCCCCTAAAATAGAATGAAGCAGAAAAGGAATTGAAAAGAAATAAATAGCATGAATTTAGAGAAAAGAACTATGCTAGCATGTCACTCAGTTGCTATTCTTATCAGTCAAAGACTCTCCCTTAAGAAAACCATGATTACAATATTATGTTTGGTCTTGATTATGTTGATGTTTTCTTTTTTCTTTTTCTTTTTTTTTTGGTTTTTGCCAGCATGCTTATGTTGATGATGGCACGGAGAGACAGTTTTGATTAGATCATTCTTGGAAAATGTACTGTTATCGCTTTAAGAATGGTCAAAAGTTGACTTATCGTTATACCTGTTATATAAAAATCTGCCTTGAACATTGTTCCTTGCTATAATATACTAAGTCATGTGTAGATTGAAATCTTTTTTGTTAAAACTAACTTCGCAAATTTCCTTGGAACCTTGTTATGCTTTAATCTAGCTGATTAATATAATGTCTACTTTCTTGATATTATTCCATTTGTGTTGACCAAATGTGAGCAAGAAAAAGGGATTATTGCATGATTATTCCATGTTTTGCAGACTACATGTTTTGTCTCCAGCGTTTGACATGTAAAATTGAAACATAGTGCTGCATATAGCTTGCCAATCACTTTCTTTCTATCCTATTATGGCTCAAGTGATAACTCAACCTGCTTGTATTTGTCCTCATATGCAGATTATTGCCATATCATGTTGTGGCAGACTATGAAGCAGAAGAGGATGATAGGATTCTTGATGCTGACGCCACAGGTCAGCTACTTTCACGATCACAACAATGGGATAATAACATTGCTGCTAAAGTTTCTGAGTTTGTAGCAACATTCGAAAAGCAGGCATATGCCTTCAATATAATAAACAGCAAACGAGCTAGTGGAGAATTTCGATCTGAGGAAAGATTGTCTCTTGAGCAGGCTCTTCTACAAGAGGAAAAACGGGCCTTAATGGAATTAAGAGCAGAACTAGAATCAAGGGAGAAGGCTGGTCGTGAAGCTCATGAGGCCAAGCTACGTATGGCAGCTATTGCTCAAGCAGAGCAGGCTTGGGTCGATTCACACCCTCATGCTGAAATGATGGCTCGAGCACCGATAAGAGAAAGTGCACTTGGGTCCCAAGGCAATAATGACATGGGAGAGCAGGGTCAAGGAAGTAACCCAGGTGAGATGATTAATGGATGGGGAAACAATGCCCAGAAAGATGAGAAGGAACCATCTGAAGATTTCTTGAATGATGAAGCAGAGAATGGTGACACTGGCACGCAAGATGGCTGGCGTGAAGCCGGTGAATTTGATCTGAATGCCAGGTGATGGATCCAAAACAAAGTGTTTGAATGAAATTGGCTAGAGTTTGACTTGGCTTCTGGGGAACAACATCAATATTGGAAAGCTTTGTAATTGACATGGTCTCTCATCTTTAAATTTCATCCTCAGAATTGTTTCAGTTGATCAAGATCCATGAACAAAGGAACAGAGAAAAACTACTTAATTGGTGATATTAGGTGGGATGTAGTTGGAAATTATTCCTTCAGTGCATATAGTTGCAGCATCAGGTTGGAGAGAAGTACTTGCATTGATGCAATCTCCATGTTCTTTGAACCTGATGTAATTTCTCTAGTTAATCACCCAGACCTCTGGATGCTTACTACTTGTGGTTTATATAAAATGTACTTGGGCAATATAGCTAGTTTCTTCATGTTCCCTGTACTCTAAGGCCTGATGCATCTCTTGTAGACATTCTTGTCATCATCATTATTTTTTCCATTCACGGCCATTACTTATTGATAAGAAAATCGGCACATAAGAAATAATTAATCTGTCATGAAAAAATGGTTAAAGAAGTTTTAAAAAATTGGGGGTAGAAACTTTTGTGCAAGCAACAATGATATCACCCTTTATAGCTCATCTGGATGTAAAGTCTATCTTTTCTTACCATTTTCATAGTGTTTGAGACAAAAGTAGGCATTATGACTAGGGATATGATTAGAATTCCACCATTTATTTTTAAATATATGGTGATGAAGCCAATCCAACATATGCCATATTGTAAGAATTAGTTCGAACAATATAAATTTGTATATTTTTGACACCAAACAGATAAAAAGAGCTCCGGCAGGAGAAAAAAAAAAACCTAAAAGATAAAAAATCAAGTTACAAATCAAATCACACCACTATTTTCACGGTTATTTTTTAATCATATATCACCTTTTATAATATTTAAATGTTAGTTATATTCCAATAATACCCCAACTAAAATATTTGACCCAACACCAAATCTCCACCACAACACACGCTTTCCCGCTTTAAAATCCCTCCTAGACAAAAACGACAGGTGAGTTGTTGAATGACGGAATTGTGGTTAGCGCTGGGTTTTTCTACCATTCCAATATCATCGAAACTGGCGCAATAAATGAATAATTCAAAGTTCAAATAATCCAAACTGGCGAATATCATCGAAGCAGTGGTTGTGGAATCCAAAGTGGCACAATAAATAATCCTTGGGTGCTGTTAAGGGTGTTTCTCTGATCTCTTTAATCATTGGGTGCCATGAATGATCGGACTAACTTATAAATATTGAAACGGAAGTCATCTAAGTACATGTATTAACTAAAAGGGATTAAGGCATGAAGATTTAACACTAGAACCAACTTACCGTAGCATTTTTTTGCCGATTTTCTAACGTGTCGAGGCCTCCAATGAATTTTCTGCCATTAGGATTCTTATTTAATGCGTAAATATTATTGTTCTGTTTCTAGTTTTGTTTTTGTTTTTAATAACTAAGGGACATAGAGGTAATTTGACTCAAATTTTAAATCTCTAATTGTATCACATAACTTAATTAATAATTTTTTAAATTTAGTAACCCAAATTAGAATTTAGATAATTCAACCGCTTTATATGGAATTCTCTCTTATTTCTATCTAACAGTTACTCAAAACATCCAAAAAAAAAAAAAAAAAAAAGAACTCCACAGATCCACCAAAGCACCAAGCGCTAAGTTACAATGTTTCATTACGTTGGAAACTACTTAAACTATAGTTAATTTTATTTAATTAAAACTAAAGTTTTGATGGGTTCTTTGATATCATTATTCGTGTCAATTAATCCCTTCCCCTGTTAACTCTTATTTTGCCTCATCTTTTTATGTTTTAACTTTCTCCTGCACAAATGAGTACCGGCTCTCATCCACCAACTTTAATATTGCAGAACAAGTTTTGATAAGATTATACTATAAGATAATCTATCGTAAGTTCATTGTTTATGTATGAATATTTCAACTACAAATTTGTATGCATTGAAGAACTACTTTCCCATTCTCTGTTTTGGAATCAATTCCCTTTCATTTCACCACAACAAAAAGCATTTCTGATGAGATTTAGCCTCCTTGTGATATCCATCATATTCGTTCTTTCTTTGGGTGATTCTTCTGAGCAAGCAAGTCCAATGCTAAATAGTGAAACTATAGACTTCTCTTCATTATAAAGCATCAGGCTCTGGTTCTGTATGTTGATTTCCTCTGATCTTGATGATGCAATCTGCTCTAATTCATTCTGTAAAAGATCCGAGACCACAATGTTCAAGAGGTTATCTGGGTATGCAGATCTTGCATAGTTATGGAGATTGTGACCATCTTTAAACATTTCTTCAGTGGGTCTTTTGCCAGTTAACATTTCCAAAACCAGAATCCCAAAAGAATAAACATCACCCTGAGTTGATACCTCAGAACCGATTCCATACTCTGAAATACATATTAACATGTCAAAGATTTGCTATCAGTATTATTACAGTAACTGAACATAAAAATGTATCATAAAAAATACAAAATTTAAAAGAGCTGAATGCCAAAATAACAATAAATCATACCAGGAGGAGCATAGCCAATAGTCCCTTTTATTCCAATTGTGCTAGTTTGCTTATTAGAGCTGCCGTTGAGGATTGTGAGAAGTCTTGCTAGCCCAAAGTCACTTACATGAGCAACCATATCATCGTCAAGAAGAATATTGCTTGGCTTCAAATCACAATGGACAATGGTTTGCTCACATTCATAGTGAAGATAATTTAGTGCGCAAGCAACATCATTTAAAATATTTAATCTTTGAGCCAAATTCAAAGTTCTAGGTTGATCTATACTTTCTGGACTTGGATGCAACCATTCTCCCAAGCTTCCATTTGACATGTACTCAAAGACTAGTGCTTTAAATTCTTGCCCTTTATTATCTAAGCTAGAGCAACATGTCAAAATCTTAACCAAATTTCGATGCCTGATGTTTTTAAGGGCGTTGCATTCAGAAATGAAACTCTTGTGTGCTCCCTTCTTTTGAAGGTTGAAGACCTTTATAGCAACAATTCGGCTTTCTGATTGCAACTGTCCTTTGTACACAAAACCAAAACTTCCATATCCAATCAAGTTATTGGTGGAGAACCCTTCAGTTGCAGAGTGTAAGCTCTGGTATGTTATACTGGAGAGTTGGTCAGTTCTTGGTGAAGTTGAAGAAAATGTCTTGTTTCGTTTCCTCCACAAGTAGATAACAAATATAGATGATAGCACAACAAAAATAGCAACACAAATGATAATTATCATGATCTTCAAACGATGATGTTTATTCTCTGTCCTAACTTTGACAGGGCATGGGAGTAGATGCAGCTCAGAAATACCCCCACAAAGCTTATAATTATCCGCAACAGATATGGCACTTGCATTCTTGAAAATTCCATCTATTGGTACATCACCATCTAATGCATTAAATGAAATATTCAAGTATTCAAGAATAGAAATATTTTGTAGCCCTGTTGGTATTGATCCAGACAAGTTGTTTTGTGATAGATCAAGATACTTAAGGCTTTTCAGTGAAGCTAGTGAAGGGGGCATGGACCCACTGAACAAATTCCCCTGTAAGCTAAGGTATTCCAAACTTACGCAGTCTCCTATGGTCTTAGGAATCTCCCCAGAAAGATGATTTTCAGAGATATCAAAAGTGCCAAGACTTTTAAGTCTTCCCACCTCAATAGGTAGAGAGCCATTTAATGAGTTGTGAGAAAAGTTCAGCAAAATGGACAAGGAGGAAAGAGTAAAAACCTGTAGAGGTATAGCGCCACTAAGCTTGTTTTCGGAAAGGTCTAGTAACACTATATTTTGCCAATTTCCGATGTAGGATGGAATTTTTCCTTCAAGCATATTCTCTGAAAAGCTTAATTGAACCAAGTAACTTAGATTGCCCAATGAGGCTGGTATCTCTCCAGAGAGTTGGTTTCTCCCCAAGCCTAACATTTGCAAATTTGGAAAATTTCCAAAAGATTCTGGAATTGAGCCTGTAAACTGGTTGTATTCCAGGACCAAGGCAATTAAATTTGTGTACCTTCCTAAAGTTTCAGGAATGGTTCCATATATCTGATTATCACCAAGGTACAATCGAATGAGTTGGGTTGACAGATTGCTTATGGAGTTTGGTAAAAGACCTCCGAATTTGTTGGTGGATAGAATCAAATTTTCTAGTTTGGTACAATTTTCCAAAGATGTTATAAAATCCAAGTCATGATTTGAACTATTTCCAAGATTATTATAGTTCAAATTTAGCACCTGCAAATCTTTTAGGCTTCCTAGAGTTGGAACTTTTCCAACAAAATTGTTTACACCAATGTCAAATAGTTGAAGAAAGGATGCATTTGTTATTGAAGTTGGTATTGAACTTGATATTTGATTAGAACCTATGGCAAAATATTGCAAATTAGGGAGGGTGGTGAACATGTTGTCTGGAAGTTGAGTGCGACTCATCTGGTTTTTTGCTGCAGATATGAATGTGAGGGATGACATATTGTAAAGGGAAGAAGGAAGCATACCAAAAAAGTTGTTATCAACTATTGCTAAAACACTCAATCTGGTCAAATGGCCTATATCTTCTGATATGCTCCCCTCCAATTTGTTTCGAGCCACTGAAAGAACATCAAGGGAGGAAAGATTCCAAATGGAAGCTGGGATTTCTCCAGTTAAATTGTTTGTGAATATGTTCAACTTTTCAAGCTTATTGAGAGAGCTAAGCTCAAATGGTATTTTACCAGTAAGACTATTGCTTGACAAATTCAAGTGCCTAAGCTCATTGCAGTTTGTTAGGTTGATGGGAATCTGTCCTGATAATGTATTATCTCTGAGAGATAGTTGCTGCAGCCTTAACAAACGACCCAATTCTGGTGGGATTTTGATAATCTTTAAATTCATATTATTTTAAATGCAAAAAGAAGTTAAAAACTCTGTCATTTTCATGATTTAATAGACCAATTAGTTAAATATATGGTTACACTTCATAATGAGTTTTTAAACTTTATTTGCATTAATCTTGGTCACATCTTGAGTTTGGATTCAAAATTGAACTTGAGTCATATTCTTACTACAATTGGGTAGTGAACACGGTTCGGTATTTTGGGTATAACTTGAGTTTTAGAGATCCAATGGCTCTGCAATTTATATTTTCAGAAAGCTAAAATGAAGATCTACAAACCATATGAAGAGCCCAAAGGCTAAATCAAATGTTTAAAGGACCAAATTGGGCCTGGAATACGGAACAGGGGCGCTGAACTGGGCTCCGGAACAACGTTCGGTGTTTGATCCATATCTTGAGCTACAGAACTCCAAATGAGGCCCGGTTTGAACGACTGGAAAGCTGACACAAACAGCCAAATTTCATATGAAGACAACAAGGCCCAGTTCCACCGAATTTGTGGTGTAATACAGCTTGCAAGATGGAACACGGTTTTGGAGGTGCAAAAGTCAAAAAGTATGGCTAAATAGTTCTTCCATGATTTCTATAAATAGATGGATTTTGAGAAGAGCAAGACACACCTTTGGAGAAGACCAAGATCTCTCTAATTCTCCCATTCTAAATTCTTTCTTGTAGTTCTTGTCTTTAATTTCTTGCCTCCTTCTTGGTATGGCAATATCTTGCTTTATTATTTCCATGTATTGTCTTTAATTCTTGTCTTTAATTTCTTGCCTCCTTCTTGGTATGGCAATATCTTGCTTTATTATTTTCATGTATTGTCTTTAATTTCTTGCCTCCTTCTTGGTATGGCATTTTAATATTTTCTTTTAATTATTTATGTTGATTTTATGTTCTTCATCTTTTTCTTTTATGGATTCATTATGTTTGTGAGATTTACTTTCATTTTTCTTAAGTTGTTCTTTGTGTTCTTCGTGTTCACGCTGAACTAGTTCATGTTCTTCGTGGTCATGATGAATATCCTTATTTCTTCATTTTTATCTTACATAGCAATGCTTGGCTAAGTTTCGTGATCGACCCATGAGTTGAGGATTCCATGGTGTCATCCGGAGGACTTGTGTTTTAATCGATAACTTGTTTCATTTACTTTAATCGGATTCGAATTTAGAAATAGATTGGATGTTAGATTTAATATCCAGATTGATATCCCAAGGACATAGTTCGGACCGGGTTATAAAGAGCGTTGTACGTTCGTATAGCAAGCTCGCCACGTGTTCGAATAAATGCTAGGCGATCGTCTAGTCGAGGGAGCTTCTAGACTAATGCGTAGATTTCGGTTTCTCTAGAATCAATCACAAGGTCGTTATTCTATTTTTGTCCAGATGATGGAAGATTTTGGATCCCAATTCCGGGTTGATCGTTTTAATCTACTTAATTTCATTTATCCTTCCACTCTATCCTTAGTTCTTTCTTTAATTTTAACTAAACCTTAAACCCCCCATTTCATTCACTGTTTTTACCAATTGATTTAAACCAACTGCGAATTCCTTGGGAGACGATCCAGGTTGTCCCTATACTGCAAATATTTGGTAACTTGGTTATTTTGTGAGAGCTCGACAACTCGCATCAAAATTTGGCGCCGTTGCCGGGGAAACTTCGCATCGGTTTAAATCTAGTGGTTTTGGTGATTGGCGATTTCTATCTCACCCAAATCACTTTTTTGCAAGTTTTGATTTTTTTTTTTATTATTTCATTTTAGGTTCCTAAATTGTGTAGAACTTGTTGTCAAAAAAAAAAAAAAAAAAATCATTTCATTGTGTTTCTTAATTTCTAGCATTTCTTTCTTCTTATGTTGTATGAATACTAGGAGTACTACTATTCCCGAATCTTTGTTTGGATTCGACCACAAATAGAAAGAACAATTCTTCTTTGCTAGAAGAGCTGTTAGGATAAGTCTTGATTCGACCATTCGATTGATCATTCCGATTCTCTTCATTCTTACATTGATCTTTCTAGTTCCTCCGATAACATTGTTGTTTTCACCGATTCTAACTCCAAAATTATGGCCGAACAAAGAATTCGTCCTACTTTAAAGGAATTGGTTTTGATGTTAATTATCGCCTTTGTGCATTACTTATCCCGAACTTGGTGCTAACTTTGAACTTAAATCTGGTCTTATCCATTTGTTGCCCAAGTTTCACGGTCTTGCAGGTGAATGTCCACATAAACATCTCAAAGAGTTCCACGTGGTTTGTAGCACAATGAAACCACAAGCAATTGATGAGGACCACATTAAGATGAGAGCTTTCCCATTTTCTCTTGATGGAGTTGCTAAGGATTGGTTATATTATCTTCACCATCCTCCATTCGTTCCCGAGCCGGATTGACATGCAAAAATTATTCCTAGAGAGATTCTTCCCACGCCTCAAGAGCTACTTGCTTATTCGAAAAGAGATCGTTGGAATAAAACAAGTCAATGGGGAGAACATGTATGAATATTGGGAGAGGTTCAAGCGATTGTGTGCCCACCTGTCCGCATCACCAAATCACCGAGCAACTACTAATCACTTATTTCTATGAAGGTTTATTGCCGATGGATAGAAGCTTGGTGGATGCATCAAGTGGTGGGACTTTAGATAGCAAGACTCCGAAGAGGCCGGAGACTTAATATCCACTATGGCTGCTAATTCTCGCGGTTTGGCACCGAGCAAATAGCACCTGCCGGTTGCGTTCAAGCGCCACCAAATCAACTTAATTCCCGAAATCAGTTCCTCAAGTGCGATCAACAAAGGTTAGAGAATAGACTTGATAATCGACTTCTCTTGTGAGGCAACTAGCAAGATGACACGTACATTGCAATCTTCTACTCCTTCTATTGGGTATTCCTGTGGATTACGTTCTCGAGACCCTTCTCATCCCACCGATTCTTGCCCCACTTTGCAAGATACCACTTCCCCGCACCCCCTGTAAACTGCGGTTGGAGTCTTTCCGGGGAAGCCACAATACCAACAAGCAACATAATGCATTTTCCAACACTTACAATCCAGGATGGAGAAATCACCCAAACTTTCGGTGGAATCGGAAATCGAGTCAAAACCGAGTAACCGGTTTCAACAAAATTACGCAAATTACCAACGAGACGGTTTCCACGAAATAGACAATTTTCAGCAATGTGCACCTCCACAGATTTCACAACAAAGACCCGAGAGTAATGGTTCTTCACTTTGGAAGAAATGATGAAGCAATTTGCTGCAAACAATATGCAATTCCAACAAGAAACGAGACTTCTATTCGTACTTTGCAAACACAAATTGGGCAATTAGCAACATCATTGAACCAACTACAACCTCGGGATCCAACACTCTTCCTTCACAAACAATTCCCAATCCAAAAGGGAACGTTAGTGCTATAACCCTACGGTCTGGCAAGAAATTGGAGGAGCCTAAACAAGCCGTGAGATGTAATCGAATCCACATCGGAAAGAGTCGAAAATATGAAGATTGACTCTAGTAATAAAAGGCCAATGCATCAAAGCCAAGAAGAACTTGACATTCCCATTCCTCTTCCTTTCCCTCAAAGAACAATTCAACCCAAGAAGTTGGGTGTAAAAGCACAAGAAAAGGACATCCTTGAGACATTCAGAAAGGTCGAGATCAATATTCCTCTCTTGGATGCAATCAAGCAAATTCCCAAATATGCCAAGTTTCTCAAAGAGTTATGTACCAACAAGAGGCGATCGAAGGGACTGAGCGAGTGAGCCTAAATCAGAATGTGTCAGCACTCCTCCAACCCATGCCTCACAAGTGCAAAGACCCAGGAATGTTTTCTATCCCTTGCATTATTGGTAATTATAGATTTGATGATTGCATGTTAGATCTAGGTGCTTCAATTAATGTCATGCCCGTACCGTCTATAAATCTCTTGGTCTTGGTCCCTTGCGTCCCTCGGTATTGTTGTCCAGTTAGCTAATAGGAGTAATGCTCATCCTTCGGTTTAGTTGAAGATGTATTAGTCAAAGTTAATGAATTGATATTTCCGCTGATTTTTACATCTTAGATATGGAGGATGAGTCTCCCTAGATAAGTCACCAATCATTTTAGGAAGACCTTTCATGAAAACAGCTAGGACTAAAATAGATGTACATTCGGTACTCTTTCTATGGAGTTTGGTGATATAATTGTGCATTTTAACATATTTGATGCCATGAAACATCCTAGGGAAGAACATTCGTTTTGTGCATTGATGTGGTTGATGATGTCATTGATGATGTTCTTGCTAATTGGTTTGCTGATTATCCCGATTTTGCATATATGAGTGATACTACCATTTGTGCATGTTCGATAATGAATGGTGCTCGCATGCTCAAATAAATGCTGCATTATATGGTGATTCCGACTCTCTTATTGATACTAATGATTGCACATTGGAGCTAAATTCGATTTTGATGTTCATTCTAATTGTGAACTGAATTCGATGATAATGTTGAGTCAAGGCACGCTTCTTTCTCTCGCTTCGTGAATTTGGTTTCGGGCGTTCCAAGTGTGATGACATCGAGTTAGTGCAACAACCACCTAAGCTTCTTCCCTCTACGAGCGGCCACCGAAGTTGGATCTTAAGTCTCTTCCAGATCATCGAAGTATGCTTTTCTCGGAGGACAATGAGCGGTTGCCGATCATATTGGCAAATAATCTTTTACCGAGATCAAGAAGAAAAGCTGCTGACATTCTTTGAGAGAAAACAAGAAGGCGATTGGGTGGACATTAGCTGATATCGTTGGCATCGGCCCCCTCCGTGTGTATGCATAGAATTTTGTTGGAAGAGGAGGCTAAGCCGGTGAGACAACCCCAAAGACGCCTTAATCCCCTTATTCTTGATGTGGTGAAAAAGGAGGTCACTAAGCTTTTGCAGCCGGTATCATCTACCCCATCTCTCGACCATAGTCGGTGGGTTAGCCGGTCCGGTGGTTCCCAAGAAGTCGGAGTACTGTGGTAGCCAATCGGAAAAATGAACTCATCCCTACACGAGTTCGAGAATAGTTGGAGAGTATGCATTGACTATAGGAGGCTCAACCAAGCTACTCGCAAGGATCATTATCCTTTACCATTCATTGATCGGATGTTAGAGCGATTGGTGGTAAGTCACACTATTGCTTTCTGGATGGTTTCTCGTGCTACTTTCGATCCACATTGCTCCCGAAGATCGGGAAAAGACAACTTTCACATGTCCCTTTGGAACTTATGCTTACGAGAAGGATGCCCTTTGGCCTCTCAATGCTCCTGGTACTTTTCGTTGTATGGTAAGTATTTTCTCGAGTTTATAGAGGACTGCATGGAGGTATTCATGGATGATTTCACTTTGTGTATGGGTCTGATTTTGATGCATGCTTAGCTAATTTGTCTAGAGTTTTGCATAAATGCATTGAGTCTAACCTTGTGTTAAATTATGAAAAGTGTCATTTTATGGTTGAGTCGGGGAATAGTTTTGGGACACATTGTGTCAAGTAAGGGTATTGAGGTAGATCCCGCTAAAATTGATGTTATTCTTTCCCTGCTTTACCCCACATCTGTGCGGGAAGTTCGTTCTTTTCTTGGTCATGCGAGGTTTCTCACCGGCGCTTCATTCGTAAATTTTAGCAAGATTGCCCGACCTTGTCCAACCTTCCATAAGGACACCGATTTTGTATTCAATGATGAGTGTAAGGAGGCCTTCAATCACTTGAAGCGTTGTCTTACCACAACTCCCGTGATCCAACCTCCGGATTGGAATCTTCCATTTGAGTTGATGTGTGATGCTTCTAACTATCTTGTTGGTGCTATTTTGGCACAGTTGGGTCAACAAAGCCTCTCATGTCATTGCCTATGCATCCAAGACTTTGGATTCGCCCAATCCAATTACACAACCACCGAAAGAACTCTTGGCTATAGTGTTTGCATTTGACAAGTTTAGGTCATATTTGCTAGATACTAAAGTAATTGTCTTTTTCGACCATGCTTTTTTGAAGTTTCGTTGAAAAGGGCGGATGCTAAGCGCGACTCATCCGGTGGATGCTATTGCTCCAAGAATTTGATGTTGAGATTAAAGATAGAAGTGGAGCACAAAACTGGGTAGGCGATCACCTTAGTCGCATCACTCATTCTTCTAACCCCTCTTCCATTCGGATGATTTTCCCCGATGAGCGGCCTTCTACAACTACAAGGTAAGCTTCCATGGTATGCGATGCGGTTAATTACTTGGTTCTTTGGTGTTTTACCCGTAAATTCCACTAGGGCCCAAACTCGAAATTGAAAAGTGAATCTAGATATTACGTTTGGGATGACCCTTATCTCGTGGAAATTTTGTAGTGACCAAGTAGTTAGAAGATGTGTGCACGATCATGAGTTTAACTCCATATTGCATTTTTGTCATGCTACGCATGTGGTGGTCACTTTGGACCTCAAAGAACGCTAGGAAAGTGTTGGACTCGGTTTATTTTGGCCTTCCCTGTTTCGTGATTCTTATTTGTTTTGTAAGTCATGTGATAAGCTGTCAAAGAGCGGGGAGTATTTCCCGTAGGCATGAGATGCCCCGCCCTATACTATTTTGTGAAATCTTTGATGTTTGGGGTATTGATTTTATGGGTCCATTTCCTGTTTCCTATGGATTTACTTACATACTACCGGTCGTTGATTATGTTTCAAAATGGGTTGAGGCAAAGGCCACCCTGGACTAATGATTCTCACGTGGTGGTAGATTTTGTCAGGTCTAACATTTTATGCAGGTTTGGTATTCCACGAGCTATTATCAGTGACCAGGGTTCTCATTTTTGTAACCGAAGCATGAGTGCTTTGTTACGGAAATATGGAGTGATTCATAAGGTCTCCACAAAGATACCATCCACGAGACCAATGGTCAAGCGAAGTTTCAAATAGAGAAATCAAGCAAATCCTTCGTAAAACCGTTAACTCTACTCGGAAGGATTGGAGCAAGAGACTTGACGATGCTTTGTGGGCATATCGAACTGCTTATAAGACTCGATTGGGATGTCTCCTTATCGGCTTGTCTTTGGTAAAGCATGTCATCTTCCAGTTGAGTTGGAGCATCGAGCATATTGGGCTATTAAGCAGTGTAACATGGACTTGGGGAAGTCTGGGATGGAGCGGAAGTTGCAGTTACAAGAGTTGGATGAGCTTAGATTGGATGCCTATGAGAGTTCACGGTTATACAAGGAAAAGACAAAGACATTCCATGATAAGCAGATCCTGAGGAGAGAGTTTGTTGTGGGCCAAAAGTCCTTCTATTCAATTCCCGTCTCAAATTTATGCCTGGTAAACTTCGATCTAGATGGGATGGCCCTTTTGTGATTACTAATGTATTCCCTTTTGTGCTGTTGAGTTGTGTGATCCGTCTACGGGGAAAACCTTTAAAGTGAATGGACATCGCCTCAAACCATTTTATGAGGATCCCAGGCGACCTATGGAAGCGAGAGATCCTACTCTGAGATGCCACTTACCCTCCATAAGAACCTTGGGGAGTATTTTTCTTTTCTTTCTCTATTTCTTTTTCTTTTATTATTTCCATTTTCCCACTTTTCATTTAAAACAAAAAAACAAAAAAAAACAATACATTCTCTCCTTCTATGATTGCAACATATTATGAACTTGGACACTTTGGTTTTAATGGATCATTCTAATTGGGCTATATTTCTTAATTCTTGGATTACTTGCCCCGGTGGTTAATTCTATGATGCTAATTGCATGATTTGGTATTTTCCTTTGTGAGATCTTGGGCCTACATGAATGGAACTCATCTTTTACCATTCTTTCTTTCTTGTGCATCTGCTCATGATTTATGTTCTCTAGAACTTGCTCTCATTCTTTTCAAAACTACATTTTTCATTTGCATGCATAAATATGATGGAGGCTTGTTTTCTTTCTTTTATTTCCTCACTCGACCAAATAGCCTTTCCCCGCATTATATCTCCTTTGTTAGCCCTTTGTGCCTTTTTGACTCATTCCTTTCGAAGCCACATTACTAGCCTAAATGTCACACCATTTTATTCCGCACCTTGGAAATTAATTGCGCATTGGTTTTGTGGTTAAGTGTGGGGGTTGCCCAGAGTGCAACATTTTAAGTGTGGGAGGAAGTATTTGTTCAAAGTATTATTTGAAGTATTTGTTCAAAGTATTTGATTATGTGCCATTCATTGTTTGGCATTTATTGTAAAAAAAAAAAAAAAAAAAAAAACAAAAAAGAAGCTTATGTGCCATTCATCATCCGGCATTTATTGAAAAAAAAGCAAAAAAAAAAAAAAATTGAAAAAAAAAAAAAAAAAAAAAGAGTGACTTTATATTATGTACTAACGCTCTTTTAAATTTCTCGGGTATTTAGCCTCTCATTTCCATACCATTACCATAGCCCCATTACAACCTTAATAACAAGTCCTCTTGATTTTTGCAAGCATGTGTTATAAGTAGTGGAGAAGTAGAACTTGAGCAAGCTTATGGTAGAACAATTTCCTTGAGTAGAATTTGAGCGATACACTTATTAACCATATACACTTAAGAGATTGATTGAGGGCATCCCTTGAGAGACTATCTTGTGTGATTAGCATCATTGAATGATATTGCCATGATTTGTAATTTGAGATGAAGAGATTTCTGTCTTGATTGGTTGATCTTTTGAAACTTTTGTGATCCTTGTTAAGTTTTGAAATTTCAGCAATTGTTAGAAAAGAGAATCGTTTTTATCTTTATTTTTGCTCCGGAGTGCAAAAGGATAAGTGTGGGGGAGTTTGATAATCTTTAAATTCATATTATTTTAAATGCAAAAAGAAGTTAAAAACTCTGTCATTTTCATGATTTAATAGACCAATTAGTTAAATATATGGTTACACTTCATAATGAGTTTTTAAACTTTATTTGCATTAATCTTGGTCACATCTTGAGTTTGGATTCAAAATTGAACTTGAGTCATATTCTTACTACAATTGGGTAGTGAACACTGTTCGGTATTTTGGGTATAACTTGAGTTTTAGAGATCCAATGGCTCTGCAATTTATATTTTCAGAAAGCTAAAATGAAGATCTACAAACCATATGAAGAGCCCAAAGGCTAAATCAAATGTTTAAAGGACCAAATTGGGCCTGGAATACGGAACAGGGGCGCTGAACTGGGCTCCGGAACAACGTTCGGTGTTTGATCCATATCTTGAGCTACAGAACTCCAAATGAGGCCCGGTTTGAACGACTGGAAAGCTGACACAAACAGCCAAATTTCATATGAAGACAACAAGGCCCAGTTCCACCGAATTTGTGGTGTAATACAGCTTGCAAGATGGAACACGGTTTTGGAGGTGCAAAAGTCAAAAAAGTATGGCTAAATAGTTCTTCCATGATTTCTATAAATAGATGGATTTTGAGAAGAGCAAGACACACCTTTGGAGAAGACCAAGATCTCTCTAATTCTCCCATTCTAAATTCTTTCTTGTAGTTCTTGTCTTTAATTTCTTGCCTCCTTCTTGGTATGGCAATATCTTGCTTTATTATTTCCATGTATTGTCTTTAATTCTTGTCTTTAATTTCTTGCCTCCTTCTTGGTATGGCAATATCTTGCTTTATTATTTTCATGTATTGTCTTTAATTTCTTGCCTCCTTCTTGGTATGGCATTTTAATATTTTCTTTTAATTATTTATGTTGATTTTATGTTCTTCATCTTTTTCTTTTATGGATTCATTATGTTTGTGAGATTTACTTTCATTTTTTCTTAAGTTGTTCTTTGTGTTCTTCGTGTTCATGTTGAACTAGTTCATGTTCTTCGTGGTCATGATGAATATCCTTATTTCTTCATTTTTATCTTACATAGCAATGCTTGGCTAAGTTTCGTGATCGACCCATGAGTTGAGGATTCCATGGTGTCATCCGAGGACTTGTGTTTTAATCGATAACTGACTTGTTTCATTTACTTTAATCGGATTCGAATTTAGAAATAGATTGGATGTTAGATTTAATATCCAGATTGATATCCCAAGGACATAGTTCGGACCGGGTTATAAAGAGCGTTGTACGTTCGTATAGCAAGCTCGCCACGTGTTCGAATAAATGCTAGGCGATCGTCTAGTCGAGGGAGCTTCTAGACTAATGCAGATTTCGGTTTCTCTAGAATCAATCACAAGGTCGTTATTCTATTTTTGTCCGATGATGGAAGATTTTGGATCCCAATTCTGGGTTGATCGTTTTAATCTACTTAATTTCATTTATCCTTCCACTCTATCCTTAGTTCTTTCTTTAATTTTAACTAAACCTTAAACCCCCATTTCATTCACTGTTTTTACCAATTGATTTAAACCAACTGCGAATTCCTTGGGAGACGATCCAGGTTGTCCCTATACTGCAAATATTTGGTAACTTGGTTATTTTGTGAGAGCTCGACAACTCGCATCAGATTTCTCCATGGAAGCTGTTATTTGGAAGGTAGAGGTTTCTGAGGAAGGAGAGGTTGCCAACATAGGGTGAGAGGACCCCACGCAAATGATACCCGGGCAGCCTCAACTCCATAACTCTTTGGTGCTTGTTGCTGCATGTGATTCCATGCCAGTTACAGAAGTGACTTGAACTATTCCAGGAGCTCAGAACATCAAATGGATCACTGGATATTGATTCTTTAAACTTGAGCAATGCCATATAGTCAGACTCATTTCCTAATGCAGATGCAGCCCTGGTATGTTGAAGCCAAAGTAAGTTTACACACACAAAAAAGATTGCTTGATTGTATATGAAACGAAAATGAGTTGACAAGGGAGCCAAAGCCATTGTTGGGTTGAAGAACCGAATATGGTGAATGTGGCGAATGCTAGGGAACTTGAGATATTGAAAGGCCCCCTGCTGATACGAGAAGACAAGGTTTGATTATATAATGGTTGGAGTGAAACTGCTTAAGGGTTCCAAGAGCAGCAAAATATTATAGAAATGAAACCTTATCTTCTGATATCTGTTGAATTCTTAATTTATGGCTTGTTAAAATTTAAAATTCAGTAGTTTGGTATTAAGTCAGAGATCCAAATTTTATATGGCAGAAATAAAGAAATGATAACTCTGTTCAATCTCGAGTCCACACTTCTCTAGATCATTCTCATTTTAAATATACGCTTACTTAAATAGAAACTTCATAGCTGTTTCCTAACATGTTCTTTACATAATCATTTGTCCTATTTCTTTTGGATGCAAAGCTGCACGGAAACTTCATTGATGTCTTCCTTTCCATCATTTTAAGATTGGTGTGAAGAAAAGACATGACATGGATTGAGACTAATAAGTATGGTTATTTTCAGTCATAGCTATTGATTTTTCAGCTCATATAGTTATCTTTATTCTGGTCAAATACGGCAACTATAAAATATGTGGGGAATATGGGATATATAAATGCTAGTTGAAAAGCTTGTATAATGGTTATTAAGTAGAAAAAATTTCACAGCATTTCATTGCATTCCCTGTAGCCATTTAATATTGAAGAGCCCCCAAAATTTTCTACAACTTCACTATACTTTTAAGAGACTAAGACTAAACTGAAATTAAGTTTTCGAAAAGACATTTATTCCCTTGTCTTATACATGACCGAAATGGTCTTGTAAATTCTCACATGCTTCTTGTAAATACACATAGTTGAACTGTAAATTCTCACATGTGTATTGTAAATAACACGTATTCTTGTGAATATGCTCCCTATCTTGTACATGACTGAGATGGTCTTGTATTCACATATTTGTCTTGTAAATAAACATGTTTGACTTGTAAATTCCAACATATGTGTTGTAAATAATCATATTTGACTTTTAAAGTAATGGCACAATTGTCTTTTCACCCACAAATTTTAATTTCAGTTTAGTCATAGGGGTTGCAGTGAAATTTCAGAAAACTTTGAGGACTATTTGATATTAATTAAATGACTATAAAGGAATGCAGTGAAATTTTCCCTATTAGATACATAAATATCCCCAAGTAAGATTTACACCTATGACCAATGAGTTAAGTTCTGCTGTCCATTTTTTTTTTTACCTATCTACCAGGTATATCTGAAAGCTATATTAAGGCTTGTTTGGTATGAGAGAGGGGAGGGAAAGTGAGCAAAGGAAAATAAAAATAAAAATTAGAGAAGTAGGGTTAAAAGTTTTTAATTAATATTTCTTACTCTTTTATCTTATATCTTCTCTTTACTAAAATTTTGTAACCCACTTCTCCAATTTATTTATTATTTTTATAAAAAAATAAATAAATTCAACTCATAAGAATCTTACCTTTGCTCCCCTCACCTCCAAATCCCTTGTACTAAATGGACCCTAAGGGCTTGTTTGATATGAAGGTTTTGAAGGGGAGGGGAGGAGAGGGAGAATTTTTATAATTTGGATTTATAAAAATTGGAGAAGTGGGGTTACTGTTATAAATATTAATTATGTGGATGTTCATCGACTCATATCCTATACTTGGTTAGCATCTACTTGGCTACATTTAATAATTTCTTATTCTACTTCCTTCCCAAACCAACAAGAGTTGCTCTCCAAGTTCCCTATTAATGGTATCTTTTGGTGTAAGACTCATTGAGGCTTAAAAGTAGAGGTCTTGTACAAGTGCAAGCATTGTAACACACAAGTAAATGAGAATTACTCTCATCTTTCTCTCTTCTATCTCTTGCTCTCTCATCCCAAACATCTTTTATTTTCATAAGTTACAAAATTTTGATAAAAAATATATAACATAAAAAAGTAAGAAAATTAATTAAAAATTTTCAACCCCGTTTCTCTATTTTTTTTTTAAATCCAACTCAAAAAAATAAAAATAAAAAATTCCTCACCTCCCCACATACCAAACAAACCTTAATAATACTGGTCTGAGGTATGTAAAACCACAAGGGTGACGAAGGTCTTCCGGGAGTATCTTTAACAAATTCGATTAAGGTTGCTTGCCTGATTTGTTTATTTGGATAATTATCTCATTCAAATTGATCATCCCATTTGAATTTATATAATGCCAGTCAATATATGTATATATATAAAGACAAAACCAATGTTCACTAACGAAAGAGATTGATTGGATGTGTCTTTTAAATTATTACATAATTAATTTAATGTATATGACTAAGTTTAGTTTTTTTTTAAATTATCATTGACTGAATCAACTGCACTTGTGCATCGCTCACAGGCATTTCTTTTTTATTTGCTGTGACTCACAGGCATATCTCTATACCTTCCATATCCCTTGAAAACCCTCCTATTCCTTTCCTTCCAAAGCATCTAACAAGTATCCCCAGAAAGCCTGTGCTTGCATTTTCTTCCTATTTCCTCCTCCAAACCTTGTTTTAAGAAAAAATAAATTCTCACTCCATAGAATTTTCTGAAAGATATCAAAATAAATAATGGTAAGCTCAAAGGTGAGCAATGAAACAATGGTAAAGGTTATTACCATGAGACCTAGTGGTTATGGGTTCAAATCCTAGAGATAGTCTCTTCCCTTGGAGGATTTATCTTACCTTCCTCAGACTTTAACTAATAGGAGCCTTGCGTATTGGGCTACCCTTATTATTTTATTAAAAGCTCAAAATGATTCCATGGATACAAAAACATGAGCACTCAACTTCCTATAGACCAATTCTTTTTTTTTTCTTTTTCTTTTTTTTTTAAAAAGGAGTACAGTGATGCCAAACTAACCCGGATTAGCTAATCCAGCCCCATATGTGACTGGGCATTTTTATTCAAGCTTAATCTACTTTAAGCTTAGTCTAGCCTATTTAGCCGACTATTTAAATGAACAGGCCAAACCTATTTTCATAAGACATAGGCCACATGAGCTTAGCCTAATTAGCCTTTTCTAAAAAAAAAAATAAAAATTGCCCTATTATTTTTGTATAATTATATATAATTTATTCCAAATTAGTTTTATAAATAATTTATAAAATACTAGTCTTAACCCTAAATTTCACATCTCATCATTCACCTATGAGCTCAACCCTTTCATTCAAGATGGCAATGCAAGCTCACCCACTCTCTCTTGGTTTGCATTGTTCATTGAAGCAACACAGTTGGTTTAATTTAGAGATTCCATATTAAATATAATAATCCCAGTAGAAGGAGTTTGTCTCATTTTCGGTAAGAAATGCGAAAGAGGTAAAACCTAATTTACATGCCACTTGCTTATTTAGTTGATTCTAGAAAATGTATGTCCTTAGGTAATAGATTATTGATATTTCTCATTCTTACTTAGCTCAGACAACTGTTCATCAAGGCTTTCCTTTATTTATGACAGAATTTTGCCTACCATAATTTAATACAGTCAATGCTGCAACAATGCAATCAAGATTGGTCACGCTTCCTTGTGGAAGATTATGCACTATCCTATCTGATGGCAACAGAATTCTATTAAATCTATTAAATTTACTTAATAATCCAGCCAGTGCTGCAACTCCACTTGTAAGGTGATGCATTGTCCTTTCGCAAGGGCATCGAAGTTTGGAAACCAATTCAGCTGCAACTACATGCTCTTCTCGACAGTCACTATTAAGCATTAACTTCCTGCAACATTTAAAAGAATCTCACTCAAATATTCCAAAAAGGAAACAACAGTTTTGTTACTAAATAGAAGCAGAATGAATGATTTTTCCATCATGTTCTTATTACTGGAGCAATGAGACTAGGTTCTCAGGTGAACAAGATTGAAAAACTGCTTCAGGTATAATGGCTGTGTTTAAGAGAATGTTGGGCAGACAAAGGTTTTGTATGTTTGCGTTGTATTGTACAAACCATTCGCTCAAAATATGCCTTCGACACGCAAATACAAAAGGTGTTCTTGCAAGCTGAAGCTCGAGAGGTTCCGTGCCTGATGTGCATAATGCAACTCTGCTTGCCTGCAATTCATGATTTCATTCAACTTAAGTAGGTGGAAAATGAAACAAGAAACTTATGCACAATGTTGAAAATGCTTACCGCTCCAACCAGAAACAATAATCAACTATTCACAAAGTTATATCTGTTTGAGGAATCCAACATCAATAACAATCAATCACAAGACACCCTTTTATGAATATATATAAGTTGAAGATGTGAACAAAGAAGAATCAGAAGCCAATGCAAAAACAACCATCCAATAACATATTTTAGCAAAATTTACTATCCATTTGTATCAACACAAAAAAACAACTACCTTTATGGAAGATCAATTATTAAATGTCAATGCAAGTATAGACTTGCATAATACTTTTGTTTCTCTAAACACTAGAGCTTGATTATCCCTAAAATTATGCATGTTTGTGACAAGACCATGCCTATACCAAAAGTGTTAAACCAAATTTCTACTACATGTTGAATCCTCTGATGCAATGAGTAGAAAATATTTTAATTTTTAAATGGGAAGTCTAGAGGGACAATAGGACTTACTCGAAAGGCATCATATTTTAGCTTTGTTGATCCATCTGGAATCAATAAAACAGAAACAGGCCATTTATGAACTGCAGCAGCAATGTAATTTTCCACATCTTGATTGGATGCAACATGAATGGCCGTCATCAACTGTGGAAATGTCTCTCAGTAACTCCACACTGGTTGCAAAGATCACAGCATATGGGCGACAATTTATACTCTTCTTCCAGGAAGAACACTAATGACAGTGGCTCCTTTTAAAGTTATTGCAGTGAGATATTATTGTAATTTATTAGTATATGATAAATAAAATCCTATTAAAGTATAGATCAACTTCAACTTAATTCCACATAGTGAAACATTAGATTTTCAAAGGTGAAACCCATAGTATAGTTCAAAACTAAGGTTTCTTTTTACTGTTGTACTTTTCCGACAACAACTACCTGTTTTTACCAAAACTTTGTCAATGGCATATTGCGTTATACCTGCATCAAGTGTCCGCATATGCAAGCAGGAAAGCAAAAACAAAAATTAATCTGAGAAAAAAAATCCATCGAGTGGTACTGATTATTTGAAACTTGAGCTCTTATATATGATGGCACGACCTTAAACAATGGGCTAAATCTTTTATTTGGAAAAAAAGATTGTGGAGCTACTCTAGATCTGCATTACCTGAAGGCACTGCTTAGCATGGAAATTTTCACCACTTCCTTCCACCCTCAATTCAAGTGCAGATGAATCGTTTCTTGGAGCATTCATCCAATGTTTATAACCAAAAGTTCAACAACACGAGACAAGACTTAATAAAAAAGAAATTGTGGAACAAGAAAACGTTTTATAAATGAAGGTTTTCTTCCTTGAGGGAAAAAAAAGTTGGTGTCCACAGATTCTGCGATCATGTCGAATTCAACTCTAGAATATCTTCTATCACAGGATGCCCAACAAAGGTTGCTGCCAAACAATTTAATCTACATATTCCAGCCTCATTTGGAAGTATGCACAAGAGATTATCCACAAATTCTACTAGCCCTGGTAGTCTTGCTTCACCTCCTTTCCATGCCAAAAATTATGGTGCAACATGGTGAAAGTGTACTGGTAAAGGCAGTTTTTTCTTATTGTATTCAGCTGCAAAAAGCATTCTTTAATTTGCATACGGCTTACCTCCCAATAACAAATATGCATCAGTTTTTAGAACAAGGTGGTGCATCAATACCTCTTAGCCGCTCCAAAAACTCAAATGAAAAGCCCCTTGTGTCAACTGTTAGTACAACTTGAGGATCAGATTTAGCTGTTGCTTCTACAGTATCCGGGAATTTCACCTGATAAAGAAAAAATAAAACACAGTTGTACAACTATATTTGTATCTCACATATGATTCCAAATGTATGAAGCAACCATATTTACATCTATATATATATGGGTTGCTATATGTGTATTTATATAAAACATAGTTGTACAACTATATGTGTATTTATATAAAACACAGTTGCTATTTTTTTTTTAATTTTTGGCACGCTATCACTAAAGAAAACGACGTAGCATTGGGCTCACAGGACAAACTCTTAGGTCCAGTGACTGGACAGATCATTTGCCCTATATGTATGTATGTATGTATGTATGTATGTATGTATGTATGTATGTATGTATGTATGTATATAAAAACCCTTGCTGTAGTTTACAATAGCAAATCAAATGGATAAGATCCTTCATTGCCATCACTTACTATCAAAGTATACAAATAACGCAGCAGCTCTCATATTCCCATTGATGAGATATCCTCCACAGGAAACAAAGATTTCAATCCTTCACTGGGCATCTTATGCCTGAATAGATACAATAAAAGAACTTGTTTGATAAAACTTTCCATGGACTCAGAAATTAGAGGTTACAATAGCACAAATCATGTCTGGAAGGAATTTTTGGGGCTTTGATCAATGTTATGTACACTAAGAAACTATTAATTAGATAAACAAGTTGGTTAAAGTAGTAAGCGGTCTTTCGCCCCTTACGAAAACACAATTTTAAATCTAGAAAACACATTTGTTGGGAGAGGCAAAAACCCTTTATGATCTAAGCATCGAAAGGGATTATATCCTTGAACATATTCAAAACTATATATATATATATATATTAGAAGGAAAACCTAAAATTGTTCCTATAATCATTTCTTTCAGATCAGTTCTAGAATACACACACGCCTTCTATGTTGCTATTATATCCAATTTTCCACCGTGAATTAATGCAAAATCTCATATTTTTGTCTTGGAGGCTTACCTAGCACCGTTAACTCACTGCATGTCAGCAAGCCATTTGAATAAATGGAAACATTCAAGGCCTTCTGATGATTGGAGGCTGAACTCAAAGGAATGATGAAAATGGACCTATTTGTTCGTACTGAACTAGGGGTTCCTTCATCACTTAAGAAATGACTAGAAGAAAAAAAAAAGAATTTGTATTTTTTTTTTTACAATGCAGAACATTTCAAATACACACGGCAATGATATGTTCCACCTGAAAAGCCTACCATCCAACACCAGCAAAACGGACAAGAAAAGGGGACAGTTTCTTCAAAGACGCCATGAAACGAGAACCGATAGAATCACTAGAAAAGTCACCAGCCACAATGAAGACTCGCAGCTCGCCATCTTTTGCCGCCATTTCAAGGGGGGCTTTGGCTCTTGACGACACTGATGCTATACTCTGTTTTCCCCCAACACATTCAAACTTCTTAAATTCAACCTCTTTCCACCTATATTGGATACCAGCATCGTATCACCCATTTGAAAGGTAGAAAAACAAAGGAGAAATTCTTTGCAGTCCAGAGGAAGCCGGGTAGGGGTGGAAATAAGCGATGGGGTTCATTACTACACCAATTTAGATACCACTCATTAATTTTTGTCACACCTTCCATCAATACATCATACAAGAGAGAGCTAGCGCGGTGGCAAAACAGTTACGGCTTAGTATAGTATACTGATAATATATCATAAATTTTGGTTATAATTTAAAACATAATTTCATAAATTTTTTTACAAATATTCCTCGAACAATCTGGAACCGATTCGGCACTTTCACTTTGTTGACATCCGCCGTTTTTTCCTGGGAGCCTCATCCATTATGCCATACAATTTACAGGTACTAACAGGGTTAGAATCTCAAAGGATTCCAGAGTAATAGATTAATCTCAAGCATAATGTATAAACAATATATGATAGTCAACCATAATTATAAAAATAAACAATGCGGCATTCAACATATATCACACACAGTCACACAATGCAACATAACATCTTAAACAAAGTAGACTATGAAAAGCAAAATGTATGACTCTACAAGTTTCAGATCTACAACGTTGGGAAAACAATCATACAACTGGGCTTTGAACCCATACACCACTGATTTTTCAAATATCCAATTTGAGTGATTCCAAATGCCAAATGACATTTGATAGTCTTACCATATGCTACAAGTATCTTGACTTCCCTTTTGGAACACTTGGCACAACCGTAAACACACACACAAGAAACTTACCCCTTACTCCTCTTGACTTTTCACATGTTTCTTTATAATTTAACATTTCATATCCTTCACACTCCTTGTCCAACAAAATGCCCCTAGAAAATTGGGTTCCAATATTGTGTTATATTGCCTTTGATTACATGCTTATTAAAATTTCACTTGTTACAAAAATCAACAAGCAATTTCCAACTTAGGCAAATAAAAGCCATTATTATCATTTCAATTTCTCAAGCATAATTATTAAGGAAAAATTCACATAACCTTTTTTTACCAAAATTATGACCTCAATTGGTAATTAAAACATTAATCACATGACAAATATTTGTATATTACATTATATCCTGAAATTTAAAATTTTGAAAAAACCAAGTGTTCGGCTAAACTCCACTATTTCATTCCACTAAAACGTCAAGAAAAATTCCCTTAATAATATTATCAAACTTCATGAACTGTGTCTAGTCATCTCACGATACAGGCTTATCCTCAAGTCAGAGGCCCAAAATTCAAGATATTACAATTTTCTTATCTCCAAGTTCACCAATTATACATAAGATCATGAGTCTTATTTTTTTTATATGAATTTATAATTAAATGATAATAATTTAAACATAGGACACATACTTAAAAATATATATAAGGAACTTGATCTAAGAATTTTCCTTTATAAACAAGCAATGCCTATTTTTATAAGGCCTAACCTACTAATCTACATATCTGGCCTATTTAACTATTTATAAATTTGCACTGTTATGTATAATCATATATAATGACTTCAAAAACCAATTTAATAATTAAATAGAAAAATATTATAGCCCATAAAAATTGTTAAACAAAAATTACATAAGATAAGAGAAATACGAGGTCTAAATATGGAGTACCCCAATCACTGTTTTTGAACCGCTCTAGAACATGAACGTTGCCAGATCCGCCATCAAAACCACAATGGAAATGATTTGTTAGGCTTTTTTATTTGAAGTTTTAAAAAATATATGGGAAGTTATAATAACCATAACAAAGGAATTAGAGATTACATAGTAGTCTATATAAAATTTGTTTATTCAAAATGGTTAGTTAAAAAATCATATAAACCAGAGTGACGTATCTGGGGAGGATGGCCTCAAATCTGGAAACATATGAGGTTTATTCGAAGGTTTAACAATAATAATTTTAATAATAATAATATAGTTTAATTAATCCAACACGAAACACTGCCATGTGGCACCCATGTGTTCTTGCAATGTATCACAAAGCAAGCCTACCAATGTCCCTCTCCTTTTATATAAGTAATAATAGATTCAATCTAAAATAGTTTTATAAATTATTTATAAAATTGCAAATCTTAACCCTAAGTTACCATGATCACATCTCATCATTCACTCATGACTTTAACCGTTATATCCATCAATCTATCACATTTACTCCTGTTCGATAACAATGCTAGTTTCCTCACTCTCTCAAGATTTGCATCAATCGTTGAAGCATAATAAATGTAGCAAGTTTACGTTGGTGATACCCAAATGAAATATAATAATCCCTATGGCTTAAGGTCTATTTTTTTTTTCTCGGAAGTTGTTACAAAATCTCAAATTTGACCTAGAGTGTTTTTTTTAGAGCAATGTCACTCTAAAAGTCTCTAAATTGTAGCAATTTCACCCTAATCGTTAGCTAGGTTGAATTTGATCATTAGTTGATCAAATATGCTTAGTTGACAAGTTCATATGTCATCTAGGTCATTTTATTAAGGTGCAAATTAGCTTTGGAAGTTTTCATTCAGTAGCAATCTTGCTCTGGAATTTTTTTGGGGTTCTATATTGCCTTGGAAGTTTCCAGATTTTAGCAATAATGCCTTGACCTTCATTATGAAGGTTAAATTTGACTGTTAGTTAACTAAATATATTAAGTTGACAACACAAATGGAATTGAAGAAGAAGTCGTAGATGGAGAAGGAAGTCATGTTCACAAGAGAAAATGAGTTGTAGTTGAAAATGACTTTCAAAATAAACCCCATCTTTTCTTGTATTTTAGATGCTTAGTTAACTTAGATGGCTCAATAAAGACTCCTCAAGAGAGCAAGCTGAGAGTGTTGCATTGTATTACAATTCTTAGATTATAAAAATTTTGCATCAGACCCCAAGGCGCAAAGACACGGTCAAATAAAAAATCATTTGAAGTGGTTCAGATATATAGAAAGAAGTCAACTAGATGTACTAGTGAAAAGAGTAGACCAAGTTGTTTGAAGCTTAGTAAAGAGGGGCAAAGGAAGACCTGTAACACCCCCATTTTCTAATGTGTTTTCAAGATATTTTAATCAGAGTAGAGCATCAGAATAATTTAAAAGAGCGAGTATTTGATAAACATTCACTGTTGGTGTATCTAGTTGCTTATACAACGGTACAATGAACCGAACATTTAATAATACGGTAATACAAGTCCAAAAAGAAATTCTCCGGCCGGGACTCTAAGCGTGCTGCTTATCTTTATCCTCGGTGCTTAGTCCTCCTGACCCTGAAGCTATTTTAAAAGCTGAGGTCCAAATGCACATCGGACCTCAGGTAACGGTTAACCTCATACTTATGTAAACAATATGTGTATGACATCACATCATTAATCAACACATAAGTATATAGCAGATGTAAGATTAATATATCAACAAGACACATCACATGTAAAGTTATCTATACAATTCACATGTATAGTTATCTATGTTAACAAGACACATCACATGTAAAGCTATCTATGTTAACAGTACACATCTCATGTAAAGTTATCTATACAATTCACATGTATAGTTGTCTTTCACATATAAGCATACAATAAGCATCAGAGTTAGTGTTATAGTACGCGAACGTACCTTCGTTGACGTTTTTCGGTATGTTTTGACAATAGGCGATCATAGATATCCTATAAGGGTAATATCGCCTCTATTAATTCACAAATATTATTTCAAGAGATATTTTGGCTATATATGACCATTTTACCCCTGGATTAATTATTTTCAACTTAATCCCATTTTAATTGCTTAAAAACGCTATTACACAATATATGGGCTGATTTTTCGCCTAACTTTGGAGAATTATAATTAATTCCACAGAACTCGAAATGAGGATCCGTAAAATTCCTCGGAATCCTTAGGATGTATAATTTTAGGAAAAATTATTGGTGCTTTCCCAGATTTCATAAAAAATTCCCAGTTTTCGCAACAACATGTTCTGCCCAGAAATTTCCAGTATTTTTAACCTATCTTCGAACATTTTTATCTCCTAGCACAAAACTCAAAATGACATGCTATAGGTATATTTGGAAAGCTCTATATGTCTAATCTCACCATGAATTTTCTCAGAATTTTGGCATAGCTTCTTCAACATAAGATACCAACGTTTTTGAAAAAAAGCTTTCAGAAGTCGCTAACCGACAAATTTTCGCTAAAGCTTCGCTACTTTGATCATAATCTTCCAAAAAAATTTCTATAACTTCTTCTTCATCATTTTTTCGAAACAAAGACAATGGTAACCATAAAAACATGAAAATAACTCTATAATTGGAAGATTATGAATCAAAACAACATTTAAGCTATAAATTACAAAGCTAGGGCATAAGAACTTACCCAAAACTTTGCTCTTGCTTCCTCAAAGCTTCTCTCTCTCACTTTCACTCTCACTTTCAGTACCACAAGCTTCTTGCTTGGATTGTGAATTGGTGAGGAATGATGTATGCCCAACCTCCCTATTTATAGCATTTCCTAAGTTCTTCTAATTGGTGGATTCCAAAAACTAATTGAATCAAGTTTTCCACTCTCTCTCACACCCTCATAACTGACCTCCTCTCCTCTCAACTCTCTTTATCTTTCTTCCAATCCCAAATTCTAATTTGGTTAGGCAATAGTTGGTGTTTTTCTTGAGGATTCACTTACGTACACTTTTGGAATAACAATTTTATGACTTGATTTATGGTATTTTTAAACTTCATTTTCATAATAGTATGAATCTCAAAAGTTTACCAAAATCACTTTGGAAACCACTATGTTAAAGCTTGAATTTTGCTTATTCATAATATCTACTTAGATTTGTTACTTAGTTCATAGATCTCAAGATATGATTTATTTTCTATATATGAATTCTCATTCACATATGTCTTGAATTCATCCTAATGGTTTTTTTATATCATATCTTTAATTCATTTACCACTAATTACCCTTTATTACACATGCTTATGTCATTTTACCTCAAAAGTCTTCATCTAATTACTCTTGATTAAGACACTTATGTAGTAAATATCTTATTTACTTGGCCCTTATTCCTCCAAGCATATAGTCGACACTCCCTCCGCCTCTAATACATTCTATTTGATTTTGATTTCAAATCCATATGCCTTAAAGTCTTGTGTAGTTAATGATGATTATGATATTTCATTTATCTAATTACATAATAAATTTTCTTCTTCTTTTTTCCCCCAAGCTAGCACCGAATTTACCTCTGAATTTTTACTCTAGAATTGTGCTTCTTTTATCTCACATTTACTTGATTAAAGCTTTTCCATTGGTTGTTTAATTGCCACATGGATTAGGATTTATTAAATAAATTCTTAAGCCCTTAGATTAGCTTTATTAAGATTAATCTAAGCCCTTGAAGTTGGGTTGGAAAATTAAGACACTAATTAGTGATTTAGTTAGTGATTTAGGATTTAGGATTAACAAAATTTCTTAACCGATAATTAAGCAATTTTCGCCATTTAATTTAATTAAAGAGAAATTATTTAATCATTAATTAAATATTGTTAATATAGTGTTTTAGGGGTTAATAGGCTTAATCACCAAATTTTAACATGTTTCTAAATTAATCTCAATTATTTAAAACTCCTTATATGCTAATATTAGCTTTTAAATATCCTTTGGATATTAATTATGTTGATATTTCCTTAATTATGGCCTTTTTAAATTAATTAATAATTAATTTCGAAAATTAGAAAAATATTCCAATTATTGCAAATTTAATTGCCCAATAATTATGGCTAATTTTCTCTATTTGATTTTGTCATCCTTTGATGATTTTATAGCTACAATGTTATAATTAAGTTTCCACTTAATTAGGGACGGAGCTTGGGACAAAAATATGGGGGGGCCACCCGAAATTTTTTTTAAAAGAAATTTTTAAATGCATTAAAAAACAAAAAAATTATAAACAAGAAAAGAAAAGAATATAAAAAAATACACCACAACATTGGAAGGCAAAATGTATTTTAACTAATTAAAATATTCAGATTTAAAATAAAAGTATTTTAACAATTCTCATGTATAAGATATCATACCTGTCTCTAGTATGGATGTCATATCAATTACAACATGAGAAGATATCATGAAATTCCGTAAGATCGCACTGTTATATAATATATCAAAATATTAAAGATCGCTTGTTATTTGCTCAAAGATATTCCAGTATCTTTTACGATCTTTTATTCTTGTTTAGATATTCCTCTCGATCCCCTCCAAATTCTGTGGATATCTTTTTTTAAGCTTTGTGAAATTTATTTCATCAATTCCAAATCTTAATTAGCTTTCGGTTACAAATAATTACATGCAACACAAATGCACAATTTGGTCCTTATGAAAGATCCATCCAAGACTTTGATGAAACTATCAAATATATCAAATACTTTTTAAATTTCCCAGAGATTCTCTCTTGAATCTTAATCTCCGGGCTAATATGTTGATTTCAATTATCGTATGAACAGAGATTATAAATTTTTTTTATAAAGAATTATAAACTATCAAAATTTAATCCGAATATTTCAAAATAAAATAGGAAATTTTCTTAAAGAGAACCACATTTCCAAAATCATAAACAAAACAAAACAGCACCTGCTAACTATATATTTCACATTAAAAAAAAAGCATTATATTTTTAAAAAAATTCCGATTTTTTTGGGGGGGCCATGGCCCCCCTGTCCCTTCTATACTCCGTCTCTGCACTTAATTATGATAGGTTTAGGGTATTTTATGATTCCTAATAAGATTTAGAAAATTAAATCTCCAACTATCTTAATTTCTAAGAATAAAATCACTTAGAAATAAAAATAAGAATATTAAGAAAAATTGAGACAACATATTTACCTATTTTAAATAGGTAATATTGACTCAAATATAATATTAAGGCATATGATTTATTTAAATGTAATATTTAAAATAAATATTTATCCGGGTATTACAAGACCAAAGAGGACAATCAATAAGGTTATCAAGCAAAATCTCTTAGTTAATAATTCATCCCCAGCTTTGGTTTTTGACCAAGCTCAATGATGTCGTTTGATTCATATAACTAACCCCACACAACGGGATAACAATATGTTGTTGTTATTGTTGTAGTATTATGTATGATTATATATAATTTAATCTAAATTAGTTTTATAAATTATTTATAAAATTACTAGTTTTAACCGCTTCACATCTGACCATTCACTCATAAACTCAACTCTTTTATTCATCAATGGATGACATTTACTTCTCTTTAATTGCTTTAGATAACATTGTTAGCTTGCTCACTCTTTCTTGATTTGTGTTGTTGGCTGAAGCATAGTAAATACAAATAATTTATTTTAGTGATACCCAAATGAAATATAATAATCCCAATATCAAGAGTTTGTCTCAATTTCCAAAAAGGCAAAAGAGGTAGAATCTATTTTACATGCCACTTGTTATGCTTAGCTCATTTTAGAAAATATATCTCCATAGTTAATAGACAATTGGTTTATCTCATTTCTACTTGCTTGGACAACTATTCCATATGGCTTTCCTTAATTTATGACAGAATTTTGCCTTCCATAATTTAATACACTCGATGCTGCAATAGCACTTGGAGTGCAATCAAGATTTGTCACGCTTCCTTGTGGAAGATTATGCACTATCCAATCTGATGGGCACAAAAGTTTCAAAACCTTTTCAGCTGCAACTATTTGCTCTTCTCGACTGCCATTATCATGCATCAAGTTCCTGCAGTATTCAACAAGAAGCTCACTCTAATATTCCAAAAAGGAAACAACAGTTCTGTTACTGAATAGAAGAAGCAGCATGGAACGATTTCCCTGTGTTCTTACTTGAGCAATGAGGCTAGGTTCCCAGGTGAGCAAGATTGAAAAAGTGCTTCAGCAATAATGGCTGAATTTAAGAGAATGTTGGGTAGAGATATGTATTGTATCTTTGCTTTATATCGAATAAACCATTCGGTCAAAATATGCGCTCGATATGCAACAACACAAGGTGTTCTTGCAAGCTGAAGCTCCAAAGCTGCCGTGCCAGATGTGCATAATGCAACTCTGCTTGCCTGCAATTCATGGTATCATTCAACTTAAGTACGTCGGAAATGAAGCCAGCAACTCATGCACAATGTTGAAAAAACTTGCAGCTCTAACAAGAATGAGTAATCAATTATTCACAAAATTATATCTATTTGCGGTTTCCAGGCCCAGAAGATGAAGGAATCCTACATCAATAACAATCAGAGGACACTATTTTACGAATACATATGCAAGTTGAAGATATGAAATAAGAAGAATTAGAAGCCACGATCACCGTCCAAGAGTACATTTTGGCAAAATTTACTATCCATTTGCATCAACATAAGAAAACAATAACTACATCCGGTTCTTAATACAATAGCTAGATAACTAATTGTGGATATTGAGGAAATTAGTTTAGTTATTTGTAATAAATGTTTGTTGGTTTCCCTAAAATTCCCTCTTTAATCATGTGTATTGGACTAACCCTTGATAGAAATCCCTTTACTATGTGAAATTAATAGGGATACTTTAGGAGGAAATTATAAATTTAGGAGATAAACTAGATTGAGATCTTATATTTAGGACCAATATAAACATTTTGTCTAGCTCCAATATTTAGAATTGGAGGAAGTATCTTCATGGAAGATCAATTCTTAAATATCAATGCAAGTGTAGACTTGCATAATGATTTTCTTTCTCTGAGCACTAGAGCTTCATCACCCCTAAAATTTTGCATGTTCTAGAGTACGCCATAAAATCAGTTGACAATACCATGCCGATAGCAGAAGTATTAAACCAAATTTCTACTACATGTTGAATCTTCTGATGCAATGAGTAGAAAACAATTTACTTTTTAAATGGAAGTTTAGAGGGCCAATAGGACTTACACTAAAAGCATCATATTTTAGGTTTGTTGATCCACCTGGAATCAACATAACAGGAACAGGCCATTTATGAACAGCAGCGGCAATGTAATTTTCCACATCCTGATTGGATGCAACATGAATGACCGTCATCAACTGTGGAAATGCCTCTTTCAATAGCTCCACTGTGTTTGCAAAGATTGGTAGCATCCGGGTGACTTCTTGTACTCTGCTTCCAGGAAGCACACTAATGACAGTGGCTCCTTTCAAAAGTTATTGCAATGAGATGTTATAGTACTTTAATTGTCCATGATAAAGAAAACCAAATTATACTATAGATCAACTTCAACTTTATTCAACGTAATGAGACATTTGATTTTCAAAGGTAAAACCCATACTAGAGTTAAAAACTAAGGTTCCTTTTTACTGTTGTACTCTTCCAACTACAACTACCTTTTTTACCAAAACTTTGCCAATGGCAAATCAAACACGATACCGAAATCAAGCATCCGCCAATGCAAGCAGGAAAGCCAAAAAAAAAAAATCATCTGAGGAAAAATCATTGGAGTAGTACTGATAATTCAAAAAAAATGAGCTCTTTTATATAGCACGACCTTAAAGAATGGGCTACAACTTTTATTTGGAAACAAGTTGTGGAGCTACTCTAGATCAGCATTACCTGAAGGCATTGCATGTTTACTACGGAAATCTTCACCACTTCCTTCCGCCTTCAATTCAAGGGCAGCTGAGTTGTTTCTCTGAGCATCCTTCCAATGTTTATAACCAAAACGTTCAACAATAGGAGAAAAATCATAATAAAAAAGAAGCTATGGAACAAGAGAACGTTTTATAAATGAAAACTTTGTTTCCAGGAAAAAAAAAAAACCACAAAACTTGGTGTCCAAAGATTCTGCGCCATACCGAAGTAAACTCTAGAACATCTTCTATTACAGGATGGCCGACAAAGGTTGCAGCTAGACCATTTAATCTACATATTTCAGCCTCGTTTGGAAGTATGCACAAGAGGTGATCCACAAATTCTGCTAGCCCTGGTAGTCTTGCTTCACCTCCTTTCCATGCCCAAAATGATGGTGCAACATAGTGAAAACGTACTGGTGAAGGGAGTTTTTTCTGATTGTATCTAGCTGCAAAAAGCATTCTTCAGTTTGCATACAGCATACCTCTCAATAACAAATATGCATCAGTTTTTCAGCAAGGTGATGCATCAGTACCTCTTAGCTGCTTTAAAAACCGAAAAGAGAAGCCCTTTGAGTCAACTGTCAATACAACATGAGGATCAAATTTAGCTGCTGCCTCCACAGTTTCCTTCAATTTCACCTGATACAGAAAATATACAACACGTTTGTCAAACTATATTTGTATCTCTCTCTCTCTCTCAAACATATACATACAGATTCACTTATTCACATATAATTCCAAATATATGAAGCTTTTATATATATATATATATATATATATATATATATATATTAAAATACACTTTTGCTGTTGTTTACACTAGCAAATCAAACGGACAAGATCCTTCATTGCCATCACTCACTCTGATAGTATACAAATAAGGTAGCAGCTCCCATATTCCCATTACTGAGATATCCTCCATAGGAAACAAAGATTTCAATCCTTCACTGGACATCTTATGCCTGAAATAGATATAAAAGAAAGGACTTGTTTGATAAAACTTTCCACGGACTCTGAAATTCCAGGTTACAAAAGCACAAGTCATGCCTGGAAGGAATTTTTGGGGCTTTGATTAATGCTAGGTACACTAACAAACTATAAAGTTTAAATTAGAAGGAAAACCTAACCTTGTTCCTACAATCATTTCTTTCATGTCAATTCTAGAATAAACAAATGCCTTCTATGTTGCTATTCTATTAAATTTTCCACCATAAATTAATGCAAAATCTCATATTTCTATCTTGGAGGCTTACCTAGCACCGTTAACTCACACTTTTAAAGCTCAATCCATGCCAGCAATCCGTTGGACTGAATGAAAACATTCAAAGCATTCTGTTTATTGGAGGCTGAATTCAAGAAAATGATGAAAATGAGCCAATTTGTTCGGACTGAACTAGGGGTTCCTTCATTTCTTAAGAAACAACTAGAACGAAAAATAAATGAATTTCCATTTTTTTTTTTACCAACAGAAACCGAATTTTCACAATGCAAAACAATCAACTACACGGCAATAATATGTTACACTTAGGGATTAATCAAAGAGGAAGAAAAGCCTACCCTCCAACACCAGCAAAACGGACAGGAAAAGGGGACAGATTCTTCAAAGAAGCCATGAAACGAGAAGCCATAGAATCCCCAGAAACCTCACCAGCAACAATGAAGACCCGCAGCTCGCCATCTTTTGCAGCCAAATCAAGAGGGGCTTTGGCTCTTGAGAACGATGATGAAATTGATGCTATACTCTGTTTTCTCTGTACTAACCATAATCCCAACACATTCAAACTTTTCAAATTCAACCTTCTCCCTCCTATATTGGCTCCCAGCATCGTCGCGGCCACTTACGAAGTACAAAGTAGAACTAGGAATTAGGAACACTTCAGCTATGGAAGTAGCGGGGAAACCACAAATGACATTGACAAGCGGAGCAGAACGAGATGGTTGAAAACGACAAGTTCAAGGACGTCGTTTCATGAAATTAAAAAATTTATATGAAACATATTTAAAATATTAATTTTTCTCTAATTTTTTTCCTCTGGACCTGGTTTGAGAAAAGCATATTTCTTTGTGTCGTCTCTTCGCCTTCCCCTGTCGAAGACTTACCCTTGCTCTTCATTCCCTCTCTTCCGCTAAATATCTCGTTCTTGATCTGTTTCTCTCTCTAACACTTCATATGCAATGCTTGCGAGGTCCAAATGAAAAACTCCTGTTCGCACACAAACTTCAATTCTCACTTGTTTCGAATTTGCTGTAACCAAGAGGTGAAGCCCAGATGCACAGTAAGGAATTAATGAACCTCTAAAAAAATGCTCTTCTCCGATTTCAAGCTTTCTCTTCAGAGCCCAATCTTTCACTTGTTAAATGGACTAAGTTCGTTGCCCTGATTTTCAGGTAATATCTACAATCTTTTTTGTCTTTAAATTGTTTTTCTGTTTTATACCTGCTGGTTGTACGGTTCAATTCGTTGGAGACCGTGAACTTGGTTTTCGCATGTGAAAGTGAATTGTAAAACTTTTTTTTTTTTTAATTCAGAAAATAAGCATTTTTCTAACAAATGCATTTTTTGAAATCATGTCCATTGTTTTCTTAAAAGTCATCATTTGAAAACACCAAGAGGGAAATAGTAAATGAACTCTCTTTTTATTAATTTTCCTTGTAATTTGGCAGGATTTGATATTCAAAATGTGTCACCCACTTTGGTTTCTGGGGGAACGAAGATGTTGCTTAACGGCTAAGTAGACCTTTCTCACCCTAGAGTTTACATTGTATATTGAGGTGATGGTATGGAAATTTTCAATTTCGAAGAATCTTCTACTTCACCCCTGCTCACACACTCTGTCAGAGGCATTTCTATGCCAACTGAAGGCTTGCACTGCACTAAAAACACTAGAATCGATTTATGCTTCCATGATCAAAACCAATGCCAACCAAGATTGCTTCTTGATGAATCAATTTATAAGTTATTGTTCCCTCTTTTCTTGCATAGATTTTGCGACTTCTGCTTTTAATCAGATGGAAAGTGCTAATACTTTTGTTTACAATGCATTGATTAGAGGCTCAGTTCATTGCTCTTACTCAGAGCAGGCTTTGGTATATTATTCGCGAATGCTGCAAGATCAACTGAAACCTACCAGTTACACGTTTTCTTCCTTAGTTAAGGCTTCTACATTATTGTTGAATTCATGTTTCGGCCAAGCTATTCATGGTCACATTTGGAAGCATGGGTTTGAGTTGCATGTATTTGTTCAGACTGCTTTGGTTGAGTTTTATTCAACTTTGGGTGACATCAAGGGCTCGACAAGGGCCTTTGATGATATACATGAAAAAGATGTTTTTGCTTGGACAACAATGATTAAAGCTCATGTTCGCCATGAGGATATGCATTCTGCACAGAGATTGTTTGATGAAATGCCTGAAAGGAATGTTGCAACATGGAATACCATGATCGATGGTTATACTAAATCAAGGAATTTTGAGTCTGCAGAGTTATTGTTTAATCAAATGCTCTCCAGGGATATAATTTCATGGACAACCATGATGACCTGCTATTCTCAGAACCAAAGATTTCACGATGTAATTTCACTATTCCATGGCATGATGTATAGTGGTTTTAGTCCTGATGAAGTGACTATGACCACTGTCATTTCAGCCTGTGCCCATCTAGGAGCACTTGACATAGGAAAGGAGGTTCACCTTTACGTGATGCTAAACGGATTTGATCTTGATGTATACCTGGGATCTGCTCTGATTGATATGTATGCAAAATGTGGGAACTTAGATAGGTCACTTTTGGTGTTCTACAAATTGCATAACAAAAACCTCTTTTGTTGGAATTCTATTATTGAAGGGCTTGCTGTACATGGATATGCTCAAGAAGCTTTAAGAATGTTTGATAAAATGGAGAGGAGAGGAATCAAACCCAATTCAATAACATTTATCAGTATCTTGAGTGCTTGCACCCATGCCGGATTTGTGGAAGAGGGCCGTCAGAGGTTTGAGAGCATGATCCAGGATTATTGTATAACTCCTTGTGTTGAACACTATGGATGCATGGTGGATCTATTGAGCAAGGCTGGCTTGCTTGAAGATGCTTTAGAGATTATTAGAAGCATGAGATTTGAACCTAATTCTGTTATTTGGGGTGCCCTGTTGAATGGGTGTAAACTTCACAAAAACTTGGAAATTGCTAATGTTGCAGTTCAAAATCTGACAAAATTGGAGCCAAATAACAGTGGTTATTACAGTCTCCTTATTAACATGTACGCTGAAGCTACTCGGTGGAGTGAGGTTGCAAAAATCCGAAGTACCATGAAGGAGCTGGGTATTGAAAAGAGATGTCCTGGGTCTAGTTGGGTTGAGATCAAAAAGGAAATTCATCAGTTTGCAGCATTTGAAAAATCTCATCCATGTTTTGTTGAAGTTCACTTGCTGCTTACTGAACTGGATGGGCAGATGAAGCTAGCTGGCTATGCCCCTGAACTGGATTCTATTTCATAATGGCACATGCCCTTCTTCTGCAGGAAATACCGTAGAAGATAGAAATGAGTAAACGAGTTGTTCAAATTAGAATGAACGTGGACATATATAGTTTATCTGATGGCCCTTTTTGATACTCTCTAGTATTGCTTGTCGCCTTGTCCCATAAAACGCATTGGAAGTTCAAAATCTTTCGAACAGCAGCACCTAATGACTTCTGAACTCTCTAATTGTAGATATTATTTGGTTCATTTAGTTGTACTTAATTGTTTACACTGTCATCTATAGTGCTGAAGTCAGCTTCGTGAGCACATTTTGAATATTATGTGAACTATTCTTGCTCCAGGACATTGGTGTCATCTATGGAGTAAATAATGCATAACAGAAATTCAGAACCATTGAAACTCCAAAGCAATATCATGGAGCAATGGTTTTCTTTTCCTATTCTTAATATTTTTAATACTCTTTTTAGTAACAATTGTTTTCTTTAATTTGTGAAGCAACTTCCCCCTGTTTAATATCCATATTCTTTTGTTGTGGTAATGTCTAATGTACAAAGAATCGTCATCATGAAATTGTGTTTCAAGTCACAACCCTTGGAAATGATCATCCTCATTGAATTCACCTCCTGCATCCTTATTTGTTTTGTTTGATAATAATACAATAGACCATTCCTTATTAGTAGGATGTGGAATAATAAGGGAGAAAATATGTTATGAAACGAATTCAGATTGTATTCTGAATGCGTTGTTAATACCGGCAGATTACACACCTATTTATACACACTGAAAGCTACACACCTACAGTTACAACCCATACTACAAACAGTTAAGACTCCGGTTGGAGCCTCTATACGACTCTTGCAGACACAAACAGTAAAGGCCTGATGCATGAGACCAATTACAACCCCTAAAGGGTTACAACCCTTAAAGGGTTTCAACCTCTACAAATATTAAAGACTCTAATATTCCCACACTCCCCCTCAAGTTGGATTATGGATGTTAATCTATGATCCAACTTGCATAAACATCTTTATACTACTAACTCCCCCTTAGGTTTGTACTTCTTGAGTCTCAGAGGTCCACTAACTTCAGACTTGTACTCCTTTTTGAGTCTCAGAGGCCTATTTAGAGAGTAGCAGATACTTGACAACGTTGGGAGTTACTGGCTGCGACAGATCGATGGGCAGCAACTACGACAAGACGAACGGGCAGCAGATACTCGACAACTTTGGAAGTAACCAGCTGCGATAGATCGACAAGCAGTAACTGCGACAAGATCGATGGGCAGCGACTACAACAAGATAGGTGGGCAATGACTGCGAATAGGTTGACGAGCAGCCATAGCGACAAGATGGACAGGCTCTGGAGGACGACGTCAGACGGACTTTGGCGTCAGACGGGCTCTAGAGGACGGTTTGATCCTTGATAAATGACATATTGGTCCTGCAAAAAACATTTAACGACAGGTCCCAATAATCACAACGGATGAACAATATGGAATAGTGCTGATGATGAATAGTCCCAAACAGTGACGAATGAACAGTGACATCTGATTGATGTTTATCACCATGTCGGCCATAAATCTGAATTAGGCGCCACAATAGACTTTGCACTTGTTGGCTGGAAATTGACGTCCTGCACCATGTGAAGTCACCAATATTGGGGCCCGTGGATTTGCACTTGTTGGCTGAAAATTGACGTCCTGCACCATGTGAAGTCACCAATATTGGGGCCCGTGGATACTATTCATACAGCACTGTTTACCTTTTTTTAAAAATAAAATAAAAATAATTACAATAATTAATTAGTACAATAATTTAGGTCAGGCATCGTGACTTCTTCCTCTTTCTCATTCATCTCACTACCTTCTCTTCTTCCTTTTATTTTCTTCACAGCGCTGCATGAGAACCGGACACTCCTTCATCTTCTTCACCAAACTTCTTCTTCCATCTTCTTCACCGGACATACCTTCTTCATCTTCTTCTCGTTCTCCTTCGATCCGCACAATTGGCGAGGAAGGGACGGTGGAGCACGGATGGAGCTTGATCTCGCTCCGACGGTGATGAAGATCGGTGGCGGTGGTGACCGGGTAATTTCGCAGCGATTCGGTTTTCCGGACTTGATTGCCGCGATTCGTTCGAAATCTTGCCGCGATCGACGGCGATTCTGTTTTTCCAAAGAGTGAGGTCAAGTTCGTCCGATGGTAGTGGCAATCTATGTTGCTCTGCTTCTCCTACCGAATCTGGACTTTTCCTTTCCTCTTTTTGGAATACTCACCGGAATCTGGAAATTTCGCTGGAGTTCGCCAGAAATTGCTAACACTGGGTCTGACAAACGGAGAACCCAGGGAGCAATTAGATTGAGAAGAAGTAGGAGACGAGGTGAGGAGCTGAAATCATGGACTGACTAAATGGACAGCGACTATGGGCTGACACAACAGAAACGGTGGTGAACGTGGCTCCCGGCTTGGTCTCCGGGCCGTGTGTCTTGCGGCCTTCTCCAACTATCTCGAGGGTAGCAAGTCACCAGCGCCGGAGAACCAGAACGGAATTGCAAATTTGCTTCAGGAATTAAACCTGCTTTGATACCATGTGGAATAATATGGGAGAAAATATGATATGAAACGAATTCAGATTGTATTCTGATTGCGTTGTTAATACCGGCAGATTACACACCTATTTATACACACTGAAAGCTACACACCTACAGTTACAACCCATACTACAAACAGTTAAGACTCCGGTTGGAGCCTCTATACGACTCTTTGCGTACACAAACAAGAAAAGGCCCGATGCATGAGACCAATTACAACCCCTAAAGGGTTACAACCCTTAAAGGGTTTCAACCTCTACAAATATTAAAGACTCTAATATTCCCACATAGGATTAGGAACATAGAACACTTGTTTAGCTTGAGATGCCAAGATGAATGAATCTTCTTTATATCCTTTTTTGTTCAAATTCAATTGTATCAATCCTAACTCATCCACTTTCAAAGCATTATTATTGTCAACATACTTGCACTTGGAAATTGAAACCTAAAATCCTACGTAATCCAACTCTCAAATGTGCTCAACTACCCCAAAGTATCAATGTATAGATATTATTCTTATCTTTTGCACTTATATATGCATGGTGTTAGCAATAACAGTTACCCACTATTTTGCATTTTGCTTTGGACATCTTACTTTTTAGTGTATAATGTGTATTAATTAATGACTAGCTTGAGAAAGAAAGTATACGTCTGTTTTGACCATGTGCCAAGAACATTACTTTCTCTGAAATTGAATTATGATCAACATTGTACTTGTTATCCAAATGTAGCATCAACTATGTTGTGAATTGTTTATTATGTTCTTTGGCATATCAACTTTGTACTCTACTGGGGTTTTCCCTTCTAAGTTTATTTGTATGAATACCTACATACTTGTCAATCTCTTCAAAGTTGTGAAGTATGTACAGATGTGCTTACTCCCACTATTGGTTTGAGATAGAGATAACTTTATTTCCCATCAACCTTTGTCTAGATGTCCTTTCTTCATGCTGAGACACTGAGAGACCAATATCGCATGCATCTTTCAAGTAATCGGCACAGAATTCAGCCGTCTTTTCACAAATGTACCGTTCAACAATGCAACCCTCTAGCCAACTCCAGTTTTTCACATATTTTCAGGTCCTTCATCTTGTGCTTGACTGGGTACATCCATCTCATATAGACTAGGCCACATATTTGTACCTCTCTGACCAAGTGAACAATTAGGTGCACCATTATATCAAAGAAAGCTAGAGGGGAAAACATCTCCAACTCATACAACATAGTCATAATTTGGGTTTGTAACCTCAGCAATTTCCTGGGGTCAATCAATCTATTGCACAGTGACTTGAGGAATTAAAATAGTTTTGTGATCCACTACTACAAATTTGTCTATATTTAATGGTTACTTTTAATGGTTACTTAATGATTAGTTTTACCTATATTTAGCGGTTGAAATATATATGTTTAATGGTTGTCAACCGTTAAATATAAAGCCTTATATTTCACGATTGTTTAAAAACAACCATTATTTATAGGGCCCTATATTTAACGGTTTTTAGTCCATGACTATTACATATGGCAGACTATATTAAACGGTTGTTCACTAAAAATCGTGAAATATGTTACCAAATATATTACGGTTCATGTGATGAATGGTTAAGTATTTGAAACCAGTTTTGGTCATCGGTAAGGTGTATATTTGACGGTTGTTGGTAATCAACTATAACACACACACACACACACACACATCATCATCTCATATAGCCTTCTTTATTGACTTGGTTTCCTTCTTTCAGTTGTTTAAAGTGATAGGCACATTGTTTTTTGCCGTATACCAGCTAACAAACTTGTCAGATTTCAAACTTGCTCTTTCTTGTTCCATTTCACATTAAGTTTCATCCCTTCTCTCTTTGCTTTCTAGACCTCCTTTATCACAATAAGACCCTTCCTCAGTGCTCTTTCCTCTTATTCTTTAAGTCGTGCATCGTCTTCATCTTACTGCGCACTAGAGGGGTTGGCGGAGCGGTTAGGACCCTCAGTACTTGAACCACCATCAGATGTCAACATATTAACCTATAACAAATCTTAAATTATCATTCTCACTCCAACCATAACCAATTAAAAATTAGAGACAAGAGACTAAACTTCATATCCAATTTGCCACTCATCATCAAAGAGCTTAAACAAGGTTTGTATCAATTTGATTTTTGTTCTCATGATTGGCTTATAACCAGAAGAATTCATCACAGAGATCAAGCACAAATAATTCATCACAGAAATCTCTTCCATTTGAAATACCCGGAACAAAATATCTTTAAGAAACTATGTTTTTAAAAGATAAAAACGGGATTGTCCTGACTCTTGACTCTTGAGATTTAAATTCTCACTACTACAAAAATGCTAAAAGACGACCTAAATAAGACCCAATTAACGTCCCTTTACTGAGGGACGTCTTGGAGGGGGTAGAGGAAAATTTTGAATTTGGCGACTTGATCTTAAATAAGGTCGCCTTATAAAGGCGACCTGATTTAAGATCAGGTCGCCTTATTAAGGTTAATAAGGTGACCTGATTAATATTGAGTTCGCCTTAAAGGCGACCTGATTTGTAATCAGGTCTTCTTATTACTTACATTAAGGCGACCTGATTGTAATTTCAGGTCGCCTTAATGAGTTCATAAGGCGACCTGATCATTAATTCAGGTCACCTTATGAGAACAAAGGCGACCTGATTTCAAAATCAGGTTGCCTTTGTTGAGTTTTTTTTTAAATATTAGCTACATTTTAATTTTTCCCTCATACATTACTGGTAACAATGAGATAGGAGATTAGCTACCAAGTTTTGGATCATATCGGTGTAGTAAAATCAAGTAAAATAATACAAGAACTTGGAAAGACACAAACTAGAAAATAACACCAAACTTGGAAAGACACAAACTATCAATAGGATTACAACTATGAGATATCTACCAAGTTTTTTGCATCAGCCAGAAACCACCAAGCAACACAAGAATCACACTAACACAATACATAAAATAATGAGATAAGAGATATCTAGCTACCAAGTTTTGGATCATATCGGTGTAGTAAAATCAAGTAAAATAATACAAGAAACTTGCACAAACTAGACAATAACACCAAACTTGGAAAGACACAAACTATCAATAGGATTACAACTATGAGATATCTACCAAGTTTTTTGCATCAGCCGAAACCACCAAGCAACACAAGAATCACACTAACACAATACATAAACACAATATATAACACCAAACTTGCATATTTTGAACAGACAAAACATCAAATAGATACAAATGAACAACAGCAGCAAATTTGAATCACTAACAAAATAACATACTAATCATGCTCACTACTAACTAGGCTATGTGTTGAAGAAGATGTCTAGCTATCATGTCTCGAACCGAATCGATCTCATCCTGCGAGTACGGATCCCTAGTACCCATAAACTATAAATTGGAAAACGTGGAATAAGATAAACCAATTAAGTGAAGGAAATAATTAACAACTCAAGTATAACAACAAAAATTCAATAAACTTGAGAATCACAGAGCGATTACGTACTTTTTGAAAATTTTGAACACGTCCGCTGGTAACGATGGATTGCATCCAATTCATAACGTAATATCCGCACTCGGTGCTCCCTGGTTGTTGATGGCACTATAAATCAAAGGCAAATTGTTAAAAACGAATAAAGGCATATCGAAAGCTACTGTGTCAATGAAATAACTTGAATTGAAACTACTCACCGTCGGTTTATACCACCTCGGTCCACCATGCTCTTTTGCATTGATAAGCTGTCTATACGTCTTGAGGCCCCTATCATTAAAATGGAAATTAACAGACATGTTAAACCATTCATTTAAAAAAAGAATCGATGATTCATACAAAAATGTACTTACTCGGCAAACATGGTTTTGATATCCTCGTTTGGAGTGCCACCTACCGAATCGAACCAATAACGGGAGTTCTTTCCAGGACAAACAACACACAAACATCAATGACCACTACAACATATACGTATTAATATTAAATTAAGATAAGAAAGCAATTTATTCACAAAAATCTTATATAGACAAAACAAAAGTACGCACCTTTCATGTATTGGCGCTAGATAACAAGACGATTCTCCGTCGCCCATTGTTAAACCAATATAAATTGACCTCCTGGGTAACGTATTGCGAGCCGAAGCCGTGCATCCAGGACATAAGTATCCATACGAATCCGCTCGCTTTGTGCCGGCGCATAATTCATGGCAGACACTATGAAATGAAATGATAAATGTTATTGAAAATATTAAACAAAAACAAGAGTACTAACATAATTAAAGGGTTAAAAAAACTTACAGGATTGCAAGTTGAAGAAACTGTATATCTAAACAATCCATCGTCAAAAACTCCGTCAAATCTTTCTTATCAAATGTTATCGGATATGTCTTTTTCTTGCACCGACAATGCCCGGAGGCATCACTCGCAAGCTTATAAGGCCAATGTCCTTGTACAACTCTCGCACTGTGCTAAGTAGGGAAATAAGCCCGCAGCCTTGTTCATCCTATGAAAACATAAAAAACATATTATGAGTGAATGAGCAATATAATGAAAATCAATCGGAAACAACTCATACTCAATCATCTATGTATTTCCTACCATCGAGGTGTCGTCCCCATCTCAATAAGATGAGCCGGCCAAAGGATGAACCATGTGATGGCAGCGCCTAGTGTGGTAACCTCCTCGTCATCAATCGGGACTGTTGTCTCTTCTTCCCCCTCTCGCACACTCGTCACAGTCACCCGACGTTGGGATTCTGGAATTTGCTTGCCGTGGTGTTTGTCTTGTTCTGGGTAAACAAGACCATCGGCAACAATCCGTCGGTGTGGGTCATCCAAATATAGAGTGCAAGGTATACCTCCCTGTGGAGTGTGAGACGGCTCGCCAATATGTACCTCTGGAGGGGGAGAAGGTCCGCCAATAGGTACCTCTGGAGTGTGAGACGGCTCGCCAATATGTACCTCTCCTGGAGGCTGAAAAATATCCTTGCTGCTGGGGATCCTCGGGGATTCGTCGGTTGTACGTTGCTGTTGTACCATAGCTTGCATTTCACCCCGTAGTTGTGCCATAACCTCATTTACGATGTTTGCTCGAATTCTGGCTTCAAGCTCCTGATGGCTCTCTTCGGCATACAAACGTGAACGCCGTCCGAAATATTTTGCGACACTAACTCCCCTCGTCTCCCCTCGAACAAAGATCGTGGTAATCCGGCTTCCCAATCGCCGTTGACAAAATGTCCCGCCGTGTACCTGCGTGAATGAGCCTTGGCCGCTCCGTTTGCTCAAGTGAATCCTGTACCATAAGATTTTTCATAAATAATAACTAAACTCTTATATAGTATGAAACAACTGAGGCTATTTAATACTTCTAATTCAACTACTTACAATCTTTGAGGCAACTGCAACAACATCTTCATTGATGAATTTGTCACCCTTCATCCTCGCAGCTTTCCATTTTTTGTGACGAGGAGGACGCTGGGGGGCCTGGATAGCAGTGGAAGGATCGAATTGGGAAGCTTCCTTCATTCGCTGTAGCTCTTCCTCCATCATCTTTCGTTCCAGCTTTCTATAGCCACCTCTAGACAAGCAATGCGGATACTTATTTTTCGCTTGCCTCTCTCTATTGGCTTGGCTTGTTTCCTGTGACACGAATTCAAACAAAACTGATCGTACGAATTCAAGTAGATTCAAATTAAAGATAAGATATGACAAAATTTTACCGTAAATTCGGATTCTCGCGGACGCCACAAACTCCCTCCAAATTCCTCCGGAGAAATGAAGTCATAGGTCATACATGGATCCTCGTCCCTCTTTGGCCCGCGAATATACTTTTTTTTGTCGCTTGTTCTTAAAATCCTTCCAACGGAGACGAACTTCGCCCATCCAATGCTTGTTCATGGCCTTAGTGTTAGGGACATCAAATGTTTGCTTTGCAAGGTGAAAGAGAATATATGAAAGAAATCAAGTAATAAGACTAAAGATACAAATGCGAGATATATCGAAAGTGAGATACCAAAATCTCGTGTCCAAATCAACTCCTTCGTCTTCTCGGAACGAACTTCCAAGCCGAGTAAACAATACGCACTTTGCTTCGAGCCATATAGCCTAAATAGCTAATGAAGCTGTCTTCCTCTCTCGCTAACCGGATTCATATTTTCATCGAACTCCACATGCAGCCTCTTTTTTTCCGATCACACGGCGAGCAATTAGCGCACCCATGTGTGTGTGCTACCTCTCCCCTTTCTCACAACGGGCATATCAACCCTATCTCCCGATGACTCGTCCGAGCTAGACATATTCCCGTTCATCAAAGACCACAAAAATTTATGTTAGATAGGTTTTTAAATAATAAACAAATTAATAAAATGAACCAACATGTTAAACGACCACAAAAAGAACATAGTAGTTAAACAAATCATTTCGAATCAAGATCTTACTTTACATGGTTTCCCATATTCCTTCACAATGATCCTTTCTTGCAAATATTCTTCATCATCTACCAATTCAACTTCTCGTGTTGTAGGTGGATTTGTGCTTTGAAAGGGAGTGTATCGTCAAGGTTCAAGGATTCTTCACCATACTTCGTTTTTTACTTTGAAGTACAATTGACATTTCTTTATTTTCGTGGTCTCGTAACATAAAACACTTGTTTCGCCTCGACTTGCTAAAATGAATGGCTCATCTCTATGACCAAGTCTTTGAAGATCAACCGAGACAAATCCAAATTTAGGATCTATTACAACAAAGATTATTGCTAACCCACTTACATTTCAATAAAGCAACTTTGAACTTGTCAGTAGCTGATCTCCCATATTTCTTCGATCACTCCATAATAGGCCATTGATGCTAACACCGGGTTTTTGTCTTTCGAACTCGAAAAGTGCATGGATTCAGCTTCAACCATTACCCCACTATTTTGCACAAAGACTTCATCATCTTGGTCTTTTGTGTAGAAAGAATATCCGTTTACATCGTAATCGCTCCAAGTGATGACCTGAAAAGAAGGCCCCCGTGCTAACCACTCGATTGTATCCGACACTCCGGTCTCGTGCAATACCTTCTCACCGAACCACTTTATGAACGTCTTCTTTTGCTCATTCGCTATCTCGCATGTCACTCTTCCTTGGATTCATATTCTTCAAACTCTTTATGTGTTCATCAATGTATGGTTGAACTTCTTCCGTATTATTCAAGATGTATAGGTGTGCTTGCAACACCTCTTCACGAGGCTTATTCTTTAGTTTGATTCCTCGAGTTCCCTCGCTTATCCCCTCGTCATGCTGAGATTGTATCGTCGGCTCGATAGATAATCTTTGCGAACTCCATAGCCTCTTCAACTACATATCTCTCAACTATTGAGGCTTCCGGCCGATAAGGGTTTTTAGAATACCCTTTTAAGATCTTCATGTATCGCTCGAAAGGGTACATCCACCTTAGGTAAACTGGACCGCACGCCTTACCTCCTTACCAAGTGCACTATCAAGTGCACCATGATATCAAAAAGCGGGAGGGAAATGCATCTCTAGTTGGGACAAAATAATATAACCCTCATTCTCCAATTCATCCAACTTTTCAATGTCAATGACTTTGTTGCGAGATAGCATTGAAGAAAATACTCAATCTTGTTATAGTGGATCGAACTTCATCTTTCATAATGCCTCTTATAGCTATTGGTAGTAGTTGTTGCATCAACACATGATAATCATGGGACTTCATTCCCACTAACTTCAAATCGTTCATTGAGACACACTTTCTCAAATTAGAAGAATATCCTTGTGGCACCTTAATGTCATATAGACATCCACACAAACTTTTCTTCTCCGCTTTTGATAGTGTATGAGTTGCTGGCTCCATGTATGCCCTCTTACCATCCTCCATTACTCGTGGATGTAACCGTTCTCTTATTCCCATATCAACCAGATCTAGTCTCGCACTAATTCCATCCTTAGTCTTCCCCGGTATGTGCAAAAGAGTACCGACAAGGCTATCACAAACGTTTTTCTCCACATGCATCACATCAAGACTCGTGTCTCACATCAAGACTACGCTAATATGGAAGATCAAAGAAAATTGATCTCTTCTTCCATATATTCTTCTCACTCGTCTTCCTTTGCTGCTTACCCAATATGACATTGATATGTTTCACCCGACTATAAACGTCCTCTCCCGGTTAATGCCTTTGGAGCCGTGCTCGCTCCGGTAAGCCGTTAAAATGCTTTCTTAACTTACGATATGGGTGGAACCGATGAAGAAACCTCCTGTGACCGAGGTAGACCGTCTTTTTTTCGTGCTTTAGTTGATGGAAGTTTGTGTCTGCTTCACATATTGGACATGCTTTATGCCTCTTCACACTGTACCCTGACAAATTTCCGTATGCAGGAAAGTCGTTTATCGTGGTAAAAATCATTGCACGCAACTTGAAGTGCTCCTTCTTATATGCATCAAACACATCTACGCCTTCCTCCCACAACTTCTTCAAATCCTCAACCAAAGGCGCCAAGTACACATCGATATTGTTCCCGGGTTGTTTTGGTCCGTAAATCATCATAGAAAGCATCACATACTTGCGTTTCATACATAGCCGGGAGATAAGTTGTATATTACAAGGAGAACCGGCCATGCACTATGGGTGCTGCTAAGAGTTCGATACGGATTGAAGCCATCTGTACAAAGCCCTAGCCGAAGGTTTCTTGGCTCACTGCCAAATTGAGGGAACATTTAATCTATTTTCTTCCATTGCGGAGAGTCACCGGTGCCGAAGATATTTTCCATCGGATATTCTCTCATCGAATGCCATCTCAACTTCTTCGCCGTTGCTTCACTAGTAAATGACGCTTAAATCGTGGAATTATTGGAAGATACCACAATGCCTTCAAAGGTTGCCTTTTTGTTGTCTGCTCTCCAGAAACACTAACTTTCTTCACTTTGCATCGTGAAGTTTTACACTTCGGACAATTACTAAGACCTTCGTACTCGTTTCTGTACAATATGCAGTCATTAGGGCAACTGTGTATCTTTTTATACTCCATACCCATCGTAGACAAGATTTTCTTGGCCTCATACATACGATTTGGAAGTACATTATCATCTCGGCAACATATCACACAACAATTCAAGCAATGCGACGTGAAACGCTATCGGTCCACCCACAAGTTGCCTTTAAGTTGACCAAATGTAAGGTCGCAGTCAACCGTGTATACTTAGTACACCCAGGGAACAAAGGTGTCTCTGCATCACTCCGCACGCTTTCATATTCACCCGATTGTGCAAAAGATTCTACCTCAACATCATTAATCATTTTCTCCATTCCATCATCATCATCTACCTCAACTTCATTTGTGTGGGACGCACCGGTACTTACTTCCTCACCATGCCATATCCACGTTGTGTATCGAAGGTGTATTCCATCACAAAGTAGGTGGTCCCTTATATCAGCAATAACCCTTCGACTCCCATTTAAACAAATAACACATGGACAATAATACATCCCATTTTTTGTGGCCACATTCCTTCTAGCAAATTCAATAAACTCTTCCACCCCATTCTCATATTCTTCACTAGTTCTCAACGCATTCATCCAACTATGACCCATTTTATTACCACCTACGACATTTCCAACAACAACCAAGTTCATGTCAATTTTAAGAACGACATGCTTTCTTTTAAGGAAATTTCGGAAAGATTTCCCCTTAAAAGTAAGACATCCCAAAATTTTAAAAACAACCAATTTTAGCTTAATTCATCAAAACTTACTAACTAAATTAGGCGTAGACTACTTCTAAATGTTTAGATAGATTTTAGTTCTACAACATGCCTTCTCTAGAATGTGTTTTCAAAAATTAAAGATGAAAATAGAGATGAAACATCAAGAAATGACAAGTCCCCACAAAAAAGAAGCATTGGTTCCAAGAGCTTATCAATCCAATGGCAAGTCCCCACAACAGTTTAACCAAATCCAATTAAATCCTTTGAGTAAAACTTCAAGCCATGCAATAGAATTATTTAAACCAAATTTGGGTGTTTAGTCCTCAATTTTTTCAATAAATTTGATCTCATAACTCTAGCCTCGCTTCAATGTCTAAATAAAATACTTGCATGGGTTAAAATACTTGGAGGTTCGTAGAAAATCCATTACCTAAACCAAAGTGTTCAAATAAAATACTTGCATGGTTTAAACAAAGGAAGTAATGAACATGGAACACAAATATGAATTGTCCAATACAATTATGTCACTCAAGCAAATCAAAGCATATGAAAGTGTCGGAATGAACATGGAACTCTTCAATTCATAATCCTAAACAAGATCAAATCCACTATTTGTCAATGCATATATAACTACCGTTTCTAAACTACCCAAAAATTTTCAACAATTTCATCATATCAAAACACGAGATGTAGTACACGTTTACCAAGAAGTAGAAGTTCGGGTTTTTCAACCTCCACGACCACAAGCGCACTTAAGATCTTAGCCACGAGAGAGTGGGTAAAGAGTTTGATTGAACTCCACATGAATACACAATCTGCAGTCACAGGGGACGAGATGGAGATTTAGGTATATGGAGACGAGGGCGACATTGACGACATTTTCAAAAAAATCTGAAAGTTTATTATGTACGCACCTGCCCTAACGTCGCTCCGCCACTGGCTCGGCGTATGGGCTTCGCAAGAGATCGGAGAAGGAGGGGGAGGCACCGGAAACAGAGCACGCAAGCCGAAGGACGATGCAAAGAGGGAAGACGGAGAAGACGGACGATGCGGCAACAACAAAGTGGGGGAAATCAACTTGAAAGGGCGATTGTGAGAGAACCAGGCGAGTGTGAGTCTGAGTGTGCAAGTCGCGGCAACAAAGTCAGTGTGAGTGTAAGGGTGAAATGTCGAGAGGCAACAAAATAAAGTAGGTTTAGGCCGATAATAGGCGACCTAAAACAAGAATCAGGTCGCCTTTTTTCAAAACAAGGCGACTGATTAAATTTCAGTCGCCTTTTTTTTTGAAAATAAGCGACTGAAATTTAATCAGTCGCTTTTTTTGAAAAATAGGTGACTGATTAATTATTAAAAAGAAAAAAGGCGACTGAAATTTAATCGTCGCCTTTTTTTCGAAAAAAAGCGACGATTAAATTTCGTGTCGCTTATTTTTGAAAATTGGCGACGACAGCTTAATCGGTCGTCTATTTTTGAAAATAGGCGACCTGAAATATCTATCAGGTCGCCAATTTTGAACTTTATTCAAAAAATAATTAAATATCATGGCGCCAAACAAAAAATTCTTATATTTCTCATGGCGGGAAGCAATTAAAGCGTCCTGAAAAAATCTTAGAACGCCAAAAATCAATTTTAGATGTCCTAAAAAAAAAAATTCGGACGTCGAACACTTATTTTCCTTATTATTGTCATTTTTTACTACCTATTTCTTATTTAGGACGTTTTTTAGGGTAGTAATATCGAATTTTTGTAGTAGTGTCTAAAAAGTTAAACCAATTGTTGCTAGTATTTTTTAGGTTACCGGCGAAACCAATTGGAAGAATGAGGGTATGAAGGGAAGAGGCCATCTATCTCGACCAACACCACATCAAAACCATCATCTGAGGGATTAACAAGGCTAAAGTTGTAATGACTCGAGAATTTCTTTGAAAAGTCTTAAAGAGATTACTAATTGAATAATTGACGAAGTTAATAATAATAGCTTAATAATGTATTGTAATTTGAAAATAAAGAGAAGCTTGAGTCTGGTGGTATTGATGGCGGTGGAATGAGTTGGAGGCAGAGATTGCGAATCTTAGGACTCCAACAAAAACAGAAATAACAGCAACGTTTTTTCTTCCTTTCCGTGAGAGAAGAGAGAGTAGAGATGTAGAAGCTTCTGAGATTTGAAACCCCACCTCCATTGCCCTCCCATCTTCCTCCGTTCTTCTTTGCCATAGTCGGCGTGCACAAGCCCAAGGACCGTCTCCGTTTACCTCCTCCATTTTTGCTGCTCTTTCCTTTCCATGTTTTGCGTTTTTAATATCGTCATCTTCCTCTGTTTCTTGGTGCTTCAGTGCCGAGACCCATGGAGCTTTCTTCTCTTCTGCAGCTATGCTCTCCCTCCCCCAATCGTGGCTGCTGTGTGTGTGGTTAAGGGAATGTTTATTTTCTTCTGCATCCTCAACTCAGCTAGGAACTCCATGTGCGTGTGGTAAGCTTAAGATCTCTTCCATTCTTCTAGTTCATGTTAGCTTAGGATGAGTAACTTTGGTGCCTTCCCTTTCCTTGTTGCCGAGTCTTGTGAGTAAAGAAGAATCGAAAATATCTTTCATTGTTGCAGCTGGAAATTTAAAGAGAAAAGGAAAATTGGAGACTATTATTTTAGAAAGAAAATATATATGTTAGAGAGGAGAGATTATGTTAATTACTGGTTGAAAAGTTTGTATGAGGCTTGAGATTGATTAGGTGCTATTTATTATGATTGGGATGATGAATTTGGTTGGTAATTTGTAATTTAGATGCTTGCTTTATCAACTAATCTTGAGTACTCTTAAGGTATCTGTTGAAAAGTTCTAAAGGGGAAAAAGGTCATTTGAATATTTGTTTACATAATAACTTGATAGTGGTGATTAATTTAGATAGTGTTTTGAGTGGGGGCTTTCATACTCTAAATAGATGGCAAGGCTCTTTGTTGTGCACAAAGAGAGGGTAGTTGGGGTTGGTATTGGTGTTTATTTGTACCTTCACATGCTTAGGAGGGATAGGCTCGTTATGAAGCGCGAGTGTTATCTTCCAGGCAATCAAGGCTATTAGCAAAACACTAAACATCTATTTTTCCCTCAGGAAGATTATGGGGGGAAATATGCAGCTGCCTCTAGTACTTGGGCTGCCATTTCCCCTCTTAATGCTTCGTAGTATGCTCTTTAATCAACTCTTGTTTGAGAAATAGTATTTATTCCAATGTTTCATCACATTACGAAGCATTTCATACTTTTCATCTTGGTTGTTTTTTTGAGGTTGCTAGTGACCATAATATTTTGTCTCGGTCAATCCAAAGTCGGCACCCCTAAGAAAACTAGGATGGTCAAGCCCTAATGTCGTCGCCAATATGTCCTCATCTGCAAAAAGATAGCCCTTGTGTTGTAACTTCCTGGGACATGGATTGTTGTTCATTTAACAATAATGTTAATATTGATAGTTAATTGAAAACATTACTTCTATGAATCAGGGACTAATATTAATACTCACCATTTTATCAATGACCTTTTTCACCCGAGGATCGTCATAAGAGCCATCTTTATTTTGCCTTGCCGCTAACCAAAGTTCATGACAGTGATTAAACCATATTTTTATTTGATTTTTCATAATTAAATTGGGATTCTTAATCCATTTTCTGGGACACTATTGCATGATTAAGCATTAATTTGAGTTAGGGACTTTTGTATTGAATTAAGTGTAATAGGTGTAAAATAGTCATAATTTGTTAATTATTCATGTAAATGATCTATTGGACTTTTGATGCTACTTTGTGCTTAATCTTGCATTATAGGTGTTTGAAAAATTGGATTAAATTTGAAAATGGCAGTTTGGGGATCTGATTTCAGAAAGAACAATTTGGTACCACGAAGTTTCAAAATGCCAATTTAGTCCCGTCAACACTGCTACGTTTTGACATAAACAATTAGGTTTTGCTTCTTCCTTGCTAAAATAGAGAGAGTATCTGCGAACTGATCCAGACCTTCGAGGGATCAGCTTCTCTCTTTTGCCACTATTGTCTGCTGCCATCCGCTACTTTAAAACGCTATGTTTTCTGTGCATTTTATGCGCAAAATGAACATGAGAGCTTTAACTTAGGTGAGAGAGATAGTATAATGGCATGCCACATGTGAAGGAAAGGGTTAAAGTTGTCGTGAACTAATTTTTTTATAGTACCAGTTAGTATCCTAAATTTTTTTCAAGATATGAAATTTTATTTTCAAGATCATGAAGTCTTTTTTTCAGTACCAGTCAGTATCTTGAAGTATCTTTTTAGTATTATTCAATATCCTGAAATATTTTTTTAGAGCATGAAGTATTTTTCAGTACTAGTCAATATCCTAAAATATCTCTTTAGTATTAGTTGGTACCCTAAAATATTTTTTCAAGATCCTAAAATAATTTTTCAAGATCATGAAGTATTTTTTTTCAGTACTAGTCAGTATCTTAAGTATCTTTTTAGTATCAATCAGTATATTGAAGTATTTTTTTTTAGTACTAGTCAGTACCTTAAAATATTTGTTCAAAATCATAAAATAATTTTAGGATCTTGAAAAAATATTTCAAGGTATTGACTAGTATTAGAAAGATACTTCAAGATACTGACTGGTACTGAAAAAAATACTTCATAATCTTGAAAAAATTTATGATCTTGAAAAAAAATTCTAGAGTACTAACTGATACTAAAAACGTTTAGTTCACCCAAACTTTGACCCTTTCCTTCACATGTGTGGCATGACATTATACCATCTCTCTCACCCAAGTTAAAGCTCTCATGTTTGTTTTGCATAGAAAATGCAAAAAAAATGAAGTGTTTTAAAGCGACGGATGGCAGCGGACAATAGTGGCAAAGGAGAGAAGCTAAACCCGACCTTCGACCCTGGCTCTTATAATCTTCATTCACCTTCATCTTATCTCACCACTGTCGTTGGCGACGTTCACCGTTATCTCCATCATCGCTAGCGACCACCATTCCTCCATTACTGCCGCCGGTTGAGCTTCTAAAAATAGGGGGAGCACCAGTAAAAATGAAGGAGATGCTCCAGATTCGATAGCTATAGCCTTAATCCTCCACCTTCGATCTCGTATCCACCATCATCACCGTTCACCTTCACTTCCAACGTGCTTCATCTTCCATCTCCACTAGCAACTTTTGTTTCCCCTTCCACCAGACGTGGTTGTCCTTGTTCCTTTTCCATTGTCATCTATTAATCCTTCCATTCCCCCTTGTTTCTATGGCTAGATGTTTGAATCAAGAGGTGGTTTGGTCTTTGATGGTAGTTCACGGCTAAATTTCGCAACTCTTGAAGGTGGAAGTTGTGGCATGAGTTCTAAGTGCTACAAGATTCTATGGTCACTCTTTTTGCATGGAAATGCTGTCTTTTGAACAAGTTTCTATTGCAATTAATTTTATGTGTAGTAAATTCTCTAACTTCTGGATTGGTGATGGAGATTTGTGCTTGAGCTCAATGGACTACACATGGGAGTTTTTTCTATCATTCCATTAATTTAGAGTTATATATTTAGATTGCCTAGTTTTAGGAATTATTGTATATGATTCTGAAACTAAGATTGATGTTAATTGTTTCTGTTTGTTTGATATTTATAGTTGAGATTTGATTTTGTGGTAGGAAAAATATATGTGTTTGAATTTTTTTGTGGTTGCAATGAGATTATATTAATTAGCGTGTTATTGTCTAGTTAATGTGGTTGATTTGTGCCTTTGAGGAACTGTTTAGTACTCAATTTCAAGAAGACTCATGTTTCATATTCCAATTTTAATTGCACCTATTAAGTGGTTTTAAACAATATCTCAAGAGATAGTGGTTAGCTATGCTTGTAGGAGCTACTATTAATTTGGAATATTGGACTCAAGTGTTATCTTGAGGTTTTTAGTAAGACTTGATGAATTTTAACTCTTATGCTTTTTTAGCAACGATAGTCATTTTCTTTATTACTAGGAGCATTCATTATACATTTTGCATCAATTTTCATACTCTATTCCATTTACTCATTCACCATTTGTATGAAAATACCAAAAATAATAGTTAGCATTTAATTAAATTGCATTTGTATTTTAGTTTATTAATTTGAAAATTCAAAACCAATTTTTCCCTTGTTTTCATTGCGTTTGCATGACATTTAGATTACTTAGGAATCAATAAAAGGCTCCTCGAGAAGAGAGAACAATCCTATGTTTTCCTATACATATGTAATCCTTAGTTAATTTTTTATTCTGGACCCCAAGGCTAATCATTAAAAGTTCTTGCACAAGAACTGTTTTACCTCACACAATGGTCCTAGATCATTGGTTGAAAGTAATATGTCATCAACATACAAAATAACAAATATGATCTTGCTCCTACTTACCTTGTGGTATATGCATTCGTCCATGATGTTCTCCCCAAAACTAAATGATGTGATTACCTCATGGAACTATAAGTATCATTGTCATGAATCTTGGTTTAAGCCATAAATCGATTTCTTCAATTTGCATACCGGACGTTCCTTGTCCTTTGCAACAAATCCCTCAGGTTATTTCATGTAGACCTCTTCCTCAAGTACACCATTGAGGAGTGCAGTCTTAACATCTATTTGGCGCAACTCTAGATTAAAATGCGCAACCGATGCCATGATTATGTGGAAAGAATCTTTAGTTGATACATGATGATAAAAAGTCTCTCTATAGTTGATCCCTTCCAGTTGTGCCAAACCCTTGACAACCAACCTAGCCTTGTATCAATCAATGTTACCTGGCACTTGTCCTTCACTGGTGTATTTGATGTAATACTTACCATCTATTGGATCTCATGATCTTAATTGGTTTCCCAATTTATTTTTCTACTTTAGCTTTATATTCTTTAAAAGCATATAGTGCCTCACTTTTATTATCAAGTAAGTAGATGTATGTGTATCGTGAGTAATCGTCAATAAAGGTAATAAAGTTTTTTTCACCGTGTGCGGATAAATCAGGGCACCAAATATCAATATGTATAATCTCAAGCAGTTCAAAACTTCTCTTAGATCCTTTATGTGACTTATTGATATGCTTTTCCTTTATGCAACCGAACATGTATCACATTCTGAATGGTCTAAAGACAATAGGATTCCATCTTTAGTTAACCTCTTGATCTTGTCTATGGAGATATTGTTAGTTCTCTATGTGTTTTGATAATAACTGACAATTGTAAATTCAAAAGAGTGTTATTGATTCAAGATCAAAGTGTTTTTGTTTTAAAAGTAACTTGGCTCAATAACCGTATAAGTCTGTGTTCATTGGTGATTCGAGTTAGATTTAGTGTGACTCGAGTCAAAGCTTTCTGAGACTAATCAAAATAAGTTTTTATCTGATATGACTCGAGTTAGTCTTATGTGACTCGAGTTACAGTATTTACAAAATGATTAATTATGAAAGGCATTTGACTCAAGTCAAATATGTGTGACTCGAGTTAATGAAATATGGTTCGAACTTGGTCTTTTCAAATGATTTTGTGTGACTCAAGTCAAGTCACTTAATGACTCAAGTCATTGCTTATTTCCAAGCTTTTCAAAACCATACCCAATAACTACTTTTCATTTGAAAAAGAAATGACTCGAGTTATGTTTTGTATGACTAGAGTTAGTGAGTTATAGAGAGATCTTCACATGTGAGGTTGAAGATTGTGACTCGAGTCAGGTTGTTGCAGAAACATATTCTCTATTTTCTCATTCTATTTTTTGAATCAGTGACTCGAGGCCTTTGTGTATGACTCGAGTCAGGCAACTCGAGTCAGAGGTAAATGACTCGAGTCAGTCTTCTGGCAAAATGAAATCACCGTTCGTAAACTCTAAATCTTTGATTGTGATTTGGATACTTCGTATTATCACTCATTGCTTTCTCTAACAATGTTTAATCAGTTTGCTAATGAGTTTGAGATGATTTTGGCATGGTTTAAAAGCCAAATTTCATTAAAGCAAATCTGTGTCAGAAGAGCATTTAATGCTTAGCAGAAACGAAGCATGAAAAGGGAAAACAATCCTCTGAGCATACACAAAGCCTTCCAGCCATTTCCATTCCACTCTTTTTGCTGAATCTCAACAATCAAATGGAATAAGGAATGTCAACGAAGGATAACGGCGAACATCTGAAGAATCTGAAGAGCCTGTGTAAAGTTCGACTTCAATAGCTATATTCATTACTCACAACGGCTCATTGAATAGTCTTCAACAGTCATTATTGCAAGTAACTATAAAAGCTAGAAGCATTCAATTCTCCAACTACCGAAACTCTGCGCATTCAATTAGAAGATTTTAGCAATTACTGCTTCATTCACTTAAGCAATACCTTCAGATATTTATAATCTTCAGTGTTTATCTATTTTCTCTTTTAGAGATTTTTTAAAATTATTCATTATTGTAAGAATCTCAAGGTTGTGGAACCTTTGAGATTGAGAATATTTAATTGCAACTTGTAAGGAGGAGTAAGTCCTAGTGAGAGAATTACTTGAGAGTTACAGAGTGTGTAATCAAGTTCTGAGATAGTGAAATCCCAGAGTGTCTGGGGACTGGACGTAGGTCAAGGATTTGGACCGAACCAGTATAAATCTCTTGTGTTCAATCTTTATCTCTATCTCTCTGTTTAACTCTATTTTAGGGTGTACGTTTTAGAGTATTTCAATAAAATTTTAAATCACCCTTCACCTCCCTCTTAGATGATATTCCATCTTTCAGATATGTCACAATCTCCTATGCCACAAGCTAATCGAATTCTCATCAATGATACTTCGCCTAATACCATGCGTAATAGAAAAATCTTGGGACTATTCAAGGATTATTTTAAATAAATCATCAATCATAATAACCCTGGCAATCGGAACATAATATTTGCTAGATTACATCAAGTCTTTTGCAAATAAGTACATAGTTCAAAGGAATGAGTTTTGACATAGAAATCAAGTTTCTCATATAACTAGGAATGTAAAAACAATTGAAAATATCCAGCATGGTTTTATTTCGTAAAACAATTCAAAATGTTCCAATTGCTTTGACCGGATCTCCTTTCCCACTTCCTAAAAGGACTCTAACTTCATTGGGAAGTGGAGACCTAGTATTTAGAAAGCCTTGAATGATCGTAGAAATGTGGATCATTGCACCCGTACCGTATCATTCCACCAAGTTTCATTACTAATACTAATATGATGAGATTCTGAAGCTACACCTGAAACATACATACCTTTACGGTCTAGACATGCCTTCCTATATTGAGGCACTCATCCTTCATGTGCCCCTTCTTCTTACAAAAGAAGCATTTAGCTTTAGCCTTCTTGATGGATGCCACAGCAGAGATAGCTTTCTCTTCTTTGCCTTCTTGCCCCTGGCACCTGTCTTGTTGGAACTTTCAGCTAAATGAGCTGCCCTAGGCGCATCCCTTCCACTCATTTGCATCTTGGTTTCCTCTCGCACACACATGGATAGTAGTTCATCAATTGTCCATTTCTCCTTATGTGTGTTGTAGGAGACTTTGAAGGCATCATATGTGAGGTAAGGGAGTTCAGCACCAAATGCACCAGGGACTGCTCGGTTGGTTCCATGTCAAAGGCTTTCAATTAAGAGGACAAGTCTCTCATCTTCATGATGTGTTGCCTGATTTCACTTGTATCTATCAACTTCATTGCACACAGCTTTAACAGGATGGAACCACCCATCTGCTTGTCACTTGGCTTGAATTGCTTGTCAATGACTTCTAAGAACTCCTTAGCAGATTCACATTTGGGAATTGCTCCCCGAGAGCTCTTTTGGATCCTAGTTTTGATATTGGCCATGCACATGCAGTTATAATGCTCCCAATGTTCATGATATTCAATTTTAGTTGCATTTGACTTATCAGTAGGTTTTGGGACGTCTAGGTTTGTTCAAAAAAAAAAGGCATGTGCAGCATATCAATCTGCAAGGTATCGTCTTCCCTCCATTCAAGGTAGTTGGTACCATCCAACACAATCTTCTTGTTATTGTCACCAATGAGGTTAAGGAAAGAAGTTGTTGCAATTTAGATCAAGTTAGCTCAGAAGATAATAATTGAGACAATCATGAATTGTGTGCCTTGAATGCATGTTTTGAACCAATGAGAACATGTAAGATATATGTGTATCACTAAATTCTACATGTGGGCAAAGAATCTAGCATAGCATGCATTTATCTCAAATTGGTAGATATATAACGTATTATTTACATTTCCTAATACCTGTGGGCAACTTAGAAACTACAAGACCACTCTATCCCACCCTAATTAAATATATAATCATAATTGTCTACCTGTGGGCAAAGATCAATTATAATTCTATATTTATTTACAGCATGATATTTTATAAGTTCCATATGTGATTAATGTTGCATGCAAAAGAATAAGGGCCCGTTTGGTACGGAGAAGATTTAAAGAGGGAAAGGAATGGAAAGCAAGATTGTGAGGGAAATTAAAAAGTTGAGTTGTTTGGTAGACATGGGAAGGTAACTTAAGTTGAGGGAAAATGAATGGTTTGGTATGAAGAATTGGGTGTTAGTTAAGTGGGAATGTGAGGTGAAATACCAAAAATGCCTCTAAATTAAAAAAACAAAAAAACATTCCTGTAATTGAATTTTGTTTATTCGCAATGGCAGAACAACGAACCCTAAAACCAGATGGCATGAATGTGCAGCTGGAAAACTGAAGTAGAGGTGGATGCGAAATGAAATTGCCCCGACGACTAGATTCAGGATGTTTGAAGGACGACGCACATGAAAGGAATTAGAAAGTGACAACTCGATCGAAGAAGAAGACAGAATGAGTGATGCATATCAGCATATTTGTTTGACAGATATCAACATAAAGAAGAAGACAAAATGAGTGAACCAATATAATGCACACAAATCCAAAATTGCGACAGATTTAAGCAATGAACATAATGATATTTGGCCTTCTCAAATGCTTCAAAATGAGTGAACATATTCTGATGAACGATAAGATATTGAAAGTGAACAACTATGCATATACTCAAGAATTAGGAAACCATTCTTGAGAATCATAAGCACATTATATTCTCGAGAATCTCTAGTTCATACTTGAGAATTGGGTTAAAAGGGTTTCCATCTTAACATAAAAATGATTAAGAAGGTGGAAAATGTGAGAATAAAACAAAACGAAAAGAAATACTGTAGACATTAACCAGAATTTGACATAAAGGAAGACGTATATATTAACAAAAAAAAAAACAATTGGAGTTTCTGCATGGTTTGACTGATTGAAACAAGAAGCTGAACCACAACTTGAGCTAACAAAAATTTGAACACATTTTTTTGTATCTTCTTTATCAAACATTAATTTAGGTTTCAGAGAAACATTGCTATAAAAGAATATAATACAAAAGAGCACTTAAAAAATACTTATAAATCCTCTATCAACAAAACTACTTACCAATCATCCACCAACAAAATTATTCGGCAGTGAGATGGATTAAGAGTCAAATTCCTCCCAACTGAATTAATGTTTGCTACCTCTAGAGATGCGTTCCAACAACGAGCTATGCCCAAAAACAACAACCGTCGTTGGTTAAAAAAAAAAAAGCAGCCTCTGATCAAAACTTAAAATTTAATTTTTATATAACAAAAAAAATGGAAAATAAGAAGTCCATGAGTGACTACTACACCAATAGTATTATTTAATTAAACTTCATATTTAAAGAGAGTGGATCCCATGACTGCCTAATTTAGATTCTCGAGAAGATTAGCTAAATTGAAACAACACAAACACTTTTTCCTTTCAATCAATCCCGACAATTCTCGGGAATTATATTTGAGTTCTCGAGTATGACATTAATTCTCGGAAAATGCTCCTTCTATACTCGAGAATAGTATATTTAGATAGATGATTAACCCATCGACACTAACAGAGATGCATGTAAAGGAATGAATACGGGCATCGGCAACGATGGACAAAACAACAAACAATTCTCATACCCATTGAAACTCACCTGTATTTGCACCTGCGTTGAAGTTGAGCTGCATCTCCAAATACCAATGTCGTCAATTTTAGGTTCACGGCCTTCGTTCAGTTAAACCCTCGAATGTCTTTTTTAATAAACACATACACTGTATACAAGGGCTTTTTTGTCCCTAACATTCACTCTCCCGGGAACGAAAACGCTATCCTGCCAGATTTGGAGGGATTCAACTTTCCCACCATTGTGGGAAGATGGAGCCTGGTGGGAAACCCATTTTCCTCGTGTGCTAAACATTTTTCTCCGTGGGAAGCAACTCATCTTCCCTTTCCCTTTGATGAAATCAGCGTACCAAACGGGCCCTAAGATGTTGTGGCTACTCCTTGGGAAAAGGGCATGTTTATCACAAATATCATACTCTCTCTGTTCCTTATTATAAGGTACAAAATAACAATTCTCACAAACTAAGAAAAACAGTTAAAATCAATAAAAGTTTCCTAGAATTACATAATTTTCAATATTATTCCTACTAATTGCACTAAACTCTAATATTATATTAATTATTATTCTCACCCACTACCCTTATTAATTATGGGCATACATGGAAAAAGATAATTAATGCACCTTGGGAACAAGCAGATGCCTTATAAAAAGGACCAAATACACTTGTTAGTTGATGCCTTTTAATAAGGACCAAATGGAGTATAAACGCATTAAATCTTAAATATGCATGTCTTAATGGAGAGACTTAAGTAATTAATTTAATCAACAAAATGGATAAATAATTAATTAAAATCCTCCTACTATTTTATGTATCTAAGAATTGTTTAAAGAATTAATTTTGGCATATTTCAAGGTTTTACAAAATTTGAATAGTTAGATAATTGCCTAAAGTTAATTTTCTAAATATTTAGACAATTAAATAACTCATAAAAATATTTTACAAATTTTTCAGAATGTGAAAGTTGCCAAAATTAATCATTTTCTTAATTTAAAAATTTTAACATGATATAACAAAAATTGTACATAAAACAGATGTTAAATAAATAAACAGTGAGGAAAAACGTTTATTTAGCCCAAAAACCTTTTCTTGAAATTAACAAATCATAGCTCAGAAAATGAAAACGCAACACGGCCCATAAAAGAACTTCTAGAAAATAAAAGAAACAATAAAGGCCTGGAAATATTACAAAAACGTCAATGTTAAACAAATGACATAAAAGGCTTGGCCCATAACTTGATAAAATAAATCCAAAAGCAAACCACAAAGGTCTCGACAAACTTGGTCAAGTTTTTTTTTTTTTTTTTTTTTTTTTTTGCCTACCCGATTTATTAACGTTCGGTTCCAACTAATTCAGATTCATCCTGAGTTAGGTCTATGGTTATGGGGGAAGAGCTCCCAACACCATTTTCTTTATTCCAACACCTTGAATTAAAAACGTGGTTAAAGGAGAGTAAGTCTCTTAACACAAGTTATATTAGAATGGAAAAATAAAATTTAATTCTCAATCCAATTGTTTCGTCCCAAGTGGATTAATAATTTTAATTAGGAAATAGAAGTTTCGCAAGCCCATAAAAATTAGGCCCGCAACGCATCAGTGTTCAATTAACATAAAGATGAATTCATTTAGCTCGAAAAGCACTACAAAAAATAATAATCCAGTTTGCCAAATTCAGTAAATAATATTCCAGTAACACACAAACCGCGGTTTCAGAAACTCTTTTCTGTAAGATGAGATAAATCTCATCTTACATACTTACCTCATAAATCATAAAAACTATTTTTCAAAAGCTAATCCAAACACACACGTTCGAATAAGTAAAAGCGCGTTTATCTGTCTTTACACGTGCAAAGCACGTTTAACTAAAAGGCAAATGACCTTTACACGTACATAGGGTTCTTCTCTTGTCAATTAACTCGAAGCTCAAGCATTTAATCAATAACGAGATTAAGAAACGTAAATTTACAATGAAATTTCAAACATGCCATAAAATACATGGAAAGACAATGGCATAAAATTAGGTCGGCCTCACGTGACAGTATTGAATCATTTAAAACACCAATAAAGGTTGGTCTAGTTAGCAATGATGCAATTCATATCATTAGATCGAGGATGTGGGTTCAAATAGAACCTTGTTAATACGTAATATGTGAGTATTTGACAAGTTTTAGTGCTTGTCAAGCATGATGAACAATTAAATCTAGACACTCCAGATATATTATGGATAGTCCAGATTTTTTTTTACTTTATGTTTTTTTAAAAAGTATTTCGTTGTGTACAGAATATAAAACAAAGATAATTTATTAACTATCAATTTTCCAAAAATATATTTTATATTTAAAAAACATCAGTTAAATTTTTTAGATCTGAACCATTGAAACTAAAAATTTAGATAATGCATATCTCATTACAGCGATGAGCACTGAAACTAGTTCCGTAAGCATTTCTCTTAGTGTTCTTTAAACCTTAAGGCATGCCTTAACCTTGATTAAGTAACCTATGGGGTCTAACTCAGCTGATTAAACTTTTAATGACTAGGGGAAAAAAAACATACGAAACAACTTGAAGAGTTGTTTGTGGTGTGCAGGCATTGCAAGAGGGTGGAGTTCAGAAAATGAGAGCATATGTGAACCTTGGTGCATATTTTGCGTTTGGAATTCCTATTTATTTGTTATTGGGATTCCGACTACATTGGAGAGCCAAAGGATTGTGAATTGGAATTCTAGTTGGATCCATGGTTCAAGCACTTGTGTTTACTTTTGGGGAAAATGACAATCAGGTCCCAAGGACCATAAAAAATTACAAAAATGTCCCAATAGAAATTTTTATATCATAAAAGTCCCTAGGGATTTTTTTGATATTATTTGTATTGAAACAAAATCTAGGTTTTTAAATTTTGTTGTAAATATAGCACTTCCTGTTGTGAATATGACTTTTTCTGTTGTAAATGGCCAGATTTAAAATTGTGTTGTAAATATAGCATTTCCGGTTATAAATCTAGCCTTTTTCTGTTGTAAATGACCTCTGACGTTTAGGGCCTTGAGTTTGAAACAAAATCCATGTGTTTAAATTTTGTTATGAATATGACACTTCCTGTTGTAAATATAATTTTTTTTGGGTGTAAATGACCAGGTTTTTTAAATTTTGTTGTAAATATAGCACTTCTTGTTGTTGATAGAAATATTGTAACACCCCATTTTTTGTAAACGTTTTTCATCGTGATTTTGATCAGAGTTGAGCGTCGGAATTTTTTTTCAAAATAAAGAGTGACTGAATAACAATGACTGTAGTATGTCTGGTCATTCATGATAGTACATTTGTCCGAGTGTTTAATATCTACGTAGTACATAACAAAAGTATAGCGTCTCCGTTTGGATTTCTAGGCCGGCTCCTTACCCTTGTCCTCGGGCCTGCTTCCCCTGGATCCTGAAGCTAAGGTAAGAGCTGAGATCCAATGCCCATTGAATCTCAGGTAACGGTTAACCTCATGCTTATGTAATAGTATATGTATGACAGATATCCTTTTTCAGTATAAAACACAATTTCAAAACAATAACAACATGTAAGGCAATAACAAAACACAGCCCCTGCAGTATGTCTGTTATCCCAGTCTGCACATTTCACCAGTGCCACGATGTACAGTCGTGTCCTCAGGGCTAGGAAAACTCTAACGGTATTATCATAACCATAACCCGTGTACTCATGATTGTATCAAAAATAGTTAAGACAGAGTCTCAGTATATGAACACAACTATCATATATAGGCATACAATAAGCATAAGAGTTAAGGTTACAATACGCGTCCGTACCTTCGTCGATATCAACAGTACGTTTGTTGTTGACGGTATTCGTGCACCGTAATCCTATAAGGGTAATATCGTCTCTATTAATTGACAAATATTATGTCGAGAAATACTTTGGCTATATATGACCATTTTACCCCTGGATTAATTATTTACAATTTATTTCCTCTATTTTCGTTAAAAACGTTATTAATCATTATATAGGCTGATTTTTCACCTAACTTTGGAGAATTATAATTAATTCTACAGAACTCGAAACGAGGATCCGTAAAATTCCTCGGAATCCTTAGGATGTCTAATTTTTAGAAAAAAATATTGGTCCATACCCAGATTTCATAAAAAATTCCCAGGTTTAAGGTTTTCAACCTCTGCCTAGAATTTTCCAGAATTTCATAGCCCATTTTGTAGAATTTTTATCTCCTAGCAAAAAACTCAAAATGACATGCTATAGGTATATTGGGAAAGCTCTATATGTCTAATTTCAACATGAAGTTTCTCAGAATTTAAGCATAGCATCTTCAACATCAGATACCAGGGTTTTTGAAATTGCTTTTGGGAGTCGCTAACCGACAAATTTTCGCTAGAGCTTCGCTACTTTGACCATAATCTTCCAGAAATTTTGCTATAACTTCTTCTTCATCATTTTTTCGAAATAAAGCCAATTATAATGATAAAAACATGTAAATAAAACTATAATTGGAAGATTATGAATCAAAACAACATTTAAGCTAAAAATCACAAAGCTAGAGCTCAAGAACTTACCTAGAACTTTGCTCTTTCTTCCCCAAAGCTTCTCACTCTCACTTCCTCTCTTGATTTCGGTTTCTCTAAGCTTCCTATTGCTTGTGAATTGGTGAGAAATTATGAAGACTCTTGCCTTCTATTTATAGCAAAAGTTGGGTTAACTACCTAACATCTTCTAATCAATTTTAACCCTTGGATTTAAAATTAGTAAGGAAGTTTTAATCTCACCCATTTAACCCCCCTTAAACTGCCACCTCCTCTCCTTCTTTCCTCTTCATCTTTTTCTTCCCAAATGCTTATTTAGTTAGATGTAAGTTGGTGTTTTTATTCAAGATTCATTTCCACTTTTCAAATCACAATTTTATTACTTGATTTAAGGTCTTTTTAAAATTTTAAATCACTTAAGTATGAATCTCAAAAGTTTGTGAAAATCACTTTGGAGATAACCGAGTTCAATCTTAAATTGTGCTTGTTCATAATATCTACTTATATTTGTTCTATGATCAATGGTTTTCAAGATACAATTTATTTTGTATAGGTTCTCATTTACTTGTGCCTCAAATTCATCCTAATGGTTTTTATCTTACCTTTTATTAATTACCCATTAATCTCTTTAATTACATAAGCCTACATCACATTTTACCCCAAAGTCTTCTTTGATTAAGACACATCTTATGTAATATCTAGATATTCATCTTGCCCCATCTTTTTCTTGGCTAAAAACCGACCCCCCCCTTTAATTACTCTTTAATTTGAATTTCATTTAATCACCATTTGCCTTGAAAGTCTTTGGTTGATGGTGATGTTTTATTTGTTAATTACATTAATCAATTTCACTTCCTCTTTCCTTTATGCTTGCACCGAAAATCACTCTTCACTTTTACTCTTGGATTTGTGTTTCATTTGGCTCACAAAGACCATGGAAAAATTCTCCTATTGGTTGATTTTAATCTTACAAGGATTAGGCTTTATGAAATAAATTCTAAAACCTTTAGATTAGCTTAATTAAATTTAATCCAAGCCTTTGATGTTGGGTTGGAAAAATCTAGACACTATTAGTGATATTTGTTAATGATTTAGGATTAAGGATTAATACAATTTTTTAACCCTTTTAATTAGAAATTTTCGCCACTTTAATTATTTAAAGGGAAATTAATTAATTTTTGGTTAATATAGCTAATATAGTGTTTTAGGGGTTATTAGCCTTAATTACCAAAATTTGACAAGTTTTTAATTTAATCTTGATGATTAAAAATCCCTTATATGCTAATCTTAGCTTTTAAATATCCTTTGGATACTAATTTAAATGATATATCCTTAATTATGCCCTTTTTAAATTAATTATTAATTAATTTCGAAAATTACTAAAATATCTCAATTATTGCAAATTTAATTGCCCAAAAATTGTTGATAACTTTCTCTAATTGATTTAGGTATTTAGATGATATTTAATCACCTTTATAACATAAATAAGACTTATTCTTAATTATGTAAATCTTAGGATATTTTATGATCCCTTATAGAGTTTAAGATTTTTAGCCTTTGGTTATTCTAATTCTAGGGAAGAATTACCTAGAAAAATAAATAAATACAATAAGAAAAATTGAGACTTCATATTCACCTATTTAAAATAGGTATTATTATCAAAATATAATAGTTAAGATAAATAATTATCCGGGTATTACAAATACTATCAAAAAAGTCACTACGAACTTTTTTGATATGTGAATTTCTGTTGGGACTTTTTTGTAATTGTTTATGGTCCTTGGGACCTGATTGTCATTTTCCCTTATTTTTGTAACACTATTCACAGATTGGGAGAAAGAGGTTAGTTCAATAATTTTTTGTGTCTTCAATAATTTAAAGGCCTAAAGTGAAAAGATTAATCATTTGAGAATCAAATTGAAAATAAAATTTTCAGAGTGATCAGTATAATAGGGTTATGTTCTTAAAAAGCAAAGTCAAGATTGGGTTTTATTTCTGGCTATTGCAGGCAATCAAGGCAAGGCAACGACTATTAAAGGAGTCTGAAATTAAACCTCACAACTAAGTTTGATGAAGTTTGAGAAAAGGTGGAAGAATGGATCGTTATGAAGAGAAATGGAAAGGGGTGGTAGTTTTGTGGTTTATTTATATCTTTTACGTATTATAAATAAATAATTTGGTGAGATATATAATAAAGATATAATAATCCATATAACAATAGATTATGGATATCAAATATAAAGTCGTGCCCGTTCAAATAACCATTATGAAGATAAAATGATATTTACATAAAATTATGGAAAACCTCATTGAAATATGAAGAATTAGTGTCTAAGTGAATTTGGTAAAATATTAGTTGGGGGTGAGATTCGAGATCCTACCAAATTTTAGTTTCTAAAAGGGTTAAGGTGCAAATTTATTCTGAAAGTTTTTACTGAGGAGCAATTTTGCTCTGAAAGTTCTTTTTTAGGTTTAATGTTACCCCGTAAGTTTTAAAATAGAGTAATATTACCCCTTACTGTTAAAAAGTTACCAGTCAATGTTAGTTTTTTTTAACGATATGGGGTCTTGACAAAAAAAAAAGAGGAAAAAATTACTATATTTTGAAACTTGCAGGTGACATTAAACATGAAATTTTTTTTAGAACAATATTGCTCATCTGTAAAAGCTTCCTAAGCAAATTTCCATCTTAACCCTTTTTAAAAAATATGCAATCATTGAATTACTAAAAGTTCTTAATAATGTATAAGATAACGATCATGACAAGAGTATGGGGAACAAAGTAATGTGAGTACTATATATAAATAACAAATTAAACAACAGTCTCTATCCAATGTGACATAACAACAGTCTCTATCCAATGTGACATAAACCTGTGAAATAAAAGATTGATACGTAACTATATAAATAACGATCATGACAAAAGAGTATGGGGAACAAAGTCATCTGAGTACTATATATAAATAACAAACAACAGTCTCTATCCATTGTGACATAAACCTATGAAATAAAATATTGATACGTAACTAACTATGACATCATTTCATTAAGAACCCTTTCCATGCTCAAAATCAGCCATTCAGATTCCCATACATATCCATACACACTTTAATTTATCTATATATGGTATGCTTAATTGATTTTATTATTATTATTAGCCTCATATTTATAATCGAGGACCAAAGAGTCTCATATTTCCTCTTTCGCGGATTAAAATGCATCATCGTGACGATCGCTGAATAATTAATTTGATATTAGTAGAGAGAATGAAAATAAAATTTATGTTTTCTAAAGAAAAACATGTGTAATAGCCATATGTGTTTAAGTTCAACTTAAATAATGATTTGAGATGTTAATATGGGCTCATCGCAATATTGAATAGCAGAAACAACATATTTTGTAAATAAAGGTGGGAATAAGGCTGTCAAATCGGGCTAGCCCGACTATAAAGGGCCGGCTCTTGACGAGACAGGGCTTTAAAGGGCCACTTTTGAAAAGCCCGCGTATCATAAAATGATCATATTATTAAAGCATTTTGATATATCAATCATGCTTTAAAAATAGAATCATTTTTAGAGCCGAAAATGGGCCAAAACCATCATCGGCCGCCGCTTTAAGCCCCCTGCCTTGCAAGGCTCGGGTTTGAAAAATAAAGCCGAAATTTGAAATTGGCCATATGGGCAGGCCTTGCCTTGGGCCTCGAAACCAAAGGCCTGTAGGGCCTCGGGCTTAATAGGGCCGGCCCTGCAGGCCAGTTTAATTGTAGTTTTTTTTTTTTAAAAAAAGTAAAATTAATTACTTAGACTTCCACTTAATGAATATGTTTATTTGTAATTACTTAGATTTTTTTAGTTTAAACTATAACCATTTTTTATGTTTATTATTATTCTGTATTAAAACACATAATTAGTTATTATAAATTTTAAAGAAGGGATGTTTTCATATTAAATAAACACATACTTTGGTATTACAATATTATATAAGTAATAAATTATAAATATATTTGGTGTAAAATAAGTATAATTATTTTTACCTGTCAGTAAAATCATGCATGAACCGAAGGAATCTTTAAATACATACAAAATTACGAGAGGGAAAAACATTTTGTCGTGGGCATACATAAAGCAATTCCTTTATTTAATATTTTTTGAAAAAATAGGAAAAAACATATTCTTTGTGTTTATTTGTTTTTTATTACGAATTAATGAATGTGTTTATTTATTTAATGATTTATATTGTTTAGATATTAATGTTGATAACATTTATTTGATAGATTAGAACTTTAATAATTGCAATTTACTAATTATATTTCTTTTAAAAAAATCGAAGGAAAAATAGTTAAAATTTGGAATAGTAATTTTTAGGCCCTGAACTATCGGGCCGAACTTTGAAAAACAGATGTTTTCTTTACCCCAGGCCCTGTAGGACCAAGCCCTGATTCCCAGCTCTAATCATTTTCTCTGCTGCCGAGCATAAGGTAAATGTAGGGAAAGAAAGTACCATAAGGTAAGGTGGGTCCCACTTTAAGGGGCTATTGGATAGAGTCTGGTTTCTTTGCCCATCCCTTTCCATCTTCGATCCTGGCTGTCGAAATCTTGATCCAAGTGTCCAGAATCATTTTAAAAATTACCACATGCGGTTTTTTTAAAATGATTATAAACCCTTGGATCAAGATTTCGACGGCCAGGATCGAAAATGGGAAGGGATGGACAGAGAACTGATGGGCAGAGTATCTGCTTCCCTATTTGATACGAGTGGTTTGGAGGGGAGAAATTTTTTGGGAAAATTACGTGCAGGTCCCAAGGACCAGAAATAAATACAATTAGGTCCCTTGAAATCACCAAATTACACAGAAGTCTCTTGGTACTTTTTTGATATTATTTGTATTAACAATAGGAAGTGTCATATTTACAACATAAAGTGCTATATTTACAACAACATTTAAACACCTGGATTTTGTTTCAAACTCAAGTCCCTAAATGTACAAAGGTCATTTACAATAGAAAAAGACTAGATTTACAACAGGAAGTGTTATATTTATAACAAAATTTAAAATCTGGCCATTTACAACAATAAAAGCCATATTTACAACAGAAAGCACCATATTTACAACAAAATTTAAAAACTTGGATTTTGTTTTCATACAAATAATATCAAAATGTGAATTTCTATTGGGACTTTTTTGCTATTTTTTAGGGTCCTTGGGACTTGGCTGTAATTTTCCTAAAAAAAGTTGTGAGTTAGATATAAAAAAATATGGGGTTATAAAATTTTTAGAAAGATAAAATGTAAGATAAGAGAGTAAGAACAATTAATTAAAAGCTTTTAGCCCTACTTCTCTAAAGTTTTCAAATCCAACTCAATTTTTTTTTTGGGGGCTCTCGTCATTTTCCCTCTCCTCTTGATACCAAACAGCCAATGTAGAGCCACCCATCTCCAATTTTCCATGGGTCTTTCTCTCTTTGCATGTTACCTGTGAGGTTGGTCTAGTTGGTAAGGATATGATTCATATTTTAAAAGGATGTTGGCGTAAATCTCATTGCCAATGTAAGTACATCAATAAGTACTCTGAGTTTTGAATTCTAAAACTATGAGCTATATAACTAATTTATAAATATTGATAAATTAGTTAAGTTAGTTATTTGTATCAGATATGTGTTGGTTTTCTTTAAACACCTCAATTAATTAATCATTATCCTGAAAACCCTTTAATATAGATAATCAATAGGGATAATTTTTTAAAAATAATCTATAATTTTGTGAGGCAAAATTAATTTTAAGTCTTGCATTTAAGACCAAAGTAAACCCCTCAAATTGCTCTTCCATTTAGAATTGGAAGGAGTATAACTCAACTTTAAGAGTTGTTTGTGATTGGAACTCCTATTTCTTGCTTAGTGGGATTCAAACTACATTGAAGAGCCAAAGGATTGTGGATTGAATTCTAGTTCGATCCATGGTTCAAGCACTTGTGCTTACTTTTGTAACACGTATTATTTAAGGATTGGGAGAAAGTGGTGAGTTCAATAACTTCATTTTTTTTTGTCTCCAAAAATGAGACGTACGTAGCTTCAATAATAATGTATATTAATCTTAGAGGCCGAAAGTGAAAATTATTAATTTGAGGACCAAATTGAAAATGAAATTTTCAGAGTGATCAATATAATAGGGTTATGTTCTTGAAAAGTAAAGTCAATATTGAGTTTATTTCTGGCTATTGCAGGCAACCAAGGCAAGGCAAAGACTACTAAAGGAGTCAGTAAAATTAGACCTCATCAGAAACGAAACTTGATGAAGTTTGAGAAAGGTGGAAGAATTATGGAATAAAGAGAAATGGAGAGGGATGATAGTTTTGTTGGTTATTTGTATCTTTTACATATTATAAATAAATAATTTGGTGACATACATACATAAAATAAAGAAAGAATAATATATATGAAATAGATTATGGATATCAAATATAAAAGTCATGCCCGGTTCAAAAAAACTATTATAAAGATAATATAAGGGTTAATCATTGGCTCTTCAAGTCCCCCCCCCCCCCCCCCCCCCCCTTTATCCCTCAAGTTAGTTTTAAAGTATAGGTTTTGTTAACTCAAGTTTTATTTCGTTTAAGACATTATTATAAAAATTTGGACCAATTTCCTTCTACATGGACCAAAACTAATAGTTTGAAACTTGAGAGACTGAAACCAAAATGTGGAGCAAACTTGAGTTACCAAAAATGATATTAATCCTATATAAAATTATAGAAAGATTCATTGAAATGTGAAGAATTTGGTGTCTAAGTAGATCTGGTAAATATTAGTCGGGGTAAGATTCCATATCCTACCAAATTTTAGTTTCTAAAAAAAATATACAATCATTGAATTACTAAAATTTCTTAGTAATTATAACGACAAAAGAGTAAGGGGAGCAACGTCATGTTAGTACTAGCGGCCAGACAGTACAATAAGTCAATAACAAACAACACTATATCTATCCAATTTGACGTCAATTTGTGAAATAAAAGATTTATATGTAACCAGCTACTCCCTTGGATTCTAATTATATGATATATTTACCTAATTTTAGAGAGATTAAGAATAGTAGTTAAACTAGTTAATTTTTATTTTTTTTTCCCAAAATGCCTTATTTAAAATTTAAAATGGCATTCAATTATACTCTGATTCTCTATTCTTTGTCGAACTTCTCCTATCTCACACACGACTTTTCTGAACTCTCACATAGTCTGACGTCCTTGAAAGTGTAATTTAACAGTGATGCGGTTATTAAATATGACAAAAATTGTTCAAAATTATTTTATTAAAAAAAAAAAGCAAAATTGAGGTGTATGTGGTATTAATAAGTTGTAAGTATTACTCACTTTATAGAATATATAGGTTCATTATTAAATTATTAATGTGTTTAATTATTATTGAGAAAGTATCAATAGGAGTATTTTAGAAAGAAATTGACAAAAATTAGAACTTTATCCTATAATTAGGATCAAAATCAATTCCCAAATATTGTACTATATAATTAGGGAGTATTGCATAATTTAAGATCCCTTCTCTTCCGCAAAATAGGTATACATATCCATACACACTTTAATTTTAATTTATATAATAGGTATACATAATTGAATTATTATTATTATTAGCCTCATAATTATAATCCCTTCTATCAACCAAAGAGTCTAATCTTTCCTCTTTCACGGATTAAACATGCATGCATCATCCTGATGATCACTGAATAATTCATTTGATATTAGTAGAGATAATGAAAATTAATTTTTTGTTTTCTCTAGAGACAAACATGTGTAATTGGCATATGTGTTTGCCTAAAATAATGATTTGAGAGGTTAAAGGGGTCATCGCAATATTGAATAGCAGTCTACAAAATATTTTTAATTTTCACTGAATAAAATAACGATAAAATTGATTATTTGCCTTATTTAATTTCCCTTGCATATATTCTTACGATGAAATGCTTTTTTTTTTTTTATTTATGTATTACATAAAGTTTAATATAAGTGACTCCTAGGTTTATATACAATATTTTCTTTTCTGTGGCCAAAAAAATAAACAATACATTTTTTCCGTCTTAAATAGAAGGAACAAATAAGTGAATAACATTCTGATTAATATTAAGATTATTTTTTTTCAAAAATTCCTCCAATTTAATGTTTGATTTCTTTTTTGTTATAAAAAAGTTGAAGTAAGTTGGGTCTTGTTGCTTAAGAGGGTTTGAGCATGCCTCTAAGTTTAGCATGTGTTTAGAGACATTTACAGATTACCCACTAAACAATGTTTCATATTGGCAATAAGATTTGAACTCACACTCCTCACAACTTTAAGACTCGTCGAAAGGAGAAGGTATCTAAATCCTTACAAGACATTTTTTACTCCCCTCCCCAGCTAATATAAGATATAACACTTTGTATCAAAGCAGCTATGCTGAAATTTCCTTATATTTTAAATAGGAGAGAGTAATGCAAAATTATTGTGTAAAACTGGGGTGCCACCTCATTACAAATGATTTTAATCATGTGGCAGTTATTAAATAGTTTTTTCTTATTAAATTTTTTAAGAGGAAACGTGCGGCGCAATGCCTCTTTACTCTAGACTTTCCATTACCATCCCTCCGACAATGACACATCCGCTCCTCTCCATTCACAGATGCCTCCTCTTCATCTTCGTTGAGCTCCTCCGGCGAGAGTCACCCATTTTGCAGAGAGTGCTTTTCTTGTATACAGATGGAAAGTAGAGACAAAAACCTGCGGATCGATCAAAATTCTTCTTCTCCATTCACAAGATTCGTCTCTCCCTTTGATCGATCATGGACGCCATTGGTTTACAGATTTCAACACCCCAAAAAAGAAAAAGAACCTAATTTTTCTCTAGCCAGAGCCGAGAAAGGGAGAGATGGGAGAGATAGGGAAAAAGGTGGGAGAGGCAGAGCCGAGAAAGCAAGGAGGCTAGAGAATGAATGGAGGAAGGGAGATCTGCAAAATGGCTGCTGCTGAGTGGAGGAAATCGCTGAAAAAATGGGAATTTTTTAATTGAAGGAGGCAGCTGTGAATGGTGTTGTCGGAAAGTGAAGCGTAAAAGGGCACAACTAAACGGCATGTTTTTTCTTGGAAAAGTATAATAACAAAAATTAAATAGCTACCTCATGTGATTAAAATCATTTGACTTGTTTTTTCTGTAATTTTTCCTGGACCCTTTTCATCACATATTTGTAATTTTCAAAAATTCTGGGGCCCTTTTCTGTAATGTTCCCCAATCCTAAAAAATATTAATTCTAGCCCCAATTGTCATTTTCCAAATTCTCCAATTTTCTTTCAAAACACCTACAATGCAAGACTAAGCACAAGATAGTATGAAAAGTCTAAAAAACTGTTTGCATGAATAACTAACAAATTATTACCATTTTGCCTCTAATTACATTTAATTCAATACAAATGTCTCTATCTCAAATTAATTCTTAATCATGCAATAATATTCTGGGAAATGCATTAAAAATATCAATTTAATTATGAAAAAACATATAAAAATATGGTTCAATCAGTGGCACTTCAGTTCACACAAGAATTTTTCAGAGCACCTAGCTTGAAATAAATTTGATATTTAATGTTAATACAATATTGCTAATGAAAAACAACTACTCGTATCTTATACCAGTCTTCCTCGCAGCCTTCTTCGTTAATGTTTTAATGGTTATGAATTCGAGACATGGTATTATCAATTCCCTCCTCTAAACGAAATACTCAAATCTTATTATCGAAAAATATTATTTAAACTATTTATGGAAAATAAAATTAAAGGTGTCATAACTTATATAAATATAATAACTAAGAATCTTAATTATTGAAATTTTTTCAGGACTAAATAAAAAAGTAATATATTACCAAAAAAAAAAAGTAATAACAACACAAAACGTAATCTTCAAAACATTTCCTCAAATTGACATCATTTTAACAGCATGACTATGCATATGCAATTTCATTTTTCACAACGCTATAACTCTATATTCTTCCAACTGTCCAATTACTTTACAAGACACACGCATCTATGATTTGGAGATGTGAAACTAACTTTTATGTGTGATTATTATTTCTTACAAATCATTTTTGTAGCGAAAGTTACTTGCATGTCAAGCTCAAACGTTTTGTTAGGAAACGTTGGTATTACCTCCGGCACTTAATATAGGATTTATTTTAATAAATAAATTGAACTACAAGGTGCATTTTATATTAAGAATGGGAGGGATAATTAAATAAAATAAAAAATTATCAGGTGAAGTTACTTAGAAATAAAATGATAACGATTTAATTAAACACAGAAAAACTTAATCAACTAAACAAAATGTGAAGGGTTGAAATTAGATTCTGTTATTAAATTTTAAAATTTTTTTACTTAAAAAAGAATCAAGCTATAAAATAATTATAGTAACAATAAAGCAGCAGCAAATAATATTATAAAATATCTATTTATAGGGATAAATATTTAAATTAAAAAAATTAAACCATCCAAATTAAATATAAGAAATAAGTATTATTTTTAAAGAAAAACCATCCACCCTGATGGATGTTAATCGAAACCAGATTCAAATAGTATATGCTAATAATTATTATGGGTAAGTAGTGACAAACCTTTCTAGATAAGAAGTAAGGTGTCTCAATTGTTTGGATATGTATGTGTGTGTGTGTGTAACATCCCATTTTCAAAAGCAGTATAATTTTTTTTTCATCAGAGTAGAGCATTGGAGCGATTGAGTGACTGATAATTGTATTCAAAATGCAGTAAGTCTGGCTGATTACAAAAGCGGTACATTGACCGAGAGTTTTCAAAATAAATAACGACGTAAGAAAGTCTTCGTCGGGACTCAGACAAATTTCGCCGCCATTCTCCTCGGTCCTCGGTTCTTCCGAACTCCGACGCTATGATAAGAGCGAGATCCAATTGCAATTTGGATCTCGGGTAACGGTTAACCTCATGCTTAAATACGACTACATATACACGACAAAGAAATCAATACAACAATCAACAATGTATGATTAAAAATACATAACCACGTATGTAAGATATATAATAACCACGTATGTAACATAACCACGTATGATACAAAAATAATAACCTCGTATGTGACATAACCACGTATGTGACATAACCGTGTATATAACATAACCACGTATGCTACAACAACAAACAACACAACAAACATATATAATCATACAATAACCATCGAGTTAGTGTTACATGACGCGAACGTACATACCTAACAACACATATACGCATATAATAAGCATCGAGTTAGTGTTACGACGCGAACGTACCTTTTTGGCGGTACAACGGAACTTTTACGGAAAAACGTGAAATTCGACAGCGGGAAAAACAGCGGTATGACGGCGGCACAACAGCGGCTCGATTAGCTCAGATATCCCAGACTTTGCTTAGACTTTCTCTAGAGCTTCTCTCTCTAACTTCTCTCTAAGAGGCAGATTTTTGGTGTGAGAAATGAAGAAGAGGAGCTTGGTATTTATAGAAGAGACGGATGGCAGAACGGTAAATAATTCGAACTTCAGTCTTGACGGATATGGACCGTAGGATCGCATTTTTGAGGACAAAACACTCTTGGCCATCCATGGTCAAGATCGAAATCTAAGAGCCCTAAAGTCAATGGATGAGTTGTCATCCATGATGGCTCTTGCTTTATGGCCTCCGCCCGATAAAGCTACCGACGGTGTCCGTTTCGCGTGATTTCGCGAAACTCAAAAATCCGGCGTGTAACTTTGAAGATCTTTCCATCCTCTTTCATATTATATATTTTGATCCTCTTTTTGATCATATCCAGGTATTCTCCTCGGTGCGTCGGAAGATATTCGGACAAACGCGTCCGGTTCTTAAATCGCCCGATAGAACCAACTTCGACAACAATTCACCGAATCGTAAAACGTCCAGTTGTTGCCTAACTTAATCTCGTGTTTAAAAAGACACAATTGTTTCTATAGGTTCTCACTTTGCCTATCTCGACTCTACTCTATCCGATCAACTTTTCGTCTTATTTGAAATCGGGGTTTTCGGTTGCGGAAACAACGCCGGTAAATTCTTTCTTCGTGTAAAAATTCACTTGTTCTTAATTTGATCGTCCGAAAAGACTTTTACTTCGTTTACCCGTAGAATTTATTTCTAACTTTTCCCTGGCCCGCCTATAAGCCGACTCACCGCATTATATTATTATTTTATTCTAATTACCTTCACATTTATTTTTTTTTCTTTTATTTTTTATTTATTTTTCTAAGCATAAAATATTTTATTACTTTTTTTTTTTTTTTTTTATTTTTTTTTATTTAATAATTTCGAATTTCTCCAATTAAAAATAATTATTTAAATTATTTTTAATTCATTTACTTTATACCTTAATTATCCCATTAATTACCAGATTAGCCACTTACTAATTTTTGATAATTTTCTTAATTAGGATAAATCATTATCTCACAACTATTTTACTTACATTGGTATTTTATATCCCATGTAAAATATTAAAAATCATGGGGTCACTTATGATCCCAAAATAATACTTAATTTTGCCTCATTATTTTTCAAGGGAAATTATCCCAAAAAAATTCCTAAAATTAGAGACAACATACTTTCTAATTTTTAACAAATATTTAATTGCCTCCTGGGATTTATCATAATATTTTTAGGCCATTTAATGCCTCAAAAATACATTTTATGGATTTTAGCTCTTTATCTCTCCTAATTTCCATAGAAATTACCTTAGAAAATAAGGTAATTATTACACTAGTTTTGAAACCACATATTCACCTATTTCCAATAGGTATTATTTATCGAAATATGATACTTATCATAAATACGATTTTTAGGGTATTACATTTCTCCCCGTTAAACAAAATTTCGCCCTCGAAATTTGCTCTATACCAATTTAGACTCGTACTAACTACACTTCGGACTTATTCGCTCCTTAGCAACCACGTGCCAAAACTCGTCTCCTTAGCAACCACGTGCCAAAACCGTCTCCTTAGCAACCACGTGCCGTGACGACAAAAGATACCTCGCCGCTAGTTTTATGCACCGCATCTCTCGCATGCAACCAGCTCCACGAATTATTCGCTCCGAACTTTTCTCTATATGTCGGCCGCTCCACTTGATGATCGAGAATTTGCTCGTGGTTTGACTCGTCAAGATCTTGTCATTTTGTACTTTGATATTTAGTATTTTCCGTGGCACCCATATACCCCGGTCAATACCGGATATCAAAATGTCTCCATGACGCCCATACATCATGGTAACACAAGATACCTTAAATGTTTCCATGACGCCCATACACCATGACAACACAAGATACCTCCTACTCAATGACACGATCGCAATCGGATAGTAGTAACTATGAGATATGCATCGGAAACTAAAATTTTCGCGGCAAGTAAGACAACTATTTATCAAACCATAGGGGATTTCTTTTACCCCGTACTCGGTGTAGTTTTTCGAACACGGGACTTTTCGTCCATTAAAACACAGACTTCTTGTCCCTTCCCGAGTTTCTTTCAACTCAAAAGGTACTTCAAACACTTGTGTTAGCAAGTACAATTCTATACAATACTCACTAACTCTAGGTCTTACATCGATTAGTTCAACTTGAGAGGCTTCAATAGGCGAGAGGCGTAAGTCATCACGCTGTCCCGCTCGCACAAGACATATCCCGACCCATAGCTAATGGCACCACGACCATCTACTTGGATCCGGACAACCAACTCTTGGTGCTATGACCAACTTCGTTCTCGCTATGCAAGCTCGTCTCGGTCCGTGTTCTACGCAATGATTTAAGTTTTACTCTTTAAGCTTTATCAATGGTTATGAGAAAATTTCGGTATGAATCTGCGGTACTATCCCGCTAGATCCGAAACTAAATATCTATGTTACTATCTTCGAAGATTGCTATTCCTTGATGTACAAATGAAATGGTTTTCCGAGCATATGTCAACCCTTGACAAAACGTAGGAATTACATAACTGAGTAAATCGTAGATCATGGGAAGTGGGTATGTGTTCATGATAGTCATTTTGTCCATCCTGCGATGGTTGATACAAAGTCACAACTCTTGTACTTTGTTCGGTATCATTTGATACGGCGTTTTAGATGTTGATCCTAGCATCCCCTTCCAGCTTATAGACTGCAAGTTGGGCTTTTCTGTTTTCCGGACAATCCATCACTTCGAAGATCTTGTCCAGTCTCATAAGCCGCCTTCACCGAATCGAGCTTACCACGAAAAACTGGAGGTTTGAGCTTGCGAATTGGGTGACCCATTGCTCGCGTGGTCTCAACCACTCTGTTGGGTCGAGGTAGCACCGCTATTGCCCTATTACGTCGAGGGGGTGTCGAGATCTATCGACTCCTCGCCACGTTCATCATCGAGTTCGGTTTCATCTTCTTCCTCGAAGCATTCTCGTCGTTCCTCATTGGCTCGGCCACCTTCCTCTTCTCTCTCCCGCCTTTCAAAGCAAGGAGTTCATCAATAAGAGCCCTTTGTTCTTGCAAGATCCCCCGCATTTCTTGCAACTCATTTCGCTCCGGTTGCTCGCGGTCCTTGTCGTTCGGGTTCGTGTACGGTATTGGTATTATTCGTGGTCGCTCGCCCCTACCTCTACCTCGCTCGGCCTCACGGGAGCTCCGGCTCCTCTTAAATTAGCCATGTCTCACTCTTTTTCCTTCATTAGGGAAAACGTTAGATTTTTTTTTTTTTTTTTTTTTAAAAACAATGGTTACTCTATCGCAGACTTTATCACACTAGTACTACGAACGGACACTCGTACTATTTCCCCTCGTTCAGGGTTTCGTTGGTTCTTTCCACCTGAAAACTAATAGAACTTCTCAACATGGTTCAAATACCACATGAATATATCTTTGTCGGTCTCCAAGTTTCGTCCGGCGTGGCCTCGTCACGAGTTTCATCCGATGTGGCCCAGCTCCACATATAAGGTCCGGGTTAGGGTGAAGTTACCGTCCGCAGATAAACCGGCGATTATCGAATTATCAAGATTATTAGAGACGATATTAGTACCGACAATGGATTTGCGGATTCTCGGGTTAGAGTGATGCACCGACAAAGGGTGGTACACGGTTCAAGATGGTATACCGGTTCAAACCGGTACACCGACCTAGGGCTACCTCGCACTCATTTTCAAAACACGCTCAAAGTTTAAAAGGCTGATTTGAACATAACTCCGTTAACCGAATGTAAATGGCCGATAAGTGTCTATCATGGGGACCTCGCCGACTCTATGGCGACCGATTGGCCACACCCACATAGACTAGCCTTTAACTCGTCCTACCATACCGTCCGTAATAACATAGTCATATCAATGCCGGACTACCGCTTCGATACCAAAACGTAACATCCCATTTTCAAAAGCGATAATTTTTTTTTCATCGAGTAGAGCATTGGAGCGATTGAGTGATCGATAATTGTATTCAAAATGCGTAAGTCCGGGCTGATTACAAAAGCGGTACATTGACCGAGAGTTTTCAAAATAAATAACGACGTAAGAAAGTCTTCGATCGGGACTCGTACTGCACGCTCGCCATTCTCCTCGGTCCTCGGTTCTTCCGAACTCGACGCTATGATAAGAGCCGAGATCCAATTGCAATTTGGATCTCGTGTAACTGTTAACCTCATGCTTAAATACGACTACATATACACGACAAAGAAATCAATACAACGAATCAACAACAAGATGTATGATTAAAAATACATAACCACGTATGTAAGATATATAATAACCACGTATGTAACATAACCACGTATGATACAAAATAATAACCTCGTATGTGACATAACCACGTATGTGACATAACCGTGTATATAACATAACCACGTATGCTACAACAACAAACGAAACACAACAAACATATATAATCATACAATAACCATCGAGTTAGTGTTACAAAGACGCGAACGTACATACCTAACAACACATATACGCATATAATAAGCATCGAGTTAGTGTTACAAGACGCGAACGTACCTTTTTGGCGGTACAACGGAACTTTTACGGAAAAACGTGAAATTCGACAAATGGGAAAAAACAGCGGTATGACGGCGCACAACAAATGGCTCGATTAGCTCGTATATCCCGAGACTTTGCTTAGACTTTCTCTAGAGCTTCTCTCTCTAACTTCTCTCTAAGAGGCAGATTTTTGGTGTGAGAAATGAAGAAGAGGAGCTTGGTATTTATAGAAGAGACGGATGGCGTAACGGTAAATAATTCGAACTTCGCCTTGACGGATATGGACCGTGGATCGCATTTTTGAGGACAAAACACTCTTGGCCATCCATGGTCAAGATCGAAATCTAAGAGCCCTAAAGTCAATGGATGAGTTGTCATCCATGATGGCTTTGCTTTATGGCCTCCGGCCCGATAAAGCTACCCGACGGTGTCCGTTTCGCGTGATTTCGCGAAACTCAAAAATCCGGGCGTGTAACTTTGAAGATCTTTCCATCCTCTTTCATATTATATATTTTGATCCTCTTTTTGATCATATCCAGGTATTCTCCTACTAGGTGCGTCGGAAGATATTCGGACAAACGCGTCCTGTTACTTTTAAATCGCTTCCGATAGAACCAACTTCTCGGACAACAATTCACCGAATCGTAAAACGTCCAGTTGTTGCCTAACTTAATCTCGTGTTTAAAAAGACACAATTGTTTCTATAGGTTCTCACTTTGCCTATCTCGACTCTACTCTATCCGATCAACTTTTCGTCTTATTTGAAATCGGGGTTTTCGGTTGCGGAAACAACGCCTCGGTAAATTCTTTCTTCGTGTAAAAATTCACTTGTTCTTAATTTGATCATCGAAAAGACTTTTACTTCGGTTTACCCGTAGAATTTATTTCTAACTTTTCCCTGGCCCGCCTATGTTCGACTCACCGCATTATATTATTATTTTATTCTAATTACCTTCACATTTATTTTTTTTTTTTTTATTTTTTATTTATTTTTCTAAGCATAAAATATTTTATTACTTTTTTTTTATTTTTTTTATTTTTTTTTATTTAATAATTTCGAATTTCTCCAATTAAAAATAATTATTTAAATTATTTTTAATTCATTTACTTTATACCTTAATTATCCCATTAATTACCAGATTAGCCACTTACTAATTTTTGATAATTTTCTTAATTAGGATAAATCATTATCTCACAACTATTTTACTTACATTGGTATTTTATATCCCATGTAAAATATTAAAAATCATGGGGTCACTTATGATCCCAAAATAATACTTAATTTTGCCTCATTATTTTTCAAGGGAAATTATCCCAAAAAAATTCCTAAAATTAGAGACAACATACTTTCTAATTTTTAACAAATATTTAATTGCCTCCTGGGATTTATCATAATATTTTTAGGCCATTTAATGCCTCAAAAATACATTTTATGGATTTTAGCTCTTTATCTCTCCTAATTTCCATAGAAATTACCTTAGAAAATAAGGTAATTATTACACTAGTTTTGAAACCACATATTCACCTATTTCCAATAGGTATTATTTATCGAAATATGATACTTATCATAAATACGATTTTTAGGGTATTACAGTGTGTGTGTGTGTGTGTGTGTGTGTGTGTGTGTGTGTGTGTATCACTTGCGTTTGAATCAATGATATTAACAGAATATTAATGAGTATGGAGGCGATTAATTAGCGTTGCTTCCAAACTAAGCCAAACTCAATAAGATGATGACGATGACATAAGTTTCGTTATGGAGGATCGATGTTTTATATGGTAGCTAGCTAATAGGGTTGATAAGTCAATAGCGTATTGGTTAGGACATTATGGGTCATCACTCCTTTTTGCTTTTTAATGTCAGCATAGGACGTTCAAGCTAAGCTTACGTCTGCTTCATGTATAATTGTAATTATATATAAACACCGAAGTGTTTGGCCAAACAACCATATCAAGTGTTAACTCAGATACACACACACACACACTACCAGATCATTCGAAACCCTAAAGCTTTTCTTTGATATAGAAATATATTTATATATGAGTTGTTTAATATTTTTTCTGGTTCCATTTCTGGTTTGTGGGGGTGTGTTTGGGAATGGAAAGAATGGAAAAATAGGGTTTGATGAAAACTATAAGGTTATTTGGGGTGGAGATCATGTTGTGTCCTTGAACCAAGGGAAAGAAATTCAGCTCTCCATGGACAAAGTTTCAGGTATTTATTTATTTATTTATTTTTCTGTTGCCTTCCTTCTCTTTGATTTGATAATCACAAACGCATTAATTCACTCATGTCATTTTTTTTTTTGTGATTTCGTTCAGTTTAATGTATATGTTTTTTTAAATCTAAACGTGTAACTTTACTTGATGGAATTGGATGTAACTTGAAACCAATTAGATTATAATTAATAGATATTATCATAGAAAAGGAAAAAAAAAAGTTGAAGAGAGAGAACATAACCAAGTTTTGCAGAATTATTGTTTGAAACGATACATAAAACAAGATTGATTGTGCATGCATGGAAAATAAAAATATAGGGCTATTTGTTTATGTTTTCTGCTTTCATTTTCCAAAATGGTTTTATAAAATTTCTTTTAAAAAAAAGTTTTGCAAAAAAAAAAAAAAAAAAAAAAAAATCTGTTTGGATAGTTGTTAAAAAAAAAAATGTTTTTGATGTGACGTGGTGGCAGCGGTTGACGGTAACGTTCTGGTAGTGGTGTAATATTCATAGTGGACAAATGATGGCCTAAAAAAAAAAAAAACATCTAAAAAATATTTTTATTTTTTACATTTAATAAATAACTTTCTGAATTTTTTTTTAAACTACTTATTGTAAGCATCTTTCCAAACTTGTTTTATTATTTTTTATCTTTAAAAACAAAAAAATAAAAACAGAAACAAAAAGGTCCATAGTCTTTTGCGGGGTTCCATTCTATTTTATGCACTTGAATACGATGTTAGTTCGAAGGAAAAGGCATATAGTCATGATCCAATATATATGGTAACAAAAATTGATCCAATATATGTAAATGACCAAAGACCCAATATATAAATATCAGCACTCAAATTTTAATTTCGTCAATGTAATTTAGAACCTTGATTATTGAGTTTTAATTAACCTATTTTACTGCCAAGAGCTTCCAGCCCAATGGCACCCAAAATCTCTTCTCACTGAGGGAGTTGTGACTACCTTAAACACACGTAGGCATGAAAACAAACAATTGGACCACATCCCAGTGTTACTTCACACTGTTATTGGAGTAACTTGTTATTGATAGACAGGCACTATATTAGATTGCTTAAACACAATGGACACAGACATAAGTGTTTAATTTTCTTATAAAAAAATATAAATGTTTAAATTACAAGGACTAATAAATCAAGAGAGATCCAAAAAACAATTTTTTTCTGCTTGTTTATAAATATAAATGTTTTATCCGTCCCTTATTTTTGTTTATTTAAATTAATTGTTTATGTCACTGTAACATATATCTACAAATCTAAATCTGTCGCTTCAACATAAATTTTTTTAGTCACTGATCTTTATGTTATTGGGGGTTTACAAATTTAATTATAGAAAAAATATTTTTTCTCCAAGTTTCAAATGCAGAGAATCAAAAGACCTTTTAATTTTAAGGTCAATAAGTCCAAAACACTTAAAATGATTAAATTCCTAATACAAATATTACAAGAAAAATAATACCAAGTTCTAGTTAAGATGTCATATCATACCAAACACCATTTGTCATATAATTCAACGATCTTGTGACTTCATAACATTTCCATTAAAGCACAAAATAAGACATGAAAATAGTGGACTGTACTCGTGAATTTTGAGCGAGGCAAATTTAATAATCTTTTTGTAAAGATAATGAAAACTATATTTTCTAAGTTTATTCTTGTTTATGACATTTAATTATTTCATAAAAAGCATAAACTTGGAAGTTTCAATTTACTTTCTCTTTAAGAACTGTTGTGTTTAGGTAAATGACAACACTAAAAGTAAACAAGGAACAGTTGCCTTGTCATATAATGTGTAAATTTGGGTGTATGGCTAAGAACCTGGGTAGTTATGTGTAATCAAAAATAAATAAATAAATTAGGTGGTTAGGGAAAATCATGTTTGAAAAATTGGTTCATAAAATTTGAGAATTCCAAATTCATAAAAATTCTATATTAAAATTCAACAGTTTCAACGTGGAATTCAAGATTAATTAAATTGCGTATATAGTTTGGAGGACCTAATTAATTCTCATGCCTTCCTATTGATCCCACTTAAATAAGTTTGGTCTCTACTATTTCTATTTCTAATATTGATTTAAATATTGAACCAACTAATGAAACTTTTTTTTTTTTTTGGCTAACATCATTTAACGAAACTAATAGAGTCACTAGTTTAAATTAAAGTTATTGATTCTTCCATGACCGTTGACAGAGATGGGTGATAGGCTAAATTATGATAATGATAGTATAATTTAGTAATATATATTAAAATATTGTGCATACAAACAAACAAAAAAATCAGTTTTTATTAAGTATATATTGACACGTTTATTAATTTTATTGGTTTCTTCATGTTTTTTTTTTTTTTTTTATATTATTTTTTTGGGACAGGGTCTGGCTTTGGATCCAAGATGAATTATGGGTCAGGGTTTTTCCATTTGAAGATAAAAGTGCCAGATAGAGATTCAGCTGGTGTAGTCACAGCTTATTACGTGAGCATTTAATTTTCATCTATTTAAATATAAAAAGGAAAATAATAGCACACACACACACACACAGATTAACCTTGATAAATGATATATAAATATTTGAGATGTTACGTAATTTGGTGCAGCTAACATCTCAAGGAGAGAGACACGACGAAGTGGACTTCGAATTCTTGGGGAATAGGGAAGGGAAGCCTTACACGTTACAGACAAATGTATTTGCAGACGGCAAAGGAAACAAAGAACAAAGAATTCGTCTTTGGTTTGATCCCTCTGCTGATTTCCACGACTACAGAATTCTTTGGAACCCCCATCAACTTGTGTACGTTTTTCTTTCTGGCATAATATGAACTTTTGGTTTCTAAAAATTAGTATTTATCAAATGAAACCTTAAAATTTCATAACCATACACAATTAGTGTTGTTGATTTGAAAAATAAATAACACCATAAAGATTAATTGTATATAGTTATGATATTTTTGGGACATGATTGATAACACCATTAGTTCTTTTGTAGCTAGTGTAAACTAGTGTTTGTAGCTAGCAAGTTATCATATTTACAAACCGTGAAGTATATATACAATTTGTACATATTCTTTCGGCTTTCAGTGTGTATTTGGATTAACTTGTTGAAGAACAGATTTTTTGTGAATTAATCACTTTGAAAAAGATGCACCAATGAGCTTGATTATTCATCCCATAATTTTGAGGCTTACACACACTCACACGCTTACTTTTGGTTTGAATGAACAAGTACTTTTTGGCAACTCTACCAAACACCTACCTATGGTTCTGTTTATACGACAGAAAGATAAATTTGTTTTACTCTTGTTTATAGGGAAGAGAGAGAAGTTTTTACTCTTTATTTTTTTTATTGTATTGACTTTGTTTTCAATAGGTATAATGTATACTTACTAGGGGTACAGTTGAAAAGTTGTTAAACTTTAAGGAATAGTTAATGAAGTTTAAGATTTTTCTGTATGTGTCGAAAAGGTTAGAAGTGACTTATAAAAAGAATGAAAAGAGTATTTATCATACTAATTAACATTCAATTAAGTTGATTAATTACAATTGTTGGTGTTGACAGGTTCTATGTGGACAATATCCCAATAAGGGTATACAAGAACAAGAGCGATGTGGGAGTGGCATACCCATCAAAGGCAATGCAAATAGAAGCAACGTTATGGAATGGAGATAGTTGGGCCACTGATGGAGGCAAAGCCAAGACTAATTGGAACTTTGCTCCTTTCAAAGCTTACTTTCAAGGTTTTGATATTAATGGCTGTCATCTTCAACCTTCAACTACTCACAATAATAATCTTGCCTGTGCTTCTGACAAGTTCTGGTGGAACAAGAAACAGTTTTGGCAGTTGAACCCTGCACAACAAGTTTCTTATCATAATGTTAAGACAAAATATATGACTTATGATTATTGCTCTGATAAAACTAGGTTCCCTGTGCCTCCCCTTGAGTGTTCCTATAATTAGTAGACATACTACAATAAATGTACTTGCTTAACTTTGTCTTCAGAATTCTGTAGTCTATCTCTTCTTCTTCTTCTTCTTCTTCTTTTTTTTTTTTTTTTTTAAAAAAATATGTATAATAAAAGTTTATGTAAGTTGGGATTTGTAGCTCATCAAAGTCAGGGCATGTCTTTATGCTTAAAGAGGTCTTAATATCGGTGGGATTTGATCTCACAATTTTATAATTACAAGGCAATCCCTTTACTACTTGGACCAACATTTACAGCTTGTTATTCATTATTAATTGTTGCATTTGGGACTTCTAATGCCCTCTGTAATGCCCAATCTCCCAAATGTTTTTATTGATTTATTTTGGTCATTATATTCTACTTAAAATGAATGACATTTTCATACTTTTCGGTGAGAGAGGCATAGTTTAAATGTTTTTAGCAAAATAGTTTAAATGTTTAACTTTATGCCACCTTCGTCATCTTTCAGGGTATATATACATTGATGTACAAGAATTTTAATAAAAATGCACTATTCTTATATATATGTGTGTGTAAACAATTATAGACACACCATCTTACAACATATTATTGCATGAGATGGATAGAGATGGTCCAAATGATCTAATCATTATCATCATATGTGAAAGATTGCAGGCTGAAACATAAAATCCATACTAAATTAATTATATATTTTTAAAATTATTAACAATACAATACATTCCTTCTCAAATTAAACTATTTAGTACTATACTGTAATACTCATTATTTGGGATTGCAGGTTGCACCCGCTTCTCTGAACTCAGTTTGGGCCAAATTAAAAGAAGATAATTGATGACGTAATCACGCCGTGTTATGGGTCAAATATACTCGTATTACTTATTTTCTACGTTAAACACTTAAACCTGGTGTCTTCTTTCTGACAAGGCAAATTTAATAATAATGAGAGAACGATATTTGACTTCTCAATCCTAAATACAAATTTATAGTTATAATTTTTTTCAAAAAAATTAAATAATTGAAATAGTTAAAAATTAAAATCTCAACTGTATAATGAAATTCATTTTTGAGTTATGGATATCTGATTTGCAATTGAGACACGTGAATTTCTTATAATTATTTTTAGCTTCATGAGGAAAAAAAAAACTCTTATTTACCTATATTTAATACAAGTTGGAAGACATAATTATCTTCCAAAAAGAGCAAGAATTTCAAATTAGACAAGGAAAGGGGGAAGAAAATATATTTACCACATGATTAATAAGAAGACATCTAGAACATGGCCATATGTCTTCATATAAATTAAAGATTTATTAGAAGGGACACTTGGACACCTTAATCTAATAAGGATTAAAAGCATAAATGACATCCCCAAAAAAGTCAAAAATTGCGCCTAGGTGAAGACAAGGAGGAGAAAAATACAAAGACACATGGAATCATGGAAATTAAAGAGGTGGACAATTAAGGTTACCAAGTGTTTACATAATATTTAAATAAGATTAGGATAAGGACACTTAGAAGACATATATGATTAAGGGTAATTGACACCTAATGTAACACCCCGTTTTCGTAAACGTTTTCTCGTCGTATTTTGATCAGAGTAGAACGTCAGAATTTTTTTTTCGATTTAAAATGGAAACAGAGTCACTGAATAACATTCATAATGATATGTCTGGTAGTCATAAGTAGTACATTCATCCGGAATTTTTAAACTAAATAGACAATTTTTATTTTCTTCATCAGCCTCTCTACGCCGGCTCCTTACCCTTCACCTCGTCCCAAACACCTCGAGATCCTGAAACTATTTTAACAGCTGAGATCCAATGCCCATTGGATCTCAGGTAACGGTTAACCTCATGCTTACGTAAATAGTATATGCATGGCAGATATTCAACATTTCACAGTATAAAACACATCCCAACATATTAGGCAATAACATTACACAGCCCCTGCAGTATGTATGTCATCCCAGTCTGCACACTCTCCGGTGCCACGATGTACAGTCGTGTCCATAGCGCTAGGAAAACTCTCAACGGTGTTAACAATACCATAACCCGTGTATTCATGATTTCACCGATTTCAAACAAACAGAATCTCAAAGATATGAACACAAAGAATCACATATAGCATACAATAAGCATAAGAGTTAAGGTTACAATACGCGTCCGTACCTTGTCGGCGGTATAACGGAACTCTTACGAAAAAAACGGGAATTTTTGACAGCAGGTGAAACAGCGGTACGACGGCGGCACAACAGCGGTTCGATTATCTCAGATATCCTATAAGGATAGTATTTATCAATATCTAGCAGCATAACAGGCATTTTAGGTACAAACTACCATTTTGCCCCTGGCTCCCCTAATCGGCTAGAATTTCTCTGGGCTCTTCCTTCTCTCTAATCTCTCTCTATGCTGCATTTTTGGGGTGAGGAAATGAGAAGAGAGGTGTGCCTATTTATAGAAGAATTTATGGCACTATTCATGCCTTTTTCAGACTGATTTTCAGCCGTTGGATCGCACTTTCATTAGGTGGCATCATCTTGGCCCTTCCCTTGCCTTGGCCGACCTCCTTGCACCATTCCCAAGAAGAATTGAGGTCATGCATGATGTCATGCCTCTTGCTTTATGAGCCGGTACCGATAAAGTTTCCAGTTCGGTGTTCAAATAGCGTAATTTTGGAGGATTTCAAAAATCCGGTAGCAAGGCACTGAAGTTTTATTCTTTCTCTTCAAAACTACTTGGGTTAACTAAATTTTTGACCCCGTTACGGGTATTCCGTAGTCTGCCGAAGATTTTCGGATAAACGTTGTCGATTACGAAAATAACTTCGTATAGCACCAAACTTTCCGGACAAAAATTCACCGATTCATAATATGTCCAGACCTAAGAAACCTAATCCCCGGTTTGTCACAACTATTTCGTTTTCTATAGGTTCTCATTTCTAATATCTGCCCTATTTCTGATTTATCCTGTATCTTAATGACTCATTTGGTTTCAGAAATGACTTCTGAAACAGCTCACTCTGGGATAAAATTTCACTTGTTTATACTAAGTCCAGATGTTTCTGACTTAGTTCTTAAATTTTGGTGTAGGATTTTATTTCTACCCGTTCTCAAATGTCCTGTTGGCTCTTTACCATATATATTATTATTTAATTACAAATAACCTAAACCCTTTTCACACTACACTTTTTATTTTTATTTATTTATTCAATAATTTTGCCCCCCTAATTAATATTTAATTATTAATTTTACTCATAACTTAATCTAAATAATTAGCCAATAATTACCTAATTAGTCATTTACTAATTGTTGATAATTTTCTTATTTAGGATAAATTATTATCTCACAACTATTTTACTGACATTGGTATTTTATATCCCATGTAAAATATTAAAAATATTGGGGGCCAAAAAGTGCTTTTATAATAATATTAAATTTTACCCTTACCATCTCTATGGAAATAATTTATTAAATTCCCATAATTAAGCACAATATTCTCTCTAATTTTTAATATTTATTTCACTGCCCTTTAAGATTTATCATAATATTTTCGGGCCATTTTATGCCCTAAAAATACGTCTTTGGCTTTTTGGCACATTATCTCTCCTAATTTTTGACAGGATTTTTCTTAGGGAAATAAACTAACTATGCTCAATATTGAGAACATAAATTCACTTATCTTAAATAGATAACATTGACTTAAAAGAAATATTTAAGAAATACTATAAATATCCGGGTAATAAATATCCGGGTATTACACCTAATCATCTTCCTTAAGCAAGGAATTGCAACCACAAAGAAGGCATATAATTGAAAGATATTTTGTGCCCAAAGATGACATGAAGCGTGACCAAGGGGGAGAGAGAGAGTAAGAGAAATCAAGATGTCATGCTCTGAAAGGTAAGGGGTGACAGGCTTGGAATATGAGAAAATTTCACATTCCTTTAGCCTATAAAATATAAAATATCTTGCACCTGCCAATAGACTCATACCCTATGGAATATAGATTCCTTGGATTTTTTTTATATGATTGTTCTAACAATACTTACAAGTTTCTAATTTAATTGAAGCTCCACTCCATATCAACATATGTACAAAAAAAGAGTAGGGTGAGGATCCTACATATAGCTTACATGGAGCATCTAAGTTGTAAAAGTAAAGGTTTACATAAACATTAACTAGAATTTAGTCACCATGAATATGCAAGCTTTAACTAAGTAGTGATGCCCTCACTGATTACAAGATGCATAGGGTCGGCTATGATATCTGAAGCAAATATAGAATTTCCAGTGAATAACGTCCCATTAATAGAAAGTAATGAAAATAACTAAAATACGTAAAGAAATAACTTCATATGATGAAAATATATAATAAACAGATAACTGTAAATTTCAATTTCCAAGTACGAAATCATAACCGTAAACAGATTTATATAAAAGATTATTGTTAAGTATAACTAAAGTGGTATAGAAGACCATTGAACGAACAAATATCAATTGGCTAATAAAACAATTTGTTTTCCAAATCAGTTTTAAAACAATCAATCTCAAATCTAATCATTTCATAGGACTTCAACAGAATGGATAACAAGCGTGAACACACAGTCTATGAGGGTAAATGTAACATCCCATTTGAAAACGGCGGAATTTTTTTCTTTTTTTAAAAACGTTTCCAAATATTTCAAGCAGAGTAGTCAGAGTAGAGCATTGGAGCGAGTGAGTAACTGATTCATAACAAACATCAACCATAGTGTAACATTGTAATGATTACGGAATCCTAGAGTTTGAAAGTGAATAACGAAAGCGGTAAAGATAGATAAGTCTCGGCTGCACGACTCATCATTGCTTGCCTCGATCTTCGATCCGTATTCCTCGGATCCTGAAGCTATAGCCGAGATTCAATTTACCGCATTGAATCTCGGGTAACGGTTAATCTCAAACCCAAACAATACAAAGATACGGATAACGATATTCTAGACAATACAACAAGATATATCACTACATAAGCATACAGCAGATGCATGATCATTATGCCGACAAAACATAAGCATTACGCAAGTATGTAAAGCCCCACAATGTAAAACAACAATAACAGCTTGCACTATTCACCGCCACGATACCACTCGTGTTCTCGCTAGAAAAACATACGGCGTTATCATGACTATAACCCGTGTAAAACTGTCTCGTATATCGGTCTACGAACGTATCTATCACATATATGCATTTAAGAAGCACAAGATTAGTGTTACAAAGACGCGTCCGTACCTTCGTTGACGACGTTAGGTACTTCGCGGAAAAACGTACTTTTACGGAAAAATGTGAAATGTTCACCAAAGTGGCACGTCGGGCGGCGAACGGGCAAATCGAGTTTCGATGCCCTATCGAGTAATATCACTTTCATTAGTGATTTGACATCATAATCGGCATTTTAGGTAAAAATTACCATTTTGCCCTTCTACCCCTAATTTGGCGGAATTTCGCGAAACTTCGTTACTTTGACCGTACTCCATTTCAAAATTATCCTCACTATGTTTTTACCTCGTCAGGCATCTTTCAATGCAATGAGGCTTAAAAACAAGCATAGGAATATATTCTGAAACTTCCTAGATCAAAACAACAGTTCTACTATAACTACTGAACTAACTACGGAACTAAAAGCTAAGACCGAAGAACTTACCCGTTGAAGACTTCTTCACAAATTTTTCCAGAGCTTCTCTCTCTACTTTCTCCCTCTAGGTTTCGGTTTTTAGCTAGAGAATGGGTGTGAGAATTCAAGAGGAGATCATGCCTTTATATAGGAAAAATTAGTGCCACTTTGGTAATTTTCATTTTCCAATCTTGTAATTTTTCCTTAACTTATCACCATGTAAAATCAAAGTTGAAATGGTGGTAAATCCTTGTCCATGGGCTTCTTGGTCGACATATAGGGGGTGATGTGGCATCAAACCATTGGTCCAAGAATGGTGACTTAAGCTTACTTTATGCCCTATCCGATAGAATTTCCCGATCGGTGTCCGTTTCGCGTAGTCTCTAAATTCTGAATTCATAACTTTGAAGATCTTCTCTTCCTCATCAATAATATCTAATTTAACTTAGATTCCAGTCCCTTACAGGGTTCCAACAAATCCGTTGAAGTTTTCTCGAAAACGTGTCCTACAAGGCGCGTCCGGATACGAAAATCGTTTTCGGAATCATCAACCTCTGGACAAAAATTCATTGATTCCAAATATGTCCATATAATCATAAACTCATCTCCGGATGTTGAGTTATAATTTATTTTCTTCAAATCCAAAATGTGACTATCTCGCATTTTTCCCTATTTCGTCTTATTAGGTAAATGCGCTACCGACCTCGAATTAACTTCCTAAGAGGTCACTTGAAGGTAAAAACTCACCGATCAATATTTTACCTTGACTTTGGAATTCCTATTCCTGGTTCTCTAGATAGGATCCGTTCCCTATTTATTACATTACTATTCACTATATTCAATTATATTAATATAATAATACAATTTTTACCATAACATTAAAATTTGTTTCTCTCTCCTTTTTCTTTCAAATTTTCGGATGGCACCTTATTATTTTTATTTTTTATTTATTTTATATTTAATTTTATATTTTATTTATTTATTCCAATTTTTCCAAAAAAAAATTCCACAAAATCACCTAATTGGTCCATTATTGCATTTAGGCTTAAAAATACCTAAACTCACTTATTTTTCACAAAATTCTCCAATTAATTACTAAATATGTTCTTACTAATTTTAAGCCAAAAACCACTAATTTTAGGGTTTTACAAAATTACTTATGAATTTCCTTTACTTATGCTTAAGTAATTAGCCGTAAATTACTTAACTACTCTATTATCACTAGTCGATAATTTTCTTAATTAGAATGCCTCATTACCTGATAATTCTAGCACCGACATTGGTGTTTCCATGTTTTCTCGCATTATTCTAGAATTTGAGAGGGTATTATGGTCATTACAATACTTTTTGAGCATTCTTATTCAATTTCTCCAAGCTCATAATTTATCAAATTATCACAATTAGAGATAATATACTCTCCTAACTCAAATAATTATTTCATTGCCTTTTAGGATTTTTCATAATTTTCCTAAGTCATTTTGCATACCAGGGGTATTTTGGTCATTTGGCACTTTGGCCCTTAATTCTCTAATTTCCCACAGAACTCATCCTAGAAAAATAGACTATAATAACACAAGTCTTGCAACAATAATTTCACTTATCGTAAATAGCCTAATTTATTTACCAAAATGTAATATTTCGGATAAATAAATATGCGGGTATTACATTTCTCTCCCCTTAAACAAAATTTCACCTCGAAATTTAATTTATACTAACTAGACTACGGGCCATAAACTCGGGTACTTCTCCTTCATGTCACTCTCGATTTCCCAAGTTACCTCGTTTGGTGTCAAACCCTTCCAGACCACCTTTACTATCGGTATAGTTTTAGTTCTAAGCCGTTTCTCCTGGTGTTCGAGAATTCGCTCCGGCTCGACTACAAAGGTATTATCATGCCGTACTTCAACATCATCGTACTTGATGAAATGATCAGAGTCTGGTTGGTATTTCTTCAATTGTGACACGTGGAAAACGTCGTGGAGATTACTCAAGTTCGGGGGTAAGGCTATCTGATAAGCGACTGGCCCTCGCTCGGCCAAAATCTCAAACGGTCCAACATATCGTGGACTGAGCTTCTTCCTCTTAAGAGTTCTGCCGACACCAGTTACTGAAGATAACTTTAAAAACACATGGTCGCCGGTATAAAACTTCAGGGGTCTCCTTCTCTTGTCAGCATAGCTCTTCTGTCTACTATGTGCTGCAAGGAGTCTTTTCTTGATTAACGCGATCTGTTCGGAGGTCTCTTTTAGCATATCCGGTCCAAGCAACTGCTTTTCAGACGCATCTGTCCAGCATAAAGGCGATTGGCACTTTCGCCCATACAAAGCCTCGAACGGGGCCATTTGTATGCTTGAATGATAACTATTGTTATACGCGAATTCTGCTAGTGAGAGGTGTTCGTCCCAATTTCCTTTGAAATCCAGGGCACATGCTCGCAAAGATATCCTCCAAACGTCGTATCGTCCTCTCGATTGACCGTCGGTTTGAGGGTGATAAGCGAACCGAACTTCAGCTTGGTACCCATTCCTTCATGTAGTGCTTGCCAAAAGCGGGATTGGAATTGAGTATCCCGATCGAGATAATACTCTTAGGGACTCCGTGCGGTCTCACAATCTCTTTGATGTAGATTGCGGCCAATCGTTCGGAGAGTAGTGGATGCTAATGGGTATGAAATGTGCCGACTTGGTTAATCGGTCGACGATCACCCAAATGGTATCGTGATGCCCGATCTTAGGTAGCCCTACCACAAGATCCATGGTCACATTCTCCCATTTCCACTCCGGCGCTTTAGTCTTTGCGAGAAGACCGTGGGGGTCGCCGGTGTTCAATCTTTACTTTACGGCAAGTTAGACACCCAAATACGTGCGAGTTACGTCTCTTTTCATTCCAGGCCACCAAACTTCGGCCTTCAAGTTCTGGTACATCTTGACCATTCCCGGATGTAGAGTGTACTTACTCTTATGAGCCTCATCCAAGATCTTCCGCTTCGGTTCATCAACCGGCGGTATGTAAATGCGCCCACTTGTGTCGACCAATCCACTCGATCAAAGGTCGTGGTCTTGGGTTTCACCTTGAGAGATCTTCTCCCGTATGGAGATTGCCCAATCATCTTGTCTCGAGCTTCATCAACTTCATCTCTCGTCATACTCCCTTGACTCACAAGAATATTTGCAAGGTAGGCGTCACTTGGTGCGTTTAAATTCATGCAGATTTGGTTTGAAAGATTCAGGTCTATGAAATCTTCAAGTAATTTCTGCTCTTGTATCATCATGTATGACACTTGCACCTTCTTCCTGCTTAGAGCATCAGCAATTCCATCCAACGATGTTGCCTCATATTCAGTTCCCTTTGATCAAAAAGATACTTCAGGCTCTTGTGGTCGCAGTATAGTTCTACGGTTGTACCGTACAGATAATGCCTCCATATCTTCAAAGCGAACACGATGGCAGCAAGCTCCAAATCGTGTGTAGGATAGTTCGACTCGTGCGGCTTCAGCTGACGAGAGGCATAAGCCACCACTCTGCCCAATTGCATTAGGACACAACCCAATCCTTGCCCACTGGCATCACTGTAGACAACATATGTCTCATCAGGATCTGGGATGATCAATACTGGTGCTGTAGTCAACCTCTCCCTCAGTCTCTGAAAGCTCTCCTCACAGTCATCTCCCCCGACAGCGGTACGTTTATCTCAGATATCCTATAAGGATATTTATCAATATCTAGCAGCATAACAGGCATTTTAGGTACAAATTACCATTTTGCCCCTGAACCCCTAATCGGCGGAATTTCGCCAGAGCTTCGCTGTTTTCGCTCTATCTCTCCAGAATTTTGACAGATCTTTTCCCTCATCATATTTTTGAAATATATATCATATTTACCCCTAAATATGATATGTAGACTATCTTGAAAAATTAAAGATAAATCTAGCATTCCTACTATATCTACCGAAAGAACTACCGAAGCTTAAGACTAGGGACCGAAGAACTTACCCCGACTTTGCTCAGACTTTCTCCAGAGCTTCTCTCTCTAAAACCTCTCTCTAGGCTGTGTTTTTTGGGATGAAGAAATGAAGAGGAGAAGGCTTCTATTTATAGAAGAAAGGAGGGACAAGGTGGGAATTTCATGAAATGTCTTCAGATCGGATTTCCACCGTCGGATCGCACTTTGACACGTGGCTCGATCTTGGCCTTACACCTATTTGGCTGACATCATCCTTCTAGAAGAAGATGATGTCATGCATGACATCACATGTGCTGACTTACCGATAGCGTTTCCCCGATCGGTGTCCGAATCGCGTAATCTTGACGAAACTCAAAAATCCGGGAACTAGGTTTTGTAGTTCCATTCTTTCTCTTTAAAACTACTGGGTTTCATTATATTTTTGATCTCATTAAGGGTATTCTACATTATCCGCCAAGATTGTGGACGACACCAACTAAGTTAGAGAAATCACTTCGATAGAACCAACTTTCTTGCGTAAAAATCACCGGTTCGCAATATGATCTGATCTAAGTAACCATATCCCTGGTTTGAAAAACACGGTGCGCTTTCTATAAGTCACTTTTAGCACTATCTCTCCTTTATCTTAATTATCCTAAGACTCTAATTACGCCGTTGGTTTTAAATGACTTCGAGACCACTTACTCCGGATAAAATTTCACTTGTTTATAAAAAGTCCAGATGACTTAGACTATATCCCTATATTTTGGTATAGGATTTTATTTCTATCCATTCTCAAATGTCCCGTTGGCTCTTTACCGATTATATTATTATTTTATTCAAAATATCTAGATATTTATTTATTTTTCTTTTATTTTTTATTTATTTTCTAAGCATAAAATATTTTATTAATATTTGATTATTTATTTATTATTTATTTAATTATTAATTTCAAATTTCTCCCTTAAATTAATTATTTACTAATTAATTTACTTATATCTTCATCTAAACAATTAGCCACTAATTACTTAATTAGCCATTTACTAATTGTTGATAATTTTCATAATTAGGATAAATTATTATCTCACAACTATTTGACTTACATTGGTATTTTATATCCCATGTAAAATATTAAAAATACTGGGGCCATAAAGTGCTTTTAATATTATTATATTTATGCTTCTCTATTTTTCAAGGAAATAATCCCAAAAATTCCTAAAATTAGAGACAACATACTTCCTAAGTTTTTGTCAGATTTGTTGCCATATGATATTTATCATAATATTTTCGTGCCATTTATGCCTCATAAATGCATTTTAGGGATTTTAGCTCTTTATTCACCCTACTTTCAATAGAAATTACCTTAGAAAATAAGATAATTATTACTTATTATTTGAGACCACATATTCACCTATTTCCAATAGGTATTATTTATCGAAATATGATACTTATCATAAATACGATTTTTAGGGTATTACACACCTAATCTGCATCAATATTCAAGCCAATTCATCAAACCTCTAAACCTTTAAATCCTTGGACAACAATTTCCTAAACATTATCTAAGTGGACGTAATTTTTATGCTTCCCAATCAATTCTTTTACCATGAATCAATTTAAGCTTATATTACTTATCAAGCACTTTAAATAGCCACATGTTATCACAAAATCCTCTAGATTAAATTTCTTAACAAATTTTAACTTTTAATTTTCAGAACCCATGTTTTTCCTTGCAACAATCAAAATTTCAGCAAAACACTAATTTAAGTAAACTTTCTTATTCAATGCAATAGCCAAATAGAATTTAAATCCTTCCCCACCATCAAAATACTATAGACACATGTCAAAATAAGCCTTTCCCCCTTTTGAACATTTTATCAAACACCTTAATCAAGATTTACTCATAAAACAACCATCCAAGGAAATAAACCACCAACAAAAATAAGCTTTTAAGCATCAATGAAATCTCTTAGTTCCTAAAAATAAGATTCTTAACTAAGTTAATATTAAATACTTCTTTTAGCAACAAATATAGAAGCCTAATATATAATTTCAATCAAACATTCTAACATTTTTTAACCATCAGCCACACGCAGAACAGGATGAAGAAATAAAAGGAAGGAAAAGAAAATATTGAAGCCCCAAAACTACAGCAGCAACGAATGGATAGGGGAATATAGGAATGTCTTCAATCTAAAGGAACAAGTTTTAGACATACCTAAAATCCCAAGATTATGCCAGAAGAAGGGAGAGATGAAACTCAGCCCTCCACCAAGCCCCCAAAACGCACCGACAAAGAAGGAAAAGGGAGTTCCAAGCTATATTTGCACCCACCACAACAGATTTCAGCAAGGCGCCGGTGATGAGAGAGAATGTAACACCCCATATTTGGTACTACCCATTAAGAATATTAATAAGCAGTATTTCAGAATATTATCAGAGTGGAGCGATTGAGCATATGAGTTGGGATGAACGGATAAGTATATGATAAGTGGCTACAAACTTAAACTCCTTTGCGGTGTATCTGGTTGGTACATTAATGGTACAATTATCCAAATATTCAAATATTAACATAATACGGTCCAAAATAAAAACTCCAGCTGAGTCCTTATGCGTGCTGCTTACCCTTGTCTCCGGTTCCCGATCCTCCTGATCCTGAAGCTAGGGTAAATGCTGAGATTCAATACCCATTGAATCTCAGGTAACAGTTAACCTCATGCTCAAGTATAAACAATATATGTATGACAGATATTCATTACATTTCAACATTAACCATACATAGCACACAACACATGTAAAACTATAACAACACAACAATACATAGCACACAGCACATGTAATGTTATCCACGTTTGCATTAACCAGTGCCACGACAGCTCCTCGTGTCATCAGCGCTAGGAAAACAACCTTACGGCGTTATCAAGACTATAACCCACATAAAGATGAATGTATATAAATAGTGACTTAAGACCGAGTCTTAGCCCCGGTACATGACCCAAGACCTAGTCTTGTTCATGACCCTATGAATAATCCTATCACATATAAGCATACAAGACAACATAAGAATTAGAGTTACAGTACGCGTCTGTACCTTAGTCCGTGTAGCTAGTAGTACGTTCGTCTGTTCGGTACGAATGCCTGATATCCTATAATAGTATCACCGCATTATTTCCTTTAAAAACAATATCCTAAGAGATATCTTAGCCACTATTGACCTTTTTACCCTTGGTGGATTTGATATTCCAATTAGACCCTTTCATTTCCTTAAAAACGTCATTTCAGCATTGCTGGACAGATTTTTTGGTAGCTTTAAAAAATCATAATTAATTCTACAAAAATCGAAATGAGGTTCCGTAAAATTCCTCACAATCCTTGACATGTCTATTTTTGAGGAAAAATAACTACTTCAATTTGAAATATGTGAATCAATACCAGTTTAACATTTCCCAACCACTGTTCAGATTTTCCTTCAAAAACGTGACACAACTTCAAGAATTTTTTATCTCCTTGTACAGAATTCAAAACACTACGAATTTGGTATATTTAGAAATCTCTGGATGTCTAATTTAACCATGAAAAGTTTCATGATTTAATGACTTCATTTGATACATAAAACAATAGCTTCAACGTAACTGACTCCAGAAAGCTTCAAACCGAAAATTTACCGATGTTTGCTACTTTTAGCTTCCAAAAATTATGTTCCTCCATATTCTCCATCAAATTTTCATTTTAAACCCATTTTCAATCTCAAAAATATGAAAACTAAATTACTTTTGAAGATTCAAAATTAAAACATAACTTTACCATAAACCAAAAGACCAAAGCTAAAGAACTTACCTTGAACTTTCCTTCTACTTCTTCTAGCTTCTCCACACTCACTCTCACTTACTATATTCAGCTATTGGAACTTATTTTGGTGTGAAGAATGAAGAGGCAAGCCTTCCTATTTATAGGCATAGTTCAAAACTTGTGGGCCCCACGTGTGCAATTACCAAATTACCCTTCTCTTTATCTTTTACAACAAGTTTTCTCTTTCTCTCTCTCTTTCCTTCTCCAAAACCGCCCCCCCTCTTCTCTCTCCTTATCCTCTTCCATTTTCTTATCCTCTTCCATCATCTTATCCTCTTCGAATTTTCATGTGCTCTTATGATGACAACCCTTGGATATTTATTTGCAAATCTTATCTAATCTTACCCCAATCCTTTGATCCCTATTCATTGGATTAAACTCACTTTATTAAACTTAATCCTAACCCTTCATTGTTGTTAGAAAAATCCTATCCCTATTGAAGTTTTTTTCCCCTTAAAACAACATGTGCTTCTACAATTAAAATATCTTGATTTTAATGTAATAATCTCTCTCTTCCATGTGCCTATGGTCACTTTGGAGGGACCATAAGTTGATTGTGTAATCCCATTAGCATCCCTTAATGAAGTGTTTTATAAGCCATTAAATATAATTGTCATAGTATGATTGGTTCCTAAGTTAATTATGGTCATTAGTATTTCACACAAGGCTAATCTTGTCTTCTCATTGGCCCTTGATTTTGAAAACAAAACATCCCTAAATTGATGCTTTTTACTTTGTCTCTTGATTAATTTGAAGAATTACACAAATTATTTTAATTAGTGTAAGCTTAATTGCTCATTAGTTTTTGTTAATTTCCTTTAACTTGTTTAAGTGTTTTCATAACATTTCTTTGCCTATTTTAGTCATAAATACTCATCATTTTATGTGCTAGTTACATCACATTTTATGATCCCTAATCTTGGTCTTATATATTGCCTTTTGTTAATTCAACTCAAAGTGAAATTTATCTCAAATTATAATTAACAATTTACAATAATTTGAGACACATATTCACCTTCCTTTTTATACAAATTTATTCATCAAAATATATTATTTATGATAAAAATGGAATGTTATGGTTTTACAGGGAACATCGGCACTGTGATGAGAGGGAACAACGGCGACAGACGCTGATCAAGGAAGGATATCGGATGGGTTGAGATGTATCTTGTAATACCCTGAAAACCCTAACTAATATAAGTAAAATATTTGGATAAATATTTCTGAGAGAGTATATTGTCTCTAATTTTGTAACTTAATTGTTATAAATTCATGAGTAATTTCTCTTTAAAATATCATTTAGGGATCATAGCACACCCTAAAATAATTGTTGAATTTTAGTGAATAAATTCTGAGACTACCAAGGTGAATAAGTGGTCTCAAATAAAAAGATATAATTATCTAATTTTCTAAGGAAATGTCTATGAAAATTAGAAGAGATAATAAGCTAAAATCTATGAAAAATGTATTTTATAGGGCATAAATTGGACTGAAAATATTATGATAAATCATAGAGGGCAATATAAGAGGATTAAAATATAAGATAAATGAATTAGAAAAATATTTAATTAAGGGCTGAAATTCGTAATTAAAAAATAAATAAAAATAAAAATAAAATAAAAATATAAAATGCTTAGAAAAATAAATAAAAAATAAAATATCTAGATATTTGTAATATAATAATATTATATATGGTAAAGAGCCAACAGGACATTTGAGAATGGATAGAAATTAAATCCTACACCAAAATATAGGGATTTAGTCTAAAACATCTGGACCTTATATAAATCAAATAAATTCTACCTCGGAGTGGACTATCTCCGAAGTCATTTCTGAAACCAACTGAGTCATTAAGATACATGATAAATAAAGAAAAGGGCATATAGTACAAATGAGAACCAATAGAAAAACAAATTGTTGTGACGAACCAGGGATTAGGTTTCTTAGGTCAGAACATATTACGAACCAGTGAATTTTTGTAATACCCGGATAATTATTTATCTCGAATATTATATTTTAGTACATATTACCTATTGGAAATAGGTGAATATGTGGTCTTAAATAATAAGTTATAATTACCTTATTTTCTAAGGTAATTTCTATTGAAATTAGGGTGAATAAAGAGCTAAAATCCCTAAAATGCATTTATGAGGCATAAAATGGCACGAAAATATTATGATAAATATCATATGACAACAAATACTGACAAAAACTTAGGAAGTATGTTATCTCTAATTTTAGGAATTTTTGGGATTATTTCCTTGAGAAATAGAGAAGCATAAATATAATATTATTAAAAGCACTTTATGGCCCCATGATTTTTAATATTTTACATGGGATATAAAATACCAATGTCAGTGCAAAAGTTGTGAGATAATAATTAATCCTAATTATGAAAATTATCAACAACTAGTAAGTGACTAATTAAGTAATTAGTGGCTAATTGTTTAGATTATGATATAAGTAAATTAATTAGTAAATAATTAATTTAAAAGGAGAAATGTGAAACTAATAATTAAATAAATAATAAAATATTAATAAAATATTTTATGCTTAGAAAAATAAAATGAAAAATAAATAAATATCTAGATATTTTGAATAAAATAATAATATAATCGGTAAAGAGCCAACAGGAGATATGAGAACAGATAGAAATGAAATTCTACCTCAAGATATAGAAATTTAGTCTTTTACCACTGGACCTTTTATGAACCAATGAAATTCTATCTCGGATTGAGCGGTTTTTAAGTCGTTTCAAACCAACAACGTAATTAGAGTACCGGATAATTAAGATAAGGCAGATAGTGCTAAAAGTGACTTATAGAAAACGCACCATGTTTTTCAAACCAGGGATATGGTTACTTAGATCAGATCATATTACGAACCAAAGATTTTCTCGCAAGAAGTCCGGTTCTATCGGAAGTTATTTCCGTAAATCGACAAATGTTTGTCCGAAAATCTTCTACAGATAACGGAATACCCTTAATGGGATCAAAAATATAATGAAACCTAGTAGTTTTAAAGAGAAAGAATGGAACTACAAAACCTAGTTCCCGGATTTTTGAGATTCGGCAAAATTACGCGATTCGGACACTGATCGGGGAAACGCTATCGGTAAGTCAGCATGCATGACATCATGCATGACATCATCTTCTTCTAGAAGGATGATGTCAGCCAAATAGGTGTAAGGCCAAGATCGAGCCACGTGTCAAAGTGCGATCCGACGGTTGAAATCCGATCCAAGACAATTGATGTAATTCCAACCTTGTCCCTCCTTTCTTCTATAAATAGAAGCCTTCTCCTCTTCATTTCTTCATCCCAAAAAATGTAGCCTAGAGAGAGGTTTTAGAGAGAGAAGCTCTGGAGAAAATCTGAGCAAAGTCGGGGTAAGTTCTTCGGTCCCTAGTCTTTAGTTTCGGTAGTTCTTTCGGTAGATATAGTAGGAATGCTAGATTTATCTTTAATTTTTCAAGATAGTCTAGATATCATATTTAGGGGTAAATATGATATATATTTTGAAAATATGATGAGGGAAAAGATCGGCAAAATTTTGGAAGATTAGAGTCAAAGTAACGAAGTTCGCGAAATTCCGCCGACAGGGGTCGGGGGCAAAATGGTAATTTGTACCTAAAATGCCTGTTATGATGCTGAATGTTGATAAATATCATCATTATAGGATATTTGAATTAATCGTCCTGCTGTCGTACCGCTGTTTGCACCGCTGTCAAAATTACCGTTTTTTCGTAAAACATACCGAAATACCGTCAACGAAGGTACGTTCGCGTACGGTAACACTAACTCTGATGTTTATAGTATGCATATATGTGCTATGTGTATTGTATGTGGTAGCTGATAGCTCTACTGTTTGTAAGTACGTTTGTGTACTGTAACACTAGCTCTAATGTTTATTATATGATTGTTGTGTAGTAGTGTACGAGGTTATGCTATATACACGGTATGTGACATACGAGGTTATTATTGTTGTATCATACGAGGTTATGTTACATACGTGATTATTATCTTGTATACGTGGTTATGTGTTTTTAATCATACATATGTTGTGGACTCATTGTATTGATTGTCATTGTCGTGTATATGTAGTCGTATTTAAGCATGAGGTTAATCGTTACCCGAGATCCAAATTGCAATTGGATCTCGCCTCTTATCATAGCGTCGGGTTCGGAAGAACCAAGGACCGAGGAGAATGGCGAGCGGCCGTACGAGTCCCTACTGAAGACTTTCTTCGTTGTTATTCATTTTGAAAACTCTCGGTCAATGTACCGCTTCTGTAAATCAGCCAGACTTACGGCAATTTGAATAAATGTATCAGTTACTCAATTGCTTCGATGCTCTACTTTGATGAAAAAAATATATATATACTGCTTTTGGAAATGGGATGTTACAATTTTTGTCCAAAAGCTGGTTCTACCAGAAGTCATTTCTGTAACCGATGGTGTCTGTCCAAAAATCTTCAGCAGACTACGGAATACCCTTAACGAGATCAAAAATTTAGTTAACCCAAGTGGTTTTAAAAAGAAAGAATAAAACTTAAGTGTGCTCTCGGATTTCTGAGTTTCTTCCGGATTACGCGATTAGGACACCGAACTAGGAACTTTATCGGTACCGGCTCATAAAGCAAGCAGATGACATCATGTATGATGCAATCTCTTCTAGAAGAATGACATGGGCATGAGGTCGGCACACACATCCAAGGGCCAAGGAAGTGCCACGTGTCGAAGTGCGATCCGACGGCCGAAATCCAGTCTGATAAAGTGATGAATAGTGTCATTTTTTCTTCTATAAATAGGAAGCTCTCCCCTTCTCATTTCCCACCCCAAAACCATGCCTTAGAGAGAGGTTAGAGAGAAGGAGGAGCTCGGAGAAAATATAGCGGAGCCCTGGGTAAGTTTTTCGGTCCCTAGTCTTTAGTTTCGGTAGTTCTTCCGGTAGATATAGTAGGAATGTTAGAATTATCTTTAAATTTCCCAGATAGTCTAGATATCATGTTTGGGGGTAGATATGGTATTTATTTCGAAAATATACTGGGAAAAGAGATATGTTAAAATTCTGGAGAGATAGGGTCAAAGTAGCGAAGCTCTGGCGAAATTCCGCCGATTAGGGGGTTAGGGGCAAAATGGTAATTTGTACCTAAAATGCCTGTTATAATGCTAAATACTGATAAAAACGATATAATCCGTATAGGATATCTATAGTCGAACCGTTGTCGCTCCGCTGTTATACCGCTGTCAAAAATTACTGTTTTTCGTAAAACGTACCGAAAGTACCGTCAACAAAGGTACGTTCGCGACGTACTGTAACACTAACTCTGATGATTGTGATATGCTTATATATGATTGCTGTATTCTGTCGAGACTCTGTCTCAACTGTTTTTGATACAATCATGATTTCACGGGTTATGGTATTGTTAACACCGTTAAAAGTTTTCCTAAGCTCTTTGGACACGACTGTACATCGTGGCACTGGGAGGTCGTGCAGACTGGGATAACAAACATACTGCAGGGGCTGTGTATTGTTATTGCCTTATATATCTGATCATTTGCTTCCTACATCTGTTATGGGCTTTTGTAGTGATTATTGCGAAAATGTCATGAATACCTGTCATATATATATTGTTTACATAAGCATGAGGTTAACCGTTTCCTGAGGTCCGATGGGCATTGGACCTCAGTTTGCATGAATAGACAAGAAAGGGTCATGAACCAGAAGAGGCACCAGGGGATGGAGTCGTAGATAGACGCAAGTAGACGGAGCCGTGAGAAGACACCGGTCAAAGCAAATGCGGGAAGAGGGTCAACAGAACCTACCTTACAGCATGAATCTAATAAGGTTACTTCATATCATTTTGTGCTTAAACTAGAAAGGGTCGTCTATGTGGTTCGGTTAATCGGTCACCCTAGCACGGAGACTCCCACTAGACCTACCCGGTCGGCCAAATGGGATGATTTAACCGAGTTAGGTTCTATGCCCCAAGTCTACTCAAGGCTTGGTTAAAGAGGTGTAGTTACATGTAAGAATTGTAATTATAAAGTTTTGTATTATCGTATCACATGAATAATTCCTTCGGGAGATTTTGTAATATATATCGGTATACGTCGGCATCATCATATGTCCGAGTATTTCATATCGATTACTCAGTGTTATATCTGTTGTTCAAATTTTTAGTACATGCTCTTCGTTTCCGCAAAACGCTAAAGTTGTAGCACCTCAAACTCTGATAAATTTTTATAAAACCACGTGTCACCGACACAACTTTTGCTACGAAAATTGGGGTGTTACATATCTAGAAAACCCTCCCTCTCTCTGCTCTACACGCACGCTTGGCAAGAATAAGAAAGAAGTAGGAGAGGCATTATTATTTTGTTATTTTTAAATTATATTCTTTTTAAAAATATTTATGGAAATTTCATTAAAGAGAAAACAAAATCAAATATCTTATTTGTAATATTTTATCCCAATACCTCATATTTAATCACCCATATCTGGATCTATTTTCATGCATTACCAAGAAGAATATATATATATATATATATATATTTTTAAATATTAAACATAATAAGAAAAGAAACATATTTACCCCTCATGAACTCATCTTTTCATATTAATAATATAGTTATCATATTATTTAGTTTTGAATTTCTAAATATTTGGGCTATTGTACCGACTTCTCATTTACGGTTAAATTACAACTTTGAATGAGTATAAAACATATGGAATATATAATCAAGATCAGATTTGAAATTTAAATATATTCTATTCACATTTATTTCCTATCTTTTTGTATCTCTATCTCCTACAATTTAGGGATTCCTACAATTTCGACAATGCATTTGTTTATTAACTTAATAAGTCAATTAATTAATCAGTTTATTCTTATTTTTTATTATTTAAAAATTTCTAGAATATTACACAAGATTTTTCTAGAAAATGGAAGAAGAGCCTAGAGAATTACCATGGATAATAACTAGGGGTAAATTGGTAAAATTGCAAGGAGATATTTTGTGTCAAAGACCTCTATATAAAGAGAGTTTCACCCCCCTCATTTGGCTACAAGAAGGTGCCACACACACATAGAAAAGAAGAAGAGAGTAGTGAGCTTGAGAGATAAAACCAAGAAGAAGGGCAAGAAAGTTGAGATAAGGTAACGAAGTTGTGAAATTTATTCTACTTCCTTTAAATTCATGTAGTTATGTTTAAGGTCTTGGTTAATACCCATGTATGATATTATTGAAGCTCTAGTCACCCTTACAAAGGAATTCAAGTAGAGGTGGTGAAAAAGGCAAGGACTTTGAACAAGTAAGTCATCTTCCTAATCTCTTGTGTTTGTGAAAGAGATTTTGGTCAATAGCTCGAACATGATGATATGATTTTATTTTGGTAATTTTGATGGTTTTAAAGTGTTTAAAATGGAATTTTGTATAAGGAAGAGTATGAAGCATGATTTTGAAGGTATTAGGGTTAAGATATAAATAAACACAACTTGAGAAGCTGAAAAACCAGAGAGGGTATTTTCATAAACTGGGAATGATTTGCGTGTGTTTGGCCTTGGCAAGTATTTTTGTCAAAAATAGACATGTCAAGGGTGTTGGTCGATTTCCTTGATGGCAAATGAACCAGTCAAACAAGTAATAAAGAGTAAGTAGAGTATCGTCCCACGAGAGATTGAGATACTGAATGATGACGCCTGTAATACCCAGATTCTAGTAAATCTGGAAATTTTGAGATAAAGTAAATTAACGAATATTTTGATAAAGCAAAATCATGAGTTTAAAACTGTTATAGAAAATTGTTATAATTATAGAGTAAATTGTCAAAAAAGTTACAGGAAAATATGATGAACAGAATGACTAAAAATGATATAATGGTGATAAAAACAATCTAAAACTATTATGATAAATACTTTAAAGATCATGAAAAATTATGAGAACAATATGGAAGTGTTATCCCTAATTATGAGAATTTAATAAATTATTTCGAGGGAATAACATGAAGAAAAGTTTAAAAAGCATTTCGAACCATAAAGTAACCCGATGGGGTAAACATTTTTAATATTTTACATAGGATATAAAATGTCAATGTCGATAAAAGTTTGCAAGATAACAATATACTGTAAAATTGGTAAATATAAATATATGAAGAAACCTGATCCTAAAAAGATCACTAAACGAAGAAATTAGGTCGATTAAGCCTTAACGGCGCAGGGGTAAAACTAGGAATTTTTGGTAAAAAATATTATATTTTTAAAAAATGGAAAATATTATGGAAAAATAATTAAAACTGAATTTTTAAAAGAGGGGGCCGAAATTCTAAGTATTTTTAATTAAAAAGAATTGTTTAAATAATTAAAATGGTAATTAGAATAAAATAATAATATTATGCGGTGAGTCGGCTTATAGGCGACCGGGGAAAAGTTAGAAATAAATTCTACAGGTAAACCAGAGGTAAAAGTCTTTTCAGACTGATCAAATTAAGAACAAGTGAATTTTTACACGAAGAAAGAATTTACCGTGCGTTGTTTCCGCAACCGAAAACCCGATTTCAAATAAGACGAAAAGTTGATCGATAGAGTAGGGTCGATAGGCAAAGTGAGAACCTATAGAAACAATTGCGTCTTTTTAAACACGAGATTAAGTTAGGCAACAACCGGACGTTTTACGATTCGGTGAATTGTTGTCCGGAAGTTGGTTCTATCGGAAGTGATTTCCGTAACGACGCGTTTGTCCGAATATCTTCCGATGCACCGGAGAATACCTGGATATGATCAAAAAGAGGATCCAAATAGATAATATGAAAGAGGATGGAAAGATCTTCAAAGTTACAAGCCCGGATTTTTGAGTTTCTGCGAAATCGCGCGAAACGGACACCGATCGGGTACCTTTATCGGGCCGGAGGCCATAAAGCAAGAGCCATCATGGATGACAACTCATCCATTGACTTTAGGGCTCTTAGATTTCGATCTTGACCATGGATGGCCAAGAGTGTTTTGTCCTCAAAAATGCGATCCTACGGTCCATATTCGTCAAGACCGAAGTTCGAATTATTTACCGTTCGCCATCCGTCTCTTCTATAAATACCAAGCTCCTCTTCTTCATTTCTCACACCAAAAATCTGCCTCTTAGAGAGAAGTTAGAGAGAGAAGCTGGAGAAAGTCTCGGGTAAGTTCTTCGGTCCCCGGTCTTTAGGTTCGGTAGTTCTTTCGGTAGATATAGTAGGAATGCTAGATTTATCTTTAATTTTTCAAGATAGTCTAGATATCATATTTAGGGGTAAATATGATATATATTTCGAAAATATGATGAGGGAAAAGATCTGTCAAAATTCTAGAGAGATAGAGCGAAAACAAATGGCTCGCGAAATTCCGCCGATTAGGGGTTCAGGGGCAAAATGGTAATTTGTACCTAAAATGCCTGTTATGCTGCTAAAAGTTGTTAAATATTATCCTTATAGGATATCTGAGACAATCGTACCGCTGTCGGGCCGCTGTTGTGCCGCCGTCATACCGCTGTTTTTCCCGCTGTCGAATTTCACGTTTTTCCGTAAAAGTTCCGTTGTACCGCCAAAAAGGTACGTTCGCGTACTGTAACACTAGCTCTAATGTTTATTATATGATTGCATATGATTGTTGTGTAGTAGTGTACGAGGTTATGCTATATACACGGTATGTTACATACGAGGTTATGTCACATACGAGGTTATTAATGTTGTATCATACGAGGTTATGTTACATACGTGGTTATTATCTTGTATACGTGGTTATGTGTTTTTAATCATACATCTGTTATGGACTGTTGTATTGATTGCTGCTATCGTGTATATGTAGTCGTATTTAAGCATGAGGTTAACCGTTACCTGAGATCCAAATTGTAATTGGATCTCGCCTCTTATCATAGCGTCGGAGTTCGGGAGAACGAGAACCGAGGATAAAGGCGAGCGAGCCGCACGAGACCCGGCAAGACTTTCTTCGGGTGTTATTCATTTTGAAAACTCTCGGTCAATGTACCGCTTCGTAAATCAGCCGGACTTACGGCAATTTGAATAAATGTATCGATTACTCAATTGCTCCGATGCTCTACACCGATGAAAAAAATTATACTTGCTTTTGAAAATGGGATGTTACGCTTTGGTATCGGAGCGTAGTCCCGGCATTGATATGACTATGTTATTACGGACAAGATATGGTAGGACAGTTAAGGCTAGTCTATGTGGGTGTGGCCAATCGGTCGCCGCCATAGAGTTGGTGAGGTCCCCATGATAGACACTTATCCGGCCATTCATTCGGTTAACGGAGTTATGTTCAAATCAGCCTTTTAAACTTTGAGCGTGTTTTGAAAATGAGTACTGAGGTAGCCCTAAGTCGATGTACCAGTCTGCACTGGTATACCATTCTGAACCGGTGTACCACCCTCTGTCGGTGCACCACTCTAACCTAGAATCCGCAAATCCACTGTCAGTACTAATATCGCCGATAATCCCGATAATCCGATAATCACCGCTTGTACTTGGACGACTATTCGTCCTAGCGCAGCTTATATGAGGAGCTAGGCCACGCCGGATGAAACTCCGAGACCAACAAGGATAAGTACATGCAGTATTTGACTCATGTAGAGGAACTCCCGATATGAAATTCCGTACCCGTTTTTGAGTAGACCGAATCAACGAAATCCTGAACAAAGGGAAATAGTACGAGTTTCCGTTCGTTTGTAGTATTAGTGTGATAAAGTCTGCGATAGACTAATCATTGTCTTTTTAAAACTAACGTTTTCCCTAATAAAGGAGAAAGAACGAGACATGACAAATTTAAGAGGAGCCGAGCTCCCGAGGCCGAGGCGAGGCGGAGGAAGAGGAAGACAAACCACGAATAATCTCCGAGAGAGATCCGCATAACTATCTCTCAATAGGAATCTACTTTAGATATTATACAACACGGGTGCTAATCACTCAAAGCATGTCCGATAAATAGGCGAATCATTTTGGGAAACATACATACCTTACAATCTAGTAGTAGTTACACCATTGGGTGTGAACTATTTTGCTTAATAAAGCATGTCTAAATTCCAAGTCAAATATATATCTCGTTCAAAATTTCGTCTCACAAACATCGACGACATTCTCAAAATCAGAGAACTAGCAAAGTGATCAATAAAATGATCAAACGATGACGAGGGGATTGAGTCCTTATTCTAAAAACAACCTAGACACAAATAAAATCTCTCTGACAAATATTCCTTCAGAAAAGAAAAGTCAAAATTCTCTATGAAGTTGATGCCTAGCATTGGATCAACATCTAAAACACCATATCAAATGCTACCGAACAAAGCACGAGAGTTTGTGACTTTGTATCAATCATCGCAGGATGGACAAAATGACTATCATGAACACATACCCACTTCCCATGATCTACGATTTACTCAGTTATGTAATTCCTACGTTTTGTCAAGGGTTGACGTATGCTCGGAACACCACTTCAGCTATACATCAAGGAATAGCAATCTTCTGAAGATAGTAATATAGATATTTAGTTTCTGGATCTAGCGGGATAGTACCGCATATTCATACTGAAATTTTCTCATAACCATTGATAAAACTTAAAGAGTAAAACTTAAATCATTGCGTAGAACACAGACTGAGACGAGCTTGCATAGACTGAGAACGAAGTTGGTCATAGCACCAAGAGTTGGTTGTCCCGGATCCAAGTAGATGGTCGTGGTACCATTAGGTATGGGTCGGGATATGTCTTGCTCGCAGAGGGACGTGATGACTTACGCCTCTCGCCTATTGAAGCCTCTCAAGTTGAACTAATCGATGTAAGACCTAGAGTTAGTAAGTATCGTATAGAACTGTACATCGCTAACACAAGTGGTTGAAGTACCTTTTGAGTTGAAAGAAACTCGGGAAAGGACAATAAGTCCCGTGTTTTAATGGATGAAAAGTCCCGTGTTCGAAAACTACACCCGAGTACGGGGTGAAAGAAATCGTTAAGATACATGTATAGTAAGGAATTCCCTATAGTTTGATAAATAGTTATCTTACTTGTCGCGAAAATTTTAGTTTCCAATGCATATTTCTTAGTTACTACGATCGACCACGATCGTGTCATTGAGTAGGAGGTATCTTGTGTTGACATGGTGTATGGGCGTCATGGAAACATTTAAGGTATCTTGTGTTACCATGGTGTATGGGCGTCATGGAGACATTTTGATATCTCGTGTTGACCGGGTATATGGGTGCCACGGAAAATACTATATATCAAAGTACGACATGACAAGATCGTTACTGGTCAAACCGGAGCGAATTCTCGTTCGTCAAGCGGAGCGGCCGACATATAGAGAAAAGTTCCGGAGCGAATAGTCCTAAGTTTAGATAAACGAGTCTAAGTTGTTATAGAGCAAATTTCGAGGACGAAATTTTATTTAACAGGGGAGAAATGTAATACCCGATTCTAGTAAATGAAATTTTGAGATAAAGTAAATTAACGAATATTTTGATAAAGCAAAATCATGAGTTTAAAACTGTTATAGAAAATTGTTATAATTATAGAGTAAATTGTCAAAAAAGTTACGGAAAATATGATGAACGAATGACTAAAAATGATATAATGGTGATAAAAACAATCTAAAACTATTATGATAAATACTTGAAAGATCATGAAAAATTATGAGAAAAATATGGAAGTGTTATCCCTAATTATGAGAATTTAATAAATTATTTCAGAGGGAATAACATGAAGAAAAGTTTAAAAAGCATTTCGAACCATAAAGTAACCGATGGGGTAAACATTTTTAATATTTTACATAGGATATAAAATGTCAATGTCGATAAAAAGTTTGCAAGATAACAATATACTGTAAAATTGGTAAATATAAATATATGAAGAAACCCGATCCTAAAAAGATCACTAAACGAAGAAATTAGGTCTCGATTAAGCCTTAACGGCGGGGGTAAAACGGGAATTTTGGTAAAAAATATTATATTTTTAAAAAATGGAAAATATTATGGAAAAATAATTAAAACTGAATTTTTAAAAGAGGGGGCCGAAATTCTAAGTATTTTTAATTAAAAAGAATTGTTTAAATAATTAAAATGGTAATTAGAATAAAATAATAATATTATGCGGTGAGTCGGCTTATAGGCGGGGCCGGGGGAAAAGTTAGAAATAAATTCTACAGGTAAACCAGAGGTAAAAGTCTTTTCGTAGACTGATCAAATTAAGAACAAGTGAATTTTTACACGAAGAAAGAATTTACCGTGCGTTGTTTCCGCAACCGAAAACCCCGATTTCAAATAAGACGAAAAGTTGATCGGATAGAGTAGGGTCGATAGGCAAAGTGAGAACCTATAGAAACAATTGCGTCTTTTTAAACACGAGATTAAGTTAGGCAACAACTGGACGTTTTACGATTGAAGAATTGTTGTCCGTAAGTTGGTTCTATCGGAAGTGATTTCCGTAACCGGACGCGTTTGTCCGAATATCTTCCGATGCACCGGAGAATACCTGGATATGATCAAAAAGAGGATCCAAATAGATAATATGAAAGAGGATGGAAAGATCTTCAAAGTTACACGCCCGGATTTTTGAGTTTCTGCGAAATCGCGCGAAACGGACACCGACGGGTAGCTTTATCGGGCGGAGGCCATAAAGCAAGAGCCATCATGGATGACAACTCATCCATTGACTTTAGGGCTCTTAGATTTCGATCTTGACCATGGATGGCCAAGAGTGTTTTGTCCTCAAAAATGCGATCCTACGGTCCATATTCGTCAAGACCGAAGTTCGAATTATTTACCGTTCGCCATCCGTCTCTTCTATAAATACCAAGCTCCTCTTCTTCATTTCTCACACCAAAAATCTGCCTCTTAGAGAGAAGTTAGAGAGAGAAGCTCGGAGAAAGTCCGAGCAAAGTCTCGGGTAAGTTCTTCGGTCCCCGGTCTTTAGGTTCGGTAGTTCTTTCGGTAGATATAGTAGGAATGCTAGATTTATCTTTAATTTTTCAAGATAGTCTAGATATCATATTTAGGGGTAAATATGATATATATTTCGAAAATATGATGAGGGAAAAGATCTGTCAAAATTCTAGAGAGATAGAGCGAAAAAATAAATAAGCTCGCGAAATTCCGCCGATTAGGGGTTCGGGGGCAAAATGGTAATTTGTACCTAAAATGCCCGTTATGCTGCTAAAAGTTGTTAAATATTATCCTTATAGGATATCGAGACAATCGTACCGCTTGTCGGGCGTTGTTGTGCCGCCGTCATACCGCTTTTTCCCGCCGTCGAATTTCACGTTTTTCCGTAAAAGTTCCGTTGTACCGCCAAAAGGTACGTTCGCGTCTTTGTAACACTAGCTCTAATGTTTATTATATGATTGCATATGATTGTTGTGTAGTAGTGTACGAGGTTATGCTATATACACGGTATGTTACATACGAGGTTATGTCACATACGAGGTTATTAATGTTGTATCATACGAGGTTATGTTACATACGTGGTTATTATCTTGTATACGTGGTTATGTGTTTTTAATCATACATCTGTTATGGACTGTTGTATTGATTGCTGCTTGTCGTGTATATGTAGTCGTATTTAAGCATGAGGTTAACCGTTACTTCGAGATCCAAATTGCAATTGGATCTCGCTCTTATCATAGCGTCGGGTTCGGGAGAACCGAGAACCGAGGATAAAGGCGAGCGGGCCGCACGACAGACCCGGCCGAAGACTTTCTTCGGGTGTTATTCATTTTGAAAACTCTCGGTCAATGTACCGCTTCTGTAAATTAGCCAGACTTACGGCAATTTGAATAAATGTATCAGTTACTCAATTGCTCCGATGCTCTACACTGATGAAAAAAAAATTATACTGCTTTTGAAAATGGGATGTTACAACGCCGAACTACAGAATTAGTTGTGTATAAAATCTGATTGGTTTGGGATTTTTTATAGTTATACTAATAAACAAGAAAATAAACAAATGATCGTAGTCGTAAGAAGATATCGGTAAAAGATAGGTTGAGCTTAGAATCCTTCCGAAGCATTTCAATCCCCCGCTTGCTTATACGCATTGCTATAGCATATATGCTTTGCATGACTCTCGCAATACTATAGCATAAACACCTTTTACAATGTTATTCAGTTAACCCACCACTCTAACCTATCGAAGCTCTCGCGTCCGATACGTACACACCTAACTTTACTTCTCTCATATGCCTATGGCAATTTTCTAGTTAGATTATCATTACAAATCAAGGTGTTATGGTTATGAGTGATAGACTCATTGCTTAAGCCTACAATAATAGGTCAAGCCTTGCACCACCGCCTAGCAATCACTGTTTCTCAGAGGTCTAACCCCGACTCCCTCTCGCAAGTTGAGGCCACTGATCTAGCCTTTAGCCCTCGCTAATCGACGAGAAATTAAATCACTGATAAGCAAACTGAATGTATTGAATTAAAAACTAGCAACTGGGTTCATTCCAAACTTAGGAAATTATCCTTGCTCAGCCACAGGAGGTTTAGTTCATGACTAACGAGGGAATCACTAAACATATCACAACAGAATAGCCCATGACCAAAAGATTTACTAGAATTAAATAAGGAAAGAAAACAGAAAGTTTGATGGAGGTTCCGACGGCGTGGAAGAAGCTCTGTCACGTCACAACTCCACGTCTTCTTGTCTCCGTCTCACTGCAAGGAAGGATGCTCAGTTCTCTTAGAGTTCTCGTGCCTTGTAACTTCTCTCACTCTTCTTTCGAGTCTGGCCGTATGGGAATGGTCTTTGAGTCTCAATGACTTCGACCCCCTTTAGGGTCGGCGATTGTTTCCTTATATATTCAGGTCTACTTGTGGCGTACGTCCAGTGACCGGGCCTTTCCAAATCTGTCGAGTCCAATCGTAGTCTCTCTTTCGAATCTCACTAGATTGATTCTGTTGATCCTACGGGATTCTTCAAATCTTAGTTTCAATTCTTCGCATCTTCTATTCCAATACTTCAGCAATCTAACCATTATTCTTGTCCACTTAACGACCTGCACTTTAGTTCCTGAAAAAACCTTGACAAAAGATCGAACAAATGCCGCATAGCATTGCTTCACTTACTCGCTATAGCCTCGGGGATGCATTGTATTGCATTTCGAAAAAGTCTTGATGCTATAGCATTGTATCGGCTATGTTATACGCCTTTTTCATAAAACCTCAAAACTCGTTCTTTTCTCAAAGACATGTTTAGGATGAATGTGAGATTAATCCTTAAGTTCCCTATATAATGAATTAATGCCTTTTTGCTCGGATAAAATGCGCTTAAGCTCATATTCACCATACAATACAGTCATATAATATAGAGAAAATATGGCATAAATAGCACTCATCAAAGGGTCATGTAGATTTTTGGAACACCTCAATCGGAGTTTTCTACAATTAGTTATGAATTTTTGAAGTTGGGTCAAATTTCTAGAATTTTCTGGACCTTGTGCGAAAATGAAAGATTAATGACCAATGAAGGGATACTTATTAATAAAAAGAATTAATGAGTTTCAAATGGTGAAAGAACCCTTCATACAAGTTATATAGTCACATATTTTTAAGGGAAACATTATATTGATGATGACGCCATTTATATATAGTTACTTTAGGTCTATAATTCTTACTAATTAAGTTGTCGAAGATTGGTTATTTGACTGATCGTTGTTTGTAGGTAAGTAACCTTAATCTCATATGCTTCATATGACTTTGTATGTATGTTTTACCATGATTGTGTATGCGTTTGGTGTTCTTGTATTTTCCAAGCGCTTTGCACTACTACAAAAAAAAAAACCCCTATAACGTCCATTTTTTAGGATTTTTAACGTTTAAAAACATGGGGGCCTAACGGGGGGCGTAGAAAGTGGAGACTGACGGTGTCCAAATTTTTTTAGGACACCATAAGTATTTTTAAAAAAAAAACATAAATAGACCAATAAAGTTGGATTCCAGTTTGTGCCCTTGCACGCCGGAGACAATGCTGGATTTAGATATTGAGAGAGATGGATGCAAGAAACGCAAACTCGCAAATCTCACCAACAAAATCGTAGAAACCAATCACAAAACACATAACAAATTGTAGAAACATATCGCAAAACGGATCGCAGAAATGCAAAACAGTATGAATTATACCTTTAAAACAAATCACAGAAATAGATCGCATGAACAACATCTTCAAAACAAATTGTAAAAACACAGATCTGAAGCCAGATCTAAGGAGATCGCAAAAACACCATCGAAGTTGAAATCGAAGGAGCGTCCTCGCCATCCTCACGTTCCCCGCCGTCCTTGTCATCCCCGCCGTCTTCGTTGTCACAGATCTGAACCCAGATCTGTAATAGCCTAAAATTTGTATTTCTCCTAAATATCATATTTTAGCAAGTAATACCTATTAAATTAGGAGAGTATATTGTCTCTAAGTTTTAATTGATTTATTATCATTTTTAGGGTAATTTTTCTTTGGAATCTAATAAACCAAAGTTCAACCTTCTAATTTTCATTTAGGGATCATAAAATACCTTATAATTTTCATGTTACAACATAGTTGATATTTAACCATAAAGAGCCATAAAATGTTATGAAAATACTTAAACCAATTAAAGAAAATTAACAACAATTAATGGGCAATTAAATTTACATTAATTAAAATAATTGAATAAATTTTCATAATTAATCTAGTGGCAATTAAAAGAAAAAAACATCAACAAAGGGCTGATTTAAATAAAAATTGAGGGCCAATGAAAGACAAGATTAAGCTTGATTAATAAGACACAAATGACTTTGATTAATTATCAAACAAATTGCACAATAACATGTGGCATTAATGAACATTTAAACCCTTAATTACATTATCAAATGACATCATCAAATCTTCATTTTCGCTGGTGTGTGGCTGAGTTACAATTAGGTTTTTGCAATAATAGGGCCACATGCTTTACCTTTGAAAAAGTCAATGTTTTCAACTCAACAATTAAAGCAAGGAGTTATTTGTTATTTTGTTAACTAAAATACAAAAATAGCTTATTGGAGAAGCATGTCGACCAGAGGGATAGGATGTCGTTCTTTTCTTTCATGAAATAATTAATATATGTTGCTAATAATAATAATCATAATGTAAAAAGAAACAACACACATTAATAGTTGAGTAAAGAAGTGGATGTCGGCCATGTACGGTGTGTGAGATTTTTTTGCTTTCAATGAATTAATCAAAGCCTTTGGCAATTAAAAATCACAATGAAATAGCTGATTGGGGTAGGCATGTCGGCATGAAATTAAATGGAGGGGATTAATCTTCAAAAAGTGCATTTTCCATCCAATGGCTAGGGTGAATCTTGATCACAATTAAATTCCTTTTGTGTCCCCAATTTTCTCCTATAAATAGGAGGCTTGGGATCACTTCATTTTCACACCAAAATCAAGTAAAAATCTGAATATAGAGAGAAGTGAGAGTGAGTGAGGAGTATCTTGAAGGAGTTCAAGCAATAGCAAGGTAAGTTCTTAGAGTTTTAGCTTTTGAGTTTTTTAGTTAATTGTTGTTTTAATCTTAAATCTTCCAAAATTAGTTATTTTTCATGTTTTCTGAGTTTTAAAATGAGTTTGTTTCTAAAAAATGATGGAGGAAGGGTTGGAGCAAAAATTTTGGGAGTTGAGTGTCAAAGTAGTGAAGTGCTGGCGAAATTTTGTCAGTTAGCGATTTCTGGAGTCAATGGTAAAAACGCTGGTATCTTATGTTAAATATGATGTTCTTAAATTCTGATAAAATTCATGGTTAAAGTAGACATATAGGGATTTCCAAATATACCTAGAGTGTATCATTTTGAGTTTTGTGCTAGGAGATAAATATTCCCAAAGTTTGGCTATGTTTTCTGGAGAATTTCTGGGCAGAGGTTAGAAACACTAAACCTGGGAATGACTCACGCAATCTGGGAAAAAAGGAGTATTTTTACTTAAAACTATACATCCTAAGGATTCTGAGGAATTTTACGGATCCTCGTTTTGATTTTAGTAGAATTAGTTATGATTTTTCAAAGTTAGGCGAAAAATCAGCCCATATGCTGTCAAACAGCGTTTTTTTTACGAAATTTGTAGAAAGAAATTGAAAAATAAATACACCAGGGATAAAATGGTCAATTGTGACTAAGATATTTTTTAGAATATTATTTATGAATTAATAAATGCGATATTACCCTTATAGGATATCTATGATTGCATTCCAACCGTCAAACGTACCGTAAATCATCAACGAATGTACGGACGCGTATTGTAACCTTAACACTTATGCTTGTTGTATGTTTATATATGATAGTTGTATTCATAGACTAACACTCTATCTTAAATGATCAATTATACAATCAGCTATATACGGGTTATGATTATGAAATACCGTTAAGTTTTCCTAGCGCTGAGGACACGACTATACATCGTGGCACTGGTGAAGAGTGCAGACAAGTGATAACATGCATGTGCGATTGCTATGTGTGGTTATTGTTTTACATATCTGATTATGTACTGCTGACATGTCATGAATAAACTGTCATTCATATACTGTTTACATGAGCATGAGGTTAACCGTTACCTGAGGTCCGATGGGCATTGGACCTCAGCTCTTACCTTAGCTTCAGGATCCAGGGATATCAGGATCGAGGACAGGGGTAAGGAGCCAACATAAGAATTAGACAGAGACGCTATTATTTTGTTATGTACTTTACTAAATACTCGGATGACTGTACTATGAACAAGCAGATACACTGCAAACAATGTTATTCAGTTACTCTTTATTTTGAAAAAAAAAAAATCTGACACGCCACTCTGATCAAAACGCTATGAAAACGTTTACGAAAACGGGGTGTTACAAGATCTGAGGAGATCGATGGGAGCGGAGGAGTGAACGCGAAGGAGATGCCGTCCTTCACCATCGCATATCTAAACCCAGATCCTGACCTTGAGTGTGTGCAACTGTGTGGCCGGCCAGGTGTGAAGTAAGAGATGCACTGAGCAAAGACGGTAATGGTGTGAGTGTGAAGGGTGTGTCTCCGTAGGTGACGGGAATGATGGAAAGAGAGAGTGGGCTATCGAGAATTTAAAAGTACTAAGATGTCCTAAGTTAACTTTAGGATGCCGAAAGTAATGCTTTTGGCGTCCTACATTACTTTTAGGCGTCCTAAAATAAGTTAGGACGCCAAAAGTACTGTTTTTTGTGCCAAAATAGTGTTAGTGTTCACTTTTGGCTTCCTAAAATAAAATTAGGATGCCAAAAGTCCCTTGTTTTGCTGTCCAAAAATTGCTTTTGGCGCCCTTATAATAAATTAGGACGCCAAAATCCTCCATAGAATTATAAAAATTCCATCGCCTACTTCCCTTTTTTTAAAAAGGGACGTTGTTTGGGGATGCGATATCTATTTTTTGTAGTAGTATTGGTACTGAGAACCCGCCGTGTGCAACTAAGGCTTTGATGTGTGCCTTGCTTGCGATCTATGTTAATTAGGCTTTGTGCCTTGGCCGTGTGCGACCCCGAATGCTTATGGTTTGTGTTTTGTGGTTTTCTTACATTCTCTCGTATATACTACGGATATGAGATTAATGGTTACTTTGAGATTCATCTATGAATCCCGTGCTAGTATAAGAGTACAGGTAGTGTATCTAGTATGGAGCAAGAGATAAAAGGTAAGATGGTGGATCATGACTGAGAACTTTGTGGAAGTTGCTGGAGATGACTTTTTGTTATTACATTTTATACTCGAATGACTGTATAGCCTTTTTTAGTTACCTTGGAACGTTACTTTGGATGACTGTATATTAACCCTTCGGGGAATCTTTTTCTTTTGGGATACTTATTTGCTTTACCAGTATTATATTTTCCGAATTTTTACATGCTCTGCTGCGTAATTACTCTGACACATATCTGTGTATAAGTATAACTGATAAAAAGGAAAAGATCACACTATCCGCCACCTGAAAAGGCGAGGCCGGTAGGGGTGTAACAATGTAAGGTAAGGTGGACCCACTTTAAGGGGCTGGTTTGGAAGGGAAGAAAAGTTTTGTGAGTTAGAACAAAAATTCTTAAAATGATAAAATGTAAGATAAGAGAGTAATTAAGAACAATTCATTAAAAACTTTAACCCTACTTCTCCGAATTTTTTATATCCAACTAAATCTTCTTTTCCTCTGTCATTTTCCCTCCCCTCTCTTGATGCCAAACAACCTCTAAATGTTGAGCCACCCATCTCCAATTTTCCATGGGTCTTTTTCTCTTTGCATGTTACCTGGGAGGTTGGTTAAGTTGGCAAGGATATGATTCATATTCTAAAAGGATGTGGCTGCAAATCTCATTGCCAATGTAACATGTAACAACTTCATCAGCCAGTAGTTTGTAAGTACTTCATTAAGTACTTTTTGAACTTTGAGACAAATTTGACCGTGAACAACTAACCCATGGAATATATTCCTGTTGATTCTAAAACTATGAGCTCTATAACTAATTTATAAATATTAAGAAATTAGTAAGATGCTCATTTGTAACAAATATGTGTTGGTTTTCTTAAAAATCCTCAACTAATTAATCATTATCCCCATTGATGAAAACTCTTTAATATAGGCAATCAATAAGAATAATTTTTTAAAAAAAAAAAAAAAAAAAAAAAAAAATCTATACTTTTAGGGAGGCAAAATTTATTTGAGGTCTTGCATTTATGGTGAAAGTAAACACCTCAACTAGCTTTTATATTTAGAACCGGAAGAAGTATAACTCAACTTTAAGAGTTATTTGTGATGTGCAGGTGTTGCAAGAGGGGGTAGATTTCAGAAAGTAGGAGCACATGTGAACCTTGGGGCATATTATGTGATTAGAACTCCTATTTCTTTCTTAGTAGGATTCAAACTACATTGGAGGGCAAAGGATTGTGGATTGAATTCTAGTTTGTTCCATGGTTCAAGCACTTGTGCTTACTTTTGTAACATTATTTAAATATGGGAGAAAGTGGTGATGAATTCAATAACTTCTTTTTTGTGTCTTCGTAAATGAGACGTACGTAGATTCGTGAATAATGTATATTAATCTTAGAGGCCTAAAGTGAAAAAGATTATTAATTTGAGGACCAAATTGAAAATGAACTTTTCAGAGTGATCAATATAATAGAGTTATGTTCTTGAAAAGTAAAGTCAAGATTGAGTTTTATTTCTGGCTATTTCAGGCAACCAAGGCAAGGCAAAGACTACTAAAGGAGTCAGTAAAATTAGACATCGTCAGAAACGAAATTTGAAGTTTGAGAAAGGTGGAAGAATAATGGAATATAGAGAAATGGAGAGGAATGATAGATTTGTTGGTTACTTGTATCTTTTACATATTATAAAAAAAAATTTGGTGACTTACACACCGATACAGACACATAAAATAAACATAACACAAAATAGATTATTTGATTGGATATCAAATATAAAAGTCATGCCCGGTTCAAAAAACCATTATAAATTAATATAAGGGTTAATCATTGGCTCTTCAAATTCGCCGTTTTTTTCATTTTGGTCCTTCAAATTTCAAAGTATAGATTTTGTTACGTAAAATTTCATTTCATTTAAAACATTGTTCTTTATAACTCAATAAAAACTTGGACCAATTTCCCTTTATAGGGATCAAAACCAAAATGTGGATGTGGGGCAAACTTGAATTACCAAAAATGATATTAATCCTATGTAAAATTATAGAAAGATTCACTGAAATGTGAAGAATTTGGTGTCTAAGTAGATCTGGTAAATATTAGTCGGGATAAGATTCCATATCCTACGAAATTTTAGTTTCTATAAAAATATACAATCATTTTGAATTACTACAATTTCTTATAATTATCATGACAAAAGAGTAAGGGGAGCGTCGTCATGTTAGTACTGGCGGCCAGACAAGACAATAACAAACAACACCATATCTATCCAATGTGACATCAACCTGTGAAATAAAATTTGATACATAACTAACTATATATAACATAATTTAAGATCCCTTGTCTTCCGCAAAATCAACCATTAAGATTTCCATACATATCCATACACACTTTAATTTTAATTCATATAATAGGTATACATAATTCAATTATTATTATTATTATTATTAGCCTCATAGTTATAATCCCTCCTGTCAACCAAAGAGTCTAATCTTTCCTCTTTCAGGGATTAAACATGCATGAATCATCGTGATGATCACTGAATAATTCATTTGATATTAGTAGAGAGAATGGAAATAAAATTGTCGTTTTCTCTAGAGACAAACATGTGTAATTGGCATATGTGCTCGCCCAAAAGAATGATTTGAGAGGTCAAAGGGGTGATCGCAATATTGAATAGCAGTCCACAAAATATTTTGTAAATTAAGGTTAGAACGATAAAATTGATTATTTGCCTTATTTAATTTCCCTTGCATATATTCTTAGGATTAAATGCTTTTTTATGTATTACATAAAGTCTAAATATAAGTCACTTCTAGGTTTATATACCGTACATTTTCTTTTCTCTGGCGAAAAAAGATAAAAATAAAAATATTTTTTCCCGTCTTAAATAGAAGGAACAAATAAGTGAATAGCTTTCTGATTAACATTAAGAATTTCTTTCACACGTTCCTCCAATTTAATGTTTGATTTTCTTTTTGTTATAAAAAAAGTTTAAACAAGTTGGATCTTAGTAACTTACCAAGGTTAGAGCACATCTCTAAGCTTAGCAAGTGTTTACAGATGTACTTACAAATTACCCACTAAATAAGGTTTTCACATCGACGAGATTTGAACGCACGAACTTATTGAGTTATGAACCATCCTTGCCAACTAGAATTCTTTACATTATAATTTATTAATATGCATATAATCAAAATAATATAATTAATAGACCAAACATAAACTTTTTGTGTAAGATCCTAGCACCTCGCTATCGATATTGTCGGCTTTATAAGGCGTCTTTCTTCCCCTTCACAGCCAATGTGCGCTCTCAATATTATCCGCTTTGGGGCTCATCACCCCCTCATGGGTTTAAAGAGCGTCGAGAGGGGAGGTATCCAAACCCTTATAAGGCATCTTTCATTCTCCTTCTCAACCAATATATGATATAACACTTTGTATCAGAAGTAGTTATGCTGAAATTTCCTTATATTTAAAATAGGAGAGAGTAGTGCGAAATTATTGTGTGAATTTGGAGTGCCACCTCATTTATGGTCTCCCCAATAAAAATGTAACCAATCAAATTATTTTAATCATGTGGCAGCTATTTAATAATTTTTTGTTATTAAATTTTTTAAGAGGAAACGTGCGGCGCTATTCCTCTTTACTGTAGACTTTCCATTACCGTCCCTCCGACGATGACACATCCGCTCCCCTCCATCTCCATTCACAGATGCCTTCCATTTATCTTCGGTGAGTTCCTCCGGTGAGAGTCACCCATTTTGAAGAGAGTGCTTTTCTTGTATATATACAGATGGAAAGTAGAGACAAAATTCTTCTTCTCCTTTCACAAGATTCGTTTCTCTCTTTGATCGATCATGGTTGCCAATGGTTTACAGATTTCAACACCCCAAAAAAGAAAAAGAAACTATTTTTTCTCTAGCCAGAGCCGAGAAAGGGAGAGATAGGGAAAAAGGTGGGAGAGGCAGAGTCGAGAATGAATAGAGGAAGGAAGATCTGCAAAATGAGTGTTGCTGAGTGGAGGAGCTCGCTGAAAGAATGGGAATTTTTAAATTGGAGGAGGCGGCTGTGAAAGGTGTTGTGGTCAGTGGGAGAGATCAAAGAGATTAAAATTAATAACAAAAAGGGCCCAACTAGTGGGCATGTTTTTTCTTAGAAAAATATAATAACAAAAAAATTAAATAGCTATCACATGTGATTAAAATCATTTGACTTGTTGCATTTTTATTGGACAGACCGAGGTGGCGGGTTAGACAAAACCCTTAGTCACTTTGGGTTAAATTACAAATTTTACCACAAATTAAAATGTAATATAGTGCAAACAATTCGCGGTTGTGTTATTATCAAGAAGCTTTTTATTTTGAATTCTTCAGTTTGAACTAAGCATTAAAAGCATTGTTAAAAAAGGGGTTTTGAAATTGGTTTTCTCTGAACTAAAATTCATAAAAATAAAAATATTTCTACTATTTTTGTTATTTTTGGAAAATAATGAAGAAATGTTTAAATTGAGAGTAAAAATATGAATGATATATACTCTTGGTAATGAAGAAAGTTGCTATCCTTACTAAAAAAGGTTTTGGGAGTTAAAACTTCATGAAGTTTTTTATAAAAAAAAAAACCTCAAGATAACACTAGAATCCAATATTCTCAATTAATAGTAGCTTCTACAAACATAGCTAACTACTACCTCTCAAGATATTCTTTAAAACCACTTAATATGCAATTGAAATTGGAATGATGCTATATGAGTCTTCTTAATTTTGAGTGATAAACATCCCTCAAAGACTCAAATCAACCACATTAACAAGACAATAACATGCAAATTAATATAATTTCATTGCAACCACAAAGAAATTCGAAATACATATAATCTTCACATTACAAAATCCAATCTTTGCTACAAATATCAAACCAATAGAGACAATATAAAATGTTCCATAATCATATACGATCATTCCTATAACTAGGAAATCTAAATATATATAAAATGTAAACTAATGGAATGATAGAAAAATTCCACTATATAGTCCATTGAGCTAGAGAACAAATCCTCATCATCAAGAAGCAAAGGAAACAGTTACTCATAACTATTGGAGAATAACGACAGCTTGTATAATGGAAAAAACCGTGGAAAATAGAGACTCTCCGGAAAACTATACGCTCCCCGGAAAGTCACTAAAAATTGCTGGAAAGTCACAAATAGCGCCAGAATATCACAGAGAAGGGGTGAATGTGAAGGGTCCAATCTGAGATCTCAAACTCTCGCAGTTGTGTCTCTACTTCTCTCTTCTTCACGCCACTGTAACTCTGGTGGTGATGAGAGAGAGAGAGAGAGAGAGAGAGAGAGAGAGAGAGGACTGTGGAAGGGCTGTGATGTTCGACGGTGGTTAAGACAGTTCCGGTGATGGTGCTTGGTAAGAACGGAGAAGGAATGGAATGATGGTGGTCAGTCGAACTTCGTCCCCTTCCTCCTTTCATAGTTCAAAATCGAGCTCAAAGGTCCCTCCGATGACGATGAGAAAGAGGGGAGACTGTGGTGGAGATGGTAAGACTGTGTTGGCCGCAGCACTATTTTTTCTCCAGTCGGGCTGTGTTATTGCGAGGAAGAAGAAGCTTAAGGTCAAGCTTGACCTAGCAGGACTAAAGAGAGAAGTTTCAAAATTTTGTGGAGGGAATAAGTGGCAATTGTTCAAAATATTTGTGATGTTGAACCATAATTTATTACTGTCTCCAGTCCTAATTATAAGACCTAGTTGACTTTTTTTTGGAGAGATTAAGGAAGCTAAATAACTTACTTAATCATTTCATATGTTGTGTTATCTTAGATTATATATTAGTTTACTTGTAAAACTATTTGTTTTGAAGAAAAAAATAAAAATAATCTAAGCTAATTTAATTAGCTTCCTTAATCTCTCTAAAAAATTCAACTAGGTCTTATAATTAGGACCGGAGGGAGTAATTTTTTGTGCAGTTTTCTATAATTTTTCTGGTCCCTTTTTTTCACATATTTGTAAATTTTAGAAATTCTAGGGAATTTTATGTAATGTTCTCCAATCCTCAAAAATATTAATTCTAGCCCCAATTGTCATTTTCCAAATTCTTCAATTTTCTTCCAAAACACCTACAATACGAGATTAAGCACAAGGTAGCATCAAAAGTTCAAGAAACCTTTTTCATAAATAATAACAAATTATGACAATTTTGCCCCTAAATACACTTAATTTAATACAAATGTCCCTAACTCAAATTAGTGTTTAATCATGTAATAATATCATAGGAAATACAGTAAAAATCTCAATTTAATTATGAAAAAGTCTTTAAAAATATGATTCAATCAGTAGCACTCCAAGTTTACACAAGAATGTTTCAGAGTACGTAGCTTGAAATAAATTTGATATTTAATATTAATACAATATTGCTAATGAATAACAACTACTCGTATCTCACTACAAAAAAAAAAAAAACACTGTTTTTTGTGGCGGAAAAATTCCTCGCAAAACATACATTTTCCGTCGCAAAACCGATTTGCGATGTAAAAAAGTTCCGTCGCAAAAACGCCATCGCAAAACAATTTTCCGTCGCAAAAATGCCTTTTCCTCGCAAATTCAGAAATCTGCAAGGGAATACTCTTCCCTCGCAAATCCTGGAATTTTGCGAGGCAAGAATGTTCCCTCGCAAAATTTTGGATTTTGTGAGGGAAACCTCTTCCCTAGCAAATTCTGAAATTTTGCGAGGGAAGATGTTACCCTCGCAAAATTGATGGCTCAAGGGTTATGAGTTTGAGACATGGTATTATCAATTCCGTCCTCTAAACGAAATACTCAAATCTTATTACCGAAAAATATTATTTAATTAAACTATTGATGGAAAATAAAAATAAAGGTGTCGTAACTTATATAAATATAATAATTAAGAATCATAAAAGATTAAAAAAAATTCAGGACTAAATAACAAAGTAATAACAACCCAAAACGTAATCTTCAAAACATTTCTTCAAATTGACATCATTTTAACAGCATGACTATGCATATGCAATTTCATTTTTCACTAGACACGCATCTATGATTTGGAGATGTACAACTAATTTTTATGTGTGATTAGTATTTCGTACCAATCATTTTTATAACGAAAGTTACTTGCATTTCAAGCTTAAACGTTTTGTTAAGAAACCTTGATATTACCTTCAGTCCTTAATATAAGATTTATTTTAATAAATAAATTGAAATACAAGGTGGATTTTATATTAAGAATGAGAGGGATAATTAAATAAAATAAAAACTTATCAGGTGAAGTTACTTAGAAATAAAATAATGACGATTTAATTAAACATAGAAAAACATAATCAACTAAATAAAATGTGAAGGTTGAAATTCGATTTTGTTATTCAATTTTAAAATTTTTTAACTTTGAAAGAATCACGCTATAAAATAATGTATTAACAATAAAGCAGCAGCTGAAGCAAATAATATTATAAAATATCTATTTATTGAGATAAATATTAAAATTTAAATTAAATAAATTTAAACCATCCAAATTAAATATAAGAAATTAGTAGTTTAAAAAAAAAAACCATACACCCTGATGAATTTTAATCGAAACCAGATTCAAATAGTATATGCTAATAATTATGAGTAAGTAGTAACAAACCTTTCTAGATAAGAAGTATGGTGTCTCAATTGTTTGGATATATGTATGTGTACGTGTGTGAGTGTGTCTATATATATATATATATATATATATATATATATATATTGATAGATGATTCACTTGCGTTTGAATCAAAGAAATTAACAGAATATTAATGAGTATGAGGCGATTAACTAACGTTGCTTTCAAACTAAGCCAAACTCAATATATGATGATGACGATGATGTGAGTTTCGTTATGGAGGATCGATGTTATTATATGGTAGTTAGCTAATAGGGTTAATAAGTCAATAGCGTATTGATTAGGACACTATGGGTCATCACTCTTTTATGCTTTTTAATGTCTTCATAGGACGGTGAAGCTAAGCTTACGTCTGCTTCATCTATATATATATAAACACCGAAGTGTTTGGCCAAACAACCATATCAAGTGTTATATATATACACACAGTACCAGATCATTCGAAACCCTAAAGCTTTTCTTTGATATAGATATAAATTTATATATGAGTTGTTTAATATTTTTCCTGGTTCCATTTCTGGTTTGTGGGGGTGTGTTTGGGAATGGAAAGAATGGAAAAATAGGGTTTGATGAAAACTATAAGGTTATTTGGGGTGGAGATCATGTTGTGTCTTTGAACCAAGGGAAAGAAATTGAGCTCTCCATGGACAAAGTTTCAGGTACTTTGTTTTGCGTTGCCTTCCTTCTCTTTGATTTGATCATCACAAAGCATTAATTCGCTCATGTCATTTTTTGTGATTTCGTTCCGTTTAATGTATATGTCTTTTTTTTTTTTTTTTAATAAATCTAAACGTGTAATTTTACTTGGAATCGGATGTACCTTGAAACCAGTTAGATTATAATTAATAGATATTATCATAGAAAAGAAAAAGTTGCAGAGAGAGAACATAACCAGGTTTTGCAGAATTATTGTTTGAAACGGTATAAAACAAGATTGGTTGTGCATGCATGGAAAGAATAGGGCTATTTGTTTATGTTTTCTGCTTTCTTTTTCCAAAATAATTTTATAAAATTGTTTTTGAAAAAAGAAAATATGTTTTTGAGGTGACGTGGCGGGCTGTTGATGGTATTGTGCTTGTGTTTGACAGCGATGGTTTAATATCTATAGTGGATAGGTGGTGGCCTCAAAAAATTAAAATAAGAAAACATATAAAAACTATTTTTATTTTTTACTTTTAAAAATAACTTTTTGTTTTTGTTTTTTATAGAAAACAACTCATTGTAAACATTTTTCCAAACTAGTATGGTTTAATATCTATAGTGGATAGGTGGTGGCCTCAAAAAATTAAAATAAGAAAACATATAAAAACTATTTTTATTTTTTACTTTTAAAAATAACTTTTTGTTTTTTTTTTTATAGAAAACAACTCATTGTAAACATTTTTCCAAACTAGTTTTATTATTATTATTTTATCTTTAAAAACAAACAAAAACACTTCTTAAAAACAGTCCGTAGTGTTTTGCTGGGTTCCATTCTATTTTATGCACTTGAATACGATGTTAGTTAGATGGAAAATGCATATAGTCATGATCCAATATATATGGTCACAAAAATTGATCCTATATATATATATATGTGTGTGTGTGTGTGTGTGTTTGTGTGTGACCAAAGATCCAATATATAAATATTTGCACTCAATTTTGAATTTCGTCAATGTAATTTAGAACCTTGCTTATTGAGTTTTAATTAACCTATTTGACTGCCATGAGCTTCCAGCTCAACGGCACCCAAAATCTCTTGTCGCTGAGGGAGTTGTGAGTTAAATACCCTAAACAAACATGTCAAAGTTAGACTAAAGTATGGGACCTCTTCCCAGTGTTACTTCACATTGCTATTGGGGCAACTTGTTATTGATAGACAGACACTATATTAGAAATTGTTTAAACACCATGGACACAGATATAAATGTTTAATTTTTTTTATCGAAAATATACATGTTTAAATTATAAGGACTAATAAATCAAGAGAGATCAAAAATACAATTTTTTGCCTGCTTGTTTATAAATATAAATGTTTTATTTGTCCCTTATTTTTTATTTATTTCAATTAATTGTTTATATCCCTGTAACATATATCTACAAATATAAATCTGTCGCTTTAACATAAAAATTTGTAGTCACTGATCTTTATGGCATTGGGGGTTTACAAATTTAATTATAGAAAAATTATTTTTTCTCCAAGTTTCAAATGCAGAATGTCAAAAGACATTTTAATTTTAAGGTCAATAAGTCCAAAACACTTAAAATGATTAAATTCCTAATACAAAAATTACAAACGAAATAGTACAAAGTTGCAGTTAAGATGTCATATCATACCAAACACCATTTGTCATATAATTCAACGATCTTGTGACTTCATAACATTTCCATTAAAGCACAAAATAAGACATGAAAATAGTGGACTGTACTCGTGAATTTTGAGCGAGACAAATTTAATAATCTTTTTGTAAAGATAATGAAAACTATATTTTCTAAGTTTATTCTTCTTTATGCCATTTAATTATTTCATAAAAAGCATAAACTTGGAAGTTTCAATTTACTTTCTCTTTAAGGACTGTTGTGTTTAGGTAAATGACAACACTAAAAGTAAACAAGGAACAGTTGCCTTGTTATATAATGTGTAAATTTGGGTGTATGGCTAAGAACTTAGGTAGTTATGTGTAATCAAAAATTAATAAATAAATTAGGTGGTTAGGGAAAATCATGTTTGAAAAATTGGTTCATAAAATTTGAGAATTCCAAATTCATAAAAAATCTATATTAAAATTCAACAGTTTCAACGTGGAATTCAAGATTAATTAAATTGCTTATATAGTTTGGAGGACCTAATTAATTCTCATGCCTTCCTATTGATCCCACTTAAATAAGTTTGGTCTCTACTATTTCTATTTCTAATATTGATTTAAATATTGAACCAACTAATGAAACTTTTTTTTTTTTGGCCAACATCATTTAACGAAACTAATAGTGTCACTAGTTTAAATTAAAGTTATTGATTCTTCCATGACCGTTGACAGAGATGGGTGATAGGCTAAATTAAGATAATGATAGTATAATTTTGTAATATATATTAAAATATTGTGCATACAAACAAACAAACAAAAAATCAGTTTTTATTAAGTATATATTGACACGTTTATTAATTTTATTGGTTTCTTCATGTTTTTTTTTTTAATTTTTTTGGGACAGGGTCTGGCTTTGGATCCAAGATGAATTATGGGTCAGGGTTTTTCCATTTGAAGATAAAAGTGCCCGATAGAGATTCAGCTGGTGTAGTCACAGCTTATTACGTGAGCATTTAATTTTCATCTATTTAAATATAAAAAGGAAAATAATAGCACGCGCACACACAGACTAACCTTGATCAATGATATATAAATATTTGAGATGTTACGTAATTTGGTGCAGCTAACATCTCAAGGAGAGAGACACGACGAAGTGGACTTCGAATTCTTGGGGAATAGGGAAGGGAAGCCTTACACGTTACAGACAAATGTATTTGCAGACGGCAAAGGCAACAAAGAACAAAGAATTCGTCTTTGGTTTGATCCCTCTGCTGATTTCCACGACTACAGAATTCTTTGGAACCCCCATCAACTTGTGTACGTTTTTATTTCTTTCTTGCATAATATGAAACTTTTGGTTCCTAAAAATTAGTATTATCAAATGAATCCTTAAAATTTCATAACCATACACAATTACTGTTTTTGATTTGAAAAAGAAATAACACCATAAAGATTAATTGTATATAGTTATGATATTTTTGGGACATGATTGGTCCTTTCGTAGCTAGTGTAAACTAGTGTTTGTAGCTAGCAAGTTATCCTATTTACAAACCGTGAAGTATATATACAATTTGTACATATTCTTTCGGCTTTCAGTGTGTATTTGGATTAACTTGTTGAACAACAGATTTTTTGTGAATTAATCATCTTGAAAAAGCTGCACCAATGAGCTTAATTATTCATTCCATAATTTTGAGGTTTACACACACTCACACACTTACTTTTGGTATGAATGAAAAAGTACTTTTTGGCAACTCTACCAAACACCTACCTATGGTTCTGTTTATACGACAGAGAGATAAATTTGTTTTAGTCCTGTTTATAGGGAAGAGAGAGAAGTTTTCATATGAATGTACAATTTTACTCTTTATTTTTTTTCTTATTGTATTGACTTTGTTTTTAATAGGTATAATGTATACGGGTAAAGTTGAAAAGTTGTTAAACTTTAAGGAATAGTTAATGAAGTTTAAGATTTTTCTTGATTTGTGTCAAACAGGTGAAGTGACTTATAAATAGAATGAAAAGAGTATTTATCATACTAATTAACATTCAATTAAGTTGATTAATTACAATTGTTGGTGTTGACAGGTTCTATGTGGACAATATCCCAATAAGGGTATACAAGAACAAGAGCGATGTGGGAGTGGCATACCCATCAAAGGCAATGCAAATAGAAGCAACGTTATGGAATGGAGATAGTTGGGCCACTGATGGAGGCAAAGCCAAGACTAATTGGAACTTTGCTCCTTTCAAAGCTTACTTTCAAGGTTTTGATATTAATGGCTGTCATCTTCAACCTTCAACTACTCACAATAATAATCTTGCCTGTGCTTCTGACAAGTTCTGGTGGAACAAGAAACAGTTTTGGCAGTTGAACCCTGCACAACAAGTTGCTTATCATAATGTTAAGACAAAATATATGACTTATGATTATTGCTCTGATAAAACTAGGTTCCCTGTGCCTCCCCTTGAGTGTTCCTATAATTAGTAGACATACTACAATAAATAAACTTAATTAACTTTATCTTCATAATTATGTAGTCAGTCTATTCTCTTCTTCTTCTTCTTCTTTTTTTTTTTTTTTTTTTTTTTTTATAAATATGTATGACTAAAAGTTTAAGTAAGTTGGGTTTTGGGGCTCACCAAGGCCAAAACATGCTCCTGGGCTTAAAAAGCTCTTACAGAGGTAATTATAAATTACCCACTAATGAGGTTTTCACATGAGTGTGATTTGATCTCACATAATTACAAGCCATTCCCTTTACCAATCGGACCAACATGTGTTGGCTTGTTATTCATTATTAATTGTTGCATTTGAGACTTCTAATGCCCTCTGTAATATCGCAATCTCCCAAATGTTTTTTTTTTCTTATTTATTGTGGTCATTAGATTCTACTTAAAATGAATGACATTTTGAAATTAATTATATATTTTTAAAATTATTAACATTCATTCTCAAATTAAATAATTTAGTACTATAGTGTAATACTCGTTATTTTAAGGTTGGGTTTAACTTTTCATCATTTTCTTATCATTTCTCATAATCTCTAAATCATATCCGTCTAGTAATTTAAAAAGTCACATTATTACTTTAATTTTACTCTCCTCCTCCCAGTCATCAACCCAAATATTGGGATTGGGCCGAATAAAGGGTAGATAATTGATGACGTAATCACGCTGTGTTGTGGGTCAGGTATGTTACTTATTGCTCCACCACCCACATTTTTTCTACGTTAAACACTTGAACCTGGTGTCTTCTTTCTGACAAGGCGAAATATAATAATGAGAGAACGATATTTAAGTCCTTAAACTTAAATACAAAATTATAGTTATAATTGTTTGGGGAATTAAAATAAAGGACCTATTGAAAATAATATTTAGTATAAAAGACCATAAAAACTCTAATTAGTAAGAAGGACCAAATATTAAAATATAAGTTCAAAAATACTAAATTACCCCTTAAATCACCTACCTCCTCACAACCTAAAGAAAACCTAAAAGCTCATACTCCTTCTTCCTTCCCATTTTCAGAAGACAATAACTCACCACTCTCTTCCCGTCGGCAATTAACATCCATTATTTTTGTGATTTTCTCTTACCACTGCTGTATTGGTCACCATCTTCCCAACCGCACAGCCTCAATCCCAGAGTTCTCTACTGAACCTGGCTAACCTTCTTTTATATGGTTAATTAACAAGTCTAAACAAAAGAAAAATATATTATCAAAAAATAAATATCAATAGGCAATAGTCTGACAAGTTTGAAAATGCAATAATACAAAGCTTGCTTCCTGATTGATGTGTAGAACGAAAAATAAACTGCTTTTCCAAGAAATTGATGTTTTTTAAAAGAAAAAATGGTTCTCATTAAAAGCCTTCCTTGTTGTAAGTGCAAATGGCAACAACAGATAGGAAGGTAAGGGTGCCAATTTGGTCGCCAGAGAGAAGAAGGGGTTCAAGGTAAAGGTGCCAATAGTTAATAAAAATTATGTTGGGAACCTAAAGGTAATTAAACTGATAGCAGCCTTAGACCAAAGTGTGATTCTCCCATAAACATATTCTCAATTGGTAATATTACTATTTTTATATATATATATATATATATATATATATATATATATATATATTTTAAAAGAGAACATTCCCTCTACTTAAGTTTTTCATTATTTTTCTGAGGCATTCAAACAAGACAAAGGGAAATTAATATTGTAATACATCATTCTTCATAGTAGTATTACTTTTATTTGGATATACATAGTGACAGAGCAATACATGAAGATTGAATTCCAAAGCCCCAAAAAGAAAAAAAAAAGAAAAAAATCCAAACTTGGTGGAGAAGCATATATAAAACAAAAGGGAAACAAATAGAGTAATTAATTAGGGAACAAAATACATGGGATTAGGGAGCTTAAAAGTGCGATTGCCACTAGAGTTTCCACGTAGATCACTCCATTGATCTCCCACATTACCCCAAATCCTATAACCTTCCTTCTCTAATTTCTGTCTTATATCTGACTTGTACCTCACTGCACTTTGCCCTTTATATTCTCCACTCCTGCACATATATAGTTCATTAAACCATAATTAAATAAACACTTTTATTCATTAAAAAAAACACATTTATTTAAAGGGACACAATTTAATTTAGAGTTTATATATTTTTCATATATGTAATTACCTCAAAATAAGCCGTTGATAGCCAATGAAGCCTTGATTGTGCAAGTTGTTGATAGTGGCTTGACCAAGAGTCTCTTGGTCTCTTCCGGTGACTAAGAACACCTTAAATCCTTTGTCTAGAAGTTTGTTAAATAATTGAAGCACAGGTGATATTGCAGGGCTCCCTCCTTTGCTTGCCCACGCCCTAAACCCTACTGGATCATATGGCTCACACCTACACACACACAAATATATTTATATATAGTTAATTACCTCTCCGTTATGCTAAACTTGATAGTAATAGATATAAAATAAAGATAGAGTGGGAGATGAGGAACGAATATCATTGCTCATCTCAATGGTAAGTATCAAGAACTCATCACCCACCATTTTGATATAGTTTGGATGGTTAAGATTGATATTTTTGCACTTTTACATATTTTTTTCAAAAAATTGTTTTAATGTGCCGCAGAATCTAAAATAACCATAATTTCTTAATAGTTGGTTTTCAAAAACAAGATTTTTTTATTTAAAAATCATAAGTTAAAAAAACCTTAGATCTTGATCGTTAAAATTCTATTTAAACTGTGCAAATCTCCCCAAAGCGATAAGTTCTTGGTGCTCATCATTGCCTGAGCACTAAAACTAATTTCGATGAGGTGATCAATACGTACCCAAATCTTTTGGTTTTGTAGTAATAGAGATTGGAGAGGCAAGTGTCGTCAACGTCTAAGATCCAGGCATCGAAGGAATCAAAGGAATGAGGAATGGAATTGAGGAAACTGAAGATCTGTTGCATCACCAAATCCAAGTCCTCCTCGTACTGTCCATCGATCATGTAACTCTCAACCTCATTTTGACACTCTCTTGGCACCGTGCCCCACGCCACGACGTTGTTCGCCTCCACTCCTAACCTCCAACTCAAACAAAAGTTGCCATCACCACCACCTGAACTAGACCACAGTATAATGACATAATAAGAATCCCACTTCGATTAGTTTGATATTGAATTAAAGGTATATAAAATTGAGATAGGTCTTGTCAATTGGCTCATTTAATTAATTGAAATCAGACAAACCCAGTACATACCTAGCAGTTAAATCACTAAAATTCAAAACGTGGTTTATATTACTAATAATATAATGCTGTCACCTGAAGAAGAAGATGGCGATGTGCCATTTCTTCTGGGTTGTAACCTTGCTCTGGTTGAGTTGGGTAGCATTATGAGTAGTGTGAAGAATGAAATTAGGAGGAGAGATATTTGTGGCTTTATCATTTTTGTGTGTATATATAACTGAGGAGTTCTTAATGGAAATGTGTTTGTAGGGGAATTGAAGGTGTGTGTATATATATATATGGGAGGGAGAGAACCAGAGAGGCAAAAGAAATATATACATTTATATAAAACATGCATGCATATGAATAGCACTGCTTCTCTTTCTTCTGCTGTGTCATCACTTTTTCTGAATTGCAATTTCATTGGGTGGGGCTTGCCGTCACACACCAATTATCTATGTTGGTTTCATTTCCCACAACACTTTCTTCTAATAAGTAATCATTCAAACTTTAATTTCGATCACGCCCATAGAGGAATTATTAATGTTGTCAGTTCTCAATAAAGTCAATTTTATTTGGCGAAACTTGTAGCTAATTTTCAGCGTGAAACTAAGTACTCCTTTGGTCCTTATTATAAGGCACCAACTAGTAAGTTTATTTGGTCCTTTTTCTAAGGCACTTGCTTGTTCCCAATGAGTATTAATTATTTTTTTCCATGTCTGCCCATAATTAATAAGGGTAGTGAGTGAGAATAATAATTATTATGATGTTAGAGTTTAGTGCAATTAGTAGGGGTAATATTGGAGATTACTTAGATTCTAGGACTACTTTATTGACTTTAACTGTTTTTATTGGTTTATAAAAAAAGTTAGTTGGTGTCTTATAATAAGAACCAAAGGAACTACCATAGCTTCACATAACTTCACACATGGTCCCATTTTTTTCCCTTAATTAATTATGTACATTGTCTTTTTAGTTCCTTTACCGGTCCTGATACCAATAACTAATAATACTATTATTAAGAATTAAAATGTTAATAAAACATTACCAAATTAAATTTAGCATATTCAATTTATTTTTCATAATAAAAATTATTGTTAGGCTTTGAAGACCCAAATTTTTTTAAAAAAAAATTAAGAAAGACAACTAAAATATTGTATAAAATTATATCAACAAATGTGCCCTTTAGAATATATTTTTTTCCAACATATTACTTTTACATCCAAGATATCCTATGTATTACATTATACCAACTTGTTTTAAACTCAACTCAAATGTCATGATCTTAAAAACAATTATCTATCTCTTAAAAAACAATTATCTATAATTATTTGATGCTTCTAATTAATTAAAACTCAAATATCATCGACCAACAATATTAGAGATTAATCTCCAAATATTGAAGTATTTTTGGGAGTGAATTTCATTTATAAGATATAAACTTGTAACTTTGTTTAATAAATATCAAAAGTAACTCTATTGTACTATCGCTTGATGAAAAATAAAAGAAAAGGGGACGACAAGAAGTTGGGTCGGAATGGGCACAACGGAGAGGGAAGAGTGGGGATAGCGTCAGAGGCCACATGTGCACTTTGCACGACGACCCACCCACCGCCTCTTCCATCCCCACAACATATACCCAATTCCTCCATTAACCTCTCACTATTTTTTAAAAGTTTATTTTATTTATTTTGGTTCTGTTACAACAATTATCTTGTGATATTTAAGATCGTATACATATAACAATAAGTTGTTGGTTAAAGTGGTAAGTGTCCTCGCTTCCATAAGAAGGAAAATATTAAATTATGAAAAACGTACTTATTGGAAGATGCGAAAACCCTTACGGTCTAAGTTTTAAAAGGGAAAACCCGAGATATTGTGCTTAAGTTCAAATAACTTTCCTAACCTTTAAAACCTTACTATGACCCTCAGGGCCCGTTTGGTACGGTGAAGATTTGAGGAGTGAAAAGTATTTAGAGGAGGGAAAATAAGGGAAGGAAAGGTTTTAAGGGATGAGGGAAGATGAATTGTTTAGTAGGAAGAAAATGAAGAGATGACAGTTCGGTAAAGAATCAAGAAATGCATATTTTAAGCTCAAAAGTAATTAATTCAAAATAAAAAATAAAAATATTTTTTTATAATTCGAATTTGAGTACATTAAATTCGAATTTATGGATCAAACTCTAATTTTATGATAAAGCATTTATTTCAAAAAAAAAATCAAATCAAATCAAATTTGTCTCTAAAATATCTTCTTATTAAGTTTGAATTTGTTTAAAATATTCTCCCACCAAGTTTGAAGTTGTTTAAAATATTCTCCATCCAAGTTTGAATTTAATCATATTTTGTTGCCTTATAGAAAATAAATATTTTATGAGGGGTAAATATGTCCGAAAGCTTCATTGTTCATGTAAGAACTTGGGGTCTCACCAATTTTGGTGGGATCTTATCTTCCTACCTTTAAAAGAAAATTGGTGGACCCGAAAAGCTTGAGTTCTCAAAAAGATTTGACACAAAAGTGTATCGAACAATAGAACTTCCGCATATCATCCCTTCCCTTCCTTTCTCACCTATTCCGTCAACCAAACAGCCCTAATTCTTGCATTCATTGATTTAACCTTCATAGGATTGATTTTGTACATAACTTATCTACACACTCTAGTTTAGAATTAAGGTTATATACAAATCAATCGAAGTTTCAAGTAGTTATCCATGTAAACTAAAAGCTCAAAAAGATTTATTATTAAGTTTTAAAGATTGTGAGATTATTTATATATGGTTTAAAAGGGAGTTTTGTGCAATTTGACTTGAAACTACTAAGTTTATTAAATTTATAATAGAGGAAAATTTCATTTAGTTTTTGACGAAATTTAACGCATAGTTATTTAGTTTAAAAAATAAAAAATGGCAACAATATTTTTTTAAAATAAGTTTAATGTGTTGCAACAGAATTTTTGTTGTATTAAGATTTTTGTCCTTAATTAACAATATTAATCTGAAAAAATAGTAATCAATAGATCCGGAATCCATGTACACAAAATCTAAAACTAGATTCTGTCAAAGAAAAGAGGGGGCAAATATAATTTTTAAGATAAAATTAACATAGTGAAAAGAAAAGGCCAATTAACCAAAGTCCAAAGGGAAGTGGCTGTCCCTGTCAAATAATCGCGGCCAATCCTTAAAAGGGGCAAAAGTCGCAATATAAAGCAAATAATTAAATGTGGTAAATTTCGTAAATTTAAAATAATTCACATGTGGTAAATTTGCCTAGGTAATTAATGTTAAGACTTAAGATGTGATTCTTTCCATTTGTTTTCCATCAAAACCTCATTAACCTCATTTCATATGGGTAAAGTTAGATTTCATTTTTTTTATTTTTCAATTTAAGATAGATTTAAATAAATTGACTGTTATTTCTTAGTTCCGGTGAATTAGTTAAAGTGGTATATATTATAGACCAAATGAATGAAGCATGTAATGCATATGTAGCAATAAAAAGATATAATCAAGAGTTAAATATCATTTTTACTACGGAAGTATTGGTAAGGGGGCACTCAGTACCTGGAAGTTTTTTTGGTATCATTTTTGCCTCGGAAGTTTACAAAAATGAGCAAATATGCTCCGGAAGTTTTTTTTAGGAGCAAATTTGCCCCAGAAGTTTTTTTTAGGTGCAAATTTACTCTAGAAGTTTACAAAGAGAGCAACGATCCAACGGTCAAGATCAATCGATCAGCAAGATCATTATGTTTGTAAATTTTCGGGGCAAAAATGATACCGAAAAAACTTCTGGGTGCTGAGTGCTCCCTTACCAATACTTCCATGACAAAATTGATATTTAACCCTATAATTAAAGATAATTTAAATGGCATTAAAAATGACATATATTTTAGAATGATACGAAACATTGATCCAAAATATGATAAGTGAGATTCATTGGTTACTCGGATGCAAGGTAATATGATCTAGAAAAGGTGTCAAACACTAGGTGGTCCAAAGGTTATAAAAAATATATGATGAATGAAATCATAAAACACTAGAATTTGCAACCATCACAAACCTTCTCATCAGTCAACGAAAAGATATGAGATCCACACAATATTGGGAGAATGATCCAATGAACCAATAGTTGAGTGCACTATATATTATATCCATATACATAATAGAAAAATGGTCAACATTGTCACTCACGCTTCAAATTAATGGCCAATAATCCTAACCAATGAGATTGGATCATGACGTGCCTCATCCTAATGGATTCTCAACCAACACTTTAAGAAAGAAAAAGCTTTGACCTTTGTTTTAATTTATCACAAAAAGTCAGAAGTTTCGACATCATTAATACACACACATATACACACGCACATTGTGGGTGGTGGTGGGAGAGATCCCACCTCATATATGGGAGCATTTATACTGTTCTTCTTGTGAGAAAAAGTTGGACCATTCATTTGGTTTGGTGAAAGCATTATTACTTTAAGAGTAGTTACAAGAGTATTTACTCTTCTGTTTCAAAATATAAGAGTAAAATGTGATAGGGGGTCTCTTTTTTTATAAGATACAATATGGTCTTATCATTTAATACATTTTTTCAATTTTATCCTTAATTAATTATATGTCTTTTATCTCTCCTTTTTCACTCATTCTTTCTCATCTCCTTTTTCATTCATTCTCCCTCCCACTCACCCTCTCCATAAATTAGGGTGTTTTAGGAAAGTCATTTATATTTTTTACATATTTATTGTCTTTAAACAGTTTTAACCTACTTGCACTACTGCAGATTCGAGCATATACAACGCTTGATAAATAACAGTTGCATCGAATAAACTTCATGTATATCGAGACAGAGGTTACACAAGAATATGTAACACTAAAACATAACAATTAAATATGTGCATCGTTATGTATTGAAAGGCGGAATCCATAAAGACACAAAAATAATGATTATAGTTAATAACTGTCATTTATTTAATGACAAAAATAACGTTTCTTATGAAAAAAAATTGTCATGTAACACTTACAAATGATTCATTTTCCAACCTCTAATATCAGTGAAGACAACACATAATGGTCTTCAGAAACAACCGTTATCTAACACTTTCATAAACCTTCGTAATAAGTCATAACCCTTTAAAACATTTGTTAGAACTCTATTCAAACTCACGTATTCCTTGTGATTCTTACTACTTTTTTTTATCGGCTTCCTCCTTCTCTCCTTAATCATGTTAACATCCTAAGGAGCTCCTCCACCACCTCCTCCTGAAATGGAGGCTCTAATGATGCAGATGTTGGTGAGTCTTGACCACCATACAAGTTAACCATTGATGCACTAAGGACTAACAGTACTGCTGTTACTAACCAACGCTCTGTATTCAGTCCTCTTAAAATATTTCAAGCATGCATGAGATCGATTTACCACTTATAAAAGAACAAGATCTCATTTTGAAAATTCATAAGGAATATTTCATATAAATGATTATTTTATTTCATATGTTTATTTTATTTTATTTTGAATTTTAATAAAGGGTGTGTTGGTAATTTTAAAATGAGCAAACACAAAAATAAAAAATAAAATTGTCCCTTTTTTTAAAACCTAAGGTTTGAACTTCCCACCTCAAGATAACAAAAAAGTTATTCACCATCAGGTCCTCAATTCTGTTACGTTGAAAAAAGGACAAGCACTTGGCAAGTCAAATTTCTACTACCAGCTTCAAAATTGACTGTAATCAAATCAAACTTGTCTGCATTAAATACTCATATACTATCTTGCATAAATATACCTCAGTATATCTGTGACAAAGTTGATTCTAGTTGTGTTAACCTCTTTTAGGGATCTAGTACTAGTGATCAGAGGAAAATGCACTTGCTTAGGAAGGATCTTCTATTGCAACCAAGGGATAAGGGAGGTCTTGGTTTAAGGCTTTTAAGCTGGTTAATCATGCCTTAGTAGAGAAGCAGCTTTGGAGAGTTCTCTTAGCATAACATAACTCTCTTCTAGGTCAGACTATTAAGGAGAAGTACATTGATATCAAAACGCTGAACAGAAAACCCTAATGAAGCAGCTTATGTTGTGATTTATTGTTCATTCAATAATCTATTAAAGGCCTAAAATTGTGATTGTATTGTATTTAGTTATAATTTCTTATAAGGATATGGAAAAAGGTTGTAAAAGTGTCAGATGCAATTGAATGAAACAAGCAACAAAAAGTTAAGATTTTGTGTTAAATTTGAAACTTCATTTTATGGTACTATTGGACTGTTTGGGTTGATGGTGGGAACGATGGCTTATTTTCTATCTGACTTTTGCAAAAGCCCAATAGGAAAAAAGTCGGTTATAAATGTAATTTGCGTTTGGATTGACGATGGCGAAGTGGCTATTTTCCAAACGAGACATGGTTGGGTTAGCGGTTAAAAAGTCAAATTTGAAATATAAAATGACCAAAAAAGGCATGAATCTTATTAAATAGTACATATATTAATATTAGTTGTATAGATTGAGATAATTTGAAAAAAAAAATGTAAATTTAAATTTGAGATAAAAAAGTTAAATTATTATTTAAAAAATTATAAACAATAAAGCCCTTAAGTAAATATATTTAATGTAGAAAATTGCATATAAATTAGAATGTATAGTAATGTGTTTTTCTCCCTAAATTATACCAATTTAACTGATTTTACATATTTTTCTCCCTAAATTTATTTGTCAAGAAAAATAGAATTTGTAATTGAAAGGGAAAAAAAAAACAAAGAGATGATGCAAGAAGCGTGGGCCCTACATGAGTAAAAGAATGGAAAGAAGCAAGGGTCTAAGAAAAATTAAATGATAGAAATTGTTAAAAAGAAAAAAAAGAAGAAGAAAGAATTAAAGTTAAAAAAAAAATTACTTGTGGTTGGTCCAGACTCAGTGTCATTTTTGTATTTGTTGCAAACACCCCCATGTATATAGACGAGATGCATGAACAAATGCTTATTTCCATTTGCTGGCAAAAACTACTACACATAAAAACAAAAACAAAAATGGCGGGGCCCACGCTAACCCATGGGCTGCAACACACCGGAACCCAAAAGTTGGAGGGTTAGCTTCTCAAAACAAGCCACTTTTTAGGGAAAAGTGGGATTGAAAAAAAAAGTCAAACCAAACATATAACTTTTTTTTTTTTCACTGGGCTTCTCTCCAAAAGCTCACCAAATGGGCTCTCCAAACAAGCACATTGATAGAAAATACAAGTGAGATTTATGTGAAGTTGAATTGGAGAGTAATGGAGTGTCTAGCTTGTTTGAATAACTGATTAGGCCAACTATATTAACATAGTTACAGGTTAAATGGATAAGAACAGAAGTTTGCATAATTTGTAAATATGACTTACAATAGCAAAATATAAAGTAATTAAAGACGCAATAGTTATTTTATTTGTGAAGTTAAAGAATGAAAAAGGAAAAACGGAAATATAGAACCAGGATGTGCATTGTCTAGAAGAAAAAGGTAACTTTCAGACATTGTCATTGATAATCCACATTTACATCCCACACATACATGTATAGAGTGTTGAAGAACCAAAAATAAGGAACAAGATAAATAACTGATGTTAACAGAACAAAAACAAGATCAAAGTTCATCACTTCAATTTTAAAAGGAACATAAGTTCAAATTCGAACCATAAAGCCCAATTCCAATTGAGATAATAACATCCAACAGCTTGAAACACATTAACACAGATGTAACAGCAACAAAAGGCAAGCAAATTGATGTCATATTCCTCAATTATAACAAGTTAAAACAAAAAATATAGAGTAATGTATCCCTAATTCTTCTTCTTCCTTTTCACTGGGGATCTCTTGGGAATGAACCTCCTTTGGGATACTGTTCTTGAACCAGGGAGGTTGATAGGGATGAACATAGGGGAACAAGATGTTTTAGGTTGATAAGAAAAAAGTCTGACAGTTGTAAATAAATAGGACATATTCTAAGCAGTAAGGTCGGAGCTGAAATGAGTAGTTGGTATGAATCTCAATGGCTGAGGCTCAACTGTTGGCCTAGAAGGCGCATGAGGATGGTTTACTGGTTGAGGGAGAGGTACAATTGAAAGTGGAGTAATTGGATCATTAATAGTTTCGTAATCTAGAAACTTGCTGAACAAATTGAGCCTTTTTTAGAATCTAAGAAAGGACAATCAGTAATTTAGTGCCTTCGGTAAAAATCCCCCACCACAGCTATTATCATTGAATGTTGTAGATGATGATCGGCTAGCAAAATTTGAACGAGTTTTCAAAAGGAGAAGATTCTGCGAAGAGTTTTTTTAAAAAAAAATAAAAATCAGGAGGGTATTTTAGTCTTTTTAGATAAAAGTAAGTCTCATTTTCATGATGTACCAAACAAACTTTTTTTTTTGTAATAAAAAAGTTTAAGTGGGGGTAGACACCGTATCCCACCGGGCGGGGCATGCGCTCTCGGGCTCAAAGAGCGCTTACATATGTACTTACAAATCGCCCACCAATGAGGCTCTCACATCGACCAACGGATATCGAACCTCCTCCCTTTTAGGATGAAGGCCGACGCCTTAGTCAACTGTGTCAATCCTGATTGGTACCAAATGCACTTTTAAAAACCCATCTCCATTCTATCTCCATATCCATCAAAATCAATTTTGCATACCAGATCATATCAAAAAAAAAAAAAAAAAAATTGCATACCAAATGGGCCCATCTCCAAATCCATTTTGCATACCAAACGTGCCCATGGGAATTTGTGAGAAAAGAATTACATTTTTTTACAGTTTTATCTTCTTTAACCAACCTTTCAATCTACATTGTTGTTCGATTAAGTGTTTCTTATTTAAGAAAAAAAAAAGTTAACGGAGCATTCCCTCTAGTCTTTTTTATAAAAACCCAAAATTTGTCCAAATTTTTTCATTTGCGCCCCTTATGAGATACACACACACACTACGGACGGCGCCGATGTTCTGTTGTAAGAACATAGATATCTAATGGAGTAGTATGTTGATATTGGATCAAATAACTATCTCATCCATGAATGAGATACCTATCAGAATCACAAATAGGAAGGTTTTCGCCAAAGTGAGGTGTGTGCTCAGTGTCTGCTGAATAGTAAATTAGAGAGTGTAGAATCTGTGTACCTTAGGGTTTACCAAACCCTCTAGAGTTTGGACTGCTAGGCCTCTTGTACCTCCAAACCCAAATGTTGTACCATCATATCTGTCATATTGGTTGCCTCTTGTTAGACCACACCTTGAATGAGCCTCATATTTGATGATACTCATATTGATTCTATTTCTCTCCATTACTTGCCTCTTATAAATAAGGACATAAGTTTAAAAAAATATATTTCAAGATAGACTTATTATTTTAACTAATTTTAACTGCTCTTTTAAAGCTCATGATTTGGTTATTGACTCTCTAGTAGTATCTATCTTTTATTCTGACACCAGATACACTCACGTAACACATTCTTAAGAAACGTGAATTACTCAAAACATTTTTGGTCGTTAATTTCAATTATTGAACTAAATAACTAAATAATCTTAATCAATTTCAGAAAATCTTGGCGTGTTTCAAAGCGGACCATGAATTGATTTCGCAGTTGGCAGTGTTTGAGAGAACTAGCCTGAAGCACACAAGCCACGAAATTTTGACTTTCTAGGTAAAGTTTCTATTTCAAGGACGTGTTTAGAAACTTAGAATGAAATATTGAAGTTCTTTCGAGAAGAAGAATTGAATAGCATAACATAAAAAGATCGTCACTAATCTAGAAATAGTTGACAAGTGGAAGTCAGTTAATGGTTATAGCAAACTTAGATTTCCAAATGAAGCTCAATATCCACTTCAGATAAAAACTCGAGAACGAACTGCCTACACAAATATATATAAGACCCATTCATTACACCTTACACTCTTTGAACACTTACTTCTCTGTTGATCTTTCTCACTAACATAGTCTTTTGATCATTTGTTGAGGAACGGTGACCCATCTTTTTGTGAGAAATACTAAATTTAACAAACTATTTGCAAGCCAATCATCCTCAAACACATATCCAAAATAGTTTTAACTGTCATTGGCAGGAACACTTGCAGGCCAGCTGGGGCCACCCCAGCTGACCTTCAAAAATTTATTAGTTCGTGTGTGTGTGTGTACATATTTTATTTTGGTCAAATATTTGACCATCGCTAAATAAAAGCCTGCAGTGCTCAGAGCTTCTAGGACACTTGGGTAAACCAATCATTGCACCAATACCACCACGGAGAAAGGAAATGGTCCTCAAAACTCTCGCATTCTCCATAATGTATCTTACAAATTCAAACTCACATTTCCAACCGTGGTATCCCCCTCGAAGGGTGAACTCCTTTAGGTGTGATAAAAGACATTGAGGAATATCTTGTGTTTGTTCCACCAACACTTCCTCTCCAGAGCTATCAAGATCATCAACATAAATCTGAGCACAAATATGAAAGTTAGAAACTACCCGCAGAAAAGGTAATGTGCACACAATCAAGTTGAAATTAAGAAGTTAACCTCATCAATCACAAGAATTTCAAGCTTGGGGCAGCTTCGCAGACATTCTACTACCCAATTCAAGTGTTCGCCATCAAGGTTTGAAATTTCTAATTGGGTTAATTTGTCAAATATAGGAATATCACGTACGGGTGAGTTGTCCTATATTAGGAAGACCAAGGTTAATTGGTTATAAAATTATAGAATGAAAAAGCAATAATGTAAATCAGCATCATTCATACCATATTTATTTGTAAATCAGCAATAATGTAAATCAGCATCATTCCTCCTCCTCCTCCTCCTCATCACCACTACCATAATCCCACCTCAGATCTAATACCAATTCTTCAAGAAAAGCACATCCCGAGAGAAGATTTGCCAAACATTCATAATGTGGAAGTTTAACTTTCACCAAATGCATGACTTTAAGCGAAGGTAACCTAACAGAAGACGGAGTATTCACTCTAACCCCATCCAACTTCAAAACCCTAATTGTACTACTATTGAAAATGCTCAAGGTGGGCACTTCAATGTACTCATCATAATAGTCAGAGCATAGCTCAAAATGCTCAACTTTGCGATATATAACCGTTCTAATCCAAATATTAATCCTAGTGGGGGGAACCCTTTTATACTCAGAAAAGCTTTCACCTTTTCGTTTTACACGAAATCTCGGACACTTGGAACTTTTCAATAGGTTTCGAATCTGCCATTAACAGGACTGCATCCACAAACTGAATGAGGAAGTCAAGACTATAAATTCCTCTATCATTAAAATCAAAAGTGCGCATTGAATGCCAAAGTGGTCTCCACCTCTTGGACAAAACGCTTGTGGCAACTACTTCTCTTATTGGAAGAAAAGATAGGATATGGAGAAGTAGAGAGTCTGGTAAGCTACTAATCCTATCACTCACAATTACTTCATTTTCACATTCTTCTTGGTCAGACATTGTTTTTAAACGTTTTCGCCCTCCTCTTGCCATGATCTTAGTTATGATGTAGTAACTCAGAGAAAGTAGGGATGTAAAAGCTTTTAGATGAGGGTCACTAGGGAAAATGACAACTTAATGTAGCCCACTACCACCAAAATATTGATTTATGCATTTGTTTCATTCAATGAGCATATTTCCAGATCCACAATGCCCCACGAGACAAATAACTTCTGCTGTCCAAACATGAGCCCAAAAACGCCCCACATTATCAAGCTATTAAAAATTGCATTTCTTTGAACTCAATCATAGCCGAATATTTACCAAAGCCTTAAGACACGTTTAGAAACTCCTCTGCTGAAAATTCTATCAACATTCTGCAAGATTATGGAGGTTCCATTGGAAAGTAAAAAACTTCAATAAGCAAAGTAAGATAGGAATAAGCCATTTTTCAACAAATATGATAACAATGTGATGAAGAACATTCACACTTACACAACAACAACTGCAAACAGATTTGATTTGGGGAGAAAACATATAGAAACAGTGAGGGAAAAGGGGTAGATAAAACAGAAAAGGGGGGGGGATGAAGAAAAATTCAGAACTAGATGGGGGAATGAGAGAAAAATGAGGAGGAACAGAATGGAGGAGGAAGAATCAGAACGTGGGGTAAGAGAGAACTCACATAGCAGCCATAATTTCTTTCATCCAAGTTAATTTAATACAAGTGAAAGCTTAGCTATATATGGAGGGGGCTTTCCTTCTCATGAAGAAAGCTTCTTAACTCCCTAAACAGTAACCAAAAATACAACTTGCAAGAATAGCTATATGAAGCAAAAGATGACTCACAAAAAGTTGGTAAAAATCAATGTTTAAGCTACAAGAAACCCTAAAATAGGATCAAAACTCAAAAGCTAAGTTACAAACAAACTGAAAAGGGAAAAAAAGCACATATGCGACAAAAGCTTATCCAAAGAAATTCGAGGCACCATACATCAACCAAACAGAACCACCGAGAGAAAATGTGTGTTAAGATCATCAAGAAAAAATAAAAAAGAAAAGTCGTACTAATAGGCACGAATTTAGGTCAGTAAACCAGGAAATACGATGCCTAATAACAGAGATGAAAAGAAAAAACGAGATAGGGGAAAAGATAACTGGAAGTGTCTCGTAGGCACGAAGAACATATCAGTCTCACTGTGGATGGTCTAACCTTAAATGGAGAGAGGATTGTGTGTACCAGTAGTCAAAGCAAAACAGAAATGGGATCATTCGTATTCTAGCTCTACCGTGATGATTTCTCGGCACTGCAACAGAGAGAGATATATATGGAAAAATCCAGAGGATGGCGAATGACTAGCCTCAAGACGTGCTTTATAACTTTCAAAAGGGAAAAGAACCAAAATAAGGCAAAAAAAAAAAAATTTATTTACCGGACTAATGCACTATTTACCAAAGTAATGTTGCCACTGGGTGGCGTGAGGCCGGACATGCCCGATGGCGCTGTCAGTTCACACGATTCGGGAAAGCGTTAATTATGTTCACGCCTTCCCGAAGGCGTGAATGATATTAACGCCTTCGGCGTTAATTATAATTAACGCTGAAAGGCGTCAATTTTTTTATTTTTTAATTAAATATAATTTTATAAACATATTTAAAATTATAAATAATAATTCTATTTACTTATAAATAATAATTAATAATTAAGAAAATTAAAATATTTAAAATTTATTATAAATCTTAGGATATAAAATTAATTAGTGAATTTATTATAAACCATAAGATATATGACTATTTAATTAGATCAACGCTACATAATTAATTGCACAATATATTTGACTAATATAAATTTACAATAACACAATACAGATCCCAAAATAGGAGAATATTTTGTTATAACTAAATTATACCGCGTAATCTTGAATATACGTTAATCTTAACAATATATTCAAGATAGATGACTACTTAATTAGATCCACGTGTTGTAATCTTAACAATATATTCAAGATAGATGACTACTTAATTAGATCCACGCGTTGTAATCTTAACAATATATTCAAGATAGATTACTACTTAATTAGATCCACGCGTTGTAATCTTAACAATATATTCAAGATTACGCGGTATAATTTGTTTATAACAAAAGATTCATCTGTTTTGGGATCTGTATTGTGTTATTGTAAATTTTTATTAGTCAAATATATTGTGCAATTAATTGCAGGCGCGTGGATCTAATTAAGTAGTCATATATCTTATGGTTTATAATAAATTTACTAATTAGTCTTATATCCTAAGATTTATAATAAATTTTAAATATTTTAATTTTCTTAATTATTAATTATTATTTATAAGTAAATAGAATTATTATTTATAATTTTAAATATATTTATAAAATTATATTTAAATAAAAATAAAAAAATTGACGCCTTCCTACGTTAATTATAATTAACGCTGAAGGCGTTAATATCATTCACGCCTTCGTAGAAGGCGTGAACATAATTTACGCTTTCCCGAAGACGTGAAGACGACGATAGCCTCTACTAGCGCCTGTCGATCTCTTTTGCACCCGTGCGGCGTGCATTACTTTAGTAAATAGTTTGAATAGTGTATTAGTCAAGTAATTTTTTTTTTTTTTGCCTTATTTTGGTTCTTTTCCCGTTTCAAAATGGAGGCCTCTCGTTTTTCTAGGAGAAAACGAATAGTTGACATATATAAACAACATTCAGATGACAATTATTCAATAGTCTATGTCAACACATGGGTACTCACTCATATTTAAAGAATATTTCATTCATTTCTTGGGACGAAGAATCTTATAAGGAACTTTTTTAATTAAATTAAATTTAGAGTATTTTTATTTTTTTCTTTAAAGTAATTAGTTTGGTAATAAACTAATATATAATCCAAAGATACACAACATATAAAATGATTAAATAACTTATTTAAACCTTCCTTAATCTCTCCAAATAAAGTCAACTATGCCTTATAATTAGGACAAGAGGTAGTATATTTTTCGTAAAAATAATAATAATAATAAGGGGATATCATTTCTGCAGTTGCTGCAGAAATTTTTTTCTGCAGCAACTGAAACTCCATATGCATATATAACTCCTCAAATGTCTTGCTCGCAAAGTCCACATGCACAGCTACTGAAAACTCCAGCCACCCAGCTTCATCAGACAACCCGTAATGGTCTTCATCCGTTCCTTCACATAAGACAACCCGTAATGGTCTTCATCAAGAAACTTATAAATAACAGCAATGCTTTGGGTCCATGTGCTGTTTCGGTCGTTTTCCAACGTAAAAAGAAAATGCAAAACTCCCTCTGTTCTAGCTCCTAAACGCAGAGAACTCACATATGGAATCATAGCTAAGTTCCCAAGGCTGAATAACTCAGAAACTTATGTTAGGAAATCACGGAAACTAGAAGGAAGAGAGACCCAATAACTTACCTTCAACCTCCGGCTTGCACGATGAGAATTTCCGTTGAAACCAAACACTGCTTTTCGGTATGTGTTGTAGAGCAACACAATGACTGAGGAGTACTGCAGGGCTAGAGGAGTTGTCATCCATTTCCTGCCATTTGTCTTGTAAACTACATCTACATTGATCACAAAATTGCCCATGCTGTCAGCCATGAAGAATTATTTTTATGTTAAAGAGACAATGATTCAGATTTAAAATTAAATATCAGTACTAATGATTGTATAATCATTTTTTTTGTTTCCATTATTTTCTCTCAATTTCCTCTGGGTGTTAAATACATGTATGAGAATGATGAAACTTGATGATGAGATAAATAGAGAAAACAAATTATAGAGTGTTTCTGTTGAAATTTAGGTGGTTGTTTAGTTAACATTGAGATGAGATTTTTAACACTTGAAAATGTAAAAGTGTGATGGATATGAGGAGGGAAGTTGAAGAAGACTGGGACGTGCTCATGGTGGTTGGATATTGAAAATGACGGCAATAATGGCGATCATCTCTCACGGTGGTGCACTGCACGGGCCACGGCTGTTGGTTCCAAAACAGAGTACACACACTGATTCCACGCTCTCTCTCTCTCTCAACTACTCTCTCACTTTCAAAACACAGAGCAATGACCACACACTGGAAGCTTGCTAAGAGGCATATGTAGGCTGTGCTCGTAGACGGAGCTGGAAAATGTTTTGCCAGGTCCGCCTGATATTTAACACCATTCTGAATTACCCTTTTTTGATACAATATTCCTACTTTCTTAACACCATGCTGAATGACCCTACTCTTCTCACCCACTTTTCCTACCATGCTTTGAATTCCCTTCCGAAAATCATGCTGAAGGATCATTTGTGGCCCCAAATGCTCACTTCCACCGGTGAGGAACCGTGTGGGCTTCGATGTTCACAGACGACGCAGAGATCACGGCTTCGGTGAGGGTGAGGGTGTGGTTATTGGGTCTCTCTTCCTTCTAGTTTCCGTGATTTCCTAACATAAGTTTCTAAGTTTTTCAGCCTTGGGAACTTAGCTATGATTCCATATGTGAGTTATCTGTGTTTAGGAGCTAGAACAGAGGGAGTTTTGCATTTTCTTTTTACGTTGGAAAACGATCGAAACAGCACATGAAGTCATGAACCTAAAGCATTGCTGTTATTTATAAGTTTCTTGATGAAGACCATTACGGGTTGTCTTATGTGAAGGAACGGATGAAGACCATTACGGTAGCTGTGCATGTGGACTTTGCGAGCAAGACATTTGAGGAGTTATGTATGCATATGGGGTTTTAATGAAACGGCGTCGTTAAATGATATCCCCTAATAATTTTTTTTTTTTTTTGCTCGAGGATATCCCCTAATAATAAGTGCAAGGGTAGTTCAACATTCATTGAAAATTAACGCTTGGGAAGAAGTGTACCATTTTTTGTTTTTTTTGTTTTTTTATAAAAAAAGTAATTGCAAGGGGAGTTCAACATTCATTGAACGTTGACTCTTGGGAATAAGTGTACCAGTTTTCTTTTTAAAAAAAAAACGTAATTGCAAGGGGAGTTCAACATTCATTGAACATTAATGCTTGGGAAGAAGCGTACCAGTTTTATTTTTCTTAAAAAAAAAAAAAAAAGTAATTGCAAGGGGAGTTCAACAGAATCGCTTGGGACGAAGTGTACCATTTAAAAAGAAAACAAAAAGTAATTGCAAAGTAGTTGGAGTGTAAATAATACATACTATGATTGTAAATTTATAGATGCTGATTATTTATTTAATTTGTTTTAAAGTTTTGGTTTTAATCGTGTATACATGTACATGAATGACTATAAATATATTATGATTTGTTGTATTATTTTGTATACAAATGAAAATAAAAATATATACCGTGATTTGTTTTATAAATGTATATTAAGGGGGATTTGGAAAGTAGAACCCTCCATTTTAAAATAAATAAATATATATATATATATATTTATATATATTCTATAAGTCATGCTTATTACCTGACAATTGTTATTTATGTCAAATATATATAATGGTTGTTTGGAAAAACCGTTGTATATGTTACCTTATAATCATTGTTGTTACTTAACAACCTTTATTTATGTGATTGTTTGAAAAGAACCATTGTTGTTTGGCCTATTCTATATTTCTATCAGAGCTAACAATTTTTTTTTTTTGGACTTATTTAAAATTAAATACTACTCACATCCATGATACTCCTATAACATCTTGATGACTAATTTGTAATATTAATAAAACATAAAAAATGGTTAAGTCAGCTATTTATAAGGAATATGGATAAGTTTCCCTAAAATGACTTATATGGATGAAAAATTCTTAATATGTACAATCAATATAAATATTTATAAATTTGAGAGATAAAATTGTTTGAAGCCTTACATTTACCATCAAATTTCACCCAGGCTCTAATTAACTTCTATATTAAGAATTAGAAGTAAAAGTAATACTCCCTCTATTCTTAATATAAAGACATATTTAAGAAATTGATATTGATCATAAATATAAAACATAATTTTTATATTTTTCAATCTTTTTCTAAGAAATGACTGAGATATACTCCCAATTTCAATACTCTTAATGAGATTAAATGTGAGTTCCCAATATAAGATATTCAAAATTCATGAAAAAGGACATAAATGCCCTCACATTAATGTATATATTGAAAGAAAAAGTAATAATCCCGTGCGTCAAAGCAACGGCTCTGGTGTGAATAATTATTTGGCAAAATGATGGGAGCGAGATTTGTTCAAGACCAATTGTTTGCAAAACGTTCTGCGGTTCAATGGTCATCAATGCTTTTCAATATATATAATCCAAGCAAATATGTCACTTAACTTTTTATCTTTTTAACCCAGAGTTATTCACAAATTTTGTTAAGACATTCTTTATATTCCATTACGTATTAGTAATTTTCATTTACCAAGCAACAAATCCACACTATATGTCATTCACAACTTTTGTCAATGCTTTTCCCATATTTCATTAGATTTCAACAAATGTAGTTTACCAAGTAACCAATCTACACTTTCAGTTCATTTATAAGTTTTGTTAAGGCACCCCTCGTCTTTGGGTTCAACTAGCAATAAGGTCGGACACTTTCACCAAAGGAAGGGTTTCGATCCTGGAGTTGGTCAAGGCACCGGGGAAGGCATATAGGTGCCTAGGTAAACGCTTAAAGATAATAGATGGCTCGCCCTGCCCAACATTGATATCACCTAAGAGGAAGGGAGACTTCACCCTGCCCTTAGATCGCAAGTGAACCCAACCTTTTTCCTGAAATTTTGATATAAAAAAAAAATATTAATAAGTTTTGTTTAGGCATTCCTTATTTTTTTTATATTGAATATTAACAACTTTCGTTTAAGTCATTTACAAGCTTTGTTATGACATTCCTCACATTTTATTAGGTTTTGCCGACTTTCATTTATCGTGGTAACAAATAATGCATAGTACTAAATCATTCATAAGTTTTATTAAGGTTTTCCACACATTTTATTAAGTATTACAACTTTCGTTTTACCAAGTAATAAGTTTTGAAAGTGTGGATTTATTAGTTGGTAAATAAAATGTGTAGCAACTCAACGAAATATTGAAGTTCTTTTGGGAAGAGGAATTGAATATGATAACATATAAAGATCGTCACTTAAAGTAGTTGGCAAATAAAAGTCATAGTTAATGGTTATAGCAAACTCAAGTTATGTGCCCATTTCTTCCAACAAACACATTTTAAAAGTTTAATAATACATTGTTAACACTAATTAACAGAAACTGCATCTTTAATTCCATGCACCTGTAACTATAAACCGAGTTTTTCTTACATAGCAGAAACAGAATCAAAGTACGCTCCATCAGGAGTCCTACAATGTATCATGACACGTCCTTCAATAACTTCCTACTCAAAATATTAATGATGATAAACAAAGGAGAAATGAACCTAAAAGGAACACTAACATGACTTCAATGACATGCTTGTTGGGATCCGTACACGCAGCCGGAAGAATTCTCATCCATTAAAAACTTACGGATCCCTTGAGAGGATCCATCAACGACATTTAAATCAATGTTCGTTAGAAACCATACCTATGCGAAATTCGTGAGCGTCCTACGTTCGATTTGATCTGGTGGGCTACCTACTCAATCAACAGGAGAACACTCTGCGAATCTCCTCCCTCTACCGGTATCCACACGAACAGCCTCCAACACCGATGGCGCCTTTCCCATCTTAAATCTTCCCCGTACCAAACGAGCCCTAAGAGTTCGTAGACTAAGTCATTCCGAGTCATAATTAAAGAATTAAATTACAAATGAGTCAAAAGTTGAAGGACTAAAAAATTAATTTTCCCTGATTTTAAATTACAAACTTCTATGCCCCTCCCCCCCCCCCAAAAAAAAAAAAAAAAAAAAATCTCATGCCATTTTAATATATAAATCATAAAGAAACAATTCACAGTTAGTCAAAAATTAGGTTAAAATTCGTGAAATTACCCCCTCTCACATACATACATTATAAAAAGGAACCACTATCGCCGGTTTCAACTTACAAGGGTTTTTTTGAGGGGGATCATCAATATATGCTGAGGAATAGTAAAATAAGCCATGCTCAGTTTCCCTCCTCTAATAACAGTAATGGCTCAACAATGTGGCTCAATGTTGGGCTTTGTGCACAGATGTGGTTAGCATGTTTGTTTTGAATTTTGAAATTCCCTCCTTTGTCCATGTGTTCTCTCTCTTTCATTTTAAGGTTTGCATCCCTCTCCCTTTCCCTTTAATTTTTCTTACCTGAAGCCCATTCACATTTCCAATTTTGCGGCTCTATACGGTGGTTCATCATCTTGAACAAGTTGTTGGTAGCAGTATGATCAAAAGAAATTCACACTCTTCAGCAATGATTGATATTGGTCTAGTGATTGATCAATGGAACATAATTATATATAATTATAAGAAGCATAGGAGACACTTCTGTGGGTGCTATATTTGTTATACGGGGAAACATTAATCCACTTCATTTGGCACAACTCTGGAATTCCAGGAACCCCTTTCCATGTTCGTTGGCTTAGAGCGACATTATTATAGATCTGTGACTCAAATTGGCAAGAAACCATGGGAAAGCAAAATCTGGTGATCACATACGTCAACAAGGCCTTCCTTTTGATTCCTAAACAATAGACTTCTATCAATACCATAACTTGACAGGAGATTTTAACATTGCTCAAGAATTTTACTTTATCACCACTATACGTTATTTTAATCTTGAATTACCTTCAATACTTTAGTTCTACTGTATGTAATATTTGCTTTGGACCGTTGTGAACATTTTTACTGTCCTTAATATCATTTGACCTTTTACTCAAAAGTATACTTTTACTTAAAAGAACTTACCAACTCAGAGAAATAACAGCCTCCCTAGCCACTATGCTACAAGCTTACCTTTGCTATCAATCTATGATAAATAATTAAAATGCTTATTATAGTTTTAATAATAATTATTATTATTATCTAGGGTCGTTACACAATCATCCTCAACCACAGATACATAATAGTTCTAAGTACCTTAGATGCATGACTAGGTAGCCCTAAACACTAAACAGGACTACACTTTAACCAAACCAACTGTTGGGTGATATGTGACAAAAATCATTAGGTCTGTTGCAGAAAATGAACGGAATAGAAATTCTCCCAAAAAGAACAGAAGCATGCAGACTTCAACAATAACACTCTACATCTGAAGACTTCAGTCAAATAAAAGCCTGCAATGCTCAGACCCTCTAGGACACACACAAGGCTAACATATGGAGATTTTTGTACTTCTCATCAACATCCATATACACACAGTGAATGAAAATGGTCCTCAAAACTTTTGCATTCTCCATAATGTATCTAGCAATTTCAAACTCCCATTTCCAGCCATCGTAGTCTCAAAGAGTGAACTCTTTTAGGTGTAACAGGAGACATTGAGGAACATCCTGTGTTGGTTCCATCAACGCTCCCTCCCTCCCTCTATCACTATCATCTCCAACATAAATCTGAGCACAAATATGAAAGTTAGAAATTAACCACAAAGCGCAATGGGCACACAATCAAGTTGAAATTAAGAAGTTAACCTCATTAATCATCAGAATTTCAAGCTTGGGGCAGCTTCGTAGACATTCCATTACCCATTTCAAGTGTTCATATTCAAGACTTGAAATTTCAAAACGGTTTAATTTGTCAAATATAGGAATATCACGTACAGGTGGCTTGTCCTATATTAAGAAGACCAAGCTTAATTGGCTATTTAAAATTATAGAATTAGAAAGCAATAAAGTAAATTAACAACATTCATACCACATATAACTGTAGGCATGTTACGTTAGTCAAAGCTTTTGAATTAATTAGAAAGGAAGGAACATTTGCTAAAACTAAATGTTCAAGCTTTTCAATATTCACAGTGAAATCTTCTTCTTCTTCCTCTTCCTCTCCTTCTTCTTCTTCTTCACCACCACCGTCATCATCATCCCTCAAATCTAATACCAATTCTTCAAGAAGAGCACATCCCGAGAGAAGATTTGCCAAACATTCATAATCTGGAAGTTTAACTTTCACCAAGTGCATGACTTTAAGTGAAGGCAACTTAACAGAAGAAGGAATATTCAGTCTAACCCAATTCAACTTTAAAATCCTAATTGTAGTACTATTGAAAATGCTCGACGGTGCTACAATGTACTCATTATTATTAGAGCATAGCTCAAAATGCTCAACTTTGCGATTTATAGCCGTGCTGATCCAAATATTAACCCTCATTGGGGGCACCCTTTTATACTCGAACCTTAGATCTCTTTGTAGTGTACAAAATGTCCGACACTTAAGCCGGAACTTTTTGATAGGTTTCCAATCTGCCAATAACAGGACTGCATCTACAAACTGAATGAAGAAGTCAAGACTAGAAATTCCTCTACCTTCAAAGTCAAAAGTGGGGATTGAATGCCAAAGTGGTCTCCACCTCTTGGACAAAAGGCTTGTGGCAACAACTTCTCTTGTTGGAAGAAAAGATAGGATATGGTGAAGTAGAGAGTCTGGTAAGCTGCTAATCCTATCATTCACAATTACTTCACTTCCACTTTCTTGTTGCTTGGACACAGCTATTACTTCGTATTCACTTTCTTCTTGGTCAGACATTGTTTTTAAACGTTTTCACCCTCGTCTTTGCCATGATCATAGTTATGACGTGGTTATACTTAACTCAAAGGAAGTAGGGTTGAAATAGCCTTAAGAGGAGGGTCACTAGAGATAATGAAATTCAATATAACCCCCTGCAACCAAAATATTGATTTAGATATTTGTTTCTAAATCCACAATGCCCCCATAAGACAAATAACTTCTGCTGTCCAAACATGAGAGCCCAAAAACCCAGCTCATTATTAAGCTATTAAAATTGCATCTGCTACATCTGTTTGAATTCAGTCATAGCCCCCTGTTTGACAAAGCATTAAGACACGTTCAGAAACTCCTTTGCTGAAAAGTCTATCAACATTCAGCAAAATTATGGAGGTTCCATCGACAAGGAAAAACTTCAATAAGCAGAGTAAGATAGAAATGAGTCATTTTCAACAAACATGATAACACTGGTATTTCCATAGCCAAAATCAAGTGAAGGTGGTTTTTCTTACCTTTATAAAGTTTTTTTTTTAAAAAAAAAAAGCATCCCGCACTTGTGGAAGCTTTGTTTATATGGCATTCATTACATTGGGCAGTTTTTATTAAACGTGAACAGAGCAATGATACAAAACGCTGAACAGAAAACCCTAATGAAGCAGCTTATGTTGCTCAGTCTTCAAAAGAATTAAAACAAATAAAAAGGAAAGAAAAAAGCCAGGTTAGTTCAAATTCCTATAATCAAACTGAAAAAAAGGGGGGGAAACACACCTCCGACAAAATCTTAACCAAAAAAATTCATGGCAGCATACATCAAGTAAAGAGTTAAAAGATCTGAAGTACAGACACTAATAATGTCATTGGGACCTTGATCTATCTTATCTGACGACTGATAACCCATATAAACTAAAAAATATCATACTGATTTTTTCTAGGAGTGGAGATACTAAAAAAGAGCCAAGTTCAATGGTCCGAGTTCCTCGAGCTTTTATTATTTTTAACTCATGCTCAAGGACACTTTAATGGTTGACTACTGTTCTTATGGTGTGGCTGGAAGAGAACACTGTTCTAATCTGGGGTTCTGGACAACTTCTTTAGCATGAGGTCATCTCGTAAATATGAGGGTTCTGACATATCTAATAATACGGTTGGAAGTATGATATACATTGTAAGGATTAAGAAAAGGTAGATCAGTTTCACTCATCTAAGTATTGTCAGGAAGATGAGTGATCTCTACAAGATTTTCTATTTTATGGGCCAAGGTTCTTTTAATAGAGGAAGAAAGATGTCCAGGGACGTTAATGACGTACTTACTTAATTTAATTTAATTAGATTAAGGAAATTATTTGATATGATATCTTCCCTAATTTCCTAGTCATCTTAGGATTGGAGGTAGTATATTTTTAAAAACACCTTAATCATCTTCCTTAATTTTCTTCCTTCTCCTACTTAATTATTGTTGAATGAATATTAATAGGGATAAATTAGGAAAAGATTGACAAATATGAAAAATATATTTCATATTTAGTATAAAAATTAATTCTCCAAATATGTCTTATATTAAAGAAGAGAGCAAATATGTTTTAAATTTTCTTTGTTAATTTCTTATTTTGGCCTCATTTAATTACTCAGATTAATACATTCTTCCACATACTCCCTTCTATCCACAATATAGAGCGCTTCAAGAAAAATAACTTTGTCCAAAATATAAGTCACTTCGAAAATAATTAATGCTTGTTTTCCCATTGTGTAACTTTATCCAAGTAATTAATTTTTTAATTTGTCCACTCATTAAATTTTCAAACACATTTTTTCATAAGGGTACAAATGTAACACCCAAAAACTTGGCCAAAATATGTAAAATACCTCCAACAAGGATAATCAGTATCCAAATCATTAAATTGCATAATTATTTCAAATAAAATTCATAATACAAAGTCAAAATAAATTTTCAAAATATTTTAGAGTTAAATGCAATGCGGAAGTCCTATGGTGATGACAAATAAAAATAACATAACATAAGCTATAGGAGTACAAAAGAGTTTTCAAAGCTCACTCTATAGGTGTCTTCCTTTGCTTTCTATTAATACATTCACCTAAAAAATATTAATATAGGATGAGATTTCACGTCTTAGTAATAACCGAAAGTTTCAACCGTACACAAACAAATTACATATGACAAAAAGCAAGAGCGATTACATATATATATATATACATGTATATATATACACATGTGTGTGTCTATACATGTATACACACACACACATGTGTATATATATACATGTATATGTACATATGTATATATCATAATTTCTCATGCAATTTTTTTTTTTGCAAAATTAATCATCATTATGTCAATTTGTGAACTATGCAATATGTAATACGCACCTTCCTTATATCATCATTCACCCTTCTACCTACTCATTTGGAGCCATAGGCTAACACATAATCCAACAAAACTCATTCGTTTGACTGGATGGTTCCAAGCTCACTAAAACTTAAGATACACCCGGCCAAAGGTATAGAGCTTAAGTTTGGACTATGGCACCCCTCCTTAAAAAAACACACACAAGTAAGGAGGTGTCAAATGTCCCACAACTCCAATGCAATCCCGGCCAGAGGAAAACATGAAAGATGGGGCATTGACAAGTGCCATCCACTGTGCACCAAGTGATGGCATAAAGAAATCTTATTATTAAAATTTCTCCTTACTCCAACCCATCACATAAATAAAGCATTATACTTCCATTTATATCAAATATCACATAAAAATAAACCAACATGTCATAAAGCTTCATTGGACCAATCTATAATTTTAAACTTTGAAAGACTAAACTGTCATGTTGAAATTCGGGGTTAAACTGTCATTTTTGAAATTTAGGGATTAAACTGAAATTTCTTAAATTCAGGGACAAAACTGTAATTTTTTGTTGGGTACAAAATTTTAATTTTTAGTTTTTATTATAATAGTATTATAATGCATATACATATAACTCAGTCCATAAAAAAAAGATTCATAATCATACACGATTCACAAGTATATGGAATAATATTCAGAGTTACCTATTACTCTATAGTTCCCAAATAATCACTAAAAGTTACAACAAGGCTCCCCAAATAATTATCTCTATGCTTTCCTTCTCTCCTTCTTTCTCTCTTTTCTCTATTTTCTCACTCTCTTGCTCTTGTTGCCTATGGTGCAAATTTATAATAGTTGAGGAAGGGAGTAGTTGGGGTGAAATTTATTACCCCCTCCAAAGTCAAAATTGGGGGGCAACAATCCCCCTAGTCCACATCAGGTTCTTAGACCTTATATGTTTATTACATGCTTATACCTTAAATTGAGGTATAAGCATGTAATTTTTTATTATTTTTATTTTTTATATATTTTATTTATTTATATTTAAATTATGTACTGCTTTCTGCAACTTTTTTTGCACCCGGTATTTCAAATTAATTAGTTTTCATGATACTTGGTGTTACAAACAAATATTTACGAATGCATGACCAAAACTAATTAATTTGAGATATTGGGTACAAAAATCATTGCGAGAAAGTAGCATATAATTTAAATATAAATAAATACAATATATATATATATATATAATTACATGCTTATACTTCAATTTGAGGTATAAGCATGTAATAAGCACATAAGGTCTAAGCACCTTATGTGGACTCCTCCCCCTACCAACCACGTTTCTAATATGTGTGTGTATATGTATATATTACTATAAATAATAAAAATTATTATTATTATTACTACTACTATTATTTTAATTAACATTAGAAAGTTTTACTCCTATACTTAATATTCTTAGTAAATTAATTACCATAAATTAATCTATCATATTATAATTCTAAATAAATTTCAGGATGTTACAACAAATAAAAAAAATCAATTTATAACATATTGAATAAGTTAACCATCATTTCTTATTTCCTATAAATTAGTTAAAGTGTTATATATTATTAACAAGAGGCCGAATCTCTTTTTTCTACTTTTCTTATTCTCCCTCTTATTCCCTCCCTCCCTCCTATAAATAAAGGCAAATTTTAGAGAAAGGTTACCATTTTACATATTTACTACTTTAACCAATTTTTTTATCTACGTTATTCACTTAAGTGTTTGTTATAAAAAGGAATGGGGGAGTATAAATGTATAAGATTTAAATAATTAATTTGTAAATATTAAGAAAAGTAGTTAGGTTAATTATTTATACAAATATGAGTAAATTTTTCCTAAAATGTGTCCTTTAATCATTACTTGCCATTTAATATACACAAATAATAAAAATATTTTAAAAAAATTATAAACTTAGGAGACCGAACAAATTGAACCATTACATCTAAGATCAAAATTGACTTCTAACTGGCTCTTATATTAAGGATGAGAATAATAATTTTTGTGGGATTATATTTGTCACACCCGACATTCGTGTAATGAAACTCATCAAAGTAAGATACCACGAATGTCACATGCTCATAAAATAATGACAATCATCAGAGTATTAATGCACGACTTAGGAAGAAAAGGAGTTCTAGCATAGTAATACGATATTAGGGTCTGGATACATAACTAAAATCCATAAGATGTTCTTACAAATATTACAAACTTCAAAATAGTCTAATATAAAACATAGATAACCAACCGCAGTTCTTGGTCCATCTCAGCATCTTCAGTTTCCGGTATCCACCGCCTTGCCTTGGGAGCCACGTCTACTATACTTTTCACGCCCTGAACTTTCGGGGACGTCTGGGACTCAAACGAATCACAGTAGTAACGTTAATCACTCACATAACAATGCATGTACAGTACATGGTAGACAACCAATTGCAAACAATTCAATATTCAAGTTCACATTCAAATTCATTTGAACACCATTCAAATTCAAAATTCAGTTTGAATTCATTCAGATTCAAATTCACATTCATTCAAATTCAAATTCATTCAAGGACCTAGAGGTCCATTCCCTCAGCGCTGGGTATTCAAATGGGCATTCGCCCTTCTTTCACAAAAGTACCGATTCCCTTATCGAACAACCACCCCCGGCCTTAACTGTGATGGTATCTAGGTTACCCCACATTCAAGGGTATTACCTTAGGCCTCAACCGGCGATAAGGTTAAGTGTTCAAAATTCAAGTATCACAATGGTTCATACATGCATATAAAGGCATACGAGAATATGTGAGAGAAAGTTACTACCTGGATGTCTTCACAACTTCTTATTCTCACCAAATTCTTCTTGCTCGCCTATCTTTTGGCCAACACAAATGTCTCGTATCCTATATTATTTGAAGATGGGTCATTACTCAATTTAATCTTAATAGCAACATTAAGATTACGCTTACTAAACCGACCCATAATGCTTATCCTTTTTATTCACTTCAGTTGGTTATCTTTCATTGTGTATTCTATAGTCTTCCCATAATTATCTATCTAGCCCTTCAAGTCTTATTCAAGAATTCCAAATTAAGGCTAGTAGTAATTTGCTCAAAACATATTTATTTTCAGACTTGACAGAATTTCAGCTTTCAATTTCTCTAGGAACTTAGAAAACTCATATCTCGGTCTAGAAAACTCGGAATCAAGTGGTTCAAGTTCCTAATCGAAGTTCTGTAAGTCTATATTATAAATAAAATAATCCACTTACCAAATGATAGCTTAATCATTCCCAGAATTTCGAATTGTAGAGACCACTTAAGTCTGCAAACCGGATTTTTCATAATTTCATGTCCAACTTTAAAAATTCATATCTAGGTCTAGGAAGCTCCGATTGAAGTGGTTCAAATTTCTACTTACACTCCTGTAAGTCTACTTCCTAGGAATAATTATCATCACCTAATTTAACTTCGGAATTAATACATTTTTTACAAAACGTATCACTGACTAATTCTGAAAACACTGTTTTCGTCCAGTTTTCTTGTCGACTTAGAAAATTCGTAACTCCTTGTATACACCTCCTATTCATGTGTTCTTTGGCTCATATAAAACCTTATTATGTGTACTAAGTGTACACAAAATTTCAAGGTCATACAAGGTCGTTTAACATGGTTTTTCTTTGCTGCAACATTACTGTTTCTGCTGCAGAATTCTAATTTCCAGAAAATACAGCAACTTAATTCCTTACTTTTGACAATTTATTCAGCCTTCGCTAAGCCTTCTAATTCTTAAACTTCACTTCAATACTTCCAAATGAATATTTTAGGTTCAGTTTATTACTAAAAACAGAACCATAAACTCGTACATATCCTTGTCTATCCCATTTCCTAACCATTTAAGGAATCTCATTTACTTCTAATGGTTCATGTGGCTATTTGAAATTTTCTTACGTAAGATACACATCAAAACTTCCTCTCGATTCAGTTCCATAAATAGAGTACCCACATGCAGAATCTAGTCATAACTTTTGAACTTCAAATGCATAACCCATCGCGAAGGATTTGCAAAACTAGGAAGAAGCTTGATGGCTTACCTTGGACGTCACTAAAACTTGTATACCACGTTCAGTCCTTCACTTAGCTTCAACATCTTTGCCTCTGATAATCTGCATCTACTGGATGGCCGACTAGATGAACCAGAAATGGAGGAGTGCTCGGTACTCACTTCCCCTCAACGTTTGTGTTCTCTGTCTCTGTATACAGCACCTTCACGTCTCCCTCTCGGCCTCTCACTCTCTCTTTTCTCTCATACTCTTATCTCAGCTACCAAACTCTCATCCTCTCTCTCTTTGCGTTTTCCTTCACTTCTGCATTTTCTGTTTCTAATTGATGGAAAGTGGACAGGATATGGCGAGAATGTGCTTATAACCGAGTGCAAGAGTGAGAGAGGTTGTGAGGTGTTCGGTTTAGAGAAGCGAATGAGTGCGCTGTCATTGCCAAAATAAAGAGAATGAATGTGTTGTCAACTTGCATGTAGATATAGTGTTTGCTGCTCCCTTTTTGCTGTCGGATAAAAGAATGAACAAACTGATTGTGGAGCATGGCACGGACATACGAGTTCAAGGAGAATCGGTTGAGCATGGGTTCTTTGAAAAGATCTGTTGCACTACTAGAAATTTCAGATTTTGCTACGGAAAAAATCCGTAGCAAAAACCCAAAAATCCGTAGCAAAACGTTTTTGCTACGGATTTTGTCCGTAGCAAAATATGGCGTCGCAATTGCGACGGATTTTCTAAAATCCGTCGCAATTGCGGCATGATTTGCTACGGTTGTAAAATCCGTAGCAAATTGCTACGGATTATCAAATCCGTAGCAAATTTTCTACGGATTTATTTTCCGTAGCAAATTTTTGAATTATTTTACGGTAGCAAATTTTTATTTTTTTATTTATATTTTTTAAAAATTTTAATAGAAAAATTGAATACAAATAGTAAAATAATGTACCATGAATATATTAACGATAAAAAAGAGTTTACATAGTGAAAACACAATATATATATATATATATATAATCCGTAGCAACAAACAAATACAAAAAAGTAGGCTAAACGATGACATTGTGATCATCATCATCACCGGCATGGTCATCATCACCGGGAGTCGGCCGGACCCGAAACCTCATCTTTCGAAGGGACATCATTTGAAGCTGCATCTTCTTCATCATCTCTCACTTTCTTGATTCATCTCCCATTCTGTTTCTTCGCCACCTTCATCTGTTCTTGTTCCATAAGCATCTCTTTGCCTCATCATCTCCGTTTCTGAGTCGACCGCCGGCGCTCATCATCTCTCGTTCTGGGTCATCGTGTTTGCTTGCTCCTCCACCAACGACTTCATCCTCTTGACTCATCTACAAAATTGATTAGTACATTTATTATTTGTACTTCATTTGAATGGACAAGAGAATGAAAATTATCAATATCAAATGTATTATGTTTACCAAAAGGAACCCCTGCAGTGCCAGATGAGAGGCGCTTTGATTGCTTCAGTCGGCTGGAAGACTCACCGTATCCAAAGACCCTCCCTTTCTTGTCAAATCCGCCAAAAGTAGCCTCAAAGAAGAGACTCTCGTTATCGGATATAGAGGATGAGGGGTCGATCTCACGCTGCGAGGCTCTCTCTGCGACGACCTCTCAAAGTTTTCCTACAAGCAAACAAATACATAACAAATAAGAAAATAACGTGCATAAAACAAGTAATAAAGGCAATAAATGTCTCACCGCTATTTGTTTCGCCCTTGGGTTAATCCATTGCCTCTCACTCCTTGACCGTCGGGAATGGGTCCGCCGAAAGGTAACCCACTCAACCGATCCGGTGGAGCTTCCCCAGACTCTTCCTGCAAACGCAAATGATGACCTTAATTAATTACTTCAAAGTACAAAATATTCAATACGTAAATAGAAAATAACGTGTACTTACAACTTTGCGTCGATGCTCAGTAATGGATATGGAGCCCCCAGCATATGACGGTCCCCGCCATTTTGGCCCTATTTTCCTTATTTTTCACACTTATGGCCTTAAACTTTTCATTGTTTTCCCAAGTGCCAAATAATTCATCTTTAGTGTCTGTGGAAGCCAATCTGTCTTGCCTCTCGACCTTCTCAATGAATAGAGCTTTCGACGCACCCGCTTTGCCCTTGTGGTTAAAAGCTTTTTTGATTTTCATGATGCTCGAGCAATGTCATATGCTTTTCCCGAAAATCAATAACGAACAATTAGTGCTCCAAATTTTAAAAGTACTTATTTAACACGCATAAAACAAATAACTTACCAAGAACTCGTGAACCACATATCTCGTTGCTCCGTAGGAATCTCTGTCCACGCGGTCCAAGCTTGAGTGTAGTTATGGAATATTTGGGTCGATATGAAAGTCGCCACCGGATTATCAGGCACAAATCTGAAAACAGAGATTATCATGCAAATATTAGCATACAAACCAATCTCAAAAGAGAATTGTAACATTACAGGTAACTTCGCATGACTTACTCATTGCCTTTAGTGCAGATCCAAAGAAACCACGTCTCGGGATCTCTTGAGCCCCGGATAGGTGTATCGGAGGAACTACTGCTTCCCCGACGTGGCTACGAGGCGACGAAGTGTGCTAAGGAAGAAATGTGAAATATTGAAGATTTTTGTACATAGATGGTTTCAAGAAACTAAACATATGTAAATCAATCGAAAAGGGTAAAGTAAACTGTTGTCCCCTTTGCTTTGTGAATCGGGGAGTTAGCCGCCGGTGACGACGATGTATAAAGTGATGGTGAAGATGACAAATATCCAGACGGGGACAACGAAAAATCAAATAGTGGCACCTCTGGGCTGAGCCCTCTGCCTCCATATGGAGCAGTTGGCGTCGTCCTACCCCCTCTTATAGTACGGGGTCGGGATCGACCCTTTGCCACGTCCACTACACGAACGTCCTCCTTGATGCTCCATCTACGAACACTTATAGACATAATGTCAAAAAATATAAAAAAAGAAAGATATTTGGTTAATATGACAAAAGTACTTACAAAGTATGTAGTATAACATATCGTCATAAACAAAGAACTAACACAAATCAACCGGACGATTCATGTTCATCGACATCTACTTGCATGTCCTCATCTCGTACTCTCATAGTCGTCGAACTCGGATTCACTATCGAGAGAAGCTCATTTACGCCTCATCCTCATCGTCGATTTCTCATCGTCAATTTGTATAGGAATCAACTCTAACTCCACACGAAAATCAAAGAGATTGCTTGGTACTTCGTCATCGAAGATGTTTATGGGCAGCACATGTTCCACATCAGCTTGGAAAGGTTCAGCCATCTTGTCATTTGATTCCGGCTCTTTCGACTTTGGTATAATATTTCGTGCTTTGGTTTTAATAACTCCCGTCCACCCTTGGCGAGATGTAGGGTATGGTGTATAGTAAACTTGTTCCGCCGTTGAGCAAGGATGAATGGGTCATAACCAACCGTATATCTCCTTGTCCAAAGTAGACCTCAATATTTCCAAGTTTGTCCACTTTTGTCCCACGCGGACCGTTATCAAACCACTCACACTTAAACAGGGTCACCACCTTGTCCCACCGGTAACTTAACTGAATTATCTCAACTAACTTCCCGTAGTAGTCGGTCTCCACCCCGTCAACTTGGTCACCTCGACAACATACACCGTAATTGCAACATAGTGTACTGCGTTCGCGTCAACGGTTGCAAATCGATACCCATTGATTATATATTTGTTGCATCGGGTAATCGTCATTGCAGCTCCATAAGATAAACTCCACGCAACTTCATTGGGATCTTATGGATTTTCCAAGAAATATGATCGAAACCATTTTGGAAACTCGGAACTAGTGAATTGATCAACTTGGGACACCGGCATTGAAGGATTTCCGATCGGACCCAATTAGAAAAGTAACGTAACAAAAAACTTAAGTTAATACTTTAATACTTACCGTAATAGTAAACAAACAAAAAAACTTACTCGAGGTACTTGGCGGCCTCTTCACGGTTGTTTAGAATGTACCACTCAAGAACTCGCTTATCTTTTCGATCAAGAGTTGACTTCCAACGTTTTCCCACTACTCGCCCTGGAAAATTAAATATTGACTTTTGATCCCTCGTATCACCGGCATCATCGTTACGAGGTACCCTCTCCATCTTGACATCATTTCGGGGGATAATAGTATGACGCAAATTTTGCGGCCTCTTCGACTAGATAAGCTTCGGCGATAGATCCTTCAACGTACCTTGTATTTTTGATCTTGTGCTTAAGTGTGCGTAAAAACCTATAATGGAATATCAGAGGATATTTATAATCTAAAGTACCATGTAGGTCAATATATATATTACCTCTCAAACGGATACATCCATCTATCTTTTGCGGGCCTCCTACCTTTGCTTCGTAGGCCAAGTGAACGGGCAAATGTTCCATTGAGTCAAAGAAGCTAGGAGGAAACACCATCTCTAACTTGCATAGCGTTATGGGCATTCTCGCCTCCCGGTGTCGTAACTTTTCAACATTAAGCTCGAAGCACAAATTTCTCTAAAGAACATTGAAAACTCCGTTAGAATAGACCATACATGGTTCGGTAGTGCTTTGAAGGCCCACGGCAACAATCTGGGAAAAAACATGACAATCATGACTCTTCATCTTGCTCAACTTCACCTCGTGCATGTCGACACATCTTTTCCAGTTTGACGCATAACCGTCAGGGAGTTTCAGATCTTTTACCCACTGCAACAATTCTAAATTCTGCTCTTTATTGAATGTGTACGGCGCTCTGGGTTTGGAAATTCGTCCAGTGCCATTTTCCGCCAAATGCAAAGCAGGCCTTATACAAATCGCTTCAACGTCCAATCTTGCGTTGACTGTGTCTTTCGTCTTGCCTTTGGTGTCCATCACTGTGTACAGAATATTGCAAAACACATTCCTCTCAATATGCATGACATCGAGGTTGTGTCTTAACAATTGATCTTTCCAATATGGTAGTTCCCCGGAAGATCTTGCGTTTGTTCCAATGATGATCAATGCCGTACCCTCCGGGGTTCGCTTGAAGCGCCCTCTTCGACACTCGGAATGTGCACGACCATGTCCCATATTTCTTCTCCACTTAAACGACGAGGTGGATCTGCTCGTTCGACAAAGATTCCGCGTGAAGTCGTTTCTATTTCTCCTAAACGGATGATCGGGGTAGGAATTGTCGGTGCTGTCAAACCAACTGACCTTTGCGGCATGTTCCAAGCTAAAACCCATGTTCTGTTCAAGACATACGGGCATGCGAGCTTTCCCGACGTTTGCCGGCCACTCAACATCCCATAGGCGGGGAAATCATTTATCGTCCACATTAAGGCGGCCCGCATGGTGAAATTCGACTTAATGATATATCATACGTAAGAACACCTTCACTCCACAACATTTTCAACTCGTCTATCAAAGGCACAGGTACACATCTATCTTCTTTTTGGGTTCGACGGCCCAGGGATTAACGCGTTAAGGAAGAAAAACTCTCTTCTCATGCACATAGAAGGTGGGAGGTTGTACGGAGTCACAATGACTGGCCAACAGGAATAATTCCTGCCCGTATTGTTGAAAGGAGCAAACCCATCCGAACATAGACCAAGACGAACATTACGGGGATCCATAGCAAAGAAAGGATTCGCCTCGTCAAATTTACGCCAAGCTTCGGCATCAGATGGATGCGTCACAAAGTTTTCATCCCTACGATGCTCCGGTGCCATCTCATGTGAGCGGTTGTTTGTTCGGATGCATACAATCTCGTAAGTCGGGCACCGAGAGGAAAGTACCACATCTTGCTTATTGCATGACGGGTGTTTTTCCTTCCTTTCCCCACAACTTTATATCTCATCTCCACGGAATTTGCAATTGGTCGCTCGGCGTCATCCTTGTAATACAACATACATCCTGCAGGGGGCAAATGGATTTTTTCACATCCAAGCCCAAGCTCTTTCACCTTTTTTTTTGCTTGGTAAAAGTCCTTCGGCAAATTATTGTCTTTGGGAACAACCTTACTCATGATCTGCATCATTTCGTTGTAATTCCTCTCGCTCATATGGTGATCGGTCTTCAAGCTTAGTGTTGCTAGGGTAGCCGATATGCGATGAATATTCACTATTTTCAAAGTGTTCGCAACCTTCCCATAACGGACGTTTGTGCTTCTTGAAGCATTTTATAGAACCTAGCGGCATGAGTAACGGGATCAAAATATTGGCCGATCGACGGTCCCGCGGCATCCATAACCAACTGCTCATATTGATTAAGGTTTTCTCGATGACTAATGTCCCTGTAATAACCACTCGGTGTCTGTCGGACTTCGCCATGAAATTCCCAACATTCATAATCTCTAATGAATCCCTTTTGACACGAATGAATTCGACCTTGTACGCGTCGTAAATCTTAAACAATTACATTTGGCACACGGACACCTGATCTCCCTTCTTGAATTATTTGAATTCGCCAAAGCAAATTGGATGAACTTTTCCAAACCCGCCAAGAATGCTTGTGTTAGTTCTCTTCTATCAGTTAGACGATTGTACATCCAACTTCTATCATGGCTGCCTTCCATACTTCTAGCTAGTTCGATTACTACCCTAATTAACTTCTCAACATACCACAAATATATATATATAAAAGTCGCCTCTTATGCCTACCAATTGCCACTTAATCAAGAAAGTGAAAAACAAACACATGCATTGAACAAAGAACATATTCCGACAAGCAACCGAGAGAATGAGGATAGCACACCGAACATGGGGACATGCATGTGGAGAGGGCAAACAAAGAATAGAATACTAAGTATTTTGGAGTTTCTAACATATATGGGCTAGATCAAAGGAATTACATAACATTTAATCAAATTTATTGTATAACTTGTTAAACATAGATTGAAATAAAAAATTTATTCTACTAATTTTTATAAAACATACAAATGTGATTATTCTTCAATGTCACACCTTCCTCATCCTCGTTGACATTAATTAATTAATTGTGTTATCCCTAAATTTTATTTCCAAACACTTCACTTTTCTAGTTTCAAGATCATCCTATTTAAATATTTATGTATCAATATCATCTAATACAAAATCTTAATTTTATCACACCAAAATCGAAATTGGAATTTCTAAATTCCTAAAAAGTGCTAGATAAAAATACTTTACATAACAAAATTCTATACGTTTCTTAAGCGTATTACAAATCTGAAAAAATTACTTTTAAAATTTATCTTATTTAAAAAAAAAACGATTTAAACTCGTGTACTCGATAATCTTCGACTAACATACATATTTTTAATATTCCAAATAATCAAACATAACATAAATATCAAATTGTGATAAAAAAAATATACTTCAAGCTAACTTTGTAAAATCGAAATGCTAAGATTTGTTTGATAATTTCCCTTCGAAGATCTTAGTGCTAGGATATGTTTGTAACTGCAAAAAAATGAAAATTAAAAAAAAAAACTGCAAAAAGGGAAAAAAAAATACAAAACAAAAAAACTTACATACCAAAAAAATCGGACGAGATGGAGAGGAGGAGCTCGGTGAGGGAGGGGGGGGGTCGGGTGTGGGGGGGGAGGAGAGGCGCGCGATGAGGGAGGGAGGAGGGGAGAGTCGCCGGGAGGGGAGGGTCGCCGGAGTTGGGGAGGGGGGCGGAGGGTTACGAAATCGCGAATGGGGGGGCCGAATGTTGCGGCTTTAAGCTACAACGTGCGCGACGGATCTGGATCCGTCGCAGTGCGCGACGTTCGTATCCGTCGCATGGATTTGCGACGGATCCGGGATCCGTCGCAAAAAAAAAGCGGCCTTTTTGGCCGCCTTTTTGCGACGGATCCGGGATCCGTCGCAACGCCCAAAAAAAGCGGCCTTTTTTGCCGCCTTTTTGCGACGGATCCGGGATCCGTCGCAACCCCCAAAAAAAGCGGCCTTTTTGGCCGCTTTTTTTGCGGATCCGGATCCGTCGCAACCCCAAAAAAAGGCGGCCTTTTTCACCCCTTTTTGCGACGGACCGTTGATCCGTCGCAAAATTTGCGACGGATAGTTGATCCGTCGCAACATTTGGGACGGATCTATGGGCCATCGGAAATTCGCTCACAAATGGCGGCCATTTTTGGCCGCCCATTGCGACGGATCGTTGACCCGTCGCAAAATTTGCGACGGATCAACTATCCGTCGCAAATTAATTGCGACGGAAGTTAATTCCGTCGCAATATCCGTCGCTATAGCGCCGGCATTATACTTCCGTCGCTATAGCGACGGAATTATACTTCCGTCGCAATTTCCTTCGCTATTGCTACGGAATTTTTTCCGTAGCAAATTCCGTCGCTATTTCTTCTTTTTCTAGTAGTGTTGGATCGAAGAGAAAAGAGTATTGAAGGAAATATGGTGAAGTGTTTGGGAGAATATTAATATAGAAATGAGGAGTGGGTGCACGTTGCTTTCTTGCTTCTACCCATGTAAAGAAAAGCTGGGTTAATTGAATTAAAATAAGGGAATAGGAAGTGGTGCGTTTCTGCCTAAGTTGCAGAATAAAATAATAAAAGAAATCATAGTGGAGCATGGATAGACTTACGTTAAAAGAAGAAGTGAGCATGTGCGCATGTGATTCTTCTATGCACTAGCTAAATAGAATTTGGCAATTGAGAGGTGTGCTTGCATCAAATTTAATTACCAGAATAAAAAATGGAGTAGAAGAACTTATACTTCATTAAAGAAAACCAACGGTGCATGAGTGTTCAAGAAGTGGGATGTTACAATATTGAAATTCTCCCTTAAAAAACTTAGAAGGTGAATAAGTCCAAAAGGTTTAGAAAGCATCACTGGGAAAAATTTACTCCTTCCATTCTTTTTTGTATGAAACAACTACCACATATGTATCTTAGTTCTATTCATAAGAAACACCAGAAACTCTAGAAATTTTTGGTAGTTTTCCATTTTGCTCTCATTTAATTATTCATTTTAATATCAATAAATTATCACAGCTCTCAAAGCATCAATCCTCATCATCACTTCAACTTCAAAAGAAACATAAGTTCAAATTCGAACCAAAAAGCCCAATTCGTATTGACATAGTAACATCTAACAGCTTGAGAAAGATTAATGCAGATGTAACAGCAATAAAAGGCAAGCAAATTGATGTCCTTCCTCAATTATAACAAGTTAAAACAGAAAATATAAAGTAATGTATCCCTAATTCTTCCTCTTCTCTTCCTGGTGTTGAGATTGAAGGATCACATTGAAGCACAAAAGAAATACTTTGAATATTATTTATCCTTAAGAATAGAAGAGAATATAAGGAGGCATTTATATAGGCAAATTAATAGGCTAACCCTAACCCTAAAATCTATCATAATCTAATCAAATCAAATCATAATATCATAAAGATATATTCCTAAAATATAATATTCATATTTAATCTTAATAAATACTAAACGTGTCCCTAATAATAATACTTAATTAATATTTCTAAATTTGATATTCTCAACAACAGGGATGAACATGGGGAACCAAATGTTTTAGGTGGATGAGAAAAAGGTCTAACAGCTGTGAATAAATGGGACATATTCTAAACAACAAGGTCGGAGCTAAAACGAGCAGTTGGTATGAATCTCAATGGCTGAGGCTCAACTGTTGGCCTAGAAGGCGCATGAGGAAGATTTATTGGTTGGTTGAGGGAGAGGTACAATTAAAAGTGGGGTAATTGGATCATTAATAGTTTCGTAATCTAGAATCTTGCTGAAAAAATTGAACCTTTTCTAGAATCTGAGAAAGGACAATCAGTAATTTAGTGCCTTCGGTAAAAATCTCCCACCTCAGCTATCATCATTGAATGTTGTAGATGATGATCGGCTAGCAAAATTTGAACGAGTTTTCTTAAGGAGAAGATTGAAGAAGATTCTGCTAAGAGTTTTTCTTACAAAAATAATAATAATCAGGAGGGTATTTAGTCTTTTTACATAAAAGTAAGTCTCATTTCCATAACATACCAAACTTACTACCATTTCTATCTCCATATCTATCAACATCAATTTTGCATACCAAACGAGCCCAAGGGAATTTGTGAGAAAAGACTTACATTTTTACAGTTTATTTTCTTTAACCAACTTTTTAATCTACGTTGTTCAAGTGTTTCTTATAAAAAAATAATTGTAACGAAATAGTCCCTTTGGGTTCTTTTTAGAAAAGCCCAAAATTTGAATTTGCTTGATCTTTTTTATAAGAATCTGGCAAAAATTGTCTAAATTTTTTCATTTGTGCCCCTTATTTTATATATAATGCATCAATTAAAGGGTTGGTGATACTTATGTTGATTCTATTTCTCTCAATTACTTGCCTCTTATAAATAATAGCATATTTGAAAAAGAAATTATTTCAAGACATACTTATTATTTTAACTAATTTTAACTACTCTCTTAAACCGCATTATTTGATTAACGACTCTCTTATCTTTTATTTTATTCTGACACGAGATACGCTCTGGTAACACATTCCTATGAAACGTGAATTACTCAACAGTTTTGGTCGTTAATATCAACTATAGAACTAAGTGACTAAATAATCTCCATCAAGTTCAGAAAATCTTGGCGTCTTTCAAAGCGGACCAGGAATTGATTTGGCGGTTGGCAGTGTTTGAGAGAGCTAGCCTGGAGAACACAAGCCACGAAATTGAGACTTTCTTGGTACAGTTCCTATTTCAAGGACTTGTTTAGAAACTTAGAATGAAATATTGAAGTTCTTTGGAGAAGAAGAAGAATTAAATAGCATAACATAAAAAGATCGTCACTTACCTAAAAATAGTTGACAAGTGAAAGTCATAGTTAATGGTTATAGCAAACTAAGATTTCCAAATGAAGCTCAATAGCCACTTCAGATAAAGACTTGAAAACAAATTGCCTACACAAAATAAATAACATATAGAAGACCCATTATTACACCTTACAGCCTTTTAACACTTCTGTCAATCTATCTCACTAACAGAGTCTTTTGATCATTTGTTGAGGAATGGTGACCCATATTTCTGTGGGAAATACTAAATTTAACAAACTATTAACAAGCCAATCATCCTCAAACACAGATCCAAAATAGTTCTAACTGCCTTAGATGCATGACTAGGAAACATTACTACACATTAATCATACATAATAGTCCTATTACTGAAAATAAACAGAATAAAAATCATCCCAAGAAGAACAGAACCATGCAGACTTCAACAATAACCAACTACATCTGAAGATTTCAGCTAAATAAAAGCCTGCAGTGCTCAGAGCCTCTAGGATACGAGGCTAAGTAAATGAGACAGTTGTACTTATCACTTGCATCAATATCACCACAGACAATGGTAATGGTCCTCAAAACTCTCGCATTCTCCATAATGTATCTTGCAATTTCGAGTAAGGTAAAGTGCACACAATCAAGTTGAAATTAAGAAGTTAACCTCATCAATCACAAGAATTTCAAGTTTGGGGCAGCTTTGTAGACATTCCACGATCCAATTCAAGTGTTTATCATCAAGACTTGAAATTTTTAAGTGTGTTAATTTGTCAAATTTAGGGGTATCACGTACAGGTGACTCATCCTATATTAGGAAGACCAAGCTTAATTGGTTATAAAATTATAGAATGAGAAACAATAATGTAAATCAGCATCATTCATACCACATTTAACTGTAGGTGTGTTACGTTGGTCAAAGCTGTTGAATTAATTAGAAAGGAAGGAACACTTGCTGAAACCAAATGTTCAAGCTTTTCAATATACAAAGGGAAACCTTCTTCTTCCTCCTGCTCCCACTCCTCCACTTCCTCCCCCTCCTCCTCCTCCCCCTCCTCCTCCTCCTCCTCCCCCTCCTCCTCCTCCTCTTCCTCCTCCTTCTCCTCCTCACCACCACCACCACCATCATCCCCCCCAGATCTAATACCAATTCTTGAAGAAAAGCACATCCCGAGAGAAGATTTGCCAAACATTCATAATTTGGAAGTTTGACTTTCACCAAATGCATGACTTTAAGCGAAGGTAACCGAACAGACGAAGGAACATTCACTCTAACCCCATCCAACTTCAAAACCCTAATTGTACTACAATTGAAAATGCTCGACAGCGCTACAATGTACTCATTATAGTCAGAGCATAGCTCAAAATGCTCAACTTTGCGATGTATAACCGTGCTAATCCAAATATTAATCCTAGTGGAAGGAACCCTTTTACACTCAAAGCTTTTACCTTTTAGTTGTACATAAAATCTCAGACACTTGAGCCGGAACTTCTCTATAGGTTTCGAATCTGCCAATAACAGGACTGCATCCACAAACTGAATGAAGAAGTCACGTCTATAAATTGCTCTATCTTCAAAGTCAAAAGTGCGCATTGAATGCCAAAGTGGTCTCCACCTCTTGGACAAAAGGCTTGTGGCAACTACTTCTCTTGTTGGAAGAAAAGATAGGATATGGTGAAGTAGAGAGTCTGGTAAGCTACTAATCCTATCACTCACAATTACTTCACTTTCACTTTTTTCTTGCTCGGACATTGTTTTCAAATGTCTCCTCCCTATTCTTGCCATGGTCTTAGTTATGATGTAGTAACTCGGAGAAAGCAGGGATGGAAAAAGCTTTTAGATGAGGATCACTAGGGATAATGACAATTTATTGTAGCCCACTACCACCAAAATATTGATTTATGCATTTTTTTTTCTGTCAATGAGCATATTTCCCGGTCCATAATGCCCCATGAGACAAATAACTTCTGCTGTCCAAACATGAACCCAAAAACGCCCCACATTATCAAGCTACTAAAATTGCATCTGTTTGAACTCAATCATAGCCGAATGTTTACCAAAGCCTTAAGACACGTTTAGAAACTCCTCTGCTGAAAAGTCTATCAACATTCTGCAAGATTATGGAGGTTCCATTGGAAAGTAAAAAACTTCAATAAGCCAAGTAAGAAAGAAATAAGCCATTTTTCAACAAATATGACAACACTGTGATGTAAAACACTCACTCACACTCACACAACAACAACTGCAAACAGATTTGATTTATGGATAAAACATATAGAAACAGTGAGGGAAAAGGGGGAGACAGAACGCCCCGGGGGGTGGGGGTGAAGAAAAATTCAGAACTGGAGGGGGGATGAGAGATTGATGAAGAGAAACAGAATGGAGGGGAAGAATCAGAGTGGGGTAAGAGAAAACTCACATAGCAACCATAATTTCTTCCATCCAAGTGTGTTTAATACAAGTGAAAGCTTAGCTATATATGGAGAGAGCTTTCCTTCCCATGAAGAAAGCTTCTTAAATCCCCAAACAGTAACCTAAAAAAAAATTGCATTAATAGCTATAAGAAGTGACTCACAAAAAGTTGATAAAAAGCAATGCTTAAGCTAGAAGAAACCCTAAAATATTATCAAAACTCAAAGGCTAAGTTATAATCAAACTGAAAAGGGAAAAAAAGCACATCAGCGACAAAAGCTTATCCAAAGAAATTCGAGGCAGCATACGTCAACCAAACAGGCCCACCGAGAGAAAAAATGTGTGTTAAGAACATTACGCAAAAAATAAAAAATAAAAGTAGGCACGAATTTAGGTCAGTAAACCAGGAAATACGATGCCTAATCACAGAGATGAAAAGAAAAAAATGAGATAGGGGAAAAGATACCTGGAAGTGTCTCATAGGCACGAAGAACTAATATCAGTCTCCCCGTAGGTTGTCTAACCTTACACGGTGGAGAAGACGGCGGTTGAAGGGAGGAGCTCAGAGTCGATGGATTGTGCTTTCCAGAAGATAGGTCTATTCTCTCGGAGCTAACAATTTATTTATTTACTTTTTTTTGGGACTTATTTAAAATTAAATACTACCTCACATCATAATACCACATCTAGATAACTAATTTGTAATATTAACAACAAAATAAAAAATGGTTCAATTAGTTATTTATAAGAAATATGGATAAGTTTCTGTGAAATCCATTTGGCTTCTCTCTTATACCCTACCTATCATTTTTCTTTTTCTATCATTAGATTAAGATCTCAACACCTCAAATTTATCATATTATAAAAATATTATTATAATTTTACCTAACAAATAAAGAAACAATTTTAACAATTCAAATTTATTTTTGCATCTTGTATAAAAAAATTGTTTTTTTATATAATATGTTGAATATGAACCATTGAAATTTTAATCCAATGGTGGAAAAGAGAAAAAGAGGGGAAATGTATAGGAGAGAAGTCAAATCCATTTGGGATAGCAATTGAAGCATTCAAAAGTATCTTTTCAATCATGATTTACAGTATAAAAGATAAATACCACTCTGGTCCTATTTATAAGTCCAGTTTGACCAAATCTCACATACCAAGGAAAGTTAGTTGACACAATGATTATGAGGTAAATTTTCAACTTTGCCCTCATTTATGATTGATTATTTTTCAACTGTTTCTTCTCTCTCCATCTTCATAGGTGCAATTAATATGGATAAAATTGTCACAATCTCATTTATTACTTGAAACTGGACTTATAAATAGGACCAAATTTTTGGTCAAACTGGACTTATAAATAGGACCCAGTGGTATATAATAGGAGTTTTGTCTCGATTTACATGAATAAGCACTTTTGAGAATTATAAACGTGATCTCAAACTTCTTTACTCATATATAGATGAAAAACATCTTAATATGTATAATCAATATAAATATTTTAAAAAATTATAAATTTAGAAGACAAAATTGTTTGAAGCCTTACATTTAGAATCAAATCTCACCCCTAGGCTCTAACTAGCTTCTATATTAAGGATTAGAAGTAAAAGTAATACTACTTCTTGTCCTTACTATAAAATATATTTGGAGAATTAATCTTAGTCCTAAATATAAGACATAATTTTTTATATTTCTCAATATTTTTTTAATTGATCCCTTTTGATGCTCTCCCAACAATAAGGAGGAGATCCCTCGTCCTTAGGTTCAATCGAAAGAGTTCGAGACTTTCTCACATAAAGGGAGAGAGTTCGATCCTAGAGTTGGTCAAGACGCTAGGAGAGGCATACTAGGGGTCTATAAAGGAGTGAAAACGCTGGAAAGAGGTGGAGGCATGTATACTCTCTAACCCAGTATACCCAACGGACTGGGCTCTAAGCGCCTTGTCTTTAGACTGTGGGTGAACCCAACTCCTTTCCTAACAATAAAGAGGAGAATGAATAAAAGAATTAAGAAAGATGACTAGAGTGTTTTAGTAAATACATTTCATATTAACTAACTTTCTTAATATTTTATATTAAAGACTGAAGGGGGAGTAATTTTTATTGGACTATAACGAAACTATCCGTAAGAAGAAAATATTAGAACGTGATTAAGACCAAAGGGATTAATTAGAAAGCATCATAGGAAAAAAATTTCTGCCTTCCATTCTATGACACCATATATGCTCGTGTAACAAATTCTTATGAAACGTTAATTGCTTCTCATAAAAAAAAACGTCAATTACTCAAAATATTTTGGGAAGATCTCGTTTGAAGAACTTTAAAAATTGGGAAAAAAATTGAGATATACTTCCAATTTCAATAATCCTATGAGATGAAATGTGAGTTCCCAATATAAGATATTCAAAATGAAAAAAGACACAAATACCCCTACATTAATGTATATCTTTAAAGAAAAAGTAATGACCCCGCCGGCGTGGGAGTCACGGCACCAATGCAAATAATTATTTGGCAAAGTGGAGGGAATGAGATTTGATCCCCACCAATTGTTTACCAAAAGCGTTTGTGGCTCAATAGCCACCAATGCTTTTCAATATATACTCAATCTGGTCCTTATTATAAGACACCAACTAGCAATTGTATTTGGTCCTTTTTATAAGATACTTGCTTGTTTCCAAAGCACAAAGATTATTTTTTTCCATGTATGCCCATAATTAATAAAGGTAGTGGGTGAAAGTAGTAATTAATATAATATTAGAGTTTAGTGCAATTAGTAGGGGTAATATTGGAAGTTACTTAAATTGTAAGACAATTTTATTCACTTTAACTACTTTTATTGGTTTGTGAGAATTGTTAGTTGGTGCCTTATAATAAAGAACAGAGGGAGTATAATCCAAATAAGTATATCACTTAACTTTTTATCTTTGACTCAAAGTCATTCACAAATTTTGTTAATACATTCCTTACATTTCATTAGGCATTAACAATTTTCATTTACTAAGCAACAAATCCACACTATCATGTCATTTACAACTTTTGTTCAGACGTTTTGCATATTTCATTATATTTTAATAACTTTAGTTTACCAAGTAATAAATTCACAATTTCAGTTCAATCACAAGTTTTGTTAAGGCATTCCCCATTTTTTTTAATTAAATATTTAATAATTTTTCTTTACCAAATAACAAATCCACACTATCGGATCATTCACATACTTTATTACGGCATTCCTCACATTTTATTAGGTTTTACCAACTATTACTTATAAGGTAACAAATCCACTATATCATTCATAAATTTTGTTAAGGTATCCACACATTTTATTAAGTATTATAGCTTTCTTAAGTAATAAGTTTTGAAAGTATAGATTTATTAGTTGGTAAATAAAAGGAAAAATGCCAATAAAATACCTTTTGAATTTGCAAAACCCCCAGAAGTCTTCCGAATTTTTAAAAAGACTGAGAGGAACAAAGGACCTATGAGGGATATGCAAATTCGGGTGAAATTACCCTTTTGCCCTTATTTTTAAAAACAAATAAACAAAAAACCCTCCACCCCCCGCACCACCACCGCCGGACCTCTTAGTCTTTTTACAAATTCGAAAGACTTCGGAGGTTTTACAAATTCAAAAGATATTTTATTGTCATTTTCCTTAAATAAAATGTGTAACAACTCACGAAATATTGAAGTTCTTTAGGTTTTATTTGAGAGTTTCATTTTAGAGGGAAAGGAAAAGAAATAGAGGATTTTGGTAATCCCTTCCCTTGTATATATCAAGGGAAGAGACTACCAAAACCCTCTATTTCTTTTCCTTTCCCTCAAAAATGGAACTCCCAAACAAAGCCTTAGAGAAGAAGAATTGAACCTAAAAGGAACACTAACATGACTTCAACGACATGCCATATCTCATAAATTTAGCTAAACAAAACCCTGCAATCGGCAGAGGCTCTCGGGTATGAGGATAATATTTTAAGCATCTGGTGCTTCGTATCTTTGTGTACGTAATGAAGACTATTAATGTAGATGCTCCTCAACACTCTTGCATTCTTCATTATAAATGCTGCAACCTCAAGCTCACATCGCAAGCCTCTACGTTTACATACCTAGACTAAATTTCTTCAGGTGTGATGAAAGACATTGAGGAATATCAAGTATTGGTACCTTCATGATCACCTCTGTCAACGAACCTAATGAACTAAAAGAGTTTCAAGTTTGGGGCACTTCTGCAGACATTTCACTATCCCATTCCAATCACTTTTCGAACATGAAATTTCCATGCTGGTCAAATTGTAAAATGTTGGAATATCATCATGAAGAGGTGACCACCAATCATCATGACGACGTGACCAACTTTTTTGCGTTAGAAAGACCAAATGTAAATTATCTTCATTCATATAAAGGGTTCAAATATAAATTCAAATCAGTCTCCCTTACCTTAATCAACCTAAGAACTGTAACAAAAGAAAAATCTGCCGACCTAAGTAGGGAGGGTTCAACATCTACAGAGACCAAATGTTCAAGCCTTGCAATCTTGAGTTTGGAACCAATATTAGGTACATCTAAATCATTTAGAAGCAATTCCTCAAGAACAGCACATCCAGAAAGGAGTTTGCCATGCAGTCCAAATAATTAAATCAAACACTTGCCAAATGCAAGACTTTGAGTGAAGGCAACTTAACAGGAGAAGGAGTATTTATTGCAACTCCAGAAATCTTCAAAACCTTAACGTTATTGCAGCTGAAAATTCGAGTGGGCAACTCAACATCAAATCTACCATATCGAAAACAGAGCTCAAGATGCTCAACTTCACGGTTTAAAGCTGCATTAATCCAAAAATTAATCCTAATAGGGGGAACTTCTAATTTTAAATTCAAATGTTTCTGTTTCCTCCTCTTTTCATATACACAAAAACTCTCACTCCAGACGAAGCATTTGTCTGGATTTCAAATCTGCCAAGCACAATACCGCATCCCCAAACTGAGTAAAGGAGTCAAGAATACTAAAATCAATTCCATCAAAGTTAAGACAGGGCAATGATAGCCAAAGTGGTTTCCACCTCTTGGACAAGAGGCTTGTGGCAACAGCTTCTTCTATTGGAAGAAACGAGAGAATGTGGTGAAGAAGAGAGTCTGGTAAGCTGCTAATCCTATCACTCACTATCAGTTCACTTCCATTTTTTTTATTTTTGAGCACAGGTATTTTCCCTCTGGGTGCTGATCTTGCCATAATGTCTGTTATGTTGCTGTGATACTTTACAAAGAGTAAGTGAGGATAAAAACGGAGGTTTTAGTGACATCATTCTGGAGACGTAATCCATTCTATCATGAGAAACAATTGTTCATGATCCTTAGACATCCGGAAACAACAAATTGTCTTAAGGAGACAATGTTCATTGGGCTCGAATTTTATCAATTTCTTTTTCATCATTTTCGGCGTGTGAGTTTTTCTGCTTTTCTATATTGCACAGAATTTGTACGTTTACAGATTAGGCTATCTTAATTACACAGAATCTGAGCCTTGTGAAATTTCTACTTGTAAAGTATTTTCAACAACAACAAATGCAAAACGCAAAACCCTAGAGAGGGGGCAAATGTAGGATATCTTGAAAAGAAGGCCTGGTTACTTCTTATAATCAAAACGAAGAAATCTAGGACAAAAGCCTACCCAAAGAAATTCATGGTAGCATACATAAAACAGACCCGGTCAGAGAAAGATATATATCAGGACTATTTAAAAGATAATAAAAGAAAAGCTCTACTTGAGCTAGAAAAGAATTAGAAAGTAGGATTCTGGTTTAGCTAAAACTAATTCCGACCAGTAAAAGAACAAAAAAAAACAAAAGACGAAGCCTGATTACAATGATGAACAGCAAGAAAGAGAGAGCAGAGAGAAAGATGCCTGGAAGCGTCTAATTGGCACGAAGAAGGTGGAGGAATAGGAACAAGGAACCTGACTTGGGACTCGCTGTGGAACCTTTGACCCTTGCAACGACGAGGAACAGGGGTGGATGAAGAAGTGCGCTGGTGAAGAATGTAAAGCTGTGCGTCGTCGGAGTTATTTTCAGGAGGAAAACGCTACTGAAAGGCGTTTAATGTGCTCCGTATCCAACGGCCAGGATTGCATTGATGACATTCTGGGATTCCAGGATTTTCAAATACTGATTAAGGGTGTTACCGTGGTTTTTTATTCAAATATTTTTGGGAAAATCTTTGGCCCTTTTTAGAGAAAAAATCCTAAAAAAAAGCTCTCAAAATTCTGAAATCCTAGAAAACTCTCAAAATTCTGAAATCCTAGAAAAGACCTTAGGGTCTTTTCTGAGATTTTAAAAATCTACTTGAGTTGTTAGCGAATGATATAGTTGTTAATGTAAATCTTGATATAGTTGTTAATGGGGCTGATTTAGTTGTTAGAAAATTATTGTTAATGAGGCTGATTTAGTTGTTAATTAACAACTATATCACCCGTTAACAACTCACGTTAAGATCTGAAAATCTCGAAAAAGAGCCCTAAGGCCTTTTCTCGGGATTTCAAATTCGAGCCTTTTTAAAATTTTTTTTTTTTCCCAAAAAGGGCCTGAAAAGGATTTTCCCAATATCTTTTAAATTTTTAAATTAAATTACGAACATTTGTACATTAAATTAAATTATACAACTAACCATAAAACTCGGGAATGTAAACACAAAAAATGAAATTAAATAATAAAAAAATGAAAAATTAAGTATATATGGAGTCAAAATGTTTAAATTAGGTATAAAATAACAACTTTTTGGGATAGAGATAGAAAAATACTATGAAAATTGATAAATGAAAAATAAATATGATGAATTTCAATAATTTCAAAGGGATTGATTTAAAATTTTGAGATGTTACAAAATTTGAAAAATTACTTAACAACCTTTATGTTTTTAATAAATCTTTAACCTCCTTGCCGGTGTCCGTCATAAGAGCTCTAGTGTCCTTATCGGAAACGGCCATCGGAGCCTAATAAATACACATTTTCAATTTCTTAATCAAAAGTTGTCAATATAAATCCTTGAATTGTTAATAACAATACTAAAGTTATAAACGGCGGCTTAATATAAATATTCTTAATTTCTCTAGCAAAAGTTGTCAATATAGATACGTGAATTATTAATAGTGATATTAAAGTGTTAAATGGGGTATCTGTTAAACATTTCCTAATAATTATATATGCTGAATTTCAATAGTTCTAAAAGAATTGACTTGTAACTTTGAAATGTTACAAAATTTGAGAAATTACCTAAATACCCTTATTTTATTTTTAATAAAAAAATCTCCAACCCCTCGCTTACTTGCCAAAGCTCTATTGCCAATGATTGGCCGCCCGGGGGGCGAGCGTCACTAAAGCTTCGGTGACTTACCGTTGGCAACAAGTGACCAGAGCTCCGACGGCTATATATATATAGGCTTATTATATATCCTGTCACTGGATATAAGCTTTTGTCTAGTAAACCATATGGTGTAGAAAAAAAAGGGAGTTATGATAAATCAGTTTATATATATACATCCAATCGCGGATTCACATTGAAACGGGAATCACGGATTGATAAGAAGTATTTTCATGCCTACTGCCTCTGGATCAGTATAGTTGCTTTCTTATCCCTTGCTCTTATCGATTTATGTCTTTTTAAACCCTAGTTTGTGATTTGTGGCCAATGTGACCGATAGTAGGTCAAGACAGCAATGACGATGATCGAGAAGATTTTGGCTAGGGTGTCTGAGAAACCCTAGTTGAGCCTACGTACTAACTGAATTGCTTCAATCTTCCTTCTTTCCATCCTAGCGAGAAGTGAGAAGGAGGTAGCGGTGGCCATACAATGAAGATGGAGTTGGATCCGAAGACGTCACAGAGGGAGAAAGAGAGAACTAACTGAATCACTTCAATCTTCCTTCTTTCCTTCCTTCTTTTTTTTTTTTTTTTTTTTTTTTTTTGGTTTTTGTGATTTTTAGTAGAGCTAGCGTCTGAGAAAATAATACGACGTAGTATAATATAATGTTCACTGGACAAAAGCTTATATCTAGTGACATGATATATCATAAGCCCTATATATATATATATATATTGAATTTCTCAAGCAAAAGTTGTCAGTATAGATATTTGAGTTGTTAATAACAATAATAAGATTGTAAACAACGGTGATATATATATATATATATATATATATATATATTGAATTTGTAAGGAAAAAGTTATCAATATAGATACGCGAGTTGTTACTAGTGATACCGAGTTGCAAAGGGGTATTTGTTGAATATTTTTGGTTAATATCGACAACTTTTTCTGAGAAATTAAAAAAAAAAGTCGTTGTTTACAACTTCGGTTTTGTTATTAGCAACTTAAGTATCTATATTGACAATTCTTGATTGAGAAATTTAAAAAAAATGTATATTAGACTCCAATAGCCAGCCATCGGTGAGGGGGTTTGAGCCTTGAGGGGTTTTTTTTTTTTTGTAATTAAAAAAAAATAAATGTAGTTAGGTAATTTCTCAAATTTTGCAACATTCGAAATTTCAAATTAATCATTTTGAAATTATTGAAATTTAACATACTTATTTATCATTTATCAATTTATAGATACGGATGATTTGTTTAATTTGTTTTAAAGTTTTGGTTTTGACCGTGTATACATGTACATGAATAACTGTAAATGTATTCGATTTGTTGTATTATTCTATATATGAAAAAAAATATAAATATATATTGGGATTTGTTCTATTAATGTATATTAAGGGGGATTTCGAAAGTAGAACCCCCAATTTTTTTTTTTAAAATATACTTTCTATAAAGTCATGGTTGTTACCGACAACCGTTATTTATGTCAAATATATATAATGGTTCTTTGGAAAGAATCGTTATATATGTTACCTTACAACCATTATTGTTACCTAACGACCTTTATTGTTGTAATTATTTGAAAAGAATCATTATATATGTTAGTAGATATAAAATGGTTGTTAAATCGAAATCGCTATGTATTACGCAAGCATTAGCATATATCATGCATGACGGTTGTTTACGTGTGCTAGTTAATTATTATCATAGCAATGAGCATATCATGGCGAGCCTAAATACATATAACATGTGTTATATTATAACCGTTATAATAGGTCTGGAATAAATAATGTTTCGGAACCATAATGTATATGTGCCAAGCTTTTATAATACCTGCATATATATGATGATTTGAAACCGTGATGTATAACAATTAATAACCATAATATATTGCGATTTTTGTAATAGTGAAAATAATAAAATAATGAAAGATAAATGAGACTAACATCATATGAGATGGAGTATTCTAATTGGACAGAGTACGGTTGAGCTGGTACTTTGGGAGTACCATATAAGTATGGTTACTCATGTTGTAACAAATCAAGACTAGAATTTGCTCAAAATAAACAGAAACAAAATCCATACATATGGATGCATGGATGCCATTAAAAATGGAATAGGGATGTGAATTTCACTCGAATAAACGCCTGCAATTCGCAGAGCGTATGAAACAAGAAGATAATTTTTGGAGCATTATTTCTTTTTCTGGATTTTCTGCTGACCAAATATGTGTGCGAACTGAGATGATCTCCAAGAACCTTGCATGCCTCATAATAAATCTTGCCAGTTCAAACTCATGTTCGAAGCCTCTGTAGTTTCCAAGATGGAATTCCTTCAAGTGTGCTGAAACACATTGAGGAACGTTGCGATTCAACGGAGCTATACAATTAAACTGTGTCAAAGGTATATAACAGTTAGAAAACTAACTAATCAATATGGAAATGCAAACATAAAGTGTGAAAATAATAAATTAATCAAACCTCGTCAATTTTAAGAGTTTCAAGGTTGGGGCATTTATGCAAGTAATCCAGCAATAATTTTATGTCGAACTCATTTGAATAACATCTTAGTTCCAACCGGATTAAATTATAAAATATTGGAATATCATAGCGAATTGGATAACGAATCTGCAAGAGGGAGACAACAACAAGCAAGATTAAATAAAATTAATTGCCAAAACTAAGAATGAAACGCAAAAATATGAATTTACTTTAATATCCACATACCGTATCAATCCGCAGTGTTGTAGCGTTAGACAAAGATCGCAAAGTAAATGGATAATTATAAACATCAGCTGACACCAAGTTTTTAAGCCTTTCTTCCAAAGTAAATGGATACTGTGAAGCATGAGCAGGCATCAATTCTCTAAGACTTGCATAATTTATTGGTTCAGTCCAACGCCCATTAGCAATGTTGCAATATTTTAGCGACAAGTCTTGAAGCAAAGGGCAAGAGTAAAGAAGATCGTAAACGAATTTACTATTCTGGAACGTAACGTTGCTCAAATGCAAGACTTTAAGTGAAGGCAGATCAACAAAAGAAGGATTCGTCGCCGTGGCCACTACTTTCACACCTCCCAGCTTTAAAACGGTGATGGTGTTGCACTTGAAAATGCAAGAAGGAATTTCAATGTTGCAGGCTTTGTGATCGTATATCTCAACATGTTCAGGTTTCGAATCTAAAGCTGTGTTAATCTGTGTATTAATCTTTTTAAGTTGCTCGCTGCTATATTTAGACCTGAGAATGAGATGGAACTTTTTAGGGTTTCTGAGTCGTCTCTTATTCTCAGGACTGCATCTACGTACTGAAGAAAACAGTGAACGCTACTAAAGTTCGATTCGTCAAAGTCAAGACTGGGCAGTGACATCCGAATATGGCTCCACCGCTTGGACAAGAGGCATATGGCAACAGCTTTTTTGACGGGAAGAAGAGAGAGAATATTTACAAACAACGAGTTAGGTAAGTCAATAGTTTTATGACTTGCCATTACTTCCAATCTATTTTGATGACGTTTAGGCATAACCTTAGCTTCCTCTAAGGAAAAAGAGACGGAAATAATGAAGATTAGATTAGGGTTACCAGGTACAATAACAAATATATGCAGAATTTCATATACTGAATCATAAAATAAAGTCAAATGATCAGAGTAAATGTACAAAGATATGGTCAAAGAAAATCACATCAGTGGAGGCTTATTTTGCGTTTGAGCTCCACAGGATACAAAAAATATTGTACAAGGAACTTATCGGTTAGGTACCTGCAGGGAGAGATGGGATGGGTGAGTGATGGAGCTCGCGATCGGGAGGCCCTAAGGCAGGAGGGAGGAGATATCTATCCATTTATCCATAAATCAATGTATAATATTATGTTATATGAATTTAATCTCATTTAAATCTTTATCAAAGATATCCTGATATATATCTGATAATTGGATTAATTCCTGATTATAATCTATGAATATAATCTTTTTTTTGGGAAAATATAATTGTAATTTTATGGATCCCTCCGTAGATATTTAAATATATTAAACATATTTAATTGTAATTATATATATCCTGATTTTAGTCTATAAATATACTCGTTTTTAAACATATTAAATTTAAATATCAGAATCGTCGATAGATATAATAAGAATCGTTGGTAGATATATTCATGGAATGGTGGCAGTGGTTTGCATCCTCGTGGCTACGTTTTCGGGAGGAAATGTTCAATCGTCGCCCTTGTGGGTTTCTCTCTGGATTCGGCTTAATTAGGTTCTTTGAGGACCTTTCTCCGCTGTATCCGCTGCAGGATATACGTTGCCGTTTGGGCGCCCCACACACACTTGGTCTTAAAAAAAAAAAAAAAAAAATTTCAGGCACCGTCAGATAGTAAAAAAGTAATTCAGGATACTAAATGGTACTGATTTTTTTTTTTTATAATTTTGAAAAATTATTTTATGACATTGAAAAAATATTTTAAGATACTGATTGGTACTAAAAAGATACTTCAATATACTGAAAAAATAATTCATGATCTTAAAAAATTATTTTAGGGATAGTTAGCTCAATGATTAACTTTGCCATAATTTATGAATGGATATCTTTGAACTCTTTCTTCTCTCTATTTTCATTGGTATAATTAATATGGGCAAAATTGTTACAATCTCATTTATTACCTAAAATATGACTTATAAATAGAACCAAATTTTTTGGCAAAAAAAAAACTTATAAATAAAACCAGAGTGGTATGGTCTAAAATCAAACAATAACGTTACACAAAGAAGTTCAAGAACATCTATCCATATATATTACATTACTATTAATTTTATATCCCAAGAATCCTGAATATAAACACTCATGTACTATTAATTTTATTTTTAATCAAAGTTCATTATTGTAAAAATCTAAATCCGGAAAAAAAGGTAAACATCTAAATCAACATTTTTATTGAGGTTTATTAATGTAATCTGGCTAAATTATACAAAACAATGTAGAAGGACTCCACAAGTGGCTGGACAGAAAAGGAAGTCAAGTCGTCAAAGTGCGTGCTTAGAAACGGAGCTGGCTTTCCTCCAATGCCCTTAACAATCCCTGCCATCCTTTTCTCCCAAAGTGGCGCCGTTTTGGTGCCAAATGGCACTGTTCAACTTTTTTTTTTTTTTTTTTTTGTTTTTGTTTTAATGGCATTCACATCCTGAGGTCTTTTTTTTTTAAAAAAAATAAAAAAATTACTCGATGTAGATTCGATGCACGAAGTATCTTTTTAATATCGTTCAGTATCCTAAAGTATTTTTTTAGTACCAGTCAGTATCCTAAAATATTTTTTCAGTACCAGTAAGTATCGTGAAATTTATTTTTAGTACCAGTTAGTACCCAAAAATATTTTTTCAAAATCCTAAAAATATTTTTAAGGTACTGACTAGTACTAAAAAGATATTTTAGGATATTGATAGATACTAAAAAGATATTCCAGGCTACTGGCTGGTACTAAAAAGATACTGAATGATCTTAAAAAATTATTTCACAATCTTAAAAAAATATTTGATGGTACTAAAAAAAAATTATGAATACTGACTGGTATTAAAATGATACTTCAAAATATTGACTGGTACTAAAAAGTATACCTCAGATGGTGATGCCATTTAAAAAAAAAAAATTGAACACTGCCATTTGGTACAAAAATTAATATTAAAAAAAGACCTCAGGATGTAATGCCATTTTTTTAAAAAAAAAAAAAAGGGCTGAAAAGTGCCATTTGGCAACAAAACGGCGCCACTTTGGGAGAAAAGGATGGCGACGATTGTTAAGGAAATTGGAGGAAAGCCAGCTCCCTTAGAAACATGTGAGAGTTTGGTTTAGCAATAGGAGCTTAGATAAGGCCATTTGAGCCTCTATAAAAGTCCTTATAAAACACATTTATCCTATTGGGTAAGTTTGGTAAAATCTTACACATATTTTGCCTATTATTTCTCAATAAATGTAGTTCACATAATATTATTTTAAATATTATATTGCCCATTAATTAACCTGAATATTTTAACCGTTTTAAATAATAACAATTATAAAATAAAAATAAAAAATAAATATTCATGTCTTTTATTAAATCATATTTAATGATCATTATTATTAAATATGATGATGAAAAGGTAAACAACTTTATTGAGTTCATAGCTTTTTGGTAATTATATATGTATAAGAGATTTAACTAAATAAAATATAAATATAACCAAAATTGTATATGTCACCTATATAAAAATAGGGTGAAGGAGCATTTTTGCCAACAAACAATTATCGAAGGAGCATCCGGGCCAAATATTTATTAATGGTACCTTAAGTGCAAAAAAAAAAAAAAACAATTACAATGTGATAAAACACACAATGCCGTCGGTTTAAGCAAGTAACGGACGTTTGGGAAAATTTTAAGCGAGAGTGGAGACAAAGAAAGGAGACTTACCATCTCGACCGAAGCTCTCTCGGTGTTGAAGATAATGAAGACATTGAAGAAGATTGAACATGCGATTGTGAACCGGAGATAAAGAAAACGGCTTCTCTCGAAGATGACGTAAAGATCCCTCGCCCGAGCATGCTTCACTCGGAGATGAGCCCGTGGTAGCGGTGGGGACGATGGCGGCAGAGGAGAGCTGTCCACCACCGTAGCTTACGGCGATTTCGGCCGCGATCTTTTAGGGCTCAAGCTCGCCGGCGGTGATAGGCTAATTGAGTGTGACCGATCCGGTGAGCCCGAAGTGGAAGAAGAATACGAGCTAGAACTCGATTCACCGCTTCGACCCACAAAATTCTCGCTTGCAATCGCTGCAAACACTCTACGAGAACGATCCAAAGTGCCATTCGAACTCTCGGGACCACCCGAGAGATCCTTTAGGCGAGTAGAATTCCTCTTCCTCATCGTCCACTGTATTGGAACCCACATCGTCACGTGCCGCTCCATACTGCTGCCTCGAACCTTGCCGCACAAGCGGCGGAAGCGGACGGAGCTCCGGCGAATCCATTTTTCGAGGGTCGACAGCTGCACCACCACCACCACCACTTCGCCGCTTCCACTTCGTACACCCCGACCCGCATCATTTGTGCGTGAACCGGAACGATCCTCAACGCCCCTCGAATTAACAATGGCACCAAGATAAAGAAACTCGAGCTAGTCGAAGAAGTGTGCCTCACCTTTCGACCTCCATTACCAAATTCAACATTGGGCGGGATAAACCAAAGACTACTATCGGATCTGAGAATCCCTTCTTCTCACTCCTCTCTCGGTGCTCCCTCTATTTTTTTCCTGGTTCTCTTTCTTTTACTCGCTATCTCTCGCTTTCCTGCTGGGAACGGAACGCGTTTTCATTTTCTCCCGAATGATTATTTCTCCTGGAACGTGTTTTCCTTTTCGTTTTCGTTCTCTGCTGTCAATTTTTCGTTTTCTCCGGCAAGCTGCGGGGAAGAACAAGGCACGATCAAATGTTTCGACGAGACCTTGCCACGTTTTGGTTTTTGTTTCACCACATCGGCAACCAAACGTCATTACTAGCTTAAACGACGGCATTGTGTGTTTTATCACATTGTAATTGTTTTTCTGCACTTAAGGTACCATTAATAAATATTTGGCCTGGATGCTCCTTCATAATTGTTTGTTGGCAAAAACGCTCCTTCACCCTATAAAAATATCCCAACAGAAATCATCATTGACCTACGTCAGTGTCCCTTATAAACCGTCACAGTTATCTAAAATCAACATACAGCAGAGAGGAAAAAGAGAGCAAACAAAGGCAGGGAGGGGAATCAAAACTAGCATAGAACGTTGGGAAAAAATCAGCACCATTCAGCTGACAAAACTACATATACTGATTCTAATTCTTGGGGGACCTCTCTTATCTGATTCAAACCAAACAAAAACATTCTGGTAAAACTTAGAAAACAAAGAAGAAACATAATTGCCATGAAGAGTAATTAAGGAGGATAATGTTGTTACGAATGTAGTAGAGTCATTGCTGAACATAAACAGATGGGAAATCAGCCCAAAACAATGAGAATTAACATGACTATAGAATATAAACGAATAATGACTAAGATGAATATGATGCTGTAAATAACTTTTAAGGACAATGTTCTCGGACGCGACTCATATTGTCTCACTCTTATGTATTACCATCGCTTACATGTAAGAAACTTTCTTGAAACAAAAGACGGCAATTCACTGAGGCTTTAGGGCAAAAGGATAACCTTTTGCGCAAATTCTTCCTTCAAAATTGCTGAGTAAATAAAATCCAAGCCAATGGAAAAGGTCTTCAAGGAATTCGCATTCTTCATAATAAGTTTTGCAAATTGAAACTCACCCTCAGAGCCAAAAAGGTTACGAACATAGACTTCCTTCTGGTGCGATATTGACAATACACATTCTTGAACATCAAGTAGCGTTGAGCTTTCATCCTTAACCGTATCAATCACAAGAATTTGAAGCTTGGGACACTTTTGGAGCCATTCTAGTATCATCCCCAAAGGATGAACCGTTGAAATTTCCAAACGGCTCAAATAGTTAAATGTCGGAATCTCATATGTAGTTAACCGCGATGGAACAACGTGATCATCATCTAATGATAAAGATGTCAAATTTTGAAGCGTTTCGATGTTTTGATCTCAATATAACTTCTTCGTCTTCGCTGTTTTGAGTTTTGGACGCTGATTTTGCCATAACCAACGAAATCACGTTTATATTGTTTGCTGCTGCAACTTTTAGAAATATAGAAACAGGATTTTAAGGGAGAGAAGAGGAAATGAACAGTTAGCATACATGATGGAGGTGAAGGAAATTGCAGATAGGGTCGTCTAGGGTTTTCAAAATTCGCGGGAGAAAAGGGATGTTAATGTTCGCGCAATTTAAGTTATCATTGAAGGATCTTTTATCGTTCTGATGTGGGATTTTTTTTTTCCTAAAAAGAATTTTTATTTATTTATGTTATCAGTACTTACCTCTTACAAATAAGCACATACTTAAAAAAATAAAATATTTCAAGACATATTATTTTAACTAATTGTAATCGCTCTTTTAAGCCACATGATTTTGTTATTGACTCTCTAGGAGTATCTATCTTTTATTCTGACACCAGATACACCCACGTAACACATTCTTAAGAAACGTGAATTACTCAAAACATTTTTGGTCGTTAATTTCAAATATTGAACTAAGTGACTAAATAATCTTCATCAAGTTCAGAAAATATTGGCGTCTTTCAAAGCGGACCATGAATTGATTTGGCAGTTGGCAGTGTTTGAGAGAACTAGCCTGGAGCACACAAGCCACGAAATTTTGACTTTCTTGGTACAGTTCCTAATTCCTATTTCAAGGACGTGTTTAGAAACTTAGAATGAAATACTAAAGTTCTTTGGAGAAGAAGAATTGAATAGCATAACATAAAAAGATCGTCACTTATCTAGAAATAGTTGACTAGTGAAAGTCATAGTTAATGGTTATAGCAAACAGTAGTAGGAGTTACCAGATAAGCTTGAGCCATAGGAGCCTCAATTTTGTCTTTCAGAGTGGAAGAAGAGACCACAGGAGCTACGAACATGAGCCACTAGGCCCTACAATAGCGATCCAAGGACACACAGTCCACTAAGCCCTACAGTAGCGACCCAAGGACACACAGCCTACTAGGCCCTACAACCTAAACGCATGTCCCATTCACGAGACATATTCCTCAATCATGGCACCACAAACATACAAAGTAACATAGAGTATGCGAGTAAACAGTTACTACCTGGCAATTTTATTAGAAATAAATAAATTTTCCCGGTGCTTTAAAAATTACTCCGAACACGTGTTGATCCTAAATAAAGCAAATAAACTTCATTTTATTCACTTATGCAAACTTTCTTTTTATTTTCATGAAATTCGCCCTTTTCTATAATATTCCAGAATTTATGCTTCAACTTCAATTTTTTTTAATTATTTCTAGAAACATCATTTTTTTCCTGATTCCAGTGGCCATTTATCTATTAACATGTCTAGTTTTTACTAAAAATACTCCCAGAGGTAAAAACACACGAATCTTTTTTCTGTGTAAAAACATCATTCGCTGGTCAAAGGCAACGTTTCAGATTCTGAGCTATTTTACAAAATTTATTTCTCCTAGTAGACATATTGCAAAGTTACAAAATTATATACAAAAGTGAATCTTAGGATGTCTAATTTAACCCTGTAAAATTTCAGAGCCATTGGACTTCAGTTACTATTTTAAAACCATTTTTCAAGTACAATCGCCCAAAATTCGCAGAAGCTGGCAGATTCACTTTTACTTGCAAATTTAGGGTTTGAGTTCTAAAATTATGGTTACCACTTGGACCCATACAAAATTTCATTCTAAACACTTTGGAACCATAAAAAATACCAAAAAAAAAAAAATCATAACCTCATATATTCAGCTCTGGACGAAAATCACTTTATTAAGTCAACAACCATAACTTTCATTTTTGCTTCATATTTAAGCATCTCTTGGCTTAATCTTCTTTTTGACACCATTATCTTATCTTTAATCATTTGATACCTGTTCTGTCATAAGAACACAAATGTCTAACCCTAGATGGGCTAGTAAGTTTATATTGGATCAAATAGCTCTCTCCTAGGTATCCATGGATGAGATACCTATGAGGATGGGAGATCACTGTACACACAAATATGAAGGCTTTCGCCTAAGAGGGGTGGGGTGTGTGCACAGTGTAGGCAGTATTGTAAATGAGAGAGAGCTTAGAGTCTATCTACCTTTAGGGTTTACCATCTATTTATAGTGGATACCTTAGGGTTAGGGTTTGAACTGATGGGCCTCTTGTGCCTCCAAGCCCAAATGTTCTGCCATTACATCGTGCAATATTGGTTGCCTCTTGTTGGGCTACACCTTGAGTGGGCCTAATATTTTATTCCATAACGATTTGCCCCGGCCGGTAGTTCGGGTCTACGAGTCTTAGGGATGTATTATTTGCTTGATATGGAACGCGGACTTGGCCGAGATGTATCCAGCTTATCCGGGTTGTTTGAGATCAAATAAGACCCCTCACTTGCTTTTGTAGCGATTTTTCCCGGGATAATTATCCGGTTTATATTCCTGCATTTAATAACATGTAAGCAAATCACCTTGAGTGGAAAATACCTACTGTTGTGTTTTGGTTTGCCTTAATCTTGGCTATTGATAATCATGCTTTTCCACTAACAACCCATGTTGCCCCCCAGCACGGTGGTTCAGGTCTCTGAGCTGCCGGGATGCATTGATAGTTTAACCTGGCTCTCCCTACGAAACTCGGGTTTTAACTTTACATAGAAGCTCGGATTTGAACTGTAGTTTGGCTTCAAAACTTTGCATGGATCCCTAATTTAAACTAGATTCTGTTTAGACCGGGTCCGGCTTCAAAACTTTGCACGGATCCTAATTTAAACTAGATTCGGTTTAAACCGGGTCCGCCTTCAAAAATTCTCACCGAGCACGGGATTTTAACCAAATTCGGGAATCACCCTCCAATCCGGGTTGACATTAAAATTAATCGCCCCTCAATCCGGGTTGACATTAAAATTAATCACCCCCCAATTCGGGTTGACATTAAAATTAATCACCCCCAATTCGGGTTAACTTAAAATTAACCGCCTTCAAGAACAGATTGATTTTTGAGCAAAACGCCATCCAATCCAGGCTAAGTTAAAATTAACCGCCCTCAAAGAACGGATTGATTTTTGAGCAAAACGCCCTCCAATGGGCTAAGTTAAAATTAACCGCCCTCAAGAACGGATTGATTTTTGAGCAAAACGCCCTCCAATCCGGGCTAAGTTAAAATTAACCGCCCTCAAGAACGGATTGATTTTTGAGCAAAACGCCCTCCAATCCGGGCTAAGTTAAAATTCACCGCCCTCATGAACGGATTGATTTTTGAGCAAAACGCCCTCCAATCCGGGTTAACTTAAAATTAACCGTCTTCAAGAACGAATTGATTTTTGAGCAAAACGCTCTCCAATCCAGGTTGAAACTTAAACTTGACATGATTCGTGAAAACGGGTTTGTGTACCTCGGATTCATGCATGTATAACTCGGACATGACTTTCGAAAACTGGTTTATTTACCATGAATTCTACATGCTTAGCTTTGACATGATTTTCGGAAACGAGTTTTTGTACCTCGATTCCTACATGTTTAATTTCGACATGATTTTCGGAAACGGGTTTATGTACCTCTAATTCTTTCATGTTTATTTTATACATGATTTTCGGAAACAGGTTTTTGTACCTCGGCTTCCTACATGTTTAACTTGTACATGATTTTTGGAACCGGGTTTATGTACCTCGGATTCCTACATGTTTATTTTATACATGATTTTCGGAAACGGGTTTTTGTACCTCTGATTCCTACATGTTTAACTTGTACATGATTTTTGGAAACGGGTTTATGTACCTCGGATTCCTACATGTTTATTTTATACATGATTTTCGGAAACAGGTTTATGCACCTCGGCTTCCTACATGTTTAATTTCGACATGATTCATGAAAACGGGTTTGTGTACCTCGGATTCATGCATGTATAACTTCAACATGATTTTTGGAAACGGGTTTATGTACCTCGACTTCCTACATGTTTAGCTTCAAAACTTTACACGGATCCCGGATTTAAACTAGATTCAGTTTAAACCGGGTCTCTGTCTTCATCCCTTTCGTAGGGACGGACTCCACATGGATCCCGGATTTAAACTAGATTCAGTCTTTACCGAGTCCACCTTTGAAACTTTAGCTAATTCCAATTAAGGAACTTTACATAGGCTCTTTAAATAGTCACCTTTAAATAATTCCAATTAAGGAACTTTACATAGGCTCTTTAAATAGTCGCCTTTAAATAATTCCAATTAAGGAACTTTACATAGGCTCTTTAAATAGTCGCCTTTAAATAATTCCAATTAAGGAACTTAGATAGGCTCTTTAAACAGTCGCCTTTAAATAATTTATACGAATCCCAGATTTTAAACTAGATTCAGTTTAACCAGGGTCGAGTCTTCAAGAATTTACTCGAAACTCGGATTTTAACTAGATTCGGTTAATCCGAGTCCACCTTCAAGACTTTACACGGGCCCGGATTTTAACTAGATTCAGTTTTAACCGGGTCGATCTTCAAGAATTTACACGGAACTCGGATTTTAACTAGATTCGGTTAATCCGAGTCCACCTTCAAGATTTTACATGGAGCCGGATTTTAACTAGATTCAGTTTTAACCGGGGTCCGCCCTTTTTCCTTCAGGAAATTCAGGCACACCTTGACTCTTTAATATGAAAAATTTCATTTGCTCCTTTGTGGAGTCAGATTCCACCATTGTTGTTATGATATGAAGGAAATTGGCCAAGTGCAACTCAGGAGTGCCATCAAATAATAGACAAGAAAACTCCATAAACAAAGCATGATGGCCCGCGGCTTGTGTTTTTGGGCATCACTATATCATCTTCATGAGATGAATCAAATCACAGGTTTAATCCATATGGACAAAAAAAACATTGATCTAAGGCACTGTCATTTTTTGACTCAAGCCTGGTTTGATTATCCAGTGCTAACACATGCACTAACAATACCATTTTTTTTTACTTGGCATCAATACCAACTTTTGTGGAATGTATATCACCAAGAAGAATAAAATCAGGAAGGCATCCACCATCTTTTGTTTGGCATTAATTTCAAAAGTCTTGCATTTTGCCATGGCGACATGTGCGGAGGCTTACTGAGATTTGTGCCAAATTTCTTTCTTCATTTTCATCTTCATTTTCAAGAGGAAAACAATAATAATAATGTGATATTTAAACATGGCCCAGACATTGTTATAGATACATGGGCCCACATGTTTATTTTCTTTCTCCCTGAACTATTGCATCAGACTTCTTGTTCCTTCATCATTGCAATTTACGAAATGCTTGTTTCATTGGTAGATCAATATCCACTGCAATAACCTTGCCTGACTCAGGAAGTAATTCATAAGCATATGTTGATCTTTATTTGAGACATGGATTTGACTTTCTGCCTTGACTGAATCATGATTGGCCAGAGCTCCAAGAATAGCTAAAACAATATAATGGTTATCCATTTCATGAATAACCTGAAATCAATGAAGTCCATGATACCACATTTTTCTCTTCCATCAAAAAGCTGTTATCATGTGATACTATGCCTCTAAAGCATCATGAAGGATCAGCAAAGCCCACCAATATGATATGTTGCCTCCACATTATAATAAATTATAATAAATTAAAAGGTAAGCCATGAATTTGGATTTACACCGGAAGCAGTAAACATAAAGGTTGCACAGGGAAATATCAAGCCTCCGGGCACTAAAGTAAGAAAGTAATCTTATAGCAACCAAGAACCATGAGAAAGCATATATATTAAATCCTCCTCAAACTGAAAATAAAGAAGGAAGGATAAAACCTGAAGAAGCAACTAAATAACCATCAGATCAGCATCTCATCATCAATTTCATGCAAAGTGCATTTTTCCGAGGGAATACTTGTGGATTCTGTTATCTGCATGTTCTCATAGGGGAAGTCCAGCTGCTCTCTATCCTTCACATTCATTTGTAGGAAGCACGATTACAAGCATTAAGCCATTCTCGTCTCAAGCTCAAGGATTTGAATAATCATGAACTTCTCAACAAGAGCCTGCAAGAAGTTGAGGGCACCATTTAATGGTACTATATCGTGGTTGTTTGCAGCAGCGTCCATATGAACTATGGATTCATTCATTGGAATAAATTCATGTTCTCGCAAATGCTTCAGCGGCTGCATTTGGTATTGCAACCATAAAAATTTACTTGCGCTCTGTTGCCGCCATTGTTAGATGGACATCATTTGTTGTTGAAGATTGTCAAATATAACCAAGATACCAACAGAATTCTCTGACATTGGTATTTTCTGGAAGTTTTCCTGTGTGAATGTCACAAGCATACCCAAGATAGCAAGTAAACACCTATACTGGTACTGCGATCTGCAATACCCAGCTGGTATACAATGCCATACTGAAAGAAGAAGAAACCAAGATCTAAAATGATTTCAAATGTTCTTGCTCTTCATACAACTTTCTAATATCACCAAGGACCAAGGTCTGGTCCCTTTCTTTTTATTCAAGGTTGAACTTTGCAAGTTCCACCTCTTCAATGCCACAAGGGACCAACTCAGCTGCTTCCTCCTCAACATCTTCATCATCTTCACTAGAAAATGACATGCGTCATTTTTTAGGCTTTGGATGTCGTGCAAAGAGAAGATTGGTCAACATATACATCCAATATGACCTTGGATCCATAGCTACAGTAACTGCCAAAACGAGGCAAGGGATATCTTATTTCCTCAGTTGTAGACTTCAAAGGAGAATGATACAATTTTATGTAACGTCTGATTGCTCCAGCAGCTTAAGAAGTATGAATGGAGATCAAATTGGTCTTCAGTAATATCTGCATAATGCACATGCACGGCACGTCATGGAGGTTGTTGTGTTGATCCCAATCTTTTGTGAACAAGGCTCACATTGAACATCATCATCAACAAATGCCTAGCAAATAATTAAGATTCACAATTAACACACTTTATAAATATTTAAGGGTAAGCTTCAACACGTGTTCCTTAACAACAGGCAAAACACCACCAAGGCAATACAAACTGGTAAAGATTTGGGTTTTGAGCAATGCACGCAAGGCATTTCCCAAGGTTCAATGTTGGGTTCTGGGCATGTCTTTATATCAGAAATTCCAATCTTAGTGAAACTCTTTGAAGCCATTGCACAGACCCATAAGGTCATCTTCCCCAACAATGTAGAATTCTTTGAAGCCTTTGTTAGGAAAACATCCTTGGCCATCTGAATCCTCATTCGTGAATCGTCCAGGGGTGCCACGTCCTCACCGTCTCGGCTTCTCATACCCTCGTTATCGCCTTGCACTCACAGTCGCGGTGTCGTGCCTTGCACAGGCATGAACCTGCCATTGGAGAAAAGCAGTGCAAGGAGAACAATTTTAATATCCGACTAGGAGCTTGGTGGTGGCGTACTGAAATTTAATATTCACTCCCAGTATCACCATACTCCCTAGGATTTATGATGTCAGACTCCACCATTTATTTAAAAAGTTGGCATCGTGTTCAAAGCAGATATGCAAGCAACGCCTTTTAATATCTGCATCTCGGCACACTACATCTCAGCACGAACCTCGGAATCTTGGCACCCACAAGATTGGCCTCAAATTCAATTGGCAATAAGAGAATGATAAATGGCGAAGGTACATTATCCAATTTTATATTCGGGACATCCGAGATATGGTATCTCGGTTTCGTCACTGTGCTAGGCTCAGCGACCTCGGCTTTACACGCCGGCATCATCTATCTCGGCTCCGACACTCTGTAAGCCGGCTTAGTGATCTCGGTTCCTTCACACGTCCACTGACCATTGAGGTTTCAGTCACTGCAAACTCAAACTCCTCTTGACATCAACATTTTATGGGAGTGCTGAGATAAAAGCAAACCGAGATCAGTGATCATAATAACGACGAGTTCAGCGCTGGGTGCAACGAAATGCCTTGGAGCTTTCCAGAACGATCTATCTTTTGCATTGACCATTAACTCCTTTATTTCAGTTGGTGGGAAATATTCCTCTCTGCAGCTTCATTTCATTTGCATGCTGGTCTTAGTAACCTCGGCTCTTTTGCATTATTAGAGTATATAGTTAGTGTAACTAATTAGTCCTATTTTAGTGTAATTAGTTCTATTTTAGTGTAACTAGTTAGTTCTATTTTTATGTAATTTGTTATTTTGTATATATCATTTATTGAGTCTTATTGGGTCTATATAAAGACCTTGTATCAATACATTGGGATGGAATAATATTCTACAATTTCATTTTTCTCTTCTTGCTAAATCATAACATGGTATCAAAGCAGGTTAGTCTTTGACATCCTGTATTCTTCTCAAAATTTTTGGACTCTTCCCGTACCAATTTTCTTGGTTTGTCCTATTCACTTTTAGACTTTTCTCATTTCCTCTTTCATCTTTTTCTTCCAAACCCGATGACTTCACTTTCTTCTACCATCGATTCATCTATCGATTGCTTATCTACCTCTCCCACGATTCGCTCCAAACCATTGCAAATCCTTTCTATTTGCATCCAAATGAAAACCCTTCCCTGATTCTTGTGTCGCCTATTCTCACCGGGCCTAATTACCATTCATGGGCTCGTGCGATGCGGAATGCATTGTTGTCGAAGAATAAGCTAGGGTTCGTCAATCGTTCGATTCCGGCACCGAAATCAACTGATTCATTGTTTCCGGTTTGGGAACGGTGCAACATGATGGTATTCTCATGGTTAACCCGTTCGATTTCGTCGTCTCTTGCTCAGAGTATACTATGGATCGATCGGGCTTGCAATGTATGGGATGATCTTCGTGCGCGTTTTTCTCGAAATGATATTTTCGGACTTGCGGATTTGCGGGAAGAAATCCAGAATTTGAAGCGATCGGACTAAACGTGAGTGATTATTTTACAAAATTAAAGATTCTCTGGGATGAATTTTTAGCATTACGTCCGATAGTCTCCTGTTCTTGTAATCCAAAGTGTTCTTGTGGTGCAATTGCAAGTTATAAACAACATTTAGAACAAGACTATGCTATTCGTTTCTTGAAAGGACTCTCTGATCGATTTTCCCCTGTGAAATCTCAAATAATGTTGATTGATCATCTTCCACCTATTAATCGTATATTTGCGTTGGTACAACAACAAGAAAGGGAAATGGGATATCCTTTGTCCGAAAACTCTTTGCACTTTTCAACAAATCCTCTGGTTCTCGATTCCCTGGATCTAAGCGAGACTAATTCGTCCAATTCGCTTCCTCGGTTCTAGTAAACAATGCACCTATTGTGGTAAACCCGGACATCGAAGCCACTTGTTACAAGAAGCATGGCTTCCCACCAGGATTTAAGTTCCGAACTTCCACTTGTGAATGCTTTGTATCGTCGAGCCTATTCTCGATCAAGATTCTCTACGACTCCTCTCGGGTTGCTAATCCTTCATACGGTTTCACACCGGATCAATATAAACGGTTCTTGGCACTTGTTCAAGCGAGACACTTCCACTCGCCCTCTCGCTTGTCAACAAAATTTCTACCAATGGTATTTCTTTAACTTGTGCTTTTCGGTCATTTTCTAACTCCTGGATCATAGATTCGGGAGCTACCGATCATGTGTGCTCTAACATTTCCTTATTTGCCTCTTATAAGCGTATATCACCTATTTACGTAAATCTTCCGGATGGTACTCGGGTATTATCTTCCTATTGTGGCATTGTTCAATTTACTAATACTTTTGTTATTCGGGATGTATTATATGTCCCGAATTTTCATTTCAATTTGATTTCGGTTTCCAAACTTACTAAATCTCTGTCTTGTATTGTCTCCTTTCGGACATTGCAATGCCACATCCGACTCCGGCCTTCGGGGAGGATGATTGGTTTAGCCAAGTCATTGAAGGGCTCTACATCATGAATTGTGCGATATGGGTTCTTCTCCTTTAGTTAGTAGTATTTCCACCACTCCAGTTCCATACCTTTTGACCTTTGGCATTTTCGTTTAGGACATTTATCTCAACATGCTTTGTATTCACTTCATAGACAACATCCATTTATTCCTTATGATTCCTCTTTTACTTGCTTTGTGATGTCGTCATTTTGCTAAGCAACGAAAGTTGCCTTTCCCTATAAGCAATAGTACTTCAAATAAAATTTTTGGTTTAGTTCATATGGATATTTGGGGTCCCTACCACTTACCCTCTATACATGGTCATAAATACTTTTTAACCATCGTTGATGATCATTCCCGTTATACATGGATATATTTGCTTAGGAACAAATCTGAGACTCGGTCTTATATCAAAACATTTGTGAACTTAGTTTCTACTCAATTTCATACATATGTGCAAATCATTAGATCGATAATGGCATTGAATTTCAAATGTCTGATTTTTTTGCTCAAAATGGCATTATTCATCAAACTTCTTGCATTGAAACTCCCGAACGAGAATAGTCGAGTAGAACGAAAACATCAACACATTCTTAATGTTACTCGTGCTCTTTTATTTCAAGCCCATGTTCCCAAAGTATTTTGGTCTTATGCTCTTACTCATGCCGTATACCTCATCAATCGTTTACCTACACCAATTTTGGGAAATAAGAGTCCCTATGAATTATTGTTTGCTAAACCTCCTGATTTTACACACTTAAAGGTTTTTGGGTGCCTTTGCTTTGCTTCTACTCTTTCCCAAAAACGAACTAAACTTGATAAAAGAGCGCATAAATGTGTTTTTCTTGGATACAAGACTGGTACTAAGGGTTTTGTCACTTTAGATATCCATACTCGGCAGATTCTTGTTTCTCGTCATGTACATTTTTATGAGTCTTGTTTCCCTTTTGCAATTCAGATTCTATGCACAAGCTTTGATTCAATTCCTTTACCTCAAGCTCTTCCGCCACTTGATGTTTCGATTTTCCCCTTGATTCGTGTCTTCTTCTTCGGATGTTTCCCCTGTTTACGGTTCTCTTGTTGGTTCCCCTTCGTTCCTTTGTTGCGTCGTTCTACTAGACCACATAACCCACCCAATTATTTGCATGATTATCATACTACTCTTCAATGTGCTTGACCATACCGAGATTCTTTGGAGGCGGTATTTATCACCCTCTTTCTAAAGTTCTTTCTTATCATCGTCTTTCTCCTTTATATCACCATTTTGTTTGTTCCATATCGATGATGATATTCCTAAGTCATATTCTAAAGCCATTAAACATGAGGGTTGGAGAAATGCTATTAATGCTGAACTTGATGCTTTGCAACTAAATCAAACTTGGGTGATAAGCGATTTGCCTCCTAATAAGCGTCCGATTGGTTGTAAGTGGGTTTTTGCTAAGAAATATAACTCGAGATGGTACTCTTAATCGATATAAAGGTCGCCTTGTTGCTCAAGGATATACCCGGAGTTGAGGGTATTGACTATAATGATACATTTTCCCCGTTGCTAAACTAACTACTTTGTGAGATTATTACTTGCCCTTCTTTGCGGCTCATAATTGGCATTTGAAACAATTAGATGTCAATAATGCATTCTTACATGGTGATCTTGATGAAGAGGTATATATGCTTCCTCCTCCTGGATTGGTTGTTTCTTCTCCAAACAAGGTTTGCAAATTACAAAGGTCCCTTTATGGTCTTAAGCAAGCTAGTAGACAATGGTTTTTCAAATTGTCTAAAGCTCTTGTTTCTTGTGGTTTTCAACAATCTCAAGCTGATCATTCTTTGTTTATCAAGAATTCTCCCACTTCCTTTCTTGTTTTACTCATTTATGTGGATGATATAATTGTTGGTGGGGCTGATTTGGATGAGATTAATCGTATTAAAGCTTTTCTTGATGATTGTTTCAAAATCAAGGATCTTGGTGATGTCAAGTATTTTCTGGGTTTGGAGATTGCTAGGAACTCTAAAGGCATTTCTTTATGTCAAAGAAAGTTTGCCTTAGATCTTTTATCTCATTCTGGTTTCTTGGATTGTAAGCACGCCAAGACTCCTATGGCTCGTAACCTTAAATTGTCCAAGGATTCTCGCTTGTTTTGGTGATTGTTCGAGTATCGCACTTTGGTTGGCCGTCTTTTATACCTTACTAATACTCGTCCAGATTTATCCTTTGCTGTTCAGCAACTTAGTCAGTTTATACAGCACCCTACTGATGTACATTTGCGTGCTCTTCATAGAGTTTTTCGCTATATTAAAGGTTCTCCTGGTCGTGGTCTTTTCTTTCCAGTCACTTCTATTGATAGACTTAATGCTTTTAGTGACTCGAGATTGGGTGGTTGTCTTGATACACGGCGTTCCATCACTGGTTTTTGTGGTTTTCTTGATCAAGCCACGATTACGTGGCGTTCTAAGAAGCAACCGCAAGCGGTCTCACTTCTTCTTCGGGAGGTGAATATCGTGCCTTGGCGGCAACTACTTGTGAATTACAATGGCTTTCTCATTTATTGAGGGATTTTGGTCTTCCTCTTTCTAGTCCTGCTCTCTTATATTGTGATAATCAATCTGCTAGACATATTCTTGCTAACCCTACTTTTCATGAGCGTACTAAACATTTGGATATTGATTGTCACATTGTTCGTGAGAAACTTCAACGGGGTTTGATTCATCTTCTTCCTATTAAATCGAAGATCGGCTAGGCGATATTTTCACTAAGGCTTTGCCTCCTTCTTCCTTTTGTACACTCCTTGCCAAGTGGGCATGATTAACATACATACTCCGGCTTGAGGGGGGGTATTAGAGTATATAGTTAGTGTAACTAATTAGTCCTATTTTAGTGTAATTAGTTCTATTTTAGTGTAACTAGTTAGTTCTATTTTTATGTAATTTGTTATTTTGTATATATCATTTATTGAGTCTTATTGGGTCTATATAAAGACCTTGTATCGATACATTGGGATGGAATAATATTCTACAATTTCATTTTTCTCTTCTTGCTAAATCATAACATGCATGTCGGCATTGGTTATGGAAACAGTCTTGCAATATCAGCTTGTATATTGCAGAGAATCCACAGTGATGCCGACTTGGATCACTCTCATTATCTCGGCATTCCCCCTCACCGAGATATACACCTCGGCATCTCGGAACCTCGGCGTGTTCGAACTCTCTCCAACCTCCCATGATTTTGAGGTTCATCGCCACCAGGGAACTAGATCAAAGTGGATGATTTTCCTGGATCGCATCGTCTTTACTTTGCAATTTCTCGTCATAGGATCCCGGTTCCATTGCTGCGGGTTACTTGACCTCGGCTCCACTAACCAATCGAGAATGCATGACCAAAATACTCAGCGAATCGCATGAGCACAAGACTTTACTGAGATTCATGACTCAGTAATATCAACAAGGAATGCGGCGAGATTAGCAGCTTCGATTTTCGAAGCAGCCTCAACCACTATCACCTTGGTCATCTCGGACCCCAGCTATTCCAACCTCGGCCACCACATGAAGAGCATCCCAGCAACTGTTTGGAACCGACTTTTATCCCAGCCAACAATCTCATTTTTTCTTTTATCAGGAATGCCTCCGCTTTAGGTCTCGTTTTTCTTCACGTGGCTATTCGAGATTGAAACTTCTCCGAGATTGAGTCCCGACATTGGATCTCGACCATTCCATGAAGAGTGTCATCCGACTTGGGCTCGATGCACCTCGGTATTGATAATGATGAAGTATCCCAAAGATCTCGGCCTTCGATGCACCGGTGCTTTGTTATCCGTGTGTTCTCTCCTCGGCGTCATCCCACCTTGACTCGTCGTATTTGTTAGAATTCAAACTCAATTTGATGTTTACTTGTTTCCACCGTCAAACCGGAAAGTTGTGGAAGTCTCTTCGTAGTACAAGAAGCAAAGCATTTTACATGTGAAGAAAAGGAAAAGTAAAAAACGGTGGCTATAAAGTAGAAAGGATATGTTGATGAATTATATATATTAAATGAACTCAACAGATTTGCAAACTTAGCTACGAAGCAAAAGGTGTAGCAAATGAATAAAATAATCCATATATTGGAAACTTAGTCAATAAGGAAGATTGAAGCTACGGAAGACAATGACAACATAAGAAATTGAAGCAAGGAAGCATAGGCGGTATAATAAATAATAGAATATTATTTATAGGCGGTTAGCTAGCCTATATATATATATGTGTGTGTGTCTTGTATTGCATATTTATGTATCCGAGAGAAATGAAATAGAATGAGATAAAGAGAAATAGAGAGATTTGTAATAGTGTCTTTGAAGTACTATGATAGAGAAAAGTGAGAGAGTTATTTTGTGAGAAAAATATAAGATAGTTTTGTGTGAGACAAAAAAAATAGTGTGAGAGAAATACGGTTGTGTATTTTTATTTGAGTCTTCTCTTATAATAAAATTATTGTTCTTCATCTGTTTATACCTCCATTTTCCTAATAAGTGGGATCAAAGTAATTTTTTTTCCCAACAGTATTGGTGATCCATGGATGAATTTGTTGATGATGATTATTCTTGTAGTATCTCGGACATGCACACATACAGGGCATCTCGGCATCGCCTGGATAGTAAACTTCTCGATACCCCAGCGTCTCAGTATCTCGGTAACTTACAAAAACAATGTAATTCCTCAAGTAGTAGAGGATGAACGTTTCTTGAAGCAAACCAATAATATGAACCCATATTTGTACAAATTGAAAAGAAGCATATTCAATAAGCATATCTGGTTGCCTCAGAGTGCAAAATGTTTTTTCCAGCCATTATTTATAAGGTCTCTGAAAATAGGAGATAAAGATTGCAGGAGGAAGCTTTGCAACGATACATTGATTTGGTGATGGTGTTGAAGAGTCGGGATGTTGAGGTTTTGCTTCTACAGAGAGCCAAGCTTCTCCCTCAACCAACATCGATTGAAACTCCAATTCAAACCACCTCCGTTCAAACAACCGATTGATTCTCCCCCTGTTGACCATCTTTGGTCGCGGGAATAAAAAATTTATCGATTCCCCACAGACGGCGCCAATGTTCTGTCATAAGAACACAGATGTCTAACCCTAGATGGGCTAGTAAGTTTATATTGGATCAAATAGCTCTCTCCTAGGTATCCATGGATGAGATACCTATGAGGATGGGAGATCACTGTACACAAAATATGAAGGCTTTCGCCTAAGATGGGTGGGGTGTGTGCACGGTGTAGCGGTATTGTAAATGAGAGAGAGCTTAGAGTCTATCTACCTTTAGGGTTTACCATCTATTTATAGTGGATACCTTAGGGTTAGGGTTTGGGTGATGGGCCTCTTGTGCCTCCAAGCCCAAATGTTACGCCATTACATCTGTGCAATATTGGTTGCCTCTTGTTGGGCCACACATTGAGTGGGCCTAATATTTTATTCCATAACAATACCCATTTTTAGTAATTAGGGCAGAGCTTCCTTTTAAGAAATTACCACTTCCTTAATCAGCCATCATCATGAAAATTACCAAAATTTAAAACACAAGTCACAAACAAGCTAAGTTAGTGACTCATCCTTCTTGTATCTTGGTTCCTCTTGGATTTCTTCCTCTTTAAGCCACTGAATAAGGTCAGCCTTGAGCACAAGAGGATCATAAGAATATTAGATGAAGGATTGAAGAAGGTAGAAGGCTTATTTAACCAAGCTTTACACCTAACTCACCATGTGTGTGCTTTCTCTTTCACTAAGTGTGAGAGTTTTCCTTGCACTCTCCTCTCTCTCTTTTTCCACGGTTTGGGAAAGCAAAATAAGAGCTGAATGGTCCTTTAATAAACACCTTAGTTATGCAAATTATCCAAGTAATTTATTGTCCAACGGTCCAAGTAATTAATGGCTTGTTTTTCCTTCTTTTCCAAGTTTTATTGACTCACTTTGACTTCAAAAAGGCTGCACGAATCTGATCCAATTTGGGCAGATTTTTATTCACTTCATGTGTCCTTTTATTATACATTTAGGTCTTATATAAGGTACAAGGTGGTTGGCTCTCAACTCATAGTTTTGAACTTTGGCTTCTTATCATTAATGCTTGACTTTTGCTTCATTTTTTATCCTTAAAGCTGATGCAATTTTTAATGAGCTGAATGAGGTTCAGTTTTTGTCCTCAATTGGCTTCAAAAAGAAGCCTTTATTTATCCCTTGTTGGTGCTTCCTTATTGGTTAATTTTTCCTAAGTGTTTGACCCTTCATTTTGCTTCACATTGACTTGAAATCATTCTTTTTCCCTTTTATTCTTGGCTGCAGCGAATTAATTCCTGATAGTAGGGATCAGATTTTGTCTCAATTAGCTTCATGAATAAGCCTTTCTTGGTCCTTACTTGGTCTCTTCTCATTGGCTACCTTTTTCCCCAAGTCTTTGACTTTTTTGGTTTGGCTTCATTTGTCTTTAATTTTTGCTTGAATCAGCTTTTTCTTCCTTGTTATTATGGCTGATCGAAATCCATGCTTGGGGAGAAAGAAATTTGACTTCTAATAGCTCTTAATTTGTTTGTACAATTATCTTTTCAAATGTCAAACATTAACTCCCTAAGTGCCACTTGTTACTCTAGGGTTGATGGCTTGACTTTGCATGTGAATATATGAGTTTTACATTGATCTCTCTCTCCCTCTCTCTTGGCTGACGCATATGAAGCTTGTGGAGGAAAAATTTTGCTCTTCATAATGCCTCTTGGACCCTTGTTCATTAACTTAGTTTACATCATCTTGATGATGTAAGCTTACTTAGCTTCATCCTCAAGTCGAAGTTCTATTGTCATTGATTCTCCTTTGACCTCTAACTATCTTTTTGTAATGAAAATATTTCTGATCCCATGTACGTAACACCGCAAGTTTCGTAGCATAAATCGTGCCGGTGACATGTGGTTTTATAAAAATTGTCGAGTCGAGGTGCTACAACTCGGCGTGTTGCGGAAACGGAGAGCATGTACTAAAAATTTGACCAACAAGTAATCGATATAAAATACTCGGGCATATACTGATGCCCGACGTATACTGGTATATTAAAAATTCCCCGAAGGAATATTCATGTGATACAGGACTTATATAATTACAGAATTTACATTGTAACTATACATTTTCAGACCGAGTCTTTTCTTGACTTGAGGCATAGAACCTAACATAGTTAAATCAAATCCATTTGGCCAGGCTGGGTAAGGTCTAGTGGGAGTCTCCCCGAATTCACGGCGACTGATTGACTGAACCACATAGACGACCCTTTCTAGTTTAAGCACCAAATGGTTTGAAGTAACCCTATTAGTTTCATGCCATAAGGTAGTCTCTGTCAACCTTCTTCCTGCATTTGCTTTGACCGGTGCCTCCTCACGACTCCATCCATCGGTGCCTTTATACGACTCCATCTACTGGTAACTTCTTTGATTCATGATCATTTCCTGACTATTAGTTAAGGCGAGGTCCAATGCCCGTCGGACCTCGGGTAACGATTAACCTCATGCTTATGTAACAATATATGTATGATGAGATATTCATGACATTTTAGTAATAATCACTACAAAAGCTCATAATAGATGTAGGAAATACATAATCATCATGTATGTAAGGCAATAACAATACACGGCCCACTGCGTGTGCATGTTATCTCGGTGCACTATTCACCCGGTGCCACGATGTTTGGTCGTGTCCTCAGCGCTAGGAAAACTCAACGGTATTATTATAACCATAACCCGTGTATATCTGAATGTATAATGAAAGATCTAAGACAAAGTCTTAGTCTATGAATACAACTATCATATATAAACATACTATAAGCATTAGAGTCAGTGTTACAGTACGTCGCGAAAGTACCTTCGTTGTTGTTCACGGTAAGTTGGACGGTCAAATTGTGATCACGGATATCCTATAAGGGTAATATCGCATTTATTAATTCATAATTAATATTCTAATAAATATCTTAGTCTTAAATGACTATTTTACCCCTGGATTAATTATTTTCCATTTTATTTCCTATAAATTTCGTAAAAACGCTACTTGACAAAGATATAGGCGATTTTTCACCTAACTTTGGAAAAATCATAACTAATTCCACAAAAATCGAAACGAGGATCCATAAAATTCCTCGGAATCCTTAGTGTCTAATTTCAAGTAAAAATACTCATTTATGCCAAAATTTTCTGAGTCATTCCCAGGTTTAAAGTTTTCAACCTCTGCCCAGAATTTTCCAGAATTTCATAGCCCATTTTGCAGAATTTTTATCTCCTAGCACAAAACTCAAAATGACATGCTATAAGTATATTTGGAAATCTCTATATGTCTACTTTGAGCATGAAGTTTCTCAGAATTTTAGAACATCATCTTCAACATAAGATACTAGCGTTTTTATAACTGCTTTCTGAAATCGCTAACCCAGAACAAATTTTCGCGAGCTTCGCTACTTTGACCATAATCTTCCAAAAAATTTGCTATAACTTCTTCTTCATCATTTTTTTCGAAATAAGGCCAATTTTAACCATAAAAACATGAAAACAAAATTATAATTGGAAGATTATAAATCAAAACAACATCTAAGCTATAAATTAGAAAGCTAGAGCTCAAGAACTTACCTAGAACTTTGCTCCTTCTTTCTTCTTGCTCCAAGGACTTCACTCTAATCACTCTCTAACTCTATAATAAGATGCTTTGAGCTGATTTGGTGTGAGAAATTGTGAAGACCTTAGCTTCCTATTTATAGAATCTTGTGATGGCATTTGTGCAATTACTTCAAACCTAATTCTTCTTCATTTAGAACCCTTGGATCTTAACTTAGTTGAGAATTTTAATCTCACCCTTCTATCCTAAAAACTGACTTCTCCTCTCTTCCTTTCTTCATCATTTTCTCTACCCCAAAAGTCTTATGTACTAAGCCAATTTGTCCCCCCTCTTAATGTGATTCTACTTTATCATTAATGCTTGATTGTTGATTAATTATTCACTCTTGTTTTAGGTTAAATGACCGAATTTTTCACTCACTTCTTGTAGTTAGTTTGTTTCAATTTTTAGTTACCCCAAATGCTTATTTAGTTAGTAGCTAGTTGGTGGTTTTATTCAAGATTCTTTTCCACTTCTCTAATCTCAATTTTATGACTTAATTAAAGGTCTTATTCAACACTTTAATCACTTAAATATTAAACTCAAAAGTTTAAGGAAATCACTTTGAAGATAACCAAATTCAAGCTTAGAATGTGCTTGTTCATAATATCTTCTTATATTTGATCTATGATCAAAGGTTTTCAAGATACAATTTATTTTCTATAGGTTCTCATTTATTTGTGTCTTGAATTTATCCTAATAGTTTTCATCTTACCATTAATTAATTTATTCATTCTTGCAATTAATCACCTTCTAAGATGTCATTATCAAGAAGCCTTGAAAGTCTTTAAGCATTAACCACTTGAAAGATTCCATTTTGCTTGTGATTGTATGTACACTTAATCCTCTTCCATATGCCTTAAAAGTCTTCTTAAATTAATGTGAGATTAAGACATATTTGCCTTAAAAGTCTACTTGAGTTAATGTGAGATTAAGACATGTAGGCTTTAAGTTTAATATCTAGATTTTATGTTAATTCACCTAGAAGAAATCCCCTTATAGGTTAATTCCCATCTCACATGGATTAAGCTTTATGATAGTTAATTAGAACCTTAGGATTTAGCTTTATTAGTTTTAATCCAAACCTTTGATTTGTGTTGGAAAAATCTACACACTATTGATGATATTTGTTAATGATTTAAGATTAAGAATTAATGAAATTACTTGCCTCTTTAATTAGTAATTTTCGCCACTTTATTATAATTTTTGGGAGGATTAATTAATTTTGGTTAATATTTCTAATATAGTGTTTTAGGGGTTATTAGGCCTAATTGCCAAAATTCGATAGGTTTTTAAATTAATCTTGACGATTAAAAACTCCTTGTATACTAATCTTGGCCTTTAAATATCACTTGGATATTAATTAAGTTGATATATTCTTAATTATGCCCTTTTTAAATTAATTATTAATTAATTTCGAAAATTACAAAAATATTTCAATTATTGCAAATTTAATTGCCCAATAGTTGTTGCTAATTTTCTCTAATTGATTTAGGCATATCTTGATGATATTTGATTGTTTTTATGATATAGTTAAGATTATACTTGATTATGATAATATTAAGATATTTTATGATCCCTAATAAGATTTAGAAAATCAAATGTATGATCACCTTAATTCTAGGAAAAGATTGCCTAGGAAATAAAATAAACATAATAGACAAATTTGAGACCACATATTCACCTATTTTAAATAGGTATTATAATATTTAAGATATATTATTTATCCATATATAATATTTAAGATATATTATTTATCCAAATATAATATTTAAGATATATAATTATTTGGTATTACCATGTCCCCCTTCAAACCATACGAAATTCCTAGGCTAAAGGGGACAAAATATAACTTTGCACTTTCTTTTCCTTTTAGCTTATTAATTCAAAAATTAAGTCACAATTATATTGACTTTCATCTTATCACATAGTCTCTAAAATAATTGAGTTCATGTGTCATTTTGGCTACTTAATACAATTAAAAAGTTCCCATGGAAAATAAACAATTTAATTATAGCCAAAACCCTCTCAATATTTCATTAATATATGCTTTGTACATTGTTTACAAAAATAGGGGTGTTTCAAGCAACAAGTCTTGAAGCGAAGGGCAAGAGTGAAGAAGATCGTAAAGGAATTCAAGATTCAGGAACGTAACGTTGCTCAAATGCAAGACTTTAAGTGAAGGCAGATCAAAAAAAGAAGGATTCGTCGCCGTGGCCACTACTTTCACACCTCTCAGCTTTAAAACGGTGATGGTGTTGCACTTGAAAATGCAAGAAGGAATTTCAATGTTGCAGGCTTTGTGATCGTATATCCCAACATGTTCAGGTTTCGAATCTAAAGCTGTGTTAATCTGTGTATTAATCTTTCTAAGTTGGATTCGTCTCTTATTCTCATGACTGTATCTACGTACTGAAGAAAACAGTGAACGCTACTAAAGTTGGATTCGTCAAAGTCAAGACTGGGCAGTGACAGCCGAATATGGCTCCATCCCTTGGACAAGAGGCATATGGCTACGGCTTTTTTGACTGGAAGAAGAGAGAGAATAACTTCAAACACCGAGTCTGGTAAGTAAATAGTTTTATGACTTGCCATTACTTCCAATCTACTTTGATGACGTTTAGGCATAAACTTAGCTTCCTCTAAGAAAAAAGAGACAGAAATACTGAAGATTAGATTAGGGTTACGAGGTACAATAACAAGTATAAACAGAATTTCATATACTGAATCATAGAATAAAGTCAAATGATCAGAGTAAATGGACAAAGATATGGTCAAAGAAAATCACAGCAGTGGAGGCTTATTTTGCGTTTGAGCTCCACAGGATACGAACGAAAAATGGTGTACAAGGAACTTAAATAAAGAGCGAAAGAGAGAAACTTATCGGTAACCTGTAAGGTACCTGCAGGGAGAGATGGGATGGATGAGTGATGGAGCTAGAGAGCCCCTATTCCTATATTTAAGGTGGGAGGGTGGAGATATCTACTGCCATATCTCTACATTAAATCAATATATAATATTATATCATATGAATTTAATCTCATTTAAATCTTTATCATAGATATCCTGATATCCCATAATTGGATTAATTTATGATTTTAATCTATAAATATAATCGTTTTTTTACAGAAAAAATATAATTGTAATTTTATTGACGAAAAAATAATCGTCACTTAAACATATTAAATTTAAATATCAGAATTGTCGGTAGATATAACAAGAATTTGCATCTTCGTGGCTACGTTTTCTGGAGGAAATTTTCAATCCTCGCCGTTGTTGGTAGATATGATAAGAATCGTCGGTAAGATATTCATGATATTTAAATTATTTGAATAAATTTTCACCAAAAAAAAATTATTTGAATAAATTAATTAAAATTTATCAATTAATTTTTTTTTAATATTTAATAAAAAAAATCACTTTATTAAATGTAATACCCGGATATTTATAATATTTCTTAAATATTTCTTTTGAGTTAATATTATCTATTTAAGATAAGTGAATATATGGTCTCAAATGTTGTGCATAATTAGTTTATTTTCCCAGAGAAAAATCCTGTCAAAATTAGAAGGAATAATATGCCAAAAAGCCAAAGATGTATTTTTAGGGCATGAAATGGCCCAAAAATATTATGATAAATCTTAAAGGGCAGAGAAATAAATATTAAAAATTAGGGAGAATATTGTCCTTAATTATAGGAATTTAATATATTATTTCCATAGAGAAAGTGTGGGTAAAATTTAATATTATTATAAAATGCACTTTTTGGCCCCAAAATTTTTAATATTTTACATGGGATATAAAATACCAATGTTAGTAAAATAGTTGTGAGATAATAATTTATCCTAAATAAGAAAATTATCAACAATTAGTAAATGACTAATTGGGTAATTAGTGGCTAATTATTTAGATTAAGTTATGAGTAAATTAATAATTAAATATTAATTAGGGGGGACAAAATTATTGAATAAATAAATAAAAATAAAAATAAAAAGTGTAGTGTGAAAAGGGTTTAGGTTATTTTAAATAATATCTAGATATTTATAATTAAATAATAATATATATGGTAAAGAGCCACGGGGCGTTTGAGAACGGGTAGAAATAAAATCACACCAAAATTTAAGAACTAAGTCGAAACATTTGGACTTAGTATAAACAAGTGAAATTTTATCCCGGAGTGAGCTTATTTCGGAAGTCATTTAAAACCAATCGTATACTTAGGATACGGGGTTTTAAGGGAAAATGACGAGATAGTCAAAATGAGAACCTATAGAAAATGAAATAGTTGTGACAAACCGTGAACTAGGTTTCTTAGGTCTAGACATATTATAAACCGGTGAATTTTTGTCCGGAAAAGCTGGTTCTACCGTAAGTCATTTCCGTAACCGATGGTGTCTATCTAAAAATCTTGACTGACCTACGGAATACCCTTAATGAGATCAAAAATTTAGCTAACCCGGTAGTTTTAAGGAGGAAGAACATACCTTCATTACTGTTCTACTGGATTTTTGAGGTTCTCCAAGATTACGCGATTAGAACATCGAACTAGGAATTTTATCGGTCTTAGGCTCATAAAGCAAGCTTGTGACATCATGGATGAAGTCATCTTATTGACTTTTGGGGACAAGGAGGTCGGCTAGCCCCTTTTTAATGGCCAAGATTGATTCTCTCAAAAACCCTAGATCCAACGGCCGAAATTCGATCTGAAAAAGTTTGAATTAATCACCGAAATGTTATTCCCTTCTTCTATAAATAGGAAGCACCTCTCCTTCTCATTTCCCACACCAAATTTCGAAATAGAGAGAGGTTAGAGAGAAGGAAGAGCTGCGGGAAAATTTGAGCAAAGCGGGGTAAGTTCTTCGGTCCACAGTCTTTAGTTTTGGTAGTTCTTTCGGTAGATATAGTAGAAATGCTAGATTTATCTTTAAAATTCCCCGGATAGTCTAGATATCATGTTTAGGGGTAAATATTGTATTTATTTTGCAAATATATTGGGAAAAGAGATGTATCAAAATTCTGGAGAAATAGGGTTAAAGTAGTGAAGCTCTGGCGAAATTACGCCGATTATGGGAGTAAGGGGCAAAATGGTAATTTGTACCTAAAATGCCTGTTATGCTACTAGATATTGATAAATACTATCCTTATAGGATATCTGAGATAATTGAACTGCTGTCAAGCCGCTGTTGTACCGCCGTCGTACCATTGTTTCACTTTTTGTCGAAAATTTCCGTTTTTAAAGTAAGAGTTCCGTTATACCGCTAACGAAGGTACGGACGCGTATTGTAACCTTAACTCGATGCTTGTTGTATGCTATATGTGATTGCTGTGTTCCTACACACGAGATTCTCGCTTTGTTGAAAATGTTGAAATCATGAATACACGGGTTATAGTCTTGATAACACCGTTTCGAGTTTTCCTAGCGCTGAGGACACGATAGGCCATCGTGGCACTGGATTTGATAGTGCAGACTGGGGTAACAAACATACTGCAGGGGCTGTGTTTTGTTATTGCCTTATATATCTGATCATTTGCTTCCTACATCTGTTATAAGCTTTTGTAGTGATTATTGCGAAAATGTCATGAATACCTGTCATATATATATTGTATACATAAGCATGAGATTAACCATTACCTGAGGTCCGATGGGCATTGGACCTCAGTCTTAATTAATAGACAGGGAAGAATCATGAACCGGAGAAGGCACCCGGTAGATGGAGCCGTAAAAAGAATCCGATAGACGGAGCCGTGAGAAGGCACCGGTCAAAGTAAACGCTGAAAGAAAGATAAAAGAACCTACCTTACAGCATGGATCTAATAAGGTTACTTCATATCATTTGGTGTTTAAACTAGAAGGGTCGTCTATGTGGTTCAGTCAATCAGTCACCCTAGCACGGTGAGACTCCCACTATACCTACCCTGCCTGGCCAAATGGGATGATTTAAGCGAGTTAGGTTCAATGCCCCAAGTCTACTCAAGGCTCGAATGAAGAGGGTATAGTTACATAGAAGATTTGTAATTATGAAGTTTTGTATTACTGTACCACATAAACATTCCTTTGGGAAAATTTTAATATATCAGTATACGTCAGGCATCATCATATGTCTGAGTATTTCATATCAGTTACTCAATGTTATACACCCGTTGTTCAAATTTTTAGTACATGCTCTCCGTTTCCGCAAACGCTAAGTTGTAGCACCTCAAAACTCTCGATGAATTTTTATAAAACCACGTGTCAGGCACGATTTATGCTTCAAAATTTGGGGTGTTACATTAAATATTATGTCTCATCGACGGATCTAAAATCAAATATGGCCGTACACAAAGAAGTTCAAGAACATCTATCCATATATATTACATTACTATTAATTTTATATCCCAAGAATCCTGAATAAAAAGACTCACGTACTATTAATTTATTTTTAATCAAAGTTCATTATTGTAATTATCTGAATCCGGACAAAATAGGCAAACATCCAAATCAACAATTTTTATTGAGGTTTATTAATGTATTTTGGCTAAATTATACAAAACACTGCTGAATTTTAGGTCAGTTGCAGGACGCGGATTTCCTCAACGGCGGGTCTCTCTCAGTATCCCTCAGAAGCCAAGATAGACCATTGATCTCTCGTCATTAAATCTTGACGGTTCATTTTAATACCTTCAAAACACATTCAGAATCTAAAAAATTATTTTAGGATCTTGAACAAATATCCTGAAGTACATTTTTACTACTGTATCAATACCCTTAAATATTTTTTCAAGATCATAAAATAATTATTCAAGATCATAGAGTATTTTTTCAGTACCATATAGTATCTTAAAATATATTTTTAGTACTAGTCTGTATCGTGAAATATTTTTTTAACGGTTGAAAAATTATTTTAAAATCTTGAAAAAATATTTCAGGGTACTGACTGATACCAAAAATATACTTTAAGATATTGTATGATACTGGAAAAAATACTTTATTATCTTGAAAAATTATTTTAGGATCGTGAAAAAATATTTTATGTTCGAATGGTACTAAAAATATCTTTAGGATCTTTTGATCTTGAAAAAATACCTCATGATCTTGAATTTTTTTTAGGATTTTATAAAATCATATTTAATAATAATTATTAAATATTTATTGATCATTATTATTAAATATAATCCTGAAAAGGTAAACAACTTATTGAGTTCATACCTTTTTGGTAATTATACATGAATAAGAGATTTAACTAAATAAAATATAAATATAATCAAAATCATCAAGGACACCTATAAAAAAATATCAAAACAGAAATCATCGTTGACCTACGTCAGCGTCCCTTATAAAAATCACAATGATTATAGCAGATAGGAAAAAGAGAACAAACATAGGCAGAGAGGGAATCGAAACTAGCATAGAACATTGGGAAAAAATCAGCACCATTCAGTTGACAAAACCACAAATATTAAATTATATCGGATGCCACGCAGATAGGATGCTATGTGTTTTATTATATGGATTTGACATGACACATTTTGTTAAAAAGATAACAGTGAATTAACAGTAAGGAGATCATGGTAAAAAATTAAAGATTATATGGATTAAATTTAAATTTTGAAAAGTCAAAAGAGCTATGCACAACTGACCAAAAGCTTAGGGAAGTTTTGTATAATTTAACCATTTATTCTTGAAGTTATTTGTATTAAGAATTTTAATAGCATGACCTGGCGCACACTCTTTTATGGGGAATGACCTGACGCAAACTTGTAAATGAGTCTGGTATGTCGCTAACGTGGTCACTGGCCATTGCTTCCAATCTACTTTCATCATGTTTGTACCAGAAGCTAGGATCGAGAGAGACGAAACAGAGAATTAAACAGAGAGAATTGGAGCTGGATCTTATTATCTGATATTCATTAATGTATTACATATATAGAGCAGAGGTGGCGTACGAGTGTGTTGATAGAGAATGCACGTGTAACAATCACAATATAACAAACTCCTAACCACTTGACTAATTTCTAACAGATCAACAACAAATGCCAGCTAAGACAATAAGCAATAACATGATATACTCTAATATTCCCTATGCAACTCTTTTTGAACTCAAATGATTTAAACTAGATACATTCAAGCGATCACGAAAAGGAAGAAATAGACTCTTGCCCAGTGGCTTTGTCAGCACATCAACTACTTGATCATGTGATGGGACATAGCCAATTTGAATTTGGCCTGCTGCAACCTTCTCTCGGAGAGAATGAATATCAATCTCCACATTTTTTGTTTTTGAATGGAGAACTGGGTTTGATGCTAGCGCTATTGCACCAGAATTGTCACACCAAACAATAGAAATTTCAACCACTGGGACTTGCATGTCGTGTAGAAGCTTCATAACCCATACCACATCCGAAGAAGCATCAGCAAGGCTTCTATATTCTGCTTCAGTAGTTGAGCATGAAACCACCGGTTGGCACTTAGAAACCCAGGTAACACGATTAGAGCCAAGATAGATACAATTACCACTCACAGAGCGGCGGTCTTCTTTGTTCGTGGCCCAATCTGAATCTGAAAAAGCTTGTACATTGAACCTAAGCAGGGGACGAAGTAATAAACCATAATCAATAGTGCCCACAACATAGCTCCAGATGTTGAACTCCGAGATTTGACACTGCTTTAACCCAAACATCAAACTTATTGGTAGGTCTTGTGAGTGAGTTTCCAGAGCATTTGATGCGAAAATTTGTGATGGGGTCTGATGAATCTTTTAAAATGTCAAGTACTGAGTTCACAAAGTGGGTGAAGGAGTGAAGGCTAGAGAAGTCTTCATCGTTGAAGTCAAGGGTGGGTTGTGAGAGCCAAAGTGAGTTCCATCTCTTGGACAAGAGGATTATGGAAGAAGCTTCTTTGGTTGAAAGAAAAGAGAGAATATAATGAATCAATGAATCTGGTAAGTCGCTAATCACATCTCTCAATATAACTTCTTCGTCTTCGCTGTTTTGAGTTTTGGATGCTGATTTTGCCATAACCAAAGAAAGCACGTCCATATTGTTTGCTGCTGCAACTTCTTGATTAAAAATCTGGACTTGAGAAGAATAAAGTGTGAAGAAAACATAGAAACATGATTTTAAGAGAGAGAAGAGGAAATGGACAGTTAGCATACATGATGAAGGCGAAGGAAATTGCAGATAGAGTCGTCTAGGGTTTTCAAAATTCGCGGGACAAAAGGGATGTTAATGTTCGCGCAATTTAAGTTATCATTGAAGGATCTTTTATCGTTCTGATGTGTAGGATTTTGTTAAAAAAAGATATACATACATATTTATATATATATATATATATATATATATATATATATATAAAAAAGAGTGATTGTAAGAGAAATGGAAATTTATTAAGTTGTTGGTACTTTTTGGTGGAATCCTATTCTAGGCACAGTCAAACACTAAGATAAAAAACCAAGGAGAGAAACTTATCGATGTAAGCTACCTGCAGGGAGAGATGGGATGGGTGAGTGATGGAGGACGAGAGCCCCTATATAAGGCTGGAGGAAGGAGATATCTATCTATTAATCCAGAAATCAATTAATCTATTGCCATCTCTACATTAAATCAAAGTATAATATTATACAATATGGATTTAATCTTGTTCTAGTGTTGAACTCAGATGTCTAGCCCAGTGGGCTAGTGCTTTGTTTTTGGATCGAATGGCCCTTCCAGAGTATCTAAGACGCAGATATCAGGGAGCGGGTGATCACCGTACACGATAGGCTCCTCGACAAGGGGGATGGGGGATGTGTAGAGTGGGATTGTGCACAGTGATGCCGAATGTAAATAGGGTTGAGTTAGAACGTGTGCACCTTAGAGTTCTCCCCTTGTATATATAGGGTAGGCCTTGATATCTCAACTGCCGGATCTATCTTATTCCTTGATTATAGATATGATAGATCCTCCCTGATTATAGGTGCATCTGCATATATTACATCCTGGGCCATCCAGGTGTTGGGCCGTTAGGCAGGGCCATAACAAATCTAATTTAAATCTTTATCATCAAATATATCCCGTATTCGGTAATTGGATTAATTGCTGATTTTATCTATAAATATATTCGTAATTTTTTTGCCAGTAAATATAATCGTAATTTAGTTTATATTATATTTAATCCAAAAAGTCTCTTTATTAAATATGATGTCTCATCCACGGATCTAAAATCAAACAGTGACATTTAGAAGTTCAAGAACATCTGACCATATAAATTACATTACTATTAATTTTGTATCCCAAGAATCCTAAATAAAAACACTCACGTACTATTTATTTTATTTTATTTTTAATCAAAGTTCATTATTGTAAACATCTGAATAAACAATATTTTTTTATTTAGGTTTATTCATGTATTTTGGCTAAATTATATAAAACCCCTGAATTTTAGGTCACTTGCATATAACACACATTTTAAAGTTTACATTTAACCCCTAATATTTTGTATTTTATTATGAATCCTTTATTGTTAAGATGAAATTCCTTTAAATTTGATGAAATACATTGAGGAACTTCAACCTCATCCATAGGTTTGAACTACCGCCAAACTCTCCAAAAACTAAGGAACAGAGTTAGGAAACTAACTAAAGAAATGATATCACAATATTTTTTAAAGAAATCATTTTTTTAAAAAATAATTTAAATTAAATATTGGATTAGAATAATTAAAAACAGTTTCCTTGAACCAGGAAACAAATTAGATACGCAAAATACTAAAAAATGTAACAAAATAAATATGATTTCTTTCTTATTATATTTCTCCTGTCAGCGTTGGTTCCTCTTTCTCATAAGAGAATGACATGAATTTAACAACTGATCCTTTTTTTTGGGCCAATACAGCTGAGCCTATTTATTATTCACTTTGGTCCTAATTATAGGACAACATTTGAGAGTTGGTTTTGGTTCTAATTATAGGACAACATTCTAATTTCAGTCAATTTCTTCCTAAAATACCCCTTCAATTTCTTCTTAAGATATGAATGAGGAATTATGTGAAATCAGTAAGATAATTGAAGTGCAAAATTTATATAAAGGCATTTTAGGAAAATGAGTAAAATTAACGACTTTAACTTATATCTTTAATCTCTCCAAAATTGGTTAAATATATCCTATAATTAGGATTAGAGGTAGTATATAAAGAACCAACAAGCCAAAAAATAGCTCCAATTCTTCATATAGGATTAACCCACATATTTTGATATGTTTTTTCATGATTAATTAGGAAAATTTAATGTATTTCATATGTCATTATTATATGATTAAACACTAATTTGAATTAGAGACATTTGTATTGAATGAAGTCTAATTAGAGACAAAATGGTCATAATTTGTTAATTATTCATACAAATGATTTGTTAGGCTTTTGATGCTACTTTGTGTTTAACCTTGCATTGTAGGTGTTTTAAGAAAAAAATGGAGAATGTGGGAAATGCTAATTGGGGTCAGAAATAATTCTTTTGAGACTACGGAAAATTATAGAAAAGGCCTCAGTATTTCTGGAAACTGCAAATCAATAAAAAAAGGACAAGAAAAAATTGCAAAAAACGGCCCAGTGGTTTTCAAAATTACATACCCTAAAAAGAGTTTTAAAATGTTCAAAATTACATAACCAACGTGGCACTAACTCCGTTATTTGGTTTATGTGGCATGCTGAGTAGAAAACTTGTATGATGAATATAATATAAAAGTTATGGGTTGGTTAATTGTTATTTTTTAAGGGGGAAAAAAAGGAAATACTTCATAAAATGCAACGTACACCACAGGAAGAACAAAGGCAACGCAAAGTGATGCCTCAAAGTCAGAATAAATCGAAAAGAAAGGGGAGAGGTTTAGATCAAGAAGACTCAATTGACTGATAGAACCACATAATGGAAAATTTGGAATAAAATCATCAATAAGTTATTCTTGATCGAATTAATTTACCCTAAAATTTGAAAAGATGGATTCATCCTATAACTCAATTTGTCAAACCTTACTCTAGAGTCATTTATTATAACTATCTAACTAAGAATGAACTACTGTTACTCTTTAGAAATTCCAGAAAGCACCAACAACTAAAATCTTTTCTTGGAATGGGATTTTTCTTGGAAACTTTAAAACATGGTAACTAATTTAATGCAGTTCCATAAATAGTGGTTCAAAGCTCAAACTTAAGCTCTTGAAATTCTTTTTGTGATAGAATTAAGACGGCTTTACTGGATCCCCTAGGTCTTGTACTTGCCTAAAACTCATACTGTACATAGGAATTTTTTGCGAAAATTTCAGAATTCTGATCCAACTTAGAAAACTCATATCTTTTTATCTACAGATCCAAAAATTACATATTAACACTTGTTTTAAAGCTTGGGATGTGAACTATGATCCTGAAAAATATCATGAAATAAGTCAAATGTTTACCCTATGTAAAGTCAGATGCTAAAAGGATGTTTCAGCTGTATATGCAACTTAGTTATACCAAAGCTCTACCATAATTGGAGTCTATGATTTCTATTCTCCTTAGACGTCACTATTTATCATCTGCTCCTTATTGGAGATATATATACGACTCAAAAACAACATAGGTTACATTCCATAATTAATAATAAAAACTAAGTGCAAAGTTTAGCAAAAATGCCAAATGCTCTATCATGTCCACCTTAGCTAAGCTTCCACCAGCTTCTCCTTTTTCTTGGATGTACGTGCTCCTATGGTTATTACATAAGGGGGGTGATATTGGGGAATCTTAGTAGCAATAATCATATTTCAGTACATAATGCATGGTGCACGCCAAACAAGCCATATATAACAATATCTTACAATAACTGAATAGCTGGAGGATTTTACATGTTCTTGATTAATTGCAGCAATAATGGGATAAATTAAACAAACATGCAACCAAAACAACATAAACGAAATTAATGATTAAAGCTACCTTTATCCTTATCTAGCTCTCATGCTTGCACTTCTTTCCTAGTGTCTTCTTGGTGGATTTGGGCTGAAATAAAATCATAACCTTTGTACGCACATGCAACATAGTTAACATATATATCATTCATATCATATATAGCTCGGGGTAAATGGTGTTGTTCAACTAGGGAATATATATAAAGTTCACAAGCTTATGCTTTAATATTCCATTTGCTCATTTAATCACCCACATGGTTAAGCCTTCATATTTTAACAATATCTTACAATAACTGATTAGCTGTAAAATTGAATAACTAAAACTATTATTACACATGGCCATGACAATAACAGAAGTGAGGATTTTACATGTTCTTGATTAACTGCGGCAATAATGGCATAAATTAAACAAACATGCATCCAAAACAAAATATACGAAATTAATGATTAAAGGTACCTTTATCCTTATCTCTCATGCTTGCACTTCTTTCCTAGTGTCTTCTTGGTGGATTTGGGCTGAAATAAAATCCTAACCTTTGTATGCACAGGCAAGATAGTTAACATGTGTATCATTCACATCATAGCTCAATTATTTTGAGCTAAATGGTGCTGTTCAACTAGGGAATATATATAAAGTTCACAAGCTTATGCTTTAATATTCCATTTGCTAGTACCATTTAAGAACTGTTTTAGCCTTTAAACATCTTGGCTAGCATATGAAATTAATCTTTCAATACTGTCCAACTTGACAAGGTAGCACCCAACAGAACCTTTAAACATAAGCTATGAATGATTTATGACATATGCTTCCTTATCATTTGTAACATCTGTCATTTTGACACCTTACTACGCATAAAATATCCTTTAACTTGAAATTTCCATTTACAGGGCATGAAACTATTTATTATAAAGTCACATTAACCTTAAAATAATTACCCATATTTTCCCCAATTATTTTAGGTCTCCTTGTATTTTTTCATAATTAAATTTGGCTAATTATCGTTAATTAACAAAAATTATAATAATTATTTAAAATTCTGTTTTGAGGTTAATTTTCTCATTCATACCTCAATTAAGTCTCAAATATATCCTAGGGAATTATTTTATGCTTTCTCGTGTGTTTGGTGACTTTTCTTGAAATTCTGGGCATAATTCTCAAAATTACCATTATGTGCCCCCATAATTTTCATAAATTACGCTTTATCCAAACCTGGGACGGTAGTAGGTAGATATACCATGTTATCTTGACAAATCTACTATATTATTTGGCCTTCAACTAGCTTTTTTTTTTTTTTTTTTGGGTATAAAAGGGGCCTAGCCCAACTTTATTCCTGTATCAGCCTTCAACTAACCTTTAATTACTCATTTAACCTTTATTTGAGAAGGCCGAATGTTCCTTGGGCATCATTGTATCTTTTGGGGCACTTTAGGATTTTTTTCCTACTGGGTTTGGTAGTCTATTTAATTTATGTTAATTCTTAAACTTATATTCCCAAAATATGGGATATGAAATCTTTTATCTTTGAAACTCACTAAATTCATGGCTTTCAACATCACACACATACACATAATTAGATGCATTTGCAGCTTTTATATATATATATATATATATATATATATCTGTTGTGGACCAATATATTGGGCCAGGCAGGTTCCTGGCCCAATAAGGGAACCCACAGTGAAACCCCCCTTCTTACCCAGGTAAATAGGGAACCAGGTAAATGGTCCGCCACTATTCCGGAGAACGTGGGAAGAGCATAATGACTGAAGGATGGAAGCATTTGCATGGGAGTGAAACCCTAGGTAATCCCTATAAATAGGAGATTACCCACCAGTGCACTCTAGACTCTCTCTATTTCCATTACTTATTATTCGACACCTGCACACACACACCCACCCCTAGGCGAAACGCCTCACTTGTGTTGCATTGTGATCGAGCTCTCTCGACGATATCTTCCTCATAGATATTATCGAGCCGGCGTCTTTCATTGACGCTCGACCAGTGGGAGACTCATTGATCCAACATAAATCATTCCCAGCTCACTAGAGCTGGACATCTGTGTTCTACTACAGAACATTGGCGCCGACCGTGGGGAACCGTAAACTTTGATTCCCAGACCAAACAAAAGCACCATCAACCACTGAACATGGCTGCGAGCACAAGAAGCCGTTGTCAGGCACCTCGACAAGGTCAACTTCCGGATGAACCTCAACAAAGGACACGACAGGAGCGCATAATCCAATATTCAGACTCGGTCGCTCCTGATCCTAATCACGTAGCGATGGTAACCGAAGGCGAAACGGAAGATACAGCACACTCTCCACATCCGAGCCTAATTGCCCAGCAAGGACAACACCGGGTTCAACAACGTTTGAACCTTCCACCCCAACACACGAACTCCGGGAGGAGCACCCACACTAGGGTGTTGAGTAGGACGATGGAGTCCTTGTTCCGACGAATGGAAAATATGGAAACTCGTCACCGACTACGAGAGAGAGGAAGACATCCGACTTATCCGGGAGAACCTGGACCGCCGAACGCCATTTGGCGGCAAGAAGAGCAAAGGCGGATATGCCGGGGAGTGGATAGAGCGTGTCGGTCAAAAGGGAAAGCAGTGGAGGCGCAAGGCGAGATAATCTTTGGTACAAGCGGGTCACGACCTCGACCTCGGCTCATCTCAGGACGGAAGGCAACAAAGGTTGTGAGGAAGAAAAGATAGTCGATCATGACCGATATAAGATCACCGAGGAAGAAAGGCAAGAGATTTTGCTCCTAAGGGAACGAATAAGGGTATTAGAGGACCCTAACCGACCTTTCTTTGCCGGGATATCGGAAAGCCCGGTGGACTAGTGACATGACGGCCACCGGAATGGACGGGAGTCCACGAGACTCGGAGTCGGCCTATCTCAAGCAAAAGGGACAACTCCCCGTCATTCAAGCATTCCTAAGACGATCCAAGAAGGACAACGTGGAGATAGCATCCTACACCAATTTTCGAAGGAAATTATGGCTGCCCACTACCCCAAAGGCTTGGACTCGCGAGAGTTGCCCAAGTACAACGGAGCGCAGGACCCGCTGAACCACGTGAATAATTTCAAAATGGAGATTGGGGTGAAAGGGATCACTGGCCCCGTAATCCCTCGATTTTTCGCAGGGACTCTCCAAGGAGCTGCTCAAACTTGGTTTCATTCTCTGCCCTTGGAATCTATTCAGGACATGAAGACCATGGAACGTAGGTTCTTGCTCAATTTTGTGACAAGCAGGAAGCAGCCAAAGACCGAGTTCCAGCTGGATCAGGTTAAACAGTCGCCGACTGAAACCTTGCAGAAGTACTTGGATCGATTCAATGCCACGGCCCTCCAGGTTCCCGGGCTAAAAGAGGAGGTACATTTGCCTTTGCGTGATAGGCGGCCTTAATAGCACATCCTCGGCTCAAAAAGTTGGTTATGAAAAGCCGACCTCAAACTTTGGCCGACTTTCGAGACCGGTAAAACGTACCTAGAATTAGAGCAAATGGAATTGATGAACCAAGGGCCAAGGGAAAGGGGAAAGAGCCCGCCTCCCAAAGGCAAAGAGCAACACAGCGATCGAAAGCCGGAGTCCCGTGGTCGTGATAGAGAAAGCAGACAGAGAGAAAGCAAACAGCGAGGAAGCAGACTTGAAGGAAGGTTCGATAAGTATACACCGTTAAGGGTTTCGCAGGCTGAAATATGGAAGGAGGTGTCGGCAACCGAAATGAAGAAGGTTGAGCGACCCGGCCGATCCGAAGAGATCTTTACTCTGGATAAGTCTCGCTCTAAGCGAATTTCACGATCAACACGGTCACACGACGGACAGCTGTTGGGATTTGCACGATGCCATAGAAAAATTTATCCGCAAAGGCAAGCTCCGTCGGTTTGTGATCCAATCGCATGGACGGCTGAACAAAAAGCGCCAAGGGGACCGGAGTAAAAGCCCACCCCGGATAAGAGAAGGCGAGATCCAAAAAGAAGGACCCCAAACAGCGATGATGAGTTTCCCGACTCCAAATATAATTGCAACGGGATTAGTGGGGGCTTCGGAGGCGGAGGAGACTTCGTAAGCAAGCAGAAGAAGTATCTGAGGGAAATCCTCTCAATCCGAGACCGCCCAAGCTTTAAGCGAGACGATGCCAAACCCGAGCCTCCGGTCCTGTGTTTTACACAAGAGGACTTAGAAGATGTACCGCCAGGTCACCACAACGGATTGGTCATCACAGGAACAGTGCTTAACTACTCCGTAAAGAAGATTTTTGTGGATAATGGGAGTGCGATGGACATCATTACGTGGAATGCGTTCAAAGGATGCGGCTTGATCCCGAAGACTTGAAACCATGCAAGACGACCTTAACCGGGTTCAATGGCCGTGATACTAGCCCCAAAGGTTATATCGATTTGAAGTTCACGTTTGGAACGAGAGAAGCCTTTAAATCCGAGCGGGTTAGATTCATTGTAGCTGATTTTCCTTCCCGATACAACATAATCCTAGGACGCCCTACAATCCATGATTGGGACATGTTGGTGTCATCAAAGCACCAAAAGCAAGTTGGTTAATAAAAGAACCGGATCGTCATGGTTAGAGGTAACCAAAAGGACTCCCGACAATGCTACTTCGACACGGTCAAGGAAAGTGAGACCGACCTAGCACCCCGGAAGGAAAGGAATAAGGCGTCCAAAAGGGAGGAAGCAGGTAAGTCGGTTAGCCTCGTGGAGCTAGATTTGCGAAAGGAGGAAAGGATGCAAAGGACAGAGCCGACCGGAGAGTTAAGGAACTTCGTCCAGACCTAATCCCGAGCAAATTACCAAAATTGGTAGTAACTTATCCCCGAGATCCGTTCAAAGCTCGAAGCCCGCTGCGAGAACAATAGAGATCTTCGCACGGCAGCCATCCGAAATCCGGGGTAGATCCCGGCGTATCTTTGCTACGAGACTAGCAATCGGGCCTGGAGTCAAACCCGGTTGCCCGAAAAAGCGTAATATCGGGCGAATAGGAAGAAGGCCCCGGAATCGCATGTCAACGAATTGCTAGAAGCCGGTTTCATACAAGAGGTACAAGACACTACCTGGCGTCGATGTAGTAATGGTAAAAAGCCCGGTGGCAAATGGTGGGTTTGCGTCGACTATAAAGACCTCAACAAGGTTTGTCCAAAAGATTCTTTTCCCATGCCAAGCATAGACCAGGTGGTTGACCGGCTATCCGGGTTCAAGATGCTCTCCTTCATGGATGCATACTCGGGATATAACCAAATTCCCATGCATGAGGATGATCAAGAGAAGACGGCGTTCATCACCGAAAAGCCAACTACTTTGTTATAATGTCATGCCTTTTGACTGAAGAATGCGGTGGCCACTTATCAGAGAATGATGAACCGGGTATTCGAAGATTAGTTGGGCAAAAATGTTGAGGTCTATATCAACGATATGATTGTCAAATCCTCCCGGGTGGAGACCACATCCAAGATCTACAACAAACGTTCGACAAGGCCGAGAGAACATCGGTTGCGGCTCAACCCGGCGAAATGTGCCTTTGGGGTGCCGGCGGAAAATTCTTAGGTTTCCCCGCTTTACGCAAATTGAGGCCAACCCAGATAAATGTCAGGCCGTATTAGACATGCAACCGCCAAGAAACAAGAAGGAGGTGCAGCAGTTGACAGGGAGGCTGGCGGCTCTAACAAGGTTTTTACCAAGGTCAGCCAAAAACTCTCTCCCGTTCTTCAAATTGTTAAAGAAGGAAACGTCGGGTGAATGGAACATCGAATGCCAAGAAGCTTTTGCAAAGATCAAAAAATGTCTATCTACTCCACCAGTTCTGTCTCGTCCGAATCCAGGGGAAAAGTTGATTTTGTATTTAGCCGTGGGGGAAGAGGCCGTCGTCTTTGCATTGGTTAATGAAGAAGAAACGGGACAAAATCCGATATACTTTGTGAGTGAGCTCGCAAGGATCCGAGGTGAGATATCAAAAGCTGGAAAAGATGGCTTTCGCCTGTTGGTGGTGGCAAGATGGTTACGCCCGTACTTCCCGAGTTATACCGTGGTAGTACGCACGAATCAACCCATTCGGCAAATTCTCCACAAGCCTTACTTGCGGGCGAATGGCTAGGCCGGGCGATAGAACTGTCCGAATTCGATATAATCTATGAAGCCCGGCATGCCATAAAATCCCAAGCCTTAGGCCGACTTCGTGATGGAATTAACCCCGGAAAAATCCGGATAAGGACGGCAACCATGAAAGCAACGCAACTTGGAAGTTGTTTGTGGACGGATCGTCAAATAAAAAGGGAAGCGGGGCAGGAATCATGATCAAAAATCCAGAGGGAATCTCCTGGGAACATTCCCTCCGCTTTGATTTCGCGACCTCAAATAACCAGGGCGGAATACGAGGCACTCATTCTTTGGATTGCTTTGCAGGCCGGGAAAGCGGAGCCAAGGAGATCCATGTATCCACCGATTCCCGTCAAGTTGCGTCTCAAATAGAAGGTAGTTACCAAGCTAAAGGCCCTTTAATGGTAAAATACCTGGGGAAGGTCAAACAACCGATGGCGAGACTTTGATAACGTGATGCCGTGGTACACGTCACGAGAGAGAAAACATCAGGCGGGCGTCTTATCAAAGGCGGCAAGTACCAAGAACCCTCGGAATCACCATACTATGGTTCAACAAACCTTCGCGACCGATTTGTGTCATGATAATCTCGAAGGCGGTGATGAAAGCCGATCGTCGACTACTGAGAGGGAATCCTTCCAGAAGATGTTGCAAATGCCAGAAAAATAATAAGAATGTTGGCTTCATTTACCATGATAGATGACGAGTTGTACCATAAGGGCATTCACTCCCCGTTGATGAAATGTCTAGATTCGGCTAAGGCCGAATACATACTTGTCCGAGATACATGAGGGAATAAATGGACACCACATTGGGGCCGGAGGATTAGCACGGAAGGCGGTCGGGGCCGGGTACTTTTGGCCCACTATGGCCGAGGATTCAAGGAACACATGCGCCGTGTAATAGTTTCCGGAAGCATGCAAACATCATTCATACCCCCATCCGAGTTAACGGGTATTTCGGCTCCATGGCCATTCTATAAATGGGGCATGGATCTGCTGGGCCCGTTTAAGAGAGCCCCCGGACAATTGCGCTGGCTCATTGTGGCGGTGGATTATTTTACCAAGTGGATAGAAGCCGAGCCATTGGCAACAATTACTTCGGCGCGGGTATAAAAGTTTCTCAATTGAAACATCATATCACGGTTTGGAATACTCGCCGAAATCGTAACAGACAACAGAACCCAGTTCATCGATAAGGGTTTTCGCGAAATGATGGCCGACCTCCATATTCAACACCATTTTGCCTCAGTAGAACATCCGCAGTCTAACGGGCAAGCTGAATCGGCCAACAAGGTCATCTTGGATGGGTTGAAGAAAAGAATGGAGGATGCCAAATCAAATTGGGTGGAGCAGCTGTATCCAGTCCTCTGGGGGCACCGCACCACCATTCAATCAGCAACCCACGAGACCCCGTTCAGGTTAACATATGGATGTGAGGCAATGATCCCGGTCGAGATCGGTGAACCATCTTGGCAAAGAATCAGGGCTTTACACGACAAAGAGGAAAATAACCAATGTATCGCGATAGAACTGGATTTGCTGGACGAGGTCAGAATAAAGGCGCATTGTCAAGAATTGGCTACTAAACAACTCATCGCCAATCGATATAACAAAAAGGTTATACCCCAAACTTTTGCCAAAGGAGATCTCGTCCTTCGCGGCGACATAGGCAACAAGAACGCCGGCCAGGGTAAACTCGCCGCAAATTGGGAGGGCCCGTGCGAATAATGGAAAATTTAGGCAAAGGAGCCTACAAGCTGGAAATGTTTGAAGAGAAAACCCGTAAAGCGGACATGTAATGCCGATAAACGAAGACCTATTACGTTAGCATGTTTCACATTTCTGTTGTATTTCATCGATGTCTTCTTACGTGGAGTAATGTCTTGGTAGCTTTTAAAGCAATCCTTTTAATGAATTTCATGTCGGGAAACCCGTTTCCAACAATCGTGACTATACTATGATTGCAAAAGCCGGGGGTGCATTAAAACATGTAGGAATCAGAGGCATTCTAGTTCGATTCCAAAGACCATGTTCCAGTTACAACATATATGAATCAGAGGCACTCTAGCCCGATTCCAAAAATCATGTTCCAATTAAAGCACGAAGGGATCAATGGCATTTTGGCCCGGTTCTTAAGACAGTGTCCCAATTAAAACACACGAGAATTGAAGGTATTGAAACCCGATTCCAATAAGGTATAATTGGCGACAAGATGCAAAGATATTCTACTCAAGGTAAATTCACATAAGTAAACTTTAATGATGATAAACACTCGTATAGTCACATTTACAAAGAAAGCCGGGTCATGACCACGGCAGCAAAACAAAAGGAGAAGTACATGACTCAGATCCCGCTAAAACTCAAGAAGGCGGGGGTGGAACCTGCTCTCCTTCCCTGTCATCTTCATTGACATCTGGCGGAATCAGTTGTCCCTCCCGTTGATATAAGACAGAAGATTCAGCCCGGACGTATTAAGAGCAATGCCGGGGTTGAGAGCGCGAATCTGCGCCACAGCATTGTTAAAGCAACCCACGGCCGCGTCTGCGCTTTCTGTAAGTTCTGACTTGGCCTCAGTAAGTTCACCCTCTTTCGCCTCAAGAAGAGCCTTATAGTGATCAACATCGGCACGCGCCTTATCCATAACTATAACGTCGTTGACTCGGAGCTCTTCAAGACGAATGATATCTAGCTGGGCCAAAACCAATTTCGACTCAACCTTGGCTAAGTCGGCCTGGGAGGCTGCCAGTTCTGCATCCGCAGCTTCTACCTTGGCTGTGAGGGATAGTATTTCCTCCGCCTGTTCATCCAATTTAGCTCGTAAGAGGACCGGAAATCCTGTTGTAATTGGGCGTGTACCACAGACAAGGCGTTCAGCTCAGCAGAAACTCGAGTCCTATCCTCGGTAATTCTTCTTGCCTCGGCATCTTGCTTCAAAGAAACTATCTGAGCATACGCCAGCCCAAATTTTACCTTGAGGATAGCGTAGGGTCGCAGCAAAGAGATGGCTCTATAATCCTCCAATTCCATCACGGTCAGCCTTTGCTTGGCGGCCTCGGTTAGCCCTGCAGCATCATGCATGAAAGCAGGAGCGCGGGTTATGTCGAACACTTCTTTCGTTAATCCTTTCTCCCACAGGATGCCCTCAGGGAGGTCGGTTACCATAAGTTGATCCGGAGATCCGGCTAGACCCGAGGGGTTCGCATGGGAGAAGACCGGAAGGATTGGGCAAGTCTTCTATGGGCGGCATGTGCGGTTACGTGCTCGGGGCGGCTTGCTCCACCACGGTTTGCTTGCCTTTGGCCTTTTTCGGGTAGCATCTTCGTGGACATCTCGGGGGTGCGGAGCGTTTTGAGATCCGGCCCTGTTAAAGGTCCCGATGCTTCGGGTTGGCGGAAGCTTCCTCGATATTCCTAGAAGGTTTAGAGCGATTCTTTAGCACCTTCATGAATGTCGGCTTTCCCATAACTCAACCTGTGAAAGAGCAAGCAATATCAGTACAACATAAACTACAAGGAAGAAATTACACACACACACACGCAATGTTATAATACTTGACGGGCGCCGCCTAACTAGGGGCGTGGTTATCAACTCGGCCAGATCCATGGGATCCCCTAGAGTCCCGGCAATCTCCAAGAGTTTCACCGGGGTTTCTTCCTCGTCGTCGAAAAACTTTTGGCTTGCGGGATATAATCCTCGATTTTGAGGGTATGATGGTGTGTGGACCAAAGATATAGAGGAAACCTCTCTTGCCTCCCCATTGTCGATCCTTCGCACAAACCATGGTTCCCGACCGGGAAGGGCTTCAACCTTTATAAAAGATGGCTTAAAGTTCTTCCACGATTCACGAAAGTGGTGCGAAGAGTTTCCGATCACGAATCGCGAAGCGTCGTCCGACCAAACCATTTCGTTGAAGTCGTGGTAGAAACGTTTGTTTCCAATGGGGCAAAGAGAGACATGAAGGTCGGAACGCTACGAGATGAGATCCGAATCAACATGAGAAGATCTCAAAGGCAGCGCAAACGCCCAACCATTGGGATGAAGTTGTGAGGGAGCGAGGTGCAAGTGACTCAATAGTTGGATTTGAAAATCGGTAAAGGGAAATTTCACTCCTAGGAGGGTGATCACATCCTGGTAAAGGAAAAAGAAGTGTGGATCCTTTTCCCGAGCCCAACGGAATCTGCGATTCGCGTTTTAACGCGAACGGATGGTATATCCCGCCCCGTCCCCAACCCCTAGTTGTAAAAGATCGTCGACGGTTAAGGAGCTCTTCACTTATGTAACCACGCGACTCACAGCGGGAGTCAAATCAGGTAAAACTTAAGACGAGGCAGAAGCACTGGATTCATCGGTCGGGGATTGACCGGGTTGGTGTGGTGAAGCCATGAATACCTAAGAATAAAATAAAAGGTAATGATCAGAGAACGGCATATACCTGGCATAGCAGAACTGTCCTGATGGACGGACAAAGAAGTTTGGTTGGGGTATTGGCCGCAGGGATTAGCCGGGGTATCTAAAGACACTAGGTTGTGTCGGCATTTGTCTAACAATAAATCGGCGTACCGATCCCGTCCCACTCGAGCTAGTTCAATACTCTGGCGGCAACACTCATCGCAGGGTGTGGGACCCGAAGTTTGTTGTCCGGGGTTAGGAAGGCTCTCTTTGGAACAGAGGCTCGGGGTTACAGCGGAAAGCGAAGGAGGAATGGTGGGGAACTCTGGGGTCGACATTACTTTTCCTTTGTCAGAAGACAATTCCCAGAAGGAAACCTTCTGGGGTTCGAAAACTCTTGGCAAGTAAGGGTCACTATCGTTGCCTAAGGGAATATCCGGGGATTTAATCCCTGCTTGTCTAGGTGAATCTTTGGTTTTGGAAACATACGGAAAGGCTCGGGCCATTCTGGATACCTAGAAAAGGGGAGCAGAAACTAAGAACCCACCCAACAGAACCCAGAAATACGGTAAAACCCAAAAGCGCAATAGAAACCCAGAAGAGCAACAACCCGAAAAAGCATTCAGAGAAAACCGCATGCATGGTGTGAGCCTCAAAATGGAATCAAAAAGCAAGCAAGTATAGGGTAAATGATAATACCTGGTGGATAGGAAAGATGCAGCAAGATTGACGATGAAAGGCGCTAGCTTGGACGCAAAGCAAACTCCTGAAGCTGAAGAATAGTCGAAAATGTCAAGTGAGACTGGCAGTTTTCGAAAAAAAAAATATATATAAAGACGTTTGGAATTTGAAAAGCCAAGGGTCGCGACGTCGTTAATTTCTTCTAACGCAGTTAAAAACCCTAGGACAAGTGGCGGTCCAAGGGAACGTTTCGGGGGAAACAGCGTGAGCATTAAATGCACACGAGAACCAAAGGCTGCAATAGCAGCCAATCCGCAAAAATGACGATTGAGTACTAGAAGAATGTCAGAAAACGTGGCTCGTTGATCTGGCCCCATTGAAATCTTGAGGGCGGTTAATTTTAACTTAGCCCGGATTGGAGGGTGTTTTGCCCAAAAATCAATCTGTTCTTGAAGGCGATTAATTTTAACTTAGCCCGGATTGGAGGCGTTTTGCTCTAAAAATCAATCCGTTCTTGAGGGCGGTTAATTTTAACTTAGCCCGATTGGAGGCGTTTTGCTCTAAAATCAATCCGTTCTTGAGGGCGGTTAATTTCAACTTAGCCCGGATTGGAGGGCGTTTTGCTCAAAAATCAATCCATTCTTGAGGGCGATTAATTTTAACTTAGCCCGGATTGGAGGGCGTTTTGCTCTAAAATCAATCCGTTCTTGAGGGCGGTTAATTTGAACTTAGCCCGGATTGGAGGGCGTTTTGCTCTAAAATCAATCCGTTCTTGAGGACGGTTAATTTCAACTTAGCCCGGATTGGAGGGCGTTTTGCTCTAAAAATCAATCCGTTCTTGAGGGCGGTTAATTTTAACTTAGCCCGGATTGGAGGGCGTTTTGCTCTAAAAATCAATCCGTTCTTGAGGGCGGTTAATTTTAACTTAGCCCGGATTGGAGGGCGTTTTGCTCTAAAATCAATCCGTTCTTGAGGGTGGTTAATTTTAACTTAGCCCGGATTGGAGGGCGTTTTGCTCTAAAAATCAATCCGTTCTTGAGGGCGGTCAATTTTAACTTAGCCCGGATTGGAGGGCGTTTTGCTCTAAAATCAATCCCTTCTTGAGGGCGGTTAATTTTAACTTAGCCTGGATTGGAAAGCGTTTCTGCTAAAAAATGAACACATGCTGGAGGGCGGATAATATAAACTTAGCCCATATCGTATGGCCTTATGAGAATGGAGGACGGTTAATTTTATTCCAGCACTTTCCACGTCATGCACCCATGATTCAAAAACAAGGAACGAGCGATGCGCAAAAGACAAAAAGGGAAATTCAACAATGAACAGAAAATATTTTCCATTGATAAGTGAGTAGTTTACATCACGTTCATACAGAAAAATAAGCTAAATCTTGACCACAAATATGCGCAACACAAAATCCTGAAACAAGAAGCTTGTAGCCATGTGGAGAAATGGGGGATGAAGAACTCTCTGCGACAGAGAGAACTCCCAGAAGCGCATAGACGGAGACCCTTGTGGGATGTTTGGATACGGTGGACCTATTGATCCATCGTTGGCACATAGAACCCTAACCATGGCATACCCATGGCATGACGACTCCAAGTCTAGGCCAGCTCATGAAAATCTCCGCGTGTGTCCAACGGAGCTCGTCGAGATCCCGGGAAATATTTCGCCATGCAAAGTGAAGATTGGCAAATACTCCCGAAACTCTAAACGCCCGTTGGAGGTTATGGATGAAGATTGGCAAATACTCTAGAAATTTGTCACGATAAAGACCGCAGCTGGTATATGGGTTGATGTTCGCTTCTTCTTCCCTACTTTTCACCCACTCATCAAAAGAACCGTTTGAGGGCTAGAACCAGACCTCCCCGGCATCAGTGATTCTGCTTGTCCAGAATGGAACTTCATCATGTGGAATGGAGCAAAAAGGACGAATATGCATAGGCTTATATAGAGAGGGCCGTCCAAACGGCATAACTATTTAATGCCTTATTCATCCTAATTTCCATGAAAAATGCAACCGTCAGGGGCAATCAATACCTTCTTTATTGAAAGGCGCAAGCGCCGGATAATAAATGTTACAAAACGCAAAAATGCAATGATGGCCACATCGGGAAAAGGCGCCACATTTAATGCGCACGAAACTCAAAGGGGATCGTTACCAAAAGGCGGTGAATCCATATCCCTATGAGGATCAAATCACGATTGAATAACACCATCGATATTTGCAAATCCTTTATGACAACCGATATTGGGGGCAATGCGTGGGAGGAACTCACGAACCGGATAAGACGAAGGCATAAAAGCAACGAAGTCAATCTCGGTCATCTTAAAAACCGCGAGAATTTTGCGGAAGGCCCAACCCACCGCAAGAAGGCAACCTGCAACTCAGCGGGCAAATGGTGAGATGGCAAACGAAGATGCGCCCCTGATGGCCAAGAATAAGTTCGGTCATGACCGATGTCATAGGAGTGGTTTCAACCAAAGACCGTTCAACGACACGAAGTCCGGTCGCGATAACATCGGACTAATTAAAGGTAGCCCATTGTCCATGACGGAGAGCGAAAAACGGGACTAATAGGACGAGAACCCCGAGGACTCTCTCTCCGCGTGAACTCGAATAAGAAAAGACCGGTTTAATCTCGACACGCCGGAAGCCCGGCATACCGAGCTTGGGGGCAACTGTTGTGGACCAATATATTGGGCCAGGCAGGTTCCCGGCCCAATAAGGGAACCCACAGTGAAACCCCCCTTCTTACCCAGGTAAATAGGGAATCAGGTAAATGGTCCGCCACTATTCTGGAGAACGTGGGAAGAGCATAATGACTGAAGGATGGAAGCATTTGCATGGGAGTGAAACCCTAGGTAATCCCTATAAATAGGAGATTACCCACCAGGTGCACTCTAGACTCTCTCTATTTCCATTACTTATTATTCAGTCACACTGCACACACACCACCCCCTAGGCGAAACGCCTCACTTGTGTTGCATTGTGATCTGAGCTCTCTCGACGATATCTTCCTCATAGATATTATCGAGCCGGTGTCTTTCATTGACGCTCGACCAGTGGAAGACCCATTGATCCAACATAAATCATTCACAGCTCACTAGAGCTGGACATCTGTGTTCTACTACAGAACAATATCCCTTCTTAGCTTCAGCAAACCAGCAACGTCATCCTGTTCATAAATAAATCTTCAATTTTTAAATTACATACCCACATGATAGAACCATTTTACATTTATCAAATAAAACTTCTAGCACTAATTTTCTAGAAAAAGAGTGGCGCTTGTTTACTCAAATTTCTTCAAACTTCGGTCTGCAAACAGAGCAATCTAAACACACATATCTCTGATTTTCATGATTATAAATTGTGATCATCCCATAGCTGTACGTTTTTATCACTCTAAATCCTTGATTTCTCCTTCTCAGAACCAATATTCAATCACTCCTCACCCCCAAACTACAACAATCGAAGGAACAGGAGACAGATAAATGCCTAAGGACCTACCTTGGATCAAAAACACCACTTGATAACTTTTTGTTTCATCTATACTAACTAGCCTGAACAATCAGTTCACTAGCATCATTCGCCAGCACGGTTCTCTTCCATTTGTGCGCACATACACCAATATCACCATCAAGGTCACCAAAAACCCTCTTCCACTTCCATTTGTGCTCCTTTATTAATTAGCCGCTGGTTCTCGTCATCAATCACACGCCCCTAGAGTTTTGTCATTTATTTAAAAGAGAAGAAAGCTCTTTTCCAGAACTAACGATGATTTAATCGTGGCTCTTGGGCAGGTTTAGTGCTTATACGTTACACTAAGACCGGTATCAGTATCTAATAGGTTACCTAGACTTGATGGATCTACCTAACTTGAACGGTAATATCCTAAATTTTGGACCTAGCAATTTGAGAATTAGCTTGTGACGGGATTTTCATGTTAATTATTGTATGTAGCTAATTAATATTATATTATTGAAATATATGGAATTTTCATTAAATTTAAAGCAAATAATATGTGGTTCCATCTAATTGGCTAATAAGAGATAATTATTATGAGAAAGCATAGGAAGATAAGAGATGGTTCAAGAATATGGACACATGGCAAGTAGGAAGACTATTTACAACAAGCATTTATGCCTTTGAAAATGACATATACACATGGCAAGATTAAGATGAATATTAGTGAAATATCTTTGACTTTAAAAAATAATAATAATAGCATTATTTATAATGCTATAATCCCAAAGACACATGGCATAACCTTGGGTACCAAGAAGAGGATATTAGAATCCCCTTGCTTCTTGGAATATCACGCATGAGAGAGAGGAAATGAGAAGATAGAGTTTATGAGTTTATCACATGATTCAAAGAAGAAATGTCTAGAGAAAGTCCACATGGCCCCTCATTAATTAAAAGATTTTACTAGAATGGACACATATACTTAGCTAATTAATGATGTGGGACACCTAAGCCACCGTCCATATAATATTTAAAGAAAATAAATTGGGGGACACATGTGCACATTGAATAAATTACAAGGGACATTTGTACACATTTGAATAATTAAAGAGAGGGACACATGGAAAGGCAAACATTTAATGAAAGGGACACATAAGCTACCATGTGTTAGCAAGATATTTAAAGAAGATTAGTGGGGGGACACTTGTACATATTTAATTAATTGCATGGGACACCAAATCACCTTCTTCATTAAGCAAAGAATTATAATCACAAGAGGCAAATAATCAAGAAGATAATCCTTTAGTTTGACAAGTGTCATAAGGGGATTTGAATTGGACCTTGAAAAGAATATTTCAATACCCTTTCTTATATAAATTTCAGCTGAAATATTCCTCCCTTCAAGCCTTATATTTCGTACATGTTCAACAAGAAAATGGAAGATGATATTTGTCATATGTGGAAGCAAAAGCCAAGAAAAATAAATACCTAGGTTGCCACATGTTTCCATAGGATTTAAAGAGGATTTTGATAAGGACACATGGACATACATGATTAAGGCCCAATAATGAAACATATCTAGATCAAGGAGAAAAATCAAGAGAAGTCAAGACTTCTCTAGAAAAGAGGAGAAAAACCTAGAATTTCTAAAGGATAATTACAAAAAGGGTAAATTGGTAAAATTCCAAGAAGGTATTTTACATGCCATGACCTCTATATAAAGGAATTATCCTCTCATTTGGCATGGCAAGAGGTGCCACACACACAAGGAAGAAGAGAAAGAAGAGAGTGGTGAGTTTGAGAAATAGAACCAAGAAGAATTACAAATTAAGGAAATTGAGGTAAGGAAGTTGTGAAATTATTTTATTTCCTTTAAATTCATATGGTTATGTTAAAGATCATAGTTAATACCTTTGCATGATCTTATTGAAGCCCAAGTCACCATTACAAAGGAATTCAAGAGGTGGTGAGAGAAGAAAAGACTTAGAATAAGTAAGTTGTCTCCGTAATCTCTTGTAATTATAGGGATTTAGGCCAATAGTTAAAACATGAGGATATGAGGTTATTTTGGTAATTTTGATGGTTATAAAGTGTTTAAAATGAAATTTTTTATAAGGAAGAAAATGGAGTATGATTTTGGAAGAATTAAGGATAAAATAAGAAGAAATACAAGTTGAGTAACTTGAAAACCAGCAAGGGCATTTTCGTAATCTGGGAATGATTTGTGTGTCTCTGGACTTGGAAAATATTTTTAGTAAAAAATAGACATATGAAGGGTCACATAGATTTTTGGAACACCCAAATCGGATTTTTCTACAATTAATTATGAATTTGTGAAGTTAGGTCAAATTTCACAAATTTCCAGCATCTTGTGCGAAAATAAAAAGGAAAGGGTTAAGGTGCAAAAATAGACATGTGCTTATCTTCGAGGAAATGCGCCCGAGTAAAATGCTTTTTTAGGTGCAAAAGTGACTATGTGGTTACAAATTAGGTGCAAAAATAGCGGTTGACCGTTAAGTTTGACTTTTTTTTTGGACGATGACGTGGCATTTCAAATATTTTTTTCAGTATCCTTTTAGTACCGGTCAATACCTGAAATATTTTTTCAAGATCCTAAAATAATTTTTCAAAATTATGAAATTTTTTTTTGTACCAATCAGTATCCTGAAAATACTTTTTAGTACCAGTCAGTACCCTGAAATATTTTTTCAGTATCCTTTTAGTACTGGTCAATACCTGAAATATTTTTTTAAGATCATAAAATTATTTTTGCACCTTTGAAATGCCACGTCATCGTCCAGTCAGCAAAAAAGTCAAACTTAACGGTCAAACGCTATTTTTGCATCTAATTTGTAACCACATAGTCACTTTTTCACCTAAAAAAGCATTTGCTAACGGTGCCCCTCGGAAAAATCACATGTCTATTTTTGCACCTTAACCCAAAAGGAAATTTACCAAAGAAGAAATACTCATTAACAAAGGAAATTAATAAGTTTCAAAAGTAGAAAGACCCTTTTATGCAAGTGTATAATTACATGATTTAAGCGACGGAGTTATATTGACAGTAACATCGCTATATTATTTTAGGTCTATCATTCCTATTTAGTAGCCGGGAGTTTGTTATTCGACTAATCAGCTATTTGCAAGTAAGTAACCTTAATATCATATGATTTGTATGACTCTGTATGTAGGATTTACCATGATTGTATATGCATTCGGTGTTATTGTATTTCCAAGCGCTTTGGTACCGAAGCCGCTGTGTGCAACCCCTAGCATGGTTATGTGCCTTATTGAGCAGTGTATGTTATGTGTGACTGCTCGTTCCGGTTTAGGCTGTATGCCTCGCTTTGTGCGACCTTTGGATACTGTATAATTTATGCTTTTCTTACATATTCTGGATAGGAGATTAACGGTTACTCCGGGATCTTTTGGGATTCCAGCCTCTGTTGCTACCTGTATGATGTACAGTTTATTGGATATAGCTCCCAGACGGATATTAGCAGATGAAGGTGTTGGACTAGTTCCAGAATATTCGAAGAATTGTTGTAGAGATTTTATGTAATTGTATTTTAACCAATGTTTGTAATTTATTATTAGTATATTACGCCCAAATTGTTGTACCACTATGCTGATCTGTGATATTATTAGAAAAGTGTAACAGTTGGATTTAATAAATAAGAGGTATCACACTATCCGCCACCTGTGAAGGCGAGGCCGGTAAGGGTGTAACATGAACTAAGTTTGGTCCTATGATAAATATGCATAAATTATAGAATTTCAATGGTTAAGGTGCACCCACATCACTAGTATTTTCTCAAGTACACTTAATTATTGTCTTTAAATTTTATTTGTGGTGCAATTTTACCCATAAAATTGTTAGAAGGGTGCAAGTTAGTTTGACAGTTAAGTGGATACAGTGGCGGAGGCACACTTGTGCCAATGTGGGCAAGTGCACCCATAAAAAAAATAATTTGAAAGAATTTAAGAACAACATGTATAGGTAGTATAATTGGTTAAGACTCTAAACATTTAACCAATGGTCACCGGTTTAAACCTCCATCTATCTTTTTTTTTTTCAATTTCATTGTTCTCTCTCACCGATCCGTCCTCCAAATCTCTCACCCACAGCGCTCTCGGCTCCCAAACTCTCCCTCCGTCGTCGACGTCGCTGAGTGCTTCCAGCTCCTCCGTCGTTGCTTCTCGATTCTTTCTGAGGTAATTTTCGATTCTGGCTTTGATTTAGGCGTTTTAGGGTTCGTTCAGCTCTGTGTGGCTGTGCATTCAAATCCAACTATGGCTGAATTCTTAATTTGCTTTTCCTTTGCTGAATTGTGAATTTTGCTGATTTTAGGAAGAATTCTGAATTGGTTGAGCGGCTCAACCAATTACACCTCCTCCCGTAACTCCTTTCGCATTCTCCCCCATTCTTCATCTGATCAACTTTTCTTTGCACCTTGCTGTCCAATTTGGCGCCAACTAACATCAGATCCGTAAGTTTTTTTTTCTTTTCAAATTGTTTGTTTCTATTCTTGCTCTGTGAAATTTTGCTCTATACTTATTTTCTCTCGGTACCATTGTCATATACAATTTACGCTCCACACTCTACGGGGCATTTGGGAGATGAATTCAGTTTGCATTCTTCTCCATCACTCATTGACTCATTGAATGCTACAACTTAGAGTCTCTTTCTGAGAAACCCGACTGAGTTGACCAATGAAATCTTACAAGCTGTTATTATGATTCATTGTGGGAAAATGTTACTTCTACAATATCCTTTTTGTCTTGCCTGTTTCGGGATTTAATCTTTCTATTCTCTTTATAATGGCGTGTCACAACACTTACTGCCTTGGTAGACTAATTGAAATTTCAGGCTCAGGTACCGCCTTTAATTCTTATTACGTGTAAAGTTGTGTCAAATTCTTTCACACAGCTCCTGTACAAAGTGCTGGCCGTATGAACATATTCTGCCTACTCATGAGATATACATAGTTTAGATAGGTTCTTACTTTGCTTACTTGAACGCTCTGATGATCTGTACGAATGTCTGTTTCTTCACACTCCTTTAAGTACACGTGGAAGGAATATTGGAGCGTTTTTCTTTCACAATTCCTGTTCTTTCATTGCTAATTTACAAAAAAGATGGATCATAGAAATGTAAGGAAGGAAATTGTGATACCATTTCCTGTAGTCTATGTATGTAAGCTTTTATTACAAATTGGAACGTCTTTTTCTGTATAAAATCTTTCATATTTAGCATACTCATCAAAGCTGCTTGCTCTAAATGTCATTATATGCAGATCTATTTTTCATTGGTCAAGGATAGTTTCTTAACGTACTATATAGCATTCTTCATACCTCTTTGATGGACTCTGTCACTGATAGAATACCATGACTTATACAGAGTAGAAATGGTAGATGATAGAGACCTGATTTTTGTGATTTGGTTAAACTATCAAAGATAGTTTCTTTAATTCAGAAATCGAGTAGTCCAATTTCATTGATTAGCTTTCTTTAAATTTCATTGCTCTACATTGCTTTTAAGGAACGAAGAATGCTTATGTAATCGTTCTGATGTAAAGGTTAGTTGACTTTTGATTATTATTTTTCTATATTAAGTTGAATTTTTCTTTTATTTCATTGTTTATATTCTTTTGTTTTTTAATGCATTTAAAATTTTCCTTAAAAAAAATTTTCGGTGGTTCCCACCACTAATTGTGCACCAACAAACTTAAAATCCTGGCTCCGCGATTGGATAGTCAGTTGAAGTTTGACCAGATTAATATTAGGTTGTACAGGACCTGGCAATTTTTTAAGATGGGAAAAAAAATCCACGTCAAAAACTGTAGCTTTTGTTAATGCCCACCGGCAAAGAGGATATCTGCCGTCAGAATTCACCAGAAAGGAAGCATGAGTTGGCTGCCAAAAATAAATTCTTTCGTTTTTTTTTTTTTTTGGGCAACCTTAACCCGATTTCAAATACTTGAACCCAATGATTTTCAAGAAAATCATCAAGAAAATATTTTTGCAATTTTCATTATAAATTTTTTACTAAGAAGATATTTTTGTGACTATTCAAGGAAACAAATCTTGACCAATTTTTTTTTTTGCCTGCCACAAATATAATTGGGGGTAGTTTGGAAATATACGAATAGGACACCATCATGATTAAATGCAATTATCTTAAATTATAATAACTTGATACTACCAGTATCTTTTAAAATACTCCATGATATTTAGAAACAAACAAGCAGCGCCGAGATGAATATATATAATTTAATGATGATGGTAAAATTGAAAGAATATTTAGTAACCCTCCCCTTATCTAAGGAAAAATCACTTAAAAAAAGGTAATAAAGTCAAAGATAGAAATAAATTACATCACCCCAAATTGAGCGCTATGTTCTTGGAAGAAAATATAATTATTTAATCAGTAAATTATGATAAATTGTTTTTATTGACTAACGGATCCAAACCGACTTGTTTTCTTATAAATAGGGTATTACAAGTTTTTAAGAATAAAGTTGATGATTTATTTAACTTTGACCTATTTAGAAAATCATGAAGTGATAAGTTTTATTTTTTAAGAAAAAAAATAGCCGCAACTTTTTTTTTTTTTTAAAAAAAAAAACCCCGAAATCACTTATCATGATTACTCCTTCCATTTCTTTTTATAAGCAATTTTTATTCTTATTAGGCAAAACGAACTAGCACTAGCGGTTAAGACTAATTAAAAATAATAAAAGTGTAAAAAATGTCATGTTTCTTCTAAATATGCCTTTATTTATGAATTAAGCATACGAAAGAAAATGAGTAACAAATATGAGAGAGAATGTGTAATAAATGATTAAATGAAAGATAATTAGTAGTGAGTGGATGATAATTAATATAAATTGTGTATTTAATAAGAATATAAAAGGAAAAAAAAAGTAGTCTAAGTTTTGAGACATAAAGAGAAAGTTGTTTATCGAAAATACCATCCTCGAGAGAGAAATTTACTTATAAAAAGGACCAGAGGGAGTAATCGGGTAATTGGTAAAGGCAAAAACATAGGAGCGCAGTAGGTTGCTCATATTGAAATAAATTAAGACTTGAATTTGCTCAAAATAAACAGAAATAAAATCCATACACATGGATACCATTAAAAAAGGAATAGGGATGAGAATTTAACAGTAATAAATCTTCAGAATTTCACTCGAATAAAAGCTTGCAATTCGCAGAGCGTATGAAACAAGATGATAATCTTTGGAGCATTATTTCTTTTTCTCCTGAATTTGCTGCTGACGTTCGAATTGAGATGATCTCCAAGAACCTTGCATGGTTCATAATAAATCTTGCAACTTTAAACTCATTTTCGAGGCCTCTGTAGTTTCGAAGATGGAATTCTTTCAAGTGTGATGAAAGACATTGAGGAACGTGAACGTCGCCTTCCAACCGACCTGGAAGATTATTAAACTGAGCCAAAGGTATATAACAGTTAGAAAAACAACTAATCAAAATGGCAATGCACACATAAATATAAGTTGGAAAATAACAAATTAATCAAACCTTATCAATTTTAAGAGTTTGGAGCATGGGGCAGCTTTGCAAGCATCGCAATATTGATATGTCCGAAATATCTGAATAATATCTTAGTTCCAAGTGGATTAAATTGTAAAATATTGGAAAATCATATCCAGTTGGATAACCAATCTGCAAGAGGAGACAACAACTAAGATTAAGAAAATTAATTGCCAAATCTAAAAATGAAAAGAAATAATATGAATTTAATTAAACATACCGTATCAATCCGTAATGTCCTAGCATTAGACAAAGATTGCAGAGTAAATGGATAGTGATAAACATCAGCTGACACCAAATTTTTAAGCCTTTCTCCCAAACTAATTGGATACTGAGAAGCATAAGCAGGCACCGATTTTCTAAGATATTCCCTGTTGCAGTTTATTGGTACAGTCCTAGTCCTACCCCCATCAGCATGATGTGTGTAGCAATATTTTAGCGACAAGTCTTGAAGCGAAGGGCAAGAGTAAAGAAGATTGTGAACAAATGCGAGATTCGAGAATATAACGTTGCTCAAATGCAAGACTTTAAGTGACGGTAAATCAACAAAAGAAGGAGTCGTGGTCGTTACTTTAACCCGTCTCAGCTCTAAAACAGTGATGGTATTGCACTTGAAGATGCAAGAGGGGATTTCATTGTTGCAGGCATTGTGATCGTATATCTCAACATGTTCAGGTTTCCAATCTAAAGCTGTGCTAATCTGTGTGTTAATCTTTTCAAGGTTCTCGCTGCTACATATAGACCTGAGAATGAGATGAAACTTTTTTAGGGTTTCTGAGTCATCTTTCAGTCTCATGACTGTATCTACGTACTGCAGAAAACAGTGAATGCTACTAAAGTTTGATTCGTCAAAGTCAAGACTGGGCAGTGACATTCGAATATGGCTCCACTGCTTGGAGGAGAGGCACGTGGCAACGGCTTGTTTGAGTGAAAGAAGAGAGAGAATTTCTTCAAATACTGAGTCAGGTAAGTCAGTAATTGTATGACTTGCCAATTTTTTTATTTTTATTTTTGCTCGAATATGACTTGCCATTACTTCGGTTCTGATGTAGAATTGAGATGTTTAGTCTCAAGGGGCTAGAGTATTGATATTGGATCGGTGCATAAAGGGGGTGGTGCGTGTGCACAGTGACGGTTGAATAGTAAATTAGAGTGAGCATAGAATGTGTGTACCTTTTAAGTTAACCTCCTATTTATGGAAATTACCTTAGAGTTTGGATTGTTGGGCCGCGTGTGCCTTGTAGCTCAAGTATCTTAGCTGCCAGATCTAAGTCAAATCCCTTGATTGAGATCTTTTCTAATTGTAGCTTGGATTGTAAGTTGGTTATGATCTTCCTTCATTATGAGTGCATTCTGATGTGGATTGCCCCTTGTTGAGCCATTCTATAAGCGGGCCTAATATAGGTCCGTAACAACTTCCAATCTAATTTTTTTCTGGACAAGTCTTCCAATCTACTTTGACGACGTTTAGGTTTAGGCATGAACTTAGCTTCCTCTTATACGGAAAACCAGAACGAAATAATGAAGATTAGATAAGGGTTACAAGGTACTATATATATATATATATATATATATATATATATATATATATATATATATATATATATAAAAATTGGAAAGGAATAGAAATTTATTAGTTAGTGCTTAAATAATAAAGAGCTAAGGAGTAGGATAGAGGAGATATTTTTCTATACATTAATCAATTAATCCCTCGCTATCTCTACATTAAATCGTATAATATTATGTGATATGATTTAATCTAATTTAATTCTTTATCATAGATATCCCGATATATCCGATAATTGGATTAATTGCTGATATAATCTAGAAGTATAACAGTAATTTAACCATATTAAATTTAGGGGATAGAATAATTTGTTTGGAATGGCTTATGGATAAGTGACTTTTGAGATAATTAAAGAGAAAAAAACCATAAACCCGATTCAAATAGTAAATAAGTCAGGAAATAGAGCTTTTCAAATAAGCTCCTTTTCCCCATAAGCTCGATTGGCCACTATTTTTATCCAAACGAAAAAAGAAGAAGAAATACCTATAAGCCTGATTGAAATAGTAAATAAGCCCATAAGCCATTCCAAACATGCCCATTACTATCATTTTTTGTCACTACCACTTTTTCACCGTTAGATCAGAAACTCATATACTTTTATCATTTCTCTTTCATTTTGAGATTGTGATCTAACGGTGAAAAAGTGGTAATGACATTGGTAGTGATAATATCCTATCTCTAAATGTAGTCCCATACAGATAGATAGATAGATATATATATATATCTATCTATCTATCCGTATGGGACTACATTTAAAGATAGGATATTATCACTACCAATGTCATTATTTATATATATATATATATATATATATATATGATGAGATAAGCACACTAGGAGGATTAAGCCTCACGAACATTTTATTTTAGTAGGGTTATGTTTTCAATTTTTCTTTTTTTTTTAATAATTAAGGGCTATAGAGATAATTTAATCTAAAATTTAACTATGACACATAATCCGATATATAATTTGTTAAATTCAGTTATTCAAATTAAAATTTGAATTATCTAACCGTTTTTATATGAGGTTTTCCTTCTAAAATATTATCTTCTATCTTTATCCTTATTTTTTATATATTTTTTCTAAAAAAGCTATTTTTCTCGTTTTAATTAAATACTTTATAGGTTAAAGGGCTATGGAAGTTTTATAAAAATGACTCAATTTTGTCCCCACCAAGTAAGAATGTTAAATCCGACTGTTAAAGTTGACTGGATTGTACACATGGCACCCACTACTAACCACCTCATCATCCAAAGATCAACAATTACTTGCCAACTCACTCTTTCTCTCTCTCCACCGTAACCCTCGGTTTTCTCCCTCTCTTCCCTTTTCCGATAGCCCTTCTCTTCTCTCTTCAAGAAAGCTTCTATCTTTCCTCTTCTTCACAGACCTTCCCCCAAGAAAGCATCCATCTTCACTTTGCGATCGCAAGCATCGGGAGGCCGATAGGGACTTGGCTTCTCTCCTTTTCTTTTTTGGTCCGCTCCCATCCTTTACCCCTTTTATGATCATTGGATCAAGATCTAATGGTCCAAATTTAATTTCATTCTCATCATTCTCTCCATTTCCTTCCCATCCTTCTCTCTCTTCCTTTTATAAGAGGAAAAAATATTAAGGGTTAAGGAGCGAAAATACACACGACCTTTACCTCAGGGAGCGCCCAGCACCACAACCTTTTTTAGGGAGCAAAAATACTCACGAGGTTATCTTTTGGGAGCAAAAGTGCCATGAGGGTTAGTTGACCATATGGTCAACGTCCATTTGGATGGAAATGAACAGTGATGATGACGTGGAAGCTTATTTGGGCGACAAGAAGCCAAATAAGAATAACAAATGCTTGATCGGGATAAAGAAGTTAATTAAAATAAAAAATTATAATAACTGAAACACCCAACGTCGGAATTGATCATTCACACATCGCTGGTCGACGATCAAATTGGGGAAAATACAAAACCCTAAAATATTTTACCACCATCCTTCATCGGCTCCGACCACCGTCCTTCATCAGCTCCGACCACCGTTCTTTCCTCACCGGACATTTCTTCCGTCGTCCATCACCGACAGTCATCTACGAAACAAGGTGAAAGATCTTCGACCACCGGATTGAAGTGAACAATTTATGATTTGCTAGACAAATAGAGCGACGCCTTCGATCGATCTTGGAGTGATTTTGCGTAGACGATTATAGCGACGGTGGTACGCGGCTATGAATTTCTATATTTCGATTTGTGATTTTCTCATTTCTTGTTTTTCGTTCGAAATTTCTGGGTATGCTTCTTCTATTTAAGAACACAAGCACGATGGCGGTAGTGATTGTCTCTATGAAATATTTGCCTCCGATTGAATTTCTGGTTTAATATTTTTTTAAAAAAACTAGTAAATGATAAATACAAAAATCATCTAGTGTTATGAGTCCTAAGTTCTTGTCTTTATGAATTGTCATGTTTTCCCCTGTCGAAGGCTATCTTCATTATGGTTATGCAGTAATCATTTAGTCTTGGCAATTTATAAGCTTTTATATCTCTTTTCCGTTGCTTCTAGTCACATCTAGTGACTCTTCGGCTTGTTTTATCATCATTTGTCATTCAACTCTGTTTTTGTAGGCGCTTTAAGATGTGACTTTAGTGTAAGCGCTTTACATTGTAAACAATTAAAAAAAATAAACGAGCCGTCTTGCACATATTTGCTTCTTAATTTGCGATTGCATCAAGGATATTTCATAAGGAAGTCCAAAATCTCTATTCATGTGGGGGACCAACACATATTCTGGAGCATTTAATCAGTTAGAAACCATCTTGAGCCACTTAACACAGCTAATCCTTAGTTAGATATGGATTCACAATCTTGCTTGCCTCTTGCTTCTGTTGCTCTTTAATTTGAATATAAACCTACGATGATATGATCTCTTTTATACATCCATTGCCTCTTTTGTAGAATACAAACAATAGAATACATCCATTCTATTTATTGAACTATTTGAACTTGAAAATATATATTGTTTTTGTAGAATCCAACAATAAATTATTAAGTTTGGTTTCATTCATATTAACTGACATTTATTCATTTTGGTCATTTGCATATGTGTAGTTGCAATGACGTCGAAGGGCAAGGAGAAAGTGGTAAACGAAGAAAGAAGTGGAGATAGGCTGAAAGGGAATGGTGAAAATGCAGGCCAGGAAAGGGGCAATGAAGACTACATAGTAAGAGGAAATGTGGAAGGGTTCATTGAAGAGACGGGACCGAGTGATGACTATGATGAAATTGAATACCTTGGTTCTGAGTACGATGTTCTAGAGGATGAGGAAGAGAGTGATGTCAATGTGTTTGATAAACCAAGCAATAGGTTTGATGATGATGATAGTGATGATGGCTCTTATTTGGGGCAAAGTAGTAGTTCAGATATAGAAGAAAGCATGTATGATTACTCAGAAGTTGAAGTCCTTGATGTGGAGGATGAGAGTGACGCTTATGAGGATAGCTTGGGGAGTGAAAATGATGATGTGCCTCTTCAACAGCTTGTTGTCCTCCATGAGGCTCAACCCTCGGGTACAATGCCGTATTTCGCTGTTAGGATGACATATCAAGATAAAAAAGAGCTTAAAAGGGCTATAGATGAGTATGCTATCAGCCGTGGGGTTAAGCTGACAATTGTGCATAGTGATAGGAAGACATTTAGGGTGGTGTGTCAAGATGGCTGCCCTTTTACACTATATGCGTCTACACATGGGCAAAGTGTGGGGTGGCAAGTGAAGTCGTTGAATCATGAACACATGTGTGCACGTGTGTTTGACAATCCAAGAGCTTCTACAAAGTGGTTGGCTGATTATTTCAAGAACAAGGTCCAAGAAGATCCTAAATTCAAGTCGAAAGAGATGAAGAACGAGGTCCAGAGGGATCTAAAGGTCAATGTTAGTGTGTTTAAATGCAAGAGGGCAAAGAGGCACATAATAGAGGAAATGGAAGGGAGCTTCAGGGATGAGTTTGCAAACTTAGAAGCATATTGTAATGAGTTGAGGGTGTCAAACCCTGGTTCAGACGTGTGTGTGGAAGTGAGCAATGAGGGTTTGGAACAAGGACGAAGAATATTCAAGCGGATGTTTGTATGCTTCAATGCCTCAAAGGTATCACTACCATTTAACTGTCTCCTTTTACTAGCACAATGTTAACCTGCATTTTTAAAATATTTTTAATAAATTGTTTGTTTTACTTTTTTATTGTTGTGCCCTTGCCAATGTTTATCATCATATTTACTTATTATCTCATTTGTTCAGATAATAAATGTTAGGACTACTTTTGAAAACTTAAGGAAAATACATGATAAAGGAAAGGCTGTTTTTGTGGGTCGAAGTTTTACACGCAACTTGTGATTGTGCTAGAGTATGTCCTGCAGTGAGAGAAACATTTACACTTTGAAATGTCCTTGTATCCCCAAAAAGTATTTTTTTTCAAATAAAGGCTCTTTTTTTAATTACTAGCACATACCTTGACAGCTTTTTTAACTTCAACTAGATAAAAAGCCAGATCTACTATCCCTTGAAAAATTATACTTTAAACTGATTAGAGGCTTTGAAGCCACTGAATGAGTACATCATGTACATCATGCAGAGTAAAATCAGTGATACAGAACGTGTATAGTGTTTGTACTTTGATTTTAGAGCTCTCTGATATAGAGATATTCAGTACATAATTTTCAACCCTTTTCACTTCTTTCACTTTTTCCCTTTTTTGGATCTCTCATCTGTATCACTGCTTTTACTCTGCATCTTCATTAACTTCATATTAGTTGAAATAGGAACTTCAACACTTTTATCCTGTACACTTTTATTCATAAGCCAAACATTTATCCTGTACACTTTTATTCATAAGCTGAAGCTTCTGAATGATTGAAGACTCCTTACGTATATTGTTTTAACAAATTTTTCTGAAGAATCAGTCTTCTTGATGTGTACTCCTTTAGTACATCTCGTGATAATTTTTTATCCATTCTTTTTTATGATCATTATTGGAAAGAAGAAATTGCTTATTACCTTTGCTGATTGCTAAGTTCCTAAAATTATGATGGTTCAGATCCTTTCCTGCTTATAGTTAGTCGTAGAGGCAGAGTGGGGAAATGGTGGGCTGCAGGGGGAGGAGAGGAGGAGAGTGAATAGCTTATACCATATAAGCCAAACATTTATATCCTCCTTGCTATGATAAATATGCGAGCTACATATTAATACTGTATTGCTGTGAGGAAACTATAGTATGGAGAACATCATAACTGACATTTATTCATATTCCAGGTCATACTGGATTGCTGTAACTGTGGGGAGTGAATTATTATTATTTTGATTCATTGTAGAATGTATTTATATGCGCAGGTTGGGTGGAACGAAGGGTGTAGGCCACTGATTGGTGTGGATGGCACCTTCCTCAAAGGAAAATCCAGAGGAATATTGTTGACGGCGGTGGGGGTTGATGGGAATGACTCATTGTACCCGTTGGCGATTGGATTAGTTGATAAAGAAAATACACATCATTGGCAGTGGTTCCTTCAATGGTTGCAGAAATCTCTAAACTTAGGCAGTGGTGAGAATGTTACGCTCATGTCAGACATGCAAAATGTAATAACATGACTAACAATGTTTGCTATGATTTTTGTAATAAATGAATTACCCTTGGTTTTAATACTTTTAATGACTGTAATGGCTTCTTTATTATGAAAGGGTCTTGCCAGAGCCGTGAGTGAGGTGCTTCCAGCGGCTGAACATAGATTTTGTGCTCGCCACATCTATGCCAATTGGAGCAAGAAATGGAGAGGCAGCGAATTCAAGAAGAAGTTCTTTAGCTGTGCATGGAGTACGTACGTGGAGGATTTCAAAGACAATCTAGAACGTTTGGGATCCCTGAGCAAAGAGGCAGCCACAGATGCAGTAACATACAACGTACAATGTTGGGTAAGGGCCTATTTCAGTGCAAGGTGTAAGTCTTGGGTCGTCGATAATAACATGAGTGAGTCCTTCAATGCGTGGATAGACGACTATAGGTTTTTTCCTGTCATTAGGATGATTGATGGCATAAGATTGAAGATGATGGGTAAGTGGGCTGACAGTGAGAGAAACGTGCATGGCTGGAAAACAGATTTTAGTCCTAAAAGTATGGAATTGTTTGAGTGCAATAGGTTCCTATCTGCTGATTGTATGGTCTGTTTTAATGGGGATGACGGTTATGAGGTTGTAGAGGGGCTAGATAGACACATAGTTAATATTTCAAGAGGCATGTGTACTTGTAGAGCGTGGGATTTAACGGGAATACCGTGCCAACATGCCATATGTGCTATGTATTATGCTAAGGTAGACCCGAAGACCTACATTTCACACTACTATCACAAGGACACCTATCTTGCAGCCTATAGAACTAAATTACAACCAGTTAGGGGAAAAAAATTCTGGGACACAACAAATTTTGGACCATTGCAGCCTCCACTTGTCACTAACTTGCCTGGGCGGCCTCCCACGAAAAGGACCATAACTGACGAAGCGGGGAGACGGAGAAAAAAATCAAGATCTTGCCGCCAAAGAAGTGAGTCATCTGCATCCCATAGGCCTCAAGGGGGGATTGAGAGATTAAGTAAGAGGGGAAAGACTCACAAGTGTACCCGTTACAACAAACCGGGACACAACAAGAAAAGTTGTAAGGAGGTGAGTTTTGGTTCAATGGATTGAATTTCAAATACAATATTTCAGTCCAGAATATACTCCTAGTATATTTCATTCAATTTTACTTCAGCTATTATTATTAATATTTAGCTTTTATATTTATTTTAGATTCTCACTTTCTTTGTGTATATTTAAACCTTGTCAGTAACATGTGAATGCAAGAAAAGCCCCCTCAATAGTCCCCCCACCCAACAACAATCACCATCCCATTCCCCACATCTCAACAGCCCTCCACCAACACAAGAAGCACCCAACACAAGTCAAAGTTCACAACAACCATCCTCCTATTCACAACCGTCTACCATAAGAAGGACCTCCACAAGGCATGCAAGACGTGGATATGGGTTTGGGATCAGAGTTGACGAGACCACTGGGCGTGCTGTTTACAATGTAAGTCATCTCCGGTGCTTGCTTCATATCCTGTCCTCGGATTTTCTTAATTTTGCCCAATTTCATATTATTGTAACTGGGTTGTCATCTCTACAGTGATGTCATGTGTGTAACTGCCTTTTCATAACTGCAAGAATATAGTGACAGGGGTATATTTGATTTAATACTATTCTTCCTTTTTTTGGGTTTGGAATGATGTTCCTGTTTCTTAAATTAAATTTTGGCATGGTCAAGTTTTCAACTAGTGCATGAATCTTGCAACAATTATAGAACCGCTTGCAGTTAATATCTGTGATCTTCTTTGGCTGCTGGTGAGCTGGTTTTTATTGTACCCATTTCGTTTTGTATTAGAGGCTACTCATCAACAGAAGCAACTTTATTTTTTTTGTTTTTCTCTAATCAAATTGAATGTACTTGCAGATCTAGAAACCATGAAACTTGCAAAAATGCCTCCTCTTAATTACTTCAGGAAAGGTTTAAGTTAATTGGCCATACCTTCAAAAACTCAGAATAAATTAATGCCCAAAATTAATTGACATAGTTTTAAGTTAATTGGCCATTCATCCATTTGACCATGGTTGCTCACGATGTGTGTTTGTTTAATAGATACATGCATTTGCACACTATACTGTCAACAAAATCTCATGGGATGTGTGCTTTATACTACAACTTTTTACTGTTTCATGGTTTGCATTAATATATTTTAGGTAGATGATGTTGTCTGTAGTTGTCAGTAGTGTTTTGCTCTATTTCATCTGGTTTTGTTTAATAATGTATTATCTTGTACATAATGTAAAAGCTGAATCTAGCTACTTCTGGTCCTTCATTGCAGCCTGGTCTTAATTCTGAATTTGTGATCGAAGAGGGGACATCACATGACTACATGCACCGGAATGCTGATCCAGTTACTCATTTTCCCATTCCAAATGAAAGGGAAATGAGATTGTCTTGGGGGCAATAACTCTAGCGAGCCAACCGGTTCAAGATCCATTCAGTTCCAACCCCAATCACAAAGTCTTGGTCCACATACCGACCTTCCATTTCAGCCGCGTGGTCTACAATGGAGAGGACAACCTTGTGTGACAACTTCACAACTCATATAACGTCTTCGGGCCAACAAGGACAAAGGAAAGGAGGCTTCCAATGAGGGCTAAGGGTACATGTAAAAGGGCTTGGGTTGTGTAATTTTTTTTTTAAAACTGTATAGGCAATGTGACCACATGCCAACTTTGTTGTACAAGAATGTTTCATATTAACCAGATCAATAGGCTTTTTTGGTGCCTATTAATTAGTGTTACTCATCCACAAGTTTACTTATTAAATATTTGGCCAGGAATGCAAATATAAATACTTGGCTTTATTAATTTCTTCGCACATGTGATAAACCATGATTAGGGCTTCAGTTATTGGTTTTTTTGGCCTTATTTATTCATTAGTTACATGGAATTCTATATATGTAGCGCATGCTAAAGAAGGTCATTTCTCAGATGCATTGTCATTATTTAGAAGAATGCAGGGAATTGGTCTTGCTAGTAATACATATACTTTTGGCCTTATTTATTCATTGATTATTATGCTGATGTATATGTTGCCAATGCTTTGATTGCCAAGTATGCAAGATGTGGTAGAATTGAGGAAGCAGGAAGAGTTATTGTAAATATGAATAGTAAGGATTATATATCATGGAACACACTGCTTTCAGGTTTTGTTCAAAATGATGTATATAGTAATGTTTTTAAATACTTTAGGAAATGTGGTATATTATGGTCAAAAGCGACCAGGTATCACCACTAAATGTGATTGCGATCGGGTCGATTGGGAACTTATCAAGTGGAATGGACAGCTTCCAGTAAACAATCTTACAATTGGATACGAGAATTCAGAAATTATGCACTAATATCTAATATCAAATCCTTGCTACCGCTAGCATTTGATCAAAAGTATGGCAAATATGTGATAATCAACTCTTCCAAATACATTCACATAAACATATTCATTACTTAATCATCACTTAATTCTCATCACAATAAAATTACAGTCAGTCCCTTGACAATACATTAGCATGAACAAATACATTACGTATCTCTCTGAAACTTTGTCTAAACTCTCATAACTCCAAAAAAGTAAACATCTACCCTGAAAAATACATTAACAATAATAACACCCAAGTCAAGTAACAATATTGCTAATACAAGTTTGAACTTGCATTGCACCTTCTTCACTTCACTCTCTTTCGCAAAATGTTCAGATTTCATCTTCATCACCTCACGTTCAAGTGCAACAAGCTCTTCGTACCACTTGGGACATGCATCCCCTCTTTGAAGATGATTGTTTTCCTCATATAGATTGTCTATGTCATTGAGTAGCTCTTTGATCACTTCATTTTCCCTCTCCCCAAACTCACCATCATGTCATTCGAAATATCTACACCCACCATCCTATGAAATTTCATCACCAACCGTTAGAAATGAACAACCCACGCAATTCAAAATCTCATCCCACATCTAACAAATCTTACCCGGTAGTAATTCCGGCATCCATAAAACCTCCTACCAGGGTTTCCTTTTGACCACGACGTCCACAGGAGCTAACAAATTGTGATAGCAATACTTTTTCGAACCTTAGTACTGCGTTCCTCGCGACTAGGTCTTCTCACCAAAACCACCTTTCTTCTCGATTTCCCCACCCTCCCTGTTGTCGATGTTGAAGACGAAGCCATCCACCTCCCTCTCAATTTCAAATTCCTATATATCAATTAGAACAAAAATCATCTTCTTTATTACTTCATATATTTCAAGAATAGCAACATTACCCTGATATTGCACCCATTTATAAATGGTAATGATTAATAATTAATGACATTTTCATATTACACAACCAATTTTCATTTTAATTATTCAGTCACATAGTGAGCCACTTTAAATTAATAGTCTAGGCCTCAATGAAATAAATAACATCACCCATTTTTATTTTCAGAAAGCTAACGAACAAGATAAATGGTAATTGCCAGGCATAGATTGAAGTTCCTATACATGATTTAGCGCATTGCATGTGATCATTGAGCTTACAGGTTGGATATCGAAATTTTTAAAAGCTCAAAAACATAACGCAAAACACTGATTATATATCATAGTAGGGGCTGGAATTGTCTGAATTTATGGAAAACACTCAAATGCTATCATAAAAGGGTGCTTAAATGCTAGAATCTTCAGATTGATACATATGTATGTGATTTACAGTTCTGTTTTTGGTCATAATTGAACCTAAGCCCCTATTTTGTTGAAGTTTGTCTTACTTTATCTTACAAAAAACACAAAAGAGCAAGAATAGGGAATAGGTGTTCTGTTTTGTTAATGAATACATATGTATGTAGGATTTTAGTAAAGTTCACCAATTATTTCATATACCTCTGTTCGGCTAGCCTTGTATAAGCATGAAGGAGATTAGCTTTTCTAAATTAAAGGTTTGCAACAGAGACTTAGAATTAACGCAGAAACGCGAAAAACCAAAAAGTTCATATTGCTCTGTTCGACCTATAAAACGCAGATTAAAGGAACAAAAGGATGAACACAGCAATGAATCGAAGATTAATAGAAGATATCGACCTGACCACACACCTCGGCGTCGCTGCTAATAAGAATGCACAAGGTATCTCGGAGCTCACTTTTAGCCTCCGTTATCGTCGCTTTTAGCCACCGTTATTGTCGGTGACGGACGACGGAAGCAACGTCCAGTGAGGGAAGGACGGTGGTCGGAGCTGATGAAGGACGGTGGTCGGAGCCGATGAAGGACGGTGGTAGAAAATTATAGGGTTTTGTATTTTCCCCAATTTGATCGTCGACCCGGCGATGTGTGAATGATCAATTCTGACGTTGGGTGTTTCAGTTATTATAATTTTTTTTATTTTAATTAACTTCTTTATCCCAGTCAGCATTTGTTATTCTTAGTTGGCTTCTTGTCAGTCCAAATAAGCTTCCACATCATCATCACTGTTCATTTCCATCCAAATGGACGTTGACCGTCTGGTCAACTAACCCCCATGGCACTTTTGCTCCCAAAAGATAACCTCGTGAGTATTCTTTCTCCTTAAAAAAGGTCGTGATGCTGGGCACTCCCTGAGGCAAAGGTCGTGTGTATTTTCGCTCCTTAACCCAAATATTAATAGCATTAAATGTGAACCATTAGATATTGATCCAATATCATAAAGGGGGTAAAGGATGGGAGCAGATCAGAAAAGAAAAGGAGAGAAGCCAAATCCAAGGAGATAAGCGCATGAGACCGGCGGTAATGGGTTTCCATTAAAGGTTATCGCGAGCATGAGACGGCGGCTTCGGCTACCGTGGCCAAGTTTGGGCGTCGATTGTGGGCATTGAGAGGAGCTAAGCGCAATGACAAGATCCGGTTAAATCTCGTGTGAACAAAGCAAATTCTCCATCTTCTTCTTCAACATATGGTCAAATCGATAACTAGATCGGTTTGAGCGCCGATTATCGCATCGCGGGCGTGATCGACGCGAGTTCTCCATTTTCTTCTTCAATATCTGTCTTCTCGTTCTTTCCCCTTTGTTTCTCCGGTGATCATTCTCTACGATTGAATCTCGTATGAACAAAGCATGTCCATGGTGGAGACGAGATTTGGGTTCCAAGACATGATGGTTTTGTTTAGACTTATGTTTTCTGGGTTTATTCAATTTCTGGTTTTGTTTTTGTTATTCGATTTATGGGTTTTCCTTATAGCAGCAAATCTTGAAGGATGCATCTTTACTCCATGCCACCTCTTGAAGCATCGGCGTTCACAGCACATTGGTGGCTAGATTTGTTATGGCAGTGGCTTGAAGGGTGAAGTTCTTTCTCGGTTTGTGTCAACATTTTCTCCCCTTCATCTGTTCTTTAACCTGTTTTGGTTGATTAGAGAGATTTGTAAATTGAGGTGAATGTGCTTATGGGAGGAATTTGTTGTTTTGTTGATTCAAAATCCCCTTCTTCACTTCTGAAATTTGCTATAGAACTTCTATTATTATTATTTTTCCTGTAAATAACTCAAAGAAAGTATCTTCCTTTTCGTTTTTTGCAATGTGTGCGACCTTATTGGTTAACGGTGCGCTCATGATCACCGGAGGAGGAGGTTTCTTTACGTGTTATTTTTAACGGTGAGTGATTTTGTGGCATTATAGATGGCATAACATCCTATATAACAGCCACCTCATCATATGTTGGTCAACTTGACCGTTTGTTCATTTTTTATATTTCCAGAATGCATTTATCCCTCTAAATTTCCGGACATTTAAGCCCTACTTTATAGGAAGAATTATAATAACGGACCTAAGAAAAATAATATTTATTAAGAATGAACATAAAAATGGTAATTATTTTGAAAGACCAAAATTTAAAACATTAATATAAAGAGACTAAATTGCCCTTGGTTCTACAATTTTTACATAAAGGTGAGAAATAAAAAAAAAACGTTTTGATTTCTTATATACTTTTACGGCTCCATACTTACCTGAAAAGAGATAAATTCACAAAAAAAAAACATTTTACTTTTATGGCTCAATGTTTTTTATAATATGTCATATATTAGACCAGTGGTGCAACTACTGCTCTCTTCCAAATTCCATCCTTATGCACACGATTGGTTCTTTTTCCTATGATTATTTCACTTATTCATTCTTTTTTCTTTTTTCTTTTCTCATTTTTTAAGTCTCACAATGTTAGTTTGTACAATTGGAATCTTTTTTTTTTGCTCAGTATACAATTGGAATCTACAATTACAATATAAGAGAAATTATTTATGTTTGATGATAGAAAAATTTGGCCATTGCTTTGATCATTCTAATAAGTTACCAATAGAGACTCTAACTTGCATATTTCATATTTTGATTTGATCTCTATTTATCATTTTCAATCAATCACTTCAGATTCCGATTTAATTAGAAATAATATAGGAAATTTGATCAAGGGCAATTTAATCTCTTTATATTAATGTTTTAATTTTTGTCATTCAAAATAATTACCATTTTTATGATCCTTCTTAATAAATATCATTTTTCTTAGGTCCTTTATTATAATTCTCCCAACTTTATATATAATACATAAGAAGTTGATGATATCTCCAATGAAATTTGATTTCAATTTCAAATCACAGGATACTAAAAATTCTATACGTACCACCCAATAGTTTGGAAAACCGTGTTCTAGATACTGATACACAAGTATTGGTTCCAAATTAAAAGAAAGTGTATCTTCTATATAGTGATGGAAACACGAAATTCAGGTCCAAGAAAAAGAGATTAGCAATACTCACTAAAATAAATATACTTATTGCTTTAAGGTTGGCAAATCCATATTTTTATAATATATTTTTATATTTTATTTAGAGCTTTTTGTCACGATAATTGAGTTTAAAACGTCTCTTTTTGTGATTAATTATGATTAAAGGTGTTTATATGAAATTAAGGTTAAAAAAAGTAAACGAATATCATATATTTTATGCTTTACCTTGATTGATTAACTTTTGGAATATAAGGTATTACATTTTGGGTTTATTTTCTTTGCAGATCATTTTGGGAAAAATTACATAAACAAATGCATAATTTCTGGACATTTTGAATTGATCAAGAAAGGAACCTGGGTATTACATAAAAGGGCCCAAACTTTATTAAAATTACAGTTACTACATAAAAATTATTAAATTTTCATTTTAGTCCCTTGGTCAAAACGTGCGTTTTGACTAACGGATCCGACTAAACTGCCGGACCCGACCAAGAAGGACTTCTGTTTTGTAGCAATTAATGAACACCGAGCGAGTCGTGGAGTGATAGAGAGAGAGAGAGCGAGCTCGATACCTTCTTGTTCGAGCTCTTACCTCCACCACCACCGCTCTACCATCACCCTCGGTCCCCTCCCACCTTCACTGCAAGAGCCTTCACCGTTGGCCTTTGTCATTCGATTTGGGGAGAGGAGGAGAGCCGCGGAAGAACAAAGGCGACATCCATCCTTCACCTTCATCATCATCGCCTCATCTTTTCTCTTCAACATCATCACTCATCATTGTCCTAGCGACCGTGGGAGCTTCAAAGAGATGAAAGTTGGAGCTGTGACTTTCAAAGAAACATGTAGCCGTGAAAACCGGTTCCTACTTAACCTTCTTCATCTTCTACAAGCATCGGACCTCCATAGTCGTCTTCTCTTTGATTTTCGTGACATCTTCACTCTTTCATCTTTCATTCGATCTGCTTACTCCATTTCTCATTTTCTACATTGTATTTGTGATTCCTAAGTCTTAGGTTTTGAGATGACTAATGTTGTACTGATTTATTTTGATATATTTAGAGATTGGATGTAGCTTGAACCTTTGTTACATACTTTGCATTGTGTTTAATTTGTTTAATTATCCTTTCTTTGTGCTGGTTAATCATTGAATTGATGATTGTGAACATTTAATTTCAAGGTGGCTTGATTAGTGGATTCTTGTGTTTGCATTTGTTTATTGAATATGAATTTATTAACTGTGTTTAGCATTGGGCTTTAACATCATTCCTCTTGATTTTTCCTATGGTTGACCATTGTTAAATTAAGATTAATAAGAAAATTAAGAGGTGGTGTGAGGCTACTCAGTAATTGGATTAAAAACTTAATACGATTTTTAAGTTCATTTAATTGCTTGAGTGCTTAATCAACTTAATTTAGAGAGATCAATATGCAAGGTGGCTTGGTATTAATCAATTTAAGTTAGGCCCCCTAGAGTTTTTTAAAGCTAGCATGATTAATCTCCTATAATTATTTGAAGTGAAGATTGCTTGTGCCATTTCTATGAAGAATTGCTCATTTCATTATTGATTTTCTTGTTTCTCTCATTTCATTAATTCCATCATATTCCATTTCAAATTTTCAAGAAAAATCCCAAAAAGAAATAATTTAGAACAATTACATCACGCCCTAAAAACTAAGGATGGCCTACCTGTTGTGAGTAGCTCACATTCCTTAAGCCTTAAATTTATACACGGACATTAAATAATACTCATAATAAAATTCGGAGCTATGCTCCACTATAGCATATACATGCACATATATTCCAATTTACAAGGGAAGGTAGGGATCCTACCTATAGACTACGTGGAGCATCTAAGCTACATATGATAATATATACATGACATCTCAGTTGTACATCCACTAGTAGTTGTTCCAAAATACAACTACAAGATTGGTCAGCAACGACAATCTTCACTCTTCAATTGAAGGTGCAAGGTCTGCAATGCTATCTGAGGCCAAAAAATTTCCAGTGAATAACGTCTCTTTTGAAATAAGTAAATAAAATACTAAATGAATAAATTAAGCAAGTACAATTTCATAAACGTAGATGCCATTATATAAAAGGTTATTAATAAGAAAATACTAGATAAACAAATAACTCATCCATAAAATAAAGTACCAATTGGTATGAAAAACTCATTCTAAATGAGGACTTAAAAAGAACGAGAAACAAGCGTGGACACACAATTCACGAGGGTAAATAACCAAGCGCAGCTCGATGCCACGAAAATAAGTGTGGACACACAGTCCACGAGGGTAAATAACCAATCACGCGCAGCATGAGGCCACGGAACAAGCACAGGTACAAGACCCACAAATAACAAGCGTGAGAACAAATCCCACGAATATCAAGCGAGCTCAAGGTTAACCATGGTGCACCAAGGACTAACAATACTGCTGTTAGTAACCAGCGTTCTGTATTCAGTCTTTTTAAAAATATTTACAAGCATGTCTGGGGCTAATTTATCAAAAGCAATGAAAAATGTCTCCTTTTAAGCGAAAGATCAATTGTATCAAATACTTCGTAATAAAATGCTCAAGCATAAAGGTTTGCAAATAATATCTCAAAACTATACCTTTCCAAATTCTATACATAAAGGAATGCGTCAGGTATACTTCATGATTCTGATCCTTCCCTTTTTTTTATAGGTAATAGATGTCTTCTCCCTCTCACCCGTCTCATCAATCCGAGACCGGAGAATCTGCCCTTCCTCGGGTCTTCTCGGATGACGTCGGCTAAAGAATGTGTCATCGCGGCGGCTAATCGGAGTACAAAATAAAATGACCGCGAAAGAGCTTGGATTTGAATCATCCGAGGTGGCCGGGATACAATGTTGTTTTGCCTTCTGTGAACGAATCGGTGGCTTCTGGTCGGTTATCTGATAAAGGCGGCCATTTCTTTTATTTCTATCGGGACGTGATTACCCGACTTGGCCTTTCCTTCCCATTTTCCGACTTTCAAATGTGCCTCTTGCGCCATGCGCACTTGGCTCCTTCGCAACTTCACCCGAATGGATGGGCCTTTGCCTTAGCTTTTGAAAGATACTATATGAAGAAGAAGCTCAAATGTTCCGTACACGTGTTAGCTTCTTTTCACCTTTAGAGACCAACATGACGGTGGAAGAGGAGAAGATGTGGTATGGTTGGACGTCTCTTCGCGCTTGTCACGGCGTAAATTCTTAAAGCCTTTCACCTGATTCATGGAAAGGGTTCAAAACTTCCTTTTTAAAGTAGTGGCCAAAGCCGGGAGGTACCTTGGTTTCTTCGAGGGCCCGTCCGGAACATTGAAGAGCGCTTTCCTTTATCGGAGTTAAAGTCATCATAAGTTTCATTCCAAGGATTTCCTACCCGCCCCTTCGGCGTTCGACTCCGAGGATGAAGCCATTGTTACCTTAACCGCCCTTGCCCCGATAAAAAGGGGCCTTTAGTGGACTCGGCCGAATATATTATTTGTAATAAATCAAAACCCATTTTGGGTATGATATTATTCATAGTTCGAATTTTGTTGCCTTTGTTCAAATCCGTGATGTGTTTTGCTCTTCTTTCGGGTGGGCAAATGGGGAAAAGGCCCGAGTACACTGGACGTGACTTGCCGTCGGAGATGGTCCATACACCCGTGGCGGAAAACGTGCCCTTCCGAGTGGAGAGCCTAGCGTTCCCCTCGTCGCTAAGAAGGCCAAAACCACCAAGAAGAAGAAAGCTATTGTCCCATCTTCTTCGGTTCCGGCACGAGACTCGGGGAGGGGTGCCTCTCAGTTACGGCCCCGCAATCCGACTTCCCGCTTCTTTCCTGCGGGGCGGTCGTTTTCCTCCCCGGACTTCGCAAAGCTCTGCGCCTCCCGCAAACTTTTTTGATGGGAAGTGGCTAGCCGATTCCGAGAAGGATGAGCTTACGGAGGTTGGCGAGCGTCAATTTAAAGAATGCCGGGCTACGTGAGCTTGCCGCCCGTTTGAAGGAAAAGGTCGGCCTCCAAGAAGAAGATTTGGACTCGCTTGAGGAGGAGAAGAGAAATGTCGAGGATCGGTTAGCCCAAGCTTGAGGATTTGCGGTTGGAAAAGGTCCGGAAGGAGGCACGGATGAGGAGCTTGGGCGCGCCCGTGATAGCCTTAACAAGGCTGAATCCGAGAATACCCGGAGGCTGCAAATTCACAAAGAGGACTTGGAGGTCATGAGCTGTCAAAAAGCTAGGATTTCGGCCCTTGAGTCGAGTTGGCGTCCCGCGGAGCGCGGCGTCCTCCGAGGTGAATTTATACAAGGATGCCTCTGCCTCTCGGCCGTGTTGCCAAGCTTAAGAATGGTATCTCGGACGCTTTTGAAAATGCCCTAGAGCGGAGTTCAATTTTTGAACCCAACGGTGACATTGAATGCGGAAGGGTGCATATGAACGCCTATGTTGACGTCGGGAAATTTTTCCTTGCTCCTCCTCCGGTTTGTTGGCTCAACGCTCCGAGCTCCGTGGTGGTTCCGGAAGCTCACGAGGAAGATCAATCTCATGGGGAAGATCAATCTCTTCCTCCGAACTGATTGTACTTCATTTCTTTGCCCGTTTGGGCCTTTTGTATGTTGATCTACTAAATGTTTAATTGACTCCTTTTCTTCTTTGCATTCACTGCTTTATATTTCATGTTAGGATCCGACGTGATCGGCGTCGGAAACCTTTCTCCGTCGATACACTCTAGCCATTTTAGACTCGGGGTATGTTTTTTCTTTGCGGCCTTGCCGCTACGACAAATTTTGCATAATCGGGTTTTACCACAGTCGCTCATGCCTTATATTTATACTCCGCCTGCTTTGTTTGGACTCGGGGTATCTTATTTCTTTGGCGGCCTTGCTGCTATGACAAATTTTGCGTAATCGGGCTTTTTACCCTGAGTCGTTCATGCCTTATATTTATACCTACCTTGCCTGTTTGGACTCGGGGTATATTATTTCTTTGGCGGCCTTGCCGCTATGACAAATTTTGCGTAATCGGGCTTTTTACCCTGAGTCGCTCATGCCTTATATTTATACCTGCCTCGCCTGTTTGGACTCGGGGTATCTTATTTCTTTGGCGGCCTTGCCGCTATGACAAATTTTGCGTGTCGGGCTTTTTACCTGAGTCGCTCATGTCTTATATGAATGAGTTAAAACTCGGTCTCACACCACATGATTTATGAAGGAGTTTCGAACCTCTATTCATACATGTTTAGTGTTCTTATATTCACTCGCGGAGTTGCCAAATACGGGCTCCATGACCCTATATTCTTTATTTCTTCAGTCCACAAAGTTACATCAAATTTGATTCACATGGGAATTTACATGTACTTGCGACCGATTTTCCTGAAAATAAAGTTAAGCGAAATAGCAAAAAGCAGAAAACAAAATGAACTGGAAATTAAACTCCCCGACTTTAACTGTAGTAGGCCTTAAGTTTGTCCGCGTTCTAGGTCCTTTTGATTGGTTTTCCTGTCAGAGATTCCAGCATATAGGCCCCTTTTCCGAGTTCATCGATGTCGGTAAGTCCTTCCCAATTAACGGCGAGTTTGCCATCTCGTGCGTTTTTATTGCCAATGTCGGCCCTCCGGAGCGCAAGGTCGCCCTTCACGAAGGAGCGTGGGATTACCTTCCTATTGTATCTCGAGGCGATGAGTTGCTTGGCGGCTAATTCCGAAGGTGAGGCTGTGCTCGACCTCGTCTATGAGATCCATTTCCACCGCCAACTCTTGTTCATTCCGCCCACGGCGCATGGTGTAGCCTTCTCCATGAGGTTCCCGACTTCGACTTGGGATCATTGCTTCGCATCCATATGTGAGCCGAAACGGGGTCTCGCCCGTTGAAGTTTGAGAAGTAGTCCGATGTCCCCATAATACTGAGTGTAAATGTTCAACCCAACTACCTTCAGCGTCTTCCATCCGCTTCTTCAGTCCATCCACTATGACCTTGTTGGGGCTGCTTGGCTGCCCGTTGGACGTGGGTGTTCAACGAGGCAAAATGATGTTTAATCGAAAGTCGGCTACTAATTTTTGAAAGTTTTTATCCACAAATTGGGTTCCATTGTCGGTCACCCAATTCGGGCTGGTATTCCAAAGCGAAATAATGCTTCTCTTGAGGAATTTCGCACGTTTGCCGAGGTGATGGTCGTCAAAGGTTGAAGCCCCGATCCATTTGGTGAAGTAATCCACCGCAACGATGAGCCACTTCAATTGTCCTTGTGCGCCTTGAATGGTCCCAACAGGATCCATTCCCGTTTGTAAAATGGCCAAGGACCGAGATTCGTGCATCGGCTCGGATGGAGGGGTCCATATTATTCTGCCGTGCTTAAGCGGCTTTCACATTTACGGACATGATTCTTGGCATCTTGGGCCATGGTAGGCCAATAGTATCCGCTCGTATAGCCTTTCGAGCCAACGCCTTTGCTCCCGTGTCGTCCGTTTATTCCTTCATGTATTTCCGCGAGTACGTCTTTGGGCTTCAAGTTGGTCAAGACATTTGGCCATCGGGGAATGTAAGCCCTTCGATACAAGCGATCATCCATCATTGAGTAAGCGGCGTGCTTCCGACTAGTCTCTTGGATTCCGCCGCGTCTTCTGGAACTATCCCCTTTTCTAGATAGTCGGCGATTGGCTTTCTCCAATCGCGATAATCTGAAATGAGCATGATGCAACTCGGTTCTAAGAGATTCTGCTGTATTACAGTCCGAAGATTACCTGGACTTTTAGTGCTAGCGAGTTTAGACAAGACATCGGCTCTAACGTTTTCAGTCCGAGGGATGTGCTCAATTTCCACTTTATCGAACTCGGCAATTATATCCTTCACTTTTCGCAAGTATTTTTCCAACAACGGGCCTTTGGCTTGGTAGGTTCCTTGTCATAAGGAAGCCACCGGTTGAGAATCGGTTGCTAAATGCACCCGTGAGCACCATTCTCCTTAGCACAATAAGCTGCGATGAGTGCCTCATACTCGGCCTGATTATTTGATGTCGGGAAATCCGGCCAAGCGATAATTCCATTGCAACTCCCCTCGGGGCTCTCCACAATGACTCCCACGCCGCTTCCCTTAACATTTGATGAGCCGTCTACGAACACCTTCCACGGCTCATTTTTGCATTTCCTCCGTTGGAGTTGACGAGGTTAACTCCATTACGAAATCAGCCAATGCACGAGATTTGATTGATTGTCGGGCTTCATAACGATGTCGAACTCGGACAATTGGATTGCCCGGCTTGTCATTCTTCCGGCTAAGTCGGTTTATGCAATACCGGCGAATGGGTTGATTCGTCAGACGACAATAGAATGCCCGTGAAAGTAATGGCCTTGATCGCTTTGCCGCGATGGCGATGCAAATGCCATTTTTTCCAACCGATATCTCATTTCGGAACCTTACAAAACCACCTCTAACGAAGTACACGGGTTTTGCCCCTCCTCCAGTTCTCGGACGAGCGCGGCCGCTTCTTCTCCAACGACAAATATAGGATCGGTGTTTCTCGGGTTCGGGTTTGGAAAGTCTGGCGGAGATGCCAGACAGGACTTTATCTTTGCAAATGCTTCCTCGCAATCCGAGTTCCATCCTCCAAGTGCCTCTTTTTCAGAAGTTTGAAAAACGGAAGTGACTTTTCAGCCGATTTAGGCAAAAACCTTGTCGGGCCGCCAATCGATACGGTAATTGTTGGACTTCTTTTTTGTTGACTGGAGCCTTCATTTCCAACAACGCTTTGCATTTTTCGGGATTTGCTTCTATTCCCCGGTGGGTCGCGTAAAAAGCCCAAGAATTTGCCCGATGGTACTCCAAAGGCACATTTTGCCGGGTTCGTCCGATCCGTGCTTTTGCAGTTTTCAAATGTCTGTCGCGAGATCCTCGACATGGTTTTTCTCATCCTTCGATTTGACTATCATGTCGTCGATATATACTTCCACATTCTTCCCGTTTGACTAGCAAAGACCTTAGTCATCATTCTTTGATAAGTAGCTCCGGCATTCTTAAGGCCAAAGGCATCACGTTGTAACGTAGTTAGCGTTATTTGTGATGAAGGCCGTCTTTTCTTGATCATCGGGATGCATGGCTATCGATTGTACCCAGTATGCGTCCATGAATGATAGGAGTTGAAAACCCGAGGATTTATCCACCAAATGATCTATGTTAGGCATTGGGAATCGTCTTTTGGGCATACCTTATTGAGATCTTTGTAATCCGTACAAACACGTCATTTCCCATTTGGTTTCTTGACCATAACCACGTTGGAGAGTCATGTTGTGTATTGTATTTCCCCGGATAAACTCGGCTTCAAAATTCTTCCACATGTGCTTCCAAGGCCGTAGAGCGATCGGAACCTTGCTTTCTCTTCTTTTGCGCCACGGTGCTTGAGCCGGGTGGATTGCCAAACTATGGCAGCGAACTCGGGATCCATGCCCGGGATTTCAGCGGCCTTCCATGCGAAAACATCTTCATTTTCCCTCAAGAATTTTTCAATGTCTTTACGGATCTCCGGATCCAACCACTTCCCGACTTTAGTGATTTTCTCTAGGGTGTCTCCCAAGACGTAGTCCTCGAGTTCATCATTTGGTTCTGCTCTCTGGATCTTCTCCTCCTCCCTCAAATCCAACTCCACAACGTGACCGACTTGCTTCTTTCTGCGGTTCGTTTCTCTTTGAATCTTTATTCCCTTTGACTGTGTCAAAGTAGCATTGTCGAGAGTCTTTTTGGTCGCCTCTTACGGTAACTACTTGGTTTCCCTTGTTGATGAACTTGAGTTTATGGTGATTTGAAGAGACCAACATATTCCAGTCATGAATAGCAGGTCGTCCCAGGATGATATTGAATGCGGAGGGAAGTCGGCCACTATAAACTGAACCGCTTTTTGTCTTGAAAGCTTGTTTGGTGCCCCCGGAGTGAGTTTGAGATCGATAAATCCTTTGGACGGGTATCTTGACCGTTAAAACCGGTTAACACGGTCTTACGGGGTTTCGGCTCCTCGAAATCAAACCTCGTGCGTTTGAATGCATCCCAAAGGATGATATTAACGGCGCTGCCATTATCAAGAAAGATTTTCCTTACCCGGCAATTCACCAATGTCCCGTGATGACCGGGCCGTCGTGATGACCGGGATTACCTCATCCAGTTCTTCATTTGTGAAACCGAGAAATGCGAGGGTTTTTGAAGATTCTCCCTTGAACTCGGGACGACTTCTCACGGAGAGGATCTCTTTCAAGTATTTTTTCTCGACTAAAGCGGAATCTCCCCTCCGCCAAAACCTCCGGTTATGACGTTACGGTCATATTTTGACTCAGGAAATTCGTCATCCTGGCCTTTCCCCGGCTTTCTCTATTCTCTTCTCTTCTTCTCAGGTGCCGGGCTCCTACTTCTGCCTTCCCGACGTTTGTTTTGCCGTCCTTGTGTTTGTATAACATAACGACGCAGTTTTCCTTCTCGAATGAATTTTTCAATGGTGTCCCGCAAGTCCCAACACATTTCCGTCGTATGGCCGTGCTGATCATGGAACTCGCAATATCGAGATTTATCCGAGTGGTTTCGTTGCGCATGGGTCGTGGTCGTTCCACCTTTTTCATCTCCGTTAAGGAGACTTCCTTCCAGTTTGCGCTTGCGGTATTCTTAGCGGGGCATATCGATCATATCTTCCTTGACCTTGTCTCTTCTTGATTTTCTCTCCCTCACATGCGTTCGAGTATCCCTCGACTCGATCCAGTGCTTTTCTCTGCG